>CM060945.1:222229554-225004554 GCA_030765085.1 Allium cepa
CCACCATTTAGCCCACCAGCCATGGCCTTGGCCGAACCCACCTTGATAGCCAAACCCTTCAAATTGCAACTTAAATGCCTAAAAAATAACGTTGTTGACCACTACTTGCCATACTACCTCATCCACCACCCTAATAACCACCATAGCTGCCACCACCACCTCTGACCTGACCACCACACACCCCTCCAACCTCTGTCCAGTCATAGTGCACCCACAGGCCGAGCACACTTCCCATGGCTGAGCCCTTTAGCCAACCAAGACTCCACCTTTTGCCAAAAATTCCCTTCAACTTCTCATGTAGAAAACTCCACCTTGTTCATGCCATGAACCCGACCCATATAAGCCTAAACCTGAGCCAAAACTTGACCAAATCTGAACCAAACTATACCCTAGGCCATGACAAAGGTTTGAGGAAGCAGGGCAAAACGTTAGGCAATTTATTTCTCTTTTATTTCAAAGTTATTGCATTATAAAGTTGTATTGAATTGTGTTGTTTTGATTGTTTGTTTTGGGTTGTACACAAGAGTTGTAGCTTGGATTCGCTCTCCACTCAAATCATTGTCATGTTGTCGTGCTTGGTTTTCTGTTGTGCTTTTGGTTTTGAAATCTTCAGCAATTAGAGGTGAGTAAAACTCACACGACGTTCATACTTATGCAGTTGTGAAACAACAACAACTGAATGTGTAGAAAAATTTATATTTTGTTATAAACTGCCTTTGATAAATTTTATATGATGTTAATCGGTTAAAAATTCATGTCATATCAATTGTTAATTATTTATATGTTGTTACTTTTCATTTATATCTGTATATCACACTGCAAGTTCCCTGTAGATTAGAAATCACTATGGGTTGAAATGATACATACCCGAACAGACTTTAGAATGGGGGAAAATCGTTATGGGCTGAAATGATAGGCCTGAACGGCTTTTAAATTATTTATTTTGCCTTGGAATTGTGGGTTTGAAATGATACAACCCGGATTTTTATTTATGAACTACGGATTGAAATGATATATATCCGTATCACTTGACCTAGGTTAGAAAACTATATACAGGCCCGTGGTTATTTTTATAAATTTTTGAAATTTTTAAGTAATTTTAAAAGTGTATATATATTAAAATTTGATTTAAATTGGATTTTAAAAATATTAAATATAGAAATTTTGTAATTTTCTATAAGTTAAAATGTAAGAAAATGAATAGTTGCATTAAATTTTTGAGATATAACTTAAGTGGAAAATTGGAAATTTAGTAAAATAAATTAAGTTATATAAATAAAATTGGAAATTAAATTTATTTAAAAAAAATGGAGAAAATTTAAGTGTTAAGTTGTTTATTTAAAAATGTGTAGAATTGGAATTTTTACACTTGAATTTATTAAAGGAATTTGTTGAAATTGATTTAATTATGAGGAATTTATTTTGATAAAAACAATATGTTAACGATATGTTAATGAACATTTTTAATGTTAAATTATGATTTTTAAAATGTTTAAAAGGTTTAAAATGAAGTTTATTATTTGCTGGAAATACACTAAAATCTGGCACTTTTAATAGCATTCAGAAATGCTATGGTTGCTGAATTGAGCTAAAACTGTGTAAAAAGAGCTATTATAGCATTTCTGAAATGCTGTTGTTGTCGTTGAACTTATAGGCTAAACTTGAACTCAGGTCTGCTGTAGCATTTCTGCAAATGCTGTAGTGGTCTGCAGTCTTTGTTGAAATCAATTTAAAACCTTGTTTTGAAATCTGAGCTACCGCAGCATTTCTGGAAATGCTGTCTTTGCTATTTTAGACTAAAATTTAACTAAAACTGAGTTTTAAAAGCAGTTTTTAAGTGCTGTCTTTACTGAATTAAAATGTTTTCAAGTATAACTTATAACAGCTTTTTCTAAATGCTGCGAAAGGCTGAAATTTTAATAAATATGATTTTTGACTTAGTAAATGAGCTTAGAATGACTTGAAACTTTGAAATTTGAATGCTTGAACTGAAAGAATAATATATCGACTTTTAAAATGATTTAAATAAATAAATTAAATTGAAAATGAATTATCTAAAAGGGGGTTCCAATTTTAATAAATGAATGTTATCTTTGGGTTTTAAAAGATACTTAAATTGGATATTTGGATTTGAATTTCAAATAATGATTTGAAAAGGAAGTTTGAAAGATTGATATTTTTGATATTGAAATGATCTGGAAATGATATAATTTTTATTTGATAAAGATTTGAATTTGAAATGATGTTTTATTTTGAAGTATAAAGTATTATTTTTAAAGTTATAACCATGAGTTATAATAACGAGTGGTTGGCAAAGAGACCGGGATCGGATATCTGGCATACTCTTTGTCGATACCGAAAACCACTTTGACAACTGTGTACGCGGTGGAGATTCCAGAATGAAGTAGGATGGTGGCGACATTCTTGTGGTATGTTACGTGGAACCAACTCCCGTGAGTTGGCATAAGGTGACTAAAACAAGAGCGGTCTCGGGCCAGTTGAGGTCGCACCTCGTAGCGGACGCATTTCTTCAACGCTATTCTATTACTTGTGATTTTTTGGTGGCCAAGCTCCGATTTTGGGAATGTGTTCCGCGGTGGGCGTATGTGGCCGTTGCGTTACCATAAGCCCGAGTGTCGTAATTGGTATATCAACCCTGGCATTGCCTTATGTGCCGTGTCACCGACCATATCGAGCCTTTACTACGAGTTTCTATTTTTATCGTACCTATGCAGTATCTTCTCGTAGTCTCCCGATTAGGAGATATGCAGGTATTGTATAGACTATTGGTATTATTTATGTTAAGGGGAAAATTGGATCACTCCTTAATTCTATTTAAAAGTATGTTTATTTTACTGTTGGACATTTTTATAATAGGGCAATATACTATATAGTAAATAGTTTAACGGATACTTAGAGGATGGGCGGTCCCAAGCATCTTCTAAGTTATTTGTACCTTTACTATAATTCACTTGAGTTGGTTTACATTGGATAAGTATATATGTCCTGACTTGAGTATTTGTGTTTTATTTACGCTCGGGTTAGCCTGAGTTTATTCACATATTTGGATTCCCACTCTCTGGAGGTCTGGAATCGCTGGAGATTTATCGGCCTATCTAGTTATCTATATTTCAGTTCTGTTGTTCTGTTATCAGCTTTGTATTAGTGGACTACTTTGTATTTGGGATTGATGTCGTATTTACTTTCAGATAGATATTATGTAGTTTGTATTTGGTTTTGAGACTTTGTGATAGTAGCTTCATGAAATACTATGGTAATTTTTTTCCGCTGCGAGATATTCTGATGTTCTGTGTCTATGATTCTATGATTTGATTTTTATTTGCTCTGTAATTTTATTACAATCTGTTATTTTGTACAATTCAAATCCGACATGTGTGTATTATTGTCCATTTGAATAGTGGAAAATAACGGGTCGTTACAAACATCCCTTTGAAAATTTTGACAATTTTGTTTTTCTCTATTTATTTAAATATATATGTTACTATATCTATATTATATACCTCAGTTATAGAACAAACCTAGTTCTCTTCTTAATTTAGCAAAGGTTGATTGATTCATGGGTTTGGTTAGAATTAGATATTTAATTCTCAGTGTTGATAAATTCAAGAGAAATAATCTCTTTACTTATAGTATCTCTGAGAAAATGATTTCTGATATCAATATGTTTGGTTCTACCATGATGAGTAGGATTTCTGGATAAATTTATTGCACTAGTATTGTCACAATAAATTGGTGGTTTTGAAATATTTAATCCAAAATCCTTTAGGGTATGTTGCATGTAGATAACTTAAGAACAAGCCAAAGAGGTAGAGCTATTCTGCTTTAGATGTTGATAGTGAGTCAGTATTTTGTTTTTTACTAAACTAGGAAACCTGAGAATGTCCTAAAATGTGACAAGTTTCACTTGCACTTTTTCGGTTTGATTTACAACCAGCATAGTCCGCATCAAGATATGAGATTACATCAAACGAATCATTTTTAAGGTAAAATAGACCATAGTCTAAAGTGCGTTTAACATATCTTAGGATACGTTTAACAGCTTTTAAATGGGTTTCTGTGGGTTGAGATTGGCATCTTGAACAGAGACAGACACTATACATGATATCAGGCGTACTTGCAGTTTTGTAAAGAAAAAATCCAATCTTCCCCTATATAGCTTTTGATCAACTTCTTTTGACATGTCTTCATTATTCAAGGCTTCATTGGTTGCCATAGGAGTGGGTTTTCCTCTCACGGTGGTCATACCAAACTTACTAACTAGATCCCTAGCATACTTTTCTTGACTAATGAAAATACTACTATCTAATTGTTTTATTTGCAGTACTTAAAAGAAAGTAAGTTCACCCATATGACTCATCTCAAACTCTTTTATCATTATTTCAAAACACTCTGTTCATTTCATTGTTTGTTGATGAAAAAATGATATCATCTATATAAATCTATACTAATTGGGTATCATGTTTAGAGTATTATCTACTCTACCAATTTCAAATTTTGATTGTAATAGGTAAGATCATAGTCTGTCATATCTGGCTTTAGGAGCTTGTTTCAGATTATATAAAGCTTCCTTTAATTTATAAACATGATTTGGAAATTTTCTTCTTCAAAAAGTGGAGATTATTCAACATAAATATCCTCTTTAATAAAATCATTTAAAAAGGCACATTTGACATCCATTTGAAATAATTTTGAAATTGTTGTGGTTTGCGAAAGCAAATGGAATTCTAATGGCTTCTAATCTTACTACGAGTGCAAAGGTTTCATCGAAGTATGTTCCTTCTTCTTGATAATAACCTTGTGTGACTAACTGAGCTTTATTTCAAACCACCTCACCTTGTTTATTCGTTTTATTTTTATAAACCCGTTTAGTTCCAATTATAGTTTTGTCAGATCTTGGAACAAGTTCTCATACATCATTTCTGGCAATTTGATTCAGTTCTTCTTGCATACCAAGAATCCATGAATCATCAGATGATGCATCCTTTGGATTTTAGGGTTCAATAGTAGACATAAAAGCAACATTACTCATCTTCTTTAGTTGATATCTTTTTCTAATAACAGATTCAATATTTCCTTGTATATTTTCTATCGGATGATCTTTTAAAAGCTTTATCCTTTTATTAGGATGAAAAGTTTCACAATTTGTTTCATTTGATTCATTATTTAAAGTAACAAAATCATCTTCATCATTTATTTGAATAAAATCTTTGAAATTTTCATCAAAAGATGCATGCATTGTTTCTTTAATGGTGTTTGTTTTAAATTGAAAACTCAGTATTCTTTACTTCTATCAGAATATCTGATAAAGATTCCTTTGTCCGATTTAGGATCAAATTTATCCAAATTACCCTTTGTATTTAGAATAAAGCATTTACTTCCAAAAACTTTAAAATAGGATACCATTGGTTTCTTATTGAAAATAAGTTCATATTGTGTTTTATTGGTTAAAGATCTAATTAAAATCCAATTTAAAATGTAACAAGCTGTAGTGACTACTTCAGCCTAAAAATTTCTTGGTAATTTACTATTTGAAAGCATAGTTCTTGCACACTCTTAAATCATCCTATTTTTACGCCCTATAACCCTGCTTTGTTGTGGAATTCTTGGAAAAGAAAAATTATGAATTATTCCTTTTTTACTACAGAAATTCTCAAAAGTTTCATTTTCTAATTCTCCACGTGATAACTACGAATATTTTTTATTTTCAAAGAAAGTTGGTTTTGAATTCATTTTGCAGAAGTTCTAAATAAATCAAAAGCATCGCTTTTATATTTCAGAAAAATTGTCCATGTAAATCAAGAATAATCGTCTACAATTTCAAAAAAATATTTACTGCGATTTATTGATTGAAATTGAGACAAACCAAACAGATCTAAATGAAGTAACTCAAGAGGTTTTGAAGTTGAAATCATATCTTGCAATTTGTATGAACTCTTCCTAAGTTTTCCTAATCGACAAGAATCACATGAACCATCTACTTTAAAATCCATTTTAGGAAGACCTCTTACTAGATAAAGTTTTGAAAGTCTAGATAATAGTTTGAAATTCAAATGCCCAAAACTTTTATGCCAAATCCAACAGTCATTTGTGTTAGCCAAAAGACATAGGTTATCATTTAAGATTTTCATATTGAGAATATATAGTTTTCTTCCTAATTCCTTCAAAGATAATATTTGATTTATTATCTTCGATGTGACACTTATGCTTTTCAAGTTTAATTTTATAACCTTTGCCACATGGTTGACTTATGCTAAATAAGTTGTGGTTTAGATTCCTAACTAAAAGAACATAAAAAAATAGTAGGAGTTTTAGAGTTACAGACATTGCCGATGCCAATCACATATTCTTTTGAATTGTCTCCAAAGTTGACCATTCCTCCATCTTCACAAATTATGTCAATCAGTATCTCCGGATAACGAGTCATGTGTCTTGAACATCCACTATCAAGTATCCATTTGTTTTTCTTGATTTGCAACATTTGTCCATTAAGTGTTGATTCTTCAAAATCCATATAACACTTCTATTCCTGCACAACACACTAATTCGGTAGATAACTTGATTTTCTATAATAACAATATGCAAACTTATGAGACAATGATGATTTGGATAGTTTTGAACTAGTGTAAACAAAATCTCCAAAATTTCCATTTTAAACTTTTTCAAAATTCAGATTATGATAACTTTGAAAACCAATGCTCTGATACCAAATGTAGAAAATGCGGATTATGGATCTTAAGGCGGAATTAACCTTAGAAGGGGGTGGATAATGTTTAATTAATTTTATCTTTTTGAAATCTTTTCAAATTAAACCCAAACAGATGCAATTCACAAACACAAAGACAATCACAGAATCAGACACAGATGCAAATAGTAAATAAATGCAGTAAAGGAAAGAACATGTCGGAATTTTATACTGCTTTGGAGTTACTTTACACCCAGTCCCACACAATTTATTGTACAAATTTCTTTTCAAATATAATGTTGATATTACAACCTCAATTCAAGGCCACGAGATACGCCTCCTATCTCCGAGTCCAGGGAAAACTCTCTTGATATAACCAGGCTATAAGATCACTTAATTGATTTACGGGATATAATCACACCCAATTGATTTACAAGCCATAATCACACCGTTTCCAATCACACTTTGATAGAGAGACTCGATACACTTCGATCCTTGATTATAAATGATCCTATAACTCTAAATAGCTCTGGGATCTTTAAGAGAGAGCGGCAAAGAATCAAACTAGAGACGATCGAGTTTGATTCACTTAGGATTTTGGCATTGTTTTGTTAAGAATGCTTGAAAATAAGAATGGAAGAGAAAGAGGTGAGAAAACAAAGAAATCTTAAGTGAAATTCGTTGAAAACTACTGGCATATATAGGAGAATAACCGCCATGTCCATTCATGAAAGGTTATGACGAATAAACACTTCTTTTGAAAATTTAAAATTTAAAATCTATGGCTACCATGTCGACATGGGGGTATAAGGATGTCGACATGCTATGTTATTTTCGAAAATTGATTTTGCTTTAAAATGATATTTTCTTTCTAAAGTTTGTTGGAACAATCTTAGAATTTTGTAAACTATTTTGAATATACTTTATGATTATAAAAACCTTTGGAAAGTGAACTTACGAAATATAAAATTAATAAAAACTAAATATATAAATATTTTGAGATTAAAGCTAAAACATTAAAATTAGGAGATAATTTAGAAACAAGAAATGGTTTTGAAATTAATATGATTAAAAATAGTTTTTCAATTGAGGATTAAATATTTAAACCCAGAGAGATGTCTTTTTAAAATGATAGTTTTGAAAAAATCTATAAAAAAGTCATTTTGAAAATTTCGTGGATTCCATTCACTAGATAAGGTCGTGGTTCCATCCCACCAAAGAGGTCGTAGATTCCATCCCACTATCAATGCGAGAAGGCGGATTCCATTCCACAATTAAAATCTGAATAAAGTATTTAGTGCCATTATGAAGTTTTAACATAAATCTAGACTCTATTACTTATCTTGATTTCTGTAATTTTGAATTCGTCAGTCTTGAATCTCTATACTATATAGTCTTCATTCTCGGTAACTATACATACATATATATACATATGTACTGCATATATATATATACATATAGACTAAGATATTTTATAACAATTCCTTAGCTTGTTGTCATCAAAACCATCATCTCAGGAACTAACATTGTGTTCCTTACCTAAGGAGTATACTACTTTTGTTAACTACATGATATATGGTTGCTACAAGATTACTTTATCAGATGTTAAGGCTGGTTTTCGTAACGATGTGTTGATAGATAGGTTGGTAAGAACTAATATAGAGATGACTCAGGTGGCTTATATATT
Organism: Allium cepa; assembly: GCA_030765085.1. Lineage (NCBI taxonomy): Eukaryota > Viridiplantae > Streptophyta > Magnoliopsida > Asparagales > Amaryllidaceae > Allium > Allium cepa. The sequence goes on from CM060945.1 coordinate 222,237,945, forward strand.
AAGAGAAGTAGAAGTCAAGGCAAGTCAAAGTACGATAGAGTTCGAAATAAGTCAAGGTCTCAGTGTAGGAGGCCTAATCGATTGACTTGCAATTGTTGTGAGAAATCAGGGAATTTTATAGCTCAATGTCCTAAGCTCGAAAAATGAAGAAAAGACCCAAAGCAAACTTCAGTCTCTACTGTAGTGACATCAGATACGGAGAGTGATACTGATATGTTCATAGCTTTTGACTCTTCTTGGAAGAGCAACTTATGCATTATTGACTTTAGCGCGTTATATCTTATGACACTTGATATGAACTGTTTCTCTACATACCATTAGATTGATGGAGAAGAGTTTTTAATAGGCAATGATGCTTCTTGCCATATGTTTGGTTTTGGTAGTGTGAAGGTCAGAATGTTTTATGGTGTTATTTGTACGATTACTAATACTAGACATGTACCTGATTTAAGGAGGAGCCTGATTTCTATTAGGACTTTGAATAGATTTGGATTGAAGATTGCAGTTGAGGGAGAGAAAATAAAGACATTTGGGTTTCGTTATTGTTATGAAAGGTATAAGGATAGAAAACCTTTATTTATTACAGGGTGCTACTGTGACGACCCGCAAATCCGTACCCTTTGAATCGACAATAATCCATACATATCCGACCCCAAAAAGCACAAACTGATGGAAAGACAAGAGAAACAAAAGAAGAAAGAAGAAGAGAAGAGAATAAAGAGAGAAGATAGAACCAAACAGAACAATACAGAATCTCACATCGCAGCGGAAAATATATAATATCATATCAATGATCTTTACAAAACAGAAACTGTATATATACATATATAAATTAGAGTTTAATAATCAATCAGAGTTATCAGCTTGGAGAGTTATAATAACCCATCCTCACAATTGCCGATAATATAAACAATTAAGCACAACGGATAATCAATAATCAAAATAGATACGCGTATACCAAATGAAGATCTCCAGCTCTCCTGCTGAAGCTCCAAAAGAACCAAGGCATACATGTAAATATACTCGGTTTAACCCGAGCATTGAAAGGGAAGAACGCCCGGATCAGTCTGGTAAACCAGCGTGAGAAACACACTCAACTGAATTTACTAAATTACCAAACTTTTACTTAGTTTTCAAAACAAAAGTATCTCGTAAGACAAGTCTACACATAAACACGGACATGTTTTTACCTTACGATAACTAAAACATATCATATCAAATCCTCTTATATTATAGTAGTGTCTACTATATACAAATAATATTAATCATAGCCGAAATTGTTACATTGATTAAATTCCAGCATATAGCCCAATTGGGTAATACAATCAAAATGGCAAACACGTAGTGGAGTTTGGATTTCCATACAAATGACCAGGTGTAGGGACTACCATCCGGTAGTACATCTCTAGAAGAATGTACCGAGAAACCATTACAGTGTTTCTCTACCAACACAAGATCGGCCCACCTCTATAACTAGATGGTACCGAATATGCCATCCTTCGATCGTTACCGACATTTACCGAGGGCCCTCTAAGCATAAAAACCACATAATCAGATGCACGACGTCATAGCTTGTAAAGATATATCTAGAAGAGGATGATCATATCCTACTTAGGAATGACCCACTTAGCCTTGCTGCATCTAACCCTGTTTCAATCATACCCGGTTGATGAGGCCAGAGATAACGATTACCTTTCACAAAGCACAATCACATCATTTTGAATGCCACATGGCCATTTTCGTTCACTACTAATTAATTTCCACAAAAATACAACCCTTAAGCTCATACGTCTCAAGGAGCGTGTTAAGCTGAGAGAGGTTGCCTTCTCCGCCACTACTGATGTACGTTTGTAAAAACCAATGTACGTAATCTATAGAAATGCAATGTCAGACAAACATCCATACAAGTCGTCTAGGAATAGGACAAACCGAAGGTACTTTCCTACCTCATCCTGTCGGGAAATCCTGAGTATTAGTAGCGGATAGTCCTTGCATTGGATATTTCATAATGAAGAGACTACTGCTACTTGATGTATATTGGGATTTTAAGCCCAAACGATCAACAAGTAGTCTCCCATTATGAAAATCTGGAATAACAATATCATCACAAGCAACCTGCACAATCGTCGCATTAGTTTTCGGATAAACCGATCCCGGTCTCTTCGCACCAACAACGCAAAAGCGTTTCTCAACCTCACACAGAAACTAAGTCTGATAGACTTATCACGTTTCCAACTTTCAACTTGCTATCCTCCGGGCCAAGAAGGAAGCTCGATAGAATGGAGTAATACTCCGCACTATACGAATCAACATCCTCAATACAAACAATAATCAAGCCTACATAGAAGGCTACGTACTAAATGTACGACTAAAAAGTTCCCACATCAAGTCGAGGAACTAAAATTTTGGCCAAGTTTGATAGTCGGTTATTTAACTATCAAAACAAACAAATAAATATTCAGCACCATAACAATCACTAGGCCCTTTTAATTAATCTTTTATTAATTAAACTATTTGTCAAATATTCACTTCAAATTACCTTTAAAATGATATATTCTCAAAACCATTTCAACTTCTATTTTGGAAAACATTTCCAAATACTTATTTAATAATAAGTAATTCAAAAATCTATTTATTTTCAACATTTAGAAAATATTCCATATACTTAAATCACGATTAAGTATATATTTTATTCTTTAAGGAAAACATTCACTTAAACACATTTATTTAGGTCAAAACGAATGTTGCGTAAAACATCGTTACGACAACCCAATATCAGTAGTATAGGGATTCTGTAATAAAGTAGATATATAAATCCCAAATACTGTACAAAAAAAATTTCCTTTTGGAAATCATTTACTATAACAATGGAGTTAGTGTCCATCATTTCCTTACTTCTCGAAAATGTCTATTTCAACAATGAATGTTGAAATCTATGGTTTTGATACTTAACACATTTTAAAACATCTTTAAATCATTTTACTTCATTTAAAATATCACTTCGCAAAACATTTATTTAATATATTATTCACTGTCCAAAATCGTGAATATAGTTCTCTTATCCAAATTCAGTATTTCTACACCTTTAATTAAAGGAATATCCACTGTCCAAAATTGTGGATATAACTCCCAACCAAATTCTTTATTATTACAACATTTAATTTAAAGGATATTTCACTGTCAAAAATCATGAATATAATTCCTTTAAATAAATTTCTACATTTATTTTAGAAAATTCAAATGCTTTCGGATTTATAAAACAATATTTATAAATTCCATTTATATTTTATAACAGCATCAACTTATAAAATCACTTTATTAACAAATTCTATTCATATCCCATTTACACGCGAAAATCCAAATTATAAGTAAATTACTTATAATTCTCTATTTACAAATTCATTCATTTTATAAGTTCACAAATCATAGATTCTATTCATTTATAAAATCCATTTATAACATCATTTTAAAATTTATAAAAACTCCTTTATAATTAAATTATTCTGATTTATAAAAATTCAATTTTATAAAACTTCTTTATAAACCATTTATATTAGTCAAAAACTCAATTTAAACCATTTACCAAACCCTTAACTCAATATTTCAAAAATCACATTTTGATTTCATTTCACAAAAATCATAATTTTTATAACGTAAAAATTATCACATTTATTTATTCAAAATAAATGCATTTACTTAACCATTTAAAATTAACAAAACGTACAAATTCAAAATCACTTTTAAAATCCGTTTTGATTTAGAAATCATCACTTTAACATTTTGAATATTCCAAAATATAGGCCCAATGCTGCAACTGCACTACATACATCAATCATGGCAACCAAAACATCATATATCATATGATAACAGAATATATCACAATATCCGTAAATAAATCAATACTGTTTAGGAATCCAGTTAGATCCCTCCAATCTGTCACCTGCAACAAATATACATATTATAATATGTGTACAATGTCCGCTTCAAGGCAGACGCGCGTACAAAGGGTCATCCGCTCATACACGGGAACGTATAGGATCATCTGCTCCACTAGGCAGGTGTATCCAAATATCAATCAATATATCATATAACATCCAAACAATCATCAATCAACATACATAATATTATTTCTCACTTATGTAAACATATTAGTGAGTCAGAAAGAGTGAGTTGTACTCATATTGCGTCCAATAGCAGTTGCAGTGTTTTATTCAAAATAAAATTAAACGACCGTTCAATTTTACCCAAAATTTACACTAGCTCCAATCAACTCCAATCCAGTTCCATCACGTAATGTTCGTCCATATGAACCCAACGCAATTCGTTTCGTGCGAAACGGACCTCGTATGACAAAGTTATGGTAGTACAAAGTTAATACGAATTAATATATAAAGCAATTTCATTTTTATTTTAATTTGGAAACCCTACTTGCAATCTCGGCCATGCATTTCACAATCTTAAATCCAGTCGTTCGTTCTATTTCTTCTCCAGGCTTTCACGTATGTGATTTTTAACCCATTGCCACCACTTTAAATCGAATTAACGCAAACCCTACGATGATCGAGTCATCGATTAGGAACGACCATCGAGTAGCCCAACGCTAGCTCTACCTTCGGCCAGAGCCGTGCTCAACTCGATCGCCATCTCGCTACGAAAACCATGTGTGAACGTCGATCGTCCGAATGCCTATTGCCGTTGATCTATGCCACGAAACTCGATCATCACCATATGGTTTTAATGATATCGCGGTGCTCTATATTTCTCGTGTTAGAAGTTTATCGAATAGATTTACAGATTGGAAGAAATTAAGGGAGAAAGATCGAGCATTATCGGCCATTGAAAATCGAGTGGCGGCTTGCCCTAGCGGATTTAGGGTTTTGCAAAATGAAGAAAACAACGTCCTTTTATAGAAATTTCGCGACACTATTCATCCTAAATTTTTCCGAACTCGAAACGAAGCATGTTGCCTGGCATTTATAATGTTTTACCCCTATTTCGAACGCAACGGAATATATATCGAGAGCCAATTCAATCGTATTTGGAAGATAGGTTTTCGAGTCGACTATTGAAATTTAAAATTCACTTAAACTGATTTCTACGCGTTTTAGCTTGCCCCGGACAAACCATAAATCCGATTGACACGAAATTTGAAATCTTACAATAATATAACATTAAGGATCCAATGAAGCTAGTTTCGTCGAAATCCAAGATTGTTTAAAAAATGGCTATTTTTGCTCGTCAATTAAATATTAAAATATTCAATTTCTACAAATTGACTTTTAATTCAATTTTAAACGTCCTGTAACATCATTCTAATTGTAATATGATTTAATTCAACTTTAAAAATAATTTTCCTTCACATTAAATCTAATTCCAAATTATTTCTGCAATTTCAAATATTAAATTAACAATTTAATTATCCAATTAAATTTAGATATTCGAAATATTATTTCTTCAGCTTATAAACTTAACTTTTAAATATTTAAAATTAATTAAATATACGAATTTCAAATGACAGAAATTCTGGGTCTTTACAGCTACTATAGTTGATGAATTAGCTTTTATTACTTCGGCTGATTCAGATTCTTCTATATTATTGCATTTACGGATGAGCCATGTCAGTGAGTGTAGTTTGGATGAGTAGAGAAAGCGAGATTTGATTGATGGTGTTCATCACTCAAAGCAAGGATTTTATAAGGAGTGTTTTCTTAGCAAGCAGACGAAGATTTCTTTTGGTATTAGAGAGCATAAGGTGAAGGCTACTTTAGAGTATGTTCATACAGATGTTTAGGGGCCCTCCCTTTGCCCATCTTTGGGAGGAATCCGGTATTTTGTTTCATTTATAGATGATTTCTCTCATAAAGTTTGGACATACTTTCTACATTCTAAAAAAACGAAAGCTTTGATGGGTTTCAAAAGTGAAAATACATCATTGAGAAGTAGTCATGGAAGAAGTTGAAAGTTCTCCATTCGATAATGGCAGTGAATTCATAACATAGGAATTCATTGATATTTTTATTCCAAATGCTTTAAAAGGCATTACATCACACATAACGACACTATGGTCTAATGGGGTTGCTAAAAAGATGAATTAGATATTGTTGGAGAGAACTCATTGCTTCAGATTAACTGCTAAGTTGAAGGAATTTTATGCCGAAGCTTTACCTATGGCGGCTTTCCCCATCAACCGTACACCTTCTATAGTTATAGACATGAAGATCCCTAAAGAAGTATGAAAGGAGAGCCTGTTAGCTATTCGTGTCTCAAAGTGTTTGGATGTCCAGCTTATGTGCATGAGAGCAGAGGCAAGCTGGAACCTAGAGCTCGCAAAGTGTATCTTTCTAGGTTATAGAAGAGGAGTAAAGGGATATAGGATGTGGTGTCCTATCACTAAGAAGATTATTATCAGCAAACATGTGACTTTAGATGAGAAGGCTATGTCGAAGGTAAAGCCTGTCTTCCTCATTCAATGCCAGTATGAGGACAGATTCAGAATACCAAACACATGGCAAGTCATCTTTAGATTCTTCCCATAAATGTACCGATGATGTTTTCGATAACACCATGGTTGATGAGGATAGTACAGATGTTAGTACAATGGATCAGACTCAAGGTGGAGCTTGTTAAAATACTAGGCCTGTTAGACAAAGAAAGTAACCTAGAAGGCTTGATGATTTTGTTGGATTAAGCATCGAAGACATTGACTTCAATGATATGACAACATATGCATTGAATGTTGTCCATAATGAGCTCAGAGATTATATAGACGCTATTGCAATATTTCATAGTTCCAGTTGATCAATTACTATGGAAGAGGAGAATGAATATTTATAGAAAAATCATACTTGGGATTTGGTGCGTCTTTTCACTGATAAGAGGACAACCGAATGTAAGTGGATCTATAGAACGAAAGATGGCGGCAATGGTGATTTCAGATACAAAGCAAGGTCAGCACCAATGTACTTCATGACTCATCATTGGCTCTGGAACCACCAGACGAAGGGAATGCTCCATGCTACTCCTTGCACTTGGCCGAACGCTAGTTTAGTTGCTTCATTTGCGCTGCTTGGAGGCAGTCCTGCTCCTGCAGCTTTGCAATCTACTATCGAAGCTCATTAATCTCAGCTTTGTCCTAAGCCTTTTGACAAGCCTTTTGTGAGGCCCGATCCTACAAAACAACTTGAAATATGTTTAAGTTATTTATGTAACTTTGATCAAAATTAAGCAATTTTTACAACAAAGTTAATTTTTATAAATTACAGCTTGGTTGCCTTAGCCATAGCGCCTATTTTGCTACGTCGAGTCCATAACGGAGTCGAAGATAATGTCCTCCTCATCAGGGTTCAATCGATCCTGTCCCGATTGCTCGAGCATCTGCGCACGTGTTTGTATAAATCTTTTCTGCAACGCAAAATTAAATGCAATTAAATATTACATAACATTATTATAATATTTTGTGACTAATTAATTAAAATGATCATTATTAATAACTTATAACTTAAAATATACTTACACGTGCGGCGTATGCTTTATCATCCTCATGCTAAGCATACGTCACTGGTTCCTCATCGTCAGTCTGCCTGACGGCATGGGTATGTGCAAATACGTCCATATACGAGACAGGAACCCACATGCTCTTTCCTCCTCGAAACCATATTGGTGTAAATGAACTATTACCATATCCAGTATCAAATGCTTCAATAATTTACACATATTACATGGACAATGAATTTCTTCAGCACAAGACCGGAACCATCCCTTACTAGATAGTCCCAAACAAGACAACCCCGTAGTTGGCGCGACCAACCACACACTAAGCCTAAATAAAAGGAACCTCTAGGCAGGGGAAAATCTCTTCCTACTTGGGCGCGACCCACTTAGTCTTGCTGCACCTCCCCTTTTTTAGCCATTCCCGGTTGATGAGGCTTGAGGCTGCGATTACCTTTATAGAACACATCTATCTTAGAATGATCATCGTCCTCCAATGACGATGTTCTGAAAGCATTCATCCATACAAGTTCGTTCTGAGTTCGAACGAAACCGAAGGCACTATCTCGCTACACTCATTTTGGAATCACCCTTGGAGTTAACGAAAACAGCCCTTGCACTCTGAACCTCCATCTCGAACCTGAATCTACTATCTCTGTTAAACTTATCTTGGAATCACCCTCAGAGTTTTTAACGACTAATGGTTCTTACACTTCGATTCTTCATCTTGCTCTTCACTTGAATTCACGACCTAACATTTAATTTGGATCGATGTGGTTTTTGGATATCCAAATTTGAAAATCCGATCTCGGTCTCACTGAAGTCCAAAACGCCATTTTAAGGTCCAAGTTGTTTAAATAATTCAATTTATTATTTATATTCACACAGATAGACAATTCACATTATCATAAATAGATAATCCATACTATCATAATTCAATCAAAACATCTCATATCACAAAGCAGCAAATCTCATATAGAGATGTCACATAATCCAAGGCATGCAATATCATTCAATCATCCATAAGTAAGATAAATCAACCACACCATTTCTAATTAATTTAATTAAACACCAAGGAATTAAATTAATTACTTAAATTACTTTTAAATCCTACTTACTAAACATTAATTAATTACAAACCAATTAATTAATCATTCTTTCATTATCCACCTTAATTAATCATCCTTGATTAATTATTCTTTAGTTACTTATTCTTTAATTACATTAAGTAATTAGCCTTTAATTAATTACACAAAATAATTATCCTTGATCATTTGTAGTAATAAACCTTTAATTACTTTCATTATTTACATTAATTAATGATCCTATAATTAATTAATTAACTATAATTAATTACATTTATCCTTAATTAATTATATTAATTAATTACACTTTAATTAAACACTTTCCTTTAATTAACCCGAATTAATTACAATAGTAATTAACCATCTTTTAATTACTTACATTAATTGATTAACTCCTTAATTAGTCATATTAATTAATTCTCTAGTTAATTGCACCGAGTAATTAATCCTTAATTACTTCCTCTAAGTAATTACCCTTTTTATTAATTACACAAAGTAATTAAACCTTAATTACTTCCATTTAAGTACCTCCATTAAGTAATTTCCTTTTAATTAATTACATTCAGTAATTATCCATTAATTATTTACACTAAGTAATTACACTTTATTAATTACATTAAGTAATTATACTTAATCAATTCCATTAAGTGTTTATCCTTAATTAATTAAATTAATTAATTATCTTACATTAATTACATCAATTAAATTAATTAATTATGTTGAGTAATTAATCCCTTTAATCACTTCCATTAATTAATTACTTTTTAATTAATTGATCTTCAATTTATTTAGATTAATTAACCCTTAATTAATCAAGTAATTAACTATTCTTAATAAATTTGACCAATTATCTTAAAATCAATTACATTAATAAATCATCTCTTAACCATTAGTTAATGACCCTTAAATTAATTATACTCATTAACCATTCTTTAATTACTTTCCTTAAGAAATTATACTTTGATTATTAATCATTAATTAATTAACTCTTGTCAATTTTAATAAGTGATTAACTTTTAATTAATTTCACTAATTAATTATCTTTAATAAATCTCGTCCTTAATTAAAGATAATTTCTTTATCTTCATTAATTACTTATTAAACTTCATTAGAAAATATTTAGATATCAATTTCATATTTAAGAATATATGATCTACTTAAAAACAAAACAATTTAACATTTAATTTCAAAATTTAAAACCTTTGAAAACTTTTCAAACTTGTTTAAATAAATTCTTATTCTTAAAAACTTAACTACTATATATTTTTAAAACTTATCTACTTTAAATATATTTTAAAATTTTGTTAAACCTTTATGCTGAAAACTAATTATTTTATTAACTTTAAAACTTGTTTTTAACTTTGCTTTTAAACTTTGAACTTGATTTCTTTTCAAAATTTTGAAATCAGATACAAACAAAAACAAACCCGAGCTCACCATATCTCTTTCTTGAGCGAAACACGAGAAAGGACATGAGACTCCCCCTTCTACTTCTACTTCGAGGAGATCCTCAATTTGCCCGAGCTCAACATCGAGAACCCTAACTCTAATGCACGGCCAAGCTTCAACCTGACACATCGTGCACGTGTGCACGTATGCTAATGAACCATCACTCTCCGACCCTCCCACCGATGATTGGCCAGAGAACGTTATCCTTGCTGTCCCTTATGTAAACCCAGATCAACAGAAACACCTTCGAATTGGAAACAAGCACCTTGATCAAAATTGGAGCAAAACCGACCAGATAAAATCATCACCAGCCACCACCTCCGTCCACCAGATCACACGCCCATCGACCAGAAGCTAGGCCACTACTTCTCACCTCGTTCCTCCTTATCACGATCAAGTCCGGTCTTTCATCCACGTCGAACTAGCCTCTGCAACATCGAAGATAGAAACCCACTGCTAAACCCTAATTTGTCTCAGGCTCGCCGCCTCTATCATCAATAAAATCTACAACCATTTTTTCCAGAGATCCTTAACCCACTGGCCATCTCTAGACCAAACCCCGACTGCCAAATCACTGCCAATCTATGGCAACCTACAAAAATGCCCAAATCGTTCAACTCAAAAATTCCCAATGCACACAGACTTATAAATCCAGATTTATATACCAAAATTCATCCTTTTGTTAAACATTTCAGTTTAAATAATCAAAATTTGAAATTAGCCTAACTGATTTTTAACATATATGAAGATCATCACTGATATTATTATATCTTGTGATAACTGCTAAATATAAATTTTCGAAATTAAACTTTAGAAAAATGTTTCATAATTTCAATCATCTTTCATTCGCAAATCACAATCTAACTTTGATTTTGTGTTGAGATTTTGTATTTATTAAGTGATCTAAACCTGTAAACACACACTATATACTATACATATAAACACGGTCAATATGCAGGCATATCATTCTTATATACATACATGCATTCATCTTCACAAACATTTGCAGACTATGTTACTACATAAATCATCACAAATACCCAGGCATAATCACAGGTTTAAATCTATTTTTTTTAAAAGATTTACTCACCATATTTTATTAAATAGACGATAGACTTCAGGTTTTTAAATCTGGAACTTGATATTGATTTGAATCTGATTCTTATTGTTTGATCTTTGAGTTAAATCCTTGCATTGCTGAAGTTGATTCTTATAGCTTGGTCTTGAATTCGATTTACTTGTTGAGCAGAATTCCTTTGCTATGGTTTGAAGCAGTATAATTTCCGTTTTAGTTTTGACTTTTTTTTAGTTGAAGATGAAAAGAAAGATTTAGAACTGAAAAATGAAAACCAGATTTCTCCTTAATATTTTATAATTTATAAGTTTTTAGTTAACAAAGAAAAATTATTGCCATTTTTTTATCATGCTTGTTACTTAGCTTACACATGTTAAAAAGTTTTACAAATGTCAAAAGCTAACTTAAAATGTTTACAAGTGTTTACAAATTTTCTTTTTATTTAATTATTTAAGTTTATATATATTTATGTATTATGTTTAAATGTATATAATGTTTATCTTTTTATTAATAAGACTTAAAATCTTCATAGATATATACAAATGTGAATTCATGAATATATTTATTTATATATTACTTATGTTTTGCATAAATTAATGTATTATATGTTTTCAAACTATTCTTAGTTCATAAAATATTTGAAAAATAAAGTATAATTAAACCTTTATATATATTTATAAACCATTTTAGTTTAAGCAAAATAATTTTTTTATTATATCTTATTTAAATTAAAACTGTTATACTTTGTAGGTAAATAAACATTTACTTTAAATGTTTTGAAAATAAATGATAAACTTTTAAATAGCTTTTGGAATGTGTTATATTAAATTATAACTTCACAACTACAATATATATTTAAATTTGAAAGCACTTTTATTAAATTCAAACAAAAACCTTTCTATTTACAATATATACAAAAATATATACACACACATTATAATTAGAATACATTTTAGTATTAACTTTGAAAGTTATTATTTTGAATTTTAAACATAACTTCAAATCACAATATATATATATATATATATATATATATATATTACAATTTGAAAACATATCTTTTATTAAATTAAAACTAAAGATTTCCTATTTACAATACACACACACACACCCCAATACACACACACACACATTATAAATAGAAACAAATTTTATTAGCTTTAAAAGATAAAATTTACCAATTAGATATTTATAAAAGAAGATTATAAAACTAATTTAAATACTTACTAATAAAGATTATCAAATAGTTATTGCCCAAAATTTCGGGTCATCACATGGAATATGTTTAAGTTATTTACCTAACTTGTATAAAAATTAAGCAATTTTCACAACTTAGTTAATTTTTAAAAATTACAACTTGATTGCCATAGCCATAGCGCCTATTTCACTGTGTCAGGCCATAACGAAGTCGAAGATAGCTTCCTCCCCATCAGGGGTCAATTGCTCCCATCCCAATTGGTCGAGCATCTACACACGTGCTTGCATAAAACTTTCCTACAGCGCAAAATTAAATGCAAATAAATTTACATGACATTATTATAATATATTTTAAATAATTAATTAAAATGATCATCATTAATAACTTATAACTTAAAATATATTTACATATGCGGTGTATACTTTATCATCCTCATGTCAGGCATATGACACTGATCCCTCGTCATTGGTTTGCCTGATGGCATGGGTATGTTCAAATATGTCCATATATGAGATAGGAGCCATACGCGCTCTTTTCTGCATGAAACTGTATTGGCGTAAATGAAATATTACCATATCTAGTATCTGATGCTTTAATAATTTGCACCCAATACAAGGACAACGAATTTCTTTGTCGTTCCCGTTATTACTTAAAGCGAATTCAATAAAGACATTTACACTATTTTGAAAATATTCACTTATTGAACCTCCAATTTCTCTTCTTTGTTGGTACATCCAACTCCGATCGATAAAATGATTGACCATTTTTCCTACTTTAAAACATAAAAATGTATTAATCATTTGCATATTGAAATTTTATATTTTCAGTTAAATCATAAATTAAAATTTTCACAAATATACAATACTATTCTATTTAATTTTATTTTTAAACGGATTTACACAAAGTGTATGAATATAATCTTAAATTTATAGGTTATTGTTTTACACTTTGATGTTTGGCCATCATACTTTCCATTAAAAACGCAGTAGCAATTATATTTCGTAAATCATTTCATTTAAATGATTTAACAAAATTTTGGCAGCACTTCCCCTTTGTTCCCTGTATCGCACACATATGCGTGTACAGAGGAAACAAAAAGAAAGTGTTGTCGAAATTTTGTGAACCGTTTAAAATGGAACGATTTGCAAATTGTAATTACTTTATTATGTTTGTAACTTGTCCAATACAGGGACAAATCCGACAAATATTGTATCAAATGAATGTAAATGTCTGTTATGTGATAGAAACGAATATCCATGTAACAATCATATACAATACTTGTCAAATGGGGACAAAAACTATTTAAGGGATTTATAAAAAGTAAAGCGTATTATGCAACAATTTTTACAATAATTTTTTATATTCTAGGAAACGCATACACTAAAATGTCGTTTCCATCATCTTAAAAATGCATACACTAAATCCTGAGCATTAACTCTAACTAATCCAAATTAGCCCTAATGCACGTATGCACTAATTAATTCACACATATACATTAATTAAAGCACATATACACTAAACAGATTGTTTTTTTTTCAAGATTTATTTGATAAACAATTATAACAATAACCTAATTAGCATTCAATAGTGTGTAACAGATAATCAATAGGGTATTATACACAACTACAACAACAAATTAGTCCTAATTTTCCAAAGCAAAACTAAATAGGGTTTATAAATTAAACCTTCTTAAAGAGAAATAGCTAATGGAGAGATATGAAAATTGAAGACGGACATAGTCTTGGAGCCGTGGAGGCTTGCGGACGACATGGAGGAGGTGAAGGAGGTGGTAGAGGTGAGATTTGGGAAGGAAATTTGGGTTTAGATAATGAAGAAGAAGTGTTGGCCTGGTACATGAGGATGTTGGCATAGTTTAAACCAATCTGTATAGGAAGCATACTAAAATGCTTAATACAAAATTTTCAAGGAAGAAACTTTTCAATATAAAAGGAACATATAAGATGGTTTCGTTATGCATTATCAATAAGAATCATCATGCGGATATGCTATGTACAAAACCAGAAATTTCATAAACATTCTGTGTAGTAAGCATACATCAATAAAATCCAAGTGATAATCACAAGATGATAGTTAAGAATATTCTCAAGTATTTCTAAAGTACTAGAGTGTTGTTTATGGAAGCAACGAACTCTATACGAAAAAGTGTTCAGACTAAAACTTCTTAATTAACATTAAAACTAGTAAGTTAATATTCGTATTTAACCTTATAAAGGGGATTCAAGTAGGAAAGGTTTCAAATGAGAGGTTATGGAATATTAAAATATGAAAGTTAAATACGTTGTCTTTAAAAGTGCCACGATGAAAGTGCTGGAAGTGGACTAGCCCGGAACGGAAGTTATGGGCGAATTTCAAAAAATTTAACCTATTGGCTTTTAATGGACCTCTACAGTCTAACTGAATTAGAACATTTCTAAATTTCATTTAAATAAAGCCGTTTATTTTATTTAAATTCAAGTATATTATGATATGAAATTAATTTTATCTGATTTAGTTTATACATAAATGTATCATATATATATATATGTGTGTGTGTGTGTGTGTGTGTGTGTGTGTGTGTAAGTGCATGTATAACATAATAATCCGTGAAAGGTATAATATGCCCATATATAGATGTTGGGATTGACATCGCAATAGACATATTTGCTCATTTTGTATGTCATGAATATTGTCCAAATATGTGCATGCATATGTGTTACAAAATACACAAAAACATACGCATATGTATGTATAAATTTATTGTATATAATATATGAACGTAAACCATTTAAATATAGATAAATATATATAGAAAGAGAGAACAATTATTAAAATTATTTATAATTCAAAATTGACCTAGTTATGCAAACATAATAATTTTAGTATTTTAAGTTGTATATATTATGAATAAAATAATGTTTTCATCCATAAATAATTAACATAAAATAATCTATTAATGAAAATTCAAATTTTATAATTTTTAAAAATCTAGGATCATAAAATAGAGCTTCGAAAAAATCTGGAGATTTTTCAAAGTTTAAATATTGCTTTTAAAAATAAATACATTGATTTCGGCAATAATTATTTAATATAAAATAATACATTATAAAAATTCTTAAAATTTTAGAAATTCTAGGATCATGAATGAAAGGTTATGAAAATTTTTGAAGAATTTTTCAATTAAATTATTATTTTTAATAAGTCATAAACTGTTTTTCCAAAATAGTATTAATTATTGGAAATACTAAACTTTATTGAAAAAGTCCTAAATTTTTCTATACATTTCTAGAATGATATAATGTTTTCTTTAAAATATAAAAACGAATATTTAATGCAATAACATTTTTATATATAATAAGCGATTCAAATTTCAATAAATGTTAATTCAAAAATACGAATATATGTATGATAGTTAATTTTTGAATTTGTAAATTCATATTATTTACAAATAAGTGTAATAAAATTTTTAAATCGTATATATATCTTATAATGCATATATGCTATTACGAGAGAGAAATATACACTAACATATATATGTATATATATTAATAAGTATATATAAAACAATTATTAATGACAAAATTGATTTTGTAAAGTAAACAACATTTGTCTATGCATAAATCAAAAAGTTTAATAAACAAATTATGTACATAACCAAACTGATATTGACAACTACATCTGCTTATAAAATCTCACCTAACTAAACATATAGTAGCAATATATTTAAACGGATATAAAATTTCTCATTATAGGATCATAGAATATAATTTAATTACTGTAATATGAATTAAAATTACCAGTTTAATGATGCCTTTCAATCCATGTTCAACCAATGACTTCCCTTCCTTCTACTATTCTTGATTCATGAGATTGCAAGTTCGGAATCACCGACCTCTAACTATCAAGTAGTATTATTTTAATTTGAAACATATTTGAGAATTTTGCAGTGGATTGAGAGCTATGTTTTAATCAGCAATGTAGAAGGTAATGGAGGCCAAAAAAAAATAGTAATTGTTTTAGAGATACATATTTATATAGGGCTGTATTAAACAGAAACGAGGAAAACATTTTTACCCATTCTCACTTGATCTCAACCCATTATTGCCAAGCCAATTCCCTATGTTTTAGCCACCCTAGACCTTCCCAAAATCGAAATTTTACAGCCCTAATGATGGGCTTTAAACCCATCTATGCCCAAGCCAAAATACAATGCAATTAAATCTAATTTAGTTGCTTGTCGATATTGTATATCGATCAATATATTTATAACTATTATAAATATGTATAATATTAGTTATTTCTCAAATCATATTTAAATTTTATAAATAATATTTCACAAATATTAACTAATTTAATTAATTTATAACAATTATAAACTAATTAAATTGTTTGGTCTTAAGGGAATTCATCATTTCGATTGTGTAACTCTTGGGTGTAAATTTGGTCAGCGATTAACATCGAACTATTCTAATGTTAACGTTCACACATCACTTAGTAGGTGGTGTGACATTATGACCAAATTTATCGCTTACTTGTTTTCGGCAAAAATCCAATTTTAGTTTAATAAGCATTGCCTGGTTGTGACATTTGTTTATACAAATTCTTTTCGTCAAAACTACATCACTTTGGACATATGAAATTTGGTATTGGTCAAAATTCCAACCTCATCCACATTCAAATTTATAGTCAAATTATAAAGTCCTTGGTTCAAAATTTAAATTATTATTAACTCAAATGTCTGGCCAGAGACTTCGATTTTGAGTCGACTGTGATACTAACTGCATATAACTGAGAAGACGAATCCTCCCTTGAATAATACTTCAGTTCCAATACTTCCACTCACCCAGATATAATCACTCGATGGACGCCATGCCATGATTTGGCTATAATCAATATGGAGCTTTCATAGTGAAGATCCACGGTATTCTCAAGTTGATAGAACTGTGTAAATCAGTCACATCGATATTTTCTGTTTGACTTTAGTTATATTAACCAATAGAAAACCATCGAGTGAATCATTCCGTGGTTATCCAATATCTATTAGTACATAACCCAAGGTGCCTCTAGCAGCTATGAGTAATACACTGTCCAACATTTAGAGAGCGTTATGTACTCCAGCCTCAATCGATACATTGATCTCTAGTCTCGATGTATCTTGACTAGGAACATTTGAAATGGTATATTTGTTTCATTGTGGTAAATTACTCACGGTTACAACACTTTGTAACTACTCTCACAAAATATACCATTTATGGATTTTTCTATTAAATATACTTTTAATTAAGTTAATTAATTACTATAATCACATTATATCAAGTATATGATAGGAAGAAAATACATTTTATTTCGAACAAGATTGGTCAACGAGTTATATAACGATCCCGGTTTTGAGTCAAATTTAATTTGGTAATTAATATAAAATTTTGGATTTAATTGTAAATTAATTTAAATTTTTTCCAAATTAAATAAGATATGTTCCTGTTTACTTATGTAAATAGATTGTAATTTGAAATTTGAATTTAAATTTTTACAAAATAAATAATATATGTTGTTTATTTAAATATGTGTATACAAATTGATTTTTAATTGAATTTTGAATTTTAAACTCAAAAATAAATATTTTTGAAAACAAATTGGATTTAAATACTCTATAAAAATTGTTTTCTAATTATAATATATACATATATACGTAATATATATATATTAGGAAGTTATGATTTGAGATTAATATAATAATTTTCAAAATGGCTACTTTAAGTTAAATTCTTATATACATATATATGTCATTATTTATTTATATATAAAATTAGTTTTAAAATCAAATTTCTTTAGAAGTTATATAAGTATAAATAAACGGAAAATGAGTTAATATAAATATAAAAGCATATTAAAAATAATTAAAAACAAAAATAACACGCGTAAGCATTTGAACACGGAATTAGATAAGTGTGAGTGTTTTAAAATATAACCTAACATTTGTAATAATATTATCATACAAATAACCCAAGTGTCATGTTTGGTTTTATTTTTATTTTTACTTTTGAAATTAATAATAAAGGGAAATCAAAGTTATATATACATCATAAACTCCTTCTTCTCTCATTTGGTTCGAAACTAAAGAAAAGAAAACAAAAAAACCTGAAAATAAATTCAAAACAAACAACTATAAATCTGAAGCATCTCAAACAAAATCAAACAAACTAACAATTCAAAGCTCAACTCAACATACAAAGCAAGATTCAAGTTGCTATTTCAGATCAAATCAATATCCATTAACAAGGATTCAACTAAAACAATCATGCTCAGATCAACATCAGAACAGTTTCTAGATTTAAAGTTTTAAACCTGTTCTCTGTTCCATCAAAACCTGTTCAAGTCTTCAACCCAAATGAAAGTCCAAGATCAGGTCAGAGTAAATCAAGTTCAGATCAATACCATCTCAACAAATTAAGATTCCAGATTAAAAAAAAGTTTCAGATTCAAGTTTAAAACAGTTCCATGCTCTGTACTTCAAATAGGTGAGCAAACTCACTTGTATCTGCCTCTATGTTTTGATGTATATGGTTGATGCTTGAACATGTTATGGAAATATATCTACATGTGTGTGTGTGTGTATGTGAATTGAAATATGCATGTACATGCATACATACGTGTTTTTGTGTTTACAAGCTAGAAAAAAAATATATAAAAAGTCTCCTAAATCATTCACTTATATACTTTGATACTTAAACAAAAAGTATTTGAATTAACAAAACCAAAATTTTAAAAATATTTTCAAGAATAATTTAGAAATTGTTTTAACTGGAAGAAGATATACAGTGAAAGTTTAAAAACTTATCAAATTCGAGTAGCATGGTTTCAAGTTTCAATTATATAATTCAATTCGTTTTCGAAAGCCATGAATTTTAAAGTTAAATTCACAATTTTTAGTTTATAAAATTGTGAGAAATTGCGAGTTGAATGAGATTGGCATTTTCGTCAATCTTTGGTGATCGACAACGGTTTGGGTGTCGTGTTTGTGGCAGAAAGTAGGGTAATGGTCGTCAATCATAGGAAAAATGCTAGGAGGATTTTAATGTAGCAGTGGTGGCATAACGACGACAAACTAGGGTTCAAGCCTAGATTTGGGTAGTGGTTGATTTCGAGGCAAATGCGGTGTCGATGATGCATCAAGTTCAATCGACCTAGTGGAAATGATACGTGGGTCGGAGGCGAAGATTCTGATGGATCGGCGTGGACTCTGGTGAACTAGATCGTTGGTGTGTGGCGTTTTAATGTGACTAAGACGGGTTCCAGTATTCGATCGAGTAGCTCGATCTTGATTCCCTGGCGTTTCTGTTGATCTAAGGGGTTGGGATGATCGGCAAGGGTGTCGATGATGTGCTGAAGATAGCATGGTTGGTCAGAGACGATCAGGTCGGTCATACACGTGCACAGGTGTACTTATCTATCTGGGTTGACAAAAGCGTCGGAGAAGAAAATGTTGGACTCGGGGGTGGATAAGGGTTTTGCTAGGGTAAATTTCGAAGACGTGATGACGCGAGGTTTGCATGGGGCTTGGATCGGTGAAATAATGGGTTGAGCTCGGGTCTGAAGTTTAAGTGTAAAAATAGTTTTAAACTTTTAAAACAAAATCAAGTTTTACTTAATACAACTTTGTTAAAACTACTTCTTTTGTAAATAATGAATGTCCATCTAAGTTTTAAATTAGTTAAAGGTTTTTAAATAAAAATTATTTGAAATTAATTAAGTTTAAAGTGTTTAATCTATATAACCTTTATTTTAAAAGTTTATTTTTAAATAAACTTAATATTGTAATTAATTAAGAGATTATTTATTTCAAAGGTTATTAAATAAGTTTTAATTGATGAAATTGGGTAATTAATTAAGGTAAAGGATTTATCTTTAATTAATTAATGTATTGATTATGAAGATTGTGATATCCCAGAATTTAAAATGTGATAATATCTTAATTAATTATTTAAAATTGGTAAAATTTGATATTTTCAAAAGAATAATATTTTTAGACATAGAAATAGATTGATAGAATAATTATTTAATTTGTGTTATTTTATAAATTTTATTTTAAATAGACTTATTATTTTCATATTTAATAAGTATTGTTTGAATGTGTGTGTGTGTGTGTGTGTGTGTGTGTGTGTGTGTGTGTGTGTGTGTGTATTTAAGTTGTTTTTGGAATGGAATAATCAATTTCAAATTTAATAATGTGTTTATTTAAGATGTGTATATATATATATATATATATATTTGAGTTGATTTTTAAATTGGATTTTAAAAGTAAAATTTGAATTTGAATCTGGATTTAAGTTTGAATCTTTAAAGATGATTATTTTAATATATTTTGATATGAAATGTATAAAGTTTTTATTTAAATAAGACTTTGTTTTATATTATTTTCCTTAAAAGAGATTATTTATATAAATTTAGAAAGTATTTATTTAATGGTAAATAAATACAAAAGTTATATTGACATTTAAAAGTGGATTAAATATATTTTTAAGTGATTTTATTTAGAATCTAATTGATTTTTATTTTATTTCTTATAAAAGGTTTTATTTATATAAATTGGAAAAGCATTTAATATATATTTATTAATTAGGAAATTTAATTCAAAAGCTTTCAAATCATTTAAAAATAAAACAAAAGTAAATAATTACAAATGTTAATTTTATATGCTTGTTAAATACATGTGTAAGATAAATAAGGTTGTAATGACAAGTGTCATAATTCAATTTTATTTTTCTTTAATTTTTAAAACAAATCCTAATGAATCTATATAAAATTATATCTTCCCTCTCTTCTATTTTCTTTGTTTATTTTCACATTTTTTAAAACAAACCACTAGATCGAACCTGAATCATCTCTTCAAACCAAAACTAAAATTCATTTCCAAACTCAATAATCAAACCTTAAACCATCTCTCAAACCAAATCTGCAGTGCTTCTTTTCGACAACCTGTATCCATTTTTATCACCAAAGCTTGCAAACGCTCCTTAAAAACATATCAAGACCTGTAAACAAAACCTGTAATCAACTATCCTCAAACCTGAAATCATTTTCAAAAGTTTAAACTCAAGTTCAAAATCCTATAACCATTTTTCTGTTTCAAGATCAAGTCTGTAACCATTTTGCAAGTTAGAACAAAACCTGTAACATTCTCAAGGGTTCAAGTAAGAAAATCTTAGGCAGAATCAAAGTTAAAAGGGGATTTCTGGTGCAAATTTTCAATTTTTCAAAGAACTCCAGTTTTAAAGAAAAATCAAAGCAGTCAAGTTTCAATTCCAGTTTTCCAAACCTCTCTGTCTTTTTAATAAGGTGAGTAAACATTTACATAAAAATATTAAGTAAATGAAGTTGTTGCATGTGAATTTCTATGTTGGAAAGTGATTTCATGTGTGTATATATAAGTAAATCTATGTGTGTATGCATGTGATGGAAGTGTTCATGTTTGGTTACCTGAGTACTCCTCTGTTCATAAGTTCAGAGTTTAAAGTTTTATTAAAATTCAAATCTTTCCATCTGCTCTTTGTCATATTTTGGAATTCAAAGAAGAATTGTTTGTTTAAACCTAATCTAAGCTTTGAAATTATAATTAAGTAAGAAAGCTAGAGTATCACCTAGAAAAGAAAATGGCAGCAAGAATTTTTGATTTATGTCAAAATTCAAACTCTGTAATCTTTTGTTTTTCTTTTATAACATGAATCTTTGTCTTAAACCATGAATTTTAAGAGATAAATCATAAATTTTAGTTTTGGATTGAATGTGATATTCTGGTTTAACCCGAATATGGATTTTTGGTATTTTATGGCAGCCGATGCATTTCTGGTGGTCGAGGCCATTACTGGAGGAGGTCGGCGTGTTGAAGTGATCGGTAAAAATGGCTGGAAGGTGGTTAATCCACCATGGCGTTGGGAATTGCTCGATTTAGTTTTAAACCCTAAATTGGGCTGTGATCGAAATTTGGAGGACGGCGTCATCTAGGGTGCATCGAGTGGCACGTAACTCGGGTCTAACGACCCTGACACGACCTTCAAAAATCGACACCGAATGCATCACCTATATTCAGATGCTGCAAATTGAAACGTCGAATCCGGCTCGCTGGAGCTTATAACACATTAAGTACAACAACGCAGTGGAAGAAATGAATAATATATCATTGATACAACAATGAGTACAATATCCGATACAATATGATACAACAATTTCAAAGACAAATATACACAGCGGAATATGATAACAACGGAAGATAACTCAAATATAAACTTCGATAAAGAGTGAATCCAAAATCTGCAACTCCAAACCAAAAGCTCATACCAAAAGCTACGAGGACTTCAATCCAATAAGCTCGAACTACCATCAATGCTGTACTGAAGCAAACTTCATCCCATTGCAATTTCCATTATCCAGCGATTGAATGCTATCGAATCTACACCTACTATTCGCTGAAAAACTCATCTCTAGACTGACCGCGTGCAAAATTATGGACACCCGGAGTTTAGGAAGGGAACAATAAACTCCGGCTCAGTCATGGGACTAGTGTGAGCAAACAAAAACAGCTTATCTTTAAAACAAACAACAAAAGAATTTAAAACTGAAATCCCCAATGCTTTTTTGAAAATGAAACTACCATAAGGCCTCCCACCACACACACAATGCAAGTGCACACTTGGAGGAGATTTCTCTTTATGACAGTCAAAAATGCTTGATACACGAAAATCATTTGATATTATTATTAGTGCATAGTGCAGAAAACCATTCGAAAGTATAATATTAATCTTAGCCAGCATACGTACCATTATAGTACGCCTACTATAGCTACCATATTAGATGGCAGGTTCTACAACTAAAACCATACAAGGTGTGTATTGTATGATTGGATTTCCAACAAATGGTCAGGCAAAGGAACTTTCCACACAAAATGGAACGCCTCTGGAGGGATGCCCCCGAAAACCTAACCGGATCTCTGCTACACGAGGCCGGGTTACCCCTGCCCAGAAGCAACTACTGACACGAGTACGCCATCCCCCGGTCGTTACCGACCTTTATCCGAGGGCCCTCAATTCAACAACCACACAGTAAAGTATCTGGGCTCCATACCATTATACTGCTTTTAAAATCAGCATAAGTAAATATCCGGGGTCCATACCATGACATCACTTTTTATCAAAAACGAAATGGTCATACCCTCAGGGGAAGCTACCCCCAAATAACCTTGCTGCCACGATTCCTGTTTCGACCATTATCGGGTTGTGAGGTCCTGATGTAGTCTTGTCCACAAAGCTATGCTTTTTCACAAGCCATGCTTCGATCAACAAATGATCGGCAGCACTTCGTATGTCGCATTACCAAATTGGGAATGTATCACTAGTAACCATTAACTACATTACCTCTGAGCTCGTACGTCTCAGAGAAGGGTGTTAAGCTAAGAGAATAAATTTTCTTCCATCGAACAGAAATTTATTTGATAGAAACCAGCTTTACATCTCAAAGTGTAACGTCAGACACACATCTATACAAGTTTGTTCCAAGTTCGAACAGAACCGAAGGCACTTCCAAAGAAGCCCTTGCACTCCGAGAATTCCCAATCCTGATCGGACTCCCCATCACATATGGAGATCTCTATACCGGGCACCAATCGATGTGGAGTCATTCGATGGGTTATCCTTTTGTTCTCGAGAATACCCGGTCTTCACCATCTGTCTTCAAATGCTATACATAACGTCGCATCATTATTCGGATGGGTTATATGACACAAGGCCCACTCCCGGCTAAACCGAATAATGAGCGCAATATTTAAAAATATATGGATATGGTATTTCGGTTAAGTCACAACTTTAAAATCCAAAACTTTCCTTTCCAATGGTTTAAACCAATTACCATTTCAAATCTTTAAACAAAAAATTCATTTCACAAAGTTCACCTAGCTTCACAAAGATTCATTCACAGATTTCAAAACAATTTCCATTTCAATTTGGATTAACTCATCCAATCTTTAAATCAAAGACTCAATTTATAGTTTACAAAACTATTTCTAAAGATTCGTTCATAACTTCGAAAAACATTTTATTTCAAACTTGAAATCCTTTTTAACACAAATTGGAAATTCTTTCCTTATATAAAAGCTCTTATTATTTGAAAACAAATAGTTTTCGTTTCGGAAAAATCCGATTATATTTATACAAGTTAAAGTCCTTGATTTAAATTCAATTTCCAAAACAATACTTTTAAAATGGTTTAAAACCATATAACACATATATAACTTATATAGCCTTTTATACCAAAATTCTCAACATAGAATTCAATTTCAAATTTTGAGTTCAAATTTAAATCAAATTATTAAATTTCAAAACTTAAGCAAGTTATTCAAACTAACTTTTATTTTCCAAATTTCCTTTTCAAAAGCTTTTCTTTACATTTATCCCAAATCCATTTCCAAAACCATTTGGATTCAAAATTCAAATTCAAAACTATTTCAAAAATCTATGACTTAGCCAATTTCCTCGTGGAATCCATACTTGTGTGTGTATGGTGTAGTCTATGGATTTTACACAATAGTGCAACATCATTAATCATCACATCACATATTCAAGCACATCGATATTGATAAGCAGTATAATCTATAATGCTTATCGTTCATTCACAAATTCATAGATAGATATGTAAATGCATTACAGATAAAAAATATACACACATAGCTCAGTTGAAACAATCCACATCACATAATCATTATAGGTCAGATCAAGGCATTCATACAATTCATACATCCATAAGCAAAATCAATTAATTATCTGATTAATCAGATTAATTACTTATGAATGAACACTAACCCTGGTTAATTAATGTTAATTAATTGCAAACCATCTTAATTAATTATCTCTTAATCACTTATTAATTAACCTATAATGATAAATTAATTTAACCTTAATGATTAATAAATAAACCTTAATTATTAATTATTGTTAATTACTTTCATTAATTATCCTTAATTAATTACATTTATTAATTAACCCTTAATTAATTATCATTCCTTAATCACCTTCATTAATTGATCATTCTTTAGTCACTTTCATAAATTCATTAACCTTTAATTAATTAAATATTCTTAAATTAATTACCTTAATAAATTAATCACGTTAATTAATTATTCTTGACATTCATTAACCTTAAGGTAAAACATTATCTTTATAAATTACATAATTATCATTAATATTTATAACATTTTATAACCAACGTCCTTAATTACATTATTTAATTAAGTTTCAAAATAACAATAATCCTTTAACTTAATAAATTAAAGTTAACATTTTTTATAACTTTCAAATAAAATGTTAAGAAAACATTCATTAAAAAAATATACGTTTAAAAACTTAGCTAAATTTTTCTTTGCTCTTAAAACTCTGTATAAGTAAAGAAAATTTCAACACTGGTATCTAACCAGACGAACCCGAGAACAACTTCGAGCCCCGCCATCATTTTCCCGAACTTAAACCCGAGGATCATCGTTTTCTTCTATTTTTTCTTTCTTTTTGAAAACTTTTTTTTGATTTACATCTAAAAACTGTTAAAATCACACCCGAGCCAATTCTTCTTCTCCCCGAGTACGAACTCGAGCTTGACTTCGAGTCCCCCTTTCACTTTCCTTTGCTTCGAGTTTTATGCAATACTTTTCGAAACGAAGTCGAACTATCTTTCTTCTCCTTCGAACAAAAACTTCCTAGATACGTAATCCCTCACGTGCACATGCACATCCAAATGCGATGGCTCCGACCATCACCGCTATCGTCGATAAGTCGACAACCATCCCCTCTAACGCCACAACCAACCAGCAACTTGAGTTTAACTAGAAATCAAGATCGAGCATACAAGAACCCACTGGCACCAAATCTAATCGCTAAATCCACCTCTTGTTGCCCAACCCGATGATCTGAAGCCTCACCACCGCATCCAAAGGTTCATCACACATCAACGCTCCGATCCCCACTACTCCGGTAGCTTCCGGTTCGCCCACGATCCTACAATTGCTTCGATTACCCTATGGAACCCATCGATACCTAAAACCCTACATTAATGTTAATTAGCCACCTTTATTGCCAATAAAATCTACTGCTATTTTTCTAATGATCACTGACCTCTAAGCTAACTACGGCCATGATCCCGAGGCCCACCTCCATTTCGATCACCAGAGTTTGGCCAAAATAGGTTTCCTGTTCAACTAACTCATACTCGAGATTTATTAACTTAAAAATCATGAGACTTCCACCTAAAATCAAGATTTAGCAATTCAAACACGACTATGTAATCAGATTTTAAAATTAACATATTCGATTTTGGGCTTATTTTAAATTATCACTGTTATATATTATTTTCGAAATAAATATTCAACTTAAATTCTTAAAATTATTTTTAAATAAAATGTTACAATCTTACAATCATTTCTCATTCAAATATCAAAGCCTAAAGGAGATTGGAGGATTAGATTTGGATTTTTAAATGAGTTTCTAAAACCCTGTAACAAGAACAGGAACCTGATTTCCTATACGCAAGCATACACATACATTTCTACAACATGCAGGCATATACGCACAAGCATATTTCATTTAACAACTTCAAAGATCATCACATACCACTGAAATATAAACAGATTAAGGGTTTTAAAATGATGTTTTCTCACCTGTTTGCTGTTGAACAGAGGACAGTTCCTTTGTTTGATCTGGAAACTTGCTTCCAGGTTGAAGTCTTTGAATTTCCAGGCTTGGAATGTTTGAAAAACTATTGTTTGATCTTTAATTTAAGGTTTGATTCTTTATTGCTGAGGAAATCTTGATGTTGAGTTGCCTGAAGCATAATCCTTGCATTATCTTAAGCTTGCCTTTATTCTCTTGAATTGCTTGGTGTTTAGATAGAGAACAAAATCTGGAATTAATTCCAGGGTTTTAAAACTGGAAATTGATTTTGTTTTGCTGTTTTTTTTTCATTCTTTTCTTTGATATCTGTCTTGATTTTTTTTTTAAGAAATGATATTTAAGAGGATTTTAATCTCGTTTCATATTTTAGATTGGAAGATTTTGAATATAGTTTTTCTCAGATTTCAGAAGGAAAAATAAAAATGGCCTGGTTTCAATTTTTTTTGTTTATGTATGTTAATAAATCTTAGATTAAAAGAAAAATTATTTTCTTGCCACTTGTTCAACTTAAGTTAACACTTGTAATCACATAATCTCTTTAATTTACAAATGTCACAATAAATCATTTTTACGTTTATATCCTTAATCAAATTATTTTCAAAATTTTGTTTTTTATACCCTTTAGTTAGCAAATTCACACTTTTTTATCCTATATTTTAAAACTTATCATATGCTTATGTTTTTATCTTTATATATATTTTCATTTGCACAAATAAAGTTTATTTCAATTGTTTCTCACATTCAGTCTTAAAGCATTATAATTCTATTTATTTTCAATACATTTGTTTTTAAATCCAATGTTTATTTACAAAATAATTTTCCTTAAATTTCAAACCAAAATTCTATTTATAATCTAAAATATTTATTTATTCTAGAAATTTCTAATTAATTCACAAATAAATTCACGATTTAATTTCCAAAAGTTAAATTAATTATCAAATTAACATGGTTAAAATTCAGGGATGTTACAGATTCCTCCTTAAGAAATTTCGTCCCTGAAATTTGCCTAGGAGACAGTAGAGATAGATGGACACATAGAGAAATGGTTCACCAGATCAAATTGTATAGTTATTCTATATTTGGCTTACCAAATCAGAACATCAGAAATATGAAGACAAACTCTTTTAATATCTCACAAGATACTCGGGTCACCAGGTCTACGAAATAAGTATGGCACTGGTTAGTCTGAAGGGATTACTAACCGTTCGTAGAATATATCTGGACCCCAAAGAATAGATAATAGATACTCAATCCAGAAGTGTACATCAACTTATCCCTCTTTGTATTTTTGATTCTCACAAGAAATTACAACAAAACTTTCCAAATTTTGGTTTTAACCGAAATTGGTTTATTGACACAAATTCAAATTTAACTTCATATTTGTTAATCAATTTATTTCAATTAAAATTTCAAATTTATTGGAGTTAAAAACGTAAGCTGATAGAGAACCGATGAAGAGAATACGAATTAGGAACCTATCTATAACGATTTGTAGAGCCACCACACCAAAACTTCTCCTTGTAGGTGCCATGAAGCCATCAAAGAATTGAAACCGGATCAAAGAAGATTGATAGAAAAGTTTTTTCCGTTGTTGTTACAGGGTATTGACCATTGTTGTGGTACTCCTCTGTCCCCTATCTCGTCCCCTTCTTGCACTCACACTTACTATTAGTGGATAGCAAGTGAATTTACTGAGGCATACGGACGGATATCTTAGGGATATACTCATTTTGGGGCATACTTCACCCTATCTCTAATGAGTTACCTAATGTGCTATACTCCTGAGCTAAAGTCTCAACCGTCAGCTTTGATACCAATTCTAACGACCCTGACTCGACCTTCGAAAATCGGCACCGAATACATCACCTATATTCAAATGCGGCAGATTCAAACGTCGAATCCGGTTGGCCGGAGCTTATAACACATTAAGTACAACAACACAGCGGAAGAAATGAATAATATATCATTGATACAACAATGAATACAATATCTAATACAATATGATACAACAATATCAGTGACAAATATACACAACCGAATATGATAACAACGGAAGATAACTCGAATATAAACATAGATAAAGAGTGAATCCAAAATCTGCAGCTCCAAACCAAAAGGTCATCCCAAAAGCTACGAGGACTTTAATCCATTAAGCTCGAACCACCATCAATGCTGTACTGAAGCAAACTCCATCCCAACGCGATTTCAAATATCTAGCGATTGAATGCTATCGAATCTACACCTACTATTCGAC
Source organism: Allium cepa (assembly GCA_030765085.1). Classification (NCBI taxonomy): domain Eukaryota; kingdom Viridiplantae; phylum Streptophyta; class Magnoliopsida; order Asparagales; family Amaryllidaceae; genus Allium; species Allium cepa. The sequence continues at coordinate 222,267,196 of CM060945.1, forward strand.
TATCTGAAAAAACCAACTCTATACTACCCGTGTGGAAAATTGTAGGGTCCAAGAGTTTAGGAAGGGAACAATAAACTTCGGGTCAGTCATGGGACTGGTGTGAGCAAACAAAAATAGTTTATCTTTAAAACAAACAACAAAAGAATTGAAAATTGAAATCCGCAATGCTTTTTGAAAAATGAAACTACCATAAGGCCTCCCACCACACACACAATGCAAGCGCATACTTGGAGGAGATTTCTCCTTATGACAGTCAAAAATGCTTGACACGCGAAAATCATTTGATATTATTATTAGTGCATAGTGCAGAAAAACTTTCGAAAGTATAATATTAATCTTAGCCAGCATACATACCATTATAGTATGCTTACTGTAGCTACCATATTAGATGACAGGTTCTACAACTAAAACCGTACAAGGCTCGTATTGGATGATTGGATTTCCAACAAATGGTCAGGCAAAGGAACTTCCCACACAAAATGGAACGCCTCTAGAGGGACGCCCTCGAGAACCTAACCGGATCTCTGCTACACAAGGCCAGGTTACCCCTGCCCGGAAGTAACCACTGACACGAGTATACCATCCCCTGATCGTTACCGACCTTTATCTGAGGGCCCTCGATCCAACAACCACATAGTAAAGTATCTAGGCTCCATACCATGACACTACTTTCAAAATCAACATAAGTAAATATCTGGGGTCCATACCATGACATCACTTTTTATCAAGAAGGAAATGGTCATACCATCAGAGGGAGCTACCCCCAAATAACGTTTCTGGCACGATTCCTGTTTCGACCATTACCGGGTTGTGAGGTCCTGATGTAGTCTCGTCCACAAAGCTATGCTTTTTCAAAAAGCCATGCTTCGATCAACAAATGATCAGCAGCACTTCGTATGCCGAATTACCAAAATGGGAAGTATCACTAGTAACCATCAACTACATAACCTCTGAGCTCGTACGTCTCAGAGAAGGGTGTTAAGCTAAGAGAACAAATTCTCCGCCACCAAACAGAAATGTATTTGATAGAAACCAGCTTTACATTTCAAAATGTAAAGTAAGACACACATCCATACAAGTCTGTTCTGAGTTCGAACGGAACCGAAGGCACTTCCAAAGAAGCCCTTGCACTTCGGGAATTCCCAATCTTGATCGAACTCCTCATCACATATGGAGATCTCTATACCGGGTGCTAATCGATGCAGAGTCGTTCGATGGGTCATCCTTTCGTTCTCATGAATATCCGGTCTTCAGCACTGGTCTTCAAATGCTATCCATAACGTCGTATCATTATTTGAAATGGGTTATATGCCACAAGGACCACTCCCAACTAAACCGAATAATGAGCGTAATATTTAAAAATATATGGATATACGATTTCTGTTAAGTCACAAATTTAAAATCCAAAACTTTCCTTTCAAATGGTTTAAACCGATTACCATTTCAAATTTTTAAACAAAAAGATTCATTTCATAAAGTTCACCAAGCTTCACAAAGATTCATTTACAGATTTCGAAACAATTTCCATTTCAATTTGGATTAACTCATCCAATCTTTAAATCAAAGACTCAATTTATAGTTTTCAAAACTATTTCCAAAAATTCGTTCATAACTTCGAAAACCATTTCATTTCAAACTTGAAATCCTTTTTAAAACAAATTGGAAATTCTTTCCTTATGTGAAAGCTTTTATTATTTGAAAACAAATAGTTTTCATTTCGAAAAAATCCGATTATATTTACACAAGTTAAAGTCCTTGATTTAAATTAAATTTCCAAACCAATACTTTTAAAATGGTTTAAAACCATATAACACTTATATAACTTGTATAGCCTTTTAAACCATAATTCTCAACATAGAATTCAATTTCAAATTTAAATATTAAGTTTCAAAACTTAAGAAAGTTATTCAAACTAACTTTAATTTTAAAAATTTCCTTTTCAAAAGCTTTTCTTTACATTTAATCCAAATCCATTTCCAAAACCATTTGGATTCAAAATTCAAATTAAAAACCATTTCAAAAATCTGTGACTTAACCAATTTCCTCGTGCAATCCATATTTGTGTGTGTATGGTGTAGTCCAGGGGTTTTACACAATAGTGCAACATCATCAATGATCACATCACATATTCAAGCACATCGATATTGTTAAGCGGTATAATCTATAACGGTTATCGTTCATTCACAAATTCACAGATAGATATGTAAATGCATTACAGATAAAAAATATACACACATAGCTCAATTGAAACAATCCACATCACGGAATCATTATAGATCAACTTAAGGCATTCATACAATTCATACATCCATAAGCAAAATCAATTAATTATCTGATTAATCAGATTAATTACTTATGAATAAACACTAACCCTGGTTAATTAATGTTAATTAATTGAAAACTATCTTAATTAATTATCTCTTAATCACTTATTAATTAACCTTTAATGATAAATTAATTTACCCTTAATGATTAATTAATCAACCTTAATTATTAATTATTGTTAATTACATTAATTAATTAACCCATAATTAATTATCATTCCTTAACTACCTTTATTAATTAATCATTCATTAATCACTTTCATAAATTCATTAACCTTTATTAATTAAATATTCTTAAATTAATTACCTTAATTAATTAATCACATTAATTAATTATCTTTTACATTCATTAACCTTAAGGTAAAACATTATCCTTATAAATGACATAATTATCATTAATATTTGTAACACTTTATAACCAACTTCCTTAATTACATTATTTAATTAAGTTTCAAAATAACAATAATCCTTTAACTTAACAAATTAAAGTTAACAATTTTTATAACTTTCAAACCAAATGTTAAGAAAACATTCATTTAAAAAATATACTTTTAAAAACTTGGCAAATATTTTCCTTTGCTTTTAAAACTCTATGTAAGTAAAGAAAATTTCAACACTGCTATCTAACCAGACGAACCCAAGAACAACTTCGAGCCCCACCATCATTTTCCCAAACATAAACCCGAGGATCATCCTCTTTTTCTATTTTTTTTCTTTCTTTTTGAAAACTTTGTTTTGATTTACATTTAAAAACTGTTAAAATCACACCCGAGCCAAATCTTCTTCTTCCCGAGTACGAACTCGAGCTTGATTTCGAGTCCCCCTTTCACTTCCCTTTGCTTCGAGTTTTACGCGTTACTTTTTGAAACGAACCCGAACTATCTTTTTTCTTCTTCGAACAAAAACTTCCCAAATACATAATCCCTTGCATGCACGTGCACATCCAAATGCGGCGGCTCCGACCATCACCACTATCGTCGACAAGTCGACAACCATCCCCTCTAATGCCACGACCACCCAGCAACTTGTGTTTAACTCAAAATCAAGATCGAGCATACGAGAACCAACTGGCACCAAACCTGATCGATAAACCCACCTCGTGCTGCGTATCTCAATTATCTGAAGCCTCACCACCACATCCAAAGGTTCATCACACATCAACGCTCTAATCCCCCATACTCCGGTAGCTTTCGGTTCGCCCATGATCCTACAATTGCTTCGATTACCCTGTCAAGCCCATCGATACCTAAACCCTACATCAACGTCAATCAGCCTCCTTGATCGCCAATAAAATCTACCGCTTCTAATGATCACAGACCTCTAAGCTAACTACGGCCATGATCTCGAGGTCCACCTCCATTTCGATCATCAGAATTTGGCCAAAATAGGTTTCATGTTCAAATAACTCATATTCGATATTTATTTACTTAAAAATCATGAGACTTCCACCTAAAATCACCATTTTGCAATTCAAACGCGACTATGTAATCAGATTCAAAATTAACATATTTAATTTTGGGCTTATTTTAAATTATCACTATTATATATTACTTTCGAAATAAATATTCAACTTAAATTCTTAAAATTATTTTTAAATAAAATGTTACAATCTTACAATCATTTCTCATTCAAATATCAAAGCCTAAAGGAGATTGTAGGATTAGATTTGGATTTTTAAATGAGTTTCTAAAACCCTGTAACAAGAACAGGAACCTGATTTCCTATATGCACGCATACACATACATTTCTACAACATGCAGGCATATACATACAAGCATATTTCATTTCACAGATTCAAAGATCATCATATACCACTGAGATATAAACCTATTAAGGGTTTTAAAATGATGTTTGCTCACCTTTTTGCCATTGAACAGAGGACAGTGCCATTGTTTGATCTGGAAACTTGCATCCAGGTTGAAAGTCTTTGAATTTCCAGGCTTGAAATGATTGAAAAACTGTTGCTTGATCTTTAATTTCAGGTTTGATTCTTTATTGCTGAGGAAATCTTGATGTTGACTTGCATGAAGCTTAATCCTTGCATTGTCTTAAGCTTGCTTTTATTCTCTTGAATTGCTCAGTGTTTAGACAGAGAACAAAATCTGGAATTACTTCCAGAGTTTTAAAACTGGAAATTGATTTTTTTTGATGGTTTTTTTTCATTCATTTTCTTTGCTCTCTTTCTTGATTTCTTTTGTTTCAGAATTGAGAATTAAGAAGATTTTGATCTCGTTTCAGATTTTAGATTGGAAGATTTTGAATATAGTTTTTCTCAAATTTGAGAAGAAAAAATAAAAATGGCCTTGTTTCGATTTTTTTCTTATATATGTTAATAAATCTTAGATTAAAGAAAAATTATTTTCTTGCCACTTGTTCAAATTAAGTTAACACTTGTAATCACATAATCTCTTTAATTTACAAATGTCGCAATAAATCATTTTTATGTTTATATCCTTAATCAAATTATTTTTTTAATTTTGTTTTTTAAGCCCTTTAGTTAGCAAATTTACACTTTTGTATCCTATATTTTAAAACTTATCATATGCTTATGTTTTTATCTTTATATATATTTTCATTTGCACAAATAAAATTTATTTCAATTGTTTCTCACATTCAATCTTAAAGATTTATAATTCTATTTATTTTCAATACATTTGTTTTTAAATCCAGTATTTATTTATAAAATACTTTTCCTTAAATTTCAAACCAAAATTCTATTTATAATCTAAAATATTTATTTATTCTATAAATTTCTAATTAATTCACAAATAAATTCACAATTTAATTTCCAAAAAATAAATTAATTATTAAATTATCCTAGTTAAAATTCAGGGATGTTACATCTGGGTATGGTGGCGTAGTTGTCAGACGAAGCTAGGGACGGAGTTATGGCGACTCCAGTGATCGGAGACGTGAGATTTGAGATGATTTCTGGTGATGTTCCTGGATCCAGTTTCTGCTGAGTAGCTCGTTTTCATTTGTGAGCTTGTGCTTGAGATTGGGGTGTTAGGATCGACAATGCAGGCGATCGTGGATATGTGGGAAGTGTAGGCGATGGTCGGAGCCTCGCCATGGATGATGCATGGTGCACAGATGTTTTGGTGTGTCTAGATTTTTGGACTGGTACTGACTCAAAGCAATGCTCGAGTGATTGAGGGAAGTAACTCGAGTTTATACTCGAATAGATGGAGTGAGTTTTCGAGTCCGGGTTTTTAACATAAAAATTTAACTAAGTTTTCAGAAAAAATGAAAAAGGAGAGAACCCGGAGTGGCTCTCGAGTAATGTTCAAGTTTGACTCGAAGTAAGATAAAAGGAACAATTTTCAAAGTTCTTAAATATTCTATAAAGACCAGTTTTCAAATTTAAATAAAGAAAGTTTTAAATTTTGAATTGAATCTTGTTTTTAATATCTATTTTTTAAAATAAATGTTTTTTTGAATAATTTATTTGAAGAAAATTTTGCAAAATGTTTAATTTTAATTTGTTAAGTAAATTTTTAACTTATTTTAAAATCTTAATTAAAATATTTAGTAAATGAAGATAAATCTTTAAAGCTAAAATTTATGGTGTTAATGATAATTAATACGTTAAAATATGATGATGTTTTATTTTAGGATAATTAAGATTTCTAAATGATTTGAGATTAATTAAGTTAATTAAGAAGTTTAATTTAACTAATTTATTTAATTAATTAAGGATAAGGGTTAATTAAGTAATTAATTAAGAATAATTAATTAATCTAGTTAATTAATGATTTTGATGAAGAGATAAATAAAATTTGTAACTAAAAATTACTTAATTAAGCAATTAGGGGTTAATTAATTGGTAATTAAGAAGTACTTAATAAAGTTTTATTAATTAGCAATTAGGTTTTATTAATTAATACTTAAAGGATGATTAATATATAATTAAAGATTAATAAATGGATTAATCATAGGATTAATAATGGATTAATTAAAGGATAATTAAGGATTAATCAATGGTAATTAAGGATTGATTAATTGGTAATTGTGGATTAATTAATTTGTAATTAAGGTTGTTAATTAATAATTAAGTATTATTAATTAAGGTTAATTAATTAATTATAAAAGTAATTAAGGATTAATTACTTTGTATTAAAGGATATTGATTAATAATTAAGGTTATTAGTTAATAGTTAAAGAATAATTAATCTGGAATTAAGGGTTAATTAATTTGTTTAAAGGGTAATTAAGGGTGAATATACTCAGTTATGATTTATGAGATGAATGTGATTGATTTAAGTTAATTAGTTTGTTAATTAATTAAAGATAGTCACTTGGTCATCGATGAAGTATAATTACTTAATGAGATTTTATAAGTGTAATTACTTAGTGTAATTAATTAATATTTATTGAATGTAATTGATATAAGGGAAATTACTTAATGGGAAGTAAGTTAAAGGACAATTACTTGGTAGAAGTAATGAAGCATTAATTACTTGGTGTAATTAATCAAAGGTAAATAAAATTAATTAAGAGTTAATCAAGAAGTAATTAAGAATAGTTAATTACTGTTATGATTAATTAAGGTTGATTAATGAAAGTAATTAATTAAAGTATAATTAATTAATGTAATTAATTAAGATTAATGTAATTATTTGCAGTTAATTAATTAATGAAGTAATTAAAGGTTAATTACTGTAATTGTTTGTGAATAATTAATTTGTGTAATTAATTAAAGGATAATTACTTTATGCAATTAAAGACTAATAAATCAAGTGTGATTAAATAAGATGGATATCTTAAGGATGATTAATTAATTAAAAGACTCGTAATTAATTAACGGTTGATTAAGCGGGTTAGGAAATTATCTCTTTAGTAATTAATTTAATTTAAGTTAATTAAATTAATTATAATATGGATTAACAATACTTGCTTATGGATGATTGTTGAGTAGAAAGTCTGGATTGGTTGATATCTATTGGATGATATGCTATGATATTCTGTGATGTGATATTGAACATATTTGTGATAAATGTGTGATATTTATCTGTGATGAATGCTGTGTGAATTCAAGTATTAAATTGAATTGAATTGTTTAAATATTAAACAACTTGGCCTTTAGGATACGTTTGGATTTCGATGAGACCGGGATCGGGTATCAAATGCGATTATCCGAAAACCACATCGATCCAAGTTAAACGTTAGATCGTGAATTCAAGTAAAGATCAAGTTAAAGACTCAAAGTGTAAGAACTATTTGTCATTAAAAACTCTGAGGGTGACTCCAATACAAGTATAATGGAGATAGTACTTTCAGGTTCAAGAATGGAGTATTCAGAGTGCAAGGGTTATTGTCGTTAACTTTAAGGGTGATTCCAAAATAAGTGTAACGAGATAATGCCTTCGGTTTCGTTCGAACCGGGAAAGAACTTGTATGGATTGAATGCTTTCAGAACATCGTCGCATTCCAAGATGTGTTCTTGTAAAGGTAATCATAGCCTCAAGCCTCATCAACCGGGAATGGCTAAAACAGGGGACGTGCGGCAAGGCTAAGTGGGTAGCACCCAAGTAGAACAAGATTTACCCCTGTCTAGAGTCCCTTTTTATTCGGCTATATGGGCAGTTGGTTCGAAACAACTAAAAGATTGTCTTGTTCGGGACTATCCAGTCCTTATTATAATATCACAGAATTTCCTATCAAAGTTTTGGTTAGCGTAAGGTAAAAACTTACCCATGTTTATGTGTGGGGAGTCTTACGTGATACCTTTGTTTTCAAAGGTTTTCAAAGTTAAACAACTTTAACCCGTTAACTCACACCAAACCCATGTCTGACCCGGAGTTTATTTTTGTTTTCTTAAACTCTTGGGTACTCAAATTTTTATGAGTAGCCAAGGGATTCAGGTTAGCTTTGACGAAATCTAGAGGAGATATGGAGTAGGAGGCTTCAGCATTTGCAGATACATAGGAGTTCCGCTGTGGTGATCTCTGTGTTAATATTGTGTTGTATTTTGAATTGTATGTTAGACAGGTGTTTATAACTGTCTAATTTGTGATATAAAGTTGTGTAACTCTAATAGATGTTGTACTTTGTAATATCTTATGTGATTTATATAATTTATTCGTTCCGTTGTTGAGATTCTGATATTGTTTCTTTCTTTCTCTCTGTCTTTCTATTTTCTATCCCTTTCTTTCTTATTAATGATTCGTCTTTCTGTGGAGTGAAAGACGGGTCTTTCATAGCGGTATCAGAGCGCAAGGTTGAGTGAATACCTAGGCTTTGGAGTGATTTCTACCTTTCTTGAGAGAGAGTACTTTCATATATACATACATACATACATACATATATATATATATGCCTAATTTGTTGGGTTGCATGTCCGGGTTTTCTAATAAAGTTCTAAAGGTAGATGGAAAAGTGGTATGTGTGTAACACAACTACCACTAATGGAAAAAGTCCATATGTTGAGGTTGGAAGTATATGCGTCGTGACTGTAGACCCAATACTGTCTCGAGTGAGCTTTGTAGCTTGGAGTAAGGATTTCTCTTATCTCTAAAGGAAACCTTTTAAAGATTCGGAGTCCATCTTTAAAGTGTAAGTTTGGTTGCGCTCAGGTGAGCGGATTTTCTAGAGTTTGGATCTGCCAGATGTGCAGAGGCGAGTGATGGTATCTTGGCAATTTCAAGAAGGAACAACAACATGGTGAGATACAATATCTATGGGTGTTCCCAAAGGTATTTTCTCTTGGAGAAACTGATGCCTACCGCAAGGGAGACTTGGTTGGATAGGATTTATCTGGATTTCAAGCATGGAGGTTTATTTGTATTGGAATATGAGACTAAGGTCGATGAGTTGCTTCGCTACGGCATGGTCTCATTGTTTCCCCTTAAGAAGAGTGAGTTGTAGATGCTTGGTTTGGAACCCGAGTTTCTTTTGAGGATGTCTTCCCATCTCGAAGGGATCTTTTGTGAAGTTAGTCGATGGATTTTGGGGTTCAAGGAGCCTATGGATGAAGAAGTCTTTGGTTAGATATGGTAGCAGTTTCGACTCGGAGGTGTTCGTGTGCCGACAAAATGGTCTTTTAGATTAGCAGTATCATCAAGGTCGCAGTTGGAAGCCGCAGAGTAGCCATTTCTTCGATGATTCAGAAATCTTTGTGGTTCTTCTATCAGTAGTCTGGGATGATGGTGAAGGTTTTTTTTGAAGGTTAACCTTGTTTGGAAAAGCTTAAAGCTGTTCTAATTGGTGAAGGGAGAACAGTTTCTTTAGAATCCGAACTAGGTAGGAGCGCAAAAGTGATTTGTGATTAGTTTAGGAATTCATTTTGGGTAATTTTCTGTTTGAGATTGAGGTTTCTCATGTGGAAGTAGGAGCTATTGAAGTAATCAGAGATTTTTTGGATGCCATCGAGGAAGTTAGAAGTCTGTCTGCATATGGAGTTTGAGTTCCATATCGACTTCCTTCTAGAAGCGATACCGGTGGTTAGCCTGGTAGTAGGATGGTTCTTAGGGAGAAGAGTTAGTGTAGCAGCTCAGGAATTTTTGGAAATAGATTGGTCAGATCTAGTTTTCAAGTTTGGATTCTGCTGTAAGGTTGTGTGACCAAGTCAGATGGGTCATTTAAATTTTATGGATCTGATGAACAGAGTCTCCAGATATATTGGATAAGTTTTTACTCGTGTTCATCAACAGTATTCTCATCTACTTCAGAATCAGAGTTGTGCAGCGGAAGCTGGTAGCAGCTATTCTAGGATGGAAGCAACTAGAAATTGCAGTGTTTTGGATTAGAGGGTTTCTACAGTAAGTTTTTCTGGATTTGAGCCCAGATTGGCAGTGCACCTATATTGTCTTTTTCGGATAGGAGAAGTAAGTTTGGGAATCTACTAATGATTGTGAAGTAGAGTTTGTGTTCTTGATTTTGGTAGATCTTGAGAGGATAATTTTGTTGGGTTGTTTTGATCCATTTTGTTCAAGAAGCATCAGCGAAGGTTGAGCTGACCAGGAAGGATGAAGGCAGCCCAGGATCTTCAGAAGAGTTCTGTGGATTAGAGATGGAGGAACCCGAAATTCGAAGTTGGAGACTTCATTGTTATTTCTCCAGTAAACGGAGCAAATAAGATTGAGTAAGACTAGGAAGCCAACTCTGAGGTATATTGGATCTTTCCGTGTTCTTGTAAGGGTAAATGTTTTATCTTACAGGATTGAATAGCCAGTTTGGAAGACTGGGATTCAATGTATTTCACGTATCTTTGAGGGAGTACGTGTATGATCCATCACTGGTTTTGGAACCAGCAGTTCAGGAGTCTTTGGTAGTTGAGTCGATCTTCTCTGTAGTCAGATATCTTGTGTAGATAGTAGATCTAGATGAGTGGGAGCTCAGTAGCTTAGTGGTGTAGTCAGTTTGGATTTAGTAGAACGATTATTCCAGTATCTGTACCTGAGAGACTCTGGATAATTTTAGGAAGCTTATCCGGATATATGTCCAGATAGCTAGATTTGTTTATTTGAATGATTTGTTTGTTTGGATGAATGGTTGCTTGAGAGATAGTGTATAGTTGATGTGTATGCTTGGATTTTTGAAATAAAATTAAAAACCTTTGGATTATCATTTGTTTTAAATTTCGGGGACGAAATTCTTTTAAGAGGGAAGGAATGTGACATCCCGGAATTTAAAATGTGATAATCTCTTAATTAATTATTTAAAATTGGTAAAATTTGATATTTTCAAAATAATAATAATATGACGTTTTTAGACATAGATATAGATTGATGGAATAATTATTTAATTTGTGTTATTTTACAAATTTGATTTTAAATAGACTTATTATTTTCAAATTTAATAAGTATTGTTTAAATGTATATATATGTATTTAAGTTGTTTTTGAAATGGAATAATCAATTTCAAATTTAATAATGTGTTTATTTAAAATGCGTGTGTGTGTGTATATATATATATATTTGAGTTGATTTTTGAATTGTATTTTAAAAGTAAAATTTGAATTTGAATCTGGATTTAAGTTTGAATCTTTAAAGATAATTATTTTAATATATTTTGATATGAAATGTGTGAATAAAGTTTTTATTTAAATAAGATTTTGTTTTATATTATTTTCCTTAAAAGAGATTATTTATATAAATTTAGAAAGTATTTACTTAATAATAAATAAATACAAAAGTTATATTGACATTTAAAAATGGATTAAATATATTTGTATGTGATTTTATTTAGAATCTAATTGGTTTTTAATTTATTTATTTTAAAAAATTTTATTTATGTAAATTGGAAAAGCATTTGAAATATATTTATTAATTAGGAAATTTAATTCAAAATCTTTTAAATCATTTAAAAATAAGATAAAAGTAAATAATTACAAGTGTTAATTTTATATGCTTATTAAATACATTTGTAAGACAATTAAGGTTGTAATGACAAGTGTCAAAATTCAATTTTATTTTTCTTTAATTTTTAAAACAAATTCTAATGAATCTATATAAAATTATATCTTCCCTCTTTCTCATTTTATTTGTTTATTTTCACATTTGCAAAACAAACAAAAACCAAAACCAGAAATCCACCAGATCAAACCTGAATCATCTCTTCAAACCAAAACTGAAATTAATTTCCAAACTCAATAATCAAACCTGAAACCGTCTCTCAAACCAAATCTGTAGTGTTTCTTTTCAACAACCTATAACCATTTTTATCACCAAAGCTTGCAAACACTCCTCAAAAACATATCAAGTCCTGTAAACCAAGTCTGTAGTCAACTATCCTCAAACCTGAAATCATTTTCAAAAGTTTAAACTCAAGTTCAAAATCCTGCAACCATTTTTCTGTTTCAAGATCAAGTCGGTAACCATTTTTCAAGTTAGAACAAAACCTGTAACATTTTCAAGGGTTAAAGCAAGAAAATCCGAGGCAGAATCAAAGTTAAAAGGGGATTTCCAGTGCAAATTTTCCATTTTAAAAAGCTTTCCAGTTTTAAAGAAAAATCAAACCAGTCAAGTTTCAATTTCATTTTTCCCAAGCTCTCTGCCTTTTTAATAAGTTGAGTAAACATTTACATAAAAAGCTTAAGTAAATGAAGTTGTTACATGTGAATTTATGTGTTGGAAGGTGCTTTGCATGTGTGTATATATAAGAAAATCTATGTGTGCATGCATCTGATGGAAGTGTGCATGTTTGGTTACCTGAGTACTCCTCTGTTCACAATTTTAGAGTTTAAAGTTTTATTAAAATTCAAATATTTCCATCTGCTCTTTGTCGGATTTTGGAATTCAAACAAGAATTATTTGTTTAAACCTAATATAAGCTTTGAAATTATAATTAAGTAAGAAAGCTACAGTATCACCTGGAAAAGAAAATGGTAGTAAGAGTTTTTGATTTATATTAAAGTTCAAACTCTGTAATCTTTTGTTTTTCTTTTATAACATGAATCTTTGTCTTAAACCATGAATTTTGAGAGATAAATCATAAATTTTAGTTTTGGATTGAATGTGATATTCTGGTTTAACCAGAATATGGATTTTTGGGATTTTCTGGTAGCCGGTGCATTTCTAGTGGTCGAGGCCATTACTGGAGGAGGTCGGGGTGTTGAAGTGATTGGCAAAAATGGCTGGAAGGTGGTTAATCCACAGTGACATTCGGAATTTCTCGATTTAGTTTTAAACCCTTAATTGGGTTGTGATCGAAATTTGGGAGACGACGTCATCTAGGGTGCATCGAGTGGCACGTAACCTAGGGATGGTGGCGTAGTTGTCAGACAAAGCTAAGGACGGAGTTGTCGCGACTCCAGTGATCATAGACGTGAGATTCGAGATGATTTCTGGTGATGTTCCTAGTTCCAGTTTTTGCTGAGTAGCCCGTTTTCATTTGTGAGCTTATGCTTGAGATTGGGGTGTTAGGATCGACAATGCAGGCGATCGTGGATATGTGGGAAGTGTAGGTGATGGTTGGATCCACGCCGTGGATGGTGCATGGTGCACAGATGTTTTGGTGTGTCTGGATTTTTGGACTGGTACCGACTCGAAGCAATGCTCGAGTGATTGAGGGAAATAACTCGAGATGGAGGGAGTTTTCGAGTCCGAGTTTTAACTTAAAAAATTTAACTAAGTTTTTTAAAAAAAATGGAAAAGTAGAGAACCCCGAGTGGCTCTCAAGTAATGTTCGGGTTAGACCCGAAGTTAGAAAAAAAGAACAGTTTTCAAAGTTTTAAAATGTTCTATAAAGACCAGTTTTCAAATTTAAATAAGGTAAGTTTTAAATTTTGAATTGAATCTAATTTTTAATATCTATTTTTTTTAAAATAAATGTTTTTTTGAATAATTGATTTGAAGAAAATTTTGTAAAATGTTTAATTTGAAGTTGTTAAGTGAATATTTAACTTATTCTAAATTCTTAATTAAAAGATTTAAAAAAGGAAGATAAGTCTTTAAAGCTAAAGGTTTAAGGTGTTAATGATAATTAACACATTAAAATAAGACGATGTTTTATTTTAGGGTAATTAAGGTTTCTAAATGATTTGAGATTAATTAAGTTAACTAAAAAATGTAAGTTAACTAATTTATTTAATTAATTAAGGATAAGGGTTAATTAAGTAACTAATTAAGAATAATTAATTGATTTAATTAATTAATGATTTTGATGATTAGAGATAAATAAAATTCGTAATTAGAAATTACTTAATTAAGCAATTAGAGGTTAATTAATTGGTAATTAAGAAGTATTCAATAAAGTTTTATTAATTAACAATTAGGTTTTACTAATTAATACTTAAAGGATGATTAATCTATAATTAAACATTAATAAATGGATTAATCAAAGGATTAATAAATGGATTAATCCAAGGATAATCAAGGATTAATCAAATGGTAATTAAGGATTGATTAATTGTAATTATGGATTAAATAATTTGTAATTAAGGTTGTTAATTAATAATTAAGTTTTATCATTTAATAATTAAGAGATAATTAATTAGTTAATTAAGGTTAATTAATTAATTATAAAAGTAATTAAGGATTAATTACTTTATATTAAAGGATATTGATTAATAATTAAGGTTATTAATTAATAGTTAAAGAATAATTAATCTGTAATTAAGGATTAATTAATTTGTTTAAAGGGTAACTAAGGGATGAATTACTCAGTTATGATTTAAGAGATGAATGTGATTGAAGTAAATTAATTTGTTAATTAATTAAAGATAGTCATTTGGTAATCGATTAAGTATAATTACTTAATGAGATTTTATAAGTGTAATTACTTAGTGTAAGTAATCAGTATTAACCGAATGTAATTGATATAAGGAAAATTACTTAATGGGAAGTAATTTAAATGATAATTACTTGGTAGAAGTGATTAAGGATTAATTACTTGGTGTAATTAATCAAAGGTAAATAAAATTAATTAAGAGTTAATTAAGAAGTAATTAAGAATTGTTAATTACTGTTATGATTAATTAAGGTTGATTAATGAAAGTAATTAATTAAAGTATAATTAATTAATGTAATTAATTAAGGATTAATGTAATTAATTACCGTTAATTAATTAATGAAGCAATTAAAGGTTAATTACTGTAATTGTTTGTGAATAATTAATTTGTGTAATTAATTAAAGGACATTTGCTTTATGTAACTAAAGAATAATAAATCAAGGGTGACCAATTAAGATGGATATCTAAAGGACGATTATTAAATTAAAAGACTTGTAATTAATTAATGGTTGATTAAGTAGGTTAGGAAATTAATTCTTAAGTAATTAATTTAATTTAAGTTAATTAAATTACTTATAATATGGATTAATAATACTTGCTTATGGATGATTGTTGAGTAGAATGTCTGGATTGGTTGATATCTATTGGATGATATGCTATGATATACTGTGATATGATATTGAACATATTTGCGATAAATGTGTGATATTTATCTATGATGAATGCTATGTGAATTCAAGTATTAAATTGAATTGTTTAAATCTTAAACAACATGGCCTTTAAGATACGTTTGGATTTCGACGAGACCGGGATCGGGTATCAAATTTGATTATCTGAAAACCACATCGATCCAAGTTAAATGTTAGGTCGTGAATTCAAGTGAAGATCAAGTTGAAGACTCGAAGTCTAAGAACTATTTTTCGTTAAAAACTCTGAGGGTGACTCCAATATGAGTATAACGGAGATAGTACTTTTAGGTTCGATAATGGAGTTTTCAGAGTGCAAGGGTTATTGTCTTTAACTCTAAGGGTGATTCCAAAATGAGTGCAACGAGATAATGCCTTCGGTTTCGTTCGAACCCAAAACAAACTTGTATGGATTAAATGCTTTCAGAACATCATCAGGAGGATGATGAGCATTCCAAGATGTGTTCTTGTAAAGGTAATCGAAGCCTCAAGCCTCATCAACCGGGAATGGCTAAAATAGGGGAGGTGCAGCAAGGCTAAGAAGGCAGCACCCAAGTAGGACGAGATATACCCCTGTCCAGAGTCCCTTTTATTCGACTATATGGGTAGTTGGTTCGAAACAACTGCGGGGTTGTCTTGTTCGGGACTATCCAATAAGGGACGGTTTCGGCCTTGTGCTGTAGGGGATTTAGGGTGGATCCTTGATACGGTGATCTAGGCCACGTATTGTGACGGGCGTTTCCCCAGTAGCCCTGCCATTGTATGGAAATCCAATCTCCAATAAGTGCCATCGGACTTGATTGCATAACCCACTTTGTGGCTAGTATGCTGGAATTTAATAAATGTAACAATTTCAGCTATGTGAATATTTATTTGACAACCCTAGACCCTATTATAATATCACAGAATTTCCTAATAAAGTTTTGGTTAGCGTAAGGTAAAAACTTACCCATGTTTATGTGTGCGGAGTCTTATGTGATACCTTCGTTTTCAAAGTTAAACAAGTTGAACCCGTTTACTCACACCAGACCCATGTCTGACCCGGAGTTCATTTATGTTTTTCTTAAACTCTTGGGTACTCAAATTTTTACGAGTAGCCAAGGGATTCAGGTTTGCTTTGATGATATCTGGAGGAGATATGGAGAAGGAGGCTTCAGCGTTTGTAGATATATAGGAGTTTCGCTGTGATGATCTCTGTGTTAATATTCTGTTGTATCTCGAGTTGTATGTTAGATAGGTTTTTATAACTGTCTAATTTGTTATATAAAGTTATGTAACTCTAATAAATGGTGTACTATGTAATATCTTATGTGATTTACATAATTTATTCGCTCCATTGCTGAGATTCTGATATAGTTTCTTTCTTTCTCTCTATCTTTCTCTTTTCTATCCCTTTCTTTCTTATTAATGATTCGTCTTTCTGTGGAGTGAAAGACGGGTTGTTGCAAAGATTATGATGATTATGTAAGTGGTTTATCTTTGATTCATTAAGGTTAATTAAGTTATTAAAGGTTAATTACCTAATAATTAAAGGTTAATTAATTAAAGTGATTTATTGAAGGATAATTAATCAAGGTGATATATTAATTAGTGTAATTAGTCAAGGTGATTAATTAATATGAGTAATTAAGGATAATTACTTAATGAAACTAATTAAAGGATAATTAGTTAATTAAAGGTTGATTGATAAATTAATTAAGGTTGATTAATTAAAGGTTAATTAACTAATGATTAAAGGTGAATTAATAAATGGTTAAAGGTTAATTAATTAAAGGTTAATTACTTAATGTAAGTAATTAAAAGATAATGTGTAATTAAAGGTTAAATAAATTCATGTGATAAATTAAAGAATAATTAATTAAGGAATAATTAATTATGAATAATTAATTATGATGAATAATTAAGGTTGATTTATCAATTTTATTAATTAATTTGTAAATAATTAAAATTAATTAACCAAGATCATTAATTTATTTATAAGTAATTAATCTGGCTTATATTAACTATAATCAGGTGATTAATTAATTTGCTTATGGATGATTGAATTCCATTGAATGATTTGAATTGTTTGTTATCTCTGATGTGTGTTGTTCTGTGAATTGTGTGGATTGTGCTATGAACTGTGATTTATTTATCTGTGATGATATTACTTGTTTACCTGTGAATGAAAGATAAGTGTTACAGGATTATACTGCTTATCGATATTGTTGTGCTCAAATTGATGGTGGTTGTGATATGTTATTATTGTGTGCAAAACCCCTGGACTACACTACACACACACAAAAATATGGATTTCACAGGAAATGGGTTAAGTCACGGATATTTTGAATTTAATATTGTTGTTTTATTCAAATGGTGAAATGATTTTAATGTTGAATTTTGAATCCAATTGGTTTGGAAATGAAATTGAGTTGAATATGAAAAGCTTTTGGAAAGGAAGTTTTGAAATTGAAATTAAATTTGAATATAATATATCTTGTTTAAGTTTCCAAGTTATTTTGGAAATTATGGTTTGAAAGGGTTATACAAGTTATACAATACGTATATGTGGATTTAAAACTATTTTAAATAAATTGTTTTGGGAGTTTAAATTTAAATAGAACTTGCCGAGGATAAGGCAGTTCGTCGATTTTCCAATGTATACTTTGAAAGGCTTTAACTTGAGTAAATTTAATCGGATTTTCCCGAAATGAAAAGCATTTTTTTCAAATGATAATAGCCTTTGTATAAGGAAAGAATTTTCAATTTTGTTGAAAGGATTTCAAGTTATTGGTGAATCAAATTGAAAATAGTTTTGAAAGCGATGAATGAATCTTTGTTAAAGATTCGGTGAACTTTCAAATTGAAGAGGATCTTAAATGGTGAATCTTTTGTTTAAAAGATTAATAGTAGAAATTTGTTTAAACCATTCAAAAGGAAAGGTTTTGGGGAACAAGTGTTGAAAAGTTGTGACTTAACTAGGATCCCAATATATCCATATGTTTTTAAAAATTAGCCCTCATTATTCGCTTAGCTGGGAGAGGACTTTATGTCATAAAACCCATTCCGAATAGTGATACAACAATATGGATAGCATATGAAGACGGTGGTGAAGATCGGGTATTTTCGAGAATGATAGGATTACCTATCTAATGTCTCTACACCGAATTGCCCCGGTATAGAGATCTTCATATGTGATGGGGAGTCCGATCGGGATTGTGAATAACCGAATTTTCTATAAGTTAAGCATGATAGGGGGTTCTCGCTTCGTGTTTGGTGGCGAGCAGGAGACCCTTACCCCTACATGTCCCTGGGGAGGGGTTGGCTAACCAGGTTGGTTGAGAGTCGAGGGGCTGGCCGTAAAAACCAATGCAAGGTACCATTGTATGCCACAGCGGGGCTGGGATAGTTGAAAAGCCTACCAGTCGATATTGGCCACTGTCGGAAGGTCGAAGACCCTAGACCGTTACATACAGCGGTATCAGAGCTAAAGGTTGAGTAAGAACTTTAGCTCAAGAGTACAACACATTAGGTGACTCATTAAAGATAGGATTATAAATGATCTAGAATGAGTATCCCTAAGATATCCGTCTATATGCCTTAGTCAATTCTCTTACTATTACTGATAGTAAGAACGAGTGCAAGAAAAGGACGAGATAGAGGACAGGGGAGTACCACCACAAATGGTTGATACCCTATAACAACAAGGGAACAATCTTTTCCCATCAATCTCCTTTGATCATCATGCGATATCAATTCTTAGATGGTTTCTTGGCAGCTCCAAGAAAAAGCTTTGGTTTGATGGTGGCCCTGGGAATCGTGTAGATAAGTTCCTATTTCGTATTCTAATCATTAGTTTCTTATTAATCTTTTTGTTTTAACTTTAATAAATTCGAAATTTTTTTTGGAATAAAATGGTTAACAAAATATGAAACTGAATTAAGTTGTATCTGTTAGCCTATTCTTTGGGATCTAGATATATTCTACAAATGGTTAGTTATCCTACAAACTAACCAATGCCCACTGCATATTTCATAGATCCGGATGACCCGAGTATTTCGTAAGGTGTTGAATAAGTTGATCTCGTATTTATTGATGATATTCTGATTTGGTAAGCCAAATATAGAACAGATATTCAGTTTGATCTGGCAAACCAATTCTCTATCTTCGTTGTACTCATTTGTTCTCAGTTGTCTCCCTGTCTAGCAAATTTCGAGGACGAAAGTTACTTAAGGGGGAATCTGTAACGATCTCGGTTTTGAGTCAAATTTATTTTGGTAATTAATATATATTTTTTGATTTAATTGTAAATTAATTTTAATTTTTTTCAGATTGAATGAGATATGTGCCTATTTGTTTATATAAGTAGATTGTAATTTGAAACTTGAATTTCAATTTTTCCAAAATAAATAATATATGTTTTTTATTTATATATATGTATAAAAATTGATTTTTAATTGAATTTTTAAGTTAAAACTCAAAAATAAATATTGTTGAAAATAAATTGAACTTAAATACTCTACAAAATTTGTTTTCCAATTATAATATATATATGTAATATATATATATATATATATATATATATAAGTTATGATTTGAGATTAATATAATAATTTTCAAAAGGCTATTTTAAGTTAAATTCTTATGTACATATATAAATATATATATGTGATTATTTATTTATATATACAATTAGTTTTAAAATCAAATTTCTTTAAAAGTTATATAATTATAAATAATAGGAAAATGAGTTAATATAAATATAAAAACATATTAAAAATAATTAAAATCAAAATTAACATGTGTAAGCATTTGAGCATGGAATTAGACAAGTGTGGTTTTTTAAATTACAATCTAACATTTGTAATAACATTATTACACAAATAATCCAAGTGTCATGTTTGGTTTTATTTTTAAAATTAATAATAAAGGGAAATCAAATTTATAAATATATATATATATATATATATATATATATCATAAATTCTTTCTTCTCTCATTTTGCTCAAAAATAAAGAAAAGGAAATACAAAAACCTAAAAATAAATCCAAAACAAAAAACTATAAATCTGAGGCATCTAATACAAAATCAAACAAGCTAACAATTCAAAGCTCAACTCAACATACAAAGCAAGATTCAAGTTATTGTTTCAGATCAACTCAATATCCATCAATAAAGATTCAACTAAAACAATCAATCTTAGATCAACATCAGAACAGTTTCCAGATTTAAAGATTTAAACCTGTTCTCTATTCCAAATATCAAAACCTGTTCAAGTCTTCAACCTAACTGGAAGTCAAAGATCAGGTCTGAGTAAATCAAGTTTAGATCAACTACCATCTCAACAAATCAAGGTTCCAGATTAAAACAAAAGTTTCAGATTCAAGTTTAAAATCTTCCAGGCTCTGTTCTTCAAATAGTTGAGCAAACTCACTTGTATATGCCTCTGTGTTTTGATGTTTGTGGTTTATGCTTGAATATGGTATGGAAATATATCTGCATATGTGTGTGTGTATATATGTGAATTAAAATATGGATGTACAAGCATATATACCTGTTCTTGTTTACAGGCTAGAAACAAAAATCAAAATAAAAATCTCTTAAATCATTCACTTATAGACTTTGATATTTAAACAAAAAGTATTTGAATTAAACAAGACCAAAATTTTAAAAATATTTTTAAGAATAATTTGGAAATAGTTTTAACTGGAAGAAGATATATAGTGAAAGTTTAAAACTTATCAAATTCGAGTATCATGATGTCAAGTTTCATATATATACTTTGATTTTTTTTCAAAAGCCATGAATTTTAAAGGTAAATTCAAAATTTTAAGTTTAGAAAATTGTGAGAAATTGCAAGTTGAACGGAATTGGCATTTTCGTCAATCTATAGTGGTCGACAAAGGTTTGGGTGTCGTGTTTGTGGCAGAAGGTAGGGTGATGGTTGTTAATCATAGGAAAAATTATAAAAGGATTTTTAGGTAGCGACGGTGGCGTAACGACGTCGAACAAGGGTTTAAGCCTAAATTTGGGTAGTGGTTGATTTCGAGTCAAATGCGGTGTCAACGACGCATCGGGTTCGATCGAACCTGGTGGAAATGATATGTGGGTCGGAGGCAAAGGTTCTAGTGATCGGGATGGACTCTGGTGAACTAGATCGACGGCGTGTGGCGTTTTAAGGTGACTAACATGGGTTCCAGTATACGATCGAGTAGCTCGATCTTGATTCCCTGGCAATTCTATTGATCTGTGGGGTTGGGATGATGAGCAAGGGTGTCGATGATGTGCTGAAGGTAGCATGCTCGGCCACAAATGATTAGGCCAATCGTACATGTGCACAGGTGCACTTATGTATCTGGGTTGATAAAAGCGTTGGAGAAGAAAATGTTGGGCTCGAGGTGGATAAGGTTTTTTCTCGGGTAAATCTCGAAGTCGTGATGACGTGAGGCTTTCATGGGGCTTGGCTCTGGGAAATAATCGGTTGAGCTCGGGTTTGAAGGTTAGTAGATAAACAGTTTTAAACTTTTAAAACAAAGTCAAGTTTAACTTAATACAATTTTGTTAAAACTACTTCTTTTGTAAATAATGAATGTTTATCTAAGTTTTAAATTAGTTAAAGGTTTTTAAACAAAAATTATTTAAAATTAATTAAGTTTAAAGAGTTTAATCTACACAACCTTTATTTTAAAAGTTTATTTTAAATAAACTTAATATTGTAATTAATTAAGAGATGGAATATTTTTTTTATATAAAACATTCATTAAACTTAATGGTTTTAAGTTAATAATGAATCTATTTCAAATTTTATTAAATAAGATTGAAATGATGAAATTGGTAATTAATTAAGATAAAGGATTTATCTTTAATTAATTAAGGTATTGATTAATGAAGATTATGATAATTGCGTCAGTGGTTTATCTATGATTAGCTAAGGTTAATTAAGTAATTAAAGGTTAATTACTTAACAATTAAAGGTTAATTAATTAAAGTAATTTATTAAAGGCTAATTAATCAAGGTGATTTATCAATTAGTGTAATTAATTAAGGTGATTAATTAATATGAGTAATTAAGGATAATTACTTAATGAAACTAATTAAAGAATAATTAGTTAATTAAAGGTTGATTGATTGATTAATTAAGGTAGATTAATTAAAGGTTAATTAATTAATGATTAAAGGTGAATTAATAAATGGTTAAAGGTTAATTAATTAAAGGTTAATTACATAATGTAAGTAATTAAAAGATAATTTGTAATCAAAGGTTAAATAGATTCATGTGATTAATTAAAGAATAATTAATTAAGGATAATTAATTATGATGAATAATTAAGGTTGATTTATCAATTTCATTAATTAATTTGTAATTAATTAATTTAATTAACCTAGATCGGTAATTTATTTATAAGTAATTAAGCCGGTTTAAATTAATTATAATCAGGTGATTAATTTGTTTATGGATGATTGAATCCTATTGAATGCTTTGAATTGTTTGTTATCTCTGATGTGTGTTATTCTGTGATGTGAATTGTGTGAACTGTGCTTTGAACTGTCATTTACCTATCTATGATGATATCACTTGTTTATATGTGAATGAAAGATAAGAGTTATAGGATTATACCACTTATCGATATTGTTGTACTCAAATTGATGATGGTTGTGATATGTTATTATTGTGTGCAAAACCCCTAGACTACACCACACACACAGATATGGATTTCATGGGAAATGGATTAAGTCATAGATATTTTGAATTTAATATTATTATTTTATTCAAATGGTGAAATGATTTTAAAGTTGAATTTTGAATCCAATTGGTTTGGAAGTAAAGTTGAGTTGAATATAAAAAGCTTTTGGAAAGGATGTTTTGAAATTGAAATTAAATTTGAATATAATATATCTTGTTTAAGTTTTGAAATTATTTTGGAAATTATGATTTGAAAGGGTATACAAGTTATACAATATATATATATATATATATATATATATATGGATATAAAAATATTTTAAATAGATTGTTTCGTGAGTTTAAATTTAAATAGAACTTGCCGAGGATACGACAATTCTCCGATTTTCCAATGTATACTTCGATAGGCTTTAATTTGAGTAAAATTAATCGGATTTTCCCGAAATGAAAAGCATTTGTTTTCAAATGACAATAGCCTTTGTATAAGGAAAGAATTTCCAGTTTTTGTTGAAAGGATTTAAAGTTATTGGTGAATCAAATTGTAAATAGTTTTGAAAGCTATGAATGAATCTTTGTTAAAGATTTGGTGAACATTGTTTCAAATTGAAGAGGATCATAAATGGTGAAGCTTTTGTTTAAAAGATTAATAGTGGAAATTTGTTTAAACCATTCAAAAGGAAAGGTTTTGGGGAACAAGTGTTGAAAAGTTATGACTTAACTAGGATCCCAATATATCCATATGTTTTTAAAATTAGCGATCATTATTCGGTTTAGCTAGGAGGGGACTTTATGTCGTAAAACCCATTTCGAATGGTGATATGACGAAATGGATAGCATTTGAAGACGGTGGTGAAGACCGGGTATTTTCTAGAAAGAAAGGATTACCTGTCGAATGTCTCTGCACCGAATGACCTCGGTCTAGACATCTCCATATGTGATGGGGTATCCGATCGGGATTGTGAATACCCAGATTTGCAAGGGCTTCTTTGAAGTGCCTTCAGTTCCATTTAGACCCATGATGGACTTGTATGGATATATGTCTGACATTACACTTTGATATATAAAGCTAGTTTCTATCAAATACATTTCTGTTTGGTGGCGTAGAATTCATTCTCTTAGCTTAACACCCTTCTCTGAGACGTATGAGCTCAGAGTTTATGTAGTTGATGGTTACTAGTGATATATTTCCAATTTGATAATGTGGAACACTAAATGTTGCTGATCTTTTGTTGATCGAAGCATGGCTTTTGTGCAAAGCGTAGCTTTGTGGACAAGACTTCGTCGAACCTCACAACGAGAAATGGTCGAAACAGAAAGAATGCGGCAAGGTTATGAGGGTCGCGACCTTTAGAGTATGTGCATTTCCTTTTGGTTAAAAAGTGAAATCATGGTATGGAGCCCAGATATTTAAATTATGTGGTTGTTGGAATTTGTTGGTGTTGAGCGCTCGGATAAAGGTCGGTGATGACCGGGGGATGGCAAACTGGTGTCAGTCATTACTTAGTTACAGAGGTAAGGTGACGACCCGGATTTCGATGTGTGTTAATCAGGAAATTAACTGATTTTAATTATTGAAATGTTGATTTTATAAGTCCAACAAATAAAATTTTCAATAATTAAAATATCGGGATATATGTAAATTGATTTAAAAGATATTAAATATTGGATTATAAAATCTCTGGATATGATAAATCTTATAGGAAATAAATAATATATTTTGGCTATTGACTATTTATTTATACATACGTATATTTGGGAAAGAACTATAGTTTGAAAAAAAAGAATATTTAAATATAAAACTCTACCTTATTAAAACCTAATATATATATATATATATATATATATATATATATATATAGAAGGATATAAATTAAGTAATTAAGACTTGGCTAAGAATTAAAATAAAAATAAATATATGTGTTAAAATAGGGATAAAAGTTTATATGTAACTTATATGGTTGTATGAAACATAAGGTAAAAACATATAAAATAACTATCGTAAAATAATATGCATACCTATTTATGAGATGTGTGTGTGTGTGTGTGTGTGTGTGTGTGTATATATATATGAATGGAATGCATGTAAACAAAAGAGGAGACAAGCATTTAAAGCCTAGCATACAAAACATCAAAATCAGATCTGCATATTTCAACTCAAAACTAAAATAAAAAAAACATAAAAAAAAGAGTGAGCAACTTGTACAAGCTTCACCAGTACACTTTATCTCCTCTTATACGTACCTAGGCTTAAAGCACACTGGGGCAAAGAAGAAAATGGTTAGGCTGCCAATTAAAAAACTGTAATATTATTTTCAAAAATTCAAAAGCTTACGTTCTTTAAACCTGAGATGAAAATATCAAAGCAAAAGAATTCAAAACAACATCAACTTAGGAAATCAGCTTGCAAGATCAAATCTTCAACCAGAAAGGATTTAAAATCAACCTGATCAAGTAGATGCAATTCAAAGATCAAGACTTCAGAATTAATTCGAAGTCATCAAGCTAATGATCAATTCTAATGGATTTAAATTAAAACAAGCAGGTGAGTAATCTAACCCAGCCTCCTCTATTTTTTTAGAAATGCCTATGAGTAAACGTTTAAATTAAAACTTAGGTAACAAATATCTCTTGCATGTGAATTACTACGTTGACGGTTGCTTAGCATGTGTGATTGAAAATGTGTATGCATGTTTGTTTTAAGATCTGTAACATGTTTGTATGAATGAAGATTGTTTGCATATGTATGATCTCTGTATATTTGTATTTGCTGAATGTGCACATCTATGCTTCTCTGTTTTCAGGTTACAGAGTTAAGATAAAATCAAAAATCCAATCTCTTTTTAATAAATCACTGTTAGGATTTGAATTTCAAACAAAATAGTTTAGTTAAACCATAATCAAGTACTACATATACATACAAGTATATTAGTTGAAAATATGCTTGCATTTGGGAAAAATACAGTAGCAATCTAAATATTATGATAAAATGAAATGTGGAATTTTATTGATTCAAGTATGTATCTTGAATTGTCTCTGAAAGTTAGGATTTTTAAAACAAAAATCATGACTTTTAGTTGGAAATTCTGTGAGGAATTCTGGGTTAACCGGAAAATGGTTTTTGAGGAATTCCTGGTGATCGACGGCACTGGGAATGTCGGGGCTTTGGTTGAGGCAGGGATGATGATCAGGGATATTGGCAAAATTTGAGGAAGTGGTGATCAGGGGCCATGGTGTCGGCGGTGGGTCGATTTGTGTTTTTAACCCTAAAATGGTCGAGTTTGGAAATTTGATCGTTGTGGCATCGCGGATGATTCGAGTTGCACAAGACTTGGGGAAAGGCTGCGTGGAAGGTTTGGGGAGGTGTGTCTGGGGTTTGGGAGGCTCTGGTGGTCGATGAAGTGGACGCGGGAAGGTTTTCAGGCAGGGGATAGGATCCAAGTTGGGCTTGTGATCATGTTTGGGTGGACTGGGTTAGTTGTAGGGGTGATCGTCGATTTGTTAGAGGTGGCGTGGATGGTCGGAAACGCCTGGGTCGACAATACAGGTGCACGGTGGCATGGATTGTGTCGGTGGATGTTGTTGGGGGTTGAACTCGAAAGAAGTATCAAGTTTTTGGGGTTGGTGACTCAAGTTTATACTCAAGTAGATTAGTGAGTATTGCTGAGTTTTTATACTTAAACAAATCTAAGTAAAAAAATGAGGAGCAGGAGAAACTCGGGGAAAACCGGAGTAATCTTCGTGTTTGGCCCGAAGAAAAGACTAAGAAGATTTTTTCTAAAAAAAACTTTTAAAAACATGGTTTTGAAAATTTAAAAATAAATTTAGATTAAACTTTCTTGTATAGGTTAATATATATGTATATATAATTGTTTCTTCATCATTGAATAAGAAGTTTTGAAATTTGTTTAAATTAAAATTTGCTAAGTAAAGTATAAAGTCATTTTTAAACTCAAATTAGAAATGGAACTTTAAAAGTACTTATAAAAGTAAGTTTAAAATTTAAATTGAAACTAGTTTAAAACTATTACTTGATAATATCTTAAAGTATTTAAAGGAAATTTTGGTAACTTGCATTTATCAAGTTAAATGTTTATTTTATTTTAAAACTTAATTAATGAATTAATTAAGTAAAATTAATTATTAAGATAAAATGTTTAATGAAAATTAATTCATTAGTAAGATAATGTTTAAGAGATTGTTAAGTGTAATTACATAGTCTAAGAAATTAATGAATAGTTACTGGGATGTAATTAATTAAGGGAAAATTACTTAATGGGAAGTAATTAGAGGATAATTACTTAGTAGAAGTAATTAAGGATTAATTACTTGGTGTAGTTAATCAAAGGATTAATATAATTAATTGAAGAATTAATTAATTTTGGTAAGTAATTACAGGATGGTAATTACTGTTTATGATTAAGGTTGATTAATGGAAGTAATTAATTAAGGATCATTAATTAATGTAATTAATGAGAGTAATTAAAGGTCAGTTACTATGAATGGTTAAGAATAATTAATTTGTGTAATTAAAGACTAATTACTTAATGTAACTAACGAATAATTAATCAAAAATGATTAATTAAGAGGAATATTTAAAGATGATTAATTAATTAATAGAATTGTAATTAATTAATGGTCTGATGAAGCAAGGTTAGGTAATTAATTCTTAAGTACTTAATTTAATTTAAGTTGATTAAATTAATTTTAAAAGGGATCAATAATGGTTGCTTATGGATGATTGTTGTGTAGGATATCTGGATTGGTTATTATCTATTGGATGATATTTTGTGATATTCTGTGATGTGATATTGGATATATCAGTGATAAATGTGTGATATTTATCTATGTAAATGCTGTGTGAATTCAAGTATTGAATTGAATTGAATTGTTTTAACTTTAAAACAACTTGGGCCTAAAATGGCGTTTTAGATTTCGAAGAGACCGGGGTCGGATATCAATAAATATCTGAAACCACTTCGATTCTTTTTAAATGCATGTCTAGAAGCAAACAGGATGGAATGAAATAAGTTAAGTATCATGGATAATTAAACAGGATAATGATTCTTGGATATTGTTTGAGATAAATGATTGTCTTAAATCAGAATAGAACTCGTAGGAAGTACGAGTTACCCTAGTAATTCACTAGATTTATATAGCTTAGTATTTCGTATTATGGGTTTACTCACGCTGGTTTCCAGCCTAACCCAGGTGTTACTTTGATGTAATGCTCGAGTCAGTCCGAGTATTATAGATTTCTAGGTAAGGATGTTAGGGAGCTCAGAAGGCGAGCTGGATGGCAGGAACATATTGAGTGTTTTCTGCTGTGATATATTTTTTTTATCTGAGACATGTTGATTTGTATATGTCCAGTGTTTGTATGTGTTGTAACTCTGATGTATTAAAATGTAATTGATAGATACAGTATTCTTTTGTAAACTCTTATTATTTGATATTATATTATGATCCGCTGCGAATGTGAGATTCTGTGTTGTGTTTCTGTTTCTTCTTCTTCTATCTCTTTCTTCTTCTTCTTCTAACTATCTGAAATTTTTGGGATTGAAAATTTCGGGTCGTTACATTTGATATCAGAACAGAAGGATAAGCGAGAACCTTGGCTCTGGTGGGGAATACTCATTAAGGACAGGGTCAATGGTACCCAAGAATGAGTTAAGTGTATATACATATATATATATATATATATATATATATATATATATATATATATATATATATATGTATGTATATGAGAGCGTACTTGCTATTTTCTTAAATAAAGATTTTAAATGATTTTATATAAGAATATATTTTGATATATAAGGCAATATTTCTTTCTAATAAATATTTAGGTAATTGGTTGTTAAATTATTGGAATTAAATTAAGTGGTAATATAAATACAACCAAATTGAAATTAAATAAAGATAAGTTTGAAATGAATTCAAACTGAAATTAAAATCTTGAATTTGGGAAAAGAGTTTCGGAAATAGATGATAATGAATGGTTTCCGGATATGATAAACTTGGTTATTATCATATATGGTTGTTGTATTTAATA
Organism: Allium cepa; assembly: GCA_030765085.1. Classification (NCBI taxonomy): domain Eukaryota; kingdom Viridiplantae; phylum Streptophyta; class Magnoliopsida; order Asparagales; family Amaryllidaceae; genus Allium; species Allium cepa. Next base: position 222,296,093 of record CM060945.1, read on the forward strand.
ATGAAATGTTTTAGGGAAGTAAAACATTTAGGCAAGTATGGCTTATAAATTGGAACTGAAGATGATCTAGATTGTGAACTTTTAAGTCTAGTTCCAGAAATTTGAAAATTTGTTTCAAAGTAATAAAGAAATAATAAATTTATTCGAATGAAAGGGTCCTATTTCAAACAAGAGTTGTTTGAAATTTAAAGGAATTTGTTTTGAATTAAAACCAAAGGTGGTTTAAAATTTAAGTATAACTTGGTGTGTAAAGTAAATAAATATGTATAGATGAGGGATATACATAATATAAAAAGTGATTTAAAATAAACTCTAAGGTTGAGTTTTGAATTTTACTTGGACTGTGATGTGAAAACCCAAAGTGATAAGTTTTTGAACTTATAAGTGGGAAAGAATTTTGAAATTTGAAGTGGGAATTCAAATTTGAGTACGGTTAATGGGATTTAAATTGAATTTAACTTAGAAGAAGTTAAATATGTTTGAATGAACAACCTGATTTGGAAATTTTAAGATGAAATTGGGATCCAATTTGGGAAGTTAAATGGTTAATTTGAATTGGGAGTTTGTGTGATCTCATAGTGGGTTGAGATCTGGAAATTGAAAATGGATGGATGTGTTAAAATAAATTGGATGATATCATCCTATTGTTATTAAAAATCTTTAAAGTGTGAATTGGATTTGTTTAAATGGATGAGGAATGAAGTGTGGTAATATATCCATTATCGAGATAAAAGGGAAATTAAACTTTAATTTGACATTAAGGATATAGAATTACTTTGAACTGAAAATTTGAATAATTGAATTTGTAAATTAAAATTTGTTTAAGAATTGGTTTCAAAACTGGAAGATAAAAATTGGGCAATAAGTTGAATTTTTAAGATAAAATTGTTATGAACTCTTATTTGAACTTTGAAATAAGATAAGTAAAGATAATTTAAAATGGAATTTTGAGAATTGGACTTAGAATTAAGTTGTTTAAAGATTTGGATTATTGATTTAAAAATAAAGGTTAATTTGATCTAAGGAGTTAAATCAGCATTTGGAAATTTAACTCGAATTTATATAATTCGAGATGGGTTAAAGTTGAGATTTAGATTTCATTGGTTCAAATTGAATTTAGTTTGAATTAATTAGAATTAAAGATGGATAAGTATAAAATTCGAATGGAAATATTGAATTGGATTAATCTGAAATAAAAATGAAGATTGAATGAGTTCAAATTCAAATGGGAATTGGGACTAATTCATAGAAATTGAAATGATTTGAAATTGAAGTGGATTCAATTTGAAATCAGTCTAGATTAATTTGAATAATTTGGAGTTGTAGTTAAAGTGATTATGTTTAAAATCAAATGGAATTTGATTTGAATTTTGAAAGAAATTAAGGTTAATTCAACTTGAATTGGGGATAACTCAAGTTCAAGGGAAATTGAAGTTATTCAAATTAGAATTGAGTCAATTTAAATGGAAGTGGAAATTTAAATTGAATTGATAGGATTGGAGGTTCGGAATTGAACAGTTTGACTCTGGCTATTTTCAAAATTAATTGTTTTAGTACAAATCTATTTTTCCAAGCTATTTATTATATATACAACCTTTATTTTTAAAGCCAAACTATCTTATACTTGTTTTACAATTATTTTTGGAACTATTTAACAATTTTACAACTATTTTATAAACTAATTACTATCTTTCAACTGCTTTATAACTAATTACTATTTTACAATTATTTTGAAATTATTTAAAATTTCTCTAACCATTTGACTGTTTTCCCACTATTTTACAATTACTTAACTATTTTACGGCTATTTTACAAACTAATAATTATTTTTCAACTACTTGTTTTTTTTAAATTTTCAAGCTATTTTCTAAATATAAACTGGTCGGAGTTCAAACTGTTATTGATTAAATACCCAATTGAGATATGAATTGAAGTAATAATCCCATTGGGGATTAAGGCAAATGTGAAGCGATTAAAATCAAAGTGAGAATGAATAGAAAAGAAATTGGTTTGGCTAATAATCAATGAAGATAAATATGTAGGATGTACGTATATTATTCTATTCGCATAGTGATTTGATGCAGATGCGAGCACAGAATTTCGAGATAGTATATCGATCCGAGTTAGGATTTTTCACTCGATTTTCGTCGGCGAACCTAGATATGGATTGTAGATTGGTTCTTGATATTCTCTATCGTAGTTATAGCTATGCAAGGAGAATGACGGTTTATGATCAAGAAACCAGATCTGAGTCCACCCTAGGAAATCGGGTTGACGATACTAGTTCGAAAATGAAATTGTGTGGTCGAGTGAGCGATCAGATTGGTATAGCGTACGGATGATATGTGTACATCGAACGGGTTTGAATGAAATTGATAATGGAAATTTCGATGATTAAAAGTGACTTTATAGAATAATCAAATTCGAATATTTGATTTGGAATAAACAAAGTTATATATCTTTGTTACATAAGATAAATCTCCCCTTGTCGAATCTTTTGCCGGAAGGAAAGGATTTTTGAAAATATTTGAAGTATAAAAGGGGTTTTATACAAATTTGAAATGATCCAAAGATTTTTTTAAAGTTATATCTATCTATATATATATATATATATATATATATATATATATATATATATATATATATGTAAAGGATCTTATGAGAATGATTTTGAGGAAAGGTTTTGAAACCTATCGACTTTGGAAAGGCTTTTGATTTTTGAAATCAATACTTGATTTGGAAAGCCTAATTTGAGAATTATCGATTTTGGGATAATCGATTTTGAGAAAGGAGATTTATCTGAGATTCATACTAGGTGTATGATTTAGGAGATACTATATGTGTATAGTATAAAGTGTTTTGAAATGGCTCTGGAGAAAAAGGCGCTCCCTTGAAATGAACTTCTCAGGAGTGCCACAGGGTGTACTGCCTTGAATCCTAAGGGGGGGGGGTTCTAAAGTTGATCCTGTGAAGAGTCCGGACAAAACTAGTTCCTGAGGATTTTGTGTACTGTGTAGCGAAAGTTGAGGGCGTTGAGGCTTACCGAGGCATTTGGTTATGCTGTGACGACAGTGTAACTCGATGTCACTGCGATCTACTGTAGGCCACAGCGAAAATCGTGTGTGCCGCTGAGAGCCAACAGTCTACGTTTGATTTTATATCGGTGGACTGCGACCTATGGTAACATAGCGAAAGTCATGTGTGCTGCTGAGAGCCAACAGTCTGCATTTGATTTTACATCGGTAGACTGCGACCTATGTGGGAGCGGAGAAGTTTCGTTTTTGGCAGCGAAAATCGAGGGCACTGATTACTACAGTTACATGGACTTCTGCTGTGATGGCAACGTAACCCAAGAATTTAACGGCGATCTGTTGTGTGTTCCATGGCGTAATCGAGAGGCGCGTAGTGCCAACAGTTACATGGACTTTTGCTGCGATGACAACGTAACCCAGGACGTAGCTACAACCATGGATGGGGGTGATGATTTCCTAAGCATTCTCACCAATGATATTTCCTCTATTTTCAAAAACCGCTTTCTATATTTTCAATAAAAATTGTTTTCCCAAGTATTTTCACTGGGTTATGAAAACGGGTTTACCAAGTACTTATAGATTTTCAGTCCTACGCCTGATCAACGTATGACCAAATTTCTATGAGAACGAGGATGGACCTGTTGAGACATCGAGCTATAAAAGTATTTTTATAAAGACTATTTTAGTAATATTGTATAAATTCTTAAAATATTTTAAAAATGATCAAAGAAAATTTATCTAATTTTAAGCATTTTAATAATTCTGGCTTCGTCCCTTTTCGAGGACGAAAAGATTCAAAGGGGAAGGAATGTGACGACCCGAATTTTGACGTGTGTTAATCGGGAAACTAACTGATTTTAATTATTTAAATGTTGATTTTATAAGCCGTATAAATAAAATTTCCGATCATTAAAATATCGGGATATATGTAAATTGATTTAAAAGATATTAAACATTGGATTTTAAAATCTCCGGATATGATAAATCTTATAGGAAATAAATAATATATTTACGATATTGACTATTTATTTATATATGTGTATATTTAGGAAAGAACTATGGTTTGGAAAAAAAAAGAATATTTAAATATAATACTCTACCTTATTAACACCGAATATAAATATATATATAGAGAAGGATATAAATTAAGTAATTAAGCCTTGGCTAAGAATTAAAATAAAAATATATGTTTAAATAGGGATAAAAGTTTATATGTAACTTATATGGTTGTATGAAACATAAGGTAAAAACATATAAAATAATTATGGTAAAATAATATGTATACCTATGTATGAGATGTGTATATATATGAATGGATATGCATGTAAACAAAAGAGGAGACAAGCATTTAAAGCCTAGCATACAAAACATCAAAATCAGGTCTGCATAATTCAACTCAAAGCTAAAGTAAAAAAATGACACAAATAAAAAAAAGAGTGAGAAGCCTGTACAAGCTTCCCGTACACTTTATCTCCTCTTATACGTACCTAGGCTTAAAGAACACTAGGGCAAATAAGAGAATGGTTAGGCTGCCAATTAAAAACGTGTAATATCATTTTCAAAAATTCAAAAGCCTGCATTCTTTAAACCTGAGATGAAAACATCAAAGAAAAAGAATTCAGAACAACATCGTCTCAGGAAATCAGCATGCAAGATCAAATCTTCAACCAGAAAGGATTTAAAATCAACCTGATCAAGTAGATGCAATTCAACGATCAAGACTTCATAATTAATTCGAAGTCATCAAGCTAACGATCAAATCTAATGGATTTAAATTAAAACAAGCAGGTAAGTAATCTAACCCAGCCTCCTCTGTTTTTTTTAGAAATGCCTAGTAAACAATTAAATTAAAACTTAAGTAACAAATATATCTTGCATGTGAATTACTGTGTTGATGGTTGCTTAGCATGTTTGTTTGAAAATGTGTAGCATGTTTGTTTTAAGATCTGAAACGCGTTTATATGAATGAAGATTGTTTGCATATGTATGATCTCTGTATATTTGTATTTGTTGAATGTGCACATCTATGCTTATCTGTTTCTAGGTAACAGAGTTAAGATAAAATCAAAAATCCAATCTCTTTTTAATAAATCACTGTTAGTATTTGAATTTCAAACAAAATAGTTTAGTTAAACTATAATCAAGTACTACAACTACATACAAGTATATTAGTTGAAAATATGCTTGCGTCTGGGAAAAATACAGTAGCAATCTAAATATTATGATAAAATCAAATGAGGAATTTTATTGATTCAAGTATGTATCTTGAATTGTCTCTGAAAGTTAGGATTTTTAAAACAAAAATCATGATTTTTAGTTGGAAATTCTATGAGGAATTCTGGGTAAACCAGAAAATGGTTTTTGAGGAATTCCTGGTGATCGACGACACTAGAAATATCGAGGCTTTGGTTGAGGCAGGGATGATGATCAGGGATATTGGCAAAAATGGAGGACTTGGTGATCAGGGGCCATGGTGTCGGCGGTGGATCGATTTGTGTTTTTAACCCTAAAATGGTCGAGTTTGGAAATTTGATCATTACGGCGTCGTAGATGATTCGAGTTGCACAAGACTTGGGGAAAGGCAGCATGGAAGGTTTGTGGAGGTGTGTCTGGGGTTTGGGAGGCTCTGGTGGTCGACAACGTGGATGCGGGAAGGATTTCAGGCGGGGGATAGGTTTCAGGTTGCTCGAGTTTGCCAATTTTTGATCGTGGGCTTGTGATCAAGTTTGGGTGGACTGGGTTAGTTGTTGGGGTGATCGTCGATTTGTTAGATGTGGCGTGGATGGTCGAAAATGCCTGGGTCGGCGGTACAGGTGCACGGTGGCATGGATTGTGCTGGTGGATGTTGTTGGGGGTTGAACTCGAAAGAAGTATCGAGTTTTTGGGGTTGGTGACTCAAGTTTATACTCGAGTTGATTAGTGAGTATTGCTGAGTTTTTATACTTAAACAAATCTAACTAAAAAAAATGAGGAGCAGAAGAAACTCGGTGAAAACCTGAGTAATCTTCGGGTTTAGCCCGAAGAAAAGAATAAGAAGATTCTTATTTTACAAAAAAAAACTTTTAAAAACATGGTTTTGAAAATTTAAAAATAAATTTAGATTAAACTTTCTTGTATAAATTACTTTATATATAATTGTTTCTTCGTCATTGAATAAGAAGTTTTGAAATTTGTTTAAATTAAAATTTGCTAAGTAAAGTATAAATTCATTTTTAAACTTAAATTAGAAATGGATTTTTAAAAGTATTTATAAAAGTAAGTTTAAAATTTAAATTGAAACTAGTTCAAAACTATTACTTGATAATGTCTTAAAGTATTTAAAGGAAGTTTTGGTAACTTGCATTTATCAAGTTAAATGTTTATTTTATTTTAAAACTTAATTATTGATTTAGTTAAGTTAAATTAATTATTAAGATAAAATGTTTAATGAAAATTAAGTCATTAGTAAGATAATGTTTAATGAGATTGTTAAGTGTAATTACTTAGTGTAAGAAATTAATGAATAGTTATTGGGATGTAATTAATTAAAGGAAAATTACTTAATGGAAAGTAATTAGAGGATAATTACTTAGTAGAAGTAATTAAGGATTAATTACTTGGTGTAGTTAATCAAAGGATTAATATAATTAATTAAGGAGTTAATTAATTTTTTTTAAGTAATTACAGGATGGTAATTACTGTTTATGATTAAGGTTGATTAATGGAAGTAATTAATTAAGGACCATTAGTTAATGTAATTAATGAGAGTAATTAAAGGTTAATTACTATGAATGGTTAAGAATAATTAATTTGTCTAATTAAAGTCTAATTACTTAATGTAATTAAGGAATAATTAATCAAAAATGATTAATTAAGAGGAATATTTAAAGATGATTAATTAATTAATAGAATTGTAATTAATTAATGTTCTCATGAAGCAATGTTAGGTAATTAATTCTTAAGTAATTAATTTAATTTAAGTTGATTAAATTAATTATAAAAGGGATTAATAATGGTTGCTTATGGATGATTGTTGTGTCGGATATCTGGATTGGTTGTTATCTATTTGATGATATTTTGAGATATTCTGTGATTTGATACTAGATATATCAGTGATAAATGTGTGATATTTATATGTGTCAATGTTGTGTGAATTTAAGTATTGAATTGAACTGTTTTAACTTTAAAACAACTTAGGCCTAAGAATGGCGTTTTGGATTTAGAAGAGACCGGGGTCGGATATCAGTAAATATCCAAAACCACTTCGATTCTTTTTAAATTCGAGTCTAGAAGCAAACAGCTGGAATGAAATAAGTTAAGTCATGGATAATTAAACAGGATAATGATTCTTGGATATTGTTTGAGATAAATGATTGTCTTAAATCAGAATAGAACTCGTAGGAAGTACGATTACCCTAGTAATCCACTAGAGTTATATAGCTTAGTATTTCGTATTATGGGTTTACTCACGCTGGTTTCCAGCCTAACCCGGGTGTTACTTTGATGTCATGCTCGGGTCAGTCCGAGTATTACAGATTTTCAGGTAAGGACGTGGGGGAGCTCAGAAGGCGAGCTGGATGGCAGGAACGTATGGAGTGTTTTCTGCTGTGATATATTTTTGTTTATCTGAGACATGTTGATTTGTATATGTCCAGTGTTTGTATGCTGATGTATTAAAATGTAATTGACAGAAACTGTATTCTTTTGTAAACTGTTATTATTTGATATTATATTTTGATCCGCTGCGAATGTGAGAATCTGTGTTGTGTTTCTGTTTCTTCTTCTTCTATTTCTTTCTTCTTCTTTTAACAATCTGGAATTCTCGGGATCGAAAATTTCGGGTCGTTACAGGTAACCCGGCCTTATGTTGGCAGAGAGCCAGTTGGGTTCTCGGTGCATCCCTCCAAAGGCATACCCATTCAGTGAGGATGTTCCTTAGCCTGACCATTTGTTGGAAATCCAATCACCCAATACCCGCCCTGTGCGGTTTTGGTTGTAGAACCTGCAATCTAACATGGTAGCTATAGTAGGCATTATATAATGGTACGTATGCTGGCTAAGATTAATATTATACTTTTGAAATTGTTTTCTACACTATGCACTAATAATAATATCAAAAGGGTTTTTGTTTATTAAGCATGTTGGACTATCATAAGGAGAAATCTCCTCCAAGTGTATGCTTGCATTGTGTGTGTGACGGAAGGCCTTATGGTAGTTTCGTTTTCCAAAAAGAATTGGGGATTGTTTTTATTTCATTTCATTTTGTTTTTGTTTAAATAAAACTATTTTTGTTTGCTCACACCAATCTCATGACTGACCTGAAGTTTATTGTTCCCTTTCTAAACTCTGGGTGCCCACAATTTTCCACATGGGCAGCCTAAAGTCAGGTTTTCAGATAATCAAATAGTAGGTGTAGCTTTTGGCAATCTTTGGAGTCTTTGGTCTTTGCGATCGCATTGTGCACCGGATTTGATTCACTTCAGCATGATGGTGGTTTAAGCTTCTGGTTGGGAATTTGGAGCTTGGCATTGAGATGCTGTTTTCCGCTGTTGTTGCTAGTGTTTTCTGTTGTGTCTTCCGCTGTTGTGTATCTCTGATAATGTTGATCATTTCATTTATATCATTGTTATATCAAATGTTGTGTATCAATACAATAATTCATTTTGTTTCCGTTATGTTGTTATCGCCTAATGTTGTTATAAGCTCTGATGAACCAAACTCAACATTTGAATCTGCGGCATTGGAATACGAGTGAAGTATTTGACCGTCGATTTCGAAGATCGAGTTAGGGTCATTACAAGTTAGATATATGTAACAAATTACATAATTGCCCCTAGGCCATACCCCTTACTCTATCAATCTCCCACTTGCACTTGAGGTCAATTATGGAATCTAATTCCAACCACTCCAATCAGTTTTCTAAAACCAATTTGGTCAGTCACTTAGTGAATGGGTACGCTATTATGTTTTAATTATCTACTTTGTCGATTAACTCTCTTTGACAATGATAAACTGCTTTATCATGTGGAATGATTCAATGTATGTCTCTCGAATTCTAGTAATCTTTAAGTTCTATCATGACCAATTTCATGACATAGTTATCTTATAACAATATTATGAGATTCTCAACATTTAGAATCATTTTTGGCTCAATTATAAATTTGTGCATTTATATCTACATACATTGGTTTATTGTAGCTCTATTCAAGTTAATGTTCTCAACATTTCGTTGAATCGACCATAATCACTTTTATTTTAAACATTTTCAAGTTAAAGATTTTAACTTGAATTTTATCGTTGACAAGTTATACTCAATATCACTTATAAAAGTTTGTGTCCAAACGTTCCATCATAACGAGTTCATTGTTTCTATAAAAATTTCTCTAGTATTTCATAAATACGCAAGAACACCTCAAACAACCATTTCGTGATATCAATTTGGATTTTATATTTGCTCCATGTATCAAATACATAAACAAAACACAATATCATACACAACATTATCTGTATGATAATTCCTGTTGCTAATGCATAAGGAATCCAACTTACATGTTCTCTTTTTAATAGGGTGCTCTTCTATATCGTTTTAGGACAGTCCTTATATCTTTTATACTCACCATAAAGGACATCATTTACAATTCAAAATTGAGTATTAAAAAAATAAAGTTGATTTTAATACAAGCATATTGTTAAAATCAACAACGTGTTGTTTACTTATATTTTAATAATATCAATGTACCTTTTAACGTTCTTTCTTATGAACACATGCTTCCTTTGTACTTTGATTTAAAATAAAACTATTTGATATTTCTATCAAACTACTTATTCAATCTCGATGCTTATAAAATGATACATTTATAGCATTTCTTGGATCATATCCAAAGACTCACAAACCCAATATCGCTCCCACTGACTTCGAGGAACTTTTTGTTAATATGTGTAAGCGGCTTACTCTAAATCATTAGTTAGAATTCTCAATTTCAATACATAAGTACCAAACACTATGTCCTATCGAGCGATAACTTTGTACATCTGAATTAGCTTGAGCATGTTGAATACCGAATCTGTTATGCTGATTTCAACAATTGAAATTTGGGATATTGTTCTTATCAACATTGCTTACTTATTTCCAACCACATTAATCTTTCCAATAAAGACACAATCTCGGCCGATGGACCACATCTCTTTGGTTACGACCACCAAAATCATATTTTGATAGTGTACTTGGAATTCTTTCAGATCCGTGCTTCATACCATATAGAGTCAACAATCTTAATGGTTTAATTGAACAACTGAGGGTAATGTATATTTTCGACATTAATTAGAAACTCGTAGTTTCTCTTTGATGTACGAGAATACTTATTAGACATTCTAATGCTATGTGTTCATTCAAGTTAGTTAATTTCACTTCATCTCATATAATCAATTCTATCTATGGATCAGATCTAATTCCATTTAACTACCAAACATTTCCCAAAGAAATTCCTTCACAATGAAGTTGATATATCTTAAACAACATTTGTTTCTTCGTGCAAACAGAATAGGTATTCATAAACGCTTTATGAACCTTTTCATTTATAAAACTGATTTTAGTTTACAAAAATTATGTTCAAAGCATAAAATGTCATTTGATGATAGACCTTTCCAAAAAAATTTGAAGATTCATGCAAGGTCATTTATGAACAATTATTACGTGCAATCTTTCGACTTGCACAAATTGCCAACTCCATGGCCTAGGATATGTTGGGATTTCTTACAAACTCTTATCTTGTATAATTGTAAACCATTGTTTAGATGAAATAATATCAACCTTGCGCACTAATCTTAAGTACATGACCTCATAGAAAGAAACTAACTCAACTTCACTCACAATTAATCGTAAATTGTCCAACAATTTCTGATCACTCCTTATCGACGCATCATTATGCATCACATGAAGGACTGAATTTGGGATTGAATCTATATTCATTTTTAGGTACAATTGGAACTTTTTCCAATATAATCACTTATTCAAACAAATCAAATCATTTTATTCCATTGCATGTTATTCTATTTACTTTTCTTTTATATTCTATGATTTTATCATAAACTTACTACATGTGTATCTAATACACATGTTCATGTTTGTAATAAATCATCGACGAATATAACAAAGTATGTGAAACCATTTTGGTATTAATAGACTTGTGATTGCATACATCAATATGTATTAATTCAAAGAGTTCATCAACTCTTATGATTCTCCCACTGAATGGGTGCGTAGCCATTAATTGTTTAAGATATAATCAACCTGTATCATATGATTCATAATCATATAGTAAAATTATTTCTCAAAACTACGGCTTGGTCTACAATTCCAAAAACAACTGTAAATAACATTAGATACATATGAATTTTTCTTGCATCAATTTTACTATGAAAACAAATTCCATAATATAGTTTTATTTCATAATGAATATTCATAATACTCATAGAAATATAGTTATATATATTTTTCGGTCAATACCAAAAATAAACATTATTTCACAAAATAATGTTCGGTACATTTTATGAAAATAATTTTGTAATTTGATGCAATCATTAGGTGCTATATAGCATACTCCCACTATTTCTGCCATTACTATAATAACGTACTAAATTCTAAGGTCCGCCATTCACTTAATATTTTTTATATGCTGCAACTAGTTTACAGTAGAGAGTTCTTTGATCAAATATCTTGAACTCAAATAAATAAATGTTATAGAAAACAATTTTCTATAAGAAAATACATTTCGGAATAAAAATCATATTTCATATTCCAATATTAAGTATCCATTTGTATTACAATTCTTGTTTCCAATATTTCTCTATGAAGTAGAAGTGACTATTCATTCTCTTCATCCCAACTTTACCTTAAGTTACATCTATTCTTATACATTCGTTTTTTCAAATGATCACACTATTCAAAAGAAAACCTTACCACAATATCATTACAAACCTTTTACAAAAACGCATTCATTTAAGACGTCAAATATTTTGCACTTTATATAAACCGATCAAGATGACATTTCAACGATCAGTTCTTAGATGTATCTCGTTGTTTACGGTCTTGTGTTACATTAACACAATATGATCCTTTCGAAATCATTCTAGTTGAATACTTGATCTTAAGATACTATTTATTGGCTTACTTCCAATGAACTAACTTCATCAAAATATTGTACCCCACAAATTATGACTGTTCACCATACAACGTTTATATGTGAACGTACATGGATCAAGTATCCATAGTCTTGAATTGCATTTAGAGTTCAAAAACTCATAAAATGCAATACACGTACTAAACCAAATAAATAAGTGACCAACTTACGAATATATTAAGTAGTTGAAATTGGGCACTTGCGTGTGTATAGAAACATTATATAACATACAACTAGAATTATTAGTAAGTGTATACTATATTTCTATTTCTCAACTTTCAATTCAGTTTGTTTATATATGTTCATTGACAAACATTTTTTCAATCATATTAAATGCACAAATTTATTATTGCAGATTATAATATTATATAGCATATGTTCTTACAATATTAAAAAGGTTAAATGTTACCAATTCATTTTTCTAGTTAGGCTTCCACTAGTCTTTTATATTAATCTAAACACTAAGATGGAACATAGAAGTTTTACAACTTCACTAATGAGTGTTAGGACTCATTTTTTTGGGTATTCTTACCTTAAGTTTGCTCAACAAATCATAGCCTCACAAACGATGGACGACTCTTTATCGGTTGTATCATATACAACTCCTAACCCATTTTTCCTTGTTCTAATCTCATTTCGACCTAGAGTTTGCTAAAAAAATCGAAAGAGATTATTCACTCATACCTATTATATCATAATGGCCTAAGTATTGTATATGTACCTTGAGTTTTCTCAACAAATACAAATTGTTATCTTACCTCATATGTTCAAATATATTAATAATACTACACCTAACAAACCTAGTTTGAGGTTGCTCAAGAACTGAAGAGTATGCAAGTAATTTATTAACATATATATATATATATATATATATATATATATATGGTAGAGGATAACATTATATTGAAGATTCATAATCTTCAATATATATATTGAGCAATATCGATTTATAGAATAATATATTTCTTATGAAATACCCCAGGGATTCAAGTGTCGAACACATCAGAAATCACGGTATATGTACATTTACATATGTATTTATTTCACATATCATATAATTTTATTGTTGTATAACTTTTATATTTCATATTACTTATATGATAGTCTTACGTATAATATATCATTACTTAAATCTTATCGAATTAATTTTAATCAATTAACTCTTTAATTAATATTAAATTAGTATTCCAATATAACTTTTATATTGGACATATCTACTATAACATTTATAGTGTATACTATAACCTTTATAATGTAACACATATATCATATATATGTGTATTTTATTTAATTGATTAACCTTTAATTAGTTTATTCAATTAATTTTTTTATTAAAATTTATCAATTTCAAAATTGATCTCGTATACATACATATATACTTATGTTATCTTAAACATTTTAAAATAACATAACATATATCAACATATGTAATACATGGATATATGCATTAATTAATTAACATATTTGATTAACTTATTTTATTAATCTTATTAATAAATTTAAAAGTTGAAATTATTATGTAAATATTTTCAAACATTTTGAGAATATCATTATCCTTTCAAACATTTTGAAAGCTTATGTATCATTATAATTTCTTATAGTAACCATGTTTTATTTTTAACTTAACTATTAAATTAAAAATCTTTAACATTAATTTTCAAAATGATTTTGAAAATTAGCCCAAGGCCCAAATTAAGTTAGGCCTTTTCTACTAGTAGCAACCTTTGGGCTCACTTCACTTTTCGGACCAAACCAGTAACCAGGTAGGACAGGGTACTTGATTACCCAATAACAATCCTAGATATTACCTTTCTAAACACCGTACTAAGTGGGCAAGCTCAATTAGTTAGCGCTAATATGACTAATTTAGACCGGATAAGCTGTTAGGCTCCGATACCATTGTTGGGACTGGACAAGGCCGCAATGGAAGTTATGGGTGAATTTCAAAAATTTTATGATATTGGATCTTCTATTGGGCCTATGAAGTCTAACTGAATTAGAACATGTCTAAATTTCATTTAAATAAAGTCATTTATCTTATTTAAATTCAAATATATTAAGACATGGAGTTAATTTTAATTTATTTAGTTTATACATAAATGTATCATATACATATATGTGTGAGTGCATGTGTAACATCATAAACCGTAAAAGGTATAATATGCCCATTTATAGATGTTGGGATTTACATCGCAAAAGACATATTAGCTCATTTTGTATGTCATGAATGTTGTCTAAATATATGCATGTATACGTGTTACAAAATACACACAAACACACACATATATGTATAAATATATTATATATAATATATGAATGTAAAACATTTAAATAAAGATAAACATATATAGAAAGAGAGAGAACAATTATCAAAAATTATTTAAATTCAAAATTAACTTAGTTGTGCAAACATAATAATTTTAGTATTTTAAGTTGTAAATATTATGAATAAAATAATGTTTTCATCCATAAATAATTAACGTAAAATAATCTATTGATGAAATTTCAAATTTTATAATTTGAAAAAATCTAGATCATAAAATAGAGCTTAGGAAAACTATGGAGATTTTTCAAAGTTGAAATATTATTTTTAAAAATAAACACATTGATTTCTGCAATAATTATGTAATATAAAATATTATATTATTAAAAATTCAAAATTTCAAAAATTCAAGAATCATGAATGAAAGGTTGCTAAAAATTTTAAAGAATTTTTCAATTAAATTATTATTTTTAATAAATCATAATAGCTTTTACGAAATAATATTAATTATTAAAAATAATAAACTTTACTGAAAAAATCATAAATAGTTTCTACCAGGTTTTTCACACAGATAGGTTCGTCTATGAATTCGAGTTCAAGATTTAACTCTTCTACGGTTTGTTGGGAAATAAAACTATGTGTGGCTCTAGTGTCGAATAGAACTATAACAATTTTATCATAAAAAAGAAGTAAGGTAATCTTCTTGATATATCCTAGAAATACTAGCGGATGGCATATAACGCTGCTCAAAAACTTGCTTGAATCTATCCAATGTAAATTCATATTCTGATTCGGCTAAAGTAATGGTCTTCCACCATACCAAAGCTTCTTCCTGGAGTTGCCAGGAAACTATCAAAGGATTGAAATTGGATGATAATCAAAGGAGGTTGATAGAAAAAGTTATTCCTTTCATTACTGTTGTTGCAGGGTCTAGACCATTTGTAGTGGTACTTCCCCTTCCCCTACCTCGTCCTCTTCTTGCACTCATTCTCACTATTAGTGAACAGTAAGAAAACTGATCTAGGCGTACAGACAAGATATCTTAGGGAATATACTAATTCTAGGGCATTTCTGACCCTATCTCTAATGAGTCACCTAATGAGTTATACTACAAAGCTAAAGTTCTTACTCAACCTTTAGCTCTGATACCACATGTGACGACCCGGGCCTCGACGTCCAAAAATTAACATCCAATACATCACCCGTATTCAAATGCCGGAGATTCAAACGTTGGAGTCCGGTTCGCTGGAGCTATAACACATTAGATGATAACAACACAGCGGAACAAAAATAATTTTATTGATACACCACATAGATTACAACAATGTACAACAAGCGACCAACATCATCAAAGATCTATATATATATACTACACAACAGCGTAATACAACATAACAGCGGAAAAATAACATGTTCATGGTCTTCCAAGAGAGAGAAAGAGAGGGAGAGCGAGACAAACATACCGCATCTTCGTTGCCAAAGCTCCAAAGACCAAAAAGATCGAAACCAAAAGCTTCCAAACCAAAGACTTCCAAATGCACATCTACCTTCCAACTTAGCTCCTGAACCAACTGATAACCTGACTCTACGCTACCCGTGTGGAAAATTATGGGTACCCAGAGTTTAGAAAAGGGAACAATAAACTCCGAGTCAGTCATGGGATTGGTGTAAGTGAACATAAAACAGTTATTTGTACAAAAAAGAAATAAAAGGAAATCCGTTCATGCTTTAGGAAAATGAAACTACCATAAGGTCTCCCGGCACACACTCAAATGCAATCACACGCACGAGGGAGGTTTCTCCTTGTAGTAGTCAAACATGCTTGATACGCGAAAATCCTTTTGATATTATTTTTAGTGCTTATTGTGGAAAAACTTTTGCAAGTATAATATTAATCTTAGCCAGCACACGTATCATTATCGTATGCCTGCTGTAGCTACCATGTTAAATGACATATTCTACAACCAAAACCGCAAAGGGCTCGTATTGTTTTGTTTGGATTTCCAACAAACGGTCAAGGCTAAGGAACTTACTTTATCCGAATGGGTACACCTCTGGAGGGACGTCCAGGGAACCTAACTGGATTCTACCAACACAAGACCGGGTTACCTTTGTAAATAGGTAACTAACTGTTACGAGTGTGCCATCCCTTGGTCGTAACCGACCTTTACCGAGGCACCTCAATAACTAACAACCAGTTAAGTAAAATATCTAGGCTCCATACCGGAATATCACTTTTTATCGAGAAGGAAATGTACATACCCTGAGGGTCGCGAACCCCATAACCTTGCTGCATCCTTTCCTGTTTCGACCATTTCCGGGGTGTGAGGTTCGATGAAGTCTCATCCCACAAATCTACGCTTTACACAAAAGCCATGCTTCAATCAACCAATGTTCAACACTTAGCATGATACATTACCAAATTGGGAGTATATCACTAATAACCATCAACTACATAACCTCCGAGCTCGTATGTCTTAAAGAAAGGTGTTATGCCAAGAGAATAAATTCTCCGCCACTAAACAGAAATGTATTTGATAGAAACCAGCTTTATATCTCAATGTGTAATGTCAGATATACATCCATACAAGTCCATCCTGGGTCTGAATGGAACCGAAGTCACTTCGTCCAATTAAGGATAGAAGTCCTTGCAAATCCAGATATCCCCTAATCACATATGGATTCCCCATCAGATTAGGTAAATGGAGCAACTCGGTGCAGAGACAATTAATAGACAATCCTTTTCTTTTCGAAAATACCCGATCTCCAACACCGTCTTCAAATGAAATCCCATTTCGTCATATCATTATTTAGAATGGGTTTTATGAATTAATGTCCTCCCCCACCTTTTCGAATAATGAGCGATTATTTTAAAACATGTGGATACAAATTTCTATGTTTAATTTTTTTAAACAAAAGATCCATCTTTAAGATCCGATTTGGTTTTTGGATAAACATTTGGAATCCGATTCCCGGTCTTATCGAAATTCAAATGTCGTCTCAAAGGCCAAATTGTTTAAGTAAACAATTTTAATTCAATTCAGAAGTTCACATTCACACAGCAATACATCATAGACAAATAACTTACATTTATCACAGCTCAAACCAAAGCAATTCATATCACAGAACACCACATATCAAAGATATCAAACAATTCAAGGCATTCAATATAACCCAATCATCCATAAGCAAGATCAATTAGTTATTCAATTCCTAATTAATTCAATTTAATCTTAAATAAATTAAATTAATTACTTTAATTACTTTTAAATCCTGCTTAATTAACATTAATTAATTACAAACCATTTGTTATTATTTTAATTAATTAATGAAAATTAATTAATCATCCTTAATTATCCATCTTAATTAAATATCCTTAATTACTTACATTAATTAATTAACCCTTAATTAATTACATTAACAAATTAACCCTTTAATTACTTACATTAAGTAATTATCCTTTAAGTAATTAATTATCCCTTAATTACTTACATTAATTAATTAGTCTTTGATTAATTACAATAAGTGACTATCCTTAATTAATAACATTAAGTAATTGTCATTAAATTACTAGTTAATGGTCCTTCAATTACCTTAAGATCTTAATTAATTTTAAGATAAACCATTTATCTTAATCAATTACTTAATTCCTAACTAATTTAATTTAATCACCAATTAAATTAATTACCTCTAAATCCTTCTTAATTAATAAATTATTGATCCTTTTATTAATTACATTAATTAATGATCCGTTAATTACATTAAGACCTTAATTAATTAAAGATAAACCATTTATCTTAATTAATTACTTAATTATCATTAAAAATCTTTATTTAATAAACTTTGTAGAATTAATTATCATCATATAAATTAACTTAAGACCTTTAAGTTTAATTAATGATTAAAAATATTTTATCTTCTTTAATTAACTCCTTAATTACATTATTAAATTCATTTAAATAAACTTAAGAATGTATTATAAATAATGTACACAAAATAAAATACTTTAAACTTACTTAATTGTAAAATAATTTATTTTATAACCTTTAGCTAATCCAAATGAAATAAACAATTATTACTTAAAAGAAATTGTAAAGAAATTGTTTTAACCTTGATTTATTTTTAATTTTTAAAACTGCTACTTTATATACCTGAGTCGAACCCGAAACATACCCGGTACCTTCCACGAGCAACCTCTTCTTTTTTTCTCAAACTTTGTTTTGATTTTAAATTTAAAAATCGTTTCTCACTTGCGTACGACTCAGACACAACCCCGAGCCAATGCAAATTTTCCCCGAGATCAAACCCGAGAAACATCCTTTCTTCCCCGAGCCTTCATTCTGCAACAAACCCACAAACACAACACTCACGCATGCACCGTGCACACCGACCAAATCACCTCCGACCAACGTTCCTACCTCCAGCAAGTCATTGTTGACCATCTCTATCCAAGCGATCACCCAGAACCTTGAACGAACTCCTAAATCGAAAATGTGCTATGAAGATGACCTATTGAACTTGATCAACATCCCAACCCCGTGCCGTTGCCTCCGACCTCTAGAATTTCCCAAACCTCGCCAGAAACTTTGCATAGACCCACGCACCTATCCCCCAACTCCGGTCTCTTTCGATGTGATTACGACGTCGCATTCACCTCGACAACAACGTCGACTCGTTTAGGGTCTCAAACCCTAAATCACCTCCGCCAAGCCACCACGGCGATCGAAAAAATGTGGCACCATTTTTCTGCCATCCCTCGTCACTTAGACTTCCTCTGATCAAAGCCCCAAAGTTCAGTATCATCGTGATCGTCAAAATTCGATGAAATACCCAATTCAGTTCAACTCGCAATATCTCCACAATTCCTAACTTAAAAATCATGATATTAATATCAGAATTCACCATTCTTAAGTACGAATCTGGTTATGATATCAAAACATGAAATTAAGATCATTGATTTTTCTGATTTAAAAGATTTCACTGTAATTTCACCTTTTCAAAATATTAACCAAATATTTCCATCTGAAACCATTTTAAAAATGGTTTTACATTCTTACAAACATTTTTCATTTAGAGATCCTAACCTAAAAGAGACCAGGGGAAGAGAAATTTAAATTTGAACTTTTAAAACCTGTCAAAATTAAAACAGAGGCTTGCATACTGGTACACAGACATGCACACATCAATCTACATATACACACATACACATGCCGATATATATTACATCCATACGACATTTTTTACAACATACTTTAAGTATCAATCGCAAAACATCAAGATATATCAACAGATTTAAGTTTATTATGTTAGTTTACTCACCTGTTTTTGGAACAGGAAAGTTTCTTTGAAACTGCAATGTGTTTTGAAAACTGGAAATGCTTTGAATTCGCAACTGAAAATTGATTTTGAAATTGCAATTTGATCTTTACTTTGGAACAACAACTTGATTTAAAAACTGGAACTTGAATTTTAATCTGAACTTGATTTTGATTTGCTTTGTGTTTGAGTTGATCTTTTGCTTACTTTAGATTAGGTTGAAATTTGTGAAAAGATTGTTGTTTCGATTTTGATTCTTTTCTGGTTTGTACCAGGTTTTATTTTTCCTTTAGTTTGTAGTTTTGAAATATATGAAAGAAAATGAAGAGTAGAATTATAGATGTATATATAACTTGTTTTCCTATATTTTTTAAAAATAAGAAGAGAACTAAAATTTGACACTTGTAATTGCATGTTAAACAAAGGCTACAAATGTTAAATTGCATGCATTTTGGCTTACACTTGTATTTTTGCGTGTATTTAATATTTTTATGTAATTTATATGTTATATTAATTATATTTAGTTTTTTATGTCTTATGTTTTTAAATTCTTATATATATAAACTAAATTTATTTCATGTGTAATTTTTAAAAAAGAAAGAATATTAAACCTTTTTATTAAATCTTATTTTTAAGCTATCACACTTTTAAATAAATAAATATTTAACTTTAGAGTTTTTAAATATAGAACTTAACTTTAAATAGCTTTTCCTTTTAACAATATTTATATAACTTTTGGGAAAATGATTTGAAATCTAATTATACATTAATAAATAAACATATATGTTTTTAAGATATTTATTTTTAATTCCAATTTATTTTTAATGAAATTTATTTTTTTGAATTTCAGATCAAAATTCTATTCACAATCTATTTATATATATATATATAAAACAAACACGTATCTTATTTGTTATTTGGAAAAATTCAAATAAATTCACAAATAAATTCTAAACAATTACGTTAATTACTAAATTAAATTTGGCTTAAAAACGAGATTGTTACATAATCTGGTGCATTTGTGAATGTGCTCATTACCATGACCATCAAGTCTTGTTAATAAATACTTATTCTAAAATGTTCCTAGTAATGAAGTTTCTAGAATGTGGTGTTGATACATCCATTGAGACTATTGTAAATTGTACCGTTCATACAATAAACTGTGAATTACCCATTGCCGTTGTGCACTAAGGGGTTACATACTTGTGATTGTTTAGTATAAATATATAACGACTCATCGAGTATCATTTATAGGTGAACTAAATCTAAAGTCAAAAAGAAGATTCCATATGGCGATATGCAAGTAATCTTTTGACTTGATAATGCTGAAGATTTTATATTTCAAAACCATGCTATCACTACAAGGAATACAGTGATTTTCGATGGCTACGAGCCGTCGGAAGCCATTGGAAATGTCATCTATAGAGAACATGGCTTTCGTTTTTTCTGACAGAAACGACGACGTTTAATCGACGGCTTCCAACGGGTGTTTCGACGGCAATTTTGGCAGTCTTTCTGAAGGTTAAGACGTCCACATTGCTTGAAAAATCATCGGAAAACCGTTTGGAGCTATCGGGAATCGTCACTGATTTTTGATCATTAAGCCATCGGAAACCTCGGCAGCCATCGAAAATCTAGGTGATTTTTTTATATTACAGTAGACATTCGAATTCCAAACAGCACAAACCGTCCATCATCAATCTCAGACACCCAACGTCAATATGTGCATCCAACATCAATGTACAACATATACAATGTCTAAAATGGCAACCAAATGCAACTGTTCAACAAATCAACCTCGTAAATCAACATCAAACACCACATGTCCATAAATCAACCCCACCATATCTCATTGTATATATACACAAGTTTAAAAAAAACACTACAAAACATATCTCATGACTCGTCGTCGGCTCCGAAACCACTAAATGAAGGGAATGCTCCATGTTGCCCCATGTACTAGACCAAACATTGGTTTTGTTGCTCCATTTGCGCTGCTCGGAGGCAGTCGTGCTCCTACAGCTGTGCAATCTCCTATCGAAGCTCATTAATCTCAGCTTTGCCCCAAGCCTTTTGATTAGCCTTTTGTGAGGCCCGAGCCTACAAAACAAGTCAAAATATGTTTATGCTCCTTGGATAGAGAATTTAAAGGTGGAGAAAGAATTTACAAGAAATCAGGTGGGAAAAGATTAAAGATTAGATTGACAAGTGAAACGGAGGTGAGGACTTGGCAGAATTGCTAATATGGTTGATGATTATAATATTTTTGTTTCTAAACAATCAAACATACTTGCGATGGGGGTTTATTCCAAAGCTGTTAAATTTGAAAAATCAGAATTATATTTCTTGGCTAAAAGATATTTGTAATCGTGTTTCAAAAAATGTTGAAAAGTTTGCTGAAGATCCCAAAAGCATGCCAGATTACTCTATGCTTTTACTGGTATATGCTAATTCTTATTATAAGATATATATGTACAAAAAATTATCTTTACAAAAAATAACATTGTTATTTTCATTTTACAGTATTGGATTTGTGAAAAGACATAAATCATAGAAGAAGAAAAGAGCTTCTTAAATAGCAAGTCCAAGGATGGTAAAGTTGAATTTGTCAAAGTTGAAAAATGTATCGCTTGATATGGCCGAGAAAGAAAATATATGGTAATAATTTTATTTTAGTGAAACAATTGAAATAATATTAATAAAGATAATTCATTTTATCCTTTTCAATTCTAATAGTATATATTTGTTTATATATTTATAATTTTGAAAAGGTTTAATAAAATAGTAGAAAATGAGAAAAAATTGCTAACTAAAGTGACCAAAGTTGTTGAAGGACAAGAAGAAGAAGATAATAACTCGAAAAAGGAGAGAATGAAAATGAAAAGGAGAAAAACAAAACAAAGAATAAGTTCTATTGAAAAAAATGAAGCCAAATAAAAAGAGATAGAATGTCTAAAACAAAAAATCAAGCAGTTGGAAAAAAGACTTCAGTTAAAAGAAAAGGAATTAGAAGATGAAAAACTTATAGAGAAAAAATTGAAGCCAAGTTGAAAGAGAAGTTGGGGGAGCAATGCAGTGTGAGTGAAGAAGATGAAATAGAAGGAATTGAAAGTAAAAAAAACACATTTGTCGGGCATGTAAACAATTCAATAGACTTTCCGTCTTTCAAGACATTTGAATCTCATGATTTAAAAACACCAAAAATGGAGAAAGAGCATGATGAAAGTCAAGGTAGGAATACAATGAAGATAAAAATGAAGTGAAAGAAGATGAGAAAAAAAATAAAAAAGAAAAATAAATGGAAACAAAAATAAACAAAACTGAAGTGAAAGGAAAAGTGAACAGACAGAAAGGACAAGTAGACCAAATTCAATGCAGAAAAGAATAAAATAGAAAGTAAGGGTGCCAAAGAAATATCCAATTATGTTTATGAAGAAAAGAATAGAGTGCTACATGCGGACAACTGCAGCACACAAAAGAAGGAAGAACAGCCGAAGTAGAAGAATAGAAAGATAGAAAACTGTCTACTTCAACATTTGCCGGACAATGAAAAGATAATAACAAATTCCTTCAAAATGGTTGGAGACATTGAGTAAGTAAAATTACTTACAATTTCTATATGTATGTATATACATATATACATATATATACAAATATATATACGTATATATACATATATATATATACATATATATATACATACATATATATATATATATATATATTGAAATAAATAGTGTTATCGTAATTTGCAGCGAAGAAGCTTATAATTTTGAAGATGAAAATATGATTGTCATCTACAAAACTATGTTAGAAGAAATGCTTTTGGTGGATTTATAAGTGGTCAGGTTAGTCCAAATATAAAATAAAAAACTTATATTCTTATGCAATTAGTTTTAATGGTAACTTATATAATTGATTTTTCATATAGATTATAGATTGGTATTGGTTTAGACGAGCAAAGACGCATGATAGCAGTTCAAGCATAACATACATAAACACCATAATGATAGTAAGACAAATTTTATATAAATACATGCTATCCTTCATTCATAAAATATAATTTAAATTTATTTCTCTTAATAGAATAGCGCATTCGATAATATAGAAAATGCGAAAAATCAACTATTTATTCCACCAGTTAGGAAGACCCTATCAAATCCTTTATGATGTACTATAATTTTTCAAATACATGATGAAGCACACTGGACATTTTTGGAACTTGATATCAAAACATCATGCTAGAATCTTTATGACTCTCTATACACTACAAGGAACAGAAAGTTTAGCAGCAGGCATAGGAGGCCACCTTAGCAATAGTAAGAAATTTTGTATTTCATCAAAATTTGCATAAAACCCTAAATTATTTTATATTTATTTTGATGCTTTCAGTCCCTTTTTTGTGCATATAAAACAATTGCCAAAAAGATTATTAAGGCACTCAATGGCCAATAAAGCAAAACAAAGATGGAAAAGTTTAGTACACTTAAAATTGGAATTTGTGCTTAACAAGAAAATGGGTAATTATTTTTAAATATTATGTTCATGGCCCATAAAGTGTGTTCCACATAGTAAGAGTATAATTGCTTGTCAAATCATTTACCGAACATTATGTTGGAGTACTTATTTAAATGGGGTTTTTAGGCTCAAGGAAAAAGTTAGAGAAGAATTTAGTCTCAAGGACAAGAAGTTTGTTTTTTAGGCTGAAGGACACTTTTTAGTGTAAATCACAGAATGATAGTTGTAACTATCATTTTCAATTTACACTAAAAAGTGTCCTTCAGACTAAAAAACAAACTTGTCCTCTCTGAGACTAATTTTTTTTACAACTTCTTCCTTGTGCCTATTTATCTGTATTTAAATATTGTGAATGCTTATGGTTAAATGTGGATACAAAAATGTCCATCAAAAGTTGGATAGAGCCAAGCTCAAATTTGATGCACACAAATCATATGTTACAAGGGTAGTCATGAATTATTTTAAAATATAATTGGTAACAGAAGAAAAGGAGCTTTTACTTTTACTAGAGAAATCTTCGGATTTTAAAAAATCAATTAAAAAATCAATTTATCAAAATATTCATTAGCTTAGTTGAATCTTATTGTTTCATAAATATAAAGTCAAAGAAAGCCATTTATTATTTTAACATCAAAATTGACTTTTTTATTTTATTTTTGCATTTGCAAAGAAAAGGCAGTACTTTCAAGCTATCCAAATATATCTTAAGAGAGTTAATATGACCATGGACCCTAGCATGAAATAGTTAGATCACTAAAATATTACAACAACATTCATTTTTGGTAAAAAGATGACTGCATTTATTGTTTTCAGAAAATGGTAAAAGAATTTATCATTTTTCATGAAATGATAAAAGCAATTATCATTAAATATAGAAAATTTAGACATTCATCATTTTATATAACCACTAAAGCAGCCTTCTTGACTTAATTTTTCTTTGCAAGCTTCTTGAAAAATGATCATTTTTTCGTATATTATAAAAATTATAAATGTTTATAATTTTATACTACCATCAAAGAAAGCTATTTGACATAATTTTTGTTAAGTGTGTTTTACACAAATATATAAAGCAATTTCATGTGACTAGTTTAAAGAAAATATTGTTTAATACATCTTTTTAACAACAAAATGTGAACTTATTTGTTACTAAAAAAATGAAATCTTTTTTATACATAAAAAGATATATGTTTTCACCATTCTTATACTTGTATAAAAAGAAAAAAAATATTTATTTCTAAAATCATCTAAGAAATGTTATTTCTTTGATTTTATCAATGTAATATTGTTTGCAGCATCATTTCACTTTCATTACCATCATGTGTTTTTATTTGGAAAACGGTTATTTTATTTTAAGATATTATCGAATTTGAGATCTAATCTCAATTTCTTCAAGAATCATTGTCGGAAAATAGGTAAAAAATATTGAAAGATTTTTTTCTCAGTAAGCTATGCTAACAGTTTATTAAAGACCCTGGCTAATAGGTTTAAGTTTAGTTTTTCTAATTGACAAACTATTAGATATTACTATATGCAAAGAAATTTACATTCTAATGCAGCTTCTTCATTGTTGAAATCCTTTGCTTTAGCTTTTGCATTCTAATGCAGCTTTTGCATTAGATGCAGTCTGATACATCTTCTGCATTATGATATAGTTTTTGAACAATTAGATATTACTCCATCTTTTTGAACTCATTTTCTTTTGCATTCTGATGTAGCTTCTTTGTTTGTCTTCTTTTCCACAAAAAAATGATAGACATATTTTTTTGCTATCATTATACCCTCCATTTCTATTATGAATTAGAAAACAATGCACAGATATAAGAAACAAATATTTTTGTCCATTGTATAAAAATGATTGGGAAAATTAATCGATGATACAATAACTTATACAAAGTAAACAAATATCTTCAGTAGTAGATAGAAATAAAAGTAACTATAGACAGTGGTGTTGATTATTTTATTAAGATGATTGTTTTATCTTATGTATGGAAGTTTGTATTGTTCAAAACCATCTATTGTACCATTATGTTATTTTTCAGTTAACAACTGGAACATTCAACAAGATAACTAGTTATATAATTATGTATGCAAAAATTAGATATTTGTTTATAAATGTTGGTGTATTTGAAAATGATGTTGGATATAAACTCGAATATTATTGTTAACTTCATAATTGACTGTTCAACAAATTTTGCATGTTAAAAAATCATTATGACATATTTATGTTGGTATGATGGTTTTATTGGTCAGTCGACAAATATGGTATTCTACTACAATATCAAGCTTTAACTAAACATAATCTATGTTAGAATATTGAATCAAATATAGTTTACTAATTAAATGTTTTACAACAGGTATGATTGTGGGATGTTTGTAATGATAAGCATGAGGAAGAAGGAAGAAAGCAGCAGGTTTACCATTTATAGAAATGATACCGGAAGAAGATATTGGCGAGTTAAGAGAAAATATGGTAGTTGATATTATGTATAAGAGCCATATTGTTGGACCACGAAAAAATTCTGCACTTTACAACTAAATCCACAAGAAGAAAATAAGCATGTTGAACAAAATAATTGAAAAGAAATAAATATTAGACTAGTTTGTTGACTTAATTTAAAGAAAACATTATATGTTTAGTTTGTTTTGACTTCTATTTCTCGTGCAAATGAATAAAGGTGCATTGTATGTTGAAATTTACTTCATTTAAACAAAACGGTTTATTTTGTTGGTTCCTTTCACAAGTAAGCTTTATTATTATTTTGATGTTTTTCACAAATAAGCTCTGTAATTTGTTATGTTGATGGATGCTTGGCTTAAATATGACGCGTATATTATAGTACTAGTATTATCTTTATCTTTAATATGTTTGGTCATGTATGGGTTTGAGTTTTGGATTGCAAATGTTGTTTTGAGAGATCTAGCTGAAAACATACATTTGGTCATATAAATTATAAGCTAATAAAAATATATTTACATTTTATCATAGGTGATCATATTAAATGCATAAATGCAGAACCTTAACTATAAAGTGGTAGTACAAGCGACTGGCCTATCATTTAGAACTACAAATCAAAACATGTAAAATATAAAAATTAAATCATAATCTTAAATCATGTAAAAAAAATTAAGTGTATTAAAAGCTGAACTAAAATGGTAAAAAAATTATCTTTTTACAAAAACATAACGAAAATTTAACCAAAAATGTTATAAACCTTGTTGACGCCAAAAATGGCATCAACACCCAATAGAGTCTAGTAGAGATTAAATGGAGAATGAAATAAAAACTAAGAAAAAATCATAAATGAACACGCAGAATTTTTATAGTGGTTCGGCCATCTTGGCCTACGTCCACTTCATATTTTATTGACCTTCCACTTGTTAATGATTACAAGAATGTTTGGTTGGGTTGGGATCCATTAGTACAAAAGTGAAGAATAAAAATGGCAAAGCCTTGGTAGAGAAAGTTGGATCCCTTTTCTGACGCCATGCTTGCTGTATTTATAGGGAAAGATGTGCACGCATCGGACTAAAATTTTGGCAGAGGGTTCGGGAGACCAAGATGAGGAGACCCAAAAATTTGCGGGTCCATCTAGGACCACAATAGTGATCAGTACCAATGCCTATCATTGCATACAAATGGGCTATGATCCCTATAATGGATGCCCCATGATGTTAGCTATTTTCTCCCCAAATTTCATGCAATTTCGACATACAGTTTGTGAGATATCGCATTTTCCATGAAGTAGTGTTGTTTGAATTCCGATTTCCATGATCCCTCTAGTGGGATAGGTATCGATCTCTCCAGTCTCTTCCAAATGCCATGAGATCCCTAAGGGAGCTTCTTCATGTTATGTTATACTTAGAATCCAAGTATCATGCCAATTTAATTAGCAGAACTCGAGTTATTGATCAGTCTTTGTTGTAATATGTTATGAAGGCTGTTTATAGCCAAGCTCCATAGAGGGATAGGTACTGATCCCTCTAACTTTCTCCAAATGCCATGCGATCCCTATGGGATGTTCCACATATTCTAATTAGCTTATACTTCAAGTTTCATATTGATAGTGTATGTAGATCTTAAGTTATTAACCGATCATTATTGCAATATGTAGTGAAAGCTGAATATGGACGATCCCTTTTTATACTGATCCCTTTTAATAGGTGAAGTAATTTGCTCATAACTTAAGCATACGAACTCCAATTAACTTGAAACTTGAAATGTAGCCTCATGGGGCTTTCCTTGACACTCTATATCTATCTTACCAAGTTAGGGAGAAAAATTGAGGATATGTACCGATCCTTTAAGGAAAGGGATAGGCACTGATCCCCTGCCTAGGGGAGGCATTATTCCATACTTAGAATATTCTAGATAGTCTATCTCTTGGCCTCGCCGGATAATCGCTTCATATCATTGCCTATGCTTAATCTTTAAGCCTAATAATCATCTCTCCTGGCTGTCTTCGTCGATGATCATCTAGTCTAACTTGTTTAGTCAATTTGAATATAGCCGAGCCAAAAGAGTGGATAACGCTTGCCCTCCAAATTACTTCTTGTTGTGTACATGACACGCTTTGAATCGAAGCAAGTTAGAGTCACTGAAAAGAAATCCATCCAATTTCTTGAATAGCCGCCATCCTTCTGTTGAATTATCTTCCCGAAGTGTTGTATCCCTCATTGATCGTCATGATGCTTGGTCAATTCCCAATAGTATAAATTTAGGATTGTATTCCGTTAGTTGCTATCTATGTCCAGTTCTACATGGCTAGTAAGCTTTGGATATATGATCGAGTCTTTTCTTTAATAAATCTAGGTGAAAATTCAATTTTTGTCGATTTCAAGAGGTTGAATTTTTTGAATATACATTTGCATGTTCAGGTACACATTCTTATCATTAGCTCTTAGATGCATTTATACATTTAGGAGGTGTCACCAATTCCTTCTAATCTAATTGCAATTGAATTGCAATTCCTTGTTTATAAGTTATTTTATAATGAAATAGGGGTTGTAAAACGTCACTCGATGAGAAGGGACTTCAAGTTCTACAGGGATGACGGCCTCGTAGCCGTAAGCAAGGGAAAATGGAGTACGACCAGTGTTGGACTTGTGGGTGGTTTTGTATTCCCATAATGCTGATGAGAGTTCATTCACTCATTTACCTCTAGCCTTTTTCAAATGTTTCTTTAGAATGGACTTTATGATTTTGTTCACATCTTCAACTTATCCACTTGGTTGAGGGCGAGCAATTGCCATAAATCGCTTTTCAATAAGATGCCGACGACAGAAGACTTTAAATTTAGCGTCATTAAATTAAGTTCTATTATCAGTTATAATGGTTCACGGAAGGCTAAAATGACAGATGATGTCCCGGACAATGAATTTGATTAATCTTCATCGTAATCGTGGTTAAAATTTCTGCTTTAGCCTATTTAGCGAAGTAATCAACTACTACGATAGCGTATTTCGCATCACTTGTAGAATAAAAAAGAAGCCGATGATGTCAGTACCCCAAGTGGAAAACAACTATGGAGTGACCATTTGAGTAATTTCCTTCGGTGGGGCTCTCGGAATTTTTGCCAACATCTAGCACTTGTCACATTGTCTAGCATGATCACCTACGTCTCGATTGACAATTGACTAGTAATACATGTAGTAGAGTATTTTCTTTTTCGGGGTTTGCCCTAGGGTGTGATCGCCGCATTCTTCTTTATGGACTTGTCTCAAGAATCGTTTGATTTCATAATGGGGGATACACCAAAGCAGGGGAATGAAAAAACCATATCTATACATGACTCCTTGAATGATGCAATATGAAGCTTTAGGGAGGATCTATAGTTTTCCATTCCTCCGCCTAGAAAGTATCCCAATCTAAATAGTCTTTAATAGAAGTTATCCATGACTCCTTTTCTGATTCCGTCCCCATCTCCAAGATCTAGTCAATCTCCATCTATAAATACTTAGAATGTTAAGTACTTCAACGGGGACAAGTCTGTTTGCTGTGCATTCCCAAAACTGGCTAGCTTGGCTAGTGACTTAGCTTTTTCATTTTTTTCTCTGAGGATGCGCGTAATTGTGTAATACTCAAGTCAACCAGTAGCTCTTGTACCCAGCTGATATAAGGAGCAAGACGTTTCCCTCTAGCAAGATAATCTTCCTTGACTTGAGATATTACTAATTAGGAATCATAAAAGATATGTAAAGTTTTCACTCCTAGTTCTCTAGCATGTTTGAGCCTGGCGATTAAGGCTTCTTACTTAACTTCATTATTTGTTGCAGAGAAGTCGAGTTTTAGGGCATAGCATATCGAGCATTCCTTAGAAGTTATTAGCGAAACTCTAACGCTAGAACACTGACCATTGGAGGTTCCATCCATGTACATTTTCCATTGGTTGGTCGGTTCTCCACTGCTCTTTGGATAGTCATTTGATGCAGTGAATTCATATACGAAGTTTGCTAATGTTTGTCCATGGATAGCTCTTTAAGGGAGATAAGTGATATCGAATTGGCTTAGCTCGATATTCCATTTGAGTAACCTTCTAGAAGTCTAAGGTTGCTGTAGGACTTGTCATAACGGATGATCAGTATAAACGTTAATGGTGGGAGCCCATCAATCGCTTACTTACATCATATACTGGTCTTTGGATCTGTTTCTCTTCGCATAGCATTGCGGTGCTTATGGCGTGTTCTGACATAGCTAAATAGATATATAAGTCTTCACGATCCTGTTGCTTGGATAGGATGAGAGGTCTCTCTAAGTGATCTACTAGAGCTTGAAATGCATCTATGTAATCCTGCATCCATTTAAAATTCCTTCTCCCTCTCCCGATCAAGTCGAAGAAATGAATACACTTGTCGGTGGCCCTAGAGATGAAGTGGCTTACGGCGGCAGCCTTCTCATTTAAGCTCTTTATCTACTTAATCATCTTCGGTACATGGATGTTTCAAATTGCTTGAATATCCTTGGGATTAGCTTCAATTCTGCAAGAGCTGAGCATTAAATCCAAAAAATTCACTGACACAATGCCAAAAGAGCATTTCAAGGGATTGAGTTTCAATTCATTTATTTGGATAAAACTGAACATCTTCGCTAAGTCATCGATGTTGTCGTTTGATCGTTGTGACTTCACAAGCGTATCATCTACATACACTTCCTTTGATCACCCGATCTGATCTTTGAACATCTGGTTGACTAGTTTTTGGTAAGTAGCTTCTGCATTATTTAGTTCAAACGGCATCACAACATAACGATATAGCCTTATATCGGTAATGGAGTTGGTGTGCTC
This sequence comes from Allium cepa, assembly GCA_030765085.1. Classification (NCBI taxonomy): domain Eukaryota; kingdom Viridiplantae; phylum Streptophyta; class Magnoliopsida; order Asparagales; family Amaryllidaceae; genus Allium; species Allium cepa. Next base: position 222,327,660 of record CM060945.1, read on the forward strand.
CTGGTCGAAGACGTGCATCGGGATCTGGTTGTATCCGAAGCACACATCCATAAATGAAAGTAGTCCATATCGAGTGGTTGAGTCTACCATCTAGTCGATCCACAAAAGAGTAAAGCTAATTTTCGAGCATGCTTTGTTCAAATTGGAGTATGCATGTCTGCTACTTTCCATTAGCTTTTCTATCAAGAACTGGATTGGATACCCATTTCGTGTTGAGGGCTTCATGGGTAAACCTATGGTTTTAAGTTTATTCACCTCCTCTGAGTGCGGCAAATCCCTTTAGATCCATGCTGCATTCCTTTTGTTTCACTAGGACATGCCTCTGGTCGATATTCAATGCATGGCTCATGATAGTCAATGAGATCACATGGATGCCAGAATTGGTCCAAATGAATACATCAAGATTCGCTTAGAGAAAACCGGCTAATTCCTTCACCATCGTTGCACTAAGCTGTGATCCGATCTTCTGGACCCGTGATGGGTCGTCATGGCTGACTGTAAGGTCAATTGTAAGCTCATAGGTGATCAGCGGCAGCTTTTGAATTGCAACCAAGGAACGGACAAGCAACCGCTACTCAAACTATACTCCCAAAGGTTGGAGAACATAGGTGATGTGACTCTATGCAAACCTAGTAAACTTTGGCCTAATGTAAAACTCGGGTAAAACAAAGATTTTCTCCAAGTAAACGCCAAGATGACTCTAAGCACTGTTCTTCATTGACCAGCACTTCGGATTTAGTGACTCCAAGAAAATAATTTGCCGACTCCAAGCAAATAGCAAATTTTCTCGGGTTCGACTCTAAGTAACTTACCACTTATCCGTCAATAATAGTCCATCTTGCTTTGCTCATATCTCGGGTATGCATACATCATTCATAAGGATAAAAAGTAGCTGTAACTTAAAAAAATCGAATTGATGATGACTGAAGCATCTTCTGCTGTCGAAGCCTATTCATTGAAGTCGTTCCGTGTGCAGAATATCCAAGGGGATTCAATGTACCAATCACATTGGTTTACTCAAGGAAAACCAACCCTGGACTAAATCTCATAAAATTCGAATGACATATGAATTTTGCCAGAGCAATATGTGCCATCGAATGCAGACGCTTTGCTATATTCCTCGAGGGTGTATTGATCATGGGATTTATGCGATTATTTTCCTAATCCACCTCCTCATTCAATCAACCGGATCAGAAGTTTGTCGAGCAGTTCCAAATGCATGCGACTCACACCAAGAATGTGATGTCATTATCCAATTATTCCAGATGCTAGGTGCGCCACTTGAAGACTTTATGTAGAGATTTAAATGAAGTGAGCCATCTCTGCTAGGATATCATGTTGATGAAGGGAATCGACCCCCAGATAGATTTTGGCAGCAAGTTAGCTGGAGAGCATCCTACGACCTTGGATCGTTCCTGTTACAAAGTAAATTAGAACCTAAGGAAGGAGGAGGTAGAGCAGACTGGGATGTTTTGAGGAGAGGGTCGGAACTAAATTTCTGGTGAATGGACAAATTATACACTTCTAAGCTTAATTCTACATATATTATTTCATTTCCATTTTCTGTTATATTAGGTTTATTGGGTTTATACTACTCTCGCCTCCTTGCGTGTATTGTACTCATCTACTCCCTAGTAGATTAAAACCTAATACCTAATACATATATGTAGCTACATGCCCAATGACCACATCGGTCATAGGTACTACCTATAGTACCATCCGTATCCTCCTCGCAAAGGACTCCATCGTCTTTCTCCTGTAGCGTTCTGTGACTACATCTGTAAAGGACTGCCGCATAAGGCTTACAATACAGATTTTCCGTCGTCTACTATGGAAACATAAAACTATGTCTTCACTATCCTATACTAATGCTCGGACATCTACAATGTACAACCCATGCGCACCTTAAGACTATAGGTAATCATTCTGTCAACTCCTTGAATGCCGCTTAACAAGGTCTACCTTATATGGAACTACCTCGAGGATTTTCTAAGTTTGTAAAGGCCTACCATGTTAGGCCTACAAAAAAATGTTCTACTTGGTCTGTCTCTTTTCTTATCATGGCTATGGCCCCACGCAGCCACTCCTCAACTAATAAAAAACCTCTAAAGAGCTAAGTTGATGTGCCCTACTACAAACAATATAAACATCTAATTGGCTGCGCCCCTTATCCGATGTCTCGATAGTGAAAGAATCATTGTCCTTATAATCTAACTCTAGTCTTTCTCGAGCTCGCTTCTTGGTTTGATGCTGGCCTGATATCTACATGCGACTATCTTTTTAGGTCCTGCCCACTAAAACCTACTCGCAAGTTAAGTATGGTGTCATATGAATACCCTAATTCAAATATCAACCCTTTTTGACTGCAAACAATGGTCCTACCATGCAAAAAACAGTCAAGGCATACTCTCTTGACGGAACACCTACAGACTTGCCTCCGGGGGAATGCTTCGCTATGCCTACCCTAGAGGGCCACCCTAGAGTACTCTCACATCCCGTTGAAGTTTCATACTTCTTTCTAGCCTAAAATAACTAAGTTGGACGTGCTTCTTGTATGCTGAAATATGTGATGAACTGCTTTGTTAGGCACTTAATCCTTTGGGCTGCTTTAAATGCATCTTGCTCTTTTATTAGACCCTAAGTCTAATCTTTTATTGTTCATTTAGTTACTTTTCTTATTCCGTTGGCTACTTATTTACTCAAATTAGCATAATCTTATCCAAGACTCACCTAACTATCATGAGACCATCAGGTGCTGACTGAAAGGGAATGTTGTTGGTATGGGCCACTTTTATTATCTTGGTTATTAACTTAATCCAAGATCAAAGTTTATTAAAACAAACCTATTCTGTTATTTCTACTTTATTCGCTAATTAACTTAATTTAAATCTTAAAATAAGCCTTTTTGTTCTTTCTACTTAAGTATAACCTATGTTATAATTTTACTTGCAATTGTCGCGACTATATTCTTTCATAATCAATATATTACAAATATAATCACAAGCTTCTCTTCTATATTCTAGTCTGTCTTCTTTTATTACGATATCGAATTCTCTTTAATTCTCTTATATTATATGACAATCTTGGTTTGGGACTATTTCCGGCTGTCACAAATTTACTTATCATAATAACTGCTTTGCTTTTATTTTACTATCTACGTAGTAAATGTAGACTTAGATACATTTCTATTAGTTGCTTCTAGTGTTGTCTTAATTATTAATTTGATTTCTTCTTTACTTCCTTTAATTATTCACTTTATTTTCTTATATTATAGGAAGTAGTTCTATTCTATTTGGTTGGTCATGAAAACTGTGCTACAAAATCCATTTTCATACTTTAATACTAAATGAAGCAATAAACAATAATTCATAATTGTAAGATATTCCTTTTATTATTTATTTACTTTTTGGTTAGTGTAAAATACAGTAGTGTCTCTATTTTGCACTAATTCCCTTTTTCTTTCCTTTCTTCTTGCAATTACGTTTATCTTTATCTTTTAAATATTACACTATGTATGTGTATTCTCTTTTCTAAGCCAACCAACTAATCTATCACTTACTTTCCTATCAAGTTACTAAATTTTCCCTTTTAATTTATTTTCCACGTTTTACATAATTTACTACAAATTTCTATTTTTCTCTTTTTATTTTAGCTTTTCTTATTTACATCTAATTTATGTAAATCTAGTGTTCTTTTATTTTAGTCCATATTTGAAAATTCTTCTCTTTACTATATTATTTGCATAAAAAGGAATAAAAGAAGCTTTCATTTACAGGCAAAATTTCAACTTTCAAATTAGACGTAAATAACTGTAAATTTCTTATTTTTAGGCTTATGCCTTTCTCTAACTGTCAAGCCTAATATTATTTTTATTGAATTTGATTACTATTTTCCATATATATAATAATTACATATAAGCTATCTTATACAATTTACAGCCTCAATATAACTAATTACAGAATTAGTTACTGAAATAAATAATGGAAAAAATTATTTAACGGGAATGTAACGATATTATATCATAAACGTAAAAGATATATAATTAAATCCACTGACCTGTCGTCCTTAGCTTTGCTTATGTTCAGCTTTGCTCCATGGTTTTCCTTGATTCGCTTCTTAGATTTCTAATATTTTTATTGAGAAGATCTTCTCCCTAGAAATATTTTCTTTTTAAGGTCCAACCTCAGGCAATGAACCGAAAGAAATATTTTCTTTTAGGGTTCAGCCTCAGGAAATGAACCCGTTGGGAGAAAATATGATTGTGAGAAAATAACTAGGCCAAGGGTTCTATTTATAGTGGAGTTTAGGGATCTCAGACCGTTGGATTTTTGGATTGAATCTGGCACATCCACGTCACAGGGTCACTATGAGTCGTCGGATCTAGAAAAAGAAGCTCCAGATTGTGCAAAAATTGATTTTGAGGAGTTCAGCACATACCTGGATGAATTGTCATCCAGGATACTATGTGGGTCCACCCTAGGGTCGACCTGTGCTCTCTTAGGGTCGACCTATTGGTCGACCCACATTTTTTTTCTTTTTTCTATTTTCTCTGATTTTTGTTTCTTTCATACTTTATTCGTATTAACTTGGATTTTGACAAGTTATATATGGAAATTGATCAGAAAATCACCACGAACACAATGGTATAAGTTTCCAGGATATATTTCGATAATTAAAAAAAATTCATTATTCATCGTTATTTGATTATTTAATTATAAAAATGTGGAGTGTTACATTCTCCCACTCTTTAGGAAATTTCATCCTTGAAATTCGACAACGATAGAATTATGTAATTTCTCGCATCAGTCACAACCATTTTGTCTACATCCAATTTTGTGACCATCCGTGTTTCTGTGCAAAAGTATTATTCAATACAAAATATATGCATGTACATGAATTTCTAAGCGGTACCTCTTATATGAATGTTTTTCTTCTTTAAAAATTTATTTAAAATATGATGCACACACCCTAAATATACTTGCAATCTCTATATGAATGGAATCTTTTGAAAGCACAAATCATTTTTCATTCAATTTTTCCCATGCTCCGTAGAATCTGGGTATAGTTAAATGAATTTTTCATCCAAATCCTACCACACAAATTTTAATATTCGAATATTAGAAAAATCTAATTTTCCGAACGTGATTTCTTATGTCAGAAAGGAGGTAGAAAACGGAAAAAACTTCACATTTCCCCATTTTACTTTGACAAACCTCTCTCTATCTACTTGGAACTTGTGCTGCTATCCTATAAAATCTATATTTTCTATCCCAAGCATGGTTTATAAAAGAAAGCTTTTTTCTTTTCAAACCTTGTCAAGTTTAATTTAAGGGAAAGATGCATTTTTCTTTTGTAATTCTCATTTATTTCTATTGACGTTTCTATTGCTTTCTTTAGATCTTACTATTTTTATTTTAGTTATCTTTTATTTGCTTTTACTTTTTTTTTAATATAGCAACTAAACATTGCTATTATTTGCACCAAAATTGGTCACAAACCCCAATATTGTGAAAGCATCAGTGTATGAATATAAATAAGCGGTATTCTAACACAAGTCTCAGATCTAGACAAAGTAGAGAACAACAATTGTAGAATAACAAAAAGAAACACAAGATTTATAGTGGTTCGACTATCTCCGACCTACGTCCACTTCAAAGGACAATCTTTTATTGATGTGCTTGCTGGTTGTAGTGAATTACAGTAGTAATTTTCGAGTACAATAATAGAGTTTGAGTGCAATCATGATTTTAGCAGAGTCTGGATGTCGTAGGATCCCAAAAGTCCCTTTTTTATAGGCTCTAGGGTGCTATTTATAGGCGCTCCATGCAAATATCGCGCTCAAACTTTGGAAGAATCCTTCTGGCACGTTAGTGGGCCCACACGATTGATCCCACGCAATTTTGACTCGATCCATGTTCGATACGAATTTAATTCATATCGATCAAGATTTTTTCCAATGGAGTCGAAATTTGGCATGAACATTCCTTAGCTCATACGTAAGCTTCTGTGAAAATTTCATAGCATTTGGACTCATGGATTGCAAGTTATGATCGATGCAAATTCGTATTTTCTTTAGGCTGCCTTGTTTGTATCAATATGTTTTGTATCGATCTGTTCGACTCGATCTCGAGCACGTGTATGCAAGGTGACATGGCGCAAAAGTCTTGGATCGATCCACTTTTTGTGACGAACAATCGAGTCTTCCTGGTGCAATTGCCTTGTTCGTATCGACTACTACGACGCTACTCGTAATGATCGCTTATAAGGAAATAAGCTATCATTCAAATTGATCGATCGTGGTTCTGTTCGTATCGATTGTTTATCGGCAAACCAATCGATACGAATTAGTGGTTTGCTAGGCTATGGATCAATACGAACAACCAACGTTCGATGGATGCGAATAAAACCCTCAATAGATCGATGCGAACAGTGCAGCTCTTGTGGAGTGCAAACAGAACCGATGCGACGACTCTTTGGATGGATTCAAACAAAGTGTTGGGATGGATACGAACGGCACACGTCTGATGGATACGAACTAAAGCGATACGAAAGTTTCGATTTTCCTTAGTTTGCATCGATCATATCTTAAGCATATGAACTCCGATTGACTTAAAATTTGAAACATTGGCTTTCACAGCTTTGCTTGTCGTGTTTTGTCAATTGTAGCCTGATTCGTTCTCGGACAAAATTCATCGATATCCATAGTGGACCTATGATGCATAATCGATATTTGGGATGAGCAATCATTGATTTTCAATTAATTTTTTGATATCTCGGCCTCGCTAAAAGGTAGGATAACACTTTATCCCCCAAAACATTCCTTTTGGTAAAAGGCGTGTTTTGAATAGATTCAAATCAAATGTTGAAAGTCCATGTTTTATCAACAACTGTAGTACCGTTAATCAAGTTTGTGGCTGTTCGAAGCCGAATCAGTATTCATTTCCACCTGTAGAGGTCAAGAATTAAATTTTACAGCCTCTCTGGACTATCGATGGCCACTCCGGACCTTGCCAAGTCCATTCCAGACTTAATGATCGAATAGAAAGATCTTGTTATGCTCCAGTGTTGCTTTCTATCCCTTGCACTCTGGCCCCATGCATATAGCGATGTCTTGGTCATACTAGATCGATCATATCCTCTCCGAGCTCTTAATAGATCTTATCCTGTCACTCTCCGGTGAAGGGGAAACAACGTCGAGTGAGCCTATTCTGTCGCTCTCCGACGAAGTGGCAACACCCCCCACACTTCGGTTCAGCGTCCCTGAACATTAAGCGATGTCATGGCCTAAATCCTAGGCCAATTAAAGCCACTCCGAGCTCTTATCGAACCCCTTTCCAATCACTCTCCAGTGAATAGGGAAGGACGCTATGTGAGTTTTGCTCTCTGGCGAAGCAATTCACTTCTTGCACTCCAGACCCCGCTTCTTCAGATTGGGTCATAAAGCGATCATTTTCAGGTTAACTCTCAATATTCATCCTTTAACTCTCTGTTCAAAGGTTCTGTCTTATAAAACCCAAGTTCATTTATTCAATCCAAATTCTAGATGTTCAATCTCAAACAATAGAAAAAACTAGATACTGCCTCTCTGGGAAGAATGGTCTGGTACCGTCCCAAAGCATGACTGGGGATCTCTTCAGTCCTCGTACATGTGTATGTTGAATAGCCGTTTTATTTTGAAATCAAATCTATGGAGTTTAATCGACCAAAGTTCAAATTCTGAGCTTGGCCCTCGCCATCATGATTAATTGATGACGAGTCATGTTCCCGAACCAGGATTAGTTCTGTTAGGTAGAGGCGGTAGTTGTTCAAGTCCTACGTCCGTTGTCCGATCTCTGGTGTATTGTGGCAATCTACCACTTCTGACATGCTCTTCTACTTCATCCTTCAGATGGCGACATTCATCGCTAGTACGCCTTTCTGGCTCATGGAATAGGCAGTACTTTCCACTTCTACGTTCCTATTCTGTGGTATCTCTCCTGGGTGGTTTTCGATATGGGAGCTGCCCTCGAGTCTCCATGTAAATCCGTTCCAGGTTTGCCGTCAAGTCAGCATATTATTTGAATCTGGGCTCTTGGAAATTCTTCTGTTTGTCAGGACCATCTTATCTTTCATCCTACTTTCGCTTCCCTTTGTCTGCTCCAGATTGTTCTTTGGAGGTTCCTTCGCCTTGCATAGCATTTGTTTCTCGTCTCTTGGCGCATGAGTCTTCTAGCCGAATGGATCTTTCAGCTTCATGATAAAATTCTCCAAGGTCTTATGGGGGATCTCCTGCTATAGAATCCTTAAACTCTGTTCCTTCCACAACTCTTGCCACCGCCGCCGTCAAAATCATGGATGGATCCGTACGATCTACTGATGCCACAGTTGCATTGAATCGCAATAGAAAATCTTCTATGGACTCTTTAGTCCTCTGTTTTATCGTTGCTAAGGTCACACACTTTTGGGTCACATCACCTGAACCCTAAACTTCCTCATGAAGCATTCCACCAGCTCGCCCCATGTTTTGGTTGATCAATTCTCTAGCTGCCTGAGCCAAAGAGCAGCCAAATCTGCTTAATATAGAGGGAAACATCGCATCATCACTTCCTCGGATGCCCCTAGCACTTCCATATGCATGATATATCTGGTAATATGGATGGTTAGATATGACTTTCCATCATAAGGTTCCAGCATGGGTGACATGAACTTTTGATGGTTCCTCGCATTTTTGATATTTGGAGTGAGCATACTTCGACTAACTTCCTCTAAGCCTCCGCTTGGCAACCCTGCCCTCATAATCCATCGTACTAGTCTAGCCATTGTTTCGTCTCCATCCAGGGGCCATCCTCTTATCATGTTTCTATCCTGCCCCCCATGTCTCGAAGTGTATTCTGGGTAATATTCTTCATATGGCTCATTAATGTTAGCGTTCTCTCTAGCTTATTGAGCTCCATCTATGGGTCTTCCAATGCCAAATACTGAGAGTCTGCCCCCCGGTTCTTATTGATTTCTTTCACTTTCTTTGTTTTGATCTTGAATCTAACCTCCATTGGTCTGTAACTCTAGCCCCTTGTCCTTTATTTGCAGCCACTGTAGTCGGTTCAAGGTCCTATGCTCCAACTGCTCTCACTGCTCAAAGAAGCTTTGCATCATTTCCTGTTGTCTCTTCAAAAATCTTTCATATATTTAATCCACCATAGCCTCCATCTAATCCCTAGTGAAGAAGATCGAAGCTTGTCCTTCTTCAGCTCTAGAGGAGGCCTCTTGACTTCCACCTTGTTGGCTCCTTCCTCCTCTTTGCCTTCTTATTGATTGTCGCATCATTTTCTTTCGAATCTTAATTCTTCAAGCTTTCAAATCCAATACCCAAGCGGTAGAATCCTTTAGTTAAGCCCTCTCACTGAAAGCACTAAAGTGTTTGTACCAAAATTGGTCACAAACCACGAATATCGTGAAAGCACTAGTGTATGAAAATAGATCACTAATATTCTAACACAAATCTCAGATCAGACAAAGTAAAGAACAATAATTGCAGAATAACAAACAGAAATACAATATTTATAGTGGTTCGTATCTCCGGCCTTCGTCCACTTCGAAGGATAATCATTTATTTATGTGCTTGCTGGTTACAGTGAATTACAGCAGCAATTTTTGAGTACAATAATGGAGATAGAGTGCTTTTAGCAGAGTCTGGACGTCTTAGGACCCCAAAAGTCCCTTTTTTGTAGGCTCTAGGGTGCTATTTATAGACGCTCTATGCAATATCTCGCTCAAACTTCGAGATACTCCTTCTGGCACGAGTGGGCCCACATGATCGATCCCATGCAATTTCAACTAGATCCGTGATCGATACAAACGTAATTCCTATCAATCAAGATTTTGTCCAATGGAGTCGAAATTTAGCATGAACATTCCTTAGCTTGTAATTAAGCTCCTATGAAAATTTCATAGCATTTGGACTCGTGGATTGCGATTTATGATCGACGCAAGTTCATGTTTTCTTCAGGCCGTCGTGTTCGTATCGATATATTTGCGATTTGGACTCGTGGATCTCGAGCACGTGTATGCAAGGTGACATGGCACGAAAGTCATGGATCGATCCACTTTTTGTGCTGAACGATCGAATCTTACTCACGCGCTTGCCTCATTCGTATCGAGTGCTATAACGCTATTCGTATCGATCGCTTATAAGGAAATGAGGTATAGTTCGTATCGATCGATCGTGGTTCTGTTCGTATCGATCGATTATCGACAAACCGATCGATATGAATTAGTAGTTTACTAGGCTATGGATCAATACGAATAGCCAACATTCGATGGATGCGAATAATGCCATCGGTAGATCGATACGAGCAGTGCGGTTCTTGTGGAGAACAAACAGAACCGATTCGATGACTCTCTAGATGGATTCGAACAAGGTGTCGTGATGGATACGAACGGCAGACGTCTGATGGATACGAACTAAAGCGATACGAAAGTGTCGATTTTCCTTAGTTTGCATCGATCATATCTTGAGCATATGAGCTTCGATTGACTTGAAATTTGAAACACTGTCTTTCACAACTTTGCTTGTCATTCTTGTCAATTCTAGCTCGATCCGAGACAAAATTCATCGATATCCATAGTGGACCTGTGATGCATAATCGATATTTGGGATAAGCAATCATTGATTTTCAGTTAATTTCTTGATATCTTGGCCTCGCTAAAAGGTGGGATAACAGCTATCATCTAGAGCTAGGATGTTTATGACCATAACCACTCTAATAGAAAGATCCTACTCTAGGAATCCAAGCAACTCATATGCTCCTCCTGCCGCCTATTACTTATTACTAACTTACATTGTGTTACTCATGACGAATAAGATCTATTCATCTCTTCTATTCCATGCTCAAAAAGGAATAACCAAGTCTCATTTATTGTAATGGATAATGGTTTCAATCTATGTAGTCTCTATCTAAAAGGGCAACTAAGCTTGGGGAAATTTTCTCTTTACCTTTCATTTTTTTCCCCAACTTAGGTCTGCCTATCCCAACCACGTGTGTCTTACCATCTTACTAATATCATTTCACTATTTTTCTATTGTTTGCACACATGAAGCAACATTTCTAGGTTTTCTCCAGTGTCCTATATACCTTACAGGAACTTTTTTTTATTACAACTAGGAGTAATTACTGCAATAGCCTTATATTTTCTCCGTTACATCTATGAAATGATTCCTATCTACTCCATATTTAAAAGTCTGGCTTGGTTTGGTATTTATCATTTTACTTCAAAAATTAAAGCTTATATTTGAAATATCGAATCCTAAAATTCTTTCCTTTGAAAGTGTTATTTTGAATTATGTTAAATTCAAAGGTACTTGGTTACTTAAAATTTTATCTTTCCAAAAACTTATTTAATTTTTCACCAGGCCATTTTTCTTTAAAACAAGCCTTGCTTGTTCTTAAAACATTTTTCATATTTGTTGAGTTTAAAAAAATAATGTCGTAGCAGATTTTTGAAATATCTTCCTTTCATAAATTTTCAAATTTACTAAAACTAGAGTAGAAAAAATAATTATTTTATCAAAGATCCCTTAACCTTCCTACTCTTCCAATTATTTAACCTTGGAGGAGTTTCTAACTTACTGCACTTAACGGTTTTACACCATAATGTATTGGAATTACTTTCTCTTATGAGAAACCATTAATGCTAAAAACTTCTCTGAATTCTTTAAAGGAGGATTCCATGTTTATGTGAAACTATAAGGAATTTATTTTATATTTTATCGAAATAGGCTATATAAAATATGGTGCTTTCCATACGTTATACATCGTTTTCACATATTCCTTATAACTTGCACAAAACATCTTTATTTGTGATTCGTAGAAAATTATATCGTTATTCATTTCATTCCAATAGATTAAAGTATGTTTACTCTATATTCGTTTACTTAAGATATTTCCTACTAAATTCATTAATTTAACCCACATAATTTTTCAAAAGAACTCATTTTTCAAAATTGCTTTAATATTTTCATAACTACAAAATATTCCCATACGCTTATTTAAATTTTAAGTGTATAGACAAACTTCTTTAGAATTATCTTCAAAACTCATTTGGATCAAAATAGATGTTAATAAAACACCATTGCTACAACCCAAAAATACTAATCTATGGATTCAATTAAAATAAATATTAATAAATCTCATCTGCTATGTTAAAACATTTCCTTTAGGAGTCACCTACTATAACAATAGTGCCATAGTCTATGTTTCCCTTATTTTTCATGAAAACATCTATTACAACAATAAATGTTATAACCTACGTTTTCCATACTTAACACACTCCAGGTTTCTATATTTTAAAATATTTGTTTACTACATAGAAGCTAGTGAGCTATACATGCTCTATTATTCTTCAAAAAGAATTTCACTTTTAACAAAATTTACATCATATAAAAACTAATTTAAATTTCATACCACTTATTATTATTATTTTCGAAAACCGAATATTTACTTCCTCAAATATACTAACAATTATATTTTTTTTTCAACTTTTCAATTCCAAAAGTTTCATTTTATTGAGCTAGACATAAAGTGGATTTTCTTCTTACTAAAACCTCTTACTCCTTCCAAAATAAAAACACTCTCCCAACTACCCCTAGGGAATTTCCCTACTTCCCATAACATATGGATACCAATCTTCTCTCAAAAAATGGCTTATTTGTATGCTATAAATCGATAATAACATAGGGCTCAACATAATTGGGTCATCCCAAACCCAATTAGCAAACTATGTACAAATATACTTCCAAAAACTTTCCATATGTTAAATCTATAATTGGGGACTATTTGGAAATTAGTGCATAATATATTTATATTTTATTCAAAAACACAAATTCTTTCACTCACTAGGAATCCTAAACCTAGGCTCTGATATCAAATGCAACAACCAAAATTGCACTGGGTCCGGATTTTCACAAAAATGCTAAAATCCATTTCCGTTGAAGCCCAAATTGGGTTTCTGGTGTCTTGCAAATAGGCAAGGACAAATATATCAGAGCTCGGAAAAATATCTCACAGCAGAACTGATTAAATATAATAGTAAGTAAATACTCACCAATATAATAACACTTTGTAAACAAGTGTCTCAAAGCTCGAAAGTCTCTACCATCTACCTAACCTGTAGGATGTTATGAGGAGGGGGTCAGAACTGAAGTTCTAGTGAATGGACAAATTATACACTTCTAAGCTTAATTCTGCATATACCATTTCATTTCCTTTTTCTGTTATGCTAGGTTTATTAGGTTTATACTATTCTCGTCTCCATGGGTAAATCGCACCCATCTACTCCCTAGTAGATTAAAACCTAATAACTAATACATATATGTAGCTATATACCAACGATTGCATCGGTCCTAGGTACTACCCATAGTACCTTCCATATCCTCCTCGTAAAGGACTCTATCGTCTTACTCCTATAGCGTTCTATGACTACATCTATAAAGGACTGCCTCATAAGGCCTACAATACAAATGTTCCATCGTCTATTATGAAAATGCAAAACCGTGTCTGCACTAGCCTGTGCTAATGCTCAGATATCCACAATGTTCCACCTAGTGTGTATCTTGAGGACTATACACAATCGTTTTGTCTACCACCTGAATCCCTGTGACGACCCGCCTTCTCGACCCTCGAAAATCGACACAAATACTCCACTGTATATTTTGCCGACGACCGAGTGCCGAAAAAGACAGATTGCTGAGGGAAACAAAGAAGGAGGTAAAAGAAGAGAAGGAACTAAAACAATAATAGAATCTCACAATCGCAGCGGAACAAAATATAATAGATAACAACAGATCTTTACATAAAAAGAAACTATGTATACATTACATCATCAGATTACATCACAATAAGACAATTACTAGACAGTTATATTAACTTGTCCTCACAAAAGCTGACTACACAGCGGAATATACTTCAAGTACGTGTGATACGTCTCGCCATCCAGCTCGTCTCCTGAGCTCCACAGCAGCCCATCCTATATTTATAATACTCGGTCTGACTCGAGCATTGTAATAAGATAACACCGGAGACAGACTAAAAAACTAGCGTGAGAAAAATACATTCAATTTAATCATTAAATTTTCAAAATCCTTTGAAAATCAAAGGTATCTCGTAAGACCATGCCACAAATAAACATGCCGCGTTTTCATCTTACGGCGACGAAAACATTTCTTATAAAATCCTCTGATATTATAATAGTGTCTAAGTATAAATACTTGTTCAAATAGCTGAAATGGTTACATTCATTAAATTCCAGTAATTACTAGGCTCTACAATCAAGACCATAAAAGGCACGTAGGGAGAATGGATTTCCAACTAATGACTAGGCACTGGGGTATCACCTGTCATGGTTTCTAGTTTGGATCAGCATACCAATGATCCACCTTGATCCTCTACAACACAAGACCGGACTACCCCTTACTAGATAGCCCGAATAAGATCATCCCGCAGTTGGGATCAGCAATCACCCACACAGCCGAATAAATAGGACATGTAGACAGGGATGACCTTACCCAAATTGGTCGCTAGTCACATAGCCATGCTGCATTCCAATGACTTTCATTCATTCCCGGTTGATGAGGCTCGAGGCTACGCGTTACCTTTTAGAACACATCTCTCTTAGAAAGCTCATCGTCCTTTTGACGATGTTCTGAAAGCATTCATCCATACAAGTCTGTTCCGGGTTCAAACAGAACCGAAGGCACTACTCCTACTGCATCCATTTTGGAATCACCCTCAGGATTAGTAGCGATTAGCCCTTGTACTTCACTGCTTCATCTTCAACTCCAAGCTCTTGTCTTCATCACGAAAATGTACTCGTTGGATCGAAGTGTTTTTCGGATCTCAAATCCGATCCCGGTCTCTTCAAAACAACGGTCGTTATTTCCCAGTAAACTCAACTCCGGTTCTTAAGGAATACTCAAACAAGAATAAGATCGGAGTTCACCTCCTAACCGTTTGTAGACGGATTTCCTTATAAACGTCCAAGAAGAACGATCGAGTTTATACTTATAGTATAGGACCTCGAACGGTAACATTACCATATAATTTTCATGCCTCTTCTAGATATTCTGAAGTTATATTTGGGTCCAGATTTAATAGTCAGTTATTTAACTATCAAATAAACAATCAATTCAACCAATTATTTTATTTCCACTGAAAAACTCCAATCTTATAAAAATTAAATTTTTATAATTTAAATCAATTTACCCAAAAACATATACTTAAAATATTTTAATAATAAAACTACTTAAATTACTTTACTCAAAATAATAGTTATGAAACTCTAAAATAGATTTCCCTGTAAAACTTAAGCCATAAACCATTTTAAAAATAAAACTTTTACATAAAGTAAAAATATTAGAAAATTTCTTTTAAAAACATAATACTAAGTTAACTTTTAAATAATTACTACTAAAATTAATTTGAATATGATTTACTTTAAAATTCCAAAATAGTTTTAAAATAATAGATTTCTCTAAAACATTCTTATAAAACAATTTTAAAACCCGAATCTTATACATAAAAATATCCTCTAATTATACTTGGCTTTTCAATGAAATACTCTTTCCATTCCAATATAACCCATATAGTCCTTTATATATCCTACTTGATTTATCCAAATTAAATTTACGGCCCAATCCAATGAATTCTTTCAACACTTTAAAAATAACCCACTTTTTATTTTTAAAAACACACTTTCCATCCTCTTATAATCGCTTTCAAAAATATATACTTAAATTATTTAAAATAAAGCCACTAAATTCTTTTTTCAAAATAATACACATGAAATTCTATAAGAGTTTCCTGAGTAAAACTTAAACAAAATTACCTTTTTAAAATAAAGTTATTATATCAAATATTTATGTTAAAATTTCCACTTAAAAATCATAATGCTAATTTACCTTTAAATATAATTATATACCATAATCAACTTAAATAAATATTTACTTTTCACTCGAAAACAATTAAAATAAAAAATTTTATAAAACATTCTGAAAAACATTTTTAAATTTCTAGTTTATACTTTGAAAATATACTTAGTTTTCCAGGAAAAATATACTTTCCAACTTTTAAAAATAAAATCACCTTTTATTTTTAAAATGAATTGCACATTTCCTTATAAATTCCACCGGAATCAATACTTTCAAGTTTATCCACTGATAAATATTCCACTTCATTTATAAACCAGTTTACAAATTTCCATTTATCATTTTCCTTTAAAACCGAATTTATTCTATTCTATATTTTAAAATACAAAATTATTTATTCATCCAAACCGTAGCATCGAATAATTTAACTCCAATATAATCTACCACAGGATATCACCTAACATATCAAAGATATGAAAAATAATTACAATATTTTGAGGAATCCAGTTTGATCCCTCCAACCTGCTTTCCTGCATCCACATATATTAACACATAATAAAAATATCAATTCCACTTCAAGGTGGAATATCGCGGTATATATGGTCATCCGCTATTATGCGGGGCGCATAGGGTCTCACTCCTTATATAATACGGGAATATTAATTACTCCAATATATATATATATATACACACACACACACACCACTACTATGTATAATATCACATTCAGTCAATCAATCAATAAATTTAAAATTTAAACTATTTTAAATTGACTAGTATTTCAGATGTGAGTGAGATTAACTCACCTTGAGTCAGCATTTCAATTTTAAACTAAATCGAGCCCGTTCGATTTAATCTAAAATTTCCACTCGCTCAAATTGCTTCCAGATCTGCTGCAACGCGTAGAGTTTGTCACTGCGGTTCTAGCGCTTCCTATTTCGTCAGAATCTGACCATGCATGCATGAGATATTAATTTTTAAATTTTGCATAAAATTTAAAACAATTTTCTATTTATTTTATTACTTCTATTACCAAAACTGCAAATGGGCCATTAGATCTGAATACTAGCATCAAAGCCGCAAAAACGCTTCTCCTCTCCTCTCGTTACCAAGCAGAAAATTGAACCTAACATCACTCCACGTTGATCGAAAATGCCCCCCGACCATCGCTACGCTGATCAGGCACCACCACAACGAACGGCATGTCGCCACGTACCCACAGCCCGAACGGCTTCGAGCTCGATGCCACGAGTCCCTTGAAAAATGCCCACGAACGGCCTCTCTTGACGAATTGCCGCTCCCTTGAAGCACTAAAACTACGGGTCGAGCTCGTTGAGCTCTTCATCTTTCCCTTTGGAAGTTTAAGCTATAACTCGATGGATTACTTGGAAATTTGAGATGAACGACGAAGCTTCTCGGCCATTGAAAATTTCATGGCGGACGAAAGAAGAAGATTAGGTTTCGGCTGTAAAACGAGTTTATATAAACATTTATAAATATTATTTTAATATTAAATTCAATTTTAATGAGCATTTTCAAACGAACTCCAAACAACACGTGCCTCCTGGCGTTTATAAGGTTTTACTCCCATTCCGAACACAAAAGAACGTGTTTCGGAGGCTAATTTGATGGTATGTGGAAGATAGCTTTTTGAACCGAGTTTAAATATCAAATTTTCTATTTTAATTTCAACGCGTTTCTCACCCATACGGACCAATGGTAACTCCAAACGCTACGAAAGTTGAAATCCAATAATAATACACTATTGCAGATCCAAGAAACTAGTTTCGTCGAATTTCAAGACTGTGCCCCGGAAGGCTATTTTAACTCGCTGATTACATCGAGCGATTTCCGAAATCGTTGAAATCGTTTAAAATTTCACTTTTAAAACTTTAGTAACTTAATTATAAACCATATAGAATTTATATTCATATTTTAAATCATTTTGATTCAATTTAAATCAAAATCTGATTATTTAAATTATTACTATATATTAAATTCCACTATTAAATTAATATAAAAATTCTAGATATAACATATCGACTTTTGATTCCATCCAAAGGTCTAATACATTAAATAAGTTTTTGAGACCATTTTCATATCCATTTATTTCTCAGAATTACAAATTATCTCAATTTCAATTATTAAATTATTATTATCCAAATGCAATTAAATTACCATACTTGAAATTATAATTAATTTTATTGATTCAACAAAAATCTTCTTATTTCAAATCCATTTATAATCCACACTCAAAATTTAAAATAAATTAAATGTTCGAAATTAACGATCAAAATTCCGGGTCGTTACAATCCCGCTTAACAAGATCTACCTTGTGCAGAACTCAGCTTGGGATTTTCTAAGTCTGTAAAGGACTGCCTTTTAAGCCTACAATATAGATGTTCTACTTGGTCTATCTCTTTTCTTATCATGGCTATGACCCCACGCAGCTACCCCTTAACTAATCAAAGACCTCTAAAGGGCAAAGCGGTTGTTCCCTACTGCAAACAATCTAAACATCCAATTGACTACGCCCCTCATCCAGTGTCTCGATAGTGAAAGAATCATTGGCCTTTTGGTTTAACTCTAGTCTTTCCTGAACTCGCTTTTTGATTTGATTCTAGCCCGATATTCGCGTGTGACTATCCTTTTGGGTCCTGCCCACTAAAATCTACTCATAATTCAAGTACGGTGTCAAACAAATATCCTACTCCAAATATCAACCCCTTTTGACTGCATAAAATGGTCCTGCAATGCAAAAAGTAATCAAGGCATACTCTCTTGATGGAACACCTACAGACCTGCCTCTAAGGGACTACTTCGCTATGCCTACTCCAGAAGGCCACCCTAGAGTACTCTCATGTCCCGTTGAAGTCTCATATTTCCTTCTAGCCCAAAATAACCAAGTTCGACATGCTTCTTCTGTGCTAAAATCTATGATGAACTATTTCGTTGGGCTCTTCATTCTTTGGGCTGCTCCAAACGCATCTTACTCTTTTATTAGACCCTAAGTCTAATCTTTATTTTGTGTTTGATTACGTTTCTTATTCCGTTGACTACTTATTTACCTTAATTAGCGTAATCTTGTCCCAGCCTCACCTTAAGATTGTGAGACCATCGGTTCCTGACTGAAAGGAAATGTTGTTGGTAGGTATTTCTATTATCTTGCTTATTAACTTAATCCAAGAACTAAGTTTATTAAAATAAACATCTTCTGTTATTTCTGCTCTATTTGCTTATTAACTTAATTTAAGTCTTAAAACGAGCCTTTTCTTTCTTTCTACTTAATTATAATCTATGTTATAATTTTACTTGCAATTGTCACTACTATATTCTTTTATAGTCAGTATATTATAAATATAACACAAGCGTCTCATCTCCATTCTAGTCTATCTTCATTTATTATGATATCGAATTCTCTTTAATTCTCTTATATAATATGACAATCTTGCCTTGGGACTACGTCCGACTGTCACAAATTTACATATCATAGTAACTGCTTTGCCTTTTTTCTATTATTTGCATAGTAAATGCAGACCTAGATACATTTCTATTAATTTCTTCTAATGTTGTCTTAATTATCAACTTGATTTCTTCTTTACTTCCTTTAATTCTTCACTTTATTTTATTATTTTCTAGGAAGTAGTGCTATTCTATTTTGTTGGTTACGAAAACAGTGCTAAAAATATATTTCCATATTTTAGTACTAAATGAAGCTATAAACAATAATCCATAATTGAAAGATATTCCTTTTATTATTTCTTTACTTTTTGGTTAGTGCAAAGTACAGTAGTGTCTCTATTTTACACTAGTTCCCTTTTTCTTTCTTTTATTCTTGCAATTACATTTATCGTTATCTTTTAAATATTAAACTATGAATATGTATTCTCTTTTCTAAGCCAACCAAATAATCTGTCACTTAATTCCCTATCAAGTTATTAGATTTTCCGTTTTCATTTATTTTCCTTGTTTTAGCATAATTTCTGCAAATTTCTATTTTTCTGTTTTTATTTTAGCTTTTCTTATTTACATCTAATTTATGTAAATATAGTATTCTTATATTTTAGTCCGTATTTGCGAATTCTTCACTTTATAATTTTATTCCCATAAAAATGAGTAAAAAGAAGCTAACATTTACAGGCTAAATTTCAACTTTTAAAATAGGTGTAAATAACTGTAAATTTCTTATTTTTAGGCTTATGCCTTTCTCTAACTATCAAGCCTAATATTGCTCAGACTTAATTTGATTACTATTTTCTATATAAATAATAATTACATATAAGCTATCTTATACAATTTAGAGTCTCGACATGACTAATCAAAAAAATTAATTACCGAAATAAATACCAACTAAAATTATTTAACGGGAATCTAATGATATTATATCATAAATGCAAAAGATATATAATTAATTCCACTTACCTATCATTCTTTGCTTTGATAATGCTCAGCTTGGCTCCATGGTCTTCTTCGATCCCCTTCTTTGGTGACTAATATTTTTATTGAGAAGATCTTCTCCCTAGTGATATTATCTTTTTAGGGTCCAGCCTCAGGCAATGAACCCAAAGAAATATTTTCTATTTAGGGTTCAGCCTCAGTCAATGAACCAATTGGGAGAATAACTAATTGTGAGAAAATAGGTAGTCCTAGGATTCTATTTATAGTAGAGTTCGGGGATCTCAGACCATTGGATTTTTAGATTGAATCTTGTGCAACCATGTCATAGGGTCACAGTGAATCATCAGATCCGGAAAACCACACTCAAGATTGCGCAAAAATCGATTTTGAGGAGTTCGGCACGTACCTAGATGAGTTGTCGTCCAGGATACTATGCAGGTCGACCCTATGGTAGACCAGTGTTCACTTAGTGTTGATCAAGAGATCGACCTTTGGGGTTGTGGGTCGACCCATATATTATATTTTTTTTTGTTTTCTTTGATTTTTGTTTCTTTCCTAATTTCTCCGTATTAACTCGTATTTCGACAAGTTATATATGAAAACTGTTTGAAAGATTGCCACGGACACAAATTTATAAGTTTTGAGGCCATATTCCAACAATTAAAAAATGTTTATTTTCACTATTCATCGTTATTTGACTATATAATTATAAAAATGCGAGGTGTTACAGTGAAACCCGACCATCCACTCCCCATCTCATACTTGAAGTTTGCAAATATACATGTGCTTCTCTCGAAGCTCTGCGATGCTGGGATCCAACTAAAGTGGCTGTGATTTGATCATCTACACATCGAGTCCTACCCTGGACACAGAGGGGAATTCAAAAGCTCGAATTAAAGTAGGCGTGATTGATTGCCTACTCAACAATCACCACCCTCAATACGTGCACACGACTGTAGCTTGAGGTGGATGTGATTTGATCGTCCACCCGACAACTCTCTCTATCGACTTTATAGGAGGAATACAGGCTATGGCCCAATTTTCCAATAAACAAGCTACCCAAGGCCCCTTTCCACTCTTTACAACCGTAGCAACATTACTTTGCATATGATATAAACCATACGAATGGAAAGCCATAGGAAATTTTTTAGGAATACTTAAAAGAAAATCCTAGTATCTACCCGAAATAAAAACCAAAGGTCGTTCAAACCAAAACCAATTTTCCTCATTTTCCTTTACCACAATATCATAGCCGGTGAAAAAAAAACGTAAAAAAACATTGTTAGAGGATAAAAAATTTACGTGTATATATATATATGTATGCAACAAAATAAAAATATAAAGGAATTTTTCCTTTTTATACTAATAATTATAGTGAACAATTAAAAAAATTCCGGTTATTATTGACTTCAATGTTCAATATAACAAACACGAAGTTACATTATTTTAATACTGTAACTTACATATGCATACACCTAAACAAATTAATATAAAATGATAGTAAATATACATAATTTAAGTAAAAGTAAATAAAACTAGAAAGTTAATAAATGTAAAATTTATTAATGCTTAAAGATAAATACTTTTATCATTAAATAAAACTATATATAATGTAACAAACAATCACGGTAAAGATAAATAATTTAATCACTATCACTTTGCAATTACTAACAATGATACTATAAAAAATAGGAAAGGCAGTATGTACTTACCAAACAAACATTTATGGCAAAAATGCGAAAGAAAGAAATAAAAATTACTAAACAACCAATAATTAAAATAAGTGAATTATCATTATCACTTTAAATAAACTTGTTAATATTAAAACAATGGCTCAAACCTTGGTTCCCCTTTTTTACATAGCAGTCATTAAAAACCATTCCTACGTTTTAAAAAGGTGGCATCATGAAATATCATAGGCTCGTAATGATTGAATCCATAAATACATGCTTCATAAGATAAATTGACTTGTTGAAACTGATTAGTATTTTCATCAACAACCATAGTCGAGTAACTATTAGGATTACTTCTATCAACTACTTTCAAGTATCATACCAAATCATTATAAGATTGTTCTCCATTACCAAAAACTTCCTTCAAAGCCATCTTCTTGCCCATATATGCATAGTAATAACTCAAATTAATATCATAATTTCATTTAAAAGTTGCAATAATATCACTAGTCTTTCTTGTCGGTTCATCATGAATTTTATCTAAAATTAAGATCTTCACAAGATTACTCTTAATTAAAGGATTTCTAGTCGATCGAAAACCACCACCACATGTATGATTAGTGAAACAACCCGACTTTCTTACCACAGAAAATCGCATCATTCTTAAGAAAGAAAGGGATAGAAAAGAGAAAAGACAGAGAAGAAGAAAGGAACAACATCAGAATCTAAACAATGGAACGAATAAATTATATTAATCACACAATACATTACATAGTATCATATACATCAGAGATACACATCTAAAACAACACATACTAGACAGTTATAAACACCTGTCTAGTTATATCACTCAAAGACAACAACTCAGAGAACACACAGCGGAATACTATTTAGCTATACGCGGAAGCCTCCTGCTCCATTGCTCCTCCAGAATTCGTCAAGCTAAACTGAATCCCCTGGCAACTCGTAAAAATTTGAGTACCCAAGAGTTTAAGAAAATAGAATAAACTCCGGGTCAGACATGGGTCTGTTGTGAGTAAACGGTTAAAGTTGCTTAACTCTAAAAACCTTTTGAAAGGAAAGGTATCACGTAAGACTTCCCACACATAAAGATGGAAAAGTTTTTACCTTACGCTAACCAAAACATTTGATAGGAACTCCGATGATATTATAATAGGTCTAGGGTTTTCAAATAAATAAGAAATAGCCGAAATTGTTACATTATTAAATTCCAGCTACTAGCCAAAAAAGTGGGTAATATAATCAAATCCGATGGCACTTACTGGATTTTGGATTCCATACAATGGCAGGGCTACTGGGGTACCGCCCGTCACAGTACGTGGCCTAGATCACTGTACCGAGGAGTACGCCCGCTCCCCTGCAACACAAAGCCGGATCCATTCCTTACTGAACAGTTCTGAATAAGACAACCCCGGCGGATGTAGCTATTCAACCTCCCACATAGCCGAAATAAAGGAACCTCTAGACAGGGGTAAATCTCACTCTCAAATGGGGCTACCCACGAAGCCTTGCTGCACCTCCCCTGTTTTAGCCATTCCCGGTTGATGAGGCTTGAGGCTACGATTACCTTTAGTGAACACATCACTTAGAATGCTCATCGTCCACTTGACGATGTTCTGAAAGCATTCAATCCATACAAGTTCGTTCCGGGTTCGAACGAAACCGAAGGCATTCTCTCGTTACACTCATTTTGGAATCACCCTCAGAGTTAACGACAATAACCCTTGCACTCTGAACCTTCATCTCGAATCTGAAAGTACCATTCCGTCAACTCATTACGGAATCACCCACAGAGTTATACTGACGTATAGTCCTTACACCTCGAGCCTCCACAAAGCTCTTCCTTAATTCACGACCTAACGTTAATTTGGATCGATGTGGTTTTCAGATATCCAAATATGGAAACCCGATCCCAGTCTCATCGAAATCCAAAACGTATCTTTTAGGTCAAAGTTGTTTAAAGTAAAACAATTAAATTCAACTATTTATATACTGATGCAGCGCAATCCACTTTAGGTCGCCAGCTAGCTAGCAAGATGATAAGTCGCCCAAGCAACCTAGCATGTTGTGACTCAAATCGTGTCATTGTTAAGTCGCCAGCGAGTTACGACCTATGGAGCTACGACCTAAAAGATCCACGACCAACCGGACTATGCCAGCCAGCGAGCTTTGATAAGTCGCTTGGTCTTAAGTCGCTCCAGTATGCCAACCAGTGACCTAGCATGCTAAGCCGCTCCAGTATGCCGCTTTCTCCATAGGTCGCTCAGTACCTTATCTCGTTAAGTCGTAAGCTCTTATGTCGCTGAAGTTAGGTAGCTCACCTTATGATCTATCCTAAGTCGCATGTAGTTAAGTTGCATGAAGTTAAGTCGCATGAAGTTAGGTCGCTCACCTTATGTTATCTCTTAGGTCGTTCCAGAAGCTTATGTCGCTCAAGGCCTCCTGTTGCTATGCTATGTCGCTTCCAGTAGATCGCTGTCGTACTTCCTTAAGTCACTCATGCATCCAAGGTCGCGTATGTTGATGTAAGCCATTTGTATGTTGTAATGATAAGTTGTAGGTCATGTTGTAATGTATTGGTCGTTGTACTTAGGTCGTGTGAGTTAGGTCGGCCATATGTTAGTTCGGCTGTGATGTGTGTTGTGTTGTAAATTTTCCTATAAATAGCGTTGTGTGTGTCACATGTAAGGAAGTTGATTTTGAATAAACTTTTGTTTGAGTGCTTTGTGCCTCTTTAAAATTGGAAGTTGAGTGTTATCTCCTTTCTCCATTTTCGGTTATTCGAGTGCGCTCGAATCAACGATTTTGAAGCCGGTTCACGGAATCTCGTGCGCGAGATCAACGTCGAAGAATCGTAGATCTACTAACACGGTATCATGCGCGATCAACGTGTTAAAGATAGCTAGAATCCGGTATCTCGCGAGATCAACGGATTTGGGCATTTATCTTGGGTATTATCAATCCATCGATTCATCATTGTATCGTTCCATCGTTGTTTGTTGTTGTTGCATCATTTGGTGACAACTATTTGTTAATCCACTGCGCCAAGTTTGGTATCAGAGCGACACTTAGCCAATCATAGCTAAGACGAGCCTATTGGGAGCCGAGTATAGAAGTTGGATCAAGGCCGAGAGTTATAGAAGTTGGAGTCGGGTCAAAGCAGTTACAGCCGAGCCAATCTAAGTGCGGGCCGAGAGAAGTCAAGTTCAGATTTGAGTTAAAGTTGTGCTAGTTGAAGTATGTATTTGGATTTGTTGAAGATTCGACATTGCCTCTGAGACGTGCTAATCGATTTCAAAATGTTGAAGATGTGTATAGAAGACAAGATGTTGAAAAAATGGAACAACGTATCAATGAAAAGTTCGATGAAGGTATTGGGAAGTTAGAGAAATTGATGAATGACTTGAATCAAAGTCAATGGAGAAGGTCACCAATCTCGAACCATGGAGGAAACAGGATTTCACCATCAGTTTCGGAAGTGAGGAGGGTGTCACCACAATCGTGTAGAGAAAGAAGAGAATCATCAGTTTCAATGAGACGAGAACACCATGAGTACAAAAATGAAGAGAGAAAACTCCACGGGGGTTTGAAAATGAATCATATTGAGATATTGAAAGACAGGGTAGAAGGACCATGCATGATCGTGGAGATTTAGATGGACGGGAGAGATATCGAAGTACATTTGATTATGATGAAGATGGTGATAGAGGTAGTGTTCATTATCGAGATCGAGACCAAGTACGAAGTCAATATCGGAATGTAGAAGATGATCGTCGATGGGAGTCGGGGATGAAAACAGAGATTACAGAATTCAAAGGAGGAATGATAGCGGAAGAGTTTCTGGATTGGTTATCAAATGTTGAGGAAATTTTTGACTTCAAGGAAGTACCCGAGCATCGTAGAGTTAAGTTGGTTGCTACATGATTGAGGGGAAGAGCTATGGCATGGTGGCAACAAACTAAACTTACACGGAAGAGAATGGGAAAGTCGAAGATTGTTTCATGGGAAAAGATGAAGAAGTTGATGAAGGCTACTTTCTTGCCTTATAATTATCAATCCCTTATGTATCAGCGCTTATAGAATTTGAGACAAGGGACAAAGTCGGTAAATGATTATGCAGATGAGTTTTATCAACTGATTGCTAGAAACGATATCATGGAAACAGAGGAACAGTTGACATCTAGATTTGTTGGAGGATTGAGAATGCAAATTCAGGACATGGTGACTATGTTTGATCCAAGAACCGTTGCTGAAGCACACCAGAAAGCTCTAGCTTGGGAGAAGCAAGGTAGAAGAGGTGGTGGTGCGTTTACAAGTTCGATCAATCAGGTAAAAGGAGCTAGTAGCAATACTAATGTTTCCAAGGCTGTTAGTAAACCGGTTGTCAATGAGGTTGCTAAGACCAAGGTCAACAACAATTTCAAGTGTTATAACTGTCAAGAGTTTGGCCATAAGAACAATGAATGCCCGAAGCCTAAGAAGCGAACGATGGTTGCGGAAGTTGAGGATGAGGATTCAGAAATAGAATGTTCCAATTCACCACAAGTTGAGGAGGAAGAAGAATTATTGGCGGGAGACGAAGCATATTCTTTAATGATGAGGAGATCTTGCTTGACGCCAAAGCAGGAAGAGGAGAATAGTTGGTTGAGGAGTAACATTTTTCAGTCTACGTGCACTATTTTAGAAAGGGTTTGTAAGTTTGTTATCGATGCGGGAATTTGTGATAACATCATCTCTACAGAAGCTGTAAAGAAGTTAGCATTAAAGACAAAGAAGCATCCCAAACCCTACAAATTAGCTTGGTTGAGGAAAGGCGGGGAAGTAAAAGTTAGTCGAAGAGACTGTGTAACTTTTTCTATTGGAAAGAAGTATAAGGATGAAATTTGGTGCGACGTTGTAGATATGGATGTATGTCATTTGTTGTTGCGGAGACCGTGGCAATTCGATAGAGCTGTGCAACACGATGGAAGGACCAACTGCTATAGTTTCATGTTCGAGGGCACTAAATCAAAGAACTAAAGACTCTGTTATCTTTGAAGGAGTTTGTCAAAGAAGTAGAGGATGGGCCTGAAGTATTTCTGTTGATTGGACGTGAAAGTAGTGAAATAGTTGAAATTCCTGAGGAAGTTAAGCCAGTGTTGAAGGAATTTGAAGATGTATTTCCTGATGAATTACCGAAAGAGTTACCACCGTTGAGAGACATACGACACCAGATTGATCTTGTTCCGGGAGCTGTGTTACCGCATAGACCACACTATAGAATGAGTCCAAAGTAGCACAAAGAGTTGAGAAGGCAAGTGGAGGAGTTACTTGAACAAGGGCGCGTACAAGAAAGTTTAAGTCCTTGTGCAGTACCAGCTTTATTAGTGCCAAAGAAGGATGGAACTTGTAGAATGTGTACAAATAGTCGAGCACTAAACAATATTACAGTGAGGTACAGATTTCCGATGCCTAGATTGGACGACTTGTTAGATCAGTTGAACGGAGCTGCTATCTTTTCAAAGATTGATCTGAAGAGTGGGTATCATCAGATTCGAATTCAACCAGGGGATGAATGGAAGACCGCATTCAAGACACAGGAGGGGTTGTATGAGTGGCTGGTCATGCCATTTGGTCTTTCGAATGCACCTAGTACTTTTATGCGAGTGATGAATCAGATCTTTCGACCGTTTATTGGAAAGTTTGTAGTGGTATACTTTGATGATATATTGATATACAGTGGAAGCACAGAATAACATCTACAACACTTGCGGGAAGTGTTGATGATACTTCGTCGGGAGCAATTTTACGCGGCAACAAAGAAGTGCATGTTCATGACACACAGTGTTTTGTTTTTGGGGCATGTGTTGTCCAAGGAAGATATCCATGTGGATCAAGGTAAAGTTGAAGCAATCAAGGATTGGCCACAACCCAGGACGGTAATTGAAGTGAGAAGTTTCCATGGGTTAGCATCGTTCTACCGAAGGTTTATTCCACATTTCAGCAGTGTGATGGCACCAGTGACAGATTGTATGAAAGGAAAGCAGTTTGTGTGGACTGATAAGGCTGATTCTGCTTTCCAACAGATCAAGACACTCTTGACTACAACACCGATTCTTAGATACCCTGATTTTCAGTTGTTCTTTGAGCTAGATACTGATGCGTCTAAGGTTGGAATTGGTGGAGCATTGAGTCAGAAGGGTCGACCCATTGCTTATTTTAGCGAGAAACTTTCTGGAGCCTAGACAAGATACAGTGCTTATGACTTGGAATTCCATGCTATTGTCCAAGCCATAAAGCACTGGAGACACTACTTGTTTTATAAGGAGTTTGTGTTATATACGGACCACGAAGCGTTGAAGCATTTGCAGGGACATGATAAGATTGCAGCCAGGCATGCTTCATGGATCGCATACTTGCAACAGTTTACATTTGTTGTAAAGCATAAGTTGGGAGTTACAAACCATGTGACAGATGCATTGAGTAAAAGAAATCATTTGTTGACTATGATGAGAGTTGAAGTGGCGGAGTTTGATGTACTTCCAGAATTGTTTGTTGAGGATCCTTACTTCGCTAAGATTGTAGATGAAGTAGAGAAAGGAAAGACGGATGAATATGTGTTGGTAGATGGTTTTCTATTTAAAGGAAATCAGTTGTGTATACCAGAGTGCAGTTTGCGAATGATGATTGTGAAGGAATTGCATGAAGAAGGTTATGTAGCAAGAGATCGTACCTTGAAGTTGATTTCTCAATCATATTTTTGGCCTTCCATGAGGAATGAAGTTGAAAGATTTGTGCAGAGATGTCACATATGTCAAGTTTCCAAAGGAACAGCTACGAATGCAAGATTGTATATTCCATTGCTCGTGCCTACCAGACCATGGGTTGATGTTAGCATGGATTTTGTTTTGGGTTTGCCAAGAAATCAACGAGGAAATGATTTTATATATGTTGTGGTGGATAGATTTTTGAAAATGGAACATTTCATAGCTTGTAAAAGACCGTCGATGCAGTCCGTGTTGCTCAATTGTTCTTTAAAGAGGTTTATCGACTACATAGGCTACCTGAGACCATTGTGTCTAACCGGGATACTCGATTTCTAAGTCATTTTTCGTTGAGTCTTTGGAAGATGGTTGGGACTAAGCTAAATTTTAGTAGCGCCTATCATCCACAAACGGATGGGCAAACAGAAGTGGTGAACAGATCTTTGGGAAACTTGTTGAGATGTCTTGTGAAGGATAATTTGAAGAGCTCGGATGTGAAGTTGTGTCAGGCAGAATTCGCACATAATCATGATGTTAATCGAAGTACTGGATTCAGTCCATTTCAAGTAGTATATTCAGCAATTCCGAAAGGACCGTTGGATTTTTCGATAATTCCACGTTAGAAAGGGGTTGTTAAACGAGCTTGTGATTTCGTGAATGAGTTGCAGGAGTAGGATTGTTCATGAACGATTGCTTAAGTCAAATGAGAAGTATAAGCAACTGGCAGATAAGAAGAGAAGGAGTGTGGACTTCAAAGAGGGTGATTATGTTTATGCAGTGTTGACCAAGGATCGATTTCCTGTTGGAACTTACAACAAGCTAGCTGCGAGAAAGATTGGTCCTTTGGAGATTGTGAAGAAGATTAATGAGAATGCGTATCAGTTGAGATTGTCGGATCATATTCATATTGCTGACGTTTTCAACGTCAAAATTTGATTCCGTATCATGAACACAAACTTGTCGAGGAAGAGGAAAGTGTGAATTCGGGTCGAATTCTCTTCAACTAGGGGAGGATGATGCAATGCAATCCTCTTTAGGTCGCCAGCGACCTAGCAAGATGATAAGTCGCCCAAGCGACCTAGCGTGCTGTGACTCGAAACGTGTCATTGTTAATTCGCTAGCGAGTTACGGCCTACGGAGCTACGACCTAAAAGATCCACAACCAATCGGACTATGCCAACCAGTGAGCTATGATAAGTCGTTTGGTCTTAAGTCGCTCCAGTATGCCAACCAGCGACCTAGCATGTTAAGTCGCTCCAGTATGCCGCTTTCTCCATAGGTCGCTCAGTACCTTATCTCGTTAAGTCGCAAGCTCTTATGTCGCTGAAGTTAGGTCGCTCACCTTATGATCTATCCTATGTCGCATGAAGTTAAGTCGCATGATGTTAAGCCGCATGAAGTTAGGTCGCTCACCTTATGTTATCTCTTAGGTCGTTCCTGAAGCTTATGCCGCTCAAGGCCTTCTGTTGCTGTGCTATGTCGCTTCCAGTAGATCGCTGCTGTACTTCCTTAAGTCACTCATGCATCCAAGGTCGCGTATGTTGATGTAAGCCGTTTGTACGTTGTAATGATAAGTCGTAGGTCGTGTTTTAATGTCTTAGGTCATTGTACTTAGGTCGTGTGAGTTAGGTCGGCCATATGTTAGGTCGGCTGTGATGTGTGTTGTGTTGTAATTTTCCTATAAATAGTGGTGTTTGTGTCACATGTAAGGAAGTTGATTTTGAATAAACTTTTGTTTGAGTGCTTTGTGCCTCTTTAAAATTGGAATTTGAGTGTTATCTCCTTTCTCCCTTTTCGGTTATTCGAGTGCGCTCGAATCAACGATTTTAAAGCCGGTTCACGGAATCTCGTGCGCAAGATCAACGTCGAAGAATCGTAGATCTTCTAACACGGTATTGTGCGCGATCAACGTGTTAAAAATAGCTAGAATCCGGTATCTCACGAGATCAACGGACTTGGGCATTTATCTTGGGTATTATCAATCCATCGATTCATCGTTGTACCGTTCCATCGTTGTTTGTTGTTGTTGCATCATTTGGTGACAACTATTTGTTAATCTGCTGCATCATATACACACAAAATAGATAATTCACAAGCACAATTGATAATCACATTATCAAATAAATAGATGATCCATAACAAAATAGGTAATCCACATCATTATCACAATAGATAATCTATGTTACCATCATAATGCAACCAAGCATTCATACCACACAACATTACTTATCTCATTTCTAAGATTACATCCATTCGAAACAATCAATGTCATCCATTCATACATAAGCAATGATTTACATAATCACAATATAATTAATTTAAAATGAATTAAATTAACTATCTCTATCTCTAAATAATTTAAAATGAATTAATTAATTACTTCATCTCTTAATTAATTTAAAATTAATTAAATAATTACCTTCATTTCAACAAATCTTGCTTACATATCCATTAATTAAACAAATTAGTTAATTATCATCTTAATTATCAACCTTGATTAATTAACTCTTAATCAAGTAATTAATCCTTAATTATTCTCATTAATTATATCAATTAATGAACCTTAATTAATTATTTCCATTAATTAATTATCTATAATTAATTACATCATTTCTTAATTAATTACATAAATTAATCATACTTAAATTAATTACTTTCAATTAATCAACTTTAATAAATATAAACAGTAATTAATTATTCTTAATTACTTCTTAATTACTTTATAAATTCTTTGATTTATTACACCAAGTAATAAACCTTTAATTTCTTTACCAATCCATTCAAAATTACTTCCCAATATGTAATTTTACTTATCTCAATTACCTCTGTAATTTATCAATTACTTATCTTAAATAAGCTGCCTTATCAAAACTTATTAATTAATCATACTTAATCATTTGTCAAGTGACTATCATTAATCAATTAAAAAATTAATTAACTCATTTGATCACACTCATCTCATTAATCAAAATCGAGTAATTCATCCATTAATTACTCTTTAACCAAGTTAATCTACAAATAACAGATTAATTATCATCAACTATTAATTAATAAACCTTAATTATCAATCAATCCTTTAATACAAAGTAATTAATCACTAATTACTTTTATAATTAATTAATTAACCTTAATTAATCAATTAATTATCTCTTAATCATTAACTAATAACTTAATTATTAATTAATAATCTTAATTTATAATTTAATTAATCCTTAATTATAATTTATTAACCTTTAATAATAGTTAATTATTCTTAATTAACTTGCATTTTAGATTAATAACCTTTCAATTATTAATTAAGAAAAACTCAATTAAAACTCAATTAGTAGTACAATTACTTAATTAATTAATAATTAAAATTTAATTAACCATTAGTCATTAATTAAATCATCATAATTATTAGTTAATTAAATTAATAATTATACTTAATTAATTACTTAATTAATCCTTTTAAAATAATTAATTAAATTAATTAACTAAACTTAAATTCTTAATCAACTTAATTAATTACAAATCATTAACACTTAATTAATATTTAAAATAAAACATTATCTTTAATTAACTTTGAAAAAAAAAATTACTTAACTTAATCGTTAATTAGTTTAAGATTTAAAGTAATCATTAATCACTTACCCTTAATTATTAATTAACAATCATTAGTTTCAAGTTAATAAATTACTTAAACCTTTAATTGTTAATTATAAATCGTTTTTCATCAACCAAAAAAAACATTTCCTTATAAATTTTCTTTTTATATTTCCAAAATAAGTTTTGAAAATAACATTAAGGTTTTTAACTTAAAAACATTTTAAACATTCTTACAAATTCATTTATAAAAATATATAAATTTAAAAAAATAAATTTCTAGAAATAACTTTAGCTTGATTATTTAAAGTTTAAAAAAATTAACTTTATTTTAAATTTAAAATTTAGTTACCATTTGGGTTCAACCCGTTAAAATTTGAACCAAGAAACAAAGTACATCTTCTTTTTTTATTTTTATTTTAAAGACAATCTGACTTTAAAAATTCTAAAAACTGATTTGTTAATACTTAAGAAAAACTGTTAACACAACAGTTTATCCCTGCAACACAAATGACCCCAGAACTACTCGAGCCACAACCAAAAATACACGAGTTCCTTCCCGAGCCATCTCCCTTATATCCCGAGTTAAAACCCAGTAACACAAACCCAAAAAAAAAAATACAACCCACTGACATCAACCCACCCGTGCACCTGCACCAGTGCCGGAATCACCTTCGGTCATCGTTGAACCCACCGACACGTCACTCTTCCATCCTACAAGCATCCACGACCCCCAGAACATCATCCCCTACCTCGATTCAAAATCGAGTATCCAGAGTGAAACTGAACCCAAACCCAATCATCAGAAAACGCCAAATCACTTGCCTCCGGTTGATGATAAACCCTACAACTTCGGCCATGGGTTGTAGACCCACCACGCATCCTTCAACCAAATTTCCTTCAAGCTCGATGCACAGAGGAAGATGCAGTAGTTCAATATACAGCAAGGACCAAAACTAGGTTTAAAAACAAACTCGATCAATTTCAAATTCCACAAAGGATTACAACATCTTCAACAAATTGTTCCGCACTCTCCAATGCTACCCCTAGCTCCATTAACAATCTCGAGCAACCCAAATGCATAGATCAACAGAATTGGGCAGAAATCCAATTTCCAGATAAACCCCAAATGCTAGCTTAATACAAATTTAAAAATTGTAGTATTTGTTTCAAAAATCCTAACTTTCCAAATTGATCTAGGATATAAGCTTGAATTAATAAAATTTAACATTTGATTTTATTGTATTTTGAAGATTCTCATTGTTTTTACTGTTATTTTCAAATGCAAGCATATTTTATCACTTACGTACTTATTAATATTTTTAGTATCTATATTATGCCAAACTACTCTATTTTGTTTTTTTGATCCAAGTGTCATCAGTGAATAAATAAAAGATATGAATTTTAATTTTATTTGTTAACACTGCAACCTGGAAACAGAGTCCTATCTACATGCACAACTTAAAAACTAACATTCATAAAGTGTTCATACACATATATTCACATGCAAAGATAGTTTGTCACAGAAATCATATGGTAGCAAAATTTAAAACTACTTTAGCATTGAATTAGAATGTTTACTCACCTTTTTAAAGAATGTAGAGGTTAGATATTGAACATGAAATTTGCAAAAGACTTTGTTTTTGAAATGCTTCCTTTTTTTAAAACTACAAAGCTTTGATGATAAAACTGAAGTGCTTCCTTTAAATCTTTGAAAAGCTTTGAAAACTTCTTGTTTTAACTGAATTGTTTCAGGTAATACTTTGACCCAGATTATATACTTGCATGCATTTGAAAAATTTGAGGCAGACATGGATAATGCAGAACTGGATTATTAACTTGCATCAACTTTTGAAAACATATGCAGATTATGTTTTTTTTTTAAAATAACTTCAGGCATGCAGTTTTGATTTGCACAATATTTCAGGTTTTGGGCAAATAGGGATTGATATTTGAATTTGAGGAATTGATTTTGTTTTGAGAACAAACTGCAGGCTTTTTTGTTTGAGCATGGTTTTGAAGATTTGCTGATTTTGGAATGAGTAAAAGTTGTATTGATAATCTAGTTTCTTCTTTTAGGAATGAACAAAAATTTTAAAGAAAAAGAAGATGGAGAGAAAGGGTGTTTATAAAGGTAAATTTCAGATTTTATTAAATTAAAAAGAAAATTAAAAACAATGGACACTTGTCTTAATTTTCATAAATATTTTAACACTTGTTGACAAAGTGTTTTAGAACTAAACACTTGTCAATTTTTATTTAATTTTATTCCAAAAGAAATTTAAAAGCCCTTTTAAATTATTTCCCTAATTACTAATATGTTTTCTTAATTATAAAAATACTTTTCTAATTTAAATTCCTAGTTAACTAATACATTTATATAAAATACAATCTTTAAAAAGGATGAAACCAAATATAATTTAAATAAAATTATATACAGTATTACAAACTCATTTTAAAAATGCTATTTCAAAAGCATTGTATTTATTCTTATTAAATAAATACAAATCCAAATTTCTATAGATAAATTTCTATAAAAAGAGAAATAAAACAAATCATATTTTTAATTAAAAACACTATCTATATATTTTAAAACCAAACTATATATTATTTTAATTTAAGATGTATGTATATCTTCTTGAATTCTAATTTATATTCAATGTCAAATTTAAAATCCAAATCATAATTATCAACTTTTAAATAATCTCATTATTATTTACAAATAATTTATCCTATTTTAAAAACCAATTTAAAATACACAGAAATAAATATATTTAAACATACTTATCAATTATGAAAACAATAAGTCAAATTAGAATTTATTTACACAATAAAATAATAATTATTATTTTAAAACCAATTTATAACCAAAATTAAAACATTATATTATTGGCTATTTATTTTTGAAAATAACAAATTTATCAGTTTCAAATAGTTTAAATAAGAGATTATCAACATTTTAAACTCTTGGAAATTCTGGGATATTACAATCCTCCCACCTTAAAAGAATTTCGTCCTCGAAATTTAAAACAAAGATAATCCAAAATTTTATTTTATTTTAACCAATTCAAAAATTCATAATAGCCGTACGCTATCAATCAAACGATCAATTTCATCCAAATAACCAATTCAATCAAATAAACAATACTAGCTATACTGCTAAGCTACTGAGTCTTACTCAGCTAAATCTCTAATCTGCACAAGATACCAGATCACAGACAAGACTGATCAACTACTAAAACCTTAACAGAACAACTGGTCTCAAAACCAGTGATGGACCAAAACACGTACTCCCTCAGAGACACGTGAAATATTTTGAATTCCATTCTTCCAAACTGGCAATTCAACTCTTCAAACCAAAGCACTGATCTCTACAGAAATTTAGAAGAATCCAATATACCTCGGAGCTCACCAAAACTTATTGCTCCCTTTACCAGAGAAAATCTCAACAACATAGAAGCCTCCAACTTCGAATTCCAAATTCTTTTGTTTCTTAACCTCAAAAACTTCCTGGATGATCCGGGCTGCCTACAGATCCTTCCTGATTAGCTCAACCTTTGTTAATGCTTCTACAAACAAACTGGATCAAAACAACTCAACAAACTGATCCTCACAAGATCAATCCAAAATCAAAACCAAACTTTACTATCAACAGTAGAAAACAACTCCTCCTATCTGGAAAAGACAGAACATAATCACTCGCCAACTTGCCTCATATTCTGAAAAATAAATTCAGTAGAAACTCTCTAATCCAAAATACTACAACTTCCAGTAGCTTCTATTCAAGAAAACAGCCACCTTGCTTTCGCTGCGAAACTCTGGTCTGGAGCTGATGAAAATGCCGTCGAATGGATACAAGCACAGACTAAACATCACATCTCGGAAATAAGGTTCAACAGAAGTTCCAAGAAATATAGAGCTGCTTCACCAAACAACCAACCTAGGAGACAACCTTCTACCTAGCTGAATCACCGGTATCACTCCTATCAAGTTGATTCAGAACTCAATCTCCAATGCGGGCATAATCTCTAACTTTCCCGAAGATATATTTGGAAAATCTTCGACAACTCCATAACTTCTACATCCTCAAGAAATGCCACAAACCCAAGCAAAAGACTATCTAAGATAATCACCAAATCATCGCAAGTCACTTTTGTGATCACCCAATTCAATATCCAAAATATTTCTCTCTCTCCACTAATCAGAACAGTTTATCCTTGACCAACTAATCCATCGAAGAAACAGATCCTCACTACTGCTTCTGAATTCCACCTCCAGGAAATGCTAAGCCAAAAAGATCTTCCTGCTGAAACACAGAACATTCCCGAGCTGCACCGCTAACACAGATGCCAAAGACTTCTTATCCAAAACTCTTAGAGAAACTCGGACCTCCAACTAAACACATACATCCTGTTGAACTTAGCTACAACTCCGAAGCAGACACACTTCCTTAAACTTTCTTCAAAAGAAAACATCTTCAGAGACATCCATAGTCACTACATCTCATCACGCAGCTACTACTTCCTGAGGTTGCCACGTTATCATCACTTACTCCTACCTAACCGACAGATCCAAATTCTCAAGAATCCGCTCACTCGAGCGCAATCAAACTTACACTTTGAAGATGAACTCCTAACCTTAACAGGTTTCCTTCAGAGATCAATGAAATCCTTACACCTAACTGCAAAGATTACTCGAGACGGTATTAGGTCTACAGTCTCGACAAATACACTTCCAATCTCAAACATTCAAACTCCAACCAATGGTAGTCGTGTTACACACACCACTACTCATCTACCTTTATAACTTATATTGGAAAACCTGACTAGGTAACCCAACAGATAGGTAGAAATAAATATATTTATATATTTAAAATTACAAATACGCTCTCTCAAGAAAGACACCACTATAGAGCCTAGGTATTCACTCAACCTAATGCCCTGATACCAGTTGAGACGACCCGACTTTCTTACCACAGAAAATCGCATCATTCTTAAGAAAGAAAGGGATAGAAAAGAGAAAAGGCAGAGAAGAAGAAAGGAACAACATCAGAATCTAAACAGCGGAACGAATAAATTATATTAATCACATAATACATTACATAGTATCATATACATCAGAGATAAACAGCTAAAACAACATGTACTAGACAGTTATAAACACCTGTCTAGTTATACAACTCAATACAACTTAAAGACAACAACTTAGAGAACACACACAGGAATACTAATTAGCTATACGCGGAAGCCTCCTGCTCCATTGCTCCTCCAGAATTCGTCAAGCCAACCTGAATACCCTGGCTACTCGTAAAAATTTGAGTACCCAAAAGTTTAAGAAAATAGAATAAACTCTGGGTCAGACATGGGTCTGGTGTGAGTAAACGGTTAAAGTTGCTTAACTTTAAAAACCTTTTGAAAGAAAAGGTATCACGTAAGACTTCCCATACATAAAAATGGAAAAGTTTTTACCTTACGCTAACCAAAACATTTGATAGGAAATCCGATGATATTATAATAGGTCTAGGGTTTTCAAATAAATAAGAAATAACTGAAATTGTTACATTATTAAATTCCAGCTACTAGCCACAAAAGTGGGTAATAAAATCAAATCCGATGGCACTTATTGGATTTTGGATTCCATAAAATGGCAGGGCTACAGGGGTACCGCCCGTCACAGTACGTGGCCTAGATCACCGTACCGAGGTGAACGCCCGCTCCCCTGCAACACAAAGCCGGACCCATTCCTTACTGAACAGTTCCGGATAAGACAACCCCGACGGATGTAGCTATTCAACCGCCCACACAGCCGAAATAATGGAACCTCTAGACAGGGGTAAATCTCACTCTCAAGTGGGGCCTACCCACGAAGCCTTGCTACACCTCCCCTATTTTAGCCATTCCCAGGTGATGAGGCTTGAGGCTATGATTACCTTTAGTGAACACATCACTTAGAATGCTCATCGTCCATCTGACGATGTTCTGAAAGCATTCAATCCATACAAGTTGGTTCCGGGTTCGAATGAAACCGAAGGCATTATCTCGTTACACTCATTTTGGAATTACCCTCAAAGTTAACGACAATAACCCTTGCACTCTGAACCTTCATCTCTAATCTGAAAGTACTATTCCGTCAACTCATTACGGAATCACCCATAGAGTTATACTGACGTATAGTCCTTACACCTCGAGCTTTACAAAGCTCTTCCTTAATTCACGACCTAACGTTAATTTGGATCGATCTAGTTTTTGGATATCCAAATATGGAAACCCGATCTCGGTCCCATCGAAATCCAAAACGTATCTTTAAGGTCCAAGTTGTTTAAAGTTAAACAATTAAATTCAACTACTTATATACACACAGAATAGATAATTCACAAGTCACAATTGATAATCACATCATCAAATAAACAGATGATCCATAACAAAATAGGTAATCCACATCATTATCATAATAGATAATCTACGTTACCATCACAATGCAACCAAGCACTCATACCACACAACATTACTTATCTCATTTCTGAGATTACATCCATTCAAAACAATCAATATCATCCATCCATACATAAGCAATGATTTACTTAATCACAATATAATTAATTTAAAATGAATTAAATTAACTATCTCTATCTCTAACTAATTTAAAATGAATTAAATTAATTACTTCATCTCTTAATTAATTTAAAATTAATTAAATTAATTACCTTCATTTCAACAAATCTTGCTTACATATCCATTAATTAAACAAATTAGTTAATTATCATCTTAATTATCAACCTTGATTAATTAACTCTTAATCAAGTAATTAATCCTTAATTATTCTCATTAATTATATCAATTAATGAACCTTAATTAAATTCTTCCATTAATTAATTTTCTATAATTAATTACATTATTTCTTAATTAATTACATAAATTAATCATACTTAAATTAATTACTTTCAATTAATCAACTTTAATAAATATAAACAGTAATTAATCATTCTTAATTACTTCTTAATTACTTTATAAATTCTTTGATTTATTACACCAAGTAATAAACCCTTAATTTCTTTACCAATCCATTCAAAATTACTTCCCAATATGTAATTTTACTTATCTCAGTTACCTCTGTAATTTATCAATTACTTATCTTAAGTAGTTTGCCTTATCAAAACTTATTAAGTAATCATAATTAATCATTTGTCAAGTGACTATCATTAATTAATTAACAAATTAATTAACTCATTTGATGACACTCATCTCATAAATCAAAATCGAGTAATTCATCCATTAATTACTTTTTAACAAAGTCAATCTTCAAATAATAGATTAATAATCATCAACTATTAATTAATAAACCTTAATCATTAATCAATCCTTTAATACAAAGTAATCAAACACTAATTACTTTTATAATTAATTAATTAACCTTAATTAATCAATTAATTATCTCTTAATCATTAATTAATAACTTAATTATTAATTAACAATCCTAATTTACAATTTAATTAATCCGTAATTATAATTATTAAGTCTTAATTAACTTGCATTTTAGATTAATAACCTTTTAATTAATAATTAAGAAGAGCTCAATTAAAACTCAATTACTAGTATAATTACTTAATTAATTAATAATTAAAATTTGATTAATCATTAGTCATTAATTAAATCATCATAATTATTAGTTAATTAAATTAATAATTATACTTAATTAATTACTTAATTAATCCTTTTAAAATAATTAATTAAATTAATTAATTAAACTTAAAATTCTTAATCAACTTAATTAATTACAAATCATTAACACTTAATTAATATTTAAGATAAAAATTATCTTTAATTAACTTTGAAAAAAAAACTTTACTTAACTTAATCGTTAATTAGTTTAAGATATAAAGTAATCATTAATCACTTACCCTTAATTATTAATTAATAATCATTAGTTTAAAGTTAATAAATTACTTAAACCTTTAATTATTAATTATTAATCATTTTTCATTAACAAATAAAGACATTTCCTTATAAATTTCCTTTTCATATTTCCAAAATAAGTTTTGAAAATAACATTAAGGTTTTTAACTTAAAAACATTTTAAACATTCATACAAATTCATTTATAAAAACACATAAATTTAAAAAAATAAATTTCTAGAAATAACTTTAGCTTAATTATTTAAAGTTTAAAAAAACTTACTTTATTTTAAATCTAAAATCTAGCTAAATGTTCCATTTGGGTTCAACCCATTAATATTTGAACCAAGAAACAAAGTACATCTTCTTTTTTTATTTTTATTTGAAAAACAATCTAACTTTAAAAATTTTAAGAACTGATTTGTTAAAACTTAAGAAAAACTGTTAACACAACAGTTTATCCCTGCAACACAAATGACCCCAAAACTACTCGAGCCACAACCAAAAATACACGAGTTCCTACCCGAGCCATCTCCCTTATATCCCGAGTTAAAACCCAGTAACACAAACCCAAAACAAAAAATACAACCCACTGACATCAAACCCACCCGTGCACCTGCACCAGTGCCGGAATCACCTTCGATCATCGTTGAACCCACCGACACATCACTCTTCCATCCTACAAGCATCCACGACCCCCAGAACATCATCACCTACCTCGATTCAAAATCGAGTATCCAGAGTGAAACTGAACCCAAACCCAATCATCAGAAAACCCTAAATCACTTGCCTCCGGTCGATGATAAACCCTACAACTTTGGCCATGGGTTGCTGACCCACCACGCATCCTTCACCCAAATTTCTTTCAAACTCGATGCACAGAGGAAGATGCAGTAGTTCAATTTACAGCAAGGAACAAAACCAGGTTTAAAAACAAACTCGAGAAATTTCAAATTCAACAAAGGATTACAACCTCTTCAACAAATTTTGCCGCACTCTCCAATGCTACCCCTAGCTCCATTAACAATCTCGAGCAACCCAGATGCACAGATCAATAGAATTGGGCAGAAATCCAATTTCCAGATAAACCCCAAATGCTAGCTTAATAAAAAATTAAAAATTGTAATATTTGTTTCAAAAATCCTAACTTTCCAAAGTGATCTAGAATATAAGCTTGAATTAATAAAATTTAACATTTGAATTTATTGTATTTTGAAGATTCCCACTATTTTTACTGTTATTTTCAAATGCAAGCATATTTTATCACTTACATACTTATTAATATTTTTAGTATCTACATTATTCCAAACTACTCTATTTTTTTTTGATCCAAGTGTCATCTGTGAATAAATAAAAGATATGAATTTTAATTTTATTTGTTAACACTGCAACCTATAAACATAGTCCTATCTACATGCACAGCTTAAAAACTAACATTCATAAAGTGTTCATGCACATATATTCACATGCAAAGATAGTTTGTCACAGAAAACATATGAAAGCAAAATTTAAAACTAATTTAGCATTGAATTAGAATGTTTACTCACCTTTTTAAGGAATGCACAGGTTAGATATTGAACTGGAAATTTGTAAAAGACTTTGTTTTTGAAATGCTTCCATTCTTTAAAACTGCAAAGCTTTGGCGATAAAACTGAAGTGCTTCCTTTAAATCTTTGAAAATCTTTGAAAACTTCTTGTTTTAACTGAATTTCTTCAGGTAATACTTTGACCCAGATTATATACTTACATGCATTTGAAAATTTTGAGGCAGACATGGATAATGAAGAACTGGATTATTAACTTGCATCAACTTTTGAAAACATATGCAGATTTTGTTTTTTTAAAAACAACTGCAGGCATGCAATTTTTATTTGCACAATATTTCAGGTTTTGGGTAAACAGGGATTGATATTTGAATTTGAGGAATTGAT
Source organism: Allium cepa (assembly GCA_030765085.1). NCBI lineage: Eukaryota > Viridiplantae > Streptophyta > Magnoliopsida > Asparagales > Amaryllidaceae > Allium > Allium cepa. The sequence goes on from CM060945.1 coordinate 222,369,800, forward strand.
TTTGTTTTGAGAACAAACTGCAGGCTTTTTTGTTTGAGCATGGTTTTGAAGATTTGCTGATTTTGGAATGAGTAAAAGTTGTATTGATAGTCTAGTTTCTTCTTTTAGGAATGAACAAAAAATTTAAAGAAAAAGAAGATGGAGAGAAAGGGTGTTTATATAGGTAAATTTCAGATTTTATTAAATTAAAAAGAAAATTAAAAACAATGGACACTTGTCTTAATTTTCATAAATATTTTAACACTTGTTGACAAAGTGTTTTAGAACTAAACACTTGTCAATTTTTATTTAATTTTATTCCAAAAGAAATTTAAAATCCCTTTTAAATTATTTCCCTAATTACTAATATGTTTTCTTAATTTTAAAAATACTTTTCTAATTTAAATTCCTTGTAACTAATACATTTATATAAAATACAATCTTTAAAAAGAATGAAACCAAATATAATTTAAATAAAATTATATACAATATTACAAACTCATTTTAAAAATGCTATTTCAAAAGCCTTGTATTTATTCTTATTAAATAAATACAAATCCAAATTTCCATAGATAAATTTCTATAAAAAGAAAAATAAAACAAATCTTATTTTTAATTAAAAACACTATTTATATATTTTAAAACCAAACTATATATTATTTTAATTTAAGATGTATGTATATATTCTTGAATTCTAATTTATATTCAATGTCAAATTTAAAATCCAAATCATAATTATCAACTTTTAAATAAGCTCATTATTATTTACAAATAATTTATCCTATTTTAAAAACCAATTTAAAATACACAAAAAATATATTTAAACATACTTATCAATTATGAAAACAATAAGTCAAATTAGAATTTGTTTACACAATAAAATAATTATTTTTATTTTAAAACCAATTTATAACCAAAAATAAACATTATATTATTGGCTATTTATTTTTGAAAATAACAAATTTATCAGTTTCAAATAATTTAAATAAGAGGTTATCAATATTTTAAACTCCTGGAAATTCCGGGATATTACAATTAGATTCAAACCTTCTAACTAAATACTGATCCAATTATTTAAACTTGCAAGAAGCATGAGTTTTAAAACTACAACCTTCTACGGCACACCGCACAATAATTTGCACTTTATAATTCTTCAAGAACTTAGGTTTGAATCCATTTTTTGCATAATATTCAATAACAATTTTACGAAAATCAGATGCAGACTCAAATTTTTGACCAACACTAGCAAAAAATTCAAAATTAGAACCATTCTTCATCAACTTGTTAAAATCAAGCTCTTTATCAAAATAAAATTCCAAACTACCAATCTCATCATATGCGCTACTCACACAATTATAAATACCAAGTGATTTACTGCTAGAGCAAGATCTACTACTATAACTAACATTAATCTGAGAAATTTTTTTCAATTTAACAAACAAAACAAGAAATTCCTCTTTTTTAAAATATGGCAAGCATAAAATAGCTTGCAAATCACTATCTGTCTCAATGAAAGTAGTCTTAGAATCTCGAATATATAAAATATCAAAGCACAAACGAGTAAATTGGTCAGAAACTTCGCGTAGCTTGTTTTGAACAGTAGAAATAGTAGAATGCAAAGAAACCATAGAATTAAAGTTGTTTTTATCGAAATTAATAACAACCAGAACAGTAGCTGTAGTAATGAGAATTAGACGAAAAATGATAAAAAGATTTATTGTAACAATCCGAATTCCAGTGGGTCCGGGTTTTTCGCAAAAATGCTAAAATCAAAGCCCACTGAAGCACGAGTTGGGTATCTAGTATCCTACAAATAGGCAAAGATAAATACACCAGAGATCAAATAAATATCTCACAACAGAAATGACTAAAATATAATAGTAAGTAAATACTCACCAAGATAATAACACTGTCTAAACAAGTGTCTCAAAGCTAGAAAATCTCTGCCATCTATCTGACCTATGGGATAATATGAAGGGGAGGTCAGAACTATAGTTCGGGTGAATGGACAAATTGTATACTTCCAAACATAATTCTACATATACCGTTCTATTTCCATTTTCTGTTATATTAGGTTTATTGGGTTTATAATACTCTCGCCTCTGTGCATGAAACGTACGCATCTACTCCTTAGTAGATTAAGACCCAATAACCAATATATATGTAGCTACATACCCAAAGACCACATCGGTCCTAGGTACTACCCATAGTACCTTCTACATCCTCTTCGAAAAGGACTCCATTCTCTCGCTACTAGAGCATACTTTAACTACGTCTGTAAAGGATATCTTCATAAGGCCTACAATACAGATGTTCCATCGTCTACTATGAAAACGTGAAACTGCATCCGTACTAGCTTATACTAGTGCTCAGACATCTACAATGTACCACCAAGTGTGTACATTGAGGACAACACGAAATCGTTCTGTCTACTACCTGAATTCCACCAACAAGTCTACCTTGTATGGAACTCGGTCGGGGATTTTCTATATTTGTATATGTCTGCTTCATTAGGCCTACAATATAGATATTCTATTTGGTCTATCTCTTTTCTCATCATGGTTATGGCCCTATGCAGCCCCCCCTCTCAACTAATCAAAAGACCATTCAAGAGCTAAGTGGTTACGCCCTACTGCAATCAATCTAAACATCCAATTGGCTGTGACCCTCATCCAATGTCTTGATAGTGAAAGAATCATTGGCCGATTGGTTTAACTCAAGTCTTTCCCAAACTCGCTTTGACTGATGATGGCTGATCTCTAAATGCAACTATACTTTTAGGTCCTGCCCACTATAACTTACTCGCAAACTAGATTACGGTGTCATATGAATATCCTACTCTATCATCAACCTTTTGACTGTCTATAAAGATCCGCTTCGTTAGGCTGCAATGCAAAAGCAGTCAAGGCATACTCCCTTAATGGAATATGTACAGACCAGCCTCCGGATGTGCAGCTTCGTTAGGCCTACCCCAGAGGGCCATCCTAGAGAATCCCCATGTCCCGTTAAAGTCTCGTACTTCCTTTTATCCCAAAATAACTAAGTTGAACATGCTCTTTTTGTACTAAAAATCGACGATGAACTGCTTCATTAAGCTCTTTATCCAGATTCTCTTTCGAATTGCTCCAAACGTACTTACCATTTTATTAATATTTTACTATGCATTTAGTTTACTTTTCTTATTTTGTTGGCCACTTATTTACCCTAATAAACATCCCCAGCCCTACCCATGTGTGAGACCATCAGTCCTAGACCTGAAAGGAAATGTTGCTGGTATGGCCACTTCTAATATTTTACTTATTAACTTAATCCAAGATCTAAGTTTGATAAAATAAGCCTCTTCTATTTCTTTCTTTTTAATTATAACCTACGTGTTACAATTATAATTGCAATTGTCACTTTTATATTATTTACTTTCTTTTAAAACCTACATGTGATAATTGTAATCGCAAGTGTCTCTTTTCTATTCTAATAGGTCTTCTTTTATTACGATGCTAAATTCTCTTAAGTTCTCTTATATTATATAACAGTCTTAACTTAGGACTAAGTCCGACTGTCATAAGTCACCTATCATAATAACTACTTTACTTTTTACTCTATTATATGTGCAATAAATGTAGATATAGTCACATTTTCTATTTATTGTTTCTATTATTGTCAAATAATTAACTTGATTTTTTTCCTCTTCATTAATTTCTTTAACGCTTCACATTATTCTCTTTCATTCTAGGAAGTAGTTCTATTCTATTTGGTTGGTTACAAAAACTGTAATAAAAATGCATTTCCATATTTTAATACAAAATAATGCTATAAAAAATAACTCGCAACTGCAAGATATTTCTTTTGTTGTTTCCTTAATTATTGGGTAATGCAAAATACAATGTCTTAATTTTGCACTAATTACATTTTTCTTTCTTTTATTCTTCCAATTACGTTTATTGTTATTCTTATTATATTAAACTATAAAAATGTATTTCCTTGTTTGCAAGCAACACTGGAACAAATATTGAACCAAGTCAGATCAAATCAAGGATGGAGCTACATTCCCCAACTGGTACAAAGATAACTGGAAGTCAATGTGGAGTTGAAACTGTGTCACCTGATCAAACTGTGCATGTGCACACTGGTGTATCTGAAATTGATGCAAAGTGGTGTCAGTCATTTGAACAACAAATAAAGCAAGTCATTCTCAGCATGCACCGTGCAATTGTGGTAAAGCCCCATGTCTTACCCGCTGATTACAACTTTACCATTGATATACCATGATGGCCTGACTGTGTACCATCTTCAGTACAACTTGCTTCACCAAATTCCCCCACCACAATCCCCAATTCCTCTGAAACATCCTCTCTCCCCTCTCAGTACATGTCTGGTATTAAAACAAGAACTCTTATAGCTAAGAGAGGAAACAAAATACATCAATCCCTTTAATTAATCCATGTATAAAAAACTAGCTTCCTGGAATGTTAGGGGTGCACATTCGAACTTAAAACTTGATCAAGTCAAAAGCCTCATCAATAAGTATGATATTTGTCCGTTTGGCATTCTAGAAACCAAACTCAACCTTCCCTTATCAATTAAAGCTTCTAATTACATAAATCCCATGTGGAACTATCACCACAATCTTGACACTGCATGCTATGGTAGAATTCTTGTAATATATGACCCAACTGATTTGACCTTATCCCCAATCTTATCCAATAGACAATTTATTACGATGTCCAACTCTCTCAAACTCAAACTTCTTTCTACTTAACTCTTGTATATGCTGACAATTCCTCTCTTTCCAGAAACTCTCTTTTCAACTCCCTCCCTCCACTACGCCAGAATTCACATCCCTGGGTTGTCCTAGGTGATTTTAATTCTTGTTTTAGCATTGATGATAAAATGGGAGGAACTCCACTGCTTCCAAAAGACATTGCTCCCATCAATCTTGCTATAACTGACTCTGACCTGATTTTGGTTAATAAAGCTGGTGCAAAATTCTCATGGAACAATCGCAGCCGTAGTGGTGTACGCACTTTCACCACTATTGATCATGCTTTTTGTATTATTTCCACCCTTAATCGTTGGCCATCATTATCTGTTTACCTTCCTCACCCTATAATGTCGGACCACTCACCCCAAATCCTTTCTTTTGATCCCCATTTAAGAAGAGACAAAAGAAGTTTTAAATTTTTTAATGCTTGGGCAAAACATGATGACTTTCTTGATTTAGTTACTACTGCTCACAATACCTTTATGTTTTGGTAACCCTATGTATAAGTTTTGTAGGAAATTGAAAAGTATAAAGAAATCTCTCAAAACACGGGCTTCCTCCTCCTTTGGTAATGGAAGTTTTCTCTCTACCACTCTCATTGAACAACTCAAAGCAAAACAAGTACACATGATGGAATTTCCTGATGATGTCAATGCTGCTAATGAAGAAGGTCGTTTATTCTTGGAAGTGAATCAAGCACTGCAGCTGGAAGCAAGTATGAAAAGCCAAAAGCTTTGCAATAAATGGTATGAACAAGGTGACAAGAACACAAAATTTTTCCATGACTCTCTTCGGGTCAAGCATTTCAGAGAAAACATTTACAACATAATGGATGACTATGGTAATGAATTCTCTTCTCCTGAAACAGTGGATCAAGCCTTTGTTGATTACTTCACTAAAATTTTAGCAACTACACTGGCTTCACTCCTAACCTTAGCCTTATTTCCTCCTTCCCCTTGCCATGTATTACTGTTCTTCAAGCTGAAACATTAATAAAACCTGTTACTGATGAAGAAATCAAAACTGCCCTCTACTCCATGAACCAACATTCTGCTGCTGGACCTGATGGCCTAAATGTTAATTTCTTTATTGCTACGTGGACTGTGCTTGGCCATGAATTTTGCAAAGCTGTCCATAATTTTTTCAACAAGTGTAAAATGCTAAGAGAGATCAATGCAACGATCATTGCTTTAATCCCTAAGGTATCTCCCCCTGACAAAGTTTCATCCTTTAGGCCAATATCGTGTTGTAATGTTCTGTACAAATGTATTTCGGAAATTCTTGCAACTAGGCTAGTATGTGTTCTTCCAACAATTGTGTCTCACAACCAAGCTGCTTTCATCCCTTGTAGAAACATATTTGATAATGTTCTTATTGCTCATGAGTTGATGAAAGTTTATGGAAAATGTAATGCCACTCCTACTGCAGCGCTTAAAATTGACATAACTAAAGCCTATGATTCCATTCACTGGGAATCTATAGTGAGGATCATGGCTATGATGGGCTTCCCCAAAATCTTTGTTTCATGGATATATACTTGCATTTCATCCCCTACACTCTCTGTCTTAGTAAACGGTTGGCATGTTGGCTACTTTGGTTGCCAAAAAGGAATAAGGCAGGGTGACCCAATTTCATCATATATTTTTCTCTTAGTCAAGGAAGTGCTCAATGTTATACTTCAGATCAAATATTCTCAAAGACTGATTAAGTACCACCCCAAGTGCTCTCTGCACGACATATCTTCCATCATGTTCGCTGATGATGTGATGATTTTTACAAAGCCTGAAGCATCCTCTTTAAGTGAAATTCTGAGTGCTCTAAATACCTTTCACCTTATGACTGGGTTATCCATCAACAAGGCCAAATCCTCCTTTCTTTTTGCAGGAATCACTGACGTTCAAGCAGCTAGCTTGTATCAACATTGTGGGTTAACAAGTATGCATGCTGACATGAAGTATCTTGGCTTACCCATCATAACTAAAAGAATTTCCATAGTTGACTGTCTTCCCCTTTTTAACAAAATAACTAATGTAATGAATGCTTGGGAAAATCGTAGAATGTCACAAAGTGGTAGGCTTGTGCTAATTAAATCAGTTGTTTTCCCTTCCTCAATTTATTGGGCACGCTCTGTTATTCTTCCCAGCAAGCTTCTGCACCTTGTACGCGCTGCCATGAACAGATATTTCTGGACAGGCAGCATGTTCAACAAGAAACTATTGCCATGTTCTTTTGCTAATTGTGAAACTATGCTAAAGTTGGGAGGTCTGGGAATTATTAATACTAAAAATTGGAATAGAGCTGCATTCGTAAACATTTCCATGATGTAATAACTAAGAAAAACAGTCTATGGGTCAAATGGACATGGACGTACAACATTAAGCATGGGAGGTTTTGGTTGATGGATATAGCACAAGACAGTTGTTGGACATGGAGGAATATTCTTAAACTCAGGGATGTGTTCCTTCCGATGATCCAGTACCACGTTCACCATAACACAAGCACTAGTTTTTGGGATGAACCCTGGGTAAGTTCAGGTATGATTCTGTCTACTTGTTTTGATCATGCTATGATTATCCAATCTGGAATTAATCGTGAAGCCAAAATCAGTGACTACTTAAATGATGGTAGAATCATTCTACCACACAATAGTAGCCATGTTATTAGGCAACTGTGGAATAATGTCTAGAGTGCTAGGTTCATTACTGACCAAACATCATACGTGTCACGGAAAAAAAAGCCCCACAGTATTAAGCTGGTATATAAACTCTTGAGTAATGACAATGTATACCCTGCTGCAAAGTGGTTTCCTGTGCTTTGGAACAATGACTCACCACCGAGAGAAAACTTAATGTTTTGGAAGGTTGTTAGCAGTGCTCTCCTCACCATATATGTTTTAATCGGTTATGGGATTAGTAGTACCCCTGATTGTGTATTTTGTGAGCAGTATGTCGAAACTGTTGATCATCTTTTCTTCGACTGCCCTAGTTTAAGTGCTCTAGTTGACATGCTTCTGAGAAGTCTTCAAAGAACTGTTGTTGTCCCTTTTTCAGCAATTGATAGGAACATAATTCTTAAGGCAACGAAGTAGAAGAATAGTGGCTACCGTGTATTGATCATATGCATTAAAATTTATATGGATGTGATATGGAAAGATAGAAACACTATATTTTTTGAAAATAAAAGAAGAACCATTAGTTCTCTTTGGTCTGAACTGAAGAATCGAACTTGCATGCAACTGATAAGGAGGGAGTGCCATATCCCTGGCATTATGATTGATAGCTGGAGATGATGTATGTATGTACTTTGTATTTTCTTTGTTATATTATTTGTTATCCCAGTACTTTCTTTTTCTGATTCAAAGCCTGTTTTGAGTCATTTTTATTGTGTTGCAATAAACTGGTAGGGGACCAGTTAACCCCGCTGGCTTTGCCAAAAAAAAATGTATTTCCTTTTCTAAACCAACCAACTAATCTATCAGTAACTTCCAAATCAAATTATTAGACTTTCCCCTTTTTAATTCATTTCTCCAGTTTTAACATAATTGATGCAGAGCAATCTGAAAATTCGAGAAATTCACAAGTCCTAGGTCGTTCGCGACCTAAGAGAGAAAATTTAGGTCGTTCACGACCTAACAGCAGTGACCTACGACCTAACGGAACACGTGAAGAGGAGCGACGACCTATTGAAGGTATTGTGAATCGGCCACGAGCTAACTTCGTTCTACGTCGTGTGGGAGAAGTATCGGAGATAGGTCGTTGGGAGGTTTTAAGTCGTTGCCGACCTAAGGAGCACTGCCCACGACCTAACTGGGACACTCTAGGTCGTTTACGACTTAACGAGGTAAGAGACAACGGGTTAAAGGAACCAGAACATATTTTAGGTCGGCCCCGACCTAAGGAGGAGAAGCTGCGAGTTAATGAAGGCGTATTAGGTCGTATACGACCTAACGTGGTGTAGGGAGACGAGCTAGCGAGTCACGACCTAAAAACTTTGCGACCTAACTCTTTCACGATCTAACTTTTCCAGAAGCAAGCTATGCCATTGTCTTAGGTTGTTAACGACCTTACATAGGTCGTAAGTCGTCTGTAGCAGAAATAAGAGTCGTAATGTCTTAAGTCGTTGAACATGTACTGTCTTTAGGTCGTTATTTCTTAAGTCGTCTTATGTTGAGTCGTCTGTAATTGTGAACAAGTGATGTAACTGTGATCTGATAATTCGACAACGACTTAGTATAGGTCGTGAGATATGTTGCTTGTAAGTGTGTAATGTACTAAGTCGTGTGCGACTTAAATGATGAGTCGTGTGTACCGTTGATAGGTCGGCAACGACCTAAGGAGGTCATAGGTCATATACGACTTAAGGACTGGATTGTAACTGCTATAAATACGTGTGTGTTGTACATTTTTGGGTTGTTGATTTTTGAATAAAATTCTCTTTTGTTAGCTTTGTGCTTTCATACCAATTGGTAGTTGAGTGTAATCTCCTATCTCCTCTTTTGGTTAATCGAGTGCGCTCGATTCAACGATCGTAGAAGCCGATTCACGGAATCTAGTGCGCTAGATCAACGTGCGAAGAATCGTAGATCTTTAAACACGGTATAGTGCGCTATCAACGTGTTTGAGATAGCTAGAGTTCGGTATCTTTGGATCAACGAACTTGGGCATTTTGGTATCTTCCACTCACCGATTGCTACATTTCATTGATTGAAGTTTTGTTCGAATTATCCGCTGCGCCATTATTTGGTATCAGAGCCATACTTAGCCAATCATAGCTAAGTTGATTCTTGGAGCCAAGTTTTTGAAGTTTGAAGTTGTTCATCGTGTTCATATTGAAGCTGCATCAAGTTTGGGGTGTTTGATCCATTCCATCTTGGATCGAGGAGTTGGATATTGTTTGGATTTTGTCTTGGAGTTTTGCGCGCCAAGATTTGAAGTGTGGAGCCGTGTAAAACCATTGCCGAGCTAAAGCCTTGAAGAGTTAAGTGTTGAGCCGTGACTTGTTATTTTGTTGAAAGCTTTGGAGTTTTGTGTTTGAATTGTAGAAGTTTGTGAAGTTTTCAATCATGCCACCAAGGAGAGCTAATCGTCATCAAAACGTTGAAGCTTTGTATCGTAGAGAAGAAGCCGAGCTTATGGAACAACGTATTAATGAAAAATTTGATGAAGGCATTGGAAAATTGGAGAAATTGATGAATGATTTGAATCAAAGGAGGAGATCACCAAACTCGAACCATGGAGGAAACCGAGTTTTGCCATCGGTTACGGAAGCGAGGAGGGTATCACCACATTCATGTAGAGATAGAAGAGAAACATCAATATCATCACGAAGAGATCATCATGACTATGCACATGAAGAGAGGAGAAGTCAACGTGAATTTGACAATGAAGCATATAGAGATGAAGAGAGACATAGTCAAAGAAGCATGCATGAGCGAAGGGATGATAGTGGTCGAGATCGATGTAGACGTACTTTTGATTTTGTTGAAGAAGGTGATAGAGCTAGTATTCATTATCGAGATCGAGACCAAGTTCGAAATTCTTATCGGGATGTTGAAGATGATCGACGTTGGGAATCGGGTATGAAGATGGAAATTCCGGAGTTTAAAGGCGGAATGATTGCAGAAGAATTTCTCGATTGGATTTCTAATGTTGAAGAGATCTTTGATTTCAAGGAGGTTCCTGAGCATAGAAGGGTGAAGTTGGTTGCTACTAGGTTGAGGGGGAGAGCTTTGGCATGGTGGCAACAAACTAAACTAACCAGGGAGAGAATGGGGAAGTCAAAGATAGAATCGTGGGATAAGATGAAGAAGTTGATGAGATCTACTTTCTTACCTTACAACTACCAATCACTTATGTACCAGAGGTTGCAAAATCTGAGGCAAGGGACGAAGTCTGTTAGTGATTATGCTGATGAATTTTACCAACTCATTGCCAGGAATGATATTATGGAAACGGAAGAACAGCTAACTGCTAGATTCATTGGGGGATTGAGGATGCAGATCCAGGATATGGTTAATATGTTTAATCCTAGATCCGTTGCAGAAGCACATCAGAAAGCGTTAGCTTGGGAGAAGCAAGGAAGGCGTGGAGGCGGTGTGTTTACCAATTCCAATAATCAAGCGAAGGGTGTTGGTGGAAGTTCTAATGTTCCTAAACCTGTTTCAAAGCCAGTGGTGAAGGAGGCTGAGAAGGCGAAGGTTAGCAGTGGGTTCAAGTGTTATAATTGTCAGGAGTTGGGTCACAAAAGCAACGAATGTCCGAAGCCGAAGAAGAGAACCATGGTTGCAGAAGTTGAGGAGGAGGATGGTGAGGAGGCAGAATGTTCAAATACACCTTATGTTGAGGAGGAAGAAGAATTGTTCGGAGATGAAGGTTGTAATCTTATGTTGAGGAGGTCATGTCTTACACCAAAGCAGGAGGAGGATTGTAGTTGGTTGAGAAGCAATATTTTTCAGTCGACATGCACTATTCTGGGGAAAGTTTGCAAGTTCGTTATTGATGCTGGAAGTTGTGACAATATTATTTCTACAGAAGCAGTGAGGAAATTGAACTTGAAGACTGAGAAACATCCTAAACCGTACAAGCTAGCATGGTTAAGGAAGGGTGGTGAAGTGAAAGTGTGTCGAAGAGCTTGTGTTAATTTTTCTATTGGGAAGAAGTACAAAGATGAAATTTGGTGTGATGTTGTAGACATGGACGTGTGTCATCTGTTGTTGGGCAGACCGTGGCAGTTTGATAGAGCAGTACAACATGATGGTCGTGCCAACAGTTACAGTTTCATGTTCGAGGGTACTAAAATCACTTTGGTTCCTAAGAAGCAACAGCAGAAGGAGAGCAAGCTAGAAGAGATTGAGGAATTGAAAACTCTGTTGACTTTGAAGGAGTTTGTCAAGGAAGTTGAGGAAGAGACTGAAGTATTTTTGTTGATTGGGAGAGAGAGTAGTGAAGAAGTTGAAATACCAGAAGCAGCAAAGCCAATTTTGAAAGAATTTGAAGATGTCTTTCCAGAGGAGTTGCCTAAGGAGTTACCGCTACTTAGAGACATTCAACATCAAATTGATCTTGTTCCGGGAGCAGTGTTACCACATCGACCACATTACCGAATGAGTCCGAAGGAACATGAGGAGTTACGAAGGCAGGTGGAAGAGTTGTTGGAACAGGGACGTGTTCAGGAAAGCTTGAGTCCTTGTGCCGTGCCAGCATTGTTAGTACCAAAGAAGGACGGAACTTGGAGGATGTGTACTGACAGTCGAGCTTTGAACAAGATTACTGTTCGTTATAGATTTCCTATGCCAAGGTTGGATGACTTACTGGATCAGTTGAGTGGGGCAACTATATTTTCGAAGATTGATTTGAAGAGTGGTTATCATCAAATTCGAATCAGACCTGGAGACGAATGGAAGACAGCTTTCAAGACGAGAGAGGGGTTATACGAATGGTTGGTTATGCCATTTGGTTTGTCGAATGCACCTAGTACATTCATGCGGGTGATGAATCAAATCTTTAGACCATTCATCGGGAAGTTCGTTGTGGTTTATTTCGATGATATTCTGATTTACAGCAGAAGTATGGAGGAGCATGTTCTACATTTGAGGGAAGTGTTGATTATTCTGCGTGAAGAACAATTTTATGCTGCTACAAAGAAATGTGTGTTTATGACGCATACTGTTTTATTTCTTGGGTATGTTGTTTCAGGGGAAGGTATTCAAGTTGACCAGAGTAAAGTTGAAGCTATTAGAAATTGGCCACAGCCGAAAACTATCACTGAAGTTAGAAGTTTTCATGGATTGGCATCATTCTACCGAAGGTTCATTCCACACTTCAGAAGCGTGATGGCTCCAGTTACTGATTGCACGAAAGGGAAACAGTTTGCATGGTCAGAGGAAGCGGGAGTTGCTTTTGAAAAGATCAAGGAACTGTTGACAACAGCACCAATTCTTGTTTTACCTAAATTTCAGTTGTTGTTTGAGCTATACACTGATGCATCAAAGGTTGGAATTGGAGGAGTGTTGAGTCAAGGTGGAAGACCTATTGCATATTTCAGTGAGAAGTTGTCAGGGGCAAAGATGAGATACAGTACATATGATGTTGAATTTTATGCTGTTGTACAAGCTGTTAAGCATTGGAGACATTATCTATTTCAGAAGGAATTTGTTCTTTACACTGATCATGAAGCTTTGAAGCATTTACAGGGGCAGGATAAGATTTCAACAAGACATGCATCATGGATTGCTTATTTACAGCAGTTTACTTTTGTCGTTAAACACAAATCAGGGGTGACAAATCGGGTAGCTGATGCTTTGAGTAGGAGGAGTCATTTATTAACGACAATGAAGGTTGAAGTGACGGGGTTTGAAATGTTTCCAGAGATGATTAATGAAGATCCTTACTTTGTGAAATATGTTGAGAAAGTGAAGGATGGGAGTACCGATGAATTTATGTTGGTTGATGGATTTCTGTTTAAGGGGAATCGTTTATGTATACCAGACTGTAGCTTGAGGTTGAAAATTGTCAAAGAGTTACACGAGGAAGGGCATGTGGGCCGTGATCGTACTTTGCAATTGATTTCACAATCTTACTTTTGGCCGTCGATGAGAAAAGAAGTGGAAAGATTTGTGGAGCGATGTCATATTTGCCAAGTTTCAAAGGGAACAGCGACGAATGCAGGGTTGTATATGCCATTACCTGTACCATCTAAGCCATGGGTTGATATTAGCATGGATTTCATTTTGGGTTTGCCTAGAACTCAAAGGGGAAATGATTCGATATTTGTTGTGGTGGACAGGTTTTCGAAGATGGCACATTTTGTTGCTTGCAAAAAGACAGCGGACGCAGTTCGAGTGGCGCAATTATTTTTCAAGGAGATCTATCGACTTCATGGTTTACCAGAATCTATTGTTTCTGATCGAGATACTCGTTTTCTGAGTCACTTTTGGTTGAGTTTGTGGAAGATGGTGGGAACGAAACTGAAATTTAGCAGTGCTTATCATCCGCAAACTGATGGACAGACGGAAGTTGTTAACAGGTCTTTGGGAAATTTGTTGCGATGTCTTGTACAGGATAATTTGAGAAGTTGGGACATGAAGTTATGCCAAGCCGAGTTTGCACATAATCATGCAGTGAATCGTAGCACAGGATTCAGTCCATTTCAGATTGTTTATTCAATTTTACCCAGGGGACCGTTAGATCTGGCAGTAGTACCACAGTCGAAGGGAACAGTTAAACGGGCTGTTGAATTTGTTGATGAGCTGACTGAATGTCATAAAATCGTTCAGGAACGATTGGAAAAGTCGAATGAGAAATATAAGAAGACTGCAGATTTGAAGCGACGAAATGTTGAATTTAACGAAGGCGATTTGGTGTATGCTGTGTTAACGAAGGATCGTTTTCCAGTGGGCACTTATAATAAGTTGAAAGCCAGGAAAATTGGACCTGTAGAAGTTGTGAAACGGATCAATGAGAATGCTTATAAGTTGAAGCTGCCAGAAGAGGTTTACACGTCTGACGTGTTCAATGTTAAACATCTTGTTCCTTATTACGGGGATAAACAATCAGATGAAGAAGAATGTACAAATTCGAGGTCAAATTTTTCTCAACCATGGGAGGATGATGCAGAGCAATCTGAAAATTCGAGAAATTCACAAGTCCTAGGTCGTTCGCGACCTAAGAGAGAAAATTTAGGTCGTTCACGACCTAACAGCAGTGACCTACGACCTAACGGAACACGTGAAGAGGAGCGACGACCTATTGAAGGTATTGTGAATCGGCCACGAGCTAACTTCGTTCTAGGTCGTGTGGGAGAAGTATCGGAGATAGGTCGTTGGGAGGTTTTAAGTCGTTGCCGACCTAAGGAGCACTGCCCACGACCTAACTGGGACACTCTAGGTCGTTTACGACTTAACGAGGTAAGAGACAACGGGTTAAAGGAACCAGAACATATTTTAGGTCGGCCCCGACCTAAGGAGGAGAAGCTGCGAGTTAATGAAGGCGTATTAGGTCGTATACGACCTAACGTGGTGTAGGGAGACGAGCTGGCGAGTCACGACCTAAAAACTTTGCGACCTAACTCTTTCACGATCTAACTTTTCCAGAAGCAAGCTATGCCATTGTCTTAGGTCGTTAACGACCTTACATAGGTCGTAAGTCGTCTGTAGCAGAAATAAGAGTCGTAATGTCTTAAGTCGTTGAACATGTACTGTCTTTAGGTCGTTATTTCTTAAGTCGTCTTATGTTGAGTCGTCTGTAATTGTGAACAAGTGATGTAATTGTGATCTGATAATTCGGCAACGACTTAGTATAGGTCGTGAGATATGTTGCTTGTAAGTGTGTAATGTACTAAGTCGTGTGCGACTTAAATGATGAGTCGTGTGTACCGTTGATAGGTCGGCAACGACCTAAGGAGGTCATAGGTCATATACGACTTAAGGACTGGATTGTAACTGCTATAAATACGTGTGTGTTGTACATTTTTGGGTTGTTGATTTTTGAATAAAATTCTCTTTTGTTAGCTTTGTGCTTTCATACCAATTGGTAGTTGAGTGTAATCTCCTATCTCCTCTTTCGGTTAATCGAGTGCGCTCGATTCAACGATCGTAGAAGCCGATTCACGGAATCTAGTGCGCTAGATCAACGTGCGAAGAATCGTAGATCTTTAAACACGGTATAGTGCGCTATCAACGTGTTTGAGATAGCTAGAGTTCGGTATCTTTGGATCAACGAACTTGGGCATTTTGGTATCTTCCACTCACCGATTGCTACATTTCATTGATTGAAGTTTTGTTCGAATTATCCGCTGCGCCATTATTTGGTATCAGAGCCATACTTAGCCAATCATAGCTAAGTTGATTCTTGGAGCCAAGTTTTTGAAGTTTGAAGTTGTTCATCGTGTTCATATTGAAGCTGCATCAAGTTTGGGGTGTTTGATCCATTCCATCTTGGATCGAGGAGTTGGATATTGTTTGGATTTTGTCTTGGAGTTTTGCGCGCCAAGATTTGAAGTGTGGAGCCGTGTAAAACCATTGCCGAGCTAAAGCCTTGAAGAGTTAAGTGTTGAGCCGTGACTTGTTATTTTGTTGAAAGCTTTGGAGTTTTGTGTTTGAATTGTAGAAGTTTGTGAAGTTTTCAATCATGCCACCAAGGAGAGCTAATCGTCATCAAAACATTGAAGCTTTGTATCGTAGAGAAGAAGCCGAGCTTATGGAACAACGTATTAATGAAAAATTTGATGAAGGCATTGGAAAATTGGAGAAATTGATGAATGATTTGAATCAAAGGAGGAGATCACCAAACTCGAACCATGGAGGAAACCGAGTTTTGCCATCGGTTACGGAAGCGAGGAGGGTATCACCACATTCATGTAGAGATAGAAGAGAAACATCAATATCATCACGAAGAGATCATCATGACTATGCACATGAAGAGAGGAGAAGTCAACGTGAATTTGACAATGAAGCATATAGAGATGAAGAGAGACATAGTCAAAGAAGCATGCATGAGCGAAGGGATGATAGTGGTCGAGATCGATGTAGACGTACTTTTGATTTTGTTGAAGAAGGTGATAGAGCTAGTATTCATTATCGAGATCGAGACCAAGTTCGAAATTCTTATCGGGATGTTGAAGATGATCGACGTTGGGAATCGGGTATGAAGATGGAAATTCTGGAGTTTAAAGGCGGAATGATTGCAGAAGAATTTCTCGATTGGATTTCTAATGTTGAAGAGATCTTTGATTTCAAGGAGGTTCCTGAGCATAGAAGGGTGAAGTTGGTTGCTACTAGGTTGAGGGGGAGAGCTTTGGCATGGTGGCAACAAACTAAACTAACCAGGGAGAGAATGGGGAAGTCAAAGATAGAATCGTGGGATAAGATGAAGAAGTTGATGAGATCTACTTTCTTACCTTACAACTACCAATCACTTATGTACCAGAGGTTGCAAAATCTGAGGCAAGGGACGAAGTCTGTTAGTGATTATGCTGATGAATTTTACCAACTCATTGCCAGGAATGATATTATGGAAACGGAAGAACAGCTAACTGCTAGATTCATTGGGGGATTGAGGATGCAGATCCAGGATATGGTTAATATGTTTAATCCTAGATCCGTTGCAGAAGCACATCAGAAAGCGTTAGCTTGGGAGAAGCAAGGAAGGCGTGGAGGCGGTGTGTTTACCAATTCCAATAATCAAGCGAAGGGTGTTGGTGGAAGTTCTAATGTTCCTAAACCTGTTTCAAAGCCAGTGGTGAAGGAGGCTGAGAAGGCGAAGGTTAGCAGTGGGTTCAAGTGTTATAATTGTCAGGAGTTGGGTCACAAAAGCAACGAATGTCCGAAGCCGAAGAAGAGAACCATGGTTGCAGAAGTTGAGGAGGAGGATGGTGAGGAGGCAGAATGTTCAAATACACCTTATGTTGAGGAGGAAGAAGAATTGTTCGGAGATGAAGGTTGTAATCTTATGTTGAGGAGGTCATGTCTTACACCAAAGCAGGAGGAGGATTGTAGTTGGTTGAGAAGCAATATTTTTCAGTCGACATGCACTATTCTGGGGAAAGTTTGCAAGTTCGTTATTGATGCTGGAAGTTGTGACAATATTATTTCTACAGAAGCAGTGAGGAAATTGAACTTGAAGACTGAGAAACATCCTAAACCGTACAAGCTAGCATGGTTAAGGAAGGGTGGTGAAGTGAAAGTGTGTCGAAGAGCTTGTGTTAATTTTTCTATTGGGAAGAAGTACAAAGATGAAATTTGGTGTGATGTTGTAGACATGGACGTGTGTCATCTGTTGTTGGGCAGACCGTGGCAGTTTGATAGAGCAGTACAACATGATGGTCGTGCCAACAGTTACAGTTTCATGTTCGAGGGTACTAAAATCACTTTGGTTCCTAAGAAGCAACAGCAGAAGGAGAGCAAGCTAGAAGAGATTGAGGAATTGAAAACTCTGTTGACTTTGAAGGAGTTTGTCAAGGAAGTTGAGGAAGAGACTGAAGTATTTTTGTTGATTGGGAGAGAGAGTAGTGAAGAAGTTGAAATACCAGAAGCAGCAAAGCCAATTTTGAAAGAATTTGAAGATGTCTTTCCAGAGGAGTTGCCTAAGGAGTTACCGCTACTTAGAGACATTCAACATCAAATTGATCTTGTTCCGGGAGCAGTGTTACCACATCGACCAAATTACCGAATGAGTCCGAAGGAACATGAGGAGTTACGAAGGCAGATGGAAGAGTTGTTGGAACAGGGACGTGTTCAGGAAAGCTTGAGTCCTTGTGCCGTGCCAGCATTGTTAGTACCAAAGAAGGACGGAACTTGGAGGATGTGTACTGACAGTCGAGCTTTGAACAAGATTACTGTTCGTTATAGATTTCCTATGCCAAGGTTGGATGACTTACTGGATCAGTTGAGTGGGGCAACTATATTTTCGAAGATTGATTTGAAGAGTGGTTATCATCAAATTCGAATCAGACCTGGAGACGAATGGAAGACAGCTTTCAAGACGAGAGAGGGGTTATACGAATGGTTGGTTATGCCATTTGGTTTGTCGAATGCACCTAGTACATTCATGCGGGTGATGAATCAAATCTTTAGACCATTCATCGGGAAGTTCGTTGTGGTTTATTTCGATGATATTCTGATTTACAGCAGAAGTATGGAGGAGCATGTTCTACATTTGAGGGAAGTGTTGATTATTCTGCGTGAAGAACAATTTTATGCTGCTACAAAGAAATGTGTGTTTATGACGCATACTGTTTTATTTCTTGGGTATGTTGTTTCAGGGGAAGGTATTCAAGTTGACCAGAGTAAAGTTGAAGCTATTAGAAATTGGCCACAGCCGAAAACTATCACTGAAGTTAGAAGTTTTCATGGATTGGCATCATTCTACCGAAGGTTCATTCCACACTTCAGAAGCGTGATGGCTCCAGTTACTGATTGCATGAAAGGGAAACAGTTTGCATGGTCAGAGGAAGCGGGAGTTGCTTTTGAAAAGATCAAGGAACTGTTGACAACAACACCAATTCTTGTTTTACCTAATTTTCAGTTGTTGTTTGAGCTATACACTGATGCATCAAAGGTTGGAATTGGAGGAGTGTTGAGTCAAGGTGGAAGACCTATTGCATATTTCAGTGAGAAGTTGTCAGGGGCAAAGAAGAGATACAGTACATATGATGTTGAATTTTATGCTGTTGTACAAGCTGTTAAGCATTGGAGACATTATCTATTTCAGAAGGAATTTGTTCTTTACACTGATCATGAAGCTTTGAAGCATTTACAGGGGCAGGATAAGATTTCAACAAGACATGCATCATGGATTGCTTATTTACAGCAGTTTACTTTTGTCGTTAAACACAAATCAGGGGTGACAAATCGGGTAGCTGATGCTTTGAGTAGGAGGAGTCATTTATTAACGACAATGAAGGTTGAAGTGACGGGGTTTGAAATGTTGCCAGAGATGATTAATGAAGATCCTTACTTTGTGAAATATGTTGAGAAAGTGAAGGATGGGAGTACCGATGAATTTATGTTGGTTGATGGATTTCTGTTTAAGGGGAATCGTTTATGTATACCAGACTGTAGCTTGAGGTTGAAAATTGTCAAAGAGTTACACGAGGAAGGGCATGTGGGCCGTGATCGTACTTTGCAATTGATTTCACAATCTTACTTTTGGCCGTCGATGGGAAAAGAAGTGGAAAGATTTGTGGAGCGATGTCATATTTGCCAAGTTTCAAAGGGAACAGCGACGAATGCAGGGTTGTATATGCCATTACCTGTACCGTCTAAGCCATGGGTTGATATTAGCATGGATTTCGTTTTGGGTTTGCCTAGAACTCAAAGGGGAAATGATTCGATATTTGTTGTGGTGGACAGGTTTTCGAAGATGGCACATTTTGTTGCTTGCAAAAAGACAGCGGACGCAGTTCGAGTGGCGCAATTATTTTTCAAGGAGATCTATCGACTTCATGGTTTACCAGAATCTATTGTTTCTGATCGAGATACTCGTTTTCTGAGTCACTTTTGGTTGAGTTTGTGGGAGATGGTGGGAACGAAACTGAAATTTAGCAGTGCTTATCATCCGCAAACTGATGGACAGACGGAAGTTGTTAACAGGTCTTTGGGAAATTTGTTGCGATGTCTTGTACAGGATAATTTGAGAAGTTGGGACATGAAGTTATGCCAAGCCGAGTTTGCACATAATCATGCAGTGAATCGTAGCACAGGATTCAGTCCATTTCAGATTGTTTATTCAATTTTACCCAGGGGACCGTTAGATCTGGCAGTAGTACCACAGTTGAAGGGAACAGTTAAACGGGCTGTTGAATTCGTTGATGAGCTGACTGAATGTCATAAAATCGTTCAGGAACGATTGGAAAAGTCGAATGAGAAATATAAGAAGACTGCAGATTTGAAGCGACGAAATGTTGAATTTAACGAAGGCGATTTGGTGTATGCTGTGTTAACGAAGGATCGTTTTCCAGTGGGCACTTATAATAAGTTGAAAGCCAGGAAAATTGGACCTGTAGAAGTTGTGAAACGGATCAATGAGAATGCTTATAAGTTGAAGCTGCCAGAAGAGGTTTACACGTCTGACGTGTTCAATGTTAAACATCTTGTTCCTTATTACGGGGATAAACAATCAGATGAAGAAGAATGTACAAATTCGAGGTCAAATTTTTCTCAACCATGGGAGGATGATGCAGAGCAATCTGAAAATTCGAGAAATTCACAAGTCCTAGGTCGTTCGCGACCTAAGAGAGAAAATTTAGGTCGTTCACGACCTAACAGCAGTGACCTACGACCTAACGGAACACGTGAAGAGGAGCGACGACCTATTGAAGGTATTGTGAATCGGCCACGAGCTAACTTCGTTCTAGGTCGTGTGGGAGAAGTATCGGAGATAGGTCGTTGGGAGGTTTTAAGTCGTTGCCGACCTAAGGAGCACTGCCCACGACCTAACTGGGACACTCTAGGTCGTTTACGACTTAACGAGGTAAGAGACAACGGGTTAAAGGAACCAGAACATATTTTAGGTCGGCCCCGACCTAAGGAGGAGAAGCTGCGAGTTAATGAAGGCGTATTAGGTCGTATACGACCTAACGTGGTGTAGGGAGACGAGCTAGCGAGTCACGACCTAAAAATTTTGCGACCTAACTCTTTCACGATCTAACTTTTCCAGAAGCAAGCTATGCCATTGTCTTAGGTCGTTAACGACCTTACATAGGTCGTAAGTCGTCTGTAGCAGAAATAAGAGTCGTAATGTCTTAAGTCGTTGAACATGTACTGTCTTTAGGTCGTTATTTCTTAAGTCGTCTTATGTTGAGTCGTCTGTAATTGTGAACAAGTGATGTAACTGTGATCTTATAATTCGACAACGACTTAGTATAGGTCGTGAGATATGTTGCTTGTAAGTGTGTAATGTACTAAGTCGTGTGCGACTTAAATGATGAGTCGTGTGTACCGTTGATAGGTCGGCAACGACCTAAGGAGGTCATAGGTCATATACGACTTAAGGACTGGATTGTAACTGCTATAAATACGTGTGTGTTGTACATTTTTGGGTTGTTGATTTTTGAATAAAATTCTCTTTTGTTAGCTTTGTGCTTTCATACCAATTGGTAGTTGAGTGTAATCTCCTATCTCCTCTTTCGGTTAATCGAGTGCGCTCGATTCAACGATCGTAGAAGCCGATTCACGGAATCTAGTGCGCTAGATCAACGTGCGAAGAATCGTAGATCTTTAAACACGGTATAGTGCGTTATCAACGTGTTTGAGATAGCTAGAGTTCGGTATCTTTGGATCAACGAACTTGGGCATTTTGGTATCTTCCACTCACCGATTGCTACATTTCATTGATTGAAGTTTTGTTCGAATTATCCGCTGCGCCAATAATTTACTGTAAATTTCTCAGTTTTAGGTTTATGCCTTTCTCTACAACTTCTAAGCCTAATAATATATATATTTAATTGGATTCCTTTATTTTTTCCATATAAATAACATTTAAATACTCGTAAACTTCTCTTATAAAATTTATAGTTTCAACATAATTAACTAGTAGAACTAATTACTGAAATTAGTCAAAATGTCGAATATATTTAATAGGAATCTAACGATATTATATGTTATAAACATAAAGAGACATAATTTAAATCCACTCACCTGTCGTCCTTAGCTTTACTCCATGGACTTCCTGGATCCCCTTCTAAGACGTCTAATATTTTTATTAAAAAGATGTTCTCCCTAGAAATATTTTCTATTTAGGGTTTAGCCTCAGGCAATGAACCGAATTGGAAGAAAATCTGATTGTGAGAAAATAGCTAGGCCTTGGATTCTATTTATAGTGGAGTTTGCATATCTCAGACCATTGGATTTTAGGATTGAATGTGGTGCAACCACGTAACAGGCTCGCTGTGAATCGTTGGATCCAGAAAACAACACTTCAGATCGCACGATTTCAAGACTTCGGCATGTCCTTGGACGATTTCTCGTCCAGAGCTATACGCAGGTCGACCCTTACATTTTGCAAGTCAACATATGTGCTTTGCGGGTCGACCCGTAGGGTCTAACTATTTTTTTCCGTTTAATTCTAATTTCTTGTTCTTCTCGTAACTTCTTCATATTAACTCGAATTTCGACCAGTTATATTGGAAATTGATTAGAAATTCTCCACGTACACAATGGTTTAAGTTTCGAGGCCATATTCTAACAATTCCAAAAATGCTTATTTTCACTATTCCTCTTTATTTGGTTATCTAAATATCTAAAAATGCGGGGTGTTACATTCTCCTACCCTTTAGGAAATTTCGTCCCTGAAATTCGATAAGGGTAAACTATGCAACTCTCTGCATCAATCACATCCATTTTGTGTGCATCCAATTTTGCGACCATCCATGTCCATGTGCAAAGTGTCATTTAACATCAAATATATGCATATACGTGAATTTCTAAGCAGTAACTTCTATATGAATATTTTTCTTCTTTAAAAACTACGTTTTAAAATATGTTGCACACATCCTAAATGTACTTGCAATTTTTATATAAGTGTAATCTTATGAAAAATTAAATTATTTTTCATCCAATATTTCCCACACTCCTACCGAATAGAGGGGTAGTTCAACGAATGTTACTTCCAAATCCTACTACATAACTTTTAATATTCGATTTTAAAAAAAATCTAATTTTTTCCAAACTAGATTTCTTATGTCAGAAAGAAGATAGAAAACGAAAAACCTCGCATTTACCATTTTACTTTTGCGCACTTTTTCTCTGTACATGGAACGTATGCTGCTATTCCATAAAAATCTCTATTTTCTTTCCCAAGCATGGTTCACGTAAGGAAAATTTTCTTTTCGAATTTTTCTGTTGACGTTTCTATCGCTTTCTTTAAATTTGTTGTTTTCCTTTTAGTTACTTTTTTTGTCTTTTACTTTTCTTTTATTATTTACATCCTATGTCCTTATTCTCTTCTTGTGAACATCATAAAAACACATAGAAAAGCCATCATACTAATCATCATTGATTTACTACAATAGGAACTAAATGCTTACATAGGAGTACAATCTCATAACTAAAAGAGAAAACAAGTCCTACTACCAAGCGATACTAGAAAGGTAAATATAGCAGCTAAACACAGCTATCATCTAGGGCTAGAAGGCCTAGGACCATGTCCACCCTAACACAGAAAGGTCCTACTCTAGGATTCTAAGTAACTCCTATGCTCCTCCTACCACTTATTACTCGTTACTAACTTACGTTGTGTTACTCATGATGAATAAGATCTATTCATCTCTTCCATTCCATACTCAAAATGGACTACCAAGTCTCATTTAGTAGAATGAATAAGGATTTCAATCGATTAAGTCTCTATCTAAAAATGCAACTAAGCTTAGGGAAATTTTCTCTTTATCTTTACCTTTCATTTTTCCCCAACTAAGGTCTACCTATGACAACCATGTATGTCTTACTATTTTTCTAATATCACTTCACTATTCTTCTATAATCTGCACACATGAATCAATATTCCTAGGTTTTCACCAGTGTCCTATACACTTTACGGGAACTTTTATTATTACTAAAAGTAATCACTGCTATCTCCTACACAGCCTTACATTTTTCCCGTCACACCTAGAAAATGATTCGTATCCACTCCATATTTAAAAGTTTGGTTTGGTATTTATCATTTCATTTCAAAAATTAAACCTTCTAATTTTTTGAAAAATCAAATCACAAAATTCTTGCCTTTAAAGTGTTACTTTTTAGTTTCTATTAAATTTAAAGGTACTTAACATTTTATCCTTCTAGACTTGCATCATTACAGCTCTTTCAATTTAAATTATTCACCAAACCCAGAAGGGAGAACTTATAAATTCTAAGTTCAAAACTTAATTCTCTTTTCCATTTAACGACCTTTACAGCTTTCCAAAAAAAATTGGATTTTTAAATTTAACCGTTTACTATGTTTTTCTCTTCCAAAAACTTATTTACTTTTTCACCAAACCATTTTTCCTTAAAACATGCCTTGCTTGTCCTTAAGACATTTTTTCGTAACTTCCACAAATGTCCTCACATGTTTTGAAAACATCTTCTTTTTATAGATTTTCAAATTTATGAAAACTGAAGTAGATAAGAATAATTATTTTATCAAAAATCCCTTAATTTTCCTACTCTTCCAATTACCCTTAGAGGAATTACTAATTTACTACAGATGGGGACTTTTTACAAAGGCAAGCAAACAATGCGCATAATCAATGGAAAAATATGAAATTTCCATTGCTTACCTTTCCTACTAAGGCTCTCCATAATATCCCTAGCATTGTCTCCAATTATTACACTTCTTATTACGCCTAATGGTTTTATACCTTAATACACCGGAATTACTTTCTCTTATGAGAAACCATTAACGCTTAAACCTTCTATGAATCCTTTAAAAGAAGATTTCATGTTATGTGAAAACAAGGAACTTATTTTATAATTTATCGAAATAGGCTATACAAAATATAGTGCTTTCCATACCTTGTACATCTCTTTCGCGTATTCCTTGTAGCTTGCACAAAACATCTTTATTTGTAATTTGGTTTCATAGAAAATTATATCATTATTCATTTCATTCCAATAGATTAAAGTATATTTAATCTATATTCACTCGCAATAGACATTTCCTACGAATTTTATTAATTTCTTAATATTTAACTTACATGTTTTTTTTCAAAAGAACTCATTATCTAAACTATTTTAATATTTTCACAACTAGAAAACATTTTTATATACTTACATAAATAATAAGTGTACTTACAAACCACTTTATTTCTATACATAGAAATTATCTTCAAAATACATTTTTATTTGGATCAAAACAAATGTTGAGTGAAAAACCGTTACTACAACCGAAAAATACTAGTATATGGATTCAGTTAAAATAAATATTAATAAATCCCATATGCTACGTAAAAAATATTTCCTTTGTGAGTCGCCTACTATAACAATAATGTCATAGTCTATGCTTCCTTTATTTTTCATGGAAACATCTGTTACAACAATAAATGTTGTAATCTACGTTTTTGATACTTAACACACTCTAGGTTTTTATACTTAAAATCTTTGTTTACCTACAAAAAAACTAGCGAGCTATACATGCTCTATAGTTCTTCAAAAAGAATTTCACTTTTAACAAAGTTTACATCATATAAAAACCAATTTAAATTTTATACCGCTTTTTTTTTCAAAAACCCAATATTTACTTTCTCAAACATATTAGCAATTATATTTTTCAACTTTTCAATTCCAAAAGTTTCATTTTATTGGGATAGACATAAAGTGGATTTTCTTCTTACTACCCTAGGAATACCCTTCCTAAACCTTGCAAATCTCATTTCCTCACTAAAATCTCTTATTCCATCCAAAATAAAAATACTCTCCCTACTATCCCTCAAGAACTTTCTCACTTCCTATAATATATGGATACCAATCTTCTCTCAAAACATGGCTTATTTTACACAATAAATCGGCAATAACATAAAGCTCAACATCCTTGGGTCATCCCAAACCGAACTAGAAAACTATGTACAAATATGCTTCTAAAAACTTTTCATATGTTAAAATATATAATTGGTGACTATTTGGATTTCAGTACATAATATATTTATATTTTATTTAAAAATACATATACGTTCACTCATATTTCCTAAATTACTTGGGATCTACTAACCTAAGCTCTTATACCAAATGTAACAACTCGAATTCCAACGGGCCCGGTTTTTTCACAAAATTGCTAAAATCCAAGCCCACTGAAGCCCGAGTTGGGTATCTAGTATCCTGCAAATTGGCAAAGATAAATACATCAGAGCTTAAATAAATATCTCATGACGGAACTGACTAAAATATAATAGTAAGTAAATGCTCACCAAGGTAATAACACTTTCTAAACAAGTGTCTCAAAGCTGGAAAATCTCTACCATCTATCTAACATGTGAGATGATATGAGGAGGGGGTCAGAACTAGAGTTCTGGTGAATGGACAAATTATATACTTCTAAGCATAATTCTAAATATACTGTTCTGTTTTCATTTTCTACTATATTAGGTTTATTGATTTATTATATTCTCGCCTCTATGCATGAATCGTGCCCATCTACTCCCTAGTAGATTATGACGTAATAAACAATATATATGTAGCTACATGCCCAAATACTGCATCAGTCATAGGTACTACCCATAGTACCTTCCGCATCCTCCTTGAAAAGGACTCCATCGTCTCTCTACTATAGCATACTATAACTACATCTGCAAAGGAGAGCTTTTTGAGGCCTACATTACAGATGTTCCCTACTGCAAACCATCTAAACTTCCAATTGGATGTGCGCCCCATCCAATGTCTCGATAGTGAAAGAATCATTGGCATGTTGGTTTAACTCTAGTCTTTCCCGAACTCGCTCTGATTGATGATGGTTGGTCTCTGCATGCGACTATCCTTTTGGATCCTACCCACAATAACATACTCGCAAATTGGAGTACAGTGTCATATGAATTTCTTATTCCATCATCAATCTTATGACCGCCTACAAAGGTCCGATTCGTTAGGCCTGCAATGCAAAAGCAGTCAAGGCATACTCTCTTGATGGAACACCTACAGACCTACCTCTGGGGTTGCAGCTTCGTTAGGCCTACCTCGGAGGGCCATCTTAGCGTATCCTCACATCCCGTTGAAGTCTCGTACATCCTTATAGCCTAAAATAACTAAGTTGGACGTGCTCTTTCTATACTAAAAATCTATGATGAACTGCTTCGTTAGGCTCTTTATCCAGATTCTTCTTCGGGCTACTCCAAAAATACCTTACCATTTTATTAGACCCTACGTCTAATTTTTAACATGCGTTTAGTTTACTTTTCTCATTCATTTGGTAACTTATTTACCCTAATCAGCATGCCCTGAACCACCCATGTGTGAGACCATCAATCCTAGACCTGAAAGTGAATGCTGCCGATACGGGCCACTTCTATTATTTTGCTTATTAACTTAATCCAAGATTTAAGTTTGATAAAATAAGCATCTTCTATTTCTTTCTTTTTAATTTTAACCTACGTGTTACAATTATACTTACAATTGTCGCTTTTATATTCTTTTCTTTCTTTTATAACCTACATGTTATAAATGTAATTGCAAGTGTCTCTTTTCTATTCTAATCTGCCTTCTTTTTCTATGATACTAAATTCTCTTAAGTCCTCTTATATTATATAACAGTTTTACCTTGGGACTACGTCTAACTGTCATACGTTACTAATCATAATAACTGCTTTACTTTTTGCTCTATTATGTGCGCAACAAACACAGATCTAGTCACATTTTTTTATTGTTCCTAGTCTTGTCAAATATTTAACTTGAATGTTTCCTCTTCTTTACTTTCTTTAACGCTTCACATTATTTTCTTTTATTCTAGGAAGTAGTTCTATTCTATTTGGTTGGTTACAAAAACTGTACTAAAAATCCATTTCCATATTTAAACACTAAATAATGCTATAAACAATAACTCGTACCTGCAAGATATTTCTTTTAT
Organism: Allium cepa; assembly: GCA_030765085.1. Lineage (NCBI taxonomy): Eukaryota > Viridiplantae > Streptophyta > Magnoliopsida > Asparagales > Amaryllidaceae > Allium > Allium cepa. The sequence continues at coordinate 222,397,562 of CM060945.1, forward strand.
TGTTTCTTTAATTAATAGGTAATGCAAAATAATGTAATGTCTATATTTTGCACTAATTCCATTTTTCTTGCTTTTATTCTTGCAATTACGTTTATCATTATTCTTACAATATTAAACTATGAAAATGTATTTCCTTTTCTAAACCAACAACTGATCTATCACTAACTTCCAAATCAAGTTATTAGATTTTTCCTTTTTTAATTCATTTCCCTGTTCTAACATAATTTACTGCAAAATTTCTCACTTTTATACTTATGTCTTTCTCTATAACTTCTAAGCCTAATATTACTTACATTTAATTGGATTCCTTTCTTTTTTCCATATAAATAACATTTAAATATAAGTACACTTTGTTGAATATGCGTTTATATGGTTTTTGTTTGATGATAATAAACATATATATTCATTTAAATGTATTTGGTAATGTACTATTTTGTTTTTCATAGATTAAATAAATATTTGTTGAATAAAATAAATTACACAGAATTTGAATTCAAATAGACATTTTATTCAAACAAATATTTATTACAATTTTGAATAGTACAAATTCAAGCTCTCACTATACATATACAATTTTGATTCTAATTACATCACAATTCAGTTTACATAATTTCCTCACTACATATCACTCACACTCGTAGTTTATCTTCAACTTCATTCCAGTTAGAATCCAGCATCTGAGAAATCTGCAAACATATTCACTAACGCAGTAAAATTGAAAAAGAAATATTTTTGCAATATAAAATGAAATATGATTTTTGAAAATATGATTTGCCTCAGTTATTTGGGTTGTTCGTCATCACTTACATTTGAATTCATCATACACGAACAGTGTGACATGCACAGTGTATCACTGTACATGCCACAAGACCGTGCACATCAATATACACTTGATAATGCTACAGGGACAGGTGAGCACAGGTCAAACCCAAATGAAAAGCCGGGTTCAACTCACGTGCAATATATTTAAAATCACATCACGAGCACAAGGTCAAACCCGAGTTTTGAAACTGGATTCAACTCAAGTGAAATTTCAAAAATCAACATGAAATGATCAAGAACCAGACAGAGACCAAATTCATATGAACAGTAAGACAATGCACCAAGTGAAACAACTCAGCATTGAATTGGATGAACAAGACTCAAACAATCAAATGAAGAAAGGTGTGTAAATACAACTCGAAGCAATGCAAGTTCATATGTACAACAAACTACAGGAACTCAACAACAATGAGTATTGCAGTAATGGATGCAGTCAACAACTACACAAAAGCTCAATGCATATGAAACCAAGAACGCTAGCATGAAGTACAACAATGCACAAGTGACCGACAACAAACACCAGCAAGTTCATATAACAAAAGTGCATAAGGGCAGTATAATGATGAAACTCAGAAATAAACATGTTTGAAGTCGAAAGAATAAAAATGCAGACCAAGTCAATGTTGTAATTTACAGTGAAGTCGAAGTTGACAAAAGTTTAAAAGTGCAAGGATGACCAAGTCAAGAAATTCAGGTGCGTGTCATTGAAAAAGTCCAAAATCAAATTCAAGTAAAAGAGGAAAGTTTCTGTCGTATGATTCAAGGCAATCAAATGTTTCATAATCAAAGCCGTGCGCATCAAGTCGCAAATTTCAAGCAACCGAGAATTAGGAAAGTAACAAATCAGACGAACGTATTAAGGAAATCGAAATCCATATATAAACCAACAATCATCATTGGAAATCATCATCGAGTTCGAGTACGAAAATCAGAAAAGCACAAACAGGGAAATTACATATCGAAGCAACAGTGAACTCGATCAAGTAGAAGCGGCCAAGAGCAAAACAAACGAGACCGAAGCACACGAATAACCACTGTATCGATCAACATAAAAGGCGCAGCTTCAAAATCCTAGTTTCTGAAAAGAAGACCCAAGCCCTAATTTAGTTGCAAAGAGGAAACAGCCGCCATTATCAAAAAGAGGAACGGGTTAAAGAAATTGAACTGGGCCGGCCTTGTTTTAATATAACAAGGGCTTTAGTTTAATTTATTTTGGGTTTATTTTTAAAGGGGTTTTTGTTTATCAGTTTTATTTTTTATTTTTTATTTTCGAATCAAGTCTTGGTAAATCACTACCTAGGTTGTGGGTAGTGTCAGATTGTCTAGTTAGAATTAGTTCAGTGAGCAGGGTGTGCGAGTTTGCAAAACTCTATAGGCGGGAGCAAGGGTTTGCGAGTTTGCAAAACTCTATAGGCGGGAGCAGGGGTCGCGAGTCTATTAGAGTGTTTGTAAGCGGGAGCAGGGTTTGTGAGTCTGTTAGAGTTTTTGTAAGCGGAAGACTGTTTAATTCTAATAGAAATCTGGGAATGCAGCAATAGGCAGGGGTTGCCGAGGCTGGGTAAATTTGTGTGTGATTTACTTTTCAGCATATTTATTTCTCTGCAGTTTGTTTTTGTTTAATTCGAGAAAATTAGCTATAACCCTATTCACCCCCCCTCTAGGGTTAATCTAGATCCTACACACTTCTCTTATAAGATTTACATGTTCAACATAACTAACTGGTAGAGCTAATTACTGAAATTGGTCAAAATGATGAATTAAATATTTGACGGGAATCTACGATATTATATATCATAAACATAAAAGAGATATAATTTAAATCGACTCGCATGTCGTCCTTAGCTTTACTCCATGGCCTTCCTGGATCCCCTTCTACGGCGTCTAATATTTTTATTAAAATGATATTCTCCCTACAAATATTTTCTATTTAGGGTTCAGCCTCAGGCAATGAACCCAATTGGGAGAAAATCTGATTGTGAGAAAATAGCTAGGCCTAGGATTCTATTTATAGTGGAGTTTGAGAATCTCAGACCATCGGGTTTTTGGATTGAATCTAGTGGAACTACGTCACAGGCTCACTGCGAATCGTTGGATCCAGAACACAATGCTTTAGATCGCACAAAAATCAGATTACAAGACTTCGGCACGTCCTTGGATGATTTCTCGTCCAGGACTGTATGCGGGTCGACCTATGTGCTTTGCAGGTTGACCAATAGGGTCTTACTCTTTTTATCAATTTAATTCTAGTTTCTTTTTCTTCTCGTAACTTCTTTAAATTAACTCGAATTTCGTCAAGTTATATATTGAAATTTATCAGAAAATCGCCATGAACATAATGGTATAAGTTTCATGGCCATATTCTAACAATTCCAAAAATGCTTATTTTAACTGTTCATCGTTATTTAATTATTTAATTGTCTAAAAATGCGGGGTGTCACATTTATCATTATACAAAAATAATCAAAAAATTCAATAAAACATTCCATACCTTTAATCGTCAAGATACCCATCTTCCTACAACCAAACTAACAGATCATTAGATAAAAAGAATCCGGACACAGACCCTAGAGAAAATATTAAGAAACCAGCATATTATTCAATACACACCCCGAAGGTAAGAGAAGAAATTTTAATTCCAACCAAATAAAACCTACAGCAGTAAATCTGAAATTGAACTTGGAATCAGAACATAAATTGGATGTTGACAAGATATATAATATTGAGATTAAGATTGAGATTGAGATCGACATCGAGATTGAGATTTAAATCGAAATTGGAATGGAGATTGAGATTAAGATTGATAATCCAAATAGAACATATAATAGACAAGATGATTTCACACAAAAAACAGAAAAGAAAAGAAAAGAATAAGGGTGTAAGGTTTACGTATCAAAATAACGAACGAGAAGGAAAAGTGCCTTAGAAATTTATTTTTTCAAACTCGTGTCCTGGAGAAAAAACACCACATAAGTATTGGTGACTAAAACATAATTTCCAATAAGTATAATATATGTTATATTTACTTCGGCCATAGTGCATACATTTGAAAAAACCAATTTTTCAAAAAAAATATTTTTAGTATATATATTTCTACAAGGAATTTTTTTTTTTCATATTTGAATTTTTTAACATGATTGTAATAATTTATTTAATTTATTTATATTTACACATATATACATATATTGTAATTTAGTACTTTTTAAAAAAGTTAAATTATAATTCTAGTTAAAATGTATATACACATACATACATATAGACATACCTATATTTTCGAAAATATCATTTACAAGTTTGCCAGAATAATCTAGAAATACATACATGTATTTAAACTAGTCAAAAAATTCAATTTCATTTGAAAACTACATTATTTATTAACTTTAAATTTGATTTTTTCCCTAATTAATTAGGCCAAAATTAAACATGTGTATAAACATAAATAAATATTATAACAACAACTAGTAAATGTATTCTTTAGATCGATAGCACACATGCGCGCGCACACACACATATATGTTTGTATATGTGATATGTGATATAGAACTAACTTAATAAGATATAACAGTATAATAGATGACACACACACACACACACACACATATATATATTAATAAATATGGAGTAAAGCTTCATTTCGACTGTAGCTTAGTACATTGCAAACATTGAATCAATAGAACTCCTAGGATTGAAGCAAATATCTTCTAAAAAGTGCTACCAAGCAAAGAAACTACATACTTTTCTTTTATTTAATTAGAATTTGTGTTTTTCTTCAAAAATAATGGAGGAGGAGAGGGTGGTAATTTTCTACCATGGATAAGAGGAGAGACCAAAATTCAAATGTAATAAGTGATGGGCAATGGGTTTAAATAAGATAAAGAGAGAGGAAAAAGTGGATTTAGATCCATCCTTTTATCTACCAATTCTAACCCAAAAATAGCAACACATCACCCGCCTTCCCTTGAATTTTTGCTGGCCAAACCATAGGACCTATGTGTTTACATTATACTTCAAATCATATCAGATAATTTATATTTAAATTAAATTTCAAATGTATGTTGATATCGTTTGTCTATACATGTGTATTAACTTTTATATGGGCACTATTTTAAATACCTATCAACACAAATAAAATAAAATATTATAATTGATATTGCATGAATATTAATTAGTTTTTAACTTAAATTTTAATTAAATCAAGTGGTAGTTAGAGTATTCAACATTGCAGCTATGTGACTCTTAGGTGTAAACTCGATTAACGATTAGCATCGAATAATTCAAATATTAACATCCTCATGTCACCTTAGCAAGTGGTGTGATGGTTTGGCCAAATTTATTGCTTACATGGTTTTGTTAAAATCCATCGCTTCTTTTATGCAGTTCCTGATAATGACACATATTTACACCAATTCTCTTCGTGAAAACCATATAACATTAGGAGTTATGGAATTTGGTTTTGAACAATATTCAAATATTATCCACATTCGACTTGTATAAACCAAATACAAAGTCCTTGGTTTAATAATAACAACTATTATTAAATAAACTACTTAAACTAGAGAGCTTGACTTTAAGTTAACTAAAGTAGACTGTTATACTAATCTCATATAACCGAAGAGAAAAATTCTCTATTGAATAGTGTTTTACTTCTAAGGCTTCAACTTAGAGCCGTCTATATCATTCGATGAGAGTTGCGCATGGTTTAACTTCAATCAAAGCGAAGTGTCTGCATTGAATTTCAACTTATTCTCAAGTCAAAAAAATTGTGTAATTATCTCTTTAATATTTTATGTTTAGCCTTATATACAACTCTGATTTTTACGCAGAAAAATTAAATAAATTTATGTTACAGTAAAATATTCAAATTCGACTTTTGATAATTATTATTTCAAAAATAAATTTTTATATATTTGAAGTCTATTTAATAAAATATTTTCTTTAATAAATTTATGTTAATAAATTCATTTCAAATAATATATAAAAATCGAATAAAATGTTTTAATAAGTATAAGTATTGTACAAAGGTGTAAATAATTCATATATGATTGAAATAATTGAAAATAAATTAAATATGTATTGAATTGAATTGGAAGGAATTGTGTAGTATCAAAATATAATTATAAATGTAGTGTAAATCAATTTATATCAGATTCAAATTTTATTTATAAATAAATGAAACTTAAAAGAAAAAGGGAAGATTAGTAAAGAAAATAATTAAACAAAGGCCCAAGCCCATTAAAAACTCATTCTCTTCTCTTCTTTCATAGAAAATTCCCCCACCTCATGAATTGAATTCCTTAACCCGTTCCCCAACTTGGCCTGCCCAAGTTGAATTCTCGTGCACCAATTTTTCCTTAATCTTTCTCAAATCAAAAATAAATTCACGAAAAAGAAGAAGAGTGTGTGTGCATGTGCGCATATGTGTGTGTGTATCGTGCATAGATGAATCGACAACGTGAATGCTTGGTGGTTGGCGTCGTCGTAGAAGGGAAACACCACAATTACTTATGGTTGGCGATCGCTGGTTGCATTGAGAGGGATCCACACAAGCGGATAGCAGCGGTGAAATTGAGCCAACATTTTCATGCAGACGTTGAAGGTAGGCGACTTGGGAGATATGATGATTGATGTCAAAGGAAGAGGTGTGTTTGGGATTGCTAGCAGCTCGCGGCGAAATCAAAGTTGAACATGGTATTTTGTTGCGTTGAATGAGGGGACGCACAATGCGAGTGCTGGCATGGCAGTGGCAGGAGACCATAGTGGTTGAAGAGGAAGACACGATTGGCATTTAAGCAGTGGACGTCGTAGTCGAAGGCGATGCGATGCGGTGGAGGAGCTCAAAGGTGCGGCTATTCATTGAGGCAGTGTTGGCGAGTCAGAACTAGGGCTCTGGCCAGAAATTTGGTTTAGAGATTTAGTCTACGTTAAAGCACTGTTGATGAACCTTATAATTATGAATTGGTTGAGGTGAGTTTCTAAACTCAAAACGATATTTATTTTCTATTCTCGATAAGTAGTTATCCTATTGAGTGATTGAATTGCTTGCTAAAAATGTTGTGTGGATATTGGATTGATTATATGATACTTGATATGGTTTTGGATTAGATGGGGATATTTTATGTTTGTTGGATTTTCCATAATGCGAAGAGATGCTTCCGATTGCATTTTGATGTCTACTTTATTTTATATGCATATGTACATAGTATGGCTGATTGGAGTTCGATGTATTTCGATACGGTCCAAAGGGTCAAATAATATGGATGATTTGGAGAATTTTGCTCAATGGTTTATAATTTGGACGTCAGATTGATTTTTTGGTTTTAAAACATTTTCTAAAAACTTTAAAAATTATTTTTGATGTTTTAAAATTAAATTGAAATATATTTATAAATAACTAAAAGGGTTTGGAAAATAAAATGATTTATTGAAAATTGTTTGGGAAAAAAAGTTGTTGCAAAATTGAAATCAGATATTTTCAAGAGTAATTAAATATATTGAGTTTTTTAAGCATGCTTGATGGGTTTTAATAATATTTCTGATAGGGAAATTCTACTGAAAAGTGTTCATATTTAATAAAAAGGATTAAAAGAAAATTTCAATAGGGATTTTTGATAGGGAAATTCTCTCGAAATTTTTTGATTATAAAAACAATCTTATTGTAAGAGTTTTTAAAGTTATTCCGCTTTTTATATGTTTATTGGTTTGAAATTAGTTTATTGGATGATTTTGCATAATTTAAAATTTTTAATAGTATTTGAAAATGGATTTTTGAATATATAGCTTATTTTGAATTTAAATCGATTGTGAAATATTTTAAAATGGTTTCAGGAGCATTAAATTATAAATCCCTTTTTGTACATATATTTAATTATTCAAAATTTATTTACTGGATTGTATGATAAATTCTACATGGAAAGAATATTTGATTTGTTTTGCGATTTAATTCTTTGTAATGAGAATGTTAAATAAATGGATTAGTAATACCATTTGGAATGTGGTATCTTGTAATATTTTTTCGGTTATTCTGTTGACTCATATTGGAATAACTAATGTTTGAGAAGTGTAATATACTTGCTTCTAGTAAATGTTCAGTAATATTGAGTGGAATAGGATGCTCAAGTAATACATTTTTGATTACTATTTGCAAGTAGATGTAACTTGGAGATGGGATGTGAATTTGTTATATCATCTAGAGGTGACTCCCTTTTGCTTTATGGTCAAGAGTTATATTACTCTCTAAGGGGTAAAAGCTAAAGATATATTGGGATTTATCTAGTTTATCTTCTTAGGACTAACTAGCCGATTTATATTATATTACTCCTAGGGTTAGTAGTCGAGGAACTAGTATATTGCGACACTCCTACTAGGACGTGTCGAGTCAAGAGTACTTGTTACTACTCTCGTTAGGATTCATCTTGTAAGAGTATATTTTGTTGCATCCTCCAAGGACAACTAGTCGAGTACCATTATCTACTCTTAGAGCTAGAGTAGATGATTGGTTATATAAGGATGCTCTCATCGAGACCCATTTAGTCGAGAACGATCACTCTCATTAGGACTTATCAAGTCAAGAGTATGAATTATCACTCTCGATGGGACTTATTTAGTCGAGAGCAATTGTTGTTACTCTCATCAGGACCCTTGGAGTCGAGAGTACTATTTATTACTCTCATTGGGACATATATAATCAAGAGTATTTGTTGGGAATCTAGCTCATATGGTCCATGACACTATGGAGATCCAATGAATAAGTACCACCTGATGGCTAGTTTTCTGTCCCAGCCGTCGTGATTGCATGGTTGCACCCCAAATCCATGAGGTCACCATGTGAAGTTGTAAGTTGACTGCTATTTCTCTCATTAATTGCCCCGACATTACTTAAGGACCAACAGTTCATTACCAAGGGCAAGTAAGAATCATGGTCAATGCTCGGCATAGTCCGGCAAAGTGTTTATGACATGCGACGGACATAAGTGTCACGATTCTGGGAGCAACTTAGGGACTATAAGAAATGAGCCATGTTCAACAGCGTTTCATGGAGTTGTGCTACTTTAAATCAGTTTCCCATTTGGATGACCGAGGTAGATCCATTACATTTGAGATAGTTGATAATATCACCTCATTTGAGAAGTTGATCATATGACATTAGAGACTAGATGTGTGTTAGTATGTCATTTGAGATACCCTAACTCGAGAAAGCTACGTGTTGTCTATTTATGACATTAAAGACATGCTAGGAGCTTGTCCGTCATTCTCCTATAAAAGACTATGTTTGAGAGATCTCTTTTTTGTATGGATTGTTGTTTCTATCTCTTAGGACAGCTCAGTTAAGATTTTCACCTCTTTAAGTACTGGGGGCCTAGATATATGATTTTATACATTGACTATTTGATTGATTTTCATATATATGAGTTTCTTGACATCTTTGAGGGCCTAGTAGTTGGAAGTCTTCACTTCCATTAGGATTGTAGATCGAGATAATTATTTGGATATTGTTTTCGATATTTTGTATTGATTATGTTTTACTTTGGATTTGCATTTCTTGCTATCCTAGGACTAACGATTGGAAGTTTTTACTTCCATAAGCATAGTAAGTCGAGATAATATTCTTGGATATTGATTTCTGTATTTTGTTTGGATTATGTTCTATTTGGGTTCTGTGTTTCCTGATTTGCCTTTTATGTACAAGTATTAAAAAGTTATTACTATCGTTCGGGATGTAAGTCAAGTTTTGATGCTTTGATTATTTATTTGGGATTTGCATCTCTTGGTTCATGTTTTAGTGCTTAACAGTCGGAAGTCCTCACTTCCATTAGTATTGTAAGCCAAGATTGATATTTTGGTTATCGACTTTTATATTTAGTATGATTTGTAATTCATTCCTTTATTGGTGAGTTTCATGTGCACGTTGCTTGCTTATCCATAGTATTATGTGATTTTGTTGAAATTGATTATTGTCACCCAATTTATTAACGTTGTAATTTTTACTTGCTTGTATGCACTTCATGGGTGTTATTTGGAATCTACGACATGGTATTTATTTATGATGTATTAATGGATGTTGCATTGTGTTGTATTTGTACTTCTCCTTTTATACCATTCTTTTATCATGTGCTCACCTTGGATTTAGATAGAGTGCGACCCATTTATTACTTATATAATAGTCGGGTCAGTTCACGACTTTTCAGGTACAAGGATATTGTCAGTTTTGGATGATTGAGCTTTAGAGGTGATTGTATATAATTATTATATCGTATTTTGAGATTACGGCCATGTATATGTTTTATTTTGGCGTCTCCTTGTGTCTATTATGAGGAGAAGGCCAAGAGCTATGTTGTATGAACTTGACTTGTTATATATTGTCACGGTGAGACACCTTTACAGTTTGACATCAGTTTGTTATAAATTATATTTTTCTAATATGATCTATGACTTTTTGTTCATTTGTATATGTTGTATGTTGTTCTTTACAAGTAAAAATATATGTTTATTGCTTTATGCTGATACTAGATATGTATATTATCGATATATTTTGAGGTAGAAATACGTATCGGTGTTCGTTCGAGGGAATATTCATGTGAGGAAGGCTCTTATCGTAGGTTGAGAGCTATCAGTCTCCCGTTTGGTTATTATTGTTAAGATAACATGAGATGCTAAAAACACCTACTTATTCACCTAAATGAGATTATTGTGTTTACAGCTGAGAGCCAATCTACTTATTTGCCGAGATATATATCGAAATAAGACTAAGAGTCCCAATGCTTATCCACGACACACAGAGTTAAGTGGATTAGCAGAGGTTCGAGAGAGCATATAATTATTTCTTTGCTGAGAGCTAAGTTGATTACTATGAGGTTGAAAGTATAGATGATGGTTAAGTAGTTATCGATCTCTCTTAGATTATCTATGAGACCGAAAGTCTGTAAACTTATGCAACCCTGTACACATCGATTATACAGCGACTGAGGATAACTAGAGATGCTGAGAGCATGAAGTAAATCCCTATACATATCTTTTACATGGTTATCTAAGAGATTACCTTAGCTATCGAGGGTATGCCATGTTTATGTTTTGTGTATGTTTGATTCGGGGTGATATTATATGTACTATATATTGAGTAAGTTGACCCTGGGTACGTCTACATTACGATTATTTAAAAGAAAATCCGGAGCATTGCAGAGAGCATGTCCTGTATTGTTGATGAATTATATACCTGATGTAGTTAGACTATGGTTATTTCACCCAGTTGATTATATTCCCATTTGGTGTGTTGATCGACATTGTTTAGAAATGGGTTATCCTTTGTGTGCATGGGTTTAAGATACGTTAACACTTCGGGTATGCATGTGCCATTTATGTTTCACTTGTTTATACCATGCCTCTAGTTATTTCATATTGATATCTAAATTCTAGACATGTCTAACCGGTCTGTTATTTATTTGGTTAGTCCGATACATTTCAGGTTCAAGAACAAATGGACAGTATGTGGATGTTGGGCTTTGATGATGGATGGCATATTTGTATATTATTATGTATATTTGTAGCTATATGTGTTCTTGAGTGGTTGAGATGTATATGTATATATTGGACATGTTATGTATATTCTGATGTTAGTGGGTATTTGACTTTAATATCACTTGGACATGTATATTTGTTATTAGATGTTATCACTGCATGAATGACTCTACATTCTCTATGATTTATTGCAACGACCCAGAATTTTCGATTCCGAAAACTCTAGATAGTTATGAAAAGAAGAAAGAGATAGAAGAAAAAGAAGAAAACAGAAACACCAAAACACATATTCTCACATTCGCAGCGGATCAAAATATAATATTAAATAAATAGCAGTTACACAAAGGAAAACTATACTGGTCAAATTGCACTATACCATATCAGAGTTATAATAATTACACAACGCTGAGCAGTTTAATTCAACATGCCACAAATAAGATACAAATAAACACAGTGGAAAACTCTACATACGTTCCTGCCATCCAGCTCGCCCCCTGAGCTCTAGAACGTCCTTAACTGAAAATCTGTAATACTCGGTCTGATCCGAGCATTACATCAAAGTAACACCCGGGTCAGGCTGGAAACCAGCGTGAGTAAACCCATCTAATATGGAACACAGCAGCATAAAACATACATAAAACCCGGGGTAACTCATATCAACTTACAACTTCACAAGTTGTTATAGACAACTCTTATTTCACACACCAATCTCTAAGTGCCAAACTTAGATTAAATGGTCAAATTTACTTAAATCATTCCATATCAGCCTATTGTTTCCACATGTCAATATATAAAGAATCGAATTGGTTTCGGTTATTTACTAATACCCGACTCTGGTCTCTTCGAATCCCGTGTCATCTAAACCCAAGCTATTCAATTAAATACAACTCAACTTTAATTACTGGATAACACTTTTACATAGCAATTTTATTTGATAGATAATCACGTTATCACTGTATCCAGCATATCATATCAATAGGCAATTCATACCAGAGATATCAAGCAATCCAAAGAACTTATCTTCATTCAATCATTCATAAACAAGATTTATCACATCCCAATCAATTTAATTCATCCTATTTAAATTAATAATTAACTTTAATCACTTAGTTTACCTTTATTTAATATTAATTAATTACAAACTAATTAAATTAATCATACCTTTTTCATCCATCCTAATTAATCATCCTTGATTAATTATGCTTTAGTTACCTTTTTTTACCACATGGATTAATTATCCTTAACCCTTCACATTAACTTTTAATCAATTTCCTTAATTGTTCAGTCACATTAATTAATGATTCTCTAATCACTTGATTTAAGTAATTAATCACTTGACATTGCTTAATCAATCATTAATAAATTTCAAATCATTTAATTAATTAATCATTTCTTAACATCCTTATAAATCAATTAATTAAACTTTAATTACCTAATAAATTATCAAAACATTAATTAGATTAAGGTAAAATCACTTCCTTTATTAAATACCAAATCACATATTTGGTCTAAAAATTTATCAACCACCAATTATATCATTAGAAAACATTTAGCTTTTAAAATTCAATCTTTGTACTTCCTTGATAAACCTGGAAGGTACTTTGAACTCGCTCAATAATTTCCTTGAACTTGTTTAACTTGAAAACTTTGTACATTTCCTTATGTTTAAAACTTTGTTATCATTTTCCCATTACAATCCTTTTATATTAAAATTAACAAATATAAAACTTCAGCCCAATGATTCTGGCCCAAACCGATCCATAAATCTTCCCCTCTTCTAATCTTATTTCTCCCAGTTCCTAATTCCCTTTCTTCAACTCGCATGCACACCTTTGCACATTCACCTACACACTCTGTCGACTAATCCGGCATCACCGCCGACCATCGATGCAAGTCACAATCGGTCATCCTCACTTGCTCCACTACCCAGGCCACAACAAAACCTCCTCGATCAAAAATTCGACCTGAAACTGTGACGCTGGACCAACCTTATCCACACAGCCGCCTCGTCGCATCGTCGTAGATCACTTTCCCATGACCAAATTAATCCCGGAGTTTCGCCACAAACCCTACCTTCTTTCCCCTGGGTCTCGCACCTCACATTCCTTCCCATGTCACCGTAGTAGCCACTTTCCAAGTTTGATCAAAACCGAGCTGGAACCCTACTGTGACTCCATGCTACCGTCTCTGTGAACTAAAAATTCACTTGGCATTTTTGCCAAACACGCCTACCTCCAGGGTAACTACAGCAGAGACTCCGCCTCTTCGAACTCTACTGACCACCAGAAATTTGCTTCAACAAGAATTCTGTTCAACTCGCTAATTCCCACGTTTTACAAATCTAAAAATTTTGATATTAGTTTTAAAAATCATGGATTCCGATAACAAATTCGATTTTGGAATTAGATTAATAAATCCAAGTGTTCGAATTTTACATATCCCTTGAAATTTACTGTATATTCAAGTTTCCCAGAAAATTTGAACTAATATCACTTGGAAATGTTTCCAAAGTCAAGATCCTGATAATCCAAACAAATTTTATTTAAACATTAAATCCTGGAAAAAAATTAGGAGATGTGGTTTTAAGATTTTAATTTGTTAAAGCCCAAAAATTTAAACAGAGAAGTTATGTTTATATAGGCTGACAGGTATATACACTATTCTCACATAAACAGATATGAAAAACATGAATTATATCCCTAACTTCAGGGATTTTACATCCATCAAGGACTAAATTAGGTTTAAGCTTTATATTTATTTATTTACTGTTTTTTTTTAAATTACTGACTGTTCAATTTGAACAGAGAAGATATGACAAAATCTTGTACAGCAACTAAAATCAAATCCAGGCATAAAGTATTTATTATTACTATTTTCTCTAGGCAACACTATAATGTGTTTTGATATTTTTTTATAAATCTTTACTTATCTACAGATCTGATAAAAGATTTTTGGATTTAAAAGATGTAGCTATTCACCTGTTAAAGTACATAGAGCCTTTGAAACAGTTTTGAACTTTGAAACTTGAATTTTCTTTGATCTTTCTTTTAAATTTTTTTTATTTTTGAAGTCAGAAAATATTTGATCCTTAAACTGATTATGAACTAAACACTTAATTTTTGAATGTTATTTACATCCAATAGTTAATGAAAAGAGCACCACTCTTGAATTTTAGGCATGCACATAGAGATAACCATAAGCAATAAACACAGAATCATTTAGTTACAACATGCAAACCATATTTGCCTATTTAAGCTTATCTTTCTGCATGCAACAGGGGTTTAACAGATTTAAAAACTTTTTAAATCGGGTATGTTTACTCACTAGATTTTGAAAATGTAGAGGCTTTAATGTTGGAAATTTTGAAGGCTGGATCACCTGGGGCTTTTGATTTCTTTCAAACTGCTAGCTGAAGCAATGCTGTTAAGAAGATTTCCTGTCCTTGTACTTCAGGTTGTATGCTTGCTGCAGACTTGCTAACAGATTTGAAAGATGTGTATACATGCTTGCATTTTGAAAATCTGAAGTTACAAGCTTGGCCAGATTTGAAAAAATGACTACAGGGTTTAAATTTTGGGTTTGAGGAGGTGATTACTTGGAAATGGTTTCAGATTTGATTCTAAAGAATTACTGGTTTGAAGATAGTTTAAAATGTTGAGTATCTTTAGAAATGAAATCAAAAAGAGATGGGAAAAAGAAGAGATAGGTTTATAAAATGTGATTTAGAACTTATTTGGAATTAAAGAAAAATAAAAATAAATCTTGCCACTTGTTTCAATTACTAACACTTGTCATTATTCATAACTACTTAACTTACATGTATACTTAAAAGCTTCATTAATCAACACTCGTAATTATTCATTTTGTATTATTTTTAAAAGACATTAAAAGCTTTTTAAATTAATTTTCCTAGTTTATAAATACATTTATAAATTAATGAATGTTTTCTAAATTTATATATAAATAAAATCTTGAAAAGAAAATAAAGTATAAACCAATTATAATTTAAATAAAATCATATAAAATATATTTAATCCATTTTAAAATGTTAATATAAACCCTTTTGTATTTATTTAACAATTCAATAAACACTATCTTAATTTATAAAAAAAAACTTTTTAAGGAAAACAAATTCTATTTTAAATAAAAAGTCATTCATATTATTTTTTTATATCCAACTAATTTAACATAATTAACTTTAAAGATTCAAGTTTTAAATTCAAATATTAGATTCAAATTCAAATTTTAAAATCCAATTTAAAATTAACTTGAACACACACACACACACACACACATATATATATTAATTCAAAATAACACATTATTATTATTGTGTGAAAATATCAATTCTGCCAATTTAAATAAATATACTAGAAGGATTAAGAAACCAATACTTATTCAGATATATATATTTTATTATTGGAATTGTTTATTTAACTTATAAATCAGTACTTCTAGTAATTAAATCCAGTTAATTTATCAATTATAGATGTCTAGAATTCCGGGATATCACATTCCTCCCCCTTAGAATCTTTTCGACCTCGAAAAGGAACGAAGCCAGAATTTATTAAAATGCTTATTATTGAAAAAAAATTCTTTGAAACACTTTTAAAATCTACATAATATTATAAAATAGTTTTATAAAAATACTTTTTATAGCTCGATGTTTCTACCGGTCCATCCTTGTTCTCACCGAAATTCGGTCATACGTTGATCAGGCGTAGGACTGAAAATCTATATGTACTTAGCAGACTCGATTTCAACACCCAGTGAAAATACTTAGAAAATAATTTTATTGAAAATATAGAAAATAGTTTTTGAAAATAGAGGATATATCTTTGGTGAGAATACTCTGGAAATCATCACCCCCGACCATGGTCGCGGTTACATTCCAGGTTTACGTTGCCATCGCAGCAAAAGTCCATGTAACTGCAGGCTCTCCACGACCTCTCGATTACGCCATGAAACCCACGACAAATCACATTTACATTCCAGGGTTACGTTGTCATCAAAGCAAAAGTCCATGTAAATGCAGGCTCTCAGCGGCCTCTGATTTTCGCTATCAAAATGAAACTTCTCCACTCCTACATAGTTCGCAGTCTACCGATATAAAATCAAACGCAGACTGTTGGCTCTCAGCGGTACACATGACTTTCGCTATGTTACCATAGGTTGCAGTCTATCGATATAAAATCAAACGTAGACTATTGGCTCTGAACGGCACACACGACTTTCGCTATGTCATACACTACTCAAAATCCCTAGGAACTAGTTTTGTCCGGACTCCTCACAGGATCAACTTTAGAACCCCCCTTGGGGCTCAAGGTAGCACCACCCGGTGACACTACTGAGAAGTTCATTTCAAGGGAGCGCCTTTTTCCACAGAGCCATCATCAAAACATTTTATACTATACACATATAATATCTTCAAATCATACACCTAGTATGATCTCGTACAAAGCTCCTTTACACAAAATCGATTATTCCAAAATCGATAATTCTCAAACTAGGCTTTCCAAATTCTCATATTGATTTTACCCAAAAATCAAAAGCCTTTCCAAAACCTTTTCTAAAATCCTCCTAAAATCCTTTATATATATATATATATATATATATATATATATATATATATATATATACAGATATATATAATTTCTTTTAAAACTTTGGATCATTTCAAACTTGTATAAAACTCCTTTTATACTTCAAACATTTTCAAAAACCCTTTTCTTCTGGCAAAAGATTCAATAAGGGGAGTATCATTTTATAAAACAAAGATATTTAACTTTGTTTACTCAAAATCAAATATTCAATTTTGATCACTCTTTTCAATATTATTTTCATTCAAATCCGTACGATGTACACATATCATCCGTACGCTATACCAATCTGATCGCTTACTAGACCACACAATTTTACTTCCGAACTAGTATCGTCCACCGGACTTCCTAGTGCGGACACGGATCTGGTTTCTTGATCAGAAACCGTTATTCTCCTTGCATAGTCATAACTATGATAGAGAATATCCAGAACCAATCAACAATCCATATCCAGGTTCGCCGTCAAAAATCGAGTGAAAAATTCCAACTCAGATCGACATACTATCTCGAAATTATGTGCTAGAATCTGGATCAAATCATTATGCGAATAGAATAACATACGTACACCCTATGTATTTATCTTTATTGGTTATTAGCCAAATCAATTCCATTTCTATTCACATTCACTTGATTTTCATTCACTTACTCACAATTGCTTCAATCCATTTGGATTATTACCTCTATTCTTATTTTGATTGGGTATTTAACCAATAACGGTTTGAACTCTGACCAGTTTATTTAGAAAATAGCTTGAAAATTATAAAAATTGATAAGTAGTTGGAAAATAATTACTAGTTTGTAAAATAGGTGTAAAATAGTTAGAAAATAGTTAAAATAATTATAGAAATTTTAGATAATTGCAAAATAATAGTAAGATGATAATTAGTTTTGTAAAATAGTTGGAATATAGTAATTAGTTTATAAAACAGTTGGAAAATTGTTAAATAGTTTCAAAAATAATTGTAAAAAAGGTTTAAGATAGTTTGGCTTTTAAAAGAAAGGTTGTATATATAATAAATAGCTTGAAAAAATAGGTTTATATTAAAACAATTTATATTAAAAATAGTCCAGAGTCAAAACTGCTCACTTCCCAATCTCCATTCTCATCAATTCAGTTCAAATTTCCACTTCCATTTAAATTGACCCAATTCAAATTTGAAATAACTTCAATTTCCATTGAAATTGATTCAACCCCAATTCAAGTTGAATTAACCTCAGTTTCATTCCGAATTTAACTTTATTCAACCTTGATCTCAAATTCTACTAATTCAAATAAATTTCAATTGAACTAGTTTCAATTTATTTCATCTCCAGTTTGAATTAATCCCAATTCCAAACTCCATTTCCAAATCAAGTTGAATTATTCTTGATTTCCTCCCAAATTCAATTCAAATTCCATTTGAATTTAAAACTATTCAACTATAATTACAATTTCAATTAATTCAAATCAAATTCAATTTGAACTAATTCAATTTAAATTTCAACTTTAAACCATCACGAATTATAGATTCTAGTTAGATTTTAAATGTTAATTTAATCCTTTAAATCAAATCAACTTATATCTTTAACTTATTTAAATCTAAATCCAAATTTCATTTTTAACCTATTTCAAAGTTCAAAATAATTCCATTTTATCTTAATAATGGATATATTACCCCCAACCCCATCTCTTCATTTATTTAAACAAATCCAATTTCGGCTTAAAGATTATTAATTACAACAGGATGATATCATTCAAATTATTACAAAACATCCATTTATTTTTCAAATTCCAGATCTCAAAGCCATTTTGAGATTAGTTAAATTCCCAATTCAGATTAACCATTTTACTTCCCAAGTTAAGTTCCAATTTCATCTTGAAATTTCCAAATCAGGTTGATCATTCAAACTTATTTAACTTCTTCCAAGTTAAATTCAATTTACTTAATCTAGTCAATCTTACCCAGTTTGAACTCCTATCTTAAATTTTGAACTTTTCATAAATAATCTTCCCACTTATTAAGTTCAAAAACTTATCACTTTGGGTATCATATCTCATTCCAAATTTAAAACTCAATATTCAGAGTTTATTTCAAATTATCCTCGATATCATGTATATCCATGCATATATACAAATTTTTTTCTTGGTCCACCAAGTCGACTTTTAAAATTTAACCACCCTTGGTTTTAATTCAAAACAAATTCCTTTAAGGTTTACAAACAATTTCTTATTCTAAAATAAGATTATATTCAAAATAGCTTGAATAATATTATTTCCTTTAACATTTTGAAAATAATTCAAATGTTTAAATTTTGAATTCAGAAATACATAATTTTGAAACCCACTTTAATTTACATCCGTTCTAATTTACAAGTTATTCTCATCAAATGGTTACTTCCTTAAAACATTTTATTATTTATTGGAAAACAATCATCCCATTATTAAACATAATAACCATTCTGTTTCTCTGGTTTGAAACCAATTCTAATTCATCTTATTTTGAAACTCTTCCTCAACTTCCAGGTTTTAATTTTAGTTTGAATCTATTTCAAACTTATCTTTACTTTATTTTAGTTGGTTGTATTTCTATTACCACTTAATTTAATTCTAATAATTTAACAATCAATTATCTTAATTTTTATTAGAAAGAAATATTGCTTTATATATCAAAATATATTCTTATATAAAATCATTTAAAATCTTTGTATAAGAAAATAAAAAGTACGCTCTCATACACACACACACACTCAACTCATTTTAGGGTACCGTTGACCCTATCCTTAATGAGTAATCCTAACAGAGCCAAGGTTCTCGCTTAACCTTCTGCTCTAATACCAAATGTAACGACCTGGAATTTTCGATCCCGAAAACTCCAGATAGTTATGAAAATAAGAAAGAGATAGAAGAAAACGAAGAAAACAGAAACACCAAAACACAGATTCTCACATTCGTAGCGGATTAAAATATAATATTAAATAAATATTAATTACACAAAGGAAAACTATACTGGTCAAATTACACTTTGATATATCAGAGTTATAATAATTACACAACACTGAGCAGTTTAATTCAACATGCCCCAGATAAGCTACAAATAAACACAGCGGAAAACTCTACATACGTTCCTACTATGCAGCTCGCCTCCTAAGCTCCAGAACGTCCTTACCTGAAAATCTGTAATACTCGGCCTGATCCGAGCATTACATCAAAGTAACACCCAGGTCAGGCTGGAAACCAGCGTGAGTAAACCCATCTAATATGGAACACAACAACATAAAACATACATAAAACCCGGGGTAACTCATATCAATTTACAACTTCACAAGTGGTTATAGACAACGCTAATTTCACACATCAATCTCTAAGTGCCAAACTTAGATTAAATGGTCAAATTTACTTAAATCATTCCATATCAGCCTATTGTTTCCACATGTCAATTTATAAAGAATCGAAGTGGTTTCGGTTATTTACTAATACCCGACTGCGGTCTCTTCGAATCCCAGGTCATCTAAACACAAGCTATTCAATTAAATACAACTCAACTTTAATTACTGGATAACACTTTCACGCAGCAATTTTATTTGATAGATAATCACATTATCACTGTATCTAGCATATCATATCACTAGGCAGTTCATACTAGAGATATCAACCAATCCAAAGCATTATCTTCATTCAA
Source organism: Allium cepa (assembly GCA_030765085.1). Lineage (NCBI taxonomy): Eukaryota > Viridiplantae > Streptophyta > Magnoliopsida > Asparagales > Amaryllidaceae > Allium > Allium cepa. The sequence continues at coordinate 222,418,152 of CM060945.1, forward strand.
TCATTAATAAACAAGATTTATCCCTTCCCAATTAATTTAATTCATCCTATTTAAATTAATAATTAACTTTAGTCACTTAGATTACCTTTACTTAATATTAATTAATTACAAACTAATTAAATAAATCATCCCTTTTTCATCCATCCTAATTAATCATCCTCGATTAATTATTCTTTAATTACCTTTTTTTTACCACATGGATTAATTATCCTTAACCCTTCACATTAACTTTTAATCAATTTCCTTAATTGTTTAGTCACATTAGTTAATGATTCTCTAATCACTTGATTTAAGTAATTAATCACTTGACACTACTTAATCAATCATTAATAAATTTCAAATCATTTAATTAATTAATCATTTCTTAACATCCTTATAAATCAATTAATGAAACTTTAATTACCAAATAAATTATCAAAACATTAATTAGATTAAGGTAAAATCACTTCCTTTATTAAATACCAAATCACATATTTGGTCTAAACATTTATCAACCACCAATTATATCATTAGAAAACATTTAACTTTTAAAATTCAATCTTTATGCTTCCTTGATAAACGTGGAAGGTACCTTGAACTTGTTTAACTTGAAAACTTTGTACATTTCCTTATGTTTAAAACTTTGTTATCATTTTCCCATTATAATCCATTTATATTAAAATTAACAAATATAAAACTTCGGCCCAACGATTCTTGCCCAAACCGATCCATAAATCTTCCCCTCTTCTAATCTTATTTCTCCCAGTTCCTAATTCCCTTTCTTCAACTCGCATGCACACCTGTGCATATTTACCTATTCACGCCGTCGACTAATCCGGTGTCGCCGCCGACCATCGATGCAAGATACAATCGGTCATCCCCACTTGCTCCACTACCCAGGCCACAACAAAACCTCCTCGATCAAAAATTCAACCTGAAATTGTGACGTTGGACAAACCTTATCCACACAACCACCTCATCGCATCGTCGTAGATCACTTTCCCACGACCAAATTAATCCCGGAGCTTCACCACAAACCCTACCTTCTTTCCCCTGGGTCCCGCACCTCACATTCGTTCCCACGTCACCGTAGTAGCCCACTTTCCAAGCTTGATCAAAACCAAGATGGAACCCTACCGTGACTCCATGCAGCCGTCTCTTTGAACTAAAAATTCACTTGGCATTTTTGCCGAACATGCCTACCTCCAGGGTAACTACAGTAGAGACCCCGCCTCTTCAAACTCTACTGACCACCAGAATTTTGCTCCAACAAGAATTCCGTTCAACTCGCTAATTCCCACATTTAACAAATCTAAATTTTTTGATATTAGTTTTAAAAATCATGGATTCCGATAAAAAATTCGATTTTGGAATTAGATTAATAAATCCAAGTGTTCGAATTTTACACATCCCTTGAAATTTACTGTATATTCAAGTTTCCCAGAAAATTTGAACTAATATCACTTGGAAATGTTTCCAAAGTCAAGATCCTGATAATCCAAACAAATTTTATTTAAACATTAAATCTTGAAAAAAAAGTAGGAGATAAGGTTTTAATATTTTAAATTGTTAAAACCCAAAAATTTAAACAGAGAAGTTATGTTTATATAGGCTGACGGGTATATACACTATTCTCATATAAACAGATATGCAGAACATGAATTATATCCCTAACTTCAGGGATTTTACATCCATCAAGGACTAAACTAGGTTTAAGGTTTATATTTATTTATTTACTGTTATTTTTTTAAAAATTACTAACTGTTCAATTTGAACAAAGAAGATATGAAAAAATCTTGTACAGCAACTAAAATCATATCCAGGCATAAAGTATTTTTTTTTTTTTGTAGGTAACAATATAATGGATTTAAAAGATGTAGCTATTCACCTGTTAAAGTACGGAGAGCCTTTGAAACAGTTTTGAACTTTGAAACTTGAATTTGCTTTGATCTTTCTTTTATTTTTATATTTTTTTTTGAAGTCAAAAAATACTTGGTCCTTAAACTGATTATGAACTAAACACTTAATTTTTGAATGTTATTTACATCCAACAGTTAAAGAACAGAGCGCAATTCTTGAATTTTAGGCATGCACACAGAGATAACCATAAACAATAAACACAAAATCATTTAATTACAACATGCAAACCATATTTGCCTATTTAAGCTTAAGTTTCTGCATGCAATAGGGGTTTAACAGATTTAATTTTTTTTTAAATCGGGTATGTTTACTCACTAGATTTTGAAAATGCAGAGGCTTGAATGTTGGAAATTTTGAAGGCTGAATTGCCTGGGGCTTTTGATTTCTTTCAAACTGCTTGCTGAAGCAATGCTGTTGAGAAGATTTCCTGTCCTTGTACTTCAGGTTGTATGCTCGCTGCAGACTTGCTAACAGATTTGAAAGATGTGTATACATGCTTGCATTTTGAAAATCTGAAGTTACAGGCTTGGCCAGATTTGAAAAAAATGACTACATGGTTTAAATTTTGGGTTTGAGGAGGTGATTACTTGGAAATGGTTTCAGATTTGATTCTGAAGAATTTCTGGTTTGAAGATAGTTTAAAATGTTGAGTATCTTTAGAAATGAAATCAGAAAGAGATGGGAAAAAGAAGAGATAGGTTTATAAAATGTGATTTAGGACTTATTTGGAATTAAAGAAAAATAAAAATAAATCTTGCCACTTGTTTCAATTACTAACACTTGTCGTTATTCATAACTATTTAACTTACATGTATACTTAAAAGCTTCATTAATCAACACTTGTAATTATTCATTTTGTATTATTTTTAAAAGACATTAAAAGCTTTTTAAATTAATTTTCCTAGTTTATAAATACATTTGTAAATTAATGAATGCTTTCTAAATTTATATATAAATAAAATCTTTAAAAGAAAATAAAGTATAAACCAATTATAATTTAAATAAAATCATATAAAATATATTTAATCCATTTTAAAATGTTAATATAAATCCTTTTGTATTTATTTAACAATTCAATAAACACTATCTTAATTTATAAAAAAAAATCTTTTTAAGGAAAACAAATTCTATTTTAAATAAAAAATCATTCATATTTTTTTATATCCAACTAGTTTAAAATAATTAACTTTAAAGATTCAAGTTTTAAATTCAAATATTAGATTCAAATTCAAATTTTCAAATCCAATTTAAAATTAACTTAAACACACACACACACACACACACATATATATATATATATATTAATTCAAAATAACACATTATTATTATTGTGTGAAAATATCAATTTTGCCAATTGAAATAAATATACTGGGAGGATTAACAAATCAATACTTATTCAGATATATATTTTACTACCGGAATTGTTTATTTAACTTATAAGTAAGTATTTCTAGTAATTAAATCTAGTTAATTTATCAATTATAGATGTCTAGAATTCCGGGATATCACATTTATTTTATGTTGTGCACTTCTATCCTGGAGGAAAATATTTTTATTGCGTTGTGCTAATACCGTATATGTATAGGTTGAGTTATGTATTCGATTTTGAGATATGTATCGATGTTAGCCTAATGGAATATTCACGTGTGTACCTCATATCGTCTTATTCTCCATATTATCAGATAGTATTACCCAATAATATTGTTGGTGCTCGTCACAAGAGATGATATCAAATTATAACATTACTCATTTGTCATTGACACCTAGGGAAGGAACCTTTTAGTCTAACCCCTATGATATAGGCTCTAGTATTACCTTCGAGCGATATCAAAAGCAATAATATCCAAATCGGTTATAGAACAAGTAGCGCTCCCTTTTAAATAGGTAAGACCCAAAACCATTTCCAAATAGGGATTTCACATACACTTTAAATTTTCGATTCAAATAATAATATTTATGGAAAATTTTCTATTAGAGATTGAATTGATGTAAATATGCATAATATATAGAATAGTGAAATTATCGAATGAAGTTATGCAAAAATGAAGATAAGTAGAAATACACTCATCAAACAACAGTTATTCTATAGTAGAATTATTCTCCAATAAATTGTAAGGATGCAATTTTCTTTTGGGGAAATGTCGTGTATATATATATATTAATATATCACACTTTTGTTAGCATTTTAAGCAAATTTTTTAACCTATATGTGATCAAAAGGTGAGCCAAAGTCACCAATTAGTTTGAATATGCACCAATGGCACATATTCTCAACTCGATTAAATCATTGGTTGCATATATAAAGAAGTATATATTCATGTAATGGACAAAACAAACATAACATTCATATTAGACCACTTTCCAACAAACTATCGAAGGTCAAAATCATCAAATCAAGTAATGGTTTCTAAGACTTAATTGTAACTTTCCAAGTCAACTTCTGTTTTAAGTGTTTTGCAAAATTTTGATGGATTTTAAGCTTAAAACGCATATTTGTTAAGTGGGCCTGATATCAATTTTAGAATTTTATGATTATAGGAAAGTCACCATAACTTGAGTTGTGGTATGGAAGAGACAACTTCCGACTCTTAGGCCCACGGGGATATCAAGAAATCTGAACTCAATCAAAACCAACCAAAAAATCAATGTACAAAATCATATCTCGACCCCCAGTCCTTAGAGTGGCAAACTCTCGACTAATTGGTCCAAGGTGTAACGCGAAGGTACTGGGCCAGCCCATAGCGGAAGAAATGGGTGGATTTCAAAAAAGTTGTCATTTTGGATCTTTAGTGTGCCTATGAAGTCTAAATATACTTAGAACTTTCCTAAGTTTCTTTTAAATGAAATTAATATTTTATTTAATTTTAAAAATAAAGTTTTATTTTAATTTAATTTTATGTAAATTAGAGTATATCAAATATACTCTTATGTACATAATTGTGTGTAATAGTAAATTATTAAATTTATTTAGAGAAGGAAGCTTTTCATTTCCTATCTCTTAAATTATTCAATTAATGACGGGGCAAAAATTTATTTGGAGAAGGAAACTTTTTATATCCTTCCCCTTAACTTATTCAATTAATGATAGGCACTAATTTTTATAAAGAGAGAAACCTTCCGTTTTTCTCCCTTTAATTAAGTTGATTGATTATATGGATGTCATTAATTAGAAAAATATATATGTCATGAGTATAAGCTTAAAAAAATATGTTATAATGTAAATTATGTAAGTGCAACATGATAGGTGTTATCAATTGATGGCATGTTGTAGAATATAAACAAAATTAAATGGATAGCTAATCACATAAAGGAAAAAGGTGAAATAAATGAAGGGTAACAACGATGATTGAATCAATTTCCTATTTTGTAAACTTAATTAATGCAGCATAGAGATGATAAATTATAGGCATCATAATATAGGGATATAAATAGAAGAAAATAAATATATGTATATATTATTGCCTCATTTAAATTGTTTCCTCCCTTTGGGAAAAAATCTAATTATACTTTGACAATATAAAATACATGTAATAAATTTTTTTATATGTAAACATATATATATATATATATAATTAATCTTGTGTGTATAAGACTAAATCAAATCTTTCTACTTGATAAAAATTAGAGATTTATAGCAATCAAGTCAAAAGTAGGTTTATTGTCAAAACATTAATTGTGTGTATGTAATATTCAATAAAATATCTCTAATTAATACAAATTAGAGACTACGGTAATCAAATTAACATTTAGATTTATTGCCAAATCATCTTCCTTTTTTTAATTGCCAAACTGATACAAACACAAAATACATACATGTAAACTTTCAAATATAAAATTACATTTTGTTTTACATGATTTAAAACATGAATCTTCAATAAAACGTTGTAATATTCATAAACAAATTTTAACTTAATTCGTTAAAGTAAAATCCAATCAAAATAATATGAACATACAAAATTTTAGATCTAAAGGATTATACTTTGAATTGAATTTTTATAATCAAGATCTATAATAAAACATTGTATTCAAGCATTTATAAATATTAATTCTAATTTAACAAAATAAGAACCCAATTGATAAACTGAACATACAAAATTTATGATCTAAAAATTAGACTTTAAATCGAATGTTTACAAAATAGCTCCAAAAAAACATAATATTTAAACATATACAAATATTGTTTTTATTTATTAAATACAACACCAATTGATTCATCCAACAAACAATACAAGCTCCACAAATAATTCTCAACTTAAATGAGGCAATGATATGTACAATTAAATTTCTCTTTCAACAAATATTACATCAAATATCATTATCTATTAATGAAAAACATACCTTATTACCCAAAGCCTTGAAGCACATCTTGAAAATGGACTCCCCTTTCGATGTTTCCTAGAAGTCACACCTTGAAGGATGATATCTGCTCAGATCTTCATCCCATCCTTGCAAGAGATGGATGAACCACCTTTTTTTTTTATGTTTTCATATGGAGTTGAAAGAATTTTGAAAAAATTATTTTTTTGTTTTCTACCATGAAAAGTTAGGAGGAGAGAAAGAAAAAGAATGAATGAGAAAGAATGAATTGTACATATAGAATGAATTAGGGAATATCTTTTGTTTGAAAGAAAGAAACCTTTCAAATTCTTTAATTAAAACTTCTCTAATTAATTCCCTTGATTAACTTTCTCTTTCCATACCTATTTCTTTACAGGTGTGGCTGAAAATTACATGCCATCAATTGACATAAGATTCCATAAATTAACGCATGTAATTGTCTTTATTTAAGTACAATGGTATCATATATCAATGCGCACAAATATAACTTTTATATATGCACTCAAATAATTACAAATAACTCACAAACATCAAATAACATAAATAATAGCTAATATTTTTCAAACACTAATTAATTTATTTAATTTACAACTTCTCATAAATTAATAAAATCATATGGTTTTCAAAGAATTCATCATTATGGTATGCGACTCAAAGGTGTAAATTCAGTCAGTCATTGATGTTGAACAATTCAAATATTAACGTTTAGACACCACTTAGCAGGCGGTGTGACATTTTGGCTGAATTCATCGCTTACACATCTTTTGGTAAAATCCAATTTTACTTACTATGAGCGGTATCTAATCGTGACAATTATTTACAGCAATTCTCTTTGTCAAAACTATATCACTTTGGATTTACGGAATTTTTGGTAATGGTCAAAATTCCAATGTCATCCACACTAAACTTTATAATCCAAACACAAAGTCCTTAGTTCAATAATAATTATTATTATTAATCAAAATGTTCTAGCTAGAGACTTGACTTTGTGTTGACCTACATACATAAACAAAATAGCGGAAACGGAAAACTAAATAAAAAATATACCTACATACATAAACAAAATAGTAGAAACAGAAAACTAAATAAATAAGGAGCCTCGTTCTCATCGATCACCTTAAGAAAGCCCAAAAATACCTACTACTTCCAGACTACTAAAATATAAATGAGTACCTGAGAGTAAAGAAAAAAAATTCGGGTTAGACAATAAGTTTGGTATGAGTAAACTCTAAATAAAGGGTGGAAATAAACAACATCCAACTACAAGCAATGGGTATAACCACTTGAACATTGCAAGGTTTACAAGATACTTCCTGATGCAACTAGGAAAGTACTTAATTCTAAGGTTTGAATCAAAAATAAGGAAAAAGAAAATTTTCAGCAATGGCTAGAAGGGTGCACCCCCTTTACCAAAAGTTTACCTCTAGAATATACTTGAGAACTACGATGCGTCTCGGAAATCGCCAAGACGGACCCGCTAACCCTTACAGTGAATTATAGTATTTCACATCGTACTGCATATAAAACCGAACCAATCTAGAGTAAATGCGATAATACCAAACGAGTGCAACTTCACATAGCTTGGTCCTCACTCATGCTTTGGTTTTAGTAGTTTTCGATAAAGGATATCAACTCTCAAAATAGGCAAGATATCGTCTTAAATTGACGAAACACAAAGAAGAAAGTTGAATCGTGTAATGACCCGCTATTTTGGACTATTTGCATCCGCACATGTCAGACTTGAAAAATTCAAAATACCGAATTGTTAATTTAAATTTTGCAAAACAGAGATATACAGTAAATAAATAATCACAGAATCACAGACACAGAGTAATAATATGCAGGGAAGAAAAAGATAGTAGTTCATGAAGCTACTATATATATAACAGAGTTAAATAAGTTACAACAGAAATCTCGAATATAATAGTCAAATACAAGAATCAGAATACATCACAGGAATCAACTGAACATCTGAAAGCTGATAGATAACTGGATCTCCAGGCGAAGCTCCAACTCCAAAGGTGAGTCTCGAATACTGTTACACTCAGTCTGACCCGAGCATAAAGCAAAACACAAAACACTCAAGTCAGGATTAACATTCTTTTATCAATAAATCCAACTCAAGTGAAATAACAACTGAAATACAAGTAACTCAAAGGACGTTGGAATAACCATCCTCTAAGGATCCGTTAAACTATCTTCTATGTAGTAATATACGCTAAATAGATAATGTCTATCAGTAATATAAATGTCAAAATAGTGTTAAGGCGTTACCATTATCCACCTCAGCACATTTTATATAAGCGTTATAGTCTATACAGCACTGTAAACTCCACTGTAAACTAGTGGGATATCAGGGAGTACTCCATAGGTATAACACAAAACAAATTTGTAGTGGTCGCGTATATAGGGATACAAGTATGACAAGGCATATGAGCCAATACCCAAGGTAGTGAAACTACCGTTTGCCTGATCCGGACTGGTGAGAACGCATCACCACAATAATCGCAACACCGCGAACAACACTCCCAAAATACGAGGGTGCACCAATCAATAACAAGTAATGAGTAGTTTACGAAGAAGTGGTTTCGCTCGTGGTGGCTAACCCCATTTGGCCCGGCACGGCTCATGTTTTAGTCATCTCCAATTTGACACAAATGTCAAGGCTATCCATTATCGTTCTCTTTCTACAGTCATCGCGTATATCATTCCAACCACTTCATTCTGGATCACACTCCGCGTATAGTTATTAAAGTGGTTTTCCGTTTAGACAGAGAGTATGTCCATAATCGATTCCGGTTTCTTTAATAACTTTCGAAATTTTTACCCCAATTGGTCGTTTAATAAATTTCAAAAATCAAAGCAAATTCAATTTCAATTAGAATTTTAAATTCAACATTTCATTTGTCTTCTTAAATCAATTTCCATAATTTACGTTTCAAAACATCAAAATTACCATTTCAAAATCTTATAATTCAATTTCAACTTTTATTTAAACAATACAAATATTGATTCTAGTTCGTATATAAATTTCATTCCGAAAACATTTAAATTAATTTAATTTAACGTTCAATCAATTTAAATTCATTGATCGATTCATTCAATATTGTTAAGTCAATTTATCATTCAAAACAATTTCTACTTAAATTCAAAGTCATTAAATCAATTACTTTAGTTCAACTCCATTATATCAAATTTACAAATGGAACTAAAATAGATTCGTTAAATCAGTTCTTTAAATTACAAGTCTTACATAAATTCAATAAATAACATTTTTATTTCTTGATAAAGAAATTCAATTTCACTTATTTATTTACTTGCTTACAAATTTCAAAACTCAATTAAAACAGAAACTAAATTTCACATATTCAAGAAGTTCAATTTCACTTAATAACTTACTTAAATAATTTTCCAAAACTTAATAAATAAAGAAACCCAATTTTATTTATTAACGAAGTTCAAAATCACTTATTCAAAAGTTCAATTTCTCTTATCAAAGAATTCAAATTTTATTTAATTATCAATTAATTCAGTCTATTCAGTTATTAAATAATCTCAAAACTTAATTATTAAATAATTTCAAAACTTAATTATAAATTCGAACTTAATTATTAAATTATTTCAACTTAATTATAATTCAAACTTAATTATCAAATCATTTCAACTTAATTATATTTCAAATTTAATTATCAAATCATTTCAACTTAATTATATGAATAATTCCAAATTTTATTATCGAATAATTTATTTTAAAACAACGTTCTTTCAATAACTACTATGTTAATATTTTGTTTCAAATATTAAATATTAATATTTCCTTTCATTAAATTCAAATTCCAATTTCATTTGAAAACCTTATTCTTTACACAAATAAAATCACTATTTTATTTTTTTAATCAAATTTGACCAATCGGGATTATTTAATTCTCTACCCTAAGTCGAGTTCATTTGGGTATTTATCATTTCAACCAGATTCCATTCCAATTCAAAAATCAAAGCATTAGAAAGGGAACTTGCAGTGTGATAACTGGGATGGTGTCAAGTAAATAAACAAGCAATAACAACAATCAATAACAATCCAATAATTAATTCAAATAATCCCAAAGTAATCGTGTTAATTCACATTGTTGTTTGTGTGAATTAATATAATTATTTCTAGAATCTACACTATCATTTCATGTAGATTAAAGATTATTACACTAATATTAATACCGTTCTTCACTGGTTATCTATTATTCAATTTCATACAACATCAATTTAATCAACAAACATTTAAATGGTTCGAGGTGTATTTTACCAGTTTCTGCGTGTCAACTAATTCAACATTTAAAGGGTCATATTATGCAAATGTCTTCTAATCAAATTTAACGCATATCAATCTAACTATCCTACGTCAATTTCAATTTCAAATTATTTGTCACTTACTACACTAACAATTTAACGTCTAATGTCAAACAACAAACAATCAATCATTTATCAACCAAACTGGTTTATCATTTCATAAATAACAGATTATGGTGTCAGGTGTCACAGGTGAACTGATACAGGTAATAGCATATGTAAAACAGTGTACATAACTAACTGCAGCATATTTCAATTGTCGTTTCAATTGAAATCGGATTCAATAAATAAAAGAACATTAATCGTGAGTGATTTCTCACCTTTCAAGGCTAGAGACGATAGATAACACAACAAGCTATGAATTCCAAAGCAAAGCTAGATTGGCATGAATTTGACGATCAAAGCTGATAAATTGAAATCGATGAAATAACATAATTAGCTTGATAAAATTTGAAATTTGAGATGCATATTATATTATTCTTCCCTATAGTCAATATTTAATTTAAAAATACATATACATTTTTAAATCAATATTAAATTTAAACACACACACAAATATATATACATATATATATATATATATATATATATTGAAATCAAAATCTATATATATCTAAAACTTGTATTTTACACATATAGCAATACAAAACAATCAGTTTCAATATAATATAATATAACAGTTGAAACACAATTGTAGTATAATTATATACTCTGGAAACAACCATTATAACTATATGCAACAAACAGTGAATACCATTGGCACCTTACATTTATGTAAATACGCATAAACTATCATATGTGTACATATACTTGAACAAATTCATATATACTAACATATAGATAGACCAGTATGAGCTAAACAGACAAAGAAAACTACAAATCAATAGAGAATATATATATATCGCTGTATATATACACACGCATGGTCTCTAGTACACATGCCTACATATACAACAACCGAAACTCACAAAACATATGCAACTCATATTTAACATTTACACTAATATATGTTACATACATACATATATATATATATATATAAATTTTTAATATAAACAACAGACATTTACACTAACTCATATATGTAAACATTTAGTCACTGATAAACAAAATCACAACCAATATCATAACCGTATGAAAATATATAACAGGTAATATACAACTAAAGGAAGGGCTGTTGCTTTAAAAATATATGTAGACGTAAAAGAAACTTGAAATACATATATACGGCTCACGGATATACTTTCAAATAGGAATATAACCTTAACGTATACATATATAACAATTAATATATATATACAATATATATCCGACGTCACTAATATATGCATATAAATATAATATAGTATCAAATAAACCTTGTTATACAACTTGAGTAAACTTTTCTTATAATATAACATATCATATATTACTGTTTTTTTTAAATATAACTCATATGAGAATTCTATATGTAATCTAGGAAAATCAGTAAGAAAAAAAAAACAAGTAGGCCTATTAACATATCAATCGTTCAATAGTTATATTGGACGCTCAAGCTGATTCTAAAACTTACATGCAAGATGGCAAGCAACCTAGAATGCACGAGCTTCCCTGATATTGGGCCGAACAGGGACGTGTGCTATACTCTTTTTTTTTCGAGGAAGTGGCTACGGCATAAATGAAGAGAGGGGAAGGAGGAAGGCGGATGATGCCGCGGAGGCCTTGAAGCTGGAGATGCGCACTGCGGCATGGGGTGCTCCGGTTGAGCTTCGGTGGTGAGGGGATGATGAGGTGGCGGTTGTGACGCAAGCAAAGGTGGAAACGGCTAAAGGCGAGGGAAGGCTGTGTGAGACCTGGGAAGGCCGAAACGTTCGCTGGCGGGTGGCGGAAAGCTACTATGCGTGGGTGGAGGAACATGACGGAGATGAGGCTGACATGGGTAAGGGTTATTTGCTCAGGTTCATATTTGAAGGTGGGTGGGATGGACGTGGCTAGGGGTTGATGAAACACGGCCGGCAAAGGGAGACTCCAGGTCTGGTGAATGGATTTGGTGGAGATGGCATTTGGAGATGCTAGGTGGCATGTCTAGGTTTCTCTTCATAAGGTTGGAGGGAGGAAAGAAAAATAGAAAGAGTGGACAATGTTATTGGAAAGGTGGATACAGAACGTTGGTTTATGAGAAAGGAGGTGAACATTTAAGTGAAAAGTCAGTGAAATGGTACTGCAATAAATAAAGCAACGTGAGAACCGAAGGTGAAATGACAATTCTCAATAAATAATAAAGCAGCTGACTCTCTCACTTCCGCCGTTGAAAATTGAATGGTCACGGAATGTTAAAAAGCTTCAAAATGGATACCGATGCATCATCCGTTTCCACGGATTTTACCGCGTACTGAACTCCGAACACAGAATTGAAAATACCACATAGATCAGCACTACGAGATGATCATAACGGTATACAAATATTAGTGATTCGATTGAAGTATAAAATTTCAAATTTTCCTACTGGCGGAAAATGCAAGAAAAACGCAGGAAAATAAGATTGACGGTGCTAAAGATATCTGAATTTAGAAAAACGAAAAATTACGTCTTGCTTAGAAGATGGTTTAAAAATTTTCTATGTAAAAATATTTAGGTTTCGAAAACGTTTTATTTTCATCGAATTTTAACTGATTAAATTGAAGTAAATTTACGCGCGAAATAAACTTTCGTATTTTCGGACGAAAATTTACCCGTTGCTATGTTTAACTAGACGCATTCCAAATATTAAATTTATATTTCAAAATTTTATTTTATTTCTTTTTTTTAATCAAATTTCACACAAATTCAGTTAATTAAATTAATTAAAACCGTTAAAATATCCGGGTTGTTACAAATCGTTAGTCAATAAATCAACTATCAGGAAAAATCAAAATAATTGTATATGGAAAGTAAATCGCATACTCTTAAAACTACCCGTCAACTTCAAACTTGTATTGTCCCTCTGTTGAAAATGAAGCAGGGCATGTAAAGGTCGTATTACCTCTAAGACATGCCTTGACGGCATTTTTAACTTCAGAATAGAGACAAACTTCCATACCTCAATGTTTAGTACGAGCAACATCATTTATGGAATTTAATTTAATATCATTTCCATAACCGAATCAAGCTTTTAAACTTGTTGAACTAGATTTTTGTTGGGACTTCACTTCACAAACAATACCTTTGAACAATCATTATTAAAATCGATTAATTAACTTTAACCATGATTAATTACTTCAATCATCATTATTTAAAATAATTAATTAACTTTAAACATTATTATTACTTCAAACACCATTGCTTAAAATGATTGATTAACTTTAAAAAATCATTATTAAAATGATTAATTGATTTTAAAACATCGTTAATAAAATGATTAATTAACTTTAATACATCATTATTTAAACGTTTAATTAACCTTAAACATCATTATTTAAAATGATTAACAAATTTTAAAACATCGTTAATAAAATGAATAATTAACTTTAATACATCATTATTTAAATGATTAACTAACCTTAAACATCATTATCTAAAATGGTTAAATAATTCTGAAACATCTTATTAAATTGATTAATTAATTTCAAAATATCGTTAATAAAATGATTAATTAACTTTAATACATCATTATTTAAATAATTAATTAACCTTAATCTACATTATTAAAATGATTAATTAACTTTAAGCATATCATTATTTAAATAGTTAATTAACTTTGTAAAAACCCAAGCACAAGATCCAACAGAATGAATTTCCAAACAGATGATATTTTCAAAGTGCTGATTTAGCAATAGTCGTTATACGAACACTTCCATAAACACTTTCATATATCGTTTATTCATCCAAGCATCACATAGCATAAGCATGGGCATATATACAAAGGAAAATAACATTCATAAAACATGAAGAGCATCACTCGTAATTATTATTTTTTACTTTTCGACTAATCTTAAGTTATTAACTAATTACCAAAGATGCCATCCGCTTAAGTAGAAACCAAGCCAACAATTATTACTTTCTAACACATATAAAAAAGCAACTACTAAACATTATTATTATTTATAACAAATATTAAAACTTTAGGCTTTAGAGATGAGATTTACTCACTAAAAATAAACCGAATCCAAACTAAACCTACTACCACTTTGCACTAAATCTGAACTTCATTTTTCTTCTCAAAGATTTGATTTTTGAGGTCTTATAGGAGTTAGATGGTTTTGGCCAATTGGTAAATGGGCTTGGCCATGCTTGGTTTAGGTGGCATTAGGTCTTGATGTGGTGTATATACAAAGTGGAAAAGAGAGGATTTTTGAACATGGAAATTTAAGAAGGCCGTGAACATGGATAATAAAAGCTTGGAAAAGTGAAACAAAAGTTTGGAAATAGTAAAGAAGTGAAAATGAGAGTATGAAAAAGAGAAATTTTTTTATATAAAATGAAATATGTACATTACATATTTACCCCTTTGTCCTTTACCCTTCATAAAACATTGCCACATCATGCTCCTAACTGCCATTCCACGACAACCTACAAGCCAACCCCCTTCATTCTATCACATCACCTCTTTTGTGATGTGATATCAACTTTAACTTATTTTGTAAATTTCACTTTTTAAAATTTAAAAGAAAAGTCAAACTTGCTGAATTTGTTTGAGTATATTTTTAAGCCAAAATTTAATCAAATCACTTTATTAATAAAACATACGTTGTTTATATAAATGTGTACACAAGTACACTAGTGTACACAACGTGTTCTAACAACTTTTGGTCGATGAAAAGTTGAAAAATGATTTTCGGTCACATTTCGACTTTTGTACGACCTAATTATTTCTGTAAACTGAATTTTAAAGCGACTTTGCCATAATTAGTTATTATTAAAAAGAGGTCTAACTGTGTTATAAAATCCATTATTTAAATATTTAAAAATATATTAAATATTCAAATTCAAAGTGATTAAATTGTCGGTCGTTATATCCTTCCCTCCGTATAGGAAATTTCATTCTCAAAATTATTCATAAACAATAGAAAATATCGAAAGAAATCCAAATGATACCATTCAGTAAATAGGGTCAAAGAAAGTGATTCC
Organism: Allium cepa; assembly: GCA_030765085.1. Taxonomy (NCBI): domain Eukaryota; kingdom Viridiplantae; phylum Streptophyta; class Magnoliopsida; order Asparagales; family Amaryllidaceae; genus Allium; species Allium cepa. Next base: position 222,433,815 of record CM060945.1, read on the forward strand.
ACCACAACTTGTGAGTACACTTAAAAGATACAACAATATACAAACAACGACAACAACAACTCAGGATAAGAAGCCCTAATTTTGTCCACGATTTTTCGAGTACAATCTCTATCATCCCCACTCCACTGAATCGTAAAATGGTTCACATCCTTCATCCTTAATCACTTTATATCCTGGGCGATGATACGAATAGACTGCCTAAGAAAGTCAGCTTAATCTAAATTTCCAAATCAATTTGTTGTGCCGGTTCCACTATCGTCGAAAGATCGTGTACGTACTTACGTAAATGAGAAATGTGAAATACGTTGTGTAAATCAGATAGACTATCTGTTAACTTTACTTCATATGTAAGTCCACGATCCGGTCTAGTATTCAAAAAGGCGTAATATGTTGATGGGCCAGCTTCCCTAATTTCCCAAACCTCATAACACTTATCAATAGAGAAACTTCCATAAACACCGAATTTCCAACTAAGAACTCTATATCGATGCACTTTGATCTATAAAACTCTTACCGAATCTTTAACTGTAAACTTTTCAAGGCATTAATTTACAATTAAAACAATCCACCATTTTGTCTTAAAGAAATTCACCACTTTCAATAATTGCATTGCCTTTCCAAACTTTTCCAAAACTAATGGTGGTACATTTCCAAAGTTGTCTAAAACCATAATTATATTTCTAAAAATTTCCAACTTATACAGCCTCTAAGAAGATATGGAGGAAAGAGCTTTCAAATTTATTGCATAGGAAATATAACATTGAAAAATGAAAGAATAGAAAAACAAAGAAATTGAAAGCTTTTTTAATTCAATAAAATTTTAAATCGAGAAGTTAATAAATGGAAACATTTTTTTCAACTTCTCAAGTCATCAAAATTTCCTTTTTTAAATTAAAATCACCTAAAAAAATGTTTCACCACCTTTTATAAATATACAACCTCTTTTAAAACTTTTTGCAATACAAACGGTGGTACAACTTATAAGTCATCTAAAATTATCAAAATTTTCTAACGTATAAGATTTTCATTTCAAAATCTTTAGACATGTAATTTCAAAATTTTCAATGGGGTTTCAAAGAAACATTTTTATCAAATTATGTCAAAAAATGTAGGATTAAAATTTGTTCTTTCTTTTAAACCTTTATACTTTACCCTTTAAAACTCTAATTTCCTCTTTGTGGTGATAAATGCTTTCCTTCTTACAAAAGTCTCTACCTTTTCTTACTTTTTTGTTTTATTAATACACAACACCTTCATTTATTACCTCCATAAATGTTAATTTGTCCATATTAAGTGTCAGCCTATCGGATGTTTCCTCAAGGTCATTTATTTCCTATCTACTTTTCCATCTATGGTCTGCCTTACTATTAAATATGTCTATAGGGACCATAATGATAAGGAAGACTAGGTCCTATTAAGGAGTCAATAACTATCTAACTTCCAGGGTGCTTCCATAAGTTTAGGTCATGCTTTCCCTAGTTTTCTCCTACGGATTTGATCTCTACTCTATGGATAATCGGGGTAGGAGTAGAAATTACCTCTATTTATTCTTCCAACTCATACTCGCCTCGCCCATTCTTTTGGAATATGGTCCCAACTACTTCTATAGTCGAAATTCATAGAGTTAAGCGTAAAGTCAAAATAAGAGTGTGTGTGTGTATTATGAGTGTTCGAAAAAAAATTGAATTTTTTTTTCAAAAATAACAAGTATGCCACGCATGCGTATAGTATACTTTCCTCATTGATCAGGTAACCTAGGTTCTGATACCAAGTGTAACAACCCACCCTGGAATGGACCTAAATTTCAACCCAGAAAAGGCCCATCGAAACATAGATCCATTCTATGGTAAGTTGTTGGTAATAAAAAGAAATAACATTGCAAAGCCCTAATTGAACTTTTAAAATTCAAAACGGATGGAACAAAATATAATAGTAAAGTGTGCCCATTTATTTCAAAACCGTAAAAATATCGTAACACAAAATCAAATAAAAACCATACTATAATATCTATTACAAAAATTATTTAAATCCATGGGTACATATGAAAGCAATTAATAATAAATACTAACACTTGTCAAGTTTCTCCATCTTTAAGCATCGTCACCACCATCACTCCGTCCTTAACTTGTTTTGAGGAGGGAGTCAGACAAACAAGTGCCTAGTCAATAAAAACCTCGAATCTTACCTTGTAACAACCCTGTTATTGGTGATTACCTGTAATATTAATTATAATGCTAGTTATAACTTAATATTGACAATAAAATAAATTGGAGAAGATAAATTTTGTTAAAATTGTACATTATAAATAAACAATGTGATTTAGGAATAAATATTGGGTTTAAAATTGATTGTTTGGATATTTAGTTAAATAAATTGAAAATATTGGTATTTTTATTAATTTTGAGCTAATAAATTAATTGGATGATCTATTTCAAAATTTATTTGTTGGAAATAAATATAAATTTATAAAAATAAAATTTATAAACTTTATTTTGTTAATTTTGAATGAAAACAATCATTTATATGATTTTATTTGGGAAAATGCAACAATATTGGAAGTTATTGCCAATATTAATCTTTTATTGATTTTAAAAGGAGAAATTAAAAGTAATTATGTATTTTATTAATTTAAAAGATGAAATATTGTTTAAAAACAATATTTTGATGATTAAATAATGTTAGAATGATTTATTGTAATTTATTTGAGAAGTAAATAATTTCGTATTAGTTATTGTATTAAAAATGGTGTTTTGTATTAAAATAGTGTAAATTGTCTAATATTGATAAAAATAAGGTTTTGTTCATAAAATAACTTCTTATAGTTAAAATAAATTTTATTTTGTTAAGATAACATTTTTATTCACATACATTTGGTTGAACTAATTTTATTTTATTTTAAAATGAGGAAATATGAAAATGTACTGATTAAATAGGTTAAAACATGTACATTACTTAATATTTCTCTAAGTATAAATGGAGTTTGGGTTTATTACATATGGTATTTGAATCCAATTAGCTATCCTAAGATTTCTGGAAAGAGGTAAAGCATCTATAATTAATTCCTCTTCCACCTCCTTCTCAAACTCATTATATACAAAAAGAAAAAAAAGAAATCAATAGCCTCCCTTCTTAAAAATTAAATTTCTCTCAAAAAATGCAGAAAAATTCAAATAGAAAATCATAAAAACAAAGATTACACAAGGTAATCCAAGCCAATACTAAATTAATTTCTTCAAAATCTTTGAATTTGAGATGAATTGTCTGTAGTTCTTTTTCTGTTTGTACCGCGTGTCTTCTTTCCAACTATTACAGGGTCTTGAAGCACCTCTTCTTCACCAAAGCTTGCAACTTGCTATAGAATTCTTGCTAATTTGCTAAAGTGAGTACAATACTCACAATTGATAACTAAAACCAATGATGCAGTAAAGAAATTTCGCTCAGAAAAGTTACTTTATAAGTTCTATTCTCCATTTCTTGTTTCTATGTTTTTCTAGTTTCTGGTTGCTATTTGAGTGGCTGTAACTCTTTGATTTTGCCATGAATTGCTGCCAAATCTTTTCCCTATTTGAGTTTACCCTATTAGAGTTTAGTTGTTATCTTAGTGCATGTCAAATTTCATGGCAAAACTTCTCTATTTGATATGTCAAAATGATGCTAGAAAATAAGTACGAGCAAGAAATCAACAGGCTGGAAGATCCCGTAGCCTAGATCGACATGCAGGTCGACCTAAAGCCTTCCAAGTTAGCATGGCTATCGACCTAGGACTTCTTAGGTCGAAATGGAGGTGGACATGCTTGTCGACCTGCATGGTGACTTGTGTGTGTGAGTTCCTTGGCAATTTCCTTCTTACTTCCAGCAGCTTTTTTCTGTATTATGCTATGCTTTTACCACTTATTCTTGTGCATTTTTGTAATATTTTTGAATGTGATTGAGGGCTATGATGCCTATTAATAGACTAGACAAGATTTGGCGAGTCTGAATTTCAAATTTTAACTAAATTTGAATTGAATTTGAATATCGGTTTTTGAGTTTTTTCTATGATTTTCTTCGATTTCGAGCACTGTTTCTTCCAAACAAATTTTTACATAATTTTTATAATAAATTGTCTTCTAAATTTAGTATTGTATAATATTTTGAAATTATATTAAAATAATTTTAAAGTTATTAAAATATATTTATTTCCTATAATAAGGAAAATTTTCAATAAATTTATTCTAAAACGATTTCGAGAAATTATTTTAAAATCCTGTTTTCTCAAGTAAATTATTTTATAAATAATATACACTATTTACACTCTTCTAACGTATAAGGAAGAGAATTAAATGATTTAGTAAAACACGTGGTATGGGACACGTGCATTTACTTTTTTAGTTAATTCCAGACTTGTACGATCAAAACTATTCTTGGATACTAGTTTGAGTTGATATTTGGGATTTGCCATTTTATGTTCATGTTTTGAGATTTATAATTCCCATTTTTGAGAGTTATCTTAGATGGCCAATATTTGGCGACATTTGTGGTTCGAGATCTCCTAATTTTGGAGTTGTAATCTATGAGTATATTATTTTACATACCGTTGAGATGAGGCAAGTTATGAGATTCTAAGTTTTGAGATTTTGATGATTTTGTCTTCTATGTGGCGTTGACCAGTGGTTAGGAAACCGTTAAGTGGGAACATGTGGTATGAGATGCACTGTTACCATTTTTAGTTTCCTCTTTGGGAGTTTGTGACACATTATGGTTTTACCAGTACTATAGACCTCCGACGCATTTGGGATTTACACAACTTCGGTCATATGAGTTTTACAACTTCTGTTGCCTATGATCAACGACATCGGTCGTCTGAGATGGGCAACTAATATATATATATAGCACTTGTTTGAGTTTGGCACGTGAAGCATTGCTTCGGCATGCAATCTCGGATTTCTCCAATCCGGGGATTTTTCTGAGTTTTTGATTTATTTCGATTTCACCATTTTGAGATGATGATATTATTTGTAGCCTTGAGTTAGAAATTTATGGTGATTTCAATATTGATATTTTGAACTTTTATAAGAGTTCCTTGAGATATGAGTTTGGATATTTTGATGTTCTCTTATAGCTTTTGAGTTGCTTATTTGTACTTATGTTGAATAATTTTGAGTGTGAATCACATATGATATGTTGAACCTATTCATGAGCAAACTTTGAGCCTTTATAGAATTTCCCCTTTAGAATTATGAATTGAACTTTATTTATATCATTCCTTTCTATTTAAAGGAATGTTTCCCTTATGCACTTATATCCCTTTATTGATTGCTAATATCATGTTCTAGTTAGCCCGACCCATGTATTTATTACTTGGGTCAGACCGAGTTGCAGGATAGGATCTATTGGACTTTTGCTATCTATACCTTTTGGACTTCTCTATCGACGTTGGACATGAGGCATATTTTTTAATATTATTTTGTAGTGGACTATGATATGTATATTCTTTTGTAGGGATGTATGTATATATTGTGGTTGTAATACCACTTACAACATGTTGTATTTCATTTGATGTATGTGTATTGTATATCATCTGTGTTGTTGTTCTATGATTTATGATTTATATTGTTATTGTGTTTTATTTCTAAATTGATCCTGTAGCAACCATAGTGTTGTATTAGATAGGAATTAAGTATGTCGATCATTTGAGACAAAATGGAAAAAAAATTTAAGTACCAAATTGACATACTTAGCTCTTATCCAATGCTAGACAATGATGGTCGCCCTTAACCAGCCCTATTCTTCGCATTATCAGATAGAATTACTTAATAATTCTAACCCAACCTTGTCCTTAACCTTTTCTAGTCTTATGGGAGTAGATAAGTGGAATATGTCTAGGAATGTAAATTTAATTCCGTAGTTTTCCTTATTTAATGAATTTGCATTGCTAATATCTAACCTTTTGGATAATCCTATCTTATCTTAACTTTCAGCTAATGGCTGCAAGAGGAAGAAGTCGAACTTCGAAGGCGGTACCATCCAGTGGTTCTCGTTCGAAAGGAGTGTTTATGTCGACCGATCAAATAACTGAGCTTCTTAGGTGTACTCAGCCTCCTACTCCTACTCATCCCTATCCTCTATGCAAATATGCATTTGTGCGTATGTGCAGCGACTTCACCCATCTTAGAGGCCAGTCGTTCAGAGGCTCCGAGTCTGTTTTAGAGGTTCAAGCTTAGCTCCGAACATGCAAGCATACCTTTACTCGCATGCAGATTTTCGATCATCATTGTGTTCTTGTAGCATCGATTATGCTTCCAGAATGAGCACTTGACTGGCACGAACTTCTTATTACCAAGATAGACGAGTCCACTCTTACTTGGCAGCAGTTTAGAGCGCGGTTTAAGCTCAAATTATAACTAAGTCTGAGAAAGCTTTCCAAACCCATCGGTTCCTTGAGTTGATGCAAGGGAAATCATCCGTTCCATAGTATGTTTCACCTTTTAAGTCCTTATCCAAATATGGAATCGAATTTATCAACACTCCCTATAAGAAGAATCATAGGTTTGTCTCTCGTTTGAAGAAGTATTTGAAGAAGTCTCTTATGCTTCAGCTTAAGCTATCATTTGAGGAGCTAGTAGATTTGGCGCTTCACCTCGAAGACGTCGAGAATGAGCAAGATGGTAGTGATGAGATGGAGCTTCGTAAGAACTCCAATAAGAAGAAGTTTCCCTTTCAGAAAGTTAAGTCTTTTGCTCATAAAAAGAAGAAGCCATTTGCCCCTAGTTCACGTTCTGGTGCAAAGCCTCATTCTCACATGTCGTGTTTCAATTGTGGTTCTCATGATCATTTTATTCGAGAGTTCCCTAAGCCTATCATTTGTCGCAGTTGCAAATAAGAGGGACATTGGTCTTCCCAGTGCCCTAATTCATCTAAGGGTACATATTCGAGAAAGCTTCTTGTGATGGATGCTTCAGGCGGTTCCTCTAAACCCAGGGGTACTTCTTCTTCTTTTCTCTAGAGTTTTATATTATTTTATGATTATTCTATTCATGTTCTCTATGGTACGAGCGCTTCATATTCACTTAAATCAAAGAAGCTTATTAATGTTACACCATTGATGTTTCTTACTTTGTCTTTTCTTGAGGGTTGTGAATTCTATTGAGGGGATTCGCACTACCTATAGAAGGACTATGGGATTGTTACTTGAAGCTAATCTTTTCATGCAAATTAGCACGCTATTTTCTATTTAGAGTTTGGAATGTTCTGCGTTGGAGTGGCTTGCATATTATCAAGCCACATTCTGTGATTCAAAGGGTCCTATATTATGTATCCTAATTTAGCTGGCTTGATATCTCTTGTTCTTCGGAATGTTAATAATGATTCTGAAATATCTGTATTCACCCTTAAGTTTCAAAATGTTGGTCAACAGCTGATTCTCTGCATCTTCCAACCAAAGATCTCCAAATATTCTTTCACAAGATCTAAGCTACGTCTACACTCCAAGAATATCTTTAGTTCTATAGAACAGTTTCCCGCCCAAAGTGGTAAAACTGTAACACAAACCAACAAAGTTCATAGGAGGCTGAACTTGCGCTACCACTTCCTCTAGCAAATCTGCAACCAGAATACTAGCATTTCTAGGTATCCTACCATTAGCAGCTATTTGTGCCACAATTGGTCACAAACCCAAATATCGTGAAAGCACCAATTTATGTACACAGATCATAGATTCAAGTAATGTAGAGAATGAAAAATGAAGAGTAATAACTTAAAATGGAAAGAAATAGATAGAGACACAGGATTTATAGTGGCTCGGCTATCTATGGCCTACGTCCACGTCAAATGCTAATCTTTTATTGACTTTTCTTGTTGGTTACAGCTGATTACAGTGGATTACAATGATAAAATTCGAGTACAACAACAGTTTTGTAGTGCCAAGATGTTTTCGGCGGAGTCTGGACGTCAGATAGCCAAAAGATCCCTTTTCTATAGGCTCTGAGGTGCTATTTGTAGGTGTAGACCATAAATATCTTGCTTACATTTCGAGAGACTTCTTCTGGCATGTAAGTGGACCCACGCGATTGACCCCAGGCGATTTCGACTCAATCCGTGATCGATACGAACGTATTTCGCATCGATCAAGATTTTGTACAATAGAGTCGAAATTTGGCAAGGACCTACTTTAGCTCGAACGTAAGCTCCTATGAAAATTTCCTAGCATTTGGACTTATAGATCTCAAGATATGATCGATCCGAAATGTAGTGCTCTTGGTTTGCATCGATCGTTTCGTATCGATAGTTGCTCGAATCGACATCATGCACGTGTGCGTTGATGTCGTGACTCCATTTTCATGGCTCGATCCACTTTCCATTCCATGTTGAACGTTTCTTCCCTCGAATCGTGCACATTCTTCGTTCGCATCCATGATTCGTGCTCATTTGTACCCATAGTTTCACATTGGTACGTTTGTATCCAACTTCTTACATCGTTACATTCGCATCCATCAATTCATGCCCTTTTTCATATCGATTCCAGGAGAACATTTCGTATCGATCTTGTACGTGTTGATCGATACGAAATAACCATGGAGAATACATTCTTGATCGATGCGAAAAGGTCGCAAGGTGATGGATATGAAACAGGGATTGGAAGGGCCAACAGTTGGATGTGAAACTCAATCTTAGGATGGGTACGAATGAAGCCTTACCTAGTGGATACGAATCAGAACAGGTCCTGATGGGTACGAAAGTATCAAGTTTTTCATGACCGATACGAAAGTATCGATTCGAAGCATGCCACCTATTCTGATTTGGATCGACACGAAATCATCGAGTCGAAACCTTCCTTCCTCCTTCTCCTCTGATCGATACGAAGGATGAATTTGTATCTGTTTTGATGGATACGAAATCGTACAGATAAGAAATGTGGGGTTCTCTTGCATACATATCCATCATTATCTTGAGCAACTGAATTTCGTTTGACTTGAAACTTGAAACATAGCCCCTTCTAGCTTTGCTCCTCATCTTCTACCAATTTCACCCTAATCTAGTTTGGTCAAATTTGGTCGTTGTCCATCATGTTTGCACCAAAATTGGTCACAACACTCTTCGGGAGTCGTTGAAGAGATAATAGTGAAGAATATAAATTCAAAACAGATATTATCCAACAAAAACTCCAATCAACAGTAAAGTAAATGCGCAGACAAAATTTCGTGGCATTTGGATCAGTAGATTGAGAGATATGATGGATTCGAGGTGGGGTTCATTGCGTGGTTGTTTGGTTCGAAACCATCCATTCGAACCAATGGTTTCGAACCGATGGTGGCACATGCCTTCGTGGTGACATGGAGCGCAAACTTCGAACCGATCCGGTCTTCACTCCGAGTTGACCGCTTCGACTCCATATATCTCGGTGCATTCGAACCGATGAAAGACACATCATCATGGTTAGTTGACCCAGTGGGTTCGAATGAAGCTTCACAGGTGGGTTCGAACAAGGCTTCTGTGATAGGTTCGAACAACTGATGCTCGGTGGATTCGAACAAGGATTCTTTGGACGGATACGAGCTTTGCAACCCCTCCATGGACACGAGGTCCACCGATACGAAATAGATGGGTTCGAGGTTGATGAATTCGAGCCGAGGCACTCCGATGGGTTCGAAGTCCATCAATTCGAAGGTGATCGGTTCGAATGGTGTTTGACGATGGGTTCGAAGACACCTACCTCGATGGGTTCGAAACCAGTGCTTTCCCCTTCAAGTTGAATTGATCATAACTTGAGCGTATGAACTCGGATTGACTCGAAATTTGAGATGAAGGCTTCTATGGTCTTTCTTGTCTTGTCCTATCAATTGTAGCACAATCCGGACTCGGAAAAAATTCAGCGATATCCATAGTGAAACGAAGTATGGCCAATCTCTGATACGAACTATCCTTTGTTTTCGATCGATCTTTTGATGTCACGGCTTTGCCAAAATGTGGGATAACACATCATAACCTTGATTCCAACCGATCCCAAATCCCTGATATCCATCCTTTCTAGCCAGCTTGTTGATATTCCGGCCTTGACCAAAAGATGGGATAATATTTGCCCCCCAAAACATGCTTTGTGGTAAGAAGGTGTGTTTTGAATAATTCCGGATCCAAATCTGAAGTCCATATTCCGTCTATAGCCATACCATCCGATTCATAATCCAATCCTTTACCAAATCATGCCATCTGAGTGCATCATTCTTGACTACTCCGAGTCGATGTCCAATTCCAAATCTAGCAACCAAAGCCTTATCTAATTCTATATCCATTCGAACCCGATAACTGGTTCCTAATCTATCCTTATCCAATAAACAATAACCGAATCCAAGACCACTTTAGGTCGATATCCAAATCCTTAGCTGTTCATAGCCGATATTCGTATCCATAACCTCTACGGGTTTTTGCCGAGCGTAGCCCACACTCAGTGACCTGAGCCAAGCAATGCCTTGGTATCCATAGTCCAATGTCCCTGAACGCTGAGTAGTGCCATGGCTTAAGTCCTAAGCCAAATCTTGGTCATTCCGGAACCTCGCCAAGCATAGTCCATACTCGACGACCTAAAATAGTAACCGATAATATAGGGCCTAAGTCCTAGGCCAAATCCTGGTCTCTCCGAAACCTTGCCGAGCATAGTCCATACTCGACGACCTGAATAAGTCGATTAGCCATGTTTGGATAAAGTGACTTACCCCTTGCCAGGTATAATCCATACCCGACGACCGTTTACCTAAAAACCAAATAAAAATCTAATCAAAATCCAATCCAAAATCCAAATCAAATTAGAAAACCAAAAATCCACACCAGAAATCCAAACCAATATCCAAACATGAAAACCATCATCCAAACAAAAGTCCAAACCAGGAAACAAACAGAATCAGGAGTTCAAACCAAACTCCAAAACCAAACCAGAAAAACGAGCGTCCAATCCAAAAACCAAAAACAGATTTCACAAACCATAGTATCACGATTTATCATCATTCAGAGAATTCCTAGAAGCCATCTCCATGCTCGTACATGAGTAAATGACTTGGTCATTTGTCTGTAGTTTTCTACTTATTCCATATCATCCTTGTCAGTTGATAACCAACCGACCATCATTCATGTGCCTCACGCCATCGTTGTTTGAGGTAGATGGTGGCTGCTCCTATTCCATTGCCGCATTCCGAGCCCCGACATATTGTCGTAACTGGCCATTCCTTACATGCTCTTCAATTATATCCTTTAGATGCTTTTAGCTGTTGGTATCATGTCAATCCAAATCGTGGAAGAAACAATGCCTTCATAATGCCCTTTCACGTTCCGAGGGTTCTATCCTTGTTGGCCTTCGATAAGGAAGGCTATTCTAAGTCTCCATGAATATCCGTTATAATGTCTCGTTCAATCCTATGTAAGTGGAAAGTTTTGGCTCCGTCCACCCCTTCCTAGCCTTTCCCGTTTCATCATCAAGCTTCCTTTTTTCCCTTTTCCCTATCTTTGTCCGAGCTTCCACTGGATGGCCCTTCATCCACATCCGCGTTCACTTCCTTCAAATTCATATCTGAACTTGTATCCTCCTGCCAAAGGAATCTCTCAGCTTTGTGAAAGAATTCCCAGAGATTCATTGGTGGGTCCCGTATCAATAACACTTTGAAATCTGAATTCTCTCTGACTCCTGACATAGCTGCCATTAAAACCATCGACGGATCCGGCCGATCCACCGAAAAAACCACTACATTGAACTGAGTAAAGAAATCCCTGAGAGATTTCTCTGCCCTTTGCTTTACTGATGTTAGCGTCATTACGTTCTTTGGCCTTTTGATATTCGAAACTGCTTCAAAAACTTGTCCACCAATTCTGTTCACGTCCTGATAGATCCTTCTTCCAGCCGTCTGAACCACATAGCAGCTATATCCATCAAGTACAGATGGAAACATCGGCCATAACTTCCTCTTATGCCCCCAGCACTTCCATGTGTCTTGTGTATTTCATCAAGTGATCGGTAGGGTCAGTCTTGCCATTGTATACCTCTAGCGTAGGTAGCTTGAATTCTGGTGGATTCTGAGCCTTTCTGAAATCACAAGTAAACGGACTCATGTTCACTCCTTCTAGATCTCTATTTGTCAAACCTCCATGCATAGTTAGTCTGATAATCTCAGCCAATCCAGCGTTGTCCATCAAGGGTTGCCCCCCGAGGCCTCGAGGGATTTTCGACATGTATCTTCATCACGCACTCCTGTATTCCTTCCATCATCTTGTTGTGCGGTATCACCTAGTGTTCATCTAGGGATCGGTTCATCATTGCCAGATGGTGTGCCCCCGAGCCTGGATCCATTCTGATTTGCAATTGTGTGATGATTAGGGGTTGTACCCTGTTGAGATTCCCCATTCAATTGCCTGTTTGGTCCTTCTGCTCCAGCTCCATGGATCTGTACTCCTGAAGCTCACTCTGTTCCTGCTTGTCCAAACTATCTAAGGAGGTTCTACATCATTTCCTCCTGCCTTTTTACAAACTCTTCATGCATAGCTCCCATCATCATCTCCGTCTCGTCTCTGGTAATGAAAGCTAAAATCTAATTAGCCCCAGATGATACCTCCTGGCTCCCTTCATGCTAACTTCTCTCTGTTGTTTGTCTTCTACTTGATTGATTTATTATAGCTATTCAGATCTGAATCCTTAAGCCTCAAAATTTATTATCCAAGCGGTATAATCCCTTCGTTAGCTTTTCTCAATGAAAGCACTAAAGTTTTTACGCCAAAATTGGTCACAAACCCCAAATATCGTGAAAGCACCAGTATATGTACACAGATCACAGATTCAGGTAATGTAGAGAATGAAAAATGAATAGTAATAACTTAAAACGGAAAGAAATAGACAGAAACACAGGATTTATAGTGGTTCGGCTATCTCCGACCTACATCCACTTCAAAGTCAAACTTTTATAGACTTTCCTTGCTGGTTACAGCCGATTACAGTGGATTACAATAATAAAATTCGAGTACAACAGCAGTCTTGTAGTGCCAAGCTGTTTTCGGCAGAGTTTGGACATTAGCCAATTATATAGGCTCCGAGGCGCTATTTGTAGCGTAGGCCGTAAATATCTCGCTTAAATCTCGAGAGACTTCTTTTGACACGTGAGTGGGCCCAAGTGATCGACCCCAGGTGATTTTGACTTGATCCGTGATCGATCAAGATTTTGTCCAATGGAGTCGAAATTTTGCACGAACCTTCTTCAGGTTGTACGTAAGCTGCTATGAAAATTTCATAGCATTGGGACTTGTAGATCTCAAGATATGATCGATTCGAAATATAGTTCTCTTGGTTCGCGTCGATCTTTTCGTATCGATAGTTGTTCGAATCGACATCATGCACGTGTGCATTGATGACGTGGCTCTATTTTCAAGGCTCGATCCACTTTCCAGGCTATGTTGAACGTTTCTTCCCTCGAATCGTGCACATTCTTCATTCGAATCCATGCTTCGTGCTCATTCGTACCTATAGTTTCACATTGGTACGTTTGTATCCAACTGCTTGCATCATTGCATTCGCATCAATCAATTCATGCCCTTTTTCATATCGATTCTAGGTGTACATTATGTATTGATCCTATATGTTTTGGTCAATACGAAATAACCATGGAGAATGCATTCTTGATCGATACGAAAAGGTCATAAGGTAATGGATATGAAATAGGGATTGGAAGGGTCAACAGATGGATACGAAACTCAATCTTAGGATGGGTACGAATGTAGCCTTACCTGATAGATACAAATCAGAACAACTCTTGATGGATAGGAAAGTATCAAGTTCTTCATGATCGATATGAATGTATCGATTCGAAGCATGCAGCCTATTCTCATCTGGACCGACACGAAATCATCAAGTCAAAACCTTCCTTCCTCCTTCTCCTCTGATCGATACGAAGGACAAATTCGTTTTCGTTCTGATGGATATGAAATCATACCAATACAAAATGCGAGGTTCTCTTGCATACATATCCGTCATTATCTTGAGCTAATGAATTCCATTTGACTTGAAACTTGAAACATAGCCACTTCTAGCCTTGCTCTTCATCTTCTACCAATTTCACCCTAATCTGAGTTAGGTCAAATTTGTTCATTATCCATCATAATCTTGATTCCAACCAATCCCCAATCCCTGATATCCATCCTTTCCTACCAACTTGTTGATATTCCGGCCTTGACCAAAAGGTGGGATAACATCAGCCATGCTAGTTTAAGATCCTCTCCTTCCTCCTCTTCTTACATCCATCTTCTATTACTTGAACAAATAATAGGTAACTTTAGAATACAAGAATTGGATTAAAATGGTTTAAGGAAACAATACCAAGGATCTAGAGCGAGACTTTAGAGAATAGATATTATTATTATAAGAATTACAAATACGCTCTCTCAAGAATAACTTGTTTTAAGGCATCACTTACCCTGTCTCTAATGAGTTGTACCCCAATTAGGCTAAGGTATTCGCTCAGTCAGGGCTTTCATACCCACTATAATGACCCTCCTTTCGGACCCTTGGCGACGATACTTAATACATCCATGGTATTCATGTGTCATTAAGCAAGAGTTTGAAAGAAGAGTTGTCATGGGTAAAATAATAGAACAGAAAATCTCACAACAAAATTGTTAATTACAATATAACAATACAATAGTACATAAGGATACTCATTAACATGGAGTTATCGGAGTTATATTGAAGTATTACTGCTATCAACCTAGGCAGTTATACATCCTGCCTTTACACTTGCTAAAACTAAATATACCTACATACATAAACATAGCAGCGAAAATGGATAACAAGATTGATAAGGATCCTCCTGCTCATCCACACCCTGTAAGAGCCCAAAGAAACCTGCTACCCTCGGACTACTCAAATATAAATGAGTACCCGATAGTTTAAGGAAATCAAATAACTCGGGTCAGAAAATAAGTTTGATATAAGTAAACTTCAAACAAATAGTGGAAATAAACAATAATATGTGAGACCAGCCACCACATGCGAACGAGTTTCCGCTCAAAAGAACAACATCCAATCACAAGTAATGCTATAACACCCCAAATTTTTATTAACATTATTTAGGAGATTTAATTATAATAAATTAAATAGACTAATGTAGAGTGATAAGGAGATTAAGATTGGAAAATAAATGTAGTGGTCGCGCTTATTAGAACAAATGAACTTATAAATGGTTAAGTGTTAGCTAATTAATCATAAGGGCGTTAAGGTCATTGTCGCCCATGTTCCTACCCTTATACTATTTTCTCTTATCCATACACGTTCAATTTAACATAAGCAAAAAAATATAAACATAAGAAGAGAAGGAGATGGCCATTAGGAGGAAGATAAGAAGAGAAAACTCAAGTAAACCTTGGGATTCAATCTAGAACAAATCAATCTCGACCAATCTCCAATTTCCTTATCCAATCTAAGGTGATTAATAATTGAGACATCTCTATTTTTTTATAATCATATGACTTCGAATTTAAAGGTAAATTCATTTTTATGATATATTGGATAATGATATGCTTGATATATAGTTTATACGATTTAAACAAGATTGTTTAAAAGATGTTATACATGGATTTAGGGAAAAATTGAGATTTAATGATGTCTAAATGCCACGGGAAATTTTTATGTTATGAGAAACATGATTTTGGAGTTGAGTTTCAATTTTTATAATTTTCCAAGCTGTGGAGAATTAGTTAAGAATTTTCAAAGGAAAATATGATTATTTGGGTTTATAAATTTATTTCGAAAATTACGTTAAGAATTTGGCTCTGAAATTTTAATATGTTAGGAAACATGATTAAAGTGAATTTCTAGAAATTTTTGGGAATTTTACTCAGTGATTTAGTATGGAAATTAAATTATTCTGAAAGGAGGACCTAAATGATTTAATTGTTTTGTTAATAGGAAGGGCTTATTTGATAATTGTTGTTCAGTTTTTAGATCTGAGAAAATGCGCAAATTTTAGTAAAATGATTTGAAATTTTAATGCACCTAATCATGTGTTTACAAAATGGGCAAGTTAGTCACAAAAAGTTTGCTTAATTTAGTAAAAATGACCTTTTACTCAGAATAGTGGGTTTCGCCTCCTTTGGAAGGAGCTTTTGATCCAGAGCTTCCGCCTCTGACCTAGTCGAAACCCTCAATTAGGAAACCAAACACATGTTATCACTTAGTTGGTACATAGTGGATTGAAGAAAGGCGGAAGGTAAGGTGTCGAAACGTGGCTTCCGAAGGTGTCGATGCATTTATTTTGTTTCTAAAAGATAAGCATTTGCTTGCTTACTAATGGATTTCGAAGCAGTCGAAACCAATGGCTGTTAAAGGGTATTTCAAAAGAGGCTTTCGAAGGAGAGTCGCCGCCTTTGTTTTAAAGAAGTTGCTTCCAAAAGAGTTACCTAGCTTTTAATTGAATTTTTCGAAAGAGGTAGTTTTGACCAAATTGCAACCCTTCTGTGACTTGATGCCTTTAGATGGTATTGAGGACATCAATGCTGTCGAAAGGCACTATTTGTTTTATAAGTATAAGCCAATTCCTACTGGTGTTGAAAGGGGTTAGGGATTTCAAAGGCAATAGCTTTGAAAGGGGTTTCGAAGCCAACCTTTAGTTGTTTTACACAGATGTTTTAATGCTTTCAAAAGGATGGTTTCGACACCATTAAGTTTCCCCAATACTCTTATGAAAGAAAGATTGGTTTTGAAAGAGATGCTTTCTCTTATGTTCACTTTGACCCAAAATGATGTTTAAAAAATAAACCCAATGATTTCGAAAGAGTGACATTCAATGATTTCGAAAGGGATACTTTCACTTGGTTTCGAAGCTATGCTTCTAAAGTTAAAGGTAATGCTTTAATACAATCGAAAGGTTTTGAAAGAGAAATTTTAAAGTATTCGAAAGGCAGGAGCCTAATGTTTTGAAGATAGATTTTAATGCTTTTGAAGGAGGTCATCCTATGTGGTCGAAAGCAAGGTTTCGAAGGTATGAAAGGTTTTAAATCCAAACTCGTTTTCAAAAGGAAAATACGATGGCTAAATAAAGGAATTTTGAAATGACTTTAAGTATATAAAATTGAAGAAGCATTGCCTTGAAAAAAAAAATAGATTAAAGGAATTAACTATGTTTTATATGAAAAGTATTTCAAGGACCTTAAACCCACGAGAGTGGTATTGTTAAGTTGTTATGTTTGCTTCTTCAAATATGAATATATTCACAAGATAAAGGACCCATAACTGTATTTTAGGGATAAATGGGTAGAAGAACCAACTAGGTTAACCTAGTAGTGAATATAAATTGATTAAACTCTATAATTAGTAGAATTGCATCCAAGGAGTCAGGGAGACCAAAATATAGGATGCCTAAACCTTGAAGTTGTTTGGCGGATAGGTTCATTGTAAACCCAAGAAAACTATTATTAGGAAGTTATTGGGGGTAACCAACAGGTTCATAGTAAACCCATGAAAACTATGTACTAAGGATGGTTGGCAAGGGCCAATTGGTTTGTAGTGAACCCATGAAAACCATATCCGGATTAAGTATCAAAATCAGTCAGAAAGTTCCTAGTCAACCTACGAAAACTAGAATAAGAAAGAAGTTATTGGAGGCATCAGTAGGTTCCTAGTCAACCCATGAAAACTAGGCTAACAAGGGAGTTATTGGAGTAATCCATAAGTTTCTAGTCAACCCATGAAGGACAGGGTAAAAGATGAGTTATAGAAATGACCAATAGGTTCAGGGGAACCCATGAATTAATTAAGTTAATTGGAAAGGGCCTTTAGGCTCTTAGTGATCCAATAAAACTGTGAAATAGGATGTAACAACCCGCATATTTAACGATTTTATATTTAAATGTTTAATTTAAATATAGCGTCATTAGTCGGATTTTGGGTCCGAAAAGCTACTTTTTGCAAATGGCCGAAATGGAACTCGAAACTACCTCCATTGGTTCCAAAATGGCGTTTGCGATCTTTTTGAGTATAATCTTTGATATGTTAGGAGTTTGTGAAAATTTGGCTACTTTTTCCTACTTGGGCTTAAGTTTGGGTTCAGCCCCAATCTCCACTTAACCCTCTAACTCAACCCCTTCTCTTCATTCATCTCCTTTTCATTTTTATTTCTCAAGCTAAAACTGAAATGGTGGAAGGGAAAGAGAAATAGAAATTTGGAAGCCCTAGTTTCAACTTCCAACTTGATTTCTGGCTCCAAAATCAAAGAGAATCCATAGGTAAGTTCTTCTTCATATTCTCCAACTCTTCTCCTCTTCAATTTTAGAAAATTTCCTAAACCAAAATTGGGAAATATATGTTTTATTCTTATATTGAAGCTTGTTGAGTTGAAGTAGTGTTCGGTTGGTCTTCTCCTTGTTATTGAGCTTCTTCTTCATCTTCTTTGTTTTGGGTTAAAGGTGAGTTTTGAACTCACAGCTACTTCTCTTGATTTCTTTGATGTTGGGTATGAATTTCCTAGCACTTGTTCATATTCTCTTGCTTTTGGTTTGGATTGAATTGGTGAATATCCAAATTTTTAGTGTTTGGGTTCAATTCTTTAAAGATCCTAACTTTGATATTGGAACATGTTTTTGGTAGCGAATCAGAGAGCTAATGGAGCTGGGGTATCTATTGGCTAAGGCTCCTTAGGTCCATTGCTCGAACGGTCGCATTTTGAAAGAACTTGCATTTCATTGAAAAAAGGGCAGAAACTGCAAATTTATGCAGTTCGGCCGACCGAGCCTTGTAGCCGGTCGACCGACCTGCTCATGTCGAGTTTTTTTTATTTCCTGCATCTGGCCAGCCGACCGAGCCCTGCAACCGGTCGACCGACCTGCTCCTATTTTGCTGTTTTGCCTATTTTTGCATATTTTGATTTGTTTTCCAAATTTTATCGATTCAAGTGGCTTTTTAGTGGTTGTCATTGCATCTTTGGCTTTGATAACTTAATTTTGACTTCATTCACGGGTTTTCATAAATAATCCCTCTAAATCGTATTAAAAGTTTCCTTCTCCAATTCTTAAATTCTATTTATAATGCACACACAATTTCGCACTTCGAGTGGAGTGGAAGGGTGATTAAATGGTTTGGTAAAACACGGACCATGAATCCCTGCGTTTATCTTTCCGATTAGTCCCCGACCTATTCGATGGATTGTTTTGACCTTTGTGTCTGGTTTACCGATGAGATGAGGTGAACTTTGTACTGCTTTGAGTGTGAAATTAACTAACGAATAGTAAACAGTTTAGTGCGAACGAGTGGTTATGGGACTCACGTTACCACTTTTCGGATTCCTTTTTGAGAGTTATGACACATTCCGCCAATTAGTGGTGTCCAGTACTGGGTCTCTGACCTTCGCCACTACGGTTTGTTGCCTTCGGTTATGTTGCCTTCGGGTATGTTGCCTTCGGGTTTGTACCTTCGGGTTTGTGCCTTCGGGTTTGTTGCCTATAGTATCGCTTCCGATGTTGGTCGTTATGAGCCGCATAGGTGATATTGGGTTGCCCTTTAGTATCGCTTCCGATGTTGGTCGTTATGAGCCGCATGGGTGATATTGGGTTTGGAGTCTTCGGGCTCATGGGTCCTTGTTTGTACAGTACCGAGCTCGAGCAATTTTCTGATGTTTCATTCATATGTATATTCCCTTGTTATCGCCCTTCGGTGTTGGTCTTTTTGAGCCGCATGATGAGTAGCGTTTATCTTTTGGAACTTGTATACCTTATTGGTATTTGTTATTGCCTTTTTGGCTTGATTTGGGATATTTGCATCCTTTGTTTCTATATGTTGTCGATGATATGAGGCTTGTTCTATATGATTCATCTTTTGTTAGATGATTGTGTTATTTCCCTTGGAGATATCTATTATGCTTTGTAACCTTGCAGGTTTATTGTTGTTCAGTTTATCTAACTGATTTGTTTAGCTAGACTGACCCGTGTATTTTATACTCGGGTCAGACTGAGATGTTTCAGGTTAGGTGCATTTGGACTTAGCCTATTTTGCTTCCGCATGGACTACTTCGCTAGCTTCTTTTTGCCTCAGCTTTTTGTGTAGTCCCATTTTGTAGTAACTCTGATATTTATTCTATTGACTCGTCTGTACATTGTGGTCTACTATACCACCTGATTTGTATTATTTTGTAAACTCTGTTGTGTATCGATATATGTGTATATGATGATTTACTGTTCTGTGATGTATATTACATTTGAGTTATTATATTCTGTTCTAATAGATCCAGCCACCTATGGTTTTGTTTTAAGTATTCATTGGATATGTCGATCTATTAGGTATGATTTTTGCCGACGTATTTAATGGATAGTTAAAGCAAGGCTATAGATGGTCGCTCCCAACCAGCCTTATTCTCCGTGTTAGTTGACGGCATTACCCTATAGTGTTCTTGGCTAGCGTGGGTATAGAGGTGGGGCGTCACAGCGTGGTATCGGAGCTGAGTTCAGGAAAAAATATGATAAACACAGAATAGATGCACATATTACGGTACATCAATGTGTACAAGTGATACAAATCTTTGAGTCATCGTGTTTCTTTATTCCGTCAAGGTTAGATAGAGTTTGGGAATACGTCTAGGAATGCATTTCTATTCCGTAGTATCCCATATTGTAATATCTACCTTGTGAATAATCTTGTTCTTATCTTACCTTTAGCGTATGGCTGGAAGAGGCAGGGGACGACGTTCGGATGCTGGGCAATCCAGTGGCTCACATCCGGATGGCGTTTATATGTCTGCTGATCAGTTTTTGGAATTTTTTAGGAGCACTCGGCCTCCAGTTCCTCCTCGAGTGTCTCCACCTCGCAAGTCTGCCTTTGAACGTCAGTGTAGTGATTTTTCTCATCTTGGAGGAAAGCCGTTTAAAGGCTCTGAATCCGTTCTTGAAGTCCAAGCTTGGTTTCGCACATGCGAGCGTATCTTCTCTCGTATGGATCTTTCTGACCATGATAGAGTTCTTGTAACTTCTAGCTTATTAAAAAAGCATGCTCTTGATTGGTATGAGCTTCTTGTAGCCGAGATTGATGAGTCTACTCTTTCTTGGACTCAGTTTCGGGAGCGATTTGAACTCAAGTTCGTTCCTGAATCTAAAAAAGTTTTATTGACCCGTCGCTTCCTTGAGTTGAAGCAAGGGAAGTCTTCTGTTTCTGAGTATGTTGCATCATTCGAGGCTTTATCTAAGTATGGTCTTGAATTCATCAGTACTTCTTATAAGAAGAATTTGAAGTTTGTTTCTGGTCTTAAGAAATATCTTAAGAAATCTTTGTTGCTCCAACTTAAACTTCCTTTTGAGGAGCTGGTTGATTCTGCGCTTCATCTCGAGACCGTCGAGAAGGAGTGTGATAGTGATGTTGATGTTGAGTTTTCCAAGAACCCCAACAAGAGGCCGTTTCCAATTCAGGAGAAGCCTTTTCCTTCTAAGAAGAAGAAGACTGGTGGTCCTAGTTCTCAGCCTCAGTCTTCCGGAACCCCTTTCGTTCGAAAGTGTTTCAATTGTGGTTCTCCGGATTATATTATTCGAGCTTGTCCAAAGCCTCTCTTCTGCCGTTATTGCAAGAAGGAAGGTCATCATGTTTCAGCTTGTCCTACTGTTCCGGCTGGTGCCAAGTCTAGCAATCTTTATGCTACCAAGGCTTCAAAAGGTCCTTCTCAACCCAAAGGTATATCTCCATCTATTTTGGAAGGTTCTATTTTATTTCGTGATCATAGTATACGAGTTCTTTTCGATACTGGAACTTCACATTCTTTCGTATCGAAGAAGCTCGTTGATAATTTATCTTTGGATGTTTCTTGTATGGTTACTTCTTTAAGGATTGCGAATCCTATTGGGGGATCCGCGACCCTTAGTTTGCTTTGTGATGATGTTGAGATTGTTTTATGTGGTTTTTCTTTTCGTGCGAATCTGCACGTTATTTCTTGTCTGAAATTTGATTTTATTTTGGGCATGGACTGGCTAGTGAGATATGATGCCAGGATTATTTGTTCGTAGAGAATCTTATATCTTCGACATCCGGATTCGCCTACTCAGCTGTCTCTTATTCTTCGGGATGTGGATAATTCCGAAATGGCTTTATATTCTCTTGATTCGCGAGATGATGATGATATATCTCGTATTCCTATTGCTTGTGACTTTTCTAATGTTTTTGAACCTGTTTCGGGTTTGCCACCCAAGCGGGAAATTGAGTTCCGCATTGATCTCATTCCAAGCGCGTAGACAGTTAGTCGTCCTCCCACGAGGATGTCTACAAAGGAAAATGAGGAACTCAAGAAGCAGCTTTTAGAGCTTGAGTCCAAGCAGTTAATTCAGTCCAGCTTTTCTTCGTGGGGATCCGCGGTCGTCTTCGTGAAGAAGTATGATGGAACTCTTAGGCTTTGCATTGACTATCGCAAGCTTAACGAGTTGACAATTAGGAATAGGTATCCGTTGTCTAGGATCGATGATATGTTCGATCTATTGAGTGGTGCTAAGGTCTTTTCTTAGCTTGACCTTGCCACAGGTTTTCATCAATTACGAGTCGCGGAGGATAGCATACCTCTTACAGCTTTCCGCACTCGATATGGTTCTTTCGAGTGGCTCGTTATGCCGTTTGGTTTGACGAACGCTCCTGCTTTCTTTGTTGATCTCATGAATCGGGTATTTCGGGAATATCTTGATAAGTTCGTCCTTGTCTTCATTGATGATATCCTTATTTATTCTAAGTCTGAAGCCGAGCATGCTAATCACTTGAGAATTGTCTTGAGTACTCTCCGTCATCATCAGCTTAGAGCCAAATTCTCCAAGTGCCACTTTTGGGAGAATAAGGTTAAGTTCTTAGGCCATGTTGTATCTTTCGATGGCATTTCTGTCGATCCCTCAAAGATCGAAGCCATCCAGAATTGGAAGAGGCCTGAGAATGTGCATGAGATCCGTAGTTTCCTTGGATTGGCGGGTTATTACCATCGATTCATTAAGGATTTTCCCCGTGTTGTGCTTCCTCTTACTTGCCTTACTTGGAAAGGCATTCGTTTTATTTGGTCCGACAAGTGTGAAGCTTCCTTTCTGACATTGAAGGAACTTCTCACTAATGCTCCTATTCTTGTGGTTCCCGAAGGGAATTATGATCTTATTGTCTACACCGATGCTTGTCGTAGTGGTCTCGGTGCTGTTCTTATGCAGAAGGATCGGGTAGTTGCTTATGCTTCTAGGCAACTGCGTCCGAATGAAGTCCGCTATGCCACTCATGATCTTGAGTTAGCCGCCATTGTCTTTGTCTTGATGATTTGGCGACATTATTTGTTGGGCGAGCGCTTCATTCTCTATAAGGATCATACCTTGAAGTATTTGTTCACTCAGAAGGAACTCAATATGAGACAACAGCGTTGGCTCGAGTTTCTTGCTTCTTATGACTATGATATCCAGTATACCCCTGGTAAGGGTAATCGTGTTGTAGATGCGCTTAGTCGCAAACATTCGGCTGTTATTTCTATGATGCTTGCCGAATGGAATGTTCTTGAGACTCTATCTTTTTGTGAAATTCGTGATCGACGTTCATCTTCTGATTCTCCTATTCTATTATTTAGTCTGGGAGCTCGACCTATTTTATTGGATCGTATTGCCGATGCCCAGCGGCGTGATCCCGATTTGTTGCATCTTATTCAGCTTTGTGAGTCTAAATCTTGTGATGAGGCGTTGCAAGATTTTAGCATTGATTCTCATGGGTGTCTTCGTAAGAAGAACCGTCTTTTTGTGCCTTCTGACTTTGCACTTAGGCATGACATTCTTGATGATTGTCACCGTTCTAAGTATACCATTCATCCTAGTAGTAGCAAGATGTATGCCGATATGCATCGTCTTTATTATTGGGAAGGCATGAAGCGCGATGTGGCGAGTTATGTGAGCAATTGCATAACTTGTCAGCGTTTTAAGGCCGAGCATCAGCGTCCTTCGGGTCTTCTTCAGCCCCTTGAGATTCCATTGTGGAAATGGGATCAGATTTCTATGGATTTTATTGATGGCCTACCTTGTTCGAGATCAGGCCATTCTAGCATCTGGGTTATTGTTGATCGTCTCACCAAGTCTGCTCATTTTGTCCCTATTAAGTCTAATAGAACTGCTTCACTTTTGGCTAAGTTATATGTCAAGGAAATCGTGAGACTTCACGGTGTTCCTAGTTCTATTGTGAGTGATCGTGATCCTTTATTCACGAGTCATTTTTGGAAGAGTCTTCAGCAAGCTTTGGGAACAAAGCTTAATTTTTCTACAGCTTATCATCCGCAGTCTGATGGACAGACTGAACGAGTGAATCGTATTTTGGAAGATCTTCTCCGTATTTATATTTTTGATTTTGGTGGTAGTCGGGAAGATCACCTACCTCTTGTAGAATTCTCCTACAACAATAGCTTTCAATCTAGTATCGGTATGGCTCCTTTCGAAGCCTTATACGGAAGACCATGTCGATCACCTTCATGTTGGTTAGAATCTGGAGAGAAGCTTATTCTTGGTCCAGATTTTATTCGTCATTCTTCCGAGAAGATTGATCTTATTCGATTGAGAATGAAAGAGGCACAAAGTCGTCAGAAATCCTACGCGGACAACCGTAGGAAGTCTCTCGAGTTCTCGATTGGCGATCTTGTTTTTATTCGTGTTTCTCATTTGAAGGGGGTATGCGTTTCAGTATGACTGGAAAATTGGCTCCTCGCTTTATAGGACCATTTTCTATTACTGAACGTATTGGCCCTGTGGCTTATAGAGTTTCACTTCCCGCTCATTTATCTGGTATTCATGACGTGTTTCACGTCTCGCAACTTCGGAAGTGTCTTCGGGAGTCGGATTCTGTTATTACTTCTCCTGATTTGCAAGAGCTTGAGGTCTCACCGGACTTATCTGTTGTACAGCAACCTATTCGCGTGCTTGACACGGAGGTGCGACACCTTCGGAACAAGGACGTGCCGTTCGTTAAAGTTCAATGGTCTGCTTATCCCAATGACTGTACTTGGGAAACCAGAGAGTTTATTGAGCGATCTTATCCGGGTTTTCTTTCTTAGCTTGAGAACGGTGAGTATGTCTTTTCATCTCAAGCTTGTTTTCTTTTCTTTTGATTGATTGTATGTATGTAGTTGTTACAAATATCTTCTCTAGGAATTGCGGGGACGCAATTTTGTAAGGAGGGGAGATCTGTAACAACCCGCATATTTAACGATTTTATATTTAAATGTTTAATTTAAATATAGCGTCGTTAGTCGGATTTTGGGTCCGAAAAGCTACTTTTTGCAAATGGCTGAATTGGAACTCGAAACTACCTCCATTGGTTCCAAAATGGCGTTTGCGATCTTTTTGAGTATAATCTTTGATATGTTTGGAGTTTGTGAAATTTTGGCTACTTTTTCCTACTTGGGCTTAAGTTTGTGTTCAGGCCTAATCTCCACTTAACCCTCAAACTCAACCCCTTCTCTTCATTTATCTCCTTTTCATTTTTATTTCTCAAGCTAAAACTGAAATGGTGGAAGGGAAAGAGAAATAAAAACTTGCAAGCCCTAGTTTCAACTTCCAACTTGATTTCTTGCTCCAAAATCAAAGAGAATCCATAGGTAAGTTCTTCTTCATCTTCTCCAACTCTTCTCCTCTTCAATTTCAGAAAATTTCCTAAACCTAAATTGGGAAATATATGTTTTATTCTTAGATTGAAACTTGTTGAGTTGAAGTAGTGTTCGGTTGGTCTTCTCCTTGTTATTGAGCTTCTTCTTCATCTTCTTTGTTTTGGGTTAAAGGTGAGTTTTGAACTCACATCTACTTCTCTTGATTTCTTTGATGTTGGGTATGAATTTCCTAGCACTTTTTCGTATGCTCTTGCTTTTGGTTTGGATTGAATTGGTGAATATCCAAATTTTTAGTGTTTGGGTTCAATTCTTTAAAGATCCTAACTTTGATATTGGAACATGTTTTTGGTAGCGAATCGGAGAGCTAATGGAGCTGGGGTATCTATTGGCTAAGGCTCCTTAGGTCCATTGCTCGAACGGTCGCATTTTGGAAGAACTTGCATTTCATTGGAAAAAAGGGCAGAAACTGCAAATTTATGCAGTTCGGCCGACCGAGCCCTGTAGCCGGTCGACCGACCTGCTCATGTCGAGTTTTTTTTTATTTCCTGCATCTGGCCAGCCGACCGAGCCCTGCAACCGGTCGACCGACCTGCTACTATTTTGCTGTTTTGCCTATTTTTGCATATTTTGATTTGTTTTCCAAATTTTATCGATTCAAGTTGCTTTTTAGTAGTTGTCATTGCATCTTTGGCTTTGATAACTTAATTTTGACTTCATTCACGGGTTTTCATAAATAATCCCTCTAAATCGTATTAAAAGTTTCCTTCTCCAATTCTTAAATTCTATTTACAATGCACACACAATTTCGCACTTCGAGCGGAGTGGAAGGGTGATTAAATGGTTGGGTAAAACACGGACCAAGAATCCCTGCGTTTATCTTTCCGATTAGTCCCTGACCTATTTGATGGATTGTTTTGACCTTTGTGTCTGGTTTACCAATGAGATGAGGTGAACTTTGCACTGCTTTGAGTGTGAAATTAACTAACGGATAGTAAACCGTTTAGTGTGAACGAGTGGTTATGGGACTCACGTTACCACTTTTTGGATTCCTTTTTGAGAGTTATGACACATTCTGCCAGTTAGTGGTGTCCAGTACTGGGTCTCTGACCTTCGCCACTACGGTTTGTTGCCTTCGGGTATGTTGCCTTCAGGTATGTTGCCTTCGGGTTTGTACCTTCGGGTTTGTGCCTTCGGGTTTGTTGACTATAGTATCGCTTCCGATGTTGGTCGTTATGAGCCGCATGGGTGATATTGGGCTGCCCTTTAGTATCGCTTCCGATGCTGGTCGTTATGAGCCGCATGGGTGATATTGGGTTTGGAGTCTTCGGGCTCATGGATCCTTGTTTGTACAGTACTGAGCTCGAGCAATTTTCTGATGTTTCATTCATATGTATATTCCCTTGTTATCGCCCTTCGGTGTTGGTCTTTTTGAGCCGCATGATGAGTAGTGTTTACCTTGTGGAACTTGTATACCTTATTGGTATTTGTTATTGCCTTTTTGGCTTGATTTGGGATATTTGCATCCTTTGTTTCTATATGTTGCCGATGATATGAGGCTTGTTCTATATGATTCATCTTTTGTTAGATGATTGTGTTATCTCCCTTGGAGATATCTATTATGCTTTGTAACCTTGCAGGTTTATTGTTGTTCAGTTTATCTAACTGATTTGTTTAGCTAGACTGACCCGTGTATTTTATACTCGGGTCAGACCGAGATGTTTCAGGTTAGGTGCATTTGGACTTAGCCTATTTTGCTTCCGCATGGACTACTTCGCTAGCTTCTTTTTGTCTCAGCTTTTTGTGTAGTCCCATTTTGTAGTAACTCTGATATTTATTCTATTGACTCGTTTGTACATTGTGGTCTGCTATACCACCTGACTTGTATTATTTTGTAAACTCTGTTGTGTATCGATATATGTGTATATGATGATTTACTGTTTTGTGATGTATGTTACATTTGAGTTATTATATTCTGTTCTGATAGATCCAGCCACCTATGGTTTTGTTTTAAGTATTCATTGGATATGTCGATCTATTCGGTATGATTTTTGCCGACGTATTTAATGGATAGTTAAAGCAAGGCTATAAATGGTCGCTCCCAACCAGCCTTATTCTCCGTGTTAGTTGACGGCATTACCCTATAGTGTCCTTGGCTAGCGTGGGTATAGAGGTGGGGCGTCACATAGGACAAGGCGTTCATGAATGATAAAAAGGTTATTAGCATACCCATGAAAACTAATAGGTTAATAGGGACCCTAGAAACTATAAATATGACAAGGAGTCGGTTAAATTGGGGATGGAATTTTTGGAATGTTTATATATGTATATCACTATAATATTTTGAAATGCTATGTTTTGATCATTGTGGATGCATGAGCATAGAATATGGTTTTATAAAAGGGTTTTAGGATACTTATGAGGGGAAAACTCATTCAACTAAGCGGTTTGATCACACTAGATATCCAAATGGATTGAGATATTAGATTATTATTGATACCAGGCTTTATGGCTGACTCAAAGTTTTTGTTTTCCCCTTAAAATCTCGGGTACTCAATTGATTTTGAGTAGTTTGAAGTTTAGGGTTTTCGGTTTCCTAAATGAATAAAGCATCCGGATGCATGCAGGAGGCAGTTAGTTATTTAGAGATATCCTTTTCCACTGTGTATTTTGGATGTAAAGGTATAGCTATTAGCCTTATTATATACTCTGATCAACTAAGGGGGGCATCTTCATATGTCGCTCTAGGCGTATGTGTAATCATTATATGTTTCTAAGCATGGTTAACGTTTATGGAATTATGTAATGAACGTGAAATGTTTTGAATGAAATGTGGAAATGTGCTTTTAACTTGTTAAATTTTTTCCATATTCTTCTGATATGTGTATCAACGTATCTAACACCACCATATTTGGTCACCGGATATTAATTACTATAGATGACTGCAACATCCATAGCCGTTAGTTTTGGGCCTCCAAGTAGGGGGATGTTACAAGTTTGTATCAGAGCATAGGCTTATGAAACTTTAAAAGAAAACTTAAAACCAAAAGCTTTTTGAAACATAATCCAATGAATTAAAAATTTGATCGGGGTTTGGGTTAATGCTATAGTAACGTACTTGTATTTATCTAAGCACACACGCACACACACATAAATATTTATCTAAGTACGTGTTCCCCTCTCTCTTAGACCGTTCTTCTGTATCTTACTAAGGCTCATATGTAGATTTACGAGAAATTAGATATGAAAGCAGGCAATGGAAGAGGAAATATAGGCGGAAGAAGCACCATAACCAACGGAAATGCTCGACCAAATAGGAGGAACCAAGGTCAACAGGCTAATGCTAACCCAAATGCTGAAGCCAATATAGCTGCTAGAAATCAGCCAGTAGATATGGGGATGGTATATCATTTGTTGGCTAATCTTTTGTAAGACGGGGCTACTGGTAACGTTGGAGGAGCTAATCCTATAGCAACAGTTGGATATAATTATGCTAGGCTGAGCAGAGACTACACCAGTCAAGGTGGAAATTCGTTTGTGCGAAAGGAGGATGCTGTTGAGGTTGAGATTTGGCTTTTGAGCTGTGAGAGGATCTTTACTGATCTAGGCTTGGATGATGGAGAGAAGAGGTGACTGGCCTCTAGATAGTTGTAAGGGACAACGCTCCAACGGTGGAATAGTGTGACAGCTGGAGTACCCAAAGAAGAGCTGACATGGGCCGATTTTAGAAGGAGAACTGAGTAGAAGTTTTTATCCGCGTAACCAAGTCAACATTGATGAGGAAGATCATGGTTTAGTCCAGGGAGATATATCAGTAATCGAGTACGCTGCTAAGTTTGGTGAGCTATCTCAAAACGGGTTGCTGTGTTGCTGGTAATCACTTAGGATCGTATAATATTGAATGTATTATAATCTAAATGCGGATAAACTTAATAATAGTAAAGTAAATAAGAATAAGCACACTAGGAGTTTTTATACTGGTGCAAACTTCTCGTTCTGCATCCAGTCCTAGATTTCCCTCTAGAATTTCTTACAATAACCCCTCACTTAACACGGAGGAATAGGTATATAACACCTGAACAACCGAACAGGATTTTTCCGCCTCTAACAACCAAAAGAGGGCTTTATCCGTCTGAACAACCGAACAGGACTTCAACTGTTTCAATACAATTTCTTTGACACTTTGTGTTCATGATAACGCTAATTTGTATTTGATAGTACAACCTTCCTATAATCATTTCCTCAATTTTAGGTATGTGTGTAAAGATTTAGAAGGGAGAATGTTGCTTTGAATCGAAGAATAAGTTAATTGACTCAAAGATTCAAGCAATATATGAAAATTGTGATTGCTTTTTAGAAAGCAGAGATAGTAGAGAGTATGATCAAAAAATAAAAAGAAATTCGGTGATTTGTGAAGTGAATCTTATGTGTTTATATAGTAGATAAACAGTTGTAGCCATTCACGAAGAGTTCTGATCAAAAGAAGTACCCATACTTCTTCAATTTAAATCATATCTCTTTGCAAATGGAACTGTCTATTCAGAAAAATAGCTGTTGGAAAAATTCAATCGACCGACCAAAAACGACCAGTCAACTGAAGGTTCAAAGTTGGTGCAAAAAAGGGAGTTTCTGTGCAACTAGACAGATTAAGCCGACTGGCCATACTTGATCAATCGACTGACCTGACAGTCAGTGCACATTTCTCATATATGTTAAAGAGTTTAAAGTTTAAAACAACTTTGGTTTAAATGAACTACTTGAGGATAGATTTTAATAATTAGAAGACTAAAAATCTTCGACAAATAAACATATTATACTCAGTTTTGTAGTCATGTCTCCTTTGTAGTATTAACAACATATTTCTTTCTTTTTGTCGCTTGCCCATATAGACCCATTCATTGATTTGTCTAAGCTCTTTGTCATGAATCAAAAACTTTATGATTCAACATTCTCCACCTTTTTGATTGATGACAACCTGTTACAGATGATACTATATTTTGAGAAATATATAACGGGAGCTAGTACATCTCCCCCTGAATATCTGGCGACATATTTAATCCCTACAAGAAATGGTTAGTCATACAAATTTCTCCCCTTTGTCATCAACAAAAAGGAAATAATAATAAATCCATCATTGAACTAACTAAAAATTGCAATCATAGAAAAAATAGACTTGAAATTGTTATTTATACAAACTAATAAATATAATGTTTGGAAAAAATAGATAACTTACTACTACTAAGAGATAACAACATCAATTAGAGTCAGACTCTGTCTCTGCTTCTTGTTCCACTTGCATTGGACTTTTGCCTCGGGAGGAAGTTCCTAAAAACTGTCTGCCACCCCCATTGCTGCTTGTGTTGGAACTTGTGTGTTCTTATGATGTTGACCAAGTAAAGCGAGGGGCTGGGCATTTGCCTGGATTACGTTGACAAGTCTATGTAGTGATGGAAGAGGAACAATATATCGCAGACCATAATATCCCTACAAAGTTCTTAATTTTATCAAATTTTTGGTCAATTTTCTTATCGAGATTTTTGATGCGAGAATCCAAAATGACTTGATTTCATACAATTAAATCAATGGATTCCCAAGTGCTTTGGGATAGTGTTGGTGTTTTAATGTCTTCTCTTGATTGTTGTTGTTGTGGAGTAGAAGTTTGTTGACGAGGTCGAGATTACCATTCTTGTAGAGTCATGATATAAGAGGTCTTGGTGGTAATTTCGTAAGGCATATTGTGCGGCTATTTAGAGTTTTGGAAACAGAAGTATTGGATTTCAGAATAGGAACCTGAAGATTCATAAGTAGCCGCATAATATATTCTCCATAATGAATATTGTTCATGCAACCTTGGTTAAATGATAAGAATTCCTCTAGAATAAATTTCGGCCAATTTGTTTGGACTTCTCCCAAAATAGCATATAATGCCCTAAAGTTATTTGGATATATAAGCTCATAAGATCCAGTACGGGGAAGAACCGTATGCATTAAACTCGATGCATAATTCTAGCTGTAGGTCGTAAGGCGATAGACTTAAGTTCGGTCATGTCACCTACTAAGAACCGATGATTTACTTCGTATCGCTCTTCCAAATGAATACCATCAGTTGGAGTATAAAGAATATGATCAATTCTATCTAAAGAAAGAAAAACATGTCGACCATAGACTAAACTCCAAACGTAATTATCAAAATTACATGGGTTTTGATGGCCTAAATTCAAATTAGCATAGAAAGTTTTACCAAGGTGTGATTTATCTTGATATTATTTTGATTGTGATCCAGGAGAGACTCTAGATGGCTTCTCCTTGCTAGCTCTTGAATCCTATATGGAGCAAAATTGGGAAACACAACAAAATAACCTTTAAAAAATCGTGCTTCTTTCATTTTATTCCACCTTTGAACTGTTGTAGCATCATAGATCCATTGAGCAATTTGAGTGTCAATTGGCGAGGAGGAGGAGGTAGAAGCATGTCTAGATCTCTTGGGTTGACGTGGAGCCATTTGAAAATAGTAATGTAGTAGAGGAATTTGAGAATATTTAGGAGCTAGGGTTTTAGAATTCTAAAAAGAGAAGGTAAAGTTGAAAAGTGAAGAGGATATAGAGGGTTGGTTGGTTAAAACGGTAGGTAAAAAGGTGCAAAATAGGCTCAGGTTGCAATTCATTCGACTGGTCGAATATGGTCAGTCGAGAACCAGTATCTCAAAACTCTCTGTTTCAGATTCAGTCGACTGCCCATATTACTTCAGTCAACTGAATATGAAAAGAATGCTTTCTGTTTTATGATTCAGTCGACTGGCTGTTTTCTTTCACTCGACTGAATATGGTCTGAAAACACCCTGTATACAGATTCAGTCGACTGGTTGAAAATTTCAGTCGACGGAATTATGTATTTTGCAGCATTTACAGTATTTTTTTTAAAAATAATTTATTCAATACAATTTTTAAATAATGCATTCAAAGTAGGAATAATAAAAAATAGACAAAAAAAATAATTGTTTGGAAGAAGAAGTGGATGGAGACTTGGAGTTGGTTGGTTCATCCTTCGTCTTCTCTACATATGGTTTCAATTGTGACCGACGATTTTCACGCTCCCATGAATTCGGAGAGACAGGTGGAGACTATGGCGACTGATCCCATGGATTCTGAGAGGAAGATGGTATTGGTTGATGAACCGCAGATGACGATGACCCACAGAACTTCCATCCAATCTGCTCTAGGAAACGTAGGCGTCTTGAATTCATTTTCTGTTCGTAGTACATCTCGCATTGAATAGCTATAGATTCCCTCTGGTAATGATGTAGACCATCAATTTTTTGTTTGGTTTGAGGAGAACCAAAGAACAGAAAACGTCTCGCTTTCTTTTTTTCAAAAGTATGGCCTGTGTTATAGTTCGGCAATCTGGCCGGTTCATGAGTAGGTGTAGGTATAGGTAAGCTTGACGAACCAGATGACGACGTCGAAAAATCAATGGAAGAGTAAGAGGAACCATTTGGTGAATTTTCCTGTGAAGTCGTTGTGGTAGAGAGAAGATAAAATTTGTTTGAAAAAAAAATTGATGAAAGTGTAAAGTGCCAAAATTCTGAGATATATGCAGGGATAAAACAGTTAGAAATTGATGGATATGCGTACAAACTGAAAAATTAGAGGATGAAAAAAAAATATGGCTGAAAATTTTTCATAAAAATAAAAAATATATAAGGGAAAACTATAGAAGAAGTATTTGTGAAAAATTAAATGGTCAAGTGGCAGAGACATAGGCTTATCAGGCTCAAGGTGTAGAGTTCGAGTACCAAAATAGAAAAAAAATTAATTTTTTTAAAATTAGTCTAGCAATTTATAATTCTTTTAAAGAAATTACACCTAGTTCTCTTCTTAGTTTTATAAAACAATTTTCATTGAGTGGTTTAGTGAAAATACCAGCTAATTGATTTTCAGAATTTACAAATTCTAAATTTATTATATACTTTTCAATATTATCACGAAGAAAATGATGACGAATGTCAATATGTTTAGTTCGTGAGTGATTGACAAGATTTTTAGATAAATTTATTACACTAGTGTTATCACAATATATTATAGATTTATTTAATTCTGTATCAAAATCTGATAACGTTTGTTGCCTGTAGATTACTTGAGCACATGCTAAAGCTGCAGATATATATTCCGCTTCACATGTCGATAGTGAAACACAATTTTGCTTCTTGCTAAACAATGATACTAAGGATCGTCAAATGAAATGACAAGTTCCACTTGTACTTTTTCTATCTGTCTGACTTCCTCCAAAATCAGCATCACTGTATGATACTAATTCAAAAGGACATTCTTTTGGATAAAATAATCCTAAATCTTTGGTTTTGCTAGGATAACGAATTATACGTTTAACTGCTCGCATATGTGATTCTATAGGATTTTCTTGAAATCGAGCACATAAACAAACACACATCATAATGTCAGGTCGACTAGCAGTTTAGTGAAGTATTGATCCAATCATACTACGATATAGTTTTCGTCGACACTCTTACCATTTTCATCTTTATCGAGATGTATAGTTGTACTCATAGGAGTTGGTTTGGCAGAAGTGTTTTCCATACCGAACCATTTAATTAGATTATTACAATAATTTTCTTGATTAATGAAAATGCCATTTTGTAATTGCTTGATTTGTAATCCAAGAAAATATGATGGCTCTCCCATATGTGACATTTTAAATTCATTTGTCGTGATAGTCGAAAATTCCTGACATAATTTTTCATTTGCTGAACCAAATATAATATCATTAACATATATTTGTATAATTAAAATATCTTGTTTAGTTTTCTTAATGAATAATGTTTGATCAAATTTTCCAATCTCAAAACCAGATTCTAGTAGATTGCTTTTAAGTCGGTCGTATCAAGCACGAGGTGCCTGTTTTAAACCATATAAAGCTTTCTTAAGTTTATAAGCGTGATCTGGAAATTTTTCATGAGTCAAATGTGGAGGTTGATCAACATAAACATTTTCTTTTATAAATTCATTTAGAAAAGCACTTTTAACATCCATTTGATATAATTTAAAGTTATGAAAACATGCAAAAGCCGGTAGAATACGTATAGCTTCTAGTCTTGCAACTGAAGCAAACATTTCTTCATAGTCTATTCCCTCTTCTTGATTATTACCTTTTGCTACTAATCTAGCTTTATTTCTAGTAATGTTACCTAGTTCATCAGCTTTGTTTTTGAAAACCCATTTTGTACCAGTGTCCGATTTACCACTTGATCTAGGAACTAACTCCCAGACATTGTTTGTTTCAAATTGATTTAGCTCTTCTTGCATAGCTATAATCCAATAGTGATTAGTTGAGGCTTCCTTAATATTTTTAAGTTCTACATTAGAGAGAAAAGCTATATGACCAATTTGATTTAATTAATGTCTTGTTCTTACATTTGAATTTACTTCTCCAATTATATTTTGAATAGGGTAATCTCTAAGAATTCTTGGAGGAGATCTTACTATATTATGATTATTAACAAAGTTTTCATTTTCTATAGAAATATTCGAATTATTATTTTGAAAAATAATATCATCTTCTGAATAATTTGTCAGAATTTTATTTGAGTTATTTTTCAAATTTGTAACTTTAGAAGAAATTTTGACATTTTCATCAAATGAAACATGAAGAGTTTCTTCGATTACTTTAGTTCTTGTATTAAAAACTCGATAAGCTTTGCTTCTTTTCGAATATCCTATGAATATTCGCTCATTGGATTATGGATCAAATTTGCCAAGCTGATCTTTAGTGTTAAGTATAAAACATTTTGAACCAAAAACTTTGAAATATGATATATTTTGTTTTCTACCATTTAAAAGTTCATATGGAGTATGTTTTGTTAATGGTCGAATAGAAACACGATTCAGGACATAGCAAGCAGCTGCAACAGCTTCTGCCCAAAAATGCTTAAGTAAAGTGCTAAAGTTCCTGCACATTCTTGTAATGTTCTGTTTTTCCTTTCTACAACTCCGTTTTGTTGTGGTGTTTTAGGAAAAGAGAAATTATGATTAATTCCTTTCTTGTTACAAAAATGTTTGAAAGCTTCATTTTCGAATTCACCTCCATGATCACTTCTAATATTTTTAGCTTTTAAATTCTTTATATTTTGAATTCATTTTACAAAAATTTTAAAATTCTCAAAAGTATCACTTTTATGTTTCACGAAAATAGTCCATGTATATCTTGAAAAATCGTCTATAATAGTAAACACATATTTATTTTGATTAATAGATTGAACTTGATTCGGTCCAAAAATATGTTGTAGTTCAACTGTGTTGTAGATATGATTTTTTTAGATTTAAAAGAAGATTTTGTTAATTTTCCTAACTGACATGCATCACAAATATTATCAATTTTGAATTTCATATCAGGTAGTCCTTTAACAAGTTTATTTTTAGCTATTTCATTAATAGTATTAATATTTGTATGACAAAATCTTTTGTGCCATAGCCAAGAATCATTCTCTGTAGGTACCGAACACAATTTGTGTTATAATTTATATTCGTATTTAAAATATAAATATTTCTATCTCTTATAGCTTCAAAAATTAAATTTCGTTTTTTATCAGAGATATTACATTTATTTTCTGTAAAAGATATAATAAAACCTTTATCACATAATTGACTTATACTTAATAAATTATGTTTTAAATTTTTAACTAATAGAACATCAGTAATGAGAGGTGAGTTAGAGATACCGTTATTGCTCACATCGCCTTTGCCAATGACATAACCTTTTGTTATCTCTAAAAGTGACTGATCCTCCATTTGAGTAGACAATGTTTATTAACATGTCTTTATTACCAGTCATGTG
Source organism: Allium cepa (assembly GCA_030765085.1). Classification (NCBI taxonomy): domain Eukaryota; kingdom Viridiplantae; phylum Streptophyta; class Magnoliopsida; order Asparagales; family Amaryllidaceae; genus Allium; species Allium cepa. Next base: position 222,470,222 of record CM060945.1, read on the forward strand.
TTTCGAGCAACCACTATCTAGAATCCATTTTCCTATCTTTTTATGTGGTACCTGCAAAAAATAAAGATTAAGATCGTACCCACTTTTCTTTTTAGGGTCCTTAGAGTTAGATCTTAGGAAACCAAACCCAAGAAGGTTCAGAATTCCCTTTATAAATGTAAATCTCATTTTTATAAACAGTTTCCATAAATGTTTTGATATGCTTATTCCTAATCAAGTTATTATTTGTTTTAGGAATCCATATTTTTATAGTTTTAAAGTCCTTAGAAACTATTTTCTTTAAATCTTTCTTAATTTTGTTTTTAAATTTATTTTTAATCTTTCCAGATTTCTTTGGATTTTCAATTTTCTTATATCCTAATCCCATTTTATTTGAAGTAAACTGGGATTTTCTATTATTTTAGAAAGATTTTCTCATCCTTTATTAAAATTAGAAACATTTTTATTAATATCTTCTAGCTTAGTTTTAAGACTAGATTTTTCTAATTGTAATACTTTAGTGTTAGATTTTAAATCATTAATTTCAACTGATAAATCATCATTTTTATTTTTTTGAATTTCTAATTCCTGAGTTTTCATAGAAAGTTGAGATGCTAAATTAGAATTAGATTCTTGAGATTTTTCAAGTTCTTCTTCGAGAATTTTCTTTTCATCTCTAAACATACTAATTTCAAATTCAGATCTATTCAGTTTTCCTTGTAACTCCTTATTTTGTTTCTTAGTTTGTTTCACAAAATCTACTAGTTCTCAATTAAGTTCAACTAAATCTTCAAAACTTAGTTCACTTACATCATTATTTGTAGCCACAAAGCTTAAATTTGCTTGCTCTGTCTCACTGTCACTGCCGCTTTCTGATGATGAAGAATCTGAATCATCCCATGTTACAGAAAATACTTTCTTCTTGAATTTATTTTTCTGCTTACCTGGACAATATTTCTTCATATAACCCTTTTTATGACATTTGTACCATTCCATGACAGTGGATGATGGTTTATTGATATTATTGTTGCTAGAGTTATTTTTGTAACTCTTGATCTTGTTATTCTTTTTGAATTTCAAAAACTTTTTGAAATTCTTAGCAATAAATGCCATGTCCACTTCATCTAAGTCAGGGTCATCTTGTTCTGCTTGAATTGCTAGATTTTTTTATCTTGTGCTTGCACTTTCTTTGCCAGCAAATTTACTTTATATGACATTAGATTTCCTATTAGCTCTTCTGGTTTCATAGTTGAAAGATCGTTTGCTTCTTCAATAGATAGGACCTTTCTTTCCCATTCATCCATTAAAGAGTTTAGGATTTTTGATACTATATCAAAATCAGAAAATATTTCTCCTAGTGCCAATAGTGAACGATATATGTCTTGAAATCTTGAGTGCATGTCATTAATATTTTCATTTGATTTCATTTTGAAATTTTGAAACTGATTTTTCAACATAGAAAATTTTCTTTGTTTAACTTTGTTAGTTCCTTCATGAGTTACTTTTAGAGTTCTCCATATCTCATAAGCATTTGTACATATACTAACTCTATTAAACTCATTTCTATCTAATGCACAGAATAACATGTTCATAGCTTTAGCATTTGAAGTAGCATCAGTTTTCTGTGCAGCAGTCCAAGTTGAAAAATCTCCTATTGGAATAGTATATTCGTTTTGAGTAATGTTTCAAGTTTCAAAACCATTAGATTGCATATATATTCTCATTCTAATTGACCAGTAATTATAATTCATTCCATTGAATAGAGGAGGTCGTGCAGTAGATTGACCTTCAATAAAATTAGTGTTAGTGATAGTGCTTGTGCTAGTGTTATTTCATATTAGCAAAAGAATTTATCAAATAACTATGTTATGGTTATAGACGTCTTGCTCTGATACCAATTGAAAGTGACTGCTGTGTTGGCAGTTATCACTTAGAATCGTGTAATATGGAATGTACTATAATCTAAAAGTGAAAATAGATAATAATAGTAAAGTGAATAAGAATAAGCACACCAGAAGTTTTTATACTGGTTTGAACTTCCCGTTTTACGTCCAGTCCCAGACTTCCCTCTGGAATTTCTCACAATAACCCCTCACTTAACCCAGAGGAATAGGTATATAACACCTGAACAACCGAACAAGATTTTTCCGCCTCTAACAACCGAAAGAGGACTTTACCAGCCTAAACAACCAAACAGGACTTCAACAGTTTAAATACAATTGCTTTGACACTTTGTGTTATTAATAGCACTGATTTGTCTTTGATAGTACAACCTACCTATAATCATTTCCTCAAGTGTATGTGTGTGTAAAGATTTAGGAAGGAGAATATTTCTTTAAATCGAAGAATAAGTTAATTGATTCGGAGATTCAAGCAATATATGGCAATTGTGATTTCTTTTTAGAATGTAGAGATAGTAGAGGGTATGCTCAGAAAATAAAAATAAATTTGGTGATTTGTGAAGTGAATCTTATGTGTTTATATCGTAGATAAACAATTGCAACCATTCACGAAGAGTTCTGATCAAAAGAAGCATCCACACCTCTTCAATTTAGATCGTATCTCTTGGCAAATGGAAGTGTCTGTTCAGGAAAATAGCTGTTGGAAAAATTCGATCGACTGACCCAAAACGACCAATCAACTGAATGTTCAAAGTTGGTGCAAAACAGGGCGTTTCTATACAACTGGGCAGATTCAGTCGACCGGCCATATTTGGTCAGTCAACTGACCTGACAATCAGTGCACAGTTCTCATATATGTTAAAGAGTTTAAAGTTTAAAATAACTTTATTTAAGTGAACTACTTGAGGATAGATTTTAACAAATCTAAGACTAAAAAACTTCGAAAAATAAACATACTATACTCAGTTTTATAGTCTTGTCTCCTTTGTAGTATTAACAGCATATTTCTTTCTTTTTGTCGCTTGCCCATATAGTCTCATTCACTGATTTGTTTAAGATCTTTGTCATGAATCAAAAACTTATGATTCAACACATGTCAGATAACCTTGTAATGTGGTAGTGGAAATGGCCATTCACCATGAAGAGATGCTTGTTGTGTCCGTTAGGGAGAAGCCAGTTGAGTCACAATGTCCTCCGGGAAAGAAGAGGAAATTATATAAGAAGAAAGAATCCCATGAAAGGGATTCTACCATGAAAGAGAAGGCTGATTTAGTGTGATAAGAAGGGTCTTTATTCACACGAGTGCAGAATAGGCCAAGGGAAGAAGCCTAAAGAAAAGAAGAATGTGAAATGCTTCAACTGCGACCAAGTTGGGCACTATAAAAACCAGTGTCTAGAGCCAATCAGGGTGGACAGAGGGAAGGTTTTTCCTATTGGGCCACCATCTTCTTCTAGGCCTACTACAGCAAAGAAAGGGAAAAATGTGATGGAAGGTATGCTTTTGATTCAGAGTATACCGGTTAGGGTACTATTTGATACTGGTGCATCGCATTTATTAATATCATAGTATTTGGTTGATAGATTATGCATAGCTACAACATACCTTGTTACTTCTTTAAGTGTTGCAAATCCAATAGAAGTGTATGAAACTCTAAGGATGAGATGTGACTAGTTAGAACTTGATTTGTTTGGTCATAAGTTTGCTGCAGTTTGTATGTTTTTGATTTCGTAGATTTTGGGATTTTTTTTTGTATGGATTCGTTGGGTAAGTATGAGGCTGGGATATTTTTTCAGGATAGGGAAATATTATTGAGATACCCAGTTAGTCATAACTGAATCATTTCCTCAATGGAAAATTCCAACTAGAGTGTTTGTGCTTTCTTATGTGCCATGGAGGTTGGAGAAGTGCTAAGTCAAGTTCGTATGGCAACGGAATTTGCAGATGTCTTTGAGCCGGTTAAGGGATGATTGCCGAAACAAGCTATTGAGTTTCTGATAGATCTTGTACTGGCAGCTGAAGGAATTGAAAGTGAAAATGGTGGATCTTAAGGGAAGAAATTTTAATAGACCAAGCAGTTCGCCTTGGCGAGCGGCCGCGGTATTCGTGAGAAAACCTGATGGGTTGTTAAGGATGTGCATCGACTGTCATAAGTTAAATGAAAGGATGATAAAGCATAGATACCCTCTACCGAGGATAGATGATCAGTTGAGTGGAGCCAAGGTGTTTTCCCAATTGTATTTGGTGACAAGGTTCCATCGGTTGAGAGTAGCAGAGGACAACATTCCTTTGACAGCATTTCGAACTAGGTATGGTTCATGTGAGTGGTTAGTGATGCCTTTTGGATTGACAAATGCACCTGCTTTCTTCATGGATTTGATGAACCAAGTTTTCCGAGAGCATTTGGACAGGTTCGTGTTGGTATTCATTGATAACATTTTAGTACTCGAAAGATGAAAGAGTGCATGAGAATCATCTTAGATTGGTGTTTGAAACGCTGAGGTAGAATCTGCTAAAGGTGAAGTTTTACAAGTGTCATTTTAGGAAGAAAAAGGTTAAGTTTCTTCGTCATGTGGTTTCAATGGAGGGCTTGTCGATCAATCTAGATAAGATCGAAGCTAACAATAATTGGAAGAGACCAAAGACGGTAACCGAGATAAAGGGTTTTCTTGGACTTGCTATTTATTATCGGAGATTCATTGGGGATTTCTCATGGAAAGCAGCACCTTTGACTAAGTTGACCAGGAAGAATGAGAATTTTTTTGGTCAGACAAATGTGAGGAAGGGTTCCTTAAGTTAAAGCGTTTGTTGACCAATGCACCAGTGCTAGTAGTTCCAGATGGAAACCAAGGGTTGGTAGGATACACTAATGCATGTGGAACTGGATTGGGAGCAGTATTGATGCAGAAGGGTAAAGTTATTTCCTATGCATCTTGACAGCTTAGACTGCAAGAAGTAAGATATCCTACTCGTGATTTAGTGTTGGCTGTGGCGATCTTTGCCTTAAAAATTTGGAGTAGTTATCTCTTGCGGGAGAGATTTGTGTTTTATACTGATCATAAGTCTTTAATGTATTTATTCTCTTAGAAGGAGTTGAATATGATGCAACAAAGATGTCTGGAGTTTTTGGCTGCTTATAATTTCGGTATAGAGTATACTCCTAAAAAAGGTAATAAAGTGGTCGATGCTCTTAACAGAAAACATCAAAATGTGGTATTGGCTATGTTGGAAGAATGGAACGATCTATAAGCTTTGGCCAGTTGTGGTGTGCAGTTAAGATCGACTGCTAGCTCTAGTCAGAGTACTACCATGTTGTCATGTTTAGAAGTTCGACCGGTGTTGATCGAGAGAATTTCTTCTAAACAAAGGAAGGATCCATTGTTAGCCGAGAGGATTAGAAGGCTTAAGGTTGGAACCGAGGCCGATGATTTGAAACATTAATTTCTTGACCATAGAGGATGGTTGAGAAAGAAGGGAGGGTTATATGTTACAGATGTTGAGAAATTGAGGAGAGAAGTTCTTAAGGTTATCGATCCAAGTTTATGGTTGATCCTGGAGGGACCAAACTGTATCAAGATATAAATAGGAGCTTTTTTGGGAAGGCATGAAATGGGATGTTGGCTTGTGGGTTAGGCAGTGTGTAAATTGTCAACAAGTGAAGGACGAACAACAAAAGCCGAGTGGGTTACTTCAGCCTCTAGAAATTCTAGTTTGGAAATGGAATTCGATAACCATGGATTTTATAGATGGGTTGCCAAGGTCAAGTAGTGGAAACGAGAGTATATGGGTTATTGTGGACATGTTGACCAAGAGTGCCATTTTATTCCATTAAAGTCGACTAGAACGACACCTGTATTAGTGAAGTTGTTTATTAGGAACATAGTTAGACTTCATGGAGTTCCTAGTAGCATAGTCAGCGACAGAGATGCTTTATTTACTAGCAAATTCTGGAAGAGTGTGCAGGATGTGTTAAGCACTAAGCTTAAGATGAGTACTGCATATGACACCAAGACAGATGGGCAGACAAAGAGAGTTAATAAGGTACTCAAAGATTTGTTGAGAGCATATGTATTGGATATTGGTGGATCTTAGGAGGATCACCTACATTTGGTTGAGTTTTCCTATAATAATAGTTTTCAGACTAGTATAGAAATGGTGCATTTTGAAGCTTTGTATGGAAGGCCATGAAAATCGCCTGCATTTTGGTTGGAGCTGGAGACAGATCAGTCTTAGGTCAAGATTTGGTTAGAGAGGCATCAGAAAAGATTGAGTTAATCCGAGGGCGAATGAAGGAAGCTCAATCCAGACATAAGAGTTGTGTAGATAAATGCGTAAAGACCTAGAGTTCTCAGTGGGAGATAGTTTTCCACTAAAGTATCACCGATGAAGGGAGTGGTGTGGTTTGGAAAAATGTGATAGTTGGCACCAAGATATGTAGGTCCATTCCAGATTATAGAAATGATTGGAAAACTTGTGTATAGAGTAGAGTTGCCGAGCAGTTTGGCAAGTGTCCATAATGTATTCCGTGTATCTCATCTTCACAAGAAGTGCATGACCCAAAGGCTACTATACCTCTGACAAAGTTGGAGGAATTGGTTGTAGAGCCTAATTTGACTTTTGTTACTTATTCAGGTTGTAGTGAGAGATGAGAAAAGATCGAGGACCAAGAAAGTCAAGTTGGTGAAAGTTCAGTGGAATGACAACGAGAAGGACTGTACTTAGGAGACAGATGACATGATTTAAGAAGCTTATCCTGGTCAGCTTTAATGGTATGTCTATATTAGATTTATATAGATTAGTAGCTAGTCCAGTAGGCTAGTATGGATTTTAGGAGTGGTTACAAATGATTACAATGTTTACTATTTAGTCCTTACTCAATTTCGAGGACGAAATTTTTTAAGAATGGGAGCCTGTAACACCCTTAATTTTTATTAACATTATTCAAAAGATTTAATTAGAATAAATTAAATAGAATAACGCAGAGTGATAAGGAGATTGAGATAGGAAAAAAATGTAGTAGCCGCGCTTATTAAAACAAATGAACTTATAAATGGTTAAGTGTTAGCTTAGCTAATTAATCATAAGGTCATTAGGGTCACTGCCACCCATGTTCCTACCCTTATACTATTTTCTCTTATCCATACATGTTCATGTTAACATAAGCAAAAAAATTAAACGTAAGAATAGAAGGAGCCGGCCATTAGGACGAAGATAAGAAGAGAAATTCAAGTAAAGCTTAGAATTCAAGCTAGAAGAAATCAATCTCAATCAATCTCCAATTTCCTTCTCCAATCTAAGGTGAATAATAATCACTACATCTCTATTTTAGTTTTTATAACCATATGATTTCAGATTTAAGGCTAAATTCGTTTTTATGATATATTGGATGATGACATGCTTAATATATAATTTATATGGTTTCAACAAAATTGTTTAAAAGAAGTTATACATGGTTTTAGGGAAAACCCAACATTTAATGATGTTTAAATGCCATGGGAAAAATTCATGTTATAAGAAACATGATTTTGGAGTTGGGTGTTAATTTATTTTGGAAAATATGTTAAGAATTTGGGTCTAAAATTTTGATATGTTAGGCAACATGATTAAAGTGAATTTAAGGAATTTTTGGAGATTTTTACTAAGCGATTTAGTTTGAAAATAAAATTATTTTAAAAGGAGGACCTAAATGATTTAATTGTTTGTTAATGGGAGGGGCTTATTCATTAAATGTTATATAGTTTTAGATCTGAAAAAATGTAGCAAATTTTAGTAAAATAATTTGAAATTTTAATGAAACCAATCATGTGTTTAGAAGTAGGAAAGTTAGTTATAAAAAGTTTGCTTTATTTAGTAAAAATAGCCTTTTGATCAAAAATGTGGGTTCAGCCTCCTTTGGAAGGCGCTTTTGACCCGGAGCTTCCGGCTTCGACTTAGTCGAAACCATCTGCTACGAAACACTACACATGGTATCGCTTAATTGGTACGCAATGGATTGAAAAAAGGCAGAAGGTAAGGTGTCGAAACATGGCTTCTGAAGGTGTCGACACCTTTGTTTTATTTTTAAAAGAAAAGCGCTTGCCTGTTTACTAAGAGTTTAGAGTCACTACAAATATATGCATGTATTATGTATGCATACATATGTATATGTATGTGTTAGTGCATGCATGTGTATTATATATGTGCAAAATAAATATAAATATGTTACAACGACTTCGAACAGCTTCTATTCGTTAAACCGTTGAAAATCGAGAAATCGATTCCTGGTCACATTTTTACTTATTAATTTATATACGTATATAACAAAATTTGAAAATAAATTTATAATCATTATTAAACAAATAAAATGGTCACATTTGAATTATAAAATCATATAAATCAATGTTGACTTTATTTACAATAATTGCTATTATACTGATAAAGCGATATCGATTTTCCCTTATAAATTCAAATCAAAAATATATCTTTCTAAAACTATTATAAATGATTTACTAACACTTAATAACTATTTAAAATGAGTTATAATCATTCTAAAATAATTATTGACTAATTATAAGAATTCTTAAATCATTAAATCTCGGTTAAATTTAATAAATCAATTATTAAATATAAGGGCACCACTCATGATGTCATAAAACATTTTATTTCATATTCTTGTTCAATTATAACAACAAGTGCACGTATATAGCTTTGTACGTGATGTTTTACGATTATAGAGCTTTTTATCGATTAAAACGGTTTTCAGCCATTTCATTGGTATTTTTCTAAAGGAAATATTTTTGCGGTTTAGTTTCCAAAATTAGCTCATTGTTATTATTCATCACTTAAAGCTTGATTATTTATGAAAAATAATCTATATATGAATATTAAAAAAAATCCCCAATTAAAGTGATCAAATTTTTAGTCGTTGCGCTATATTTGCTTTCCCCTTCTTAGCAGCTCCTCCTTTCTAAGCTCTATTCTTCTTGGAGAACTTCCTCTTCTTATTTTGATAATTTTGGTTCTCTACCATCTTCTCCTTCCCTGTGGAAGAAATTATTTCTTCATTCCTCGCATCCATCTCTACCACTACATTTGATGGATCATTAAGATGTGGCATAGTTATCCTAGCAATCCTCGGCCTCATCCCCTTGATAAACTTCTCGTTCCTCTTGAACTGTGTCAATAGTAGCGTATCCGTATCTAGATAGCTCATCAAACTTAGCAAATATTCCAACACTGGCATTTCCACTGCTCCAACTCCATAAACTTGCTGAGCAAGGCTGATTTGGCTACTTCAGATAAAAACCTTTCCTTAAATCTCTTTCAAAAAAATGCCCAAGTCAATTCCTCCTTAGAAACCCCCATGATCACCCATTCCACCAAAACAAAGAAGCTCCTTGGAACCGTCTCAAAGCCAATCTCCTTTATGCTTATCATTCAGACCCAAATCAAAAAATTTCTTTCATAGTTTAACAACAAGTTTTCCACTTTTGTTGCATCCTCAGTTCCTAGAAAAGGCTTTCCAACTAAACTGGTGTAATCCTAACTTAGCTTAGCATAGTTATTACCAACTAGCACTAAGGGATTAACTCCTTCCGCATTAGCAACATTTCATTCATCTACTCCTACAGTTTCTCCAGCTTGTATTAGATTGATGAAGACTAATACATAGTCCCCAAATCTACTGGTGGGGTTTTAGCACCTACATTGGCATTTGCATTTAGGTTATCATTTTCATGTCGACCCTGGTCTCTCACGGTGTTGGGCCAAGCATTTCCACTAGTTATGGTGACTCCTCTACCTAGATCCACTCTTGCATTTCCCGCTTACATATCTTTCTTTCTCATAAATCTGCATACAAGCCTTAGTACGATACGGAAGAGCAGTCTAAGAGAGAGGGAAGAATAGAGTTTTAATTCATATAGAAAACACAAGTACATTATCATTGCATTATCCCATACCCCAATCTTATTATTTGAATCACTTGGATTTTTTTTCAAAATCTCTTCAGGTTTAAAATTCTATTTATCATAAACCTATGCTCTAATACCAACTTGTGACATTTCACATTCTAAGGCCTAAAACTAACTGCCATGGACGATGCGGTCATCCATAGTTATTAATTCTCGGTGATAAAATGTGGCTATTTTAGTTATATCAATAATCATAAGCACATGAATATGAAAAAAATTCAAACACAATTTAATAAACAAATTTTCCAATTATAACAAAATAATTCAAGAGCGACAAATGAAGATGTCTCCTTGGTTGATTAGGGTCAGATACTTGACAATTATACAACTTAGCCATTACATACAAGTAGACAAAAGCAAGCTACACAACAGAAATAGATAAAGTTCCTATTATCTAGATTGCTTCCTATACGTCTCTAGAAGCTTATTCGTCTAACTAGAACCTAAAATCCCTTACTTCTGACCTACTCAAATGAGTACCCAAGAGTTTAAGGAGGAAAACAAAAACTTCAAGTGAGACAATAGATTGGTGTGAATAATAACCTACCATTTGGAACCAAAATATATATCTTGTGGGACCACGCCGTTGAGCAGAACGGGTTTCCCCCTCACTGGTATGTTATCAAAACATAACAACCATATACTATGCTCCTACAACCACAATGATTAGAACATCCAAAAGCACATTTATAACCATGCAATACATATTGGATTGCCTTTCCCTATTCATTAGATTATCCATCTTAATTTCAATTGATTACCCTTCATAATTTAAACTAATTATCCATCTTAGCTTAATTTAAATACCCATCTTATAATAATGTGGACTACCCATCACACATTTAAACATATTCAAAATCATATGGACTATCCATCTCACATGTATTCATTACTTGGATTTCCCATCCCCGCCATATTGACTACCTATCAGATATGGCTTAATCAATTAATATTTTGTGGACTATCCATCACACCTATTTCATTTTGACTTAAAGTGATGTATATTATCCAGCACATCCCATAGTTTTCCTTGGAGAAGTATGAATCCTTTATTAACCTCATGGAGAATATCTATATCTAACATGATATGGCCTATCCGTCTCACATCTCATAGTTTTCCTAGGATGACTATGAACCATCGTTTACAATTTAATTCATGTTACCCACATGTTTAACCTATGGCTATTGATATCCCTAATTGGGTTATTTCACCTTAAGGTTATAACATTTCAAAATGACATACATTTGTATCCCCAGTTGATCCATGACGAACAATGTTATCCCATGGTTTAAAGTTGATGTCAATAACATATTTATTTTTTTGAAAACAACCTACTTTGGTATCCCCAATGATGGATTCGACATCTATAATCAGAATGGGATTGGTATCCCTAAGGTTTAGATTCAAAGACATAAAACAATAGGTTCGTTGCCTTTATCAAGTTAATAAAGATCAATGTTGAAGTTCATCTATATTGGTGCCTTAATCATAGTGTTGAAGTATATAATTTAAAATAGCATTGGTATCCCCAATGATTTTGTCAAAATAGAAAACACAAGGCTCTTCGCCTTTAATGAAGATAGGCTACATCCAAGCTGCACTATACCTCTTCGACCCTCTACCCTAGGTAAAACCAAACTTAAATTATTTTAAGTATAAATTCATGTCGAATATGACGTTATCAGCTTTCATAAACTATAGGCTATCCATCAATTAATAAAAATTAAAACCTTTATAAGTCATATGGATAACCGTAGAAGATATTGGGTCTTCGACTGTCTTAAAAAATTACCATCTTCGCCCCTTATAAAATAATTTTGCTAACATAAAAAAAGTCTCTTCGGATTTAATAAAGTCGAAAATTAGGCAAGGGGCTCCTCTGCTGCTTATATAAGCAACTTCGAGGTGGTTAAAACAATTGTATGAGGCATACCTTGAAAATATAGGCAAAGAAATATCTTTGACCTTGATGAATTATGAAGATACAATTCTGCCTATGGTTGGTGTCGACGATGTCGACTTGGACACTGTAGGAATCATTCTGTAACTATCTAAGTAGTTACCCTATGCTTTCTACCTCGTCTAAGTCGTTACTTATGAAGATGGTGAGGCCTTTGGCACGACATCATTATAGATGCAGAGAAATCAAAGATGGTAGGACATTAATATAATTTATTTAAAAATCGATTTCTTATTAGTTAAAGTATTAACATTTTACCAAACCCAAATTCTTGTTCAATTCTCATTAGATAAAACAACTTTTACATTTTCTTCTCAAAGAAAAACTATCGCATGAGATTTCAAGTTCCCCCAAAATACCCATAATTAATCTCTTATATGCTTATCTAGCATAATATATTCATAATAAATCAAAACCTCTCGAGAAAAATCTCAAAAATTAATAGCAATTAGAGAATATCCTTTTCTTCAACATATGAAAATTTCAGAGCCAAAAATCATATTTAATAATTTTAAAAAGTAAAACCCGTAGCAATTTCCCCTTTAGGAAATTCATTAAATATTCAAATAAATTAAGAAAATTATGAAATTTAAAACCCGTCACCAAAATGTTATTTTATACATCATATCAAAAATATGTATAATTTGGAGGCTAAAAGCTTAGATTTTACCCTTAAAACCCATTCAAATAATTTTACGAAAATCCCATAATTTATTGTCTTATCCAAACAATAACAATCAACCAAACATGGTATAAATCAACATAATAATCCGAGTATTACCCATATTCAAATTTGAAAGCAATAAAAAAATGAAATCCTAATATTCAACTTTTAAATCAAATGTTGGAGTTGATATTTTGTGTTGCTTTTAATCCCTAAGCTTCCTCCCTTTGAATCCTTAAAGTTTTGACTTCTTATTGCTTGTTTATTGGTTGACCTCATTTTTCTCTTTTTAGATTGTTTTGATGAATGAAAATGAGGGGAGAGGTTTTAAGGCAAAAGGTTTGGTCTATTCCTAAATTGTCCCTCTAATTCATTCCCTTACATGTTTAGTCTTTAAAACAATTTTACTTAGTTTATTAACGCACGACCTTAGTACTTATAAAATGTCATTCTCTTAACCCCTTTACCTTATTCTATTTAATCTATCCAATTAAATATCTTGAATAATTTTGGACAAAAATTAGGTGTGTTGCAATACTTAAGAACTATGATGGCTCTTGGAAATGTACAAGCCACACCCACCAACCTTACCAAGAATCAAAGTATTTCACATCTTAGTGTGCATATAACCAAAACCAATCTAGAGTAGATGTAATAATACCCTACTAAGAGCAAACCCACATAGCTTGGCCCTCACTCATGTTTTGATTTATTCATTTCTGACAAAGGATATCAACGCTCAAAATGTACATTTATAATTGAGAATACACAAAGAAGAAAGCTAAATCGATAGTTAATAAATCAACTATCAGCAAAAATCAAAATGATTGTATATGGAAATTAAATATCATATTCTTACCACTACTTGTCTATTTCAAATTTGTACTATCCCTTGGTTGTAAATGAAGCCGGGAAAGCAAAGGTTGTGTTACCTCTAAGACTTGCCTTAACGACATTTTTAATCTTCGAGATAGAGATGAGCTTCCATATCTCGACGTTTAATGCTGAGAATATAACTAAATCCTTTAAATATAAGCAATATCATTAATAGAGATTAGATTTCCTATCTATTCCATAACTGAATCAAACTTTTTAACTTTTTAAAACTGGATTTGTGTTTGGATTTCACTTAACAAACATTATCTTTGAACAATCATTACTAAAATTGATCAATTTGTTAGGAACTGGAGATAGTGGTTTTGATGGAAACAACCTTTGCAACTTATTTTTTTATAACTTATATACTAACACTATTTTCTAGATTTATATTAATGTTATTATGCAGGATATATATAAGGCAGGTACTGATTATTGATGACCGCACAGTATAAAGACCAAGAATGAAAAAAATCAAGTTCGAAGACTCATGAGTATTAAGATCAAGATTTTAAGATAAGTGTCTAGTTTTTGTTAAAACTTCATAATAGCACAGAAATCTTCATTCGAAATTTCATTTGGGATGGAACCCATTTCTACCTTCTTAATTCCATACAAACACAAAACATGTAGCTTACAAACCTACGACAAGTGGCTTACAAACCCACGAACATCCTGGATTTGTACAAGTTCTCGAGTCCTTATGTATGAGATATTCTAAAGGAAGACGCTTGCAAAACTACTTCAAAATGGTTTTTCAAATGATTTTCAAAATTGCTTTTAAAAATGTTTTAGCCTTAAAAGTTATCTTTTCAAATGATTTTCAACAAGATGTGTTAGCTTTAAAATATTTTTTGTTTCTGTTTTTAAACAAACTCTTGTATTAAACTTTGTTTGTTTTTAATACTATCCTCTGATTTTTAAATATTCTTTATAATATATATATATATGTATGTATGTATGTATGTATATACACTTGAGGTTTAAATTCATATTTATATATACATTCTAAAAATATATTTTTCTACTCTTTTTTATTTTAAAACATAGGAAAATTAGTTTATTTTACTCCAAAATCATTTTATCTTGTTTTCCTTCCAGTACCATTTTCAAAACAAATTTTACATTATTTTTAACTAAGGGATGTCGACATCATAGGATACCCCAAGTTGACATGGTGTCCATTGAATTCAAAAGTTTCAATTTTCAAAATAAGTGTCTATTTATTTAAATCTCTTCAATAATGGTTATGACCGTTACAACTCTATCAATAGCCTTCACAAATGAATTTTTTAACTAATTTTTTTCTTATTTTCTTCACTCCTTCTTCTCTACAAATCCATATTCTAAAATTTCCATATTTTTTAGATCGTGTCGAAATTCTGCCGAATTCTCAAGTGAATTAATTTAAAATCTCATTCTTATTTGATTCTCAACCCTCTCTCGAAGATCAAAGTGTTATTCAGAGTTATAGGATCAATTTGTAATCAAAAGTTTATCGAATCTCTCTATAAGGTGTGGTTGTGCCTGAAAATCAATTGGGTGATCTCGTGCCCCGTAAAGCAAGAGAGTTTTCCCTACACTTGAGAGACAAGAGGGTACCTCAAGGCATTTAGAAATTGAGGATTGTAATCTCGACATTGGTATAATAAAATTATGTATGAGGTATTTGCCTTGGTACAGGACTTGATGTAGGGTAACTCCGAACCGGTATAGAATCCGGTGTGTTCTTTCCTTTTACTGTTTTTATTTACTTTCTGCATCTGTGTTTGATTGTGTGATTGTTCTGCGATTAAGTTCTGCATTTATTTATAACATAAATTTTCAGTTAGTCCATATAGGTCTTAGTATCCATTAAACACAATTCAACCCCCCCACTCTAGTGTTAAATTAGCTTAAGATCCTTAATCCGCACTCCCTTTCAATGGTATCAGAGCATAGCTTTTCATAGTTTTCATAATCTGAAATTTGAAAAGTTTAAAATGGAACTTTAGGAAATTTTATTAATACTTATTTGAATTTATGCATTTCATCAAAGTATCATAAGTCTGCATACAGTTTTTATGAAAAATCAAGTTATCTACCGAATTGGTTTGTTATGCGAAACAGACGTGTTATATGGCTTTTGAAGAATCAACAACCAATGGAAAAACTATGAAAATTGAGAAAGATAAATGGATACTTGATAGTGGTTGTTCAAGGCATATGATCGTAAATCCCGAGATACTCAATGACATTATATATCAAGATGGTGGATTAGTCAACTTTGGAGATAACTCTAAAGGATATGTGATTGGCATCGACAATGTCGGTAATTCTAAAACTCCTCTAATTTCTGATATTTTGCTAGTTAGAAATTTAAAACATAATTTTCTTAGTATAAGTCAACTATGTGATAAAGGATTTAAAATTAAATTTGGAAAAGATAAGTCCCACATCGAAGATAATAGTCAAATATTATTTTTAAAGGAATTACGAAGAAAAACACATACATCCTTATTATGATAGTTTCAAATGATAACTTATGTTTTTGGCTAATACAAGTGACCCTTGGATTTGGCATAAAAGGTTTGGTCATTTAAATTTCAAACTGTTATCTAGGTTGTCAAAACTTGACTTAGTTAGAGGTCTTTCCAAGTTAAATTTTAAAGTAGATAGTATATGTGATGCTTTCCAATTAGGAAAACTTAAGAAAGGTTCATTTAAATTAAAAGATATGATTTCTACTTCTAAACCTCTAGAATTATTTCATTTAGATTTATTTGGTCCATCTCAAGTTCAATCGACTAATCACAGTAAATATGTTTTTGTAAGTGTAGACGATTATTCTGGATATATTTGGACAATTTTTCTTAAATTTAAAAGTGATGCTTTTGAATTACTTAAAAATTTTGCTAAAATAATTCAAAATCAACTTTCTTTAAAGATAAAAACTAGTCGTAGTGATCACAGTGGAGAATTTGAAAATAAAAATTTTGAAAATTTCTGTAATCAAAAAGGAATTACTCATAATTTCTCCTTTCCAAGAACTCCACAATAAAACGGAGTGGTAGAACATAAGAATAGAATGATTCAAGAGTATGCTAAAAAAAGGTTTTCGACAGTAAGTTACCTAAAAACTTTTGGGCTTAAGTAGTCGCTACAGCGTGTTATATATTAAATAGGATTTTAGTTAGACCATTAACCAATAAAGCATCATATGAATTACTTTACAATAAGAAACCCATAGTAGCTTATTTTAAAGTTTTTGGTAGTAAGTGTTTTATTCTTAATACAAAGGATTATTTAGATAAATTTGAACCTAAATCCGACAAAGGTATCTTTATCAGATATTCTAATAGAAGTAAAGCATTTAGAGTTTATAATTTAAGAACTAACACTATTGAAGAAACAATAGATGTATCTTTTGATGAAAATTTTAAAGATACTGTACAAATAGAAGATGGAGAAGATTTTGTAACTTTAAACAATGAACCTAATGAAACTAATTGTGAATTCATTGAACCTAATAAAAGAATTAGGCTATTAAAAGATCATCTTATAGAAATATAATAGGAAATTGAATCTATATTCAAAACAAGAAATCAACTAAATAGTCTGAGTAATGTAGCTTTTATATCACTATTGAACCTAAAAAATCCAAAGGAAGCATCATCTGACGATTCCTGGGTTCTTGCTATGCAAGAAGAATTGAATCAGTTCACTAGAAATGATGTTTGGGTACTTTTTCCTAGACCTAAGGTTAAACGTATAATTGGAACAAAATGGGTTTATAAAAATAAAATGAACGAACTTGGTGAGGTCGTGAGAAATAAAGCTCGTTTAGTCGCGTGGGGTTATTATCAAGAAGAAGGAATTGATTATGAAAACCTTCGCACCCATAGCAAGACTAGAAGCTATCTGGATCCTACTTGCTTTTGCAAACTGCAATAATTACAAGTTATATCAAATGGATGTTAAAAGTGTTTTTCAAAATAGTTTTGTAAAAGAAGATGTTTATGTTGAACAATCGCCACTTTTTGAAGATAATAAATTCCCAAATCATGTATATAAATTAAAGAAAGTTTTATATGGTCTTAAGCAAGCACCTAGAGCCTGGTATGAAAGACTAAGATCTTATTTACTACAATATGGTTTTGAAATTGGTAAAACAAATGCAACTCTTTTTATTAAAAGAAACAAAAATGATATTCAATATATGTAGATGATATGATATTTGGGTCAACTAATATCATAATGAATAAATAATTTTCAGATATAATGACGAAAGAATTTGAAATGAGTCATATAGGAGAACTAAGTTTCTTCTTAGGACTTCAAATCAAAAAATTAGATAAAGGAAGTTTCATTAGTCAAGAAAAATATGCTAAGGATTTAATTAATAAATTTGGATTTGACCACATATGGTGGGAAAAACGAATTCCAATTACAATTAATGTAGCTTTAAATAAAGAAGATAAATCAAAAGATGTTGATCAAAAATTATATAGGGGAATGATTGGTTTGCTGCTTTATATAACAGCAAGTCGTCCTGACATCAGGCATAGTGTATGTCCTTGTGTAAGATACTAATCTTAATCGAAAGAAACTCACTTACAAGCTGTTAAAAGGATTTTAAGATATGTAAAATATAATTTAGATTTTGGTTTATTTTACCCTTAAAATGATGTATTTGATTTAATTTCATATTGTGATGTTGATGACGCTGGTTGTAAATCAGAACAAAAAAGTACAAGTCGAACTTGTCACCTTCTAGGACATTCTCTAGTTTCTTGGTTTAGTAAGAAGAAAAACACTGTATCCTTGCCAATAACTGAAGCAAAATATATATCTGCTGCTTTGGCTTGTTCTAGAATTATATATATGCAACAAATTTTAAAATATTTTGGATTAACTATAACTAAATCAACAATTTATTGTGATAATACTAGTGCAATAAACCTATCTAAGAATCCAACTCATCATGCTAGAACAAAACATATTGATATTAGACATCATTTTCTTAGAGAAAATATTAGTAAAGAAGTCATAACTCCGGAATATGTAAATACTTAAAAACAAATTGATGATATATTAACCAAACCATTAAATGAACAAAACTTTACTAAATTTAGAAGAGAATTAAGTATAAGTTCATTAACTAAAATATAAATCATAAATATACAAGTATAGTTAATGATTAATATAAATGACAAAAATTCTCAAAAATTAAACTAGGCATGTCGGCATGACCCATCACCCTATGTTGACATATAGGCCGAGATTTTAAAATTTAAATTTCCCTCTAAAATTACTTATTAAGTTATACATTTATATATTTCGAATTTAACTCCTTTTCTCTGTTCTATTCTTGGTAATAAACTTCTAAAACGGTAAATTAATGGCTTCCTCTTCTAGTAATAAATTTTCTTCACCTACTTCTCCTCATTCTGGTTCTTTTCAACGTTCCACTCACATATGAGTCATCAAATTACAAGAGAAGATGAAAGATTTGCTTCAAATAATGATGGAAATTCAAGTAAGTCAACTACGAATGGCTATAAAACAAGATAGGCAAGGAAGAATCCTTAGGGATTTACAAAACTTCCTTATGGTTAACCATGCCAATCCCATTGTCATTGAAGAATCATCACAAGTCATTGATTCTAAAGAAGAAGAGCCTCTAGAAGAACCTCAAGAGAATCAAGAAGAAGAACATCCTCTATCGAAGCTAGATGTTCATATGGACGAAGACGATGGCGTGATTTGCGTTGGAGAGGTCCTTTTTGACGCTAATGGGAACTTGGTCGAACAACATGGAAACTTTTGTCTCCACTATCCAAATTGTTCCATCCATAAATCACCAATAGTTAAGGGTCCTCGTTAAGGGTTTTTTCATTTTTTTGATTGCATATTTGTTTGTTAATTTGTATATAAGTGTTTTCTAAATTAATGTTCTTCTAAAAACAATATTTGGTATATAAAATCTTGAATTCCATTTAACTTAGGATGCTATATTTCACTCATACATAGTTATTATTCTTATGTCATATGTTTGTTTATCTTATTTTCTATTAAGTTCAAGATTTATTTGTTAGTAGGCTCGGAGTAAGGGGAGTTGTTGGTGTAAGGGGGAGTTATGGTATGATCGAAGTGGTAAGTATATTTTATAAGGTTGTCATCATCAAAAAGGGGGAGTTTGTTAGGAACTGAAGATAGTGGTTTTGATGACAACAACCTTTGTAATTTATTTTATTACAACTTATATACTAACACTATTTTCTAGATATATATATATATATATATGAATGTTATTATCCAGGATATATATAGGGCAGGTATTGATTATTGAAGACTGTACGGCATAAAGATCAAGAATGGAGAAATCAAATTTGAAGACTCATGAGTATCAAGATCAAGATTTAAAGACAAGTGACTAGTTTTTGCTAAAACTTCATAACAGTATGAAAATCTTCATTCCAAATTTCATTTGGAATGGAACCCATTTCCACCTTCTTAGTGGCTTACAAACCGACGACAAGTAGCTTACAAACCTACGAACAGTGGCTTACAAACCCATGAACATCCTGGTTTTGTACAAGTTCTCAAGTCCTGATATGATGAGATATTCCGCTGGAAGAAGCTTGCAAAACTACTTCAAAATGGTTTTTCAAATGATTTTCAAAACTTCTTTTCAAAATGTTTTAGCCTTAAAAATTATCTTTTCAAATGATTTTCAAAAGGATGTTTTAGCCTTAAAATATTCTTTGTTTTTGTTTTGAAATAAACTCTTGTTTTAAACTTCGTTTCTTTTTAAAATTGTCCTCTAATTTTTAAATATTCTTTATAATATATATATATACTTGAGATTTAAAATCAAATTTATATACACATTCTAAAAATATATTTTTCTACTCTTCTTTATTTTAAAACATAGGAAAATTAGTTTATTTTACTCCAGAATCATTTTATCTTATTTTTCTTCCAATGCCATTTTCAAAGCAATTCTTACATTATTTTTAACAAAGGGATGTCGACATCATGGGTACCCCATGTCGACACGGTGGCCATTGAATTCAAAAGTTTTAATTTTCAAGAGAAGTATCTACTCGTTTAAATCTCTTCATGAATGGTTATGATCGTTACTAATCTATAAATAGCCTTCATAAATGAATTTTTTAACTAACTATTTTCTTCACTCCTTCTCCACAAATCCATATTCTAAAATTTTCATATTTTTAAGATCATGCCGAAATTCTGTCGAATTCTCAAGTGAATCAAATTAGAATCTCATTCGTGTTTGATTCTCTTCCCTCTCCCGAAGATCAAAGTGCTAATCAGAGTTAGAGAATCAATTTATGATCAAAAGCTTATCGAGGCTCTCTATAATGTGTGGTTGTGCCTGGAAATCAATTGGGTGATCTTGTGTCCCGTAAATTAAAAGAGTTTGCCCCAGACTCGAGAGACAGGAGTGTACCTCAAGGCGTTTAGAAATTGAGGATTGTAATCTCGACATTTGTATAATAAAATTCTACATGAGGTGTTTGCATTGGTACAAGACTTGATGTAGGGTAACTCCGAACCAATATAAAATCCAGTGTGTTCTTTCCTTTTATTGCTTTTTATTTACTTTCTGCATCTGTGTTTCATTCTATGATTGTTCTGTGCTTAAGTTCTGCATTTGTTTATATCATAATTTTTCAATTAGTCCATATAAGTCTTAGAATCCATTAAACACTATTCACCCCCCCCCCTCTAGTGTTAAATCAGCCTTAAGATCCTTAATCCACACTTTCTTTCACATTTAACTTTAATCTCACATTAATCGACTTAGATCTCAACCAATGAAATAAACATACGGTCTCTCAAACCTCTACCAATCCACTCGCCTCTCGGTAACATGGATAATTATCGTGATTCTCAGTCCTATATGCTCTTAACATCATAAATATCTATTTCGGCATCGGTCTTGAAAAATGATCAGATTGACTCTCAACTGTAAATAAAATGATCTTGTATAGGTGAATAAGTATGTATCTATAGCACCTCATGATATCTCATAAATAATAACTAGATGGGAGATTGATAACACTCGTCCTACTCTAGAAAGTCTTTCTAAACACTTGCAAATCACTAATTTAGTTATTAGGAAATTTATAAATTACAATTTAATCCCAAATCCCATAAATTCTTTCCAAAATAATTCATACTTTTTAAATATTTCACTAACATTTGAAAATACTAAGATTAGAAAATTAGTTTTATACTAATGTTATAATTTATGTTTCCTTTAAACAACAATTTAATTAGTTCTACTTTTCCTACTGATTATCGATAAAAAGTAGTCTTCCAAAACCATAAAATAAATTTTCTTAAATGAAAATTCCCATTTAGTAAATAAATTGCATTCCACTTACTATATCTCAAAATATTCCTTCTATAAATTTCCAATCTATTAAATCCAAAATAAAATTGACTTATCACTTTTAAAAATATCAGTTTCAAATATATTCCATCACCACCCTTTAATTTTTTTTATAATTAACAACAAATAAATAAAAATAAAATATTTTAAATTTAATTTTTAATCAAATTCCAAAAGTTAAGCAATTTCCAAACAATTTCTATTCATTGAATACTCAAAATAATTTACTTAAATAATTTCCTGTCACGAATAGTATTTCCGGTTTTAAGTAGAAATCATTTGAAAATCTATTATTTATTTCCAGTAATATTTCATTTTCTTTAAAACCGTCTATTTCAATTTGTTCATTCCCTTCCGACCATTTACTAGTGTGATATCATGACAAAAATAATCAATTAAAAGTATGTGATCTCATTACAACAATAACCGATCAAAAATATACGATCCAGGTTCATCTAGTTCATTCTTTATCAATAAACACGCATCACTAAACAATCAACAAAAATGTAGGAAATAAGATCAAGATCGTATTAGTGAGTTATCCAAAATAACTTACACAAAAAATGTAAATATTCTGAGTTGATTATCTAACGCTGATGCACAATCCAAAAATAATAACCAAACAACAATACGTAAGGAATACAATGGTAGCTGTGAGTAAAATAATTTTACTCATCGAAATGATGCTCGGATCCCAAAACAATGGATACACTGCCTTTGCCATAACCTCCACTTATTCAAGAACCAACAACCTCCATCCGAAGTCACTCCTGTCACCAATCGCCCAAGAATTAATGCATGTTGCACCTCCAGCCTCGCTGCAGCCTGCACTGACTATGGCTTCACTTCCATTTAAAATTATCTAGTTAATTTCACCTTTTTCGTGAACAACCACAATAATTTATCTATTTTTTTCACCATTCTATATTGATCCTTCTTATTTCCACATCTGCGTCGTTCGATTATATCTGCTTAAGTGGAATAAACCTAACAATCTAGTATTGGAGCATCTAGGTTGAATTATAGATGATGAAAGGAAGTAAGGCAAAAGATGGGGCTACAACTATTGTAACGAGACCTTATGTCAGAGGTTCTTATATTGCATCTGGGTATGGCTGGCAACAGAAAGGTGGAATGGGGATAAAGACTTCGAGAAGTGGCAATGGAGGATGAAAGCTATTCTTCAAAGGAATATGGTTCATAAGGTACTTTTTGACACTTGGGAGTTACCAGTTGAACTTTCTACCGTAAAACAAAAGGATATGGAAGAATAGGTATTTATTACTGTACAACTGGCCATGGAAGAAAATGTTATCTCAAAATTTAGAATGGATCTAAATGAATATGGACCAAATTGGAGAATCTCTATCTAAAGAAATCACTTACTAATCGTTTGATTCTACTGAAGACGAATTTCACCACGAAGATGAAAGAGAATGCTTTAGTGAAGGTACATCCTAGTTTCTTCGATGATCTCATAATAAAGAGAAAGATTGTGGATTTGAAGTGGATGAAGAACAAAAGGCGAAGGTTCTTTTGTGTTCCCTTCCAAAGCATTGCATAGGTTTCACTAGTAGTTTAATTTATGAATGTGACACTTAGATTGAGATAACATGAAATTTGGCCTTCTATCTAAAGGCTTGGGGGGGATCAAATGAAGGAGATAAGTGATGGAAGAGAAGGGAGTAGTAGTGAGGGCCTATTTTTTGAGAGTGGAAGAGAGGAGAAGAAGAGTTAGAATCCTAGGTGGCGTTCCATATATAGAAGCCCAGAAACGGTTGGAGAGGTAAACCTAGAGATGGAATGCACCACTATTGTAAGAAAGCAGGCCATTGAAAGAGAGAATGTCTTGATTTGAAGAAGAGTGCTGAGGATGGACCTTCATTGATTGCGCTGGAGAAGACTGTATCTGATGTGTGGTGACTGTAGTAGTATCTAACGTAACAAACCATAGGGTGCTTGACTCAAGGGCGTCGTTTCATATGACGCCAAACAAGATTATTTCATCTCTTTTATTGGGAAAGAGGGAAGTGCAATCCTTATGGGAAATGATGATTGTTGTGGAGTCATAGGAGAGGGTATACTATGGATCATGATGTTTGTCGGAGTGATATGCACTTTAATAGGTATTCACTGTGTTCTAGGTCTTCGGAAGTCATTGATTTATTTAAGGCACTTGGCATCCAAGGGATGCAAGATGACTACAGAAAAGAAGGTTTACAGGTTTCTGTGGGTGTACTGATTTTGATGAAAGGGGACGTGTTATGAAATTCGCATCTACTGAAGGGAACCACAGTTCTTGGAGAGTCCTATGTTGGAATGGATAGTTCTTGTGCTTTGTACGCAACTATATTTTGGCATATAAAATCCGGTCATATTTCAAAGAAGGGTTTAAAGTTGCTTCACAGTCAAAGATGTTCAAAGGAGGAAGTTTCGATAAGTTGGAATTTTCCCAAGAGTATATGATAGAAAAGGAAACGAAGGTACTTTTGCAGTTGAACTTCATAGAACGGAGAGAGTGCTTGATTATGTGCATACAGATGTTTGGGGACCAATAGCTATTACTTCCCTTGGTAGAGTGAAGTATTGTATTTCCTTAATTAATGACTTTTTTTTGAAAATTTTGGGTGTATGTGATTAAGACCAATTCAAAAAGATTTGAGATGTTTATAGCTTGGAAAGTGCTAGTTGAGAACCAATCTAATTGTAAATTAAAGGTGCTAAGATCTGATAATAGGTGGATTTGTATTTAAGGAGCTGCTCAGTTTTTGTAAGAAACACGTTCAGAGACATTTCACTACACTAAGTGATCTGCAATCCAATAGATTGCTAAAAGGATGAGTCGAAATCTACATGAGAAGGCATGTTGCTTGAGATTGACGGTGGGTTGCCTAGATACTTTTCGGCTAAAGCTTTATCAACTACAGTGCATATTATAAATCGAATTCCATGCTCATCCATAAACGGGAGAATTCCAAAGGAGAAGTGTGTGACGACCCACAAATCCGTACTCTTTGAATCGCCAATAATCCACACACATGTCCAACCCAAAATCCACATACTGACGGAAAGTCGTAAGAAAGGAAAGAAGAGAGAAGAAGAGAAGAGAAGAAAGAGAGAAGAGAACCAAACTGAATAATATGGAATCTCACATCGCAGTGGAAAACATATAATATCATATCAATGATCTTTACAAAACAAAAACTGTAGATACATACATCAATCAGAGTTTAACAATAAATCAATAGTAATCAGTCTGAATAGTTATAATAATCTATCCTCACAATTACCGATAGTATAAACAACAACTAAGCAGCAATGTAGCGAATAATCAAAATAGATACGTGTATACGAAAATAAAGATCTCCAGCTTGCTTGCTGAAGCTCCAAAAGCACCAAATCTAAACCTGTAAATATACTCGGTCTGACCCGAGCATTGTGAAGGAAGAATGCCCGGATCAGTCTGGTAAACCAACGTGAGAAAAACACCGAACTGAATTTACTAAATTACCAAACTTCTCCTTTTAAAACAAAAGTATCTCGTAAGACACGTCCGTACATAAATACGGACATGTTTTTACCTTTCGATAACTAAAACATCTCATTATCAAATCCACTTATATTATAATAGTGTCTATTGCACAAATAATATTAATCATAGTCGAAATTGTTACATTGATTAAATTCCAGCATATAGCCCAAAATGGGTAATACAATCCAAATGGCAAGTACGTAGTGGATTTTGGATTTCCATACAAATGACCAGGTGAAGGTACTTTCCGACGGTACATCTTTAGAAGAATGTACTGAGGACCATCACAAAGGATCCTCCACCAACACAAGACCGGTCCACCTTTATAACTAGATGGTATCGAATATATCATCCGTCGGCCGTTATCGACCTTTACTGAGAGCCCTCATACCATACAAACCACAATAATTAGATACAAGACGTCATAGCGTGTAAAGATATATCTAGAAGAGGATGATCATACCCTACTTGGGAGCGACCCGATTAGCCCTGCCGCATCCAACCCTGTTTTGGTCATTTTCGATTGATGAGGCCCGAGGTAACGATTACCTTTCACAATCACATAACACATCACTTTGAATGCCACATGGCCATTTCCGTTTACAACTAATTTCCTTCCATAAATATATAACTCTTAAGCTCGTATGTCTCAAAGAGGGTGTTAAGCTACGAGAAGTTGTCTACTCCGCCACCATTGATGTACGTTTCTAAAAACCAATGTACGTAATATGTAAAAATGCAACGTTAGACAAACATACATACAAGTTGTCTAGGAATAGGACGAGCCGAAGGTACTTTCCTACCATATCCTGTTGGGAAATCCCTAGGATTAGTGGCGAATAGTCCTCGCATTGTATATTCCATAATAAAGAGACCACTGCTATAGGATTTATATTGGGATTTTAACCCCAAATGATCAAATGGCAGTCCCCCACTATGAAAATCCGGAATATCAATATCATCACAAGCAACCTGCACAATTGTCGCATATACGTTGGTTCGAAGTGGCTTTCTGATAAACAGATCCCAGTCTTTTCGCACCAACAATGCAAAAGCATTTCGCAACCTCACATAGAAACTAAGTCTCATAGACTTATCACGTCTCCAACATTCAACTTGCTATCCTTTGGGCCAAAAATGAAGCTCGATGGATTGGAGTAATATTCCGCACTATACGAATCAACATCCTCAAAAAGAACGATATCAAGCCTGCACAGAAGGCTACGTACTAAGTGTGACTAAATAGTTCTCTTTTCAAGTCGAGGAACTAAAATGGCCAAATTTGATAGTCGATTATTTAACTATCAAAGCAAATAAACAAATATTTAGCACCATAAGCAATCACTAGGCCCTTTAATTTATCTTTTATTAATTAAATCACTTGCCAAATATTCATTTCAAATAAACTTTAAAAAGATGTATTTTCAAAATCATTTCAATATTTCAATATTGGAAAACATTTCCATATAGTTATTTAATAATAAATAATTCACAATTCAATTTATTTTCAACACTTAGAAAATATTACATATACTTAAATCACGGTTAAGTATATAATTTATTCTTTAAGGAAAACATTCTCTTTAAACACATTTAATTGGGTCAAAATGAATGTTGAGTAAAACCTCGTTACCACAACCCAAAATCACTAGTATAGGGATTTGAAAATAAGATAGATATATAAATCCCATATACTATACAAAACATCTCCATTCAAAAATCATTTACTATAACAACAGTGATATAGTCCATTATTTCCTTATTTTTGGAAAATTCTATTTCAATAATGAACTTGAAATCTATGTATTCGATACTTAACACATTTTAAAACATCTTCAAATGTTTTATTCCATTTAAAATATCACTTTCTAAAACATTTTTTTGATTCAAAATATTATTCGCCGTCCAAAATCGTGAATATATTTCCTTTATCCAAATCAAAACTTCTACACATTTAATTAAAGGATAATCCACTGTCCAAAATCGTGAATATAATCCATTTACCAAATTCATTACTATTGCACATTTAATTAAAGGATTATCCATCGTCTAAAATTGTGGATGAAATTCCTTTAATATATTTCTATATTTAACTTATCAAATTCAATTGATTTCACATTTGTAAAGCAATGTTTATAAATTCCATTTATACTTTATAAAACTTCCATTTACAAAATCCCTTTATTAACTGATTCCATTTACATCTCATTTATATGCCAAAATCCAATTTATAAGTTAATCACTTATAATTCTCTTATTTACAAATTCATTCCTTTATAACTTCGTTCATTTACAAATCTAATCTACTTATAAGATTCAATTTTAAATCATTTAAACGTTTGCAAAACCCCGTTTATTATTCCATCACTTTGATGTATAAAACATCAATTTTATAAATCTTATATGTAAATTATTTATAATAAGCTCAAAATCTCAATTTAAATAAACATATTCTTTTAATAAGTTAAAATCGTTATTAAAACTTATATAACTCCAAAAATCATATTTAAATATTATTTCACAAAAATCATAATTTTTATAACACAAAAATTATGATTTCTATTTATTAAAATTAAATCCATTCCTTTAACAATTCAAAATAACAAAATGTACAAACTCAAAATAAGTTTCGAAATCCTTTTAAATTTCGAAATCATCACTTTAACATTTTAAAATTACCAAAATAGGCTTATTGCTGCAAAAGCACTAAATACATCAATCACGGAAACCAAAACATCATATATCATATGATAACAGCATATATCACAATATCTGTAAATAAAACCAATACTTGTGAGGGATCCAATTCGATCCCTCCAACCTGTCACCTGCAACAAATGTACATATTAGAAATATATGTACAATGTCCACTTCGAGGCAAACGCGCGTATAAAGGGTCATCCGCTCATACACGAGAACGTATAGGGTCTCGTCTGCTCCAATAGGCAGGAATATATCCAAATACCAATCAATATATAGATAATATATCATATACCATCCAAACAATCATCAATCATCATAAATAAGATTTGTTCTCACTTATATAAAAATATCACTAAGTCAGAAAGAGTGAGTTGTACTCACTTTGGTTCCTATAGCAGTTGTAGTGTTTTATTACGAATAAAATTAAACATGTGTTTAATTTTACCCAAAATTTAAACTAGCTCTAATCAACTTCAAACCAGCTCTAAAATGTAGTGCTCGTCATTACAGACCCAACGTGAACTGTTTCGTCAAAAACGGACCTCGTACGAAGAAGTTGTAGCATTTTAAAACTTGAACGAATTTAATATATATAAATTTCAATTTCATTTATTTTCAAACCTTACATCTCATCATAGCCGTTCATTTTCAAACTTTAGATTGTGGCCGACCATTGCATCTTCTCAACTCACCAGGATTTGAACGCGTGAAGAAACCCATCCGGCCGTCGCTCCTCAGCAATTATTGCGTGACCTACGTCGATCTATACGATGATCGAGTACCATCATTCAAAACGCCTTGCTCCACTCTACCCTCGGCCATGAGCATGGCAAGTTCGACACCATGTTAACCTCAAGAACCATGCGCGAAGGACAAATAAACTGGAGCAGTTATCTCCCCGTAAAACACTCGAAAATCCATCATCGCCGTATGATTCGATGATCTCATGAAGCTCTACATTTTTATAGTTGAAGATTTTTCATATAGGTTGATGGATTGAGAGAGATTGAGGAGAAACGACTAGAAATGGTTGGCCATTAAAATAAAATGTAGCGGCTAACCCCAGCCTCGTTAAGGTTTGTGAAAAAACGAAGAAAACGTGGCCTTATATTGAAAATTTACGCGCACTATTCATCCGAAAAATTTTCGAACTCCAAACAAAGCGTGCCGCCTGGCGTTTATATTGTCTTACCCCTATTCCGAACACAATGGAATATATATCGAGAGCCAATTCGATCGTATGTGGATGATAGGTTTTCGAAATGACTTATTTAAATTTAAAATTCGCTTAAACAAATTTATATGCGTTTTAGCTCGCCATGGACAAACCGTTAATACAATTGACGTGAAATTTGAAATCATACAGTAATATAACATTACAGATCCAATAAAACTGGTTTCGTCGAAATCCGAGACTGTATGAAAAATGGCTATTTTTATACGTTAATTAAATATTAAAATTTTCAATTTCAATAAATTAACTTTTAATTCAATCTTAAAAGTTCTCTAACATCATTCTAATTCAAATAGAATTCAATTTAACTTTACAAATCATTTTCATTCACATATAATTCAAATTCCAATTATTTCAGCAATTTCAAATATTAAATTAACAATTTAATTATCCAATTAAATCATTATATTTCAAACATAAGTTATTCAGCTTACTAAATAAACTTATGAATAATTAAAATCAATTAATATACGAATTTCGAATGACTAAAATTCTGGATCGTCGCATTCTCTCCTACTTAAAAGAATTTCGTCCTCGAAATTACCAAGTAAGAAAACGTCACAATATCCATTAATTTTTCAAAATAAATCATTCAAATTAAATTTGCCAAAATCACTTAAGTGTTTAACTTTCCCAAAATCCAGTAGTTAAACTTCTTATAAAAACTTCTCTAAGTTTTCAAATCCATTCATTATTATTCTTTCCAAAACAAGTTCAAATTATAACTCAAAATCAAAAAAATTAATTATCAAAAATATTTTCCGAAATTTCCCCAAAATTTCTCAAACTCCTTAAAATTTCCAAAATTTTTGCCATAGCCTCCTTTTCATGGTTTGATCGTAGTAGGATCAAAACATGTACATATCACAAATATACATCTCATCTTCGAGGATGAGGCATCCAGTGGGGAAAAAGTATAAAAGTACGATATGTAATCCGAGATATGTACCTCATATATTATTAGCGAGCATATACGGCTAATATAGCATGAAAGTGAGCTCCAAATGCGAAGCAAACACCATCCGCACCTACTAAACTCTCAACAAACAAATGAGAATATGAATATATGAAAGTAATATCAAGATACAACATATACCAATATAACAACTATATATGCCAATATAACAAATGCAACAATAGCAACAAATCCAACCATTAACAACTATCATCCAACTAACATCCAACAACTATCTAATCAATCCATACCAAATCAATATACATTCATTTCTTATTGATATTTATTGAATGGATTCTCAATTTAATCACATTTGATTCATTAACGTTGGATTTTTTTCTAACATTCCTTCATTCATTTTCAATTAGTTACATTTATATTCCAGTTAGTTCACCTCCAATTCAAATCAAATTCAATTTCATTTCGATTCACTTATTCCCAATTTGAATTCAATTATTTTAGCTTTCAATTTTATTGATTCAATTTCATTAACACTTAATCAATTTCCATACAATCAACTAACATCCATCTAACAACCAATGCATATCCATCCTAACCACATTTATTAATTTACTCTCAACATTCATATTTACTTTATTTACATTCAATTTGGTTTAACACTTTTTAAATTTCCAATTGGTTTAATATTCAATTTATTTTGAATTCTAATATTCACTATATTCACATTTTTTTATACAACATTTCCAATGCTAATTCATTTAACCACTAAAGTTGAATTTCATTATATAACCCAAGTTCATATTCATTTAACTACTTTAGTTCATTAACTTCTTATTATCCAACTATACTTTTCATATTCATTTTGTTTATCAAAATCAACTTCATTCAACATCACTTAAGTCCTATTTCAATTCATCTTCGTTTACATTTACTTCCACTATACAACTTAAGTTCACTTATAATTTAATCAACTTCTATTTTATTTAACTCATTTCATTAGCTCATTTCTTTAGCTTTATTTGAGTTACATTTCATTTTCAAAGATCATTTCATTTAACTTTTACTTAAGTCAAATCTCCTATCACTATTCAAATTCAGATTTTGTTTTGCTTAACAAAATTGTTCGGCCATTTAAACAATTGGTTTGACTTACATTTTCTCGTTTTATAAGTTATACAATCTATTTATTTAAAAATTAAAATTCGTATTATATAATCACTTATCTAATCTAATTCAAATCTGATTCAATTTATTTAACTATTCTTTAGTTAAACTTCAAATCATATATTTATTATGCTAACTCAAATTTATTTACTTTACCCACTTGAAATTCTTTATTTCATATTATATGTCCAAAACTTGATTTACTTAAATTCATCAATTTCAACTTGGATTTTAAATTCAAATTCGTTTATCACAACAAAACTTCAGCTTTAATATACTATTGGTAGCAAATCCATCATATAGAAACTCGAAAATGATACTGATGATGCTGCAGTCATCACCATTATTATTTCCCAATAACAGTAGTGAATTCAGTGCTTTATATTCTTTTAAAAATCCTTATATTTGTCAATCACATTTATAGAATCTTTACTTATATAATTTCACTATCTACTTTTCTTATATAAGATTCATTCCAAATTTATTTATCTTGTTTAGATTTATAACAATAAAACATCTTTAACTTTGAAAAACAACTGTCAAAATCAAGGGATTCAAATTTTTAGATTCTTAGTTTAAATCATTTTTATTTACAACTCATATAGCTTCATTTCTTATATATAAGATTATTTCAAAATTGTAAATAATTTTAATTATAATTCCATACTTTATAATTCATTTTCTTATATAATTTATTATTCTTTTACAATTGTTATTTTCATTTAGATTATTCAAACAGGTTTTATATTAACTTATATATATTTACATTTTCAACAACCAAAAAATCAATTTATATACACTTTAATAATTTTTGGAAAATTAATCCTTTATATATAAAATATAATAGAGTTAAAATTATTTCATTTACCCAATTTGAAATAATACTATGTCGACTCGCCTCGTTTAAGTGTTTAGAAATCTCTATCGATAATATGGTGTCCCACATACCTACCAGAATTCACAAATAACTCAACAGATAAGCAAACACAATATATAAAATATTTTATAACCACTATCAAATATGCGCTCATGTACATAATACACTCAAATTCAATCTGGGGTACTATTGTCCCTATCTATACTGAGTACACATCAAAGATTAGGAATATACAAAATCTAAGCTTTGATACCACGTGTGAAAACTCGCAAATCCTTACCCTTTGAATTGACAATAATCCACACATATCCGAACCAAAAATCACCGACTAACGGAAAGTCATGAGAAAGAAAAGAACATAGAAGAAGAGAAGAGAAGAAAGAGAGAAGAGAAAATCAAACAGAACAATACAAAATCTCACATCACAGCGGAAAACATATAATGTCATATCAATGATCTTTACAAAAAAACTGTACATACATGCATCAATCAGAGTTCAACAATCAATCAATAGTTATCAGCCTGAACAGTTATAATAACATATCCTCACAATTCCCGATAATATAAACAACAACTAAGCAACAATGTAGCAGATAATCAAAATAGATACATGTTATGAAAATAAAGATCTCGAACTCGCCTGCTGAAGCTCCAAAAGCACCAAATCTAAAATTGTAAGTATACTCAGTCTGACCCGAGCATTGAAAGGGAAGAACTCCCGAATTAGTCTGGTAAACTAGCATGAGAAACACACAACTGAATTTATTAAATTACCAAACTTTTCCTTTTAAAACAAAAGTACCTCGTAAGACACGTGCATACATAAACACGGACATGTTTTTACCTTACGATAAATAAAACATCTCATATCAAATCCTCTTATATTATAATAGTGTCTATTGCATAAATAATATTGACCATA
Organism: Allium cepa; assembly: GCA_030765085.1. NCBI lineage: Eukaryota > Viridiplantae > Streptophyta > Magnoliopsida > Asparagales > Amaryllidaceae > Allium > Allium cepa. The sequence continues at coordinate 222,503,305 of CM060945.1, forward strand.
ACCGAAATTGTTATATTGATTAAATTCCAGCATATAGCCCAAAATGGGTAATACAATCAAAATGGCAGGTACATAGTGGAGTTTGGATTTCCATGTACAAATGACCAGGTGAAGGGACTGCCTTCCTGCATTACATCTTTAGAAGAATGTACCGAGGACCATCACAAAGTATCCTCTACCAACACAAGACCGGCCCACCTTTATAACTAGATTGTACCAAATATATCATCCTCTCGTAGTTACCAACCATTAACGAGGGCCCTCATAGCATACAAACCACAATAATCAGATACACGACGTCATAGGGTGTAAAGATATATCTAAAAGAGGATGATCATACCCTACTTAGGAGCGAACAACTTAGCCTTGATGCATCCAACTCTTTTTCGCCATTTTCGGTTGATGAGGCCTAAGGTAACGATTACCTTTCACAATCACATATCACATCACTTTGAATGCCACACGGCCATTTCCATTGACCACTAATTGCCTTCCACAAAAATATAACCCTTAAGCTCGTATGTCTCAAGGAGGGTGTTAAGCTAAGAGAAGTTGCCTTCTCCGCCACTACTGATGTACGTTTGAAAAACCAATGAACGTAATCCGTAGAAATGCAATGTTAGTCTAACATCCATACAAGTTGTCCAGGAACAGGACAAACCAATGGTATTTCCTACCATATCCTGTCGGGAAATCCCTAAGAACAGTAGCGAATAGTCCTCGCATTGGATATTTCATAATAAAGAGACCACTGCGACTGGATGTACATTGTGATTTTAACCCCAAACAATTAACAAGTAGTCCCCCGCTATGAAAATCTGGAATATCAATATCGTTACAAGCAACCTGCACAATCATCACATATATGTTAGTTCGAAGTGGTTTTCGAATAAACCGATCCCGGTAAAAAGCATTTCTCAACCTCACACAGAAACTAAGTCTAATAGACTTATCACGTCTCCAACTTTCAACTTGCTATCCACCGAGCTAAGAAGGAAGCTCGATAGATTGGAGTAATATTCCACACTATACGAATCAACATACTCAACACAAACGATAATCAAGCCTACATAGAAGGCCACGTACTAAGTGTATGACTAAATGGTTCCTATATCTAGTCGAGGAACTAAAATGGCCAAATTTGATAGTCGGTTATTTAACTATCAAGCAAATAAAAATTTAGCGCCATAAACAATCACTAGGCCCTTTAATTTATCTTTTATTAGTTATATCACTTGCCAAATATTCACTTCAAATAATCTTTAAAAAGATGTATTCCTAAACCATTTCGATATTTCAATATTGGAAAACATTTCCATATACTTATTTAATAATAAGTCAATCAACAATTCAGTTTATTTCAACATTTATAATATACATAATATACTTAAATCAAAGTTAAGTATATATTTTATTCTTTAAGGAAAACAATCTCTTTAAATACATTTGTTAGGTCAAAACGAATGTTGCGTAAAACATCGTTACGACAATCCCAAATCACTAGTATAGGGATTCAAAAATAAGATAGATATATAAATCCCATATACTACATGAAACATCTCCTTTCAAAAATCATTACTATAACAACAGTGTTATAGCCCATCATTTTCTTATTTCTGGAAATGTTTATTTCAACAATGAATGTTGAAATCTATGCATTCGATACTTAACACATTTTAAAACATCTTTAAATCGTTTTATTCCATTTAAAATATCACTTTCTAAAACATTTATGTAATTCAAAATATTATTCATTGTCCAAAATCATGAATATATTTCGTTTATCCAAATCAAAACTTCTACACATTTATTAAAGATTAATCCACTATCCAAAATCGTGAATATAATCCATTTACCAAATTCATTACTATTGCATATTTAATTAAAGGATTATCTACTGTCCAAAATCATGGATGAAATTCCTTTAATATACTTCTATATTTTACTTATCAAATTCAATTGATTTCACATTTACAAAACAATGTTTATAAATTCCATATATATTTTACAAAACTTCCATTTACAAAATCCCTTTATTAACTGGTTCCATTTACATCTCATTTATATACCAAAATCCAATTTATAAGTTAATCACTTATAATTCTCTTATTTACAAATTCATTCCTTTATAAATTCATCCATTTGTAAATCTAATATACTTATATGATTCAATTATAACTTATTTAAACATTGCATAACCCCTTTTATAATTCAATCACTTTGATTTATAAATCATCAATTTTATAAATCTTATGTATAAACTATTTATAATACGCTCAAAATCTCAATTTAAATAAACTTATTCCTTTAGTACTTTACAAATCATAATTAAAACTTATATAACTTCAAAAATCATATTTAAGTATTATTTCACAAAAATCATAATTTTTATAACATAAAAATTATAACTTCTATTTACTAAAAGTAAATCAATTCCTTTAACAATTCAAAATTAACAAAACGTACAAATTCTAAATCACTTTGAAAATGCATTTAAATTTCAAAATCATCATTTTAACATTTTAAAATTACCATAATAAGCCCAATGGTGCAACTGCACTAAATACATCAATCACGGCAACCAAAACATCATATATCATATGATAACAGCATGTATCATAATATTTGTAAATAAAACCAATACTAGTGAGGAATCCGGTTGGATTGCTCTAACCTGTCACCTGCAACAAATATGCAAATTAGAAATATATGTATAATGTCCGCTTCGAGGCAGGCGCGCATACAAAGGGTCATCCGCTCATACACAGGAACGTATATGGTCTCATCTTCTCCAATAGATAGGAATATATCCTAATACCAATTAATATATAGATAATATATGTAACGACCCGTTAAATTAATAATATTAAATGAATTGAATTGATATAATTTCTAATCTAATTTAGAATAAATGTAGAAATTTGGTGTAGTAGTTGGAATTTAGTGTAACAATAAATTTTATGACAATAGATTTGGATAATGTAGATTGTCACAATTTGATTTAAAGTTAAATATAAGAAACTGATATAAGGGTTGAATTAGTGAATATCAATAAAAAGATTAAGTAGAATGGAATTCATTTAATATAAAATAAATAGTGGAAGACTTACATTGGATTGTAAAATGGATAGTAACTAAATAAAAGGTGAACGTTGAATAAATCAATGCAATAAGTGTTGATAAGGAGATTTAATGAATGTTGTCAATAATAAATGGACTTAAGATAGTAATAAAATTTGTTTTGCCTATGTAAATTTTATGTATTGATAAGCTATAATTAAATTTGAAATTTGGTAGTAAATAGGGGATAAGTTGACTAAGGCAATTAGTAATTTAATAAATGAATGCATAGTAAGTAAGTGGAAATGTATGCATAAAAATATTTTCATATATGGGATAATTACAAAAGTTTACCCATTTATCTGATGTATATAATTGAATCTAAATTTAGGGCAACATTTTGTTATTGATGGTATAAGTGAATTTGAATAAAAGGGTAAAAAAAATTATGTAGATTTAACATGTATTGAGTATATAGCTAAGAAGGGCATTCGATGTAAGTGAATCTAAATTAACGTGTCTAGTCAATAAAGGAGAACTTTAAGGGAATAAATATAAATGAATGTATTTGGGGAATGGAGTCCTTTTATATGTTGAATAGTATAACGTTGTTATTAAGAATGAACGTTACTTTAGTAATTATTAATATGGTAACAGAAGAGTGTATAAATTTTATAGTAACGTAAAAACGTATTGTAAGATAATAATTAAGTGTAGACTTATAAAATATATTTATGACAACAAATTTTGTAAGTTATTTATTCTATTAGTTGTTAAGTTTTATTTATGTGTAAGTTAACAATATTACAATACAATTGAATACAGTAATTTATGCAAACAAAAGATGAACATTTGGAAGTATTACTGTAGTGATATATATATATAAGAAACGGTAACTTTGTAGTTGGGGAATAATTGATTTATTTGTGAGTTGTAATCAAATAGAGTCAAATTTATTAGAATTTATTGCAATTTAGGGGATTAATTGCAGTAACCTTTGAAGATTTATTCACTAAAATAATTGACGATGGAAATTATATGTAAATTTGCTTTTAGTTAATATAAAATATCCAGAAGGCTAGAAATGACACAAATCTTCTAGTTTAGAAATTTACAATAAAAAGTGGTAAGTAGTTTTTCTAAATATTTAGATAGTAGGAAGATGTAGATTTAGATGGAATTTATTATTTAACTATTTCATAAGTTGAGATCTAAGTTTAGAATTGAGATTTTTAATGTATAGATATTGAGCCAATGTTAGTTTCATTAAATTAACATCAATAACTTTGAATAATAGAAAGAAAGTGAATTTAATAAATTTGATCAAACGTATAATGTTGAATTTATTAAAATTGGGATTAATAGTGAAGTTAAGAATTTACATTTGAATTTATGAATAGAACAACTATTGACACTTAAATTGTTTAGAAGTGGAGTAAATAATTAAGAAAATTTAAGGGAGAAAATTTGGTCAATATTAGAAGTTAAGTATAAAATTGGATTTTTTTTTGATTTATTTAATTGATTTAATAAATATTAAAAATAGCCATTTTGGTCACGGAATCTGATTTCGACGAAACCAGTTTCATCGGATCCGTATCGATGAATTATTATAGGGTTTCAAGTTTCGTATCGATCGGACTTGTCGTTTGATCGTACGGACGCGAAACGCCTTGAAATCAATTTAATTAAAATCAATTTGAATCAATTTGAAAATTTTGTTTTCAGCATAACTTCTTCATACGATCAAATTTGGACGTGAAACTTTTTCCATCGCGTTCAAAATATCTTAAAATACCTATTTGGATATATAGATTTAATAAATTCGGTTCCGGAGGCATAGCGGGCTTTTTGGGCCATAGTTTGTTTCGTACGTTCACTTATCCGATCCATCTACGCTATCTCTAGTCTACCTATATAAGCACGGTTATAAACCCTAGCCACTCCTTATTTTCATTTTCTATACATATATCTCCTTCTCACCTCCTCATTCTAATGGCAGAAAAAAAAACCTAATTCCCAAATTCCAAAAAAAAAAAAAATCAAATTTAAAAAAAAAATGCGGATCTGCAGCAGCTTCTGGTCGCGCTTCGAGTTTCAGGGGAGAAAACCCTAGAGCAACTTGGGATCAGGAAGAAAATGACTCGGGTCGCTCCGGGTCGTTTTGGCGAAAACTTCAAGCAGGCACCGGGGAATTGAGGCGGCGCACCGAAGTCGAACCCGAAGTCGACCCAGGACCAGAATTTTTCATTTTTCAAATTTTCATAACTTTCTCATACGACCTCGGATTCACGCGAAACTTTTTTGTTAGGATCGAAATTAAATTCCGGACTTGATGACGCTAGTTTGGACAAATTTGGAGACCGTCATATTTTTGGGTTTAAATCGAATTTAAATTCGATTTAAATTCAAAAGGTGAGTGTTTTAACCCACTCACAACTACTAGAAGCTTTTATGTTTGTTAAATTAATTTTAGAAATGAATAGAAATTTATTTATGGGTATTTGGCATGTTTATTTTATTCATATCTGTTGAATTGCATTTATTAAATTTAACTGTTAATTTAATTAATTTATTGCGTATAAATTTACAGTTAAAATTTATTTGTTTGTATATGAACTGCTAGTTAACAGTTATATAATTTATTACTGAATATAGACTGTAGATTAATAGCTGTTAAATTTAATCTGAATAAAATTGCCAGTTATTACCTGTTATATATTATCAAATATAAATTGTTATTGATTGATATTGCTTGATGATTGTGATTGGATGATGGGTGATGTGATGGATGTTTTATTGTATATCATTAAATTGCAATTTATCATGCATATTTCATTTCATTCGGGATTGTGGTTTAAAATGATATATAACCGCAAAATTTTATATTTTTAAATTGCGGATTGAAATGATAAATATCCGTATCACTTGACCATAGGATAGAAAATTTTATACAGGCACCGCGGTCTATATATAACTATTTTAATGTGATTTCTATGGTTTGGATGGAATACGGTTTATAATAATCTTAAATTTTATATTGTATAAATATTTTTCTTCCATATATATATATACATATGAAGTTGAAAATTTTGAAATTAAAAGGTGTATAAAAATCTTTATTAAAAATGGAAGAAAATTAAGAAAATGGAGTTTAATAATTTATATCATATGTTCAAATGTTAAGTTTGGAAATTTTAAGATATGATATTTATAATTGGATTTTTCCCAAAATAAATTGAAATGAATATTCTAGTATAATTTGAATTGGGAAAAATATATATATTTTATTACTAGAAATTGAAGTCTTATTATTTATGGATTTTATATGAATATTCAAGACTAATTAATAGAACAATTGATTTGTTGAAAGCATAAAATCCAACTTTAGTTTGAAATATTGATACTCAAAATGGATATACGTATATATAAATAAATTGAAGTGGTTTTGGAACTTGAGAGAGATAATATAAATTTTGGTTTAGACTTTAATAAAGAAATGTATTTGTAAAGCCATGAGAACTATTTTCTTTACAAAGTAACATTTAAGTTAAACCATTTAATTCATATACCGTTGAATGTCCAAACCATTCAAGTTTTTAGAAGTTATGGTTTTAAATTATGATTTTCAAAATATTATGCTTTGAAAATATTTGATTTTCAGACGTTATGAAGTTAAAGCATTATGATTTTGGAAAAGAATTATATTTGGGATAAGTGATAAAATATGGTTTTGGGTTTTGAAATGATATCGTATTCATGGTTATGAAATGGAATGTTTATTCTGATTTTTAAAGTATAACCTATTTTTAAATGACCGCGGTGTTATAATAACGATGGGTTGGCAAAGAGACCGGGATCGGATATGGACATACTCTCTGTCGATACCGAAAACCACTTTGACTAACCGTGTACGCGGTGGAGATTCCAGAATGAAGTAGGTGGTGGCGACGTTTCCTGTAAGGTAAATACGTGGACCCGACTCCCGTGAGTTGGCATAAGGTGGCTAAAACAGGAGCGATTCTCAGGCCAATGAGGTCATTCCTCTGATCGGACCCTCCTCTTCGATATTATACTTTGATTTTGGATTGATTCAGTGGCCACTTCTATATTTTGATTTTGGGAAGTTAGTCCGAGGTGGGCGGTAACTGCGGCTACGCGTTTCCACCAGCCTGGATAGCAATTGGTATATCTACCCTGGCATTGCCTAGTTGTGCCGTGTCACCTACCATACCGAGCCTTTACTACGAGTTTCTATTTGTGTCGTACCTATAGAGTATCCTCTGGTAGCTTCCCGATCAGGAGGTATTACGTTACTATATAGACTATTGGCATTATTTGTGTTAAGGGCTATATGGATAACCCCTTAACGCTATTAAAAAGTAAGTTTATTTTATAAATAGACACTATTATAATAGCGCAATATACTACATAGTAAATAGTTTAACGGATCCTTAGGAGATGTAAATCCCGAACATCTCTTGAGTTACTGTATTCATATTTATTTCTGTTAATTTAACTCACATAAGATCTTTTAGTTCTGACTCGAGTGTTTTTGTCTTTTCAAATTCGCTCGGGTCAGTCCGAGCGTTTCAGGATCGAAGACTTTAGCTTTGGAGGACGAAGACGAAGGAGTCGTATTATTTTATTTATAGTATGGCACCACACTCATACTGTTCCGCTGCATTGTTTGTATTGGTATGTGTAACTCTGATATTCATTTTATAAGTAAAATAACTATTTTGTAAACAGTTATCATGAACTGTATATTGATTATTATATTTTATCCTTCCGCTGTGAGATTCTGTTTTGTTTTTTTATTTCTTCTCTGTTTTTCTTATTTACCCCATAACAATCCGCCCTTCCGTATGCTTTGAACTGGCACGTGTGTCGGTTTAAAGTGTGCGAAAAGGCGGGATGTAACAATATATCATATATCATCCAAACTATCATCAATCATCATAAATAAAATTTATTCTCACTTATATAAAAATACCAGTGATCAGAAAGAGTGAGTTGTACTCACTTTGATTCCAATATCAGTTGCAGTTTCGAATAAAATTAAACGAGCGTTTAATTTTACCTAAAATATATATAAGTTCCAATCAACTCTAAACCAGTTCTAAAATGTAGTGCTCGTCAATATAAACCCAACGTGACTTGTTTTGTCAAAAACGAACCTTGTATGAAGAAGTTATAGCATTTTAAAGATTGTACGAATTTAATATATATAAATTTCAATTTCATTCATTTTCAAACCCTACATCTCATCATAGCCGTTCATTTTCAAACTCTAGATCATGGCCAACCATTGTATCTTCTCCCTCGCCAAGTTTTGAACGCGTGAAAAAAACCCATCTAGCCGCCTCTTCTCACCAATTATCACGCAACCTACGCCGTTTTATACGAAGATCGCATACCAACATTCGAAATGCCTTGCTCCACTCTACCCTCGGCCATGAGCGCAACAAGTTCGACACCATGTTGGCCTCAAGAAACATGCATGAATGACGAACGAATGAGAGCACTTGTATCATCGTACAATACCCGAAAACTCATCATCGCCGTATGGATCGAAGATCTCATGAAGATCTACGTTTTGTAGTTAAAGAATTTTCGTATAGATTGATGGATTGAGAGAGATTGAGGAGAAAAGTTTAGAAATCACTGGCCATTAAAAATAAATGTGGTGGCTAACCCTAGCCTCTTCAGGGTTTGTAAAAAAATGAAGAAAATGTGGCCTTATATAGAAAATTTACGCGCACTATTCATCCGGAAAATTTTTGAACTCCAAACGAAGCGTGCCCCTAGCATTTATAATGTCTTACCCCTATTCCAAACAGAATGGAATATATATCGAGAGCCAATTTGATCATATGTGAAAGATAAGTTATCGAATCGACTTATTAATTTAAAATTCGCTTAAACAAATTTCTACGCGTTTTAGCTTGCCATGGACAAACCGTAAATTCGATTGACATGAAATTTGAAATCCTATAATAATACAACATTATGAATCCAATAAAATTAATTTCATCAAAATCCGAGGCTGTATGAAAAATGGCTATTTTTACACGTTTATTAGATATTAAAATATTCAATTTCAATAAATTAACTTTTAATTGAATTTTAAAAGTTCTCTAACATCTTTCTAATTCAATAGAATTTTATTCAACTTTATAAATCATTTTAATTCACATATAATTCAAATTCCAATTATTTCAGCAATTTCAAATATTAAATTAACTATTTAATTATCTAATTAAATCCTTATATTGCAAATATAAGTTATTCAGCTTATTAAATAAACTATGAATATTTAAAATCATTAAATATACGAATTTCAAATGACTAAAATTTTGGGTCGTTACAAAGTGGAAGTGTAAAGCAGTGTATCTTAGTTACTTTTATATTTTGATTGTCAAGTGTTTGTTCACCATATAGGTGATGATAAGTTGGAGACTAGAGCGTACAAGGGCATATTTTAAGGATACACAGATGGTATCAAAGGGTATCGCATTTGAAACCCTGTTGATAGAAAGACTGTGCATTCTAGACATGTAACTTTTGATGAGTTTGCATGTTCAATCTGAAGGAGTTACCTACTACACCAAATTAGGCTGATAAGCCTAAGGATTTGGAAGAGGTTCGTATATTTCAACCTGGTGGTAGAGTTGTTGCTATAAAAGATGTAGATGCAGTTGATAAGACATCACAGAGTAGTCCATAGGTTCTTTCTAGTAGTGTGAGTGATGTGCAGAGGACTAGATGAAGTTCAGCTCAAGGTGGAGTTGAAATTAGTTTGGGAAAATTAGTACCTATTTAGACCGGTCATAGGACTATTAGGCCACTCGAGAGGTATGTGAATTGGTAGTATGCAAACTTTAGCCTTAGTAATTAGTTTTACTATGCCCTTCATGTGGTTAATAATGAGCCACTTGACGTAGAAGAAGCTATGAAGTCATGTGATATCTCGAAATGGATCTGCACTATGAAAGAAGCTATGAAGTCAAGTAATCAGTGCGTGTTAAAGGTAAAGGATGATGGTAGATAAAATGGTAGATTAGTTGCTAAAGGGTTTTCACAGACGAAGGGAGTAGAGTATGATGGGATATTTTCTCCTGAAGTGAGGAATACCTCAATCTACATTTTCCTTGTTATTGCTGCTGCTTATGACTTTGAGTAACTTAATACGATGACCACTTTCTTAGACGGTAACTTGGAGAAGACCATTTAAATGAAGCAACCAGAATGATCTGTTGTAACTAGGAATGACAAATTGTTTTGCAAGTTAAAGAAGTCACTTTATGGACTTAAGCAATCGTTTAGACAATAGTACAAGAGGTTTAAACCCTTTATGCTTTCATTTGGTTTTGATCGTAGTTTCAAAGACGCTTGTGTGTACTTCAAACATTTAGAAAGTGGTAGTTGAGTGTATTTACTCTTCTATGTGGATGACATGTTGATTGTTTCCAAGGATATAGATGAAATTGATAATTTAAAGATGAAGCTAAAAGAAGAATTTGAGATGAAAGACCTTGGGGAAGCAAGGAAGATTTTGGGTATGGAATTCCAAAGAGATAGAAAGCTAGGACTTTTGAGGCTTACTCAAAAGGAGTATTTTGGGAAGGTGCTTGCTCGTTTAGCATGGAAGGAGCAATGACAATTAATACACTCATGCCTTTGAACATTCATCTTTCTAATAAAGGCTCTCCAATCATAGAGAAGGACAAAGCTTACACAAAGAAGGTGCCCCATGCGAGTGCAGTTGGTAGTTTGATGTATGTTATGGTTTGCACTAGGCCTGACATTGCATAGGTTATTGGATTGCTTAGTAGATATATGACAAATCTAGGAAAGACACATTCGGAGGCAGTAAAATACGTATTTAGATATTTTAAGGAACTCTAAACCATGGGCTTGTGTTTGGCCTTAGATTTAGAGATTTAGCTTGGTAGGATTTTATGTTTTTGACTACGCCAGCGGTAGAAATCGAAGGTAGTTAACCTCAGGATATGTGTCCACTTTTAGAGGGACGACTATCAGTTGGAGAGCGAGGTGGCAGACCATTGTTTCTTTGTCTTCTAAAGAGGCAGAGCTTATAGCTGTTGTTGAAGTGGCTAAGGAGGCACTATCTTTAAGGCGATTTATGTGTGATTCTGGCTTTGTGTATGATGGAGTAGAAGTGAATTATGACAGTCAAAGTGCATTTCATTTAGTGGGCTTTCAGCTCAAGGATGAAGCACATAGAGGTGAGAGAATAATTTCTTGTCTCGATGAATAAAGAGAAGCTAATTCATCGCCGAAACGTTCACACAAAGGAGAATGCTGCAGACATGTCACTACATCCTTGCCTGTTGCAAAGTTCGAGCATTTCTCGAACTTGATCTAATTATCAAGGTGCTAGGTCCATATAGTGGCACAAGGAAGAGAGAACTGGTAGATGGGGATGTTTATTTTCATTAAGAAAATTGATAGATCCTACATAGGAAGGATATGTTTAAACAATTATTTGGTGGGCGGTGGCATTGTCGGAGTTCATAGAAAAGTGTAATGGGTGATGGCATTGCCGAAGCTTATTGGGAACGTATCCGTTGTGCTCGAGACTGCACAGAGTATAAAGGTGTAGATAGAGTTGGATGGATTTATTTGAATGATATATTGTATCAAGGTGAAGTGTTGAAAAATGTGATATAATATTGGGTTTTGATGTTTTGTTAAGTCCCACATTACAAGATAAGTTCAATCCATAGTTCTAAAGCCTATATTTAAAGGATTCTATAGAAACAACTTGTACCAATCTTTGTAATCTTCTCTTCCAAATTATTAATAAAATTCTTCTCCCCTTAGTGGACGTATACTATCACATGGTGTAACGACCCTAATTTTGATTAAAATTATTTAAGACATTTAATTAGTTTAATTGAATGAAATAATGTAAGTTAGTTAAGGGATTGAGATTTATGTAAATAAAGGGATAGCCGTGCCTAGTTAAGTAATAAATTAAAGAGGGGTAAAACGAAATATAAAAGGAGAATTAGACAAGGGTAAAATAGGAATGAGTCGTATTCATATACCCTAAGCCTTCATACCATTTTATTTTACACATTCACAAATTAAAATCTAAACCAATGGTCGGCCACCGGTAAAGAAAAGCAAAGGAAAGATAGGCAAGAATTAAGAGGAAAAGCTTAATCAAATTCAATTCAAGATCAAATCTCAAGTCCTTAACAAGAGAGCTAAGGTGAATAATTGTTACATCTCATAATTTGGATGTTTGAATAAGATCCGAATGTTTTTTTAAGTATATTTCCATGTTTTGAATGATGTTTAGACATATACATGCTTGTTGATGAATTGTGCTTATTCATGTTGATCTTAAGACATGTTTTGAATTGAAAAACCTATCAAATGACACCAAATGCCTTCGATTTAAATATATGGTCAGAAATGATATTTAAGAAATAGGTTTCAAGCTTTAAAATTTTCTGAATTAATGTGGATTTATTATTAATTTTCTAGTGAAGAAAATGGTTATTTGGGTCTAAAATTAATTACGGAAATTATATATATATATATGTATGTATGTATGTATGTATGTATATATATATTATGGGTTAGAAATTTATGTATGTTAGAAAACATATTAAAATGATTTATATAAATTTTTGTAGATTTTTTCTAAGTGTTTAATAAATATATAAAATTATTTTAAGGTATGGGACTTAAATTTTTTATGTATTTATAAAAGGAGAAGGGGCTATTTGCTAATGTTTTAAAAATGTTAATCTCTGAAATTCAGCAATACCTTTCAGAAAAGATTTTGAAACAGTGAAGGCAACCAATTATATGTTGACAAATAAGTGGGTTAGTTGAAAAGAATTACTTTTTAGCATAAAAAATCAGATTTTCAAAGGATCCACTACCTCACCATCTTCGGCAGCACCCTTTCGACTTAGTTCCTCCGCCTCCAACTTGATCAAAACCAATGCACATGGTATCAAAGACTTGGTACGTAGTGAACTAAACATAAGCGAAGGTATAGGGTCAAATAAGGGGTTTCCTAAGACGTCGAAGCCTTGCTTTATTTTATAAAGGAAGAGCGCCTGCCTTCGAATAAGATAGCCTTCGACTTGGCTAGCTATCGACTAGGTCAAATCTATTTTAAATAAAGGAGCTTTTGAAATAGATTGCGGCCTTGTTTTAAGTAAATTCTTTGAAAGTGGTCGAAACCCCTATCTACCATTTTATACAGTGCCTTCAAAAGGGTCCTTTTGTTTTAAAATTAGAGCCACTTCTCTAGTGCTCTAGAAGGGATTAGTTTTGACACCATCCACTCCTTTACATAGGAAATTGCTTCCGAAAGAGTTGCTTTTGACTTAGTTGTTTTAAGACCCTTTTTGAAATTTTGAAAGTTAAACCAAATGGTTTCAATAGGAATTGTTTCGAAAGGTTGTCCCACATATTTTGACTTGAACTCAATGCTTTCAAAAGGTTTGTTTTAAGTTGTATACTTTAATGCTTTCGAAAAGTCACAAAAAAGGTTTCGAAGGGGTGATTCCCCGGTGTTTTCGAAAGGTTTACCTTAGTGTTTAAATGGAAAGATTTTAATGGTTTTGAAAGGCATAATGAAGTTCTTTAGAAGTGGATGTCTAAGGTTTATAAAGCCTTTGAAGAAGATGTTTTCAATATTTTCGAAAATACTATGGTAAAATATTTCGATAGGTATGTTTTGGCCTTTCGGCCTAAGGTTATAAACAAAGTAATTTACTCGTATTGAAATGGGTACTTTCATTGGTTTCGAAATGGGTACTTTCAAATGGTTTCGAAAGCGATTGTTTAAATCTTTAAACAATGGTTTCGAATGTTCTCATCGACAATATTTTTGAGTAAAGCTTATATCATGGCAATGAGATTCGATTAAAGAAAATGATATATTTTCTTTGTATAAATATAATTTAAAGGGTTAAATCATTTTGAAAAAGGTTTTCAAGGAAAATTTAAAGGGTAATTAACCCTAAGTAAAATGAATCGGATATTTGTATACCAGATGGGACTGGTATAGCGTCACATGCTATACATTAGCTATTAGCCCCTAGCTAAATTAGTCTAAAATTCCAGTGTGCAGGGCTAAGTCACAAGTAAGACTTAAATGATGGTTACACACAAAAAGGAATATATATATATATATATATATGAAAAGAGAAGAAGGATAGGTTAATGGTAAGCCCAAAAAACCTTTAGGATCAGGTGACCCGTGGAGAAGTAAGTTAAGGAAAGACCATCCAGAAGTGTGTCTAATAGTTGTTAGATAATTTGGTTAGTTTTTCAGGTAGGCCCCAGTCAGCTAAATGTTAGTGGTTGGCCAAACAAAACTACGTTTTTTCGTACAAATGGTCCATTTATTACCTGGTTTTGATCATATACAATATTTTGTATTATTGATATAATCAGTTTGATTAACCAGTTTGGTTGTAGGATTTTGATTTGCAAAAATTATGTTTTAAAGGGATATTAGTGACGGGAAACCCGTTCCACTAAGTAGCGTGGTCTCACTTAGTATCAATAAACCAAGATGTAATAGTATTATTCACACCAGACTTTATGTCATGCTCAAAGTTTAAGGTTTTCCCTTAAACTCTCGAGTACTCAAAATTAATTTTAATAGACTGAGAGTTAACGTTTTACAGGTTTAGTAGGTGGACAAATATAGCTTTCAAAGGCATGTAGGAGGCAAAGTTGGCTATATAGGAGTTATTATTTAGTTTTATTTCCACTTTGATGTATTAAGACTTATATGTCTATTTAGTACATTGGTCATCTAATGAGGCATCTTCATATGTCGCTCTTTTCATATTTATGTAATAATTATATTTTATCTGAACTTGGGAAACGTTTGGGATTATGTAACTGGGTATGAAATGTTATTTTGAAATGTAATCAGAAAAGTGTTTGAACCTGTAATGATTTTATTTCATATTCAAGTGCTTCTGATATTATGGATACCACTAAAATTACCGTATATGGTCACCAAAAGTTAATATTATGGATGACTACAGCATCTGTCGCGCTTAGCTTTGAAAGTGCGGTGTGTATACGATTATATGTGCTAATATAGTACACACGGATCGTGTAATATGGACTATAATATAAATGCGGAAAATAGATGATAGTAGCAAAGTAAAAATAAAAATAGAAAAATCACACCAGAGATTTTTATACTGGTTCGGAGCACCGTCCTACGTCCAGTCCCACATTTCTATCTGGATTTTCACTTTTAACTACCTCGCTTCACCTGGAGGAACAGGTTTACAATACCCGAGCAAACTAACGGGATTTCACGCCTCTAATACACTGAGGACTTCAACACTTGCCTCTTACAACACCGAGGACTTCAACACTTGCCTATTACAACACAGAGGACTTCAACACTTGCCTCTTACAACACCGAGGACTTCAACACTTGCCTCTTACAACACGGAGGACTTCAACAAAGATAAATATAATTGTTTGCTGACAGTATGTGTTCTTGCTAACACAGTTTTGTCACTTGTAGTACAAACTTCCTATAATCTTATCCTCAAAATATGTGAATGATGTTTTGTGAAGATTAAGGGAAGTATATTACTTATTGAATCAAAAGATATGAAATAGTTTCAATGATTCAATAAATAATCGAGAGCTTTTAAAATGCAGGAGTATGTAGTAAGTTCAGAGATTAGATTAAAAAGCATATATAATCATGTTTTCATGTATCTTGAATCAATGATTTAGATGAGTATATATAGAGAAAAATAGTTGTAACTCTTTGTGAACAGTTGCCATTAGTAGATATGATTATTTGATGAAAGGTAAGAGATGCAACCATTGGAGAAAGAAGTGTCTTTTGGAAAAGGTTGCTCTCTGTTTAAAAATGGTCGACAGGTCAAAAAATGACCAGTAGACAGGAATTTGAATATATATATACGTTATGTTCACTTGTGCACATTATCTGTGCATTCTGGGCAAAAACGGTCGACCACCTGGTTTTTGACCGGTCGACCGGTTTTGTCCAGACTGCACAGTTAATGTGCACTCATATATATATATATATATATATATATATATATATATATATATATATATATATATATATATACGAAGATTAAAGGCATAAGATTATTTGAGGATAGATTTTAACATAAATAATCATTACTAACATACCAAATAATCAACCTCTAATCATATGGAGCTCTTTGTGTCTAAATAACTTCTTTTTGTCGATCACGGCTTATCCCTTTGTCAAAAATCAAAACTCTATAAAAATCTTGACTCAACATTCTCCCCCTTTTTGATTGATGACAACATATTTATGAATCTCCCC
The DNA here is from genome assembly GCA_030765085.1 of Allium cepa. Classification (NCBI taxonomy): domain Eukaryota; kingdom Viridiplantae; phylum Streptophyta; class Magnoliopsida; order Asparagales; family Amaryllidaceae; genus Allium; species Allium cepa. Next base: position 222,519,728 of record CM060945.1, read on the forward strand.
CTGTATAAGATATCCCCCTGAGATTATGTCCTGCATATATACTGTTAGCACAATTTTCTCCCCCTTTGTCATCGACAAAAAGGAGTTGTTTAAATGGAGGATGTAAAAAAGATTATAAGCAACATAAAACTACTACCATAGATCAAGAGTAACATTCACACAAGATGATAATACACACAAGTCTAGTACGAATTAAAACACGTCAATATTTAGTACAAGTGCCAGATAATGTCTTTAAAGCTCCACCTAAGTATAACATCTCCCCCTAAGTATAATATCCCCCTCTATTTATATGCATATGAATTTCTCCCCCTTTGTCATTATCAAAAAGAATGAGGAAATATATAAAATTATATAAAATATCTTGTATATAACGAGATAAACTCATTATTAATTATGAAGGAAAAGTAAAATAAATTTTACCATATTTACCGAAGTCCATATTTATTTGTAAGCACGTAATTCTACTAAACATATGGAACATTCTTTGAAATTCCAAAATCTATCCTTTTCCTTTTGTTTCTCTGAGTACCTGTAAAAAATAATAATAATTTTCGGTACCCACTTACTATGTTAGGGTCCGGTGGGTTAGGTCTTTGGAAACCATACCCATTTGGGTGTGGTTGAACCTTTATAAATATAATTTTCATTACAAATTACATTCTTATAATAGTTGTTAATATAAAGTTGTTTATCATGATCAATCATATTAGCTGGAATCCATATCTTAATACTATTAGTCATTAGCTTAGTACTTGAAGAATAATTTCTATCATTTCTAAACAAAGTACTATTATGACTATAACTGGTTTTAAAACTATCTTGATTACTAGTACTAGCACTAAAGTTAGTATACATGAATGCATATCTAGTACTATTTTTACTTTTAGCTTGTTTATAGCCTACACCACTTCTATCATTGTGAGCTTTTGAATTCTTAACATAACCTATTCCCTTCTTATTTGAAGCAGGTTGAGAATTTTCAATAATCCTGGATAAATTTTCTCTCCCTTTATTAAAATTGGAAATATTTTTAGTAATGTCATCAAGCTTAGTTTTGAGACTAGTGTTATCTAACTCAACAATTCTAATTTTTGTTTTTAACTCATGATTTTCAGAAGCTAGAGCATTATTCTTTTCTTTTTGAGCTTCTATTTCTTGACTTAATAGAGCGAGTTGAGAATTGTCTGAATCTTGAATTTTCTCAAGTTCTTCTTCTAATATTCTCTTCTCGTCTTTAAGCATATCTCTTTCGAATTCTGCTTTCTTCTGATTTTCCAGAGCTTCCTTATATTTTCTTTTGAGACATTTTAAAGTGTCTAGAAGTTCTGAATTTATTTCTATCATATCATCAAAAGTTAGATCACTAACCTTGTTATCTTTTGCCATGAAGCATTAGTTTGTTTGCTCCTTTGATTGTTCTTTATTGCCCTTCCTCTTCTTATTGCCTTGACTAGATTTCTTTGTATCCATTTATTCTAGGATGTTGTTACGATCTCTAGAAAAACCAGGCTCTGATACCAAATGAAAGTGCGGTGTGTATACGATTATATGTGCTAATATAGTACACACGGATCGTGTAATATGGACTATAACATAAATGCGGAAAATAGATGATAGTAGCAAAGTAAAAATAAAAATAGAAAAATCACACCAGAGATTTTTATACTGGTTCGGAGCACCGTCCTACGTCCAGTCCCAGATTTCTATCTGGATTTTCACTATTAACTACCTCGCTTCATCTGGAGGAACAGGTTTACAATACCCGAGCAAACTAACGGGATTTCACGCCTCTAATACACTAAGAACTTCAACACTTGCCTCTTACAACACCGAGGACTTCAACACTTGCCTCTTACAACACAGAGGACTTCAACACTTGCCTCTTACAACACCGAGGACTTCAACACTTGCCTCTTACAATACGGAGGACTTCAACAAAGATAAATATAATTGTTTGCTGACAGTATGTGTTCTTGCTAACACAGTTTTGTCACTTGTAGTACAAACTTCCTATAATCTTATCCTCAAAATATGTGAATGATGTTTTGTGAAGATTAAGGGAAGTATATTACTTATTGAATCAAAAGATATGAAATAGTTTCAATGATTCAATAAATAATCGAGAGCTTTTAGAATGCAGGAGTATGTAGTAAGTTCAGAGATTAGATTAAAAAGCATATATAATCATGTTTTCATGTATCTTGAATCAATGATTTAGATGAGTATATATAGAGAAAAATAGTTGTAACTCTTTGTGAACAGTTGCCATTAGTAGATATGATTATTTGATGAAAGGTAAGAGATGCAACCATTGGAGAAAGAAGTGTCTTTTGGAAAAGGTTGCTCTCCGTTTAAAAACGGTCGACATGTCAAAAAATGACCAGTAGACAGGAATTTGAATATATATATACGTTATGTTCACTTGTGCACATTATCTGTGCATTCTGGGCAAAAACGGTCGACCACCTGGTTTTTGACCGGTCGACCGGTTTTGTCCAGACTGCACAGTTAATGTGCACTCATATATATTTATATATATATTCGAAGATTAAAGGCATAAGATTATTTGAGGATAGATTTTAACATAAATAATCATTACTAACATACCAAATAATCAACCTCTAATCATATGGAGCTCTTTGTGTCTAAATAACTTCTTTTTGTTGATCACGGCTTATCCCTTTGTCAAAAATCAAAACTCTATAAAAATCTTGACTCAACAAGTTCGGGCCTCTAGATAGGGAGTGTTACACATTGATACTAGAGCCACTTTATATTTTTTGTGTACTTCGTTTTGATTTAATAATATCTAGTTAATTTCACCTTTAATGTGAACAACCAAAATAGTTTATTTGATTGTTTCACCATTCTATATTGATAATATTTTTTTCTGCATCATTGTCGTTTGGTTATATCCTCTTAGGTGGAATAACCCTAGCACGCTAAAGCATAGTATTAGACACGTGTTCAACTGGCTACGAATCCTTAGGTGAAACCTATATATAATCTTTTAACATATATCCTATGCAATAATATAATATTCACATTTTTCCTTCTTCATTATTACGTCACTTAGATATCTCGAGCTTGGTCAATAGTAAGTTTTTGATAATATCCACACTTAATCATGAAGTCCGAAACTTTAAGGTCTATATTCGATAGAACTTATCGGTTGACCGATTTGCTTTGGCCTTAGACTTTGACATTAAATTGACTACCAAAGACAGTGATACTAACCTTATTTTCAAAGGAGTTGAATCTTGTAACATCCCAAAATTTTATTAATTTAAATTAGTAATTAATTTGAATTTTTGAAATTTAATTTGAGATTAATTTGCAAAAATTCAAAACAAATAAAATATGTGTTAATTTATATGAATAAAATTTCAATTTCTTTTGAGTTTAAAATTTGAAATAATAAATGTTTTTAAAATCAACTGAATTTAAATTTTATATATATATATATATATATATATATATATATATATTTGTGTGTGTGTATGAGTAGATTTGAATTTGACTTTGAATTTTAATTTAAATAAAAGCCTTAGTAAAATAATTTGGATTTTAAATAATATATAGGTAATTTATTTAATGCATATTTGGTTTAAAAACATTTTCTTTTAAATTATATATATTCAAATAAAAGAGAAATGCATTTTTAAATTAAGAAAAACAATTAAAAATTATATATGTGTATCATTTTTCTCATGCAAGGGACATAAGGAGGATTTGTAACAGATTAATTAACAAGAGTTTGAATTTTAAGAAATGAATTAACAAGTGTAATTCAAGTAGAAAGAAATTAACAAGTGTCATCACATTATTTTCATTTTTTTAGAAAATCATAGAAAAGAAAATAAAGTTATATAAGCTATTTTATCTCCTTCCTCTTATCACTTTTATTCATTTCTTAAGCTTGTACAAAATCTTTAATCCAGAAGAAAAAAATCACCAATAACAAGTAATCAAACCAACAGCTTCCTTGACATTTAAATCAAAACCACAGTAAACAAAAATCTGTAATCACCTTCTCAAAATCTCAAGCCAGAAAAGAAATTCCAGCAAAAACAACTTCAGTTCTTCAACAAATAGTTCAACATCAAAGCAGAATTCAACTTCAACAATTAAACAAAAGCTAGTATCATCACATAAACAACAAGGATCAGGATCAACTCAAGATTTGCAAACTCCAGTTTTCAAGTTGCAGACCAAAGTTTTTCTCTGTTTTCATTAAAAACAAAACTGTAAGTAAAACTTTTAAAGAATTTGAATTTCAGTTTGTTGTTGAGAAATTAAGTAAGTTAATCCATCAGAGATTAAACAAGTTTACATCAATTAGTTGCAAATAAAAACATTCAAGATCAAGTTAAGAAAAACAGTTCCCAGACTTTCAATTTTTAAAATCCAGACAGAAAGCTCTCTGTTCAAACTCCACAGGTGAGTAAACTTTATGATTTGATCTAGAATTGTTGATGTGAAGCCTGAATTGCAAATTTATGTTTGCATGTATGTATACACACACACACATACATGAAAAATGGGGATGCATGTCTGTACTCACCAATATGTACTCTTTTCTAGGCCTACAGGTTCAAAACCTGTCTCAAAATTCAAAAGCTTTATCTCATATTTTTTTAAGATTTGAATTCAAATAGAACATGTTTGTATGTTGATGATTTAATATTTAAAAATAAATGTAAGAAAATTAAACTTAATTTTTTTTGGAAATTTTAAAAACACAGTTAAACCCAAATCATGCTGAAAATTTAACCATTATAATTCTTGATTTCAAGTATATGTTTCGAAGCGATTTCAAAATCAATGATTTTTAAAAGCAAAATCAAATTTTTTAATATCGTATCCTCTGTGAAATACGAGGTTGAGCAGAATTGTCATTTCACCAAATTCTGGTGATCGATGGGACTTTGGTCCTCGAGATCATGGTCATGGCTTGCTGGGAGGTCGTACTTCGTCAAAAAAATGTTCGATAATTTTTTATATCGCCGTGGTGATCGCACAGCAAGGGTTTAGGTTTTAAACCCATACTTGAACGAGGTCGAGAATCCAGGTTGTTGTAGCTTCATCGTCGCACCGGAGTTGATCGCACCGATGGCGATCGAAGCATTAAAGACATGCGAAGCTTTCACCATAGATGCATGGTGACTTGGGGAGTCGGAGCGAGGCATTTTTGTGGCGATCACTTTTGTTCCAAATTTGGTCGTATAGCTCGATTGAGTGTTCGTCGTCGATCGGGGGATCTGGGTGGTTTGTAGGGTCAAGGGGGTAATTATCGACTGGATGATGGTCGTAGCGTCGACCAATGGCGATCGAAAAGTTGTGCAACGTGCACGGGCTCCTGAGTGTATCAGTGAAAGTGTTTTTGGGAAGAATGCCTTGGGACTCAAAGCTGCTCTTGGGAAATTTAGGTGATAGCTCGATGATGAACTCGAAGTGATTTCTGGGTTGCATGGGTTTGTACTGAAACAAAATTTAAGTTTAAAGAAAATAGGTCATACGGTTGGTTTGTGGTGGAACTCGAAGCGAGTAGCGTATCTCTATAGCGAAGACCCGAAGTAGTCTTAGGGGTTGACGTACAAAACAGTTTTACTTAAAAATAAAATTCAAACTTTTAAACAATTTTAAATCCATGTTTTTTTAAAAGATAATTTTGATTTATGTTTAAACTAATTAAGGTTTAAGTAAGACATTTTTAAAGTAATTAAACTTAATTTAAATTTTGTTACATTATTTTATAAAATTATTTATATTAATTGAATAATGTAAATAAGAAAGGTAATTAAGATAAAATGTTGTTTAAAACTAATCTTAATCCTTTAAGTTAAACTGTGTGATAAGGATAATTCATTAAACAAAGGTTATAAGGTAATCAAAGTGATTAACATAGGTAAAAATATTTATCTTTTAAATTTATTAAGTAATTAATTATTTGTTAATAAATCATTTAAAGAATAACTATTTAATTAATTACTTAATATTAAAGATTGATTAAGTAAATCATTAAGGTTGATTGATTTGAAATTAATGATTAATTAATTAAGGAATAATTAATTAATAAAAGTAATTAAGATTTAATTAATTAACAAATTAAGGAATCTATTGTTGAGACTCAAGCCTGGATCAGATCCTGTGAAAGAATTTTTAGAGGGCTAAAATTGGAAGACAATCAAATGCGACTAATAGCTTCTTGGCAACTCCAAGAAGAAGCCCTAGCCTGGTGGGAGACAGTTACTGTAGATGAACCTGAACAAGAGTTTACGTGGAGTCGATTTAAGGAAGTATTTGAGAAGCGCTATATGCCATCGGCTGGCATTTCTCGAATGCACTAGGAACTTATAGACTTGAAACAAGGGAGTTTTCCATTTGAGGAGTACTTAAACAAATTCAACGAATTATCCCGTTTCGGTACGGAATTGGTGAACACGCCTTGAAAGATAAATGAAAGGTTCATTCGTGGGATGAATAAGAAATTCCACGAAAGGACGACAACACACGTTAAAGAATCTTTTTCTGATTTTATCGATATGGGGTATAGGTATGCTACCCCGGATATGCGGGAAGTCCCGAGGGAAGATGGAAATACGAGCAATCAAAACTGGAAAAAAAAGAAAGTTCGGGGGCAAGAAACCATATCAAGGCAAGGACAAGAAAAGCAATCAGAGTTAACCCGGCCTTGTGTTGGCAAAGAGCTGGTAGCTCTCGGGGAGTCTCTTCAGAGGCGTACCCATATGGCCCAGGAAGTTCCATAGCCTGACCATTTGTTGGAAATCCAATCACCAATATGAACCCTTACGATTTCAGTTGTATAACCTGTCACCTCAGGTGGTAGTTATAGCAGGCATAATACAATGGTACCTATGCTGGCTAAGATTAATATTATACTTTCGAAATATTTTCACACTATGCACTAATAATAATATCAAAAGTGTTGTCTCGTATTAAGCATACCTGACTATCATAAGGAGAAATCTCCTTCAAGTGTGCGATTGTATTGTGTGTGTGCCGGGAGGCCTTATAGTAGTTTCATTTTCCAAAAGCATGCCGGTTTTTCTTTTATAAACTGTTTTTTGTACAAACAACTATTTTTGTTTACTCATACCAGTCCCATGACTGGCTCGAAGTTTTTTGTTCCCTTCCTAAACTCCAGATGCCCATAATTTCCACACGGGCAGCCTAAAAACAGGTTATCCGTGTTTTGGAGTTGTTAGTGCCAAAATTGGTCACTAACACCCAAATCCAGATGAAAGCACCAAATCACAATCACATCACAAAGATAGGATGTATGTAGAGAGTAATGATATAAAGAACAATCAAAATTGAAATGAATGTAGTAAAGAACAACAAATTTTATAGTGGTTCGGCTAGCTCCGGCCTACGTCCACTCCAAAAGTTTTCTTTTTGTTGATGTAAGAATCGGTTACAGTTACAAAGTGGGAGAGTAGTCTTAGGAAAAAGTCAGAGAGCGAAAAAGAAGAAGGAGATCCCCTCTTTCTGAACCCCTACAAGCTGTATTTATAGGTAGATTTTGAGTTGCTAGGCTTTCTGAACGGTAAAGGCCCATTAAGAATTTCCACCAAGCCACATTCGTCTTATTCCAAACGACTTTCCATCGAGCCATCTTCGTCGAGCGACCCATGCCGAGCCGCCAATGCCAAGTGAGGTGAGAGGTGCAAGGTGTCGAGGTATCGAGGTACGAGGTATCGAGTTGCGAGGTATCGAGGCGCGAGGTATCGAGGCGCGAGGTGCAAGGTATCGAGGTATCTAGGTGTGAGGTATCGAGGTGCGAGGTATCGAGGTATCAAGGTGCGAGGTATCTAGGTATCGAGTTGCGATGTGTCGAGATGCGAGGTATCGAGGTGTCGAGGTATTAGGTATCGAGGTGCGAGGTATCGAGGTGCGAGGTACCGCGGTATCGAGGTGCGAGGTATCGAGGTGTCAAGGTGCGAGGTATCGAGGTGCGACTCCTTTATGCCGAGCGGCAACAAATGCCGAACCATTTCTAACTTCCAGACCGAACCACGTTTCCTTGACCCAAATTATAGTCGATCCATCTCTGTCCAATCCAATTTCCATCTTTCAAGTGCGTTGCGTCATCGATCCATCCAGTCGACTGAATCCACCGTACACCAGCCTTGACAAAAGTGCAGTCGATTAAGTTAAACCCGCTTGTCTGTAGCCTTGTAAAAAGGCGGGTTAACACTTGCCCCCCAAAACATGCCTTGTTGTTGGAAGGTGTATTTTGAATAGCCTCAAATTCAACATCCAAATTCCATGTTTCATCCATATCCAATAACCAATAACCGAATCTAGGACCTTTCCAAGTCAATATCCAAATCTTCTCCGTTCATAGCCGATATTCATATCCGTAACCTCTCCGGGTTCTTGTCAAGCATAATCCTCACCTGACGATCGTAGCCCAGTGTCCCTGAACGTTGAGTAATGCATGGCTTAAGTCCTAAGTCGAATCCTGGTCGCTCCAGACCCTTGCCGAGCATTTTCCATACCCGACGACCTAAAATAGTAACCGATAATATAGGGCCTAAGTCCTAGGCCGAATCCTGGTCTCTCCGAACCCTTGCCGAGCATAGTCCATACTCGACGACCTGAATAAGTCGATTTGTCGTGCTTGGACAAAGCGACATACCCCTTGCCAGGTATAATCCATACTTGACGACCATTTATCAAGAACCAGATAATAAATCCAATCGAAAGCCAATCCAAAATCCAGATCAAATCAAAAAACAAAAAAAATCCATATCGAAAATCCAAACCAATATCCAAACCAGAAAACAATCATCCAAATAAAAAGTCCAAACCAAGAAATAAAAAAAACCAGAAGTTCAAACCAAACCAGAAAAAAGCAAATGTCCAAGTCAAAAAACAGAAAGCAGATTTCACAAACTAGAGCGTCGCGGCTTATCATCATCTCAGAGCATGCCTAGGGGCTATCTCCATCCCCTTACATGAGTAAGTGACTTGGCCGTTTGCCCGTAATTTGCTACTTATTTCATAATATCCCAGTCAATTGATAACCAATCGACCATAATTCCCGTGCCTCGCACCATCACTGTGTGAGGTAGATAGTGGTTGCTCCTGCCCCACCGGTGCATTCCAAGCTTCGACGTATTGTCGTAACTGTCCATTCCTTACATGCTCCTCAATTATGTCCTTTAAGTGCCTGCAGTTGTTGGTATCATGCTCGTACAAATCGTGGAAGAGGTGGTGTTTTCCTGATGCCCTCTCACGTTCTGGAGGGTTCTCCCCTAGCCGGCCTTCGGTAGGGAAGGCGATTCCATGTCTCCAAACAAATTTGTTCCAACGTCTCGTTCAATCTTGTGTAGGTGGAGAATTTTTACTCTCTCCACCGCTTCCTAGCCTTTCCTAATTCATCATCCAACTTCCCTTTTCTCTTATCTTTATCTTTTTCCAAGCCTTCGCTAGATGGCCCTCCATCCTCTGCCGCATTCACCTTATTTAACTTCATATCTGAGCATGCATCTTCTAGCCGAAGGAATCTCTCAGCTTCGTGAAAGAATTCCCCGAGATCCGTTGGTGGGTCCCGTATTAAAGATACCTTGAAATCTGAATTCTCTCTAACCCCTGATACTGCTGCCATTAAGACCATCGATGGATCTGGTCGACCCACCAAAGCGACCTCTGCATTGAACCGAGTTAAGAAGGCTCTTAGTGACTCGCCTGTCCTTTGTTTTATCGATGTCAGCGTCATTACGTTCTTTGGGCTTTTGATATGTACCCGAAACTGCTTCAGAAACCTGTCCACCAACTCTGTCCATGTCCCGACAAATCCTTCTTCCAACTGTCTGGACCACATAGCCGCTATGTCCGTTAAGAATAAAGGGAAACATCGAGCCATAACTTCTTCTGATGCCCCAAGCACCTCCATGTGTCTTGTATATCTCATCAAGTGATCTGTTGGATCGGCCTTGCCATTGTACATCTCCACATTAGGAAGCTTGAAATCTGGCGGATTCCGAGCTACCCTGATTTCACGAGTGAACGGACTCTTGTTTACTCCTTTCAGATCTCTATTGGTCAAATCTCCACGCATAGTTCGCTTGATAATCTCGGCTAATCCAGCATCGTCCGTCAAGGGTTGCCCCCCGAGTCCCCGAGGGAATTTTGGTACATACTCTGCATCTCTTGCTCTTATATTCCTGCCAGCATACTTTTGCGTGGTGCTAGCTGGAACTCCTCCATGAACTGGTTCAGCATTATCTGGTGGTGCGCCCTTGAGTCTAGGTCCATCCAGATTGTTAGTTGTCTGTTGATTGGGGGTTGCCCCCTGTTGAATTACTCCATCCACACGCTTGTTGTGTCCCGCTAGTCCAATTCCGAGAACTTGAGGACCTGCAATTCCTGATTATCCAGATTGCCTAAGAAGAGCCTGCATCATCTCCTCTTGTCGTTTCATCATCTGCTCCTGCATAAAATTCATTATAAACCGCATCTCGTCCCGAGTTATGTAGACGGATGCATGATCCTCTCTAGATCCAGAAGATGCCGCTTGACTTCCTTCCTGATTGCTCCTTTCTACTGCTTGCTTCTTTGTTGGTGGTCTAGCCATTGCTTCCTAAAATCTGAGTTTTCAAGCTTTTCAATCCAAAATTCAAGCTCCAAAATTCCTAAGTGCTAGCTTTCTCAATGAAAGCACCAAAATGTTAGTGCCAAAATTGGTCACTAACACCCAAATCCAGATGAAAGCACCAAATCACAATCACATCACACAGATAGGATGTATGTAGAGAGTAATGATATGAAGAACAATCAAAATTAAAATGAAAGGAGTAAAAAAACAACAGATTTTATAGTGGTTCGGCTAGCTCCGGCCTACGTCCACTCCAGAAGTTTTCTTTTTATTGATGTAAGAATCAGTAAACAGTTACAAAGTGGGAGACTAGCTTTAGTCTTAGGAAAAAGTTAGAGAGCAGAAGAGAAGAAGGAGATCCCCTCTTTCTGAACCCCTACAAGCTGTATTTATAGGCGAATTTTGAGTTGCTGGGCTTTCTGAACGGTAAAGGCCCATTAAGAATTTCCACCGACCCACATTCATCTTATGCCGAACGACTTTCCATCGAGCCATCTTTGCCGAGCGACCCATGCCGAGCCGCCAATGCCGAGTGAGGTGCGAGGTGCGAAGTGTCGAGGTACGAGGTATCAAGGTGCGAGGTATCGAGGCGCAAGGTATCAAGGTATCGAGGTGCGAGGTATCGAGATGCGAGGTATCGAGGTATCGAGGTGCGAGGTATCGAGATGCGAGGTATCGAGGTGCGAGGTATCGAGGTGCGACTCCTTTATGCCAAGCGGCAACCAATGCCGAACCATTTCTAACTTCCAGACCGAACCACATTTCCTTGACCCAAATTATAGTCGATCTATCTCTGTCCAATCCAATTTCCATCCTTCAAGTGCGTTGCATCATCCATCCATCCAGTCGATGGAGTCCATCGTACACCAGCCTTGACGAACGTGCAGTCGATTAAGTTAAATCCGCTTGTCCGTAGCCTTGTAAAAAGGCGGGTTAACAGGAGCCAGCTTGGATTTTGAAGTCTTTTGGTTTGGAAGCTATCAGATATTTGGAAGCTTTTGTCTTGGAGATCTTTTGGAAGTTTTTTGGATCTCAAGGTGCTTAGTTTGGAAGCTCGCTATCGCACTCTTTCGTTGAAGACGTTCTTGAAGTATAATAACCTTGTTGTTCCACTGTGATGTTTCTATTTTGAAGTTGTGTTATAAGTATAAAATGCTCTGAAGTTGGTATTAAATGTTTTAATGGATATTGTGATGATGTAGTATCTGCATGATGATCAATGACAATTCAATTTGTTCCGCTACTTATATTCATCTAATGTTGTTATAAACTCCATCCGAACTTGAATTCGATGTTTAAATCTCCAGCAGTCGAATACAAGTGAGTTATTTGATGTCGATTTTCAAACGCTGAATTTTGGGTCGTGACAAATCCTCTCTAGAATAGTGCTATATTTCAAATGGTTAACATATACCAACTGTGGCCTTAACACGATCAACATTGTCATATGATTGATTATAATCATCATATAGTTTAAACAAAGACGATTCACAATTTTACCATGTCAAAAGGCAATTGTACATTGTCAAATAAGAAATTATATTTGACTTTTAACCTATAGAAGACTGTTAATAAGTCATTATGTAACTTTTTCAAACAATTATACGTACATAACCCATTGGCGTCCTTAACGGTCTTGAATAATTCAGCATCCATCATATGAAGAGCATTATGCACACTAATCTTAATAGCATCATTATCCCATTTTTGATACGTCTTAATTATGAACACTTAAGGACAAGTATTTATTTTATACGATTCAATGCCCATGGTTACAAGCACATTTGTAAATGTAACCAATTAAATATTTTTCCTAATGATTTTCTTCTTTTATATATTTAATGTATTTAAAATATCATTTATGTCCCATAAGAAAATATAAACAATCGAAAATAAAACCAAGAGCTTGCTTAATTTTGAACAAGATTCACTATAAGAGTCAAGTTATACAATAAAGTTACATGATCGATCCTAGGGAACATCCTTAACTCTATTAATTGTATGTTGGTTACTATGAGTATGAGCTCTAAAGACAATGTAAGAGTATGGACATCTGGTCCATATTCGAGCAAATACAAAAGTCATATGGTAAGCAGTCGCATTCAGAAGGTATGTAATTGGGATGAAATTAATTCATTTGAATTAAGCAAGTAAAATATAGTGAAAGGTCATATGCCTAATCGATTGAGTACATTTAAATTCTTATTATTTTAAACGACTCTAGTCCAAGGGATATAAATAAATCTAATTCCTAGATGGTTGAAATATCATTTTTATCTTCTTACTAAAGTTCAACTTATTCAATCTCCTTAATATGTCACGGATGAATGAATGCACTTTTGTAAAGAAATCTAATGTAGTTTCATAGTAAAGGGTGGTTTAATTTTTAAATTTCATATCTATAAAAGAGGAAGCGAAATTCTAAGAGTGGAAATACAAATGACTCAATTGAGATGAAGATAGAGTGAAAGCCACCTCTACTTCATGATGAGGCATTAGAAGTGCAATCGTATAAAATATTCGTAAATGCTTTTTCTTAATGTTTTTTCTTGTAGAACATTGCCTTTGTAAGATTAATTTCTTGGATTTTTATGTAATAGATCCAAAATTCTCGACTGTAAGTTAGTTACAGTAGAAGAATTAGGAAGCTCATGATAGGTTAATAGAGCTTCATGTTGCAATTGTTGCCATTGTAGTAGTTAGAGCTGTAGGACCATACCATATAAAAATTGCTAAAAGGACGATCTAAGTTTTAAATAATTACTTCCATTTATAGTTGATATTATTTATGAAATGATATCGTTTCATGTTTGCTCGAAAATGTCGAAAATGAGTGCTTTTTTTACGTATGAATATTTGTTATAAAATAATTTTGTTTTGACTTTCAATGATAGTATTTGTGTTCTTAATAATAGTGATGCATTAGCCATAGAAAATAGAAATGCAACTAAAATATTTAATAATTAATTTTTGAATTGCATACTGGGCTATATCGTTGAGAGGCTACTGCACAAGAAACGAAGAATGTTATTATTCGTATGACTATGAATCATACGATGTTATGGGAATTCTAACTCGAGACCACTCCAATCAAAACCAAAAAGCGATCGAAAAACAAGACCGTGTTTTCGAGTGCATAAACAACCAATCAATATCTCAATCCGATCTAAAAACAATCACAATCACTAAACAAACAATAGAGAAACGAATCAATAATGGTAAAATAAAGCACACACCAATTTATAGTTGTTCCATTAACCTCTTGTTAGCATACATTCACTTTGAGAAAGAGCCTTTATTAATTAATGCCAACGAGAAGAGTACAAGGAGATTGATTATAATGATCAATATTCAAATAGAATAGATTTGTAGAGGAGAATTTAAAAAACTAGTTTTTGCTAAATCCAAGCTAATGGAGGACAAAGCCCTTAATCTCATTGTTTAGAATCCTGAAAATAGCTTATATAGTGAACCATCCTATCATGACAATTACCCGATTTGCCCCTTGAAGTCCTATAAGCAAATTCACAAATTCTGGGCCGAAAAACAAATGCACCGTGTCAGACATCTATCCCAACCTTTCAGACATCATTCGCAATTTTCAGGCTATAGTAAACCTACTGTCAAACGTTTGAGGATTCGTGTCAGATGTCTGACAAGACTTTCAGCCAATGCATATTCAAATCGCGATAACTTGAGTATCCGAGCTCCGATTCGCATGTCATTTTCACCGTTATCAAGGTATTCTCCACCTCTTCAATTCATCAATATATAGTGTTTCCAAAATTGAACATATGACAATGTCGTGGATCACACCATAAAGAAATCGTGGAAAAAAGCACCTTTCTTTGGATATCTATATCACAATAAGAGGACACTGGTTCATTTTGTATTGATGCATTAAAAAATTCATTATGTCATCACAACATTTAACCCATTACTACCACAAGGGATAGTTGTTGCTTTTTTAGCCAGCGCAGGTTATAAGTATAGCAAATTCTAATTTTCGCATGTTATAATGGTCGCATCCTGTAATTACTTTGTAGTTTATGCATTCATGTACTCGACCCATTAATCTTTAAGTGTGTCCACTATATTTAATTGGTAGTTCTTTATTTAGCTTGCATAAATATTATTTTATCCACATCATCGTTGGATTGTCATGTCATTGCCGTGATAATAATAGCATATGGAAAAAGTATGGGTTGTTATAGATTTAATGATAATTGGAATGAGAATTGGAACGAAGTAAAAGCATATCTTGTGCTACTGCGTGAACCATAAGATGACAACATGCTGAGAGCCCCTGCAAGATTACAGGAACCATAAATTTTGGTAGCATGGACACTCTCTTCTCATAAGTGCATCACATACATCTTTTCCAGTCAGCTGGGTCATGAAAGCAACTTTAAAACGTTCGTTACTGGGAAAGTTGGCTTTGTATAAACATGAAAAACAAACTTGGCGGCATGCAAAAGTTGACCATGGAAGAAAATTGCATTGCAACATACATCTGGTTGCTCACAAATTGTTCAAATCATGTTAGATTTCATAGGGTGGCATATGGTCTGCCCTTCCACATCTGAAATGGACGGTAATCCCATTCAACGTTGAACTCTTCCATTTTCAGAGCTTACTTTTCGATGCTTTTTTTCTCCACTGTATGTCATAATAGTCTGTTAGCATATTACGTATGACTAAACCAGCTTGAACTCATTTCATTTCATTCTGAAACCTTAGAGACTACCTAGAAACTATCAGTCCGTACCAGTTAGACCATGATTATTCTGAATTGGTCCAATTCAAACGTAAGGCTACGATTCGTCGATTAGATATTAGTTGATTATTCATATTGTTGCTTGTCTCATTGGTGTTGTGTTGAATTTGTTCTTGGTTTCTAGTTGACAAACTAGATTATTGACTACCACGATGATACTGAAATTTTTTCTTTTGAAAAAAAAAAGGTTCTCATACCTCAATTACTTTCCTTTGCTTTTAGTGTAATGAAACATTGATCTCAAATTTTAACGATTTTGATTTTTTTGTATGAAATATTATCATACTCGATCAAAACATGCATGGAAGTTTAATATACGCTGGTTTTAAGAATCTCCACATAAATACTACATATATATAGTTATTAGTTTAGTTCGAATGTTTAGATTAATTTTCAAATATAATTACTAAGGGTATAACTGAAAGAAAAAAAAAATTAAACCCCCCGAAATAACCTGATTTGATATTCCGAGGATTACCATTAAAATTACACTAGACGTAGTTTCATCAGTCTAATAACCGTTAAGAAATGACGTCGAAAAAATATATACAAGCTAAGGTTGACATCATCCGAAATACAAATCTATTCAAACTAGTCAAAACGGGGATAAAATGAACTCTAAAGCGGAAATAATGTATGTTGAAGATATGACTCAAATCTATCAGCATATAGAAGAATAAAAACAAATCAATTAATTTAACTAGTGCGAACCCGTGCTTCTTACACGGATGTGGTGAATACACTGTAGTTTAACATTTTGTAGAAAAACAGATAAAATTGATATGTAAGCAAATTTATAACAGGTTTAAAATTTGGATATTATACTTGTAGATCACCTTATTATTTCCATATTTTTCTAATTCAATTTCTTATTTTCAGTTTGTTGCATAATTAATATAAAGAAGTCAACATTTATGTATGGGATATTCATAATATATTTATCTGTAAACGAAACACAGTGAAATATATAGGGAAATATTAAATTATGGTCAGTCAGTATGTCAACATATTAAACATTAAGGATTCAACGGAGCAATAATTGTAAATATAGAGGTAGAGCATCACGACAACATTATAACCTAATCAGTCTTTCCACAAACATTGAGGCAGATGTTTTGAAAGAGATGAAAGATGAAGCTCTTAACACAATCGAGTTAATCCTTCAGATGAAGTACCTTGAGAGTTTTCTCAAAAGATGGCGGCGAAGGAATTAAGGGATGCATTATCTGATGCATATCATGACAAGTCACTTACAAATCGGATTATTCTTCAGTAATAGCTCTATTCGTTGAAGATGAAGCCTAGAGACGATCTTATGGAGCACATTGATATTCTTACTACCATGGTTATGAACTTTAAGGCAGCAGATGCTGAGATTAAAGATGAGGCTCAAGGAGTGATCCTCTTGTTTGTAGGAAATACGGAATATGGATCTTAAGGCTGAATTAACACTAGAGTGGTAGGGGTGAATAGTGTTTAATTAATTTTATGAAACCTTTTGAAATCTTTTCAAATTAAACCCCGAAAAAAGCAACTCACAAACATAGAGACACAAAACCAGACACAGATGCAAATAGTAAATAAAAGCAGTAAAGGAAAGAACACATTGAAATTTTATACTGATTTGGTGTTACTCTACATCCAGTCCCACACAATTCCTTGTGCAAATTTCTTTTCAAATATAATATCAATATTATAACCTCGATTTCAAAGCCATGAGATACACCCTCCTGTCTTCGAGTCCTGAGAAAACTCTCTTGATTTAACCAGGTTAGAAGATCATCTAATTGATTTATGGGCTACAATTACACCCAATTGATTTACGTCCCACAATCACACCGTTTCCAATCACACTTTGATAGAGAAGGACTCGATACACTTTGATCTTCAATTATAAATGATCATATAACTCTGAATAACACTGAGATCTTTGAGAGAGAGTGGAAAAGAATCAAACTAGAGACGATCGAGTTTGATTCACTTAGGATTTTGGTAGAGTTTTGTTAAGAATGTTTGAAAATAAGAACAGAAGAGAAAGAGGCGAGAAAACAAAGAAATCTTATGTAAAAATTCATTGAAAACTACTGGTATATATAGGAGAATAACGGTCATGTCCATTCATGAAAGTTTACGACGAATAGACACTTCTTTTAAAAATTTAACTTTTAAAATCTACGGCTACCATGTCGACATGTGGGTGCATAGGGATGTCGACATGCCTATGTAATATTTGAAAATTGATTTCGCTTTAAAATAAGATTTTTGCCGAAACAATCTTAGAACATTGTAAACTATTTTGAATATACTTTATGATTATAAAACCTTTGGAAAGTAAACTTATGAAATAAAAAAGTAACAAAAACTAAATATCTAAATATTTTAAGATTAAAGCTAAAACATTAAAACTAGAAGATAGTTTAAAAACAAGAAATGATTTTGAAATTAATATGATTAAAAATAGTTTTTTAATTAAGGCTAAAATATTTAAACCGAGAGCGAGATGTCTTTTTAAAAGGATAGTTTTGAAAGAAAAAAAAATCTAAAAATAAGTCATTTTTAAAATTTTGTGGATTCCATTCCACTGGAGACGGTCACGGGTTCCATCCTACTAAAGAGGTCGTGGGTTGCATCCCACTATTGAAGTGAAAAGGTGGATTCTATTCTACAGTTAAAATCCAAATAAATATTTTGTGCTATTATGATGTTTTAACATAAATCTAGACTCTATTACTTATCTTGATATTTTGAACTCTTAAACTCTTGATAGTCTTGATACTCATGAGTCTTTAGTCTTGATTTTTACAATCTTGAATTCGCCAGTCTTGAATCTCTATATACAGTCTTCATTCTCAATAACTACATATATATATATATATATATATATATATATATATATAACTTGTATATACATATATATTTAGACAAAGATATTAGTATTAATATTTTATAACAAGTCCTAAGGTTGCTTTCATCAAAACCATCATCTCAAGAACTAACAATCTCCCCTTTTTTTATGATGTAAACCTATGTCTATAAAATATACTCCACCAAATTCTGATTCTACTCTGACCCCTCCTTATTCCATCAAATCCCCCTTAATCTACTAACTCCCCCTTAATCTAAGCCTAACTATCCTATTTTACAATTCTCCCCCCTTTGTCATCAACAAAAACTAAGCCTAAACTACATAACTCCCCCTTAAACTATTACTATGAAACTAAATGCTAATAACGAAGTATAATTAAATCTAATTTTATTATATGTGATGACATTACACATATATATATGAAACATAGATGCAAATATATACAAGTGCATAAAATATAAAAACACTAATATAATAACAATCTAATGAGAGTCCTTGATAAATGGTGACTTGCGAGTCGAACAATTAGGATAATGGAGGCAAAAGTTTCTATGTTGTTCAACCAAATTACCATTTTTGTCAAAACAGACTTCTCCAATGCAAATAACATTATCATCCTCAACCATGTGTGTTTCTTCCTCTTCCTCTTCTTCTTCTTCGTCGTCCCCTAATAGATTATGAATACGTATGTTAGAGGAATCATCTTCAATCACAATAGGGTCTACATGATTATCCATTATAAATTTTTGCGAATTTCTAAGAATCTTGCCATGTTTCTCTTTTCCCTTTGCCTTTCTTATTTGCATGACTTGTAATTCAGTCGGCATTTGCAGATAATCTTTCATAATTTCCTCAATCTTTATTACTGAAGCCAATGTATTACGTTGGAATAAACCAGAATTAGGAGAAGGGAAGGAAACGGTTGCATTTTGGTTTGATTTAGAAGAGGAGGCCATTACTTTATATTTTCAAAAGTTTATTATAGGGAAAATGAAGTGAGAAGACATATGAATTCGAAATATTGTGGTTATATAACCACCAAACTGATTTTAGAGGGAAAATCAAATTTTAAAATTTGACCACTGTATGTGCACATGAGGGGTAGGGGCATGTCAACATCCCTTTGAAAATTTTGACAATTTTGTTTTTCTCTATTTATTTAAATATATATGTTACTATATCTATATTCAATATCTCAGTTGTAGAACAAATACCTAGTTCTCTTCTTAATTTAGTAAAGGTTGATTGGTTCAAGGATTTGGTCAAAATATCAGTTATTTGATTCTTAGTGTTGATAAATTCAAGAAAAATAATCTCTTTACTTATATTATCTCTGAGAAAATAATGTCCGATATCTATATGTTTGGTCTGGCATGATGAGTAGGATTTTTGGATAAATTTATTACACTTGTATTGCGGCAATAAATTGGTGATTTTGAATTATTTAATCCAAAATCCTTTAGGGTCTGTTGCATATGGATAACTTGAGAACATGCCAAACTAGTAGAGATATTCTGCTTCGGTTATTGATAGTGAGACAATATGTTTCTTTTTATTAAACCAGGATACTGGAGAATGTCCTAAAAAGTGACAAGTTCCACTTGTACTTTTTTGGTCTGATTTACAACCAGCATAGTCAGCATCACGATATGAGATTATATCAAATGGATCATTTTTAGGGTAAAATAGGTCATAATCTAAAGTATGTTTAACATATCTTAGGATACATTTAACAGCTTTTAAATGAGTTGGGTTGAGATTAGTATCTTGCACAAAGACAGACACTATGCATGATATTAGGCCTACTTGCAATTATATAAAGAAGCAATCCAATCATTCACCTGTATAGTTTTTGACCAACATCTTTTGACATGTCTTCATTATTCAAGGCATCATTGGTTGCCATAGGAGTGGGTTTTCCACTCGTAGTGGTCATACCAAACTTACTAACTAGATTCCTAGCATACTTTTCTTGACTAATGAATATACCACTATCTAATTGTTTTATTTGCAACCCTAAAAAAAAGTATGTTCACCCATATGACTCATCTAAAACTCTTTTGTCATTATTTCAGAAAACTCTTTGTTCATTTCATTGTTTGTTGATAAAAAAATGATATCATCTACATAAATTTGTACTAATTGGATATCATTTTTGTTTCTTTTAATAAAAAGAGTATTATCTACACTACCAATTTCAAATTTTGATTGTAATAGGTAAGATCATAGTATATCATACCAGGCTTTAAGAGCTTGTTTCAGAATATATAAAGCTCTCTTTAATTTGCAAACATGATTTGGAAACTTTTCTTCTTCAACAAGTGGAGGCTGTTCAACATAAGCATCCTCTTTAATAAAATCATTTAAAAAGGTACTTTTGACATCCATTTGAAATAATATGAAATTATTGTGGTTTACGAAAGCAAGTAGAATTCTAATGGCTTCTAATCTTACTACGGGTGAAAAGGTTTCATTAAAGTCTTTTCCTTCTTCTTGACAAAAACCTTGAACGACTAACCGAGTTTTGTTTCTAATGACCTCACCTTGTTTATTCATTTTATTATTATAACCCATTTAGTTCCTATTATAGTTTTGTCCTCAGGTCTAGGAATAAGTTCCCATACATCATTTTTGGTGAATTAATTAAGTTCTTATTGCATAACAAGAATCCATGAATCATCAGATGATGCTTCCTTTGGATTTTTGGGTTCAATAGTTGATATGAAAGCTACATGACTCATCTTTTTTGGTTGATTTCTAATTCTAACAACAGATTTAATATTTCCTAGTACATTTTCTATCAGATGATCCTTTAAAAGCCTAATCCTTTTATTAGGATGGACAGTTTCATAATTTGTTTCATTTGATTCATTATTTAAAGTAACAAAATCATCTTCATCATTTATTCGAACAAAATCTTTGAAATTTTCATCAAAAGATACATGCATTGTTTCTTCAATGGTGTTAGTTTTAAAGTGAAAACTCTACATGCTTTACTTCTATTAGAATATCCAATAATGATTCCTTTCCAGATTTATGATCAAATTAATCTATATTGTCCTTTGTATTTACAGTAAAGCATTTACTTCCAAAAACTATAAATAAGATACTTTTGGTTTATTCTTGAAAAGAATTTCATATGGTATTTTATTGGCTAGAGGTCTAATTAAAATCCTATTCAAAATGTAACAAGCTGTAGCGACTGCTTCAGCCTAAAAATTTCTTGGTAATTTACTATCTGAAAGTATAGTTCTTGCACACTCTTAAATCGTCCTATACTTACGCTCTATCACCCCATTTTGTTGTGGAGTTCTTGGGAAAGAAAAATTATGAGTAATTCCTTATTATTACAGAAATTCTCAAAATTATCATTTTCAAATTCTCCACCATGATCACTACGAATGGTTTTGATTTTTGAAGAAAGTTGATTTTGAATTATTTTTGCAAAAGTTTTAAATAAATCAAAAGCATCACTTTTATATTTTAGAAAATGTCCATGTAAATCAAGAATAATCATCTACAATTACATAAAACATTTACTGTGATTTATTGACCGAATTTGAGATGTACTAAACAGATCTAAATGAAGTAACTCAAGAGGTTTTGAAGTTGAAATCATATTTTTCAATTTGAGTGAACTCTTCCTAAGTTTTCCTAATTAACAAGCATCACATATACTATCTACTTTAAAATCCATTTTAGGATGACCTCTTACTAGATCGAGTTTCGAAAGTCCAGATAAGAGTTTGAAATTCAAATGCACAAACCTTTTATGCCAAATCCAAGAGTGCTTGTATTAACCAAAAGACAGGTTATCATTTATGATTTTCATAATGAGAATATAAATATTTTTCTTCCTAATTCCTTCAAAGATAATATTTGATTTATTATCTTCGATGTGACACTTATTATTTTTAAATTCAATTTTATAGCCCTTGTCACATAGTTGACTTATAAGTAAGTTGTGTTTTTTATTCCTAACAAATAGAACGTCAAAAATAGTAGGAGTTTTAGAGTTACCGACATTGCCGATGCCAATCACATATCCTTTTGTATTGTCTCCAAAGTTGACCATTCTTCCATCTTCATAATTTACGTCATTCAGTAACTCCGGGTTATGAGTCATGTGTCTTTAACATCCACTATCAAGTATCCATTTGTTTTCCTTGATTTGCACCATTTGTCCATTGAGTGTTGATTCTTCAAAAGGCATATAACACATCTATTCCTGCACAACACACCGATTCGATAGATAACTTGATTTTCTATAATAACAATATGCAAACTTATGAGACAACGATGATTTTGACAGTTTTGAACTAGTGTTAACAGAATCTTCAAAAATTACCATTTTAAACTTTTTCAAAATTTAGATTATGATAACTTTGAAAACCAATGCTCCGATACCAAAAGTAGGAAATGCGGATTATGGATCTTAAGGCAGAATTAACACTAGAAGGAGGGGTGAATAGTGTTTAATTAATTTTATGGAACTTGTTGAAATCTTTTCAAACTAAACCCAAACAGATGCAATTCATAAACATAAAGACAATCATAGAACCTTACAAATATGCAGATGGTAAATAAAAGTAGTAAAATAAAAATACACCGAAATTTTATACTGGTTTGGAGTCACCGTACATCCAGTCCCACACAATTTCTTGTACATGTTTCTTTTCAAAAAATATTGTCGATATTACAACCTTGATTCAAGGCCACGGGATATACCCTCCTATCTCCGAGTCCAAGGCAAACTCTCTTGATATAATCAGGCTACAATATCACCTAATTGACTTACGGGCTATAATCCACACAATTTATTTACGGGCCACAATCACACCGTTTCCAATCATAAATTGATAGAGAGAGACTTGATACACTTCGATCTTTGAATGTAAATGATCATGTAACTCTAAATAGCACTAAGATGTTTAAATGAGAGCGATGAGAATCAAACTAGAGTCGATTGAGTTTGATTCACTTAGGATTTTGGTAGAGTTTTATTAAGAATGTCTGAAAATAAGAATGGAAGAGAAAGAGGAGAGAAAACAAAGTAATCTTAAGTGAAATTCATTGAAAACTACTGGTATATATAGAAGAATAATGGCCATGTCCATTCATGAAAGGTTACGACGAATAGACACTTTTTTTGAAAATTTGAATTTTAAAATCTACGGTACCATGTCGACATGGGGGATATAAGGATGTCGACATGATTATGTTATTTTTGAAAATAGATTTTCTTTCTAAAGTTTGTTGGAACAATCTTAGAACTCTGTAAACTATTTTGAATATACTTTATGATTATAAAAACCTTTGGAAAGTGAACTTACAAAATATAAAAGTAATAAAGACTAAATATATAAATATTTTGAGATTAAAGCTAAAACATTAAAACCAGGAGATAATTTAGAAACAAGAAATGATTTTGAAATTAATATGATTAAAAATAATTTTTGAATTGAGGCTAAAATATTTAAACCGAGAGAGATGTCTTTTTAAAAAGATATTTTTGAAAAAAAATATAAAAATAAGTGATTTTGCAAATTTTTTGGATTCCATTCCACTAGAGAAGGTCTTGGGTTACATCCCACTAAAGAGGTCGTGGGTTCCATTCCATTATTAAAGCGAGAAGGTGGATTCCATTCCATAATTAAAATCTAAATAAAGATTTTAGTGCTAGTATGAAGTTTTAACATAAATCTAAACTCTACTACTTATCTTGGTATCTTGAACTCTTAATAACCTTGGTACTCATAAGTCTTTAGTCTTGGTTTCTATAATCTTGAATCTCTATATTGTACAGTCTTCGTTCTCAGTACCTACATATATAGATATGTATGTATGTATGTATCCTGCATATACATAAATATATCTAGGCAAAGATATTAGTATTTATATTCTATAACAAGTCCTAAGGTTGCTTTCATCAAAATCATCATCTCGAGAACTAACATTGTGTTCTTACCTAAAGAGTATATTGCTTTTATTAACTACTTGACATATTACTCTATCAAATGTTAAGGGTGGATGTGTTGATAGACAGGTTGGCAAGTATTAATATAGACGATGACTCAGATGGCTTATCTGTTAAGAGAGGTAGAAGTCAAGACAAGTCAAAGTATGGTAGAGGTCGAAATAAGTAAAGGTCTCAGTGTAGGAGGCCTAATTAATTGACTTGCAATTATTGTGAGAAAACAGAACATTTTATAGCTCAATGTCCCAAGCACGAAGGATGAAGAAAAGAACCAAATTAAGCTCTAATCTCTACTGAAGTGACATTAGATATGGAGAGTTATACTGATATATTTATAGCTTCTGACTTTTCTGGAAAGAGCAACATATGGATTATTGATTTTAGCACATCATATCTTATGACACTTGATATGAACTGTTTCTCTACATACCGTTAGATTGACGGAGAAGAGGTTCTAATAGGAAATGATGCTTCTTGCCGTATGGTTGGTGTTTGTAGTGTGAAAGTCAAAATGTTCGATGGTGTTACTTGTATGATTACTAATATTAGACATGTACCTGATTTGAGGAGAAGCTTGATATCTGTTGGGGCTTTGAGTATATTTGGATTGAAGATTGTAGTTGAGGGAGAGAAAATGAAGACATCAAAGGGTTTCATGATTTTTATGAAAGGTGTGAGGATAGAAAATCTTTATTTATTACAGGGTGCTACTATAGTTGGTGAATCGGCTTCTATTACTTCGACGGATTCAGATTCTTCTATATTTATGCATTTATGGATGAGCCATACCGGCGAGTGTAGTTTGGACGAGTTGAGAAAGTGAGATTTGATTGATGGTATTCATCATTCAAAGCATGGATTTTACGAAGAGTGTTTTCTTGGTAAGCAGACAGAGATTTCTTTTGGTACTGGAGAGCATAAGGTGAAGGCTATTTTAGAGTATGTTCATGCAGATGTTTGGGGGCCCTCCCCTTGCTAATCTTTGGGTGGAGTCAGGAAATTTTTTCATTTATAGATGATTTCTCTCATAAAATTTGGACATACTTTCTGCATTCTTAAAGCGAAAGCTTTGCCTGTTTCGAAAGTGAAAATACATCGTTGAGAAGTAGTCAAGGAAGAAGTTATAAGTTCTCCATTTTGATAATGGAAGTTAATTCATATCAAGGAATTCATTGATATTTTTAAGTCCGAATGCATTAAAAGGCATTACATTGCACATAACGACACTATGTCTAATGGGGTTATTAAAAGGATGAGTCGGATATTGTTGGAGAGAACTCGTTTCCTCAGATTGACTGCTAAGTTGAAGAAGGAATTTTGTGCCAAAGCTTAATCTATTACGGCTTTCCCCATCAACCATACACCTTCTACAGTTATAGACATGAAGATCCCTAAAGAAATATGAAAGGAGAGCCTGTTAGCTATTCGTGTCTCAAAGTGTTTGGATGTCCAGCTTATGTGCATGAGAGCTGAGGCAAGCTGGAACTTAGAGCTTGCAAGTGTATATTTCTACGTTATAGAAGATGAGTGAAGGGATATAGGATGTGGTGTCCTATCACTAAGAATATTATTATCAGCATGCATGTGACTTTAGATGAGAAGGCTGTGTTGAAGGTAATGCCTGCCTTCGTCATCCAATGCCAGTATGAGGACAAATTCAGAATACCAAACACATGGCAAGTCATCTTCAGATTCCTCTCTTAAATGTATTGATGATGTTTCCAATAATAGCATGGTTGATGAGGGTAGTATAGATATTAGCACAGTGGATCAGACTAAAGCCGAAGCTCGTTAAGATACTAGGCTTGTTAGACAAAGAAAGAAACCCAGATGGCTTGATGATTTTGTTGGATTGAGCATCAAAGAGATTGACTTCAATGATATAAAAACATATGCATTGAATGCTGTCCATAATGAGCTTAGAGATTATAGAGACGCTATTGCAACAGTTCATAGTTCCAGTTGATCAATTGCTATGGAAGAGAAGAATGAATATTAGTAGAAAAATCATATTTGGGATTTGATGCCTTTTCTTACTAATAAGAGGGCCACCGAATGTAAGTGGATCTATAGAGTGGAAGACGACGACAATGGTAATTTCAGATATAAAGCAGGGATAGTACCAAAGGGATACTTTCAGAAGAAAGGGGTAGAGTATCATGATATCTTTGCTCCCGTTGTTAGGGATACATCCATTCATATTCTTTTAGCATTAGTTGCTCATTATAATATGGAACTTGAGCAACTAGATGTCAAAACTACATTATTGCATGGTGATCTATGTGAGGAGATTTATTTGTGGCAGCCAGAGGGATTCATTTATAGTAACATGCCATATTATATTTGTAAACTTAACAAATCTCTATATGGACTGAATTAGTCTCCTAGACTATGATACAAGATATTTATGCTTTCATAGGGTTACTTTAGAAGCTTTAAAGACCAATGTTTTTTTAGAAGGTGTGATGGAAATATGATATATCTTTTGTTATATGTTGATGACATGTTGATTGCATCTAAGATTATAGTCGAAGTTACAGAGTTGAAAGCCGAGCTTAGGAAAGAGTTTGATAGGAAAGATCTGGGAAAATCATAAAGAATTTTGGGTATGGAGTTATTAAGAGATGTGAAGCGGAGAGAGTTTAGACTTACTCAAGCGCAGTACATCGGGAAGGTCCTTGCTCGATTTGGTATGGAGAAAGATAAACCAATTGGTACTCCATAAGCTCTCATTTTGTTGTCGAAAGATCTTCAATGGATGAAGATAAGTGGTGTTTGGCAGATATGCCTTATTCTAGTGTTATTGGTAGTCTCATGTATGCAATGGTGTGCGCGATACCAGATTTGGCTAATGCAATGGTTGTTGTGAGTCGATATATGTCTAACCCAGAAAGAATATTGGCAAGCAGTGAAGTAGATACTCAGGTTCCTTCGTGGCACTACATTGGTTGTCTCGTTGTATACTGGAATAGATGACGATATCTCTCTTTGAGGTTACTGTGATAAGATTATGTTGGAGATAGAGATAAACGGAATTCAATGTTGGACTATGTATTTACACTTGGAATAAGCATGATTTCATCCAGATCAAACCCGTTGTATAGTAGCTTTGTTGACTACCGATATCGAGTTGATACCGATTGTAGAAACGACTAAGGAGGGATTATATTTACTTCAGTTATTGGATGATCATTCTATGGTGCAGCGGACAATAGAGATATTTTCAAACAGTCGGATTGTGATTCATCTTGCAAAGAATCAAACTTATTATTCTCTTTTGAAGAAGATTGATGTTAGAGGCTTCTTCCTTATGCTTGAGGAAGAACAAAGAAAGATCAAGTTGTTGAAGGTAAGTACTATAAATAATCCTTCGAATATGATGACTAAATTCCTTCCTAAGGACAAGTTTGAGCATTGCTCAAACTTGATTAGCTTACTCCTAGCTACTTAGCACCATGGGATGCTAACCTAACAATTTATAAATGATGACTGAATTCGTTTGACAGATGTATGAATATTTTGAGTCAAGACGAAGTGTTAAAAATATGACTCAAATCTATCAGCATATAGAAGAAAAATGAAAAAAATTAATTTAATTAATTGATTAGTCAAATGTACAATAAAAGGAAACAAGATATGTGCATCTATTTATATAAGGAGATAAATATCCATAATAAATGAAAGGTAAATCAATCTTGAGAAAAATGTACTTCAAAATTTATACGAAATTGATTGTCTGCTTTCCTAATTAATTTTATTTCTCCATTAGAGTCAGCTTCACTCGATATCTATTTAAAGCACTACAAGGAATACAGTGATTTCTGACGGCTACGAGTCGTCAAAAGCCATTGAAAATGCCATCAATATAGAGAACACGGCTTTCGTCGTTTTTTGACGGAAACTACGATGTTTTTTCGATGGCTTCCAACGACTGTTTCAATGACAATTTCGGCAGCCTTTTCGATGGTTAAGATTTCCACATGGCTTGAAAAATCAACGAAAAACCATCGAGAGCCATCGGAAGCCGTCGCTGACTTGTTGTCAATAAGCCATCAGAAACCGTCTGTAGCTGTCAAAAATTTGAGAGATTTTTTATATTATAGCAACCATTTGAATTTCAAATAGCACACGAATATCAAAATATATCACAACACATCAAAATCAATATATATCAGATATATAAGCTAAAATCAATATCAATAACAATATAAAACTCAAACATTACCATCTCAATCTTAAACTCGAGCGTTAGCATCAATACAAAACAAACCTTCCATCATCAATCTCATACACCCAGCAACAATATGTACATCCAACATCAACGTACAACATATACATCATCTAAAATGCCAACCAAACACATCAACCCAACAAATCAATCTCACAAATCAATATCAAACACCACATCAAACACTACATGTTCACAAATCAACCTCACCGTCTCTCATCGTATATATACATGAGTTTGAAAAACAAACATTGCAAAACATACCTCATGACTCGTCATCAGCTTCGGAACCACCAAATGAAGGGAATGCTCCATGTACTTGGCCAATCGCTAGTTTAGTTTCTCCATTTGCACTGCTTGGTGCAATCTACTATCGAAGCTCATTAATCTCAGCGTTGTCGTAAGCCTTTTGATAAGCTTTTTGTGAGTCCAGATCCTACAAAACAACTCGAAATATTTTTAAGTTATTTACCTATTTTTATCAAAATTAAGCAATTTTTAGAACAAAGTTAATTTTTATAAATTACAGCTTGGTTGCTATGGCCATAGTGCCTATTTCGCTGCGTCGGGTCCATAATGGAGTCGAAGATAACGTCCTCCTCATCAGGGATCAATTGATCCTGTCCCGATTGCTCGAGCATCGGTGCACGTGCTTGCATAAATCTTTCCTACAATGCAAAACTAAATACAATTAAATATTACATAACATTACTATAATATTTTATGACTAACTAGTTAAAATGATCATTGTAAATAACTTATAACTTAAAATATACTTACATGTGCAGCGTATGCTTTATCATCCTCACGCCATGCATGCATCACCGATCCCTCATGATCGGCCTTCCTGACGGCATAGGTATGTGCAAATATGTCTATATATGATATAGGTGTCGCACGTGCTCTTTCCTCCATGAAACTATATTGGCGCAAATGAATCATTATCATATCCGATATCAAATGCTTTAATAATTTGCACCTACTGTGAGGACAATGAATTTCTTAGTCGTTCCCGTTATTACTTTAAGCGAATTCAATAAAGATGTGAACACCATTTTGAAATGTTCAATTGTTGAGCCTCTAATTTCACTTCTTTGTTGGTACATCCAGCTCCGATCGATAAAATAGTTGACCATTTTTCATACTTTAAAACATAAAAAAAAATCATTTATGTATTGACATTTTATTTTTCAATCAAATCATACAATTAAATTTTTGCAAATATATAATATTATTCTATTTAATTTCATATTCAAGCGGATTTACACAAATTACGTGAATATAATCTTAAATTTTTAGGTTATTGTTTTATACTTTGATGGTTGGTCATCCTACTTCCATTACAAACACGGTAGAAATTATATTTTGTAAATCATTTCATTTTAAACGATTCAATAAAATTTCGACAGCACTTTCTTTTTGTTCCCTATATCGTACATATATGCGTGTACACAGGGAACAAAAAGAAAGTGTTGTCGAAATTTGTGAACCGTTTAAAATGAAATAATTTGCAAATTATAATTACTTTATAGTGTTTGTAACTCATCCAATACAAGGGCAAATCAGACAAATATTATATCAAATGAATATAAATGTCTGTTCTACGTTAAAAACGAACATCCATATAACGATCATATATAATACTTGTCAAACGGGGAAGAAAACTATTTAATAAATTTATAAAAAGTGAAGCATATTGTACAACAATATTTACAATAATTTATTTACAATCTACGAAACATATACACTAAGTCATCATTTTCGTCATCTTAAAAACGTACATTAAATCCTGAGCATCGACTCGAATTAATCAAACCAACCATAATGTGCGTACGCACTAATTAATCAACACATATATACCAATTAACGCACATATACACTAAACAAATTATGTTTCTCAATATTTAAATGACAAACAATTATAATAACAGCATAATTAGCATTCAATAGGGTATAAAAACAATCAATGGGGTATTATACACAACTATAACAACAAATTAACCCTAATTTTCCAGATCAAAGCTAAATAGGGATATAAAATAAAACTTCTTGAAGAGCAATAGCTAATGGTGAGACTTGAAAATTGAAGATGGAGATTGTCTTGGAGACGTGGAGGCTTGCTAACAATGTGGAGGAAGGTGAAGGAGGTGATGTTGGTGGTGGTGGAATTTGGGAAGGAAATTTGGATTTTATATAATTAAGAAGAAGTGTTGGCCTGGTATGTGAGGATGTTGGAATAGTCTAAACCAATGTGTATAGAAAGCATACTAAAATATTTAATAAGAAAATTTCAAGGAAGAAACTTTTTAATATAAATGGAACATATAAGATGGTTTCTTTTTGCATTATCTATAAGAATCATCATGTAGATATGTTATGTACAAAACAAGAAAATTCTTTAATATTCGGTGTAGTAAGCATACATCAATAAAATCCAAGTGAAAATCACAAGATGGTAGTTAAGAATATTCCCAAGTATTTCTAAAATACTAGAAAGTTGTTTATGGAAGCAATGAAATCTATACGAAAAAATGTTCAGGCTAAAACTTCTTAATTGACATCGAAAATAGTAGTTTAATATTCATATTTAACCTTATAAAGGGACTCAAGTAGGAAAGATTCCAAATGAGAGTTTATGGGAGATTAAACTATGAAAGATAAGTATGTTATCTTTAATAGTGCCATATTGAAAGTAGTATGTGCATGAATTTATCATCCTCATGCCAGGCATACAGCACTGATCTCTCGTCATTGGTCTACCTGACGGCGTGGGTATATGCAAATATGTTCATATACGAGATAGAAGCCTTAAGCGCTCTTTTCTTCATGAAAGTATATTGGCGTAAATGAACTATTACCATATCCGGATATCAAATGCTTTAATAATATGCACCTACTGCATGGACAACGAATTTCTTCGTTGTTCCCATTATCACTTAAAGTGAATTCAATAAAGACGTCTACACCTTTTTGAAAATGTTCACTTATGGAACCTCCAATTTCTCTTTTTTGTTGGTACATCCAGCTCCGATCGATAATGATTGACCATTTTTCCTACTTTAAAATATAAAAATGTATTAACCATTTGTTTATTGACATTTTATATTTTCAATTAAATCACACATTTAATTTTTCGCAAATATACAATAGTATTCTATTTAATTTTATTTTCAAACAAATTTACACAAAGTATATGAATATAATTTTAAATTTTTAGATTATTGTTTTACAATTTAATGGTTGGTCATCCTACTTTTCATTAAAAACGCAGTAGCAATTACATTTTGTAAATCATTTCATTTAAACGATTTAACAAAATTTCGACAGCACTTCCCCTTTATTCCCTATATCGCACACATATGCGTGTACACAGAGAATGAAAAGAAAGTGTTATCAAAATTTTGTGAACCATTTAAAATAAAATGATTTGCAAATTATAATTACTTTATTATGTTTGTAACTTGTCCAATACAGGGACGAATCCGACAATTATTGTATCAAATGAACATAAATTTCCGTTCTATGATGAAAACGAATATCCACATAACGATCATATACAATACTTGTCATATGAGGCCAAAAACTATCTAAGAGATTTATAAAAAGTAAAGCATATTATACAATAATTTTTACAATAATTTATTTATATTCTAGGAAACGCATATACTAAATTGTCATTTTCGTCATCTTAAAAAGCATACACTAAATCATGAGCATCGACTCTAATTAATCCAAACTAGCCCTAATGCACGTACGAACTAATTAATCAACACGTATACACAAATTAATGCACATATACACTAAACAGGTTATTTTTCTCAAGATTTAAATGATAAACATAATATCAATAACCTAACTAGCATTCAATAGGGTATAAAAAATAATCAATGGGGTATTATACAGAACTAAAACAATAAATTAACCTTCATTTTCCAAATCAAAACTAAGTAGGGTTTATAAATTAAACCTTCTTTAAGAGAAATAGCTAATGGAGAGATATGAAAATTGAAGATGGAGATAGTCTTGGAGCCGTGGAGGCTTGCAAGGGCATAGAGCACGTGAAGGAGGTGGTGGAGGTGAGAGTTGGGAAGGAAATTTGGGTTTTAGATAATGAAGAAGAGGCATCAGCCTGGTAAATGAGGATGTTGGGAGTGTCTAAACCAATCTGTATAGGAAGCATGCTAAAACGTTTAATACAAAATTTTCCAGGAAGAAACTTTTTTGTATAAAAGGAACATATAAGATGGTTTCCTTATGCTTTATCAATAAGAATCATCATGTAGATATGTTATGTACAAAACCAGGAATTTCTTAAGCATTACGTGTAGTAAGCATACATCAATAAAATCCAAGTGATAATCACAAGATGGTAGTTAAGAATATTCTCAAGTATTTGTAAAATACTAGAGGGTTGTTTACGGAAGCAACGAGCACTATACGAAAAAGTGTTCGGACTAAAAATTCTTAATTAATATGAAAACTAGTAAGTTATTATTCATATTTAACCTTATAATAGGGATTCAAGTAGGAAAGGTTTCAAATGAGAGGTTAAGGAAGATTAAACTATGAAATCTAAGTATTTGTCTTTAAAAGTGCCACGATGAAAGTAGCATGTTCATGAATTTATAATAAAGTTAAGAACGGTTCCAATCATTGAGAATCCAACAATGTATAGTGATAACAATCATGCAATATAGATCACAAAAGGAGATAACACCCCAATAAGAGACCGATGCATGTTCTCCATAAATACCATATCATAAAACAATTTATCAATAATGGGAAATAAGATTGCAAAAGCATGTACAATACGACACTATTACACATATACACATTACGTACATTCTCAACATAACTAGAAGAACCGATCAAGAGTATTGTTACGAGAGACTAAGTTGAGCCCAAATGCAAGTGAGAGATTTGTGGAGTTAAAGCGTGTCACCGGAGAAAATTTGTAATTTGATTACATAACTTAATTCTCATTGCGAATCTCATTCTAAATAAAGCAAGCATTCGATTTTATATCGTACTGTACATATTATGATATAGTAACATTTTTATTTAATATATACAAGTAGAAAATATTTAGGAGAAGTACTTAATCTTTTGCATTTGTGAATGTGTTCATTACCATGAGCATTGAGTCATGTTAATAAATACTTATTCCAAAGTGTTCCTAGTAATGAAGTTTATAGAACGTGGTATTGATACATCCATCGAGACTATTGTAAATAGTAATGCTCATAAAATGAACGTTGAATTACTCATAGCTGTTATGCACTAAGGGGTTACATACTTGTGATTATTTGGTATAATTATATAACGACTCACCGAGTATCTTTTATAGTTTAACTAAATCTAAAGTCATATAGAAGATTCCATATGGTGATATGTAACTAATCTTTCGGCTTGAGAAAACTGAAGATTTTATGTGTCAAAACAAGGAATACAGTGATTTCCGATGGCTACAAGCCGTCGGCGGCTATCGAAAGCCATCGGAAATGTCATCGATAGAGAACATGGCTTTCTTTTTTTTTCGATAGAAACGATGATGTTTCTTCGACGGCTATTTCGGATATATACACAAGTCTCATTGTATATATACACAAGTTTCAAAAATAAACACGGTTAGAAACCAAGATTTTGATTGTGATGACAACAACCTTTTTAACTTATCTTACTATAAAATATATACTAATATTGTTGTCCCGAGAGATATGTATATGCATGATATATATATATATATATATATATATATATATATATGCAGGTATTGATTACTGAAGACTGATCAGTATAAAGACTCAAGACTTCAGATTGAAGACTCTAGAATATCAAGATCAAGATTTCAATATATGTGTCTAGCTTTCATTAAAACTTCATAATAGCATGGAAATCTTCATTCCAAATTTCATTTGGGATGGAACCCATTTCTACCTTCTTAGTGGCTTACAAACCCACGAAAAGCGGCTTACAAACCTACGACAAGTGTCTTACAAACGCATGAACATCCTAGTTCTTTACAAGTTCTCGAGTGCTGATGTGATGATATATTCTACAGGAAGAAGCTTGCAAAATTACTTCAAAATGGTTTTCTAAAATGATTTTCAAAACTGCTTTTCAAAATATTTTAGCCTCAAAATTATCTTTTCAAAAGATTTTTCAAAAAGTTGTTTTAGCCTTGAAATATAATTTGTTTTTTTTTAAAATAAACTCTTGTTTTAAACTTTATTTTCAGAAACAAATTTTACGTTGTTTTTTACATAGGGATTTCGACATCATGGGATACCCCATGTCGACATGGTGGCCATTGAATTCAAAAGTTTCAATTTTCAAAAGAAGTGTCTATTCGTTTAAATCTCTTTACGAATGGTTAAGACCATTGGTGCTTTATAAATAGGCTTCACAAACGAATTTTTTAATCATCTTTTTCATATTTTCTCCACTTCTTCTCCACTAATCCATATTCTATAATTTTCATATTTTTTAGATCGTGCTGAAATTCTGCCGAATTCTTAAGTGAATCAAATTAGAATCTCGTTCTTGTTTAATTCTCTACCCTCTCTCGAAGATCAAAGTGCTATTAAGAGTTATAGGATCAATTTGTAATCAAAAGTTTATCGAATCTCTCTGTAAGGTGTGGTTGTGCCTAGAAATCAATTGGGTAATCTTATGGCCCGTAAATCAAGAGAGTTTTCCCTAGACTCGTGAGACAGAAGGGTACCTTAATGCCTTTAGAAATTGAGGAATGTGATCTCGACATTGGTGTAATAAAAATCTGTATGAGGTGGTTTGCCTTGGTACAGGACTGGATGTAGGGTAACTTCGAACCAGTATAAAATCCGGTGTGTTCTTTCCCTTTACTGTTTTTTATTTACTTTCTGCATCTGTGTTTGATTGTGTAGTTTTTCTTATTAAGATTTGCATTTTTTTATGTCATAATTTTAAGTTAGTTCATATTAAGTCTTAGAATCTATTAAACACTATTCACTCCTCTCCAGTGTTAAATTAGCTTTAAGATCCTTAATCCGCACTCCCTTTCAATTGGTATCAGAGCGTAGGTTTTCATAGTTTTCGTAATCTGAAACTTGAAAAATGTTTTAATGGCTACCAACACTGGTAATGTCAACTCTATCACTAGTTATGTTATCACTAACACTAGTTCATTTGTAGAAGGTCTCTACTGTCAGACCACCATTTTTCAATGGTAGTAATTATGCATATTGGGCTTGTAGAATGGAAATTTATTTACAATATGTAGGATTATACACTTGGAATATCACACAAACTGAGTGTATTGAACCAACTGCCAATTTTACCTAGTGGACTGCCGAGCAAAAGGGTATTGCACAAAATAACTCAAAGGCCATGAATATATTATTTTCTTCACTAGATAGGAATGAGTTTAATAGAGTGCCAGTTTGTAAGTCTTCTTTTGAAATCTGAAAAACATTGCAAGTTACTCATGAAGGAACAAACAAAGTTAAACAGACTAAAATTTCCATATTAACTAATCAATTTCAATTGTTTAAAATGCATGCAAATGAGTCCATTTCCAACATGTATTGTCGATTTCAAGATATTGTTCGTTCACTAATTACACTGGGAAAAACTTTTCGAAGGAAGACCAAGTTAGAAAAATTCTAAATTCATTCATTCCAGAATAGGATCAAATGACACTTGCAGTCGAAGAAGCAAATGATATTAGTCTCATGAAAATAGAAGAAATTATTGGGAATCTGATGTCTTATGAAGTTCAACTACAAGGAAGAAGAGAAAACAAGGATACAGAAAAGAAGTCATTAGGATTCAATGCAACAATCGAAGATTCGGAACCAGACGATGATGTGGAGATTGCTTCATGACAAGAAACTTTTGGAAATGCCTAAAATATAGAAAAATGAATAATTACAAAAGAAACGATCAATGGAATTCCTGAAATAATACAGAGAACGTCAACAATGGTAGATGCTACAATTGCAATAAGGTCCGGCATTATAGAAAAGATTGTCCATATCCAGATAAACAGTTATTCCCTCCAAACAATGACTCGTCAAGGAAAAGAAAGAAAGCATTCAAAGCAACTCTTGATGACTTAGACTCATCACCCAGTGACGATGAAAAGAAAATGGACAATTCAAATCTGTGTTTCATTCCTATTCATGAATCAGATGACGATATGAGTATGAATCTAAAAATATGTATGCATTTACATTATTTTTTATTTTTCTTGTTTGAATGGATGCTTGTTTTTTTATTTGATTGTTTTAAAATTCCTTGAATTTTTAAATTCAAATTAATCCCTTGAAATTTGAATTTTAAATTCAAAAATAATATTTTTTTAATGATATTTAAAATATTAAATTATTAATATTTAAGTATTATTATATTTAATGTTATCATGGGAATTATATAGTTAGAATATAGGATATAATATATATATATATATATATACTTATTAGGAAATAGGAATAGAAACTCGTCCTTTGATTCAATTGGCATATGTCGACATACCCAGATACCCCATGTCGACATGCCCTTCAGAATTTGATTTCAATATTCGAATTCAAACTTTTGAATTTCCTACCAACTTCAATGCTCTGGAAAGATGTCTCTTGACTAAAGAACAAGTCTATAAAATCTCTATTTATCCCACTCTCTTTATCATCACTTTTCACTTTTATTTCAAATTTCAAACTTATCTTCAACTCCTTCAAACTACTTTAGTGGCCTCTTCAAGCACTCCTAACACCACTAGGCTTCCAAAATCTGTCAAAAACTTTTTTTTTAATGACCCGGAAGTTATCAAAGCTTACATCAACTATGTAAACTTAAGCAAAATTCATACGGGAAAATTTGCTATTTTTGAAGATTTTCCTTCTTATGAAATTGAAAATCTTATTCAACAATGTTCTATTCTTAGTTTATTTGATAACAAACAAAATGATTTTGTATGTAATCCAAATCTTGTTAAGATGTTTTATGTGAATTTAAATCATGGTTTTTATGATGGGGAAGAAGGACAAATTTGGAGTAGTGTTAAAGGAACGCAAATTGTTATGGATTGTGAAAGTTTGGAAAATATTTTGGGATATAAGCATACCGGAATGAATCTCTCGGAATTTCAAATCAATGAAAATGATTGAGAGACATTTCATCACATCTTGAAGGGGGATGACAATTTCGAATTAAAAAATCGTTATTTTTGTCCAAAAGCAAGAATTGTTAATCTTCTTATCCAACAAACTCTTATTCCAAGATCGGGAAATTACAACATCCCGACTTTAAAAGTTTGCAAAGATCTTTTTGCAATTTTTGGAAATTATGATATTAATTGGGCCCAAGTTATTTTGGATGAGCTAAGGCCCAATAATTTTACTATGGGTGAAAATACATTATATCATGGAATTTATCTCATCCGGATTTTTAATTACTTTGGAGTTGATTTCAAAAGGGAAAAATTTATAACTAGAAACAATGGAAACATTTCCCTTATGCAAATTCCATTAGTGTTTCAACTATATGAAACACTTACCGAAAAGGAAGAAAGACTTGCTCGTGAAGAAATGGAAGAAATGGAGGAAGAAGAAGAAGAAGAAGAGGAAGAGGAAGGAATGGAAACTGAAGAGGAGGAAGAGGAAGATCAAGAAACCTCCTTAGAAAGTATTGAATATCCTACTAATCCCACCAATCCATCCAACAAGACCATTCTCAATAATCAAAGAATTATAGTGGAAAATCAAAAGACACTTAAAAGATCAATGAGTAAGAAAATGATAAGATTTTCACTAAAATCGACAAGTTCTTCGAGAAAATTAGTAGAAAGCTTGGACTATCATCTTCGTCGTCTTCATCTAACTAGTTTTAATTCATGTTATCTTAAGTTCTATCTTTGTATTTCCTTTATTTTAGTTAATATTATATTATCTTGTGTGATGTTGACTAGAATTATTAATGGAATCTTTAATTTCCTGTTATTCAACTTCACTTGTCTCTGTAATTGCTTGTTTTTATATTATACAAATTTTAGTTTATTAGATTTGTTCATAATATTCAAAACAAAGCAAAATGTCATTTTAAGCAGAAGCAGGTCGACATACACCATCCCCCCATGTCGACATCCAACGGACAGAAAATAATTACACTTTCAAATTTCATTTTCATGTAACTAACTTGTGTGTATTCATTTCGAATGACTTTCTACCCCTATTTATATATATTTCTTCAAGAATAAATTGTAAAACTTCATCTCTAATCATACTCTTTCGTAGTTCTTCCTATTTCTTAAATTATGGCTTCTCCGATTAAGATTCTAAGTGATAATCTTATAGAAACTCTTACTTCCTTCAAGAATATTCTTACATTCATACTTCGTAATCAGCGTCACTTAGAATTGAGTCAAATACAGATGATCAAGGAGCAAGAGAGACATTTCGACGCCCTTCGTTGGATGATCTCAGCCCTTAACAAGGACGATCTCGAAGGAAATCCACCAGTCACTCTCGACAAAGATAAAGTAGAATGGGATGCCATCAAAGCAGACCCTATCTTTGGAGAAGATGGATGGGTGGAAGTACAAAGGAATGTCTAGTCATTCTGTATGTTATTTGTTGGATTTGATTGGTGTGTTTTAAACTTGATTGATTTAACTTATTTGGTACGGTTTGTATATATGTTTGGATAATTACTGTAAATATGATTGGTTGATGATTGATTTTCTTTTTGGATTACACTTATGATCACAATTAGCACCTAGTACACTTATATATGGTTACCCTATGGTTGATTATCTTATAACAAGTTCAGGGATTTTTAGGAAGTTTTTGTTGATGACAAAGGGGGAGAAGTTATAAAATAACAGTTGGCTTGAAGTAAGGGGGAGTAATGGAGTAAGGGGGAATTATGGAGTAAAGGGGAGTTATGATAGGAGCTATAGTATGATAAGTATATTTTATATATACAGGTTGTCATCATCAAAATGGGAGAGATTGTTAGGAACTG
This sequence comes from Allium cepa, assembly GCA_030765085.1. NCBI lineage: Eukaryota > Viridiplantae > Streptophyta > Magnoliopsida > Asparagales > Amaryllidaceae > Allium > Allium cepa. The sequence goes on from CM060945.1 coordinate 222,559,207, forward strand.
AGATGTTGGTTTTGATAACAACAACCTTTTTAACTTATCTTATTATAAAATATATACTAACATTGTTATCTAGATAGATATGTATATGCAAGATATATATATATATATATATATATATATATGTATATATATGCTGGTATTGATTACTAAAGATTGATCAGTACAAATACTCAAGACTCAAGGTTGAAGACTCTAGAGTATTGAGATCAAGATTTCAAGATATGTGCCTAGTTTTTGTTAAAACTTCATAATAGCACGGAAATCTTCATTCCGTATTTCATTTGGGATGGAACCTATTTCTACCTTCTTAGTGGCTTACAAACCCACGACAAAAGGGCTTACAAATCTACGATTACAAACCCACGAACATCCTGGTTTTGTACAAGTTATCGAGTCCTGATGTGATGAGATATTCTACAGGAAGAAGCTTGCAAAAGTAATTCAAAATGGTTTTTCAAAACTGCTTTTTCAAAAAAAATTAGCCTTAAAATTATCTTTTCAAATGATTTTTCACAAAGATGTTTTATCCTTAAAATATTATTTGTTTGTTTTAAAATAAACTCTTGTTTTAGACTTCATTTTCAAAAACAAATTTTACATTGTTTTTGACATAAGGATGTTGATATCATGGGATACCCCATGTCGACATGGTGGTCGTTGAATTCAAAAGTTTCAATATTCAAAAGAAGTGTCTATTCGTTTAAATCTCTTCACAAATAGTTATGACCGTTGGTGCTTTATAAATAGGCTTCACAAACGAATTTTTTAATCATCTATTTTCATATTTTCTTCACTTCTTCTCCACAAATCCATATTCTATAATTTTCATATTTTTAAGATCGTGTCGCAATTCTACCGAATTCTTAAGTGAATCAAATTAGAATCTCATTCTTGTTTGATTCTCTGCCCTATCTCGATGATGAAAGTGCTATTCAGAGTTATAGGATTAATTTGTAATCAAAAATTTATCGAGTCTCTCTATAAGGTGTGGTTGTGCCTGAAAATCAATTGGGTAATCTTGTGGCCCGTAAATAAAGAGAGTTTGCCCCAGACTCGTGAGATAGGAGGGTACCTCAAGGCCTTTAGAAACTGAGGAATGTAATCTCGACATTGGTATAATAAAAATCCGTATGAGATGGTTTGCCTTGGTACATGACTGGATGTAGGCTAACTCCGAACCAGTATAAAATTCGGTGTATTCTTTCCCTTTACTGTTTTTTATTTACTTTCTACATCTGTATTTGATTCTGTAATTGTTCTGTGATTAAGTTTTGCATTTATTTGTGTCATAATTTTAAGTTAGTTCATATAAGTCTTAGAATCTATTTAACACAATTCGCTCCCCCTCTAGTGTTAAATTAGCCTTAAAATCCTTAATCCGCACTCCATTTCAAACACTATAAAACGTATCTCATGACTCGTCGTCGGCTCCAGAACCACCAGACGAAGAGAATGCTCCATGCTGCTCTATGTACTGAACCAAATGCTGGTTCTGTTGCTCCATTTACGCTGCTCGAAGGCATTCCTGCTTCTGCAGCCGTGCAATCTGCTGTCGAAACTCATTAATCTCAGCTTTGTCCCGAACCTTTTGACAAGGATTTTGTGAGGCCCCGACCAACAAAACAAGTTGAAATATGTTTAAGTTAATTACGTACTTTTATAATATTAAGAAATTTTTACAACTTAGTTAATTTTTATAAATTATTGCTTGATTGTCATAGCCATAATGCCTATATCGCTATGTCGGAAGCATAATGGAATCGAAGATAGCGTCCTCCTCATCAGGGGTCAATTGCTTCCATCCTGATTGCTTGAGCATCTGCGCTCGTGCTTGCATAAATCTTTTGTGCAACGCAAAATCAAATACAATTAAATATTACATAACATTATTATAATATAACTAATTAATTAAAATGATCATTATTAATAACTTATAACATAAAATATACTAGGCGTATGTTTTATCATCCTCATGCCAGACATACATCACTGATCTCTCGTCGTCGGTGTGCCTGACGGCATGTATATGTGCAAATACATCCATATACGAGATAGGAGCCTCACGCGCTCTTTCCTCCATGAAACCATATTGGCGCAAGTGAACTATTAGCATATCCGGTATCAAACGCTTCAATAATTGCACCTACTATATGGACAATGAATTTCTTCGTCGTTTCCATATTACTTAAAGCGAATTCAATAAAGACGCGTACATCATTTTGAAAATGTTCACTTATTTAGCCTTCAATTTCTCTTCTTTGTTGGTACATCCATCTTCGATCGATAAAATAATTAACCATTTTTCCTACTTTAAAACATAAAAATGTATTAATCATTTACATATTGACATTTTATTTTTCAACTAAGTCATACATTTAAATTTTCTCAAAATGTAATATTATTATATTTAATTTTATATTCAAACGAATTTACACGAATTATATGAATATAATCTTAAATTTTTAGGCTATTGTTTTACACTTTGATGGTTGATCATCCTACTTCCTATTACGAACGCAGCAGTAACTATATTTTGTAAATCATTTTATTTTAAACAATTCAACAAAATTTCGACGGCATTTCTCCTTGTTCCATGTATCATACACATACACGTGTACACATGAAAACAAAAAGAAAATGCTGTGGAATTTTATGGACTGTTTAAAAATGGAATGATTTGCAAAATATAATTACATTATTATGTTTGTAACTTGTACAATATAGTGACAAATCCGACAAATATTGTATCAGACGAATATAAGTGTCCCTTCTATGATAAAAACGAATATTCATATAACGATTATATACAATACTTTTTAGACGGGGTCAAAAACTACCTAAGGGATTTATAAGAAGTTAAGCTTATTGTACAACAATTTTTACAATAATTTATTTACATTCTAATAAACGCATACACTAAATCGTCGTTTTCGTTATCTTAAAAACACATACACTAAATTTTGAGCATCGACTCTAATTAATCTAAACTAGCCCTAATGGATGTGCACACTAATTAATCAATACATATACACCAATTAACGCATATATACACTAATAAAATTATTTTTCTCAATATTTAAATGATAAACAATTATAACAACAACCTAATTAGCATTCAATAGGGTATAACAAGCAATCAATGAGGCATTATAAACAATTATAACAACAAATCAACCCTAATTTACCAAATAAAAATTAAGTAGGGTTTATAAATTAAACCTTCTTAAAGAGCAATAACTAATGGAGAGATTTGAAAATTGAAGATGAAGATAGTCTTGAAGGCGTGGGGGCTGGTTGACGGCGTGGAGTAGGTGGTGGAGGTGAGATTTGGAATGGAAATTTGGGTTTTAGATAAAGATGACGAAGTGTCGGTCTGGGGCTGAAGTATTCCCGACTTTTCAAAGGCTTCCGACGGCCGTCGTTATTTTGAGGACGGCTTCTGACGGCTGCGGACGGCTAGTTTATTTTATTTTCAATTATGTCACGGTGATTACTAGCCGTTGGAAAAAAAATGACGAGCCGCCGACTACCGTCGGAAATGGACGTCGCTGTAAATAGTATTTCTAGTAGTGAAGAGACATCAAACTATTGCAAAAGCATCTCATTCTTCTTAAATAATAGTTCCTTTTAAAAATTCTTGTATAGATTTGTAATACATATAAGATTTCTCTGGTTCAAGAAATTTATACCATATTAGCATAATTGATATTGAATTTGCATTGGCATACAATCGATAAAATTGAATCCTGTTTAGTCACTTTCCCACATTAGTGATATATGGTTTCCCACATTTTTCACTACAATATAGATACTATATTATATGACTTTAATTTAATGTACAATAATTGTAGAAAATTAGGGAGTTGTTATCAAAATTAACTTGTAATACGTTACTATTATTTAATGGTTTAATTATTTGGACTATAGCGTCCTTCCAAACGGTTGACGTCCCGAGTTTAAACTGTCCAATGTTAGTCTGGCTAAAGATAACATTTTATACCTGCCCAGCATACATAATTTATATATATATATATATATATATATATATATATATATATATATATATATATATATATATATATATATATAAGAGATTGATAACAAGAATCCACATAAAAGAAATATCAAAGAAACAAAAATGGAGATCAATGAAAATGGTTCTGGTAATCCAATATCAAAAGCTGGGGGATCATTACCAGTTGAAAATGTGCAGGCTCTTGCCGGCTCTGAAACAACAAACAAAAACATTCCACATAGATATATCAGGTCGGATATTGAAAATGATTTGATTCATAACTATGATGAAGAGATTCCAGTCATCGATTTTTCCAAACTCGTTGATCATTCAACATCCGAAGATGAAGCAGCAAAGCTCAAATTAGCATGTGAACAGTGGGGATTTTTCCAGGTAAATATATATACAATAGAAATTCCTATGTTCAGTCAATTGGCTATATGTTTCAGCATCTTTAGCATGTTCGCAATTCCAGCTTATTAACCATGGAGTGCCTGAAGACGTTATTGAGAAAGTGAAGTCGAATTTAGAAGAGTTTTTCAAATTGCCGCTTGAGGAAAAGAAAGTGTATGCGCAGGTACCTGGAAGTACTGAAGGGTATGGACAAGCTTTTGTTGTATCAGAAGAACAGAAACTGGACTGGGCAGATATACTTTTTCTCGCTACTCAACCGAAAAGCTTCAGGAACTTGAAACTGTGGCCTGCTAAACCTCCCACTTTCAGGTGAAAATAAAAATAAATTATTCTGCACTTTTTCAATAAAACATAAAAATTAATCAACCTTATGAAGAATAGGTGGTGTAGTTGCCCCCTTATATAATAAGCATATTTAGATTTGATCTATGTTTAGCCACGAATAGTGGGATACAGATTTTATCAGCCTTTGGTTTGATGATCAAGTGGAAGATTTGTGTATACGATGATGATATTAAATGTGCATTTGTTCTTCATCTTCTACATCTATATATTTATTGAAAATTAAGTATATTGCTGCGTAAAGATATGCATTATTAATCATGAATATTTCATAAGATATTAGAGAAGAAAAATGAAAACATAGAACTAAGGGATGTTGCTGTTGTAGAAACCTTAGAAACAAGGAACAATCTGACTGTTAGAATTAGGCATTATCTATATGTCAATCATATCCTTCGCCTCCTACATTAATCGAGTAGATATGTAAATAACTGATGCTTTCGCCTGCTACTTTAATCGAGTAGATGTGTAAAAAACTGATTCTAATGTGAGTCGATTAAGTGACCCATAGAGACAACACATCGGTCAATTAGTGTTTTATTCCTTGCATGTAGACAAATGATATTGGTAGTAAATGCGATGAAGACTGCGTTTTGAAATATCTTTCCACTTGGAGAAACAGCTATATGGTAGTTAATATTTATGGTCTATCTCTATACTTCAGCAAGATAAGCAACCATTCACACTAATCCATCATTTTTAAAAATTGAATGAACAAGAGGATTTATCCTATGGGGGCATATGTCAACTTCTAAGATATATTCAAGTGCTATCACTATGGCTCAATCTATATGCACCTTCATCCATGCAGCTTGGTGCTTTGTTCAAGTCTTTTAATTTGTTCAGTATAAACTAAAGCAGTAGAGGCCGTGACTAATTACAGGGGAGCATTGGACAAATACTCTACAGAGCAAAAGAGAGTCGGAGGAATTCTATTCAAATTCATGTTCAAGAAACTAGGACTCAGCGAAGAAGAGATGAACAACTTATGGAATGACGATGGTGTTCAGGCTATGAGGATAAATTACTATCCTCCATGCTCTCATGCAAATCGAGTGATCGGTGTTTCACCACATTCTGATGCAGTAGGCTTCACGTTGCTGCTTCAAGTCAGTCAGGTTCAAGGTCTCCAAATCAGAAGGAATGGAGGCTGGCTACCTATAAATCCAATTCCTGGTGCTTTTGTTGTTAATATAGGTGATATTCTAGAGGTATATACATGTCCTTTATTTGTTTATATGTTCCATATGTATTTTATTATCAGCAGTTAGATTTATTTATTTATTTTCATGATAGATAATGAGCAACGGTAGATACAAAAGCATTGAGCACAGAGCAACAGTGAACTCGGAGAAGGAAAGAATATCGGTGGCAACGTTTCATAATCCTAAGTATGGTTCGTTGATAGGTCCACTTCCAAGTCTCATTGAAGAAGAAGAGATTGAATTGTACAAGACAATAAGTAATGAGAGCTACATGAATTAGTTGGTTTTCTCTAGTGAACTTGATGGGAAAAATACTCTGGCTCGGATGAAGCTACTCGGATGAAGCTACGAAATTAATGGTTGCCCTTATAGTGACGATTTCAAATTTTCATTGATATTAATCTTTGAAAACTTGATTATTTTGGATTCTGTTTAGTAAACTATATATAATGTGTGTGGATCAGGACTACCTGATGGTTGATTACGATTTGTTTCAGGTGATAATAAAAAAATAAAAAAAGAGATGGATAATATAACGTGCTGGTGTGCAAATGATCATTGCTATTAAGGTAATGTCATCTTGTACCAATTGCATAGAGAACAAAAATGGATATGCAATCATCATTTGGCTACCTCCCACCATAAATTGAATTTGATTCGTTTTAATTATTTTGTTTATCCAAAACAAAAATTAAAATGGAGAACGATCAGTTTTATGATATGTTTTAGCTTGATTATGCATTATCATATATTCATGGTGATTAACTTGTAGACAGTAAACAAAAATAGAAACTACATATATTAAAATCATCTCATTTACTATGAAATCAAAATAGAAATTAAATACAAAGTAAAAAGTAAACATATAATCCAGTGATCTATTGATGGATAAATGATTTAGCTTCATTATGCATCATAATATTTCTGTTGGTCATTCTTGTAAAAATGATTAAATATCAACAAATTACTAATAATTAAAAGTTATAACATAAAGAGCCCTTAGTAAATAAAATAATCAAGTGGAATTTTATATATATAAAAAAAAAAAAAAAAAAAAAATGTTTCAGTTTTAGACCTTTTTCAAAACTAATTACGAAAATATGCTTTCTTTTTCTTATATCATCATTCTATGCTTTCGCAATAATAATATTTAAAAAAATTATACTTGCAAAGTGTAAGTTGGATTTCATGCTTAGGCACTTTGAAATTGCACAAATAAAAACCTGAACTGGTGAAAACCATGCTTTTTTGTAATAAATTTGCAGGAAGGCTTAAAGTTAAGTTTTGTTGAAGCCTATAAATAAAATTTGTTCTAATAATAATTCATACATTAATCCAACTATAGATTAGATTTAGAAATTATGCGAACGAGAACGAGAAGAGTAGAACAAGATTTGTTGTTCCAAAAGTTTGAAGGAAACAACAGCGTAACTTGAAGAATAATACTGGATGATGTTACTGTCCAACTACTGTAAATGGTCAAGTTGCTACTTTGTTGCTTTCTGTAAGGCGATTCGCTGCTTAGTCCCAAGGTACAAGACTAGCTATCAACCGCTCCGTCCACAGGATAAAATAGCCTGCAAAATTTGATCGATTTGTTGTATGCATGATAATAAATCGTTTTGAATTTAGTACTTTCCAATTTAATTGCTTTAAAAAATTCCACAGAGAGAGAAATGATAGAGGGAGAAAAGGCGAAAGAAAATTGTTTGTTGATGGCAGAGGGTGAATAAAAATAAAGAAAATTGTTTATTGTCATTTTTTTCTGCCGATCTATCATTTAAATATACATAATGGAAATTGTACGCGTCACTTAAATGAGGGGCTGTTAACCAATCTAAAATTATTGATATCCATTGAGAATTTTATTACCATTAATTTTCGCAACGGTTAAATAACAACTCATAAATATATTACTGTTAGACAACGGTACAAAAATTATTTCCATTTATTATGAATTTATTTATCATTAATTTTTACAACGACTCAATAATAATAACTCCTAGATAGTATACAATGTCATTCATTACGAATTTTATTACCATTAATTTTAAAATTAATTCACTTAAAAATTTCAACAGCCAAGATTAATTTTTTTATAGTAGAAAAATAATGTAAAACTATATTAAATGACCACTATATGAAGTAGTAAGGCTTTAGAGTTTGGAGTCTTTAGACTACCTTCTAGAGATTGAGGTCGTAACCATGAAATTATTGGTGATTATTAATTTTGCTTCATAGTTAATGAAAATTGCCAAATAGTCCGTTATTTTTGTTTGTTTTAACTTTCAAATGATTTATTCCACATTGTCGAATTCCAAAAAATTCTACGTAAACACTAATTTTCTAGTTATTTTTGCTTCTTTTTGCTCCTTCCACACTAAAGACAACCACACTACTAGAGATGCTCTAACACTAGAAAGCATATATTATCGTATTTGCCTTTTAAATTTCTTTTCCCAAACAAACAAAATTATTTCTTATCAAATAATTTCGTAACACGTGATTCAAAAAGAAATATCTTTCGTTTTCAGTTTAATTTAATCCTTCAACCTCAATGGACAATTATTTTCAAGCCCTACATAAAAAAATAGCATAAAAATTTGTGTGACCATTCCACTCCCGATGGAAAAATATTTCAACTCAAAATAATTTGATACAAACTATAGCAAGCTCTTTATGTTCTTAAAGTGAAATGCAAATGCTTTTATTCAGGGCCAGCCAAAGGATAACTAATGCCCTAAACGAAATTTTTTTTATTCTTGCGTTTTTGTTGCCCCATTTACATAAATTATATGCAAAAATCAAATACACTTTTAATAACAAAATTTAACATTGATCACAAAATATTGTTCATTGATGACAAAATATTGTTCAAGTAGTCATTTCAATTACATCTCAAAATAAATTGAAATCCGACATGATATCATAAAAATTAACACACATTAACGGAAGCAACTTCTTCGTGCATTCTTCGTAGCAAACTCGTCTATTATCTCTTCATAATTGAGTGTATCCAAATATTCATTTCAATTGAAATAATAGCTAATCCACTTAATCTCTCTTGTGACATAGTGGTTCGAAGATATGTTTTTATCAACTTCAATTTTGATAAACTTCTTTCCGCAGAAGCAACTATGACCGGGATAGTTAACAGAATTCGATAAGCAACCCAAGCATTTAAAAATCCTCTAACATCACGGTAAGACCTTAGAAAATTAAGAATATCAATTGATCTAGTCATCCCCGATGGTAGAATATTTTTTAATTGTCGAAGCTCGAAAAATAATTCTTTACCACAAATATCATGTTCTTTATTGTGTCCCAAAATCCTTCTAATCTCATACAACGTTGCTTCGAATCTTTATCATCAAAATTCCTAAATATTGAGTTTAACAAAAAGCCAAAAGTTTCTTCATAAAGTTTGAACTGCTCAAATTGATCTTTAAGTGAATTCAAAGCTTGGTCTATTATGAGAAGAAAATAAGTAACTCTAAAATTTTCTTCAGGAGATTGTCTATTGTCATTCTCAACGATATCTTCATCAAGTTTCCTTTTTCTTCGTACGACCCTATTTTGAAGAAACTTTGGATCAACGCCAACTTCATCTGCAATTTCTTTTGCCTCCTTCATCATGGTTTCAAATCCTTCTCCTCTAAATTCTTCAAAAACTTCTACAAGCCCTTCAATTTTTTTAATTGCATCTTCAACATCAATCTCCTCTCGCTGAAGTATTTTACTTACTTGATATATATTTTCTAATATTGTGTACCAAATACATAAACTAATTAAGAACTCAAAATTTTCCAATGCATTTTGACACAATCCTTTGGCCTCCATCATCACGGCGTCATCTTTTGAATTATTTGCAATATCAATTAAAGTATCCCTTAGCTCAAAAGTTTGAGTTCTTATTGCTTTAACACTTTCAATATGGCTTCGCCAACGTGTTGCTGATAATGGTTTGGGAGTTAAACCCTTCACATAGCTTCGAAATATTTCCCATCATTGAACTGAACTAAAAAACAATGTATAAATCTTTTGCACATATGCAAAAAAATTCCTAACTTTCATACACGATTTTGCCATATCACATAGAGCAAGGTTGAGACTATGGCACTCGCATGAGATGTAAAAAGCTTTAGTATTTATATCAAGCAGTCTTTTTTGTACACCTTGATGTTTACCTACATAAGATTTAATCGAATATATAATAATATAATCAATAGTCTTTATCAAGAATAAGATAAATTTTAATTTAAAATTATACCTTTCATGTTTGAACCATTATCGTAACCTTAACCTCTCACATCATTAATATCAAGTTTGAGATCAACCAAAATATTTTTAAGTCCCATAAAAAGACCAAACCCAGGTGTATCATACACCGTTATGAAACCAAGAAAATATTCTTCTATTTTAATATCATTTACATCGTCGACATTCACACATCTAATGACAATGGATATTCGCTCCTTATGACTCAAATCTGGAGTACAATCAAGGATAGCAGAGAAGTACTTTGCTTTCTTTATTTTCATAAGCATTGTCACTTTGATCTTGTTAGCCAATAAACTTATTAATTCATTTTGAATTTTATGACTAAGATAATGAATATTAATTTCATTATTTTCACCCGCCTAAGATGTTCTTCCATAATTGGATCAAACTCAGCTATGAATTCAATAGGTTGACAAAAAAGTCCATTATTCTTCTCATAAATCTTCTCATTTGATCCACGGAATGGTAAATTGTTCCTAGAAAGTGTTTTGACAACACCAATTATCCACACAAGTACTTTTTTCCAATGTTGCTTCTCTTGATCAATTTGAGCTTCCATAGCTTTATCAATTTTCGCTTTCTGTTGATGTCCTCTAAGCAAATCGACCCATTTGATAACATTGACATTATGCAATGGGTTACTTTCATGCTCTCTTAGTTTAGTAGATAAATTTTGCCAATCATTAATTTCTTCATTGGCTGGTTTTGATGTGAATTGTGTACTCCTAAATAATTTGCAACAGAAACAATAAACTTTATCGTATTCATTTCAATACACAAGCCACATCCGTTCATGCTCTTCTACACGTGGATAGCCACTAATATAATGTTTAGAAGTAAAGCGTCTGCCATTAACTTTCTTTCTTGGAAATCTATCGTTTTCTTTCAAAATGTCAATGGGACCACGTTGAATTAACATAATTCTTTCTGCATCGGTAATTTTTCCCCATAAACCTGGATCATAGTTGATATCAACATCCTTCTCAAGATCAAGTGTAACTACATCATCAACACCTTCATCAATAACAATAACATCTACATCATTCGCATCCTCCATATGTTGAGTTTCAATCTCTACTTCCACAATTTCATTTATAGGCTCATTGTCTTCGTGGATATCAATATTAAAACCATTGTTCTCATTTGTCAATGTAGCTTCTCCAACTTGAGTTGAATTTGAAGTTTGAGTTCTTTTATTCCTTGCTTCAAATAAATTCGAAATAGAATCAGCTAACGATTTTGCTTCGTCATCTTTGCGTTGCTTTTTCTTCCTATTTTGAAATCCGGAATTTTGTTTTCGATTCCTGCCTCAATTATAAATTCACCATAATATTTTCAATGTATAAATACTAGAAACAATAAAACTAGCTTTTAATGATTTCTTATTCATTCAAAATTTAGCACATTTCATTTAATCAACCACAATTTCTATCAATCAAAATTTAATTAGTTATGTAATCAACGTATATTTATTAAATAAAGGAAATAATCTTTAAAACGTAGAGAATTAAATTAATAATAATGAAAGAATTTTCGATTTTTCAATGAATAATAAACTGTTAATTTAAAATTTTAAAACCCTTACATTTTTTGGTCTTTAAAAATCAAATCTAGCAACTTCACTCTTTCTCCTTCTGCAAAAGTTATGCCTGTTAACAAAAAAAAGTCAATGGAGACACAACATAGCATGAGTTGCATTGAAATTCATGATGCAAATTAGTAAGTCAGACACACAACATAGCATAAGTTATATGAGTCAGCATGCATTTTTGAAAAAGAAAAAATAAAGAAAAAAATGCAAGCATGCTTCTAATAATTTAACAATTAAAAATGCAGCTTTCATAGCATCATCATTATATTTTTAGCATGCATAAGGAACTTCTATTGTTTACAGACTTACAGTAAACAGTTTACATAACATCATCGTTATACTTTCATTTCAAAAGTATAAAATCGATGTGCCCTCCCTCATCAACTAATTTGTTCCTACCTCTAGACTCTTCATTCAGCATCTAATCATATTCATACTCTTTATTCTAATTTCCCTATTTCATCATCTAACCACATCAGTCGAGAGACCAATTAGCCGTCATAGTCGAATGTGCGTTCCTGTCTAGTTTGATTTTGATTTTGTATTCCCCTTCCTAAACTCTAAAAATTTGGGAGTTAGATTTTATGCACTTCAATCTTAACTTTATTAGAAGGATAAACATAATTAACTAACATGGTTATTAATGAGACAAATAACAGAATACTAATAATATTATACTGAATAGGTCATGTCTCATTATCCAGTGCCCAACAAAATTAACAAGAATCATTAGTTTATTTCATTTTGTTCTTTAAGGTCGGAATAGTTACCTACTCGCTTTTAATAAATCCTGAAAAGTTGAAATTTAGTACTTCACATACTCTCATGTGCAAACGAATATACATACATGTCTTTACCTTCTAATCGTATCTTTTAGTGAAGCTCATTATATCTGACTTTCACACATGCCAGTTTACCAACATAGTTGAACTTCTAGAACGATACATGGTGATTGCATTGAAATCTATAATGACTTTTATTACACTTGTTTTTGTAGGACTCATTTGTCCTTACTATCATCATCTAAACTGTTATTTTCCTTTTAATGTCTTATTTCAATCTGACTGTTTAATGTGATCATCAGCCAATATTAATAATAATAGTCCCTATGATCTCAGTTAACAAATACAGGAAAGAAGGTCAAGCATGCATTCATGTGATTCATTTCAAAAGTATAAAATCGATGTGCCCTCCGTCATCAACTAATTTGTTTCTACCTCTAGACTCTAATTCATTCAGCATCTAATCATACTCATACCCTTTATTCTAATTTCCCTATTTCATCGTCTAGCCACATCAGTCGAGAGACTAATTAGCCGTCATAGTTGAATGTGTGTTCCTGTCTATTTTATTTACAAATCAAAATCAAAACTAATTTTAAATTAAAAAATCCAAACGAAAATTAAGACTATGGAAATGGGATTATCCGATTGAATGAGGAGGCTACCTGACTGTCGATCGCCATCGTTGATTGCATGCGCGTGAGCTGAGGAGGAGAGCACAACGATTTTGTTTGTCTTTCTTCGTGAGCTGAGAGGCTGAGGGTTACAACGATTTTTTTTCCCTAGTTCGTTTGCTGCCCTAGACATATGTCTAGGTTGCTTAGGCCTTGGGCCGGCTCTTCTTTTATTATTTTGTAAGAAAAAACTGGTTTGAGATGTTGTAGACGTCATCTTATATGAATGTTATGGTTGTGTGTATAAATTTTTTTACTATGTGATAGAATGGTAATGGGATATGGCTTATTTGTTGGTGCATGTATCAAAAACTCTCTAGACTTGCAAGTTGCAAGTTCTCATCACAAGGTATTATCACTACAACAAAGGCTACCTGTAGCAGCACCCTTTTGCGTTGGCCGCTTACGGTTGGAATAAGCGATCAAAACTAGTTGTCGCTACCCGACACAGACCTGTGTACATAGATCAAAAACCCACGAACCTGAAAACTTTTCATTTTTTTGCACCAAAATCATTCGCACCCTTACTACAGCTGTCTCTAGCCTCCTACTTGCTGCCGCCGTCATCGCCTCCCATCTACAGCCTCCGCCTGCCCCACCAAGCCGACGCCCGCCTCTGTCGCCTCACGTTTTGCTGGCGTGCCCCCTTTTCCCAGCTGCTGCCACTACCCGCCACCACCAACCGATGCCAGCCGCGTTCCTCCGTAATTTCAGCTTAATCGAGGTATTATTTAAACCCTAACTTTGAAAATTGATTGATTATGGGTTTGAAATTGATGATTATTGCATAATAGTTGATGATAGTAGTGTACTAGTTGATTTAGAAATATCAATTAGTGGTTTGATTGTATAATTTATAATTAATAATTAAGGTTGATTTAAAATTCGAAAATTGGTGTATGATTATTGATTAATGTGCTTATTGATAAGTTTACGCGAATGTTTATTATAGCTTAAAACAATACTTATCATAATTTATGCAAAAGTTAGTGTATAATTATTGGTTAATATGTTTCTAGATAGTTAAATCAATTGTAAAATATTTTTTTATTGATTAAAATAAGTGCAAAAATTAGTGTATAATTAATGATTAAAATTAGTGCAAACTTCTATTTTTGTTTACATTTATGTGATGTCCCGGAAATTTGGGCAATATTTATTTAATAATTTCCATTAATAATTATTTTAAAATGTGAAATATTGATTTAATAATCTAATTCAAACAGAAATTATCTTTTGAAAACTAATAATTATTTAGTTTGACAAATGTTATCTTTTCAAATTTATAATAATGATAATGATAATTTAATTTGGGAATCATATTCTTTTCAAAGTTAAAAATATTTAAATGATAAAATTTATCTTTCTAAGCTAATTTAAAAGATATTCTATTTATAATGTATATATGTGTATACGTTGTAAATAGGGAGTTTGATTTTAATTTAAATTTAAATTTAATAAGAATGTTTTCAAATTTATAATATATGTGTGTGTGTGTGTGTGTGTGTATAAATTGTGAATTAGAAAATTTGATTGAAATTAGTATAGAAACTTTTCAGAAGTTTGTTTAAAAATCTATCTGATATTTTCAAATGAAATTAAAGTAAATATTTATTTTGTTTAAAAATATAATAGTTTAAATTGTATATTATAATAAAAGTTTATTTTGTTTTCTTTTAATTTTTTTTAAAATAGACTTAGTTCATATACATTAAAGTACAATGATTTAGTATATAATTCAATATTTTTTTCTTTTTAAATTTTCTTTCTTGAAAATTTAGCTTTGAAAATATATTTTAAAATATACAAATAAACATTAAAATATGTAATTTATAAAGTAATTCATATGTAAACATGTAAGGATAATTGAAAGTAAACATAAAAACATGTTAAAATAAATAAGAAATTGATTTAGAAGAATTTTTAAACATTTATAAAATTAAGTAATTATTTTAATATTAAGTTATAACATGTGTAAGGTTATTATACCATGAGGAAGACACTTGTAAATCACTCTACAACCTAATGTAACAAGTGGCAATATTAATTTATTTTTGAAAATAATTATTTATAATTGTAGATAAGAAAACTTGGAAAAAAATCATGTGAGTTCAATCTTTCTTCTCTTCAAACTAAACTGAAAACCAGATTTCTAAGAAAATTTCAAAACCCAAAATCTAAATCTGTTCAAAATCTGCAAAACAAATTCAATTACAAATCTAAATTCAAAAATCTGTAAAGCAAGGCATGTGATCAACATCTCTGTAACCTCTCTAGATCAATAGCAAGTAATTCAACTTCAGGATTAAATTCCAACAATAGAAAATTCAACAACAAGCAAATTAAAAACTCCAGATTCATAATCCAGAGCAAAATTTGTTCCAGGAAACAAAATCCTGTTCTCTGCTTCTTCATATGTGAGTAAACTTTTGTTTTTAAAAACAGTTCTTTCTTTTTAAAATCTGGATGAATCTTATTGCATGTATGATAATATAGCCTCTAATGATTGCTTGAGTTTAAATATAAATGTGTGTTTATGAGTATGATATTGCTTGCAAACTTGTTACTGAGTATTACATTTTTGTGCTCTATTGTTGATAACAGACCCATCTTTATCACAAATAAATTCATATCTCACTATATAATTAAAATTTGACTTTGATTATTAAAGAGAAATTGTTAATAACATTGTGTCCTTGCTTCTAAAAATAGATTCAGGTAAATATATTTGTTTAATACTTTATAAAGTTTAAAGTTACAGCGAAAAATCAGAAAGTGGGAAAATTCAAACTTGATGATTCGTAAATTCACCAATATAGTTTGAAATGCTTTCGAATACTAGGAATTTTAAAGGCTAAACCATGATTTTTAAGTTAGTATTGGAGGGGGTATTTGGAGTTGCTCAGAAAAGGATTTCTGGGTCTTTTCTGATGATCTAGTGTATCTGGAATGTTGTAGTTCTTCCTGGAGGTGGAGGAATGATTGGTGAGTGGAGAAAAAATGGCAGGTGGATGGTAAGAGATAGGTGGCGATAGTGGTTGCTCATTTTAGTTTCTAAACCTAGTTTTCCGATGGTCGGAATTTTGATGCTTCTCGATTCCTCTGGTGCATCGAGTGTTGCAGGGTTTTGGGGATTGGAAGAGGGAATGTAGGCGAAGGTTTGGCCGGAGTCGCTGGTGCTCTGATGGTCGGAGATGAATTGACGAGGTGTTGACAGGTTTGGGCATTGTTTGCAGTGTCGAGTTCCAGGTTTGTTTGGCTAACTCGATTTTGATTTCGAGCTACTGTGTGAATTCTGATGGTCGTGATCATGTTTGGAGACGGTCGGCGACGTGATGAAGGTGGTGATGATGGCTGGAGGTTGCCAAATCCACGGTGCATGTGCACCGTGCATTTTATAGTTCTGCTGAACTTTTGGGTTTGAGCAGAGAATCGAACTCGAGTTTTACTCGAGCACTTCGAGTATTTTACTCGAAGCATTTAGGGTTTTGTCTCGAAGCATTAGTAGGTGGTCTTGGGTAAATGGTTGGTTTCAGGTTTTATAACCTAACAGTGTTAAGTTTTTAAATTTGAAATGAAAATTAATTTTAAAGCTGGATTTAAAATAGGGGTTTTAAATTCAAAGTTTAAGTTTAGATTCAAATGAACTTTTGAATCCTAAGTTTTAAAATGAGAATTTTAAATTTAAAGAAAGATTTAAATCAAGTTTTAAATCAAGTCTAAATATGGATTCAAGTTTACTATGAATCCAAATCTTGAATTTAAATGAGTTTTGTAAATTTAAATGTTGAACAAGTTTAAATGTTTTATAGTAGATTTTAAAAGTGAATTTGTTTTTAAATAAATGTTTAAACTTGATAAATTTTTTTACAAAAGGTTTCCTTTAATATTAGAATGAAAAGTTATGAAGTGTTTAACTTAAATTTGGAAGTTAAATAATCAGTTTATTTTAAAGCTTGATTTCTTTTAATAAAATTAAGTAATTTAGTTTAAACTTTTTCTTATATAAGTATCTTATATAAGTAATGAATGTTCTTTACATTTATTTTAAGGTTTATAAATTTATTTAAATTTGGATAAATGTTTAAATGGTTAAACATTTTGAATCTTAAATTTAAAATGGAATTTGAATTTAAATTTAGAAGTATATTGTTTTAAATACACTTGAATGTTAATGAAGTCATTAATAAAGTAAATGAATTATCTTAGAAATAATTTAGATAATAAAAGAATTTAATTTATAAGAGAATTAAGGAATGACTTATTTATTTGATTTTAAATTAATGATTTAGATTAATTTATAATTAGAGATGATTAATAATGATTAATCTAAGATAAATTTCTTAAGAAAGTAACTAAAGAAAATGTTATTAGTTAATAAAGATAATTATCTAAGGATTATTAAGTAATTAATTAATGTGATTAATTTTAATAATTAATTAGATTAATTAATTGATGCCATGCCAAAAAGATTAATTAATTGAAGATAATCAATTGTGAATTGTTAAGCATAATTACTTGATAAAAATAATTAAAGGATTAATTACTTATTGAAATTAATTACGATAATGTGATTAGTTTAAGTTAATTAATTTGGTTTAATTAATTTAAGGAAATCATTTGATGATTTAATAAGAGTAATTACTTAATGTAATTAATGGAGCATAATTACTTAAGGAAGTAATATATGATAATTACTGGAATGTAATTAGTGAAAGATGATTTATAATGAAGTAATTTGGGTAATTACTTTTGTAATTAATCAAGGGATTAATTAATGAAGATAATTAATTATGGAATCATTAATTTGTTAATGAGTAATTAAGTGTAGTTAATTACTGGGTTGATATTAATCAATGGTGATTAATAATTGTATTTTAAATTTTAGATTAATTACTAAATGTAATTAATTTAAATAAAGTAATTAATTTAAATATAAATTAGAGATCATTAATTAATATAATTAATGATGTAATTAAGAATTGTTTAATTAAGGAATAATTAATAATAAAGTGATTCATTAATGTAATTAATTAAGGATAAATGTAATTAATTATAGTTAATTAATAAATGAAGTAATTAAATGTTAATTACTAAATGATTAAGGTTAATTAATTTGTGAAATTAATTAAAGACTAATTACTTATTGTAATTAGAGAATGATTAATCAAAGGTGTTTAATCAAGATGAATACTTAGAGAATGATTAATTAACTAGATTATAATTAATTAATGGATATATAAGCAGGATTTATAGATGTAGTAATTAATTTAATTTACTTTAAATTAATTAGAGATTGAAGTAATTAATTTAATTCATTTTAAATTAATTATAGATGGTGGTTAATAAATCATAGCTTATGGATGATATTAATATTTCATTGAATGGTTGTGATCTCAGTAATGAGATGAGTAATATCTATATGATATGGATACTTAGTTAAAGTATGATAATATGGATTATCTGTTTGTGATGATTGTCTGTTTGTGATCATAATACGGATTAGCTGTTTATGATGAAAATGTGATGATCTATTGTGATATGTGAATTCTCTATCTATGTGTATATAGATAATGATGAATTGAATTGTTTTAACTTTAAAACAACTTGAACCTAAAAGATGGCGTTTGGATTTCGATGAGACCGGGATCGGGTTTCTAAATTTGGAATTCCGAAAACCACATCGATCCAAATTAAGCGTTAGGTCATGAATCTCAAGTGAAGAGTGAAGACTCGAGGTGTAAGGACTATTCGTTGTTAGTACTCTGAGGGTGATTCCAATATGAGTTTAATGGGGGTGGTACTTACAGGTTTGAGATGAAGATTCAGAGTGCAAGGGCTATTGTCGTTAACTCTGGGGGTGATTCCAAAACGAGTGTAGCGAAATAGTGCCTTCGGTTTCGTTCGAACCCGGAACGAACTTGTATGGATTGAATGTTTTCAGAACATCATCAGGGGTACGATGAGCATTCTAAGATTGATGTGTCCTATAAAGGTAATCGCAGCCTCAAGCCTCATCGACCGGGAATGGCTAAAACAGGGGAGATGCAGCAAGGCTAAGTGGGTCATGCCCGAGTAGGACGAGATTCACCCCGTCTAGAGGTCCCTTTTTATTCGGCTGTGTGGGAAGTTCGCGACGGCCATCTACGGGGTTGTCTTGTTCGGGACTGTCCAGTAAGGGATGGTTCCGGCCTTGTGTTGTAGGGAATTGGGAGTAATCCTCAGTATGGTGATCTAGGCCCCGTACTGTGATGGAAGGTACCCCCGTAGCCCTACCATTGATGGAAACCCATTCTTCCTATGTGCCCTTTACGGTTTTGATTGTATTACCCACTTTGTGGGTAGTAGCTGGAATTTAATGAATGTAAAAATTTCGGCTATTTTCTATTTATTTGAAAACCCTAGACCCTATTATAATATCACTGGATTTCCTATCAAATGTTTGGTTAGCGTAAAGTAAAAACTTTTCCATGTTTATTTGTGGGAAGTCTTACGTGATACCTTTTGTATTCAAAGGATTTTCAAAGTTAAGCAACTTCAAACCTGTTTACTCACACCAGACCCCTGTCTGACCCAACTGTTTATTTTCTGTTTTATTAAACTCTTGGGTACTCATATTATGTATGAGTAGTCAAGGGATTCAGGATTTCTTTGATGAGTTCTAGAGGAGATATGGAGCAGAAGGCTTCAGCGTGTAGATATATAGTGGTTCCGCTGTGTTTGAGTTGTATCTTTTTTCTGTAATGTACTTGAGTTGTAATTGCTAGACAGATGTTTATAACTATCTAGTTTGTGTTGCATTAGCCGTATAACTCTGATGTATGTGATACTATGTAATATCTTATGTGAGATAATATAATTTATTCGTTCCACTGTGAGATTCTGATTTTGTTTTGTTTCTTTCTTTTCTCTTTTCTATCCCTTTCTTTCTTCTTAATGATGTGTCTTTCTATGGAATGAAAGGCGGGTCGTTACATTATGGTATCAGAGCGCTAGGTTGAGCGAATACCTAGGCTCTGGAGTGGTGTCTTTCTTGAGAGTGCGTATTTGTAATTTTGAATATATATTTATTTATTTCTACCTATTTCATTGGGTTACCTGTTCGAGTTTCCCAATATAAGTTCTAGAGGTAAGAGAGGTAGTGGTGTGTGTAGCACGACTACCTCTAGTGGTAGAGTCTGAGTAATTGGGGTTGGAAGTGAATCTGCTAGGGCAATATTGGGTATCTTGTGTAGTTTTGCAGTTTGGTGTGAAGGATTTCACTGATCTTGGAAGGAAACCTTTTCAAGGTTCGGAGTTCATCTTTGGAATGTATGCTTGGTTGCACTCGTGCAAGTGACTTGAGTCTGGATCAGTCGAGAGTATTGAAGCAGTGATGGTATCTTGGTAACCTTAGGAAGGAGTTCTGTCTATATTGGAGTTTGAGACTCAGTTTGACAAGATATTATTGCTTGGTTTGAAGTCGAGTTTCCTAGGAGATATCTGTCTATACTGAAGGCTATATTGTGGAAGTGGCTGATGTAGCTTTGGGATTCGATGAGCTTTTGAATAAGAAAGTCTTTGGCGGTAGTAGCAGCTTGGAGGTGTTGAGTGTGCTATCAGGATAGTCTCTTGGCTTAGCAGTATTCTAAGAGGTGGAGTCCGGAAGCAGAAGAGTGGCCTGTCTCTTTGATGGTTCAGAAGTCTCTGTGATTCTTCTGTCAGTAGGCCAGGCAAATGGTGAAGCTTGCCAATTTTTTTGGAAGCTCAGCTGGGAAGGTGGACCACTAGTTTTTTCTTTTGGATAGAAGGCTTAAGCTGTTTTGATTGGTGAAGAGAAAACAATTTCTTGGAATCTTAACTGAGTAGAATCACAAAAGTGACTTGCGATGGTTCAGAAGTTCTCTTAATAATCTTTGTTTGGATTGAAGCATCTCTAGAGGATGTTAGAGTTATCGAAGTGGTTTAATATTTTCCAAATATCTTCGAAGGAGTTAAGGTTTGCATCCACATCAGAAGATTGAGTTCTGTATCGACTTGGTTCTTGGAGCTTTACCGGTGGTTTAGCCTAGTAGGAGGACTCTTTGAGAGAGAGGTCTGTTTAAGCTAGCAGGATTAATCGGATCTAGTTTTCTGGTTGAATTTTTGTTGTTGTGGTGTTTGTGATCGAATCAGATAGGTCACTAAGATTTGAAATTTGATGGACAATGTTTTCGGGATGAGTTGATCAAGTCTATACTTGTGTTGATCAATAGCATTCTCATCCTCTTCAAATCAGAGTTGTGCAGCGGAAGCATAGTGGCAGCTATTCCAGAATAGAAGCAACACCCGATTCATTGGAAATTTGTGTTTTGTCTTGGATCAGAGGATTTCTACAGGAAATTCATTTTGAATCTGGAGATTTGATTGTCTTGTGCATCTGTTCTGTTTTCCAAATAGGAGTTGTATGTTTGAAGTCTTCTGATATTTGTGTAGTAGAGTTTGTGTGGTGGATTTTTATGGATCTTGGGAGAACCATCTTGTTGAGTAGGATCTGGAGATCATTTATTTCTTGTCCTGATTTTTTCCATGAAGCATCTGCGAAGATTGGATTGATTTAGAAGGTTGAAGACAGCCTAGGGTCGATAGGAGAGATTTGTGGGTAAGAGACAAAGGAATTCACAATTTGAAGTCGGAGATTTGGATTTCAAAATTTGGAAATTTAATTTTGGGTAAGTATTCTTCGATCGTAAGAGCTATAAGGTTGGGTAAGACTGGAAGCTAGCTCAGAAGAGTATTGGATCTTTCTGTATTCTCTTAAGGATTAAGTGTTTGGTCTACAGGATTGAATTGCCAGTTCGGGCGGTTGGAATTCATTATGTTTTTCATGTATCTTTGAGGCAGTACGTGTATGGTTTATCACTGGTTTTAGAACCAGTAGTTTTGGGAGATTTGGAAGTCGAACAGAACTTGTTTGTGGTCCAGTATCCTGTTTATATTTGTAGATCTAAATATATAGAAGATCTGAATCTGAGTGGTGTAGCCAGTTTAGATTCAGTAAAGCGAGTATTCCGGTGTTTGTACCTGGAAAACTCTAGGGAATCTTATACATAATTTTGTCTGGATTGTTAGAATTGTTTGTTTAAATTGGTTGCTAGTATTGGGTAGATAACATATGCTTGCTATTTTAAAATTAAAATCTGTATGGGATTATTAAATTATCTTTGCTTTTAAATTTCGTGGACGAAATTCTTTTTAAGGGGAGAGGAACGTGATGTCCCGGAAATTTGGGCAATATTTATTTAATAATTTCCATTAATATTATTTTAAAATGTGAAATATTGATTTAATAATCTAATTCAAACAGAAATTATCTTTTGAAAACTAATAATTATTTAGTTTGACAAATGTTATCTTTACAAATTTATAATAATGATAATGATAATTTAATTTGGGAATCTTATTCTTTTCAAAGTTAAAAATATTTAAATGATAAATTTATCTTTCTAAGCTAATTTAAAAGATATTCTATGTATAATGTATATATGTGTATACATTGTAAATAGGGAGTTTTATTTTAATTTAAATTTAAATTTAATAAGAATGTTTTCAAATTTATAATATATATATGTGTATAAATTATAAATTGGAAAATTTGATTGAAATTAGTGTAGAAACTTTTCAAAAGTTTGTTTAAAAATCTATCTGATATTTTCAAATGAAATTAAAGTAAATATTTATTTTGTTTAAAAATATAATAGTTTAAATTGTATATTATAATAAAAGTTTATTTTGTTTTCTTTTTAAAAAAATTGTTTTTTTAAATGGACATTGTTCATATACATTAAAGTACAATGATTTAGTTGAAACTTTGAAATGAGGTATAATTCAATATTTTTTCTTTTTAAATTTTCTTTCTTGAAAATTAAGCTTTGAAAATATATTTTAAAATATACAAATAAACATTAAAATATGTAATTTTATAAAAGTAATTCATATGTAAACATGTAAGGCTAATTGAAAATAAACATAAAAACATGTTAAAATAAATAAGAAATTGATTTAGAAGAATTTTTAAACATTTATAAAATTAAGTGATTATTTTAATATTAAGTTATAACATGTGTAAGGTTTTTATACCATGAGGAAGACACTTGTAAATCACTCTACAACCTAATGTAACAAGTGGCAATATTAGTTTATTTTTGAAAATAATTATTTATAATTGTAGATAAGAAAACTTGGAAAAAAATCATGTGAGTTCAATCTTTCTTCTCTTCAAAACTAAACTGAAAACCTGATTTTTAACAAAATTTCAAAACCCAAAATCTAAATCTGTTCAAAATCTGCAAAACAAATTCAATTACAAATCTAAATTCAAAAATCTGTAAAGCAAGGCATGTAATCAACATCTCTGTAACCTCTCTAGATCAACAGCAAGTAATTCAACTTCAGGATTAAACTCCAACAATAGGAAATTCAACAGCAAGCAAATTAAAAACTCCAGATTCATAATCCAGAGAAAAATTTGTTCCAGGAAACAAAATCCTGTTCTCTTCTTCTTTTTATGTGACTAAACTTTTGTTTTTAAAAGCAGTTCTTTCTTTTTAAAATCTGGATGAATCTTATTGCATGTATAATAATATAGCCTCTAATGATTGCTTGAGTTTGAATGTAAATGTGTATTTATGAGTATGATATTGCTTGCATACTTGTTACAGAGTATTACATTTTTGTGCTCTTTTGTTGATAACAAACCCATCTCCATCACAAATAAATTCATATCTCACTATATAATTAAAATTTGACTTTGATTACTAGAGAGAAATTATTAATAATATTGTGTTCTTGCTTTTAAAAATAGATTCATGTAAATATATTTGTTTAATACTTTATAAAGTTTAAAGTTACAGTGAAAAATCAGAAAGTGGGAAAATTCAAACTTGATGATTGGTAAATTCACCAATATAGTTTGAATTGCTTTCGAGTACTAGGAATTTTAAAGGCTAAACCATGAATTTTAAGTTAGTATTGGAGGGGGTAATTGGAGTTGCTCAGAAAAGGATTTCTGGGTCTTTTCTGATGATCTAGTGGATCTGGAATGTTGTAGTTCTTCCTGGAGGTGGAGGAATGATTGGTGAGTGGAGGAAAAATGGCAGGTGGATGGTTAGAGATAGGTGGCGACAGTAGTTGCTCATTTTAGTTTCTAAACCTAGTTTTCTGGTGGTCGGAATTTTGATGCTTCTCGATTCCTCTGGTGCATCGAGTGTTGCAGGGTTTTGGGGATTGGAAGAGGAGATGTAGGCGAAGGTTTGGCCGGAGTCGCTGGTGCTCTGATGGTCGGAGATGAATTGACGAGGTGTTGACAGGTTTGGACATTGTTTGCAGTTTTGAGTTCCAGGTTTGTTTGGCTAACTCGATTTATATTTCGAGCTACTGTGTGAATTCTAATGGTCGTGATCATGTTTGGAGATGGTCGGCGACGTGATGAAGGTGGTGATGATGGCTGGAGGTTGCCAGAGCCACGGTGCATGTGCACCGCGCATTTTATAGTTCTGGTGAACTTTTGGGTTTGAGCAGAGAACAGAACTCGAGTTTTACTCGAGTAGTTCGAGTATTTTACTCTAAGCATTTAGGGTTTTGTCTCGAAGCATTAGTAGGTGGTCTCGGGTTAAATGGTTGGTTTAAGGTTTTATAACCTGACAGTGTTAAGTTTTTAAATTTTAAATGAAAATTAAATTTAATGCGGGATTTAAAACGGGGGTTTTTAATTCAAAGTTTAACTTTGGATTCAAATGAACTTTCGAATCCTAAGTTTTAAAATGAAAATTTTAAATTTAAAGCATTTAAATCAAGTCTAAATATGGATTCAAGTTTACTATGAATCCAAATCTTGAATTTAAACCACTTTTGTAAATTTAAATGTTGAACAAGTTTAAACATTTTGAAGTAGATTTTAAAAGTGAATTTGTTTTCAAATAAATGTTTAAACTTGAAAAATTATTTATAAAAGGTTTCCTTAAATATTTGAATGAAAAGTTATGAAGTGTTTAACTTAAATTTGGAAGTTAAATAATCAATTTATTTTAAAGCTTGATTCTTTTAATAAAATTAAGTAATTTAGTTTAAACTTTTTCTTATATAAATATCTTATATAAGTAATGAATGTTCTTTACATTTATTTTAAGGTTTATAAATTTATTTAAACTTGGATAAATGTCTAAATGGTTAAACATTTTGAATCTTAAATTCAAAATGGAATTTGAATTTAAATTTAGAAGTATAATGTTTTAAGTACACTTGAATGTTAATGAAGTCATTAATAAAGTAAATGAATTATCTTAGAAATAATTTAGATAATAAAAGAATTAATTTATAAGAGAATTAAGGAATGACTTATTTATTTGATTTTAAATTAATGATTTAGATTAATTTATAATTAGAGATGATTAATAATGATTAATCTAAGTAAATCTCTTAAGAAAGTATTAAAGAAAATGTTATTAGTTAATAAGGATAATTATCTAAGGATTATTAAGTAATTAATTAATGTGATTAATTTTGATAATTAATTAGATTAATTAATTGAAGATAATCAATTGTAAATTGTTTAGCATAATTACTTGATAAAAGTAATTAAGGGATTAATTACTTATTGAAATTAATTATGATAATGTGATTAGTTTAAGTTAATTAATTTAGTTTAATTAATTTAAGGAAATCATTTGATGATTTAATAAGAGTAATTACTTAATGTAATTAATGGAGCATAATTACTTAGGGTAGTAATAAATGATAATTACTGGAATGTAATTAGTGAAAGATGATTTATAATGAAGTAATTTGGGTAATTACTTTTGTAATCAATCAAGGGATTAATTAATGCAGATAATTAATTATGGAATAATTAATTTGTTAATGAAAGTGTAGTTAATTACTAGATTGATATTAATCAAGGGTGATTAATAACTGCATTTTAAATTTTAGATTAATTACTAAATGTAATTAAATTAAATAAAGTAATTAATTTAAATATAAATTAGAGATCATTAATTAATATAATTAATGATGTAATTAAGAATTTTTTAATTAAGGAATAATTAATAATAAAGTGATTTATTAATGTAATTAATTAAGGATAAATGTAATTAATTATAGTTAATTAATAAATGAAGTAATTAAATGTTAATTACTAAATGATTAAGGTTAATTAATTTGTGAAATTAATTAAAGACTAATTACTTATTGTAATTAGAGAATGATTAATCAAAGGTGTTTAATCAAGATGAATACTTAGAGAATGATTAATTAACTAGATTATAATTAATTAATGGATATATAAGCAGAATTTAGAGATGTAGTAATTAATTTAATTTACTTTAAATTAATTAGAGATAGAAGTAATTAATTTAATTCATTTTAAATTAATTATAGATGGTGGTTAATAAATCATTGCTTATGGATGATATTGATATTTCATTGAATGGTTGTGATCTCAGTAATAAGATAAGCAATATCTATATGATATGAGTGCTTAGTTAAAGTATGATAATATGGATTATCTGTTTGTGATGATTCTCTTTCTGTGATGATAATACGGATTATCTGTTTATGATGAAAATGTGATTATCTATTGTGATATGTGAATTGTCTATCTATGTTTATATAGATAATGATGAATTGAATTATTTTATCTTTAAAACGACTTGGACCTAAAAGATGGCGTTTGGATTTCGATGAGACCGGGATTGCGTTTCCAAATTTGGAATTCCGAAAACCACATCGATCCAAATTAAGCATTAGGTCGTGAATCTCAAGTGAAGAGTGAAGACTCGAGGTGTAAGGACTATTCGTTGTTAGTACTCTGGATGTGATTCCAATACGAGTTTAATGGGGGTGGTACTTACAGGTTTGAGATGAAGATTCAGAGTGCAAGGGCTATGTTCGTTAACTCTGGGGGTGATTCCAAAACGAGTGTAGCGAAATAGTGCCTTCGGTTTCGTTCGAACCCGGAACAAACTTGTATGGATTGAATGCTTTCAGAACATCATCAGGGGGACGATGAGCATTCTAAGATTGATGTGTCCTATAAAGGTAATCGCAGCCTCAAGCCTCATCGACCGGGAATGGCTAAAACAGGGGAGGTGCAGCAAGGCTAAGTGGGTCATGCCCGAGTAGGACGAGATTTACCCCGTCTAGAGGTCCCTTTTTATTCGGCTGTGTGGGAAGTTCGCGACGGCCATCTACGGGGTTGTCTTGTTCGGGACTGTCCAGTAAGGGATGGTTCCGGCCTCGTGTTGTAGGGAATTGGGAGTAATCCTCGGTACGATGATCTAGGCCACGTACTGCGACGGGTGGTGCCCCGGTAGCCCTGCCATTAATGGAAACCCATTCTTCCTACGTGCCATTTACGGTTTTGATTGCATTACCCACTTTGTGGCTAGTAGCTGGAATTTAATGAATGTAACAATTTCGGCTATTTCTATTTATTTGAAAACCTAGACCCTATTATAATATCACTGGATTTCCTATCAAATGTTTGGTTAGCGTAAGGTAAAAACTTTTCCATGGTTTTTTGTGGGAAGTCATAGGTGATACCTTTTGTTTTCAAAGGATTTTCAAAGTTAAGCAACTTTAAACCCGTTTACTCACACTAGACCCTTGTCTGACCCAAGTGTTTATTTTCTGTTTTATTGAACTCTTGGGTACTCATATTATGTGTGAGTAGTCAAGGGATTCAGGATTGCTTTGACGAGTTCTGAGGAGATATGGAGTATGAGGCTTCAGTGTGTAGATATATAGTTGTTCCGTTGTGTTTGAGTTGTATCTGTTTTCTGTAATGTACTTGAGTTGTAATTGCTAGACAGATGTTTATAACTGTCTAGTTTGTGTTGTATTAGCTATATAACTCTGATGTATATGACACTATGTAATATCTTATGTGAGATAATATAATTTATTCGTTCCACTGTGAGATTCTGATGTTGTTTTGTTTCTTTCTTTTCTATCTTTTCTCTTTTCAATTCCTTTCTTTCTTCTTAATGATGCGTCTTTCTATGGAATGAAAGGCGGGTCGTTACAATTTCATAGGTTTTTAATTGAATATTTATTGTTGCAAACTTCTGTTTGTCATCTCAAGAAAGATATGAAACGGAGCAAGCTCAAGTGGCGTAGTCCACTGGCCGTGAGTTGATCTTGGAGGAGTCATATCGTATATGGGATGCTCTGATTGACCCACCTTCTTGAAGTAGGCATTACAGCTATGGAAATCAGGAGGTAAAAGGTTTCATTATCTAATATATAAATTTTACTTAATATTGAGCATAAATTATAACTCGCTATTAAATATTTTACAAGCGATAACGACCCAAACGGCTTATTGGAAATCCTAGGAAAAGGAGGACATAGCTCAGCCGAAATAGCAGAGGGCAGAGTTCAACTATTGGCTAAAGAGCAGAGGATTGGCGCAGCTGCTAGATGAGCGGATTGCGGCATATTTAGCAGAGCAAGGGAGAATGCCTAAGGAGGATCGGTCGAGAGGTGACAATGAGTAGGTATGACTGTGGTGTTTGATGGATTTTGTTTCTTTTTATTTATTTATTTGACATGTGTTGATGGATTTGATACTTGTTTGATGATTGTGTTGCTTGATAGGGATGTTTTGTTTGATGGACATGTGTATTTGTTGGTATGGTTGTGTTTGAAGGATTTGTGGATGTTTTGTTTGATGGACATTAGTATTTTTAAATATGGTTGTTTTATTTGATGTAATATAGACGTTGTTTGATGGAATGTTGATGTAGATATTGATTTTTGCATTATGTACTTGCTTAAGTGTGTTATGCGATGGTTGTGGTTGCGAAATTGGATTTATTTGTATTGTAAATGAGATGGATAGAGATATGGTGATATTTACATGGTTGGGTGACTCAAATAGTAGCTACAGGTAAAAAAAATACCAAGTATTACAATGGCTTGCGTCGGCTAAGGACAACACACTTGTCCAGGCTTGCGTCGGCTCGCAACAACCTACTACGGCCCATTTAACCATTTTGCGTCGACTAGCGTCGGTCAGCGATAGCCCAACGACTACTATGAATTTTCCATGTGTCTAACTCCCAACACTAAATCGCTAAACTTGTGACGATGCCGCCGCATAACCTATTGGTGTCATCTGTTTTTGTATTGCCTTTTAGCGACAGCTAGCAACGACCGGGGACGACCGGCATTGCATTCGATCCACTGCTAATGGCGAAGCCTTTTGTTGTGTATATAACATCCATATTTCAATACCAAAGACTGACATCAAAACCTATAGTTGCACGTTCTTGTTGGAACTTGGCCAGCATGCAGCTTGTTAAATGGATGAATTTTATTTTTAACCATTTTGGATCTTATCGGGTCTATGAAATCTAAATGATTTAGAACTGATGTAAATAAATTTTACATAAAATTGTTATTTTATTTTATTTTATTTATTAATAAAAGAGTTTAATTGATTTTATACATTTAATATATATTATGGACATGTATATCATATACACATGTGTGCACGTGTACGTGCAACATATACGATATACTTGATTTAACATGTCTATATCTAAGTGCTATGATTTATACTACAATAGACATATTACCCCATACATACACGTATGTGTTATTTTTGTTGTAATATTAATAAAAATGATACTTCCTAATATCATACAAATACATTTTTTTTGAAATTGGGTTCTTTATTATTGACGATAAAGAACAAAAAAAATTTCACCTACTTAAAAAACAAAAAACCTTGCTAGAGTAGCAAGAAAAAAGAGCGCAATAACCCTAAAGCATAAATATTCACGATTTCGTAAACAAACCCATTTTCCTTTAAACATGCCGATCCAACCCATTTACTGTAAACCCTAATACGCCGCCGCAATTATCCTAGATTAAAAACGATATTCCATCGCAACATCAATTCTATGTCTTCTGCCTCAAGCTCATTTGAACATCTCCCATGTAGCCGAAACCACACATCCATTTCAATAAGCTTCGCTCGTTGCTCAGTATTTAAAGAATTTTGATCAAATAAGAAGTAGTTTCTCTCGTCCATATATGATGAATCATTGTTACAGCTACCGTCAACATAAGGTCTTTGCTTCATCCTTTATGATGAAATATCCGTCTATACACTTCAGTTCGAAATGCACGAGTGGATTGACTACTAGTTGCAAAGATAGTCTTTGGTAAACTTTGTTCCATAAATAAGTACTAAAACTGCATCTAAAAAGTAGATGTGAATTATTTTCCTTATTTGATTACGTTGATTACTACAGTTTGCATCATCCATAACACCCCATGATTGTATACGATCTTTAGTTGGCGATCGAAGCATGCATGCTTTATATGCGGTAAAGCTGAATTTTTTGGCAATAGTAATCTGCTAGGTAATTTTACGTCGATAAACCTGTTGTGATTGATGTTTGACCTCATTCCATACATGTGTAAATATGAAGTTTGTAGAGTCGTTAATTGTCTAATAATCTTCGCTTTGACTTGATGAGATAGGTACTTGTTGTATGTGATGTTGAATTCCTCTGGTTTCGGATTACATTTCTGGATGTAGATACATTTTACAATTCAAAGCTGAATTAATGTTTACAAAAATGTTCACCCTATTCCACCACAATATGTCCACTATAGATTTATGGTTGACCCAAGGATTAAACCATATAGAAGTTGTTGCACCATTGACCATTATTCTGTGCATTAATCTGGTAGCGGTGTTCCTTTTATGAACCATGTATTTCTTTTGTACGGGGAAAATTATTATTTATTACCATCATCCAGAATCTTTGATTGTGTAAATACTTATTTCTCATCCAATTACTCCATACACAATTTTTAGATAGAAAGTTCCAAATTAACTTTACATGTGCTACTTTCCTTAAATTTTTGACCTGTCTGAGCCCAATACCACCTTCAAGCTTAGGCCTAAGCAAATTTTCCCATGCAATTTTTTGTTTTTCCCACCTCCAAAAGAAATTTGCACACAATCTTTCTAACTTGTTAAGCACCAAACTGGGTAAGTGATATATGAGTAACCAATACACACGGTGTAACATCCCCCACTGGGAGGCCCAAAATAAACGGCTACGTATGCTGCAGTCATCCATAGTTATTAATCCCCGGAGACCAAATACGCTAACATTAGATAAAATGATATACCAAAAATATATGGATATGTAAATGTTTAAAATTTTCAAAGAAACTTTTACATTCCATTCCAAAAATCTCATTTCAACATTCTTTACATAATCCCACAACGTTAGCCACATTCAAAAATATATAATTATTATAGTATACTTCAAGATCGACATATGAAGATGCCCCCTTAGTGATCAAAGTATATAATTGGCAATAAACTAATTTCCCTTAACAAAAAAAACACAGTGGAACCATAGAGTTCAAATAACTACATGCCTCCTATATGACTTCGGAAGCAAATTCGTCATAAGAGGTACCTGAAAACCTCATATCTTAAGCTACTCAAAATCAATTGAGTACCCGAGAGTTTAAGGGGAAAACATAAACTTCAAGTCAGATATAAAGTCTAGAATGAATAATAATCTACCATCTTAAATTTGTAATATGTTGTAGAACTATGGTATTGTTGATCGGTAGTATATTATTAATTAATACGATCATTTTAAACCTTAGTACTACAGAAAAATCTAGGGTTTTCTTCTACCATGGGAGATAATAATCTCTCTATCAAATCCAAATCTAATCCCCCTCTCTCTTGTCCTTCTCCTCAAGATAGGCCACCTGAAACCCTTTTCAGAAAGCCGAATAATGTCATCATCGATAATGAGGGCTTCCAATTGGTTCAAACAAGATCGCAAAGGAGAAATCAGCCCAGAATTGGTCAGACTAGGTCTCAAATCAGTAGTAATCAGAGAATAAAAAGGATTAGAAGATCAATTCTTTCAAGGACAGGACCAAGCAGACGCAAAGTGAAAAACCACCAACAAAGTTCTCTCTGAATAGAGAACTAGGGCAGAAATCTTGGGCTGATATTTTCTCAGAGCAATCTAATGAACCAAAGGATGAAGATTGCAGTCTTGAAACCATTTCGCCTATCCAAATCAATAACAAGAAATATGGTGTAGTAAAAGAGGCAGTTTGTAAAAGAGCCATGGAGTGTTGGAATAATTCCGTCTTGGTATATGTTGTTAGTAGTAAACCATATTTCATGTTTTTCAAAGAATATATTAAAAGAGTTTGGAAACCAAAAGGTGAGTTTGAAATCTTTTCTAGAGAAAATGGTTTCTTTCTGATTAAATTCTATGATTCACAAGACTGCAACTCCATAATTCAGAATAGTCCATATTTCTATAACGGCAAACTCATCATTATGAGAAGGTGGACGGAATCATTGAAGATGAACAGAGATCTTCTGTCAACTATGCCTGTATGCATTAGATTACCTAGCGTAAACCTCAAATTATGGGATAGAGAGGCGTTTAGCATCATGGCAAGTATTATCGAAAAACCCATTAAAATGGACGCAACAACCACCATGAAGACGAGATTGAATTATGCTCGAATTCTTGTGGAAGTTTCTGCAATGGATGAACTTCCAGATGAAATTTGTTTAAATCTTTATAATGGGGAAAACATTATACAAAAGGTTGAGTATGAATGGGTTCCACCAAAGTGTAGCATCTGTAAATGCTTCGGTCACACTAAGGAGCAGTGCAACCAGAAGCAGTTGTGGATTCCCAAAAAGAATGTTAAAAATTTAGTAAGTATTCAAGAAAATAGATCTGAAACAGCTCAAGAAATTAATGTCAGTGAAGGTACAATATCTCAGTCAAAATCTCAAGAAGATGTAGATCGAATCTATCAAGATGATATCATTTTCGATCAAGAAAGCAATTCTAAAGAGCTCACTGATCTAAACAATCAGATCATGGCGATGGAAGTTCATCTGCAAAGCGAAAAAACTTCAAATGCTCAAGATCCGACAAACATAAAGGAGGGTAAATATAAACAGGTCTTTAACTCTGAAACCCCCCATATTTCAGAGTCATGTTTAATTACAGGCCAGAATAACACAAGATTAGTCAACAAAATTCATCAGAATTCTAATTTGAATCAAGAATCAAAGGCTGAGAAGGGATCTTCCTCTACACTTGCTGCAGATTTTGAGAGAAATGGTTGCTCAACATTGCCTCGCAAGGGTGATCAACCTCCAAAGCAGGCTGCAAGTCTGATTGTAATGAATCAGAATTGCCTCGCACAGCTTCCTTTGATATATCTTTAATCAAGATTCCAGAATCAACACAAATGGAAGAAAATAAATCTGAGGAAAAAGACAGTGTTGAAGATTTTGACATATCAGAATTTCATATTAGTAAAACAAAATCATCGGTAAGTCAAAGGGAAGTAAAGAGGAAAAATCTTTCAAATAAAAATATATATCAATTAATCCAGAGTGGGATCAAATGTCCACCAGATTGAAGGCCAAAGGTACTGATAATAAAAGGAGAGGTAAAAGTACAATGGTGTCAGGTACAATTTAAATCTCTTTTTTAATATCATATATATGTCTATTTTTGCATGGAATGTTAGGGGGATGAATACCCCTGTTAAACAATCTGATATCCTACATATGATTAATATATATAAACCTACTATTATTGCCCTTACTGAGAATAAATTGAATGATGAAAACTTTGATAGATTCTGTATTAAAATGTCCAGCAATTGGAAAGCTATTCATAATAATGATTGTGGCTGTAAAGGTAGAATTATTGTTATCTGGGACTCTAATGTCTGGAATAATACAAACATAAATAAAGACAGTCAATTTATAGATTGTAATTTTAGAAATATTGGTGGTTTTTATTTAAAAGTTACTGCTGTATATGGTAGTAACTTTGAAATTGAAAGAAATGTTTTGTGGCAAAAATTGAAATCTCTAAATTACATATATAATAATCCCTTGGATTGTATTAGGGGATTTTAATACTGTTTTTCATGTTAATGAAAAGTTTGGTGGGATTAAGATCCCTCAGAATAAGCTTGATAAAGTCAATAAATTTCTTTTAGAATCTGGTCTTATTGAGCCAAATATTAGTGGTAGTAAATATACTTGGAAATCTGGTTTAGCTAAAAATATTCACTGCAAATTAGATAGAATTTTGTATAATAAAGACTTTTTAAATAAATTTCCTGATAATAACTGTTCTTCTTTGGAACAGAACTTAAGTGATCACACTCCTCTTCTAGTTAACCTTGTAGTTAATAGTGTTGCAAATACTACAGCACACCCATTTAGATTCAAAAACAGTTGGGTTCTGGAAGAAGATTACAAAATTTTAATGGAAAATTGTCATAGTTTTTCCTGTAATGGATCCAAACAATTTCAGTTTTGTATGTTTTTGAAATTCACTAAGAATAATCTTAAAAACTGGAATAAAAATAAATATTTTAATAAAAGTAGGATTGCTGAATTGAGAAATGAAGGTAAAATGTTACAAATGAATGCTAATAATAAGCCTGGTGATTTGAATGAAATTAATAAATTTTTTCTAAATCAAAGAGAGCTGTCTAATGAGATGTATAAAGAATCTGTAGATGCTAGACAAAAAGCAAAGACTAATTGGCTTACTTTAGGGGATGATTGTACCAAGTTTTTTAATGCAAAGATGAGTAATAGAAAACACCTTAATAACATTGGTTGCATATTTGATACAGAGGGCAATTTAGCTAATTCATATGAGAAAGTTTCTGCTGAAGCTGTTAAGTTTTATAAGGAGCTTTATTTTTCTACATCTATTGAAAGGGAGTTTCCTTATATAATTTGTAAAAATATCTTAAATAATAATGCTGTAGAAATCTTACTGGCTCCTATGGATATTGATGAAATAAAATTTATTATTTTTAATGCCGGGGACAACAAAAGTCCTGGCCCTGATGGTTTCAATGCTAAATTTTTTAAAAATAATTGGAAGTTTATAAAACAACAAGTGAATGATGTGGTCAATGAATTTATAAACAATGGTAAAATTCTCAAAAGTATTAATCATACATTCATTACCCTTATTCCAAAAAA
This sequence comes from Allium cepa, assembly GCA_030765085.1. Taxonomy (NCBI): domain Eukaryota; kingdom Viridiplantae; phylum Streptophyta; class Magnoliopsida; order Asparagales; family Amaryllidaceae; genus Allium; species Allium cepa. The sequence continues at coordinate 222,594,574 of CM060945.1, forward strand.
TAAAAACCCCATTGATATAGGTGATTAAAAACCAATTTCATGTTGCAATTTTATTTACAAAATTATTGCTAGTTTGCTTAGTAATAGAATTAAAGTGTTTTTGCCTTTTCTTATTGCTGAAAACCAGAGTGCTTTTGTTCCTAGTAGGCTTATATATGAAAACTCCCTTTTAGCTCATGAAATGGTCAGAAAATTTAATACAAAACAGGGTGAAAATGTATGTATTAAGATTGATCTACAAAAAGCATATGATAAGGTTAACAGACACTTTATTCGTCACATTATGATATGTATGGGTTTTCCTATAAAATTTTGTGATTTGATATTTGAGTGCATTAACACCCCCACATTTTCTATTCTTATTCAAGGTAAGGCTGAAGGGTTTATAAAGTCTAATAGGGGGCTAAGACAGGGAGATCCCTTGTCTCCTTAGCTTTTTGCTATAGTGATGGAATATTTTTCTATCCTTATTGAAATAGAAAGTATTAAAGGTAAAATTCATCCTATAAATAGAATTCAGCCATGTGTAAATCACCTGATCTATGCTGATGATCTTATGGTTTTTATTAAAGCTAATAAAGATAATGTAGAATCTATTAAATACATTTTTGATAAATTAAAAATTCATGCTGGGCTTCAGCTTAATGTTAATAAGTTAAAGCCTATTTCAGTAAAGCCTGTAAGTTCAAAAATGAATTTTTAAACATTTTACAAATAGAAGAGGGTTTTCTTCCTATCAAATATTTAGGTTTTCCTCTTTCTACTAATATGATTAAGAATTCAGATTGCTCAATTCTTATTGATAAAATTCAGGAGAGAATGGAAACATGGTCTTGCAAATTACTCTCCATTGCTGGTAGACTAGAGCTTATTAAGACAGTGGTTTATGCTATTATCCTATACTGGTTACAAACATTTCAAATCCCTGCTGCAACAATTAAAATATTGGAAAAAAGATGTGCAGATTTTCTGTGGAAAGTCAAATACCACAAAATTAGTTGGATTAATGTGTGTAGACCAAAAAATGAGGGGGGGGGGTTTGGTATTAGAAATTTTAAAGATTTGAGTACTACTTGCCATTTAAAATTATTTTGGAGATTCATTAGTTCAAATTCTTTGTGGGCTAGATGAATGAGATCCAAGTACTTGAAACAGGAAAATTTATGGACTACTGTTCATAAAAATAATCAATCAAATACTTGGAAACATATTTTAGATTGTAGGGAAATTGGTAAATCTCTTATTGATAGAAAATTTAAAGATGGTAAAAACACCAGATTGTGGTTTGATCCTTGGTTCAATAATGAAACATTTATAAATAGGGTTGGGTGGAACAGTCTTGTTTTATGTGGTAACCCTAATGATAAAGTTTCTGATATTATAGTCAATAATCGGTGGCACCCACAGATTCATCCCATTACTAACCCCCATAAAAATGATATTTGGAATATTCAGTTTGATAAATATGCAGAGAATGATTACTGGGAGTGGAAAGCTAACAACAGAGGGAAGTTTTCATTTAAAGAAACTTGGAATTTTATCTGAATTAAATATCCTACCGAAGTGTGGTATCAGTGCATCTGGAATAGAGTGAATTGTCCCAAGATGGCATTTTGTACTTATTTTTCTATAAAAAACGGATTGCCAACCTGGGACAGGATCAATAAATGGGGTAGCAATTTAAATTCACTATGTTCCTTATGCAAATTATGCAATGAAAATGCTAATCATATATTTTTTGAATGCAGCTACTCCTTTTTTTATATGAAATCAAATCAGAATGACTTTAAGCATTGATGACAACAGACATATGGATATTATGAATATTATCAAAATTATCAATAGCAAATTCAAGGTTAATTCCGAAGAATCAGAGTATGCTTACATTCTTCTTACTACGGCAGTGTTTAACTTATGGAAAGAAAGAAATCTACGTGTGCATAATAAGGGCAGCAGAAGCAAAGAGCAAGTTTGGCTTACTATTAGTATAGATAGCAAGATTATGTTGCAAAAATCTAAAAAGTTTCAGAAAAGTCAAACCAGATATACTTCCCTTGCTGAAGACTGGAAGGCCGAAGCTGGTAGCAAGCACTTGGAAGCATGTCTTATAAATCCGAGAGATTTTTAGACAAACAATTATTATCTGAGAATGGAGGGTAGTGTCAACCAACACGAATTAAATGAAATTAATGTGGATAATAGCTCTTTCAAAGCAGCGTGCTACAGCAATGAACCACATCAAGCTACTGCCACGAAATCATCAGATCTAGGCCTCGTTGACGCTAGATCTAACAATTTTGAGGCCATCAGAGAATATAATGTGAGAACCAGAGCGTCTTTGGGTGATAATAGCAAAGCGCAGCAAGCTTCGTCAGATCAAGGTCGCGTTGACCATAGATCCAACTTTTTTCAGCATCTCAACAACAATCACAAAGGCTACTGGAGAATTAATTGTGGCAGAGGGATGAGAAGTAGCTTTAATGAGGCTCTTTCGTACTGGGAAAGAGGTGAGAGCAGCGGGATGAAGAGCGACAGAGAATAGATTTTGAGCTGCCATAGTTTTTTGCTTTTATTTTTTCTCTGGTTGATTGAGAAATGAGGTGCCGAGAGTGTCAGCGCTAGGGTTTGTGTTGTGTTATTTGGTTCGGGTTTGTTTCTACCCGTGTTGTGTTTGTTCTGGGCCTGGCCCTTTTAACTTCATTTAAAAAAAAATCTACCATCTTAAATCATTTTGATATCCAGTGAAACCATGTCGCTTAGCGGAATAGTTTTCCACTCACTAGTATATTAAAAACTTTTATAAACCATTTTATTTGCTTCTTCATCTACAATGGTTAAATCAGTTTAAAACATTATTATGTGATGATATGCAAAACAATTAATCACTTCCGGATTACCCATCCCCATTCATTTTGACTATCTGTCGAAGTTATTGTTTCTAGGATTACTATTAACATAATAGTTTTCATGGGCTAACTAATAACCGGTATGACATTTATGGACTCCCTATCCACTTATATAGTTTTTATGGGATCACTATGAATCTATTGGTAACTCGAATATCATTTCTTATATCCTAGTTTTAATGGGCTGACTAGGAACCTGTTGACTATCAGTCAATATTTCATTTTCTTATCCGGATATAGTTTTCATGGGCTAATTATAAACCTGTCTAACTAATGTCTTCAATTATACGTAGTTTTCATAGGCTAACCATGAACCTATTGGCCTTGCCAATGTCATTTCCCTTACGCAGTTTTCACGGGCTTACTGTGAACCTATTGGCCAATACCAATATCTTTAATTTATATTCACTACTAGATTAATCTAACTGGTTATTATGCCTTTTTCCAAAGTACCGTTTTGGGTTTATTAGAAAGTGAATATATACGTATATGAAGAAATAATTAGAATAACTTGGTTAAAAAGATTAACTTGTTTAAAATTCCTCAAAAACTTCATTTCAAATTATTTTACTTATTAATGCCACGGTTTTGCTTTTAAATGAGATTGGGTTATTTGTTTTGAAAATTATACTTTCGAAATCTTCGAAACCTTGTTTTCGACCTCACTGTTTAGCCTCCTTCGAAAGCATATTTCCCTTTTCAAAATGTTAGACTTCTGCCTTTTAAAACACATTAAAATCCTTCTTTCAAAATCTTTCGATTATAACAAAGTGTTACTTATTAATTATTGGAATCATAGCTTCGAAACCATTAGAAATATCTTTTCCTAAAGTATTGAAAGTCCCCCTTTCGGCATCATTGGGTTTACCTTTAAAAATATCATTTGGGTCAATGTAAATGTAAATGAAAGTATCTCTTTCGAAACCATTAATTACCATATAAAAATGTTAGGGAATTTATGATGGTGTCAGAACCATCTCTTTCGTCAGAGTCAAAAGCATACATTTAAAATACTGAAGAATAGCTTCGAAACCCCTTCCGAAGCCATTTCCTTTTTAACCATAACCCTTTCGAAAGAATTTAGGAAGCGGCTTAATATAACTTTGAAACGTATGATACCTTTCGATAGCATTGATGACTTCAATACACTAGAAAGGTAGAAGAATCGGCAGTTGGGCTTCGACTGTGTCGGAACCCCCTTCTTTCAGAAGCATTGATTTATATTCATTCGGAACCCCTTTTTCTTCCAAAATAAACATGGCAAAACCCCTTCAAAGGCCATTATAAAACTCCTTTCGAAAACATACGTATCAACTAAGTCGAAAGCTTAGTAAAACAAAGGTAGACGCTGAACTTTTTAAAACAAACTAAGGTGTTGACTCCATCAGAAGCATGCTTTTGGCACCATACCTTCCGTCCTTCTCCAATCCACGATGTACCACCTAAATGATACACTGTGTATTGATCATGGCTTAATAGGGTTTCGACTTAGTCGAAGGCGAAAGGTAAGGAGCGAAAGGTACCATTAATAGAGGCGGAACTTGTTTTTCTGAGTTAAATGTCAAATTAAGGAACTTATCTCGACTAGCCTTCCTACACGTAAACTTCTTATTGGTTGCCTTAACTTTTCCCATGCTTTTCAAAACTAACTGCCTTAAGATAATTATCAAACTTAAAAATTTTCTATATAAAACCTTCTATTGAAAATATAATTAAATCTTTTCGATCCTCTTCTTAAAATTATTTAATTTGTATGTCAAATCGTTTAAAAAAATCCCCAAAAATTCTAGAAATTCACTTTGATCATGTTATATAACATAACAAAATCTCAAACACAAATTCACAATATATTTTCTGAAATAAATTTTTAAACGTAACATGCTATATTTTCATTCAAAAATTCATACTAATCTTTCCGAAGCTTGGAAAACTATCAAACTTAAAACCGAACTCTACAATTATGTTTTGCATGACATATAATTTTTCCATAATATTTAAACATTAAAATCAAACGATTTTGATCTAAAACCGCATGAATCATCATTAATCAATCTTGTTTAAATTTAAACAAATCATAATTCAAGCATTTCATCATAAAACATCGTATAGAGAAAATAAAGATGGAAATTATTATTCACCTAAATCTTTGATAAGGAAAGTGGACTGAGATGAGTTTGATTTCCCCCTTCTTTAATTCTTTTTCTTTTCTTGAATTTCCACTTCTTCTTTTCTTGTTAATGGCCGGCTTCTTAACTTTACTTACGTTTTTATTTTTGTGAAAATGAATATGGGTCTCAATGGTTTAAGAGGTATATATATAAGGGAAAAGTTTGGTGTAGTTAAATCCCATTATACCCTTACATAATTTAGTTAATCTTCAAACCATTCTTTAGCCCAACTAAATTAATAGGCATGACTACTTAATTTTATTCAAACCTCAATCCCCTTATCACTTAATATTTATATTATTTTTAATTTATCTAATTAAATATCCTGAATAATGTTATCTAAAAATTAATGATGTTACACACAGTTGGTGTAATTGTACTGTGTACTAGTTCAACCCTACCCACAGTAGACAGTATGCTATTATCGCGTCCTTCAACACACACACACACATATTTACATTTAATTATAAAATTAATTATATTAATATATATACACATATTTATATTAAATAATTATTTGTAATATAAATATAAAACAATTTTAAATTCAAATTCAAATTACAAAGTTCAAAATCTGAAATTAGATATAGATTTTAAAATACCTTCAAAAATCAAATTTTAAATTCATAAATAAATTATATATATATATATATGTGCATGTGTGTGTACATGCGAAATTCATTTATTATTGGAATATAAATATTTATTTTAAATTTTTTGTTTTAAATCGTTCGTCTATATTGAGTAATAATCCATGATTATATATATATAAATTATTTTTATATAAATATAATATATGTTATATTTTCTTTGGTCATAATATATATTTAACAAAAAGATTTTTTTCTTTAAAATTACTTTTAGTATATATATTTCTATACAAAAAATTAATTTTTATCATATAGAATCATTTAACATGATTATACTAATATATGTAATTTGTTATATTTACGTATATATATATATATTGTAATTTAATATATTTTTTAATAAATACTAAATTATAATTCTAATTAAAACATACACACATACACACATATACATACAATATGTTCGAAAATATCATTTATCAGTTTGTCAAAATATTCTAGAAATATATACATGTATTTAAACTAGGTTAAAAAATTTATTATATTTAAAAATTTCATTCTTTATTAAATCTAAATTCAAAATTTTTTTGTAATTAATTACGCCAAAATTAAACGAGGGTACGTACATAATTTTTTTTATAACATCAACTAATAAATACATTTTCTGGATCGACGGCATGCATGCATACAAACACCCATCTGTACAAACAAATATACATACGTACAAACATATATATATATATATATATATAATGTGATATAGAACTATTTTGATCAGATATAACAACATAATAAATGACACACACACATATATATAAACAAATATGGAGTAAAGTTTCACCTCAACGGTAGTCTAGTAATGACACCTCGAATGTTGAATTAATAGAACTCCTAGGATTGAATTTGATCTCTTCTAAAAAGAGCTATCAAGCGAAGAAATCTACGCACCTTTCTTTTATTTAATTAGAATTTTGGTTTTTGTTTGAAAATAATGGAGGAGGAGAGGGTGGTAATTCAGCTAGGGGTAAGAGGAGTGCCTAAAATTCAAACGCAAAAAGTGATGGGCAATGGATTTAAACAAAATAAAAGAGTGAGAAAAAAGTGGATTTTGGCCCATCATTTTCTCTACCAATTCAAACCCAAAAATAGCAACATATCACCCTCTTTTCCACTAGTTTTGGCTGGCAAAACCTGTAAAGCCCGCAAACCCGTACCCCTTGAGTCGACGCTATTCTCCATCAAATCAACTCAAGATGAACAGAAATACGAACCATTTGGATAAAATAAGAAGAGGTAGAAGAAAAAATAGAAAACAACATCAGAATCTAACCATCGCAGCGGAATAAAATATAATAGATAATAAATGATCTTTACACAAAAACAAATCTGTTTATACATTACATCATCAGAGTATACATAACACACAACTGTACAGTAATCATAACCTATCCTCACAAACTGAATACACAGCGGAGCATTTAACACAAATACTGAAGTACGTATTGCCATCAAGCTCGTCTCCTAAGCTCCACAGCATCCTTTCCTGTATCCTATAATACTCGGTCCGACCCGAGCATTATAGTGAAATAACACCTGAGTCAGTCTGGAATACCAACGTGAGAAATCACAATCAAAATTATTTTTAAAGTTCCAAAAATCCTTTAAAAAACAAAAGCATCTCGTAAGACCACGCCACAAATAAACATGTCGGGTTTTTACCTTAGATAGCTAAAACATTTATTATAAAATCCTCTGATATTATAATAGTGTCTATATATAAATACTTATTCAAATAGCCGAAATTGATACATTTATTAAATTCCAGCATACTAGCCACAATCGTGGGTAATACAAACAAAACCATAAAAGGAACGTATGGAGAATGGATTTCCAACTAATGACTAGGCATTGGGGTACCACCTGTCATAGTACGTGGCCTAGATCACCGTACCGAGGATTACTCCCAATCCCCTACAACACAAGATCGGGACTACTCCTTACTGGATAATCCCGAGTAAGATCACCCTGCAGTTCGGATCAGCAACCGCACCACTAAGCCGAATAAAAGGGACATCTAGACAGGGATGACCTCACCCTAATGGGTGCTACCCACTTAGCCTTACTGCATATCCCCTGATTTTCAGTCATTCTCGGTTGATGAGACTCGATGCTAAGCGTTACCTTTTTAGAACATATCACTTAGAATACTCATCTCCCACATGACGATGTTCTGAAAGCATTCATCCATACAAGTCCGTCCCGGGTTCGAACGGTACCGAAAGCACTACTCCTACAACATCCATTTTGGAATCATCCTCGGGATTAGTAGCCACTAGTCCTTGCACTTTACTGCTCCATCTTCGAATCCAAACTCGTCTTCCTCACGAAAACGTACAAACCGGCAAAGTGGTTTTCGAGAAATTAATCCCGATCCCGGTCTCTTCGAAACGATCAGCGCATTGGCCAATATTGATAGCCGGTTATTTAACTATCAAATAACATTCACAACAACCATCAAAAATAAATAATTTTCCCAAATTTTTTTATTAATCTCAAAATCCTCGCAGGTTATATTTCCATTTTTCAACCCTTGGAAACCATTTTCAAACCATCTTCCTTTTACGGAATAAATTCCCCAACTATTTTCTATTTACACTGGAATCACCAAGTATAAATACTTTAAATAATTTAAAACACTTTATTATAAAATATACTTTAAAACATTTAAAATAAAAACTACCTTTATACTTTATTCAAAATATATACTTTAAAAATATTTGAAGTAAAACTACTTTGTACAATATGAAACTAAATTTCTAATTTTTAAACATGATACCAAGCAACCTTTAAATAATTACTTCTATAATAAATTAATAAAAATACTTACTTTAAAATTTAAACATTTAGAAATAATAAGTTTTCTAAAACATACTTTTAAACAACTTAAAACTGTTTACTTATACTTAAAATTTGTTTTGAAACGTACTTGGCTATTCAGGGAAATACGCTTCCCTTCCACATCTTTTAAAAATAAATCACTATTTATTTTAAACAAAATTTTCCCATTCCTTTAATAAAATTCCATCGTGAATTTATTCTTGAAATATACACTGATATATTACTTCACCTTTATAAACCAGTATATAAATTTCTTAGCCCCATCCTTCTTAAAATTCCAATTTCAAACACTTAAATCAATTTCCAAATTGATTTCCAAATTACTCCATTTTGAAATAATTTCCTTTACTTACTCATTTATTTCAAAAGCCATTAACTTCAGGTTTTTTTTCTTACTAATGATTTAAAATCTTTTAACTAAAAATACCAATTTCATATTTCCCAAATTCCTTCTTTATCCTTTCAAATAAATTTAAACCTTGAATTTTAAAGTAAATTCATTATTCCTTTAAATAATATCACTTGGGTTTTAAAATTCATTATATTTTCCCTTTTATACAAAATTTCCCTTCCCATACTCGGATTTTATTTATTAAAATTTTAAAATCACTTTTATTCTTTTCCAGTTCATTCTTAAATTTTTTCAAATTCTCTAGAATTATTTTACTTAAAAATTCACTCTTTTATTTTCTTTTCAAGAAACCAATTCTATATATTTTCATAACTCAGTGTACCGAAATATATTCAAGCAAACCATACATTCAATAGTCCAATTATCAATATAATTCATCATAGAATATCAAATATTCATAACACGGATTATTAAACAATCTAAATAATTTTGAGGAATCCAGTTGGATCCCTCCAATCTGTTTCCCTGCATCCACGGATGTTAGCACAATACCAATTCCACTTCGAGGTGGAATATCACGGTATATGGGATTAATATAATATCATCCGCTATTATGCGGCGCATAGGGTCTCATCCGCTATTTAATGCGGGAAATCAATCACTCTAATATATACTATATACTACTGTATATAATATAGTACATCAAATCTATTCAATCATTCAACCAATTATTTAAATTTAACCATTTAAATTTAGATAACCCAGATGAGTGAGATTAACTCACCTTTGCTTTTGTCATGCAATCCGACCAAATTCAGCTTGTTTCTTCACAATTTAGACCTTGTACAAACGTTATATAATTTATTAACAATTGAAATAATCGGGCAATCAATTATCATTATTCATTAAAAAAATTGAACTAATAATTTAATTAGAAAAATCCTCCTTTAAACACATATGTATCTTTAATTTCTTTTTTTTTGTTTTTTTAAAAAAATCCTGTCTAAACATATTTTTACTGTCTTCCTATAAAAAATTTGGATATATAAATTTTAAATTACTTTACTGTTAACTTTCAGATAAAGAGGCAAAAATCCACAAATTATGTAAAGGGTTTGAAACTTAAGTAGCATTTTATTTAAACGTTATAAAATTAAGTTCCTAGAGATAAAAAGATACAAGGCCCATACCCTACAAATTGGACCGGCCCAACAAGCAGCTTTTTTCCCAAACCATACTTCCCTTTCTGCACACGAAGACGAGGCGCGATCACCTGAGCCACCATCGACTACACCGGAGCCACGAACCATCTCCACCATAGCCAAACGCCTCCGTTAATCCACAAACTCCATCACTATCTCGTCAACGTTGCCCTCTATAGCCAACGCGATCTGCAGCTTCAACCCCTCGCCCCTACAAATCACGATTCCCAAAACATCATCGAACCCTTTTGTTCGCACGCGAACCTATCCCAAGCAGCTGGTTGCTGTCCGATTCGCCATGAAACCACATCATCATGCCTCGACTTGCCGATAACCCTCCCCTCTCCTTGTGCACGCGAGCGCGCAGCTTCACCTGTCGCGATTCGCTAGGGTTGATAGATTTATTTTAAACTACTTAGTTCGGCCATAAGAATTTCAAAAGAGGGAAGGCTAGATGAATAAAAACAAGCTCGTCCATTAAAATTTGAGTGATTTATTTTCATTATATTTTCTTTCATGACTTAACTGAAGTGAAAAAAAGGAGGCGTGGTTTACACGAAAGGTAAGGGTGTGCAGATCATAGGGTGGCTGAGAAGACAATTGGATCAGATTTGATTTAATTATATATATAAATATAATTTATTTTCAATATTACACATCCCAAAATCTCAAACCCCTATAGAGGCATGCCGCTAGGCGTTTATAATGTTATACCCCTATTCCAAACGCAATGGAAAAGGTTTCGAGTCCTAATTCGATCGTATGGAGAAGATAGCTTTTTGAACCCAGTTATTAAAATTTTCGATGTAGATTTCAGCGCGTTTATCTACCATACGGCCAAACAATCACTCCAAACACTACGAAAATTAAAATCCGATGATAATACAATATTACGGATCCAATAGAACTAGTTTTGTCGAATTCCAAGACTGTGCCTCGGAAGGCTATTTTTAAATTCAATTTAAACGATATAATTTCAAAACTTAACAAAACACTTCCAAATTAAATTTCAACACTTTTACTATTTTCAGTTCTATCAACATAAATTTTACAAGCCTTCAAATTATTTTTATCAAGCTTAAAACTGAAGATTCAATATTTCACCCAACTTCCAATTATTAAATTCAATAATTTAATTAACAAATAAATGGTGATATTTGGAATTCAAGTTAAAATTAACCTTTCAAATATTTAATCAATTAAATATTCCAATTTCAAACGCTCAAAAATTCCGGGTCGTCACATTCCTCCCCATTAAAAGAATTTCGTCCCTGAAATTACTAGTTAAGAAGAATGGTCCAATACCCGTTTTCTATTTTCCCAAAAACAAACAGTTTTAACATCAACCCAAACAACCATGTCATTTAAGACACTACACTCTTATTAATTTCCTAAATTCCTCCATAACCTCAAAACAATATTACTTACTCAATCATTTAAAATTTAAATTTAAAACCAAATTCAAATCATCAAAAAATTTCTAACTCCCTAAATTTTCAAAAAATTTCGCCAGCGTCTCTTTTGCGCGGCTTGCTCGGAACAACTACAAAATTCCTCTACGGGCCCCCAAATTCCAAAAGAAAACAGAAAGCCAAGTGGCTAGATCAAAACCCAATCGAATTTCATACAGAAATTTAAACACATACCTTTCTGTCGAGCAATTCAAATTTATGTTCTGAAATCAAAACCAATTTTCCTTTCCCTTTATAATACCTACATATCCTACTGAGCAATAATATCCAATCATAGCTTTTAAAATCATTTTATACATTTCCTTGCAGAAGTTTTCATATCTATTTCATTCACATCCGTACGATGCACATATACCATCCGTATACAATATCAAATTCGATCGCTCGCTCGATCACACAATTTTACTTCCGAACTAGTATCGTCCACCCGACTTCCTAGTGCGGACCCCGTTCTGGTTTCTTGATAAGAAACCATCATTCCCCTTGCATAGTCATAACTATGATAGAGAATTTCCGGAATCAATCAAAATCCATATCCAGGGTTCGCTGTCGAAAATTGAGTGAAAAATCCTAACTCGGATCGATATAACTATCTCGAAATTCTGTGCTCGAATCTGGATCAATTTGCTATGCGAATAAAATAATATACGTACATCCTACATATTTATCTCAGTTGATTATCAATCAATTCAACTTTTAATCACATTCAGTTGATTTCTATTCACTTATCAACGCTTATCATTTCACATATTTTTATTAAATCTTCACTCAAATGCTTATTCAATATATTTTCCCGACACCTATATTACTTAAGAACCATTTCTTCTTAAGTTCAATATAAGTATTTTATACGCTTCTTATATTTATTTTCACTTCACCACTTTAGTTTATATCTACTTCAATTCAAATTGGTTCTCCCATTTTCATATGAATTCAATTTATCTTCAACTCTGAATATTGAATTTTATCTTCCATTTATAACCGATTCATATCATTATTTTAAATTAGTTTCTTCCACTAATTTATTTCAATTTCCAATTTGAAATCGTTTTGTCGCTAACAAAAATTTTCCTAAAAATTTTCTAACTCCCAAAATTTTCGAAAAATTTTGGCAGTCTCCTTTGTATGGAGGAGCTTTTGCAATTTGACAAGAGATATAAATATATATACATCGACCCACACGGTCAAAAACAAAAAAACAAAAAATAGTTTTATATTTGTTAACTTTTAATGCGTAGGCGTACCTCTATTTAGCATTTTTAAGCAAGCGGCTTATTTATTTATCATTTTGCGCGTCCAAATCCAGCCATATGGCTTCTCTGTACCTGTACTTACTCAATTCAAACATGTAACTATAAAAAATTTGCAACTCACAAACATTTACTTACCTTCAATAGCTAGACACATGCATTTCATGAGCAATATACACTAAACAATACCCAAATGCAATTTATAAGATTCCGACACTAATTTCAATTTCTTACAACCAATTCTTAAATTATTATTTTCAAAGTTGAGTGATTTACACTCACCTTCGTCCATTCAATTCATTCTAAGAAAAACAAACTCATATTTATTTCGGTTGATTCAAAAATCAAATTTATCTACTTCCATTAATTCATAGAATTTTATTTACTTCCGTTTTCGTCTGTTCGTCGACGGAAATTCTATCGGATTAGAAAACCGTCGAACGAATTTTGAAATAAAAATAACCGCAAGCGCACGGTGTACGAATGTAGCACGTGGCGAATACAGGTCGATCCATAGGGAATTGATGGTTTTAAAATTTCCTACTCAGTCAAATTATACCAAAGTCGAGAGTGTGTTTAAGCTAGAAAATGAGAAAATGAACTAACTAACAAAAAGAAAAGAAATGCAAATATGAGAGTTAAATGACAATTTAGAGAATAAATCCACTCTCTAGATCATGTAGTTCAACACATGAAATCATGATCTCTCTTTTATGGTCATTAGTATTTTAATTGATGTGTTTATCATAAGTATGACATATTTGAGCTATTAATTAGCCAACATAAGTCATCAAACTATAACACACCCCTTAAAACACTTACTAACTTTCATGAAACTTGACAAAGAAAATGAAAATGAAATCTATTTTAAGTATGGCCTATTAACCATTGATTAGAAACATAGACCATCAAATTTTAATTTCAAATCACTTTCTTTTGCGATATTCATATTTTGATGAAGAGGCAATTAGTGTTAGTGATTGTTTAAGCATAGCATATTTGGTGTCAACAATATAGGCTATCAAAATTCAAAGCAAAAACAAATAGTAAACCATTTCCATCATCATCATTAAGCACAAAAAGAGAGCATGAATTGACAAAATGTTGAAGCTACATTAATTAGAGAGCTTCATTACCCCTAAATTGAAGGGTTTAGCTTCTCATATTTGTCATTTTATTAACAAATGTAGCTAACAACATGAAAGCAAAATGAAGAAAAATGAAAGCAAATGAAAAGAAAACTATTCTACTTGCATAAAAGTAAATCTACACTACTAGCATGAAAGGAAATGAACAAGTAAGTAAAAGGAAACACTAATTAACATTGCATAAAAAGAAAAGAAAATTACATAAAATAAAAGTGGCTAAGTAGTCATGAAAAGAGAAAGAGAGCTTTCTTTTATTTTTGATCTAAACTAAACTAAAGAGAAGAAGGCCTAAGAGAGACTAAGAGAAGAGATGTTACATGAAACATAAGGGGTATTTATACAAGTGTTAAAACCCTAATTCATTTTTTGGGGAATGCCCAAAATGCCCCTTAGGAAGTGTGGAGGCCAAGTAATCATTAACATGTCTTAATCCCCCATTAAGTGTACATGAAGCCATTAACTCCAAAAGCATGTGCATTAGCCTTTAATTTGTACATTAAGGTAGGTGGGTAGGTGGGGTCCTCCATGTTCTTCACTTTGAATTATTTCCATCTTCATTCCTTTGTATTAATTTTGTGCATGCATATCTTCATGAAACCACTTCTACTTGAGATCAAATTCGTACAAAAATATATACAAATTTTCAATTAATTTTTCTCAAAGAAATATATGCACAAAAATGACCGTTTTGCCCATATATGAAGATGAATATGTGACAATTTGGAATAATTTGAATTTTTGGTTTAAACAAGTAAAAATACCCGATATGATCATTTATTTAATTCAAATAGATTAAATATGGTGGTAAAAATATGCATATTTACGTGCACATCATCATCGAACGACCAATTTTCTTATGCAATTCGATGATATTCATGTGAATAAGTAAGTACTTATGCTCTAACCATTTTAAATTTATTCACAATCCATGCATTCTCATTTTCACTTCATTTTTAATTTTATATATTTACTTACATTCCATTTCATCATTCAAACAGGTTCTATTCAAAATCATTTTATAAAGCCCACTAACAACCATTTAACAATTTACTTAAATTAACAACTTAAGTTCATCTCCATTTTCAATTGGATTCCATTCTATTAGATTCAATTAGTATATTCATTCAATCCATTTTAAACTTTATTTCACATTTTCAATTCACTATATTCCAATCATATTCAATTCATTTAACACTTCCAAGTTTAATTTTATTTATAACTCAAACCATCACTATTTCTATCCAACTCTATTTTATTTAACTCGAGTTCATTTCCGACTCCATTACTAACTCACAATTGAACCTTCATTTAACCAATTCAAAATTCCATTAACACGCTCACTTAAGCAACTTATTCAAATTAGTTCATTTCCCACTTTTGATTCAATATTTGACTTTTAACTTCAAAAATCTCTTCACTTAATTTTCTTGAGTTCATTCTATTTTATAATTCGAGTTTTGGATTTTTTATTCATTTCTCAAAATCCTTTGCATTTCTAATATCAACCCAACTTTTACAAACAATTTCAATTCAAAACAATTCGGTAGCAATTCCTCTCTTGGAAACTCGAAAATGAACATCAATGATGCTGCAGCCATCACCGAATTTATTTTCTAGCGACCGAAAGAGTTCAATGGTTTTATCTCTTTAAAAACATTTTAAAATATTCTTAATTTCAAGTCTCACCTGATTTCAAATCCAATTCAAAATATTTTCGAATAATACTCCTATTATTCCTCCCCAAAATCTTTGAAAATCATTTTCAACCCAAAGGAATTAAACTTTCCTAAAATTTCAAGTTCTAAATTCTTTCAATTCATATTCAAATATTATGCTGAAATCTTATTTTAATTTATTAATCACATTTACAGTTTACATTTACAAACTTCCTTTGTATATGAATCTATTCCTTAGCTTTAGTTATAATTTCAGTATCTTATTCAATTTTACACGACAATGATAATAATTTAATATTATCATTCCTAACAACCAAGCATCCATATATAACTATAATAACTTACGAAAAATTATTTCCTCTATATACAAAAATAATTTAGGTAAAATTGTTTCATTTACCCTATTTAAAACAATACTATGTCGGTTTATCTTGTTTAAGAGTTAAGAAACCCCTATCGATAACATGGTGTCCCACATATCGACCAGAATCCATAAACACTCAACCGATAAGTCAACACAATATAAAACAACTTTTATATTCACTAACAAATACACGGTCATATTTATTAATACACTCAAACTCATTCTAGAGTACTACTGACTCTATTCCGAATAAGTAATCCCCACCAGAGCCAATGTTCTCGCTTAACCTTCAGCTCTGATACCACTGTACCAGCCCGCGAACCGTACCCCTTGAGTCGACACTATTCTCCATCAAATGAACGAAAATATGAACCATTTGGGTAAAAGAAGAAGAGGTAAAAGAAGAAAATGGAAAACAACTTCAGAATCTAACCATCGCAGCGAAATAAAATATAATAGATAATAAATGATCTTTACACAAAAAAAATCTGTTTATACATTACATCATCAGAGTATACATAACACACAACTGGACAGTAATCATAACCTATCCTCACAAACTAAATACACAGCGGAATATTTAACACAAATACGGAAGTACGTATTGCCATCCAGCTCGTCTCCTGAGCTCCACAGCATCCTTTCCTGTATCGTATAATACTCGGTCTAACCCGAGCATTATAGTGAAATAAAACCCGAGTCAGTATGGAATACCAGCGTGAGAAATCACACTCGAATTTATTTTTAAAGTTTCAAAAATCCTTTGAAAAACAAAAGCATCTCGTAAGACCACGCCACAAATAAACATGTCGGGTTTTTACCTTACGATAGCTAAAACATTTATTATAAAATCCTCTGATATTATAATAGTGTCTACATACAAATACTTATTCAAATAGCCAAAATTGTTACATTTACTGAATTCCAGCACACTAGCCACAATCGTGGGTAATACAAACAAAACCGTAAAAGGCACGTAGGGAGAATGGATTTCCAACTAATGACTAGGCACTGGGTACACCTGTCACAGTACGTGGCCTAGACCACCGTATCGAGGATTACTCCCAATCCCCTACAACACAAGACCAGGACTACCCCTTGCTGGATAACCCGAGTAAGATCACTTCACGGTTGGGATCAACAACCGCACCACTAAGCCGAATAAAAGGGACATCTAGACAGGGATGACCTCACCCTAATAGGTGCTACCCACTTAGCCTTACTGCATATCCCTTGATTTTCAGTCATTCCCGGCTGATGAGACTCGATGCTAAGCGTTACCTTTTTAGAACATATCACTTAGAATTCTCATCTCCCACCTGACGATGTTCTGAAAGCATTCATCCATACAAGTCCGTCCCGGGTTCGAACGGTACAGAAGGCACTACTCCTACTACATCCATTTTAGAATCATCCATGGGATTAGTAGCGACTAGCCCTTGCACTTTACTTCTCCATCTTCGAATCCAAACTCGTCTTCCTCACGAAAACGTACAAACCGGCAAAGTGGTTTTCGAGAAATTAATCCCGATCCCGGTCTCTTCGAAACGATCAGCGCATTGGCCAATATTGATAGCCGGTTATTTAACTATCAAGTAACATTCACAACAACCATCAAACATAAATAATTTTCCCAAAATTATTTATTAATCTCAAAATCCTCCCAGGTTATATTTCCATTTTTCAACCCTTGGAAACCAGTTTCAAACCATCTTCCTTTTACGGAATAAATTCCCCAACTATTTTCTATTTCCACTGGAATCACCAAGTATAAATACTTTAGATTTTAGAAATAATTTAAAACACTTTATTATAAAATATACTTTAAAACATTTAAAATAAAAACTACCTTTATACTTTATTCAAAATATATACTTTAAAAATATTTAAAATAAAACTACTTTGTACAATATAAAACTAAATTTCTAATTTTTAAACATGATACCAAGCCACCTTTAAATAATTACTGCTATAATAAATTAATAAAAATACTTACTTTAAAATTTAAACATTTATAAATAATAAGTTTTCTAAAACATACTTTTAAACAACTTAAAACCGTTTACTTATACTTAAAATTTGTTTAGAAACGTACTTGGCTATTCAGGGAAATACGCTTCCCTTCCACATCTTTTAAAAATAAATCACTATTTATTTTTAAACAAAATTTTCCCATTCCTTTAATAAAATTCCATCGTGAATTTATTCTTGAAATATACACTGATATATTACTTCACCTTTATAAACCAGTATATAAATTTCTTAGTCCCATCCTTCTTAAAATTCCAATTTCAAACACTTAAATCAATTTCCAAATTGATTTCCAAATTACTCCATTTTGAAACAATTTCCTTTACTTGCTCATTTATTTCAAAACCCATTAACTTTGGGTTTTTTTTCTTGCTAATGATTTAAAATCTTTTAACTGAAAATACCAATTTCATATTTCCCAAATTCCTTCTTTATTCTTTCAAATAAATTTAAACCTTGAATTTTAAAGTAAATTCATTATTCCTTTAAATAATATCACTTGGGTTTTAAAATTCATTAACTACAGGTTGATGAGGCTCGAGGCTAAGCATTACCTTTTTAAAACATATCACTTAGAATGCTCATCGCCCATCTGACGATGTTCTGAAAGCATTCATCCATACAAGTCCGTCGCAGGTTTGAACGAAACCGAAGGCACAACTCCTACTACATCCATTTTGGAATCATCCTTAGGATTAGTAGCGACTATCCCTTGCACTTCACTTCTCCATCTTCGAATCCAAACTCGTCTTCCTCACAAAAACGTACAAACCGGATCGAAGTGGTTTTCGAGAAATTAATCTCGATCCCGGTCTCTTCGAAACGATCAGCGCATTGGCCAATATTGATAGTCGGTTAACTATCAAATAACATTCACAACAACCAACAAACATAAATAATTTTCCCAAAATTATTTATTAATCTCAAAACATCCTCGCATGATATATTTCCATTTTTCAACCCTTTGAAACCAGTTTTAAACCATCTTCCTTTTACGGAATAAATTCCCCAACTATTTTCTATTTCCACTAGAATCATCAAGTACAAATACTTTAGATTTTAGAAATAATTTAAAACACTTTATTATAAAATATACTTTAAAACATTTAAATTAAAAACTACCTTTATACTTTATTCAAAATATATACTTTAAAAATAGTTAAAATAAAACTACTTTGTATAATATAAAACTAAATTTCTAACTTTTAAACATAATACCAAGCCACCTTTAAATAATTACTGCTATAATAAATTAATAAAAATACTTACTTTAGAATTTAAACATTTAGAAATAATAAGTTTTCTAAAACATACTTTTAAACAACTTAAAACTTTTTACTTATACTTAAAAAAAAATTTGAAACGTACTTGGCTATTCAGAGAAATACGCTTCCCTTCCACATCTTTTAAAAATAAATCATTATTTATTTTTAAACAAAATTTTCCCATTCCTTTAATAAATTTCCATCGTGAATTTATTCTTCAAATATCCACTGATATATTACTTCACCTTTGTAAACCCAGTATATAAATTTCTTAGTCCTATCCTTCTTGAAATTCCAATTTCAAACACTTAAATCAATTTCCAAATTGTTTTCCAAATTACTCCATTTTGAAATAATTTCCTTTACTTACTCATTTATTTCAAAACCCATTAACTTCAGATTTTTTTTATTCTTACTTGTGATTTGAAATCTTTTAACTGAAAATACCAATTTCATATTTCCCAAATTCCTTAATTTAAACCTTGAATTTTAAAGTAAATTCTTTATTCCTTTAAATAACATCACTTGGGTTTTAGAATTCATTATATTTTCCCTTTTGTACAAAATCTCCCTTCCCATACTCGGATTTTATTTATTAAAATTTTGAAATCACTTTTACTCTTTTCCAGTTCATTCTTAAATTTATTCAAATTCTCTATAATTATTTTACTTAAAAATTCACTCTTTTATTTTCTTTTCAAAAATCCAATTCTATATATTTTGATAACTCCGTGTACGGAAATATATTCAAGCAAACCATAGCGTTCAATATTCCAATTATCAATATAATTCATGACAGAATATCAAATATTCATAAGACGGAATATTAGACAATCTAAATAATTTTGAGGAATTCAGTTGGATCCCTTCAACATATTTCCCTGCATCTGCAATTGTTAGCACAATACCAAGTCCACTTTAAAGTGGAATATCGCGGTATATGAGATTAATATAATATCATCCACTATTATGCGGCACATAGGGTCCCATCCGCTATATAATGCGGGAAATCAATCATTCCAATATATAATATATACTACTATATATAATATAGCACATCAAATCAATTCAATCATTCAACCAATTATTTAAATTTAACCATTTAAATTTAAATAACCCAGATGAGTGAGATTAACATATCTTTGCTTTTGTCATGCAATCCGACCAAATTCAACTTATTTCTTCACAATTTAGACCTTTTAAAAACATTATATAATTTATTAACATTTGAAATAATCGGGCAATCAATTATCATTATTCACTAAAAAATTTGAACTAATAATTTAATTAAACAAATTCTCCTTTAAATACATTTAATCTTTAATTTCTTTTTCTTTTTCTGTTTTCTTAAAAAAAATCCTGTCTAAACATATTTTTACTGTCTGCCTACAAAAAAATTTGGATTTATAAATTTTGAATTACTTACTATTAACTTTTAGATAAAGAGGTAAAAATCCACAAATTATGTAAAGGGTATTAAACTTAAGTAGCATTTTAATTAAATGTTATAAAATTAAGTTCCTAGAGATATAAAAAGAAACAGAGCCCATACCCTCCAAATTGGACCGGCCCAACAAGCAGCTTTTTTTTCCTCAAACCATACTTCCCTTCCTACACATGGAGACGAGGCACGATCACCTGAGCCACCATCGACTACACCGGAGCCACGAACCATCTCCACCATCGCCAAACGCTTCCCCTAATCCACAAACTCCGTCACTATCTCGTCAACGTTGCCCTCTATAGCCAACGCAATCTACGGCTTCAACCCCTCAGGCCCCCTAAATCATAATTCCCAAAACAACATCGAACCCTTTTGTTCGCACGCGAACCTACCCCAAATAGCTGCTTGCTTTCTGATTTGCCACGAACCCACATCATCACGCCTTGACTTGCCGACAACCCTCCCCTCTCCTCGTGCGCGCAGGCGCGCAGCTTCACTTGTCGCGATTCGTTAAGGTTGATAGATTTTTTTAAACTACTTAGTTCGGCCATAAGAATTTCAAAAGAGGGGAGGCTAGATGAATAAAAACAAACTCGGCCATTAAAATTTGAGTGGTTTATTTTCATTATATTTTCTTCCGTGACTTAACTGAAGTGAAAGAAAGGAGGCATGGTTTACACGAAAGGTAAGGGTGTATAGATCATAGGGTGGCTGAGAAGACAATTGGATCAGATTTGATTTAATTATATATAAAAATATAATTTATTTCCAATAGTACACATCTCAAAATCTCGAACCCCTATAGAGGCGTGCCGCTAGGCGTTTATAATGTTATACCCCTATTCCGAATGCAATGGAAAAGGTTTCGAGTCCTAATTCGATCGTATGGAGAAGATAGCTTTTTGAACCCAGTTACTAAAATTTTCTATGTAAATTTCAGCATGTTTATCTACCGTACGACCAAACGATCACTTCAAACACTACGAGTATAAAAATCCGATAATAATACAATATTGTAGATCCAATGGAACTAGTTTCGTCGAATTATGAGACTGTGACTCGGAAGGCTATTTTTACATTAAATTTAAACGATATAATTTCAAAACTTAACAAAACACTTCCAAATTAAATTTCAACACTTTTACTATCTTCAGTTCTATCAATATAAATTTTACAAGCCTTTAAATTATTTTCAACAAGCTTAAAACTGAAGATTCAATATTTCACCCAACTTCCAATTATTAAATTCAATAATTTAATTAACAAATAAATAGTGATATTTGGAATTCAAGTTAAAATAAACCTTTCAAATATTTAAAATCAATTAAATATTCCAATTTCAAATGCTAAAAAATTATGGTTCATCACAAAACCATTGGACCCATGGGCTTCCATTTCACTTCAAACCATATCAGATAATTTACATTTAAATTAAATATGAATGTACATTGATATCATTTGTTGATACATGTGTATATAACTTTTATATAGGTATTATTTTCAATACTGATCAACACAAATAAAATAAAATATTATAATTAATATCATAAAAATATTAATTAATTTACTTATTTTATAATAATTATATTTTAATTAAACCCGGTGGTAGTTGGATTATTCAACATTATAGTTATGTGGCTCTTATGTGTAAATTTGATTAGAGATTAACATCGAATAATTCGAATATTAACATTCTCATGTCACTTTAGCTATTGAGGTGATAGTTGGCCAGATTTATCACTTACACAGTTTTGATAAAATCCAATTTTGCTTATTTTAAGCAGATCTCGATAATGACACTTAGTTACACCAATTCTCTACGTTAAAACCATATAACATTATGGGATATGTGATATGGAATTGGTTTTGGTCAAAATTCAAATATGGTTCACATTCAACTTGTATAAACCAAACAAAAAAACCAAACACAAAGTCCTTGGTTTAATAATAATGATCATTATTCAATAAACTGCTCTTGCTAGAGACATTGACTTTAAGTTAACTAAAGTTAACTGTGATACTAACCTCATATAACCGATGAGACAAATTCTCTATTGAATAGTGTTTCACTTCCAAGGCTTTAACTTAGACCCATCTATAGTCGTTAGATGGGCATTGTCCTTGATTTAACATTAATCAAAGTGAAGTGTCCGCATTAAAGTTCAACATATTCTTAAGTCAAGAAAACTATTTAATATTGTCACTTTAATATTTTATGTTTGGCATGATGTAACAATCCCGATTTCTGTGTAGAAAAATTAAACAAATTTAAACTAAAATAAGACATTCGAATTTGACTTTTGATAATTATTATTTCAAAATAAACTTTTATTTATTTGAATTATATTTAATAAAATATTTTATTTTAATAAATTGTAGTAAATTAATTAATTCATTTCAAATAATACATTAAAATCAAAAAATGTTTTAATAAACACAATATATATTTTATGAAGGTATAAATAATTCATATATGATCGGAATTGTTGAAAAAATAAATAAATAAGCATTGAATTGGAAGGAATTCTGTAGTATTGAAATATAATTATAAAATGTAGTGTAAGTCAATTTATCTTAGATTGAATTTTTTTTTATAAATAAGTGAAAGTCACTTAAAGAAAGAGGAAAGATAAGCAAAGAAAATAAATGAAACAAGGCCCAACCCATTAAAAACACATTCTCTTCTCGTCTTTTGTAGAAAATCCCCCCACCTCACTAATTGAATTCCTAAAACCCATTCCCCAACTTGGCCTGCGCAACTTGAATTCTCGTGCACCAATTTTGCCTAATCTTTCTCTAATCATAAAAGAAATTCATGACAAAAAGAACACACATAGAGATATATGTATGTATGTATGTATGTATATATTCTTATAAATATATTGCGCATGGAGGAATTGAATACGTGAATGCTTAACGGCTGGCGTCGTCGTGGAGGGGAACATTGGGATTGCTAATGATTGGTGATCGTTGGTCGCATTGTGACAAGAGTCACATAGGCAGATAGCAGTTATGAAGGAAAGTCGGCATGTGCATCGAGACGCTGGATGCAGGCGACATGGGAGAGATGACGATCGACGTCAAAGGGAAAGGTGCGTTCATGATTGCTGGCAGCCGATAGAGAAGTCAAAGTCACATATGATATTTTTCTACGTTGAATGAAGGGACGCACAATGTGAGTGCTAACATGGTAGCAGTAGGAGACCACAATGGTTGAAGAGGAAGACGCGACTGGAGTTCAAGCGGTGGACGTCATGGTCGAAGGCGATGCGGTGGAGGAACTCAAAGGTGCGGTTGTTCGTTGAAGCAACGTAAGTGAGCCAGAACTAGGGCTTTTTACAGAAATTTGGTTCAGAGATTTAGTCTAGGTTAAAGCGCCGATGATGAAGCTCGGAATAATGAATTGGTTGAGGTAAGTTTCCAAATTCAAAACTATATTTATTTTCTATTACTAGATAATAATTTGCTATCCCACTTAGTGATTGAATTTCTTGCTCAAAATGCTATGTGTATATTGGATTGATTGTGTCATACTAAATATGGTTTCGGATTGGATGGTGATATTTTATGTTTATTGGATTGTCCAAAATGCAAAATAGATGTCATTCAATTGCATTTTGTTGTGTAATTTATTTTATATGTGTGCGTACATTGTATGAACGTCCGGAATTCAATGGAATTCGATTCAGGCCAAAGGATAAAATTTATGTGGATGATTTGGAGAATTTTGCTCCATGATTCACAATTTGGACGTCTGATTGATTTTCTGGTTCTAAAACATTTTTGAAAACAAAAAAAAAATTAGTATTTTAAAATTAAATTAAAGTATATTTATAAATAAATAAAAATGGTTGGAAAATAAAATGATTCATTGAAAATTGTTTTGGAAATAAAAGTTGTTTTAAAAATGAAAATAGAGATTTTCTAGCTTAATTTAATATATTGAATGTTTATAAGTATGCTTAGTGGTTTTTAATAATATTTTTGATAGGTAAATTCTCTTGAAAAGTGTGTATATTTAACAAAATGGATCAAAAGAAAATTTCAGAAGGGGATTTTTTTATTATTAAAAAAATCTTATTTTAAGAGTTTTGAAAGTTATTCCGCTTTTTATGTATTTATTTTCTTTGAATTAGTTTATCGGATGATTTTGCATAATCTAAAGGTTTTAATAATATTTTTGAAAATGGATTTTTGAGTATATAGCTTATTTTGAAGATAAATCATCTATCAAATATTTTCGAAGGGTTTTATAAGCATTAAAATATAAATCCCTTTTCGTACATATATTTAATTGTTCCAATTTGATTTACTAGATCATATGAGAAATTATGCATGATAAGAATATTTGATTTGTTTTGCAATTTAATTCTCTGTATTGAGAATGTTAGATAAACAGATTAGTAATACCATCTGCAATGGGGTATTTGGTATTATTTTTTTGTTTATTTTATTGACTCGTATTGGAATAACTAATGTTTGATGATTGTAGTTTACTAGCTTCTAGTAAAAGTTTCAAGTAATATTGATGGAATGGGATGCTCAAGTTATACTTGTTCGATTACTATTGGTGAGTAGATGCCACTTGGAAATAGGATGGAATTTGTTATATCATCTAGAGGTGACTCCTTTGAACTTAGTTGTCAAAAGTTATATTACTCTCCAAGGGCTACAAGCTGATGATATGATAGGATTTATAGATTTATCCTCTTAGGAATGACTAGTCAAGTTATATTATATTACTCTTAGGGCTATTAGCCGAGGAATTAGTATGTTGTGACACTCTCATTTGGAAGTTTTGAGTCAAGAGTACTTATTATTACTCTCATTAGGATTCATCTCGAAAGAGTATATTTTGTTGCACCTTCTAAGGACTAACTAGTCGAGTACCATTATTTACACTTAGAGCTAGAGGTCGAAGATCTGTTATATAGGGATGCTCTCATCAGGAACCATTTAGTCGAGAGTGATCACTCTCGTTAGGACTCATCGAGTCGAGAGTATCAATTATCACTCTTAATAGAACTTATTGAGTCGAGAGCAGTTATTGTCACTCTCATTAGGACTCTTGGAGTCGAGAGTACTAGTTATTACTCTCACTAGGATTTATATAGTGGAGAGTATTTGTTGGGAATTTAGATCATAGGGTCGATCCACTATGGAGATCATATGAATAAGTACCACCAAATAGGCTAGTTATCCATCCTAGCAGTCCTGACTATGGGTCGCGCCCTGGATCCATGATGTCACCATTTTGAGTTGTAGGTTGAGAGTTATTTCTCTCATTAGAGCAATTGCCCCAACGTTACAAGGACTAACAGTTCATTACCAAGAGCAAGTAGGAATCATAGCCAATGCTCGACGTAGTACGACAACGTGTTTGTGACATGCAATGGATACAAGTGTCACAATTCTGGGAGTCACTTAGGAATTGTAGGAAATGAGCTGTGGCCGTTAGCATTTCCTAGAGCTGTCCTGTGGTACATCAATCTCCCATTTAGATAATCGCGGTAGATCCATTACATTGAGAAAGTTAATATTATCATCCCATTTGGAAAGATGATCATATGACATTAGAGACTAGCTACATGTTTGTCTGTCATTTGAAATACCCAAACCTGAGACAAATGTGTGTTGTCTATTTATGACATTAGAGACATGATGGGAGCTTGTTTGTCATTCTCCCATAAAGGCCTATGGCGAGAGATCCCCTTTTTGTATGGTTCGTTGTTTCTATCTCCTAGGACCATTCTATCAAGAGTTACACCTCTTTAAGGACTAGGGTCCGAGACTTATGATTTTATACATCGATTATTTAATTGACTTTGATATTTATTGAGTTTGAGTTTCTTGATATATTCAAGGGCGTAGTAGTCAAAAGTCATCACTTCTATTAGGATTTTAGATCAGGATAATCATTTGGCTATTATTTTGGATACTTTGTATTGATTGTGTTTTATGTGGGATTTGTATTTCTTTCTATCCCCTTGGACTAACAGTCGGAAGATTTTATTTCCATCAAGGCTGTAAGTCGAGATAATATTCTTGGATATCGATTTCTGTATTTTGTTTGGATTTCGTTCTATTTGGATTCCATGTTTCCTGATTTATCTTTTATGGATTAGTAGTAAAACTTTATTACTTCCATTACGGATGTAAGCCAATATCTGATGCTTTGATTATTTATTTGGGATTCTACATCTCGTGGTTCATGTTTAGTGCTTAACAATCGCAAATCCTCACTTCCATTAGGACTGTAAGCCAAGATTGATATTTTGGTTATCAACTTTTGTATTTGGTATGATTTGTAATTCATCCCTTTATTCGTGATTTTTGTGGACATGTTGCTTGCTTGTCAATAATATTATGTAGTTTTGATGAATTTGATTATTATCACCCGATTAATAGATGTCGCGATTCTTACTTGCTTGTATACACTTCTTGGGTGATATTTGAAAACTACGACATAGTATTTATTTATGTTGTTATAATGGATGTTGCATTATGTTGTATTCGTACTTCTCCTTTTATCACCATGCTTTTGTTATATACTCACCTTGAACTTAGATATAGTCTGACTCGTTTATTATTTATATAATAGTCGCGTCAGTCCAAGACTTTTCAGGTACAAAGACATTGGTAATTTTGGATGATTGGGCTTTAGAGGAGATAATATATAATTATTATATCGTATTTTGAGATAATGGCTATGTATATGTTTTATTTTGGCATCTCCTTGTATTTATTTTAAAGAGATAGCAAAGAGTTGTGTATTGTGAACATGACTTGTTATATATTGTTGTGGTGAGACACCTTTACAGTTTGTTATATGTTATATTTTCTAATACGATTTGTGACTCTATGTTCATTTGTATATGTTGTATATTGTTCTTTCATAGTAAACCTATGTGTTTATCGCTTTGTCCCGATACTGGGTATGTATATTGTTGATATATTTTGAGGTAGAAATACATATCTATGTTAGTACAAGGGAATATTCACATGAGGAAGGCTCCTATCTTAGGCCTAGAGCTATCAGTCTTCCATTTGGTTATTATTGTTAAGATAGCATGAGATGCTATAGGCACCTACTTATTTACCTACATCAGATCACTGTGTTTATGGCTAAGAGCCGATGCAATTATCTGTGGAGATAGATACCGAAACATATATTTAAGATGCTGAGAGCACATAGGAATAAGAGTCCTGATGGTTTTCCATGACATTGAGATCCAAGTAGATTAGTAGAGGTCCGAGAGACCATATGATTATTTCTTTGGTTGAGATCTAAGTCAATTACTATGAGGTTGAAGTATGGATGATGATTAAGTGATTATCGATCTATCTTGGATTATCTATGAGACCGAGAGTCTATAGACTTGTGCAACCCTGTACACATCGATTATACAACTATCGAGGATATCTAGAGATGCTAAGAACATGAAGTTGGACCCTGTACATATCTTTTATATAGTTATCTGAGAGATTACCTTGGCTCTTGAGGGTATGCCATATTTATATTTCATGTATGTTTGATTCGGGTGATATCATATATTATATATATTTAGTAAGCGGACCCTGAGTATGTCTATATTATGATTATCTGGGAGATAATATGAGGCATTGCTAAGAGCATGTCGTGCATTGTTGATGAATTATGTACCCTATGTAGTTAGACTATGGTTGTTTCACCCACTTGATTATATTCTCATCTGGTGTGTTTATTGACTTTGTTTAGAAATGGGTTATCCTTTATACTCACGTGCCACTTGTGTTACACTTGTTTATGCCATGCCTGTAGTTGTTTCATATTGACATATGCATTCTAGACATAGTCTGACCCGTGTGTTATTCATGTAATACTCAGGTCAGTCGGAGACATTTCATGTTCAAGGACAGATGGCCAACATATGGATGTTGGGCTTAGATGGTGGATAGCAAATTTGTATATTATTATGTATATTTGTAGCTATATGTGTTCACAAGTTGTTGAGATGTATATATATTGGACATGTTATATATATTCTGATGTTAATGGGTATTTTTCTATTTTTTTAAGCTCACATGGACTCGTATATATGTTATTTGATGTTACCGTTGTGCGGATGACTCTGTATTCTTTATGATTTATTTATATTGTGTATTTTTCTGTCCTGGAGGCACACATTTTTATTACTATGTGCTGATACTGTGTATGTAAAGGGTGAGTTATGTATTCGATTTCGAGACACGTATCGGTTTTAGCCCAATGGAATATTTACGTGTGTACCCCGTACAATCTTATTCTCTATAATATCTGACAGTATTACCTGGTAATACTATCGGTGCTCGTCATAATAGACCATAACAAATCTTAACATTACTCATTTGCCATTGACACCTAGGGAAGGAACCTTTTAATCCAACCCTTACGGTACCTGCTTGAGCATTACCTTTGACCGATATCAAAAGCAATAATATCCAAATGGATTATAAAACAAGTAGCAATCCCTTTTATAAAGGCAAGCTCGTTAAAACATTTCCAAATAGGGATTTTACACTCACTTTAAATTTTTAGTTCAAATAATAATATTTACTATAAATTTACTATCAGAGATTGAATTAATGTAAATAAGCATTGCATATATAGAATAGTAAAATTATCAAACGAAGTATGCAAAAATGATGATAAGGATAAAGACACTTGTAACGACCCGTAAATTTTAATAAATAAATTGGTTGAATTAATAATATTTTTTGTAATTAAATTTACAAAGAAATATTTTTTTTATAATTTATATTGAAGTAAATGTTAAGAATGAATTGTAGCCATGGTTATTAAGAACTAATTATTGACAATTTAAGTAAAATCACAATGAAAATGAAATTTTGTATATTGTTGCACGTGGGTATAAAAAAAATATAAATAAGTAAATAAGTGTAAGTGTTGTATAACTAAAGGAATTTAATATTATTGATAGTAATTGAATGAATTAGGTAATATGTATGCAATTATAAAAATTTAGTTGAAGTATGATAAACCTAAGTGTAACCTTGGCTTGTAAACAATTATTATAAGTTACCTGTTTAATTTTTTGATTGAATTGGAATGGGAAATAAAATTCTAACAAAAATATAATTAAAGGTTACATTGATGGGAATGAGAATGTGTTAAGTAAATGAAAGGTAAACAATGCTAGTCAAGGTTAATGTATTGAAGGAAATACCAATTAATGAAAAGAAATCTAAATGTTATATTTGGCTATAGATTGAGCATAAGTGAATGAAATTTAGCATTTTGAAAATAAATGATAACTTTGATTTGTAAGTAATAAAAGCCTATTTATGAGACTAAAGATTAACGGTAATGATTTTGTATGTTACCTATTTATTAGCTTGTTAATGAAAATTGAAAATAAATTTTAATAAATGTAAATAAATGTTATGTTAATGTGAAATGAAATCCCAATAAAGGAAGTAATGCAAATGTTATATTTGGCAAAATTTAGATATAAGTGGAAATTATAGTTAATGCACAATTGCAAGATTTTAATTGATTTTTTTAGCAAATTGGGAAATAAATTTTAATAAATATGATTAAATATTTTGTTAATGTAAATTATGATAATATTTGAAAGTAATGTCCATTCCATCAAATTTTAAATTTAGTGATAAATAATGTTGTAAAAAGGCAATAAATTATAAATTGGTACGTTTATATTCGTTCTTGTTTAATTTATTTAGAGCTATAAATGGTATGTTATTTCCTGATATATTCTTTAGCATATTTACTAAATAAATAGGAAACGAATAAATTTAAATTACATCACTTTGTTAATTATTTTGGGTATACGTTTTATTTATCTCTTACCTTTAAAATACACACTCTTTTGAATTACTTACCTTATCTATTAAATTTATCAGCCGTGCTTTTCAAAAGAGGGAAGAAATAAGACATTAGTCGTTCAAATATGATTTCTTGCGTTGAAATTCACTTGTAAAACTTTCCACTTTCATTTGCATCTCCGTATTTAATAGGAATATAATCTATGAATTCCACTAACAGTTCAATTTCATTTTTCTTACCTTGCCTTCACGTGTAATTCTCCCCATCTTATTACACTTTCCTTTTTGATTCTTTGTTTTAATAGGAATAAAACCCATTTATTTCCTTAACGATCAAATCAAATTATTTCTTGCCTCGTAATTCGTGTGCCATAATTTATCTTCTTTCCACTTTCCATTTGACTCTTTGTAATTAATTGGAATAAAATCCTACAATTTTCTCTAGCCGTTACTTTCTTTATTTCTTGCATTCTTTTTCTACTCAATCAACGCTAATACTTCTCTTATAAATACAAAGCTCACGCACACCATACCTACCCCATATTATTTGGTTCTTCTTCCACGCGTGTGAAACTGCATCAGGTAATGGTCGCCTCTCCTTTCTTTTATTTTCTTCTTGTATTTTCTTTTATTTCCATTGTTTCACTTCATCAAGTGCTCGGCTCTTTTCCTCCCAGCACTGTTTTTCTTGCATCTAATCACCTTCTTCATCGCTAGAAGTCGTACCTCTTTCATCACCTTAGCCATAGCATCTATATGTAGGTAATATATATTCTTTTTTCGTTTTTTTATGTAACATACATATGTTTTGAGGAAAGAAGGATACGTGGTTGAAATATTTATTCAATGCGTTTAAAGTATAGTTATATATAAGTTGATTTTTAATGTGTACGTGTGTTTTAAAAATAAAAAAAATAAAATATAGTTAGGTATAAGTTTTATATGAGCCTGCAAATCTATTAGTTACATTTGTAACGACCCTGGATTTTTGACCCCGTTTATTTTAATATATATTTAATTTAATTAAATAAAAAGTAGCTTGATCATCTTAAAATGAATATGATTTGGAAATACTGCCATTTATTTATATAAACTTTATTTTTAAAAAGGAGAGTAATTTGAAAATTTAAAATAAATCTCAGTAATATTTACAATAAATTGTTCTTATATAATTCAATTGAAATAAAATTTATCTTATATATTGAATTACAATACTTTGTCTTATTAACATGTGATTAATAAATATATTGATGTGAATGATAATGTTTAAATAAAATTTAAGTTTATCAATATAAAATATAAATAAAATATAAGTAAAACTTAAGAATATAATGTAAACATTGATAATCAAAATATAAAATACAAATATAAATAAGCAAGCAAGCAGATGAATATCATGTAAATATTGATAGCTAAAATACGAATACAAACCAATATAAGTAACTAACCACATGAATTTTTCAAGCAAGAACAAATATCTTTATATACAAAACTATTGTCAATCTGCTAAGTGTATAAAGCTAAAAACAATAAAATAAAACACAAGTATAAAATAAAACAAGAAAAAAGTATAGCAGTAAAATAAAAGAAAATGTAATGTAAGACCAAACACAAACATATGCATATAAACTATTTCTACTAGAAGAAATGAACAAAAAAAAAATCATGCAAAATATCTGCATCTACATGACTAAAGTTCAAACTGAAAATAATAAGATAAATATGTATATAAACATGCCTTCAATTCACAAGTCTACCTGAAAGTTCATATCTTTATACATATATAAGACATCTTTGTCTAGTACAAATTTCTCCTCTTTCTCTTTACGAAGCTGCTCCTCAAGTTCTTTAACCCGGAGACAGAATGCATCCATCTCTTTTTGTACCGAATCTTTTTCCAAAGCCAAAGCCCCACAGCGTTGTACCGCCTCGTCGAGTTCTTTTTTGTGAGTCGATTCCAAACGAGTTACGGCTTCGGCGGTGTCCTTGGCGCTCTGCTGGGCGGCCTCAAGTTTAGACTTGTAAGTCGCAATCTCTTCGTCCTGAGCTTTAATGATATCTTTGTCGTGGATAGCCTCAAGCTTCAGACGATCGACCTCATGTTGGCGCTCCATTGAGACTTTAGAAAGTTTTTCAGCCAAATGAACAAACGCGTCATGTTGAACATAGACGTCGTTGATACAGGGGATGGCGCTCTGCTTGACATGTCCGGGAATAGGATGAATCGCCGGAAGGAATTTCAGGCCATCAAAGAAGATTTTTGGAAATTTATCTTTATGCTCAGCCATCCTCTCCGATACTATTGGATCTGTTGTGGAAGCAGGAGGAGACGGCTTTGAAAGTTCAGCTCTCCTGTGAGGATCTCGGGACCGTCGTGTGGAAGAGGAATCAGAATGTTGGTCTCGGCGGACATCAGATTGCGACCCTTTATAGCCGTGCTTATCTTTTCTTGGTTCCAAGTGAGAAGAGGGATGTTGGTGGTACTTGGGTTGATAATATGTTTTCTTCCAAGATGATGAGTCCCGGGAATGATAATCTCTATCGCCATCACCGTCTCTGTCCCGACGTCTCCCAGAACCTGAGTCATATCCAGAGTGATAGAAAACAGATGACCCGCGGAGGCGATTAATGCCGTGTGTACGTCCCATGTCACCTGTACGAAATTTGAGAAACGATGAGTTAGCAATAAGAAGAGTGACAACGAGAATTTAAGTGCAAAGTGAAGTGCAAGTGCATGTGCGTGTCCTAGTGTTTCCCCCCGACGGACCGGTTGCTTTACTAATGGGAGTTTTTTCCCCCTGACTTTGGGCTAGAGCGCCCGCATCGCCTCTGATGGACGAGTGAAGTTTAAATGCCTTCGGATCGTCAAAGTCGTAATTGAGCAGATCATTGGGAATGGAGAGGTTCGATATGCCCTATACTTCTCTGTCGGAATGAGCGTAACTTTGGAAGTCCTGCCAACTCTCTCCTTCCTTATCTTGTACGTCAATTTTCTCTTCCCCTTAGAAGGGGAAAATGACGTTTCGATGTCATGCACTTCGACTGTCAGATCCTGAGAAGGACCCACGTTCTCACCCTGTGCTTCGGGTGTTTCATTCTCTTTAATTTCCCCTCTTCCGGTGCGTCATGGGTGTGACGTGATGACTCAACTAATTTTTTCCCTTTTCCAGAGGAAGGCCTGGGTACGGTAGCACCTTGAGGAAGGCTTATCTGATGGCCTGCTGCCAACAGCCCAAACCTTGTAAGCAACTCATTCGAAATGAAAGTCTGGATGTCTCTTTCTTCGGCAGGAAGGGCTCGAATAGCCTCAACGGCCTCAGAGTATCCGCGACCATCAGGACGCGGGTTGATACCTGAAAAGATGAAACAAGAGTTAGAAAATGCATAGCCCCGACCAAGCACAAACATCGATCCAGAGAAAAGACTTACTTCCTTCAACCCATTTCCTCGCGAAACCAGGAGGGCAACGCACATAGAACCATTCCTGTTTGTACAGGGCAAATTTGCTCCATGCCCTGGTTAAAATCTGGCATTTTTGGTGCAGCTTGAGGAACACAAAAGAGGGGCTATCTCTCCACTTCTTGATCATATATATATCTGATGTCGCTCGGAGTTGGGGGCCTAGAGAGGACGGTCATGAAGAAGATGTAGGTGCCGTAGATAAATGCGTGGCCGTTCGGGTGCAGTTGCGACGGGGCAATGTCGATGTATTGCAGCACATCCCGAAGAAATAAATTGAACGGTGGCACGCTGCCAACTCAGCACATGAATTTATTACACTCCGTGTATCCAACTGGGGGAAAATGTGGACGATCGTGCCCTGATGGAACCAGCACGTCGTCGAAAGGGATTCCGTGGATAGAGCATATTCGCCGGAGCACAACTTCATTGACCTTCGAAGCTTGAGAATCAACAGGGTTATCCAAGAGAATTGTTGCCTTCATAGCGTCTGGAGCCAAGTTATGGGCAGGGGAGGTTGAAGGATTTGAAATATTTATGACTTCTTGTCGGAAGGACGGTCCCGGTCTATCTGAAATCATGGTGGAGCTAGATCTCCTAGATATTTCCAATAAATATTGAGTTTGGAAGAGCACCTGTTTGAACTATACTTGAAAAATAACCAACATTAGATTTAACAACGTAATATTCCCCCCGTGCGGTGTGTGAACTAGTTCGATCATTCAAATTTAAACGCGGAGAAATTATAGGTCACATAGTTGATGGTAAAAAGTTGAACTTTGAAACTGTCATTCTCGAAGACCGTCATCGTAAAAACGACTTCAGTTCAGGCTTATGACGATCGGAACTAGGAAGTTATCAGTCCAGATTAATTTGATATGCCAGTTTGATTAGGTCCATGTCTTTGTTCTGTCTTATGTTCAGGCAAAGTTAAAATATTGTTCGGCATCAGTGTCGACCGGCCAAACTATCGTTCGGCCTATATATTGTTCGGTCAAGACATTGCACGGCCTAGGTACCGTTCGGCCAAAGTATCGTCCGGCCTAAGCTTTGTTCGGCCGAAATAACATTCGGCGTCCTATCTATTTTGTACAATCTTCCTATCCTTCCATTCCACTGCTTGGCATGTGGCGAATCATGCCGAACCAGAGTTACGCCAAGCCCCAACGCTCGACACTCCATCCTTAACCATACCGAACAACGAGGATGAGTCGTTCAGCAAGTTATGCCGAACCATGGTATTCGGCATTCCAGCCCATTCCTGCTCCTCCTCTAGTCTTCCCTCCGATCTCGTTCGGCACGAGGGAACCATGCCGAACCACAATGCTCCTCCCAGCAACTCCCTCGTGTACTCGGCTCTGGCCACTTCTCTTTCCCTCCATACCATCTACGATTCTTTCATCCACGCAACACCTATCGGCTACAGTTCTAATTTATGAACTCGAGCCTCGTGTTAAAACCCTTTTATTCGGGGAAAGGATTTAAATAGAGGGATCAATACCTAGTTAGTAGATCGAGACTTGGAGAATTCTGGAGTTGAGGGCGCGGTTTTGATTAATGCCGAATGGATTGGGAAGGATTCTTAAATCTTTGGAGGCTGTTAACAGGCGAGGTTTGCAAGTACAAGGCAGCGGAGGTAAAAAGTGAAAAAGAAGAAGATGGAGCAGGCCGACTTTTATAGGGAAGAAGAAGAAGTCGAAGAGACGATGATCATTAGAACTGGTCAAAACAAAGTCGTTCGGCATACAAGGAGCGTTCGGCTCCAGCTGTTCTGTTCGGCACTCGCGCATCATTCGGCACGCACCATCACACCGTCGAGAGAAATAAACCAAGGATCGAAGAGGAGCACAAAGGACACGTAATTCAAAGTGCATCACGTTCGGTCACGCGATACACTTTGGGGGGCAAGTATTTCCAGAAGATTTGACCAGGCAACTAGGTACTCGACATTAGCACACTGTTCGGCTATTTATGGATCGTTCGGCATCTACATACCGTTCGGCATCTTGAACGCTCGGCGCAAATGGTCCGTCTGGCATTCACGTTCGAATAACATTCGTGATTACTTGGCATTGGGAAGTGTTCGGCGGTCAGGGTCGTTCGGCATTTGGGAGCGCTCGGCATCCAGGAGCGCTCGGCATCTAGAGAGCATCCGGCATTGGATAACGCTTGGCGTTCAGGATGTTCGGCTTCGCTTTGTTCAACAGAATTCCCTATTGTTCGGCACTCTAGGTGTTCGGCACCACTTCGTTCGGCATGAGAATACCGTTCGGCTCGCAAGAGCGTTCGGTATCAAATGACGCTCGGCAGGCAAGGACATTTGGCATCTCTAAACGTTCGGCATGGCAGACTCGTTCGGCATTCGAGAACGCTCGGCATTAAGGAACGTTCGGCATTCGAAGATCATTCGACATCCAGAGGTGTTCGGCATCCCGAGGTCGTTCGGCAGTTAGAAGTGTTCGGCATTCAACCGGCCTCAATCAACTTCAATCATTGCTCGGCATACACTCGCCACTCGGCATCTCACTTCGTTCGGCATGAAGATGGTGGTTCGACATTTAGTCGTTCGGCACAACGCACTGGTTCGGCTTTCGGTATCGTTCGACATCATTCTGTTAGGCAAGAGGAGATCGTTCTGCATTCATGCCCTGTTTGGCATTTAGCCGTTCGGCATATTTGGTTCGGCGCATAGAGTTACTCCATTTGGGCCGAGGTATTCAGCTACCAGGCCCACCAGGGAAGTCCAACTCATCTTCGTCTATAAATAGAGAGGCAGAGGCACAGTGAAAGGGATCATTTTTTTGAGAACACTGAGGAAACTCTGCAGCATTCAACACTCACTCAAGACCTAATCTTTTACTTTGCAATTGTATTCAAGTAATTGGAAACAGATTGTATCTGTAATCAATTATCAAGGAAAGCAATAGAAATCAACTTCAAAGTGGACGTAGGCAGTTGCGCCGAACCACTATAAATTTGGTGTTCTTGTTCCCTGCATTTAAATTCACATGTTGTCTTCTGTTTTAATTTACTATCTTCATTAATCTCTCTACACAATCCTTCTCAAGGGTGTTAGTGGCCAATTTTGGTGCTAACAGTTGCATATTAACAGTGTTAGACATACACCGCCTTCTTTTTTTTCTATATTTCCTAGTAAAATTTTACGACGGCTTGGTTGCAAGTTTGTAATTCTGATAACATAGTGCATCCTTGTAGCTATGAATGTGTATACTTGGGCTCTGGAAATAGAATTTAGAATGTATATTATACAAATTATTAGTTTATTAGCCACTAACAATTATGCTTGTATTTGATGGCATACTACATTTAGTTAGCATCTCCAATGCTATTATTATTTTCTTTTAACCATTAAAATGCTCTATATGTCATGTGAAGCAATGAAGTCACTTATATATTGATGATCTAGTAGCATTGTGTTTGATCCTTGATTTTTTGAATAAATATGAAGCTGACCTATGAATCATATATTTACAATAAGTGTTATACACTACTGCCTAACCTTGTACGAAAATCAAAAAAATGGCAACGGTTCCTAGACATGGACTCGAATTTGCTATCCACAGGTTCTTTTTTTAATGATGTCAGATTCAACCAGCACTTATATATGATGTCAGCTTTCGTGCTTTGCCTTCTAAAAGCTGTGGAAGAAATACCATATCATACATGGAAGAAGCGACTATGCAGGCTGAAGCAACAACAAAGGTCTTGCTGTCCACGGGTTCTTTTTTTATAAAGTATCATTTCGTTTGTCAACTTTTTTCTCACTTGATCATCAATTTTTTTTAAATCTTAATGCGAATAGTTTCTTTTGTCATTCATCACAACATTTTCGGTTAGCTTCTACGTCAGAATTGTGACTAATGATGACTACATCAATGTTTCATTGAACCATCACTATGCAATTAACCTATTTGACAGGATTTGTTGCTTTGTGAGTTGACTACATGAATGTTTCCCTTTGAATCATCATTATGCAATTAACCTTTTTGACAGCCTTAGCTACTTTGTGGGTTTAAAAGAATATAGTG
This sequence comes from Allium cepa, assembly GCA_030765085.1. Lineage (NCBI taxonomy): Eukaryota > Viridiplantae > Streptophyta > Magnoliopsida > Asparagales > Amaryllidaceae > Allium > Allium cepa. Next base: position 222,632,673 of record CM060945.1, read on the forward strand.
TTTCAAATAAAATGTTGATTAGTGAATTCAAATCTGGATGCTTTATAAGAAAAAAACTGCACTTTACTTGCTTTTAGCTCTATATAGTTTGTTAACTATTTGGTATCAACTTTTCACATATAATCTTTTTGAACATTATGTTGTTTAGTTTCTTATGATTTCGCTGTACTTTTTTTATTTTCTCATCATCACAGCAGTCCTGGTTAGATCTTACACTGGTATTATATCTAATGATGACTAAATTAAAGTCCTTTGCATTAATTTTTTTTGCAGTAGACCTGTTTATAGGCTATGTTTCTTTTAGAGAATACATCTCCTTAAATCTGCTTTTGCGAAGTAGATGTACTATCTAGATGCTTTGGTAGATCATATAGCTTTTGTATTTGGTTCTACAGTCATAGTCAATTTATAGTTAATCTTAATGTGAGTAGTTTCTTTTACCATTCATCACAACAGTTCCGGTTAGCTTCTATTTGAAAACAATTTTTTAAATTGTGTCACTTTTACAGAACTTAAGTCAACGAAGTAGATGATTAATAAAGGATCAATTGCAATCACATCTTATATCATGGAGTTGTTTACTGTTAAATGTATTTGGCTAAGATCAGTTTACCAACTCAACTTCCTACAGACCACATGGAAAATTGTTGCTCCGTTGGAGCTACAAAATTTGATACTTTAAAGTCATTCCTATGTCATGTGTCGATATTTATACATGTATGGATATGTGTGCGATATAATATAAAGGATTTATAACAAGATATTTGGTTGTAAGAAAAATCAGTACATTTGTCCACCAAATGCACAACCTTTTCCTTTTCCATGCAATCTCGGATTCCAAAACACATACTACCCATTAACACCTAATTAACTATTAATCTCAATGTACACAAATCCTATTCTCGTGAGACTAAACTACCCTTTGCAAAAAAAGCATATCAATAAGCATTGACCTTTACTAACATAATATATTTTTGTAAGAATCTGCAACCTATCACGCTCATATATGCTAAAAAAGAGGGCTCTTTCTTCCCATAAGATAAAATGGATAGTTCATTAAACCATAATCATTCTAGTTCAACAATGGTGAATGATATGGTGTAAGTAAATGAATCATATCAAAATTTACCATCTCTTTATTTAGCTTTTGTCTTTCTTTGCTTCTTCTCTTCTTTTTCATGGAGTCGCAGTACTTAGAGGAATCACAATTTTCAGGTAATATATTTGTATCCTTCTCTCAGTAATATGTGAATAATTGCTTCTTCTTTTTTGGCTAAATGAAAATTGGTTTAAATGCTGCTAATTGGTGACCACTTATGCCATGGTTTTCTGTAATATAGGTGAGCAAATTGCAGTGGATTTAGCGTCGGTTCCTCTGATAAAAAAATTTCAGTTATTACTGTCATTCTCATTTTGGTAACTAATAAGAAATTAGTTATTTTGTTGTAATCGTTTTATGGGTTGTATGTAATATTTCTGTTATGAATGCTTGTTCAGGTACTGTTATCCCACCTTTTGGCAAGGTTGTGACACCAAGAAATTGACTGGAAATCAAAGACAGTTCATCTTGGAAAACGGTATGCACAGATTTTCTATGGATGCTGGTAAATTTTACGTGAGTTCGGATCGAGCCTACAATTAACATGACTCGACAATCAAAGCTATGAAAGTCAACATTTTAAATTTCAAGTCAATCGGAGTTCATATGCTCGAGTTGCGATGATGCAAAACCAACAAAAACAACTTCGTTCGTATCCATCCGGGTTAGCTCTCTCCATATCCATCAAGCTTGTTCCCCTTTGTATCCATTAATAGTCATCGTTTCGTATCGGTTCCATTTCTACACACTTCGTATCGATCCTCCCATCCACACATTTCGTATCGATCAGCCAATAATCGATACGAAGAGTGCATGACAAATCGATGTGAATGTCGTCACCTTTCATCGATACGAAGCGGCCTACAATTGTCGATACGAAGCTACGACAAATATCGATACGAAGTGGAGTACAGGACATCGATGTGAAGTGGAGTGCAACAGAAGTGATACGAAGTGGAGTGCACAAGATCGATACGAAGAAAACACATTCAAGTGGGAGATTCGGTCACTCGACATAAATAGTGGATCGATCCAAGAAGTTAGCGCCACGTCATCTGACATCACGTGTCTAGAAGCGATGCGAATAGATCGATGCAAACAGGAAGTGATGCGAATTCAACAGCATTCGAAAAATCCAAAACTTGCATCGATCATAAATCAAATCTACAAGTTCAAATGCCACCAAATTTTCACAGGAGCTTGCGTACATCTTCAGGAATTTTCACGATCGATCCCGACTTGATTGGACTAAATCCTGATCGATACGAATTGCTTTCGTATCAATCATGGATCGACTCCAAATGGTCAGGGATCGATCGCGTGGTCCCACCCCCGTGAGAGAAGAGGTCTTTCGAGATCTGAGCGGGATATTTGTAGCCTACGTCTATAAATAGCATCCCGGGACCTATTGAAAAAGGAATTTTGAGCTCCTCGACGTCCTGATTCTGCCGAAATCATCGTTGTACTCGAATTCTACTGTTGTAACACATTGTAATCAGCAAGCAAAGATTAACATTAAAAAAATCAACAATTTCATAGTGGAAGTTGACCATATGCCGAACCACTCTAAATCTATGTGTTTCTGTGCGTTTATCTTGTTTATCGATTGGTGTGTTTGTTAAATCTTCCTCCTTTTTCATTTATATTTTTTATTCTATCTCTTCAAACACATCCGAAGAGTGTTGTGTCCAATTTTAGTACGACACTTTGGTGCTTTCATTGAGAAACCCAGTTTTTCTCATGCTCGTTGGATCAACTACTGATATCGGATTGCGAAAAACTAAGGAGAAGATCCAGATTTCAAGTTCAAAAGCTCTTCCACCCTATTCAGATTTGTATCAAGTCTAGGAAAGAGCTTCACAATCCATTATGGTTAACACTAGGACTACTTCAACAACTGCTGGTCTAGAAGGACGAGAGAGACAAAATCCCATACAACTACCTCCTGCCGATCAGAATGCTGCCGGACCATTAGATCCGCAAGGCCCTGTCACTAGAGAAGAGTTTCAACTGCTAATGTAAGAGCTGACTCGAAGCCGCCAGCAAATTACTCGGCAATGTGTGCCAACGCGGAATTGACCGATCAACCGAATCATGAGAGACGAAGGAGATCCAGAAGGGATCAGACTTCTTATTCATCCACGGCTTCTTATTCATCCACTGAGAGTTCAGCATCTTCTGACTACATCATAGGTCCACGCACCTACGGTTAGATGGAAGTTATATTCAAGCTACTAGACATTAACATGCACTAAATCTTGGGCAACCAAGAGTTGGCCCATCAACCAGCCATCAGACTGGACCCTCCTCTCGAGGAGGTACTGTTCCTTATCATGTTGCAGGCAACCGCACTTCCACCACTGGTACTGAATTGGGAGGTGAGATATGCAATCGGACTGATACGAGCTGTCGCCAGCATGAATACACTCCAGAATCTTATGTTCTAGAGAACTTAGAACCAAGTAGACGAGATATGGACCGTCGACCGCGACCGGCCCATCCTCGCATTGTGGAACCCGACCGCACCTTGGCCCAGCATGCCCAGAACGTCCATATGCCGGACATCCCGACTATGATCCGTCAGATGATCTGAGAAAGCCAAGGCTTCACCAATGACGATTGGGGAATCTCTCGAAGTCATACCCCTTTCACCGATGATATACTCTATGCTGAACTGCCTCGGCTACTCAGAATGCCAACTCTACCTTATCTATAAAGGGAGCTCTGATCCCAATCAGTATATCTTAAAGTACGAATGGTTGATGAATGCTACACGAGCCGATGATGCAGTTAAATGTCGAAGTTTCCCGATCTCTTTGAGGGGCATAACAACTATGTGGTTTACCCATTTACCACCTCGATCTATCTCATGTTTTGATAAGTTGGCAACAAAGTTTGTTGAACAATTCCACATGCATGTCACAAGACCGAAGTATGTTAATACTTTGTCTAGCGTCACTCAAGTTCTTGAAGGGACACTCAGACGTTATGTGGAGAGATTTCATGTTGCATGCGCTGAGATTAGTAATCACAATGATAACTAACTAATGGGATTGATCCTGATTTTGAGTTCGGCAACTGGTTGGTTGGAAAAACCCCTGTGTCATTAGAGCATTTCTATTTCAAGGTAGCCCAGTTCTTGAGAAGGGAGGATGCGAAACAGTCTATAAAAAAGAATGACGCAGGGCCTAGTGTGGGTGGAATCCAAAGCAACATAGCTGTTAAACAAACCGGGGAGAGTTCCGGAAAGGTGCAATTGAACATACAGTATAAACAGAATCAACAGAAAGGCAATGGAAATCAAAAAAGGAAACGAGATCAGAATCGTGGGCCATGACGTAGGGCTCCTATGTTTGATAATTATACTCCTTTGAATACGTTGTTGGAAAATGTGTAAATGCAGACTTGCAATACCATTCAATATAAGAAACCTGCTCCGAAGCAGTCATTGGAGAAGCAGATTCAAATGAGAAAGTTTTGAAGATTTCGTGATAGCTATGGTCATAACATGAACGAGTGTCGTCATTTACAGGATGTCATTGAAAAGTTGATACGTGAAAGAAAGTTGGAGCAGTTTGTGTGAGCGCCGCAGTCAGGATGTGCGGACCCATCGAATCAAAATCATATACCAAATCAGATGAGACCGGAGAAACCCGCTCGTACCGATGGGAGGTTGGTGATTAATACTATTAGTGGTGGTCCTCATCCAGAAGACCGAAGCTGGAAGGAAATGGAGTTGTATGCCAGTTCTATTAGGCATGCGAGCTTCGAATGTTATAACAATTTGGAAGATGGGGCTCCGGCCAAGCAACAGAAAATGATGACAAATGACATCGTATTTCGAGACAGAGACGCTGACCAAGTCAAAACCCCAACAATTGATCCACTTGTCATATCAGCTCAGGTAGGTCCTGCTTGGATGAAGAGGATCTTTGTGGACAGTGGTAGTTTAGTGAATATATTTTTAAATGAGCTTATGATCAAATGAAAAAGGAAGCAACAGATTTGAAGCCTTGTTAGTTTCGTATTCATGGCTTCAATGGAAGGGAAACTATACCCATGGGGATGGTGGAGCTAACGGTGGAGTTAGGAATAGGAGAACGTTGAAGGGTTCGGATTTTGCAGTTTGTTTTATTGGACATCGACTCGCCATACAATGCTTTCTTGGGCCGATCGGCCCTAACTGAATTTGGGGTTTCTATTGCCCTTTGGTGTTTGACTTTAAAATTCCCTACCGACAATGGAGTTGGAGTCGTTCAGGGAGAACAAGCTGTCGGACGAGCCTATTATGTTGCTGAGCTGCGGGAGATATAGCGAGAGGAAAATGGAAAGGGCTTAGAGGAATCTCACTGCGTCTACTTTGATGAAAATTGACAGCTAACGCCTGGGCCTAGGTCCGGGCACCCCAACCAATTCTCAAGGGATCTTGACCCGAGAGATATCGAAAGTGAAGACGAAAGTAAAGATAGTCAAGCTTCCCCGGCCGAACTGATGATTGATGTTCCGATCGATGGTATTAACGATTCTAAAATGATAAAGATTGGATCTCAATTAAGGCAACAAATGCAAGAGGAATTGGTTGAATTTCTCCAGGAAAATCTTGACGTGTTCGCTTGGACACATTTTGACATGTGTGGAATCTCCCCGGACATCGCGAGCCATACATTGAATATTGACCCGTGGCACGTCCCCGTGAATCAAAAAAGGCGTGGTATGGATCCAGGGAGATCTGCCACCCTTAAGGAAGTGGTAGGTAAGATTAAATCGAACAGATTTATTCGAGATGCATTATACCCAGAATGAGTGTCCAATCCTGTACTTGTCTGGGAGCCAAACAGGAAACGGAGAACATGTGTGTACTACTCAGACTTGAATAAAGCTTGCCCTAAAGATAGTTTTCCACTTTTCCGAATTAATCGGCTCGTAGACTCAACGGCGGAATATGAACTCTTATCCTTCATGGATGCGTATTCTGGCTACAACCAGATACCCATGCACTTACCTGACCAGGAGCATACCAACTTCGTAATCAATCTAAGACTTTACTGTAAAGTCATTGTGGATCGTGCTATATGGAATTATATTATACTAGTGCAGAAATAAACCAAGTTACTATAGCAATGTGAATAAGCAAAATAAAACAAGCGCACCAGGAAATTTTATGCTGGTTCGAACTTCCCATTCTACGTTCAGTCCCAGACTCCTTCTGGAATTTCACTAACAACATTCCTCACTTAACCCGAAGGAACAGGTTTACAACAGCTAAACAACAGAACATGATTTCGATGCCTCAACAGCCGAAGAGGACTTCACTTGCGTGAACAGCAGAACATGACTTCAACTTATACAAAGAGTATTTGACACAGTGTATTCTTGATAACACGGATTTGTCTCTTGATGGTACAACCTTCCTATAATCTTCTCCTTTTGATATATATATATATATATGTATGTATGTATGTATGTATGTATGTATGTATGTGAAGAATATGGAAGTAAATGAATGATTATGTATGAACTTGAATGCACAAGAGTGTTAGAATCAAGGTAGTATATGAATAGAAAGAGTTAGATCGATTAGGTGAATAAAACTGATGATTCTAGCATGTTTATATATAGTACAAAAAAATGCAATTGTTCGTGAATTGTTATCATGAAAATATATGGACATATCTATTGATAAAAAGTCGTATCTCTTCAAGGAAGAGAAATGTCAATTCAAAAATATAGCCATTGTAGGAATTCAGACGTCTGAAAAATTAAACTCAGACTTCTGAAATTGTTAACGTGCAAACCAGAAAACAAATAGGTCATTTTTGACCTGATTCAAAAGTCTGAAATGTCTAATTCAGACATCTGAATATTGTCTGAAAAATTAAATTTGATTACAGATTCATACGTTTGAAATGGTCAATTCAGGCGTATGAATTTGACCTGAAATTCAAAATATGCTCTATGCATGTGTGTATGTGCACGTGTCGACATATATATCCAAAGGAGAGATTTTAACATTATTTTGATTCTAAACAATGACTCAATACAACATATATGCAGCCATAAGTTCATTTGAATCAGATCTTATAGATATTCCTGCAAAAACAAGTTAGCATAGAAAATCAACGTATATAGTTGTCGTAGTCAAAATATCATAAGTATGAAACGTCGTAGACGAGTTTTCAACATTCTCCCCCTTTTTGACGATGACAACTATATAATACGAGAATTATATATATATACATACTCCCCCTATTTGAAAGCTCCCCCTGTCAAAAAGCAAGTTAGAAAAAAAATAGACAGTATCAACACCTTCTCCCCCTTTGACATCGCAAAAGGAAAATATGAATATTTGACAAAGCAAAGTGGAGTGTTCAAAGCATACTACAAAGCAACAGATAATAAAAGAGTTTACGACAGAAATAGAAATAACAAACAATGAAATAGTTCAAAACAAACTGATTAACATCAAAGGAATTTAAAACCTAGTGCTTTGAATTACTGCCTTCATCATCATCATCTTCATCTTCACCATTGTTGTTCCCCGAGCTTGATGACCATTGAAATGGAGCAAGGTTGAAAACTTCAGTAGATGATGAGGTGGAGCAACCAATACGTACTCAAATTTTGTTGAGAAAGCCACGAATGGAATTAAAACGTTTTTCAGTTTTCTTTTCAAGATCGACCATTCGGGTTCTAAGATTTGCGTGGTTTTGGGAAACAGTGACTAAAGCATTCCTTGAGCTAGAGTCGGAAGAAAAAATCACTATATCATCATTGTCTTCTTCTTCTGTGGGAGGAGCAATAGGTTGAGCATGTGGAATATGTTGACGAGGTTGGGGTTGGTTTTGATCACGGTTGGCAACCCATTCTTGAAATGAAATATATGCCAAACTTCCCGGTCGTTTTGGAAAACCCATAAGACCCAATGTCTTTGACCCAAGCACTTTGATCGGTGTGAATTCGGAATCAGGAAAAGGAATGTTAAAATTTTAGAGAATTTTCATTATATAAGCACCATAATGAAAGGTCTTATAGCGCCTTCGACGATTAATATCCATGAATTCTTCCAAAATAACTTGAGCCCAATTGATAGGTTGATCGGAATAGATAGCATAAAGGGCTTGAAAGTTTCTTTTGTTACCAATTTCATAACTTCGGGTTCGTGGAATAACGGAGCAAATCAACGCTCTGTGGAGGATACGAGCTTGTGGGCGGAGTTGAATAGAAGTAAGTCTAGTAATGTCATCATTCAAAAATTGATGTGAGACCTCGTCTTTATCATCCAAGTTTAAAGAAACATCAATTTCATCCAAATCATTCCCCGTTAATGGACATTGAATAATTTCACCAAGTCTAGCAAGTGGTAGATAAATTTTAACTCCACAAACTAATGTCCAAATACAATCGTTGCAATTGTGAGGAGTATGATGGTCCAAATTCATATTAGCATAAAACAATTTGACCAAAAGATAATTGATTTTGATATTATTTGCAGCAAAAGAGACAAGAGATTCTAACCCATTTGCTCTTACAACTTGTTGAATTCGATAATCGTCGAATTCTTCAAATTTTATGAAAGCACCCGGAAAGAAGTTAGATTTACTCATTTGTGCAAAACGTTGTCTTGCTTGCTCATTCCATAGCCATTGATCGATGTTTGGGATAGATGATGAAGTAGATGGCCTGGATCTTTTTTGTTTTGGAGCCATTCGTGACTTTGAGGAAGAAAGATTTGATTTTTAATGGGAAAGACTGAAAAAGAAGATGAAGATAAAAGAAAGGTGGGGGATGAATAAAGGGGTAGTTACATTGAAAAATGTGCAAAAGCAATTCAATTTTAAAAAGCCAGCAGATTTCAGACGTCTGAAATATCCAATTCAGACGTCTGAATCGAATAAAATCGAGTCAGAAAGAAATTAGTTCAATTTAGGCTATATTTAGACGTATGGTTTTGGAGATTTAGACGTCTGAATCTGAAGAATATTTTTTATTCTTCAATATTCAGACGTCTGAAATACCCTGTTCAAACGTCTGAAATGCATATCAAAACACAATTCAGACCATAAAAAAAATTAAAGAAAATAGAAAGACTATATTAATATTTGAAAGAAATATAGCATACAATTTGATCATTAAAAAACAAATATAGATAAATGAAAACATTAGTTCGAATCACTTGGAGTTTTGCAATCTTCTTGTTCAATCTTGGTTATCACCGTGTATGGATGCAATGGAGACCAATAGGGTTGACGTTTCCAAGAGTTTGGAGAAACCGGAGGACGCTGTGGACAAGGTTCCCATGGATTCGAAGTTGTAGTTTGAACTACATCTTTCTTTGGAGATGTACAACAGAATTTTAACGCCACTTGTTCAATGAAACTAAGTCGTTTGGTATTAACTTTCTGTTCGTAATACATCTCTCGTTGCAATCCAACTGTTCTTTCTGGTAATGATGAATCTCGACTATTTTTTCTTTGGTTGATGGATAACCGAGAACCGAAGAAAAGAAATCGTCGAGATTTCTTCTTTTCTGGGGTATAACCAGATGGTTCGTATGAAGGATGAGGTCTAGCATGTTCACGTGGTGTTGGAGTAGCTAATATTTCGATGGAAGATGTAGAATATGATGAGGGTGAGTTGTCTGAGTTGTTGTTTGAAGCCATGGTGAGGAGGAGAAAAATCATATTGAAATCCATAGTAATAAGCCTTTGGTAAAAAGAAGTACGGAATTAGTTTATAAAAGAAAGTGAAAAGTTCAAAAATAGAATGTTGGTTAAAAAATGGTGACTGAAATGATATAAACAATAATATACACATATTTACAAACATAGAAAACAGGAGGTTGAAAATAAAATTTAGTTTTAGATACTTAAGAGGTAAGAGTTTTTATGTGTAAAGATAAGCAGAGACATCAACATCTCAGAGAAGGATATCATAAATTTTTAAGTGAGACGATACCAAGCTCTCGTCTGAGTTTGATAAAAATATTTTCTAAAAGAGGTTTTGTAAAAATACCAGCCAACTGATTTTCAGAAGAAACAAAATCCAAATTTATTGTTCCTTTTTCAACATTATCACGAAGAAAATGATAATGAATGTCAATATGTTTTGTTCGTGAATGATTGACATGATTTTTAGACAAGTTAATAGAACTAGAATTGTCACAATATATAGTTGAATTTGTTAAGTTTATATTGAAATCTCTAAGTATTTATTGCATATAGATTACTTGAGCACAAGCCAAAGCAGCAGAAATATATTCCGCTTCACATGTGGAGAGAGAAACGCAATTTTTTTTAACTAAACCATGATACGAGTGATTTTCCAATAAAATGGCATGTACCACTTGTGCTTTTTCGATCTATTCGAGATCCACCGAAATAAGCATCACTATATGAAACTAACTCGAATGGACATTCTTTTGAATAGAATGACCGAAATCCTTGGTGTTAGTGAGATAACGTAATATACATTTCACGGCTCTTAAATGTGATTCCTTTGGGTTGGCCTGAAATCTACCACACAAACAGACACTCATCATTATGTCAGGTCGACTTGCCGTTTAATATAGTAACGATCCAATCATACTTCGGTATAATTTTTGGTAAACGCTTTTGCCACTTTCATCTTTTTCAAGATGTGTTGTTGTACTCATTGGAGTCGATTTGGTAGAAGTATTTTCCATTTTGAATCGTTTGATTAAATTATCACAATATCTTTCTTATTAATGAAAAAGCCATTTTGAAGTTGTTTAATTTGTAAACCAAGAAAATATGTTAGTTCTCCCATGTGAGACATTTCAAATTCCTTGGTCATTATTTTGGAGAAGTCCTGACACAACTTGTCATTGCTAGAAACAAAAATGATATCATCAACATAAATTTAAACTATTAAAATATCCTTTTTCGAATGTTTAATAAAAAGTGTTTGATCAACTTTCCCAATTTGAAATCTCGAAGAAATTAGATATGTCTTTAGTCGATCATACCAAGCACGTGGTGCTTGTTTTAAACCATATAGAGCTTTCTTAAGTTTGTAGACATGATTTGGAAATTTCCCGTGAATAAATAAGGGAGGTTGTTCAACATACACATTTTCTTTTATATAACCATTCAGAAAAGCACTTTTAACGTCCATTTGATAAAGTTTGAAATTGTGAAAATATGCATAGGCCATTAAGATCTGTATTGCTTCTAGTCTTACAACCGGAGCAAACGTTTCTTCATAGTCAGTTCCTTCTTCTTGATTGTATCCTTGTGCAACTAACCTTGCTTTATTTCTGGTAATGTTGCCTTGTTCATCTGCTTTGTTCTTGTAGACCCATTTTATTCCAATAACAGTTTGGTCACTTGGTCTAGGAACTAATTCCCAAACTTCATTTCGTTCAAACTGATTTAGCTCTTCTTGATTGCAATTATTCAGTAGTCGTTTGTGGAAGCTTCTTCGGGATTCTTTGGTTCGATATTGGAAAGGAATGCTACGTGGCCCATTTGATTTATTTGACTTCGAGTTCGTACGTTTGAATTAATTTCTTCGATAATACTTTGAACGAGATGATCCCGTAATATTTTTGGTGGAGATCTTAATTCATCATTATTATTATAAACAATGTTTTCATCATTTTCAAGATTTGTAGTCTCCGTATTTGTGATGTTATCTAGAAAATCTTCATCATCTTCTATACTTGGTTTTTGTTGAAAATTTTCATCGAAAGATACGTGTAAAGTTTCTTCAACGGTATTTGATCTTTAATTAAATATGCGATAAGCTTTGCTATGATCTGAATATCCTCGAAAGATTCCTTCGTCGGATTTCGCATCGAATTTTCCAAGCTGATCTTTGGTATTTAATATAAAATATTTTGAACCAAAAACTTTGAAATAAGATATCTCTGGTTTTCTTCCAGTAAAAAGTTCATAATAAGTGTTTTCCGTGAGAGGTCGAATAGACACACGATTCAAAACATAACAAGCAGTTGCAACAGCTTCTACCCAAAATTGTTTTGGAAGAGTGCTTCCATTTAACAAAGTTCTTGCACATTCTTGTAAAGTTCTATTTTTTACCTTCTATAACTCCATTTTGTTGTGGGGTTCTAGGAAACGAAAAATTATGAAAAATTCCTTTCTTTTTACAAAAATGGTCAAAATCTTCGTTTTCAAATTCTCCTCCATGATCACTTTTTATGTTCTTTATTTTTAAACTTTTAAATTTTGAATTCATTTGACAAAAACTTTAAAATGCTCAAACGTATCTCTTTTATTTTTCATAAGAATGGTCGAAGTATATCTAGAAAAATCATCTACTATTACAAACACATATCTATTGTGGTTTAAGGATTGAACTTGGGTTGGCCCAAATACATCCATGTGCAGTAATTCAAGTGTTTGTAATGTAGAAATAACTTTCATAGATTTAAAAGATGATTTGATTAATTTTCCTAATTGACATGCATCACAAATATGATTGACTTTGAAGTTTATTTTTGGTAAACCTCTGACTAAATTATTTTTAGAAAGCTTATTTATAGTTTTGAAGTTAATATGACAAAATCTTTTGTGCCACAGCCAAGGATCATTTTCATTAGCTATTAAACACATATCTGAATTGTGATTGATTTTCACATTCAGAATATAGATATTTCTGTCTCTATTTCCTTCAAATATAAGATTTTGATTTTTTATCAAAAATGCTACATTTATCTTCAGAAAAATAGATTTTGAATCCTTTGTCACATAACTGGCTGATACTTAAAAAGATTGTGTTTTAAGTTTTTGACTAGTAGAACATTGGAAATAAGAGGTAAATTAGATGTACCGACATTGCTGACGTCACCTTTTCCGATGATATATCCTTTGGAATTGTCTCCAAAAGTGACAGAGCCTCCATCAGAGTAAGTAATGTTTGATAGCATATTTTTGTCTCCAGTCATATGTTTTGAGCAACCGCTGTCGAGTATCTATTTTTCTCTCAAGTAGGTCCTGCAAAAAAAAAATGACATTGGTACCCACTTTTTCATAGGGTCCTAAGAGTTAGGTCTTAGGAAATCAAACCCAAGTGGGTTTAGTATCCCCTTTAAAAATATAATTTTTATTTTTATGAATAGTTTCGAAAAAGGTATTTATATATTTATTCCTAATCAAACTATTGTTTGTTTTAGGAACCCATATTTTTATGGTTTTTGAATTATTGTTCCTTTTTGGACGAGTAGTATCATTAGAAATATTTCTCCTAATTTTCTTTTTAGATGGAGCTTTTTATTTCTTAGAATATCCTAGTCCCTTTTTATTAGAAGTGGATTGAGAATTTTCAAGAATATTGGATAGAGTTTCTCGACCTTTATTAAAGTTAGAAACATTTTTAGTAATATTACCTAACTTGGTTTTAAGACAATTATTTTCTAATTCTATCATTTTGATCTTAGTTTTTAGCTCATGATTTTCAGAGACAAGAGAATCGTTCTTTTCTTTTTGAGTTTCAATTTCTTGACTCAATAAAGTAAGTTGAGAGTTATCATTAGAGGAGGTATCTTGAAGTTTTTCAAGTTCTTCTTCTAATATTTTCTTTTCATCAGTAAGCATATCTCTCTTGTATTTTGCTTTTCTCTGATTTTCTAGAGCCTCTTTATATTTTCTTTTGATACTTTTTAGGGTATCAAGAAGTTCTGAATTAATTCAATCATACCATCAAAAGTAAGATCATTTACCTCATTCTTTGTAGCCATAAAACAAACATGTGCTTGTTTTTTTCACTGTCACTATTGCTTTCTGAAGAAGAAGAATCTAAGTCATCCCATGTTACTGAAAATGCTTTTCTTTTAAACTTGTCCTTTCGATTCTTATTATGATATGTTTTCTTTTGTTCTGGGCAATCTTTTTGCATGTGCCCTTTCTTGTGGCAGTTAAAGCATTCTAGTATAAATGTAGATGGCTTATTTGTATTGTTGTTGAAGTTTCTTTTCCCGTTGTTTCGATTTCCTTTTCTGTACTTCAAAAAAATTTTAAACTTTTTAGCAATGAATGCTAAGTCTTCTTCATCCGAGTCTGATTCTTCTTTTTCTGCATAAAAAGTCATATTCTTTTTGTCTTGAGCTTGTACTCTTTTAGCCTGTAAATTTACTTCGTAGGACATTAGATTACCTATTAACTCTTCTGGTTTCATGGTAGAAAGATCATTAGCTTCTTCAATAACTAAAAAATTTCTTTTCCATTCATCCTTTAGAGAGTTAAGGATTTTTGAAACAATATCAAAATCGGAGTATGTTTCTCCTAGTCCTAGTAATGAATGATGAATATCTTGAAATCTGGAGTACATATCATTTATAGATTCATCTTGCTTCGTTCTAAAATTTTGAAATTGATTCTTAAGCATAGATATTTTACTTTGTTTAACCTTGTTAGTACCTTCATGGTGACTTTTAGTGTTCTCTATATTTCATATGCGGTGTTACATATACTAACTTAGTTAAATTCATTTTTATCTAATGCACAAAATAACATATTCATTGCTTTAGAATTAGCAGAAGCATCTTGTTTTTGTGCAGCTTTCCATGTAGTATATTCAGTAGTAGGTGCAATATATTCTACTTGTGTAACATTCCATGCATCAAAACTACTGGCTTGCATATAAATACGCATTCGTGTTGCCCAATAGTTGTAATTCATGTCATTGAATAGAGGAGGTCATGCAGTAGATTGACCTTCAGTAAAACTAGTGTTAGTGACAGTGTTAGTGGTAGTGCTGGTGTTGTTCTCCATATTAGCAAGAAATCAGATGACTGTGTAACGGTTATTAGATGCCATGCTTTGATACCAAATGTAAAGACAGTGCGGATCGTGCTATATGGAATTATATTATACTAGTGCAGTAATAAACTAAGTTACTATAGCAATGTGAATAAGCAAAATAAAACAAGCACACCAGGAATTTTTATACTGGTTCGAACTTCACGTTCTACATCCAGTCCCAGACTCCTTCTAGAATTTCACTAACAACAATCCTCACTTAATCCGGAGGAACAAGTTTACAACACCTAAACAACAGAACATGATTTCGATGCCTCAACAGCCGAAGAGGACTTCACTTGCCTGAACAGCAGAACATGACTTCAACTTATGCAAAGAGTATTTGACATAGTGTGTTCTTGATAACACGGATTTGTCTCTTGATAGTACAACCTTCCTATAATCTTTTCCTTTTGATATATGTGTGTGTGTGTGTGTGTGCGCGTGAAGAACATGGAAGTAAATGAATGATTTTTTATGAACTTGAATGCACAAAAGTGTTAGAATCAAGTAGTATATGAATAGAAAGAGTTAGATCGATTAGGTGGATAAAACCGATAATTCTAACATGTTTATATATATAGTACAAAAAGATGCAATTGTTCGTGAATAGTTATCATGAAAATATATGGACATATCTATTGATAAAAAGTCATATCTCTTCAAGGAAGAGAAATGTCTATTCAAAAGTATAGCCATTGTAGGAATTCAGTCGCTTGAAAAATTAAAATCAGACTTATGAAATTGTTAACGTGCAAACCAGAAAGCAAATAGGTCATTTTTGACCTGATTCAGACGTCTGAAATGTCCAATTTAGACGTCTGAATATTGTCTAGAAAATTAAATTTGATTACAGATTCAGACGTCTGAAATGGTCAATTTATACTTCTAAATTTGACCTAAAATTCAAAATATGCTCTATGCATGTGTGTATGTGCACGTGTCGATATATATATCCAAAGGAGAGATTTTAACATTATTTTAATTCTGAACAATGACTCAGTATAACATATATGCAGCAAGAAGTTCATTTGGATCAGATCTTGTAGATATTCCTGCAAAAACAAGTTAGCATAGAAAATCAACATATATAGTTGTCGTAGTCAAAATATCATAAGTATGAAACGTCGTAGACGAGGTTTCAACATTTACTGCTATAACATCATGCCCTCGGACTCAAGAACGCCGGTGCAATTTACCAACGGTTAGTTAATCGAATGTTCGCCAACTAGATCGGAAAAACCATGGAGGTATATGTGGATGACATGCTAGTGAAGTCGCGATTCTCCACTGATCATATCAAAGACCTGGAATCAATGTTTAACATGCTTCGAGAATATGGAATGAAGCACAACCCGTTGAAATGCCACTTTGGGGTCGCATCAGGAAAATTCCTTGGGTTTATCGTCAACGCTCGAGGAATTGAAGCCAATCCTGAAAAAATACGAGCAATCAGAAATCTTGAGACTCCAAGAATTATAAAGCAAGTCCAAAGCATCAATAGAAAAGTAGCAGCACTAAGCAGGATCATTTCAAAATCCACTGACAAATGCATTTCCTTCTTCTATCTCATTAGAAAAGGGAAACATAACTTTGAATAGACTACGGAATGTGATGGCGCATTCCGAGCGCTGGTTCAAAATCTGTTCACATCACCCATTCCGTCAAAGCCTATTGATCATGAAAGATTATACATCTACTTAGCAGTGTTAGAAAACACAATCAGTGCTGCTCTAATTTGAAAGGAAGACCGGATACAACGACCAGTCTATTACATTAGCAAGTGACTGATCGGAGCATAGAGAAATTATCTGAAGCTAGAATAGTTGGCTTATTGTCTTGTCATCGCCTCAAGAAAGCTTCGTCCGTATTTCCAGGCTCATCCTATCACCATCTACATCGACCAACCGTTACGACAGATCCTTACGCGGTCTGAGACGTCTGGTAGGTTACTCAAGTGGAATATCAAGCTGAGTCAGTTCGACATCATTTACACTCCAAGGCAAGCTATCCAAGGACAAGTCCTAGCAGACTTCATCGCTGAATTCAGTATCCCACAGGACTTTCTTGAAACCAATGAATCTTCCAAGTATATTTGGAAGCTATATACTGACGGTGCCTCAAATGACTGTAGCTCAAGCATCGAGGTTGTATCTAAAACTCCTAAAGGTCGATCTATATGCTATGCTTTAAAGTTTGATTTTCGTGCGACCAACAACAGAGCTGAATATGATGCCCTGCTTGCTGGATTAAGACTTGCTAGAGATTTGAGAATCATTGTTGTGGAGATTTATTGTGATTCGCAATTGGTCATGTGTTAAGTTCGAGGGGAATGCCAGGAAAAAGACCGAAGACTGGCTGCTTACCTTGCCCGGGTTCAGGAAATATTAAATCAATTCGATTATTATGCCATATACTGCATACCCCGAGAGCGCAATCAGAAAGCTGATTCATTAACGAAGCTAGCCAATACTAGTGAGGTACAACAAATAGGACTCGTTCCTATGGAGACATTATCTTCCATGAGCATCGACCAAACGGCGGCAGATTGGGTGTTTGAGGTTATTCCTGATAAGGAGTCATGGATGACTCTGTTCAAAAATTTTCTCAAGCATAGGACCCTGCCAGAGCGCAGGAGTGAAAAGAGACAAGTTCTTCGAAAAGCTTCGCGGTTCACTATTCAGAATGGAGTGATGTATAAAAGAGGGTACGCTATTCCTTTACTTCGGTGTATCGCTCACGATGAAATTAAACAAGTATTACATGATGTGCCCGAAGGAGAATGTGGCGATCACACCAGAGGGCAAGCTCTTGCCAAGAAAGTGCTCCGTGGCCGACTGTAAATCGCGATACATCGGACTATGCCAAAAAATGTGACCAATGTCAAAAATACGCTTGAATTCTGAGAGCCCCACCTACTGAAATAACTTAGATGGCCAGTCTACGAATGTTCGTAGGATGGGGCATCGACATTATTGGTTCTCTATCTCAAGCCAAAGATGGTGCGAAGTACGCAATCGTTGCAGTTGATTACTTTACTAAGTGGACGAAAGCTGAGCCCTTGCTACAATCGCAACGAGGAAAGTGATCAATTATGTAGTATGTAACATTATCTATCGATTTGGTCTCCCACATACCATCATCATCGATAATGGAATCCAGTTCGACAGTGTTGAATTTAAGAATTTCTGTCAACGATTCCACATCCAAAAAAAAATATCTGTAGTTGTACACTCTCAAGCGAATGGACAGGTTGAAGCTGTTAATAAAGTTATAAAGTCTATTCTGAAGAAACGACTGGAAAAGGCCAGAGTCAAGTGGGTCGATGAACTTCCTATGGCTTTATGGGCTTACCGAACAAACCACAAATCCGTGACCTGGCACACTCCATTCTCTCTTTCTTATGGTTCAGAAGTTGTTGTTCCAGTCAAATTGAAAGTGCCTTCTCAGCGTGCTACATATTATGATCTGAAGACAAATGCTATATTGGTTGCTGAATTGCTGGGCTTGTTGGATGAGAAGCGAGAAGAGGCTGATTTGAGGGCAGTCGCATACCGAAGTCGAGTCGTCCAATTGTATGATGCCAAGGTCCGACCTCGAACCTATGAACTCGACGATCTCATCCTCAAAAGAATCTACCCGGTTCTTTCGCACATGAAACCAACGTGGGAAGGGCCGTATGTAATCGAACAAAAGCTCGAAGATGGTACATTTGAATTATCGACCGTTGACGGTCCTACTTTGCCAAGAGCCTTGAACAGCGAAAATCTTCGTTGCCACTACACATGAAAGGCTTTATTTGTTCATTCAATTTGCTTTTCATTTTCCATTTGTTTATGCATTTCAAATTTTGAATTTGTAATAAGGTAACTGACTTTGCCATACTTTCTTATCTCAGCAATAAAATGCAATCTCTTCGAGGCAGAGCTATGATTATTTGAAATGTGCCATACAACCATCACTATGCATGGAGAGCTAAGTCCCACCATGTGGTGAAATTTATTCAAATAGGGAGTGACCGTGATACGACCGATCACTCACTAAGTGAAACCCGAGCTCGTGGGCAAGTCGTCACAATGAAGCCATAAAAGGATTGATACATGACAATCCTCAATTTAACTCCAAGTTCTCAGAGTGTGGACTGGAGTATAAGCTTACAAATACGGTATCGAGGAGGGTGGATCCGTCCACCTAACGACCTCGTCCGTATCCGAACCATGTTCAAGGAGGATGGATTCGTCCATCTAACGACCTCACTTGTTAACTCAAGGTGGATATGGATCGACCGTCCATGATCCTGATAGATCCATTGTTCTTGGAGTGCGAACGAAATCATAAAGCCTAAACAGATGTGACTGACCATCTATCGGCCAACTCCAGATTCTCAGAGTGCGAACTGGAGTATAAACATCAAATAACTCTAAGTCTCCAGAGCATGGACTGGAGTATAAAGCATCGACTAACGCTAAACCCCCACAGTGTGGATTGGAGTTTACACACAAACTGGGTGTGAAATGACCACCCGTGAGACAATTCCGATCCCCCGGAGTGCGGGCAGAAGTATAAACGCAAACCGGGTGTGACTAACCACCCACGAATTAATCTAAATCCCCGGAGTGTGGGAAAAGTTCTAAATATTGAAGGGGTGTGACTGACTTCTCATGAAAATAACTTAAGTCCCCGGAGCACGGACGTATCTAGTAATATTAAGCGGGTATAACTGACCATCGACGAGCAAGTGCAATCCCCAGAGTGTGGATGCGATCGCCAATTAATGAGCAAGTATGGTTCGACTACTCGAACTCGTCATGTTTCAGCTTCGCTTCATAAAGCTAAGGTCGATGTGTTAAAGTTAAACAATGATCGCTGGCCAATCTTTTCAGCTTATCCCCGAAACTGGGGGTAGAACTTAAGTACCAGCCACTGTTTGATATAATGCTACGTCGAAATTCGACTTAATGCTCGATCACAACCTGAAGCTGTATCTTCGGAACTTCGCAACTAAACTCGGGTCTGATTCAAAGACTAAAACTTCACAAGTACATCGAATGGAAATTCGAGCGATGAAACGCTTGAACAAAAACTAAGTTGAAGACAAAATGAAATTTTATTTCGACTATCATTCGGTAGAAAAGGATAAGTACAAAATTATACCAAAAAATCCTACTAGCAGGGGCTCATGGCCTACAAAAAGCAAAAGTAGATTCCTATCTATCTACCAAAAATAAACCAAGAAGACATGTTTATTCTCTGATTTTCTTCTTTTTCTTCTTTCTCGGTGTCGACCCACTGGAACTGCCACTTGGATGCCTCTTTGATCCTTTACCTTTTGACAGTCGATCTTCAATCGGGGGCATTATATTAACTTCCTCCTCCGAACTCACATGTATTGGAATGCTTCCTAAAGGCGGAGTCGGAGAGGTAGGATCAACATTAGGAGGCGGGAGAGGCACACTGGTGTCGACGACCGTACCATCAGGAGAAATCATTTGTAAAGGGGCTAGACCAGGGCCCACCATCCCACCTCCAAAGCTAATAGCCCATGAAGCTACTTCCATCTCGGCATTAATTTCGGCTATTATTTCTTCTTCGGGAATTATTTGGGCATCGCCGAGAATATTAGCATTTAGGTCCGAAGAGCTAGTCACTGGTGCACCTCCACCCATAACAAACGACATATCAACAAAGGGGTCACTGTGATGACTGAGAAGTTCCACCATTATTTTTTCATCAAAAGTAAGCATGCTCCCCTGTGCTCCATTAATTGGTGCCGTGGTTGTTGTGGTTGTCGCTTTTGTTATGATGGCCTCCTACATATGATGTGATTCTTGAGTCGCATGAGGCACGACCGATGTGGCTCCAATCACTGGATAGAGACAGAGAAAATACTGTTAGTGATTACTTTAAGTAACGCTTTCGATTTTAAGTAAGTGTAGAAAATGTTCGGAGTACCTTCCTCAGAGTTGTGTGTAGGCGAAGCCGGAGCAGCTTCGATAACTTGCTCATGGGCAGGAGACAGCTGCGGTTGATCCGGATTGTATGTAGGAACAGACTGAGAGTCAACCGTAGGTATGAGTTTGGACTGGGTTGGCACAAAAGTTTCAGAACTTACATCATAGTGCCCAACACCAGAACCTTCTCCAACCTCCGAGCGCTGAGTGCCAAGTTTCTCCTTTTCATATGTGATTAATATATCGTGGAGAACTTTCCTTTCATCTTCCCTCAACACCCGGTTCTCAAGCTCGAACTCGTCAACTGATTCACCTTGGTGTACTACCTTTTCATCTTCCACCAATCGGCCTCAAGCGTTATACAGGTGTGTTGGATAATTATCAAGCCATGTTAGATTTCTATGCTTAAGAACATTATCATTATATGTGACAAAAAGGTCTTCAATATCGACTTCTAACCTGGACTCTGCCATCTTAACTTCATCCCTAATCCTGGCCTCAGCCTCCCAAATTTTAAGTGATGCCGCATCCCTTTCGCCCCGAAGCACCACAGTTTGTTCGCACGCCTCCTAGGCTGCTTTATTTGCATCATTCTTTTCTTTAATGATTTTAGAAAGTTTGGCTTTAAGCTCGTTGTTGTGATAACCCGAATTTTCAGGCATCTGATAATTGGATGATTAATTGATTTTTTTCTGGTTGAACAGATAAACTTTGATAATTAAAAATATATATGGATGTATATAAATGGATTTGAGCTATAATAAATACTGATTTCTGAATGGATATTTTAAACAGTTGGAAATACAAGCCCTTCAATCTAATTTCCACAAATTTAAAAGTATGATAGTTTAAATAGGATTTAAATAAAAGATTAAAATCCTTTTCTTTTGTACTTGAAATAAAACATAACACATAAAAATAAATATAAAGACATATATTATTAAAACATAAGAAATATATAAAATTAAGGCTCTAAACATTTGTAAGTATTATGATACATGAAATTAACATTTGCAGCATTTATAACACATATGGTGACAAGTGTCATTAGCTTCTTTTCTTTAATAATAATAATTCAAAGAAAAACAAAGTTATACATATCATTAAATTTCCTTTGTTATCATTTTTCTTTTGCTAAAAATCAAAACTTAGCAAACAAAGATCTGTAAACCCAAATACTAGCAACTCAGAGAAAAAAAAGGGAAGAGAGAAGATGAAATTGACAACAGAACCTGAAGGAAAATCAAGTACAAAATCAAATCATCTAAAGCCTACATTTTTTCAACCTGAGATAATGAAGCCAACCTGAAATCAAACATAGTCCAAATACAACTTCAACCTGAGCAATTCGACGACAAAACAGTACTGATTAACAAGTATAGCAATTTCAGATCAAAGAAATTTAAAGCTGGAACCAGAAATAAGTTCATTGTCCCTTATTTAGTGAGTAAACTACCATTCAAATCTATCTGTATCTTGATCATTATGCATTAATCAATGAAGTTTGTGATGTAAAGTTGCTTGCATGTATACTAATACCTGAAATTGATGCATGCATGTTTGAAAAGAAGAAGAAAAAATATTTACTCTGTTTAAACCTAATACTGTGAGTAATCTATGCTTAAACAAATTTTAATTTGGATTCATATGGTAAATGTTGAAAGTCAAATTTGGATGCATGTTTGAAATTATGTATGTAAGTTTGCGTAGATCTGGAAATATGTATATATGAAAGCAGGAACCTGTATACATGTATGAAGACATCTGTATCACCTCTATTTTAAGTTCAGAGTTCAAAATTTAAATCAAAAATTCAAATTCTCCCTATCTAATCTCTGTTAGACTTAGGATTTCAAACGAATTATGTTTGTTTACATATTTACTAAGATTTAAAACTATTTTAGGTGAAATAATTTAGTACAATTCTGGAAATATTGAAAAAGGCAGTGAAAAATTATAAATAGGTAAGACTCAAGTATAATAATTCTTGGATTCACATATATAATCATAATCTCCATTAGAAACCATGATTTTTTGAAGTTAAATCAAAAAATTTAACTTAGAATCGGAAGAGAATTAATGTGATGAATGGATTTTGGATTTAAAGCTTTCTCTGGTGATCGACGACACTGTTATGAATCGGGTCTTGGCTGTAGCGAGCTAGGGGCTTGACAAGGTTGGGAAAAATAGTTGAAGACATTCTAGTTTGTCGAGGCGTTGGGATTTGGTCAATGTAGGGTTTTCGAGTGGTTTTTGTCAAGATCGGAAAGATGGTTACCGCTCCATCGTGGGAGCACCGGAGGAGGCCGGTCGTGGGGGAAACAAAGGCTTGGGTCGGGGCGAGGTTTCAGATGAAGTTTTGTGTCATCTGGAGGCGGGGATCATCGACGGCAAGGAAGAGTTGATGATAGTGTTTAGTTCCAGTTTTGTTCGAATATCTCGACTTTCGATTGAATGTCGAATTTTGTATTCTGGGTTATCGAGGGCAGTGGAGAAGTTGTCGATGATTTATGGATGGTCAAAGAAGGGAGTCAAAGGAGGTTGGTCGCGTGTACACGTACACGATGCACCGATGTATAGGTGGAGTTTTTCTTCTGTGATGTTGCTGTGGAAGTAAGAAGAAGAGGAAGAGTGGACGCGGGAAGTTTCAGGGTTTGACTCGAGTTGTCGATCGGGGTTTTAAGGTTTGAGCTCGGGGTTCAACTTGAGTTATTTGCAGTTTGCCTTCGGTAGTTCTCGAGTATAATTTCTGATTTAAATTTTAATCCGGGTTTAATGAAGAAAGGGGATTTGACTCAGACTGAGTCGAGTGTCTAAAATTGTTCTCAAATAAATTTACTTCGTTGAGGAATCAATGTTTTTATTTTGAGTTAAGAAGTTGAAAAATTTTGTTCTTTAAATTAATCTAGATGATTTTTAAATTTATTTAACTTGATATGTAATTAAGTAGTTTATTAAAGGATTAATACGTTTTTGTATCATATGTTAATGACAAGAGATTTTAAGATTTATTTAGAAGTAATAAAGATTTAAAAGGGTTATCTTATGATAAATTAAGGTTTTGAATTTTAGATTAAATAAAATTGATAAGTAATATAAAGTAACTAATTTATTTAATTTATTGATGATTTAAGAATAGTTAATTAAGTAATTACGAGATAATTAATTAAAGATTAATTAATTCATATTTCGAGATAAATTGATTAAGTAATTAGAGATTAATTACTTAATTGAAGACTATTTAATGTAATTAGTTAAAGAATTAATTAGGAAATTAATTAAGAGTTAGTTAATTAATGAGGGTGATTAATTAAAGAGTAATTAATCAATGTAAGTGATTACAAAATAATTAATGTGAGTAATTAATTAGGGATTAATGAAATAAATCATTGTTAGTTACTTTATAAAAATAATTAAGGGATTATTTATTGTGATGGGTGAAGGTTAATTAATTTGTGTAAAATAAAATTAGTTAAGAGTGATTAATTAAGATGGATAAGTAAAGGATGACTAATTAATTTGGTTGTAATTGATTAATGTTAAGCAAAGGTAATCTAAGTGACTAAAGAATAGTAATTAATTTAATTAGAGATAAATTAAATTAATTTTGGAAACAATCAATCTTGCTTATGAATGAAGGGATGATGTTAAATGTCTTGAATTGATTAATATCTCTGATATGAAATGCATAGTGATATGATATGTTTTGAGTGGACAATTATATTGTGGTTATCTATCAGTAATAAAATGTTGTGTAAAAATGTGACATCTTTTATTTTAAGTTGAATATATTTCACTTGAATAATCTGGGTTAACATGGCCATTGAATTCGAAGAGACCGGAGTTGGGTATTAGTTAATACCCGAAACCACTTCGATTTTTTATAAATTGATATGTGAAATCAATAGGATGAAATAGAACGATTTAAGTGAATTGGACCATTTAACCTAAGATTTGGTACTTAGAAATTGAAGGATGAAATAAGTGGTGTCTAAAACAATTTGTGAATCTGAAATTGATACAAGTACCCCGGGTTTATATAAGTTTTATGCTTTTGTATTCCATGTTAGATGGGTTTACTCACGCTGGTTTCCAGCCTGACCCGGATGTTACTTTGATGTAATGCTCGGGTCAGCCCGAGTATTACAGATTTGCAGTTAAGGACATTCTGGAGCTCAGGAGGAGAGCTGGAGGACAGGAATGTATAGAGTGTTTATCCGCTGTGATATATATTGTTATTTATCTGGGACAAGTTATTTTAACTGTCCAGTGATTGTGTAAATATGGTTACTCTGATGTATTAAAATGTAATCAACTGATATAGTTTTTCCTTTGTAAACTGTTGTTTTATGTGATATTATATTTTGATCCACTGCGAATGTGAGATTCTGTGTTCTTTTATGCTTTTTCTTCTATCTCTTTCTTTCTTTACTAACTACTTGGAATTTTCGAGATTGAAATTTCCGGGTCTTTACATTTGGTATCAGAGCCAGGTTAAGCGAGAACCTTGGCTCTGGTGGGATTACTTATTAAGGATAGGATCAATAGTACCCTAGAATGAGTTGAGTGTGTGTGTGTGTGTGTGTGTGTGTGTGTGTGTGTGTGTGTGTGTCTATATATATATATATATATGAGAGAGAGCGTACTTGTTATTTTCTTATATAAAGATTTTAAATGATTTTATATAAGATTATATTTTAATATATAAAGCAATATTTTTCTAATATTAAGTTAATTGGTTATTAAATTATTGGAATTAAATTAAAAAGTAATAGAAATACAACCAAATTGAAACTAAATAAAGATAAGTTTGAAATGGACTCAAACTAAAATTAAAATCTTCAATTTGGAGAAGAATTTTCAGAATAAGATAATAATGAATAGTTTCCAGATATGGTAAACTTGGTTATTATCATATATGGTTGTTGTATTTAATAATGAAAATTTTTAAGGAGGTTACATTTAGGTAAGTATGACTTATAAATTGGAACTGAAGATGATCTAAATTTTGAAGTTTTGAATCTAGATCCAGAATTTGAAAATTTGTTTCAAAGTGATATAGAAATAATAAATAATTTAATATATTTGAATGAAGAGGTTCTATTTCAAACAAGAGTAGTTTGAAAATTTAAAGGAATATGTTTTGAATTAAAACCTAAGGTGGTTTAATTTTAAAATTTGGTTTGGTGGGCCAAGAAGTAAATATGTATATATGTGTGTGGATATACATAATATTTTGAAATAAACTCTAAAGTGATGAGTTTTGATTTTCCCTGAACTGCGATGTGAAAACCCAAAGTGATAAGTTTTTGAACTTATATGTGGGAAAGAATTTTGAAATTTGAAGTGGGAATTCAAGTTTGAGTAAAGTTATGGGATTTAAATTGAATTTAATTTGGAAGAAGTTAAATAAGTTTGAACGAACAACCTGAATTGGAAATTTCAAGATGCAATTGGAATTTAACTTGGGAAGTTAAATGGTTAATTTGAATATGGAGTTTGTGTGATCTCAAAATGGGTTTGAGATATGAAAATTTAAAATGGATGGATGTTTTAAAATAATTTGAATGATACCATCCTTTTTTATTAATAATCTTTAAGCTGATATTGGATTTGTTTAAATGGATGAAGAAATGGGG
Source organism: Allium cepa (assembly GCA_030765085.1). Taxonomy (NCBI): domain Eukaryota; kingdom Viridiplantae; phylum Streptophyta; class Magnoliopsida; order Asparagales; family Amaryllidaceae; genus Allium; species Allium cepa. The sequence continues at coordinate 222,659,140 of CM060945.1, forward strand.
TGTGGTAATATATCTATTATTAAGATAAAATGAAATCATTTTGGATTTAAGATTTGAATGTTTAAGATAAAACTTCAATGGTTTGATTTCAAAATTGAAATTTGGTGATAAGTTGAATTTCAAAGATTTAGTTGTTTAAAAAGGATTTGGATTATTATTACTGGAACTTTGAAATAGGTTAAAAAAATGGAATTTGGATTCAGAATTAAACGGTTTAAAGATATAAGTTGATTTGATTTAAAGGATTAAATCAACACTTAAAACTTAGCTCGAATCTATAATTCGAAATGGTTTAAAGTTGAGATTTAAATTGAATTAGTTTAAATTGGATTTGATTTGAATTAATTAGAATTGTGCTTGAAGATGTATAAGTTTAAAAATTCAAATGGAAAACTTGAATTGGATTAATTTGAAATGAAATTAAAGCTGAATGAGTTCAAATTCAAATGGGAGTTGGGATTAATTCAAATTGGAATTGATATGAATTGAAATGGGTTCAATTTGAAATTAGTCCAAATTAATTTGAATAATCTGGAATTGTGATTAAAGTTGAATAGGTTTAAAATTCAACTGGAATTTGATTAGGAAATGGGAAAGAAATTGAGAATTAATTCAACTTGAATTGGGATAAATCAATTTCAAGGGAAATTGAAGTTATTAAAAATTTAAATGGAATCAATTTAAATGGAATAATTTAAATGGAAGTGGAAATTTAAAATGAATTGATGGGAATGGAGGTTGGGAATTGAACAGTTTTGACTCTGGACTATTTTCAAAATAAAATTGTTTTAGTACAAATCTATTTTTCCAAACTATTTACTATACAACTTTTCTTTTTAAACCTAAAACTATCTTATACTTGTTTTACAATTATTTTTGGAACTATTTAACAATTTTTCAATTGTTTTACAAACTAATTACTGTTTTTCAACTACTTTGTAACTAATTACTATTTTGTAGCTATTTTGCAATTATTTAAAAAATTTATAACCATTTGACTATTTTTCAACTATTTTACAATTACTTAACTATTTTGCACCTATTTTACAAACTAATAATTATTTTTCAATTACTTATCTATTTTTAACTTTTTAAGCTATTTTCTAAATTTAAATTGGACAGAGCTTAAACTGTTTATGATTGAATACCCAATTGAGATAAGAATAGAGGTGATAATCCAAATGGGATTGAAGCAATTGTGAATAAGTGAATGAAAATTAAAGTGAATGTGAATAGAAAAGAGATTGTTTTGGCTAATAACCAATGCGGATAAGTACGTAGGATGTACATATACTATTCTGCTCGCATAGTGGTTTGATCCAAATTCGAGCACAGAATTTCGAGATAGTTATATCTATCCGAGTTGGAATTTTCCACTCGATTTTTGAAGACGAACCTGAATATGGATTATTGATTGGTTCTGGATATTCTCTACCATAATTATGACTATGCAAGGAGAATGACGGTTTCTGATCAAGAAACCAGATCTGTGTCCGCACTAGGAAGTCGGGTGGACGATACTAGTTCGGAAGTGAAATTGTGTGATCGAGTGAGCGATCAGATTGATATAGCGTACGGATGATATGTGTACATCGTACGGGTTTGAATGAAATTAAAACTGGAAATTTGTGGATAAGAAATGTGAAATAGTTTTTGAAATGAAAGGTATATTTTGTGAAATATATGATGAAATAAAATAGAAATTGGATATTTCTATGGTAGAAATTTGCTTTATGAAAGTGATAATATAGTCAATGACTTTATAGAGTAATCAAATTTGAATATTTTATTTGGAATAAACAAAGTTATGTATTTTTGTTATATAAGGTAAATCTCCCTTTGTGAATCTATAGCCAGAAGAAAGGGGTTTTTAAAAATAATTGAAGTATAAAAGAAGTTTTATACAGGTTTGAAATGATCCAAAGTTTTAAAAAGTTATATATATATCTATATATATAAAGGATCTTTTGAGAAAGATTTTGAAGGAAAGGTTTTTGGAACCTTTGGATTTGGAATAGGCTTTTGATTTTTGAGTAAAATCAATATTGAAATTTTGAAAGCCTTATTTGAGAATTATCGATTTTGGGATAATCGATTTTGTGTAAAGGAGTTTTTTTATGAGATCCATACTAGGTGTATCATTTGGAAGATACTATATGTGTACAGTATAAAGTGTTTTGATAATAGCTCTAGGGAAAAGGCGCTTCCTTGAAATGAACTTCTCAGGAGTGTCACCGGGTGGTGCTGCCTTGAGACCCAGGGGGGCTCTAAAGTTGATCTTGTGAGGAATCCGGACAAAACTAGTTCCTGTGGATTAGAGTACTATGTGCCATAGCGAAAGTCGTGTGTGCCACTGAGAGCCAATAGTCTGCGTTTCATTTTATATCGGTAGACTACGACCTTTGTAGGAGTGGAGAAGTTTCATTTTGACAGCGAAAAGCGTGTGTGCCGCTGAGAACCAACAGTTACATGGACTTTTGCTGCAATGGCAATGTAACCCTGGAATGTAACTGCAATCTGTTGTGGGTTCCACGACGTAATCGAGGGGCACGAAGTGCCTACAGTTACATGGACTTTTGCTGCGATGGCAACGTAACCCAGGATGTAACTGCGACCATGGATGGGAGTGATGATTTCCAGAGCATTCACACCAAAGATATTTCCTCTATTTTCAAAAATGTTTTTGATACTTTCAATAAAATTAATTTCCAAGTATTTTCTATATTTTCAATAAAATTATTTTCTAAAGCATTTTCACTGGGTGTTGAAAATGGGTCTGTTAAGTACTTATAGATTTTCAGTCTTACGCCTGATCAACGTATGACCGAATTTCTGTAAGAATAAGGATGGACTTATTGAAACATCGAGTTATAAAATTATTTTTATAAAAACTATTTTAGTAATATTATATCTGATTTTAAAGATGATCAAAGGAAATTTATTTGATTTTAAGCGTTTTAAATAACTCTGGCTTCGTTCCTTTTCGAGGACGAAAAGATTCTAAGGGGGGAGGAATGTGATAACCCGAATTTTCAGGCATATGATAATTAGATGATTAATTGAATTTTTTATGGTTGAACAGATAAACTTTGATAATTAAAAATATATATGGATGTATATAAATGGATTTGAGCTATAATAAATACTAATTTCTGAATGGATATTTTAAACAGTTGGAAATACAAGCCCTTCAATCTAATTTCAACAAATTTAAAAGTATGATAGTTTAAAAAGGATTTAAATAAAAGATTAAAATCTTTTTCTTTTCTACTTGAAATAAAACATAACACATAAAAATAAATGTAAAGACATATATTATTAAAAACATAAGAAATATATAAAATTAAGGCTCTAAACATTTGTAAGTATTATGATACACGAAATGAACATTTGTAGCATTTATAATACATATAGTGACAAGTGTCATTAGATTCTTTTCTTTAATAATAATAATTCAAAGAAAAACAAAGTTATACATATCATTAAATTTCCTCTATTATCATTTTTCTTTTTCTCATAAACAAAACTTAGCAAACAAAGTTCTGTAAACCCAAATACAAGCAGCTCAGAGGAAAAAAAAGAAGAGAGAAGAGGAAATTGACAACAGAACCTGAAGGAAAATCAAGTACAAAATCAAATCATCTAAAGCCTGCATTTTTTTCAACTTGAGATAATGAAGCCAACCTGAAATCAAACATAGTTCAAATACAACTTCAATCTGAGCAATTCAACAACAAAACAGTACTGATTAACAAGTATAGCAATTTCAGATCAAAGGAATTTAAAGCTAGAACCAGAAATAAGTTCATTGTCCCTTATTTGGTGAGTAAACTACCATTCAAATCAATCTGTATCTTGATCATTATGCATTAATCAGTGAAGTTTGGGATGTAAAGTTGCTTGCATGTATACTTATACCTGAAATTGATGCATGCATGTTTGAAAAGAAGAAGAAAAAAATATTTACTCTGTTTAAACCTAATACTGTGAGTAATCTATGCTTAAACAAATTTTAATATGAATTCATATGGTAAATGTTGAAAGCAAAATTTAGATGCATGTTTGAAATTATGTATGTAAGTTTGCGTAGTTCTAGAAATATGTATATATGAAAGCAGGAACCTGTATACATGTATGAAGACATCTGTATCACCTCTGTTTTAAGTTCAGAGTTCAAAATTTAAATCAAAAATTCAAATTCTCCCTATCTAATCTCTGTTAGACTTAGGATTTCAAACAAATTATGTTTGTTTACATATTTACTAAGATTTAAAATTATTTTTAGGTGAAATAATTTAGTACAATTTTGGAAATATTGAAAAAGACAGTGAAAAATTATGAATAGGTAAAACTCAAGTATAATAATTCTTGGATTCACCTATATAATCATAATCTCCATTAGAAACCATGATTTTTCGAAGTTAAATCAAAAATTTTAACTTAGAATCGGAAGAGAATTTATGTGATGAACGGATTTTGGATTTAAAGCTTTCTCCGGTGATCGACGGCATTGTTATGAATTGGGTCTTGGCTGTAACGAGCTGGGGGCTTGACAAGGTTGGGAAAAATAGTTGAAGCCATTCTAGTTCGTCGAGGCATTGAGATTTGGTCAATGTAGGGTTTTCGAGTGGTTTTTATCAAGATCGGAAAGATGGTTACCGCTCCATCGTAGGAGCACCGGAGGAGGCCGGTCATGGGGGAAACAAAGGCTTGGGTCGGGGCGAGGTTTCAGACGAAGTTTTGTGTCATCTGGAGGCGGGGATCATCAACGGCAAGGAAGAGTTGATGATAGTGTTTAGTTCCAGTTTTGTTCGAATATCTCGATTTTCGATTGAATGTCGAATTTTGTATTCTGGGTTATCGAGGGCAGTGGAGAAGTTGCCGATGATTTATGGAAGGTCAGAGAAGGAAGTCAGAGGAGGTTGGTCGCGTGTACACGTGCACGATGCACTGATGTATATGTGGAGTTTTTCTTCTGTGATGTTGCTGTGATGTATATGTGGAGTTTTTCTTCTGTGATGTTGCTGTGGAAGTAAGAAGAAGAGGAAGAGTGGACGCGGGATATGTAATTAAGTTGTTTATTAAAGGATTAATACGTTTTTGTATCATATGTTAATGACAAGAGATTTTGGGATTTATTTAGAAGTAATAAAGATTTAAAAGGGTTATCTTATGATAAATTAAGATTTTGAATTTTAGATTAAATAAAATTGATAAGTAACAATAAAAGTAACTAATTTAATTAATTGATGATTTAAAAATAGTTAATTAAGTAATTACAAGATAATTAATTAGAGATTAATTAATTCATATTTCGGGATAAATTGATTATGTAATTAGAGATTAATTACTTAATTGAAGACTATTTATTGTAATTAGTTAAAGAATTAATTAGGAAATTAATTAAGAGTTAGTTAATTAATGAGGGTGATTAATTAAAGAATAATAATCAATGTAAGTGATTACAGAATAATTAATATGAGTAAATAATTAGGGATTAATGAAATAAATCATTGTTAATTACTTTATAAAAATAATTAAGGGATTATTTAATGTGATGGGTGAAGGTTAATTAATTTGTGTAAAATAAAATTAGTTACGAGTGATTAATAAAGATGGATAAGTAAAGGATGACTAATTAATTTGGTTGTAATTGATTAATTTTAAGAAAAGGTAATCTAAGTGACTAAAGAATAGTAATTAATTTAATTAGAGATAAATTAAATTAATTTTGGAAACAATCAATCTTGCTTATGAATGAAGGGATGATGTTAAATGTCTTGAATTGATTGATACCTCTGATATGAAATGCATTGTGATATGATATATTTTGAGTGGACAATGATATTGTGGTTATCTATCAGTAATAAATTGCTGTGTAAAAAGGAGACATATTTTATATTAAGTTGAATATATTTCACTTGAATAATCTGGGTTAGCATGACCTTTGAATTCGAAGAGACCGGAGTCGGGTATTAGTTAATACCCGAAACCACTTCGATTTTTTATAGATTGATATGTGAAATCAATAGGATGAAATTGAACGATTTATGTGAATTGGACCATTTAACCTAAGATTTGGTACTTAGAAATTGAAGGATGAAATAAGTGATGTCTAAAACAATTTATGAATTTGAAATTGATACAAGTACCCCTGGTTTATATAAGTTGTATGCTTTTGTATTCCATGTTAGATGGGTTTACTCACGCTGGTTTCCAGCCTGACCCGGGTGTTGCTTTGATGTAATGCTCGGGTCAGCCCGAGTATTACAGATTTGCAGTTAAGGACGTTTTGGAGCTCAGGAGGAGAGCTGGAGGACAGGAACGTATAGAGTGTTTATCCACTGTGATATATATTATTATTTATCTGGGACAAGTTATTTTAACTGTCCAGTGATTGTGTAAATATGGTTACTCTGATGTATTAAAATCTAATCAACTGATATAGTTTTTCCTTTGTAAACTGTTGTTTTATGTGATATTATATTTTGATCCACTGCGAATGTGAGAATCTGTGTTCTTTTCTGCTTTTTCTTCTATCTCTTTCTTTCTTTACTAACTTCCTGGAATTTTCGAGATCGAAATTTCCAGGTCATTACAGTTGTGTTCCTTCAGAGTGGCATCCCATTCGGCCGAAATAGTGGTGTTTTGGTGGCCCATCTCCTCAACCAAAGCGTAATGAGTCTGTCGCATCCTTTCCATGGATTGATTTGCCTCGTCGGCTTTCTTTATGGCCTTAATTTCCGATTTACAGGAAGATTCGGCTTTATTGTTTAGCAACTGAATTGTACGGTGCTTTTGGGCGAGGTCGGTTTCTAACTTCTCAATTGTTTTTGCTCGCTCAAAAGCCACCGCCGTTGCTTTATCCGCTCTTTCATTCACTATTTGTATTAGGTGTAAATATCGTGTATGTAATCATGCATCATTTGCTCCGCCTCAGCTGGAATTTTCTTTAAGTGTGGAGGTTAGATAAAGCTGTCGAAACAATTGGTCAAAAAATCTTTTCTCAACTGGGCGATTCTGATCGCTCCTTCCCCAGCGCGCTCAGTAACCGCTTGTTCAGTGATGGTGGGAGCTTCAGCCTCAGTCCTACGACGCTGCGAATCAGACATTGGAACTTAAGAAGATGGTTTTTGGCGTGGGGGATCCAAGGGTTGTCCATCATAGCCGGAGGGTTGTGTCAGAGCTCGAGGAGGCAGAGAGCGTGATCGGGAGCGATATCTATTTTCTCTATCTCTATCCCTCTCCCTTTCATAACGCCCTTGGCTAAAATAACCGTGATCGTGGTCTCTTTCGGCTTCCCTTCTACCGGACTCATAGTATGAACTGGATGACTGCCGCACTGAATAGAGACTTCCAAGAATAGATTCTCGTCTATTCATCGTATTTGTACAGTAAATGAAAAACAGAGTTAGTAATCTCTAGGAGTGAACAACTTAAGATTGGAAATCGTGTAGTGCCGTGAAGTGTGTATGCATGTGCAACCTCCCGACCAACCAGTTATGTCGTCCACACTCATGGGAAGAGACTCGCTTAAATCTTGAGCGCTGTCAAGCCCCCCAATCCGGTGTCGTGATGAAGCGACACATAGTCTAAAATTAGAATATCGACGAGTCTTTCGAAAGGATTCTCCGTTTGCAAGGGAGGAGCTTCCGAGATAACAACTTCGGTAGTCGGCAGAGACACAACTATGGATTTCCACCGAGAAGACTTATGATGTTTATGGGCAACCGCCTTGCCTTTCCTCCTTCCGTCTAAGTCCCGAGAACTATTCGAAGGTCCGACTATGGGTTCATCTTCAGGGGAGTATCTTCTCCGTCGCCCTCCTCAACTATTACAATTTCGGGTGCCATGCGCTTGGGCCGTTTTGCCGAGACTACCCTGATCGACCCTTCGAGTCTAATTCTATGATCCTGGTTAATTAACCCAATGGCTCTCAAAATTTTGTCTGTCAGCACCGAATCGATTTCTCTCATTTCACCCGACACCTCCTGCAGAATCCGTATATTATTTCTTTAAAATAGGCACCATCGGGTCATGGAATTGCGGCTGCAAAAGAAAAAGAATGTTAGGCTCAGCATCGGTTACAACAATCCCATAAGCTACTAGAGACATTGTGTTACTTACGTCTAACTAACCATCGCCTAGCAAACCCTGGCTGGCATCGAACGTAAAACCACTCCGTTTTGAAGTAGCTAAGCCTAGTCCAAGATCTCGTCACCACTTAACAATTCCTAACTGCCTTTGAAATGTGAATGAAGGATTGTCTCCCCAACTCTTGATGTTGAACAAGTATCTGACTTCTTCCGGGGTGGGGGATCGAAAGAGATGTTCCATGAAAACGATGAATAGATGGAATAGCAATGCATATCCATTTGGACGTAACTGCGAGGGAGCGATTCCAAAGAAAGATAACACCTCCCAGATATATTGGTTGAATGGAGGGAGTGTTCTACCTGTGCACAAATGTCTATTAAAGGCGGTAAACCCTTCTGGGAGAGCATGTGGTCTATCATTCAGTCTCGATAATAAGACGTCATCCAATAACAAACCGTATCTTAAGCATATTCGTCCCAACATATCTTCGGAGACATTGGATGATACAGAATCTTGTGGATTCCCGATGAAGCTTACTCCTGGCATCTCGTCCGATGCTAGACCTATAACTTCGGCCGCAATGGTCGGCATATCTATTATTAGGGAATCTATTATTGGAGAAGGTGAACTTTGAGACTCCTGCTGCTGAGAACTTGTAGATTCCATAACTAAACAACTCATCAAAAACCATCATTAGATGATAATAAGCTCATGTGTTCTCCAGTGTGAAGTGCATGAATGCGTTATGCAGTGCGGTACTACATGATACTTAAGAAATTTTGCGAAATTTGGGAAAATGTCTAAACAATAAGACTTCGAAATTCAACTAGAGTGGCCGTCATCACTGACCGTCACAACCATGCCATTCAAACTTAGAAGAACGATCCATGTTGAAGTTTGTGAAAATTGGTCAAGTTACAGTTCCATCAACGAGCTTTGGAGGGAAGTCACATATGCGATGAAATTGTTAAGTCCAACTTTTCAAGGCAGAAGCTCGTCGGAGTGAAGTGTTCAACTATGCATGAAGTTTTGCATCCATCGAAGTCCAAACTTGAATTTTTCCTTGCAAAAGCCTTGAATTCATATCCATCAAGGAATCTCCTTTCGTATCAGTCTGGAGCTTTCACTTCGAGTCGATCAAAATCCATTGGCTTCGTATCGATCAAGTCACATTGACTTCGCATCGATCGGGTTACAACGAAGTTCGTATTGGTCAAAAATTACCAGTTTTGTATTGATCCCAAACCATGAAATTTGTATCGATCACCTGTTGCGGGTTTCGTACCGCTGGAGACTATTCGATTTCATATCAATCGTCTCCGATCGATACGAACTATTATCACTCCAGATCGACACGGAGTCCGTTCTTTCAACGATCGATTACTCACTAACACAAATCTCATGCCCAGAGTCGATACGAAGCCAAGCTCTCTCTTCCCTTTCATCGATACGAAATTAAAGCTATGCATCCCTTCTCACTTCTTCTCCAAACGGCCTAAACGCCATTACTGCTCGATCAACCTCACTCTAACCCAATTCCAACATCGACGACGCCGGAATCGACCACGGCCTTGGATGGAATGGCATCAGGTTTCAAGTCTCATAATTTTTAGATGGACTCAATTGGTTAATTACCTAGTTCGAATGGATTGGGTTAAGGGTTAAACACCGATTGTTTTGGAGGTAAAGACTTCTACAGTTCCTTTTGTTTTCTCGAATTTACAATCGATACGAAGGCAAATGTGAAAGTGATGGCAAGTAGAAAATTTGGCTAAGTCCAAAATGCATTTATACGAACTCATGACCAGGAAAGAAACGATTCGCCTCCCAGTAACCAAAGCCTATTGGAGCGGTCACAAGTTCCATTGATACAAAGAAGCTTATTCGTGTCCATCAATCTAGAATGTTCTGAAGCGTAGCTGTTCATGTCCATCAACTATCGATCCCATATGTTACATCGATACCGAAAATCTTTTCAAAATTACACATCGATCATTCTGTCTCGTCGATAAGAAATTCAAACTTCGCATCCATCACTTTGATGACTACAAGAGCTAGTATCCATCGATGTGAATTGTCTCCAATACCACCTGCTTCGCATCGATGGCCATTGATACAAAAAATATACCCAACTTCTCAAGTCAATCCAGGAGAGAATCAATATAAAGAAAAGGCTTAAAACAACTGTGGATCATTGTTACAACTCGAATTTCACATTGATTCAGGAGAGGATCGTTACGAAATTCGATAAAAAAATTGACAACAACTCGTGAACGTATGAATGTTAACGAGAGTCAGGTTAACATACATGCATGTATGTCAGACTAATATTCAATTTTCAAAATTTACAGAAGTCGAACGCCCACCTGGCGACAATTACGACAACAAACAACAGTTTTCTATCATTCGATACTTAGTTACAACAGTGCACAATACAACAATTAGCAGTCAACAATTCATTATTTGTACTACTGAAGATCAATCAAAGGTTACATCTTTCGACGAAAAGACAACAATCGTTCAGACAAGTCAGATAAAACTGTTCAAAATGAAGATTGTAGCTTTTCAAAGCACGTCATGTCCTCATAAGATGTACTTTGAGGAGAAAATGTTATTCCACCTTTTGGCAAGGCCTTGACACCAAGAAATTGACTAGGAATCAATGACAGTTCATCCCGAAAAACAGTATGCACGGGTTCACTATGGATGCTGGTAAATTTTGCCTAAGTCCGGATCCAGCTACGATTAACATGATGCGACAATCAAAGCTATGAAAGTCAATGTTTCAAATCTTTCGGAGTTCATATGCTCGAGTTACGATCGATGCAAAACCAATAAAATCAACTTCGTTCATTTCCATTTGGGTTAGCTCTCTTCGTATCCATCAAGCTCGTTCCCCTTCGTATCCATTAATAGTCATCGTTTTGTATCGATTCCATTTCTACACACTTTATATCGATCCTCCCATCCATGCATTTCGTATGGATCAGCCAATAATCGATACGAAGAGCACATGACAAATCGATATGAATGTCGTCACCTTCCATCGATACGAAGCGGCCTACAATTGTCGAAGACAAATATCGATACGAAGTGGAGTACAGGACATCGATATGAAGTGGAGTGCAACAGAAGCGATACGAGGTGGAATGCACAACATCGATACGAAGAAAACACATTCAAGTGGGAGACTCGGTCACTCGGCATAAAAAGTGGACCAATCCTAGAAGCTAGCGACACGTTATAACATCACATGTCCAGAAGTGATGCGAAAAGGTAGCGATGCGAATTCAACAGCATTCGAAAAATCCAAACTTACATCGATCATAACTCAAAATCTACAAGTCCGAATGACACAAAATTTTCACAGGAGCTTGCGTACATCTTAAAGAATGTTCACGATCGATCCCGACTTGGTTGGACTAAATCTTGATCGATACGAATTGCGTTCGTATCGATCATGGATCGACTCCAAACGGTCAAGGATCGATCGTGTGGGCACGCCCACGTGAGAGAAGAGGTCTTACGTGATCTGAGCGGGATATTTGCAGCCTAGCCTATAAATAGCAGCCCGAGACCTACTGAAAAAGGACTTTTGGGCTCCTCGACGTCCAGATTCTACCGAAATCATCGTTGTACTCAAATTCTACTGCTGTAACACGTTGTAATCAGCAAGCAAAGATTAAGAAAATCAACAATTTCATAGTGGACGTAGGCCATACACCGAACTAATCTAAATCTGTGTGTTTCTGTGTGTTTATCTTGTTTACCGATTGGTGTGTGTTAAATCTTCCTCCTTTTCCATTTATATTTTTCATTTTATCTCTTCAAACACATATGAAGAGCGTTGTACCCAATTTGGATACAAAATAGGTACTCTTGCACCAAATTTGAGATATGCTTGTGAATAGCATTCGGAGTATGTGTAACGGGAATACTGTTTCAAGCGGCTTCAGCAGTGTTATTTATGCTCATATCACATGGCTAGTGCATCATGTACTGTGCAGTTAAAGCACCCTGTCACTCCATAGCGTTTGAGGTGCGAAAAGTTGTAGCGCAGATATATAGGGGATGTAGTAGGGTATAGCGGACGACTTTAAAAAGAGAAATGATGAACATTCTACATTAAAAAAGGTGCAATTATTACTTATTATTTCCCACCAAGCAAAACAAGTTATAATAAAGTAAAGATAAACAAAGTTGACACTTAAAAAGTTAGAACTGGTTATAATAATCGACCGCATATATCATTGTTACATCAACTTTGAAGTTACCATAAAACTTAAAAGCAAGACATCAAGAAAAATGCTTATTATAGGAAAGGGCATATATCGTGGCAACAAAATCGGGGATATAGTGGATTATTGCCACAATATCAGGGATACTCTCGGATCCGCTATATAGGTCCGCTCTATAGGAATAGCGTTGCCCCAGAAGTCCGCTATGAGATATATCGAGGATATATTGTGGTAATGTCGGTGAGTTGACTGCACAGATCATGTATGACCATCTGTCTTTGCCTGAATGCCGTAAAATTGCTGCATTGGCTTCCTTCCTTTACTTGGCTCTTGTTGGTTACAAAGCTGCTCTCCCTTGTTTCTCTGTCAATTTTTCATCATCTCTCTGCATACTCCCTTTCTCTTTTTTAACTAACCAATTGACGTTTCTACTTCTAAACTACCTATTCTTGAAATTTCCAAACGTTTTTCTTTTTTACACACACCGTGGATAGATCACGTAACGCTTGTATACGTACTTTATAAACTATTCAACAAAATAGGGTACTGTAATTATGATTGTTATTTCAGAGTGCTTTTTATGAAAAGAGCTTTTTTGTGTGGTATTAATATTTTTTTGTTTATACATTCGATATGTTTTAGTTGTTTCTTTTTTTGAATTAGTCACTATTTCTTTACATGATTTTTTTGTACATCTCTCGTAATTTGTTTATTTTGCGTGATCATATGAAATGAGGGAATGCATGCAATGCATGATTCTTTGATTTCAAAATATCCTCCGTTCACGTATGCTGTTTAATTCACTTACCATAATATAAGTAATCATAGAAAATGCATATATACATTATATTATAAATCTCAAATAATGTTATGTAAGTTTCATAAACAAAAGTAATGCCCAAATATATAACACTGATTAATCATTATATTATAATAACAAAAATAATATTACACAAATCTACGTAGATGGATATCATCTCTGTATCATATCAAATTACTAAAAAAGTCCATATCAACAATGAGTCATTTATATTACCAAAATGAATATAAATAAAATATGAGATCAGAAATTAAAGAGTAATAAAAATAGATTATCCAAATAAATGAATTAGTTATAAACAATGAAGCTTTCAAAACATATAACTTTTAGATAATGAGATTGATATTAAAAAATGAATTATAATAACATATTATAAAGTTAATCAGTAAATTAATTATCCAAACATCCACATAATTTAATATTCATCATAAATTAGCAAACGTATTCCAACTCCTTAAAATAATTTGTGAATTTGAATCTTACACATATATATAATTTCATAATTTTCTATATCTGAATACTATTTTTTTTAATTATAAAAGTATTCAACTCAATTATTTTTATTCATGTCAAATATATACACATTTTCTAAACTTGAATTATATACATAATAAGATTTTATAATATCGTTTAATAACAATAAAATATCCCTTAGGTAAAAACTCACGTCGTATTTTAGCAAAGTAATAATAAATTCATTTGGTTATTGAGTAAACTAGAAAGTTGCATTTACATTATATATATATATATATATATATATATATATGTATAACAAATATTTAGCTATATTTTAAAGGAAGTTTATGTCTCAAATGCAAACTTACATATGCAGCAACACACGAGTCGTGTATACTAAAAATAAAACAAGCATGTATAAGGGCATCTCCGACAACTCACATTTTATGAAATGTGCACTAAAATGGTGCTCCAATAGAGTGCACATATTGTGACAGTGCAAATTTGGGGTAGTATAGTGTGGGGATACAGACGCTTGTTGAACAAACGTCCACTAATACCACTCTCCAACAGCCAACGACTACTTTCCTTTTCCCATAATGGCTGCTTTCATTATTCATAAACACCTCATCTTCTCCTTTTCCTTTCATAAAAACCATTCTATCCCAATTACAATCTTCCTTCTCCCACTAATCTCAATTCAAAATGTTTTCTGGCTTCAACGTTGATGTTGCAAGGTGTAGTTTTGAAGGATATGATTTACAAGACGTTTCGACTTCGATTGGCGGAACGGTTACAAATGGAAGTTGGAATGCTGTGGAAGACCATGATCTTTGTTACATTTGGTGTGCACTCTCAACCGATCCTATTCGAGGTACCGATCAAAGTGGTAAGACTTTTTTGGGGAAAACTTACTAATTGCTTCAATCGCAAGAACATCGATCGTAAAAGAACTGTATCTTCTATCAAAGGCCATCATGGAAAAATAAATCGTCAAACGTAGACATTTGATCCTCAAATGTTCAAGTTAAAGCAAACAAATCGTAGTGGATTCGGAAATGAAACACATTTAGTAAGATTTATTAAATACTCAAACGTTCTTATTTATTAACTGCTATTTTCTAAGTGTTATATTGTATATTTTTTCAGAGAATAGCAGAAAACAAGCTATTTAAACATATCTACAAACCGGATAATAAACAAACACCACATTCTTATCAGTTCATGCACGTTTATGACATATTGGTTGGGCATGTTAAATGGAAATCATTACTACAGAAAACTATCCAAGATGTTAAATCAAATGGCAGTCGTGGTAAAGCTGCTAGAGTTGAAGAAAGCTCTAGTGCTGGAGAATCGTGCAGAAGCTACGGTTTTGGTTCAGAAGAGGACCTAACCGCTAACCCTGCCAAATATCAATTTGTTAGGCCATATTGAGCCAAGCAGCAAAAAAGAAGCAAGCTGCTGAAGCGGATCGGGTAAAAATTAAAAAACTTCTATTTGAATCTGAAGATAGGTACAACCGTGCAATGGAGACTTGAGTAATTCAACACCAAGAAAAATTGTCAAGAATGGATCAACTTCTCATTAGAAATCAATGAATTGAAGATGCACTTATGCTCATGGATATGCCACACATATCAAAAAAACAATGAGAGTATACGAAGCTTAGAAGAAGAGAAATCATAAGACGTAGATGTGAAGAGGGACAGTAACCGCTTTTGTATTTCTAGAACCAATATATCTTTGAATTACTAGTTGATGCATTTGTATTATGAGTTTTTCTGAATTTCTAACACCATTGTATCTTTTCATTACTAGTAGTTGAATTGTATTATGAACTTAAACAAGTGATATTGCATAACATTGATAAAAGATTACGACAATCCATATGTCACATAAAGAAAATAAAACAATGATAATAAGTAACAACACTATACTTAACGGTACCAAAGTTAACAACAACAATAAAGTTTAATACATTTTCACTAAGTGCCAGAAAAGTTCCAAAGATGATTTATTAGACCGTCTCTAAGTTTTCGATGGAGTTGTACATTACGGTACAATATTTAGCTCTCTACATGAAACTCTAGTTCTACCGCGCTTCCAATCATATCTTCGTGCCAATCATCTGGTGGTGTTGGAGCATCCTCGTATATGTGATCTTCTTTCACGTCTCGTTCATCCTCTAAAATCATATTATGTAAAATAACACAAGTGTACATTATTTTTGTCGTTTTATCCGATGACCGGAGCCTACATGGATTACTGACTATAGCAAATCTGGACTGAAGAACCCAAAATGCTCTTTCGACATTCTTTCTTTGGCCTTCTTGCATTGATGCAAACTTTGATTGTTTATTGTTTTATGGGTTCAGAATTGTCTTCACAATGGTACTCCATTTGGGGTATATACCATCGCCAAGATAATATCCATGATCGTCGTGTTACCCCCCCAAACTGAAGGTACACGGAGTAGATCTGCCATTTGCCAAATCATTAAATAATATATATCGTCCACTACGTTAAGATCATTGTTAGACCCTGGCTTTATGAAAAAAGCAAGCCATATCCATAAGTCATATGATGCTACGGCTTCAAGATTTATATTAGACCTACGACACTTACCCCGAAATCCCTAGCATACGCCTTCGGACAATTCTTCCACTCCCAAAGCATACAGTCTTTACTATCCAACATTCCGAGTCATTCTTTACTACCATGCATATTCATTAACCTTGCTATGCCAGCCTCCTTTAGTCTTCGTAAGTATTGATCACCGTAAATGTCCACGATAGCTTGACAGAAATACTCCGAACACTCTAGTACCATGCTTTTCGTCAGATGCAAGTTTTCATCTAGAGCATCTACTGGTTTGGCATACGCAAGCATTCTAACCGCGACTATCATTTTTTGAATACCAGCCAATCCCTGAGTACATGATGCATTGGGTTTGAAGATGACATATTTATCATGTTACTTGATACGTTGTAGGATTCTAAGAAACAATGGTCAGCGCATGCGAAATCTTCCTTTCAAATCTTCATCCACGTATATAGGATTTGGAACAAAGTAGTCTTCCATAAGTCTCTCAATGTACCATGAATGTCAACGGTTTTTATACCGACGACCGACAACCGATCCACCATGTTGTCTACTGAACTGACCAACTTGTAGCGCAGCCATAGCTATTAGCTCCCTTTCACGATGAACATGATCTTCCATCATTTCATCAAACTCATCGCCACTATCATCAAAAAAAAAAAAATTCTTCGACATGCATTTTTGTTTAAGCTTGTAAATGTATTAGATATGTCTTACCACTCATAGATCCTCTTATTTATAAGAATCTTTCCTTAGTTGTACTCACATGCTTGCTTTTAGAAAAAACAAGCATTTATAACAAGTTAGCAGCTAGCATTGATTGCCTTCAACCACTAGCCAAAAAGTAGATTCCTTAGCTGTACTCACATGCTTGCTTTCAAAAAAAAACAAGACCTTTTGCAATATTCCGTCACATCTATGTCCAAAGTGTTTTCACATTTATGTCCAAAGTGTTTTAACATGTAGGTTCTAAAGACTTGGACTCATTTGTTTATTCAATAATTACGTATAACGATAGTCTTTGCATAACAATATTTAATCCATCCAAATACATGAACAATACATGAAACCATAACAAATTACAATTAGCGCAAATAAACTACTAGTTACAATGAAAGTACCATACGCTATAACAAATTACAATTTACGTAGATAAACTAATGGTTACGATCGAACTATATGTTCTCAAGGGAATTTTTTAGATTTCTTATTTCTTATTCCAACTCGTTTGCATACGCTGCGCCCCTTGGACAGAAACGGCCGTCTAACCATTCTACGTTATTGCAACCTTTTTTCCCAGAAGGGACACAATTGGATTGTACGACCTATATTTTCTCCATCTGCCTTGACCACAACCACAACTGCAACCGCATAACCGACGTGGCAACAAAATGGGTATGAATTGACCACTTGGTCATCAGGAGGTTGAAAATTTAGCACTTGGTCCTTCTCTTGCTGTTAAGGAGGTTGAATATCCACTTATCTGTGTATAGGTTGGACAACCCCATGTTCATGTGTATAGGTTGAACATCGTCTTGAAGTCTCAAATGGTCAAGATGTGGGAGTTCACGTTCAATGTCTTCGTAGTGTTGCTCTTGATAATTGATATTCCAATCGACATCGGTATATGGACTCTCGGTAGGAACGTAACCTGCATCAAATTCAATAGACGATGGCCAAGAAGGCATTGTTATGCGGAGTATAATAATGAAGGACTTAATAACTAAAAAGAAGAGATCTTATGTTTATATATAGAAGTCTAAGAACAGTGTAGTAGGCACTACTAACGTGGCTATAGTGTCTGCAAGCAACGTGGCCACAGTGGATGCTCAGAGACGATATTGTTCATCCTTTGTATTCCTACTATAAATGTTTCCATCTGTTATGTTCAACTAAAATGTCCACCAGTAATTGGTCTTCTCCAAAGTTACTCCTGCTTGTGAAAGCTTATATTGAAGTCAATCGCATGCATGAAATTATGGTCCAAACGGACGTGCTTGTAAACCATGAGATGTTTTTTAACATGGTGACTGAAGCTTACAACAATGCTATTGAATACTGGACTAGGCGGTCTTATTTAGAAATCAAAAATACATATGATCTTTTTATGACAGCTTGTGATCGTTATCGCATCACTATCAAGCAGATTGAAGATGAAAATGTTTCTAACTCAAATCATTCTAATTTTGACTCGCTTTACCTATCCCAATACGGGACGGAATTCGTCGGCCATGAAGCGTTTGAACTTCGTCATAGTTGGCTCATGCATTTAGGCTCTGAAAGAGCATTAATACTGGGCGCTTGTACTATGTTTGATTTTCATAAACCTGTATTATGTCTAGTAATTCAATATTGGAGAACTTCCTATTTCATATTTCAAAAGCTATAAAAAAACAAATCAACCAGCATAACATGATACTCAGACATAATATAACACAATGAGAAAACATGAATACATACACCAATCTACCAGCGTAATATAGTACATAGACAACATAGAACACAAATACGATGTACAATGCAGACTAACAAATCATGAACTGAATAAAATCTCTGAAACATATCAGCCAATGTGATGTGAACCACTATCACAGTCTAAAGAGTCATCGTGGTCACCTGCATGAGGCTGGATCTGAATTTGAAGCTGCTGAATCTAAGCCTGCAACGCCCGTATCCGAATCTACAGCTGCTGGTATGCAGTCTGATAAGTATGATGCATAAACTGGGTATATTGAAGCATCATACTATCAAACGCAGCAATCACTCATCTATCGTAATCCATGTACTGAGAAAACTGAAACATATAGAAAAAATTATACATTTACGGAGATTATTTTAATCAGCAGTTAATATGAAGGTTAAAAGTCATACGGACCTGATGAGGCTGATACAAACCGGCAGATGGTATATATCATCATCTGCGGGAACCGGTAACGGATACTCCACAATCTACCCTTGCATATCGTAGGCTCTAAATGAATAAGGAGGTGGGTCCAACGCGAAAGGCTGCGTGTACTGAAATGACGTAGACTCAAAGGACGTAGGCTCAAAGGCAGCTGACGGTGTAGATACTCTACCAGAAAAGGAACGCCGATCAACGTGGTCGAAGTTCAAACCCCGTATGTAATCAGGTAGCGCGTAAGCATGCAGAGCTATCCTAGCCCAAATGAATTAAAATGACCCTGCACATTAAATGCCTCATCATCCATCCATCCATCCTGCGACCCTCGTAGCAGCAATATAGCCTGACCAACCCTAATATCTCCATACATATCGTCCCATGGAAGCAGATACGAAAGAATGCGAATTATACCATATAACTGTAGCCAACAACGCTCCCCCAAATACCATATAAATGGACATATGAAAACCTAAAAGCAAGCCCTCCGCCTCGACAAAGCATACTAAAAAGTGAGTGGATGAGCACCATCAGGCTCCATAAAATGAATATATGACTCCCATGGACGAAATGTAATGTTACCCCACCGCCTCAAGTCCATCTTCTGCCTACTACCTATCAGCTCGTTGTGCACCCCCTGTGCAACACGATGCAAATGCATATCTAGACCCCAACGTCGTAACCGAGGGAAGTAAATATATGGAGTAGTGTGCGCCTCTAGAATAAGTTGTGGTGCATATTGACTATATACCCGTAATACCAAAAAAGGTAGAATGTACCAAAAGCCGTACATCAAGCAAGACCGCTGTTGCGCATATGTATCCAATGCTACGTACAATTAATCAAGAATGATCATGCCGTAATCATAAACGTGTAGACCATCCACATCGACTAATCCAACCAAATAACCAAGTATGATTACACTCTTATTATTACTAAAAAAGGTAAACCCAAAACGATATAATAAAAAGGCACGTATAATTGAAGTGTGCATCTCCTCGGAGATCCTGTAATCTGTAATATAGTGTTGTAGACAAGGAAAGGTAACAACACATCCTTTGACCTTCTCAAGAGCCAAAGCCCGTAAATAAACGGAAAACGACTCAAACTCCTCAAACGACGAATCAAATGGAACAGAATTGCAATCCGGTCGACCAACCTCAATGCCCGTGAGCATCTAACGATGTTAATCCTAACTCAAAATCAGAAAAATGAAAGGTGTGAGTAATAAGCCACAACCTCTCAGTCAGAGACTCTACAATGTTGCAGTCTACATGGACAAATCTAGATAAAGATAGAAAGTCACCGAAAGATAACACAAAAAGTCTAGCCAAAATAGACTAAGGTAACTCATCATAATACTCAGATATACATTTATACCAAGTACCTCGCATAACTATGTGACGAACCTAAATATAATATTTAATATTGTACCTCGCATAACTATGTAACGAACCTAAATATAATATTTAACACTGTTAACCTAAATAAACAAATAACATTTGTATACTGGTGATGTGTTGTGCATCAAATAATAAAGATTTAAAAGTATACCTGTGCCGTCGCTACAGATGAAGTAAGACGATGCGAAATAGTGGCAATAGTGGCTGATAAGTCGTGCAAATATCGTAAACCGTCTGCGATCAGCGTAGCATCCGAAGAAGCATGTACTGGTCTGATATCTACATCGATCACATAACGAACTATCCATCAGTTTGGTCTTAACGACGTATTGACGTAATATTTAATAAAAAACATAAAACTAAAAGCTTTAAAAATTAAAAACTTTTAAATTAACGTACGAAATGAGAAAGTGGGGTTTTAGCGTCTGATATAGACGCTAACTTCATGGGGTCAGGTGCTTTATGAATAAGCGCCTAAACTAAAACAATTAGAAATGCTTTAGAAATGCTTTATGAATAAGTGCCTAAACTAAAACAATTAGAAAAACAAATGACTCCGACTTTTATACATTTTGTAAGTTTTGAGGCCAAAATTGTTGAAGTTGCTCTAAGTATGCATTCGTAAGTGTAGTTCAAATGTTAAGACCAACATAGCAGATTGCAAGACCAATAAAAAATGCAATCAGGCAAACAAATAGTCACAGCAATGAACTAGCACAAGGAAAGGCAGGTAAATGTCATGGTGCACTCTTGAACAAATGCTAGTTCAGGCATCAAATTAACATGCCATTGCACATGGCAATGCAAGAAAACGAGAGCAAAAAGGACAAACAAACTTGAAAATAGAAAACTCACCTTCACAGCACCTCATTCTTCTTTTCTTCCCATTCTTCCTCTCCAACAAACACAGCGTGTATGAACCCATCAATAGCGTGCACGAAAATATACTGTTACGGAGCCACAGTTCACAAAATCACCACTCGTCTTTGCTAACCACTCTCTCGTTATCAACCCGAATCACCTACGTAATTGCCAACTCCACCGAGCCCGCGTATCAAATTGCGTCTTTCATCCTCCTCGGCTACAGGCGATAAACATTATGACTCCATCATTAACCGCACTCTCCTATATTTGGAGCTGTGATATTCCTCTCGACCGCGAATCCAACGCAACAGCCGCTTCGACCTAACTCCACCAGAATTCTCCCTAATACTTAACCCTAGTTTGGTACCCACGTCTTCGACCATCACCATACTATCTCAAATTTATTCCAAAAATCCCCCATCACTTCAACAGGCTAATACTGCAGACGGCGTTGTTTAATTTTTTGTAAATTTGAGAATTAGTTTCAAATGATACGGCCCTTTTTGTTTAAAAGTAAGAAAACAGAGTATTGATTTTCATCGCTCTTTCATTTCTTGCTTACATAGCGTAGTACAGATTATTGAAAACATTAGAATTCAATATAGAGATTTATAGGAATTTATTAAATTCATTCAGATTTATCTCACAAAGAGAGTTTTGGGGTTTATGAGAATTTTTCATTTTTCTTTGAGTTTACACGTTCGTTGAAGTTGTATTTATAAACGAAGTAGAATCCTCAGGGGAAGGAAGGATGTGGAAAAGGAATACGGGTGAGAACTTGGCTTGTTGGGTTAAATCATATTGGGCTTCGTTCTTAATTTTTCTTTCTTTCCCTTACTTCATACAAAAATTCATAAAACAGTTTATCATTTGATCAAATCTTTACCGGTTTATTTCCAAACCATATTAATAAATTTATCCACTTGTCAA
Source organism: Allium cepa (assembly GCA_030765085.1). Lineage (NCBI taxonomy): Eukaryota > Viridiplantae > Streptophyta > Magnoliopsida > Asparagales > Amaryllidaceae > Allium > Allium cepa. The sequence continues at coordinate 222,681,451 of CM060945.1, forward strand.
AATTAAACTTGGTATTTACAATATTCTAATTCATGGTTATTTCCAAAATAAATTGCTCATATTTCCATATTCAAAATTAATTAATTAAATAAATTACTGAACACTATTGTATTAGAATATTCCTTATCATTTTCTATATCATCCCTAATTATCTTATTATAAAATTCTGCTATTTTAAAAATTCAAGTTATTCATTATAAATCGCATCAATCCATTTTTTTAATTATTATTATTATTATTATTATTATTATTATTATTGTTATTATTGTTATTACTATTATTATTTATTTTTATGAATTAACCCTAAAAATCGAGTTGACGTAGGCGCTTCGACCCCGTTGACATCCCTGTTTCTAAACACAATATCGTCACCCACGGTTTTGAGTTGCTTTGCCGCAGCTTCGTCTTCGACAACAAAACAACTCTCATGCATAGCATGCTTCAAAGGACGTGTACCTCTCCATCTCATTCCAGCTCTTCGCGGTTGAATGAGGTTCACTAGAAATTGTGTTAATGACCAAACTTTTTCCAAGCCGCCTAGGCTCGTCATCACTTGGCCCAAGTGTGAAAACAGAACTGCTAAACAAATTTTTGGGTAGCTGATCGAAAGATGATATGGATCTCGGTGGTAGCCGAGTGAACCGCATTGCTGCGACACCTACAATAAAAATTGGAAAACAGCGACACCTGACGGCATCCGTTGCCCTAGTCGTGTCAGTTGTTATTCATACTTCGAAAAGTGTTGCCTCAGATCCATCATTCCACTATTGGATAGCATCGCGAACCTCCGGGTGTACTCTTCATGCAATATCTCTTTGGTGAATGAGTTCCTACTGGTAGAAGAGCCTCATTCATCGTAACTTCCGTGCTGGGTTTCGTTCGCTGACTTCTTTACCATCATCGCCAAAGATTCTGGTTCTATCGGATCCACAGGATGACGATAACCATGACCTGCCCTAAGTATTTGGCTCTTCAGACGGTCTCACTTAGTTTCACAATACCTAGTTTCTTTGGACTTTGGTAAAACCATTCGTCCAGTTGTCCCGTTATTATAGTTTCTACGTAGCAGATCACCAGCAACCGTCTGAACTTCAACATTATGGCCATTAGTAAAATGACCAATGTCACCATCACCATTCAAATCAACAGCACCTCCATTGCTTGAGTTAAGAGTGTAGGGTTCCGTAGCAATCCCTAAATGTGGATTGGTACCGATCCATAATCCTGTATTTTGGGAATTTTCAACCTATCTTCTGGGGTGCCGTTTCCTTTCTTTTCATATTTTGCTTTCCTTCCCTATGCTTTGCATTGAACGATGAAGAACTATCCTTTTTTGAATTGAAAGACGATAATTCTTTCCTACCGCTTCTACGACTATGGGTTAATTGATTCAGTAAGTCAAGACTCTCCCTCATTCGCTACCTCAGTTCATGTTGATTCTCTTGCACCTTGTCATTCATCATCCTGTCCATCTCAACCCTTATTATCATATCTAAAAGATTTTGAACTTAAACAATATTGGGTTGAGCAATTTCTTCAACATGTTTAGAACCATAATTCTCAATGTCATTAGCAAGCCTAGAGATAACAGATTTCTCCTTTCATGTGGCCATAACGTTAATTAATCCCATGATAGATTCAACGGACATCTGAATAGTCACAGATTACAACAATAAAACTAGTGGATCTACCTCATGCCGCATCAATCAAAAAATAGAAAATACATTCAAATAGCATGAGAATGGTTTTCTCAGTGAAAACACCAAAATATTTATACCAAAAATAGATTCAAACGCCTAAAGATTAAAAGTAGATAATAAAACGAAGAAAATATCCTAAAAACGTGGAAAATAAGAACATACAATGATTATAGTGGTTCGCTAATCAAAGGCCTACGTTCGCTTAAGCTTTGTTGAGTTTTCTGATTGGTTTTACAAAGTTGTCCTTATGGATTGGTGATGATCCTTAGAATTGCAGAAAGATCATAAGAATTTTTAAAACAAGCAAAAAGATCCCTTAAACAAAGCCTATCATCCTCTATTTATAGCTGCAGGTTGACGAAAATCTCTCATCCACGTTTTTGCCCACATTCCCCGCATTCTGAAGGAACCAACCCCAAGAGATCATGGCCAGGTCATCAATATTTTGGGATCGACATTGATCCATGCTCAGGGGTTGATACTGATTCATGAACTTGCTTTTTGGATCTTGATTTCCCTATTATGGATATTTGGTTGACTTGTATGTTTTCCTTTGATGCTTTGATTGCATTGCTATGGACATGAACTTGAGCAAATTTCTTGGTTCAGAGGCAAGGCATAAGCACTTGATTTGGCGATTGATCTTTTAAGTCATGATATGCTTGCGATCCATCTCATGTTGGCATAGAATAATCCATAATTGCTTTATTTTTATATGGCATGAGGCGAGTGATGATTAAGAGGAATTTTTATGGATCGGTATCTAACCTTGATCAAGGATCAGTATCGATCCATGACTTCTCTTATGTTATGGAACTTTGAGTTAGGTGCTTATTGGTAGGATGTGTGTAGGCTTTTGGTTGAAGACTATATGTTATCTTTGATCATTTATTCCATCTCGCTTGGTACCTGAGCTTGGCAGTTATTGTGAGAAATGCGGAATACAGATCTTAAGGCTAGGATTAACACTAGAGGGGAGGAGGTAAGTAGGGTTTAAAGGAATTACTAAATCTTTTGAATTTTTGTTAATTTGAACACAAATGTATGAAATATTTAGACACAGATATGATTACAGAATCAAACACAGATGTAGAAATAAAGTAAAAGCAATAAAGGAAAGAACACACCGGATTTTATACTGGTTCAGAGTTATCCTACATCCAGTCCCGCACACAAGTATGGATTTCCTTTCAAAAGCAATTGTATAATTACACCCTCGATTTCAAGGCCACGAGGTACCCCACTCCAGATTCACAATCCTCTGAGTAGAGATACTTGATTTCATGGGCAACAAGTTCACCCAATTGATTTCCATGGCTACAATCACACCTTTTCTCACTTGATTATTTTTCAAGATTACAATCACACCTTTTCTCGCTAAATTGATTACAAAGAAGTCTATAACTCTAAATAGCACTGAGATTTTGTTGAGATAGGGATAGAGAATCAAACCAGAAATGATCTAGTTAGATTCAATGTTGATTTCGATAGAGTAATGGTAAAAATGTGTATAAAGAAATGTGGAAGAAGAAGAGGAGTGAAAACCAGAAAAATATGAATATAAATTCGTTCAAAACCATCCCTATTTATAGTAGAACAACAGGCATTTCCATTCGTGAAAGGATATGACGAATATACACTTCCTTTGAAATTCAAAATTTTGAAATAAGCTGCTATCATGTCGACATGGGATACTTGAGGATGTCGACATGCTGAAGGAAATTTGGTGATTTGTTTTTCTTTGAAAATAACTTCTATCTTATATTAAAACTATTTTAAACTTTATAAATATACTTGACTATAGTTAAAATACATAAGTAAATATAGAGAATAATATTTTGGTATATATATAAAATTTTACTATAATTTTATATTTAAATCTAAGTATAAATATTTATTAAAAAATAGTTTAAAACCAAGGATAATTTTGATTTTGAAAATAAAGATTATTTTGAGGCTAAAAGTATTTTAAAACAAGAATAGATGTTTTTGATTCTTTTAAAAGAAAGGTTCCGAAAACATTTTGAAAACAAGATATAATTTTGTAAAACATTTTGAATAAAAGTTAGTGGATACAAAACAATGTTCCACTAGATTTTTCGTAGGTTCCATCCTACTTAGGGTTCCATCCCTTTAGCAGGCTCGAAGTGGATTCCATTCCAAGAATAAATTGGATTTTAAGATGCTAGTGCTTTTCTAGGAGTTTTAATGAAATTTCTAATTAAATTACTTATTATTGAAGTCTTGAGCTCTTGATAATCTTGATACTTATGAGTCTTCAATCTTGATATCTTGAATCTCTATACTGTACAGTCTTCATTCTTGGTACTTGCATGGTTAGATCCTGCATACACATATATATTTCTAAACTATAATGTTAGTATAATCTTATTCTGAGGTTGTTGTCATCAAAACCATTATCTCAAGGAATAACAGTTATTACTCTGGACTTTCTGCTTGGTCAACCTTATGCCAAAACGATTGAGTTGTCCAAATAAGATTTGGCTACAAGGCTAGATAACAACCACCTACTTTCAATTATGTTCTCTTTCATTTTTTCTTCTTCTATGTTTTGGAATTGGATTTGGTTACAGGGCTGGATGACAACCACCTACATTCAATTATGTTCTCTTTCATTTTTTCTTCTTCCATGTTTTGGAATTGACTGGGTTTCTAATTTAGGTAGGGTTTAGTCTTTTTTCCACTTCCCTTCTATTTCTACCTTTGAATTCTATTCTTATTTTTCTTGTAACAATTTCATTACTCAAAAAATGGACAAAGAAAAGGAAAAAAATCAAGGTTCAAAGAGAAAAGAAATCAATCGAGGAAACAAGAATTTAGGAGCCGAGCAATTGCAAATAGTGGAGTTTGAATCGCTAGCGCTAATCAATTGCACTGGACAGATTGCCATACCCATTGTAAGTTTTCTTTTTCTTATAGATGCCCAGCTTTGGAAACAAATTGTTCATAAAAAAATAGGTGGCTGAAATTGTGAAATAACCAACGTAGTTTGTTCAATTTTTTTTATTTGCAATTTGTATTTGATATCTTTGGCTGCAATATTTGGAACAAATTTTTGGTTACAAAATGATTATAACTGAAAATTTGTATTTTGTGAAATTGATTTTCTCAAAGGGTTGGATAGTGGGTATATAGTAGAAATTTTATAAAGTTTCCACAAATACTTTAGGAATACGCAAATCTTTATAATTGAACTACCAGCCAAAGAGGTTGCATACTACTCGCAAAACATTAGTTGTATCCCATTGTGAACGAATAAGAGACCCTCTTCCCCTTCCAATGGAGATTGTCAATAAAATATTGTTGAGTATGTTATTTTATTTTGAACTAAGATCCAATTTTGTCAATCATATGTCTAAAAAAAAATTCATGCATTTAATATAAAATGGGTGAAATAAGTTGAAGCAATCATACATCTCCAAGGGGATCTCAAATAAGTCAAAACTTTTCAAATGAGATAGATCAACCGAATACAATAGATCAAAATTTTCAAAATCTCAACCTAAGAGAGAATAGACCCTTATGTCTTAGGGATCGATGTTATCCAATTAGGATAGTTCAATCCTTTGTCATAGTTTTTCCACTAACCGAAGGAAATAATTTTGAGCTGAAACATTCTTTCATTCCGGGGGTACCAAAATTCACCGGTTTTGAAAACGCTTATGAGTTTTCTTAGTGAGTTTGAATTGTATGCATCTACAACTAAAATACAATAATTATCTAATGAATAATCAAGCAAAGGCTAATTCCATTTTCACTTTTAGAGAGAGAAAAATGATGGAGAAATTATTTTCCAAAACATTTGATAAGAAGTTGGAACGAATTTATTAATATGTTTAAAAATTCCTTTAAATAAAACTTTAAAAATTAGAACTGAAATAAATCAGTTTTCTCGAAACGAGGCGAAACACTTACAAAATAATTTAAGAGATGCGATCAACTATCACATAGTTGTCCTCATCATGCAATCCCTAAGCACCATTTGTACCAAATTACATAAGAAGAGCTAAACTATCAAATAAGAACCCAACTTGGATCATCATGTAGAGGAGAGTTTATGTCTAAGACAACTGATGAAGATTGGGAGTTCATAGAGGACTATTATGAAAATGACATGCAAGGAAAAGCAAATCGTGTCCACATTCATGCTTTAAGAGGAATGCATGTCGTAGATCCAATTCATCTTCCCTTAGAAACTCAAACTTCTTAAACAGAAGAAACCCTGTAATTACACTCAAGAACAAATCAATGCTATAACTCAAAGCATTTCTTATTCATCCACATATAACTTTAATTGGAAGCATCATCCAATTTTTTCTTAGGAAATATCCTAATAAATCGGCTAATCCGTCTCACATGCAGCCCGTGATATCGAGTCTAAATTATCTTGATCCATTTCTTAGTGCCTAAATTTTTCATGTTGCACCTCAACCCAAATCTTCGAATCAATCATATTGGCTTCTTAATGCATTAGCTCAACCTTCTCTATCTCATCAAACCTCTCATGAAACTTTCGATTAGAAAAATAAATAAACAATTGAGATGCTAAAATCGAACAGATGATGAATATCATGAAAGAACTTATGAAAAGTAACGAAAAGGAAAATCGACCAGTCAACCGAAAGTAAATCCAAATTATAACTCTTGAGATGCCGATTCTTATGAAATGAAAAATTCAATCAACGCAGTTACCACTCTTAAGCCGGAATGAAGGTTGACAACAATGTCGACAATTCTTCAAAGTCAATCCCTGTACAAAATCACATTGCTTGTTCGACGACTACTAATGTCGATTCTTTTAAATCTTTTCCTTCCACAAATGTTGGCAATCCTAACATATCTTCTTCAAACATCGGCAATCTCGACAAATCTTAATCATATGATGTTACCACTACCAACATTCAATCTCCTTCACCCCCATCACACTGTTTTTCAAGTGCTGCACCTTCTTCTCCCACAAATGATAAAACCACTAAAAGAGTCTATAAACTAGTAGCTCCATTTTCTCATAGACTCAGCAATAAGAAAAAAGATGTAAATTTTGACAACATTCTTAAAATTTTCAAACAAGTTCATGTCAATATTCCTCTCTAGGATACCATCAAACAAATTCCTCAATATGCCAAATGTCTCAAAGAGATATGTGTTCGAAAACATGCCACCAATGTCCCTAAAACCACATTTTTAACTGCGAATACTAGCTCCATTCTTTCAAATCCTTCCCTAATCAAGTATAAGGATCCCGGTTGCCCTACAATCAGTTGCAAAATAAGTAGCACTCACATTAGTCATGTCCTACTTAATCTTGGCACAGATGCAATCTACTGCCTTACACTTTACTATAAACTAGGACTAGGGGTGTTAAAACCAAATAACATCACAATTTAACTATCCAACCAATCTATTTAAAAGCCATTGGGCATAGTTGAAGATGTTTTATTCAAATTGAATAATTTTACTTCACCCTCGATTTCATAGTCATAGAGAGCGAACCCGTTTCAAATCCAAGTGGATAAATTCCCTTGATACTAGGTTACCCCTTCTTAGCATCCTCGAATGTTATCACAAACTATAGGAATGGTCAACTCAAACTTTCTTTTAGGAATCTAACCATTGAACTAAATATTTTTGATCTTAACAAACAACCGAAGGTTTTTAAAACAAAAGAAGACGAGATGGTTCAAACACTGTAAAAGATACATTTAGTCATACACCAGAAGTATTTGTTCACAAAACCTCACTTACTTTAGTAGATATATCTAGTATATCTTTTGAAGAACTATTTGAAGATGAGCATGATAGTTTAAACAATGAGAATGAATTTCAGGAATGCCTCGAAGTTTATTTTAGTTCCATATCATTAAAAGAAATTATGCTCAACCTCTCAAAGTTATGGGATTACAATGACCATTATCTAAACAGTGTAAATCGCTATTGTGACAATTCTTCGTAGGGAGGATTTTAATTTTGGAATTCATGGACATGTATTTTGTACCTCACAAATCTAGAGATAAGAACTCATTGCGCCTCATTTTTGTTAGAAATAAGTGTTGGTGGAAAAGGAAATATCATTATTTACAATTCATCCATCATCCTCATAAGTCTTATTTGTATATGATCCACATCTGCATATAGTTGTTAAATTGCGTTTCATTTTACAAATTATATTTACATCTTTGAGTACCCTGATTTACGTTCGAGAAACGTTTTTATAGTGTGGACACGATCTAAATCTAATGTGAGGGAGTCTATAATGCATTCTATTTTTCTTTTACATATTTTTCTTTGTCTTTCACATGTATTTAAATAGGAACCTCATGCATTTTAGATTAAAGTAACATGATTTTTTCTAAAAAAATCGTTTTTTGTGCCATAGTAAATTATCGAAACAAGGATAAATTGAAAACCGTGAATCATGAATTAATTCATTTGAACATATATCAAGGTTTGGTTAATAGTAATGAATTTAAACTATTCTATGAAGTATAATGTGCCTTTAAAGATGCTATCTCAAAGCTGGCGAGAAAGCTAGTCGTATTTTGATAAGACCGTTGTTAATGGATAAGTGTCGAACATGTTAAACATGTCTTGAATGTGTAAATAAAAATAATCAAAAATACTGAAATACTTATGTTATGAGCTGCTAGTATGTAATGAGCTAAGTCAAGGTTAGTAGCCCACGATCTCATCTCCTCCTCATATTCGAAAATGGAGTTCCTGGTGGCATTCCTAGTTAGCTAGCTCATTCATACAAACTGTAATAAGAATAACCAGTCTCTCTAACAGGAATAAGTAGTGTCTATGAATGTAATGCGACTTATGTAATATACTTTAACATGGTGTTGAAAACAAAAATATAACAAGTATGTTCTCTCATATATAGCTCAATCCATTCTAAGGTGATAACTTATTCCTTATCTCTAATGGATTAAAGTATCAATTTTGGTTGTTTATGCAACCTAAGCTCTGATACCAAATGTGTTAACCACCCTGCACCACTAATGCCCAATATACCTTTATAGTGTAATGTGGAGGTACTCAGCCAATATAGGATGGTAGCGAAAGGTGTAAGTAAAGAAAATCCAAACACAGAACCTGTAAAACATCTCACATTGCATAGACAATATATAATAATCAAATAGATGTAAAGTAGGCGAGATAGAATATAACTAAGTGAACCAAAAAAATTGAAGTACATCGATTCATTGCAGCTATATAAAACAAAAATAATAGACTTGATATATCTCAATCTCCAAAATAAACTCTATAACTATCAGTACAAGTATTGAAAAAATCTATAGTACTGCATGGTGGAATGTAAGCGATAGTAAGCTTTAAATTATGACATATGAAAGCTTAACCTCCAGTTCGCCCTCCTTATAGCTCCATGCGCTATCCAGACCTGCCATCTCTTATCTACTCGTTTAAGAGTAATCAAGATAATAAGAAGAAAAGCATAAGACATTGGATCAAACAACAGTCTGGTATGAGCGATACATCATTTCAAAAATACTATAAGAATGTATATAGTAACTGGGGCATAGGATATGAGTAGCCATACCTAACCTATTCCCGAATCTAAAGAGTTTGCACTAAACATAGTATATGCTAAACTACTATCACAAGTGGAAAATTTGAGGTACAAAGGTATCACACAACATACCAAACACAATGCAAACATAGTATCCATCACATAGTCTTGCATCTCTCACTTATATACGATAAATTTTATATATGCTTAACTTATTGCCCACACAGACGGTTAAGGACTGTACATACAGACATCTAACAATATAGGTATATACAGACTACCTTGGGTACACATGAACTATCCTATCTTACTAATGAGCATCACTACCTCAGAGTTATCCATCAATCCCTTAGAAAATGTACCGATAGTAGAACCACCTTGCAGATGCCCAACTCAGGCCCATATAGATCGCTAAGGATTGGATGCACATAGACATCTAACATCGAGTTATCGCCTTTAGAATGCCCCTCGACAACCATCGTAAGTCATAGAGCCATCGCGCCAAAGTTCCAAAGTCATTGTCGCCATCGTCACATCAAAGCATTACACCATCACTTCACCAACTACCACACAAAACTCAAGGCCATCCCAGGTCCTTTGGAGTTGTTCACTTCACTTTACATCACATATTAGACACTCGAAACAAGTCCCGAAGAAATCCCAAAGTATTGCTTCACTACGACCAAAATTTGCCGACACTCTATCTTTGTCCAGGTAACTCATAAACCAGACTTGAAGCAACCCATGGAATAACCCAAAGCAACAAGCTTCTCAAAGCGCCTTCAAAAAGATCGAACCTCATTCCTTGCATGAGTGTCGACCGAAGCGTCCACCTCCAATCCTCGGTCACTACTCGAAGCAATACCAGACCAAAGCACTAGCCACTACCAAATAAAAATTATTTTTCAGCACATCCACCATCGAACCAATGACTGCATCAATTGAACACTGCTTCTCGTCCGGTACCTCATCACCATCGAACCAAGCTCCACCGAATATAGTTACTGTAGCATTTCTAGCACTTCAACATTCGCACTGATTCCATTACTACGCTCAACATTCGACCCTCATGCATTACCTATTGAATGATATGACTTCAAATGCTTTAGAGTTTATCTATTGAAGTCCAGTTTCACGGTTACCACCTCCAATTCACTCTATTCAGCATTTTCAAACATTCAAGCATACACAAACACCACACATGCATCACATCATTCAACCATGCAAATCATAAAATAAATTATAGCAATCATTATGCAATGCATCTACAACATAGCTTGACATATGTCAAGGTAATGACATATTACATCAGAATATAGAATTCCCAATGGTTATAAGTTTTGCTAGTAATTTTAACAACACTTATACGTGTTGCGATAGGGGTGTAGGCATTTATTTGTAACACTCAAATTTCTCCCAACTGATAATGGAAATATCTTCTACCAATAGTTATAAGTGTTGGTAATATTGTATTTGCAACATTTATATCTTTTGCCGAATTCTTTCTTCCAATGAAAATAAGTGTTAGAAATGTCCATTTTGTAGCACGTATATTAGCTGCAAAATTCATAGTACTAACAGAAATAAGCGTGAACAGTAACAAATAGTAACATAAGTAGATATTGGTGGTTTTTATTTCCTAATATTAATAATCATTGCAAAATTCATACACACAATTTTTCATGTAGAAGTAAGTATAAATTCAATGAATAGTTCAACTACAAGTTGACATTAAAGCTTCCATTTTCAAATATGGCTGTTGTATTTGAATAACAATATAGTTTCAATTCCAAACTTTCTAATTCAAAAATACGATAATATCCTACTCGAATCACAATAAAATCCAAAATTTATTTTTTTGTCCTTTTTCTTACATTTTTTGTTATAAAAAATATATAAAATCTTACAAACAATATAGATGCTTTAACATTACAAAGGTATTTGTAGCTTCTGCCGTCTTCACTTACTTTATAGATGGGCATGGAGATAATTCCTCATCCTCAACTAGTAGCCCTAAGAATACATAATAATAACATTCGACTAGTTAGTCCTAGGAAGATGTGGCGATATGTTTAAGTCCCAATGAGAGTAATAACTAGTACTCTCGACTCTACGAGTCCGGATGAGAGTGACAATGTGATGACCCGACTTTCTCTCCATAGAAAGTCGCATCATCTACAAGAAAGAAAGGAATAGAAAAGAGAAAGATAGAGAAGAAAGAAAATAAACAACATCAGAATCTCAACAGCGGAACGAATAAACTATATTAATCACATAAGTATTACATAGTATACAATCATTATCAGATTTACACAGCTTAAACATCACATACTAGACAGTTATAAACATCTGTCTGGTTATTACAACTCAATACAATATAGAGAAATCAACACAGCAGAACACTATAAATATCTACAACGCTGTAGCCTCCTGCTCCATTGCTCCTCCACAATTCATCAAAGCTAACCTGAATCCCTTGGCTATTCGTAAAAATTTAAGTACCCAAGAGTTTAAGAAAAATAGAATAAACTCCAGGTCAGACATGGGTCTGGTGTGAGTAACAGGTTAAAGTTGCTTAACTTTTGGAAAAACTTTGAAAGAAAAGGTATCACGCAAGACTCCCCACACATAAACATGGGTAAGTTTTTACCTTACGCTAACCAAAACATTTGATAGAAAATCAGGTGATATTATAATAGGTCTAATGTTTTCAAATAAATAAGAAATAGCTGAAATTGTTACATGATTAAATTCCAGCTACTAGCCATAAAAGTGGGTAATAAAATCAAAACCGTAAGGGCACGTAGGAAGAATGGCTTTCCATCAATGGCAGGGCTACTGGGGTACCGCTCGTCACAGTACGGGGCCTAGATCACCGTACCGAGGATTACTTCCAATCCCCTGCAACATAAGGCTAGAACCATCCCTTACTTGACAGTCCCAAACAAGACAACCCCGGCAGTTGTTGCGAATCAACTGCCCCACACAGCCAAATATAAATGGACTTCTAGACAGGGGAAAATATCGTCCTACTTGGGCATGACCCACTTAGCCTTGTTGCACCTCCCCTGTTTTAGTCATTCCCGGTTGATGAGGCTTGAGGCTACGATTACCTTTAGAGGACACATCTCTTAGTATGCTCATCATCCACCTGTTGATGTTCTGAAAGCATTCAATCCATACATGTTCATTCCGGGTTCGAACGAAACCTAAGGCATTATCTCGTTACACTCATTTTGGAATCACCTTTAGAGTTAACGACGATAACCCTTGCACTCTGAATCTTCATCTTCACTTGAGATTCACGACCTATCGTTAATTTAGATTGATGTGGTTTTTGGATATCCAAATCTGGAAACCCGATCTCAGTCTCATCGAAATCCAAAACGCTATCATTTAGGTCCAAGTTATTTTAAAATTTAAAACAATTCAATTCCATTATCTATATAAACACATATAGATGATTCTCATATCACAATGGATAACCTACATTATCATCCCAAATAGATAATCCACATTATAAACACAAATAGATAATCCACATTATCATCACAAATAGATAATCCATATTATCATCACACTTCAACCAAAACATCCATATCACAAAGCATTACTTATCTCATATCTGAGATTTCAAACCATTCAAGGCAATCAATATCATCCATCCATACATAAAAAAGGATTAATCATACTATAATTAATTTAAAATGAATTAAATTAATTACTTCATCTCTAATTAATTTAAAATAAATCAAATTAATTCCTTTCATCATTATAAAACTTGCTTACATAGCCATTAATTAATTACCAATCAATTAATTAATTATCCTCTAATTATCCACCTCAATTAATCATCCCTGATTAATTATCCTTTAACTACATTCAAGTAATTATCTTTTAATTAATTTCACAAATTAATAAGTCTAAATCAAATACAGTAATTAATCCTTTAATTACTTCATTAATTAGTTAACTAAAATTAATTACATAAATCCTTAATTAATCACATTAGTTAATTTCTCATAATCACTTATCATTGATTAATTAATCTTAATTAATCAACCCTTAATTACATCATTAATTATATTAATTGGTGACCCCTAATTACATTTTTAGTTACCCTATTTAAATTAATTACATTAAGTAATTAATCATTAATTAAACCACATTTGTTAATCACTCTTGATAATCTCATTCAGTAATTAACTACCCTTAATTACTTCATTATATAAATTAATTACTCCTTAATTAATTATCTTAATTAATCCCTTGATTAATCTCATCCAATAATTAACTACCCTTAATTACTTCATTAAATAAATTAATTAATCCTTAATTAATTATCTTAATTAATCGCCTGATTAATTTCACAAAGTAATCGAATCCAAATTACTTTTCATTATTGAATCACCCTTCAAATAATTACATCCAGTAATTACCATTAGTTACTTCCCTAAGTAATTATACTTTGTTAATTACGTTAAGTAATTTCTTATCAAACCATCCAATGATTATTCTAAATTAATTAAACTTAATTAATTAACTTAAACTAATCAAATTAATTAATTAATTCCTTGAGTAATTAAAGCCTTTAATTACTTTCATAAAGTAATTATACTTAACCAATTCCATAAATGATTATCTTTAATTAATTAATATAATTAATTATCAAAATTAATCACATTAATTAATTATTAAATAATCTCAAGTTAATGACCTTCATTAACTATTAACAATTCTTTAATTGCTTTTCTTAAGTAATTAACTTAAATTAATTATTATTAATTACAAATTAATTTATCCTTAAAAAACCATTAATTAATCTCTAACTTATTAAGTTTTAATTATAACTAAATTAATTTTAAATTACTTGATTAATTAATTCCTAATCATTAATTAAAATCTTAACTTATCTAATTAATGATCTTATTTTCAAATTAATTAATCTTAATTAATTAACTTCAACCTTAATTAATTAATTCAAATCATTTAAATAATTAAATTAATTAATGATTCTTTAATTACCTTAATAATTTAATTTATCCCAAATCATTAAATCTTAATTAACTTTAAGGTAAAACATCTTCTTATTAATGATTTAATTATCATTCACAAACATATTTGAAAACATTTTACTTTAAACTTTCAAATTTCATTTCAAATATAAAATTTAAAATGAAATCAATTTTAACTTAACAAAGTTTAAAAAAAACCTTTTACAAACTTTTAAAATCATATGTTAAAGATATACTCATCTTATAAAGGAATTGACAAGAGTTTTAAAACCCAATTCATTTTAAATTCACATTATTTTAAAATACATTTTAAACAATTAAAGTTGTTTAAAACATTTTAAATTTAGAAAAAAAATTTATTTTATTTCAAATCTAGGGCACAAATTTAGATTTTAAGTTCAGATTTAAACTTAGATTGAAAAACTTTGCTTAAGACTTTGTTTTACATTTCAAAATTCCATTTTAAAATTTCAAAACAGACAGGTTTTTTTTAAAAAAAACTGTAACCAAATACATGACTCAAACCATCCTTAGATTACTTCGAGTCCAATTCTACTTGACTTCGAGCATTTCATAAAATAACTCGAGTAAAAACTCGAGCACAAATCTCTGCAACAACCCAAAAACCACCAGACACAAAACAATGCACCGTGCATATGCACGGTGACTCCGACCCTCTTCGATCACTACCACTATCTTTAACAAGTCGTCGATCATTCTCAGATCAAGCATCGACTATCAGAACCTCACAATCATTTCGAAATCAAAATCGAACATGCTAACCAAAACCTAGAACCCACAGAGCCAAACCTGAAAACCTCTCGTACTCCCACCGTTGATCACCAGAAAACCAGCGACTCCGTCCATGACTTCGTCCATGCCCTAGCTACCCTTTCCTAAAGTTCCATTGAACTCGATCAACCAGAGGAACCACGAAGATCAAAACACCTAGTCCAGACAAAACTAGGTTTAGAAAACTATAATCGGTCGCCGCCACCACCGTGATCTGCTGCTACCATTTTTCCCAAAGTCATTGACCACTCCCCTTCCTCCAGAAAGAACCACGACCTCTCCCGACTAACGAGATCGTCAGAAACCCCTCAAATTATACTTTCTGATCAAACCAGAAATGCACTCAAATCCCTCTACTAAAAATTGTAGTTTTAGCTTCAAAAATCATGTTTTAGTTTAAGCATTTGATTCATATACCTGAATCCATGAATCACGATAATTGAATTTAACTTATTTAAGTTTGCACTGTTGTTTTATTATTTCTAGAGGCAATACAAATTATTTTAACTTAAACAAATTTTTAAACTTAAAACTATGATATAACAAACATATTTTGTTCAAGACTTAAGTCTTAACAAAGATTGGATCAAGAGCAAGTGAATTTTTTGATTTGAATTTGAACCTGGAAACTAAAATCAGAGAAAACATCCAGTCACACACCAGTGCGCACACTAAACATTCATATATATATATATATATATATATATACACACAGAGATATACTTATAAATGCATTCACAAACCTACTTGATTTCAGAGGTAAGCATGCAACATAAACATGTACTTAAATTTTAAATAATGATGTTACTCACCTTAAAAAGATGATGAAGAACAGAGCACCAAATTTTGAAAAGCTTTTAACCCAGAAAACTTGAATTGCTTGTTGTTTAGATTTGCATGCAGGCTTGATTTAGAGCTCGCTGGAAAATGGCTTGAAATCTTGAATTTTGAAATTGAGCTGCTGGTTTTAAGAAATGCAGGCCTTTGTTCTTGCTTTTAAAAATGAGTTTACAGAGTTGAAACAAAAACAGGCTCTTGATTTTGAAGATGAACTACAGGTTGGTGATTTGTACTTGAAAAAGGTTTGCATGTTTTTGAATGATTTCTGGTTTTTAAGAGTGGATTTATAGATGGATTTTGATCTTTTGAAAATATACATTTTTGATTTCAGATTTGTACCGATCTTTGAAAAGAATTACAGATCCTGTTTCAAGAGGAGTTGTTTTTGGCTGAAGTTTTTATTCCAGATTTATTCTAAGCTTTTGAAAAAAAAGAAATGAAGAGGGGGAAACATACGCTTTAAAATGGCTAAAAATGATTAATTTAAAAACTAAAAGAAAAACAAAATCTTGACATTTGTCATCTTAAATTGATTATTAGTTTACACTTGTTACACGAGGCCTTAGTATATTTACATTTGTCTTATAAGTAATTTTACTTATTTTTATTTATTTCAAAAGTAAATAAAAGCCTTTTTCTTTATTTATTAAGTACTTAAATATATATATATATATATATATATATATATATATTATTTTAAAGAAACAAAACTAATTATATTTATAAATAAAGTTTATTCAAATATCTTTTAAAACCTAAATATTTTTAAAATTTCTATCTTTTGAATTTCAACTAATTCTAATTCAAATCCAACTTAAATTTAAAAATCCAATTTAATGTCAATTTATAACAACACTTTCAATTTAAAAATAGCAATTCTATTGTCTTTAAAACCAATCTATATTTATACATTTATTCATATTATCTGAAAATAACATATTTATCAATTTTACATAATTTATAAAAGAAATTGTTTTATTATTAATAAATAACTTATATCACTTAAAGGAATTTACGTTTTATATGTAAATTATATTTTAAACTTCTATATAAAATTTTCAAATCATACTTATCAAGTAATATTTAAAAGAAATAAAACAAACCTTTTATTTAAATTTAAACTTAAGCTAAGATATATTTTAAACAATTAATATTTACCTTAAATATTTTAAACTATATAATTATTTATTTAAATAGCTTTGAAAAGTTATATATCAAATTAAATCATAATTACCAAAAATATTTAGAATTAGAAAATATACTTTATATATTAAATTTAAATCAAAGCTTATCTATTTGCAATATATACAAATATATATATACATTATAAACAGAAAACAATTTATTAACTTTTAAAAGATAAAATTCACCAATTAAATATTTATTTAATTAGATTACTAAATCAATTCAAATTTATTAACAAAAATTATTAAATCATTTTAATTTTTATCACAGATTATTAAATTGATATTGTCTAAAATTCCAGGTCATCACATCCTCCCCCTTAAAAGAATTTCGTCCCTAAAATTTAAAAGCAAAGGTAATTTAATAACCCATCTAAGATTTAATTTTAAACCACAACATATATTATCAACCATATGCTAACAACCATAGCAACCAATTCACTTAAACAAACAAATCTAATTATTCAAACAAATTTCTGGATAGAACTTCCTAGAGTTTCCTAGGTATAAATACCGGAATACTCGCTTTACAAAATCCAAACAATCTAGCTACAAGCTACAGAGCTCCTACTCATCTAGATCTACCAAACTAAAAAGGATATCAGACCACACTCAAGTTTGGCTCAACAATCAAATCTCCCAAAACTGCTGGTTCCAAAACCAGAGATAGATCTTACATGTACTCCCTCAGAGATACATGAAACACACTGAATCCAATTATCCAAAATGACAATTCAATCCCAAAAACCAAATACCTATCCTCATAAGAATACAGAAAAGATCCAAAATATATTGGAGCTAGCTTCCTAGCCTTACCAAAACTTTATAGCTCCCTTTGATCGGGGAAAACTTATCCAAAATCAAATCTCCGACTCCTGAATCCAAATTCCTCCGATTCTTATCCACAAAATTCTTCTAATGATCCTGGGCTTCCTACATCCTTCCTGATCAGCTCAATCTTTGCTGATGCTTCTTGAAACAAACTGGACCAAAAACAACCCATCAAAATGATCCTCTCACGATTAACCAAAATCAAGAACAAACCTCTACTCCTAAAATATTAGAGGACAAATCTTATTCCTCTTTTCTGGAAAAGATAAGACAGATGCACTCCCAAACTGCTTCCGCTGCACAACCCTGGTCTGGATTAGAAGAAAATGCTGATGAAGAACATGAGCACAGACTAGACAACACATCCCAGAAATATGGTTCAACAGATCCATAAAGAAAACTCAAAAGTTCCATCAAAAACTGAGCCGCTTCACCAAAATCTATCTCTAGGAACCATCCTTCTACTAAGCTGGACCATCGGTACCATTTATGGAATCCTAGTCGTCAAGGAAACCCAATTCTCCAGATGCTATGGCAAACCACATACCTCTTGAAGACATCCTGAAAAATATCTAACAACTCCAAGAGAACATTCAAATATCGCAAGTCACTTTTGCGATCAACCCAGCCCTATTTCCAAGAAACTGTTCCCTCTTTACCAATTAGAACAGTTTACACTCATCTAACCAATCCATCGAAGAAATGGATAGACTCTGCTACTTCTGAACTCCACCTTTAGCAAACTGCTCAGTCAGAAGACCTCCTTACCGGCACACAGAACACTCCGAGCTGAACTGTAGACACAGATGCCAAAGACTTGCTTATCTAAAGCTATTCGAGAAACTCGGACCTCAAAGCCAAACACAACACCCTGCTGAACCCAGCCACCTCACCGAAGCAGACACACATACTTAAACTTATTCCAAAGAAACATCTGCGGAAACATCCATAGTCACCGTGTCTCATCACACAACTACTACTTCCTGAGGTTGCCAAGATACCATCACCGCTTCTGCCTATCTGACATATCCAAACTCTTACCCATCCAAACTTGCACTTCAAAGATGAACTCCGAACCTTAACAGGTTTCCTTCAGAGATCGATGAAATCCTTATACTACTGCAAAGCTTATTCGAGACGGTATTAGGTCAATAGTCTCGACAGATACACTTCCAACCTCAAACACTCAAACTCCAACCATTGTTAGTCGTGCTACACACACCACCACCCCATCTACCTTTAGAACTCATATTGGAATGCCCGAACAGGTAATCCAACAAATAGGTAGAAATAGATATATATATATATAGTTATATATATTCAAAATTACAAATACACTCTCTTAAGGTAGACACCACTCTAGTGCCTAGGTATTATCTCAACCTACGCTCTGATACCAACTGTGATGACCCGAATTTCTCCCCACAGAAAGTCGCATCATTTTTAAGAAAGAAAGGAATAGAAAAGAGAAAGATAAAGAAGAAAGAAAAGAAACAACATCAGAATCTCAACAGAGGAATGAATAAATTATATTAATCACATAAGTATTACATAGTATACAATCACTATCAAAGTTACACAGCCTAAACATCACATTTTAGACAGTTATAAACATCTGTCTAGTTATTACAACTCAATACAATACAGAGAAATCAACACAGCGGAACATTATAAATATCTACAACGCTGAAGCCTCTGGCTCCATTGCTCCTCCACAATTCGTCAAAGCTAACCTGAATCCTTTGGCTACTTGTAAAAATTTGAGTACCCAAGAGTTTAAGAAAAACAGAATAAACTCCGGGTCAGACATGGGTCTGGTGTGAGTAACAGGTTAAAGTTGCTTATCTTTTGGAAAACCTTTGAAAGAAAAGGTATCACGTAAGACTCCCCACACATAAACATGGGTAATTTTTACCTTACGCTAACCAAAACATTTGATAGGAAATCCGGTGATATTATAATAGGTCTAAGTTTTTCAAATAAATAAGAAATAGCTGAAATTGTTACATGATTAAATTCCAGCTACTAGCCACAAAAGTGGGTAATACAACAAAAACTGTAAGGGCACGTAGGAAGAATGGTTTTCCATCAATGGCAGGGCTACTGGGGTACCACCCATCATAGTACGGGGCCTAGATCACCGTACGAGGATTACTCCCAATCCCCTGCAACACAGGTCCGGAACCATCCCTTACTGGACAGTACCGAACAAGACAACCCCGGAAGTTGTTGCGAATCAATTGCCCTACAGAGCCGAATATGAAGGGACTTCTAGGTAGGAGAATATTTCGTCCTACTTGGGCATGACCCACTTAGCCTTGCTGCACCTCCCCTGTTTTAGCCATTCCCGGTTGATGAGTCTTGAGGCTAAGATTACCTTTAGAGAGAACATCTCTTAGAATGCTCATCGTCTACCTAATGATGTTCTGAAAGCACTCAATCCATACAAGTTTGCCCCGGGTTCGAACGAAACCGAAGGCATTATCTCGTTACACTCATTTTGGAATCACCCTTAGAGTTAACGACGACAACCCTTGCACTCTGAATCTTCATCTTCACTTGAGATTCACGACCTATCATTAATTTGGATCGATGTGGTTTTCGGATATCCAAATCTAGAAACTCGATCTCGATCTCATCGAAATCCAAAACGCCATCTTTTAGGTCCAAGTTGCTTTAAAGTTTAAAACAATTCAATTCCATTATCTATATACACACAGATAGATAATTGTCATATCACAATAGATAATCTACATTATCATCCCAAAAGATAATTCACATTATCAACACAAATAGATAATCCACATTATCATCACAAATAGATAATTCATATTATCATTACACTTCAACCAAAACATCCATATCACAAAGCATTACTTATCCCATATTTGAGATTTCAAATCATTCAAGGCAATCAATATCATCCATCCATACATAAGTAAGGATTAATCACACTATAATTAATTTAAAATGAATTAAATTAATTACTTCATCTCTAATTAATCTAAAGCAAATTAAGTTAATTCCTTTCATCATTATAAAAATTGCTTACATAGCCATTAATTAATTACCAATTAATTAATTAATTATCCTCTAATTATCCACCTCAATTAATTATCCCTGATTAGTTATTCTTTAATTACATTCAAGTAATTATCCTTTAAGTAATTTCACAAATTAATTATTCTTAATCAAATACATTAATTACTTCATTAATTAATTAATTAAAATTAATTACATAAATCCTTAATTAATTACATAAATTAATTTCTCATAATCACTTATTATTAATTAATTAATCTTAATTAATCAATCCTTAATTACATCATTAATTATATTAAGTAATGATTCCTAATTACATTTTTAATTATCCTATTTAAATTAATTACATTAAGTAATTAATTATTAATTAAACCACATTTATTAATCACTCTTGATAATCTCATTCAGTAATTAACTACCCTTAATTACTTCATTATATAAATTAATTACTCCTTAATTAATAATCTTAAATAATCCCTTGATTAATCCCATCCAGTAATTAACTACCCTTACTTACTTCATTAAATAAATTAATTACTCCTCAATTAATTATCTTAATTAATCCCTTGATTAATTTCACAAAGTAATTGAATCCAAATTACTTTTCATTATTGAATTACCCTTCAATTAATTACATCCAGTAATTACCATTAATTACTTCCCTAAGTAATTATACTTTATTAATTACATTAAGTAATTTCTTATCAAACCATCCAATGATTATTCTAAATTAATTAAACTTAATTAATTAACTTAAACTAATCAAATTAATTAATTAATTACCTTGAGTAATTAATGCCTTTAATTACTTTCATAAAGTAATTATACTTAACCAATTCCATAAATGATTATCCTTAATTAATTAATTAATTAATCTAATTAATTATCAAAAATAATCACATTAATTAATTATTAAATAATCTCAAGTTGATGATCTTCATTAACTATTAATAATTCTTTAATTACTTTTCTTAAGTAATTAACTTAAATTAATTATTATCAATTACAAATTAATTTATCCGTAATAACCTATTAATTAATCTCTAATTTATTAAGTTTTAACTGCAACTAAATTATTTTTAAATTACTTGATTGATTAATTCCTAATCATTATTAAAATCTTAACTTATCTAATTAATGATCTTATTTTCAAATTAATAACCTTAATTAATTAACTTCAACCTTAATTAATTAATTCAAATCATTTAAATAATTAAATTAATTAATGATTCTTTAATTACCTTAATAATTTAATTTATCCTAAATCATTAAATCTTAATTAACTTTAAGGTAAAACATTTTCTTATTAATGATTTAATTATCATTCACTAACACGTTTGAAAACATTTTACTTTCAGCTTTCAAATTTCATTTCAAATATAAAAGTTAAAATGAAATCAATTTTAACTTAACAAAGTTAAAAAAACATTTACAAACTTTTAAAATCATATGTTAAAGACATACTCGTCTTATAAAGGAATTGACAAGAGTTTTAAAACCCAATTCATTTTAAATTCACATTATTTTAAAATACATTTTAAATAATTAAATTTGTTTAAAACATTTAAAATTTAAAAAAAACTTTATTTTATTTCAAACCTAGGATACAAATTTAGATTTTAAATTCAGATTTAAACTTAGATTTAAAAACTTTGCTTAAGACTTTGTTTTACATTTTAAAATTTCAAAATAGACAAGGTTTTGGAAAAAACCTGTAACCAAATACATTACTTCAACCATCCTTAAATTATTTCGAGTCCAATCCTACTTGACTTCGAGCATTTCACAAAATAACTCGAGTAAAAACTCGAGTACAAATCTCTGCAACAACCCAAAAACCACCAGACACAAAACAATGCACCGTGCATATGCACGGTGACTCCGACCCTCTTCAATCACCACCACTGCCTTGAGCAAGTCGTCGATCATTCTCAGATCAAACAACGACCATCAGAACCTCACAAACATCTCGAAATCAATATCGAACATGCTAACCAAAACCTGGAACCCATAGAGCCAAACCTGAAAACCTCTCGTACTCCCACCGCTGATCACCAGAACACCAGCGACTCCGGCCATGACTTCGTCCATGCCCTAACTACCCTTTCCCAGAGTTCCATTGAACTCGATCAACTAGAGGAACCACAAAGATCAAAACACCTAGTCTAGCCGAAACTAGGTTTAAAAAACTATAACCGGTCGCCGCCGCCACCACCGTGATCTGACATCACTGCTACCATTTTTCCCAAAGTCACTGACCACTCCTCTTCCTCTAGAAAGAACCACGACCTCTCCAGACTAACGAGATCATCAGAAACCCCTCAAATTATACTTTCTGATCAAACCAGAAATGCACTCAAATCCCTCTAGAAAAATTATAATTTTAATTTGAAAAATCAAGTTTTAGTTAAGCATTTGATTCATATACCTGAATCCATGAATCATGATAATTGAATTTTAACTTATTTAAGTTTGCACTGTTGTTTTATTATTTCCAGAGGCAATACAAATTATTTTAACTTAAACAAAATTTTAAACTTAAAACTATGTGTAACAAACATATTTTGTTCAAGACTTAAGTCTTAACAAAGATTGGATCAGGAGCAAGTGATATTTTTGATTTGAATTTGAACCTGGAAACTAAAATCAAAGAAAACATCTAGTCACACAGCAGTGCACACACTGAACATTCATATATATACACAGAGATATACTTATAAATGCATTCACAAACATACTTGATTTCAGAGGTAAGCTGCAACATAAACATATACTTAATTTTTAGATAGTGATGTTACCACCTTAAAAAGATGATGAAGAACAGAGCACCAAATTTTGAAAAGCTTTTAACTCAGAAAACTTGAATTGCTTGTTGTTTAGATTTGCATGCAGGCTTGATTTAGAGGTTGCTGGAAAATGGCTTGAAATCTTGATTTTTGATATTGAGTTGCTGGTTTTAAGAAATGCAGGCCTTTGTTCTTGTTTTTAAAAATGAGTTTACAGAGTTGAAACAAAAACAGGCTCTTGATTTTGAAGATGAACTACAGGTTGGTGATTTGTACTTGAAAAAGGTTTGCATGTTTTTGAATGATTTCTGGTTTTGAGGAGTGGATTTACAGATGGATTTTGATCTTTTGAAAATATACATTTTTGATTTCAGATTTGTACCGATCTTTGAAAAGAATTACAGATCTTGTTTCAAGAGGAGTTGTTTTTGGCTGAAGCTTTTATTCCAGATTTATTCTAAGCTTTTGAAAAAAAAAAAAAAATGAAGAGGGGGAAAATATGCTTTTAAAATGGCTAAAAATGATTAATTTAAAAACTAAAAGAAAAACAAAATCTTGACATTTGTCATCTTAAGTTGATTATTAGTTTACACTTGTTACACGAGGCCTTAGTATATTTACATTTGTCTTATAAGTAATTTTACTTATTTTTATTTATTTCAAAAGTAAATAAAAGCCTTTTCTTTATTTATTAAGTACTTATATATATATATTATTTTAAAGAAACAAAACTAATTATATTTATATATAAAGTTTATTCAAATATCTTTTAAAACCTAAATATTTTTAAAATTTCTATCTTTTGAATTTCAACTAATTCAAATTCAAATCCAACTTAAATTTAAAAATCCAATTTAATGTCAATTTATAACAACACTTTCAATTTAGAAATAGCAACTCTCTATTGTCTTTAAAACCTATCTATATTTATACATTTATTAATATTATTTGAAAGTGACATATTTATCAATTTTAAATAATTTATAAAAGAAATTGTCTTATTATTAATAAATAACTTATATCATTAAAAGAATTTATGTTTTATATGTAAATTATGTTTTAAACTTCTATATAAAATTTTCAAATCATACTTATCAAGTAATATTTAAAAGAAATAAAACAAAACTTTTATTTAAATTTAAACTTAAGCTAAGATATACTTTAAACAATTAATATTTACCTTAAATGTTATAAACTATATAATTATTTATTTAAATAGCTTCGAAAAGTTGTATATTAAATTAAATCATAATTACCAATAATATTTAGAATTAGAAAATATACTTTACGTATCAAATTTAAAACAAAGCTTATTTATTTACAATATATACAAATATATATATATATATACATACACATTATAAATAGAAAATAATTTATTAACTTTTAGAAGATAAAATTCACCAATTAAATATTTATTTAATTAGATTATTAAATCAATTCAAATTTATTAACAAAAATAATCAAATCGATTTAATTTTTATCACAGATTATTAAATTGATATTTCCCAAAATTCTGGGTCATCACAGATAACAACTTCTCTCAACTCCATAGTTCCTAATGAGAGCATCTTAACATAACGAATCCTCGACTACTATCCCTAAAAGTAGATAATGATACTCGAATAGTTAGTCCTTAGAGGATGCAATGAAATCTGATCGTCGAGATGAGTCATAATGAGAGTAATATTAAATACTCTCGACTCCATGCATCCTAATGAGAGCGTACAACATAATAATTCCTTGACTACTAGCCCTAAGAGTGAATATTAAAGTTACCCGACTTGTTAGTCTTATGAGGATAAATCGATAAATTCCAGCATATCTCTTGCTTATAGCCCTTAGAGTGTAATATAACCATCGACTGCTAAGTTATAAGGAGCCACCTCTAGAAAATATCACAAATTCCTTACCCATCTTCTGAATATAAATGACATCCACTTACCAATAGTAATCGAATAAGTATTACTTGAGCATTCCATAACACTCAGTATTACCCGAATGTTTATTTAAAGCCAGTAAACTACACTCATAAACTCAATAATTGTTCTATAATACGAGTTAGTAGAATAATTAAAAAACTATTATCAGGTGTCTATTTTACCCGGTATTACAAATCCGTTCATTCGACATCCTCACTATATGCAATTTAACATAAACCATATAAATTGATTCAAATCAAACGATACCTCTATGTGAAAAGGACTTTAGATTTCAAATACTCTTAAAACCATTTAAAAATATTTCACAACTGGTTTATCTTTAAAATAAGCTTATATTCTCAAAACCCCATTTCAAAAATATTCATGATTCGTCTTTAGTAAATATACACTTTAATTAAGAATTTTTTTCAGAAATATTATTAAAACCCCTAATTTAAAATTATAAAAATTCCATTCAATCCAAATATTGAAAATTCTTTATTTTTTAAAGAACTTTAATATCCAAAACAATTTCCATTAAAATGTTTTATTTTCCAATAACTTTTCTTCATTTATAAATATACTTAAATCTAATTTTAAAACACCATATATAACTTTCATAGCTAGTCCAAATATTTTGAAACAAAAAATCAATAGAATATTGAAAAAAGTCATGGAGCCGAATTCTCTAAAATAATTAATCAATTGTCTATACAATATCATTATGTGGCTGAGTTGAGTTCCTGCCTTCCATACAATACACAAATAACATATAAAAAATTTACACAAATTAAAATGCAGTCGGACAACATTACCTTTGGATTTTGACAATCTAGCATATAGAAAATCTTACCATTCGATCCAAAATCAAATCTAATGTCACAACTACCAATCCAATATCCTAAACAAACACTTCAAACAAGAAATTTAATTAATAACCACAACCAATTCAACTAAGCAATGCAGTCAAATCAGGATTGCATACACACAAACATATAACATGCAAAGGAAAATAGATATAGATGTGAGTATGAAACGCATCGAAGACGATGTTCCTCCACCTCGTCTACATATACACCAATGACCTTCAACTTCAACCATTGTTTGTGCCTCATAGCAACCAAACCAGTCCGCCTTCATCCTCATCAAGTCCGCCACTCCAAACTTCACATGCCAAGTCGCCATTCTCCACTTACATCATCATCATCCACCTTGTGCAAGCTCCCTCATCCACCACCGATGCTGAGCTTCCTAAGGTCGTGCATCCCTCCCTCTTGCAATTCGCCTCAGCCTTACATTGTCGCCGTCGACCTGACATCACCTCCGCTTGGCTTGACCGCATGCGAATTCTTTTTTTCTTTCTTGATGTTGTGATTTATAATTTGCGTGATTCGGGCAGAAAATGGAATTGGGGGGGGGGGGGGTACAAGTTTAGGCTTGAATTGGTGAAGTAAGAGAGTTTACTAGACATAAGGAGGAAAAGTGAATGAGCATGGGCTTTTATTTTACCCACTTATTCCTTGTTTCGTTTTCTCCTCACATTTCTTTTAAGCAACCTTTATTTTATTTGCCATTAAATTTCCAATCTAATTTAATTTAATTTATACTTCATTTTATAAATTATATTTTAACAATTGGACAATTTTATTCAATTCGACGCCCACTTACATAATTTCCATTATTTTAATCACATAACAATTATTTACACTTTAAAAATATTTTATATCCAATTAATAAAACGTATTCAATTTCAATCAATTATACAAAAATAACTTATTAATTAATTCAATTTAAAACAAAATTTTATTATTAATAGCTTTCAGTTAAATAAATATTTACTTTCAAAATAACAATTATCAAAAATCAAATTCGAATAATTTTTATTCTTGGTTAGATTTATTTATTTTATGACGTTGAAGGCAGGATTGTTAAAACTATAGCTAATCATATATTGGTATATTTATTACATTGTTAATTATCACATGATTTTAAGGTTATGCACTTTATGAGAAATAACAATAACACCTTACCTATATCCATACTTAGCTTTAAAATAAATAACCATACACACATTCTTATCTTATGAGTAGTTTTTTTTACGTAACATTGCTTATCCTTCCATTTAGCTTTTTAATCATGCAATTCTAGACTTGTGAAATGTTGGATTATGAAATTATAAGAGTAAAAATTCTAAGGTATAAACATAAAATTCCTTTCATATAGTTTTTATCATGGCTTATCAAAGAGTGGAGGGTTCAATACCAATATAATTACCACCATTATTCCATTTTCACTCCACTTTTAAATTGATAAAAAAAGGTAAAAAAAAAAACTAAGCACAAATACAGAACTAATGTGAAAAAAACATGTTCCATTTTTATATCATGCCATTGACCACTCACCTTCCCTTGATGCATTGTCTTATGAAAAGAAGGATGAAAGGAAAACACAATGATAACAATGTTTTAGTACCTTTTATTTCTTATCATTATTAGTACTCAATATTTACACTTACCTTCTCATTTAAATATCTTAGGACTTGAAACTTTTCCTTTACCTATGCTAAAGCTCATTTTTCCTATTATACATCACACATTTGTGTAGTTTTAAAAAAAAGTATAGGAAAAAAAGATTGGGCACATATTCTTAATTGTGGAAATATGGTTGACATCGAATACCAAACTTTCTAGTAATTATAGTTCTTAAGGAATTATATTCCAACTATGAAGTTTTCATTCATTCTTGCACCAAAATTAGGATGAAAATGATTGATCTTAGCAAGAAGAACTTATAATAAGATGTATCCTAGTCAACTTAAGAAACTATAGACACACATTTTTCAATGCATTACACAGTTGCACAGTTCATAACATCTGCAAATTTGAATTTAGTGGGTACAGTGCACTGAAAACCCTCATGAGACACTACTCATCCTACTAGAATCATCAAGAGGTTTAACGTCTTGTTGCATATGCTTAATGCAACCATGTTTCCTACGAAAAGTGACCTATCTAGTTTAGTTTTCTTATTTATTTACTCAAGATTGAGTAAAAGATAAGCGTAGGGGAATTTGATCAACACATAAAGTGTTTATTTTTATCCTCATATTTTATCTTTATTATTTATAAATAAATGTTACACTTGATATGTTTAATGTTTTTACAAATTGGTAAATCAAAGTCTTCTTCTATCCAATAAATGATGAATTGTAGAAAAAATGATGATTTGCCATGTCAACGTCAACGAAAACTCCATTCGAGAGGTGGTTACTCAAATGAAGCTGTAGCTCATTAGTAAAGTTTGAGTAATTTGTCAAGTTGTGCTGAGTCTGATCCTTGGGAAGTGCATTATTTTTTATGGAAAAAGGGAGGATTGGATATTATGCATTTTCCACCTATGAGCTGTCAACTTTGTAAGGGCATGTGTAACATTCTGTAAAATTTAAGGAAATTAATTAAAAAGGATTAATAATTAATTATTAAATCCCAAATAGAACTTTTGTGAATGTTATAATTTAGCTATGAAACTTGCACTATTGTGCTAATAACAATTTTTTGATTGATTTACATATATGAAGTTTTATGATTTGAGTTCAAACGAAAAATTATTAACATTTGAAGTTTTCATATCAGAAATAATTACACATGTAATTAAGGAAATAAATGTAATTAAATAACCTTAATTAACATCAACGGCTGCTTAATGTCTAAGAAGAATTAACGTTAAATCAGATCGATCAAATTTGTATAAAATAACGTATAAATGGAAACAAATTAACGTTAAACGTAAATAGGCAACCGGTTGACCACTTATTTGAACCGTTCGACAGCCAGCTTTCAATCGGTGGTAACTAAGTCGACCTCTAATAGGCTTGTGGTAATGAATTGATCCTAAGCCGAATGGCTCGGATTTAATTGAATCTAGTCTAATGAATTGATTTGAAGAGATGATTTAGCTCTGCCATTTTCTTTTCTTCAAAAATTCTAAATCTATATAAACTATTATATATATAAACATATATATTGATAATAGTGGATAATAACATAGAAGAAAATAGGAATGAAACAAATCGCCAAAGCCAAGGTAAACTATACTTCTAAATCCATGTCTAAATTAAATCGAATCCTCTTCTCGGATCTAAATTTCTAACCAATATATATACTTTCAGTACATATTTCAGTAGGAAGAAAATGGACGTCAAATTGGAATAACAAGGTTAGATCTGGAGATTTGGAAGCTTAGAGGTGAGTGGAAAATTATATAACTTTATATAATATTGGATTTATATCGTTGTAAATCTGCTCCTTGTAGGCCTGAATTTAACTTTGGAGTTGTAGGCGTAAACACACACACACACACACACACACACACACGTGTAATGAATTTGAGAACCATGCCTACATCTTCTATGAATTGTTAATTTTGATTAAATATTGCATATACTTGAATTTGGAAAATAAATGTGAAACTAGTCCCAAATTAAATGAGATTTTATAGAAATTCCAAGTTTGTAGGTTAAATGGCATATGTTAGTAAACATGAATCGGAAGTTATTATAATTTGGATTGGGATTTAAGTAGAATTTTAATTTATTGGAATGAAGTGTGTTGCAACATAAAGAATTATCAGTTTTACAAATATGAATAAAAGTGTATCATTTGAAATAACAAAAAATATGCCTAAAAGAAAGAGATGTACAAAATAAGGGTGTTTACCATATTTCATACAGTCTACTTCAATAATAACGGAAAAGAAAATTACTTCTAATTCCAAACGTAACACAAGTCCTTTTCAAATAAGTTATGGAAATTTATAGTGTTAATGTTTCATTATTAAACGATGCAGTTCTAACGCATTAAAATGTAGAAATCCCTAAGTATAAACCAAAGTATTGACAGTATAGATAATAACAATAATTTAAGTGTAAATATAATATACGCGATAAGTAGAAATAAACAATATGCAATGAAGTGTATGTAAAGTGATGAAGTGAGAAATTAGAAAGGCTATAGTAATCAACGAAGAATAGTAATAGTTGAAAAGGAACAGTAGAATATACCTAAATGTATAAAGTGAAAGTTAAGTAGTAAAAGATATTTAATCTATTAAATTAGAAATAAGCGGTAAATGACATTAAATTGGCATTAATGAAACGAGAAGCAAGTTTTATAAAATAAATGAATACCAATAGTTTAACGTAGGAGGCGTGGTAATTAAATTAATATAAATAGCCCTAAGTATGCGTTTATGACAAGTGTGAATCATTGGATCTAGCTAATAACTTAGATTAATTAAAAATGACGGTCGTTATTATAGGTTGGAATGCGATGTCAGTAATGTTGCAAAACCAAAGTCTGCCTTTCGAAACGGGCTATCCAGTGGTTTTGTATGCATTATATTCTTGTGAGACATCTCCAATTGTAGGACTTGTGGAATACATTCCCATATAGGTGAAGCGAATATACCTAAGTGAGTTCACCTTGGCTTGTAGTGTAAAAGGGCCAAGTAGGATCTGCTTCAATCCTTATAGTGGATATTAAGTACAGTGGGAATTTCCGTAATCACTATAACCAATATAAATGGGACGTGAGCATAAGCTTGGCTCTATATTAGCAATTTGGTTATCATATATGTGAGGAGTAGGATTGTACATATAGATCGAGAGCATAATTAATCCTGGAGTGGTTAGTAGAAGACGTGGGGCTTAGATGAACTACACTTCCTACTACTGTAGTTCTGCATAGGACATGCACCGCCTCAAAGTTGTTTGTTTTGTTTATAGTTAGGTGGTAAGGATAGATAATCCTTAGAAGATTCTTCAACGCGAGTATAACGTGTCTATGCCAACATTAGGTACTAATGAGAAGATCCTGGGTGTACGTGGATAATTCGGTCTGGGCACAATTAGTGGATACCTGGTGCAGCTGCAAGGCTACAGATACTAGCGGAGAAAGTATCCTAGTCCAAAGGGGGATTGTGGTACTATTTACACACACATATGTCTTGACTATATGGGGCATATCATGCGCGTATATGAAGTCTAGACAACTATGTTTAAAAGCAGACATAAAATGTGAAAGAAAGAAGTCTGCATAAACTAGTGTTATGTATAAAATATGTAATTTACCAGTCACTAAAACATTGTTCTGATCCCTCCTTACAACCTAGAGGATAGGTTTAGAGGGATAGGTACCAGTACAAGGCTGGAATGGAGGAAGGACAGATTTTCTATGCATTCTTAGTACTGACAACTGTACTAAATACTGGAGGTATTAACCTTAGTCGCTAATTATATGTTTTATTATACTTTACTATTCCACTGTGAGTTATTACCGATGGTGCTCTGACATACTTTTGTTTCTTTATAAGGTACCAACTGTTAACCCAAAAAATGGATCAACACCTTGGATTGAGTATAAAAGCACCGGCCTTGTTTGTTAAGGCAAAGAAAATAGAAAAAGCAACAGTAAATCATGGAAAAAGTAAATGAACAAGATATTTTTATAGTGGTTCGGCTATTAACGAAGCCTAT
The DNA here is from genome assembly GCA_030765085.1 of Allium cepa. Lineage (NCBI taxonomy): Eukaryota > Viridiplantae > Streptophyta > Magnoliopsida > Asparagales > Amaryllidaceae > Allium > Allium cepa. The sequence goes on from CM060945.1 coordinate 222,713,647, forward strand.
GTCCACTTTATTATTTTTTGTATTGAATTGACTATTGATCACAAGTCCCAATTGATTATGATTCTAATGGTTGAATAGAGAGAGATCAGACCACTGTTGATGGAGACAAAAGGAAGAATCTCAATTGTCCCATGGCAGCCATTGTGAGGGTGAAGAAAGATGAAAAATCTTCATAACAGAGTTGCTTTAGTGATCAGAATAGCCAACCCCTTTCTGTTTAAGGCAGGATGGTATTTATAGAATTTTGAGAGCACTTGGATCGAAACCAGATTACCAGAGGCATCTGATCATCACTATGAGGCAACATATGAATTTTGGATGTAAACCAAGCTAAATAGTTGGATCAATACCGATCCAATAGGATTGGATCGGTATCGATCAAATATTTGAGCAATTCTTGCACAACTTCCATCCCATAAGCTTCCTTATCTCCTAGCGAGGCTCTCCTTGCAGTTTCATGACTTTTTGACTTGTTTTGATGATGAATCACTAGTAGGTTAGGTTGAATTGTAACTTGCATAGGGTTAGTCCTGACTTCTACTACTCAAATGCTTGGAATGTTATCATATTTAGTGGATAAGCTTAGAAGTACCGTAAAGACATAATTCAAGTGGTTTGATGTACCAACGAGTCAATAATTTAGATCGATATCGACCCAACTGGATCGGATAGGTGCCGATCCAAATACTTGTCTTATTTTCATCCTAAATTCCCATGGTACATTTGTTATATTATTCTAGGTCTACTGGCCAATTTTCGATTTGTTCGCATTTTGTTTGAATGTTCTAACTCTTTTTGAATTCTATTGGGTTAAAAACCCCTTTAACATTTGCACTCCAATGTATAATTTTGTTGGAAGCTAGGCGTGCTCTGGAATTATTCGGTTTCCACTTCGTGGAGCTTTATTGGTCGTACCTAGTGTCCTTGCGTAGTTGCCTATGACATCTTGGCTAACTAACTGGTCCTTACTGAAAATCCTCCATAATCACAATTACTGGATGATCTTTGTAATGACCCGAAACTTTCAATCTCAAAAATTCCAAATAGTTAGGGAAAAGAAGAAATAGAAACACCAAAACACAGATTCTCACATTCGCAGCGGATCAAAAAATAATATCGAATAAAATAGTAGTTATACAAAGGAAAACTGTGTTAGTTAATTTACATCAATACATCAGAGTTGCAACATTTACACAAACACTGGACAGTTAAAATCAACATGTCCAAGATAAACTACAATATATACAGACTACACAGCGGAATACTCCAAACGTCCTGCCGTCCAGCTCGCCTCCTGAGCTCCCGAATGTCCTAACCTGGAAATCTGTAATACTCGGTCTGACCCGAGCATTACATCAAAGTAACACCCGGGTTAGGTTGGAAACCAACGTAAACCCATGTAATATGAAATACCAAGCTATATAACTTAAGTGAATTACCAGGGTAACTCATACTTTACTACGAGTTCTAATCTTATTTAAGTCAATCATTTATCTCAAAACAATATCCGAGAACCGTTATCTAGTTTAAATATCCATGATACTTAACTTATTTCATTCCAGCTCGTTCGCTTCTAAACTCAAATTTATAAATAATCGAAGTAGTTTTGAGTATTTACTGATACCCGACCCCGGTCTCTTCGAATTCAATGTCATCTCTAATCCAAGTTGTTAAGTTTTAAACAATACAATTCATATCCAAGATGTCATATAACATAACAATTCAACTAAGATAGGTAACCTACATTATCACGGTTCAATCCATTCATATCACGTCACATCTCAATCGCCCATCAGAGATATCATTAATCCAAGTCATCCAATATCATTCAACCATCTATAAACAAGATTTATTAGATATATAATTCCTAATTAATTTAATTAATATCCAATTAAATTAATTACGAACTTTAATTACTTTGATTCTTTTAATCCTACTTACTAAACATTAATCATTTACAAACCAATCAATTAATCATCCTATGATTACATCAAGTAATTAGCCTTAAATTAATTTTTTTTAAACTATTCACTTTAATTACTCTCATTAATTCCATTAATTACTGATCCTCTAATTACTTTTATTAATTAATCACTCTTTAATTAATTATTTACATTTAGCAAGTAATCTTTAATTAATCACATTCTAGATTAACCTTAATCACTTATATAAATTAATTATCCTTGAGTTAATTATTTCTTTAATTTATCTCACTAATTAATTAATCCTTAATTACCTCTATTACGTAATCATACTTTACAAATTACATTAAGTAATTATACTTAATCAGTTTCATAAGTGTTTATTCGAAATTACTTGCTTAATCTCATTTGAAAACACTTATGAATTATTAATCAATTATCCTAATAATTTTTCAAACCAAAACAATTTTAAAATCAAAGGCGTTCTTAATTATTGACACTAGTTTTTAAATCCCGATCCATACTTTTATTTGAAACATGCTTAATCTTCTCTTGAAAAGTATTTGTTTGAAAACTTGTTTGGAACTTTACTTTCCTTCTAAATCCAGTTCGATTCAAATTTACACGAGACCACACTCGATCTAAACCCGTTCTATCTCGCTCCTCTTCCTACATGAAACTCCGAGTTGACATCGAGATATACCATTATCTTCCCCGAAGCAAAGCTCAAATCCATTCTTCAAACATGCTATGACACACGTGCATGTACACACGTCATCGTCGGCCCTCCGATCAGCTTCGTCGACTCCCTTTAGTCGCCAATGACCCTTTCAAACACTCCGACCTCCATGTTTCCTCGATCAGACTATAAATCAGAAACGAGATATTCGTCCACAATTGGAACCCAAACGATTGGCCACCGGCCACCCATATCACCAGCACAGACCACCGATGATCACGAGACTCCAGCCAAAACTTCATCTCCCTGCACTCCAACTATTCCTCCTATACCGCATCCTTTTAAGCTCGCCACGACGCCACCATTGCCAAAAAACAACCTCGACAAAAACTCGAACCAAAACCCTAAATCATCCTTGTTTGCCCTCAATGATGATCAGAAATTTTATCGAACATTTTTCCCGACATCCCTGGCCTACCACCTTCCTCTAGCCTCAATCCCTAAACCTCCGACCTACACGATCATCAAAAAAGCCCAAAAACCCCTAATCTGATCAACCTTCGAATTCTCACAATTTGCTTACTTAAAAATTAAGATTTTACTTTTAAAAATCCTATCATTCAATAATAAAACAAATTAAGTACCTGAATTGACATATTATTTTGTTCGAGATTTTGATGTGTTTTAAAAAATCACTGTAATTTATCCATTCAGTGGAATCTACTGTTTTAAATCAAAATATAGCTATTTTTAAGATTTACTGTTGATACATCATAACAAATAACAAATTAGAATAAGAGCAGATTATTTTTGAATCATATTTTTTTGGGAACCTGAGACTATGAACCGAGCAACAATACTCATTCCAGACATGCACACATTATTCACATACATATATACATGAATTCCTGATTAAAAAATCATGCAAACACAATCACAATTTACTTAAGTAATTTTTGCACACCTCCAGATTTTAACGGATTGAAAATCCTTAGATAGAATTGTTTACTCACCTTATATAGAACAGAGGCCTGGAATTGTTTTTATACTGGAATATCTTGATCTGGATTTTTGATCAGTACTTGATTGTGTTGCAACTTGAATTTGACTCTGATCTAAGATGAAATTTCTTCAGGTTGTTCTTGAAACTTTAAAGTGTTGTTGTTTGATTTTACTTCCTTCTTCGGTTTTGGATTCCAAGATTTGTTTGATCTCAAAAACTTATGTTAAGTTTGATTTTTTCTTTGCTGAGATGATTTGACTGTTGTTTGAATCTTGTACCTGATTTTAAACTTGGCTTCTGTTTTAAAAATATGAAGAAGTGGAAGTAGATGTATTTGTAACTTGTTTTCTTCTTTATTCATAAATTTTAAAAATAAAAAAGAAAAAAAATAATACAATAATGACACTTGTTATTTTTGCATGTCATTAATTGTACAAATGTTTAATTTATGATGAGATATGATGAGATGATTACACTTGTTAATCTTATAATGTATTTACCTCACATTTGTTTTAAATGCATTAATTGTTACAAATGTTTTAAATGTATTTTATCTTGTTTATAAATGTTGTATATATATACAAATTAAATTTTTTCTCATGTTACTTATTTAATTTTTTTTATTAAACCTTTCTTAAATCTCGTTAAAGCTTATATTTATTCTTGTCTTTTAATTATATTTAAATTTTAGATAAATACATTCCCCGTACTTACATTTGTAATTATGCATGAGTTAATTAGTTTTTAAATAATTTTAGAAGCTTTTATGTTTAATTTCCTAATTAATAAACACATTTCTTAATTTATTTAGCTAAAATCCTTTAAAAGAAAATAATATAAAACCAATTATATTATAAATAAAATCATATATGATATATTTTAAATCCAATATTATTTTAAGAGATCTATCTTTTGAGTTTCCATTTTAAATTCAAATTCAATTTAAAATCCCTTCACACACACACACACACACACATATATATAATTAAAAAAACACACATTTAATTTGTTTGAAAATAATAAATTTTCTATTTAAAATCTACTTATATCTATATATATAAACCATCATTATTATTTGTTTTAAAAGGATAAATTGTTAAATTTCAAGTAATTATATTAGAAGATTATCAAATATTTATCCAGATATTTATAATTCAATTTTTATTATATTTTCAAATTCATTTACATATCCATATATCTTTTATTATCAAATTTTTTATCTGTTCAATAGAATAAACTAGTTAATTATCCAATTATCAAATGCCCAAAATAACGGGTTATCACATTCTTCCCCTTTTGAATCTTTTCGTCCTCGAAAAGGAATGAAGCATACTTTATTCAATGCTTAAAATCGGATAAATTATTCTTTGATTATTTTTAAAACACTATTTTTTAAAATCACATAACATTATAAAATAGTTTTATAAAAAATACTTTTTATAGCTCGATGTTTCCACAAGTCCATCTTCGTTCTCACAGAAATTTGGTCGTATGTTGATCAGGCTTAAGATGGAAAATCTATAAGTACTTGGTAAACCCATTTCAACGCCCAATGAAAATATTTGAAAAACAATTTTATTGAAAATATAGAAAACAATTTTTTTTTTGAAAATAGAGGAAACATCTTTGGTGAGAATACTCTGGAAATCATCACCCCCATCCATGGTCGCAGTTAACCCGATGGTTTTGTTGCCATCCCGGCAAAATCCATAGATAACTGTAGGCACTCCGCGCCCTTCGATTACACAATGGAACTCGTTACAGATCGCAGCTACATCCTGGGTTACATTGCCATCACAACAAAAGTCCATGTAACTGTAGACATCAGCACCTTGAATTTCGCTGCCAAAAGTGAAAATTCTCCCCTCGACCATAGATCGCAGTCTACCGATGTTACGTGGCCTTCCTGGCTAAATCAAGCATAGACTGTTGACACTCACCTCCACATGATTTCTTCTATGGTCCACTGTAGATCACAACGACATCGAATGTAACGTCCCGAAAATTTTCAACTTTCGAAAATCCAACATCGATACTCACTTTATCGACTGTCCAGAAATCGAAGGTCAAAAACCGGAATGTTATGGGTTTTAAAAAGAATTTAAGAAAAGAGAAGAGAAGAAGAGAGAAGGTAGAAGATGGAAAAGAGAGAGGAAAAGAAAATAGAAATTAGAGAGAATAGAAAACAGAAAGAAGATAGAACATTTTAAAATAGAAGAAAAAGAGAATAGAGGAAAAATAGAGAAAATAAAACGGAACAGAAAGAAAACAGAACAACATCAGAATCTCACAATTCGCAGCGGAACAACATATAATAATAAATGAATAATCTTTAAACAAAGAACTATATCAGTTATTACATTACATCACATTTCATTACATCATATCATCAGAGTGTACAACATCATACAACAATAACAGTGCAGCGGAAAAGAAATACTATATAAACTAGTAATACGCCATGCCATCCATCTTGCCTCCAGCAACTCCAGAATATCCAGAATATCCTGATAAACCTTACTCTTGACTGCCCGTGTGGAAATTGGTGGGCACCCAGAGTTTAGGAAGGAAAACAATAAACTCCAAGTCAGTCATGTGACTGGTGTGAGAACTCAAAACAGTTTATTTAACTTTAAAATCAAAATAGAGGAATATTTTTAAATTCAATTCGCAATGCTTTTAAAAATGAGACTACCATAAGGCCTCCCGCACACACACACATGCAAACGCAGAATCGGAGGAGATTTCTCCTTATGATAGTCAAAGATGCTTGATACGCATTAAAATTCAAATCAATTTTGATATTATTATTAGTGCATAGTGTAGGAGAAATTCATTTCGAAAGTAGAATATAAATCTTAGCCAGCATAGGTACCATTATATTATGCCTACTAATAGCTACCATATTAGATGGCAGGTTCTACAACTAAAACCGTACAAGTTTCATATTGTTTCTTTGGATTTCCAACAAATGGTCAGCTCAAGGAACTTCCCATTGCCACATGAGAATGCCTCTGGAAAGACATCCCCGAGAACCAAACCGGAACTCTGCCAACACAAGGCCGGGTTACCCCTAACTGGGTAACTACTGACACGAGCACGCCATTCCCCGATCGTAAACGACCTTTCTCACGGGATCCCGAAAACCAACAACCACAAAGTAATAAATTCGCAGTAACCACATAGGTTAAATATCTGGGCTCCATACCATGATACCACCTCTATCCAGAAGGAAATGTACATACCCTAAAGGGTGCTACCCCTCATAACCTTGCCGCATCTTTCCTGTTTTGACCATTTCCGGGGTGTGAGGTTCGACGAAGTCACGTCCACAAAAACATACTTTATACAAAAGCCATGCTTTGGGTCAACAAATGATCAACACAATGATCACCAAGATAGACGATCAAATAAACGATCCTATCACAATAATCAACACAATGATCATTTCAGCATCACTCAGCATGTCACATTACCAAATTGGGAATATATCGCTGATAACTTCAACTATATAACCTCTGAGCTCGTACGTCTCAGAGAAGGGTGTTAAGCTAGAAGAATAAATTCTCCGCCACCAACAGAAATATATTTGAAAGAAATCGGCTTTATATCTCAACTTGTAATGTCAGACATACAATCCATACAAGTCTGTTCCGGGCTCGAACAAAACCGAAGGCACTTACAAAGAAGTCCTTGCAATCCGGATATTCACAATCCTGATCGGATTCACCATCACATATGGAGAACTCTATACCGGAGCAACTCGGTGCAGAGTAAATCGACAGGTCATCCTATCGCTCTCGCAAATACCGGGTCTTCAACACCGATCTTCAATGCAATTCACAATGACGTATCACATATTCGGAATGGGTTATACGACCCCATGGTCCTTTCCCAGTTAATCCGAATAGTGAGCGCTTATTTAAAAATAAGTGTAGCATTCACATTCAAACAAATCACATCAAATACCCATGTAGAGGGAAATATTGATAGTCGGTTATTGAACTATCACTGGATATGCACACATCACCAGATTCCAAATAATTTTCCAAATTATTTATTTTCCAAAAATATCTTCACTAGATATATTATTTCAACACTTCAAAAATAAATCAATATTTACTTTTAAACAAGTTTCCCCTTTCATTTATAAAATCCTTAGTGAATTTATAATCCAAAATATCTATGAATATTCGATTTCGATCATTCATTTCAATATTTCTTTTCAATTTATCTTCAAAAAGATAAACTCTCAAAATATTCACTTTATATTGGAAAAACATTTCCATACTTATTAAATAAGTAATTCACGAATTTTATTTATTTTCAACACTTAGAAAATACTCAATATAATTAAATCGAGATTAAGTATATATTTCATTCTTTCAGGAAATCATTCTCTTAAACATATTTATTTGGGCCAAAACGAATGTTACGTAAAACATCGTTACGACAACCCAAAATCACTAGTATAGGGATTCGAAATTAAATAGATATATAAATCCCAATACTATACAAAACATTTCCTTTCGGAAATCATTTACTATAACAACAGTGTTATAGTCCATCATCTCCTTCTATTTCTCGAAAACGTCTATTTCAACAATAAATGTTGAAATCTATGGTTTCGAATCTCAACACAATTAAAACATCGTTAGATCGTTTTAATTCTGTTCAAAATATCAAATCTAAACATTTTCTTTTAACATAATATTCACTATTCAAAAACGTGAATATACTACGTTAACAGATTTCATCCTTTTATTCATTTTATTTTAAAGGATCATTCACAGTCAAAAATGTGAATATAACTCCATTTATAGGTTTCAACAATTAACTTATCAAAATAAGTTGTTTGCGAATTTATAAAACAACGTTTATAAATTCCATTTCTATTTATTTATAAAAACTTCCTTTTTATAAATTCTTTTATTAACCTATTCCAGTTTATAACTCAATTATAAACTAAAAGTTCATATTATAAGTCAAATGCTTATAAAACGATTATTTTACAAAGATCGTTCTTTTAAAGACTTTCCAAATCATAAATCTTATAACTTATAAGATTCATTGATTTATTCAAACTACCCTTTTAATGACTTTATAAATTTTATAAACCTACTGTTTATAAAATTCCATTTATAATCTCACCGTTTATAATTCTATAAATTTCATTCAATTATGAAATTCATTTTCACTTCATTCAAACACTTATAAAAACTCGTTTTATAATGTCAACATTTCAATTTATAAATATCCATTTATAAATCTCTTAATATAAATCAATTTATATTATCCTTTTAAAACATCTTTAATCTCCTTTATTATTTCACCATTTTGATTCATAAAATAATTAAATTTTATAAATCCTATATTTAAACTTTTCACAATAAATTCAAAAATTCCGATTAAACTATTTTATAAAATCATTAGCATCATATTCTCAAAAATCAGTTTTTAACTATTTTTCTCAAAAATCATAATTTTTATAACTTTAAAAAATTATAACGTTTATTTATTTAAAATAGATCAAATTCCAAACATATAGTATATTTTCAAAAATCACTTTATAAATCATTTTAAAATCCCAAAATCTGGGTCCAATGATGCTACACACCAAATAGTCAATCACGACAACAACGATATCATATATCAATATGATAGTCCATCAAATATCAAAATATCTGAAATCTAATAAATACTGTTGAGGAATCCAGTTGGATCCCTCCAACCTGTTTTCCTGCATCCAAAAACATTAGCACAATACCAATTTCGCTCCAGTACGAAATTATCGCGGTATATGTTCTTATTAAATATTATCCGCTTAATAACGGCGCAATAGGGTCTCATCCGCTAAAAAATGCGGGGAATCAACAACTGCAATATATACATATGCCAATATATATATATTGATATTATATATAATACCAATTTCACTGTTTATGAAATATTCGCGGTATATGTTTTTAATAAATAACATCCGCTTACTAACGGCATATAATGTCTATTTTAACAATCAATAGATAACAATCATCATTCAAACATGCATTCAAATATTTTAAATATAACTATTTAAAATAAAATCGAAACTGATTCGATTGAGTGAGAAGTTCTCACCTTGATTTTATTTTCCGTTTTAGCGATTTATTTCGAATAAAATTAAACGGACGTTTAATTTTACCCAAAATTCTCACTAACTCCAAACGACTCCAAACCAACTCCATCGCGTAGTGCTCGTCCATACGATTCCAACGCAACTGAGTTTGCATTTTTTCGACCTCGTATGAAAAAGATATGAATTTTTGAAGTTTGTACACGATTTATATACACAAATTTATAACTAACTTTAATAATTTAAACCCTCAACCATTCTTAGCCACAAGATCCATCACCCATGCAAATCTGGCCGTGCATAACATCTTCCCCCTCTCGTTCCTATCTCCAGACATTCACACGCAAGCTTGAACCCATATCCAAGAATTAGGGTTAATTAATTCTTCCTCCACGTTCACTTGCAACTCGATCAGGGAGCTTCATGTCGTAGCCCAACTCCAGCACCATGCTCGGCCTGAATGGCTCAAGGCTCGGCCCCCCCTTCCACCTAGAAACGCGTGCGTGACTGGCCATGAACGGCCCCCTGTAGCTCCTCCCACGTTGCTCCGTTTCCGATCATCTCCGTATGAAATTAAAGCTCTCGTCGAGCTCTACAAGTTTCATGTTGAACACCTTAGCTAAATCTTTGTAGATTGAGAGAGATTGAGGGAGAAGTGAGAGACAATTCTGGCCATTGGTTGTAAATGTGGCGGCTAGGGTTTCAAGTTTTTTTTTTTTTTTTTTTTTTAATTTATCAAGGCTCATGTCTATTTATAGAAGAAAATCGAACACTATTCATCCGGAAATTCCAAACTCCGATTTAGACGCCGTAACCAGCATTTCTAGGGTTTACCCCGCATTCCGGACACAATGGAACAGGTTTCGGAAGCTAATTCGGAAGTATGTGCGAGTTATGGCTATAAACGCTCAATTTAAATTAAACCGATTTAAGCGATTTTCTAGGCGTTTTAATTTGTACCGGACAAACCGTAAATCCAATTAACTTGAAATCTGAAACCTTACAATAATATCACATTACGGATCCGATGAAACTGGTTTCGTCGAAATCCGAGACTTTTTGAAAAATGGCTATTTTGACTCGCCAAATTAAAATTAAAAATAAATCGATGCGTTTCGAGCTGCCACGCTCAAACGATAACTCCGATTGACACGAAAATTGAAATCCGGTAATAACTAACTATTACGGATCCAATGGAACTGGTTTCGTTCAATTCTGAGACTGTTCAAAAATTGACTATTTTCACTAGTCGATTTAAATATTAAAATATTCAATTTTCGCAAATTAACTTTTAATTCGATTCTAAAAGTTCTAAAATATTGTTCTAACTCCCATATGATAAAATAAAATTTTACAAACCATTTTCAATCATATTTAACTCAATTTTCAATTATTTCCATAATTTAACGTATTAAATTATCGATTTAATAATCCAATTAAATCCAAAAATTCAAATAAAAATTTATTTGACTTATAAATTCACTTTTTTAAATTTAAAATTAATTAAATATTCAAATTTTAAATTAATAAAAATTCTGGGTCGTTACAATCTTCCCCACTTAAAAGAATTTCGTCCTCGAAATTATTAAGTAAGAAAGGATACAGAATTTATTAATTTTCCCAAAATTCATAATTAAACTTCTTATAATCTTTACTAAGTTTTCAAATCATACTTAGTTATCTTTTCAAAAACAACTACTATTGTTTAACTTTCAATTCTAAAATCAAAATTATAGTTTTCAAAAATTTCCAATTTTCTCAAATTTTTTCTAACGCCTTAAATTTTCGGAAAAATTCGCCATAGTCTCCTTTGCGCGGCTCGATCCGAAAAAAAATGACAGTATATATATCACAAATATACATCTCATCAAGTAATGAGGCATCCCGCAGGGAAAAAAGTGTAAAAGTACGATATTTAATCCGAGATATGTACCTTATATTTTATTAGCGAGCATATACGGCTAATATAGCGCTAAAGCGAGCTCCAAATGCGAAGCAAACACAATCCGCACCTACTAATCACTCAACAAACAACATGAGAATCATGCATATATGACAATAATCTCAATATACAACATATAGCAACATAATAACTATATATGTCAAACATATCAAATGAAACAAAACAACAAATGCAAACATCAATCAACTAAATATTCATAACCAATATATATTCATTCATATTCTCATTAATATTAATGAATTGGTTTTCAATTTAAATCACATTTGATTCATTAACAGTGGATGTTCTTACTAACATTCATTTTCAATTAGTTTATATTCACTAATTTATATTCAAGTTGGTTCACTTCCAAAACAAATTCAATTCTATTCAAATTTATTTACTTCTAATTTGAATTCAATTACATAGCTTTAAATTTCACTAATTCACTTTCATTAATACTTAATGAATTATATACAATCAACTAACAATCATATAACAATCAATGTATATTAATTACAACCAAATTCTTTTGCTTATATTCATTCAATTCAATTATAAAAGTTGAATTTCATTCACATAACTTAAGTTCACATTTATTTAATCCACTTGATTAATTACTTAACTTAAATTCCAACTTATAAATCAATTCAGATTCCAATTCTAAAGTAAATTTCCATTTAACTTTAAATTCATTTTTATTTATAACTCATATCCATATAGTTTCACTTCTTATATATAAGTTTATTTCACAATTGTAAATCACTTTAATTATAATTCAATTCTTATAATTCTTTTGCTCATACAATTATTCCTTTATTTAGATTATTCAAACAACCTAACAATCAACTTATATACTTTAATAATTCTGAAAAATTATTTCTTCATATACAAAATATACTCAAGGTAAAATTATTTTATTTACCCAATTTTAAAATCAATATTATGTCGAATTGTTCTATTCAAGTGTTTAGAAACCCCTTCGATTCAGTTTCGAGGCTGCGCCGACGAAGGTTCATATGCCACTCAATAAACCAATCATCACAATATAAAACAATTTTATATTCACTAACAAATACGCTCTCATAGCTATTATTACTCTCAAACTCAATCTAGAGTACTACTGACTCTATCTCTAATGAGTAATACGCAACAGAACCATGGTTGTCGCTTAACCATAAGCTCTGATACCAAATGTAACGTCCCGAAAATTTTCGACTTTCGAAAATCCAACATCGATACTCACTTTATCGACTGTCGAGAAATCGAAGGTCAAAAACCGGAATGTTATGGGTTTTAAAAAGAATTTAAGAAAAGAGAAGAGAAGAAGAGAGAAGGTAGAAGATGGAAAAGAGAGAGGAAAAGAAAATAGAAATTAGAGAGAATAGAAAACAGAAAGAAGATAGAACATTTTAAAATAGAAGAAAAAGAGAATAGAGGAAAAATAGAGAAAATAAAACGGAACAGAAAGAAAATAGAACAACATCAGAATCTCACAATTCGCAGCGGAACAACATATAATAATAAATGAATAATCTTTAAACAAAGAACTATATCAGTTATTACATTACATCACATTTCATTACATCATATCATCAGAGTGTACAACATCATACAACAACAGTGCAGCGGAAAAGAAATACTATATAAACTAGTAATACGCCATGCCATCCATCTTGCCTCCAGCAACTCCAGAATATCCAGAATATCCTGATAAACCTTACTCTTGACTGCCCGTGTGGAAATTGCTGGGCACCCAGAGTTTAGGAAGGAAAACAATAAACTCCAAGTCAGTCATGTGACTGGTGTGAGAACTCAAAACAGTTTATTTAACTTTAAAATCAAAATAGAGGAATATTTTTAAATTCAATTCGCAATGCTTTTAAAAATGAGACTACCATAAGGCCTCCCGCACACACACACACATGCAAACGCAGAATCGGAGGAGATTTCTCCTTATGATAGTCAAAGATGCTTGATACGCATTAAAATTCAAATCAATTTTGATATTATTATTAGTGCATAGTGTAGAAGAAATTCATTTCGAAAGTAGAATATAAATCTTAGCCAGCATAGGTACCATTATATTATGCCTACTAATAGCTACCATATTAGATGGCAGGTTCTACAACTAAAACCGTACAAGTTTCGTATTGTTTCTTTGGATTTCCAACAAATGGTCAGGCCAAGGAACTTCCCATTGCCACATGAGAATGCCTCTGGAAAGACATCCCCGAGAACCAAACCGGAACTCTGCCAACACAAGGCCAGGTTACCCCTAACTGGGTAACTACTGACACGAGCACGCCATTCCCCGATCGTAAACGACCTTTCTCACGGGATCCCGAAAACCAACAACCACAAAGTAATAAATTCGCAGTAACCACATAGGTTAAATATCTGGGCTCCATACCATGATACCACCTCTATCCAGAAGGAAATGTACATACCCTAAAGGGTGCTACCCCTCATAACCTTGCCGCATCTTTCCTGTTTCGACCATTTCCGGGGTGTGAGGTTCGACGAAGTCACGTCCATAAAAACATACTTTATACAAAAGCCATGCTTTGGGTCAACAAATGATCAACACAATGATCACCAAGATAGACGATCAAATAAACGATCCTATCACAATAATCAACACAATGATCATTTCAGCATCACTCAGCATGTCACATTACCAAATTGGGAATATATCGCTGATAACTTCAACTATATAACCTCTGAGCTCGTACGTCTCAGAGAAGGGTGTTAAGCTAAAAGAATAAATTCTCCGCCACCAACAGAAATATATTTGAAAGAAATCGGCTATATATCTCAACTTGTAATGTCAGACATACAATCCATACAAGTCTGTTCCGGGCTCGAACAAAACCGAAGTCACTTACAAAGAAGTCCTTGCAATCCGGATATTCACAATCCTGATCGGATTCACCATCACATATGGAGAACTCTATACCGGAGCAACTCGGTGCAGAGTAAATCGACAGGTCATCCTATCGCTCTCGCAAATACCGGGTCTTCAACACCGATCTTCAATGCAATTCACATCGACGTATCACATATTCAGAATGGGTTATACGACCCCATGGTCCTTTCCCGGTTAATCCGAATAGTGAGCGCTTATTTAAAAATAAGTGTAGCATTCACATTCAAACAAATAACATCAAATACCCATTTAAAGGGAAATATTGATAGTCGGTTATTGAACTATCACTGGATATGCACACATCACCAGATTCCAAATAATTTTCCAAATTATTTATTTTCCAAAAATATCTTCACTAGATATATTATTTCAACACTTCAAAAATAAATCAATATTTACTTTTAAACAAGTTTCCCCTTTCATTTATAAAATCCTTAGTGAATTTATAATCCAAAATATCTATGAATATTCGATTTCGATCATTCATTTCAATATTTCTTTTCAATTTATCTTCAAAAAGATAAACTCTCAAAATATTCACTTTATATTGGAAAAACATTTCCATACTTATTAAATAAGTAATTCACGAATTTTATTTATTTTCAACACTTAGAAAATACTCAATATACTTAAATCGAGATTAAGTATATATTTCATTCTTTCAGGAAATCATTCTCTTAAACATATTTATTTGGGCCAAAACGAATGTTACGTAAAACATCGTTACGACAACCCAAAATCACTAGTATAGGGATTCGAAATTAAATAGATATATAAATCCCAATACTATACAAAACATTTCCTTTCGGAAATCATTTACTATAACAACAGTGTTATAGTCCATCATCTCCTTCTATTTCTCGAAAACGTCTATTTCAACAATAAATGTTGAAATCTATGGTTTCGAATCTCAACACAATTAAAACATCGTTAGATCGTTTTAATTCTATTCAAAATATCAAATCTAAACATTTTCTTTTAACATAATATTCACTATTCAAAAACGTGAATATACTACGTTAACAGATTTCATCCTTTTATTCATTTTATTTTAAAGGATCATTCACAGTCAAAAATGTGAATATAACTCCATTTATAGGTTTCAACAATTAACTTATCAAAATAAGTTGTTTGCGAATTTATAAAACAACGTTTATAAATTCCATTTCTATTTATTTATAAAAACTTCCTTTTTATAAATTCTTTTATTAACCTATTCCAGTTTATAACTCAATTATAAACTAAAAGTTCATATTATAAGTCAAATGCTTATAAAACGATTATTTTACAAAGATCGTTCTTTTAAAGACTTTCCAAATCATAAATCTTATAACTTATAAGATTCATTGATTTATTCAAACTATCCTTTTAATGACTTTATAAAT
Organism: Allium cepa; assembly: GCA_030765085.1. Lineage (NCBI taxonomy): Eukaryota > Viridiplantae > Streptophyta > Magnoliopsida > Asparagales > Amaryllidaceae > Allium > Allium cepa. The sequence continues at coordinate 222,729,619 of CM060945.1, forward strand.
TTTATAAACCTACTGTTTATAAAATTCCATTTATAATCTCACCGTTTATAATTCTATAAATTTCATTCAATTATGAAATTCATTTTCACTTCATTCAAACACTTATAAAAACTCGTTTTATAATGTCAACATTTCAATTTATAAATATCCATTTATAAATCTCTTAATATAAATCAATTTATATTATCCTTTTAAAACGTCTTTAATCTCCTTTATTATTTCACCATTTTGATTCATAAAATAATTAAATTTTATAAATCCTATATTTAAACTTTTCACAATAAATTCAAAAATTCCGATTAAACTATTTTATAAAATCATTAGCATCATATTCTCAAAAATCAGTTTTTAACTATTTTTCTCAAAAATCATAATTTTTATAACTTTAAAAAATATAACGTTTATTTATTTAAAATAGATCAAATTCCAAACATATAGTATATTTTCAAAAATCACTTTATAAATCATTTTAAAATCCCAAAATCTGGGTCCAATGATGCTAAACACCAAATAGTCAATCACGACAACAACGATATCATATATCAATATGATAGTCTATCAAATATCAAAATATCTGAAATCTAATAAATACTGTTGAGGAATCCAGTTGGATCCCTCCAACCTGTTTTCCTGCATCCAAAAACATTAGCACAATACCAATTTCGCTCAAGTACGAAATTATCGCGGTATATGTTCTTATTAAATATTATCCGCTTAATAACGGCGCAATAGGGTCTCATCCGCTAAAAAATGCGGGGAATCAACAACTGCAATATATACATATGCCCATATATATATATTGATATTATATATAATACCAATTTCACTGTTTATGAAATATTCGCGGTATATGTTTTTAATAAATAACATCCGCTTACTAACGGCGTATAATGTCTATTTTAACAATCAATAGATAACAATCATCATTCAAACATGCATTCAAATATTTTAAATCTAACTATTTAAAATAAAATCGAAACTGATTCGATTGAGTGAGAAGTTCTCACCTTGATTTTATTTTCCGTTTTAGCGATTTATTTCGAATAAAATTAAACGGACGTTTAATTTTACCCAAAATTCTCACTAACTCCAAACGACTCCAAACCAACTCCATCGCGTAGTGCTCGTCCATACGATTCCAACGCAACTGAGTTTGCATTTTTTCGACCTCGTATGAAAAAGATATGAATTTTTGAAGTTTGTACACGATTTATATACACAAATTTATAACTAACTTTAATAATTTAAACCCTCAACCATTCTTAGCCACAAGATCCATCACCCATGCAAATCTGGCCGTGCATAGCATCTTTCCCCTCTCGTTCCTATCTCCAGACATTCACACGCAAGCTTGAACCCATATCCAAGAATTAGGGTTAATTAATTCTTCCTCCACGTTCACTTGCAACTCGATCAGGGAGCTTCATGTCGTAGCCCAACTCCAGCACCATGCTCGGCCTGAATGGCTCAAGGCTCGGCCCCCCCTTCCACCTAGAAACGCGTGCGTGACTGGCCATGAACGGCCCCCTGTAGCTCTTCCCACGTTGCTCCGTTTCCGATCATCTCCGTATGAAATTAAAGCTCTCGTCGAGCTCTACAAGTTTCATGTTGAACACCTTAGCTAAATCTTTGTAGATTGAGAGAGATTGAGGGAGAAGTGAGAGACAATTCTGGCCATTGGTTGTAAATGTGGCGGCTAGGGTTTCAAGTTTTTTTTTTTTTTTTTTTTAATTTATGAAGGCTCATGTCTATTTATAGAAGAAAATCGAACACTATTCATCCGGAAATTCCGAACTCCGATTTAGATGCCGTAACCAGCGTTTCTAGGGTTTACCCCGCGTTCCGGACACAATGGAACAGGTTTCGGAAGCTAATTCAGAAGTATGTGCGAGTTATGGCTATAAACGCTCAATTTAAATTAAACCGATTTAAGCGATTTTCTAGGCGTTTTAATTTGTACCGGACAAACCGTAAATCCAATTAACTTGAAATTTGAAACCTTACAATAATATCACATTACGGATCCGATGAAACTAGTTTCGTCAAAATCCGAGACTTTTTGAAAAATGGCTATTTTGACTCGCCAAATTAAAATTAAAAATAAATCGATGCGTTTCGAGCTGCCACGCTCAAACGATAACTCCGATTGACACGAAAATTGAAATCCGGTAATAACTAACAATTACGGATCCAATGGAACTGGTTTCGTTCAATTCTGAGACTGTTCAAAAATTGACTATTTTCACTAGTCGATTTAAATATTAAAATATTCAATTTTCGCAAATTAACTTTTAATTCGATTCTAAAAGTTCTAAAATATTTTTCTAACTCCCATATGATAAAATAAAATTTTACAAATCATTTTCAATCATATTTAACTCAATTTTCAATTATTTCCATAATTTAACGTATTAAATTATCGATTTAATAATCCAATTAAATCCAAAAATTCAAATAAAAATTTATTTGACTTATAAATTCACTTTTTGAAATTTAAAATTAATTAAATATTCAAATTTTAAATTAATAAAAATTCTGGGTCGTTACATCGAGTTACACTATCGTCACGGCATAACCCAAATGCCTCTATAGGCATCAGCGCCTTCGACTTTCGTAACGCAATAATCCTCAGGAACTTCAGTTTGTCTAGACTTCCTCACAGGATCAACTTTAGAGCCTTCCCCGTTGGGGCTCAAGGCAGTACCAACCTATGGTATTACTGAGAAGTTCATTTCAAGGGAGCGCCTTTTTCTCCAGAGCCATTTTCAAAACACTTTATACTATACACATATTGTATTTTTCAAATCATACACCTAGTATGAATCCCATATAAATCACCTTTTCTCAAAATTGATTATCCCAAAATTGATAATTCTCAAACTAGGCTTTCCAAATTTCCAAAATTGATTTTCCCCAAAAATCAAAAGACTTTCCAAAATCCATAGGTTCCAAAACCTTTTTCCCAAATCCATTCTCATAAAATCCTTCATATATATATATATATATATATATATATATATAACTTTGAAAATCTTTGGATCACTTCATACTTGTATAAATTCCCTTTTTATACTTCAAATACTTTTCAAAAACCCTTTTCTTCTTGCTATAGATTCAACAAGGGGAGTTTATCATATATATAACAAAGATACATAACTTTGTTTATTCCAAATCAAATATTCAATTTGATTACTCTTTATAAAGTTATCAACCATATAACCTTTCTTTATAAAGTGAACCTTTAATCATAGAAATATCCAATTTCCATTTTGTTTCATCATTTATTGTTCAAAATATACTTATCCATTTCAAAAATCATTATAAAATTCTTATCCACAAATTTTTAATATCAATTTCATTCAAACCTGTACGATATACTCATATCATCCGTATGCAATATCAATCTGATCGCTTACCCGATCACAAAATTTCTCTTTCGAACTAGTAGCGTTCCTCCGACTTCCTAGTGTGGCCTCATATTTGGTTTCTTGATCAGAAACCGTCATTCTTCTTGCACATCCATAACTATGATAGAGAATTTTCAGAACCAATCAAAAATCCATATCTAAGTTCGTCGTAGAGTGAAAAATCCCAACTCGGATCGATGTACTATCTTGAAATTCTATGTTCGAATCTGAATCAAATTAAATCATTATGCGAATAGAATAATATACGTACCTCCTACATATCTATCTTCCTTGATTATTAGCTAAATCAATTCCCTTTCTATTCACATTCATTTTTGATTTCTACTCACTTGTTCACATTTGCCTCAATCCCCATTTGGATTATCACTTTCTTATCTCAGTTGGTATTTAATTATAAACAGTTTGAACTCTGTCCAGCTTAAATTTAGAAAATAGCTTGAAAAATTAAAAATAGATAAGTAGTTGAAAAATAATTATTAGTTGTAAAATAGCTGTAAACTAGTTAAGTAATTGTAAAGTAGTTGAAAAATAGTCAAACAGTTATAGCATACTTAGGTAATTGCAAAATAGTTATTAGTTAAAAACTAGTTGAAAAATAGTAATTAGTTTATAAAACAATTGTAAAATAGTTTCAAAAATATTTGTAAAATAAGTATAAGATAGTTTTGGCTTTTTAAAAAGAAAGATTATATAGTAAATAGCTAGGAAAAATAGATTTAAGAAAGTTTACATTAAAACAATTTATTTTAAAAATAGTCCAGAGCCAAACTGTTCAACTTCCAAATCTCCATTTCCAATTAATTTCCCATCCCATTAAAAGTGATTCAATCCCAATTCAAGTTCAATTAACCTCAATTTCTTTTCTAAATTCAAATCAAACCATTTGAATTTACTTATTCAACTTTAATCACAATTTTCAATTGATTCAAATAAATTTCAAACTAGGCCATTTTCAATTCATTTCAATTCCAGTTCGAATTAGTCCCAATTACAATCTCATTTTTTAAATCATCTCGAATTATATAAATTCGAGTTAAATTTTCAATTGCTGATTTAATTCCTTTAAATCAAATTAACCTTTACTTCTTCACACACTAATTTCTAGGTTCAAATCATAGTTCAAATCCTTTTTAAACAATTTAATCTTTGAAATTCAATTTATTACCCAATTTCAATCTTGAAACCAATTCTTAACTATTTCAGTTTACATGTTCATTTAAAAACTCAAAACTTAATGTTCAAAGTGATCTCATTTTCACAATTTCAATTTTTATCATTAAAATCAAAATTACTTGAGTAATTTCAAATTAAAGTTTTAATTCCACTAAATTCCAATAATGGAATAGATATTATCTCAATCTACTTCTTACTTCATTTTAAACAAACCAATTCACAGTTCCATAGATTATTGATAACAGTAGGATGATATTAGGATAAGTCAAAGTAAATAAACATCCAATTTATTTAAAACATCCACCAATAGCATCTATTACCCATTCCCAGAACTCAAACCTGTTTGAGATCTCATATATCTCCCTTCTAAACCAACTCATTTAACTTCCCTATGTTAAATCTCAATTTCATCTTGAAATTTCTAAATCAGGTTGTTCATTCAAACTTATTTAACTTCCTCCAAGTTAAATTCAATTTAATCCCGTTAACCTTACTCAAATTTGAACCCTCCATTTCAAATTTTAAATTTCATATTAATAGCCAATCACATTTATAAGTTCAAAAACTTATCACTTTGGGTTTTCATATCACATTCGAAGTAAAAATTTAAAACTCAGCACTTAAAGTTTATTTCAAATCATCTTTGATATTATGTATATCCCTCATATATACATATTTATTCCCTTTGCATGCCAAGTGATCCTTAAATTTTAAACCACCTTTGGTTTTTAATTCTGTGACGACCCGGAAATTTTGAGCATTTAAAATTGGAATATTTAATTGATTTTAAATATTTACTAGCTAATTTTTAACTTGAATTCCAAATATCTCTATTTATTTGATAATTAAATTATTGAATTAAATAATTAGAAGTTGGGTAAAATGTTGAATCTGGAGTTTTAAGCCTATTAAAAATAATTTGAAGGCTTGTAAAATTTATATTGATAGTGCTGAGGATAATAAAAGTTTTTAAAATTGAATTTAACACTGATTTGTTCAGTTTTAAAGATATATCGTTTAAATTTGATATTTAAAAACAGCCTTTCGAGGCAAAGTCTCGGAATTCGACGAAACCAGTTCCATTGGATCTGTAATATTGAATTATCATTGGATTTCAATTTTCATAGCATTTGGAGTTGTTGTGTGAGCGTATGATATATAAACGCGTTGAAAATTTATATCGAAATTTTAATATTTTAATTCGATTCAAAAAGCTATCTTCTCCATACGATTGAATTAGCACTTGAAACCTTTTCCATTGCTTTCGAAATAGGGGCATAACATTATGAATGCCAGGCGGCATGCGTCGATAGGGGTTCGGCATTTCTATATATACAAAGCAAGATATTTTGAATATAAAAATAAAAAAATAAAAATCAAATCAAAAAAAAAACCGCATCTGCAACTCTAACTTCAACTAGGCCGAACTATTATCTAAGACAAGCCACCCTATACTCTGAAAACATCACGTCTTGCCTCCATCAGGTTCTAAATTAGTAAACGAGGAAGCGATTTCGTTCAATAGAAATCAACAACGGCCGATTATATCTCTGCTATGCTTTTGTCTTTCGAAACAAATCCCCTCATTCCTTTCAAAATCAAGATGAAATCTTTATTCCTCTTTGTGTTGTAAGTTCACATAAAAACCCGAACCTAATATGCGTCAACCCTAAATTGGAAATGAAACTCACGCTTTAAGAAAACATGCTCGATTGGAGCCAGGCGATGCCAATCGACTCCGCCTGACGTTCAGTGAGGAGAGAGGAGCAAGAATTGTTTGCCTGAGGTGTGGGCGATTCGCGATCAAAGGGGGTGGTCGTGGAGGCTGTATTTTTTTGATATCATGACCCTAAAATGGTCGCGACTTTGAGATAGCAATTGGAGGCATGGAGATGGTGATGTGCATGCAACCTAGAGGTGCAGCTTGTGGTTGCTGTTGGTTGACAAGTGTTGGTGTGTTGTAGGGGGGTGCAGTGTTGGCTGGAATGGTGGTTGAGGAGCAACAGTGAAGTAGACTGTAATTTGATGTGAAGGAAGATGACTAAGGAGTTGAATATGGCAAGGCTGGTGATCGGAATATGCTGTTTGGATAGATGTAGCAGGAAGGCGGACTGGTGGTGGAAGACAATGGAAGTGTACAAGCAGGAGACGATAGTAGATAATGGATGTAACTATAGTGGTCAAGAAATAAGGCAGTAATGCAGAGGTTTGATTTCCTTTATTTTCTGATAATTGATTTAAACTCGGTTATTGCTAGTACTTAAGTAAATTTTAGTTCAAAAATAAAGGAAAGTAAGAATGAATAAATAAATGAATATTACTAGTTATATTTTTCATATATATATATATATATATATATATATATATATATATATGGCTGTTTTTAAAACAGTAAAGGAAAAATTAGTTTTAAACTTAATTACTGTCTTAAATCAAATCAATAGTCTAATTAAATTACTAGTTAATCAAATTATTAAGTGGCAACTAATAGTTCGATTTATTTTGAATATTAATAAATCGTGTAAATGTTTACACAAGGTTTGAAAACGTGAAGAAATCAAGCTGGGTTGGATTGACTGCAAAATTAAGTAAAAGGTGTGTTAATCTCACTCAGCTGAATTTTAATTTAAAATTTAAATGGTTAAATTTAAATAATTGGTTGGATGATTGAATTGATTTGATGTGCTATATTATAGTATTGAATACATCTTGGAATGATTGATTTCCCGCATTGTATAGCGGATGAGGCCCCCTGCGCCGCATAATAGCGGATAATATTATATTAAATCCATATACCGCGATATTCCACCTCCAAGTGGAATTGGTATTTTACGTTGTGCTAATATCTGTGGATGCAGGGAAAATAGGTTGGAGGGATCCAACTGGATTGCTCAACATTTATTTAAATTATTTAATATTCTCTGTTGTGATTATTTGGTATTCTATGATGAATTATATTGGAATATTGAATGCTATGGTTTGATTGAATATATTTGGGTATAATGAGTTACCAAAAATATATAAAAATTGGAGTTTTGGAAAGACAATAAAAGAGTGGAGTTTTAAGTAAATAATTATAGCAAATAAAGTAAGAATGAATTGAAATGGAATGGAAGTGATATTAAAATACTAATAAATAATTCCGATTATGGAAAAAGAATTTTGAATAAAACAGGAATTAATGAATTGTAACCTTAAGTGATATCAATTAAAGGAATAAAGAATTATTTTAAAATTCAAAGTTTAAATTTATTTAAAAGGATAAAGAAGTAATTTGAGAAATCTAAAACTGGTATTTTCAGTTAAAAGTATTTTAAATCATAATTAAGGATTTAAATATGAAGTTAATGGATTTTGGAATAAAAGGGGTAAATTGGAAATCAATTTGGAAATTGATTTCAGTGCATGAAATGGAATATTTGGAAGAATAAATTCAAGGTGGGAATTTATTAAGAGGAAATTAGAAAATTTGTTTAAAGATAAATAGTTATTTATTTTTAAAGGATGTGAAGAGAAGTGTTTTTCCTGGATAGCCAAGTACGTTTTCAAAATAAACTTTTGAATATAAGTTAAAAGCTTTAATGTTGTTTTAAAAAGCATGTTTTAGAAAATTTATTATTTCTAATCGTTTAAATTCTTAGGTAAATATTTTTTAAATCAATTATCGTAGTAATTATTTAAAAAAGTGACTTAGTATTTTGTTTTAAAAAGTGAAAACCTAGTTTTATATTTTATAAAGTAACCTTATTTTCAAATATTCATATAGTATGTATTTTTAATAAATTATTGAAGTAGTTTTTAGCATAAATGTTTTAAAGTATATTTCAAAGTAAAGCATTTTAAATTATGTTAAATATCTAAAGTTTTGTGCTTGGAGATTTCAGTGGAAATAGAAAATACTTGGAAAATTTATTCTGAGAAAGGAAGATAGTTTGAAAACTGTTTTCAAAAGGGTTTGAAAAGTGAAAATTTATCTTGTGAAGATATTTTTGGATTAATAAATAACTTGGGAAAAATTATTTATTGTTTGGTGATTGTTGTGAATGTTAATTGATAGTTAAACAACCGACAATCAATATTGGCCAAATGCGCTGATCGTTTTGAAGAGACCGGGATTGGGATTTATTTCTCGAAAACCACTTCAATCCGATTTGCATGTCTTCATGGAAAACGAGTTTGGATTCGAAGATGGAGCAGTGCAGTGCAAGGGCTAGTCGCTACTAATCCTGAGGATTTTTTCAAAATGGATTTAATAGGAATAGTGCCTTCGGTTCCGTTCGAACCCGGAACGGACTTGTATGGATGAATGCTTTTGAAACGTCGTCCGGTGGTTTATGGGAATTCTAAGGGATATGTTCTAAAAGGTAACGCTTAGCCTCAAGCCTCATCAACCGGGAATGACTGAAAATTAGGGGTTATGCAGCAAGGCTTGTTGGGCAGCAGCAGCCATTTCCGGGTAAGGTCATCCCTGTCTAGATGTCCCTTTTTATTTCGGCTTAGTGGTGCGGTTGCTGATCCCAACCGCGGGGTGATCTAAATCGGGATTATCCAGTAAGGGATAGTCCGGGTCTTGTGTTGCAGGGGGTCAGGAGTGATCCTCGGTACTGTGATCTAGGCCATGTACCGTGACAGGTGGTACCACAGTGCCAAGTCATTAGTTGGAAATTTATTCTCCCTACGCGCCTTTTATGAGTTTTGTTTGTATTACCCACTCTATGGCTAGTAGCTGAAATTTAATAATGTAACAATTTCGGCTATTTTAATAAATATTTGTATATAGACCCTATTATAATATCAATGGATTTTAATAAAAAGAGTTTTAGCTATCGTAAGGTAAAAACCCGGCATGTTTATTTGTGGCGTGGTCTTACGAGATGCTTTTCTTTACAAAGGGATTTTGGAACTTCAATAATCAATTTGAGTGTGATTTTCTCACGCTGGTATTCAAGACTGATCCGGGTGTTATTTAACTGTAATGCTCGGGTCAGACCGAGTATTATAGGATACAAGAAGGGATGCTGTGGAGCTCAGCAGATGAGCTGGATGGCGATACGTACTTCCGTATTTGGTTATTATCCCGCTGTGTATCCAGTTGTATGTTATTGATGTTGTTGAACTCTGATGGTATACTCTGATGATGTATGTATAAAACAGATATAGTTTCTTTTGTGTAAAGATCTGTTGTTATATATTATACTTTATTCCGCTGCATTGGATAGATTCTGTTGTTGTTTTTTGTTTTCTCTTCTTCTACCTCTTCTTCTTTAACCCAAATGGTTCTTATTTTTGTTCCACTTGAGTTGATTGATGTTGAATATTGACTCAAGGGGTACGGATTTGCAGGTCGTTTCATTTGGTATCAGAGAATAGGTTGGTGATAACCATGGCTCTGGTGGGAATTACTCATAGAATAGAGTCCGTAGTACTCTGAATGAGCTTGAGCATATTAATAGATATGAGTGCGTATTTGTTAGTGAATATAAAATTGTTTTTATATTGTGTTGATGTATCGGTCGAGTGTTTATGGATTCAGGTCGATGTGTGGGACGCCATATTATCGATAGGAATTTCTAAACTCTTAAGCAAGATAAACCAACACAATATTGCTTAAATAGGGTAAATGAAATAATTTTACCCAGATTATTTTTGTATATAAAGGTTATATATGGATGCCTGGTTGTTAGGAATGACAATATTAAATTATTATCATTATTGTATGAGAATTGAATAAGAAACTGAAAATAATAACCAGAGATTAAGGAATAAATTAATAAATAAATGGAATTTGTAAATGTGATTCATAATTGAATAAGGAATTGAAACCATAATTAAAAACTAGAAACAAATTCATATACAAATGAAATTTGTAGATGTAAACTATAAAATGTGAATTATAGTATGATTAATAGTTAAAATAAGATAAAATTCCATAGTAATGTTTAAATATAAATTTAAAGGATTTGGAATTTGGAAATTTAAATTCCTTTGAATGTGAAAATGATTCTCAAAAAGTAGGGAAAAATAATAAATAATTGAGAAATCTTTTTGAATCAGATTTGAAATCTAGAGAGATTTGGAATTTGAAAATATTTGAAATGCTTTGAAAGAGATAAAAGCATTGAACTCTTTCGGTCGTTGGAAAATAATTCGGTGATGACTACAGCATCATTGTGACTCCCCACCTCTATACCCACGCTAGCCAAGAACATTATGGTGAATGCTGTCAACTAGCACGGAGAATAAGGATGTTGAGGAGCGACCATCCGTGTAATTGCTTTGTGCGAGCGTCGATATGTCAGATGGTATAGCATGCAATTCTTTTCAAGTGGAAATCCGACATGCCGACACAAACTCAAAGCTACTATACAGTGGCTATAATATCTTCAGAAACAAATATAGAAGTAAACATAACATAAATCAGTCACAGACAATTCATATCACAAAGGCGGAAATAGATATGAATATAACACATGAAAGTGTTCATCAGAGTAGTGGTCAAAAAGATCCACAATAATACAAAGGAATAGCAACACGTGCTATACAAAAGAATACAACTATGAGTCTATATCTCAAGTGTATACAGCAAAATAAACTACTAATATAAGTAGTTGCCAAAAGTCAGAGTAATGAATCCCATGGGAGAAGTCAAGCGGAAGCACCTGTAACATCTCGGTCTGATCCGAGTATTATTTCATAAGAAAATAATAAACGGATCAGTCTAGCTATAAATATCAGAAGAATTGATATAGAATAGGAGATATGACATAAGCATATAATAATCACAATGCCAAGCTGTGGTAAATAAGTAATTGAAAATCAACAAGAGATTAATCAATATCACAATAATCTACTCAAGATAAAAAGGAATGTCATACTCCTAATTTCATTCACCAAGCCACAATAAATGACATATATCAATGCCCATCGTAAAAGTTGGTGAAACATAAATTCAAGAAATCAACACACGAAATCCAGAAATCACAATAAAAAGGAACAACGACGTCGTACAACGGGACATCCGATGAACCAAATCACAATAAAAAGGATGGCCAATCCCCAAAAAAATCGAACATCGATGCACCTAGAAAGATACACCCCATGCTCTAGCATCGACGCACCTAGAAAGATATGCCCCATGCATAAATAAACATCGATGCACCTAGAAAGATACACCCCATGTAATGTCGAACATTGATGCACCTAGAAAGATACACCCCATGCTCTAGCATCGACGCACCTAGAAAGATACGCCCCATGCACAAATAAATAAACATCGATGCACCTAGAAAGATACACCCCATGTAATGTCTAACATCGATGCACCTAAAAAGATACACCCCATGCTAAGTCGAACATCGACGCACCTAAAAAGATACGCCCCATGCATAGACGAACATCGACGCACCTAAAAAGATACGCCCCATGCCCCGACTTATTGAGCCGATTGCTCCACGAAGTAAACAAACATTGATGCACCTAGAAAGGTACACCCCATGCATAAAATGAGGAACAGTCCTCCACATAAACAAAAAGACATCGCACATTGCTAATCTAAACCATAAAATGATCATCATGATCATCGAGAAGTGTCAATTACAATAAGCTAGTAAATATATGAGCTTAGCTTCATGTCCCATAACCACTAGCTTAACTTAAATATTTACGAGCAAATTGTAGATCTCCACTAGAAAATTGTCACAAGATTTTTCAATCGAACAAGTCCAAGAATTAACCGACGAAGTAAACGCAAGCGTTTCATACCACTTGTTTTACTAAGTCGTTTAATTAGATTTCTCATACGAGTGGAGTAAAGGTTTGTATATACTAATAGATTGGAAATCGGTTTGAGAAAACGAGCTTTGTAATAAAATAGTGTTGAAATCATTTGATGAAAGAGTTTTGATATTTACTACTAGTATTGAAACCTTTATATTTTTAAAGTGACAAAGCACAAAGAAGATTGTAGAAACAATCGGGCATGAAAATTCACATTCGAAGACGTGAATAAAATCCAAAGAAATCGATATAAAGTCCATCAAAGTGGATATATCTAAAATTCCCAAAGAAAAGGTCATCAAAGTCGATAATAAATGACAACAACAAGAGGGAGACCACACGAATCGATTAAAGTTGGATATTCAAACGGATTAGCAAAATAGGCTAATCTGGCAAAAAGTAGCAGGTCGGTCGACCGGACTTTCTGGTCGGTTGAACGAACCAGAGGCAGGAAGTGCTCGGGACAGCAGGTCGGTCGACCGAACCCTGTACTCGGTCGGCCGAACCTTAAAACAGAAAGTGCTTATGCACTTGGAAGCAGGTCGGTCGACCGGACCAGGGGGATCGGTTGGCCGAGCCTGTTTCCAGCCTCATCCAAGCCTATTACAAATGAGGTTCAATCTTGACCAAATTGCATTCGCACAAGCAACTGCGCTAAGGGTTTATGCCAATCGACTACCCGGCCCTATATGCTCCTCGATGCATCACCAAAAACATGTTCAAACATCAAAGTTAGGACTTTTAACGAATTGAACTCAAAACACTAAAAATTGGAATATTCACAAAAGCAATCCAAATCAAAATCAAATGCACATGAATAAGTGTTAGGAATTCATACCTAACAATAGAAGATAAGTATAAACATAGATGTGAGATAAAAATCTCACCTTTGAACTAAATTTATGAAGATGAAGCTTGAAAGCAATGGCAAGAACAAGCACTCTTAAATCTCAACACTAGAAGCTTGAATCTAAGCTTAAAAGAAGAACATTCCCTAAGTTAGGTTTAGGAAATTTCTGAAATTGAATGGAGAAAGAGTTGGAGAAGAAGAAGGAGATGCTTACCAAGGGGTTCTTCTTGAGTTTGGAGCTAAAGCTTGGATTTGCAAAGGAAGTTAGGGCTTGGAGTTTTAATTTCCTCTTCCACCCTCCATTAACATAAAAGCTTGAGTGTTAGGAAAATAGGAGAGAAGTGAATGAAGAGGAGAGTGTTGGAACTAAGTTAGTAAGTGGGTTCAGCCCAAACCAAAGCCCAAAGCAAAAAGTAGCAAAATTCAACTTTCTCCAAACATATCGAAGCTTATACTCAAAAAGGTCGCAAATGGCATTTTGAACTCAATGGGGGTGGTCTCGAGTCCCAATTCGACCGTATGCAAAAAGTAGCTTTTCGGACTAAAATCCGATTATCGATAAAATATTTAAATAAAATATTTAAATATAAAATCGATAAATATGCGGGTTGTTACAGACTCCCCTCCTTAAAGAAATTGCGTCCTCGAAATACTTAAGAGGAAAATAAGAAGTAACAACCATAAGCTGATTGAAAGAAACTTCAAGTTTCAATGGTAGAACCGTTTCGGGGTTCTTACTCAAAGCATAGATAAACTCTTGATTCTTTACAAGATCCAAAAGTTGTTGAGCAGACATAAAAACTCCATCTTGGGGAGTAGCACTAGATTGACCGGCGCTGGGGCGGCCTGGTCTAACCATTTCTCTTCTTTAAGAAAGAAAGAAAGAAGAGGAAAGAGTTACTCTCAAAATAAATATCAAGCAATCTTGATAGATAAAACAAGGAATCATAAAAGAAAGTAGGATAGAACGGTACGAAGACCCGAATAAAATCCTAAAGCACAACTCCTAAGAAAGACTTGGGACATGATCCTTGCTAAATTATTCTATATTGTTCCGAAGTTTGGCTCCGATACCAAGCTGTGACGCCCCACCTCTATACCCACGCTAGCCAAGAACATTACGGTGAATGCTGTCAACTAGCACGGAGAATAAGGCTGTTGAGGAGTGACCATCCGTGTAATTGCTTTGTGCGAGCGTCGATATGTCAGATGGTATAGAATGCAATTCTTTTCAAGTGGAAATCCGACACACCGACACAAACTCAAAGCTACTACACAGTGGCTATAATATCTTCAGAAACAAATGTAGAAGTAAACATAACATAAATCAGTCATAGACAATTCATATCACAAAGGCGGAAATAGATATGAATATAACACATGAAAGTGTTCATCAGAGTAGTGGTCAAAATGATCCACAATAATACAAAGGAATAGCAACACGTGCTATACAAAAGAATACAACTACGAGTCTATATCTCAAGTGTATACAGCAAAATAAACTACTAATCTAAGTAGTTTGCCAAAAGTCAGAGTAATGAATCCTAGGGGAGAAGTCAAGCGGAAGCACCTGTAACATCTCGGTCTGACCCGAGTATTATTTCATAAGAAAATAATAAATGGATCAGTCTAGCTATAAATATCAGAAGAATTGATATAGAATAGGAGATATGACATAAGCATATAATAATCACAATGCCAAGCTGTGATAAATAAGTAATTGAAAATCAACAAGAGATTAATCAATATCACAATAATCCACTCAAGATAAAAAGGAATGTCATACTCCTAATTTCATTCACCAAGCCACAATAAATGACATATATCAATGCCCATTGTAAAAGTTGGCGAAACATAAATTCCAGAAATCAACACACGAAATCCAGAAATCACAATAAAAAGGAACAACGACGACGTACAACGGGACATCCGATGAACCAAATCACAATAAAAAGGATGCCAATCCCCAAAAAAACTGGACATCGACACACCTAAAAAGATATGCCCCATGAACAGTCGAACATCGACGCACCTAGAAAGATACGCCCCATGCCCTAGCATCGACACACCTAGAAAGATACGCCCCATGCACAAATAAACATCGATGTACCTAGAAAGATACACCCCATGTAATGTCGAACATCGATGCACCTAGAAAGATACACCCCATGTTTTAGCATCGACGCACCTAGAAAGATACGCCCCATGCACAAATAAACATCGATGCACCTAGAAAGATACACCCCATGTAATGTCGAACATCGATGCACCTAGAAAGATACACCCCATGCTCTAGCATCGACGCACCTAGAAAGATACGCCCCATGCACAAATAAATAAACATCGATGCACCTAGAAGGATACACCCCATGTAATGTCTAACATCGATGCACCTAAAAAGATACACCCCATGCTAAGTCGAACATCGACGCACCTAAAAAGATACGCCCCATGCATAGACGAACATCGACGCACCTAAAAAGATACGCCCCATGCCCCGACTTATTGAGCCGATTGCTCCACGAAGCAAACAAACATCGATGCACCTAGAAAGGTACACCCCATGCATAAAATGAGACGAAACTCAATAAAATGAGGAACAGTCCTCCACATAAACAAAAAGACATCGCACATTGCTAGTCTAAACCATAAAATGATCATCATGATCATCGAGAAGTGTCAATTACAATAAGCTAGTAAATATATGAGCTTAGCTTCATGTCCCATAACCACTAGCTTAACTTAAATATTTACGAACAAATTGTAGATCTCCACTAGAAAATTGTCACAAGATTTTTCAATCGAACAAGTCCAAGAATTAACCGATGAAGTAAACGCAAGCGTTTCATACCACTTGTTTTACTAAGTCGTTTAATTAGATTTCTCATACGAGTGAGGTAAAGGTTTGTATATACTAATAGATTGGAAATCGGTTTGAGAAAACAAGCTTTGTAATAAAATAGTGTTGAAATCATTTGATGAAAGAGTTTTGATATTTACTACTAGTATTGAAACCTTTATATTTTTAAAGTGACAAAGCACAAAGAAGATTGTAGAAACAATCGGGCATGAAAATTCACATTCGAAGACGTGAATAAAATCCAAAGAAATCGATATAAAATCCATCAAAGTGGATATATCTAAAATTCCCAAAGAAAAGGTCATCAAAGTCGATAATAAATGACAACAACAAAAGGGAGACCACATGAATCGATTAAAGTTGGATATTCAAACGGATTAGCAAAATAGGCTAATCTGGCAAAAAGTAGCAGGTCGGTCGACCGGACTTTCTGGTCGGTTGACCGAACCAGAGGCAGGAAGTGCTCGGGACAGCAGGTCGGTCGACCGAACCCTGTACTCGGTCGGCCGAACCTTATAACAGAAAGTGCTTATGCACTTGGAAGCAGGTCGGTCGACCGGACCAGAGGGGTCGGTCGGCCGAGCCTGTTTCCAGCCTCATCCAAGCCTATTACAAATGAGGTTCAATCTTGACCAAATTGCATTCGCACGTGCAACAGCGCTAAGGGTGTATGTCAATCGACTACCCGGCCCTATATGCTCCTCGATGCATCACCAAAAACATGTTCAAACATCAAAGTTAGGATTTTTAACGAATTGAACTCAAAACACTAAAAATTGGAATATTCACAAAAGCAATCCAAATCAAAATCAAATGCACATGAATAAGTGTTAGGAATTCATACCTAACAATAGAAGATAAGTATAAGCATAGATGTGAGATAAAAATCTCACCTTTGAACTAAATTTATGAAGATGAAGCTTGAAAGCAATGGCAAGAACAAGCACTCTTAAATCTCAACACTAGAAGCTTGAATCTAAGCTTAAAAGAAGAACATTCCCTAAGTTAGGTTTAGGAAATTTCTGAAATTGAATGGAGAAAGAGTTGGAGAAGAAGAAGGAGATGCTTACCAAGGGGTTCTTCTTGAGTTTGGAGCTAAAGCTTGGATTTGCAAAGGAAGTTAGGGCTTGGAGTTTTAATTTCCTCTTCCACCCTCCATTAACATAAAAGCTTGAGTGTTAGGAAAATAGGAGAGAAGTGAATGAAGAGGAGAGTGTTGGAACTGAGTTAGTAAGTGGGTTCAGCCCAAACCAAAGCCCAAAGCAAAAAGTAGCAAAATTCAACTTTCTCCAAACATATCGAAGCTTATACTCAAAAAGGTCGCAAATGGCATTTTGAACTCAATGGGGGTAGTCTCGAGTCCCAATTCGACCGTATGCAAAAAGTAGCTTTTCGGACTAAAATCCGATTATCGATAAAATATTTAAATATAAAATCGATAAATATGCGGGTTGTTACAATCACCGATGTTCATTTTCGAGTTTCCAAGAGAGAAATTGCTACCAAATTATTTTAAATTGGAATTGTTTGCAAAAGATAAATTCGATTTTGGAAATGCAAGGAATTTTGGATATAGGTGATTTCAAAGGGAGTTTTGAAATGTTAAAAGACTGTTTAAACTCTGGAATCTTAACTAAGAATGTTTATGGCATATAATAAGTTTGATAACTTGTAAATTTGGAATTTGTTGAAATAAAATTCAACTTGAAAGAGTAAAATTAAAGGAAGTAGGAAACAAAATAAGATAGTGGCCAATACAATGTACTGAATTAAAAAGAAATGGGAATGGAATATAGATAACTTGGAAACTTAAAGAAGTGTAAAATTTTTTTTTAATGGAAATAGAATGTAATTGAACCTAGTAAATAAAAGTAAAAATTTATTGGAAGTGAATTTGTGGGAGGACAAATTTATTCGAATTTGTAAGTAAGAAAAATGAAAAATGAATACTGAAATTTAAATTTGAATTATGTTAAATTATGTGAAATGGGAAAATTAGTTAGGTTGGAATAAATTAAACAAAGTATTGGAATTAAGATTTGTATGTACTAATTGATTCAGGAAAGTAGGCACATGAGTTGAAAATTTGTATATTGGAATGATATTAAATGGAATTAAGTCATTTCTTAACAAAATTCAAAAGAATGGCATGTAGCAAGATTTAACTGGAATTAAGCTAAATAAAATTGAATTGAAATGAATTCAGTTGAGTTATAGGTAATATTGAATGGAATAAATTCTTACATAAATAAATGTAAACTAAATAAGTATTGAATTGGATTAAAATAGATTTGGTGTGAGTTGTAAACAAATCAAATTCAAGCATAAGTTGAATGACCTTATTATTAATAAATTCAATAATGAATTGTTAATGTGAATTAAAATTTAAAAATGGATAGAAGAATAAACTAATCGAATAAATTAGTAAAATGGTTTGGATTTGATCAAAAAAAAGAAAAAAAATCAAATCAAAAATTTAAATGGAGGTTTGTGGAACAAAATAAACTTAAGTTATTAGGTGGAGTAGTTTGAAGAAAATAAATAACTTAAGTAAAGTGTGAAATGGTTATTTAATATGTTGGTTGTCGAGTTTAAATAAAACGGTTTGGAAATGAAGCTTGAGTTATAAATAGAAATTCAACTTAGAATTGTAAGTGAATTTAATATGAATTGAAGTTGTATGGAATTGGATTAAAAATAAAAATGATTTGAGATGAAAATAAATCCAATTCGAGTATGAATAAATTAAAAGGTGAATAAACTTAAGTTATGAAGTGGTAATGAATTGAAGTAAATTAGCTTAAGTTTAAAGTTAACAGAAGCATGTGAAGATGTCGAGTATAGAAAAATGGCTTTGAACAAAACCAATGTGACACGGGATGGAATGCAACTATACGGTTTATAGATAAGTAAGATTGGAATGGAATTTATATACTTTGAGTTGGAATCAATTTAATTTGGTTATAAATCTTATGTAATTATTTGTTCACATTAATATTGTCGAATTGCATAAGAAAATGGATCGTTTGATGTAAACGAGATTGGATAAAATCCCATGAGTTATTAGAAGTGAAATAGGATAATTTTGAAATCAATTGGAATGAATATAAGTTTGTTTTGCTTAGAATGAATTAAATATAAGCGAGTAAGTTGTAAATCACTTAAACTGAATGGAATGGTTTGAGAATTGATTGTAAGCAATTATAGTAAGTGTCGGAACCTTACATATGTGTTTATGAAAGTATAACATGCATTGTTACAGGATCCATGTTTTAGCTATTTAAATTTAAGTGAAATGCTATAAACTTCCTATATTTAGTACTTATGTGTTTAAATTGAGTAAGTACAGGTACCAGGAAGCCGTTTGGCTAGATTTGATCGCGCAAATTGCTAAATAATAAGCCGCTTGCTTAAATTGCTAAATAAAGGTACGCCTATGCAATAAAAATAGGAAAATATGAATTGTTTTTGTTCTTCCGACCGTGTGGGTCGATGTATATATATTTATATCTCTTGTCAAACTGCAAAAGCTCCTCCGTACAAAGGAGACTCTGCCAAAAATTTTCGAAAATTTTGGGAGTTAGAATTTTTTTTGAAAATTTTGAAAAATTTTAGTTAGCGACAAAACGATTTCAAATTGGAAATTGAAATAAATTAGGGAATGAAACTAATTTAAAATAATAATATGAATCAGTTATAATTGGAAGATGAAATTCTATATTCAGAATTAAGAATAAATTGAATTCATAAGGAAATGGGAAAATTAAATTGAATAGAAGTACATATAAACTAAAGTGGTAAAGTGAAAATAAATAAAGAAGCATATTAATGCTTATACTAAACTTAAAAAAAAGAATGGTGAATTCTTAATTGGAAATTGATACTACAAATATATTCTAAGTTAATATTTGAATGAATAAATATTGACATTTTGTAAGGAAGTTGATAAAATGTTTTTAAATGTTGTGATCGGATATTATTGCTAAATAGGATTCACATGTATTATAAAGGGAAAGGAAAATTGGTTTTGAATGCAGAAGATAGATTTGAATTGCTCGACAAAAAGTTATGTATTTAAATTTCTGTATGAAATTTGATTGGGTTTTTGATCGAGCCACTTGGCTTTTTGTTTTCTTTTGGAATTTGGGAGCCGTAGAGGCATTTTGTAGTTGTACCGAGCTAGCCGCGCAAAGGAGACGCTGATAAATTTTTTAGAATTAGCAAATTTTTTGAGAAATTTTGAAAATTAAAAATTTGGTTTCTAACTGAAATTTGAATGGTTGGGTATATGCTATTAGTGGGAACCTAATGGGAGAAGTTTGGAAAGTTAGGAACAGTAGTAGGGTATTCTTAATAAAAGGTTGTTTTGGAAAATTGTTAGAAACTGTTTGGTTTTGGGAAAAAGGTAAACGGGTATTGGACCATTCTTCCTAACTAGTAATTTCGAGGACGACATTCTTTTAAGGGGGGAGGAATGTGACGACCCGGAAATTTTGAGCATTTAAAATCGGAATATTTAATTGATTTTAAATATTTAAAAGTTAATTTTTAACTTGAATTCCAAATATAACTGTTTATTTGATAATTACATTATTGAATTAAATAATTAGAAGTTGGGTAAAATGTTGAATCTGGAGTTTTAAGCCCATTAAAAATAATTTGAAGGCTTGTAAAATTTATATTGATAGTGGCGAGGATGATAAAAGTTTTTAAAATTGAATTTAACACTGATTTTTCAGTTTTAAAGATATATCGTTTAAATTTGATATTTAAAAATTGCCTTCGAGGCACAGTCTCGGAATTCGACGAAACCAGTTCCATTGGATCTGTAATATTGAATTATTATCAGATTTCAATTTTCGTAGCATTTGGAGTTGTTGTGTGAGCGTACGATATATAAACGCGCTGAAAATTTATATCGAAAATTTAATATTTTAATTTGATTCAAAAAGCTATCTTCTCCATACGATCGAATTAGCACTTGAAACCTTTTCCATTGCATTCAAAATAGGGGTACTACATTATGAATTCCAGGCGGCATGCGTCGATAGGGGTTCGACATTTCTATGTATACAAAGCAAGAAATTTTGAATATAAAAATAAAAAAATAAAAATAAAATCAAAAAAATCGCATCTGCAACCCTAACTTCAACTAGGTCGAACTATTATCTGAGACAAGCCACCCTATACTCTGAAAACATCACATCTTGCCTCCATCTGGTTCTAAATTAATAAATGAGGAAGCGATTTCATTCAATAGAAATCAACAATGGCTGATTATATCTCTGCTATGCATTTGTCTATCGAGATAAATCCCCTCTTTCCTTTCAAAATCAAGATGAAATCTTTATTCCTCTTTCTATTTTGAGTTCACATAAAAACCCGAACCTAATACGCCTCAACCCTAAATTGGAAATGAAACTCACGCTTTAAGAAAACATGCTCGATTGGAGCCAGGCGATGCCAATCGACGCCACCTGACGTTCAGTGAGGAGAGAGGAGCAAGAATTATTGGCCTGAGGTGTAGGAGATTCGCGATCAATGTAAGGGGGTGGTCGTGGCGGCTGTATTTTTTTGATATCATGACCCTAGAATGGTCGCGACTTTGAGATAGCAACTGGAGGCATGAAGATGGTGATGTGCTGGCAACCTAGAGGTGAGGCTTGGGATTGCTGTTGGTTGACAAGTGTTGGTGTGCTGTAGGCGGGTGCAATGTTGGCTGAATGGTGGTTGAGGAGCAACAGTGAAGTAGACTATAATTTGATGTGAAGACAGATGACTAAGGAGTTGAATATGGCAAGGCTGGTGATTGGAATGTGCTTTTTGGATAGATGTAGCGGGAAGGCGGACTGGTGGTGGAAAACAATGGAAGTGTACAAGCAGGAGATGATAGTAGATAACTGATGTAACTGTAGTGGTCAAGAAATAAAGCAGTAATGCAGAGGTTTGATTTTCTTTGTTTTCTGATAATTGATTTAAACTCGATTATTGCTATTCCTTAATCAGATTTTAATTCAAAAAGAGAGGAAAATATGAATGAATAAATAAATGAATATTACTAGTTATATTTTTCATAGATATATATGGTTGTTTTTAAAACAGTAAAGGAAAAATTAGTTTTAAATTAAATTATTTGCTTAAATCAAATCAGTAGTCTAATTAAATTACTAGTTAATCAAATTATTAAGTGGCAATTAATACCTTGATTTATTTTGAATATTAATAAATCGTGTAATTGTTTACACAAGGTTTAACGTGAAGAAATCAAGCTGGGTTGGATGGACTGCAAAATTAAGTAAAAGGTGAGTTAATCACACTCAACTGAATTTTAATTTTAATTTTGAATGGTTAAATTTAAATAATTGGTTGGATGATTGAATTGATGTGCTATATTATAGTATATAATACATCTTGGAATGATTGATTTCCCGCATTATATAGCGGATGAGACCCTATGCGCCTCATAATAGCGGATGATATTATATTAAATCCCATATACCGCGATATTCCACCTCGAAGTGGAATTGGTATTTTATGTTGTGCTAATATCTGTGATTGCAGGAAAAATAGGTTGGAGGGATCCAACTGGATTCCTCAACATTTATTTAAATTATTTAATATTCTTTGTTGTGATTATTTGATATTCTATGATGAATTATATTGGAATATTGAATGCTATTGTTTGATTGAATATATTTGGGTATAATGAGTTACCAAAAATATATAAAAATTGGAGTTTTGAAAAGACAATAAAAGGGTGGAGTTTTAAGTAAAATAATTATAGCAAATAAATTAAGAATGAATTGAAATGGAATGGAAGTGATATTAAAATACTAATAAATAATTTCGAGTATGGAAAAAGAATTTTGAATAAAACAGGAATTAATGAATTGTAAACTTAAGTGAT
Source organism: Allium cepa (assembly GCA_030765085.1). NCBI lineage: Eukaryota > Viridiplantae > Streptophyta > Magnoliopsida > Asparagales > Amaryllidaceae > Allium > Allium cepa. Next base: position 222,752,613 of record CM060945.1, read on the forward strand.
ATCAATTAAAGGAATAAAGAATTATTTTAAAATTCAAAGTTTGAATTTATTTAAAATGATAAAGAAGTAATTTGAGAAATCTAAAATTGGTATTTTCAGTTAAAAGTATTTTAAATCATAATTAACGATTTAAATATCAAGTTAATGGATTTTGGAATAAATGGGGTAAATTGGATATCAATTTGGAAATTGATTTAAGTATATGAAATTGGATATTTGGAAGAATAAATTCAAGGTTGGAATTTATTAAGAGGAAATGAGAAAATTTGTTTAAAGATATATAGTGATTTATTTTTAAAGGATGTGAAGGGAAGTGTTTTACCCTGGATAGCCAAGTACGTTTTCAAAATAAACTTTTAAATATAAGTTAAAAGCTTTAATGTTGTTTTAAAAAGCATGTTTTAGAAAATAGGGAATTAGGCTGAAGGAAAAACCTGAGAACACTTTTAGTCTGAAGGACAGAAGTTTTAAAATTTAGTCTGAAGGACAAAAAATGATATATTCATATAGCATTGCACATGTGTAATGCTATATTCATATAGCATTACACAGCTGCTTGTTTGTGTATGCAGAAACTTATAAAATTGTGTTGTATATAGCATTATAGATGTGTAATGCTATATGAATATAGCATTATGGATGTGTAATGCTATATGAATATATCATTTTTTGTCCTTCAGGCTAAATTTTAAAACTTCTGTCCTTCAGACTAAAAGTGTTCTCAGGTTTTTCCTTCAGCCTAATTCCCTCTTTAGAAAATTTATTATTCCTAATCATTTAAATTCTTAAGTAAATATTTTTCAAATCTATTATCGTAGTAATTATTTAAAAAAGTGACTTAGTATTTTGTTTTAAAAAGTGAAAACCTAGTTTTATATTTTATAAAGTAACCTTATATTTAAATATTCATATAGTATGTATTTTTGATAAATTATTGAAGTATTTTTTAAAATAAATGTTTTAAAGTATATTTCAAAGTAAAGAGTTTTAAATTATGTTAAAAATCTAAAGTTTTGTGCTCGGAGATTTCAGTGAAAATGGAAAATACTTGGAAAATTTATTCTGAGAAAGGAAGATAGTTTGAAAACTGTTTTCAAAAGGGTTTGAAAAGTGAAAATATATCTTGTGAAGATATTTTTGGGATTAATAAATAATTTGGGAAAATTATTTACTGTTTGGTGATTGTTGTGAATGTTAATTGATAGTTAAACAACCGACTATCAATATTGGCCAAATGCGCTGATCGTTTCGAAGAGACCGGGATCAGGATTTATTTCTTGAAAACCACTTCGATCCAGTTTGTACGTTTTCATGGAAAACGAGTTTGGATTCGAAGATGGAGCAGTGCAGTGCAAGGGCTAGTCGCTCCTAATCCTGAGGATATTTCCAAAATGGATGTAGTAGGAGTAGTGCCATTTCCGGGTAAGGTCATCCCTGTCTAGATGTCCCTTTTTATTTTGGCTTAGTGGTGCAGTTGTTGATCCCAACCGCGGTGTGATCTTACTTGGGATTATCCAATAGGGGATAGTCCGGGTCTTGTGTTGCAGGGGGTCGGGAGTGATCCTCGGTATTGTGATCTAGGCCACGTACCGTGACATGTGGTACCCCAGTGCCTAGTCATTAGTTGGAAATCCATTCTCCCTACGTGCCTTTTACGGGTTTTATTTGTATTACCCACTTTGTGGCTAGTAGGTGGAATTTAATAATGTAACAATTTCGAATATTTTAATAAATATTTTTATATAGACCCTATTATAATATCTTAAGATTTTAATAAAAAGTGTTTTAGCTATCGTAAGGTAAAAACCCGACATGTTTATTTGTGGCGTGGTCTTACGAGATGCTTTTGTTTACAAAGGGATTTTGGAACTTTAATAATCAATTTGAGTGTGATTTTCTCATGCTGGTATTCCAGACTGACTCGGGTGTTATTTAACTGTAATGCTCGGGTCAGACCGAGTATTATAGGATACAGGAAAGGATGCTGTGGAGCTTAGCAGACGAGCTGGATGGTGATACGTACTTCCGTATTTGGTTATTATCCCGTTGTGTATCTAGTTGTTTGTTGTTGATGTTGTTGAACTCTGATGGTATACTCTGATGATGTATGTATAAAACATATATAGTTTTCTTTTGTGTAAAGATCTGTTATTATATATTATATTTTATTCCGCTGCGTTGGATAGATTCTGTTGTTGTTTTCTGTTTTCTATTCTTCTAACTCTTCTTCTTTAACCTAAATGGTTCGTATTTCTGTTCAACTTGAGTTGATTGATGTTGAATAGTATTGACTCAAGGGGTACGGATTTGCGGGTCGTTTCAAATTCAAAACAAATTCCTTTAAATTTTCAAACAACTCTTGTTTGAAACAGAACCCTTTCATTCAAATAAATTAAATAATATTATTTATTATTTCTTTATCATTTGGAAACAATTTTCAAATTTCTGGACCTAAACTTAAAACTTCACAATTTAGATCATCTTCAATTCCAATTTATAAGTCATACTCACCTAAATGTTCTACTTTCCTAAAACACTTCATTATTAAACACAACAACCATTTATGATAATAACCAAGATTATCATACCTGGATACCAATTCATTATTATCTTATTCTGAAAACACTTCTACTAATGTAGGATTTTAGTTTCAGTTTGGATCCATTTCAAACATATCTTCATTCAATTTCAATTTGGTTGTATTTCTATTACCATTTAATTCTCATTATTACTTTTAATTCAAATAATACAATAACCAATTTATCTTATTATATAGTGGTTAGAAAACTCATTGCTTTATATATATAAACTTATACAAAAATCAATTAATTTTAAAACCATTTAATTTATATATATATATATAAGAAAATAACAAGCACGCTCTCTCATATATATTACACTCAACTCATTTTAGGGTACCATTGACCCTATCCTAAATGAGTAAACCCAACAGAGCAAGGTTCTCGCTTAATCTTTTGCTCTGATTCCAACTGCAACGATCCGAAATTTTTGATCCCGAAAATTCCAGATAATTAGGGAAAAGAAGAAAAGATATAGAAGAAGAAACAGAAACACCAAAGCACAGATTCTCACATTCGCAGCGGATCAAAATATACTATCAAATAAAATAGCAGTTATACAAAGGAAAACTGCATTAGTTAATTTACATCAACACATCAGAGTTACAACATTTACACAAACACTGGACTGTTAAAATCAACATGTCCCAGATAAACTACAATATATACAGACTACACAGTAGAATCCTCCATATGTCCTGCCATCCAGCTCACCTCTTGAGCTCCCAAACGTCCTAACCTGGAAATCTATAATACTCGGTCTGACCCGAGCATAACATCAAAGTAACACTCAGGTCAGGCTGGAAACCAGCGTGAGTAAACCCATATAATATGAAAACCAAGCTATATAACTTAAGTGAATTACCAGGGTAACTCGTACTTTTCTACGAGTTCTAATCTTATTTAAGTCAATCACATATCTCAAACAATATCCAAGAATCGTTATCCGGTTTAAATATCCATGATACTTAACTTATTTCATTCCAGCCTGTTTGCTTCTAAACTCAAATTTACAAAGAATCGAAGTGGTTTAGGGTATTTACTGATACCCAACACCGGTCTCTTCGAATTCAATGTCATCTCTAATCCAAGTTGTTAACTTTTAAACAATACAATTCATATCCAAGACATCATATCATATAATAATTCAACTCAGATAGGTAACCCACATTATCATAGTTCAATCCATTCATATCACAACACATCTCAATCTCCTATCAAGGATATCATTAATCCAAGTCATGCAATATCATTCGACCATCCATAAACAAGATTTATTAGATATATAATTCCTAATTAATTTAATTAATCTCCAATTAAATTAATTACTAACTTTAATTGCTTAGATTCTTTTAACCCTACTTTGTGATGACCCTGATTTTTATGAAACAATTTTATGGACAAGTTTTATAATTTAATTTAGTCATGCTTGTTTAAAATTTTGTTGCTAAAAATAAATGCATGTATAATAGATTGACTACAAATGCATTGTATAAGTATCAATATATATGCAGTATGGAACACACACATACACATAACTTTCTGTAAGGAGACATAGGCAGTAATTAATTTGTGAGTTGGAATGAATAAGTTATAATTGAACAAGTAAGTAAATATAGATATTGCAGATATGGTTTTATCTTTTAAAAAAAAAATAAGAGAAAAAGAAAATCACAGATCATGCAAATAAGATGACCGGGGTAGTAAGGAAAAATTTCTGTTAATAAGAATAGGGACCACTTACCCATTTTCTCTAAAAACAGAATGAGAGACTGGTCATAGTGACAGGGTAAAATTGACATTAAGTAAATTTTCAAAACCCTAGTGGCAACCAGGGTCTGGTATAAGAGGGCCTAAGGGATAGTATGATCTGGGATTATTTTTTTAAAAACAGAAAAAAAAATATATATACATAGCAATGGAAATACAAGCCAGAGGAAATGAGGAACACTGACCATTAAGGATAAGAAGAAATAGAAGGATTAAGGAAGAAAGTGAGGTGAGTAATCTCACTGGTAAATCTGGCATTAAGTCCTAAAAAAGAATCAAGGCAGCCTAAATAGTGTTATATTTTATTTATATAATTTGTGTTTATTTTGGTATTGCTGATCTGTTAGGTGTTTAACTCTTTATATTGATACCCTGAAAATATGGTTTGTGGGTCTCTTGTTTAAATGATCATTTGAGTATGGATCAATCTTGAAATGAAGTGATTGCTTTTATGAGTTTTTCTACATAAATATTTATTTAAGATCTCAGTAATTGTGTTATAAATCTATGGTCTAAAAAGGAAAAGAAAGTGGGACTGCAGCATGGAATTGTTGTTGCTTATGTCCCATGATAAAATGAAATATAGAAGTGCAATGAGATACATGTGCTGAACTTCCATATTTACAAATGAATCCAGATTTGATTAAATGCTTATGGTTTAGCCAGATCTCATGAATCTGTGAGTATCTGATTAACCCAGAGGCAAATGGATGCAACAGAGGAAAAAAATTTATATAATATGTATGACCATATATTTATAAACATGATTCACTCAAAATCCATGCTCTGAATAATGTGTGTACTGAGAATATATGCTGGATTGTGTAATTAAATTTATGTTTATGAGAATAGGATCCACTATGCCTGGAGTTCATGCTTAATGGCTGTATTATGTATTCTTTTCTCTGATTGAAATGGGATCCATAGGGGGAAATTAGCATGATTAAGGAAAGAGGGAATAACACTTAGTAAGACAACTAAGAATTAAGGATCTTTGGGCTACAAAAGATGGCTTGGCAAGGGGAATATTGCAAGCTCACACATGGTATGTTTATACCCAGGGGCCTGAGTGTGCTGGGTTAACAGAGATTGGTCCCAGACAATGTGTGTATTAAACATGAGAATGTAGCTACTGATCTTAAACTGATATTGTATGAAAAACAATAGGAGTAATGTCAAATGGGGGTTGGGTACAACCTGGATGGCTAGTGAAAGGAAAATTTGAAAAGTGACTTAATGGTTGTATTTAAGCTTGTATTGGATGTATATTAGTTGGATTTTATGTTTGTTTTCCTGAATTGGATTGCACAAATCACCTCTAACCAGTTTGCATTGATATGAAGTAATAGTCTTATAGCAACATCATAGAAAGGACACTGAATCCACTTATTGTCCATGAAGAATACTCAAGTAATAAATAAATGAAAAATTAGAATTATGATATGATTGCAGTAGATTGCTCATACCAGACAATTTTGTCTGACCCTTTGTGTGTTTGTTCACCATTGGGTGTCTCATAAAAATTATGAGGCAGACTATGGTGATTGTGCAGGTAAGATAAGCACTGCAATGAGCTAGCTCTGGATGTGTTGGCTGCTAAGAATTGGGATGCATTAGTTATATACTTTCTGATATTAAAAATGAATGTTTAAGCCAAACTTATGGCATGTTATGTTGCTAAAACTATTTAGAAAGAAAGTGATGTTGTCTTTTGTTTGTAAGAACTGGGGAAATTGTGTGTTTCAGTTAGAACTACAGTTTGTTTTTAGAAAATGTTTTTCTGAGTATGGAAGTTTCTTTTCTTAACTCATGCAATGATTCTACTGAAAAATATAAAACTTGAGATGCCAGTAATGTATGAAATTGCAAGGAAAATGGTAGTTAGTAGTATGTAGGAAACTCTGGTCTTAAGAAGGAAAAAAATTTGCTAAACAGAAATATAAGAACTGGCCAAAACAGAATTCTAGACAATTTGATAATATGTGCAAAATGCATACAAAAGAAATAGGGCTTACTTGACCACTTTTACAAGCCTGGGTTCAACCATCTTCAAATAATTAAAATTCAATAACCCAGAGACTTATGGCAGATTTAGCTATTTTGATGATAATGAATAACAGGCACTGGTTATATGCAAAGAAATATACATGCAGAGGTCACATGTACACTCAAGCATAGGCAACAGTTATAGTATATATATAAACTGAAATTATAGGAGAGTAAAAAAGAAAAAAAAATATGCTAAGACTAGGAAATTTTAAATCAGAAACTTGTATGAACACAAGTAAGACAGAAAAACACTTTAGAAATTACTTTGCTATGGGGGGGAAGAAAACCACACAGGGAAATACAAAGTAAATTTCCTTTGGTTCCCCAAGCTTCCTAACTCTGATTTAAAACACTAAACATTATTCACACATGTTTTCAGATAGGAATGTTCAAAATAATTTGAGTATATCAATATTTTTATATTGATTAAAAGATCCTGGAAAGAAGAGATAATGGAGGAGATGATCTCTTAAATAGATGACCACTGAAATAAAAATAAGCATATACAACATAAAAAAAAAAAAAAAAAAAAAAAAATTGGTTAAAAGAAAGTGGGTCATCTCAATTTGGTATCAGAGCTATGTTGTTAGATAACATAGCAGAAAGAAAAGAAAAAAAAACCTTGGATGAACTTGTTTGTTTTGAATGTATGAAAAATATTGACTGTCTTGAATGCTTTGTTTTATACTGATGCAATATCTGTTATAATTAAATGGCAATAAGCTAGAATAGGTTAGCTTATAAAGGAATAAATAATGGACTAACCTAAGTATTGTATCCATAGAACAATGGTGAGACCTAGACAACCAGATGTAGGACCAAGTGAACCACCCATGATGAATATGCAAGATTTTATGAGAGCCATAAGAGATGGAGTTGGTAATAGGCAAGAAAATCCACATGAAGAGCTCTCCAAGCTTCTCAAGACCTTTACCAATCTTGGAGGCAAGACTTTTGATGGGACAGAAGGAATTATGGGAGTTCAAAATTGGCTCAGAATTTTGGACAGAATATTTGCTGATATGCAAGTTGAAGACCAGAAGAAGAGGTTAATAGCATCTAGACAACTGAGAGGAGCAGCTTTGGATTGGTGGGAAGTTATTATAGCTGGAAGACTTGAAGGGGAGGTGACATGGAACCAGTTCAAAGAGATGTTGGAAGGGAGATTTGTACCTGCATCAGCTAAAGAATCTTTGCTGGAAGAATTTATTAAACTAAGACAGGGAACTATGAGTGTAACTGAATATACACAGAAGTTTGAATCTCTAGCAAAATATGGTGCAGTGCTTATTACAACCAGAGAAGCTAAAAATGGCAGATATATTCAAGGACTGAATGCCCACATTAGTAGAGCTATGCTACCATATAAGGACAGGACCTTTGATCAAGTTTTGGATCTGGCTTTGAGCTTTGAACAACATGATAAAGCCAGAGAAAATTTCAGAGCATTTAAAAATAACCAAAATAAGAAGGGAAAGGGAAAGTTTCACCCTTATGATAAAAAGAAAACGGATGTAGCTTCCACCAAGAAGTCAGAAGAAATCAAAACTGCTGAAGTTAAGAAAAAAATCACTTGCTATAATTGTGGACAAGAGGGACACATGAAAAATAGGTGTACAAATCCAAAACCAGCATCCTTTAAATGTCATCAGTGTGGAAAGGAAGGCCACATAAGGAGGAACTGCCCAGAGTTTAAGCAAGGAAAAATGAGTACTTTGGAGGTAAAAAGCAAGGCAATTGAGGGACCAAATGTGGAGAAGCATGGCCAAGTTGAAGGTACTTTGCTTATTCACTCCATACCTTTTGTAGTAGTGTATGATACTGGGGCTACACACTCCTTAATTTCTCATGATATTGTACAACAACTAAAATTGAATTGCATGATAGTTGATAAGCCATTACTCATTAAAAGTCCTTTAGGAAATTCTTGTATTTTGGGTATGATGTGTATGCAACTAGAACTGAATATAGGGGGATATGTGTTTAGTGCAGACCTATATGTATTGAAATACCCAGGTATAGGAGTTATTTTAGGGGTTGATTGGTTAAGAAAATATAGGGCTGTTATAAACATGGAAACCTCTACTATATCTCTGAGAACTTCTGATGGGAAAAGAGTAGTTGTTCTTTGTGAAGTAAATAAGAATAGGAACATAGCCACCCTTAATACTTTGTCTGGTGAAAAGCACATGCCTGCAATAGAAGAAATCCCTATAGTAAATCAATATGCTGATGTGTTTGGTGACGTAAAGGGGGTTGACAATCATAGACCAGTAGAGTTTTCTATTAAACTTATTCCAGGAGCAAGCCCAATAGTTAAAAGACCAACTAGAATGGGGCCTAAAGAATTAATAGAGCTGAAAAAGCAACTTGTTGAACTTGAAGAAAAAGGCTTTATCCGGCCTAGTAGCTCATCATGGGGAGCACCAGTGGTTTTTGTTAAGAAGCATGATGGATCTCTTAGATTATGTATTGATTATAGAGAGTTAAATAAAATCACAGTTAAAAACAAATACCCCTTACCAAGAATTGATGATCTCTTTGATCAATTGAGTGGTGCAAAAATATTCTCTAGACTTGATTTGGCGTCAGGGTTTCATCAAATGAAAGTAGAAGAGGAAAGTATTAAATATACAGCTTTTAATACTAGATATGGACTTTATGAATTCTTGGTGATGCCCTTTGGTTTGACAAATGCTCCCTCTTACTTTGTTGATTTGATGAATAGAATTTTTAGAAAATACTTAGATAAATTTGTATTGATATTTATTGATGATATACTAATTTATTCTAAGTCAGTAGAAGAGCATGAGAATCATTTGCATATAGTATTACAGAAATTAAGACAGGAAAATTTGAAAGCAAAATTTTCAAAATGTACTTTTTGGCAAAATGAAGTAAGCTTTTTAGGTCATGTGATATCAGAAAAAGGCATATCAGTAGACCCCAATAAGGTAATGGTAGTGCAAGCATGGAAAAGGCCTACTAGTGTCACAGAGGTCAGATCATTTATGGGAATGGCTGGATATTATAGAAGATTTATAAGGGATTTTGCAAAAATTTCAATTCCATTGACTAGATTAACTAGAAAGAATCAGGCCTATGTTTGGACTGAGGAATGTGAGAAAGCCTTTGAGAGGCTAAAGGAAGCACTAGTACAAGCCCCAGTATTAAAGGTGCCTGAAGGAAATGAGAATTTGGTGATATATACTGATGCTAGTGGTCAGGGACTTGGGGCAGTGTTGATGCAACAACATCAAGTGATAGCATATGCCTCTAGACAGTTGAAGCCCAGTGAGATAAAGTATGCTACACATGATCTTGAATTAGCTGCTATAGTGTATGCTCTTAAGTTATGGAGACATTATTTGTTAGGGGCTAAATTTGAAGTATACACAGATCATAAGTCACTCAAATATTTGTTTTCACAAAAAGAATTGAATATGAGGCAGCAAAGATGGATTGAACTTTTAGCCTCATATGATTTTGAAATATTGTATACACCTGGCAAAGCTAATAAAGTAGCGGATGCTTTAAGTAGACAACATGCCAAAATGGCTAGATTGATGATAGAAGAATTTAATACTTTATCATTACTGATTGATTCAGAGGTAGAAAGGGACAATGTGGAAAATATGAACATATGTAGTGAGAAAGAGGAAATAGGAAAGTTGAGTTTTGTTACTTTGGGATCAGAATTGAAAAATAAAATTGTCAAGCTACAAGACCAAGATCCATTTTTACTTGAGAAGAAAACTCAGATATTAAATGGTGAGGCAGTGGAAGGATTTCAATTGAATAAACAAGGCCATTTGGAGAAGGGAAATAGGATATGTGTTCCTGCTATTGAAGAATTGAAGCAAGAAATTTTGGATGCTTACCATAAAAGCAAGTATACCATACATCCAGGGGGCACCCGAATGTATCATAACCTCAAGAGGAATTATTGGTGGAGTGGTATGAAGAGGGCAGTAGCATTATATGTGTCCAAATGTATGATTTGTCAACAGGTAAAAGCAGAATACCAGAGACCTTCAGGAATGCTCCAACCTTTACAAATACCACAGTGGAAATGGGAGGAGATATCAATGGATTTCATTGATGGTTTGCCCAAAACTAGGAAGGGAAATGATAGTATTTGGGTTGTAGTAGATAGGCTAACTAAATCAGCTCATTTTATACCAGTGAAATCAGATAGGAATGCATGCACATTAGCTCAGTTATTTATTAAAGAAATAGTTAGGTTGCATGGAATACCAAAGACTATAGTAAGTGATAGAGATACCATCTTCACTTCAAAATTTTGGCAAAGTTTTCATAAGGCAATGGGGACTGATTTATGCTTGAGCACAGCATATCACCCTCAATCTGATGGTCAAACAGAAATTGTGAATAAATTACTTGAAGACATGTTGAGAGCATGTATCTTGGATTGGGGAGGAAGTTGGGAAGATCACATATTTCTGGCAGAATTTGCATATAATAACAGCTATCACAGTAGTATAGGCATGGCACCCTTTGAAGCACTATATGGTAGACCATGTTTATCACCTTCAAGTTGGATTGAATCAGGGGAGAAGGTGGTCTTAGGACCAGAAAATGTAAAAGAAATTTCTGAAAAATAGTTTTGATTAGAAAAAGAATTGCTTCTGCCCAAGATAGGCAAAAGAAATATGCAGACCAGAAGAGGAAAGAAGTGCAGTATGATGTGGGAAATTATGTATTTATTAAGATATCACCCATGAAAAAGATTTTGAGATTTGGAAAACAAGGAAAACTGATTCCAAGGTACATAGGACCATATAAAATTCTAGAAAGAATTGGGAATGTGGCCTATAAGCTAGAATTACCCGAAGAAATGAGGGCAATACATGATGTTTTTCATGTATCTCAATTAAGAAGATGGGTTCATGATGAAGGAACAATTTTAAAATCCCCTGAGAATGTGCAGATTGACCCTAGAATGATATATGAGAAGAAGCCTGTAGGCATAGTTGCAAAGGAGATCAAGAAATTGAGAAACAAAGAAATAAGACTGGTAAAAATGCAATGGAGTCTTGACCCAAATGATTGCACATGGGAAGTAGAAGATAAAATCAGAAATGATTATCCACAATTATTTGATTGAATGGAAGGTATGATATATGTATACTGATAGATGTTTAGATTAGGCATGCATTAAATTTTGACTGTTTAGTTTGAAAATAATTGCATTTCTGAATTGATAATGCTTAATCTAAGTATGAAAAGAATTGTGAGACACAATTCCTAAAAGGAAGGGTGTATGTGATGACCCTGATTTTTATGAAACAATTTTATGGACAAGTTTTATAATTTAATTTAGTCATGCTTGTTTAAAATTTTGTTGCTAAAAATAAATGCATGTATAATAGATTGACTACAAATGCATTGTATAAGTATCAATATATATGCAGTATGGAACACACACATACACATAACTTTCTGTAAGGAGACATAGGCAGTAATTAATTTGTGAGTTGGAATGAATAAGTTATAATTGAACAAGTAAGTAAATATAGATATTGCAGATATGGTTTTATCTTTTAAAAAAAAAATAAGAGAAAAAGAAAATCACAGATCATGCAAATAAGATGACCGGGGTAGTAAGGAAAAATTTCTGTTAATAAGAATAGGGACCACTTACCCATTTTCTCTAAAAACAGAATGAGAGACTGGTCATAGTGACAGGGTAAAATTGACATTAAGTAAATTTTCAAAACCCTAGTGGCAACCAGGGTCTGGTATAAGAGGGCCTAAGGGATAGTATGATCTGGGATTATTTTTTTAAAAACAGAAAAAAAAATATATATACATAGCAATGGAAATACAAGCCAGAGGAAATGAGGAACACTGACCATTAAGGATAAGAAGAAATAGAAGGATTAAGGAAGAAAGTGAGGTGAGTAATCTCACTGGTAAATCTGGCATTAAGTCCTAAAAAAGAATCAAGGCAGCCTAAATAGTGTTATATTTTATTTATATAATTTGTGTTTATTTTGGTATTGCTGATCTGTTAGGTGTTTAACTCTTTATATTGATACCCTGAAAATATGGTTTGTGGGTCTCTTGTTTAAATGATCATTTGAGTATGGATCAATCTTGAAATGAAGTGATTGCTTTTATGAGTTTTTCTACATAAATATTTATTTAAGATCTCAGTAATTGTGTTATAAATCTATGGTCTAAAAAGGAAAAGAAAGTGGGACTGCAGCATGGAATTGTTGTTGCTTATGTCCCATGATAAAATGAAATATAGAAGTGCAATGAGATACATGTGCTGAACTTCCATATTTACAAATGAATCCAGATTTGATTAAATGCTTATGGTTTAGCCAGATCTCATGAATCTGTGAGTATCTGATTAACCCAGAGGCAAATGGATGCAACAGAGGAAAAAAATTTATATAATATGTATGACCATATATTTATAAACATGATTCACTCAAAATCCATGCTCTGAATAATGTGTGTACTGAGAATATATGCTGGATTGTGTAATTAAATTTATGTTTATGAGAATAGGATCCACTATGCCTGGAGTTCATGCTTAATGGCTGTATTATGTATTCTTTTCTCTGATTGAAATGGGATCCATAGGGGGAAATTAGCATGATTAAGGAAAGAGGGAATAACACTTAGTAAGACAACTAAGAATTAAGGATCTTTGGGCTACAAAAGATGGCTTGGCAAGGGGAATATTGCAAGCTCACACATGGTATGTTTATACCCAGGGGCCTGAGTGTGCTGGGTTAACAGAGATTGGTCCCAGACAATGTGTGTATTAAACATGAGAATGTAGCTACTGATCTTAAACTGATATTGTATGAAAAACAATAGGAGTAATGTCAAATGGGGGTTGGGTACAACCTGGATGGCTAGTGAAAGGAAAATTTGAAAAGTGACTTAATGGTTGTATTTAAGCTTGTATTGGATGTATATTAGTTGGATTTTATGTTTGTTTTCCTGAATTGGATTGCACAAATCACCTCTAACCAGTTTGCATTGATATGAAGTAATAGTCTTATAGCAACATCATAGAAAGGACACTGAATCCACTTATTGTCCATGAAGAATACTCAAGTAATAAATAAATGAAAAATTAGAATTATGATATGATTGCAGTAGATTGCTCATACCAGACAATTTTGTCTGACCCTTTGTGTGTTTGTTCACCATTGGGTGTCTCATAAAAATTATGAGGCAGACTATGGTGATTGTGCAGGTAAGATAAGCACTGCAATGAGCTAGCTCTGGATGTGTTGGCTGCTAAGAATTGGGATGCATTAGTTATATACTTTCTGATATTAAAAATGAATGTTTAAGCCAAACTTATGGCATGTTATGTTGCTAAAACTATTTAGAAAGAAAGTGATGTTGTCTTTTGTTTGTAAGAACTGGGGAAATTGTGTGTTTCAGTTAGAACTACAGTTTGTTTTTAGAAAATGTTTTTCTGAGTATGGAAGTTTCTTTTCTTAACTCATGCAATGATTCTACTGAAAAATATAAAACTTGAGATGCCAGTAATGTATGAAATTGCAAGGAAAATGGTAGTTAGTAGTATGTAGGAAACTCTGGTCTTAAGAAGGAAAAAAATTTGCTAAACAGAAATATAAGAACTGGCCAAAACAGAATTCTAGACAATTTGATAATATGTGCAAAATGCATACAAAAGAAATAGGGCTTACTTGACCACTTTTACAAGCCTGGGTTCAACCATCTTCAAATAATTAAAATTCAATAACCCAGAGACTTATGGCAGATTTAGCTATTTTGATGATAATGAATAACAGGCACTGGTTATATGCAAAGAAATATACATGCAGAGGTCACATGTACACTCAAGCATAGGCAACAGTTATAGTATATATATAAACTGAAATTATAGGAGAGTAAAAAAGAAAAAAAAATATGCTAAGACTAGGAAATTTTAAATCAGAAACTTGTATGAACACAAGTAAGACAGAAAAACACTTTAGAAATTACTTTGCTATGGGGGGGAAGAAAACCACACAGGGAAATACAAAGTAAATTTCCTTTGGTTCCCCAAGCTTCCTAACTCTGATTTAAAACACTAAACATTATTCACACATGTTTTCAGATAGGAATGTTCAAAATAATTTGAGTATATCAATATTTTTATATTGATTAAAAGATCCTGGAAAGAAGAGATAATGGAGGAGATGATCTCTTAAATAGATGACCACTGAAATAAAAATAAGCATATACAACATAAAAAAAAAAAAAAAAAAAAAATTGGTTAAAAGAAAGTGGGTCATCTCATACTTACTTAACATTAATCATTTACAAACCAATTAATTAATCATCCTCTAATTACATCAAGTAATAAGCCTTAAATTAATTATTATTTTTTAAACTATTCACAATAATTAATCTTTAATTACTCTCATTAATTCCATTAATTAATGATCCTCTAATTACTTTTATTTATTTATAAGTCTTTAATTAATTATTTAAATTTAGCAAGTAATCTTTAATTAATCACATTCTTGATTAACCTTAATTCTATAAATTAATTATCCTTGAATTAATTAATTCTTTAATTTATTTCACTAATTAATTAATCCTTAATTACCTCTATTAAGTAATTATACTTAATCAGTTTCATAAGTGTTTATTCGAAATTACTTATGTAATCTCATTTGAAAACACTTATGAATTATTAATTAATTATCCTTGTGATGGACCCGACTTTCTACTCCCAGAAAATTGCATCATCAATTAAGAAAGAAAGGGATAGAAGAAGAAAAGAAAGAAGAGAAAAAGAAAACAACACTAGAATCTCAATAGCGGAACGAATAAATTATATTAATAACATAAGTATTTACATAATATACAATATTAATCAGAGATACACAGCATACACATCACATATACTAGACAGTTATAAACACCTGTCTAGTATTTACAACTCAATACAATCACAACACAAAGAACGCACAGCGGAACTACATATCTACAACGCAAAAGCCTCCTGCTCCATTGCTCCTCCATTATACGTCAAAGCTAACCGGAATCCCTGGATTACTCGTAAAAATTTGAGTACCCAAGAGTTTAAGAAAACAAAAGATAAACTCCGGGTCAGACATGGGTCTGGTGAGAGTAACAGGTTAAGGTTGCTTAACTTTTTAAAACCTTTTGAAAAGAAAGGTATCATGTAAGACTTCCCACACATAAACATGGAAAAGTTTTTACCTTACGCTAACCAAAACATTTGATAGGAAATCCGGTGATATTATAATAGTGTCTAGGGTTTTCAAATAAATAAGAAATAGCCGAAATTGTTACATTCATTAAATTCCAGCTACTAGCCACAAAAGTAGGTAATACAATCAAAACAGTTGGCACTTATTGGATTGTGGATTCCATACAATGGCAGGGCTACTGGGGTACCGCCCGTCACAGTACGTGGCCTAGATCACCGTACCGAGGAGTACGCCCGCTCCCCTGCAACACAAGGCTAGAACCATTCCTTACTGAACAGTTCCAAACAAGACAACCCCGCAGTTGTTTGCAACCAACTGCCCACACAACCGAATATAAAGGGACTTCTAGACAGGGATCAATCTCGCTCTCCAGCGGAAGCTATCCACGAAGCCTTGCTGCACCTCCCCTGTTTTAGCCATTCCCGGTTGATGAGGCTTGAGGCTACGATTACCTTTAGAGAACACATCTCTTAGAATTCTCATCGTCCACCCGACGATGTTCTGAAAGCATTCAATCCATACAAGTTCATTCTGGGTTCGAACGAAACCGAAGGCATTATCTCGTTACACTCCTTTTGGAATCACCCTCAGAGTTAACGACGATAACCCTTGTACTCTGAATCTTCATATCGATCCTATAAGAACTAGTTCCGTCAAACTCTTCACGGAATCACCCCCAGAGTTATACTGACGTATAGTCCTTACACCTCGAGTCTTCACTCTTCACATAAGATTCACGATCTATCGTTAATTTGGATCGATGTGGTTTTCGGATATCCAAATATGGAAACCCGATCCCAGTTTCATCGAAATCCAAAGCGTGTCTTTTAGGTCCAAGTTGTTTTAAAGTTTAAAACAGTTCAATTCCATATTATCATATACACACAGATAGATAATTCACAACATCATAATAAATAATCAATATTATCATCACAACAGATAATCTATATTATCAACTCAAACAGATAATTCATATTATCAACTCAATGCAACCATAGCATCCAAATTACACAACATCATTTATCTCATAAGTGAGATCTCAATCATTGAGGGTAATAAATATCAATCATCATTCATAAGCAATTACTTATTAATCCAATCTATAATTAATTTAAAATGAATTAAATTAATTATCTCTTCCCTAAATTAATTTAAAATGAATTAAATTAATTAATCATCCATATAAATCTTGCTTACATTCCTTAATTAATTATAAATCAAGTAATTAATTACTCTCAACAAATTATCATAACTAATCATCTTGATTAATTATACTTAATTACATTCAAGTAATTACCCTTCAATTAATTTCACAAATTAATTAATCCAAACCAAATTCAGTAATTAACTTGTAATTACTTTATTAATTAATTATAATTAATTACATTAATCTTTAATTAATTACATTAATTAATTCCTTCATTGATTAATTGTTCTTATTAATCAATCCTTAATTATATCATTAATTATTTTATAATTACTTTATTAAATTAATTATCCATTATTCTATTTGATTAATCACTCCTGATCAATCACATTAAGTAAATACATTAAATTAATTACATCTAATTATTTTCTTCAAATAATTCAATTATCAAAACCCTAAATTTATTACACTAAGTAATTAATTATTAATTACTTACTTAAGTAATTAACATAGTAATAATAATTACACAAAGTAATTAATTCCAAAAACTTCTCCATCATTCAAGTATCCTTTAATTAAATTACATCAAGTAATTTATCTTCTTAATTACTTCTCTAAGTAATTATTCATTTTTAGTTACATTGTAATTACTTCTCAAATCAACCAGTGATTAAATTAAATTAATTAAACTTAATTAATTAACTTAATTAATCAAAAACAAAATTAATTAATTACAATCAGTAATTAATTTTTCCTTAATTACTTTCATTAAGTAATTTACTTAAACAATTCAAAGGATTATCTTAAATTAATTAATCAAATTAATTATTAAAATTGATTACATTAATTAATTATAAAATAATATTAAGTTAATGACCTTCATTAATAACAAATCTTTAATTACATCTCTAAAGTAATTAACTAAATTAATCAATATTAATTCTTAATTTATTTAAAGAAAATCATTAATTTATTTCTAATTATTAAATTAATCAAGTGATAATTAAAAACTTAATTGGTTATTAATTACTTGATTAATAAATTCAATTCATTAATTAAATCAAACAATCAAATCTTATTTAATTAATTTCTAAATCACACTTTAATCAAAATTAATTAACTTACTTAATCTTTTTATTAATTAAATAAACCCTTAATTATTTAATTAATATCCTAATTATTAATTAATTAAATTAATTAAAATCTTAATTACCTTGATCAAATAATAAATTATTAAGTTCAAAACAATTTAATTGAAAATTATTAACCTCATTAATGATTTAATTACCACTATCAAAGTAATTTAAAAATAATTTGCTTTTAAATTTTCTCTAAATTCCATTTTAAATTAAAATTAAAATGAAATCAAATTTAAACAAGATCCAATTATTAAATACTTTTTATTTTTATTTCATATTAAAGAATTACTTAAGGTATTTCCTAAATAGTTTAACCCAAAATCAATTTAAATAAATTTAAATTATACTTTAAATATTCAAGTGCTTTTTGTAACATTTAACTTTAAAACTTATTTCATTTCAGTCCAGAATTCAAATTATGTTTTCAGATTCAGGTTCAAAAATTTAAATTTAGAATCCTATTTTAAATTTCATTTTATATTTATAAAAACATGTGTTATAAAATAATAAAATATACAAACTTAATTATAACATTAGAATTTATAAACTTATTCCTTTTTGAAAACTTTCAGATTCAAATTCAAATTTGAATTCAGGATTTCAAATCAAGATTTTAACTTAAATTTAAATCTTGGTTTAAATCTTATTTCCAGATTTTAAAAATCACATTCTATAAAACTGTGCAAGTTTTAGTTTTTTTCTTTTTAATTATTTTATTCTGCAAATCTGTTTATTTAAAATCTGGAATTCAAATCTATTTGAATTCATAATTTTAAACTTACTTCAAATATAAATTTAAACCTGCTTTGCTTATTTTTTTAAATTTAGTTTAAAAATTTGAAAACCTGAAACTGTTCAGGTTTCAGGAACAACCTGTAAACTAAAAAAAAACTACCCGAGCCAAAAATGATTTACTTCGAGTCCACCCCTACTTGACTTCGAGTAAATTCCCATATGATACGAGTTCCTACTCGAGTAATATCTGCACTACCAAACTTAACAACACCAAATCTTCTGATTATCAGCACTATGAGCACCGTACACCTTGCACCATCTACGGCGAAGCTCCGACCGTCGCCAATGCTCCCCACACTTCCACGAACAACGTCGAACACGAACTAAATCATCAGCACTTTACCATCTACTCATAATCAAAATTGAGCATAAGGACTCAAACTGGAACCCATTTCCTAACCTGTAACGTCCACGTTCACCAAACTCTGATCATCGGAGTGCCCCCGCTTCCGACCACGGCTTCGCCATTTCCCAAATTTCTATTTCCAAGAATTACATGCAACTCGATTCATTACAGCTATCATGGTGATCGAATTCTGTTCATGTCTAAAAACTGGGTTTACAATCTTCGATCCTCAATCACAACTGCCATGATGGACCATTCTCCTATCTGATAATTTTTTCGAAGTTCTAGATCACTCCTCTTCCTTCAATATGAGCCCTAACCATTCCAAGCTTCTATATTGCCAGAGGTAACCCAAAAACCCCCTTTTTGATTAACTAAAACTGCTCCTTAGATTAATTGTTAAAAATTATGATTTAGGTTTTAAAAATCATGTTTTTATATCATTTTTCATATCATAAACTTAAATTAATGAATTAGGAAATTTGGATTTTTAACTATCTCATGTCTTCCTGATCTCTTTTGGGCTTTCAGAGCAAGTTAAATTTTATTTTCACTTAATTAAGTTTTAAGCTTAAACTTATGATCTCTCAAACAATTTTTGTTTGTATCACAATTCATAATAATGCTTAGATCATGAGATAGGGAATTTAAATTACAAATATGAACTGAGTTTAAACTAGAAACATAGGGGTCAAAATATTAGCAGACATGCACACATATCATCCAAATATCTACAGATAATTCATAGATATACATACAGAAACATACTTATCACAAGTCATACTCATCACAGAAATAAATCAGACAACCATGTTACTTAAATTATTTTAACAAAAATGTTACTCACCTTTAGATTTGAAGAACATAGCAGGTTTTCCCAATCTTGAAAAACTTTTGAATTCTGTTGACACACATACATGCAGGTTTGTTCTTTTTAAAATTTGAAAAGACACAGACTTCATTAATTCCAGATTGCTTGCATTTGAATTCCTGACCAATCCAGATGCATGCAGGCCTTGATAAAGATGCAGGCTTCTTTTTGATTTGCTCAAATTTGCAGAGATGCAAGTGCAGTGATCTTCAGGTTGGAAAGAAATGCAGACTTGATTATGATTTGCAGAAATTTTCAGGTTTTGATATCTTGGTTTGAGGAGTGATTTAGATTTTAGATTTGTTTTTCGGGGATTTTCAGATTTTTATGTGAAATGTTTTCTCTTGATTCACTAGCATTTGATTTTTTTTAAAAGAAAATAAAAGAAAGTGAAAAGTGTTTTTAAAAGGCTGAAAATACATTAATAAAAATAAAGAAAAGAATAAAATCAAATGACACTTGTCATTTTGTTTAATTCACTACTTAACACATGTAGTTTGATTTGTTAATATGTTAACACTTGTCTTTATTTAACTAAGTTATACTTTTAAATGTTTATAAAGGGTTTTTCTTTAATTTGTTTATGTTTGTATGATTTTCTTATTTTTAGAAAATGTAAATGAAACAATTTATAATTTAAAACTTACACAATATTTTAAAGAATCAATTAATTTGAACTTCAAAATAAAATTTCAAATCAAATTAAACTTTTGAAATCAAAATTAAAATCAATTTATTAAAATGAAGATTCTATTTTCCTATTTTAATTCCTTTTATATTTATGAAAAATAGTATATTTATTAATATGGCGTAAAATAACAATTTAACAAATTTTATATGATTTATAAAGAACTTATAAATCACTTTTATATTTAAATGAATTTAAATCATATGCTATTTATATTTAGACTTATATAAAATATACTCAAATCATATATAATCAAATAATATTTAAAAAGAAATAAAATCAACTTTTATTTCAATTTAAAACAAAAATTAAGCTAAGATAAAATTTTAAACAATATAACATTTATTTTAAGTATTATCAAACCATAAAATCACTAATTTAAATAGATTTTAGAAGCTTAATATTAATTTAAAACATAATATCCTAATTACTCAATATTTTATTACAATTTAAAAACAACACTTTATTTATTTATTTTCATGTAAGTTAAATTCCAAACAAAGATAAACTATAATATATATACAAATATATATACATTATAATTTAAACATTTATTTTAGCATTAAAAAACAAATCAAAAATTAAATATTTATTAAATTTGATTATTAAACCAAAACATATTTTATTAATCAATATTGTCAATATCAATTTAATTTTATATAAAGATTATTAAATTGATATTGTCAAAAATTCCGGGATATCACATTCCTTCCCACTTATAAGAATTTCGTCCCCGAAATTTAAAACAAAGGTAATTTAATAACCTATTTAAGGTTTTAAATTTTAAAACCAAGCGTATATCAAACATATGCTAACAACCATTGCAATCAATTCATCTAATCAAACAAAATTAACTATCCAGACAAAATTCTGGATAGAGTTTCCTCGAGTTTCCCAAGTAAACACTGGGTTTCTCGCTCTATAAACCCAAACAATCAACACTACTAAGCTACAAAACTCCTACTCATCTATATCTATAACTGAACAAGACATCAGACTATAGACAAGTCTGACTCAACCACCAAAATCTCCCAGAACAGCTGATTCCAAAACCAGAAATAGATCATACACGTACTCCCTCAGAGATACGTGAAACACATCGGATTCCAGTTGTCCAAACTGACAATTCAATCCAGGTAATCAAACCCTTATCCAAAACAGAACACAGAAGAAATCCAAAATATCTCTAAGCTAGCTTACCCAACCTTACCAAAATTCATAGCTCCTAAAACCTGAGAAACTTATCCAAAATCAGATCTTCGACTGCCTATCTCTTACCTGATCAGCTCAATCCTTGCTGATGTCTCAAGAAATAAACTGGACCAAACTCAATCCACCAAAATGATCCTCCACGATCAATCAAGATCAAGAACAAACTCCACTCACAACCATCAGAAGAAAACAAACTTCTCCTATCCGGAAAAGAAAAGTAGATGCACTCCCGAACTGCTTCCACTACGCAACTCTGATCTGGAGTAGAAAAGAATGCTGATGAAGAACACAAGCATATCTTGACAGCAAAACTAAGAAGATCACCGATAACCCAGAGAAAATTCAGAATTTCCTCAAATCCTGAGTTGCTTCAATAAACTCCATCTCAAGGAACCAACCTTCAACTAGTTGAACCACCGGTATCACTGAATCTCTAGATGAAGACAAACTCTGACCTCTCTAAAAATATTCAGAAAAAAATCTCCAACAATCCAAGAGAATACCCAACTATCGCAAGTCACTTTTGCGATCAACCCAAAATAAAATCCCAAGAAAACTGTTCTCTCTTTACCAATTAGAACAGCATATGCTGGTCTTTCCAATCCATCAAAGAAATGGATTCACTCTACTGCTTCTGAACTCCTCCTTTAGAAAACCGCGAAGCCAGAAAATTCTTCCAACACACAGAACACTCCGAGCTGTACTGCGGACACCAATGCCAAAGAATTCTCAATCCAAAGATCTTCAAGAAACTCGGACTTCAAATCACACAGAAACACCTTGCTGAATTCAGCCACAACATCGAAGCAGATCTACTTCCTTAAACTTGTTCCAAAGTAATTATCTTCGGAAACATCCATAGTCACTGCATCTCATAAAGCAGCTACTACTTCCCCAAGGTATCAAGATACCATTACTCGCTTCTGCTCAGCCAACAGATCAAAACCCTACTCATCCAACTTCAAAGATGAACTCCGAACCTTAACAGGTTACCTTCAGAGATCAAAGAAGTCCTTACACTACTTCAAAACTCACTCGAGAAGGTATTAGGTCTACAGTCTCGACAGATACACTTCCAACCTAACATTCAAACTCCAACCAATCGGTAGTTGTGTTATACACACCACTAACCCAATCTACCTTTATAACTTATATTGGAAAACCCGAACAGGTAACCCAATAGATAGGTAGAAATAAAATAAATATATATATAAATATATTAAAAATTACAAATACGCCCTCTCAAGATGGACACCACTCCAGAGCCTAGGTATTCACTCAACCTAATGCTCTGATACCACCTGTGATGTAACCGACTTTCTACTCCCAGAAAATCGCATCATCAATTAAGAAAGAAAGGGATAGAATGTGATATCCCGGAAATTTGGGACAATATCAATTTAATAATCTACATTAAAAATTAAATTGATTTGATAATATTTGTAAATAATATATGAATTGATTTAATAATCTTCTTTTGAATAAATATTTAACTGAAAATTCATCTTTTAGAAGCTAATCAAATTGCCTTCTATTTATAATGTATATATATATCTGTATATATTGTAAATGGATAATCTTTGTTTTAAATTTAATAAATAGACATGTTTCTAATTCTAATATTTTTGATAATTTAGGAATTTTATATTTAAGCTATTTAATAAATGATCATATGATTTTAAATTACTTAAGATTTAAGTTTAGTTTGTTTAAAATAATTTTAGCTTACATTTAAATGTAACTTGATAAAAATAAGTAGTTTATTAATAAAGAAATAAATTCTTTTATAAATCATTTTGACTTAATAATGAGCTCTATTAATAATGTAAATCTTTACAAATGAATTTTTAATAAAATTGTTATTTCAATTTTAATTATGAATATGTGTGTTTGAATGAAAGTTATGATTTGGAAATTAAAAATAAAGGTTTCAAAATGTTTAAATTAAAATAAACATTTATTAATATTAATATAAGTATAAAGTAAAATAATAGTAAGTAATCAAATATTTGTTAGTCTATGTTAAAAATAAAAGAAAAATAAAAGTAAAACACATGTTAGAAAATAGAACTAAATACTTAGACTAAATTTATAAAAAATAACTAAAGTAACTTTATATATGTAATAAAGCATAACCAGACTAAAGAAAAAAAAACATCTACGTACTCAAATAAGAAAAGTATAAAACAAGACAAAGCAAACATATGAGCCGGTAAAAGAAATAAAACAAATATCTATAACAAGTAGCTTCATATACAAGCTAAATCTTGACCTACAGATTGTACACTTACACACATGTTTTTAGCAGTCAAACATAATTATGTAGGTAGCCTGTAAAAAAAAAATTAAGATGCAGGCAAGAATAGAAAAAAAAATGAGACAAGTATGCCAAACATAACAAAATATCTAAGCATAAAATTGGGTGAATTGAGACACAAGTACATTAGCATTAATGAGACCATTTATTAGCAGCAAACAAGTCATTTCTAATTGTTTTCAAGATCATTTCAGCCTCCTAATACAAGATTTGGCCTGATAAAACAAAATACATAGTATCTGCAAATAGCTTGTCTCAGATGCCACCTTCCCCTATAAGCTTCTTTTTATACATGCTTCCTTATTCAGTTCGTTCAATATAGCAAGCTTTTCATTTTTATAACTAAAGCATCATACATCAACAACAAAAGGCAAGAAGAATCATAGAAAAATTAAGCAAATAATTTCTCAGTTTCAAAGTTTTAGCTGTTCAAAAAGAAGAATGTTCTGTCTCCATCCAAAAGCAAGGTGAGTAACATTATTTTCCTTAAATCTAAGAATTAATATGGTTGTATGTTTTTCTGTGATAAAATGTGGTGGTATGTATATATGTAAATGAATCTGATAGTGTATGTTTATGTCCATTTTAACATCCTCTGTTAGATTCCAGTTTTCTTGTTTAGATTTAAATTAATAATTCTCTTCAGTAAATTGTTATTAGAACTTAGTTAAAACAAAGGCTGTTTGTTTCATTATGCATTTATGTTTAGAAGCCTATTTTAGTTAAACTTCAAGTCTGAGTGTCTCAGGGAGCTAAAAACAACAGTTCTGATAAACAAAGTAAAATCTCAAACTTGTAATTTAGAGGTCCAGTATTAAAAATTTGGAAACAACAACTATAATATAATTTTTGAACTAAACATCATAAATTTTAGTTTGGGTTTTAGGGAGTGGTTCTGGTTTAAATGAGATATGAGTATATGGGTTTTTCTGGTGATCAAGTGGACTGGAGAGGCAGGGATTCTTCGGGTCGATGGAGAAGTAATCGATGATACTAGGAAAAATAGGTGACGGTGATGAAGTTCATCAGGGGAGATGCGGTAGTGGGTTTTCTCCTAGAACCCTAAAGTTTTGCTGTGTATAAGGAAGCGATCGCCACGGCCCATGTTGGTGATCGAGTGCAGGGATATTTGGGGTGGTGATAGTTGGGTTGGAGTCGAATAAGATGCCGGAGTCGTAGACACTCATATGGTCGGAGGGTAGAGAACTCGAGGGTGACAGGTTTGGAAGTGGGAAGTGTTGGTGTTTCCAGGTTGCAGAGGGGGGTTTGCTTTTGTTTTCGAGCAAGTGGTTAGCTTCTGGGGGTTGTGTTAGGATCTGGAGGTGACTGGCGTCGTGTGGGAGTGCCAAAGGATGGCCGGAGTTGGCTGGGGCCACGGTGCACGTGCACCGTGCCAGTGAAGTATGGTGGTGTTGTTTTTTTTGGTGTGCAGAGTTTGGTCTCAGGGAATACTCGAGTCACTCGAGTAGATGACTCGAAGCAAGGTGGTGGAGGACTCGAAGCACTGAAGTGGGTTGGTAATTTAGATGGTTCCAGGTTTGATTTGTCACAGTTTTTAGTGTGCAGGTTTTGGGCTCGGGGAAAATCTCGGGTTAATTGCATTTTTACTCGAAGCAGGGAGGCAGTTGACCCGAAGCATTTTGCTTAGGTCTCAGGTGAAAGTTGAATTTGCTACAGGTTCTATAAACTGCCTGTAGATTCTAAATTTAAACTAAATTTAAAGCAAAATAAATTGTAAGTTAGTTGAAATCATGATGTAATTGAATTTAAGTTTGTCAACTAACATTTAACAAAGTCTAAATCTAATTAGAAGTATAAATTCAAATTTATATTTTGAATCTAAAATGCAGTTTTAAAATATTTAAAGGGGTTTCAGATTTAAAACTTGATAATTTCCAGATTTTAAAATTAGATCTGAAACAAAATGTTGCTGCAGTTAAATACGATTTTTGTTAAAGTTTTTGATTCAAATGGATATTTGAATTTTAAAGTTTAAAATAGATTTGGATTTAAAAATCGAGTTCCTAATTCTAGCTGTTAAAAGAAAGTTAAATCGAAGTTTTAAATCAAGATAAATTGAGAAATTCAAGTTTACTTAGAATTCAAAATCTGAAAGTTTAAATCAGTTTAAATATGAACGTTTTAAGAATGAGTTCAAATAAAATAGTTGACAAGTAATTTGTTTCAATAAAAAAATTAACTTGATTTTTGAGAATTCTTTGATTTAAGATTTTTGAATGAAAAATAAATAAATTGTTTAACTTGAGGTTTGTAAGTTAAATATTAATGTAATTTGGAAATTTAAATTTGAATTAAAATTCAAGTAGTTTAATTTAAAAGATTTTCTTATGTATGTTCATGTGTAAATGTTACTTACATTTATTTAAAAAGATTTTAAATTTAATTTAAATTATAATCATTTTGAATCTTCAATTCAAATGATATTAAAATTTAAAATGTAATGTTAATGAAGTCATTAATTAAAGAATAAATTATCTTAAGGGTAATAGGTAACTAAGGAATGACTTATATATTAAAGTTAATAATTTAAATTGATTTATAAGTAAAGATCAATTAAGAAGTAAATTAAGAAATGTTATTAAATGTAGACAATTAACTAAGGATTATTAATTAATTAATATATATGATTAATTTTGGATAATTAATTAGATTAATTGGATAAGCTATTGTAAATTGTTAAATGTAATTACTTGTTAAAAGTAATTAAGAGATTACTTACTTATGGTAATTAATTTTGATAAGATGATTAATTTAAGTTAGTTAATTTATTTTAATTAATTTAAGGAAATCATTTGATAAATTGATAAGTGTAATTACTTGGTGTATTCAATGGAGCATAATTACTTAAGGAAGTAATTAATGATAATTACTGAATGTAATTAGTGAAAGATTATATGTTAATAAAGTAATTTGGATAATTACTATTGAAATAAATCAGAGGATTAATTAATGGAGATAATTAATTATGGGATAATTAATTTATTAATATGAGTAATTAAGGATAATTAATTACTGGTTGATATTAATCAAAGGTGATTAATAATTGTGTTTAATTAAGATTAATCACTTAATGTGATTAATAAAGTAATTTAATCTGAATTAGAGATCATTAATTAATATAATTAATGATGTAAATTAAAAATTGTTTAATTAAGTAATAATTAATAATGTGGAGATTAATTTATGTAATTAATTAAGAATAAATGTAATTAATTATAAATGAAGTAATTAAAAGTTAATTACTAGGAACGATTTAGAATAATTAATTTGTAAAATTAATTAAAGACTAATTACTTACTGTAATTAGAAAATGATTAATTAGAGGAGTTAATCAAGATAAATATCTAGAGATTAATTAATTAATTTGTATAAATTTAATTATTGGTTGTATAAGCAGGATTTATAGATAAAGTAATTAATTTAATTTACTTTAAATTAATTAGAGATAGAAGTAGTTAATTTAATTCATTTTAAATTAGTTACAAATGGTAAGATTATAAATCAATGCTTATGGATGAATGATATTGATATTTCATTTGATGATTGTGAACTCAGATATGAGATGAATAATATCTAGGTGACTTGGATGTTTGTTTACGTATGATATTATATTATTATCTGATTGGGTTGATAATTTTGATTATCTGTTATGATGATGATATGATTATCTATTGTGGTAGTATGGATTATCTATCTGTGTGTATATTGATGATTTTGAATTAAACTGTAAGACTAAATAGACAACTTGGCCCTAAAAGACACGTTTCGGATTTCGATGAGACCAGGATCGGTTTTCCTTATTTGGAACATCCGAAAACCACATCGATTCCAAATTAACGATAGATCGCGAAACTGAAATGAAGATGAAGATTCAGAGTGCAAAGGTTGTCGTCGTTAACTCTGAGGGTGATTCCAAAATGAGTGTAACGAGATGATGCCTTCGGTTTCGTTTGAACCCGGAACGAACTTGTATGGATTAAATGCTTTCAACACATCGTCAGGTGGGCGATGAGCATTCTAAGAAATGTATTCTATAAAGGTAATCGTAGCCTCAAGCCTCATCAACCGGGAATGGCTAAAACAGGGGAGGTGCAGCAAGGTTAGGTGGGTCATTGTGGTGTCCCCTTTAATTTTCACACATAGATTTTTTTTTTACAAAAGGAATATATATATATATATATATATATATATATATATATATAAATCCCATGAAGACAAGTTTGAATATTTAGAAAATTCATAGATTCTTTTCCTAAGATCCTGAATTACCAATATAATTATACCAGTTCATAATTCACCTTAAAATAGCTCTACATATTTGAAGATATGTTTACTTCTTTTGTTTTGTATGGGATGATATTTACAACAGGCTCTATGCAAATGGGTTTGGTAGTGCAAGTACAGTGCACCTTTGCATTTTCTTTTCTTAATTTTCTACTCTTTCTGCCTATATATGTCTACTATCACATAATGCAGTATTTAAGTGTTAAGAAGTATAACTGAGAGAAGTACAATTGCTAATATGAACACGCAAATCTGTTTTCGCAATCACATTTTCATTTCAGGTTGAACAATTTATATTTGCATTGCATTTTCTTAGATAGGTTGGAAATACATACTGGTATGCTTCGAGTTTATATTTCAAAAACTTGGAGTTTTTATGTCACTTTCTTCGAGCTGGAAACACTTGTACAACATGAATTGTGGTGAAGTGATTTCAGGCTATAAGGGTCTGACCCTTAACCATCTAGGCTGGTCATGATCCCATTCTTGCAACTTTCAGAACCATATTTCTTATGTAAATCATTTCCACAAACACTCTTTCTTATCACTAGTTTGTTTTTGTCACATAAAAGTTTTTCTGAGAATTTGTTTTCCCCAGGTTTTTAACACAAAACAAAAATGTTTCCACATCCATTTCTTTTAAAACTCTCTTTATTTTGAAATCAAATACATAAATATGAGTCATGCATTTTCTCAGAGATTTTGCACCAACCAATATTTGTTACAGGCCATGCATAATCCATTTTGTTCAAAATTTACAAGCTTGTTTTGTTTTTCTGAAAAATCTGTTATACCTGACTGTTTACAATTTCCATCATCAAGTCACAACATAATTTCATACTAAAGGAAACAGAGACTAACATGCACAGATATCATACTGATATTTTATATCAGGTTCCTCAGTTCCCAAAAAGATGACCAAAACATTTATAAGAACATCAACTACTCATATGTCATCAGAAATCATTCAACAGAAGTTCAGTTGCATACATACTCAGAAAATCTCCTTACAAATTACTTTAACTGCTAATGATAACCAGACCATTTACTATAAGCATCTGCAAATACAAAGCAAAGTTCCTCTTATTTATACTTAGCAGCTAATGCTTCCTTGATTCATCAAGTCAACCTTAATTACCTGCATGCAATTCACTGAGCTGCCCCATTTAATTGAGACACCCAGATGATTGCAAAGGCAACCAAAAGGGTCAGTTTACACTGGTATGAACATTAATGAATTTTATACACATGTTTGCAAATCTTATAAACCTATATCACTTGCATAAACTAGCAGTTTGTAAACTATGCACACCAGTAAATTGCCAGATAACTTCAAGAATACAACCATTCATTCAACATATATGCAACCAGCCATGCATTATTTATAACATCATAAATAAACCCAGGTTATGTTCTCCCAGCATTTCATTAAGGTCATCACATTAAACCTTACTCAATTTATATCTTTGTTCAGATATTATAACCCAGAGATTTTAAATCTCATACCCCATTTTTTATTTATGGTCTAAATCCCCCTGTCAAATGAACACATGTATGCATTGTGAAGGAATCTCCCAGTTAGTCTTATTTATTCCAACACACAAAGGCCTCAGGGTGCACTTGCACCATGCATATACTTCCTCCCACCTGAAGCAAGCAGATCATTGACTAACCCCAAATGACCTATTTAATTTTATTTTATTTAATCATAGAGTTTATTAATTTAATAAACTCCCCCTCCAGTTTTCTGCTTAGCTTATTAAGCCCCTGCTTATAGTTTATTCATAAAAACCTTCAACCCATTCACGTTTCAGAAAAACATAAATACTTTCTAGTACAATCCTTGTTATCCATTTAACTTTTCTTACTGCAGAGATTTACAGCATGTGTGTGATCTTTCCAAAAATACTTAAGCATCATGATCCTACTATTTTATTGAAGAAATATGGACAGAGGTGTTTGTTAATAAAATCCATCAACAACTCAGAAAAGCCTCCTACCTTATTATTTAGAATATAAACATGAGCTAGATCTTCATCTTGCTGCCTATGTTCTAAATAATTTATATCCATACTTAACAATAATAAAAATAGAATTAAAAATGCTCAAACCATCTTGGCTTGGAAAAACTATCATACAAAACTCCAAACAGAAATGCACAACAAACATCCATTTCATCCATATCAAACCATTTCAAAGATTTAAATAATTCTTATGATACTTTTAGGCTGCCTACTAGAGGACTTAATACCATGGCATAAAATGGATTAATGCTCACCTATTATTTTTCTTTTACTATCTTGCTCCTCTACTCAGCAAATCCCTTCAGAGCTGCTTACCCATATTTTCCCCTATTTTATTTTATATGTATATATTATTTTTTTCTGAGATGATGATGATCATTATGGTGTGCAGGTTTTATAAAGCTGTTTTAGGGTTTAAGGAAATGGGTAATTCCTTTGATACCCCTTTATTTTTCATGCACAGTTTATACTCATGCATGGTCCTCAATTGGAATTATACTCACTTGATTTCCTTTAGTAGTTATTTCGGGATTTCCAATACTTTAATTACTGCATGCTATTTCCATGATCTCATTCTATTCATGCCATATGCATGTGACCTTTGTATATTTTATTTTCTGCTCAGTCTTTAATCTTTTTGCATTTTCTACTTAGCCTTCTTTTCTTATACAATCATGTACACTGTCATATATATTTAGGTGATGTAAAATTATTCATACTATATATATTTTTGTATTCCTCCTTTAAAACAGCAACTACTTTTTACATATTATGTGATAAAAATTATACACACACAAGATTATTTATTTTTTTCTTTTCTGACAGCAAGATTATATAAGTCATTTGAAACTTCATAAATTTTCCATTGTATTTTGCTTCTTAAATTAAACAGAAAATTCCCTTTATTTTAAATATATATACTCATATAATTATTTAGACATGGAACTATATTTGTTTTAAGTCCCTATTTTCTTTATAACTTCAGAAATTCTTAAAGTGAATATAACTTTCATTTTATTTTAGTTTAGGGTCATTACATACCCTCCCCCTTAAAGGAATTATGTCCCCATAATTTCTCTTAATTTCTCCAAATAAAAATGCCTATCCATAGTCTGTTTTAATTCCATAACCTCATACTCACATTTTATGAAAGCAAGCAATGCATAAGAATATTCAGAGAGTCATCATAAACTACTTAAACATACCTCTCCATCAGTAAACAAGTTGGGGTATTTAGCCCTCATTTTGTCTTCCACCTCCCATGTACAATCATTGGTGTCCAAGCTCCATTGAATTTTTACCAGTTTGATCACCTTGTTCCTCAACTTTTTCTCTTCCCTGACAACTATCCCTATGTAAAGACCCGTAAATCCGTACTCCTTAAATAGACACTAATCTCCTTTGTTTAATTCAAGATGAACGAAAATACGAACCCTTAGGGGTTTTAAGAAAAAGAAAAGAAGAAAAAAAGAAGAAAGATAGAAAATTTAGATAGGGAAAAGAAGATAAAATATTTTAAAATAGAAGAAAAAGAGAAATAGAACAGAAAGAAAATAGGGAAAATAGAATAGAAAAGAGAAAATAGAGAAGAGATAGAAAAACAGGACGGAATAGAAAACAACGGAACAACATCAGAATCTCACAATTCGCAGCGGAACAACATATAATAATAAATGAATAATCTTTAAACAAAGAACTATATCAGTTATTACATTACATCACTTTTCATTACATCATATCATCAGAGTGTACAACATCAACATCAAACAGTGGTGCAGCGGAAAAAGAAATACTATATAAACTAGTAATACGCCATGCCATCCAGCTTGCCTCCAGCAACTTCAGAATATCCAGAATATCCTGATAAACCTAACTCTTGACTGCCCGTGTAGAAATTGGAGGGCACCTAGAGTTTAGGAAGGAAAACAATAAACTCCAAGTCAGTCATGTGACTGGTGTGAGAACTCAAAACAGTTTATTTATCTTTAAAATCAAAATAGAGGAATATTTTTAAAGTTAATTCGCAATGCTTTTTAAAAATGAGACTACCATAAGACCTCCTGCCACACACACAATGCAAACGCAGACTTGGAGAAGATTTCTCCTTATTATAGTCAAACATGCTTGATACGCATTTAAAAAGAACATTTGATATTATTACTAGTGCATAGTGTAGAAAATTCATTTCGAAAGTAGAATATAAATCTTAGCCAGCATAGGTACCATTATATTATGCCTACTAATAGCTACCATATTAGATGGCAGGTTCTACAACTAAAACCGTACAAGTTTCGTATTGTTTCTTTGGATTTCCAACAAATGGTCAGGCCAAGGAACTTCCCATTGCCACATGAGAATGCCTCTGGAAAGACATCCCCGAGAACCAAACCGGAACTCTGCCAACACAAGGCCGGGTTACCCCTAACTGGGTAACTACTGACACGAGCACGCCATTCCCCGATCGTAAACGACCTTTCTCACGGGATCCCGAAAACCAACAACCACAAAGTAATAAATTCGTAGTAACCACATAGGTTAAATATCTGGGCTCCATACCATGATACCACCTCTATCCAGAAGGAAATGTACATACCCTAAAGGGTGCTACCCCTCATAACCTTGCTGCATCTTTCCTGTTTTGACCATTTCCGGGGTGTGAGGCTCGACGAAGTCACGTCCACAAAAACATACTTTATACAAAAGCCATGCTTTGGGTCAACAAATGATCAACACAATGATCACCAAGATAGACGATCAAATAAACGATCCTATCACAATAATCAACACAATGATCATTTCAGCATCACTCAGCATGTCACATTACCAAATTGGGAATATATCGCTGATAACTTCAACTATATAACCTCTGAGCTCGTACGTCTCAGAGAAGGGTGTTAAGCTAAAAGAACAAATTCTTCGCCACCAACAGAAATATATTTGAAAGGAATCGGCTTTATATCTCAACTTGTAATGTCAGACATACTATCCATACAAGTCTGTTCCGGGATCGAACAAAACCGAAGGCACTTACATAGAAGTCCTTGCAATCCGGATATTCACAATCCTGATCGGATTCACCATCACATATGGAGAACTCTATACCGTAGCTACTCGGTGCAGAGTAAATCGACAGGTCATCCTATCGCTCTCGCAAATACCGGGTCTTCAACACCGATCTTCAATGCAATTATAACGACGTATCACATATTCGGAATGGGTTATACGACCCCATGGTCCTTTCCCGGTTAACCCGAATAGTGAGCGCTTATTCAAAAATATAAGTGTAGCATTCACATTCAACAAATCACATCAATTACCCATTCAAAGGGAAATATTGATAGTCGGTTATTGAACTATCACTGGATATGCACACATCACCGGTTTCCAAATAATTTTCCAAATTATTTATTTTCCAAAATATCTTTACAAGATATATTATTTCAACACTTCAAAAATAAATCAATATTTATTTTTTAAACCAATTTCACTTTCTTTTATAAATCCCTTAGTGAATTTACATTTCACAATATCTATTGATATACGTTTTCAATTATCCATTTTCAATTTATCTTCAAAAAGATGAATTCTAAATATCACTTCATATTGGAAAACAATTCCGTACTTATTTAATAAGTAATTCACACATTTCATTTATTTTCAACACTTGGAAAATATTCAATATACTTAAATCGAAATTAAGTATATATTTCATTCTTTAAGGAAATCATTCTCTTAAACATATTTATTTGGGCCAAAACGAATGTTGCGTAAAACATCGTTACGACGTCCCAAAATCACTAGTATAGGGATTCGAAATTAAAATAGATATATAAATCCCAATACTATACAAAACATTTCCTTTCAGAAATCATTTACTATAACAACAGTGTTATAGTCCATCATCTCCTTCTATTTCTCGAAAACGTCTATTTCAACAATAAATGTTGAAATCTATGGTTTCGAATCTCAACACATTTTAAAACATCGTTAGATCGTTTTAATTCTATTTAAAGCATCCAAATCCAAAACAATTTCTTTAACGTGTTATTCACTATTCAAAAACGTGAATATACTTTGTTAACAATTTTCATCCTTTTTATTCAATTTATTTTTAAAGGATTATTCACTATTCAAAAATGTGAATATAACTCCATTAATAGGTTTCAACAATTTTCTTATCAAAATAAGTCGTTTGCGAATTTATAAAACAATGTTTATAAATTCCATTTCTATTTGTTTATAAAAACTTCCTTTTTATAAATTCTTTTATTAACCTATTCCAGTTTATAACTAAATTATGAACTAAAAGTTCATATTATTAGTTAAATACTTATAAAACGATTATTTTACAAAATCGTTCCTCTAAAGACTTTCCAAACCATAAATCTTATAACTTATAAGATTCATTTATTTAACCAAATCTATTCTTTCAATAACTTCACAAATTTATAAGTCTTACTATTTATAAATTTTATTTATAACTTCACAGTTTATAATTTTATAAATTTCATTCTTTAATGAAATTCATTTTCACTTCATTCAAACACTTATAAAAACTCGTTTTATAATTTCAATATCTCAATTTATAAATATCCATTTATAAATCTCTTATATAAATCAATTCATATTATTCTTTTTAAATGTCTTAAATTCCTTTAAAAACTTCATTCTTTTGATTCATAAAATAATTAAATTTTATAAATCCTATATTTAAACTGTTCACAATAATTCTAAAATCCCGATTAAACTATTTTATAAAATCGTTAGCATCATATTCTCAAAAATCAGTTTTTAACTGTATTTCACAAAAATCATAATTTTTATAACATTAAAAATTATAGCGTTTAATTATTTAAAATGGATCAATTCCAAAATTATTTTTATAAAACGTATTCTTTTCAAAAATCACTTTAAAATCATTTTAAAATACCAAAAATTTGGTTCAATGATGCTACACACCAAATTGTCAATCACGACTATAACGACATCATATATCGTATATGATAATCCATCAAATATCAAAATATCTGAAATCAAATAAATACTGTTGAGGAATCCAGTTGGATCCCTCCAACCTGTTTTCCTGCATCCAAAAACATTAGCACAATACCAATTTCGCTCCAGTACGAAATTATCGCGGTATATGTTCTTAATAAATATTATCCGCTTAATAACGGCGTAATAAGGTCTCATCCGCTAAAAAATACGGGAAATCAACAACTGCAATATATACATATGCCAATATATATATATTGATATTATATATAATACCAATTTCACTGTTTATGAAATATTCGCGGTATATGTTTTTAATAAATAACATCCGCGTACTAACGGCGTATAATGTCTATTTTAACAATCAATATATAACAATCATCATTCAAACATGCATTCAAATATTTTAAATCTAACTATTTAAAATAAAATCGAAACTAATTCGATTGAGTGAGAAGTTCTCACCTTGATTTTATTTCCGTTTTAGCGATTTATTTCGAATAAAATTAAACGGACGTTTAATTTTACCCAAAATTCTCACTAAATCCAATCGACTCCAAACCAACTCCGTCGCGTAGTGCTCGTCCATACGATTCCAACGCAACTAGTTTCGCGCGTTTTCGACCTCGTATGAAAAAGATATTGATTTTACAAGTTTATACACGATTTTATAACTAAATTTATAAATAATTTAAAATTTTCAACCTATCACTAATCTTGGCCGTTCATTTCTTCTAGAGCAAATCTGGGCCGTGCGTATGCTTTCTCTTCTTCTCCTCATTCACGCGTTCAAACCCCAGACCATTCGAAACCCATTGCTTCACAATAGGGTTTGAAAACTCGGCCACTACAAACATCTCTACCTCGATCCAACGATGCCAAACGAAGCGCCACGCCTTGCTCCTCCATCGCCCTGAGCCTCGTCGAGCTCGGTCAAGTCTCGGCCTCGAACCACGCGTTCGAACGTACGGCCTTTGTGGTGAAATTCTGGTCGATCCAGCGCTTCGATTCAAATCACCACCGTTGAGATGCTAGTACTCGACACTCTCTACAATATTCATGTTGAAGTTTTCTCGAAATAATGTGTAGATTTGGAGTAAATGGAGGGGAAAGAGTGGAGCATTTCGGCCATTGATTGAAGCACCTGGCGGCTAGGGTTTTGATTTGTTTTAATTTTTTATTTATTTATGAAGGGGTAGGGTCTCCTTTTATAGAAAATCAAGCGTAAACACTATTCATTCCGGAAATTCCAAACTCCGATTTACGCGCCGTAACTAGCGTTTCTAAGGTTTACCCCGCGTTCCGGACACAATGGAACAGGTTTCGAAAGCTAATTCGGACATCTGTGCGAGTTATGGCTATAAACGCTCAATTTAAATTAAACCGATTTAAGCGATTTTCTAGGCGTTTTAATTTGTAACGGACAAACGGTAAATCCAATTGACTTGAAATTTGAAACCTTACAATAATATCACATTACGGATCCGATGAAACTGGTTTCGTCGAAATCCGAGACTTTTTGAAAAATGGCTATTTTAACTCGCCAAATTAAAATTAAAAATAAATCGATGCGTTTCGAGCTGCCACGATCAAACGATAACTCCGATTGACACGAAATTTGAAACCCGGTAATAACTAACTATTACGGATCCAATGGAACTGGTTTCGTTCAATTCTGAGACTGTTCAAAAATTGGCTATTTTCACTAGTCGATTTAAATATTAAAATATTCAATTTTCACAAATTAACTTTTAATTCGATTTTAAAAGTTCTAAAATATCATTCTAACTCTCATATGATAAAATAAAATTTTACAAATCATTTTCAATCATATTTAACTATATTTTCAATTATTTCCATAATTTAACGTATTAAATTATCGATTTAATAATCCAATTAAATCCAATAATTCAAATAAAAATTTATTTGACTTATAAATTCACTTATTAATATTTAAAATTAATTAAATATTCATATTTTAATTATTAAAAATTCTAGGTCGTTACACCCTACTGGTTCGTTTGCATAGACCAAATTCTTTTGGACTTGAATTTGAGTAGGTGACTCCAGAATTGCTCCTTCATCATGCACCCATTTTCTCAATTGAGAAACATGAAACACTGGATGCACACCACTCAACTCCTCAGGTAACTTAAGTTTATAGGCCATAGCACCAATTCTTTGCATAGTTTCATATGGCCTTACAAATCTTGGTGATAACTTACCAGATTTCCCAAACCTGAACACCTTTCTCATTGGTGATACCTTTAGAAAAACATATTCTCCTACCTTAAACTCCATTGGCTTTCTCCATTTATCTGCATAAGACTTTTGTCTTGATTGTGCTGTCTTCATTCTATGTCTAATTAACTCAATCATGTTGTAAGTTTCTTTAACATGATCTGGTCCTAGTAGTATACCCTCTCCCATATCCAACCAACAGGCAGGGGATATGCAGGGTCTCCCATACAAGGCTTCAAAGGGAGCCATTCCTATTGTTGACTGGTAGCTATTGTTATATGTGAATTCTGCCAAATGAATGTGATCCTCCCAATTACCCCCAAAGTCAAGCACACATGCTCTCAACAGATCCTCCAATATTTTGTTTACTATCTCTGTCTACCCATCACTTTGAGGATGGTAGGCAGTACTTAAGCATAGTTGAGTTCCCATTGCTTCTTGGAAACTTTCCCAAAATCTTGAAGTGAACAAAGTGTCTCTATCACTTACAATGGTCTTGGGTATGCCATGTAGCCTTACCACTTCCTTAACAAATAATTGTGCAAGCTTAGATGCATTTCTATCTGACCTGACAGGGACAAAGTGAGCTGATTTGGTTAGTCTATCAACAATTACCCATATACTATCATTGCCTTTCTTAGTTTTAGGCAAACCATCCACAAAGTCCATGGAAATACTTTCCCATTTCCACTGAGGTACCTCCAAAGGTTGCAACATGCTAGAGGGCTTTTGGTAGTCTGCTTTAATTTGCTGACAAGTGAAACACTTTGCCACATATCTTGCCACTGCTTGTTTCATTCCTGGCCACCAGTAGCTTCTTTTTAAATCATGATACATTTTAGTACCACCAGGGTGTATGGTGTACTTGGTTTTGTGATGCTCATTCATGATTTCTTCCTTCAACTCTGCAATGTCTTGTACACACAGCTTCTCATTCTTCCTCAAATACCCCTTGTGATCTATTTTAAAATTTTCCAACTCAATGTTGTTAAGTAACATTTCCTTCTTCTCCTTCAAATCCTTATCTTGGTCTTGCATGCTACCAATTTTCTCCACTAGATTAGATTTCACTGTAATCAATCCTAGTGTACCATATTCTACCATATCATCATGCTCACTAAAATTCTTTTCAGTCTTGCTATATATATCTGCCTCCCCGAGCATTACTAGGTTTTTAAATTCATCAATCATTAGACTTTCTAACCTAACTTGATGCCTACTCAAGGCATCTGCCACCCTATTGGCTTTTCCAGGGGTGTACAAAATATCTAAACCATATGCAGCTAGAAATTCCATCCACCTTGCTTGTCTCATATTCAAATCTTTTTGAGAAAATAAGTACTTCAATGCTTGATGGTCTGTGAATAGTTCAAATTTTGCTCCAAGAAAATAATGCCTCCAAAGTTTTAATGCAAACACTATTGCAGCTAATTCTAGATCATGAGTTGCATATTTGGTTTCATTGGGTTTAAGCTGTCTTGATGCATATGCCACTACCTTGCCATGTTGCATAAGCACTGCACCTAACCCTGACCCACTAGCATCAGTATATACAACCATTCCTTCATTTACTTATGGGATTTGCAAAACAGGAGCTTCCACCAATGCTTGCTTCAATTTCTCAAAAGCTTGTTCACACTGCTCAGTCCACACATATGGTTGGTTCTTTTTTGTCAACTTGGTCATTGGTGTGGCTATTCTTGAAAAATCCTTGATGAACCTTCTATAGTACCCTGCCAATCCTAAGAATGATCTCACCTCAGTCACTGTTCTAGGTCTACTCCATGATTGAACTGCAATCACTTTGCTTGGATCCACACTTACCCCTTGCTGTGACACTATGTGTCCTAAGAATTTTACTTCATGTTGCAAAAATGTACATTTTGAATACTTGGCTTTTAATTCATGTTCTCTAAGTCTGGATAATACTAGGTGTAGATGCATAGCATGATCATCTTCTGTCTTTGAGTAAATTAATATATCATCTATAAATACTAGAACAAATTTATCCAAAAAGTCTCTGAAAATTCTATTCATTAAATCTACAAAATAGGAGGGAGCATTGGTCAGGCCAAATGGCATTACTAAAAATTCATATAGGCCATACCTTGTGTTAAAGGCTGTGTACTCAATGCTTTCCTCTGCAACTTTCATTTGGTGAAATCCAGAGGCTAAATCTAACCTTGAAAATATTTTAGCTCCATGCAACTGATCAAATAGATCATCTATTCTAGGTAGTGGGTACTTATTTTTAATAGTTACCTTGTTTAAATCCCTATAGTCTACACACAACCTAATTGTTCCATCATGTTTCTGGACAAAGAGCACTGGGGAACCCCAACTGGAACTACTTGATCTTATGAATCCTTTCTCATCTAATTCTTCTAGTTGATGTTTTAATTCTACCAGTTCTTTTGGACCCATCCTATAAGGCTTTTTAATGATTGGATTTGTTCGTGGCATTAACTTTATTTTGAGTTCAACTGGTCTATTCTGAGGAATTCCTCTCACTTCTTCAAACACATCTATGTATTCATTAACTACTGGAATTTCCTCTATTTTTAATTCCTTTTGAATTTCATTTATACTCCAAATTTTATTAAAACATGTGTTCTTTGCTATTTCACTTAGAACTGTAATTCTTTTGCCTTCATTTGTCTCCAAAGAAATAGTAAGATTTTCTAAATTTAAAATTGCTTTATTTTTCATTAACCAATCTACCCCTAATATAATCCCAATACCAGGATAATTTAAAGTATATAGATCTGAATCAAAACCATAACCCCCTATAATTAATTTCAGACCCATACACTTCATTCTTAATATACAATGACTCCCTATGGGACTGTGTATAGTTAAGGGTTGTTCAATAGAAACACAAGCAAGTGCTAACTTCTTTACAATTTCCAAAGATATCAGTGAATGTGAGGCACCAGTGTCATATACTACTGATATTGGTTGGGTATTGATTAGAATTATACCTTCAAGTTGTCCAACATTTTCAGTGGTGTTTGTTGCCAAAGCTCCTACCCTTGCTGTTTTCTTATGAGTCTCTGGGCAGTCCTTCTTTAAATGTCCCATTTTCCCACAGTTATAGCAGCTTCCTTTAGGTATTTCAGGGTCAGGGCATTGGTTACTGTAATGTCCAGCTTTTCCACAGTTAAAACAATGAGTGAATTTCTTGCTTTCAGGTGCTATTGCTCCTTCCCCTTTCTTAACTCCTTTACTTACATTTCTCTTGTCATAAGGTTGCACTTTGTTCTGGCCTCCCTTCTTCTTATTGAGCTTCATGTTCCTGAATTTCTCTCTTGTGGTATCATGTTGCTCAAAAGAGAGTGTTAGATCAATCACTTGATCAAAGGTTTTGTCTTTGTATGGCAACATTGCCCTAGATAGATTGGGATTCAAGCCTTGAATGTATCTTGCATTCTTTGCTTCTGCATTCCCTATCAACACCATTCCATACTTTGATAATGCTTCAAACTTCTGAGTGTACTCATTTACACTCATGCCTCCTTGCCTTAATCTAATAAAGTCTTCAAGCAATGTGGCTTTGGCAGATGCTGGAATAAATCTGGCCTCAAGCATGTTCTTGAAATCATTCCAAGTGATATCATTTTCTGGCCTTCCTACTATCACAACCTCCCACCAATCCAGTGCAACCCCCTTCAATTTCCTTGAAGCTATTTGTCTTTTCCTTTGGTCATTGATTTGCATATCTATAAAGACCCTCTCCATAGTCCTTATCCACATTTGAACACCCATAGCTCCTTCAGTGCCTTCAAAATCCTTTCCTCCCAAATTGGTACAAGTCTTGAGCAGTTTGGAGAGCTCCTCATGAGGATTATCTTGCCTTGGTGCCATTCCATCCCTCAAAGCCCTCACAAAATCTTCCATGCTTATCACAGGTGGCTCACGTGATGGTCCTGCACCTGTGTGATGTCTTGGTCCTACCATAATGCTATAGATATAAATTTTAAGTTAGTTTATTTACCCCCATTATTTTTAATATCTTTACTTTGTTTATTTATTTGATTTAGGTGTACCCTATACATGTATCTCAAACATACATTTCATTCAGTCATACAAAAACATCCAACCTTAAGAATTCAATCAATGCATTCAATCATCCATATACATACAATAATGTTTACTATGTTATTTAAAACATAGCTCCGATACCAACTGTGGTGTCCCCTTTAATTTTCACACATAGATTTTTTCTTTTTACAAAAGGAATATATATATTTAAATCCTATGAAGATAAGTTTGAATATTTAGAAAATTCATAGATTCTTTTCCCAAGATCCTGAATTACCAATATAATTATATCAGTTCATAATTCACCTTAAAATAGCTCTACATATTTGAAGATATGTTTGCTTCTTTTGTTTTGTGTGGGATGATATTTACAACAGGCTCTATGCATATGGGTTTGGTAGTGCAAGTACAGTGCACCTTTGCATTTTCTTTTCTTAATTTTCTACTCTTTCTGCCTATATATGTCTACTATCACATAATGCAGTATTTAAGTGTTAAGAAGTATAACTGAGAGAAGTACAATTGCTAATATGAACATGCAAATCTGTTTTCACAATCACATTTTCATTTCAGGTTGAACAATTTATATTTGCACTGCATTTTCTTAGATAGGTTGGAAATGCATACTGGTATGCTTCGAGTTTATATTTCAAAAACTTGGAGTTTTTATGTCACTTTCTTCGAGCTGGAAACACTTGTACAACATGAATTGTGGTGAAGTGATTTCAGGCTATAAGGGTCTGACCCTTAACCATCTAGGCTGGTCATGATCCCATTCTTGCAACTTTCAGAACCATATTTCTTATGTAAATCATTTCCACAAACACTCTTTCTTATCACCAGTTTGTTTTTGTCACATAAATTTTTTTCTGAGAATTTGTTTTCCCCAGGTTTCTAACACAAAACAAAAATGTTTCCACATCCATTTCTTTTAAAACTCTTTTTATTTTGAAACAAATACATAAATATGAGTCATGCATTTTCTCAGAGATTTTGCACCAACCAATATTTGTTACAGGCCATGCATAATCTATTTTGTTCAAAATTTACAAGCTTGTTTTGTTTTTCTGAAAAATCTGTTATACCTGACTGTTTACAATTTCCATCATCAAGTCACAACATAATTTCATACTAAAGGAAACAGAGACTAACATGCACACATATCATACTGATATTTTATATCAGGTTCCTCAGTTCCCAAAAAGATGTCCAAAACATTTATAAGAACATCAACTACTCATATGTCATCAGAAATCATTCAACAGAAGTTTAGTTGCATACATACTCAGAAAATCTCCTTACAATTTACTTTAACTGCTAATGATAACCAAACCATTTACTATAAGCATCTGAAAATACAAAGCAAAGTTCCTCTTATTTATACTTAGCAGCTAATGCTTCCTTGATTCATCAAGTCAACCTTAATTACGTGCATGCAATTCACTGAGCTGCCCCATTTAATTGAGACACCCAGATGATTGCAAAGGCAACCAAAAGGGTCAGTTTACACTGGTATGAACATTAATGAATTTTATACACATGTTTGCAAATCTTATAAACCTATATCACTTGCATAAACTAGCAGTTTGTAAACTATGCACACCAGTAAATTGCCAGATAACTTCAAGAATACAACCATTCATTCAACATATATGCAACCAGCCATGCATTATTTATAACATCATAAATAAACCCAGGTTATGTTCTCCCAGCATTTCATTAAGGTCATCACATTAAACCTTACTCAATTTATATCTTTGTTCAGATATTATAACCCAGAGATTTTAAATCTCATACCCCATTTTTTATTTATGGTCTAAATCCCCCTGTCAAATGAACACATGTATGCATTGTGAAGGAATCTCCCAGTTAGTCTTATTTATTCCAACACACAAAGGCCTCAGGGTGCACTTGCACCATGCATATACTTCCTCCCACCTGAAGCAAGCAGATCATTGACTAACCCCAAATGACCTATTTAATTTTATTTTATTTAATCATAGAGTTTATTAATTTAATAAACTCCCCCTCCAGTTTTCTGCTTAGCTTATTAAGCCCCTGCTTATAGTTTATTCATAAAAACCTTCAACCCATTCATGTTTCAGAAAAACATAAATACTTTCTAGTACAATCCTTATTATCCATTTAACTTTTCTTACTGCAGAGATTTACAGCATGTGTGTGATCTTTCCAAAAATACTTAAGCATCATGATCCTACTATTTTATTGAAGAAATATGGACAGAGGTGTTTGTTAATAAAATCCATCAAAAACTTAGAAAAGCCTCCTACCTTATTATTTAGAATATAAACATGAGCTAGATCTTCATCTTGCTGCCTATGTTCTAAATAATTTAGATCCATACTTAACAATAATAAAAACAGAATTAAAAATGCTCAAACCATATTGGCTTGGAAAAACTATCATACAAAACTCCAAACAGAAATGCACAACAAACATCCATTTCATCCATATCAAACCATTTCAAAGATTTAAATAATTCTTATAATACTTTTAGGCTGCCTACCAGAGGACTTAATGCCATGGCATAAAATGGATTAATGCTCACCTATTAT
This sequence comes from Allium cepa, assembly GCA_030765085.1. NCBI lineage: Eukaryota > Viridiplantae > Streptophyta > Magnoliopsida > Asparagales > Amaryllidaceae > Allium > Allium cepa. Next base: position 222,796,953 of record CM060945.1, read on the forward strand.
TTTTCTTTTACTATCTTGCTTCTCTACTCAGCAAATCCCATCAGAGCTGCTTACCCATATTTTCCCTTATTTTATTTTATATGTATATATTTTTTTTTCTGAGATGATGATGATCATTATGGTGTGTAGGTTTTATAAAGCTGTTTTAGGGTTTAAGGAAATGGGTAATTCCTTTGATACCCCTTTATTTTTCATGCACAGTTTATACTCATGCATGGTCCTCAATTGGAATTATACTCACTTGATTTCCTTTAGTAGTTATTTCGGGATTTCCAATACTTTAATTACTGCATGCTATTTCCATGATCTCATTATATTCATGCCATATGCATGTAACCTTTGTATATTTTATTTTCTGCTCAGTCTTTAATCTTTTTGCATTTTTTACTTAGCCTTCTTTTCTTATACAATCATGTACACTGTCATATATATTTAGGTGATGTAAAATTATTCATACTATTTTTTTTATTCCTCCTTTAAAACAGCAACTACTTTTTACATATTATGTGATAAAAATTATACACACACAAGATTATTTATTTTTTTCTTTTCTGGCAGCGAGATTATATAAGTCATTTGAAACTTCATAAATTTTCCATTGTATTTTGCTTCTTAAATTAAACTAAAATTCCCTTTATTTTAAATACATATACTCATATAATTCTTTAGACATGGAACTATATTTGTTTTAAGTCCTCATTTTCTTTATAACTTTAGAAATTCTTAAAGTAAATATAACTTTCATTTTATTTTAGTTTAGGGTCATTACAGTCATGCCCAAGCAGGACAAGATTTTCCCCTGTCTAGATGTCCCTTTTTATTTCGGCTGTGTGGGCGGTTGGATGTACACCAACTGCGGGGTTATCTTGTTCGGGACTGTTCAGTAAGGAATGGTTCCGGCCTTGTGTTGCAGGGGGTCGGGAGTGATCCTCGGTACGTTGATCTAGGCCACGTACTGTGACGGACGGTACCCCAGTAGCCCTGCCATTGTATGAAATCCACAATCCAATAAGTGCCAACGGTTTTGATTGTATTACCCACTTTTGTGGCTAGTAGCTGGAATTTAATCATGTAACAATTTCGGCTATTTTCTATTTACTTGAAAACCCTAGACTATTATAATATCACAGAATTTCCTATCAAATGTTTTGGTTAGCGTAAGGTAAAAACTTTTCCATGTTTATGTGTGGGAAGTCTTACGTGATACCTTTATTTTCAAAAGATTTTCAAAGTTAAGCAACTTTAACCTGTTACTCATACCAGACCCATGTCTGACCCGGAGTTTATTTTTGTTTTTCATAAACTCTCGGGTACCCAAATTTTTACGGGTAGCCAAGGGATTCAGGTTAGCTTTGATGAATTCTGGAGGAGCAATGGAGCAGGAGGCTTCAGCGTTATAGTTATGCATATAGTTCCGCTGTGTTGCTATCTCTGAGTCGTTTTGTTGATTTGTATTGTGTATTGAGTTGTATAACTAGACATGTGATTATAACTGTCTAGTATGTGATGTATTATCTGTATAACTGTGATTGATGTTGTATATTATGTAAATACTTATGTGATTATTATAATTTATTCGTTCCGCTGTGAGATTCTGATGTTGTTGTACTTTCTTCTCTATCTTTTCTATTTTCTCATCCCTTTATTTCTTTAAGAACGATACGTCTTCCTGGGCGTAGGAAGTCGGAGTCGTTACAGTGGTATCAGAGCGCTAGGTTGAGTGAATACCTAGGCTCTTGAGTGATTTCTTCTTGAGAGAGCGTATTTGTAATTTTGATATATATATATATATATATATATTTATATTTATTTCTACCTATTGTTGGGTTACCTGTTCAGGTTTTCCAATATGTTATAAAGATAGATAGGTAGTGGTGTGTGTAACACAACTATCAATGGTTGGAAGTGTAATTGTCGAGACTGTAGGCCTAATACTGTCTCGAGTAAGTTTGGATGGTGTAAGGATTTCATCGATCTCTGAAGGAAACCTGTTAATGTTCGAAGTTCATCTTTGAAGTGTAAGAGTTTGGTTGAGCTAGAATTTGGATCTGTCGAGTGGACAGAAGTAAGTCAAGATATTTTGATACATCAAGGTGTAGTAGCTGTGTGATGAGACATAGTGACTATGGATATCTTCGACGATGTTTCTTTGGAACAAGTAAGGAAGAGTGACTGCTTCGGGGTTGTGGCTGTGTTCAGCTGGGTGTTTTGTTTGCTTTGAGGTCCGAGTTCTCGAAGAGCTTTGGATAGGAAATCTTAGCATCTTTGGCAGCAATTCAGCTTGGGATGTTTTCGGTGTTGGCAAGAGATCTTCTGGTTTAGCAGTTTTTCTGTAATGGAATTCAGAAGTAATTATGTGGACCCGTTTCTTCGATGGATTGGCCACATAAGTGTAAGCTGTTCTGATTTGTAAAAAGAGAGAGCGGTATCTTTGGAATTTGGCGGTATCGATCGCAAAAGTGACTTGCGATGGTTTGGGTGTTCTTTTGGGATTTCAGAGATTTTTCTAGACGTCTTCTGGAAGTTAGAGTTTTGTCAACATCTGGAAATTGAGTTTGGTGAAGCAGCTCAGAATTTTGGTGGAACTTCTGAGTTTTATTTTTGGAATGTGTTGACCAGTCTATGCTTGAGATCATCATCCGCATTTTCATCTGTTCAGTCAGAGTTGCGCAGTGGAAGCATGGTGGCAGCTGTTTTAGTTTGGAAGCAATTAGATGTTGTAGTGTTTGGATTAGAGAGTTCTACGGGAAATTTCTCAGAATTTGTGGCCAGTTTGGAGTGCTCATGTTCTATCTTTTCTAGATGCGAGAAATGTGAGTTCTGTTTTCTGATTTTGGAATAGAGTTTATGTTCTGAGTTTTGGTTGATCTTGGAAAGATCCATTTGTTGAGTTTGTTTATAGGGCATCAGCAAGGGTTAAGCTGATCAGGGAAGATGAAGGAAGCCCAGGATCGTCCGAAGAGTTTTGTGGATAAGAGACGAAGAAATTTGGAGTCCGTAATCGGAGATTTGATTTTGGATAAGTGTTTGGTTTCAGAATTGGATTGTCAGTTTGGATAACTGGAATTCGGAGTGTTTCACGTATCTCTAAGGGAGTACGTGTAAGATCTATCTTTGATTTTAGAGTCAACAGTTCAGGGAATTTCGGTTGTAGGGTCAGACTTGAGTTTGGTCTGATATTTTGATTTGTTTAGTAGATTTAAATGAGTAGGAACTCTGTAGTTTAGTAGTAGTATTGATTGTTTGGATTCTATAGGGCGAGTAACCCGGTATTTATACTTGGGGAAACTCAAGAAAATTCTATTTAGAATTTTGTCTGGATAGTTAGATTTGTTTGTTTGGATGAATTGGTTGCTATGATTGTTAGTTTATGTTGATATATGCTTGTGTTTCAAATTTAAATCTTTAATCGGATTATTAAATTACCTTATTTTTAAATTTCGGGGACGAAATTATATTAAGGGGGGAAGAATGTGATATCCCGGAAATTTGGGACAATATCAATTTAATAATCTACATTAAAAATTAAATTAATTTGATAATATTTGTAAATAATATATGAATTGATTTAATAATCTTCTTTTGAATAAATATTTAACTAAAAATTCATCTTTTAGAAGCTAATCAAATTGCCTTCTATTTATAATGTATATATATCTGTATATATTGTAAATGGATAATCTTTGTTTTAAATTTAATAAATAGACATGTTTCTAATTCTAATATTTTTGATAATTTAGGAATTTGATATTTAAGCTATTTAATAAATGATCATATGATTTTAAATTACTCAAGATTTAAGTTTAGTTTGTTTAAAATAATTTTAGCTTACATTTAAATGTAACTTGATAAAAATAAGTAGTTTATTAATAAAGAAATAAATTCTTTTATAAATCATTTTGACTTAATAATGAGCTCTATTAATAATGTAAATCTTTACAAATGAATTTTTAATAAAATTGTTATTTCAATTTTAATTATGAATATGTGTGTTTGAATGAAAGTTATGATTTGGAAATTAAAAATAAAGTTTCAAAATGTTTAAATTAAAATAAACATTTATTAATATTAATATAAGTATAAAGTAAAATAATAGTAAGTAATCAAATATTTGTTAGTCTATGTTAAAAATAAAAGAAAAATAAAAGTAAAACACATGTTAGAAAATAGAACTAAATACTTAGACTAAATTTATAACAAATAACTAAGGTAACTTTATATATGTAATAAAGCTAACCAGACTAAAGAAAAAAAAACATCAACATACTCAAATAAGAAAAGTATGAAACAAGACAAAGCAAACATATGAGCTGGTAAAAGAAATAAAACAAATATCTATAACAAGTAGCTTCATATACAAGCTAAATCTTGACCTACAGATTGTACACTTACACACATGTTTTTAGCAGTCAAACATAATTATGTAGGTAGCCTGTAAAAAAAAAAAATTAGGATGCAAGCAAGAATAGAAAAAATAATATGAGACAAGTATGCCAAACATAACAAAATATCTAAGCATAAAATTGGGTGAATTGAGACAAAAGTACATTAGCATTAATGACACCATTTATTAGCAGCAAACAAGTCATTTCTAATTGTTTTCAAGATCATTTCAGCCTCCTAATACAAGATTTGGCCTGATAAAACAAAATACATAGTATCTGCAAATAGCTTGTCTCAGATGCCACCTTCCCCTATAAGCTTCTTTTTATACATGCTTCCTTATTCAGTTCGTTCAATATAGCAAGCTTTTCATTTTATAACTAAAGCATCATACATCAACAACAAAAGGCAAGAAGAATCAAAGGAAAATTAAGCAAATAATTTCTCAGTTTCAAAGTTTTTGCTGTTCAAAAAGAAGAATGTTCTGTCTCCGTCCAAAAGCAAGGTGAGTAACATTATTTTCCTTAAATCTAAGAATGAATATGGTTGAATGTTTTTCTGTGATAAAATGTGGTGGTATGTATATATGTAAATGAATCTGATAGTGTATGTTTATGTCCATTTTAACATCCTCTGTTAGTTTCCAGTTTTCTTGTTTAGATTTAAATTAATAATTCTCTTCAGTAAATTGTTATTAGAACTTAGTTACAAACAAAGGATGTTTGTTTCATTATGCATTGATGTTTAGAAGCCTGTTTTACTTATACTTCAAGTCTGAGGGTCTCAGGGAGCTAAAAACTACAGTTTTGATAAACAAAGTAAAATCTCAAACTTGTAATTTAGAGGTCCAGTATTAAAAATTTGGAAACAACAACTATAATATAATTTTTGAACTAAACATCATAAATTTTAGTTTGGGTTTTAGGGAGTGGTTCTGGTTTAAATGAGATATGAGTATATGGGTTTTTCTGGTGATCAAGTGGACTGGAGGGTTAGGGATTCTTCGGGTCGATGGAGAAGTAATCGATGATACTAGGAAAAATAGGTGGCGGTGATGAAGTTCATCAGGGGAGATGCGGTAGTGGGTTTTCTCCTAGAACCCTAAAGTTTTGCTATGTATAAGGAAGCGATCGCCACGGCCCATGTTGGTGATCGAGTGCAGGGATATTTGGCGTGGCGATAGTTGGGTTGGAGTCGAATAAGATGCCAGAGTTGTAGACACTCATATGGTCGGAGGGTGGAGAACTCGAGGGTGACAGGTTTGGAAGTGGGAAGTGTTGGTGTTTCCAGGTTGTAGAGGGGGTTTGCTTTTGTTTTCGAGCAAGTGGTTAGCTTCTAGGGGTTGTGTTAGGATCTGGAGGTGACTGGCGTCGTGTGGGAGTGCCAGAGGATGGCCGGAGTTGGCTGGTGCCACGGTGCACGTGCACCGTGCCAGTGAAGTATGGTAGTGTTGTTTTTTATGGTGTGCAGAGTTTGGTCTCAGGGAATACTCGAGTCACTCGAGTAGATGACTCGAAGCAAGGTGGTGGAGGACTTGAAGCACTGAAGTGGGTTGGTAATTTAGATGGTTCCAGGTTTGATTTGTCAAAGTTTTTAGTGTGCAGGTTTTGGGCTCGGGGAAAATCTCGGGTTAATTGCATTTTTACTCGAAGCAGGGAGGCAGTTGACCCGAAGCATTTTGCTTAGGTCTCAGGTGAAAGTTGAATTTGCTACAGGTTGTGTAAACTGCCTGTAGATTCTAAATTTAAACTAAATTTAAAGCAAAATAAATTGTAAGTTAGTTGAAATCATGATGTAATTGAATTTAAGTTTGTCAACTAATATTTAACAAAGTCTAAATCTAATTAGAAGTATAAATTCAAATTTATATTTTGAATCTAAAATGCAGTTTTAAAATATTTAAAGGGGTTTCAGATTTAAAACTTGATAATTTCCTGATTTTAAAACTAGATCTGAAACAAAATGTTGCTGCACTTAAATACGATTTTTGTTAAAGTTTTTGATTCAAATGGATATTTGAATTTTAAAGTTTAAAATAGATTTGGATTTAAAAATTGGGTTCCTAATTCTAGTTGTTAAAAGAAAGTTAAATCGAAGTTTTAAATCAAGATAAATTGAGAAATTCAAGTTTACTTAGAATTCAAAATCTGAAAGTTTAAATCAGTTTAAATATGAATTTTTTAAGAATGAATTCAAATAAAATAGTTGACAAGTAATTTGTTTCAATAAAAAAATTAACTTGATTTTTGAGAATTCTTTGATTTAAGATTTTTGAATGAAAAATAAATAAATTGTTTAACTTGAGGTTTGCAAGTTAAATATTAATGTAATTTTGAAATTTAAATTTGAATTAAAATTCAAGTAGTTTAATTTAAAAGATTTTCTTATGTATGTTCATGTGTAAATGTTACTTACATTTATTTAAAAAGATTTTAAATTGAATTTAAATTATAATCATTTTGAATCTTCAATTCAAATGATATTAAAATTTAAAATGTAATGTTAATGAAGTCGTTAATTAAAGAATAAATTATCTTAAGGGTAATAGGGTAAATAAGGAATGACTTATATATTAAAGTTAATAATTTAAATTGATTTATAACTAAAGATCAATTAAGAAGTAAATATTAAGAAATGTTATTAAATGTAGACAATTAACTAAGGATTATTAATTAATTAATATATATGATTAATTTTGGATAATTAATTAGATTAATCGGATAAGCTATTGTAAATTGTTAAATGTAATTACTTGATAAAAGTAATTAAGAGAGTAATTACTTATGGTAATTAATTTTGATAAGATGATTAATTTAAGTTAGTTAATTTATTTTAATTAATTTAAGGAAATCATTTGATAAATTGATAAGTGTAATTACTTGGTGTATTCAATGGAGCATAATTACTTAAGGAAGTAATGAATGATAATTACTGAATGTAATTAGTGAAAGATTATATGTTAATAAAGTAATTTGGATAATTACTATTGAAATAAATCAGAGGATTAATTAATGGAGATTATTAATTATCGGATAATTAATTTATTAATATGAGTAATTAAGGATAATTAATTACTGGTTGATATTAATCAAAGGTGATTAATAATTGTGTTTAATTAAGATTAATCACTTAATGTGATTAATAAAGTAATTTAATCTGAATTAGAGATCATTAATTAATATAATTAATGATGTAAATTAAAAATTGTTTAATTAAGTAATAATTAATAATGTGGAGATTAATTTATGTAATTAATTAAGAATAAATGTAATTAATTATAAATGAAGTAATTAAAAATTAATTACTAGGAATGATTTAGAATAATTAATTTGTAAAATTAATTAAAGACTAATTACTTACTGTAATTAGAAAATGATTAATTAGAGGAGTTAATCAAGATAAATATCTAGAGATTAATAAATTAATTTGTATAAATTTAATTATTGGTTTTATAAGCAGGATTTATAGATAAAGTAATTAATTTAATTTACTTTAAATTAATTAGAGATAGAAGTAGTTAATTTAATTCATTTTAAATTAATTACAAATGGTAAGATTATAAATCATTGCTTATGGATGAATGATATTGATATTTCATTTGATGATTGTGAACTCAGATATGAGATGAATAATATCTAGGTGACTTGGATGTTTGTTTACGTATGATAGTATATTATTATCTGATTGGGTTGATAATTTTGATTATCTGTTATGATGATGATATGATTATCTATTGTGGTATTATGGATTATCTATCTGTGTGTATATTGATGATTTTGAATTAAACTGTTAAGACTAAATAGACAACTTGGCCCTAAAAGACACGTTTTGGATTTCGATGAGACCGGGATCAGTTTTCCTTATTTGGAACATCCGAAAACCACATCGATTCCAAATTAACGATAGGTCGTGAATCTGAAGTGAAGATGAAGATTCAGAGTGCAAGGGTTGTCGTCGTTAACTCTGAGGGTGATTCCAAAATGAGTCTAACGAGATGATGCCTTCGGTTTCGTTCGAACCCGGAACGAACTTGTATGGATTGAATGCTTTCAACACATCGTCAGATGGGCAATGAGCATTCTAGGAAATGTATTCTATAAAGGTAATCGTAGCCTCAAGCCTCATCAACCGGGAATGGCTAAAACAGGGGAGGTGCAGCAAGGTTAGGTGGGTCATGCCCAAGCAGGACAAGATTTTCCCCTGTCTAGATGTCCCTTTTTATTTCGGCTGTGTGGGCGGTTGGATGTACACCAACTGCGGGGTTATCTTGTTCGGGACTGTTCAGTAAGGAATGGTTCCGGCCTTGTGTTGCAGGGGGTCGGGAGTGATCCTCGGTACGTTGATCTAGGCCACGTACTGTAACGGGCGGTACCCCAGTAGCCCTGCCATTGTATGGAATCCACAATCCAATAAGTGCCAACGGTTTTGATTGTATTACCCACTTTTGTGGCTAGTAGCTGGAATTTAATCATGTAACAATTTCGGCTATTTTCTATTTACTTGAAAACCCTAGACCTATTATAATATCACAGAATTTCCTATCAAATGTTTTGGTTAGCGTAAGGTAAAAACTTTTCCATGTTTATGTGTGGGAAGTCTTACGTGATACCTTTATTTTCAAAAGATTTTCAAAGTTAAGAAACTTTAACCTGTTACTCATACCAGACCCATGTCTGACCCGGAGTTTATTTTTGTTTTTCATAAACTCTCGGGTACCCAAATTTTTACGGGTAGCCAAGGGATTCAGGTTAGCTTTGACGAATTCTGGAGGAGCAATGGAGCAGGAGGCTTCAACGTTATAGTTATGCATATAGTTCCGCTGTGTTGGTATCTCTGAGTCGTTTTGTTGATTTGTTTTGTGTATTGAGTTGTATAACTAGACAGGTGATTATAACTGTCTACTATGTGATGTATTATCTGTATAACTGTGATTGATGTTGTATATTATGTAAATACTTATGTGATTATTATAATTTATTCGTTCCGCTGTGAGATTCTGATGTTGTTGTTGTTTCTTCTTTATCTTTTCTATTTTCTCATCCCTTTCTTTCTTTAAGAACGATACGTCTTCCTGGGCGTAGGAAGTCGGGGTCGTTACATAGAAGAAGAAAAGAAAGAAGAGAAGAAGAAAACTACACTAGAATCTCAACAGCGGAATGAATAAATTATATTAATAACATAAGTATTTACATAATATACAATATTAATCAGTGATACACAACATACACATCACATATACTAGACAGTTATAAACACCTGTCCAGTATTTACAACTCAATACAATCACAACACAGAGAACACACAGTGGAACTACATATCTACAACGCAGAAGCCTCCTGCTCCATTGCTCCTCCATTATACGTCAAAGCTAACCTGAATCCCTTGACTACTCGTAAAAATTTGAGTACCCAAGAGTTTAAGAAAACAAAAGATAAACTTCGGGTCAGACATGGGTCTGGTGTGAGTAACAGGTTAAGGTTGCTTAAATCTTTAAAACCTTTTGAAAAGAAAGGTATCACGTAAGACTTCCCACACATAAACATGGAATTTTTTTTACCTTACGCTAACTAAAACATTTGATAGGAAATCCGGTGATATTATAATAGTGTCTAGGGTTTTCAAATAAATAAGAAATAGCCGAAATTGTTACATTCATTAAATTCCTGCTACTAGCCACAAAAGTGGGTAATATAATCAAAACCGTTGGCACTTATTGGATTGTGGATTCCATACAATGGTAGGGCTACTGGGGTACCGCCCGTCACAGTACGTGGCCTAGATCACCGTACCAAGGAGTACGCCCGCTCCCCTGCAACACAAGGCCGGAACCATTCCTTACTGAATAGTTCCAAACAAGACAACCCCGCAGTTGTTTGCAACCAACTGCCCACACAGCCGAATATAAAGGGAATTCTAGACAGGGATCAATCTCGCTCTCCAGTGGGAGCTACCCACGAAGCCTTGCTGCACCTCACCTGTTTTAGCCATTCCCGTTTGATGAGGCTTGAGGCTACGATTACCTTTAGAGAACACATCACTTAGAATGCTCATCGTCCACCCGACGATGTTCTGAAAGCATTCAATCCATACAAGTTCGTTCCGGGTTCGAACGAAACCAAAGGCAATATCTCGTTACACTCCTTTTGGAATCACCCTCAGAGTTAACGACGATAACCCTTGCACTCTGAATCTTCATCTCGAACCTATAAGAACTAGTTCCGTCAAACTCATCACGGAATCACCCCCAGAGTTATACTGACGTATAGTCCTTACACCTCGAGTCTTCACTCTTCACACAAGATTCACGACCTATCGTTAATTTGGATCGATGTGGTTTTCGAATATCCAAATATGGAAGCCCGATCCCGGTTTCATCGAAATCCAAAGCGTGTCTTTTAGGTCCAAGTTGTTTTAAAGTTTAAAACAGTTCAATTCCATATTATTTATATACACACAGATAGATAATTCACAACATCATAATAGATAATCAATATTATCATCACAACAGATAATCTATATTATCAACTCAAACAGATAATTCATATTATCAACTCAATGCAACTATAGCATCCAAATCACATAACATCATTTATCTCATAAGTGAGATCTCAATCATTCAGGGTAATAAATATCAATCATCATTCATAAGAAATTACTTATTAATCAAATCTATAATTAATTTAAAATGAATTAAATTATTTATCTCTTCCCTAAATTAATTTAAAATGAATTAAATTAATTAATCATCCATATAAATCTTGATTACATTCCTTAATTAATTATAAATCAGGTAATTAATTACTCTCAACAAATTATCCTAATTAATCATCTTGATTAATTATACTTAATTACATTCAAGTAATCACCCTTCAATTAATTTCACAAATTAATTAATCCAAACCAAATTCAGTAATTAACCTGTAATTACTTTATTAATTAATTATAATTAATTACATTAATCCTTAATTAATTACATTAATTAATTCCTTTATTGATTAATTGTTCTTACTAATCAATCCTTAATTATATCATTAATTATTTTATAATTACTCTAATAAATTAATTATCCATTATTCTATTTGATTAATCACTCCTGATCAATCACATTAAGTAAATACATTAAATTAATTACATCTAATTATTTTCTTCAAATAATTCAATTATAAAAACCCTAAATTTATTACACTAAGTAATTAATTATTAATTACTTACTTAAGTAATTAACACACTAATAATAATTACACAAAGTAATTAATTCCAAAAACTTCTCCATCATTCAAGTATCCTTCAATTAAATTACATCAAGTAATTTATCTTCTTAATTACTTCTCTAAGTAATTATTCATTTTTAATTACATTGGTAATTACTTCTCAAATCAACCAGTGATTAAATTAAATTAATTAAACTTAAATTAATTAACTTAATTAATCAAAAACAAAATTAATTAATTACAATCAGTACTTAATTTCCTTAATTACTTTCATTAAGTAATTACTTAAACAATTCAAAGGATTATCTTAAATTAATTAATCCAATTAATTATTAAAATTAATTACATTAATTAATTATAAAATAATATTAAGTTAATGACCTTCATTAGTAACAAATCTTTAATTACTTCTCTAAAGTAATTAACTGAATTAATCAATATTAATTCTTAATTTATTTAAAGAAAATCATTAATTTATTTCTAATTATTAAATTAATCAAGTGATAATTAAAAAATTAATTTGTTATTAATTACTTGATTAATAAATTCGATTCATTAATTAAATCAATCAAATCTTATTTAATTAATTTCTAAATCACACTTTAATCAAATTTAATTAACTTACTTAATCATTTTATTAATTAAATAAACCCTTAATTATTTAATTAATATCCTAATTATTAATTAATTAAATTAATTAAAACCTTAATTACCTTGATCAAATAATAAATTATTAAGTTCAAAACAATTTAATTAAAAATCATTAACCTCATTAATGATTTAATTACCACTATCAAAGTAGTTTCAAAAAATTTGCTTTTAAATTTTCTCTATATTCCATTTTAAATTAAAATAAAAATGAAATCAAATTTAAACAAGATCCAATTATTAAACACTTTTTATTTTTATTTCATATTAAAGAATTACTTAAGGTATTTCCTAAATAATTTAACCCAAAATCAATTTAAATAAATTTAAATTATACTTTAAATATTCAAGTGATTTTTGAAACATTTAACTTTAAAACTTATTTCATTTCAGTCCAGAATTCAAATTATGTTTTCAGATTCAGGTTCAAAAATTTAAATTTAAAATCCGGTTTTAAATTTCATTTCAGATTTATAAAAACATATGTTATAAAATAATAAAATATACAAACTTAATTATATCATTAGAATTTATAAACTTATTCCTTTTTGAAAACTTTCAGATTCAAATTCAAATTTGAATTCAGGATTTCAAATCAAGATTTTAACTTAAATTTAAATCTTGGTTTAAATCTTATTTTCAGATTTTAAAAATCACTTTCTATAAAACTGTGCAAGTTTTAGTTTTTTTTCTTTTTAATTATTTTATTCTGCAAATCTGTTTATTTAAAATCTGGAATTCAAATCTATTTGAATTCATAATTTTAAACTTACTTCAAATATAAATTTAAACCTGCTTTGCTTATTTTTTTAAATTTAGTTTAAAAATTTGAAAACCTGAAACTGTTCAGGTTTCAGGAACAACCTGTAAACTAAAAAAAAACTACCCAAGCCATAACTGATTTACTTCGAGTCCACCCCTACTTGACTTCGAGTAAATTCCCATATGACACGAGTTCCTACTCGAGTAAAATCTACACTACCAAACTTAACAACACCAAATTTCTGATTATCAGAACTATGAGCACCGTATACCTTGCACCATCCGCGGCGAAGCTCCGACCGTCGCCAATGCTCCCCACACTTCCACGAACAACATCGAACACGAACTAAATCATCAGCACTTCACCATCTACTCATAATCAAAACTGAGCATAAGGACTCAAACTGGAACCCATTTCCTAACCTGTAACATCCACGTTCACCAAACTCTGATCACCGGAGTGCCCCCGCTTCCGACCACGGCTTCGCCATTTCCCAAACTTCTATTTCCAAGAATTACATGCAACTCGATTCACTACAGCTATCATGGCGATCGAATTCTGTTCATGTCTAAAAACTAGGTTTACAATCTTTGATCCTCAATCACAGCTGCCATGATGGACCATTCTCCTATCTGATAATTTTTCCGAAGTTCTAGATCACTCCTCTACCTTCAATATGAGCCCTAACCATTCCAAGCTTCTATATTGCCAGAGGTAACCCAAAAACCCCCTTTTTGATTCACTAGAACTGCTCCTTAGATTAATTGTTAAAAATTATGATTTAGGTTTTAAAAATCATGTTTTTATATCAGTTTCAGATCATAAACTTAAATTAATGAATTAGGAAATTTGGATTTTTAACTATCTCATGTCTTCCTGATCTCTTTTGGGTTTTCAGAGCAAGTTAAATTTTATTTTTACTTAATTAAATTTTTAAGCTTAAACTTATGATCTCTCAAACAATTTTTGTTTGTATCACAATTCATAACAATGCTTAGATCATGAGACAGGGAATTTAAATTAAAAATAAGAACTGAGTTTAAACTAGAAACAGAGGGGTCAAAGTATTAGCAGACATGCATACATATCATCCAAATATCTACAGATAATTCATAGATATACATACAGAAACATACTTATCACAAGTCATACTCATCACAAAAATAAATCATGCAACCATGTTACTTAAATTGTTTTAACAAAAAAGTTACTCACCTTTAGATTTGAAGAATAGAGCAGTTTTTCCCAATCTTGAAAAACTTTTGAACTCTGTTGACACACATACATGCAGGTTTGTTCTTTTTAAAGTTTGAAAAGATGCAGACTTCATTAATTCCAGAATGCTTGCATTTGAATTCCTGACCAACCCAGATGCATGCAGGCCTTGATAAAGATGCAGTCTTCATTTTGATTTGCTCAAATTTGCAGAGATGCAAGTGCAGTGACCTTCAGGTTGGAAAGAAAGAAATGCAGACTTGATTATGATTTGCAGAAATTTCAGGTTTTGATATCTTGGTTTGAGGAGTGATTTAGATCTTAGATTTATTTTTGAGGGATTTTTAGATTTTTATGTGAAATGTTTTCTCTTGATTCACTAGCATTTGATTTTTTTTAAAAGAAAATAAAAAAAAGTGAAAAGTATTTTTTAAAGGCTGAAAATACATTAATAAAAATAAAGAAAAGAATAAAATCAAATGACACTTGTCATTTTGTTTAATTCACTACTTAACACATGTAGTTTGATTTGTTAATATGTTAACACTTGTCTTTATTTAACTAAGTTATACTTTTAAATGTTTATAAAGGGTTTTTCTTTAATTTGTTTATGTTTGTATGATTTTCTTATTTTTAGAAAATGTAAATGAAATAATTTATAATTTAAAACTTACACAATATTTTAAAGAATCAATTAATTTGAATTTCAAAATAAAATTTCAAATCAAATTAAACTTTTGAAATCAAAATTAAAATCAATTTATTAAAATGAAGATTCTATTTTCCTATTTTAATTCCTTTTATATTTATGAAAAATAGTATATTTATTGATATTGCTTAAAATAACAATTTAACAAATTTTATATGATTTATAAAGAAATTATAAATCACTTTTATATTTAAATGAATTTAAATCATATGCTATTTTATATTTAGACTTATATAAAATATACTCAAATCATATATAATCAAATAATATTTAAAAAGAAATAAAATCAACTTTTATTTCAATTTAAAAAAAAATTAAGCTAAGATAAAATTTTAAACAATATAACGTTTATTTTAAATATTATCAAACCATAAAATCACTAATTTAAATAGATTTAAAAAGCTTAATATTAATTTAAAACATAATTTCTTAATTACTCAATATTTTATTAGAATTTAAAAACAACACTTCATTTATTTATTTTCATGTAAGTTAAATTCCAAACAAAGATAAACTATAATATATATACAAATATATATATATATATATATATATATATATATATATATATATATTATAATTTAAACATTTATTTTAGCATTAAAAGACAAATCACAAATTAAATATTTATTAAATTTGATTATTAAACCAAAACATATTTTATTAATCAATATTGTCAATATCAATTTAATTTTATATAACGATTATTAAATTGATATTGTCAAAAATTCTGGGATATCACAATCCTAATAATTATTCAAACCAAAACAATTTTAAAATCAAAGGCATTATTAATTATTGAAACTAGTTTTTAAATCCCGATCCATACTTTTATTTGAAACCTGCTTAATCTTATCTTGAAAAATATTAGTTTGAAAACTTGTTTAGAACTTTACTTTATTTCTAAATCCAGTTTTTTTTTTAAAAAAACATTACCAAAATACCCGAGCCCGATTCAAATTTACACGAGACCACACTCGATCTAAACCTGTTCCATCTCGCTCGTCTTCCTATGTGAAACCACGAGTCAACATCGAGATATACCATCATCTTCCCCAAAGAAAAACTCAAATCTATCCTTCAAACATGCTATGACACACGTGCACGTACACATGTCATCGTCGACCCTCCGATCAACTTCGCCGGCTCCCTTTGGTTGCCAATGACCCTCTCAAACACTCCGACCTCCTAGTTTCTTTGATCAAACTATAAATTAGAAACAAGCTATTCGTCCAAAACTGGAACCCAAACGATCTACCACCGGCCACCCATATCACCACCACAGACCACCGATAATCATGAGACTCCAGCCAAAACTTCGCTCCCTACACTCCAGCTATTCCCTCTATACTGCATCCTTTAAAGCTCGCCACGACGCCACCATTGCCATAAAACAACCTCGACAAAAACTCAAACCAAACCCTCAATCGTCCCTGTTAGCCCTCAACGATGATCAGAAATTTTATCGAACATTTTTCCCGACATCCCTGGCCTACCACCTTCCTCTGGCCTCAATCCCTAAACCCCCGATCTACATGATCATTAGAAAAGCCCAAAAACGCCTAATCTAATCAACCTTCGAATTCTCACAATTTACTTACTTAAAAATTAAGATTTTACTTTTAAAAATTTCTGTCTTTCAATAACAAAACAGATTAAATACCTGAATTGACATATTATTTTGTTCGAGATTTTGATGTGTTTTAAAAAAATCATTGTAATTTATCCTTTCAGTGGAATCTACCTTGAAATCTTACTTGAAACTATTTTAAATCAAAATATAGTTATTCTTAAGATTTATTGTTGATACATCATAACAAATAACAGATCAGAGGAAGTGCAGATGATTTTTGAATCATTTTTTTTGAATCTGAGACTATGAACAGAATAACAATACTCATTCCAGACATGCACACATTATTAACATATATATATATACATGAATTCCTGGTTAAACAATCATGCAAACACAATCACAATTTACTTAAGTAATTTCTGCACACCTCTAGATTTTAACAGATTGAAAATCCTTAGATAGAATTGTTTACTCACCTTATATAGAACTGAGGCCTAGAATTGTTTTTATACTGGAATATTTTGATCTGGATTTTTGATCAGTAATTGATTGTGTTGCAACTTGACTTTGAATTTGATCGGAGATGAAATTGCTTCAGTTTGTTCTTGAAACTTGAAAGTATTGTTGTTTTATTTTACTTCCTTCTCTGGTTTTGGATTCTAGGATTTGTTTGATCTTAAAAACTTATGTTAAATTTGATTTTTTTTTCTTTGCTGAGATGATCTGACTGTTATTTGAATCTTGTACCTGATTCTTAACTTGGCTCAGGTTTTAAAATTATGAAGAAAGTGGAAGTAGATGTATTTGTAACTTGTTTTCTTCTTTATTCATAAATTTTAAAAAGAAAAATAATAATACAAACATGACACTTGTTATTTTGGCATGTCATAAATTGTAAAAATGTTTAATTTATGATAAGATGATTGCAATTGTTAATCTTATAATGTATTTACCTCATATTTGTTTTAAATGCATTAATTGTCACAAATGTTTTAAATGTATTTTATTTTATTTATAAATGTTGTATATATATACAAATTAAATTTTACCTCATGTTACTTATTTAAAAAATGTATTAAATCTTTCTTAAATCTTAATAAAGCTTATATTTATTCTTTTCTTTTAATTATATTTAAATTTTAGACAAATACATTCCCTGTACTTACATTTGTAATTATGCATGAGTTTATTAGTTCAAATGGCTTTAGAAGCTTTTATATTTAATTTCCTAATTAATAAATACATTTGTTAATTTATATAGATAAAATCCTTTAAAAGAAAATAATACAAAACCAACTATATTCTAAATAAAATCATATATAATATATTTTAAATCTAATATTATTTTAAGAGATCTATCTTTTGAGTTTCCATTTTAAATTCAATTTAAATCCCTTCACACACACACACACACACACACACACACACACACACACACACACACACACACATATATATATAGACAAACACATATTTAATTTGTTTGAAAATAATTTTTCTATTTAAAATCTACTTATATTTATATATATAAACCATTATTATTATTTGTTTTAAAAGGATAATTTGTCAAATTTTAAGTAATTATATTAGGATATTATCAAATATTTATCCAGATATTTATAATTCTATTTTTATTATATTTTCAAATTCATTTACATATCAAGATATCTTTTATTATCATAATTTTTTATCTGTTCAATCAATAAACTAGTTAATTATCCAATTATCAGATGCCTAAAAATACGGGTTATCACAATCTTGGCTTGGCGACTCCCAGGATGGATATGGACGTTGAGTTGAGCAACCAAGGAAAGTTTGAGGCCTTTTGGTGGGAGTTAATTGGATCGGCATCAACCAATTTGATCAGATCAACATCGATCCAAGTACTTTAGAAAATTTTTGCCTCTTTTTATATATATATATGGATCAGATCTCCCATTCCTCATTTGACACTGTCCGAGCCAGAGCCGATCCAACCCAAGAAAAACCCTAGCTGATCCAAATGCTGTTGCCATTGAAGCACCATCGACGGTGATCTTTTCCTCTAGGATCGCCATTCACCTCCTTCAGAAGCTCTTGCTGCCATTCTCTTGCGGTGACTTCACATGCCCTAAGCCATCTCTGATCCACTTGTTTCGATACGAAGTATTATGATTCAAGCTATCTTGGACCGAAGATCTTATCATTACTCTTCTCAATCTCGAAGGTGAAGGTTGGTGAAGTGATTTTTGGCGTAATACTATGTTATTGATTAGTTAGGTAGATCCAGGCTAATTGCAATTTTGGAAAGAAGATAGTAAATCGAGTCTGAAGTTCTTTGTGGAGCGATGCCAAGTATTGCTTTAGTTATCGACTTGCTTTACTATCTTAATTCTCTGAATATAAATTAGCTTGTACCAAGTTTCATGGTCGATTCCGACATGACATCTCGCAGATTACAAATTGATCTTGGTTTTTCTAGCAGGTGATAATAACTTAGGATAGCATCTTGTGTGTAGCTTAGATTGTTATCATCTTCCAGAAAACTAAAATCGACTTATGCTGATAATTTCCTTCCCGATCCATAACCATTAATCCATGGTTACTTGATTTATACTGTACTTGTCATCGCATGGTTTGCGTACCTGGAATGGGAAGATCTTTCCGTGTCGCATTGGGCAACAGATCCGTTATCGATCTTTGATTGTTAACCGGTAAGTGTAAAAAAGACATAAACAACTGATAAGGATTGCTTTTTCCAATGTGAGCAAGCCAACTAGATGGAATGGTCCGCTTGTAGCTTTCAGGATGCAATGCCCATTATCGCATGGATACACATCGCACACACTCACAGTTAATGCTTGTAGTCTAATCTGTGTTTGGTACACTTGATCATACCCTAAACTCCAAGTATCATTTGTGTTAAGGGTTTATAGTTTAGAAATTATGCACGCCTGACTGTTTTGAACACAAGCTTTCTTGTATAGAATGACACATGAATCTTCCCGTTGCAAGTCAATCGAAGGGAGTTCACCTGCTTTCGAAGCGAAGTCCTTGTTGATCCCGGTTGGACCTGCTACCTCTATAACTTTGGGATAATATGGCCGCCTGATTCAAATTGACCCAATAATCGACCGAACTCCCCAAACTTTTGGGTTTTGTTGGATCCCCCGGATAAAGCTTCCTCGATTCTTACATATAGGGCATTGTGAAGCACTTGATCGCAATATGGCATTCTGGAGGATGTTGTACTTCTGCCACCAAGAGGTTAATTCGATCATCGACCGCCTTCTTGATATGTGACCTATTATCCCTATATGTGCATATATGATGTGGTGCCCCTGTTTAATCATTTTATGATGGCGACCCTTTAGAATATGGGGCTGGCTCTATTTCAGATTCTCTCTTATGGCTATGCCATTCTGACCTGTTTATACATTCTGTTCGTGCGAACGCTCAGTCGCACTCCGAACTTCACCAAGCTACAATATTTTCTTCTATTAAAAAGAGAGAGGCCAACCCATCTCTTATTTACATTGTGGCACAATGTGGTCGAAATCCTGTACTCGATTTCCCTAGCAAAGTCCACTCATTTAAAAATTAATTTTTCTTTGTCAAGTGTACCGAGAGGTTCAGTCGTTTATGGACCACAGAGGGTAAGTTTCTCTCACTGGGCATAAACCTTCCTTTAGCTGCTAAAATCCTTCTGAGCGACCGTATATTCTTTTGCAGTCCTCTCGAGGATTAACAAGGATTCAACATTCATGCTTGTTCTTAGTGCCCTTAAGGTGGCCGATGCCCGAGAGTGCACGATCAGATTTCTGCTCACTAATGAGAATCTTCACCGGTGCGGGATTTTACATCCTGGGAGATCAGTTGGGTTTGTTAGTGCCCTTATCACTCTAAAGTTCGGGCTTGCTTAGTTTCTACATCTCGCGATTCTGACGAAGATGACGATGACGAAGTGAAAGATAGCGGCTCGTTGGGCGAGTTAGCAAAAACTTCTAAGGAAACCCAAATCCAAGTCGAGACGGTCAGTCCACCCAAAATGCCTTCGATCGTGGAGGAGAAGGAAGAGGAGTTGGTTCATCGGGAAGGTAAAGCTCCAGTAATCGTGAGAAAGGAGAAAGAGGAACCGAGGAGGAATTCCCTTCAATCAACGACGAAGCAGACTTGGATACGAAAATCGATGAAGGCAATTTCAATTTTGGTGACAAGCCCCTAAAGTTGAGTAACGGGCACACTTCATCGCCTCCTCCAAAAGAATTCGTTAAAGAAGTCGCTTCTAAAGACGAACCTACTCCCAGTCATTCGCTAGGAGATGGCCAATTTGACTTCGAAGATGCGAGTGACATCTCTGTAGTTGTGAAGGATCTGATAGGTGATACTGTTTCGGGAGGGTTGCTTTCCCAGCCCGCCTGAATTGTTCCCACCAAAATAAATATCCCAACCTTAATTAGTGATTGATCGGGTTTGTGCTATTCTGCTGGGATCGTTAAATTGTAGCACACAATTCACCAGGACCATGAATTTTATAGCTAT
The DNA here is from genome assembly GCA_030765085.1 of Allium cepa. NCBI lineage: Eukaryota > Viridiplantae > Streptophyta > Magnoliopsida > Asparagales > Amaryllidaceae > Allium > Allium cepa. The sequence continues at coordinate 222,817,979 of CM060945.1, forward strand.
TAATCTAGAATTTTTTATATCAAATATCTTTTATCCTGAAGTTGTTTTGTAATTTTCCATAGGGATCATGTCTTGGGGATTTTGTAATGATCTTAACCGAGTGCACGAGTCTCAGCATTCACAAACAGATTCATCCCGATATTACTCCTTTCGTGAAACCGATAAAGAGAGTTAGAGAAGAAAAGATAAGGAGGCAGTGGAGCACCAACTAACAGGGAGGGATCAAGACTGCGACAGAGGGAGCGATTAAGAAAAAAGGAAAAGCCTGATTGAGCGGGGAGACGCTTCTAAGTAGATAAAGAAAGATCAAGAACGTCTTCTTGCTTCCACTTTCGGAGCCGTGACCTCCTCCACTCACACTGCCACTACTCCTCTTCCCATTTCAAGACAAGCTCCTTACATTCTCCCTACCGGTCCCCTTCTTCTACAGGCTGCATTTCCCCACTTATTCTTAAGGGGGGTTATTTTCAACTAGCCAATATGAAGTTGATCCATGCAGAATCTTACTCACCCCATCTCCGAGCGATCCAAAGCAGCGTGAAGCAGGTCGAGGGGTGGGAGAAACTGTGCATGCAACTTTCTACCATTAACTAAAATAATTATCAGTAGATCCTCTCATTTGAGTCCAAGTAATAATAATTTGAGAGGCATCTTGCGGACCGCGACTCGAAAATTGAAAGGTCGAAAAACGAGAGAGACGATGCCTTAAAAAGGGAAAGTAAGAGTGCTTCTTTGTTCGAGGAGCTGAAGTATGCGAATGAACGAGCTATTCTCATATTCAAAGATGAGATAAAAAATGCGACACTGATGAGGCAGCACTGAAAGAAACGTTAAAAATATGGTGATGATCGAGGTGGAGAAGAGAGTCATAGTTGAACAATCCCAAGAAATGCCTCTCTACATGCTCAAATTTTGGCTTTGGAAGCTGAGAAAAATAAACTAACCATGGAAAAGGCTAGCATGGAGACAAGCTTTTCGATGCTCCAAGATACTTTTGCAAGAAAGATGGAAGGCTTGGACACCACTATTCTTGGTTTCTATGTTAACTCCATGGTCCATCAAGGTAGCCTCAGTTATTTGGGTCGATCGTTCACTCGCACCCTCATAGTGGTTTGGGAGGAAATTCTAGCCCGGTTTGATGACATGGGTAGTGATTATTCCTAGGAGGAGCTGGTTCAAGCTTACCTGAATGAGGAATACCACCAAGCTCTAGTGGAAGTCCAGAGAATCTTAAAGCTGGAGAGGAAGCGTGGATCCACCGTTGCTATGACTACTACAGAGGCTACCACCGAACACTTTCCTTCAGGACCTGGCGATTTATCGTCGTACATCCATACCGATGAGGGGATTGCTACCACTTCTCCCCTGGTCATGTAGTCGTCGAAGGAAGGCAACAACTAAGGCTTCAAAATAGTTGCACACGACCAAACCCCCACTGTAGGTAACTTTCTCCTCCTTCCTGTGCTTAAAAATTTCAATTCACAACTTATGACAACGCTGAGACAACCAACCTTTATTTTGATATTGTAGATCAAACTCCTCATCCTCTTGCTGGATTGCCTTCTCATCATGATGTTGGGTCTACTGCTATTTTAACTGGGTCAACCGCTGTCTCCGATTCTGGATCGCAACGTGGTCCGTATTCTGAGTAAATTGAGGCTCTGCATGGTTTGGATGACCCCTCTATTCCTCAAGAGGAGAGCTTGGTGGATGGGGTACACAAGAGCAGGCATACCAAGGCAGCCAACCAGAGAAAGCAGAAATAGAGCAGCCAAAGACTGAAGAACAGATGATTGCGGTGAAAAATGAGAAGGTTGAAGCACAAAAGAAGTCATCTAAGAGCTTTTATGGATTTCGCAAGTATAAAGGGAAAGGAGATTCCAATAGTGGTCACGCTTTGGAGAGTGAGGGTGCCTCAGACAAGGATATGGCCAAGAAAATGTAGATTAGAGGCGGGAAAGGAGACCTAGGCAGCGGTGAGAAGATGTCCTAATTTGACATGTCCTCCTCTTATAGTTTTGTTTTTGATTATCTTTTGTACAAGTGCAGACTCTGCGCTCATTATTATTTTTGCTGTTGTCATAGTGGAACTTTGTATTTTCCTTTTTGTTGGCCGATATTGCATGGGTACCCCCATATGTTGACTTTGTATAGAAAACGCTATAAGTAATATGATGTTGACGTTTCGTTATAACCTTACCTGTCTTTTATCTACATTTCATGCACTTATGCCATTTTTTTTACTGCTATTTCATTATCTAGTCCTATAGTTATTACCAAAAGCCAAAATCCTTTGTTTAGAGTAATAGAACTGTAAAGTACTTGGTTTTTTTGTTTTTTGAGTATCGAAGTGTGTGCCCCCCAATTCATGGGGCTGTTTACGTTAAACATGCGATAAATGACCAGTTGATTTGAGGGACTTTTTAGTTGTCTATAAATGGGCCTGCTATGTGGCTCCTATCTTGGGAACTTGTGATTTGAACGCCTTTATTTCAAAGATATTGTTGGTCAACTATTGGAATTCTCTACCGATTCGTAGTCATTTGACCTTGTTGGATTCATACCTATGACTCCCGATGGTGGTAGTGGATTGATTCTTGTTACTTCTGTAATAATGAGTTTCCTAGCGTTGTCAGGACAGTACTAGTATTTAAAAATGTGGACTGCTTATGAAATGCAAGGCTTATGAAAGTATGCATGGCTTATAGGATGCACGAGTTTTAGGATCGATATGACCAGTTGATCCGAAATGGTTTGGAATTTCTTGACGTTACCAATCTTTGGGTAACATGAGAGGTTCGAGTTTTGAGAGCGTGGTTCCATGGCTTAAGAAGTAATGCGCGGCTTATGGAAGTGCATGACTTTTATGACTGTTCTTGCCTGGATGTGATTTTACAATCCAAGATTTGATGCGCAGCTTACAGAATGCGCGGCTTTAATTTGAGCCTTCCCGGCATAACCGGAGTGATACAAGTTCTTATAAGGCAAAGATTGGGTTCCGTCGATCCAATGGTTTGATTCAATCTGCTTCCATCGGCCAAGCGAGTAGGTGGGGCATACTTGAGAGTGATTCCACTATCTCAAGTAGGGATTGGATGGTTTTGAGCCGATTTAATGCCATCGACTCAACAGGTTACTTTTATGAACATAGTTTTATTTGTTCTGAAAGCAATGCAATTTTATTAAGAAAAGTTGGAAAAGTTCTGCCTATTTACAATGCCCCGGTATTATAGGATGGCTTTTTTACTAAAAATAAGAAGCGCCGAGATAATTTTAGATAAAGTAACGACGCAGGATACGCTGTTCCATGCTTGGGAAATTAGGATTCCGTCTATAGTTGTTATTTTGAATGTCCCATCCGCTAGCTTTTGACTGATCACATACTGCCCTTCCCAGTTTGGTCCAAAGTTTCTCGATACGGGATAAACTCATTTGAGGATGGGGTCTCCCACTTCGAAGGTTCGGTCGTGAAATTTGGAGTTGAAGTACTATGTGACCCTTTTATGGTTAGCGGCAGTCCTTAACTCGGCTTCTTCCCTCTTCTTGTCGATCATATCAAGCAACTCAAGTAGGAGCTGCCATTTGCCTCTAATTGTAATTTTGCCTTTGATGAGAGGGGACTTCTAGTTCGATGGGGATCATTGCTTCTGAACCATAGCCAAGGCGAACGGAGTACGCTCGGTTGCTACTTTGTGTGTTGTTCTATAAGCCCATAGTATGAGTGAAAGTTCATTAACCTAACTCCCTTTAACTTTAGTTAGCCGCATTTTGATGGTGGACTTGATGATCTTGTTTATTGCTTCAACTTTCCTATTTTCTTGTGGATGAGCTATCGTGGAAAAGCTCTTCTTGATTTGGAAGCATTTGTAAAAGTCATTGAACTCGAAGCTTATGAATTGTGTCCCGATATCAGTGATGATTTTCCCTGGCACACCAGACTTGCAAATAATATTTTTAGTAACAAAATTAATGACTTTCTTTGTGGTAATGGTGGATAGCGCTTTCGCTTCGGTCCATTTGGTGAAATAGTCAACGGCAACTATAGCATATTTAATCCTTCCTTTAACTATTGGCAATCAATCAGATCAATTCCCCATATTGTGAATGGCCATGGCTGACCATCCGGTTAGCTCTATTGAGGGATTTCTTTTAATCTTTCTAAATCTTTGGCATCGGTTGCACCGCTTGACGTAATCTGCTGCATTGCGGTTTACTGTTGGCCAGAAATACCCATATAAGAGAAATTTCTTTGCAAGGGTTTGCCCCCTGGTATGGTCTCCGCAGTTTCCTTTATGAACTTCTCTTAGGGTCCGTTGAGCTTCGTCATCGATCACACATCAGAGCAAGGGGTTAGAGAAGCCCCTTCGGTGGAGTATCCCATCCTTTATTATGAATCATGGTACCTTTCGGAGAAGCTTTTTCCTCTAGTTCCTATTTGCAAGATGAGTTCCTATAAGCAAGTAGTACTTGATTGGCATCATCCACGTTTTTGGTTCAATGGTGGTTTCAAAAATCTAGTTGATATCCATGTTGCTTGTGCTTGGAGTGGTCAGAGTTTCAACCGGGACTAGTCCAAACAATTGAGCTTCTTCGAAACTGGCCAGTTTAGCTAAGTAGTCAGCTTTCGTGTTCTGCACTCTTGGGATGTGAGTTATGATATAATGTTCGATGTCATTTAGCACTCTTTCACTTTAGATAGATATAGGGCAAGGTTCTCCTCTTGAGCCTGGTATTTGTCTTTCACCTGATGGACAACTAGATTAGAGTCATTATAGATGTGTATGGATTTTATCTCCAGCTCTTTCACAATTTTTAACCCAACTATTAATGCCTCATATTCTGCTTCATTTTTTGTCACTGGAAATTCTAATCGTAAGGAATAGCAAATGGATCATCCTTCGGGAGTTTCAAGAACTACCCCGATCCTCGAGCAGAAGTTATTAGATCCGCCATCGACGAAGAGCTTCCATTGTGTTTCCACTTTCGGTGTAATTTCTTCTTCATCATCCAGTATGGTTAATTCGACGATGAAATTTGCCAACGCTTGCCCGTCGATTTCCATTTTAGGATGGTATGTGATTTCATATTTACTCAATCTGATATTCCATTTGATGAGCCGCCTAGAATTCTCGGGGAAGTAAAATACTTGCTTTAAGTTTTGGTCGATCTATACTTTGACCAGATGTGCTTGGAAATATGGTTGTAACTCCTTGGATGCGATCAAGAGACAATATGCTAGCTTTTTCCGATTTTGGATAATCTTCCTTGGCTTCAGTGAACCATTTGCTAACGTAGAATATGGGTCGCTGGATCCTACTTTCTTCATGTACAAGAGCAGCACTTAATGATGAGGTGAGACTGCTAAGTAGATGAACAAGTCCTCTACATCTACTGGCTTGATAGGATTGGCGGGGTTTCCATATATCGCATGAACTCTTTAAATGCAGTTTGACGAGCATCATTCCATTCGAAGTTCTTCTTTCCTTTCTTTAGTGCATCTAAGAATAGTATGCATTTTTGGGTGTCCTTTAAGATGAACCAGCTTACCGCTGCGACTTTCCTATTTAGGAATTGTAAATCCTTTTTGTTCTTTGGGGCTTCGAATTCTCGTAGGGTAGTAATTTGGTCTAGATTTTCTTCGATGCCTCTAGCGCTTACAATGAATCCCTAGAACTTTCTAGAGGCCATCCCGAAGTGACATTTAAGTGGATGGAGTTTCATCGCATATTTTTGTAGTATTTCAAGCATTTCGGCTGGATTATCAAAGCGATTGGTATTTATTCACGATTTAACCAACATGTCATCCACATAGACTTCTTTGGTCTTTCCTATCTGATGCTAAAAGATGACATTTACCAATCTTTAGTAGGTTACCATAGCATTCTTTAAACCAAACGACATTACCCTACAACAGTATAATCCTAGATCGATGATGAAGCTAGTGTTTTCTTGATTAGGTTTGTGCATCAGGATTTGTTTGTATCCCGATTATACATCCATAATGATAGCAGTTCATGTCAAGCCGTCTTGTCCACAAGCTGGTCAATTCTAGACAAAGGAAAGCTGTCTTACGAACATGCTTTGTTTAAGTCTGAGAAATCGATATAAGTTCGCCATTAGCCATTTGACTTCTTGACCAAAACCGGGTTAAATACCCATTTGGGATGGGTCGCACACATATAAAACCATTAGCCATCAGCTTGTCTACTTCTTCTCTCAACGCCATGGACCATTTGGGGCTTAGGTTGCGCCTCTTCTAATTTACCGATGTATACTTTGGATCAATATTGAGTGCATGGCGTTCAATTTCTAGCGATACTCCACACATATCGGTGTGTGTCCAAGCGAACACATCTAAGTGGAGCAAAGAATTTAGCGAGTTCCGATCGCATCTTGTTTCTAAGGCACGATCCAACTTTCAAGACCCATGTTGGGTCATCCATGTCAACTAGGATAAACACCGCCAACTCTGCCGGTGCTACCCGATCCTACCCAGAACTCTTCTTTCTAGGGTCCAAAGACTTGTTGAATTGGATATGGTCCCCAAGCAGGGGTGGTTTTATAGTTGCTATTCGACAGGTTCGCAAATGTGGAGAGTTCTCCCCATATTCTTCCCCTTTTCTTTTCTTTTAGATTCGCACAGTTCTATGATATAACATTCCCTAGTGGCATTTTGGTCCCCTTTGATCACCCTAACTCCATTCTCCATTAGGAATTTCATGGTAAGGCACCACCGAGCTAAAGAAATTCTGAAATCCGCCAGTGCGGGTCGTCCTAAGAAGGCTTGTATGTGGATGTTTCGTCTACGATCATGAAAGTTTGGATGAGGTTGATTCTTTGGTCGCCTTCCCCAAGTTCTACAGGCACATCAATCATTCCAAACGGTTGTTTGGGTTCACTAGTGAATCCTCGAATTTTGGTTTGGTAGGTAGATACATCTTTCATGTTGATCTTCATCTGATCAAAGGCACGTTTGAAAAGGATATTCACAAAATTACTGAAACACCCCACACCCCTTAGTATTCCTAAAAAGGGCACACCAAAGGATGTGTTGTGTTATGGGTATAGTTATAGCATCATAGAGACTAAGGTTCAAAAGAGAAATAAGTAAAAACAGCGAATTTTTTTAAATAATAACTTATCATTCAAAATTAAACTTCATCTCAAAATAAGTCATAAAAACATAACATATCTCAAAAACTCAAATGTCTCATGTCTCATGAAAATACATCTCAGTCTCAAAAAATAAGAGCATAAAGAAAACAATAGTAATCTCTCTCACAAGTGCCAGTCCATTATAAACCAAATGAAAAATATGAAAAGTAGAAGAATACATTTGAAATGAGAAAACTCCAGAAATGAATCTCGAAACAACCTAAATCAACTATCCTCAACTCTACTAGCATATGGTTGGGGAAAAAAGAAAAATGTAGGAGTGGGTCAGACAATAACTCAGTTGAGCGAAAGTAATTACCAGCATTTCTAAGTAAGATAAAGGTAATAGACTAAGCAATAGTTCTAACTTGAAAGGAAAATACAGAAAAGATAAAACTTAGATAAAATATTATTTCTGATTCCGTTTGACTATTTGCTTTGATTGTTTGCACTTGTCTTAAACTACTATGATTAGGCTAAAATCCTAATCCTATCTCAACTGCTAACTTGATTAAGCTGAAATACTAATCCTACCCTTTGACCGGTCTTTCCTATCTTTATTGTGCCAGTGTGAACCAGTCCTATTGGTCACAGCAAAAGACACCTCTTTAGCGCTTAGGACGCAGTAGCGAATTATTTACCATAATCGATGATGCACGCTTGGTCATCCTCGGTACACTAACTATCGCCCCCTATTTGACCCTTTATTTACCCTAATCTGCATAAATGTGCCCAGGCTCATGCACGTACGAGACCATCAATCCTCAACCATAAAGGGAATGCTACCGGTACTAGTCCTAATAAAAAAAATCTTCTAGCTTTGTGCCCCATGCCCAACTGTCGCCACTTTCCCAAATCCCCAGATTTGAGCCTCTATCTATTGACTACTTATTTTCCCTAATCAACATAAGCGTGTCCCAGCCTCACCTATGTGTGAGTCCATCTGTCCTAGACCTGACAGGGAATGCTGTAGGTACTGGTCCTAACAAAAAAATCTTCTAGCTTTGCGCCCCTTGCCTAAATCCTCAGATTTGAGCCTCTATCTATTGGCCACTTATTTACCCTAATCAGCATAAGCGTGTCCCAGCCTCACCTAAGACTGAGACCATCAGCCCTAGACCTTAAAGGGAATGCTGCCGGTATGGGCCACTACTGCTATATTTGCTTATTAATTTAATCCAAGATCTAAGTTTTAAAATAAGCCCCTTCGGTTAATTTCTGTTACATTTGCTTATTAGCTTAATCCAAGATCTAAGTTATAAAATCAGCCCCTTCTATTATTTATGTTATATTTGATTATGTTACCCCTTCTATTATTTATGCAATATTTGTTTATTAACATAATCCAAGATCTACGTTTTAAAATAATCCACTTCTGTTATTTCTGCTATATTTTCTTATTAACTTAATCCATGATCTAAGTTTTAAAGTAAACCCCTTCTGTTATTTCTGCTATATTTACTTGTTAACTTAATCCATGGTCTAAGTTTTAAAATAAGCCCCTTCTACTATTTCTTTCTTTCTAATTATAACCTACATATTATAAATGTTCTTGTAACTGTTACTCTTCTATTTTCTCTTTTTAGTTATAACCACTTGTTATAATCATGCTTGCAAATATCTTAAATTTGCCTATTTCAGTCCATCTCTATTTTATTTCAGTTTTTCTCATTTTACATCTGATTTCTGTAAATTTAGTGTATTTCTTTTTTAATCCACATTTGCAAACTCTTCTCTTTTTATTATTTTACTCGTGTCGAAAAGGATTAAGTATCTGTAAAAAAGAAACTAACATTTACAGGCTAAATTCTAACTTAAAATAAATGTAAACAACTGAATAAAATAGCTGAATTAAAAAAGAATGAAAAGAACTTTTGAAATTTTCTTAAATCCGACTGTAAATAAACTTAATTAAAAACTATCTCAAAATTGTAGAAAAACTACAACTATTGAGAACCTTATTATTTTAGATTGCTTACAAATCTAAAATAATTTCAAAACACTCACCTGTGGTCCTTAGCTCTAGTCCAGAGCCACCCTAAATTTACTTCTAGGGCGTAAAATATTTTTATCAAAAAGATTTCCTCCTTAGAATATTTTTCTATTTAGGGTTTAGCTTAAGGAAATGAACCCAATTCGAAGAAAATCTAAATAAGAAAATAGCTAGGCATAGTGTTGTATTTGTAGTGTGGCCTAGGGATCTCAAGCCATCAGATTTGAAGATTAAATCTGGTACAACCACGTCATAGGCACACTAGGAACCATCGGATGCGGATACGAATGCACAAGATTAACCAAAAATCGAATTTTAAGGTGTTCGACTCGTACGTTGACATTTTCACGTCCAAGAAGTTTTTTGGGTCGACCTATGATCTTTGGGGGTCGACCCATGCCTTTGTATTTTTTTCATTTTTGTTTATTTAATTCTGATTTCTTGTTTCTCTCATAACTTCTCCATACTGACTCGTATTTCGACAAGTTGAATATGGAAATTGATCAGAAAATCACCGTGGACCAGTGGTGCAACTCCGGTAGCTCGATTTTGACAATTTTACAAATTTATTTTATTGTTTAATTAATTCGATAGTTAATTACGATAGCTTAAATTTTGGGTTGTTACATTCTCCCATCCTTAAAGGATTTTGTCCCCGAAATCTCCTTTGACAGAAGAATGAAATAAATATTTTCATCCGAATTCTACAACCACATATTCAACCATCATCCATTACATCCACTGTCCTTAAGCTTTCTAGTGCAATTTATGATATATGCAATAGTGTAGTGTCAATTCCCCTAACTAATGCAAAAGATTAGGCGGTATACTGAATCAGTCGACCACCTTTTTATGCGTTCATGCCCGTGCAATTTGTCCAAATGAATGCAAATTCCTTAATGACAGCTGATAGTTCTATATGCGTTCCACAATCATCATCCAAATGCAGCAATCTTATGATAATCACCAATTCATAGCAACCATGAAATAAAAATGCAAGTGTGCACACATCTATATGCATATGCTTTAGTGACCTAGTTAGGCCGATTTCTAAGAGATAATAGTGTCTAGTGTGTGTATATGCATCCATTAGCATCCACTAGCAAACACTTGCATCTAACATACATAACATGTTCTTGTAACATATCTACATTCAGTCCTACCATCCATTGGTTAAATCCTAAGATCTACCTTCCCAAAGAATACTAAAGGAAAGAACGTACTCATAACTAAAGATGGAAATAGGAAATTCAAGACGTACCATCAAAAAGACGCAAATAAGAGATATGCATTTTCTCCTTAGCCTCCCACGTAGCATCCTCATTACTATCTCCCCACTGCACCTTAACGAAAGGGACTTCCTTATTTCTAAATTTCTTGATATCATGCCCAACGATCTTGGTAGGAATGCGATGAACCAATGCTTCTCTCTCTACTTCAACTTCTTCAAGTAGGCAAGATTACACTACCTCTGTTGAATCATGTAAGCACTTTCTCAAGTGTGAAACATGAAAAACATCATGAACTCCCATGAGACTCTCCAGTTGCTTTATCCGATATGCCATCTTCCCAACCCTTTTCGCAATGGGGAATGGTCCTACGAATCTAGGTGAAAGTTTCCCACTTGATCCAAAGCTCACTACCTTTCCCAGCAGAGACACTTTAATAAAAAAAATCACCTACTCGAAATCAATATCCCTTCTCCACTGATCTGCATAGGATTTCTGTCTATTCTGGGCCACCTTCATTCTTCCTCTAATAAAATCAATCTTTTCTGAAGTATCTCTAACCATGTCGGGACCAAGAAGAAATCTTTCTATAGACTCTAACCAACATGAAGGCGAATTGCTAGGTCTTCCTTAAAGGGCTTCAAAAGGAGCCATCCCAATGCTAGCCTGAAAACTATTGTTATAGGCGAATTACATTAAAGGAAGGTGCTCCTCCCAAGTTCCTCCAAAATAAAGAATGCACATCCTCAACAAATCATCAAGAACTCTATTAACTCTCTCTGTTTGTCCATTCGTTTGAGGGTGATAGGCCGTACCCAATCTAAGTAGTGTCCCTAAAGCCTCTTGCAAGATCCTCCAAAAAACGTTAGTAAAGATAGGATCTCTGTCACTCATTATGCTAGAAGGAACTCCGTGAAGTCGGACTATCTCACGAACGTATATGGATGCCAAATAAGATGTTGTCTTCTTCTCTTGACCGGAATGAAGAGGGCATTCTAAGGAAAACGATCTACAATCATACAAATACTGGTATTCCCCCTCCTAAATTGGGGTAAACCATCTATGAAGTCCATCAAAACACCATCCCCCTATAGATCTATGAAGTCCATCAAAACACCATCCCCCTATACATCTATGAAGCAATCCGCCAGGCCTCTACTGCTCCACCTTAACCTTTTGGCACACAAGACACTTCGCAACAAACTCTACTACATCCTTCTTCATGCCACTCCAACAAAACACTCTCTTTATGTCCCTATACATCTTATCACCACACAGATGAATAGTCATCCTAAAATGGTGTGCTTCTGCTAGAACTGCACTCATCAAATCACCAATGCAAGGTACACAAATCCTTCCATCTCTCTTTAGCCACACTTTACTATCGGTGGAATAGCATTGGAGATGTCTAGAGACCTCTCCTCTGCTAACCCTATCCAAAATATCCACAAGATCTGAATCCACTCACTGCCTTGAGTCAATCCGATCTATCAGTATAGGCTTAACCTCAAGTGTTAAAATCGTTGCAAAATCTCTGATAAACTTCCTACAATAACCAACCAAATCTAGGAAGCTTCTAACTTCGGTAGCATTCTTGGGGCCCTTCCAATCTTGTACTTCTACCAGCTTAGCGGGATCCACAGTTAAACCCTTTCTTAAGACTATATGCCCCAAGAAACGCACCTCCTCACGTCAAAAATGACACTTCGAGAATTTTGCTTTCAACAGATGAACACGAAGCATATGAAGAACTTCCTCAAGATGAATAACCTGCTCTTCCATACTCTTGGAAAACACCATAATGTCATCCAAAACACGACAACGAACTTATTTAGGACATCTCGAAAAACACGACTCATCAAATCTACAAAATAGGCGGGGAAATGTTCAGCCCAAATGGCATAACCAACCACTCAAAGAATTCATCGGGTGTTATGAATGCTACCTTATCGATGCTATCTTTAATGACTATAAGCTGATGAAATCCAGTGGCAAAGTCAAGCTGAGAATACACTGAAGCGTCAATCAACTGATCGAAAAAATTGTCTATCCTACGATGTGGGTAATAGTTCTTTTTCTTGAGCTTATTTAACTCTCTATAGTCTTCGCAAATTCGAAGGAAACTATCTGCTATTGTAGCGAAGACGACGAGCGTCCCTTACTCAAATATGCTCTGTCTGATGAAGCCTTTCTCCAGTAGCTCACCAATCCGCTTACTTAACTCCTTCCTCTACCTAGGAGCCATATGTCTCACGGGCAATGCCACTGGCTTAGCATCGTCATTCAGATGATCCTAAAGTCGATCTCTCTCTTAGGTCTAGCCCTCTAACCTCCTTAAAAATGTCTTGAAAATCTCAAATAACTAGAACTGAATCTATCACTCTTAGTGATGAATCAAGGGAATAAAGGAAGCGCAACATGACCGACCCCTATGGGTTGCAAGAAACCTTGAGAGTTTGTCCGCTACATGTCCCTAGCCTAACGACTCTTCTCTTGCAGTCAAACATCACCACATAAGTGGATAGCCAGTCCATCCCCAAAATCATCTCATATCTCAAAAATCCTAGCACATAGGCGTCACAATCAATCTCTACGCCTAGTATAAAATTTTTAAAACCCCTACAAATCATGGATAAATGTGACAATCCTCCTATGCGGTTTGAAACACTTATAGGTTCTACAACTTGAGAAATATTTAAGTGCAAACAATCAACCAAGGAACTAGAAATGAAGGAATGAGGTGCTTCGGTGTCAATAAGAGTCCGAATAGAAAAATCCGAAATAGATATCAAAACTTCTACGAAGACTTTCCTACCTCGATCCACTACCAGAACGTTTGCATCCAAAGCCTGTACATGCGCCATAGGTGCATCTGCTCTCTGCCCCGTCCTCTAAGGTCAAGATCTACTAAGGTGTCTAGGCTGCCCATAGCTGTAACACCTCCCTTTCATCGTGTACTTCTTATAGTCCTTTGAGTAATGCCCAATCAATCAACAATTATGACATTTCTTGCCCTACTTGATTTGTTCCTTCTGAGGTCCTCCTCCTTTCTTCTTATCCTTATCCTTCTTATTCTTCCACCACTGCTTCTTAGAGTTTTCTGATTTAGGAACCTCCTTAACCTCTTCTTTCTTTGCAGTATCCGATATGAGATCCATTTCCACAAGTGACTCATACGTCGCTCCCATAGGTACATGTGTCAATGCCAACCCTCGGAGGGGTTGGTTCAAACCTTTAGCAAACTTGGTGGCCTTCTTTTGTGGTGTATTAAGAAGCTCCATCTCGAACCGTGATAACTCATTAAACTGATTTTTATACTCTTTCACCGAAAGACTCCCTTGCTTCAGACTAATGAACTTCTCCAACTTCATGCTTTCCTCAGCTTGTGACAAGAACTTTCTCTCAAACCTGTCTCGTAATCCAAACCAACCAATGTCTCTACCCTCCATTTACACAATTTCCCATAAGTAAGAAGCCTCTCCCTTCAGCTGCCAAGATGCAAGCTGAACTCTCTTCTGGTCCTCTAATCCAGCCTAAATATCTGCTCCATATTCCTCAACCAAGCTCGTGCCTCTATGAAATTCTTTATGGTAGAAACATCTTGCCTCCTAGACCAGCGAAGCCTTGCATAACATAGAAAAATTGGCTGATGCAAGTGGATTAACGGGTCCTCCACCCACCGGTGCTGCGTTGGGCACTTGCCTGTGCACCTCTGGTGTCGTAGCTTGGAGGTATCTATAGAACTGTCTAGGGGCTTGGACACCCTTTGGAAGATTTGGGGCGTCTGCCATACTATGCAATGAAAATAAAATTTAAGCTCGAAAGAAAGTTGAACTGGACTTTGAGGGAATTTTTATAAAAACTCTTTCAAAAACTATTTCTATAATAAGAGTTTCTTTCTAAAAAATACTCTTAGTTTGAAGATACATTACCTTTTAAAAATACTTTACTTTTAAAGAATTTTTTTAGGAATCCTGTAACCTTAGGCTTTGATACCAAATGAAACACCTCATACCCCATAATATTCCCTAAAAGGGCAAACCAAAGGATGTGGTGCGTTATAGATATAGATAAAGCATCACCGAGACTAAGATTCACACGAGAAATAAGTAAAAACAGCGGAAACATTTAAATAATAACTTATCATTCAAAATTAAACTTCATCTCAAAATTAGTCATAAAAACATAACATATCGCAAAAACTTAAAATATCTCATGTCTCATGAAAATACATCTCAGTCTTATAAAATCAGAGTATAAAAATAATAATAGTGATCTCTCTCACAAGTTGCAGTCCATCATAAACCAAATGAAAAAGATGAAAAGTAGAAGAATACATTTGAAATGAAAAAAACTCTAGAAATGAGCCTCCAAGCAACCTAAATCAACCAACTTCAACTAGGCTGGCCTATGGAAGGAAAAAAGGGTAAATAGAGGAGTGGGTTAGATGTTCGTCGACGGAAATTCTATCGGTTTAGAAAACCGTCGAACGAATTTAGATTAAAAAAATAACCGCAAGCGCATGGTGTATGAATGTAGCACGCGGCGAATACGGGTCGATCCACAGGGAATTGATGATTTTAAAATTCTATTGAATCAAATTATTCCGAAATCGAGAGTGAATAGCTAGAAATGTAAGAAACTAACAAAAACTAGCAAAAGAAAATGATAAAAATATGAGAGTTAAAAGAACAATTTAGAGATAAATCCACTCTCTAGATCATATAAATCAACAAAATGAAGTTATGATATCTCTTTTCTTGTCATTAGTGAATAAGTTGATGTGCTTATCATAAGTATGGTATATTTGTGCTATTAATTAGCTCAATATAAACCATCAAACTATAACACAACCACTAATGCACATTTAACTCTCATGAAATATGACAACAAAGTTGAAATAAAAATATATTTTAAGCATAGCCTATTAACTATTGTTTAAAAATATAGGCTATCAAATTTCAATTTCAACATTCACTTCTTTGCCATAATCATATTTAGATGAAGAGGCAATTTGTGTTATGTTTGTTTAAGCATAGCCTATTTGTTATGAACAACATAGACTATCAAATTCAAAGCTAAACAACATCATTAAACCACTTCAAGTGTTTCCATTAAAGCACAAAAAGAGAGTATAAACATCAAAATGTTGCATCCACATACTAAAGAGCTTCATTACCCCTAAATTGTAGGGATTAAGCTCTCATATTTGTTATCAAATCAACAAATGTAGAAAGCAACATGAGAGAAAAAAGAAAGGAAAATGAAAGCTAATGGAAAAGACAACTAATCTAATTGCATAAAGGTAAATCTACACTATTACATAAGAAGAGAAGAAGCATGTAAATAAAAGAGAATTAACATTGCATAAAAGAAAAGAAAATTACATGAAATAAAATGGCTTAGTTGCCATGGAAAGAAAGAGAGCTTTGATTTATTTTCTAAACTAAAACTAACTAACTAAGAGAGAAGATGGCTACATGAAACATAAGGGGTATTTATACAAGTTAGAAACCCTAATGCATATTTTTGGGGAGTACCCAAAATGCCCTTGGAGGAAGTGTGGTGGCCAAGTTATCATTAGCTTTAATAATCCCCCACTTAAATGTACATGAAGCTTTAAATGTCTTTTAGCATGTGCATTAGCCTTTAATTTGTACATTAAGGTAGTGGGTAGGTGGGGTCCTCCATGTTCTTCACTTTGAATTATTTCCATCTTCATTCCTTTGTATTAATTTTGTGCATGCACATCTTCATGAAACCACTTCTATTTGAAATCAAATTCCTACAAAAATATATACAAATTTTCAATTAATTTTTCTCAAATTAATATGCGCACAAAAATGACCATTTTGCCCTTTGATGAAGATGAATATGTGACAATTTCAAATAATATGAATTTTGGTTTAAACAAGTTAAAATACCCAATATGATCATTTATTTAATTTAAAAAGAATAAATATGATGATAAAAATATGCACATTTACGTGCACATCATCATACAATAAGTTTGGTGAGTGAATATAATAACTAGCATTTCTAAGAAAGATAAAAATAATAGACTAAGCAATAGTTCTAGCTTGAAAGGAAAATGCAAAAAAGATAAAACTGGGATAAAATACTATTTCTGATCTGTTAGACTGTTTGCTTTGATTGTTTGTACTTGTCTTAAACTACTGTGATTAGGCTAAAATCCTAATCCTATATCAACCGCTAATTAGGCTGAAATCCTACCCTTTGATCGACCTTTTCTTTCTCTGTTGTGCCATTGTGAACCAATCTTGTTGGTCATAACAAAAGACACCTCTTTAGTGCTTAGTACGCAGTAGCAAATTATTTACCCTAATCGATGTCGCACGCTCGGTCATCGTCGGTACAAACTAACTATCACCCCCTATTTGACCTTTTTTTACCCTAATAAGCATTAGTGCGCCCACCCTCACCCGTGTATGAGACCATTGATCCTCGACCTAAGAGGGAATGCTACTGGTACTAGTCCAACAAACAAATCTTCTAGCTTTGCGCCCCTTGTCCAAATCCCTAGATTTGAGTCTCTATCGATTGGCCACTTATCTACCCTAATCAGCATAAGCGTGTCCCAACCTCATCTATGTGTGAGACCATTAGTCCTAGAGTTGAAAGGGAATGTTGCCGGTACTTATCCTAACAAACTAATCTTTTAGCTTAGCACCCCTTGCCCAAATCTCCATATTTGAGCCTCTATCTACTGGCCACTTATTTACCCTAATCAGCATAAGCGCGTCCTAACCTCACCTATGAGTGAGGCCATCAGTCCTAGAACTAAAAGGGAATGCTACTGGTGCGGACCACTACTGCTATATTTGTTAATTAACTTAATCCAAGATCTTAGTTTTAAAATAAGCCCTATCTGTTATTTCTGCTATATTTTCTTGTTAACTTAATCCAAGATCTAAGTTTTAAAATAAGCCTCTTCTATTATTTCTACTATATTTGATTATTAACTTAATTCAAGATCTAAGTTTTAAATAAGCCCCTTTTGTTATTTCTGCTATATTTTCTTATTCACTTAATCCAAGATCTATGTTTTAAAATAAGCCACTTCTGTTATTCCTTTCTTTCTAATTATAGCCTACATTTTATAATTTTTCTTGTAACTGTTACTCCTTTATTTTCTCCTTTTTAGTTATAACCACTTTTATAATCATGCTTGCAAATATCTTAAATTTGCATATTTCAATCCATCTCTAATTTATTTCAGTTTTTCTCATTTTTCATCTGATTTATGTAAATTTAGTGTTTTTTCTTTTTTAATCCATATTTGCGAATTCTTCTCTTTTTAATATTTTATTCACGTCAAAAAGATTTAATCTATATAAAAAAGAAACTAACATTTACAGGCTAAATTCCACTTAAAACAGATGTAAATAACTGTAAATAACTGAATAAAATATCTGAATAAAAATAGACTAAAAAGAACTTCTGAAATTTACTTAAAAACTGATTGTAAATAAACTTACATAAAAGCTGTCATAAAATTGTAGAAAAACTACAACTATTTAGAACCTTATTATTTTAAATTGCTTACAAATTTAAAATCAGTAGAAAACTCACCTGTGGTCCTTAGCTCTAGTTCTAGGCCTTCCTTGATGCACTTCTAGGGCATAGAATATTTTTATCAAAAAGATTTCCTAAGAATTTTTTTCTATTTAGGGTTCAGCTTCAGGAAATGAACCTAATTGGTGGAAAATATGAATGAGAAAAATAGCTAGGCTTAGGATTCTATTTATAGTGTGGCTTAGGGATCTTAGGCCATCGAATTTGATGATTAAATTTGGTGCAAACACATCATAGACTCACTAGGAACCGTCGAATGCAGCTACAAATGCACAGGATTAACCAAAAATCAAATTTTAAGGTGTTCGGCTCATACCTAGACGTTTTCATGTCCAAGAAGGTTTGAGGGTCAACCTATGATCTTCAGGGGCCGACCTATAAGTCGACCTGACCAATAGCATGGGTCGACCCATGCTCTTGTTTTTTTTCCGTTCTTGTTCAGTTAATTCTGATATCATGTTTCTCTCATACCTTCTCCATACTGACTTGGATTTCGATAATTGTTTATGAAAATTGATCAGAAAATCGCCACATTCCCAATGGTGCAACTCCCATAGCTCGATTTTGATAATTTCGCAAACTTATTTTATTGTTTAATTAATACTTTAATTAATTATTTTAGCTTAAATTTTGGATTGTTACAACTACCACTGTCTACCAATACTCATCGGACCACGACGGGCCTTCCTTCTGTCACGACCATGGGATCGAGAGTTGGAGCTTCTACTCCCTTAATGTCTCGATTTATGAATACTATGTCATCGTTCAGATTTTTTTGCTGCGTGGTAGGGTTCCATCTTCGATCGCGAGCCACGAATCCTTCAGAGCGTGTTTAAATGAGCTAGCATACCGCTCCATTTCTCCCTAACTCCTCTATGCGGGGTAATATCCTCTAGATATCATTCCATTGATGAGTCGTTGGCCAATTCGTCTACATCCCTTTTCGCTAGTTCCAGTTTGGTTTCCTTAATCTCTAGGAGCTTGGGGAGCCGTGTTGGTCAGGATTTTATGGCTTTCTTGCGTATTGCTGAAGCTTTTTTTCCCAGATCAGCTCCTCATCAAGTTCTTTAGGTGATGACACTTGTTCGTATTTTGGTCATTCATTTCTTGGAAGCGACAGTACTTCCCGGAACGATCTTGCTATTCATTTGCTTCCTTTTTCGGGTGTTTCTTGTACTCCTCTATCCTCTATGTTGTGAGATAGATGTTTTCTGTAGTATCATTGAGCGAGGTGTAATCTTCAGGCCTGGTGCTTTTAAGCCGCTTATTGTTACCATTTCGTTCATCGGAATTCTAATTTTCCTTTCTTGATTTCCATCTTTTCCCGCACTTCCTTCAGCAGTCCCGAAGGTGTTTATGTCCTGGTTCATTGCCATGCCACTCTGCCAAATGTTCATCGGTTGTAAGGTAGTAGATTTCCATTCTAAATGTTGCACCTTTTCCAATCTCAAGTATTGACACGCCTTATGGTTGAAGTCTTTCCTAGTGGCAGGCCGTTTCATCTTGATCCATTTTCTGAATTCAGTTTCGACGTGGATGGCACCGACCAAGGCCATAAAAAGCATATCCTCGTTCGGATTGCTTACTTCTATCACCACGATGTTGAACCGATTCATGAAACTTCAGTGATTCATTTCGTCCTTAGAATAGACTGGATAAGGACGTCACATCTTTAGGCTACGCCATGTGAAGTCTGAGTTGATCAAGGAATCTTGTAGATAGTTGACCAAAAGTGGAGATGGATCTTGGCGGAAGCCTAGTGAGCCACATGGAAACAATTCCCTCTAGAAAAATTAGGAAATGTTTACATCGAACGGTGTCTGAAGCATTCACTTCATCCATGCATCAACTATACTTATATAGATGGGGTTTCGGGTCTCTCGTTCCATCATAGGACGAAATAGTTGTCATAGTGAAATATTTTTAGGTACCGCTAATTCAAAATCTCATCAGTGAAAGCAGTCCGACTTGGAGTGGATCCCCATTCATCATCCCTTCTATTCTTGCTCTCATCCATCAGTTTCTTGACCATATCCGTGATATATGCCTCAAATGTTCAGTAATTAGGTGGTCGGCTGTCAGTAACTGCACCGAGTGTTTTGCTTTGCAAACGATCTTGGGTCAGTGGGCTGAAACCTAGGCTCTCCTATCTTCGGGAGAGCCACTCCCTCAAGATTCCATTAGCTTGTAGTTGGCCTGGTCAGGACAGTTTGTATCTTCCTGACATTATTGAATGCATTGGCGTTTCCTTCCAACTTGCCATATATAAATTGCTCTCTATCTTTTAAATTGGAGATATCCATGACTATATCCCTCTGTGGGCTCTTCACTCCTACGTTTAAGTTTGTAGCTAGTTGCCTTATGATTGATGGAATGCCTATGTTTCCTTCTACATTGATTCCCACGGTTCCAGCCATCACTCCTTTCCACGGATGCTTCCCGTTCCTTCTATTTAGGATAGAAATGGAAGAATTTTCTTCTTCTACGATAGCTGTGGGTTCTGCCATAGTTCTTGGAGCAGGATATGATTGTAAGGTCAAGAGGGATTAAGTTTGTCCATAAGATCTCTCTGACTGCTTTACATTTTTTGATTGATTTCGTCAACCATTTTATTCAATTCACACCTGATCTCCTGCATTAGCGCCATTGATTTCAATTTATGGATGATTCGTCTCTTTTCCATAAATTACGGCCCCTGTGGATTTTCCAAAATTAGTTCTCTTTCTTCCCGGGGTCATTGATTCTTAGCAGCAGATCATTCGAACATGGATTAATGATCTAACTTCTGAACCTATCTTATCCAAAGTAGATAGCTAGATCTTTGCCTAAGTTAGGTTGTTAATGAAAGCACCAAAATATTAACCCAAAAAATAAATCAACGCCCTAGATTGATTATGAAAGCACCAGCCTTGTTTTTCAAGGCAAATAAAATAGAAAAAAGCAACTGTAAATTGTAGAAAAAGTAAATAAACAAGAAATTGTTATAGTGGTTCGGCTGTTTATGAAGTCTACATCCACTTTACAGTTTTTATTATTGGATTGAATATTGATCATAAGTCCCAATTAGTTGCAATTCTAATAGTTGAATAAAGAGAGATCTGACCACCACTGACGGGGACAAAAGAAAGGATCTCAATCATGGCAGCCATTTTGAGAGAGAAGAAAGCTGAAATTTTTTCGTAATAGAGTTTCTTTAGTGATCAGAACAACCAACTTACTTTTTGTTGAAGGTAAGTTGGATTTATGGAGTTTTGAGACCACTTGGATCGAAACCAGAGTACTTGAGGCTTCTAATCATCACTATGAGGTAGCACATGAATTTTGGAAGTAAACTGAGCTAACTATTTAGATTGGTACGGATCCAAATAGTTGAGTAATTCTTACATAACTTCTATCCTACAAGCTTTCTTATCTGCTAGCGAGGCTCTACATGCAATTTCATGATTTGTTGACTTATTTTGACAATGAATCACTGGTAGGTTAGATCCCACTGTAACTTGCATAGGACAAGTCCGGACTTCTTCAACTCAGATGCTCAAAATGTTATCAAATTTGATAGATAAGTTTAGTGGTGATGTAGGGACATAATGCAAGTGGTTTGAAGAACTGACAAGTTAATAATTTAGATTGGATCATTGTCGATCCAAATACTTGTCTTATTTTCATCCCGAATTCCGAGGGTTCATTCGTTATGTTCTTTTAGGTCTTTCGGCCAAGTTTCGATTCGTTCGCATTTAGTTTGAATGTTCTAACTTCTTTTAAATCCTGCTGGTTAAAAACAACTGTTAACACCAACACCATTGATCTGTACTTTGATGTATATGGGTTTTCAATTTAGCAAAAATTTAAGCCAACCGGAGTGTTGGTCATTACAGTTTACGCGTATATATATTATATATACATATACAAATATATGTGTATGTGTGTGTACATAGAAAAATGAGAGAAAATTAAAATATATGAATATGTTGATTTCTTCTTGGAAAAATTGGATCATTTACATCTACAAATCATTCACTACCTCACTTGCCATAAATTTGAGATTGGAAAGATCTCATTCACTATAAATACCTAATGTATTCAGTAACGACTCGGAATTGCTATCTAAATTATTTAAATACTTGAATCGTAGATCAAATGTTATTAAAATTATTTAATTGTAATGACCCGCAAATCCGTACCCCTTGAGTCAACACTATTCTACAACAATCAACTCAAGTTGCACAGAAATACGAACCATTTGGGTTTAAGAAGAAGAGGTAGAAGAAGAGAAATCAAAATCAACATCAGAATCTAACCATCGCGCGGAATAAAATATAATAGATAGTAAATAATCTTTACTCAAAATCAAATATATCTGTTTACATACATTACATCATCATAGTACATCAGTCACAGCTCACATCAACACAATACAATGGATACACAACAACTCAACAGCGGAATATATATATAAACAAGTACGAATGTACGTATCATCAATCCAGCTCGTCTCAGGAGCTCCATAGCATCATATCATGTATCCTATAATACTCGGTCTGACCCGAGCATTACAGTTAAATAATACCCGAGTCAGTCTAGAATACCAGCGTGAGAAAATCACACCCAATTGATTATTAAAGTTTCAAAAACCCTTTGAAAACAAAAGCATCTCCTAAGACCACGCCACAAATAAACATGTCGGGTTTTTACCTTATGATAGCTAAAACAATTTTTATAGAAATCCTCTGATATTATAATAGGGTCAATATACAAATACTTATAAAATAGCCGAAATTGTTACATCTATTAAATTCCAGCTACTAGCCACAGAGTGGGTAATACAAACAAAACTCGTACAAGGCTCGTAGGGAAAATGGATTTCCATCTAATGACTGGGCACTGGGGTACCACCTGTCACAATACCTAGATCACCGTACCGAGGAGTACGCCCGCTCCCCTGCAACACAAGGCCGGAACTATCCCTTACTGGATAATCCCGAGTGAGATCACCCCGCGGTTGGGATCAGCAACCGCCCACTAAGCCGAAATAAAAAGGGACATCTAGACTGGAATGACCTCACCCTGCTTGGGTGCTACCCACCTAGCCTTGCTGCATAACCCCTGATTTTACGTCATTCCCATTTGATGAGGCTTGAGGCTAAGCGTACCTTTATAGAACGTTTCACTTAGAATGCCCATCGCCCACCTGACGATGTTTCGCAAGCATTCATCCATACAAGTCCGTCCCGGGTTCGAACGGAACCGAAGGCACTATTCCTACTACATCCATTTTGGAAATATCCTCAGGATTAGTAGAGATTAGCCCTTGCACTTCACTGCTCCATCTTCGAATCCAAAATCGTTTTCACGAAACGTACAAACCGAATCGAAGTGGTTTTCGAGAAATAAATCTCGATCCCGGTCTCTTCGAAACGATCAACACATTGTCCAATATTGATAGTCGGTTATTTAACTATCAATTATATTCATAAAACATCCATCAAACAATAAATAATTTCCCAAATTATTTATTTACCTCAAAAATATCTTCACAATATATATTTCTATTTTCAATCCTTTGGAAATAGTTTCAAAACCCTCTTTCTTTTCAGAATCAACTTTCCCAAATATTTTCTATCTCCTCTGAAATCACCAAGCACAAAAATAGATTTTTAAAATAATTTAAAACACTTTACTTTGAAAATATACTTTAAACATTTAAGTTAAATTACTTCAATAATTTGTTAAAAATACATACTATAGGAATACTTGAAAATAAGGTTACTTAATAAAACATAAAACCAGATTTAAACTTACAAATACTAAATCACTCTGTAAATAATTATTGCTATAATATATTAAAAGGAAATACTTGCTTTAGAAATTAAATATTAGAAATAATAAATTTTAAAAAATTTGCTTTCTAAAAAAAACAACTTTAATCCATCAAATTAATTTTTAGAGATTTACTTTTTAAACATGTACTTAGCTATCCAGAGAAAATCCCAACTTCAATCACTTAAATCAATTTTCCCCAAATTGACTTCCAATTTATTTTATTTGAAATAAATTTCTTTAATTACCTAATTCATTAAGTATATGCTTAATTATTGTTGTTATTATTATTATTATTATTTTCCATTTGATTTTAAAACTTTTAACTGAAATATACAAATTCCAGACTTTTCCCAACTTTTTCCTTTATTCTTCCAATAATTTAAATCTTAACTTTTAAATAAATATTTTGTTCTTTTAAATAATAACACTAAATTTTAAAATTCATCAACTTCCTATTTATTCAAAATTTCAATTTCATCCTCAGGATTCACTTATTAAAATTTTAAAATTACTTTATTTCTTTTCCAAGTCATTCTTAAATTTATTCTATAATTATTTTACTTGCAATTTCACCTGTTTCATTTTCATACAAAAATCCAATTTATATTTTTGGTAATTCATTATTCTCAATTATATCATCCAAACCATAGCATTCAATACTTCCACTTAATACATCATAGAACATCAAATAACCAGAGCAGAGAATATTAGATAATTTAAATAAAAGTTGAGGGGTCCAGTTGGATCCCTCCAACCTGTTTTCCCTGCATCCACAGATGTTAGCACAATAATATACCAATTTCAAAATATATTATACTATAGCGTATCAATCAACTCAACCATTCAATAATTATTTAAATTTAATCAATTAAATTTAAATTTATACCGAGTGAGATTAACTCACCTTTGATTTTTGTTTGGCAATCCATTTCCATATCGCCAATCCAGACCTTTAACAACATTATATAATTTATTAATAGTCGAACGAGTTGAACAATTTGTTATCATTTTATAATTTAATTAATTGATAATTCATAATTTAAATCAATTTATAGATCTCAGAATCAAAGTTTTCTATGAACTTCCACAATTTCAAATTTTCTATATTTCCAAACCTCGTCTATACTCATTTAAATTTTAATAAAATTAAATCCTTATATACTTTAAAACCATTTCCATAAATATTCTTTTATTATATTTTTTTTAATATGTATTTTAATTGAATTAAATTAAATTTAAACAGGACTGACATACCTCCTCGGTGCTCAGGCAGAGATCGCAATCCTTTCTTCCCAACCCTAGCTATCACAACCTCCATGCGACATTGTTGCCTGCCGCTATCGCGACTGCCATTGTCGAGCACCTCAGATGAGCCATCCTCGAACGCCAAAACATCTGCAGTCACCACATCCATCGATTTGCAACAGTACACATCGAGATGCCAAACCCTACCGCGAAACCCTAATCGACCCTGACTCACTTTGAAGACAACATCAAACATCACTGACCAATATGCAAATTGCAGAACCACTTCGACGATAGGCACTTCGTGGATTCACAGCACCTTTCCGAAAATAAATTCGAGAGTCACGTCACCAATGATTACTGCGCGACTTCGAAGACCACTTCGGGACTCTAAAACAACCTCGAAGATCTCTTCGCCAATAATTATTGAACCGAAATATCGACCAAATCTTGACAGCGAACTCGTCTTCAAACCCTATTTCAATCGCGAGGAATTAAACGAACGAGTCGAGTCGTTCAGAGTACTCGAACACGATGGGAGGAACAACAAATTTAGCGCGACCGACTTCTCTTTTGTAAATGATTTCGTTCGGCCCCTCCAAGAAGATGAAATAGAGATCTGATCTTAATTTGAGAGGAAAGGAGGAACACCGGTCTATATTTATTAAAAAGAAATTTCTATCTGCTCAATTTAAAATAGTGAAAGGACGAGTAGGTCGGCTGATAGAAAGGTCTGATTTGATTTATTTTATTTTTATTCAAGTGAATTTCGATATGTATGCTGGCGCGTTTACTTACCGTGTGCTCACACAGCAACTCCAAACACTACGAAATTTGAAATCCGACAATAATACAATATTACGGACCCAATGGAATTGGTTTCGTCGAATTCCGAGACTGTGCCTCGGAGGGCTATTTTAAATTCAATTTAAACGATTAAATTTCAAACCGACCAATTCAGTGTTAGATTCCATTTTAACACTTCTATTATATTCAATGTTATCAATATAAATTTTATAAGCTTCCCAATTACATTTTTAACAGGCTTAAAATCTCAGATTTCGTATTTTATCCAATTTTAATCATTTAATTCACAATTTAATTGTCAAATAAATTATGATATTCGTAATTCAAGTTAAAATTATTATCTTGAATATTTAAAATCAATTAAATATTCCGATTTTAAGTGCTCGAAAATTTCGGGTCGTCACATTCCTCCCCCCTTAAAAGAATTTCGTCCCCGAAATTACTAACTAGGAAGAATGGTCCAAAACTCGTTTACTTTTCCCGAAACCAAACAGTTTTAACAATTGAATACCTTACCAACTATCTTCTTATAAAAGACCCATTATTACTCTTATTAACTTCTCAACTCTCCGATAGTTTCCAAATATTATTACTTGCTCAATCATACAAATCATAATTCAAAACTAAGTTTTAAATTTTCATATTTTCTCAAAAAATTTCTAACACCCTAAATTTCCAAAAAAATTCGCCAGCGTCTCCTTTGCGCGGCTAGCTCGGTACAACTACAAAATGGCTCTACGGCCTCCCAAATCCAAAAAGAAAACAAAAAGGCCAAGTGGCTCAATCCAAATCCCAATCAAATTTCACACCAAATTTAAATACATACCTTTTTGTCGAGCATTTCAAATTTATATCCTTTGAAATCAATCCGATTCTCTTTTCCCTTTATATTACCTACATATCCTCCTTAGCACTAATATCCAATCACAATATTCCTAAAACATCATATCAACTTTCTCACAAAATGCCAATATCTATTCATTCCAATATCGACTTAAAGTATATTAATAGTATCAATTTTCATGTAAGAATTCACCATTCTCTCTTAAGTTTAATATAAGCATTATATATATTCCTTATATTTATTTCCATCTTCCACTTTAGTTTATATTTATTTCTATTCAAATTGATTCTTTCATTTTCATATGAATTCAATTTATCTTAAACTCTAAATTTTTAAACTTTATTTCCCATTAATAACTAATTCATATCATTACTTTAAGTTGGTTTCCTTTACTAATTTATTTTAGTTTCCAATTTGAATTTGTTTGTCGTTAACAAAAGTTTTCAAAATTTTCTAACTCCCAAAATTTTCGAATTTTTTTGGCAGAGTCTCCTTTGTACGGAGGAGCTTTTGCAATTTGACAAAAGAGATAAATATATATACATCGACCCACATGGTCGGAAAAACCAGAAACAGTTCATATTTCCTATTTTAATTGCGTAGGCGTACCTTATTTTGCATTTTAAGCAAGCGGCTTATTATTTTTAGCAACTAGCGCAACCAAATCCAGCCACACGGCTTCCAGGTACCTGTACTTACTCAATTTAAACAT
Organism: Allium cepa; assembly: GCA_030765085.1. NCBI lineage: Eukaryota > Viridiplantae > Streptophyta > Magnoliopsida > Asparagales > Amaryllidaceae > Allium > Allium cepa. The sequence continues at coordinate 222,845,380 of CM060945.1, forward strand.
GTAAGTGCCAAATATATGCAGTTTAACTATATTTCACTTAGTTGCAATGGTTAAAACATATGAATTCTAAAAGAAATGCACATCAAACATTTTCCGTAAGGAATTTATACAATTTTCATACCAATTCAACTGTTTCAATTAGTTTACAAACCATTTTCATTCAATTTGAATGGTTTTCAATCCATTCGTATACCATTTCATCAATTCGAATGGTTTAAAACTCAATCACTTACATTTAACTTATTCTTAAGCAAACTGAACTCAAATTTAATTCAGTTGCTTTCAAAATCAATTTATTTTACTTCTATCAACTCATAGAATTTTAATTACTTCCATTTATATCAAATGACAACTTATTTTATGCAATTCAACGAGATTTATTGGAATAAATAAGTATTTATGTTTTATAACCATTTTAAATGGATTTCAACTCAGTTTATACTTAATTCTATTCCATTTTTAAATTTACCCACAATCCATATATTCACATTTTCATTGCATTTCATATTTGAATACATTAACTGTTTCATTTATTAACCCAAACTAGTTTCATTATTCAAACAAGTTCCATTCAAAACCATTAACAACTTAGGTTCATCTTCATTACCAATCAAATTCCCCTTTCATTTTAATTCATTCATAACCATTTATTTAACTCGACATAATCCTTTTAAATTTCATTTACAATCCATTTATTTACATTTCATCCCATACTTGTTTATTCCAAACTGTTTTATTTAGCTCGAAAACAATCCAAGCTATTTCATCCAATAACTATTTCAATGTTATGCACGATATATTCAATAGTGTTTCATTCCTTATCTGCATTCATTTAAATCCATTCTATTAACTTAAAACATTCCATTTCCTTATTGTCTTTAATTATTTCAATTCCGTAACAATTTAAATGGTTTACTATTATTTATTTAAGAATTTCATTCCATTAAATATTATCGGTAACTCACCGAATTTTATTTCAATTAAAATTTATTTTTACTTAATTTAAATTCAATTCGCTATTATTAATCTAGATTTTAAGTTGAACTCAATCTAACTCCTTCCATCCTTTAGCTTAAGTTTATTCACTCCAATTTTATTCTTAAGTTCATATCATTTGATTAACTATTATAAAATTTAACTTTCCAGATTCAGCTCATTTAATTGATTACATGGCCATTCCCGATTTATTTAATTTATTAACACTTCAAGTTAAATTTTAATTTACAACTCAAATTCTGAATCCACTATCCAATTTCAATTTACCACCCAATTTTATGAACTCACAGTTCAATTTCACTTACTTCACCAACAATTTATGTCGAATTTAATTTATAACTTGAATTTATTTCCAAACTTCATCATAAACTCACAATTCAACTTCATTAAATAATTTATTATCTAATTAGTTCTTCCCCTGGTTAAAATTCAACACTTGATTTTTAATTCTAAATAACACTTCATTTAATTTTCTTGGTTCAATTTATTTAACAATTCAAGTTTGGATTTTCTTTTCATTATCCAAAACATCAAAAAAATATTTATTTTGGATTTTCTATTCGACTTTCAAAATTTATAAGCCACAACTTCTTATTTGCACAACTCCATCCATTATAGGCTTGAATATATTATTCTTTTATTTTAACTCAAGCCTTATGCTTATTTATATCCCAAGCATATTTTTATTCCATGCAATTTAATTCTGATTCTTTTATAAGTCATTTTAATTTATTTACTTCAATCCGATCCTTATTCATCTCATTTTCGTTTGTTCAAGTAAGAATCTAATTCCATTCAATAACTCAATTGAATCTTTTTATTCCAATTCAAATTATTTTAACTCAAATTTATTTAATTCAATTCGAGTTCAACTTAATTCAAATATAACTGGATATTATTTTCAGCCTATTCAATTAATTTCAATCCAGTTAAATTTTTACTTCCCAGTCTAAGTTAATTTCATTTTCATTTTAAATTTAAATTCCATTATTCAAAGCTAATTTTTCCTTCCCGATTTAAAAAAAAACATCTCAATTTATAAGCTTACAACTATCTCATCAGGACTTGTAAACCCCGGCTTTGGTTTCAAATCATCTTGAAATCTCCAACATCTCAAATCACATTTCTCAACAGTCATACCATTCCTGGTTTATCCCCAACAAATTTCCTTTGAAATTTAAAAAACAAACAGGTTTTCCTAAGCAAATCAATTTGGCAGCAATCTGTCACTTAGAAGCTCGAAAATGAACATCGATGATGCTGCAGTCATCACCGAAGTTATTTTCCAACTACTGAAGTGAATTCAATCCTATATCTCTTCTCAAAATTTATTTGAAACAATTTCCTTTCAGAAATACCCCAAAAACAACAATGCCACTATTTATTTTCAAAATACTTCCAAAATCTCTGGGGTTTTAAAGTTCCAAATTCTATTTTAATTCAAATTTTAACTATAATGCATTTGTATAGTTTATGCTTATACAAATTCTCATTTAATTATATTTCAATTTATAATTTATATTTATGATTCCTATTTATAAGTTCCATTTTATAATGAATTTACTCCCCTAAACCTTGATTGTATTTTCAATTTCTAGTTAAATTTTTAATCAAAGACGATAATAATTTAACCTTATCATTTCTAACATCCAAGCAACCATATATTAGCTAAAATAGTTTACAAAAACCTTCTTTATATCCAAAAATATTTTTTGGGTAAAATTATTTCATTCACCCATATTTAAAACAATACCGTGTCGATTGTTCTATTCAAGTGTTTAGAAACCCTTTAGATACAGTTGTCCAGACTGTGCCGACGAAGGTTCATATGCCACTCAATAAACCAATCAACATAATATTAAAATAATTTATATTCACTAACAAATACGCGCTCATATTTATTAATACGCTCAGACTCATTTTAGAGTACTATAAACTCTATTTTATGAGTAATTCCAACCAGAGCCAAGGTTATCATCAACCTGGCTCTGATACCAACTGTAACGACCCGCAAATCCGTACCCCTTGAGTCAACACTATTCTACAACAATCAACTCAAGTTGCACAGAAATACGAACCATTTGGGTTTAATAAGAAGAGGTAGAAGAAGAGAAATCAAAATCAACATCAGAATCTAACCATCGCAGCGGAATAAAATATAATAGATAGTAAATAATCTTTACTCAAAATCAAATATATCTGTTTACATACATTACATCATCAGAGTACATCAGTCACAGCCCACATCAATACAATACAATGGATACACAACAACTCAACAGCGGAATATATATATAAACAAGTACGAATGTACGTATCGTCAATCCAACTCGTCTCCTGAGCTCCATAGCATCATATCCTGTATCCTATAATACTCGGTCTGATCCGAGCATTACAGTTAAATAATACCCCAGTCAGTCTGGAATACCAGCGTGAGAAAATCACACCCAATTGATTATTAAAGTTTCAAAAATCCTTTGAAAACAAAAGCATCTCGTAAGACCACGCCACAAATAAACATGTCGGGTTTTTACCTTACGATAGCTAAAACAATTTTTATAGAAATCCTCTGATATTATAATAGGGTCTATATACAAATACTTATGAAATAGCCGAAATTGTTACATCTATTAAATTCCAGCTACTAGCCATAGAGTGGGTAATACAAACAAAACTCGTACAAGGCTCGTAGGGAAAATGGATTTTCAACTAATGACTAGGCACTGGGGTACCACCTGTCATAGTACGGGTCCTAGATCACCGTACCGAGGAGTACGTCCGCTCCCCTGCAACACAAGGCCGGAACTATCCCTTACTGGATAATCCTGAGTGAGATCACCCCGCGGTTGGGATCAGCAACCGCCCACTAAGCCGAAATAAAAAGGGACATCTAAACTGGAATGACCTCACCCTGCTTGGGTGCTACCCACCTAGCCTTGCTGCATAACCCCTGATTTTCAGTCATTCCCATTTGATGAGGCTTGAGGCTAAGCGTTACCTTTATAGAACATTTCACTAAGAATGCCCATCGCCCACCTGACGATGTTTCGCAAGCATTCATCCATACAAGTCCGTCCCGGGTTCGAACGGAACCGAAGGCACTATTCCTACTACATCCATTTTGGAAATATCCTCAGGATTAGTAGCGATTAGACTTGCACTTCACTGCTCCATCTTCGAATCCAAAATCGTTTTCACGAAACGTACAAACCGAATCGAAGTGTTTTTCGAGAAATAAATCTCGATCCCGGTCTCTTCGAAACGATCAACGCATTGTCCAATATTGATAGTCGGTTATTTAACTATCAATTATATTCACAAAACATCCATCAAACAATAAATAATTTCCAAAATTATTTATTTACCTCAAAAATATCTTCACAAGATATATTTCTATTTTCAATCCTTTGGAAACAGTTTCAAAACCCTCTTTCTTTTCAGAATCAACTTTCCCAAATATTTTCTATCTCCTCTGAAATCACCAAGCACAAAAATAGATTTTTAAAATAATTTAAAACACTTTACTTTGAAAATATATTTTAAACATTTAAGTTAAATTACTTCAATAATTTGTTAAAAATACATACTGTAGGAATATTTAAAAATAAGATTACTTAATAAAACATAAAACCAGATTTAAACTTTTTAAAACAAATACTAAATCACTCTGTAAATAATTATTGCTATAATATATTAAAAGGAAATACTTGCTTTAGAAATTAAATATTAGAAATAATAAATTTTACAAAATTTTCTTTATAAAAAAAACAACTTTAATCCATCAAATTAATTTTTAAAGATTTACTTTTTAAACATGTACTTGGCTATCCAGAGAAAATCCCAACTTCAATCACTTAAATCAATTTTCCCCAAATTGACTTCCAATTTATTTTATTTGAAATAAATTTCTTTAATTACCTAATTCATTAAGTATATGCTTAATTATTGTTGTTATTATTATTATTATTATTTTCCATTTGATTTTAAAACTTTTAACTGAAATATACAAATTCCAGATTTTTTCCAACTTTTTCCTTTATTCTTCCAATAATTTAAATCTTAGCTTTTAAATAAATATTTCGTTCTTTTAAATAATAACACTAAATTTTAAAATTCATCAACTTCCTATTTATTCAAATTTTCCATTTCATCCTCAGGATTCACTTATTAAAATTTTAAAATTACTTTACTTCTTTTCCAAGTCATTCTTAAATTTGTTCTATAATTATTTTACTTGCAATTTCACCTCTTTCATTTTCATACAAAAATCCAATTTATATTTTTGGTAATTCATTATTCTCAATTATATCATCCAAACCATAGCATTCAATACTTCCACTTAATACATCATAGAACATCAAATAACCAGAGCAGAGAATATTAGATAATTTAAATAAAAGTTGAGGGGTCCAGTTGGATCCCTCCAACCTGTTTTCCCTGCATCCACAGATGTTAGCACAATAATATACCAATTTCAAAATATATTATACTATAGCGTATCAATCAACTCAACAACAATTATTTAAATTTAATCAATTAAATTTAAATTTATACTGAGTGAGATTAACTCACCTTTGATTTTTGTTTGGCAATCCATTTCCATCTCGCCAATTCCACCATAATTCTAGACCTTGAACAACATTATATAATTTATTAATATTCGAACGAGTTGAACAATTTGTTATCATTTTATAATTTAATTAATTGATAATTCATAATTTAAATCAATTTATAGATCTCAGAATCAAAGTTTTCTATGAACTTCCACAATTTCAAATTTTCTATATTTCCAAACCTCGTCTATACTCATTTAAATTTTAATAAAATAAAATACTTATATACTTTAAAACCATGTCCGTAAATATTCTTTTATTATATGTTTTTTTCAATATGTATTTTAATTGAATTAAATTAAATTTAAATAGGACTGACATACCTCCTCGGTGCTCAGGCAGAGATCGCAATCCTTTCTTCCCAACCCTAGCTATCACAACCTCCATGCGACATTGTTGCCTTCCGCTATCGCGACTGCCATTGTCGAGCACCTCAGATGAGCCATCCTCGAACGCCAAAACATCTGCAGTCCCCACATCCATCGATTCGCAACAGTACACACCGAGATGCCAAACCCTACCGCGAAACCCAAATCGACCCTGACTCACTTCGAAGACAACATCAAACATCACTGACCAATACGCAAATTGCAGAACCACTTCGACGATAGGCACTTCGTGGATTCACAGCACCTTTCCGAAAATAAATTCGAGAGTCACGTCACCAATGATTACTGCGTGACTTCGAAGACCACTTCGGGACTCTAAAACAACCTCGAAGATCTCTTCGCCAATAATTATTGAACCGGAATATCGGCCAAATCTTGACAGCGAACTCGTCTTCAAACCTTATTTCGATCGCGAGGAATAAAACGAACGAGTCGAGTCGTTCAGAGTACTCGAACGCGATGGGAGGAACAACAAATTTAGCGCGACCGACTTCTCTTTTGTAAATGATTTCGTTCGGCCCCTCCAAGAAGATGAAATAGAGATCTGATTTTAATTTGAGAGGAAAGGAGGAACACTGGTCTACATTTATTAAAAAGAAATTTCTATCTGCTCAATTTAAAATAGTGAAAGGACGAGTAGGTCGGCTGATAGAAAGGTCTGATTTGATTTATTTTATTTTTATTCAAGTGAATTTCGATATGTATGCCAGCGCGTTTACTTACCGTGTGCTCACACAGCTACTCCAAACACTACGAAATTTGAAATCCGATAATAATATAATATTACGGACCCAATGGAATTAGTTTCGTCGAATTCCGAGACTGTGCCTCGGAGGGCTATTTTAAATTCAATTTAAATGATTAAATTTCAAACCGACCAATTCAGTGTTAGATTCCATTTTAACACTTCTATTATATTCAATGTTATCAATATAAATTTTATAAGCTTCCCAATTATATTTTTAGTAGGCTTAAAATCTCAGATTTCATATTTTATCCAATTTCAATCATTTAATTCACAATTTAATTGTCAAATAAATTATGATATTCGTAATTCAAGTTAAAATTATTATCTTGAATATTTAAAATCAATTAAATATTCCGATTTTAAGTGCTCGAAAATTTCGGGTCGTCACATTAATAGCCTTGTTAATCCCCTTTAAATCATAAGTAATGATGTTAACCTTGTTGTAAAAGTGTTTACAAAAACAAATACTTTGAAGAAATATCGATAATGTAACCGAAAATTGTTTTATCAATAAACTACTTTAACTGTCAAACGCTATTTATATTCTTTTTAACATACACTTATTTACTTAGGAGAACATTAACAAGAAATAAAAATATTTTTCCATTTAGGAACATAAGTTTTTAAATGATGTCATGGGTGATGTCATATAAGATATTTTGTGTATTAGGGTAAAAGGGTAATTTTACCTTAGATATTTTAATGTAAAGCGAAAGGAACATTCAAGGGACATGGGATGGGGTCATGGCCATGTAAAAGGAAGGCTAAGGCATGGTTATACACTTTGTAATTTCCCAAATCTTAAAAATACCAAAAAAGAATCAAAATGGTGGAAGTGGATTAGCAGTAATCCACTTTGTTCTTCACAAACTTTCTCTAATTAGTTCAAAACTTCTCCAAACTCCAGCAAACTTTAACTAATGCTTTAGAACACCTTAGGAAGCATGGATCAAAAGTATAAGTGTAAGAAAAGTGAAGATGAAGGGTGATATTCAAGATTCCGTGAGCAAGGAAGCTAGAGAGTGATATTGCTTCATGATTTTGGTACTAAAGGTTGAATCTTTAGGCTTTTGGTGATGGTAGGAAGTGGTTCCTTAATTCTAGTATGTTTGAGCATTTTTTTTAGCTTAGATTTGAGTGAGTTATCTCACTATCTTGTTGTATTATTGTGTATGCGTGTTGTGTGGTTGAAATATAAAGTTAAAGTGGCATTAACTAATTAAAGCTATAATCTTCGGACCCCTCTTGCTTTTGAAAGAAAATAACAACTTTATATTGTATAATATTAATTTTATTACTTGTTTGAACATGTGATTGTTGGAATCTCGATTTTGATTATGACAAGCTATATAAAATATTCTGTGTATACTAATCATTTTTTGTAGGAGATTTGTTGCAAATTCATTTTCAGATTTCTAAAGTTGAGTATGTTGTGTCTAGAGTTTGTATTTTATTGATAATTTTGTTAAAATCTCTACTGAATCGATATATAAATAAATAAATGCACATACATACACAAATGTCTAAATTCAGATGTTTGAATACATTCATTCAAACATCCAAATGCTGAAACTAGAATATTGTTTCATAATATTCAGACGTCTGAATGAAAATATTCAAATGTCTGAAAAAGGTCAAAATTTGCCTAAAAGCTTGCTGTTTGCATTTTAACTTAATTCAGAAGTCTGAATTAATTTAATTCAGAAGTCTGAATTAATTTAATTCTGGCATCTGAATATCTCTAACTGCTATTTTCTTGAATAGTCACTTCTCTTCATCGAAGAGGAACATTTTCAAAATCAATTGTTGAATATGTTCTTTTTAATATAACTTTTCATCTATAGTTGCAACTCTTTATACACTATAAATAGATTACAGAATTCAAAAAACAATTTACCGAATTTACTTTTAATATTCTTGAATTCTCATATATTCTCCGGTTTTCAAATTGCACTCAAATTGCTTACATACATTGATCATTGATCACTTTATCTTCCACAATTCTCAAAGCACATCACACTATATATAATAAAGGAGAAGATTATAGGAAGATTGTATTTAATTAATTTATCAGTGTTATTTAAGAACACACTACAGTCAGATACCAATTTTATTTGTAAGGAAGTCCTGCTCGGTTGCTCAGGCGGTAGAAGTCCTATTCGGTTGCTGAGGCAGTTGAAGTCCTGTTCGGTTGCTCAGACGGTGTAAACCTATTCCTTCGGGTTAAGTGTGGGTTGCTAAGTGAAATCCAGAAGGTGTCTGAAACTGGACATAGAATAGGAGTTCAAACTAGTATAAAATCTCTGGTGTCATTTACTTTACTGCTTTTACTATTCACTTACTTATTCCGCACAAGTAGTTTATCCATATTACTCGATCCTATTGCATAGTGATTTACAATTGGTATCGAAGCATTGGTTATCATATATCTGTAACATAGTTATTTGATTTTTCTCATAATATGGAAAATAACACCAACACTGTTGTTAAGACTACCTTCCTAGAAGGACAATCTACTGCGTGACCACCACTGTTTAACGGAATTAACTATAACTATTGGGCCACTAGAATGAGAATCTATATACAAGCAAGTAGTTATGAAACCTGGAACATTATGCAGTCTGAATATATTATTCCTACTACTGAATATTCAACATGGTCTAACACACAAAAACAAGATGCCACTGCAAATGCTAAAGCTATGAATATGTTGTATTGTGCATTAGACAAAAATGAGTTTAATAGAATAAGCATGTGTAAAACTGCTCATGAAATTTGGTGTAACTCTTAAAGTTACACATGAAGGTACTAACAAAGTCAAACAGTAAAATTTCTATGCTCAAAAATCAGTTCCAGAATTTTAAGATGAAACAAGTTGAGACTAAAAATGAAATGTACTCTAGATTTCAAGACATATATCATTCATTGATAGCTCTAGAAGAAACTTACATAGGTTTTGGTATTCAAAAATCCTCAACTCACTAACGGATGAGTGGGAAAGAAAAGTCTTAGCAATCGAAGAAGCTAATGACATTTCAACCATAAAACCGAAGAGTTGATTGGAAATCTAATGTATTATGAAGTTAATCTCTAGGCAAAATGAGTACAGGCTCAAGATAAGAAAAATATAGCATTCCAGGCAGAAAAAGATGAATCAGAGCCAGATGAAGAAGATATGGAATTCACTGCAAAAATTTCAAAAGGTTTTTGAAATTAAGAAAGGGTAACAAATTTAGATTTAATAAGAACAACTCCAGCAATAATAGCAACATCAAAAAATCATCTTCATCTGCTCTAGAATGTTATGAATGTCACAAAAAAAGTCACATCAAGAAAGACTGTCCTGAGAAAAGGAAAGACAAATATAAGCACAAGAAAGACAAATTCAAGAAGAAAGCTTTTTTAATCACATGGGATGACTCAGATTCTCCATCTTTTGAAAGAGAAAGCGACAGTGATAATGAACAAGCAATGTATGCTTCATGGAAAAAGATAATGAGGTTAGTAATCTAAATTTTGATGATATGACAGAAATAAACTTAGAACTTTTCGACACTTTAAAAAGTCTTAAAAGAAAATATAAAGAAGCTTTTGAAAATCAGAAAAGAGGAGAATTCGAAAAAGATATGTTTAAAGACGAGAAGAAAATATTAGAAGAAGAACTTGAGAAAATTTAAGATTCACTCTCTAATAATTCTCAACTCACTCTTTTGAGTCAAGAAATAGAAGGTCAAAAAGAAAAGAACAATATCCTAGTTTCTGAGAATAATGAGCTAAAACAAAAATCAAAATTGTTGAGTTAGATAATACTAGTCTCAAAACAAAGCTAGATGACATTACTAGAAATATGTCCAATTTTTATAAAGGAAGAGAAAATTTGTCCAAAATTATTGAAAATTCTCAACCTGCTTCAAACAAAAAGGGATTAGATTATGTTAAGAAATCAAAAGCTCCACCTAAAAATGAAAACAAAAGGAGAAATGATTATAAAGGACTATAAAAGAAACTTTAAAAGAAAATCTAGTCTGAAAAGTATAAAAATATGGGTTCCTAAAACAAACAATAGTTTGATTAGGAAGAAATATGCAAATTCTTTTTTTGAATCTGTGCATAAACATAAGAATTATATTTTCGAAGGGGATACTGAACACTCTTGGGTTTGGTTTCCTAAGACCTAACTCTTAGGACCCTATTAAAAAGTGGGTACCAAGGTTATTCTTTGTTTTCTTGTAGGTCCCACTTAAAAAGAGAGGAAAATGGATTCTCGACAGCGGTTGCTCAAAACATATGACGCGTGACAAAGATATGCTATCAAACATTACTTACTCAGATGGAGGCTTTGTCACTTTTGGAGACAATTCTAAAGGATACATAGTCAGAAAAGGCAACGTCTGCAATGTCGGTACATCTAATTTACCTCTTCTTTCCAATGTTTTGTTAGTTAAAAATTTAAAACACAATTTACTTAATATCAGCTATTGTTTGATAATGGATTCAAAATCACTTTTTTTGAAAATAAGTATAGCATTTTTTATCAATATAATAATCTTATTTTGAAGGTTTTAGAGATAAAAATATTTATGTTTAAATATGAATATAAATTATATTTCAAATATGTGTTTAATAGCCAAAGAAAATGATATATGGTTATGATAGAAAAGACTTCGTCATATTAATTTAAAAACTACAAATAAATCATCTAAAAATAAATTGGTAAAAGGTTTACCAAAAATTAACTTTAAAGCAACCAATATTTGTGATGCTTGTCAATTTGGAAAACTATCAAAATCATCTTTTAAATCAAATAAAAATATTTCTACAATACAACCATTAGAACTATTACATCTATATCTTTCGGTCCAACTCAAATTCAATCTTTGAATCATAGTAGATATGTATTTATTATCGTAGATTAATTTTCTAGATTCACTTAGACTATTTTCTTGAAAATTAAAAGTGATACTTTTGAAAATTTCAAATTTTTGCAAAAAGAATTGAAACTCTCAAAATTTTAAAAATTAAAAATATTAGAAGTGATCATGGAGGAGAATTCGAAAATGAAGCATTTAAATATTTTTGTAATAAAAAGAGAATTTAACATAATTTTTCTTTTCCTAGGACATCACAGCTTGTAGAAAGGAAAAATAGGACGTTACGAAAATGTGCAAGAACTTTGTTAAATGGAAACATATTACCAAAACATTTCTGGGCAGAAGCTGTAGCAACTGTTGCTACGTTCTAAATCGTGTCTTCTTCATTCGAACTTTAACAAAACACACTCCATATGAAATGTTTTATCATAGAAAACCAAACATTTCTTATTTCAAAACTTTTGGTTCAAAATGTTTTATTTTAAATACAAAAGATCATCTTGGAAAATTTGATCCAAAATTCGATGAAGGAATGTTCATAGGATACTCAAATCGAAGCAAAGCTTATCGAATTTTCAATAAAAGAACTAAAACAAAAGAAGAAACACTTCATGTTTCATTCGATGACAATTTCAAATTTAGTGAAAGTTTTGGTAATATTCCTAAGACAATCACAAGTACTGTTACTCAAAATAAACTTGAAGAAGATGAAGACTTTTCTAATATTACTGAACAAAATGAAAAACTGATCATAATGAAAATGAATTAAGATCTCCTCCAAGGAGTTTACCTGACCACCTAGTAGAAAATGTAATTGGAGAAATTGATTCACATGTTAGAACTAGAAATCAACTAAATCATATGGGCCATGTAGCTTTTCTTTCTAAAATAGAACCAAAAAATACAAAAGAAGCATCTACTGATGTCTATTGGATTATAGCAATGCAAGAAGAACTAAATCAATTTGAAAGAAACGAAGTTTGGGAACTAGTTCCTAGACCAAGTGATCAAACGGTCATTAGTACTAAGTGGGTATTTAAAAATAAAGCAGATGAACAAGGAAATATAACTAGGAACAAAGCTAGATTAGTCGCACAAGCATTTAATCAAGAAGAAGGAATTGACTAAGAAAAACATTTGCTCCAGTTGCACAATTTGAAGCAATACATGTCTTACTGGCCTTTGCATGTTTTCATAATTTCAAACTTTTTCAAATGGATGTTAAAAGTGCTTTCTTAAATGGTTATATAAAAGAAAACGTTTTTGTTGAACAACCTCCTCTATTCACTCATGAAAAATTTCCAGACCACGTCTATAAAATTAAAAGGCCTTATAAGGACTAAAACAAGCACCCTGTGCTTGGTATGATTGTCTTAAAAACTATCTATTAGATTCTGGTTTTGAAATTGGAAAGGTTGATCAAACTCTTTTTATTAAAAGAACTAAAAAGGATATTTTAATTATTCAAATCTATGTTGATGATATTACTTTTGGTTCTACAAATGAAAAGTAATGTCAGGAATTTTCAAAGAAAATGACCAAAGAATTTGAAATGTCACATATGGAAGAATTATCTTATTTTCTTAGATTACAGATTAAACAAATAGAAAATGGAATTTTTGTTAATCAAGAGAAATATTGTAATAATCTAATTAAACAATTTAATATGGAAAACACGTCTGCTAAACCAACTCCAATGAGCACAATAATTCATCTCGATAGAGATGACGATGGCAAAAGTATTGACCAAAAATTATATCGTAGTATAATTGGATCATTACTTTATCTAACAGCTAGTAGACCTAATATAATGATGAGTGTTTATTTGTGTGCTCAATTTCAAGTAAATCCTAAAGAACCACATATGTGAGCAGTGAAACGCATATTGCGTTATCTAAACAAAACCGAAGATTTTGGACTTTTCTATCCGAAAGAATGTCCTTTTGAATTAGTTTCATATAGTGATGCTGATTTTGGAGGATGTTGGACGGATCAAAAAAGTACAAGTGGGACTTGTCACTTCATTGGAAAATCATTAGTCTCTTGGTTTAGCAAGAAACAAAATTGTGTTTCACTTTCAACTTGTGAAGCAGAATATATCTCTGCTGCTTTAGTTTGTGCTCAAGTCATTTATATGCAACAAACACTTTAAGATTTTGGCGTTCACTTAACTAAATCAACAATTTTCTGTGATAACACTAGTGCTATAAACTTATCCAAAAATCCTGTAAATCACTCACGAACTAAAGACATTGACATTCGTCATCATTTTCTTCGCGATAATATTAAAAAAGGATTTAGTTAAACTAGAATTTGCATCCTCTGAAAATCAATTGGCTGATATATTCGTAAAACCTTTAAATGAAAATATTTTTATAAAAATCAATAAGAGAACTAGGAATCTTATCAATAAAGGATTTAAAAAAGGGGATAGTCTTCCAACATTCGAACTAGGGATCTCATACTCGGTAGTTTACTGCTCTACCAGTACTCTAATTTATCTTTTTATGAAACCTTAGTTTGTTTGTATATTTCTATTTACCTTTCATTCATCCTGTTTTTTCTATGGTTATTATAATCCTAACCATAAAAACTCTTTCTATTTTTATTTGACTCTAACTATATATATCTCTGCCTTCCTTTCTTTTTGCACTAGAATTCAAATAAAAACTTAAGTTTCATTTTTTTTTTTCAAAATGTCATCTCAATACAATTCAAAATCATCTGATCTCTCTTATACTTCTCCATTCTTGGGATTAGTAAATTTACCAACTCCAACACCAATTTACGAACCGGTCCGATTGTTCCACCTTCAACTCATACTGGATATACGCCCCTACTAAAAGAACAAAATGGTCTCTCTTTTTTGGTTCACCATCTACAAAAGAGAAAATAGATGATATTCATCACTACCAGAGGGAAACATTAGATTTACAGCATGAGCTATACTATGAACAAAAAGTTAATGCCAAGCGGTTGAGCTTTTTGGAACAAGTCGCGTTAAAATTCTGTGATTCTTCCTCGAAAGACACTGTTCATCAACCATCTCTTGTTCTCTCACCAAATCGTCACAATCGTAGGGAACCATTACCACAACGTCCACCGACATCACCAAATTCTTGGGAACGTGGCAACATATGGTCTCCACTTCAACCGTTTGTAGAGAACACTGAAATTGAAGAAGATGCATATCATACTCCAAGCTCTTCTTCCAAATATCTATAATTTTGTTTTTAATATACTATTGCTCATTTTGTTATTTTTTTCTTTATTGATTGTTCTAAACTTGTATTTTTCAAAATATTTATTTATATATATTGTTTACTATAATCAATAAAGCTGATATGTGCTTCTGTACAAATTTAGACCGCTGTTTAATACAAAACAGACATCTGAATATTTAAGGAAGAAATTTTTTACCCCGGATTCATACGTCTAAATCTCTTAAAAAGACATCTGAATTGGGCCAGAATCTATTGAAATACGTCTGAATTGGGCCAAAAATGAACTATTTCTTCGCGGGTTGCAACTCAGAGCAATTCAGACGTCTGAACATAAAATTTCAAACGGCAGAATTTACTCTGAGTCATTTTTCCTCCCTGCCTCTTTTATTTTCTTTCCACTAATTCCCTTGCTTTTTAACCCACTATATATTACCTTTTTTTACTTCATTCCCAATTATTTCACAACCCTAGCCCCCATTTTCAAGTCTTTTAATTTTTTTTCTCTTTTCCTCTTACTCTCTAATGGCACTAAGATCAAAACGTACTAGAGAATCAACCTTCAGACCATCCGAAGATCAGATTCGGCACTAGCTATGGAACGATGTTGCAGTTTCCTGATATAATTCTATGAAAAATTCCAACATCTTCGAAGGAGCATTCATGAAATTCCCAGATTTTGCAGCTTATCGTATTAGAGAGTTGGCGGAACAATTCCACTTATAGCTTAATTGGGTATACTCCTAAAATGTCAAGATTAATCATCTTATGATCAAACTTTTCCTTGCAAATTTAAATCTGGATCATCGTAATCCACAAAATCGACAAGATTGTGCTTCGTCAATAGTTTGTGGCATAAAAATCTTCTTACCTTTACAAAGACTAGGTAGTATTCTAAATTGTCTCTATCAAGGAATTGATATTAATGATATTGAAGTTGATATGGATCATCGAGACGATGTTTCACATCATTTCTTGTCCGATCAACTTACAAATTTGGGTAATTCAAAATCTATCTTCTTAAGGCCACAAGCTCGACTCATTCACTGTGCATTTATTTGTTCTTTACAACCAAGAACGGGGAGTTATGAAAATGTTTATAAAAAAAAATCCAAGCTCTTTATTCAGTCTACTCCAACCAACAAGTGAATTGGGGAAAAATAATTTTGGATAAATTTCAAGACATCGCAATCCGGAGAAAAAATAAAATCATTCATTATGGTGCTTATATTATGCGAATCCTTCTTAATGTCGGTGTTCCAATGCTCGACTCTAATTTTACAACTATTATTGAGTTAGGCGCTAAAACTTTAGGACTGATGGATCTTCCACCACAGCCTCCTCTTCAACGAATCATCTCCTTTCATCAATGGTCTCAAAATGTTCAACAAGGTGTTCCTCAACCTCGAGACACTAGTATTGCTTCTTCTTCTCATAATCAACATGAAAAAGAAGACGAGGACGATGATACCATTCATGAGATTGGCCCGAACACTTCTTCAAGACAAGCCATTATCACTCTCTCCCGAAATCAATCAAAGATTTATTGGGACATTAAGTCACTTGAGAAGAAGACGGGGAGAAAATTCAACTTGATCAAAGGCTTTCTCAATAAAATAAGGGATCGAATTTCTTGCTTCGATTCTTTATCCACTCAAACTTATAACCCATCCACGTTTCAGTGATCCTCTTCAAGTTCAAGTTCAAGTTCTGATAATGATGTTCCGTCTATTTCTAGTCAATTCTAATTATCTTTGTCTATTTTATATTATGTTTGATTTGATTATGCTTTACCTTTATTTGTCGAGTTGTATTGAATATTTTCATAACTGTTATCTATATTATTCCTTCATGTATTAAATAATCTACATGCATGCCTTTATTTCTTTTGTCGATGACAAAGGGGGAGAAATCTTAAAATTATGCATATTGACAAGGGGAGTAACAATTGATCTGATACCATAATCTAAAAATTGTGCATATCGACAAGGGGAGTTACAATATTATATTATTTGATTATGTAGTTGTCATTTGTCATCATCAAAAAGAGGGAGAATATTGGAATCTCAATTTTGATTATGACAAGCTATATAAAATATTCTATGTATACTAATAATTTTTTGCAAGAGATTTGTTGCAGATTTATTTTCAGATTTCTAAAGCTGAGTATGTTGTGTCTAGAGTTTGTATTTTATTTAGAATTTTGTTAAAATCTCTCCTGATTTGATATATAAATATAATATATGCACACACATGCACATACATGCACAAATTTCTAAATTCAGACGTCTGAATACATTCATTCAGACGTTTGAATGCTGAAACTAGAATATTCTTTCACAATATTCAGATGTCTGACTGTAAATATTCAGACATCTGAAAAAGGTCAAAATTTGCCTAAAAGCTTGCTGTTTGTGTTTTAACTTAATTGAGAAGTATGAATTATTTTAATTCAGACGTCTGAATATCTCTAACTGCTATTTTCTTGAATTGTCGCTTTTCTTCACCGAAGAGAAACATTTTCAAAATCAATGATTGCACCTGTTCTTTTCAATATAACTTCTCATCTATAGTTGCAACTCTTTACACACTGCAAATAGATTATAGAATTCAACAAACAATTTACCGAATTTACTTTTATTATTCTTGAATTCTCATATATTCTCCAGTTTTCAAATTGCATTCAAATTTCTTACATACTTTGATCATTGATACCTTTATCTTCCATAATTTTCAAAGCACATCACATAATATAGCATGAAGGAGAAGATTATAGGAAGAATGTACTTAATGGACTTATCGGTATTATTTAAGAACACACTGCAATCAGATACATTTGTTATTTGTAAAGAAGTCCTGTTCGGTTGCTCAAGCAGTAGAAGTCCTATTCGGTTACTTAGGCAGTTGATGTCCTGTTCGTTTGCTCAGGTAGTGTAAACCTATTCCTCCGGGTTAAGTAAGGGTTGCTAAGTTAAATCTGAAAGGAGTCTAGGATTGGAAGTAGAACGGAAGTTCGAACTAGTATAAAAATCTCTGGTGTCATTTATTTTAATGTTTTTACTATTCACTTACTTATTTCGCACAAGTAGTTTATCCATATTAGTCGATCCTATTGCATAGTGATTTACAGTGACATGGCCTTGACTTGTTGTTTAAATGGTTGTTTGGCTTGTGTTTTGAATTGAAGTATGTTTGAAAGTATTTAAAGTGAGAATAGTCACTATAAGTTCACTTTGATATCCTTAAATTTAACTTATGTAAATGGAAGATTTATGATCATAAATTGGGATTATTTGATTTGTTCTTTTCATATATTTTGGTGTATTAGATAACAAGTAATTGGTTTGGAAATTTATATAAATCATGAACCAAAGTTGTGAAAGTTAGAAGCGAAAAGGTCGCTATGGATGCACTTTGAAAATGCCTTATGTTCGGTGATTTTCAAAGTTAACTTAGATAGACATCCCTGGGGCTTCTTTGCATTTTTAACAATTATTATACATATACTTGTTACTAGACAAAAATGGAATTTTAAAACTTTTGGTACTAGTTGAACCAAGTGGCTAAATTTTGTGTAAAACATGGTTATAAATGTACATTGAAAATATAGCTTGTTTTTGGAAATTTTTCTATGTAAATTAAAGATATTCTTGGGCGTTTCTTTAAATGATGTTTAAGTACCATAAGGGTAGTAGTCATCGGAAAAGTTTCAAGTGTTAAATCATTGGTTTAAGTTAAAATTGGTCATAAAGATTGCGCTTTGTTGTTCCTTAATAAGGACTTTTAACAGCATTTATAAATGATGAAGTAAGTTGCTTATGGTTTTAAGTGTTCAAAAATGATATTTAAATTTGGTGTTTTCCCTAATCTTTTGAGGGATGTTTTCTAACATATTTTGAAGTATTTTAAATTTGCTTTGAAGATAAACATATTTTTAATAATTATTTATGAATTTTGGAAGTAAAGAGGTTTTAAATTATAAAACATGTTTTTACTTTATTTTCATTATTATAAATTAGTGTATGTATGTGTGTGTATGTGTGTTTATGTATTTCAATAGGTATTTTAGTATATTTATAAGTTTGGAAAAGAGGTTAGTACTTCGTAAAAGGATATAAAGGAGTTTTGGATTATAACTCTTATGTTATAATGGATAATTTTGTAAAACTGATTAAGAAGGTTTATTACCTTGTTTAGTAAGTGAAGATTTACTTTGAGCTTTAAATGAATGTTTCAAAGATAATGATTAAGCGAAATGGTTTTGGCTTTTTCATAGACGATATTTTAGTAACATTTTTTAAGCCCTTGAATTATATTGTAAGTGAAGTGTTTTTGATTTGTTGTAAATAATGTTTAGCAACACTTGTTTTTAAACTCTTGGATAATATTTTAAAGTGATAAAATATTGTTAAATAAGTTTTGAAAATACTTCTTTAATAATGGAATTTTATTGAGAATAGCATGTATGAAATGGGTTTTGGGTTATTATGACAATGTGTTAATAACATTCATCTTTAACCCATTCTGATTATATTTATGAATGTAAACAGATCTTTGAAAATAATGTTGTAAATATAATCATGAGTGAAATGGTTTTGTATTTTGTAGCAACAATGCTTGAGTAAGATTTGTTTTAAGCCCTTTGAAATTTATTTGTGAATATACATATGCGGTTGAGATGAGTATATGAATACTTTTGAGAGTATTGAACATGTAGAAATGAAGACGGAAGTTTTAACTAAATAGTGAAGTTTAATTAATCAAATAGAGTTTCATTCATAAAAAAGTTCATTGAGTTAAAATGAGCTTTACTAATTAAAGATGTTTTGAACTAATAAAGGAAGATTAATTAAAAAAGGGATTAGAATTCATTTATATGAAATGACTTGAACGTACTTACATGATTCGATCGTATTCTTGCGTTTCTTTTTTAAGGATAGTATACAGGACCTAGTTTCTCATATGCGATTGTTATCATTATATTAAAATTGACCAAAATATAACTCTGGAAATATCCAAAAGAAACACGAAAATTATACGGTATAGTTATCTTCGGTAATACTATACTGTACGCCTAGACTCGTTTTCTCTTCTAAGACAAATGGTAAGGAAATTCGTCCGCTCAGACGTTTAGGAGGAGATCTCTGCTTTTATGTATTGTCTGTTTATTTCCTATAGAATTGAGATTGAGTTTATCGAAAATCCATTTCTTGGTTTTGGAGTGCCCCGTAAGCAAAGGAGTGTACTTATATGAGATGACTTAAAAACATAATTACTCCAAAACCATATACATGTTCTATGCTTTGGATGAGATCATGATTGGTTCGAGATGCTAGAATGTATATGGATATTGAAGATCTTTTTGAGATGTTCAAACATATGTTGTTATTCGTGATCCATTCAAGATGCAGAGATCCATGTGTGATTCCGAGATCTGTTGAGATATGGGAATCCATGTGTGATTTCAAGGTTCAAGATCTATTGAAGAATCATTTGTGATTCTGAGATCTATTGAGATACGAGAATCCATGTGTGGTTTCGAGATCTATTCGAGTTGGAGCTCGTATGGAAGATCTGTTTGAGCTGTGACTCATGTGCTGGGATGTTGAACGTGATTTTACCATCGGTAATGACAGAAAATAGAGATAGGAGACATAGCCTATAGGGTTTAGCTAACTTAAAGGGTGCAGGCACTCCATTCTAGTGATACTTACAGATATGCATGTGGAGCGATGTGACGCGGTGCCATGTCTTCGGGTGTGGGCCAGCTATGTTTCCTCTAGTATATTTTATCTTGAGATATATGGTGCTCTAAAGGATATCTTTGATCCTTGTGTAAGCAGATGATTCTCGAAATACCGAGGGTACCTCCATGGAATCCTACAAAATTAGTGAACATGCCTTAACAGTTGTGATTTATACCTATTATTGCTATGATGTACACTCACATGTACCATAGCTATGTGATTATTTATATTTCCATACCTTAGACATTATTATATTATGGATTTTATAATAGAAATGGTTTGATTATCATATGGTAAAAACCCGTTCATGTTTATTTACGGAGTGGTCTTAAGAGACACCCTTATTTTGAAGGATTTTATAAATATAGAAATCCATATGATTTGAGTTTCTCATGCTGCTTAACCAGACCGATTCGGGTGTTATTTTCTTTTAATACTTGGGTCAGCTCGAGTATATTTCCATATTTAGCTATTGTTTATTGGAGCTCTTAGAGAGGAGTTGGATAATTTCCTACCATAAATTATTTCTACTTCATTACTTGTTTTATATCTATCATCATTTGTGACGATAGGCAGTTATAACTGTCCAGGCCGAGGATGTGTAAGTTTACTTTGATTGATGTACGTATATTAAATTTTTCTTTTTAGTAAAGGCCTCTTGAGATATTATATATTATCGTTCCGCATGTGAGATGCTGATATTGTGTTCTTTTTCTTATTCTGTTTCCTTTTCTTTTATTTTACCCTAATATTCTGTCGTTCTGGTGCTTGGGTGCTCGGTTCATGAATACTGTAGATGTATTAGTGTCTACATTCGGGGATTGAAAAGGTCGACCATTAAAATTTATTATAAATGATGCTTGAATTTTGATATCTTCTTAATAAAATTATGTTACTATATTCTTCATTTTATTTGCATTTTCTTCATTATGCATTGTGTTCTCTAGTAAATTAGATTTGTTAGAACACAATAATTATTTTATTTTCATTTTTTTATTATAGATTGACTATACAATTAGTTGGCGAGAACTCTAATTTTTATTCTATTTAATTTACTTTATGTCTTGTTTAATTCTGTTTTGCAACTTTTATTTTCGACGATTCCATTTTTTACTTATTTGTCAATTTCCTTTATCTACAGCTTTATTGTAACGACCTAGAATTTCTGTCATTTGAAATTCATATATTCAATTAATTTTAAATATTTTCAAGTAAATTTTATAAGTCGAATAACTTATATTTCGAATATCTAGATTTAATTGGATAATTAAATTGTTGATTTAATATATGAAATTACAAAAATAATTGATATTTGAATTTAATATGGATAAAAATGATTTATAAAGTTTTATTAAATTCTATTTGAAGTAGTATGATGTTAGAGAACTTTTAAAATCGAATTAAAAGTTAAATTATAGAAATTGAATATTTTAATATTTAATTGACGTGTAAAAATAGTCATTTTTCAAGCAATCTCGAATTTCTACGAAACTAGTATCATTTGATTCATAATGTTATATTATTATAGGATTTCAAATTTCGTGTCAATTGAATTTACGGTTTGTCCGGGGCAAGCTAAAACGCTTAGAAATTTGTTTAAGTGAATTTTGAATTTAAATATTCGATTTGAAAACCTATCTTCCAACTACGATCGAATTGGCTTCCGATATATATTTCATTGTATTCGGAATAGGGGTAAAACATTATAAATTCCAGGCAGCAAGCTTCATTTTGGAGTTCGGAAAAAAATCGGATGAATAGTGTCGCAATATTTTCTATAAAAGGACGTTATAATCTTCACTTTGCATCAAAACCCTAGGGTTAGGGCTAGCCGCCAAAAACAGACCAATGGCTAAAATTTTTCGTTTTTTCTCTTCTTAATCTCTTCCAATCCATTCACATTCATGAAAATCTTTCAACTACAAATTGTTAGAGCTAGTGTAGATCTTTCAATCCATACGGGTGGTTCGACGAGTCATCAACCATAGGGGAAGAAAAATGGTCGCGGTCGTTCATTGTTTACGTGCATGTAGCGTGGAAAATAGGTGATTGAGCTCTACCATGTTCAAGGCGAAGGAGGCGTGGGCGATGAGCTTTCAAATAGCATTGGCCGATCGTCGTCTCGACGAGTATAGAGGTTGCAAAAATTCAAAGTTTGACGGCGGCTATGGGTTAATTTTGTTCGGCTGGTAAACGAAGAAGAAGGAGATGAAAACGCACGGCTCTGATCTAGTGGTGATGAAATCGAACGGCTTGGATTGAAGCAAGGTTTAAAAAAATAAAATAAAAATGAAATTGCTTTATATATAAATTCGTATAACTTTGTAATGCTTTATCTTTGTCATACGAGGTCCGTTTCGCACGAAACGAATTGCGTTAGGTTCGTATGGACGAGCACTACATTATGGAGCTAGATTCGGATTTGTTTGAGCTAGTGAAAATTTTGGTTGAAATTAAACGCTTGTTTAATTTTAATCACAATAAATCGCTAACGCGACAAATGGAAGCAATGTGAGTACAACTCACTCTTTCCGACTCACTAATATTTTTATATAAGTAAAAAATTAGTTTATTATATGATGATTGTTTGGATGATATATGATATATTAACTTATATTTGGGTATATACCAGCATAGTGGAGCAGATGACCCTTTGTACGCGCGTCTACCTTGAAGCTGACATTATACACATATTCTAATATGTATAGTTGTTGCAAGTGACATGTTGGAGGGGTCCAACTGGGTTCCTCACTAGTATTGATTTTATTTAGAGATATTGATATATATTCTGTTATCATATGATATATGATGTTTTGGCTACCAAGATTGATGTATTTGGCGCCGCTCAATTTTTAGGCCTATTTTGGTAATTTTAAAAACATTAAAGTGATGATTTTTAAATTTAAAAACGATTTTTTCAAAGTGATATTGTTTTATTGAATTTTTAACTATTAAGGAAATTGATTTATTTTAAATAAATAAATGTCATAATTTTTATGTTATAAAAATTATAATTTTTGGGAAATATAATTAGAATATGATTTTTGAAATGTGGAAGGCAATTAGTAGTCAATGGAAATGGCCGTGTGGCATTCTAAGTGATGTGATTGTGCTTTGTGGAAGGTAATCGTTATCTCGTTAAGGCTCATCAACCGGAAATGACCAAAACAGGGTTAGATGTAGCATGGCTAAGTGGGTCATTCCCAAGTAGGATATGATCATCCTCTTCTAGATATATCTTTGCACCCTATGATGCCGTGTATCTGGTTATTGTGGTTTATATGCTAGAGGGCCCTCGATAAAGGTCGGTAACGACCGGAGGATGACACATTCGGTACCATCTAGTTATAGAGGTGGGCCGGTCTTATGTTGGTAGAGAAACTTTGTGATGGTTTCTCGGTACATTCTTCTAGAGATGTGCTACCAGAAGGTAGTCCCTTCACCTGGTCATTTGTATGGAAATCAAAACTCCACTACGTGCTTGCCAATTTGATTCTATTACCCAATTGGGCTACATGCTAGAATTTAATCAATGTAACAATTTCGGATATGATTAATATTATTTGTATATAGATTAATATTATTTGTATATAGTAGAAAGTACTATAATGTAAGAGGATTTGATATGATATGTTTTATTTATCGTAAGGTAAAAACATGTCCGTATTTATGTGTGGACTTGTCTTACGAGATACTTTTGTTTTGAAAACTAAGGAAAAGTTTGGTAATTTAATAAATTCAGTTGAGTGTGTTTCTCTCGCTAGTTTACCAGACTGATCTAGGCGTTCTTCCCTTTCAATGCTTGGGTCAGACCGCGTATATGTACAGGTTTAGATTTGGTGCTTTCGGAGCTTCAGCAGGAGAGCAAGAGATCTTCATTTTCGTATACACATACTTGTTTTGATTATCCGCTGTGCTTTGTTTGTTGTTGTATATTATCAGCAATTGTGAGGATAGGTTATTACAACTGTTCAAGCTGATAACTATTGGTTGATTTTTGAACTTTGATTTAAGTATATATACATTTTCTGTTTTGTAAAGATCATTGATATGATATTATATATTTTCCGCTGTGATGTGAGATTCTGTATTGTTCCTTTTGGTTCTATCTTCTCTCTTTCTTCTCTTCTCTTCTCTCTTCTTTTCTTTCTCTTGATTTTCTGTCGATCTTTGCTTTTTGGGTCGGACATGTGTGGATTATTGTCAATCCAAAGGGTACGGATTTTCGGATCGTCATAACTGGTATCAGAGGTTAGATTTTCCATATTCCTAAGCTTTGATGTGCACTCAGTATAGATAGGGACAGTAGCATCCTAGATTGAGTTTGAGTGTATTATATATATGAGCGCGTATTTGTTAGTGAATATAAAATATTTTATATTGTGTTTGCTTATCCATTTAGCTGTTTGTGAATTCTGGTCGTGATGTGGGATGCCATGTTATCGATAGGGATTTCCAAACACTTAAACGAGGCAAGTCGACATAGTATTGTTTTAAATTGGTAAATGAAATAATTTTACCTCGATTACATTTTATATATAAAAGAATATTTTTCAGGAATTATTAAAGTATGTATAAATGAATTGATTGAATTTTTGAAAATATAAATATACAAAAGTTAATAAAGATGTTTGAATAATCTAAATAAAAACAACCATTGTAAAAGAATGAAATTGTATAAGCAAATGAATTATAAAGTATAGAAGTATAATTAAAGTGATTTGCAGTTGTGAAATAACCTTATATATAAGAAATGAATCTATATAAATATATTTATAAACGTGAGTTGTAAATGAAAAATGAATTTTGAACTAAGAATTTGAAAATTTGAATCCGATTTATTTTGACATTTATTTTTCAAGGTTAAAGATATTACATTATTATGAATCTAAGTAAGATAAATAAATATGAAATAATATTATATGAGTAAAAAGGTTTACAAATGTGATTTATAAATATAAAACAATATTTTAGAGGAATATAAAACACCGAATTCACTGCTGTTGCTGAAAAATAATAAAGGTGATGACTACAACATTATCAGTATCATTTTCGAGTTTCCGTGTGATGGATTTTCTACCAATAGTAAATTAAATTTTTTAGTTTTGTTATGATAAATAAATTTGATATAAAATCCAAGTTAAAATTGATAAAAATAAGTGAAACGAGTTTTGGACTTATAATATGAAGTAAGAATTTACTTTAGTTAAGTTGAAAGAAATTTTAGTTAGTAAGTGAATCATATGATTTAAAATTTAACTAAGGAAGGTTAAATTGGATTGAATTTTAATTGGATTAGATATGTTATTGAAATCAAAATTAAACTTTTAAATGATTATATAATATGAATTTGCAAGTTTGAAGAAATAAGATTTATAACTTATAAAATGTTAAAAAGTAAGTAAAACCAATTGTTAAAATGGCAAAACAATTTTGTTAAGCAAAACAAATCTGAATTTGAATAGCAGAATGAATTTTGACTTTAATAAAAAGTTAATGAAACAAATCAGAGAACAAACTTATGTTGTATGAAAATAAATGTAAATGAAATTGAAGTGAAAGATAACTTAAGTATGGTTAAATAAAATTGATTTTGGTATCAAAGTAAATTAATAATGTGAATTAATAAAGCAAGTGATGAATATGAACTTGAGTTATATTATGGAATTCAACTTTAATTGCAAAAGTGAATTAGGGAATAAACATGGATTAGAGAATGTTGATGTTAAGAATTGAATAAAACTTAAGTTAAGAAGTTGTGAATTAATAATAATATTGGAAGTGTCGTATAAAAATGTGAATATAGTGAATACTAGAACTCAATCCTAATTGAATATTAAACGAATTGAATAATTGAATGAAAGTCAATTAGATATTAAACCAATTGAAATTAAAAAATGTTGAACCAAAATGAACGTAAGTAAAGTAAATTAAATAATTTTGGTTATATTGAATATACATTGCTTGTTAGATGTATGTTAGTTGATTGAATAGAAATTCATATGAAATTGAATTAATGAAAGCAAAAGCTATAAATAATTGAATTCAAATTAGAAGTTAAGTGAATCTAAATAGAATTGAATTTTTATTTGATTTGATTTGGAAGTGAACAAATTGGAATATGAATTAGTGAATGTAAACTAATTGAACATGAATGAATGAATGTTAGTAAAATCCAATGTTAATGAATCAAACGTGATTTAATTGAAAAACAATTCAATGAATATTAGTGAGAAGTGAATTTATATTGATTTGGTTATGAATTGACTGATAGATATGGTCTGTTGGATGTTAGTTGGACGATAGTTGTTTGATGATTGGATTTTTTGCTTTTGATTACATTTTCTATATTGGCATATGTAGTAGTTGGTTGATATATTTTGTATATTGATATTATTTTCATACATACATGTTATTCTTTTGTTGTTGAGTGTTTAGTAGGCGCGAATGGCGCTCGCTTCGCATTTGGAGCTCGCTTTCGCGCTATATTAGCCGTATATGCTCGCTAATAATATTTAAGGTACATATCTCGGATTACATATCGTACTTTACATTTTTCCCTTCGGGATGCCTCATCCTTGATGATGAGATATATATATTTGTGATATATATATTGCTATTTTTTTGATTGAACCACGCAAAGGAGACGCTGGCGAATTTTTTCGAAATTAAAGGCGTTAGAAAGTTTTTGGGAAAATTGGGAAAATTTGGTAACTAAAGTTTTATTTTTGAATTAAAAGTTAAATGATAGTAGTTGGATTTGAAAAAATAACTATGAATGGATTTGAAAACTTAGAATTTTTTTTACAAGAAGTTTAACTAATGGATTTTGGAAAAGCTAAACACTTAGAGATTTGGTAAATCTAATTTGAACGAATTGTTTTGAAAAGTTAATGGATTTTGTGACTTTTTCTTACATGGTAATTTCGAGGACGAAATTCTTTTAAGTAGGGGGAATGTAACGACCTAGAATTTCTGTCATTTGAAATTCGTATATTTAATTAATTTTAAATATTTCCAAGTAAATTTTATAATTCGAATAACTTATATTTCGAATATCAAGATTTAATTGGATAATTAAATTGTTGATTTAATATTTGAAATTACAGAAATAATTGATATTTGAATTTAATGTGGATAAAAATAATTTATAAAGTTGTATAAATTCTATTTGAAGTAGATGATGTTAGAGAACTTTTAAAATCGATTAAAAGTTAAATTATTGAAATTGAATATTTTAATATTTAATTGACGTGTAAAAATAGTCATTTTTCAAACAGTCTCGGATTTTGACAAAACCGGTATAATTGGATCCGTAATGTTATATTATTTGGGATTTCAAATTTCGTGTCAATCGGATTTACGGTTTGTCCGAGGCAAGCTAAAACACATAGAAATTTGTTTAAGTGAATTTTGAATTTAAACATTCGATTTGAAAACCTATCTTCCAAATACGATCAAATTGGCTCCCGATATATATGCCATTGCGTTCGGAATAGGGGTAAAACATTATAAACGCCAGGTGGCACTCTTCGTTTGGAGTTCGGAAAAAAATCGGATGAATAGTGTCGCAACATTTTCTATAAAAGGATGTTATAATCTTCACTTTGCATCAAAACCCTATGGTTAGGGCTAGCCGCCACAAACAGACCAATGGCTGAAATTTTTTGTTTCTTCTCCTCTTAGTCTCTTCCAATCCATTCACATTCGCGAAAATCTATCAACTACAAATTGTTAGAGCTAATTTAGATCTTTCAATCCATACGGGTGGTTCGACGAGTCGTCGACCATGGAGGACGAAAAATGGCCACGTTCGTTCATTGTTTACGTGCGTTTATCATGGAAAATAGGCGACCGAGCTCTGCCATGTTTAAGGTGAAGGAGGTGTGGGTGATGAGCTTTCAAATAGCATTGACCGACCATCGTCTCGACGAGTATAGAGGTCGCAAAAATTCAAAGTTTGACGGCGGCTATGGGATAACTTTGTGCGGCTGATAAACGAAGAAGAAGGAGATGAAAACGCGTGGCTTTGATCTAGGGGTGATGAAATTGAATGGTCTGGATTGAAGCGAGGTCCAAAAAAATATAATAAAAATGAAATTACTTTATATATAAATTCGTATAACTTTGTAATCCTATATCTTTGTCATACGAGGTCCGTTTCGTACGAAACAAATTGCATTGGGTTCGTATGGACGAGCACTACATTATGGAGCTGGATTGGGATTTGTTTGAGCTAGTGAAAATTTTGGTTGAAATTAAACGCTTGTTTAATTTTAAGCGGAATAAATCGCTAACGCGACATTTGCAAGCAATGTGAATACAACTCACTCTTTTTGACTAACTAATATTTTTATATAAGCAAGAAATAATTTATTGTATGATGATTGATGATTGTTTGGATGATATATGATATATTGGTATTTGGATATATACCTGCCTGGTGAAGCAGATGACCCTATACGTTCCATGTATGAGCGGATGAACCTTTGTACGCGCGTCCGCCTTGAAGCGGACATTGTACACGTATTCTAATATGTATGTTTGTTGTAGGTGACAGGTTGGAGGGATCCAATTGGGTTACTCACCAGTATTGATTTTATTTACAGATAATGATATATATTCTGTTATCATATGATATATGATATTTTGGATGCCGTGAATGATGTATTTGGTGCTGTTGCATCGTTGGGCCTATTTTGGTAATTTTAAAAATATTAAAGTGACGATTTTTAAATTCAAAAAGGATTTTTTTCAAAGTGATCTTGGAAATATACGTTTTATTGAATTTTGAACTGTTAAGGAAATTGATTTATTTTAAATAAATAAATGTTATAATTTGTATGTTATAAAAATTATGATTTTTGGAAAATATAATTAGAATATGATTTTTGAAATGTGGAGATTGCTATTTTGTGAAATAGTATAAAATGAGATTTTTTGATTTATTATAAATGGTTTATATAGAAGATTTATAAAATTTATATTTTATAAACTAAAATATTGGAATTATAAAATGAATTTGTAAAAGTTTAAAATGAAGTTATAAATGGAGTTTATAAGTGAATAAGATTTATAATTGTGAAGTTGTAAAATAAATGAATTTGTAAAATAAATGATTTATAAGTAAATAACTTATAAATTGGATTCGGCATATAAATGAGATAAATGGAATAGGTTAATAAAGAAATTTTGTATATTGAAGTTTTTGTAAAATATAAATGGAGTTTATAAACATTGTTTTATAATTCGGAAATCAATTGAATTTGATAAGTAAATATGAAAGCTTATTAAAGGAGATATATTCGCGATTTTGGACAGCGAATTATTCTTTAAGTTAAATGCTGTAATAATAAAGAGTTTGGTCGGGAATTATATCCATGATTTTGGACAGTGGATAATCCTTTAATTTATGGTGTAGAAGTATTGAATTTGAATAAGAGAAGTATATTCACGATTTTGGACAGTGAATAATATATTGAATAAAATAATATGCCTTGCAAAGTGAATAACCTTTTGAATTAAATAAACGTTTTGGAAGTGATATTTTAAATGGATTTAAAATGGTTTAAAGATGTTTTAAAATGTACTAAGGATCGAAACCATAGATATCAACATTCATTGTTGAAATAGTCGTTTTCAAGAAATAAGGAATGATGGACTATAACACTGTTATTATAGTAAATGATTTTCAAATGGAAATGTTTTTGTATAGTATTGGGATTTATATATCTATCTCATTATCGAATCCCTGTACTATTGATTTTGGGTTGTCATAACGATGTTTTACGCAATATTCGTTTTGACCCAAAATAAAGATGTTTAAAAGAATCTTTTCCTTAAAGAATAAAATATAAGCTCAATTGTGATTTAAGTATATGTAATATTTTTTAAGTGTTGAAAATAAATAGAATTGGGAATTACTTATCATTAAATAAGTCTTTGGAAATATTTTCCAATATAGAAAGTTGAAATGTTTTGAGAATATCTATTTTTAAAGATAATTTGAAGTGAACATTTGGCAAGTAATTTAATTAATGAAATATTAATTAAAAGGGCCCAGTGGTTGTTATGGTGCTAAATATTTGTTTGTTTGTTTTGATAGTTAAATAACCGACTATCGAACATTAGCCAAATTTTAGTTTCTCGACTTGATGTGAAAACTATTTAGTCGTACACTTAGTACGTAGCCATCTGTGTAGGCTTGATTATCATTTGTGTTGAGGATGTTGATACGTATAGTGCGGTGTATTACTCCAATCTATCGAGTTCCTTCTTGGCTGAAGGATAGCAAGGTGAAAGTTGGAGATGTGATATATCTATGAGACTTAGTTTATGCGTGAGGTTGAGAAACGCTTTTGCGTTGTTTGTGCAAAGAGACTAGGATTAGATTTACCTGAAAACCACTTTGGACCAATGTATATGCGACGATTGTGCAGGTTGCTTATGCTGATATTGTAATTCCGAAGTTTCATACTTGGGGAATTCTTGTAGATCGTTTGGGGTTAAAGTCCCAATATACATCCAGTAGCAGTGGTCTCTTCATTATGAAATATCTAATGCAAGTACTATTCGCTACTAATCCTAGGGATTTCCCGACAGGATGTGGTAGGAAAGTACCTTCGGTTTGTCCGGCTCCTGGACAACTTGTATGGATGTTTTTCTGACATTGCATTTCTAACGATTACGTTCATTGCTTTTTACAAACGTACATCGGTGGTGCCGGAGAAGGCAACTTCTCTTAGCTTAACACCCTCCTTGAGACATAGAGCTTAAGGGTTGTATTTTTGTGGAAGGCAATTAGTAGTCGATGGAAATGGCCATGTGGCATTCTAAGTGATGTGATTGTGCTTTATGAAAGGTAATCATTACCTCGTCAGGCCTCGTCAACCAGAAATGACCAAAACAGGGTAAGATGCAGCAGGGCTAAGTGGGTCATTCCCAAGTAGGATATGATCATCCTCTTCTAGATATATCTTTGCATGCTATGACGTCGTGTATCTGATTATTGTGGTTATTATGCTAGAGGGCCCTCGGTAAAGGTCGGCAACGACCGGAGGATGACATATTCGGTACCATCTAGTTATAGAGGTGGCACAGTCCTGTGTTGGTAGAGAAACTTTGTGATGGTTTCTCGGTACATTCTTCTAGAGATGTACTGCCGGAAGGTAGTCACTTCACCTGGTCATTTGGATAGAAATCCAAACTCCACTACGTTCTTGCCATTTTGATTGTATTATCCAATTGGGTTATATGCTGCAATTTAATCAATGTAACAATTTCAGCTATGATTAATATTATTTGTATATAGTAGACACTACTATAATATAGGAGGATTTGATATGATATGTTTTAGTTATCGTAAGGTAAAAACATGTTCGTATTTATGTATGGACTTGTCTTACGAGATACTTTTGTTTTGAAAACTAAGGAAAAGTTTGGTAATTTAATAAATTCAGTTGAGTGTGTTTCTCACGCTGTTTTACCAGACTGATCCGAGCGTTCTTCCCTTTCAATGCTCGGGTCAGACCGAGTATATGTACATGTTTAGATTTGGTGCTTTTGGAGCTTCAGCAGGAGAGCTGGAGATCTTCATTTTCGTATACACATACTTGTTTTGATTATCTGATATGCTTTGTTTGTTGTTATATATTATCAGCAATTGTGAGGATAATTTATTGTAACTGTTCAAGCTGATAACTATTGATTGATTGTTGAACTTTGATTTATGTATATATATAGTTTCTTTTTTGTAAAGATCATCGATATGATATTATATATTTTCCGCTGCGATATGAGATTCTATATTGTTCTTTTTGGTTCTATCTTCTCTCATTCTTTTCTTCTCTTCTTCTCTCTTCTTTTCTTTCTCTTGACTTTCTATCAGTCTTTGCTTTTTGGGTTGGAAATGTGTGGATTATTGTCGATTCAAAGGGTACAGATTTTCGGGTCGTCACATTTAGTTACTTAAATATATTTGAATTATTTTTTATGTTTGACAGAACTTAAGTGATTTAATTTCTATAATATCCTTTTTCATTAGATTCACTAGGATTGGAGATTTAAATTGATTCACTTACAACTGATAATTGATTAATTTTTTATCCAATTTGTTTTGTTTCAAATTAAATTCAGTATCAATTTTTAATATTTTTTTTGTTATCAAATTCTATTTTTCATTATCTTATAAAATGCCTTATAACTTACCTAAGATTTAAAATTATAATTTTAACATTTTTCAACTAGGTCCCTGTGTTCGACATGCATACTGCACACCTGTGCACTTGCAGTAATTTATAATAGTTTGTACTTTTCTAATTCAATAGAAAAGAAGCAAACATTATGAAAGATAATAAGATGTTTTAAGTAAGATTATTATTTTGACATAAGATAACAATATAATTTTTTTCAAAAGTAAATTGGCACAAATTACTATTTTTGATTAAATACTAATGTTTTGAGACATTTAAATTAATAATTTGATAATGAATAATTTTTGAAGTATATTTTCTTTTTGAGAAATTATCGTTTTAAGATAATATAAATATGTTGTTTTTATAATAAACAATAATAAGATGGTTTTATACTTAAGTGGACTTAATAGGTGTGGGTATGCTATTTTGATTGTTGCGGATATGTATTAATTGTTTATTGGAGTTATCGTATATGTTTATAGTGTTGAAATAAAATAGCAGCAGTATGTGTTATGTGATGTTTTCCCAATATTACTACATGGACATTGTGTAATTTATTATGTTTTATTATTTGTCGATGCTATTAATGTTTATGTTACTAATATAGTAGTTAGTGCACATTTAATAAGTTTGATATTGTCTTGGTAATATTGATTGATTAGTACACATTGTTGAATTATACTTGCGTTTATGATATAATGTTGTGTTTCTAATGATGGGTAATTAGTGCAAATACAATGATATTTGTTGTTGATTTATTTGGTGTTTGAGGTTAACATTGACCGTTGGTAAATTTGTGTGATATTTACTCATTTTAATGGTTGTGTGCATTCCTATAGTTATTATTACCTCATATTTATGATGATTGATTATGATGACATGGTATGATATGTTGTTTTCTTCATATACTATTTTTATACATACTAGTGTTATGTGCTAACAAGTATTTTATGAAGGATAAAGCAGAAAACAAAACTATGTTTGCTTCATCCGAAAGGGTACGTAGGTAGTCTTTTCCCATGCAATAACCAGTAGATCCTCTAAGTTTGGTTGTAGTGTGCAGGTTAAGTCACCGTCCAAAAATAATTAATTAATTTTTTCCTTTTTCTCCTTATATGCCTGTATTATTGAAGCTTACAGGTGAAGTCAAAGGAAGGTAAATAAATCTGGATCTAATATATATCTTTATGGCTTATTTAATATATGCCTCCCATATTACAGTTGTATAGTTTGAAAATCTTGAAATGATTGATGTATAAGTAGATGTAGATGTTTTACTTGTTGTATTAGAGCTTGTACGTAATCTACTTCTTTGGAAACTCTATATATTTTTATTTCTAAACAATCATTAAATTAATAAGAATTTGTTAAAGAATTATTTTGTTCTTTTAAAAAATCAATTTCTTTAGTTGAATCTAACTTTTCTTAGTAAAGAATTTCCATTCCATTTTCCAAGCTAGATATTTTAGAAGAAATTCTTTCTTCTTGCATTACTTTTACTAAAACTTGTTTTTCAATTTTTAATCATATTAGTTTGAGTCTCACATCTACTTAATTTCACAAAAGATTCTCCGTGAATCTTTCTAAAATCTTTATATTTTTCGACTTAATTTCAATAAATGTTTTCACAAAATTCAATAATTTGAGCATAAGTAAATTAAGAGATTACCATGTAATCTTCATCATGCGTGGTTGTGGTTTTTTTAATCATGAGAGGACATGTGGCAAGGATACTTAAAATTGTTTCTATTACTCTCCACCTAATTATAGATCTTTTTATGGCAATTATTCCAAGATTTTTATGCAATCTCCTAAATACCATACTCTAATACAAAATGAGAGGAGTGGCATTACGGGGATCGAATAGGCCTATGTATATTAAAATGGATCATAATAATATGTAATATATAAGTAGTGGAAAAATAAATCACAATCAATTTTATCCATGTTTAGGCTGCTTCCTCATCCTGTCCTATAACTTAGCATAATTTCTCTATCAAACCCTCTTTCAAACCTGAGGAATAGGCGTACACAATTAGACTTCTTTAAACTTTCTAGTCAATCCATCATCCAAACAACTTGCCTCTTGATTGAACAATTTCTCAAATTTCCTACACAAATGTTCTCTTGATTAACCGTCGTATTGGGTTTCCTATACTATCGGCAAATTAGACATAAATATAGACAACTTTTCTCCAATGCAACTTCATATAGATAAAAGATTTAGCTACAACATATCTCTTGAACATAGATAGTCTTTTGAGTACATAGTGTCTTATAATGATCAAAAGTAGTGTAATCGTGTTCTTGTAAAGGTGTAGGTTGTCAGTAGACTAAAACAAATTGAATTAGACTGGTAAAAGAATGATCAAGAGAATAATTTTGATAAGAATATTAGATGAGAGCATAAGAGCATAGTTTGCAAATAATTTAATGAAATAATTAAGGGGGGTTTTAAGGCCTCTATAGAGTTGATATGGTGTGTTAAAATATGAAAAAGCGCTTTAACATATTGATACTATTTATTCCCACCTAAACACTTACTAGATCTACTTACAGGAAATTATTGTGAAGGACAAAATTTCACAGCTTTTTAGCCTCAAGGACAGACCTTCAATATTTTATTCTGAAGGACAACTTTCTGTAGGTATCAATTGTTAGTTATTGATAGCATTTTTTAGCTATCAATTTGTAGTTATCGGTAGCAGTTTTTAGTATCAGTTTTAGCTCGGTAGCAGTTTTGTTGTCTTTATAAATAATTTTTAGAAGAATATTTGTCCTTGTGGTAAAAATATTGAGGTCGTGTCCTTGAGGCAAAAAATATACAAATCTTTGTCCTTTAAATTAATTCCCCCCTCTACTTAAACATTTAATAAAATTAAATTACAACACTTACTTCAAGACCCAACTTTAAATCTTAAAGAGGTTTTGGAAGTAAACACAAACAATTATGCGTAATTGGATGTTGTAGAAACAGAATGAGATGTATTCCTCAAATACAATTATTTTCTATCATACTAACATTAGTGTTAGAAAAAATGGGATGAACAACTTAAGTAAAAATATTTTATCAATTTCAAATTATGAGTTAATGAGTTATAAGATATTTAGTTATACCTAGAATATGCATGTAAATCAATATTTTTGTAATCTAATTAATATTCTAGCAAAAGGATAATTATAACTAATTATTTGACTATATCATATTGTTTCCTACTATAATTGGTTTCATCGATCTTTTTTGATTTCTAGTAGAAATAGCAACAAAAACAATAATGACTGGATATTTTTGATCGAACTAGTAATGAAGTTTCTCTACTATATTCTACCAAAGCACCAAAATTGAGCTACAAATTATTGTTTACTATATAAATCTTAGCTAGGGTTACACAATTTACAAAACAAAATGAAAATTTTACTTATAATTAAAGGCAATAGTAACTTACTCGTAACCAAATAAGTTGAATGCATATGTATCGATGAGCATAAGATAAAAATAGATTGCCTATGGAGATATTGGATGGAGAAATTTTTGATCCATTGTCTAAAGAGAGAAAGAGAAAGAGAAAGAGAGAAGAAGTTGAGTTATAATCTTGAGAAAGTAAAAAATAGAAGAAGTGTAGGTGTGTGGGTGTAGTATTTAATTAGGTGAGAGGATAAACATGTAAGAGAATGTGTTTAAATTAGTTAAACAGTATCACCTATTAGAAAATATACCATGAAGAGATACTAAAGATGGAATTTGAATGAAGAATATCAACCTTTTAGATTTATACCCATTAAAAGCCACCAGTAGACCGATGGCATAAGGATTTGTGTACTAGTTAGAAAAATCTAGAAAAAATGTTTAACTGTGTAAAAAAGAGTCATCACTCTTCATAAAAAAATTTGGTCAAATATTAAATTTTACATTTTCATATATTTTCTACAAGACAATTTGTTATTATTTTACAAATATTATTTCATAAAAAATATATCTTCAAAAACGAGTTATGTTTTTTGAAATAAAATGAATACAACATTAAGTATAAAATATCTGCAAAAAAGATACGATTCAAAATATTAAAACTGAAAGTTTCAGAAAATCAAGTAAACACTCGAAATCACTAAAATTTATATTTTTTAGAAAGAGCTTTTATATAAAAGGTGCTTCCTAAAAATTCATAAAAATTTCTAAAAAATTCCATAAAAGATCATTGAGATGTAATATGTTGTGCACTATTAGTTACTTTTGACAAAACTAAAACTCACTTGTAAAATTGCACTCAATTTGATGGCTCTTTTTTAGCTTGTATATGTTTTGTTCGACTTCATATCATGTCTTTGTCTTTATCTATGTATTGCTTATCGACTTTCCCACTTTGCATATACGTCACGTAAAACTTGTTAAACATGTCAGTAGTGTTTTCTGTGAAGTTGTTATCATCAAAACACCCAAAGTCCAGCACTTAATTACTTCGGTTGATATATCCATGTGACCATCTATCTTATCTCATATGTTATTACTCATGGCTATTGGAAGCATCAAAGGTTTACGTATTGATATTTATTTGATAACTACAGAATGACTCACTTAATAGTTTTCTACTGGTTAATAAAACCAAGGTCAAATAGAAAATATCAAAGTGAAAAAAGTACACGGTTCTCTTGACTTGAGAATACTGTTGAACATCAATGTGGACACTCCTCTTTGATTATAGTTAAACTATGGTACAAAATCCATCTAATGACTATAGTTGGGGCCGAGTTGAATCATTGAAAGTGAAACACTATTGATAAAGAATTTATCTCCTTGGTTATACAAGGTTAATATCATGGTTGAGTTTAGTAAACTCAAAGTCTAAGTCTTTGGCCATTACAGTTCAGTTAATAATTATTATTACTTAACCAAGGACTATACAAATTAAATGTGCATGATATTGAAATTGTGACCAATACCAAATTCCAAAAGTCCTAATGTAATATTATTTTGGCGAAGAGAATTGGTGTAAATAATTGTCACTATTGAGAACTGCTTAAAATAAGTAAATTGGATATTACCAAAACTATCCAATTGATAAATTTGGTCAAATTGTCACAGCAATAGATAAGGGGACGTGCGAACGTTAATATTAGAATTGTTTGATTTTAACTGCTAACTGGATTTACACTTATTAGGTACATAACCATAATGTTGAATACTCCGACTTAATTAAATTATAATTGTTCTAATTTAATTAAATTAATTAACATCTATGAAGTATCAATTATGAAATTTAATTTAATTTATGTTAATCAATAATGAAAATAGTACGTACATAAATATTGTAACGACCCAGAATTTTTATTAATTTAAATTTGAATATTTAATTAATTTTAAATATTTATAAGTGAATTTTTAAGTCAAATAAATTTTTATTTGATTTATTAGATTTAATTGGATAATTAAATCGATAATTTAATATGTTAAATTATGGAAATAATTGAAAATAGAGTTAAATATGATTGAAAATGATTTGTAAAATTTTATTTTATCATATTGAAGTTAGAATGATATTTTAGAACTTTTAAAATCGAATTAAAAGTAAATTTGTGAAAATTGAATATTTTAATATTTAATAATCGACTGTAAAATAGCCAATTTTTGAACAGTCTCAGAATTGAACGAAACCAGTTCCATTGGATCCGTAATAGTTAGTTATTACCGGATTTCAATTTTCGTGTCAATCGGAGTTATCATTTGATCGTGGCAGCTCGAAACGCATCGAATCGTTTTTAATTTAAATTTGGCGAGTCAAAATAGCCATTTTTCAAAAAGTCTCGGAATTCGACGAAACCAGTTTCATCGGATCCGTAATGTGATATTATTATAAGGTTTCAAATTTCAAGTCAATTGGATTTACCGTTTGTCCGGTACAAATTAAAACGCCTAGAAATCGATTTAAATCGGTTTAATTCAAATTGAACGTTTTCAGCCATAACTCGCACATACTTCCGAATTAGCTTCCGAAACCTGTTCCATTGTGTCCGGAACGCGGGATAAACCCTAGGTACGCTGGTTACGGCGTCTAAATCGGAGTTCGGAATTTCCGGGTGAATAGTGTCGAACGGTTCCTTATAAATAGCACCCCCCCACTTGAAAAAAAAAAAGAAATTAAACCCTAATTTTATTTGCAGCCGCCACTATTAGAATGTAAGGCTGAAAATCCATCTCCTTCATCTCTCAATCTCTCCCAATCTACAAGGAATTAGAAGAAGTGTTCAACACGAAAAAGGTAGAGCATGAAGAGAGCTTGAAATCCATACGGATATGATCGGGAATGGAGTAACGATGGCGGAGCAAATGGTGGCCGTGCGTGGGCTGTAGGGGGACGTGCGCGCGTGCCTATGGGTGGCCGAACTTCCAATGGTGGCTGGTGGTGGTAGCTTGCTTCGAGAGTTTCGCGTTGGCGTTGGTGTGATCGAGTTTCGTTGTGTATAGAGGGAGTATTATTTAACCCTAATTTGATGGAGTGGGTTCGGCCTCAAATTTGGAACCTGGAGATGTACGTGAGTGGGGAAGAAAAGGGAGGGGCCGTTGGATCTGGATCTGGTGGCTAGGATTTGCTGTGGGTTTAAATTTTTTTAAGTTAGTTATAAATTGTTTATATAAAACGTGTACAATCTTGTAAAATTCATATCTTTTTCATACGAGGTCGAAAAAATGCAAACTCAGTTGCGTTGGAATCGTATGGACGAGCACTACGCGATGGAGTTGGTTTGGAGTCGTTTGGAGTTAGTGAGAATTTTGGGTAAAATTAAACGCGCGTTTAATTTTATTCGAAATAAATCGCTAAAACGGAAATTAAAACCAAGGTGAGAATTTCTCACTCAATCGAATAGATTTCGATTTTATTTTTAATAGTTAGATTTAAAATATTTGAATGCATGTTTGAATGATGACTGTAAATTATTGATTGTTAAAATAGACATTATGCGCCGTTAGTAAGCGGATGTTATTTAATATAAACATATACCGCGAATATTTCATAAACAGTGAAATTGGTATTATATATAATATCAATATATATATATATTGGCATATGTATATATTGCAGTTGATTGATTTCCCGCATTTTTTGTTTAGCGGATGAGACCCTATTACGCCGTTATTAAGCGGATAATATTTATTAAAAACATGTACCGCGATAATTTCGTACTGGAGCGAAATTGGTATTGTGCTAATGTTTTTGGATGCAGGAAACAGGTTGGAGGGATCCAACTGGATTCCTCAACAGTATTTATTTAATTTCAGATATTTTGATATTTGATGGATTATCATATCGATATATGATATCGTTGTTAGTCGTGATTGACTATTTGGTGTGTAGCATCATTGGACCCAGATTTTGGGATTTTAAAATGATTTTAAAAGTGATTTTGAAAATATACTATATTTTTGGAATTGATCCATTATAAATAAATAAACGTTATAATTTTTAAAGTTATAAAAATTATGGTTTTTGTGAAATATAGTTAAAAAGCTGATTTTTAGAAATACGATTAAAAGTCGATTTTTGAGAAATATGAACTAATGATTTTATAAGATAATTTAGATTGGATTTTTGAATATATGATAAAAGTTTAAATATAGGATTTATAAAATTTGATTATTTTATAAATCGAAATGATGAAATTATAAAGGAAATTAAAAGATGTTTTAAAGAATAATATTAATTGATTTATATTAAGAGATTTATAAACGGATATTTATAAATCGAAATATTGACATTTTAAAACGAGTCTTTATAAGTGTTTGAATGAAGTGAAAATGAAATTCATTAATGAATGAAATTTATAGAATTATATAACGGTGAAGTTATAAATGGAATTTTATAAACAATAGGTTTATAAAATTTGTAAAGTTCAAAGGAACGATTTTTGCAAATAAATAAATTATAAGTGTTTGACTTATAATTTGGACTTTTGGTTTATAATTAAGATTATAAATCGAATAGGTAAATAAAGAAGATTTATAAAGGAAGTTGTTATGAAATAAATGGAAATGGAATTTATAAACGTTGTTTTATAAATTCGCAAACGACTTATTTTGATAAGTTAATTGTTATAACTTATAAATGGAGTTATATTCACGTTTTTAGACAGTGAATAATCCTTTAAAATAAAATGAATAGAAAGGATGAAATTTGTTAATGAAGTATATTCACGTTTTTGAATAGTGAATAATACGTTAAAGAAAATGTATTGAATGTGAATGTTTTAAATAGAATTAAAACGATTTAACGATGTTTTAATTGTGTTGAGATTCGAAATCATAGATTTCAACATTTATTGTTGAAATAGACGTTTTCGAGAAATAAAAGGAAATGGTGGACTATAACACTGTTGTTATAGTAAATGATTTCCGAAAGGAAATGGGTTGTATAGTATTGGGATTTATATATCTATTTAATTTCGAATCCCTATACTAGTGATTTTGGGACGTGTAACGATGTTTTACGCAACATTCGTTTTGGCCCAAATAAAAATGTTTAAGAGAATGATTTCCCTTAAAGAATGAATAATATACTTAATTCGATTTAAGTATATTGAATATTTTCAAAGGTTGAAAAAAAAAAAGATTTGTCGATTACTTATTTTTGATAAGTATGGAAATGTTTTCCAATATGAAGTGAATAATTAGAATTTATCTTTTTGAAGATAAATTGAAATGAATTATTGAAATCGAATATGCATGGATATTTTGAAATATAAATTCATTATGGAATTTATATGTGAAAAGTGGAATTTGTTTGAAAATAAATATTGATTTATTTTTGAAGTGTTGAAATTATATATCTTATAAAGATATTTTGGAAAATAAATAATTTGGAAAATTATTTGGAATCTGGTGATGTATGCATATCAATTGATAGTTCAATAGCCGACTATCAATATTTCCCTTTGATTGGGTATTTGATATGATTGTTTGAATTTGAATGCACACTTATTTTTGAATAAGCGCTCACTATTCGGGTTAACCGGGAAAGGACCATGGGGTCGTATAACCCATTCCGAATATGTGATACGACGTGAATTGCATTTGAAGATCGGTGTTGAAGACCGGTATTTGCGAGAGCGATAGGATGACCTATCGATTGTCTCTGCACTGGGTCGCTCCTGGTATAGAGATTCCATAAGTGATGGGAAATCCGATCAGGATTGTGAATATCCGGATTGCAAGGACTTCTTTGTAAGTGCCTTCGGTTTTGTTCGAGCCCGGAACAAACTTGTATGGATTGTATGCCTGACATTACAATTTGAGATATAAAGCCGATTTCTTTCAAATATATTTCTGTTGGTGGCGGAGAATTTATTCTTTGCTTAACACCCTTCTTTGAGACGTACGAGCTCAAAGGTTATATAGTTGAAGTTATCAGCGATATATTCCCAGTTTGGTAATGTGACATGCTGAGTGATGCTGAAATGATCATCGTGTTGATTATTTGTGATAGGATCATTTATTTGATCGTCTATCTTAGTGATCATTGTGTTGATCATTTGTTGACCCAAAGCATAGCTTTTGTATAAAGTATGTTTTTGTGGACGTGAATTCGTCGAGCCTCACATCCCGGTAATGGTCAAAACAGGAATGATGCGGCAAGGTTATGAGGGGTAGCTCCCTTTAGGGTATGTGCATTTCCTTCTGGAAAGGGTGGTATCATGGTATGGAGCCCAGATACTTACTCATGTTGAAACACTATATTTTATTACTGTGTGGTGTTGTTGGTGACGAGCGCTCGGTTAAAGGTCCGATGGGACCGGGGAATGCCATATTCGTGTAGTAGTTACCTAGTGATAAAGGTAACCCGGCCTTGTGTTGGCAGAGAGCTGGTTAAGTTCTCGGGACGTCCAGCCAGAGGCGATCCCATGTGGCAGTAGGAAGTTCCTTAGCCTGACCATTTGTTGGAAATCCAATTCCCAATGCGAAACTTGTACGGTATTAGTTGTAGAACCTGCCATTCACTTATGGTGGTCACCACTGTTTGGATGGTAGCTATAGTAGGCATAGTTCGAAATGTCTATGTTGGCTAAGATTTATATTCTACTTTCGAAATGAATTTTTCTCTACACTATGCACTAGTAATAATATCAAATGTTATTTTAAATGCGTATCAAGCATCTTTGACTATCATAAGGA
The DNA here is from genome assembly GCA_030765085.1 of Allium cepa. Lineage (NCBI taxonomy): Eukaryota > Viridiplantae > Streptophyta > Magnoliopsida > Asparagales > Amaryllidaceae > Allium > Allium cepa. The sequence continues at coordinate 222,888,318 of CM060945.1, forward strand.
GAAATCTCCTCCGATTCTGCGTTTGCATTGTGTGTGTGTGCGGGAGGCCTTATGGTAGTCTCATTTTTAAAAGCATTGCGAATTGAATAAAAAAAAATATATTCCTATTTTGATTTTAAAGTTAAATAAACTGTTTTGAGTTCTCACACCAGTCACATGACTGACTCGGAGTTTATTGTTTTCCTTCCTAAACTCTGGGTGCCCACCCAATTTCCACACAGGCAGTTAAGAGTTAGGTTTATCAGGATATTCTGGATATTCTGGAGTTGCTGGAGGCAAGCTGGATGGCATGGCGTATTACTAGTATATAGTATTTCTTTTTCCGCTGCACTGTTTGTTGATGTTGTATGTTGTTGTACACTCTGATGATATGATGTAATGAAATGAAATGTAATGTAATAACTGATATAGTTCTTTGTTTAAAGATTATTCATTTATTATTATATGTTGTTCCGCTGCGAATTTTGAGATTCTGTTGTTGTTCTGTTGTTTCCTTTCTGTCCGTTCTATTATTAACATGCTTCTATCTTCTATTTTCAAATTCTCTATTTTCTTTTCTGTCTTTTGTTTTCTTTTTCCTCTATTCTCTTTTTCTTTCTTTTTCTTCTATTTTTAAAATTTTCTATCTTCTTGTTTCTTCTTTTTCTCTCTTCTTCTCTTTTCTTTTCTTAAATTCTTTTTAAAACCCATAACATCTCGGTTTTCGGCCTTTGATTTCTCGGCAGTCGATAAAGTGAGTATCGATGTCGAATTTTCGAAGAACGAAAATCTCAGACGTTACATTTGGTATCAGAGCTGATGGTTAAGCGACAACCATGGTTCTGTTGGGTATTAATTCATTAGAGATAGAGTCAGCAGTACTCTAGAATGAGTTTGAGTGTAATAATAGCTATGAGTGCGTATTTGTTAGTGAATATAAAATTGTTTTATATTGTGATGATTGGTTTATTGAGTGGCATATGAACTTTCGTCAGCACAGCCTCGAAACTGAGCCGAAGGGGTTTCTAAACACTTGAATAGAACAATTCGGCACAGTATTGTTTTAAAATTGGGTGAATGAAATAATTTTACCTTGATTATATTTTATGTAAAGGAATAATTTTTCAGAATTATTAAAGTGTATGTAAGTTGATTGTTAGGTTGTTTGAATAATCTAAATAAAGAATAATTGTATAAGTAAAAGAATTATAAGAATTGAATTATAATTAAAGTGATTTACAATTGTGAAATAAACTTATATATATAAGAAGTGAAACTATATTTATGAATATGAGTTGTAAAAAGAAATGAATTTAAAGTTAAATGGAAGTATAACTTAAGAATTGTTGAATGAAGTTGATATTGGTATCAAACTAAATTAATTAAGTTAAGTGATGGATATGAACTTGAGCTATGTAATAGAATTCAACTTCGTAATTGAATTGAATGAATGGCTTGGCTGTTAATCAATTGAATGTGAATAATTGATATGAAAAGATGAATATAAGTGTTAATTCATTAAAATCTAATGTTATTGGGAGTTGAATAAATTGGAATGGAAATCAATTTAATGTTAAACCAAATTGGATGAATATAAGCAAAGGAAATTTGGTTGTAATAAATATACATTGGTTGTTATATGATTGTTGATTGATTGTATATAATTCATTAAGTGTTAATGAAATTGAAAGCTATGAAATTGAATTCAAACTTGAAGAAAATAAGTTGAATAGAATTGAATGTGAATTAGATTCAATTAGTAAATGTAAACTAATTGAATTGAAAATGAATGTTGATAAAATCCAATGTAAATAAATCAAATGTGATTTAAAGTGAAAACCAATTCATTAAATATTAATGAGAATATAAATGAATATTGTTGGTTATGGAATGTAGTTGGTTGATGGTTGAATATAATTGCATTTGCTATATTATGTAGTTGTTATGTTGCTATATGTTGTATATTGAGATTATTTGCATATGTGCATGTTCTCATGTTGTTTGTTGAGTGATTAGTAGGTGCGGATCGCGTTTGCTTCGCATTTGGAGTTCGCTTTTGCGCTATATTAGCCGCATATGCTCGCTAATAAAATATAAGGTACATATCTCGGATTAAATATCGTACTTTTACACTTTTTTCCCTTCGGGATGCCTCATTACTTGATGAGATGTATATTTGTGATATATATACTGTCATTTTTTTTTCGGATCGAGCCGCGCAAAGGAGACTATGGCGAATTTTTCCGAAAATTTAAGGCGTTAGAAAAATTTGAGAAAATTTGGAAAATTTTGAAAACTTTAAACTTTGATTTGGAATTGAAAGTTAAACAATAGTAGTTGTTTTTGAAAAGATAACTAAGTATGATTTGAAAACTTAGTAAAGATTTGTAAAAAGTTTAATTATGAATTTTGGGAAAATTAATAGATTCTGTAACTTTTCTTACTTGTAATTTCGAGGACGAAATTCTTTTAAGGGGGAAAGATTGTAACGACCCAGAATTTTTATTAATTTAAATTTGAATATTTAATTAATTTTAAATATTTATAAGTGAATTTTTAAGTCAAATAAATTTTTATTTGATTTATTAGATTTAATTGGATAATTAAATCGATAATTTAATATGTTAAATTATGGAAATAATTGAAAATAGAGTTAAATATGATTGAAAATGATTTGTAAAATTTTATTTTATCATATTGAAGTTAGAATGATATTTTAGAACTTTTAAAATCGAATTAAAAGTAAATTTGTGAAAATTGAATATTTTAATATTTAATAATCGACTGTAAAATAGCCAATTTTTGAACAGTCTCAGAATTGAACGAAACTAGTTCCATTGGATCCGTAATAGTTAGTTATTACCGGATTTCAATTTTCGTGTCAATCGGAGTTATCATTTGATCGTGGCAGCTCGAAACGCATCGAATCGTTTTTAATTTAAATTTGGCGAGTCAAAATAGCCATTTTTCAAAAAGTCTCGGAATTCGACGAAACCAGTTTCATCGGATCCGTAATGTGATATTATTGTAAGGTTTCAAATTTCAAGTCAATTGGATTTACCGTTTGTCCGGTACAAATTAAAACGCCTAGAAATCGATTTAAATCGGTTTAATTCAAATTGAACGTTTTCAGCCATAACTCGCACATACTTCCGAATTAGCTTCCGAAACCTGTTCCATTGTGTCCGGAACGCGGGATAAACCCTAGGTATGCTGGTTACGGCGTCTAAATCGGAGTTCGGAATTTCCGGGTGAATAGTGTCGAACGGTTCCTTATAAATAGCACCCCCCCACTTGAAAAAAAAAAAGAAATTAAACCCTAATTTTATTTGCAGCCGCCACTATTAGAATGTAAGGCTGAAAATCCATCTCCTTCATCTCTCAATCTCTCCCAATCTACAAGGAATTAGAAGAAGTGTTCAACACGAAAAAGGTAGAGCATGAAGAGAGCTTGAAATCCATACGGATATGATCGGGAATGGAGTAACGATGGCGGAGCAAATGGTGGCCGTGCGTGGGCTGTAGGGGGACGTGCGTGCGTGCCTATGGGTGGCCGAACTTCCAATGGTGGCTGGTGGTGGTAGCTTGCTTCGAGAGTTTCGCGTTGGCGTTGGTGTGATCGAGTTTCGTTGTGTATAGAGGGAGTATTATTTAACCCTAATTTGATGGAGTGGGTTCGGCCTCAAATTTGGAACCTGGAGATGTACGTGAGTGGGGAAGAAAAGGGAGGGGCCGTTGGATCTTGATCTGGTGGCTAGGATTTGCTGTGGGTTTAAATTTTTTTAAGTTAGTTATAAATTGTTTATATAAAACGTGTACAATCTTGTAAAATTCATATCTTTTTCATACGAGGTCGAAAAAATGCAAACTCAGTTGCGTTGGAATCGTATGGACGAGCACTACGCGATGGAGTTGGTTTGGAGTCGTTTGGAGTTAGTGAGAATTTTGGGTAAAATTAAACGCGCGTTTAATTTTATTCGAAATAAATCGCTAAAACGGAAATTAAAACCAAGGTGAGAATTTCTCACTCAATCGAATAGATTTCGATTTTATTTTTAATAGTTAGATTTAAAATATTTGAATGCATGTTTGAATGATGACTGTAAATTATTGATTGTTAAAATAGACATTATGCGCCGTTAGTAAGCGGATGTTATTTAATATAAACATATACCGCGAATATTTCATAAACAGTGAAATTGGTATTATATATAATATCAATATATATATATATATATTGGCATATGTATATATTGCAGTTGATTGATTTCCCGCATTTTTTGTTTAGCGGATGAGACCCTATTACGCCGTTATTAAGCGGATAATATTTATTAAAAACATGTACCGCGATAATTTCGTACTGGAGCGAAATTGGTATTGTGCTAATGTTTTTGGATGCAGGAAACAGGTTGGAGGGATCCAACTGGATTCCTCAACAGTATTTATTTAATTTCAGATATTTTGATATTTGATGGATTATCATATCGATATATGATATCGTTGTTAGTCGTGATTGACTATTTGGTGTGTAGCATCATTGGACCCAGATTTTGGGATTTTAAAATGATTTTAAAAGTGATTTTGAAAATATACTATATTTTTGGAATTGATCCATTATAAATAAATAAACGTTATAATTTTTAAAGTTATAAAAATTATGGTTTTTGTGAAATATAGTTAAAAAGCTGATTTTTAGAAATACGATTAAAAGTCGATTTTTGAGAAATATGAACTAATGATTTTATAAGATAATTTAGATTGGATTTTTGAATATATGATAAAAGTTTAAATATAGGATTTATAAAATTTGATTATTTTATAAATCGAAATGATGAAATTATAAAGGAAATTAAAAGATGTTTTAAAGAATAATATTAATTGATTTATATTAAGAGATTTATAAACGGATATTTATAAATCGAAATATTGACATTTTAAAACGAGTCTTTATAAGTGTTTGAATGAAGTGAAAATGAAATTCATTAATGAATGAAATTTATAGAATTATATAACGGTGAAGTTATAAATGGAATTTTATAAACAATAGGTTTATAAAATTTGTAAAGTTCAAAGGAACGATTTTTGCAAATAAATAAATTATAAGTGTTTGACTTATAATTTGGAATTTTGGTTTATAATTAAGATTATAAATCGAATAGGTAAATAAAGAAGATTTATAAAGGAAGTTGTTATGAAATAAATGGAAATGGAATTTATAAACGTTGTTTTATAAATTCGCAAACAACTTATTTTGATAAGTTAATTGTTATAACTTATAAATGGAGTTATATTCACGTTTTTAGACAGTGAATAATCCTTTAAAATAAAATGAATAGAAAGGATGAAATTTGTTAATGAAGTATATTCACGTTTTTGAATAGTGAATAATACGTTAAAGAAAATGTATTGAATGTGAATGTTTTAAATAGAATTAAAACGATTTAACGATGTTTTAATTGTGTTGAGATTCGAAATCATAGATTTCAACATTTATTGTTGAAATAGACGTTTTCGAGAAATAAAAGGAAATGGTGGACTATAACACTGTTGTTATAGTAAATGATTTCCGAAAGGAAATGGGTTGTATAGTATTGGGATTTATATATCTATTTAATTTCGAATCCCTATACTAGTGATTTTGGGACGTGTAACGATGTTTTACGCAACATTCGTTTTGGCCCAAATAAAAATGTTTAAGAGAATGATTTCCCTTAAAGAATGAATAATATACTTAATTCGATTTAAGTATATTGAATATTTTCAAAGGTTGAAAAAAAAAAAGATTTGTCGATTACTTATTTTTGATAAGTATGGAAATGTTTTCCAATATGAAGTGAATAATTAGAATTTATCTTTTTGAAGATAAATTGAAATGAATTATTGAAATCGAATATGCATGGATATTTTGAAATATAAATTCATTATGGAATTTATATGTGAAAAGTGGAATTTGTTTGAAAATAAATATTGATTTATTTTTGAAGTGTTGAAATTATATATCTTATAAAGATATTTTGGAAAATAAATAATTTGGAAAATTATTTGGAATCTGGTGATGTATGCATATCAATTGATAGTTCAATAGCCGACTATCAATATTTCCCTTTGATTGGGTATTTGATATGATTGTTTGAATTTGAATGCACACTTATTTTTGAATAAGCGCTCACTATTCGGGTTAACCGGGAAAGGACCATGGGGTCGTATAACCCATTCCGAATATGTGATACGACGTGAATTGCATTTGAAGATCGGTGTTGAAGACCGGTATTTGCGAGAGCGATAGGATGACCTATCGATTGTCTCTGCACTGGGTCGCTCCTGGTATAGAGATTCCATAAGTGATGGGAAATCCGATCAGGATTGTGAATATCCGGATTGCAAGGACTTCTTTGTAAGTGCCTTCGGTTTTGTTCGAGCCCGGAACAAACTTGTATGGATTGTATGCCTGACATTACAATTTGAGATATAAAGCCGATTTCTTTCAAATATATTTCTGTTGGTGGCGGAGAATTTATTCTTTGCTTAACACCCTTTTTTGAGACGTACGAGCTCAAAGGTTATATAGTTGAAGTTATCAGCGATATATTCCCAGTTTGGTAATGTGACATGCTGAGTGATGCTGAAATGATCATCGTGTTGATTATTTGTGATAGGATCATTTATTTGATCGTCTATCTTAGTGATCATTGTGTTGATCATTTGTTGACCCAAAGCATAGCTTTTGTATAAAGTATGTTTTTGTGGACGTGAATTCGTCGAGCCTCACATCCCGGTAATGGTCAAAACAGGAATGATGCGGCAAGGTTATGAGGGGTAGCTCCCTTTAGGGTATGTGCATTTCCTTCTGGAAAGGGTGGTATCATGGTATGGAGCCCAGATACTTACTCATGTTGAAACACTATATTTTATTACTGTGTGGTGTTGTTGGTGACGAGCGCTCGGTTAAAGGTCCGATGGGACCGGGGAATGCCATATTCGTGTAGTAGTTACCTAGTGATAAAGGTAACCCGGCCTTGTGTTGGCAGAGAGCTGGTTAAGTTCTCGGGACGTCCAGCCAGAGGCGATCCCATGTGGCAGTAGGAAGTTCCTTAGCCTGACCATTTGTTGGAAATCCAATTCCCAATACGAAACTTGTACGGTATTAGTTGTAGAACCTGCCATTCACTTATGGTGGTCACCACTGTTTGGATGGTAGCTATAGTAGGCATAGTTCGAAATGTCTATGTTGGCTAAGATTTATATTCTACTTTCGAAATGAATTTTTCTCTACACTATGCACTAGTAATAATATCAAATGTTATTTTAAATGCGTATCAAGCATCTTTGACTATCATAAGGAGAAATCTCCTCCGATTCTGCGTTTGCATTGTGTGTGTGTGCGGGAGGCCTTATGGTAGTCTCATTTTTAAAAGCATTGCGAATTGAATAAAAAAAAATATATTCCTATTTTGATTTTAAAGTTAAATAAACTGTTTTGAGTTCTCACACCAGTCACATGACTGACTCGGAGTTTATTGTTTTCCTTCCTAAACTCTGGGTGCCCACCCAATTTCCACACGGGCAGTTAAGAGTTAGGTTTATCAGGATATTCTGGATATTCTGGAGTTGCTGGAGGCAAGCTGGATGGCATGGCGTATTACTAGTATATAGTATTTCTTTTTCCGCTGCACTGTTTGTTGATGTTGTATGTTGTTGTACACTCTGATGATATGATGTAATGAAATGAAATGTAATGTAATAACTGATATAGTTCTTTGTTTAAAGATTATTCATTTATTATTATATGTTGTTCCGCTGCGAATTTTGAGATTCTGTTGTTGTTCTGTTGTTTCCTTTCTGTCCGTTCTATTATTAAAATGCTTCTATCTTCTATTTTCAAATTCTCTATTTTCTTTTCTGTCTTTTGTTTTCTTTTTCTTCTATTCTCTTTTTCTTTCTATTTCTTCTATTTTTAAAATTTTCTATCTTCTTGTTTCTTCTTTTTCTCTCTTCTTCTCTTTTCTTTTCTTAAATTCTTTTTAAAACCCATAACATCTCGGTTTTCGGCCTTTGATTTCTCGACAGTCGATAAATTGAGTATCGATGTCGAATTTTCGAAGAACGAAAATCTCAGACGTTACAAATATATACACACGTACTGATAAACGGTATCGAGGTATATTTGATTATATGGTTTGAAGTGAAATGGAAGCTCATGGGACCCATGGTTTGATCGGCCAAAACTAGAGGGAATGAGGGGGATATATTGATATTTTTGGGTTTGAGTTTGTGGAGAAAAGGATGGATCTAGCTCCACTATTTCCTCTCTCCCCTTTGTCTTATTTAAACACATTGCCTATCACTTTCTACATTTGATTTTGCATTCTCCACTCTGTAACGACTCGTAATTTTATCACTTTGAATAGCAATAGTTAATTAATTTTAAACATTCAATTGATTGTTTTAAAGGATAAATAATCCATTTTAATTATTATATAATGATAATACGTGAATCGTAATGGTTTTATAAATATATATAAACTTGTTTTATATAGATATACAAACTCCGTCGAATTTTGATGGATCGACGCCGTATTTTTATAAAGGGATTTGATATTACTTAAAGTAGTTTTATAACTTAAATAATCTTGTTTTAATTATTTAAAGATGATAAGAAATTTATTTGTTTTGTTTACATAAATAAATAATTTGATTAAAAACCGAAAATATGACCGGAATTTGGATCTTGGAATCTCAACGGTTTGACAAACATTAATCATTTTAAGTTTTACAACATTATTTATACATGTACACACACATATATGTATACATAATTAGTCACATCAAGGGTTTGTAAATATCTAAATATATATATATACATAATCTTCCCTATATGTATACAAATGCAAACTAACCCATAAGCCTCAAAATGAAAATTCACCATCAGTCAATCAAGAGAAGACAAGCAATTAGAGAGCGGAGTGGGTTCAGCTGAAAGTTAAGGAGGTGGAGGGGGTATTTTGGTAATTTCATGCACAAGGATTTCTACCCTGTAAATAGACATGCATACCCTCTTCCTTTCTTCACAAATTCACTTCACTTCTCTCCATCTTCTTCTTCTTTACCTTGAGCTCTCTAATATTTTTTCTTTGATGGCTTCCTAAATAGTATAAATATTTCAATACTGCTTCAAAGTTCTGCTAAAATTGTTTCCATATACATATAATAAAAAATCACTTCAAAAAGTTAGCCAAACCCCACCTCTTCCTCACCAAAGTACATTGACCACACAACCACCATCTCAGGCCAAGCTTCCACCTCCAAAAAAGCTTGGTCGAGCATCACTAATGTCTAGTGGCAAGTTTCATAAGCTTCGGTGCAGAGAAAGGGATCATTTCATCGATTAGAAAAACACTTAGAGTCGGATAGCATGAAAGTGAGAACACGCTTTTAACTTGGTTTATTTTAGTTATAATATATATATATATATATATATATATATATGATTGGTGATATGATTGGTTCTATGATTGTTTAATATGTTTGGATGATGATAGGTTGAAGACTAGTTTCTTGCAACAAGTATATAATAGCTTGGTTGTGATAAAGTAGGAGTAAAACCATATGTGTTGAGAAGTGATGGCTATTTGAACTAAAGAAAACTATCTTGTGAAAACTCCATGTTATGACCAACATAATATGTGTATAAGATAGCTTAAGCCTCTCTTTAGATCTTTAACCAAAAAGGAATGTTTTTGAAAGATTTGGAATTTGTTGTAAAAGGAAAAAATTAGGAAAAAAAAATTGTTTTTTGCAATTATTTGGGAAAAAATAAAATCTATGGTTTGATTTTGAAAAATAATAGTTTAAGAGGTGGAAAATAATATAAAAATATCATACGGTTTTGTATAAAAGAATTTGGAACTAAAAGAAGATGGGAATTGAATATTATAATAATATAATATTAAAGATATGGAATAAAGTGAAAATGAGATTTAATAAAGTAAAATACTGAAAAATTGGTTTGTTATAGTTTAATATGGTATTAAAATGATTTAAAAGTGCTTCGGACAAGTTTTATGAAACTTGATTAAGATATGAAAAATAAGCTGTCGCATTTCGGCAGTTCGCGATTTTGCGGCCTGAAAAATCAAACGGATGCATAGGGTAAAATATAAGTCGAAACGCTTTGAAAAAGAATTTTCCGGACCCTTGTGATTATAGTTTTCAAATGAAAATTAAAAATCAAGATTCCATTTAGTATGTTTGAAATATCTCCAAATCAACCTTTTAAAATCATCTTATTTTGGCAGTTCGTAAAATATTATTTTCAACTCTTTAAAATGGACGTTTTAAATCTTTAAAAATATGAAATAAATTTCATAAATATATCAAAATGCTTTAAAAGGGATTTTATTTATAAAAATTGGCATATATATAATAAAATTGGTATTTTCATGTAAAAATCTTTAAAATCACCATTCACCGACAATTTCGCAATGAAATTCGATAACGTTGAATAAATGATTTGAACTTGGGTTTTCTTCCCGAATCATTTTGAAATGTCTTCAAACGATAAATAAAATACTTTTAAAATTTTAGATTTAGTCAAATAACTGACCGCCTTATAGGTGACAAAGAGATAGTCTTTACGCTGGATTTTAGGAAACCGGTTGCTTGCTCCCTTTAGCTATCGAGATTGATCCGATGGAGGAGATAGTTCATTTTATTTACTCGAAATAGCATTTCATTAAGACCAAAGAAAAGAGATTTGGAGTTTTCCAAAAAGGTTAAATAAGTTTTAAAACAAGATTTTGATGGTAAAGAGAACATTCTGGTTAAACTCTATATTAAATTCCAAGGAGGAAACTTGTACTATCCATGTGAATTTAAAAGGAGATTTCACCATTATTCTGTGAATAGTATAGGTTGAATAGGGAAATTAGTATTGAGTATGATTACTCTAAAATCCGTGAATCCTTTTTACTCAATACTAAGTGATTTGGGTTACAATAAACGATGTCTTAAAAAACGTTATTTTGACCTAATTAAACTTGTTTCGAAAAAAGAACTCTTTATTAATTATAATAATAATAGAATATGAAAATATTTTCCCTAAGTAGTTAAAAGGAAATGATTTGGTAATTTCGAAGTTAAAAATAGTTTTAATAATTCTATATATCCCAAAATAGAAATGGTTCAAAGACATATATCTCTAAAAGATATTTTATTGGATAAAAAGATATCTTTAAAGTTAAATAATATCTTAAGTAAAAGAAGAAAATATGATTTAACCAAAGAGGCTAAACATTTATGTATACACATATACACATCTTTATATCGATAACTGGTTCAAAGAGATTGGGATCGAATTTAGGTGATTCCTATCCGAAAAGTACTTCGAACCAATATACGCATTTGAAAATGAAGACATGTTGAAAACAATAATTTTAAAGATGGAGATCTTTATAATGTAGGGCAGTTTGCTACTAGCATCTTGATTCCTAAATTATATACATATGGTAGCAGTTGTACCTTCATTTTGAAATCTTCAATACAAGGACTACTCTTTGCTAATCCTAAGTGTGATTCCCCAAAAGGATGTAGTAGGAGTACCCTTAGTTTGTCCTATTCTTGGACAACTTATATGGATGAATGTCTGACATTTTATTTCTAAGACCATGTACATTGATTTTTACAAATGTACATCTATTTGGTGGTGTAGGGGCAATACCTCTTATACTTTACTCTTCTTTGAGGCATATGAACTCGAGGGTTGTATTTTGTGGAAACCAATTACTGTATCATCAAAAATGGAAATGTGGCATTCAAAGTTGGATTTGTCATATGAAAGGTAAAACGTTACCTCAAGCCTTACACATCAGTAAGGGAAAAATAAGGTAGATGCAGCAGGGCTAAGTGGGGTCGCTCAAATAAGGAGATGTTCATCACCTTTCTAGATTGCAAATTATATTTCGGGTTCGTTGTGTATCATCTCCATGGATAGGTCGTGAACGACCAGGATGATCACATTCGATACTACCTACAGTAGAGGTAGGTCAATTATGTGCTGGTAGAAGGTAGTGGGGTTGTGCCTTGGTACATTCTTCTAGATATGTACTATCGAAAGGTAGTCCCTTACCTTATCATTGTTGAAATTCCATTCTCCAACACGTACATTTACAGACTTGATCGTATACATATTACGCTAGAATTTAACCAACCTAACAATTTCGGCTATTTTAATATGTTACTTGAAAAGTGTTTTCAAAGCAATGTCATTTGACATATTAATGATTTGATAAAAATGTTTTAGTTATCATAATGTAAAAAACCCACTTCGGTGCTTATGTGCGGCATGGTCTAATGAGATATTCTTCTTTCCAATGGTTTTATTTGACATCAAAGTTGAACTATGACACAGTCATATATATTTACAATTCATGTCTCATGCTAGTTTGCTAAGCTTGATACAAATATATTTAATACTCGGGTCAGATCAGAGTAGTTTCAGGATTTGCTGAAGACACTTAGAGTTTTCAATGGAAGCTGCAGACCTTCATCAACGTGTGGACGTAGTTTACATTTTTGCTGTGTTTGTTGTTTTTTAGCATTTGTAAGTACGGGTATTATAACTGTCCAAGCTGAGTCTAGGATAGACTCTAATATATGATTTAAAAGTTTTTCACTGTAAAGGTTACTGAAATAATATATTTTATTCCATTCATGTGAGATTCTTTTCTATCTTTAATTTCATTTATCCCTAACAATCAATTTTTTCGACACTTGAATGCTTGACACGCAAATAATAAGCATGTAAGTGTCGATTTTCAAGGGTCGAAAAATGCTAGTCGTTACATTTAGTATCAGAGCTTAGCTTGAGCGAACACATGAGCCTGGTAGGGGTAAAGTCTCATTAGAGGTAGGGTTAGTAACACCTTAAAAAGAGTAACTCATTAGAGATAGAGTAAATGACACCCTATAATGAGTTGAGTGTATTATATATGAGCACGTATTTGTTAATGTTATATAAATTTGTAAAATTGGTAAATGAAACAATTTTACCTAGTATTATATTTTGAATATAAAAGGTTCATCTTTTAAAAGTATCGTTAATCATGGGATAATAATATTCAGTTATTACCATGGGTTGGTTAAAAGACATAAATTGGTATAGCAACGTCTTGTGATTAGCATTTCATAGTTTGAGTATAAGATGTTTCATAATAATGATAGTTTAAGAAGTTGATTAGTAAGAAAATTTTTAAAATATGATAATAGATTCAGGTTAGAATAGATAAAAAGCTTAGTATATGTTTCTACATATTCCGTTGTCTATTCCAGAAGCTTTCTAATTATGGTAGGAATTATTCCAAAGGAGAATCCTCAAGAGCAAATTGAGGAGAAAAGGATTACTTAATAATCCTTTCTAGTGACAACGAGGGAATAAGCAAGGTCACCTGAAAAACATATGCCACAGGTAAAGGAAGAGTTTGACGAACATGTCCGTTAAGACGAGGACGGGAATCCTTTGGCTAAGATGCTTGTTGATGCCAAGACTCCAGAATTAGTCTTATTATCCGATGAAGAAGAAGTTATCCAATAACAGATGATGTAAAAGTAAGTCTGGGATCAAAGGATAAAATGATGTAGGTAAAAGATGCAGATGAATTGGAACCTGAAAAAGTTCCAGAAGTGAACCACAATACGAATGTAGAAAGGAATAGCCAAGATTCAATAACATATGATGCATGGATTGACGACATCCCCAACGAATCAAAAGACAGTAGTGACGATCATATTATCTGGGAGATGGGCATACCCATATCTGAGGGAGAGTCACACATTCCAAGTATTGATTGGGAAGGCATGACCAAGAATGAGGTAGAAGAAGAGGTTCCGGACATCCTTCCAGGAAATCCTGTTGCCCAACCTTGGGTTCCCCAAGGACAACCCTGGCATCCTATAGGATGGAATTTGAGAACGAAGAAATTGATGGAAATGAAGCATCTGATGGATAGAAGGAAGAAGTATTTGAAGTGGTAGTATTCTTTGATTTGGATGGTCCATCGATCTTCGAGTCCGATTGATTTGATATGTGTTTTGATAGGGTTGGAAGTTGATATGGAGTATCTGTAACGACCCGGAATTTCACATCTTTGATTGGAGAATATTTAATAAATTTTAAATATTCAAATAACAGATTTTATAATGAAATAAAACTCATTTTAATTATAAATCATGATGATGAAATAGTTTTTAAAATTTGTTTACAAAAATTTATAGTTCCAATAAAAAAATAAAAATGTGATCGAAATTCATTTTCCGAATTTTCGATTTTTCATCGGCTAAAAGTTATCGAAAATGTTATAAAACACTACCGTATAATTTTACTCATTCATTATTAAACAAGTTTAGGAAATGGTTTATTGTATATGAAAACTTAAGTAAAAACGAAAAGAGATGTGATTTATTATGTATAAATAAAAAACATAAAGGATGTCACATCATTAGAAGGCAAAAGTACAATATAGTGCATAAAACATGTTTAAATATGTTAGGCAAAAGGGGGAAAACTAAATTTGAAGGGAGGACAAGGGTGAGGTGGTTTGGTGACGTGGTAACAAGTGAGAGGAGGGTGTAGTACAAGGGCGTTTAGGTAATTTTGTTATTTCATTTTATATAAAAACCTTTTCCTTCTTTCTATTTCATTTTCATTTCATTTACCTATTTTTCCTAAAGCCTCTTCTTCTTTTACAAAAATTCTAAAACTCCTTAATGCCATTCATGCCTTTTTTAAAAGTTTTAAAAATTATCCTTTTCCACTTTTAATTCTTTTAAAACTTGTTTTAAACCCTCCCTTCCTTCAACATTTCCTTTTACTTGAAAAACAAAGCCATACACCAACAACCACACCATGGTCGAACCCTTTTGGCCATCTAAGGGCACTAAAACTTCATTTTTCCCAAGTTAAAAGTGTGTAGGCTTGATACGAATTGTAGCATGCATCGTGGAAGTTAGGTTGAGTTAGTAAACTTTTGGTAGCCTTTTGGGCGAGTAAAGCTCACCTCTTTTTACTAAAGTTTTCAACTTTATTTTTATGTCACTTGGTTGCTAAATATTGTACTTGTTGGGATGAAATGGATATTGATTTGTATGTATAATATGCGCTTGGGTTTATACATAAGTGTCTGGATGTGATAGTTAGTTCGACTTGAGAATTCAAAGTTTAAAAATTTATGTATGGATGGAAAGTCATAACCTTGATTATGGTTTGATATTGTGTCATGCAAACTTATGTTATGATCTTGTGTGTAAGTTGCTTATGCTAAAAAGGGTTAGCAGATAGACTTGTATAAGCGATAAAGAGATCCCTTTCGTTTGGAAACTGTTTTACTTATGTGTTTATTAAAAAGGGTTTATACTTTTTGGTTTTCAAATTTTTTCTAAAGCTGGAAAATGAGTTAAAGTAGTAAGAATAAGATCTATTAGTTATTGAATACATAAAAACAAGTTTTGGAAATTTTGGGTCATATAGCGATAGTCGTCAGGGGTGCAGTTCGTAAAACAAACTCTTTTGAAATTCATAATTGTTTTCACTTAAGTATCTTTTTGGAAATTGTTTCCAACAATTATTATAAATAATAATAAGTAATCATTTATTTATTTAACGATTATTTAAATTATTAATCAATTAAGGTAATTAGAATTTAATCATCAATTAGTAAAGGCAATTAGTACTAAGAATTAATTAAGTTAATTAGACTTAGTTATTTAATTAAAGATTAATTAATAATTTATTTAAGTATTAATTATTATTTAATTAATAATTAAAAGTTAAATATTATTATTTTATCTAATTTTTTTAAAATATTTATTAATTATTAATTAAGTTAATCTTTAATAAAGTTTTGACTACGATTAATTTAATTATTAACAAAGGTTTTAATTTTATTTATTTATAGTTTAACCGTTATTTAAATATTTATGTAAAAGATAATTATTATTTAATTTTTTCTTTAATATTTAATTATTAATTGTTAATTAAAAGTTTAATTATTATTAAGTAAAGAGTTTAAATGTTATTTAATTTTTGAATAAAATTTGAAAATTATTAAACCACTTTAATTTTGAAGATCGGCTTTGTTTTTAAGAAGTGGCTTCCTTTTAAAGGAAGATTTTAATCCACGGGATTTCTTTGTCGATTATCCTTAAGTAAACCCAATGGCATCTGTTTAGCAGAATAAATCATATTTCTATTAATTAACTTGTATTTGGCATCTGTTTAGTAGAATAGATTACCATTCTATTAATTAACTTGTATTTGACATCTGTTTAGCAGATTAAAACATCGTGTTGTCAATTAAGTTATATTAGACATCTGTTTGGTAGAATAAATCACATTTCTGCCATAATTTTCCAAGTAGATTATGTGGACATTTATTTAAGTAGAATAAAAACCTATTCTGCTATTAGTTAACTTGTACATGTGTTTAGCAAAACTAATCCCATCTACTATTATACAAGCATGGACATCTTACCTATATGTTAATTTGATTGTTGTCAGCTGATTCCCTTATACATATATGCTTGTTATGTAAATACCCATGTTATAATTTGAAAAGAAAACTTAGTTAAATGAGAACCACAGTGGTCACTAAACTTCATTCTGGTTTTTAAGGTCAATCATTTTTTTAATAATGATTTCAAGTTAATAAATGATTATAGTAAAGGTGTTGTAAATAAACGTTTGTCTATCAAAAGGACTTTATTAAATGACTTTATTAATGTATTTTTGTTTTAAATAAGGAATATTTATAAGAAAGTTTTATAAACGATTTTTGGTAGTTATAAAGGAAGTTTTATAAATAATTTTGGAGATTTATAAAAAGATATATAAATGGTTTTGATATTTATAAAGGGTTTTGTAAATTTAACTTGGTGATTTATAAAGAATTTTGCAAATGGGTTTGGAATTTAAGTAAAGGACATCAGTAAATAGAAGAGATTTATTAATAGGGTTTATAGAACGAAATTTATAAAAGAATTGAGATTGGATGTCCTTCAACTGACCTTCTTAATTCAGGTGGTATAGGCATTTCTTCTACACTTAACACCTAAGGAATATTGTTTGAGGTCGTCTTTGTCTCTAGTTTAAATAACATTTTGTTTGATCGTTTAATATGATTTGGAAATGAGAAATCTTTCATAAATGTTTTGTGAATATACTTATGTCAGTAAGATAAGTATCTGAATGCTTTTTATAAACACTTCTGAAAGGAGCTTTAAATAAATAAAAGATTTATTTTGAGATTTAGTGATTGCAATCGGTAATTAAATCTATAAATTACTGATTGTTTGTTTATTTGATAGTCAAATAACCGATTATCAAATCTGGACCAAACTATAACTCCGGATATATCTAAGAGAAACACATGAGTTATATGGCACAGTCATCTTCGATGATGCTTTACTGTGCGTATAAATATCATTTTGCTCTCCTAGGACAAACGATTGGAGGTCCATCTACTTAAATGATTAGTGGGTGATCCCTATTCCTATGTATTGTTTAATTATTTCCAAAAGAACCGGGGTTGAGTTTACCGAAACCATCGAATGTTGTCTCGAAGAGACGGATCAGATATGTATAGATTATTTGAAAACCACTTCGACCCAACTTAAGAATTTCATAATGAAGACATCGTAAAGATGATTGAAGATGGAGCTTTTGAGGTGCAAGGGCTATTTGCTACTAATCCCGAGGGAGATTCCAAAATGGATGTAGTAGAGGTAGTGCGTTTAGTTTTGTTCAGACCCAAAACGAACTTGTATGGATGCATGTTGGCATTGCATTGCTGCTTTGAGGGTAGTGAGTGCATTCCAAGATGGTTGCTATATAAAAGGTAATCATAGCCTCAAGCCTCATTAACCGAGAAAATGACTAAAACATGGACCTGCAGTAGGGCTATGTGGGTTGCTCCCATTAGGGTATGATCATCCCAAGATCTAGTGTCGGTATCTCTATGTATGCTTCGGGGCCCATTATGGTTGTTTGATCCCAACCAAGGGTTGATCATATTCGGCACTATCCAGTAAGGAGCAGGGCCGATACTGAGTAGCAGAGGTGCAATGCTTTGTGACCACCTATACATTTTATCTAGAGGTGTACGGATTCGGTGGGTAGACCCTTACCCTTTCATAGTTGGAATCCTTTCCCCAATAAGTGCCTTCGGACTTTATTGTATACCTATTACGCTGGAATTTAATAATATAACAATTTCGGCTATGATTGATATGTATTTGTATTCTAGATATTATCATAATACCACTGGATTTTCTACAAAAATATTTTGGTTATCGCAAGGTAAAAACCCATCTGTGTTTATATGCGGCGTAGTCTTACAAGATACCGTCGATGTTAAAAGATTTTACAGTTATAATAAATTAATTCCTTATGATTTGAGTTTCTCACGCTGGTTTTACCAAACTAATCCGAGTGTTATTTTTCTTATAATGCTCGAGTCAGTCTGAGCATATTTTCCTGATTTAACTGGGTCCTTTGGAGATTTCAAGTGACGTGCTAGATTCTCCACATACCTTATATCCTTCCGCTGTTTTCTTTTATTCTTTTTTGTTTGTATCTATTAGCAATTGTAAGGACAGGCTGTTATAACTGTCCAGGCTGATAATAGGTTAATGTACTCTGATGATTTGTATAATAAAGATGATTTATTTTTATAAAGAGTTGTTCATATTGTATATCACTCGTCACGTATTGTGAGATGTTGTTCTTTATTTTCTTTCACCCCTAATGACCTATCTTTCAAACACTTAAATGATCGGCATATGAATACCGAGTATTTATTAAGTGTCATCTTTTGTCATAAGAAAGGTAGATCATTACAACGTGGTATCAGATCTTAGGTTAAGCGAACGCCTAGGCATTGGTGGGGTTGACTCATTTGAGAAGGGGTAAGCGAGACCCTAGAATGAGTTTAAGTGTATATACTGAGTGCATATTTGTTGGTGCTATAAAAATATTTTCTATTGTGTTGATTTGTCGTTTGAGTGGTTTATGAATTCTGGTCGAGACGTAAGGCACCATGGTGTCGATAGGGCTTTCTAAACACTTAAACAGGGCAAATCAACATAGTATCATTTTAAATTGGTAAATGAAATAATTTTACCAAGGAATATATTTTATATGTAAAGAAATAATTTTCAAAAAAAAAACAAGTATAGTTATATATAATGTGATTATTGGTAGGAGTTGATAATGTTTAATTATTATCATATGGGATTTGATTAGTCATGCTCATCCATTTTTTAGCATTGATTATTTTCTAATCTATTAGTATTTTTTCCTTTTAAGTATATGTTAGGTAGATAGAGTTGTGGGAACATTGAATCGAACACCTTGTGAATTAAGTTTTACAGTTTGATTATAAAGTGTTCGATGATAATGTGGGTTGGAAATTGAATTTGGATAATAGGTGTTTATTAAAAAAAAATTCACATGATTTTATAAAAGAAGATTTTTATAAATCCGAATTATAAAATATATTTTGGAAATAAGATGAATTTTTAGGAAATTCAAATCCTGGTGACTTTGATAAAGTTTTCAAACGATTCTTGGAAAAGTAGTAATAATTTTACTTAAAAATACTTTAAGGTATAATATTATGAAAAAGAATTTGGGAGTAAGATTTTTCTTTGGATGACTTAGGGAACGAGTCTCGATCTGTTTTGTGACAGACGAATGTTTGCTTAGAGAGATATGGTAGTCAACTTAGTAAATTATTCTCTTTGTCGTTGTACGATAGAAACAAGTTCGAATCCGAATGAATCCAAAGAAAATGGAGGATAAATATTTTGTCAAAATCTATTTAGTTGGAAGTGTGTATATATATAGTATTGTTTCAAAAAGAAGAAATATTTTTATAACTAACTAATTTAAGTGACTTGAAAGTGACTGAAATTGGGCAGGAGATGTGTTCGGATGGTAAACACTTCTCTTGAGTATTACCTTTCTTGGTAAAGGGGACTAATGATACTATTCGATAGTGCCCAGTTCCTTGATATCATTTTGGTGTTACTTGGGCTATATGTATATTAAAAAAATAAACTATAATTTAAAAAGGTTTTTGAAATAAAAATCCGGGTATTTGGCTCCTAAGTTATGAAAGTAATAAGTTATTTTGGTTAAAGGGTGGATAAATCAATTAAGTTAAAATTAAAATTATTATGATAGTATGGTTTAGTAAACTTGATTTTATTATAATGTGTATCCTAATTTTAACATCTAGGAAGTGAATAATAATTTGATGTTATTGGGCCAACTAATAAACTTATTTACCTTATAGGTGTCTAAAAAAAGAAGACTCTAGGATGGTGTTTGGACACCAGCATCCTACCTTTCTTAGCTACTTTCTAGACCAATTGGTTAAAGAGGTTGGATTGGTCGACCCAGTTTTAAGACCACAGTTATTTTGGGCCTACATCTGAATAGAATAGATGCATAACGTTTAAAATAAGAAGTTTTGGTATATACTCTTAGGATGTATGAGAGTATTACACAAAGTTAGCAAGTTAAAATGATTTTATGAAAAGGTTTCACAAATAAGTTGTATCATTAAAAATGTTTGAAACTAAGTTGGAATTGTTATGAAATGCTTTCATAAATATTATAGGAGAGTGGAAAGCTGTTGGGTAGTAAGAACCTTTAGATCAGTAAGTAGGTTATACATAGATCATTTCTCTTTTTCATATAATTCTCGATCCAAGATTCAAGCACATGACTTGAGGTGTTTCAGACCATTTCGAAGAAGGATTTATCACTCGAGTTTTGACAAGAACACACGGTAAGGGTTCTTAATCCAGATCCAAAATTTTCGATCGTAGTATATGGCTATTTAAGGAGAACATAGGTTTCTAATTTTGAAGCTTGATCGGAGTCCGCACTAGAGAATCGAGTGAGCGATGCTAGTTCGAAAGTAAAGCTATACATTAGAGTGACTGATCGAATTAGATTTTGCATAGGAATGATCTATGTAAATCTTATGGATTGATGAGTAGTGTTAAGTGTTTCTAGGTTAGGGTTGTGGAAAAATTTCAGGGTTGAAATTCTTTTTGTGGGGAGTGTGTAACGACCCGGAATTTCACCTGTTTGATTTGGGAATACTTAATTTTAAATATGCAAATAATAGATTTTATAATGAAAATAAAAATCTTTCTAATAATAAATTATTATGGTGAAATAGCTTTCCAAATTTGTTACAAAAATATATAGTTCGAAGAAAAATTAAAAATGTGATCGGTACTCATTTTCCGAATTCTCCATTTTTCATCGGCTAAAAGTTGTCGGAAACTTGTAAAACTCTACAGTATAATACTCATTCATTTTTAAATAAGTTTAGGATATGGTTTTTTATATACGCGTACTTAAGTAAATATGGGAAGAGATGTGATTTATTATGCAATTTAAATAAAAAAATAAAGGATGTTGAACATAAATTGTCACATCATTTGAAGACAAAAGTACAATAGAGTACGCAAAACATGCTTAAATATGTTGGGAAAAGGGTGGAACCATGAAATTTCATAAATTTTAAGGGGGGACAAGGGTCAGGTGGTTTGGTAATGTGGCAACAAGTGAGAGGAGGGTGTAGTACAAGGGTATTTAGGTAAGTTTGGTATTTCATTTTATGTAAAAACCTTTTCCGTCTTTTTCTCCATTTTCATTTCATTTCCCCATTTTTTCCTAAAGTGTAACGACCGTATAAATTCAAATTTTAAAATGAATTAAATTAATAAGATTTTAATTTAAATTTAGAAAGAAATAGAAGTCTTATTTATTTATATGAAAGCAAATATTGAAATTTGATGTATCAAGGGTAATTAAAAATTTACAAATTTAATTTTATATTTCAATTAATTGGAATAGCGAAAATTTGTGCATTTGGATATAAAGTTAAATTAAGTAAATAAAGGCAAGTACTGAATTCATCAATGAAATAAATTATTTATTTATGAAGATTGAATGTAAATGGAGATAATAAAGTAATGCAGGACAATAAATATTTATTTAGTACAATTCCCTTTTTATTTGTAAACTATTGTAAGGTGTTAATTAATTAAAACGTGAAAATTTGGAAATAGATTCAAATTTATGTTAGACAATGAATTGCAATAATTAAAGTTAATAAATCAATGGATTAAATGGAATAATTAATTGGATTTAATCTTAATTTGTATATGAGCATTTATTTATATTGGAATATAAAAGGGTAAATTTATAGTATAAAATGTTGACATCACCTTTATGATGATGGGTTTGTAATTGATGCATAATAGGGAAATCAAATGAATGGGTTTAAATTGAATAACAATTAGCAATTAATGAATGAATAGAAATTTTTAAAGGGCGTATTTGATTTCGTTAAATTAATTTTGGTAACAAATTGTAATGAATATAGATTTAACGTTTTGTGATGTATTTAAGTAATATATGGAGATCAAGGTAAATTATATCCGTGAATGGTCAATTCAATTAAACAACAAGATTTTTATAATAATTAAACGTTTTATTTAGGTTTCAATTTGATAATTTATGAAGTTTAATGGGAAATCAATTTCAATAAATTTCCCTAATCTATGCAGTTAGAGGAGATTGGATTTGCATTATAGATGGAAGTATAATCGAAATTGATAGATAACAAACTTAAGAATAAAATTAAGAGCTAATAGGTGGCAAATTTATATAGTTGTTTATTTACGTAATGTGTACGTAAACTTTGGTAAATCGATTTCTATCGATCCAAATCTAACGTTTGGTTAATATAGATTTAAGTATAGAAAGCAATATCTATTAATTTAATTGAAGTATTGCAAAATAAATGAAATTTAACGTTTAAAGCATTACGTTAAGATTTAACTGAAATTCGAGAATATTAAATTAATAGTTTTGAACCCAACATTTGAATCCATCTACTTAAAATTTTTAGATGAAATAATCATTGACAATTTAAATTAATAGAAATTTTGGGAGCTTAATTTATAATTTTGAATATAATGAAATAGAAGATTTGACACTGCAACTGATAGATTTATCAACTCTAAATTGACATAAAGACTTGTTTAAAACAATTGTAAATGTTGAGAAATATAAAGATGATAAAATTTAAAAAATTTAGAATTGGAATTTAAAATTTGATTTATTCAACAAATTGTAAATTTATTTAATTAATGGAAAAATAGCCATTTTGGCCACTGACTCAGATTTCGACGAAGCAAGTTTCATCGAATCCGTAACGGTGAATTATAATAGTGTTTCAAGTTTCGTAGCGATTGGACTTGTCGTTTGATCGTACGGACTCGAAACGCCTTGAAATTTATGCAATTGAAATCAATTGAAATCGATTTGAAAATATTGATTTTAGCATAACTTCTTCATACGAAATAATTTGAACCTGTAACATTTTCCATTGCGTTTAAAATATTTTTAAACATATATTTTGATATATAGGTTGACCCAATTTCGTTCCGGAGTAGAAACGGGCTTTTTAGGCCATTTAGCGTTCAGCGCGTATACCAATCTGATCCATCTATTATTTTTCAGCCTTGTCTATATATAACCCGTTATAAACCCTAGCCACTCTTTATTTTCATTTTTCTATACATACATCTCTTTCTCAACTCCTTATTCTAATGGCAGAAAAAAACCTAATTCCCAAATTCCAAAATTTTATTTCAATTTTAAAAAAAAAATTCAGATCTGCAGCGACTTCGAGTCACGCTTCGAGTTTCAGAGGCAAAAACGCTGTATCTACTTCGGGTCAGGAAGAAAATGACTCGGGTCGCTCCGGGTCGTTTTGGCAAAAACTCCAAGCAAGCACCTGCGATTTGAGGCGGCGCACCGAAGTCGAACCCGAAGTCGACACAGGACCAAAATTTTCCAATTTTCAAATTTTCATAAGTTCTGCGTACGAGCTCAGATTCACGCGCGGTTTTTTTTTTTTTGCTGAGATTGTATCGAAATTCCGAACGCTTTGACGCTGGTTTGGACAGATTAGAGACCGTCAAATTTTTGGGTTTAAATTGGATTTAAATCCAATTTAAATTCAAAAGTTGAGTGTTTTAACCCACTCACAATTTCTAAAATTTCCTATGTCTTTTACATTGATTTTAGATATGAGTAGAAATTTGTTTATGATTGTTTGGCATGTTTTATTCATCATCTCTGTTAAATCGCATTTATTTAATATAATTGTTTATTAATTTTATTATTGCATATAAATTGACAGTTAAATTTATTTATTTTGCATATAAACCGAAAGTTAAACAGTTAATTAATTTATTTTGAATATAAACTTTTAGTTAATAACTGTCATTTATTTCATGTTATATTGTATATGCCATATATTGATGTTTGTTTAAATTGACGATGATTGAAATAAATTGATGAGGATTATAATTAATGATTGATGATTGATGTTTGGTGAATGGATGATGTGTACTATATTTTAAAATCTGCAAGTTATCATGTATTTCATTCATTCGGGATTTCGGTTTGAAATGATATACAACCACATTTTTTATTTTTAAATTGCGGATTGAAATGATAAATATCCGTATCACTTGACCATAGGATAGAAAATTATATACAGGCACCGCGGTATATATATATATATATATAAATTATTTTTGAAGTGATTTTCAATGGTTCGGATAGGATACGGTTAATATATAGATTTTGATATTATATAAAATCTTATTTTATATATACATCTATAGTTAAAGTATTGAAGATAAGCTATGTATGGATTTGTTAAATAAAATAAATAAGTTGAATGACGGGGTTTGATTAATTTTATTATATGGTTAAGTACATGTTAAGATATTGAAATTTTATATAATTTTAAAGAATTTAAATTAATTAAGATTTGGAGTTAAATTAGAAAATTCATTTGGAATTGAGCTTAATTAAGAAGTTAACTTCATAAGTTGATGTAAAATCTATTAACTCGAAATTTTAAAAGAGTATGATATTTATAACTGAATTATATTCAAGGTGAATTAAATGAATATTTCTAATATAAAAATTTAAGGAAATTTTCTTTTATAAGTAATTTGAGTTTTGCTTAAATGATTACGGGTTTATCATGCCATTATTATTTCAAACTAAATAATAGGACTTTAAATTGGTGAAATAGAAATTTCCAATCTTAGTTCCAATTGTTTAATATTCAAAGTTTGAAATATATTGAAACTGAAGTGGTTTATTTAAACCGTAAGCGATTTTAAAATTTATGGATTTTGACTTAATCTTAAATGAAATAAATTGTAAGTCACGGAAATTATTTTATTTTATAAAGAAATTTTGAATCCAAACTATTGATGTTATATACTGTTTGAATATCCAAATCATTTAAGTTTTAGAAATTATGGTTTATAGCTATGAATTTTCGAAGTATTATAGTTTGAAAGTTATAATTCAATGTTTGGTTTCCGATTATTATAAGTTTGAAAACAATATGATTTGAAAAGAAATATATATTTGAAATAAAATGATATTATATTAATTTGGGTTTTATAAAAATAATATCAAATGAGTTTGTTTTGGAAAGAAAATGATATCGTATTTATGGGTTTTGAAATGGAAAATTATATTCTGGTTGTTGAAAGTATAATTAATTTTTAAATGACCGCGGTGTTATAATAACGTTTGGTTGTTGAAGAGACCAGGATCGAAAGTTGTCATATTCTCTGCCAACTCCGAAAACCACTTTAACAACCGTATACGCGGTGGAGATTCCAGAATGAAGTAGGTTGGTGGCGGCGTTTCCTGTAAGGTAAATACGTGGACCCAACTCCCGTGAGTTGGCATAAGGTAGCTAAAATAGGAGCGATTGACAGGTTAATAAGGTAGCACCTTTGATCGGACACATCCCTTCGATATTATACTTTGACTCTTCGATTGAATCGGTGGCCACTTTTGATTTTATTTGGGGGTGTGGCTCGAGGTAGGCGGTAGCTGCGCGCTACGCGTTACCACCGACCCAGAAGCGTAATTGGTATATCTACCCTGGCATTGCCTAGTTGTGCTGTGTCACCTACCCTATCGCGCCTTGTACGAGTTTCTATTTGTGTCGTACCTATGGAGTGTCTTCTCGTAGTCTCCCGATCAGGAGATATGCAGGTACTGTATAGACTATTGGCTTTATTTGTGCTAAGGGCTATATGGGTAACCCCTTAACGCTATTAAAAAGTAAGTTTATTTTACAATTAAACACTATTATAATAGCGAAATATACTATATGGTAAATAGTTTAACGAATCCTTCGGAGATGTAAATCCCGAGCATCTCTTGAGTTACTGCACTCATATCTATTTTTGTTAATTTAACTCACATAAGATCTTTTAGTTCTGACTCGAGTGTTTTTGACTTTTCAAATTCGTTCGGGTCAGTCCGAGCGTTTCAGGATCGAAGACTTTAGCTCTGGAGGACGAAGACGGAGATTTTTATTATTATTATTAATTATATTCCACTACACTGATATTGTTCCGCTGCATTGTTATATGGTATGTGTACTCTGATATGTATTGTATAGATAGAATCAAAGGTTTTGTAAAACAGCTTCAAGAACCGTATATTTTTATTATTATATTTTATCCTTCCGCTGTGAGATTCTGTTTCATTTTATTTCTTCTCTTTTTTTCTTATTTACCCCATAACAACCCTCCCTTCCGTATGGTTTGAATTGGCACGTTTGTCGATTTAAACCATGCGAAAAGGCGGGACGTTACATAAAGCCTCTTCTTCTTCTGCAAAAATTCTAAAACTCCTTAATCTTAATAGCTTCCATGCCTTTTTAAAAGTTTTAAAAATTATCTTTTTCCATTTTTAATTCTTTTAAACTTGTTTTAGACCCTCCTCTACCATCTACATCTCCTTTTACTTCGAAAACAAATCCATACACCAACAACCACACTATGACCAAACCCTTTTGGCCATCTAAGGAACTAAAACTTCATTTTTTTCCTAAGTTAAAAGCATATATCTAGGTTGTATACGAATTATAGCATGCACCATGAAAGTTAGGTTGAGTTAGTATGCCTTTGGTAGCCTTTTTGGTGAGTATAGCTCACCTGTTTTTACTAAAGTTTTCAACTTTATTTTGATGTCACTTGGTTGCTAAATACTGTACTTGTTGGGATGAAATGGATATTGATTTGTATGTGTAATATGTGCTTGGGTTAGTATGTATACATAAATGTCTGGATGTGATAGTTAGTTCGACTTGAGAATTCAAAGTTTAAAAATGTTTGTATGAATGGAAAGTCATAACCTTGATTATGGTTTGATATTGTGCCATGCAAACTTATGTTATGGTCCTGTGTGCAAGTGGCTTATGCTAAAAAGGGTTAGCATTAAGCCTTGTATAAGCAATAAAGCGATCCCTTTCTTTTGGAAACTGTTTTACTCAAGTGTTTATTAAAAAGGGTTTATAAAGTTTAAAATTTTACTTTTTAGTTTTCAAAAATTTCCTAAAGTTATAAAATGAGTTAAAGTAGTAAGAATAAGGTTTGTCAATTACTGAATATATAAACAAGTTTTGGAAATTTTGGATCATATAGCAATAGTCGCCATGGGTGCAGTTCATAATCAAACTCTTTTGAAATTTAATTTTTTTCACCTAAGTATCTTTTTGGAAAGTGTTTGCAACACTTATTATAAATAATAATAAGTAATTATTTATTTATTTAACAATTATTAAATTTATTAATTAAGGAAAGTAATTAGAACTTAATCATCAATTAATAAAGGCAATTAGTACTAAGTATAATTTCATTAAGTTAACTACAATTAGTTATTTAAATAATGATTAATTATTATTTAAGGATTAATTATTATTTAATTGATAATTAAAATTTAATTGTTATTATTTTATTTAAGAATTTTTTTAAATATTTATTAATTACTAATTTAAGTAATCATAAATTAAGTTTGAGTAAGATTAATTTAATTATTAATGAAGGTTTTAATGATCATTTAATTATTAATTAAAGATTGATTATGGTTTAACTATTTATTTAAAGTTTAACTATTATTTAAATATTTATGTAAAAGATAATCATTATTTAATTATTTCTTTAATACTTAATTATTAATTATTAATTAAAAGTTTAATTATTATAAAGTAAAGAGTTCAAATGTTATTTAATTTTCAAATAAAAGTTGTAAAGTTTTAAACCACTTTAATTCTGAACGTTGGTTTTGTTTTCAAGGAGTGGCTTCCTTTTAAAGGAAGATTCTAATCTAAGGGATTTCTTTGCCGACTATCCTTATTTAAGCCCATTGGCACTTTTTTAGCAGAATAAATCATAGTTCCATTAATTAAGTTGTATTCTACATCAGTGTAGCAAAACAAATCACATTCTATCAATTAAATTATATTTGGCATCTGTATAGCAGAATAAAACACCGTCCTGCTAATTAAGTTATATTGGACATCTAATTGGTAGAATAAATCATAGTTCTTTCATAATTTCCCAATTAGATTATATAGAAATTTATTTAAGCAGAATAAAAACCTATTCTACTATTATATTAACTTGGACATGTGTTTAGTAGAACCAATCCCTATCCACTATTATACTAACTTGGACATCTTACCGATATGTTAATTTGATTATTTTCGGTAGATTCCCTTATACATATCTGCTTCTTATGTAAATACCCATGTTATAACCTGAAAAGCAAACTCAGTTAAACAAGAACCAACGTAGTCAGTGAGCTTCATTCTAATTTTTAAGGTTAATCGTTCTTTTAATAATGGTTTCAAGTTAAGAAATGATTATGGTGGTATTTTGAATAATCGTTTGTCTATCAAAAGGACTATATTAATTGATTTTATTAATGGAGTTCTGTTTTAAACAAGGAATATTTATAAGAAAGTTTAATAAATGATTTCTGATATATATAAAGTTGAAGTTTTATAAATAATTTTGGAGATTTATAAAGAGATATATAAATGGTTTTGATATTTATAAAAGAGTTTTGTAAATTTAACTTGGTGACTTGTAAAGAGTTTTGCAAATGGGTTTGGAATTTAAGTAAAGGACATTAGTAAATAGAAAAGATTTATTAAGAGGATTTATGGAAGGAAATTTATAAAAGAATTGGGACTGGATTTTCTTTGATCGACCTTCTTAATTCTGGTGGTATGGATATTCGTTCCACACTTAACACTGAAGGAGTATTGTTTGAGGTCAACTTTATCTCTAATTTAAATAACATTTTTTTGATCCTTTGATATGATTTGAAATAAGAAATCTTTCACAAATGTTTTATGAATATACTTGTATTAGTGAGATATGAATATACTTGTATTAGTGTGATAAATATATGAATGTTTTTTATAAACACTTTTAAAAGGTGTTTTAAATAAATGAAAGATTTATTTTGAGACTTAGTCATTGCTACGGGTAATTAAGTCTCTGAATTGTCGCTTGTTTTTTATTTGATAGTTAAATAACCGACCATCAAATCTAGACCAATATATAACTCCGAAAATATCTAGGAGAAACACATGAGTCATATGGCACGATCATCTTCGATGATGCTGTGTTGTGCTTGTACATATCGTTTTGTTCTCCTAAGACAAATGATAGGGTGATCCAGCCACTTAAACGATTAGGGGGATATCTCTGCTGTTATGTATTGTCTGATTATTTCCAAAAGATTGGGGTTGAGTTTACCGAAACTATTGAATGTTGTTTCGAAGAGATTGAGATCGAATAAGTATAAATTATCCGAAAACCACTTCAATCCAACTCAAGAATTTCAAAATGAAGACATTGTGAAGATGACTGAAGATGGAGGTTTTGAAATGCAAGGGCTACTTGCTACTAATCCCGAAGGTGATTCCAAAATGGATGTAGCAGGGATAGAGCCTTTGGTTTTGTTCAGACCCAAAACGAACTTGTATGGATGCATCCTGCCACTACATTGCTGCCAGGAGGGCAATGATAGCATTCCTATATGGTTGCTATATAAAAGGTAATTGTAGCCTCAAGCCTCACCAACCAAGTAAATGACAGAAGAAGGAATGTGCAACAGGACTATGTGGGTCGATCCCATTAGGGTATGATCATCTCAAGATCTATTGTCGATATCTCTATGTATGCTTCGGGGCCTATTATGGTTGTTTGGTCACAACCAAGGGGTTATCATATTCGTCACTATCCAGTAAGGGATAGGGCCGATCCTGAGTAGCAGAGGTGCAATGCTTTGTAACCCCTCGTATATTTTATCTAGAGGTGTACAGATTCAGTGGGTAGACCCTTACCCTTTCATAGTTGGAATCCATTCTCCAATAAGTGCCTTCGAACTTGATTGTATACCTATTATGCTGGAATTTAACAATGTAACAATTTTGGCTATGATTGATATTTATTTGTATTCTAGATATTATCATCATACCACTGGATTTTCTATAAAAATGTTTTGGCCATCATAAGATAAAAACTCGTCTGTGTTTATATATGCGGCGTGGTCTTACAAGATACCTTTGATGTTAAAAGATTTTACAAGTTATAATAAATTAATTCCTTGTGATTTGAGTTTCTCATGCTGGTTTTACGAAACCGAACGAAGCGTTATTTTACTTACAATGCTCGAGACAGCCTATGCATATTTTCCAGATTTAGCTGGATCCTTTGGAGCTTTCAAGTGACGTGTTAAATTCTCCAAGACGTATTCACGTACCTTGTATTCTTCCGCTGTTTTCTTTTGTTCTGTTTTTGTCTGTATCTATCAGAAATTACAAGGACAGGCTTTTATAACTGTCCAGGCTGATAATATGTAATGTACTCTGATGATGTGTATAATAAAGATGATCTCTTTTTGTAAAGAGTTGTTCATATTATATATTACTTGTCACGTATTGCAAGATTCTGTTCTTTATTTTCTTTCTTTCACCGATAATGACTTGTCTTTCGGACACTTAAATGATCGGCACATGAATACCGAGTATGTATTAAGTGTTGTCTTTAGGTGTAAGAAAGACAGGTCGTTACAGTAACAATATTTTGGATATTCTAGGTATATTAGGAATATGTTAACGTAATTATCATGGTATGCAAAAGAATCAATTATAGTTTAATTACGTTTGTTTGGAAAATGTAATAGTTCAAATTATGATATGTATACCTATATATGATCCTTATATGCTTTCTTTTATCTTATTTTGAAATGACTTCGGAAAATTTTTATACTAATTTTACTCCTTTGATAATTTTTTTATGAAGTAAAGTTATGTC
Source organism: Allium cepa (assembly GCA_030765085.1). Taxonomy (NCBI): domain Eukaryota; kingdom Viridiplantae; phylum Streptophyta; class Magnoliopsida; order Asparagales; family Amaryllidaceae; genus Allium; species Allium cepa. The sequence goes on from CM060945.1 coordinate 222,919,602, forward strand.
TTTATAAAAATGTTTGAATAAAGATGTATAGAGATATTTTTAAATAACAAAATTGGCATTTGAATTCTTAAAAAAGTTGATTCAAAATAAAAGTTATTTTGAAAAATGTGTGTTTTAACAAATAAATGTTTCGATAAATGAGATTTTAATAAGTTAAACATGGTATAAGATTTTAATAAAGCCTTTTTATTAAAAGTTGTGTTTTCATGAAAGTTTTAAAAAGAGTAATTAAGTAAGAAGAATAGCTTTTAAAGATATCTTCTAAGAGAGTTAAAAGTATTTGGGATATGCGAAAAGGTTTAAAACATTTGGATAGGTTTTATGAATGTTTCATAAAAATAAGTGATTTTATGAATTGGATTTATAAAACGTGTTTTATAAAGAGATTTTTGAGAATTTATGTAACGATCCAGATTTTTAATTAAAATTAAATTGATAGTGTAAATAAATTTTGGAATAAAATTGTAAATTAATTTGGATTTTTCAAATTAAATAGGAATTTTTGTTTATTTGAGTATTTATTTTAAAATTTAATTGAGATTTTGAATTTCTATATTTAAAATCTTATAGATAAAAAGTAACATCCCAAAGTTAACAATTTAAATAAATTATATGTTTTAAACTTTTGGAATCTAATTTCGAATTAAATTGGAAGAAAAATCCTAAACAAATAAAAATGAGCGATAGTAATATATAATTAAATCCCAATTTTATTTTGAGATTAAAATATTGAAATAAGAAATATTGTAAAAAGTCATTTAAGTTTAAAATCTTACATATATATATATATGTATATATATATATATATGTATATTACAAATATGAGTAAATTGAATGAATATGTAAAATTAATTTAAATTTGTTCAAAATAAAGTGTGTATGTATAAATGGATATGAAAGTTTATATTTCAAGTTTGAAGTGGAAAATTGAATTTAAATTTGAAATAAATGTTTTAAAAAAATAATAATAATTAAGTAGCATTAGAAATCATTTTTTTCTTTAAAATTAATAAAACAAAATGTGTATAAAATGAGAAATAAAAGGTTAAAATAATATATATAGATAAGTTGTTTATTTAAAAGGTATAATAGTCTTAATTCAAAAGAAAAATATATATAATGAACTAAGCTTAAATATATTGGTTTAAAAATAAATATAGTTGTATATTCACAAAATATAAAATGTAAAAATGTTTACAAATGTTAAAAATATGAAAATTAAATAGTACAAATTTTTCTCATATTAACAAATAAAAAAAAAAGGAACAATCCTTTTTAAACATGAGGATATTGCATATATATACATACAAACCAATATAACATACTTTAAGGTCTTATACATACATATATACAAATGGCATCATTACATTTATAAAATAATCAAATTTAAACTACAAAAAGAAAGAAATAATTATATGCAGCTATGAAACAAATAAAAAGAAGACAAAAGATAATCAATGTAAATCATCTCAGCCCAAAACTTCCCTATCTTTTCTTGGTTGCTGCAAGATTTCGAAAATCAGTAGGAAAAGAAAATTTTTAACAAGTGGCATAAAGATTTACCAGTGGCATTTTATTTTGAATAGAATTTATGAACAAAACAAAAGCAAATTCAAAATTGAAATCTGGCAACCCAAAGGCAACAACAGATCATCTTCAAAACCAAATTTCAATGTTCAAATATGATCAAGTTTTCAAAACCAGCAAACTAAATGTCAAAACAGAAACAACTTGAATCAAAAGCAAGGATCAAACAACCTGAAAAGCATGCAAGTTCAGGCTCAATATTTTGTGCTTTGTTCAAATCTCTCAGGCAAGTTTTTAACTTTATAGTTTAATAAGTTTTTGATTTCAAAAACAAGTTTTAACATAAAATAAATTCAAAAAAAATTGCAGATGTCCAATGAGCAGTTTTCTCTGGAAATAAATGAGTAAAGGCAAGTGAAATTCCTTTTTTTTAAAAAATTTGGATTTAATCTTGTAATCAGTAAATAAAACAAAGATTTGAACAACTTCATTTAATAAGTTGCAGGAAAACAAATCAAGTTTAAAGGCTAAACATGATTCCTGGTTTCAAAACTGCAGAGAAGAAAAAAAGAGTCATCTCTGTTATAAAATCCTACTGTAAGTAAAATAAAAGAAAAAAAAAACTTATTGTTATTAATGATTAAGTAAACAGATACAACAAAGGATTTAATACAATAATATCCAATTTTTTTTGCAGGAAGTAAATCAAGATCAAAGCTTTAGTCTGCTTTTGGTTTTCAAGCTGTAGGAAAAGAAAATATGAAGAAAAAAGACTTCTTTGTTATATACAGTCAACTAAAGAAATCAAAGCAGTCTTCAAAAGCTAAACAATGTCAACTCAAACATGTTCTTTCTTCTCTGTTTCATCAGACTTCAATGTGAGCAATCCTTCACCCTCTTTTATCTGATGCATATATTAAACTCTGTTGTTAGTTGCTTCTCTGTTTTCATGCTTGTGAGCAAACCTTATTTTTAAAAACCTGGGTTCTTTATTTCTTTTACCTATGAGCAACCCTTCTTCTAAAACCAGACTTCCTTATTTCTTTTACCTGTGAGCAACTTATTGAATCTCCCTCTACATCTTGTTGTCTGTGATTGAGGCTTGAACTTGTTATGGAAAATGTTGTTTGAATTGTTATATAGGCCTGCAGATTTTGTATACATATATGGAATAAGTGTGTATGCCTGTTGGTGTATAGATATGTCCTCTGTTAAGCAACAGGTTAACCAATTCAAAAAAAAAAAAAAAAAAAAAAAAAAAAAATTCAAATCCTCATGTCTAAACATTTCAAACTATGGTTTCTGAAGGGAATTTGTCTATAACCATGTAAAGTTATTTTTTTAAAAAATGTTATTAAATAAAATTTGTGTATATATTTGAATGAAGAGGAGGATGTTGCTGTTGAATTTGTTTCCTGCCTGTTCTTAGTTCAAACTTAGGTTCTAAACAAAACAACCCAACATCCTTTTGATCTAATCACTGTTAGTATCTAGAATTTAAACATGACTTGTTTGTTTGACTTTAAGATTTAGATTTGGATTGTATTTAAGTTAAAATAAAGTGTAATTTGCTCTGGAAACAAGCATAACAGGGAAGTTTAAGTTTGTAAATTGGAAATTGCAGTATATAACCCTAGGTTACTGGGTTAGGGAAAATTGAGTACTGTTGCTTCTAGAATGAATCGAGTTCCATGCTATTTTGGAATTTGGTGGATGGTGAGGTGAAGAAGCTATCACCGGAGTTTGGTCGATGATGTTGGTCGGGGTTGAGAGAAACTGGTGTTGACAGGTTGACACTGCAGTGGGGTTGATGTTGTGCAAGGTTGAGGAGATTGTTTGGGTTGCAGGGAATTTTTGACTCGGGTTGATCTCGGGATTTTTGGGGGATAACTCGAAGCAAGTAAAGGAATGACCCGAAGTAAAGTTTTAGCTTACTCGAGTACATTGTTTCAGGTTTTAGTAAAACAGAAACCTGTCTTTGCAGTTTTGAAATTAAAAGTTAAGTTTAAATTTAAACTAAAAGTTTAGCTTAGGATTTAAACTTGAATCTAAAATGAATTCAAATTGTTTGAATTCTTATTTTGTAATAATTTGAATGCAGGTATTCAAAATTGGTTAAAAAAAATATATATATATAAAGAAACAGGAAAACTGTTTGCAGTTTTGAAAGTGAAAGTTTTAAATGTAAGCTTAATTTGGACTTAGGCCTTAAGAACCTGAATTTGAATATGAATTCAAATAAGTATGAATTCAAATAGTTTGAATTCTGTTCTTTTGAAACAATGTAAATTTAAAAAAAAAAAAAGATTTCAAAGCTTAAGTTTTTGAATTAAACAGAACTGTTCTGTTTTATTTAGAAATTTATAAAGAAAAGTTTGAATTTAAATATGGAACTTAGAAATAAAACTGAATCTGAAAATGAATTCAAAGAGTTTGAATTCTTATTTTGAAATAATGTAAATGCAGAATTCAAATTTGGTTTGAAATTAGAATAAAGAGAAAAGGGAAAATTGAAAGCCTGTTTCAGGTTTGTAAAGTTTGAAATAAAATGCAAACTAAAGTTTAACTTAGGATGTTAAAACTGAATTCAAATATGAATTTAAATAAGTTTAAATTCTGTTTCTTTGAAATAATTTAAATTCAGTAAATTTTAAAGTTTGGTTTTCAAATTTAACAGAAACTGTTTTTCTGTTTTAAAATGTAAAAGTAAATTTAAATTGCAAGTGGAGATTGAAATGGAGTTTAATCTGAAAATTTTGAATATGAATTCAAATAAGATTATTTGAGATTTGAAATCATTTAAGCTTTTAAATTTAAATTTGATTTGAAAATCTCAAGCATAAATGCATTGTGTTTTGGCATTTGAAATTGAAAGGTTAAGTATCTAAATTAGGAAATTCAAATGAATTCAATCTGGGTTTAAAAAAAAAAAAAATCTGAATTTAAAATTTAAACTTCAGTTTTAAATAAAGGTTTAAATTTAAACTGTTTTAATTGATTAAAGTGATTTACATTTGAATTGAAAGTGTAAATTGTAGAAAGAGTTTAAAGAATTTAAAACTAAAATGAGAATGGAAGTTATGTTTCAATTTTGAGATTTTAAAGTAATTTTTTTTTTATTGATTTGAATTTGATTTGAATTGAAATTTTAAATTCTTTTTAATCTCATTAATAAAGTATATGTTTCTTGTAAACATATAAGATTTAGATTTGTATTATTTTAAGAATCTTATTTTAAATAAATTTAAGTCTTAAAGTTTTAAAGAAATGTTAAATGGAATTTAATATAAATTTAAAAATATTTTGTTTTAAATGCATAATTTAAATAAGGAATGTTTATCTAAAGATAAAGAAAAAATTTAATGATTTGTAATTCATTTAATTATTAAGGTAGTACAAATGGATAATTAATATAATTAATTAATTAATGAAATGGATAATTAATTAAAGTAATTAAGGGTTTTAATTTGATTAATTAAAGTTTAAGATTAATTTTTCTTAGAATAATTAATTTGTAATTAAGAAATCATTAATTGAATGATTTTAGATTTTAAATTAATAATGGAAGACTTATTAATTGAATAAATATGGATAGTTAATTAATTAGGTCTAATAGATGAAAGTAATCATGTAGGCAATAAATTTAAAACCACCCAGTTTATTCATCTTAATTGTAGATGCTGATTGTTATTGAATGTTGTGTGATGGATTGATATATTTGATATGTGATGTGATGCTATGTGATACTTTGTGCTGATCTGCTATATTTGTGTTGAATATACTGTCGTATGAATATGAAACCCTTTGACCCGTAAAACGACATTTGAATTTCGATGCGACAGGGAGTCGGATTCCATTTGGCTATCCGAAACCCACATCGAATTGTAATAATTGAATCTGTGCTGATTGATGATGTTGTGCACTATTGTGTAAAACCCCTGGACCACACTATACACACACAAATATGGGTTGCACGTGGAAATTTGGTTAAGTCACAGATTTTTGAAATTGTTTTAAAATTGAATTTTTAAATCCAAAATAGTTTTGGAATTAGAATTGAAGCTTTTGAAAATGAGTTTTCAAAAATAAAAGTTATTTTAAATAACTTGATTGAATCTTGGAATTTAAATGAATTGATTTAAATTTGAATTCAATATTGAAATTGGATTCTATAATTTGGGAACTAAGGTTTTTAAAAGTTATTCAACTTACAAATGGGTTATATGGGTTTTAAACCATTTTAAAGGTGATGTTTTGAAATTTAAATCCAACTCAAGATTTCAACTTGTATAAATTAGATTTGCTTTCACATAGGAATGAATTTCCAATTTGTGTTAAAGGATTTTCAAGTCTAAAATGGAAATAGTTTTCCAAGTTATGAATAAATCTTTGGAAACACGTTTTGAAAGCTATAAATCTTTAATTTAAAGATTTAATTGGGTTAATCCAATTGAAATGAGAATTGTTTTGAAATCTATGAATAGATCTTTGTGAAATTTGGTGAAACTTTGTGAAATTAATCTTTTTATTTAAAGATTTAAAATGGTAATTTGTTTAACCATTTGAAAGAAAGTTTTGGATTTTATAAGTTGTGACTTAGCTAAAATCCCATATCCATATGTTTTAAAATATGGCGCTTACTATTCGGTTTAGCCGGGAGAGGACCTTGTGTCATATAACCCATTCCGAATAGTGATACGACGTTATGGATTGCATTTGAAGACCGGTGGTGAAGACCGGGTATTTGTGAGAACGATAGGATAACCTATCGATTGACTCTGCACTGAGTTGCTCCGGTATAGAGTTCTCCTTAGTGATGGGAAGTCCGATCGGGATTGTGGATACCCGGATTTGCAAGGGCTTCTTCGGAAGTGCCTTCGGTTCTGTTCGAACCCGGAAACCCGGAACAGACTTGTATGGTTGTATGTCCGACATTACACTTTGAGATGTTAACTGATCTCTATCAAATACATTTCTGTTTGGTGGCGGAGAATTTATTCTCTTAGCTTAACACCCTTCTCTGAGACGTACGAGCTCAGAGGTTATGTAGTTGATATTTATCGGTGATATTCCCAATTTGGTAATGTGGCATGCTGAGTGCTGCTGTGTGATGATCATTGGTTGATCATTTGTGATATGATCATTTGTTTGATCATTTATCTTTGTGATCATTTCTTTGGTCATCTGTTGACCCAAAGCATGGCTTTGTGCCAAAGCGTAGCTTTGTGGACGAGACTGCATCAGGACCTCACACCCCGGAAATGGTCGAAACAGGAAAGATGCGGCAAGGTTATGAGGGTCGCTCCCTTTAGGGTGTGTCATTCCCTTCTGGTAAAGGGTGGTATCATGGTATGGAGCCCAGATACTTACCTATGTGGATACTGCAGATCTATTACTTTGTGATACTTTGTGGTTGTTGTTGCGAGCGCTCGGATAAAGGTCCCAAAGGACCGGGGGATGGCATATTCGTGTAGTAGTTACCTAGTTACAGAGGTAACCCGGCCTTGTGTTGGCAGAGATCTAACCGTAACGTTAGTTCTCGGGACGTCCCGCCAGAGGCGATCCCATAGACAGTAGGAAGTTCCTTAGCCTGACCATTTGTTGGAAATCCATTCAAAACAATACGCGCCCTATACGGTTTTAGTTGTATAACCTGCCATGGAATGTGGCGGTAACCTGCTATTGAACATGGTAGCTATAGTAGGCATACGGCGAAGAGTTGTATGCTGGCTAGGATTTATATTCTACTTTCGAAATTGTTTTTCTACACTATGCACTAATAATAATATCAAAAATGATTTGATTTTTGCGTAGTAAGCATCTTTGACTATCATAAGGAGAAATCTCCTCCGATTCTGCGTTTGCATTGTGTGTGTGTGCGGGAGGCCTTATGGTAGTTTCATTTTCCAAAAAAGCATTGCGGATTTCAAATTTGAATTCTTTTGTTTGTTTTAAAGACCAAATGCTTTTGTTTGCTCATACCAGTCCCATGACTGACCTGGAGTTTATTGTTCCTTTCCTAAACTCTGGGTGCCCACTATTTCCCACACGGGCAGTCTAGAGTTGGGATTTTCAGATAATCTATAGTAGGTGTAGATTCGATAGCTTTCAGCCTCAGGATTTGGCAATTGCATTTGGATCGAGTTGCTTATCTTCATGCATCATTATTGGGAGTTCGAGCTATTGCTGGATTGGTATTTTGAAGATGGAGTTCTTTCTTGAAGTAATTATCAAGAAATTTGGAGTTGTTGTTCCGCTGCTGTGTTACTTTTTTTTCTTTCCGCTGCTATTATCTTGTATCATTACTCTGATGTATAATGATTCATCTATTGTATCATATTGTATCAATTATTGTATCAAATGTTGTATATTGATATATGTTATTCTTTCCTTCCGCTGTGTTATTTACTTAATGTGTTATAAGCTCCGGCGAACCAGGTTCGACGTTTGGATCTGCGGCATTTGAATACGAGTGTCGTATTCGGTGCCGATTTTCGAAGGTCGAGTCAGGGTCGTTATAAGTGGTATCAGAGCTGATGGTTAAAACCTTAGCTCAGGAGTATAACACATTAAGTAGCTCATTAGAGATAGGGTAAAGTATACCCTAGAATGAGTGATCCCTAAGATATCCGTTCGAATGCCTCAGTAAATTCTCTTGCTATTCACTGATAGTAAGTATGAGTGCGAGAAGAGAACGAGATAGGGGACAGGGGAGTACCACTACAAATGGTCAATACCCTGCAACAGTGGAAACAACTTTTCTCTATCAATCTCCTTTGATTCGATTTCGTATTCTTTTGATTGCTTCGTGACAGCTCCAGAAAGAAGTTTCGGTGTGATGATGGCCTTACGAATCGTTGTAGAAAATTCTTACTTCGTATCTTCATCCGTTTCTTATCAGCTTTTCGATCTAAACTCTAATGAATTTGAAATTTATAATATTAAATAAATTGGAAATTTTAAATTAAGTAAATTTGTTAACTAATATGAAGATTTGATCTATCTATCTATTCTTTGGGGACCGATATATTCTACGAACGATTAGTTATCCCTTCGAACTAATCAATGCCCTTGCATATTCGTAGACAGGTGAACTCAAATATCTTGTGAAATAATTGTATGAGTTTGTTCTCATATTGTTGATATTCTGATTTGGGAAACCAAATGCAGAATAAATAGCTCGATTCTGATCTGATTAATCATTTCTTTATCTATTATCTTTTCTTTCTCGTCTTACTTGCAATTTCGAGGACGAAATTCTTTTAAGGGGGGAAATCTGTAATAATCCAGATTTTTAATTAAAATTAAATTGATAGTGTAAATAAATTTTGGAATAAAATTGTAAATTAATTTGGATTTTTCAAATTAAATAGGAATTTTTGTTTATTTGAGTATTTATTTTAAAATTTAATTGAGATTTTGAATTTCTATATTTAAAATCTTATAGATAAAAAGTAACATCCCAAAGTTAACAATTTAAATAAATTATATGTTTTAAACTTTTGGAATCTAATTTCGAATTAAATTGGAAGAAAAATCCTAAACAAATAAAAATGAGCGATAGTAATATATAATTAAATCCCAATTTTATTTTGAGATTAAAATATTGAAATAAGAAATATTGTAAAAAGTCATTTAAGTTTAAAATCTTACATATATATATATATGTATATATATATATATGTATATTACAAATATGAGTAAATTGAATGAATATGTAAAATTAATTTAAATTTGTTCAAAATAAAGTGTGTATGTATAAATGGATATGAAAGTTTATATTTCAAGTTTGAAGTGGAAAATTGAATTTAAATTTGAAATAAATGTTTTAAAAAAATAATAATAATTAAGTAGCATTAGAAATCATTTTTTTCTTTAAAATTAATAAAACAAAATATGTATAAAATGAGAAATAAAAGGTTAAAATAATATATATAGATAAGTTGTTTATTTAAAAGGTATAATAGTCTTAATTCAAAAGAAAAATATATATAATGAACTAAGCTTAAATATATTGGTTTAAAAATAAATATAGTTGTATATTCACAAAATATAAAATGTAAAAATGTTTACAAATGTTAAAAATATGAAAATTAAATAGTACAAATTTTTCTCATATTAACAAATAAAAAAAAAAGGAACAATCCTTTTTAAACATGAGGATATTGCATATATATACATACAAACCAATATAACATACTTTAAGGTCTTATACATACATATATACAAATGGCATCATTACATTTATAAAATAATCAAATTTAAACTACAAAAAGAAAGAAATAATTATATGCAGCTATGAAACAAATAAAAAGAAGACAAAAGATAATCAATGTAAATCATCTCAGCCCAAAACTTCCCTATCTTTTCTTGGTTGCTGCAAGATTTCGAAAATCAGTAGGAAAAGAAAATTTTTAACAAGTGGCATAAAGATTTACCAGTGGCATTTTATTTTGAATAGAATTTATGAACAAAACAAAAGCAAATTCAAAATTGAAATCTGGCAACCCAAAGGCAACAACAGATCATCTTCAAAACCAAATTTCAATGTTCAAATATGATCAAGTTTTCAAAACCAGCAAACTAAATGTCAAAACAGAAACAACTTGAATCAAAAGCAAGGATCAAACAACCTGAAAAGCATGCAAGTTCAGGCTCAATATTTTGTGCTTTGTTCAAATCTCTCAGGCAAGTTTTTAACTTTATAGTTTAATAAGTTTTTGATTTCAAAAACAAGTTTTAACATAAAATAAATTCAAAAAAAATTGCAGATGTCCAATGAGCAGTTTTCTCTGGAAATAAATGAGTAAAGGCAAGTGAAATTCCTTTTTTTTAAAAAATTTGGATTTAATCTTGTAATCAGTAAATAAAACAAAGATTTGAACAACTTCATTTAATAAGTTGCAGGAAAACAAATCAAGTTTAAAGGCTAAACATGATTCCTGGTTTCAAAACTGCAGAGAAGAAAAAAAGAGTCATCTCTGTTATAAAATCCTACTGTAAGTAAAATAAAAGAAAAAAAAAACTTATTGTTATTAATGATTAAGTAAACAGATACAACAAAGGATTTAATACAATAATATCCAATTTTTTTTGCAGGAAGTAAATCAAGATCAAAGCTTTAGTCTGCTTTTGGTTTTCAAGCTGTAGGAAAAGAAAATATGAAGAAAAAAGACTTCTTTGTTATATACAGTCAACTAAAGAAATCAAAGCAGTCTTCAAAAGCTAAACAATGTCAACTCAAACATGTTCTTTCTTCTCTGTTTCATCAGACTTCAATGTGAGCAATCCTTCACCCTCTTTTATCTGATGCATATATTAAACTCTGTTGTTAGTTGCTTCTCTGTTTTCATGCTTGTGAGCAAACCTTATTTTTAAAAACCTGGGTTCTTTATTTCTTTTACCTATGAGCAACCCTTCTTCTAAAACCAGACTTCCTTATTTCTTTTACCTGTGAGCAACTTATTGAATCTCCCTCTACATCTTGTTGTCTGTGATTGAGGCTTGAACTTGTTATGGAAAATGTTGTTTGAATTGTTATATAGGCCTGCAGATTTTGTATACATATATGGAATAAGTGTGTATGCCTGTTGGTGTATAGATATGTCCTCTGTTAAGCAACAGGTTAACCAATTCAAAAAAAAAAAAAAAAAAAAAAAAAATTCAAATCCTCATGTCTAAACATTTCAAACTATGGTTTCTGAAGGGAATTTGTCTATAACCATGTAAAGTTATTTTTTTAAAAAATGTTATTAAATAAAATTTGTGTATATATTTGAATGAAGAGGAGGATGTTGCTGTTGAATTTGTTTCCTGCCTGTTCTTAGTTCAAACTTAGGTTCTAAACAAAACAACCCAACATCCTTTTGATCTAATCACTGTTAGTATCTAGAATTTAAACATGACTTGTTTGTTTGACTTTAAGATTTAGATTTGGATTGTATTTAAGTTAAAATAAAGTGTAATTTGCTTTGGAAACAAGCATAACAGGGAAGTTTAAGTTTGTAAATTGGAAATTGCAGTATATAACCCTAGGTTACTGGGTTAGGGAAAATTGAGTACTGTTGCTTCTAGAATGAATCGAGTTCCATGCTATTTTGGAATTTGGTGGATGGTGAGGTGAAGAAGCTATCACCGGAGTTTGGTCGATGATGTTGGTCGGGGTTGAGAGAAACTGGTGTTGACAGGTTGACACTGCAGTGGGGTTGATGTTGTGCAAGGTTGAGGAGATTGTTTGGGTTGCAGGGAATTTTTGACTCGGGTTGATCTCGGGATTTTTGGGGGATAACTCGAAGCAAGTAAAGGAATGACCCGAAGTAAAGTTTTAGCTTACTCGAGTACATTGTTTCAGGTTTTAGTAAAACAGAAACCTGTCTTTGCAGTTTTGAAATTAAAAGTTAAGTTTAAATTTAAACTAAAAGTTTAGCTTAGGATTTAAACTTGAATCTAAAATGAATTCAAATTGTTTGAATTCTTATTTTGTAATAATTTGAATGCAGGTATTCAAAATTGGTTAAAAAAAATATATATATATAAAGAAACAGGAAAACTGTTTGCAGTTTTGAAAGTGAAAGTTTTAAATGTAAGCTTAATTTGGACTTAGGCCTTAAGAACCTGAATTTGAATATGAATTCAAATAAGTATGAATTCAAATAGTTTGAATTCTGTTCTTTTGAAACAATGTAAATTTAAAAAAAAAAAAAGATTTCAAAGCTTAAGTTTTTGAATTAAACAGAACTGTTCTGTTTTATTTAGAAATTTATAAAGAAAAGTTTGAATTTAAATATGGAACTTAGAAATAAAACTGAATCTGAAAATGAATTCAAAGAGTTTGAATTCTTATTTTGAAATAATGTAAATGCAGAATTCAAATTTGGTTTGAAATTAGAATAAAGAGAAAAGGGAAAATTGAAAGCCTGTTTCAGGTTTGTAAAGTTTGAAATAAAATGCAAACTAAAGTTTAACTTAGGATGTTAAAACTGAATTCAAATATGAATTTAAATAAGTTTAAATTCTGTTTCTTTGAAATAATTTAAATTCAGTAAATTTTAAAGTTTGGTTTTCAAATTTAACAGAAACTGTTTTTCTGTTTTAAAATGTAAAAGTAAATTTAAATTGCAAGTGGAGATTGAAATGGAGTTTAATCTGAAAATTTTGAATATGAATTCAAATAAGATTATTTGAGATTTGAAATCATTTAAGCTTTTAAATTTAAATTTGATTTGAAAATCTCAAGCATAAATGCATTGTGTTTTGGCATTTGAAATTGAAAGGTTAAGTATCTAAATTAGGAAATTCAAATGAATTCAATCTGGGTTTAAAAAAAAAAAATCTGAATTTAAAATTTAAACTTCAGTTTTAAATAAAGGTTTAAATTTAAACTGTTTTAATTGATTAAAGTGATTTACATTTGAATTGAAAGTGTAAATTGTAGAAAGAGTTTAAAGAATTTAAAACTAAAATGAGAATGGAAGTTATGTTTCAATTTTGAGATTTTAAAGTAATTTTTTTTTTATTGATTTGAATTTGATTTGAATTGAAATTTTAAATTCTTTTTAATCTCATTAATAAAGTATATGTTTCTTGTAAACATATAAGATTTAGATTTGTATTATTTTAAGAATCTTATTTTAAATAAATTTAAGTCTTAAAGTTTTAAAGAAATGTTAAATGGAATTTAATATAAATTTAAAAATATTTTGTTTTAAATGCATAATTTAAATAAGGAATGTTTATCTAAAGATAAAGAAAAAATTTAATGATTTGTAATTCATTTAATTATTAAGGTAGTACAAATGGATAATTAATATAATTAATTAATTAATGAAATGGATAATTAATTAAAGTAATTAAGGGTTTTAATTTGATTAATTAAAGTTTAAGATTAATTTTTCTTAGAATAATTAATTTGTAATTAAGAAATCATTAATTGAATGATTTTAGATTTTAAATTAATAATGGAAGACTTATTAATTGAATAAATATGGATAGTTAATTAATTAGGTCTAATAGATGAAAGTAATCATGTAGGCAATAAATTTAAAACCACCCAGTTTATTCATCTTAATTGTAGATGCTGATTGTTATTGAATGTTGTGTGATGGATTGATATATTTGATATGTGATGTGATGCTATGTGATACTTTGTGCTGATCTGCTATATTTGTGTTGAATATACTGTCGTATGAATATGAAACCCTTTGACCCGTAAAACGACATTTGAATTTCGATGCGACAGGGAGTCGGATTCCATTTGGCTATCCGAAACCCACATCGAATTGTAATAATTGAATCTGTGCTGATTGATGATGTTGTGCACTATTGTGTAAAACCCCTGGACCACACTATACACACACAAATATGGGTTGCACGTGGAAATTTGGTTAAGTCACAGATTTTTGAAATTGTTTTAAAATTGAATTTTTAAATCCAAAATAGTTTTGGAATTAGAATTGAAGCTTTTGAAAATGAGTTTTCAAAAATAAAAGTTATTTTAAATAACTTGATTGAATCTTGGAATTTAAATGAATTGATTTAAATTTGAATTCAATATTGAAATTGGATTCTATAATTTGGGAACTAAGGTTTTTAAAAGTTATTCAACTTACAAATGGGTTATATGGGTTTTAAACCATTTTAAAGGTGATGTTTTGAAATTTAAATCCAACTCAAGATTTCAACTTGTATAAATTAGATTTGCTTTCACATAGGAATGAATTTCCAATTTGTGTTAAAGGATTTTCAAGTCTAAAATGGAAATAGTTTTCCAAGTTATGAATAAATCTTTGGAAACACGTTTTGAAAGCTATAAATCTTTAATTTAAAGATTTAATTGGGTTAATCCAATTGAAATGAGAATTGTTTTGAAATCTATGAATAGATCTTTGTGAAATTTGGTGAAACTTTGTGAAATTAATCTTTTTATTTAAAGATTTAAAATGGTAATTTGTTTAACCATTTGAAAGAAAGTTTTGGATTTTATAAGTTGTGACTTAGCTAAAATCCCATATCCATATGTTTTAAAATATGGCGCTTACTATTCGGTTTAGCCGGGAGAGGACCTTGTGTCATATAACCCATTCCGAATAGTGATACGACGTTATGGATTGCATTTGAAGACCGGTGGTGAAGACCGGGTATTTGTGAGAACGATAGGATAACCTATCGATTGACTCTGCACTGAGTTGCTCCGGTATAGAGTTCTCCTTAGTGATGGGAAGTCCGATCGGGATTGTGGATACCCGGATTTGCAAGGGCTTCTTCGGAAGTGCCTTCGGTTCTGTTCGAACCCGGAACAGACTTGTATGGTTGTATGTCCGACATTACACTTTGAGATGTTAACTGATCTCTATCAAATACATTTCTGTTTGGTGGCGGAGAATTTATTCTCTTAGCTTAACACCCTTCTCTGAGACGTACGAGCTCAGAGGTTATGTAGTTGATATTTATCGGTGATATTCCCAATTTGGTAATGTGGCATGCTGAGTGCTGCTGTGTGATGATCATTGGTTGATCATTTGTGATATGATCATTTGTTTGATCATTTATCTTTGTGATCATTGCTTTGGTCATCTGTTGACCCAAAGCATGGCTTTGTGCCAAAGCGTAGCTTTGTGGACGAGACTGCATCAGGACCTCACACCCCGGAAATGGTCGAAACAGGAAAGATGCGGCAAGGTTATGAGGGTCGCTCCCTTTAGGGTGTGTCATTCCCTTCTGGTAAAGGGTGGTATCATGGTATGGAGCCCAGATACTTACCTATGTGGATACTGCAGATCTATTACTTTGTGATACTTTGTGGTTGTTGTTGCGAGCGCTCGGATAAAGGTCCCAAAGGACCGGGGGATGGCATATTCGTGTAGTAGTTACCTAGTTACAGAGGTAACCCGGCCTTGTGTTGGCAGAGATCTAACCGTAACGTTAGTTCTCGGGACGTCCCGCCAGAGGCGATCCCATAGACAGTAGGAAGTTCCTTAGCCTGACCATTTGTTGGAAATCCATTCAAAACAATACGCGCCCTATACGGTTTTAGTTGTATAACCTGCCATGGAATGTGGCGGTAACCTGCTATTGAACATGGTAGCTATAGTAGGCATACGGCGAAGAGTTGTATGCTGGCTAGGATTTATATTCTACTTTCGAAATTGTTTTTCTACACTATGCACTAATAATAATATCAAAAATGATTTGATTTTTGCGTAGTAAGCATCTTTGACTATCATAAGGAGAAATCTCCTCCGATTCTGCGTTTGCATTGTGTGTGTGTGCGGGAGGCCTTATGGTAGTTTCATTTTCCAAAAAAGCATTGCGGATTTCAAATTTGAATTCTTTTGTTTGTTTTAAAGACCAAATGCTTTTGTTTGCTCATACCAGTCCCATGACTGACCTGGAGTTTATTGTTCCTTTCCTAAACTCTGGGTGCCCACTATTTCCCACACGGGCAGTCTAGAGTTGGGATTTTCAGATAATCTATAGTAGGTGTAGATTCGATAGCTTTCAGCCTCAGGATTTGGCAATTGCATTTGGATCGAGTTGCTTATCTTCATGCATCATTATTGGGAGTTCGAGCTATTGCTGGATTGGTATTTTGAAGATGGAGTTCTTTCTTGAAGTAATTATCAAGAAATTTGGAGTTGTTGTTCCGCTGCTGTGTTACTTTTTTTTCTTTCCGCTGCTATTATCTTGTATCATTACTCTGATGTATAATGATTCATCTATTGTATCATATTGTATCAATTATTGTATCAAATGTTGTATATTGATATATGTTATTCTTTCCTTCCGCTGTGTTATTTACTTAATGTGTTATAAGCTCCGGCGAACCAGGTTCGACGTTTGGATCTGCGGCATTTGAATACGAGTGTCGTATTCGGTGCCGATTTTCGAAGGTCGAGTCAGGGTCGTTATAATTTAAATCCTGGTATTTTTGTAAAGAATCTAATGATTAACAAGTTCGAGTGGCTGGAAAGTAACTAAAAACGGGCAAGGGACGTGTTCGGATGGTAATCTCTCTCAAGTATTTCCCTTTTTGTAAAGGGAATATATGATACTATTAGTAGTACCTAGTTCATTGGTATCATTTTTGAGTTACTCGATCTTTATAAATTTCTAAATTTAAAAAGATAATGTGAATCATTAATTGATATATTAATTAGTGATTGTTCATTTTCATTTAGGTTTTTTCATTTAACATTGTTTAAAGAGAGTATATTATAATTTAAGGTGTTTATTATAAATGATATTCTATCTTTTAAATTGGAATGGTATCTTTGGAAGGAAAATAGAAATTTTGATTATATATAGAGAAGCTTCTTTATAAAAATGTTTAAATAAAAGATAAAAGTTTTATGAAATGTTTTCATAAATAAACTTCAAAAGGAATTTAATATAACTAAGTACGTATGAGTTACATAGACCATTTTATTGCACAATTTTGATCTAAGATTCAAGTACATAACTTTGAGGTACTTGCACTAATCCGAAAAAGGATTTATCACTCGATTCTTGACAACGAACATTGATAAGGGTTTATGGTTGGATACTTGCATTTTCGATCATAGTTGAGAGCTATGTAAGGAAAGCGAGGGTTTCTACCAAGAAGCCCGCTGCATTAAAGGATCGGGGGATCAATACTGGTTTGGAAATAAAGTTGTGTATTTGAGTAGAAGATCGAATCAGATATTATGGATGATCTATGTATATCATATAGAATTAAACTTAAAGGTAATATTTGTGGTCGACTCATCGAGTTTTGGATTGTGGTGAAATTTTGGAGACGAGATTCTTTTAAGGAGGGAGGAATGTAATGACCCATAATTTTATCACATTGAATAGGAATGTTTAATTAATATTAAATATTCAATTGATTATTAACGATAAATAATTCATTAATTATTATTATATAAGAATAATAATAAGTGATTTATAATGATTTTGTAAACGTATATAAACTTGTTTTATAAAGATATACAAACTTCATCGTATTTTGGCGGACCAACATCGTATTTTCATAAAGGGATTTTAACATTATTTAAAATAGTCTATGACTTAACTAAACTTGTTTTAATTTTTAAATATGATAAGAAATATATTTTTTAGTTTCGTTTACATAAATAAATAGTTTTATTAAAAACTGAAAATATGACCGGAATTCGGATCCTGGAATCTCAACGGTTTGACAAATAGAAATTGTTTTTAAATTGTTACAACATTGTTTATACATCCACACACATACATATACACACATATATTTATACACAATTAGTCATATCAATGGTTTGTAAATATCTAAATATGTATGTATGTATGTATATATATATATATTTATAAAAGCTTCCTTATAGGTATGTAAATGCGAGCTCCAACCTTAGATCTCAAAAACCAAACTCACCATCAATCAACTAAGAGAAGACAAGAAAATGAGGGATCGAAGTGGGTTCGACTGAAAGTTAATGCAGGGAAGGGGTATTTTGGTAGCTTCATGCACATGTATTTCTACCCTATAAACACATCTGCATATCCTCTTCCTTCCTTCACAAATTCACTTCACTTCTCTTCTTCTTCTTCTTCTTCTTGAGCTATCCAATAGCTCTTCTTTAATAGCTTCCTAGATAGTAAAAATATTTCAACACCATTTTGAAGTTTTGTTAAAATTGTTTCCATGCACGTACGATATCAAATTCCTTTAAAAAGTTAGCCAAACTCCACCTCTTCCTTACTAAAGTGCACGACCCTCACCACCATCATCTTAAAGTCGACCTCCACATAAGCTTGGCCGAACATCACTAAGGTCTAGGGGCAAGTTCTATAAGCTTCAGTGCGGAGAAAGGAATTGTTTCCTCGATTAAAAAAACACTTAGAATCGGATAGCATAAAAGTAAGAATGCACTTTTAACTTGGTTTATTTTAATTATAATTTATATATATATGTATATGATTGATGATACAATTGCTTATATGGTTGTTTAATATGTTTGGATGTTGATCGGTTGAATATTGGCTGCTTATATCAAGTACATAATAGCTTGGATATAATAAAGTAGGATTATAATGATTTATAATTTGAAAAACATATATGTCGAGAAGTAATGGCTTTTGAATTAGCCATAAATATCTTTTAAAAATTATCCATCATATGACCATAATAATATGTGTATAAGATAGGTCAAGCCTCTCTTTATATCTTAAACCAAAAAGAAATGTCTTTGGAATGATTTGGAATTTGTTTTAAAAGGAAGAAATTCGGGGAAAAATGGAGTTTTTAAAATATTTTGGAAAAACTAAAATCTATGGTATGGTTTTTAAAAAATAATTGTAACGATCCGGAATTTCACCACATTGATTTATGAATATTTAATTAATTTTAAATATTTAGATAAGTGGCTTATAAATAAAATAAAAATCTCTTAAATAATAAATGATGTTGGTAAAATAACTTTCAAATTTATTTCACAAAAATATTTAGTTCAATGTAAAATCAAAAATGTGATTGGAAATTTGTTTTTCGAATTTTTGATTTCACGTCGGCTAAAAGTTATCAGAAAGGTAATAACACTTTATACACTTTACTTTACTTAGATAGCTTCTCTTATAAGCCTTTTTCTCTTAATAATATCTTTTTAGGGAAGCTTTGTTTGATAAGCTTAGTTTGGCTTCTCTTGGAAGCATATTTTGAATAGCTTCTTCTAGAAGCTTCGTGTGCTTATGAAACTTGTTTTCTGAATCCCTTTTTACTTTCTCTTTCCCATTTTCTTTTCAAATTCCTAAAGCTCTCAAGTATGCTTTCTTGTCTTCCAATATAAGCCTTTAAGTATAATATAATAAGGCAACTTTCTATGTAAGCTAATAAATAAATTAAATAAAGGAAGCTTCCTGCATTAAGCTAAGAAATAAATAAAATGAAGAAGCTTCACCTGGAAGCATTGATTTCTTATAAAGTTAGTTTTCCTAATTCATTTCTTACTTTATCATTTATTTTTCATGTTTTCAAAATTTCCTTAAGCTTCTTAAAGAAGCTCTAATGGATTCTCTTCTACAAGAAAAAAAAAATCCTTTTTAAAACTTGTTGGAAAATCCTCTCAATATTATCTATTTCCGTCCAACTTGCTTCGGCCATAACATACTCCATACTTCACCAAATCAAAATTTTCTTTTTTTAGATCATGCAAAATTTCAGTGCCTACAACTTTGATGTTGACCACTTTCTCAAATTTTATGCATGGCTATATTAAATTCTTGATTCTTACAGAGTGGTTTCTGACCTAGAATTTCGAGTCCAAAAGCAGTCCTTATTCTTTTAATCATATATCGCTCAAAATAGATCAAAGTTGAGTGATTTTTTAAAATTATAGAGAATAGAATTTTCTAAGACTTTCCTCTGTATCACTTTTCCAAAATCCGAGTGTAACATGTCCAAAATTTGAGGAAAAGTTGACCAATTTTCTGTCTAAATTTTGGAGAATTTAATAACTATCCAAGTCATTCCACATTACCAAAAATAAGTTTCACTTCCTTCTTCTTGCAAGGAATAGCCTACCTACTATATTAAGGTCCAAGACTCTATCTTTTGCTTAGGATGGAAGTGCTAGGGCATAACCTAATCTAGTGAGAGTTTGGAAAACTTCAATGTGAGTAAAACCCTTAACCGTTTTGGGAAATATTTTCTTTAATTGCATTATGTTGTATATTGCTTACTTGGTATGGATATGACATGAATTTTTTCATGTTTGGTTAGGAAATGCATATGTTGAGATGGATGCAATTACGTTAAGTTAAGTTAGTTATGTTAGTGGATGTTAGTTAGCAAGCTAGTTAGGAAGTAAAACCCTACCCTCAAACTAAAGCTTTTAAACTATATTCATGTTCATATTCATTGCCTATGAACGCTTGATGTATGCATGCTTAAGCCATTGCTATACGATTTTTAGATTTTTTGTTAATATCATAAACTTGTTTCCCGAACTGCCCGTATAATGATAGTTGCTATATCAACACTTTTGGAATATCGCTTCTTATCGAACCGTTTGGTTTCATCCTCATACTTGGAATTGTTTTACAAGTTAAGAAAGTTAGTAAATGTAGTTTGAAAAGCAATTAGTCATCTTAATGACGATTAATTAATTAATTGTTTAATTAATAAGGATTAAGGTTAACTAATTACTTAGCTAATGATATTTTAATGACTTAATCATTTATTTAAGAATGTTTAAGGTTAATTAATCATTTAATAATAATTGATTAAAGTTAATTAACCAATTAACTAATGATGATTTAAATTTTAATAAACCTTTTTAATTAATGACTTTTAAAAGTAAATCAAATCTGTTTAACCTTAATTAATCTTTCCTTAAATAAAATATTAATTAATTTATCATTGTTAAAAAATGATATTTAATTATAATTAATTAATTAATTATATTTTAATATTATTAGTTAATTTAATTAATGATATTTTAAAGGTGATTTACCCTTTTTAATTAAAGGTCATTGGAGTTAATTACTCAACTTAATTTATAAAGTTTTAAAGTGAATTTATCAAAGTAACAAAGATGTTTTGACTTTGTTATTCATTTTAAATAATGATAATAAAATCTTTATTTATTAATTTAATTAATTATTTTTGACTAATTAATTGAATTATTAAGGTTTAAAGGTGGTTTGTCCTTTTTAATATTTAAGCATCTTTAAAGTTCAATAATCAAATTATGGGATGAAGTTTATAGTTAATTAATCAATGTAATAAAGATGTTTTAAAGTTAATTAACCATGAAATAATGATAGATTTTTATGGCGTAATTTGAGGGGTATGGAATTTCTTCTGTTTATAATGTTTATATTGGGATAGCAACATAATCATTATGTAAACTGCGATCCATGGTTGATACCGAATGGTACTTTCATATCCGTTTTAAAAAGCTTTCCAATATTTTTGAAAAGAATAGTTTGTGAACTTTCCTAACAAATTGTTTTCAAGCTAATACTTGTGATGTGAAGATAAGCACGATTTTGGCTTTTAAATAAAAAAGATTTATTCATTTATGGAAATAAAAATTAATTTTCATAAAGCGATACCAGTTATATGGAAATGATTTATTTGTGCACTTAGCACTAAGCATCGAAGAAGTAAACTTGTTTCTATTTTGAAAGTTAAGAATAGTCTTGAGACATGATTTTGATGTAACACTACCTTGACTTGTCCGTATCATTATTAACCAAGAAATAATACAAGTTTGAATTCAATGAGTGGTGATAAGTATACAAGACTTAATTTCCATATACGATCGTTTTTATATCACTGATTATTGGTTTCTCGGCTATCGGATACTTTAGCTTCTTTATTATCGTCATTCTAGGACGATGTGTTGCACCGTGGAGTTTTGTTATCCTTTGACGGAAATGACTGAACCAAAAGCGCGAGAGGAGGCCAATCTATAGGGGGTTGCTCCGATTAGGGTATTTTCACATCTTATCTTGATTTTTGTTTACCGTCACGTGTAAAACGGTTAAGGGTTAGATGTGAAATATTTGGATTACCGATAAGGTCGGGCGGGGTTCGACTTGGAGGGTCCCGAGAAGTGTCACATAGTAAATGAGCTTCTCACTAGTATACTACTAGAGGTATATTCCAAGAAGGGAGCACCATCCTAGTCATTGTTGGAAATTTTCTTTTTCTTATTTGATTTGAACCTTTAAATATGTTTTTTATTACAATGGAAAGAGTCAACCACTTTTCGCGGTGTTACATTATTTGTTTTTTTCCATTCTATTGAGTCTGGATAATTATCTTGTTTAGTCCATCCTATCGAGTTTAGACTGTTGTCTTGTTTTATCCATTCTATCCAGTTTGCATTTTTTTATTCAGACTATTTTCATTCTTTCAAGTTTGAATGTTATACTAGTTGTACCCATCATCTATGTTTGGATTTGTGGCCTATTGTTCATTTCCATTTTTGTTATGTTTGTTGTTGTTTATGTGGGAGAAAATCCGTTCCACGTTAGCGGTGTGGTCCCATATATTATTGTTTAAATACACCCCGTTTATTTCATAGTTTTACTCATACCCGCATTTTGTTTGACCCAAGTTGTTTATTTTCCTTAAACTCTCGGGTACTTACTTATATTTGGGTAGTCCAACAATAACAGGTTTTCTTTGGAGCTCCTTGAAGACGATGATCGAGTAGGTGGCTCCATAGTTGTCTTGTTATTTATTTCCGTTATAGGTTTATGTAGGTGTATTTTGTATCCAAATTCAACAAGTTAGAATGTATAGCTGAAAATCTATTAGATGTGGTACTTTTGTATAACTCTGATAACTCCATATAACAAGCAAACCTTTTGTACTATATCATTTTATATTATATGTAATCATACCATTGTAAAGTTGATCAATTATGTCTTGTTATGTTCTTTATTTTTACCAAGAGAACTTGCCTTTCGGACGCTTGGGCAATGATACATGAATACCATGGATGTTTAAGTGTCGTTCCTAGGAGTCAGAAAGGTGGGTCGTCATGTAGTAGTTTTAAAGGAAAAATAATATAAAAACATCATGTGGTTCAAACAAGTTTTATAAAATTAAAACAAGATGGAATTAAGTATTATAATAATATAATATTAATGATATGGAATAAAGTGAAAATGAGATTTTAATGAGGTAAAATGGTGAAATATTTGTTTAATATAGTATTAAAATGATTTAAAAGTTTTTCAAACAAGTTTTATAAAATTTGACTTAAAGGTGAAAAATAAGCCGTCGCATTCAGTAGTTCGCGATGTCGCAAAAAACTAAAATGCTAAACAGATGTATAAGATAAAATATAAGATGGAATTATTTAAAAATAAAATTTTTCAAACCCTTATGATCTTATTTTTCAAATGAAAACGAAAAATCAAGATTCCATTTAGTACAGTTTGAAATATGTCCAAATCAAGTTTTTAAAATCATCGCGCTTTGAAAGTTTATAAAATATTATTTTTAACTCTTTAAATGGATGTTTTTAAATTAAAGTAAATTACATAAATATGTTTAAATGTTTTAAACAGGATGTAAGTTATAAAAATGAGCATACATGTAATGAAATTGATCATTTAATCCATAAAGCTTTAAATATCACTAGTCACCGATAATTTAGCAATTGAATTTGGTAACCGTTGAGTAAATGATTTGAACCTAGGTTTTCTTCCCAAATCATTATGAAATGTTTTTCAAATGATAAATCAAATATTTTGAAAAGTTTAGAGTCGATCAAATAAATTGACTGCTTCATGGGTGACAAAGAGGTAATCTCTAGGTTAGATTTGGGAAACCAGTTCCTACTCCCCCTAACTATTCGACTTGTCCGATGGAGGGGATAATTAATTTGCTTCACTAGGATAGCATTTCCTTAAGCTAAAGGAAAAGAAAATTTGAATTTTCCAAAAAGGTCAAACATGATTCAAAATAGGATTTTGATGGTAAAAAAATATCTAGTTAAACTCTTTATTAAATTCCAAGGAGGTAATTTGTACTATCTATGTGAATTTAAAAGGGGATTTCACCGCTATTCGACGAATTGTATATGTGAATATGTAAATTAGTATTAAATATGACTAATCTAAAATCTATCAATCCACTTTACTCAATACTAAGTGATTTGGGTTTACAGTAAACGTTGTCTTGAAAACGTTGAATTTTTGACCCATTTAAAACATGTTTCTGAAAAATGAAATCTTTGTTAATTATGCTAACAATAGAATGTGGCAATATTTTCCCTAAGTAATTAAAAGGGAATGATTTGGTTTTTCCAAAATTGAAAAGAGGTTTAATAATTTTCGTATCTCGAAACAGAAATGGTTTAAAGATATATATCTCTAAAAGATATTTTATTGGATAAAAAATAACTTCAATGTTAAATAATATTTTGACTAAAATAAGAAAAGAGGATTTATCAAAAGAGGCTTAACATTTCTGTATACACATATACATATCTTTCTATCAACAACTGATTTGGAGAGACCGAGATCAGATTTGGTTGATTCCTATCCAAAAATCATTTTGAACCAATATATGCTTGCCAAAGTGGAAAAGATGTTGAAGACAACGATTTTGAAGACAAAGATTTTTATAATGTAGGGCTGCTTGCCACTAACCTCATGATTCCCATATTATGGCAGCGGTACCTTCATATTGAAACTCTTCAATGCAAGAACTGCTCTCTACTAATCCTAGGGGTGATTCCCAAACAGGATGTAATAGGACCCGGTTTCTCTTGTTCTTGGACAATTTGTATGGACGAATGTTTGATCTTGCGTTTCTAAGAAGACATACATTGGTTTTTACAAACGTACATTTGTTTGGTGGTGTAAAAGGCAACCTCTCTTATACATAACACCCTTCCTTGAGGCGTATGAACTCAGGAGTTGCAATTTTGTGGAAACCAATTAGTGTATCGTAGAAAATGGCAATGTGGAATTCAAAGTGGGATTTTTCATGTGAAAGATAAAATGTTACTGCAAGCCTCACACATCAGTATTGGCAAAAATATGGTAGATGCAGCAAGGCTAAGTGGGTCACTTCATTAGGAGATGTTCCATCACCTTTCTAGATTACCTTCTATACTTCGGGTTTGTTGTGTATGCTGTGGCCACAGATAAGTCGGGAACGACTGGGATGATGACATATTCGGTGCTATCTATGGTAGAGGTAGGCCGATTCTGTGTTGGTAAAGGGCCGTTGGGTTGTGCCTTGGTACATTCCTCTAGAGATGTAATGTTGGAAGATAGTCCATTACCTTTTCATTGTTGGAAACCCATTCTCCAATCCGTATCTTTACAAACTTGATTGTGTACCTATTATGCTGGAATTTAATCAATGTAACAATTTCAGCTATTTTAATATGTTATATGAAAAGAGTTTTCAAAGCAATGTCATTGGAAATAATATCAACTGATTCAATAAAAATGTTTTAGTTATCACAAGGTAAAAACCCGTCCATGTTTGGTCTTATGAGATATTCTTCTTCCTAAAGGTTTTGTTTGAAATCAAAGTCAAACTATGACACTGTCATATATATATATAATTCAAATCTTATGTTGATTTGACAAGCCTAATCTGGGATTTTTAATACTCGTATCAGATGCGAGCAGTTTCAAATCTTATCTTTACAAACTTGATTGTGTACCTATTATGCTGGAAATAATATCAAATGATTTAAATTATAAAATTTAAAATAAATGTATATTTTTTGAAAGAAATTTTTTCGCCTGTATACATACATGCATACTACATATATACATATATAAGGGGCATTTCACCATAAGGACAAACTTTGCATTCCAATTAGTTTCTAGGACACACATTCAAAAAAATTACTTTCAAGGACAAAGTCAGCAGAATAATTACTTTCAAGGACAAAGTCAGTAGTCCAATTACTTTCAAGGACATAATTTCATAAGTTTTTAGGCCCTAGAAACTAATTATTTTGTGCATTGTCCTTGAAAGTAATTATTTCAGTTGTGTGTCCTAGAAACTTAATTCCACTTGCTAAAGAGGCCCTTGTGGCTAATTTCCACCACATATAATTTATTGTTTAACAATATGGGCGGACTATAATTATATTTTACCTTTGCCTATGCTAGTAACTGGGCTACTGAAAGAAATAAACTTTATTATCAAGAAATACAAAACTCAAAAATCTCATTCAAAAGCCTTGGTTATTGATTGGAGACTTTAATGCAGTTCTTTGAATTGGTGAAAAAAGGGGTCTTACATTGAAGGTCGGCCAAACCGCTGAGTTTAATAACTGCATGCTAGCAATTGGATTGATTGAAGCATTCCACACTGGCTTGAAATTTACATGAAGAAGTGGTGAGATGAAGAAAATAACATCAAGACTTATGCAATGACCTGGTAAATTTCAACTGTTTTCATTAACATAATTAACTGAAATTTTGCTGAAATTAAATAATTGAATTTGGAAATAAAACTTTGATATTTGGTATGCGTCTTTTTGAACGTAGCAAAGGTCGGATTTTCATCATATAATGTGGAAGTTTATTTTGTTGTTCAATTTTATTTAAAGTTAAAATTAGTTAATTTGATGAAAATAAAATGTTTTTGAAATATGAATATTCTTATATATTAAAAATGTAAATCATTTTCTGAGTGAGGCGTCATATTTCATTCTTTTCAAATTTGGACTGCTATAGCTCCGTTTACATTATTTTCGACAAATTAGCAGCAATTATTAGCTAATATCGACTTTTGATAGGACGATCGTATCGCTGATATTTGTGTACTTTTTTGTTCGTCTTGTCGTGCTGATATCTGCAGTATATTCATTTATGTGTTTCAGTGTCCGATAAGTGGCGGAACCCATAAAATGGTTAATCGAATCGGTACCCGTTTTTGAGTCTTTTCGTTTCCTTTGTCTATTCATTTTCCACCATATAATACGTACAACCCTCGGTTTAATTATTCTCAGAATTCCACGTTTTGACTATTACTGTTCCCACTACTAATTTATATATTCTTTTTCGCTTGCATAGAAAAGAAAAAATATACCAAATATGCAAGGATGTTCACATTCTTATATTTGAACTGCCACCTTGCTTTTATATTGTTATATTTACCTGTAGCCTAACGATTCCTCTCTTCTCTCATCACTTCGCTCTGCCATTCTTTGGAAATAAAATAAGAAACTATATTTTTATATTATTTGATTGTGAGGCAAGCTAATTTAATTTTCTCTGAAGCTTACGTTCGCCTCCAACCCATCATGTTCCTTGCCGAAAACCTACCCTCTCCATCTTTGACCGCCGTCCTCAACCTTATCCCTTCGACCTGCTCGCCTTCCCCATCTCCATGCTACAAATTCGACCGCTACCCCTCAATAACCAGCCCATGTCTATCAGCCGTAGCTTGCCACGGACCCTCACTTAGAGCGTTCGCCACCAACAACATCAACAAACCCCGCCAAGCCTTTGCTACCTTGCCTCCGTCTCCTCCTACAACATCGACCCCATGCCAAAGCACAAAACTAACCTGACACAAACTACCACCACTGCGCGAAAGCTGCACCACCCTCGTCCTTTGCCGCAACCATCTCCACGACTTTCCTTTCACCAGCCTTGAACGCCTCCAAGCAGTGACCTCACACTCGACTGCAGCCTACACTACTCCACCAATCAACCGAGCTCCATCTTCTTCTTATTTTTATTTGTTCATGCATGTGTGTGTGTATGTGTGATGCAGTGGATTTAACTTCGACGTGCTAATAATGTTTTGATACAAATTAACGCAGCTTTCTTCCTCACGAAATGATTTCGTGTCAAGTAAACCTGATAGAACGATAAATGCCCAATTCCTTTGATCGTGATGATGTCGGAACCTAGTTATCTCCAATGCGTTTATTGCGCAAGATACTGTATCGAAAGATCTACAATTCGATCGTTGATCACTCACAAGTGATACTGAGAATTTGCTTCTACTTCGTTGATTCGCGCACGAATAACCCGAAGAAGGAAAGAAGAAGGAGATCACACTCAACTTCAACAATGGTGGAAAAAGCACATACACAAATTTTATTCAAAAATCAACTCCCTTTTTTACAATGACATCACACCACTATTTATAGGAAAATTACAACACCCTTGCGACTCAACAGCCACGACTTACGACCTAACAATCATGACCTAACAAACAATACAAGTTACAACAATACACATACGACTCAACATCACAACATGACATATGACATACAACGTACGAAAATACAACGACTCACGACTTAACAACAATACAACACAAGAAATCAGCGGCTCAACTCATGCGACTCCATGGCATACGACATAAGGGATCATCAACTTAAGAAATAGCATGCGGCCTAACTGAGCGACTTAAGAAGATAGCGGCATAAGTGAACGGATTTGATTTCTTGAATGGCGTAAGTGAACGACTTAAGAAACTAGTGGCATAAGAAATGCAGCTTAAGAATGAGCGACATAAAAAGCGAACGACTTAAGGAATGGGCGACATAAGCGACATTGGCGACTTAAGCTTCAGAACGACTTAAGGAGTGCGACTTAAGGAATATGGCTTCCGGGAACGACCTAAGAGATGCGGCTCTGTTTCCTTGATCCGTTAGGTCATTGAGCGACTTAAGTTGGTGCGACTTAAGGAAATCACGATGCGCTGATGGTTGGGGATCCTTAAGGTCATGGAGCGACTTATGTGGTTGCGACTCAACATGGCGTGACTCATAGCAGGCCGAGCGACTTAAGGAACCGTGACTATCATGGTGTGCTGCATCATCCTCCCCTGGTTGAAAAGAATTCGACCCCGAATTCACACTTTCCTCTTCTTCGACATGCTTATTCTCATGATATGGAATCAAATGTTTGACGTTGAAAACTTCGGCAGTATGGATATGATCCGACAATCTTAACTGATAAGCATTCTCATTGATCTTCTTTATGATTTCCAAAGGACCAATCTTTCTAGCATCTAGCTTGTTGTAAGAACTAATAGGAAATCGATCTTTGGTCAATATTGCATACACAAAATCTCCTTCTTTGAATTCCACATTTCGTCATTTAATATCTACGGATTGCTTATATTTCTCATTCGCTTAAGCAATCGCTCTTGCACTACCTTGTGGCACTCTTGCAATTCATTCACCAAATCACTAGCTCGTTTGATCACTCTTTTCTGCTATGGTACTATATATAAATCCAATGGTCCTTTAGGAATTGTCGAGTAAACGACCTGGAATGGACTGAACCCAATGCTACGATTAACTGCATGGTTGTGTGCAAACTCAGCTTGACACAGCTTGGAATCACAACTCTTCAAATTGTCATTCACGAGGCATCTCAATAGATTACCTAGGGATCTATTCACAACTTTTGTTTGTCCATCCGTCTGTGGATGATAAACACTACTAAATTTCAGCTTTGTCCCGACCATTCTCCATAGACTCATCCAAAAATGACTCAGAAAACGAGTGTCTCTATCCGATACGATAGATTCAGGAAATCCATGAAGACGATAGATCTCTCTGAAGTGTAACTGTGCAACATTAACTGCATCTGCTGTCTTCTTGCATGCGATAAAATGTACCATTTTTGAAAAACGATTAACCACCACATAGATAGAATCATTGCCACGTTGCATCCTCGGCAAACCCAATACAAAGTCCACACTAACATCCACCCATGGCTTAGTAGGTATAGGCAACGGCAAATATAAACCTGCATTTGTCGTGGTTCCCTTTGAAACTTGACAAAAAATGGCACCTCTGAACGAACCTTTTAACTTCTTTTCTCATTGACGGCCAAAAATAAGATTTTGAGATCAACTGCATAGTACGGTCGCGGCCCACGTGTCCTTCATGTAATTCCTTGGTAATTTTCATTCAAAAACTGCAATCTGGAACACACAACTGATTTCCTTTGATAGAAAAACATCAACCAGCACATATCCATCCATGCTTCCATGTTTGACTTTGTCTAAGATCTTGGAAAAGTAAGAATCTGATGTAAGCCAATCTGGAAGTAAGTCAAAACCCATCTCCTCTACTCGCATGGTTGTTAGTAAAGTATTCCTCCAGCTCAATGAATCTGCGATGCGATTAATTACTCCAGACTTGTGCTTTACGACGAATGTAAATTGCTGCAAATAAGCTATCCACGATGCATGCCTAGCTGCAATTTTATTCTGCCCTTGTAAATGCTTCAACGCTTCATGGTTCGTATACAAAAAAAATTCTTTGTGGAAAAAATAATGTCTCCAATGCTTCCAACCTGCACAATAGCATAAAACTCCACATCATAAGTATTGTATCTCATCTTTGCTCTAGAAAGTTTTTCACTGAAATAGGCAATTGGACGACCCTTCTGACTCAATACTTCTCCAATTCCAACTTTAGATGCATCTGTATGTAACTCAAATAGTAACTGAAAATCTGGCAACACTAGAATCGGTGCTGAGGTTAAAAGTTCCTTGATTTGTTCAAAAGCAAATCCTGCCTCTTCCATCCATGAAATTTTTTTTCTTTCATACAATCAGTAACAGGAGCCATCACACTACTAAAGTGTGGTATAAATCTTCGGTAAAATGAAGCTAACCCATGGAAACTTCTGACTTCTGTTATAGTCATGGGCTGTGGCCAATTTCTGATTGCGGCTACTTTACTTTGATCCACTTGTATTCCTTCCTCAGACACAACATAACCCAAAAATAAAACACTTGGCGTTATGAACACGCATTTCTTCGTCGTTGCATAGAACTGTTCTTGACAAAAATAGTTAACACCTTGCGCAAGTGTTGAATGTGCTCCTCTGTGCTAGCACTATATATCAAGATATCATCAAAGTAAACGACAACAAACTTCCCGATGTAAGGTCTGAAAATTTGTTTCATCACCCTCATAAATGTACTTGGTGCATTAGATAGACCAAACGACATGACCAGCCATTCATATAATCCTTCCCGAGTCTTGAATGTTGTCTTCCATTCATCACCTGGTCTTATGCGAATCTGATGCTAAACCACTCTTAAGATCGATCTTTGAAAAGATTACAGATCCACTGAGTTGATCCAATAGATCATCAAGTCTTGGCATAGGAAATCTGTATCTGACAGTTATTTTGTTGAGTGCCCTGCTATCTGTACACATTCTCCATGAACCATCTTTCTTCGGCACTAACAAAGCTGGTACAACACAAGGACTGAGACTTTCTCGAACACGCCCTTGCTCAAGCAACTCTTCAACCTGTCTCCTCAACTCTTCATTCTCTTTCGAACTCATACGATAATGTGGCCTATACGGTAACACAACTCCTGGCACTAGATCAATTTGATGTTGTATGTCCCTCAATGGCGGTAACTCCTTGGGTAATTCCGCAGGAAAGACATCTTCAAATTCAGTCAACACCGGTCTAACCTCCGTAGGAATTTCAACATCTTCACTTTTTTCATACCCAATCAACATAAACAATTCAGCACTATCTTTCACTTCTTTAACAAACTCCCTCGAAGAGAATAGACTAGTTGATTCCACCTTCTTCTCTGACTTGCTTTCACTTTGTTCACGCTTCTTAGGAACCAAAGTAATTTGAGTTCCTTCGAACATGAAACTGTAGCTGTTGGTGCGACCATTATGTTGTACAACTCTATCATATTGCCATGGTCTTCCCAATAGTAAATGACACACATCCATATCCATAATATCACACCATATATCATCTTTGTACTTCTTCCCAATAGAAAATGTAACAAATGCTCGTCTTCCTACTGTCACTTCTCCACCTTTCTTTAACCATGCCAGTTTATAAGGTCTAGTGTGTTTTTCAGTCTTCAACCCTAACTTCATGACGGCTTCTTCAAAAATAATGTTGTCACAGCTTCCCGCATCGATAACAAATCGACAAACCTTTCCCAAGATAGTACATGTAGACTGAAAGATATTGCTTCTCAGCCAACTAGAATCATTCTCATGCTTTGGCACTAAACAAGACCTTCTTATCATCAAATTACATCATTCGTATCCTGACACAACTTCTTTGTCTTCATCAAACTTCGATGGTTGAGAATAATCAACTTCAGCTTCCACATCCTCATACTCACATTCCTCTGCAACTAATGCTCTCTTCTTTGGCTTCGTACATTCATTGCTTTTATGGCCAAACTCCTGACAAATATAGCACTTGATACTATTGTTGACCTTTGCTTTAGCGGCTTCATTGACAATTGGTTTACTCACTGCCTTTGAAACATTAGTACCGCTACTAGCACCCTTACTCTGATTGTTAGAACTCGTAAACACACCACCTCCTCGTCTCCCTTGCTTCTCTCAAGCTAAGGCTTTTTGATGTGCTTCAGCAACAGACATTGGATTAAACATATTCACCATGTCTTGAATTTGCATTCGTAACCCTCCAATATATCTAGCCGTTAGTTGTTCCTCTGTTTCCATGATATCATTCCTTGCAATCAATTGATAGAATTTATCTGCATAATCATTCATCGTCCTCTTCCCTTGTCTCAAATTCTGCAAATGTTGACATATAAGAGATTGATAATTGTACGGTAAGAAAGTTGCTTTCATCATCTTTCTCATCTTCTCCTAAGTGACAAATTTTGATTTTCCCATTCTCTCCCGAGTTAGTTTAGTTTGCTGCCACCAAGCCATAGCTCTTCCCCTTAGCCTTGTAGCAACTAATTAGACTCTGCGATTCTCAGGCACCTCCTTGAATTCCAAAATTTCTTCAACATTAGATAACCAATCAAGAAATTCTTCTGCTTGCATACCACCTTTGAATTCTGGAATTCCCATCCTCATACCTAATTCCCATTTATGATCATTGTCTGAATCCAGAAAGTGATTTCGTACTTGGCCTCGATTTTGATAATGAATACTACCTCCATCACCATCCTCCTCAAAATCATATGTGTTTCGATATCGATCCCGTCCATCTACATCTCTAGGACTATGCATGTCCCTTCTACCTTGTTTTTCAACATCATGATATGGTTCATTGTCAAACTCACGTAGGGTTCTTCTTCCTTCATTTTGATACTCATGGTGTTCTCGCCGCATTGAAACTGAAGATTCTCTCCTATCTCGATAAGATTGGGGTGACATCCTCCTTTCTCCCGAAACCGATGGTGAAACCCTGTTTCTACTATGGTTCGAAACTGTAGACGTTCTCCTTTGACTTTGATTCATGTGTTTCAACAATTTCGCCAACTTCTCAATACCTTCATTGAACTTTTCATTGATATGCTGTTCCATCTGCTCAGCTTCTTGTCTTCTATACACATCCTCAACATTATGATAGCGATTAGCACGTCTCGGAGGCATGATCTTCAAACAATCTCGTTTCCTTTACTGATACTACTTTCGACTCTAACTTGGGTTCGGCTCCAACCTAACTTGGCTTTAACTCGACTCCGACTTAGCTCTGATGATATGGCTCGGATCTGATATGGATTGACATGATCTTACTCGGCCTTGATCTTACTTAGCTCTATACCAAAAAGTGACGCAGCGGATTTAACTTCGATGTGCTAATAATGTTTTGATACAAATTGATGTAGCTTTCTTCCATACGAAATGATTTCGTGTCAAGTAAACCTGTTAATACGATAAATGCCCAATTCCGTTGATCGTGACGATGACGGAATCTAGCTATCTCCAACGCGTTGATCTCACAAGATATCGTGTTGAAAGATCTACAATTCGATCGTTGATCACTCGCAAGTGATACCGAGAATTGGCTTCTACTTCGTTGATTCGCGCACGAATAACCCGAAGAAGGAAAGAAGAAGGAGATCACACTGAACTTCAACAATGGTGGCAAAAGCACACGAAAATTTTTTATTCAAAAATAAACTCCCTTTTTACAATGACATCATACCACTATTTATAGAAAAATTACACCACCCTTGCGACTCAACAGCCATGACTTACGACCTAACAATCACGACCTAACAAACAATACGAGTTACAGCAATACACATACGACTCAACATTACAACAGGACATATGACATACGACGTACGAAAATACAACGACTCACGACTTAACAACAACACAACACAAGAAATCAGCGGCTCAACTCATCGACTCCACGGCATATGACATAAGGGATCAGTGACTTAAAAAATAACATGTGGCCTAACTGAGCGACTTAAGAAGATAGCGGCATAAGTGAACGGCTTTGATTTCTTGAACGGCATAAGTGAACGACTTAAGGAGCCAGCGGCATAAGAAATGCGGCTTAAGAATGAGCGACATAAGATGCAAGCGACTTAAGGAATGGGCAACATAAGCGACATAGGCGACTTAAGCTTCAGAATGACTTAAGGAGTGCGACTTAAGGAATGTGGCTTCCGGGACTGACCTAAGAGATGCGGCTTTGTTTCCTTGATCTGTTTGGTCGTTGAGCGACTTAAGTTGGTGCGACTTAAAGAAATCATGATGCGCTGATGGTTGGGGATCCTTAAGGTCGTGGAGCGACTTATGTGGTTGCGACTCAACATGGCGCGACTCATAGCAGGCCGAGCGACTTAAGGAACTATGACTATCATGGTGCGCTGCATCAATATGTGTGTGTGTGTGTGTGTTAGTATGTATATTTTCACATAATACAGATTTCCAACTATATCATATAATGTATATTGTTTTACATGGTACTTATATATATGTATTATAATCCATTCTTAATTTTTTTTTATTGATTACATACCTGTATCCTATATATATTATATAGTTGACATATTGATTATAATTTATAAGTTCTGTTATATAAAAGTATATAAATTATAAGATCTGCACATATAGGTAAGTTTATATTTGGTTTATTTATATATATCTTAGTATAAAAATTTATATTAGTCTGCATATGTTACGGTTTGCATATATTATATAGACTTTGTTTAAGTAGCTGCATTTATATTTATTTTCACATATAGGCTCTGTTTAAGTAGCCACATTTATATTAGTCTGCATAAGTTACGGTCTGCATATGTTGAAATCGATACATAGGCTCTGTTTAAGTAGCCGCATTCATATTTGTTTTCATACCTATATTGTCTGCATATATTATATGAATTTTCGAAAGATAATACACTATTTATTTAATATTGATGTTTAAATTGTATATACATATGGATTATAAAGTTGGTTATAAGGTATAGGTTTTATAAGTTGTGTATAATCTGCTGGTTGTACATATAAGTTTTTATATGATTTGTTGGAATTTATATATAAACTTTAATAAAGTAAGTTATGTCGATTTTATATTAAATAGTGATTTAAGGATGTTCTATGTAATATAATATACATTTTGTTTAAGTTTATATCAAGCTGGTTTTCATTGGCTCTAAATTTTCAACTTTATTCGTAGACTCCATATTTATCATGCTGTGCTTTGGAATAGTTGTTTGGATTCGTATCTTGTCGTGTCTCCAATTTCTCCACCCTCGAAAGGTGAGCTATCACTCATGGTTAACATTATTATATTTAGTAAATTTTATTTCACTTGAAATGACAATTGAAATATGATGTTAATTTTGAATTGCTAGTAATTTAATTGTTGAATATGATATGCCATTATCTGTAATTGTTCACCTGCGATATATGATACCATGTCATGTTGTATATATTTATTTAATTTGTTATTGATGATACAAGCCTGTTGTTGATATGTTATTGTCATATTTGTTCTCACTCTGCCAGTTCCCAGTTAGTTTAGAATTCCCTATGTGTTGAAATGATACATACCCGAATGATATTGTGACGCCCCACCTCTATGCTCACAATAACAAAGAGTATTAAAAGAAATACTGTCTATTATTATGAAGAATAAGGCTGGATAGGAGCGGCCATCCGTAGTTAGGCCCTACACTAGTATTGGTTATCTCGATAGGAGTGGTGTGTGTGTGTGTGTGTGTCTGTATATATATAGATATATATATATATTTTCATCTCTTATTTATTTACTCCCATCGACATACCCAATTCCAGTATAAAATGAACTACGATGGTTCATAATAGTTTAGGACAATATATATAATAACACAGATAATGTAAATGCGGAACACAGATAAAACAAAAGTCTCATATATATAATAACTGATGTCAGTTACAATACATGTGATACAGTACATATGATACAACTACAACCGTCAACTCTGGAAGTTACATATACAAGTACATTATCGTATATAATATACACGAATACATATCTTCCTATACAAATAAACCGACTACTATAAATGACAACGACTACTCCAAAAGATATGAAGTGACTTCATAGCTTAAGCAGCAACCCAAAGTAAGATATCAACAACCTGTAAATACTCGGTCTGACCCGAGTATTAAATTCGAAAGAAAATAATACACGGGTCAGTCTAATTCAAACTCAGTTATTAGCGCACAGAAGCAATAATAATTAAATAATGAATAGATGATAGTCACAATAAATTTCGTCTATCCGATCCTTAAATAAAGAAATCGGATAACGATAAATATAACACGTAGCAGTGTTAAACAACAAATCAGCAAATTCAATCAAATCAGAATGAAATTCAGAATATTGAATTGAATAAACGAAATAGTTCAAACCATTGAAATATCAATTAAAATTTTAAGTCGAGTAGGGCTGCAGTACACGCACGCGTGCACTGCCTCGCCACTACAACTTATGGAAATACGCAAAAGAACCATAAATCAAAAGCAAAAGAAATATCAATAAAGCAATACTGTGTGGCTGCAGTTCACGCTTGCGTGCACTGCCTTGCAACTATAGTGATGATGTACCCAATTTTTCAGCACAAGGTCAAATCCAAGCTACAAGCTGGATTCAACTCAAGTGAATTCGAAATATGCACACAATTGAAAGTACATAACGAACTGCACATGAACAAAATGAAACAGAGGCGCAACATGGAACTGCAGACATATAGGCCAAACTTATATGAGCACACATATAGGCAGTGAACATGTGAAACTCAAGCTACAGGTATAAACCAGCTAAGAATATAAAGGGATAGCGACGAGGCACACAGGCAAGGCATCCGTACCCTACATAAAACTTTATAACATGAAGCAGAAACTATTGTATGTGAATGTAAAGGCAACAGTACAACAGTGAGATGAAGTGGATGGATGTCTCAAGCAACAACGACCCTACATGTTCGAACAGAGAAAATGTTCGAATATAGCAAAGAAATGCCAAAGTGACAGTGGATCAATGAGTAAGGCTGCACAGTGAAACGACATGCAAATTGAAACAGGCAGTGGCAATAACCACTATTAAATTTATAAGTGCAGACAAACTACATGAGGATCAACTCGATGAAACCAACCGTGCAGTGCACCAGTAATATACTAGCATCCCAATAACACAGCGAATCAAGATCACAATTAATATACAGGTAATCAAGATGAACAAGGGAAAAAATGAAACAGAGGTGATATACTATACATGTAGTACAAATGCACGTATTTACAGCCTGTACCAAAAAGAAAAGTGAACAGCAAATGGTACGAGATTGAACTAGACGAATACACTGAATTCAAGCAAATGGCAATAGCAGGTGATGCATTAGTGAATTAACTCAATATATAAACTCCATATGCAGCTCAAAGACAGGTTCAAAAAGAACCAACAACAAATGGAATGCATCACTAGGACACAATTACATAACCAATAACGCAACTGTATGCAAACTACCCCGAAGGAAGTAGCATGATCAAGAGTACACAAACACAGACTACATAAGAATCAATATACAGTGACCGTATGGTGCAGTGATGAGCTACAGCTAGTGTTGACCAAACAACAACAGGATGAAACGCAACACACTATATTGACTACAACATATCTAGCATACAAGACCAATGCAGACAATGACAACAAGACTTAGTTACAAGATGCAACCCAGAAACTACAGAACTCCAACTTATCAAGACTACAAGAATCAAATGCTATCAGATAGACAAAGCGAACAGAGGTGACAACATGAAATCGGCAAGTCAGTAAAGATTCATGAAGCCATCAACAACTGAATTACCTACTCGAAGTTAGTGATACAGATTAAGTTAAAATCTGGTGATATCAAAATAAGTTGAAGATTATCATTATCAAGAAGCACCAAGAGAAATTCACGGAACAAAATCAAGTCGCAAGTCAATAACCAGGGAAAACGCAAGTTCGAAATCAATGCAGTGTTTTACCAAAAATTGAAAAAGTCCAAAAGTCGAAGCCGTGGCCAGCTAATGACCAAAGTCCACAGTGTACAGTTCACTATCAAAACAATGATGATGGCCGAAGCCAACAAGAATTCATAACCACCAAACAAAATCAAACGCGAGGCATAGAATTAAATTAGATGTGAGTGAAAAAGAAAATCACTCACCTTTGCTAATTGAAGCAGTCGAAGTCAACGTCGAATTCGACCGAAAAGGAGAAGCCGCGAATGAATCAACCGAAGTAAGCGATCGAATCCCCAACCCTCGATTCACGCGGCGATTTCTCGAAGCGCTAATTTTTTTTTTGCCGAAGAGGGACGAATGATACAAAAGTTACGAGGCCGCCAAAACTTTAACAAAGAAATCATTCGAATATATCTTCAATGAAGATAATTCAAAACAATCAAAATCTAATCAACATGTGATTAGCATTAAAGAAAACCAGCCAAAACTTCAACAAATTCACATGGCTGCAATCGCCTCGAATCGTCAAATCGGATTCGAAGTTTTTAAAGAAAACAAAATAAACACAGCTATGCAAACAACAAATGAAATTTATTTCAATTTCATATTTTGATTTTTAAATCAAAATACTTATAGTCTGCACTCAGCGAAGCAGTCACACTGTTTTCGCTGCGCACTCTGATAAACAAAGCACAAACGAAATAAATCATCAAAATACAATTTACTTATTATATTTTAAATAAGGATATTTAAAAATTTCATCAAAATTTCAAAACTTTAGTTTTGACTCAAAGCACAACTAAACATCGACTAATAGTTGTAACACATGTTCCATCTAAGTTATGTTTTATATTATGTCCATAAACCTCAAGCTCTGATACCAACTGTGACGCCCCACCTCTATGCTCACAATAACAAAGAGTATTAAAAGAAATACTGTCTATTATTATGAAGAATAAGGCTGGATAGGAGCGGCCATCCGTAGTTAGGCCCTACACTAGTATTGGTTATCTCGATAGGAGTGGTATATATATATTTTTTTTCATCTCTTATTTATTTACTCCCATCGACATACCCAATTCCATTATAAAACGAACTACGATGGTTCATAATAGTTTAAGACAATATATATAATAATAACACAGATAATGTAAATGCGGAACACAGATAAAACAAAAGTCTCATATATATAATAACTAATGTCAGTTACAATACATGTGATACAGTACATATGATACAACTACAACCGTCAACTCTGGAAGTTACATATACAAGTACATTATCGTATATAATATACATGAATACATATCTTCCTATACAAATAAACCGACTACTGTAAATGACAACGACTACTCCAAAAGATATGAAGTGACTTCATAGCTTAAGCAGCAATCCAAAGTAAGATATCAACAACCTGTAAATACTCGGTCTGTCCCGAGTATTAAATTCAAAAGAAAATAATACACGGGTCAGTCTAATTCAAACTCAGTTATTAGTGCACAGAAGCAATAATAATTAAATAATGAATATATGATAGTCACAATAAATTTCGTCTATCTGATCCTTAAATAAAGAAATCGGATAACGATAAATATAACACGTAGCAGTGTTAAACAACAAATCAGCAAATTCAATCAAATCAGAATGAAATTTAGAATATTGAATTGAATAAACAAAATAGTTCAAACCATTGAAATATCAATTAAAATTTTAAGTCGAGTAGGGCTGCAGTACACGCACGCGTGCACTGCCTCGCCACTACAGCTTATGGAAATACGCAAAAGATCCATAAATCAAAAGTAAAAGAAATATCAATAAAGCAATACCGTGTGGCTGTCGTTCACGCTTGCGTACACTGCCTTGCCACTACAGTAATGATGTACCCAATTTTTCAGCACAAGGTCAAATCCAAGCTACAAGCTGGATTCAACTCAAGTGAATTCGAAATATGCACACAATTGAAAGTACATAACGAACTGCACATGAACAAAATGAAACAGAGGCGCAACATGGAACTGCAGACATATAGGCCAAACTTATATGAGCACACATATGGGCAGTGAACATGTGAAACTCAAGCTACAGGTATAAACCAGCTCAGAATATAAAGGGATAGCGACGAGGCACACAGGCAAGGCATCCGTACCCTACATAAAACTGTATAACATGAAGCAGAAACTATTGTATGTGAACATAAAGGCAACAGTACAATAGTGAGATGAAGTAGATGGCTGTCTCAAGCAACAGCGACCCTGCATATTCGAACAGAGCAAATGTTCGAATAGAGCAAAGAAATGCCAAAGTGACAGTAGATCAATGAGTAAGGCTGCACAGTGAAACGACATGCAAATTGAAACAGGCAGTGGCAATAACCACTATTAAATTTATAAGTGCAGACAAACTACATGAGGATCAACTCGATGAAACCAATCGTGCAGTGCACCAGTAATATACTAGCATCCCAAAAACACAGCGAATCAAGATCACAATTAATATACAGGTAATCAAGATGAACAAGGGCAAAAATGAAATAGAGGTGATATACTATAGATGTAGTACAAATGCACGTATTTACAGCCTGTACCAAAAAGAAAAGTCAACAGCAAATGGTACGAGATTGAACTAGACGAATACACTGAATTCAAGCAAATGGCAACAGCAGGTGATGCATTAGTGAATTAACTCAATATATAAACTCCATATGCAGCTCAAAGACAGGTTCAAAAAGAACCAACAACAAATGGAATGCATCACTAGGACACAATTACATAACCAATAACGCAACTGTATGCAAACTACCCCGAAGGAAGTAGCATGATCAAGAGTACACAAACGCAGACTACATAAGAATCAATATACAGTGGCCATATGGTGCAGTGATGAGCTACAGCTAGTGTTGACCAAACAACAAAAGGATGAAATGCAACACAATATATTGACTACAACATATCTAGCATACAAGACCAATGCAGACAATGACAACAAGTCTTAGTTACAAGATGCAACCCAGAAACTACAGAACTCCAACTTATCAAGACTACAAGAATCAAATGCTATCAGATAGACAAAGCAAACAGAGGTGACAACATGAAATTGGCAAGTCAGTAAAGATTCATGAAGCCATCAACAACTGAATTACCTACTTGAAGTTAGTGATACAGATTAAGTTAAAATCTGGTGATATCAAAATAAGTTGAAGATTATCATTATCAAGAAGCACCAAGAGAAATTCAGGGAACAAAATCAAGTCGCAAGTCAATAACCAGGGAAAACGCAAGTTCGAAATCAATGCAGTGTTTTACCAAAAATTGAACAAGTCCAAAAGTCGAAGCCGTGGCCAGCTAATGACCAAAGTCCACAGTGTACAGTTCACTATCAAAACAATGATGATAGCCGAAGCCAACAAGAATTCATAACTACCAAACAAAATCAAACGCGAGGCATAAAATTAAATTAGATGTGAGTGAAAAAGAAAATCACTCACCTTTGCTAATTGAAGCAGTCGAAGTCAACGTCAAATTCGACCAAAAAGGAGAAGCAGCGAATGAATCAACCGAAGTAAGCAATCGAATCCCCAACCCTCGATTCACACGGCGATTTCTCGAAGCCCTAATTTTTTTTTTCCGAAGAGGGACGAACGATACAAAAGTCACGAGGCCGCCATTTTCGATTATTTTGGTGTAGGGTTTCGAATGATCGATAACGAGGGGGGAAACCGGGTGGAATCGATTGAAAAAGGGAACGGCCCGATGTAATAAGGATATAGGAAAGAGGGTTGTTGGGCCAAGGTTCGATTGAAAGCCCGAATCAATCTCTAGCATCCAAGCAACATCGACTGACGGAGCAAGATAAATTGACAAAATCAAAGGATTATTTTAAATCCCACAAATCTTTTAAAAATATTTAAAAGAATTTCATCTCGATTAGAAAAGTCCAACAGTAATTAGCCATTTACTATCAACATTAATCGTTCAATGACGAAATTAATTAATGCGAAATCCCCGGTTGTTACAGACTCCCCTCCTTATAAAAATCGCGTCCCCGCAATTTTCACAATCTAGATCGTCAATATCATTTATTTTTCTAACATAAACTGGTTAAGCTAGAAAAATAAAAGTCGAGAATATAAACACCAAAAAAAATCTTTTAACTTCATAAAAGAAATTTACAAATTCTCAACAAAAATCTAATTATCAAGTAGACAATCAAAAAACAAAACTGTATAAATGCAATCATCAGCAATATTCAATTATCAATAACGATAATCAAATCTCAAATCAACAAATATTTGATTATCAAAAACGATAATCAAATCTAAAATCAACAAATATTCGATTATCAAAAACGATAATCAAAAATCAACAAATATTCGATTATCAAAAACGATAATCTCAAATCAACAAATATTCGATTATCAAAAACGATAATCAAAAATCAACAAATATTTGACTATCAAAAACGATAATCAAATCTCAAATCAACAAATATTCGATTATCAAAAACGATAATCAAAAATCAAAAAATATTCGATTATCAAAAACGATAATCAAAAATCAACAAATATTCGATTATCAAAAACGATAATCTCAAATCAACTAATATTCGATTATCAAAAACGATAATCAAAAATCAACAAATATTCGATTATCAAAAACGATAATCAAATCTCAAATCAACAAATATTCGATTATCAAAAACGATAATCTCAAATCAACAAAAACGATAATCAAATCTCAAATCAACAAATATTCGATTATCAAAAACGATAATCTAATCTCAAATCAACAAATATTCGATTATCAAAAACGATAATCAAAAATCAACAAATATTCGATTATCAAAAACGATAATCAAAAATCAACAAATATTCGATTATCAAAAACGATAATCTCAAATCAACTAATATTCGATTATCAAAAACAATAATCAAAAATCAACAAATATTCGATTATCAAAAACGATAATCAAATCTCAAATCAACAAATATTCAATTATCAAAAACGATAATCTCAAATCAACAAATATTCGATTATCAAAAACGATAATCAAATCTCAAATCAACAAATATTCGATTATCAAAAACGATAATCTCAAATCAACAAATATTCGATTATCAAAAACGATAATCTCAAATCAACAAATATTCGATTATCAAAAACGATAATCAAATCTCAAATCAACAAATATTCGATTATCAGAAACGATAATCTCAAATCAACTAATATTCAATTATCAAAAACGATAATCAAAAATCAACAAATATCTAATTATTACAAACGATAATTAGAACTCATATCAACAAATATCCAATTACCTGCAGATAATTGGAACAACAAATATCTAGAATCAATTAAGATGATCTAGAAAATCAACATAAAAGGTGGATCGGTCCCATCAAATGGCGAGTTTTTAAGCTACGCCGCACGTGCATCAAGAAATGGCCGAAGCCTACCAAGTACCCAACATAATTTTTTGACGCCCAACAAATGACCTGGAGGTCCAACAAATGACCCGAAGGTCTAGTACTGGTATTGACCCGAAGGTCCAACAAATGACCCGGAGGTCCAACATAGTGGCTCGAAAGCAC
The DNA here is from genome assembly GCA_030765085.1 of Allium cepa. Lineage (NCBI taxonomy): Eukaryota > Viridiplantae > Streptophyta > Magnoliopsida > Asparagales > Amaryllidaceae > Allium > Allium cepa. The sequence goes on from CM060945.1 coordinate 222,963,417, forward strand.
ACGAAAATCATCAAATATTTCAATTAACGAGTCCGAAATTAACCAAAATAGCAAACGCACATGTCCCATACCACGTGTTTTACTAAATCGTTTAATTCTCTTCATCGTTTCCTTGAAAGTGCAAAATTGTGTATTTCAAAAATAACATTTCACATTCTCAAACGGACAAGTCCAGAGTTAAGCGAATCAGTAAAAGAAAGGGTTCATAGTCCTCGATTTTGCTGAAACGTTTAAATCACTTTCTCATTCTTCTGAAAACGCAAACTTTAAAAATCTTGAAAACAATTATATTTATTTTATAAAAGTAATAATTTACATTCTCAAACGAACAAATCCGAAATTAAGCGAATCAGTAAAAGAAAGGGGTCATAGTCCTCGATTTTGTTGAAACGTTTAAATCACTTCCTCATTCTTTTGAAAACGTAAACTGAAAAATTTTGAAAACAATTTTTATTTTTATTTTTAAAACGCTTTTTATAATCACATGGTTAAACCAGCAACATAAGTAGCAACTTCAACAAAGAAATGGTACTTCTCAAAACAACATAAAACTAATCTCAAAATCAGCATTGCGGGATAACCGCTTGAAATTCTACTTTAAAATTTGACGGCTACTGAAGTCAAAGCGACAGTAAATTTTAAACGTCAAAACCTCATCAAAATAATTCGCATCAAAATAAAATACTAGTGAATTTTCATTCATTTAAAAATTTCAAAAAAACACCGCGCTTCAAAAATATAGATTTGGTGTAAAACTCCCGTTATTATAATAACGGCAACAAAATACGTTTCATAACCAAGCATCGGTTCAACGTAAAATTAATGCAGTAACGTGCAACTTAAATTTGCATGTTTACTACAAAATGAACAAAGAAATCATTCGAATATATCTTCAATGAAGATAATTCAAAACAATCAAAATCAAATCAACATGTGATTAACATCAAAGAAAACCAGCCAAAACTTCAACAAATTCACATGGCTGCAATTGCCTCGAATCCTCAAATCGGATTCGAAGTTTTTAAAGAAAACAAAATAAACACAGCTATGCAAACAACAAATGAAATTTATTTCAATTTCATATTTTGATTTTTAAATCAAAATAATTATAGTCTGCACTCAGCGAAGCAGTCACACTGATTTCGCTGCGCACTCTGATAAACAAAGCACAAACGAATTAAATCATCAAAATACAATTTACTTATTATATTTTAAATAAGGATATTTAAAAATTTCATCAAAATTTCAAAACTTTAGTTTTGACTCAAAGCACAACTAAACATCGACTAATAGTTGTAACACATGTTCCATCTAAGTTATGTTTTATATTATGTCCATAAACCTCAAGCTCTGATACCAACTGTGACGCCCCACCTCTATACTCACAATAACAAAGAGTACTAAAAGAAATACTGTCTATTATTATGAAGAATAAGGCTGGATAGGAGCGGCCATCCGTAGTTAGGCCCTACACTAGTATTGGTTATCTCGATAGGTGTGGTATATATATATATATATATATATATTTCATCTCTTATTTATTTACTCCCATCGACATACCCAATTCCAGTATAAAATAAACTAAGATGGTTCATAATAGTTTAGGACAATATATATAATAATAACACAGATAATGTAAATGCGGAACACAGATAAAACAAAAGTCTCATATATATAATAACTGATGTCAGTTACAATACATGTGATACAGTACATATGATACAACTACAACCGTCAACTCTGGAAGTTACATATACAAGTACATTATCGTATATAATATACATGAATACATATCTTCCTATACAAATAAACCGACTACTATAAATGACAACGACTACTCCAAAAGAAATGAAGTGACTTCATAGCTTAAGCAGCAACCCAAAGTAAGATATCAACAACCTGTAAATACTCGGTCTGAACCGAGTATTAAATTCAAAAGAAAATAATACACGGGTCAGTCTAATTCAAACTCAGTTATTAGTGCACAGAAGCAATAATAATTAAATAATGAATAGATGATAGTCACAATAAATTTCGTCTATCCGATCCTTAAATAAAGAAATCAGATAACGATAAATATAACACGTAGCAGTGTTAAACAACAAATCAGCAAATTCAATCAAATCAGAATGAAATTCAGAATATTGAATTGAATAAATGAAATAGTTCAAACCATTGAAATATCAATTAAAATTTTAAGTCGAGTAGGGCTGCAGTACACGCACGCGTGCACTGCCTCGCCACTACAGCTTATGGAAATACGCAAAAGAACCATAAATCAAAAGCAAAAGAAATATCAATAAAGCAATACTGTGTGGCTGCAGTTCACGCTTGCGTGCACTGCCTTGCAACTATAGTGATGATGTACCCAATTTTTCAGCACAAGGTCAAATCCAAGCTACAAGCTGGATTCAACTCAAGTGAATTCGAAATATGCACACAATTGAAAGTACATAAACATGAACAAAATGAAACAGAGGCGCAACATGGAACTGCAGACATATAGGCCAAACTTATATGAGCACACATATAGGCAGTGAACATGTGAAACACAAGCTACAGGTATAAATCAGCTAAGAATATAAAGGGATAGCGATGAGGCACACAGGCAAGGCATCCGTACCCTACATAAAACTGTATAACATGAACCAGAAACTATTGTATGTGAACATAAAGGCAACAGTACAACAGTGAGATGAAGTGGATGGCTGTCTCAAGCAACAGCGACCCTACATGTTCGAACAGAGAAAATGTTCGAATAGAGCAAAGAAATGCCAAAGTGACAGTGGATCAAAGAGTAAGGCTGCACAGTGAAACGGCATGCAAATTGAAACAGGCAGTGGCAATAACCACTATTAAATTTATAAGTGCAGACAAACTACATGAGGATCAACTCGATGAAACCAACCGTGCAATGCACCAGTAATATATTAGCATCCCAAAAACACATCGAATCAAGATCACAATTAATATACAGGTAATCAAGATGAACAAGGGCAAAAATGAAACAGAGGTGATATACTATACATGTAGTACAAATGCACGTATTTACAGCCTGTACCAAAAAGAAAAGTGAACAGCAAATGGTACGAGATTGAACTAGACGAATACATTGAATTCAAGCAAATGGCAACAGCAGGTGATGCATTTGTGAATTAACTCAATATATAAACTCCATATGCAGCTCAAAGACAGGTTCAAAAAGAACCAACAACAAATGGAATGCATCACTAGGACACAATTACATAACCAATAACGCAACTGTATGCAAACTACCCCGAAGGAAGTAGCATGATCAAGAGTACACAAACGCAGACTACATAAGAATCAATATACAGTGACCATATGGTGCAGTGATGAGCTACAGCTAGTGTTGACCAAACAACAACAGGATGAAACGCAACACACTATATTGACTACAGCATATCTAGCATACAAGACCAATGCAGACAATGACAACAAGTCTTAGTTACATGATGCAACCAAGAAACTACAGAAATCCAACATATCAAGACTACAAGAATCAAATGCTATCAGATAGACAAAGCGAACAGAGGTGACAACATGAAACCGGCAAGTCGGTAAAGATTCATGAAGCCATCAACAACTGAATTACCTACTCGAAGTTAGTGATACAGATTAAGTTAAAATGTGGTGATATCAAAATAAGTTGAAGATTATCATTATCAAGAAGCACCAAGAGAAATTCACGGAACAAAATCAAGTCGCAAGTCAATAACTAGGGAAAACGCAAGTTCGAAATCAATGCAGTGTTTTACCAAAAATTGAACAAGTCCAAAAGTCGAAGCCGTAGCCAGCTAATGACCAAAGTCCACAGTGTATAGTTCACTATCAAAACAATGATGATGGCCGAAGCCAACAAGAATTCATAACCACCAAACAAAATCAAACGCGAGGCATAGAATTAATTAGATGTGAGTGAAAAAGAAAATCACTCACCTTTGCTAATTGAAGCAGTCGAAGTCAACGTCGAATTCGACCAAAAAGGAGAAGCTGCGAATGAATCAACCGAAGTAAGCGATCGAATCCCCAACCCTCGATTCACGCGGCGATTTCTCGAAGCCCTAAAAAATTTTTTTTGCCGAAGAGGGACGAATGATACAAAAGTCACGATGCCGCCATTTTCGATTATTTTGGTGTAGGGTTTCGAATGATCGATAATGAGGGGGGAAACCGGGTGGAATCGATTGAAAAAGGGAACGGCCCGATGTAATAAGGATATAGGAAAGAGGGTTGTTGGGCCAAGGTTCGATTGAAAGCCCGAATCAATCTCTAGCATCCAAGCAACATCGACTGACGGAGCAAGATAAATTGACAAAATCAAACGATTATTTTAAAGCCCACAAATCTTTTAAAAATATTTAAAAGAATTTAATCTCGATTAGAAACGTCCAACAGTAATTAGCCATTTGCTATCAACATTAATCGTTCAATGACGAAATTAATTAATGCGAAATCCCCGGTTGTTACAGATATTCTAGAATAGGGAAAAATCATTATGGGTTGAAATGATAAACCCAAGCGATTTGCATTGATTTTGAATTTTTGGGATTGCAGTTTGAAATGAAATATACCCGAAGATATTTAAATTGCAGATTGAAATGATAAATATCCATATCACTTGACCATAGGGTAGAAAATTATATACGGACATGTTGGTTTATATTTTGAAAATGATTTAAGTTTTGAAAGTAAATATATGGTTTTTAATAGATATTGATTTTTTTTAAATATAATATGGAAATGTTATTTTATATATGTATAAATTTTTGATTTTTAAAATTATATGTTTTGGAAATTTTAACTTTATAAGTTAATTTTGAAAATATAAAATTTAAGATTTTACATATAATTTTATTGTTTTAAAAATATACAAAAATAAATCTAATATAAAATAAATTTAATAATAAGATTTAATTTAATAATAAGATTTAATTTAATAAAATGTAATTTAATAAGTGTATAATTTGTTTAGGTATTTATTTTAAATTATATTTTAAAAATAGATTTTAATAGTAACTATAATAAATTAAGGTTGGGAAAATAAATTGAAATTGATTTGAAATTGTATTTGTTTAAGATTTGTACATAAATCAAATTGACATCAAACTTACTGAATTTGATATTCTGAAGATATGATTTTCTAACATGATTTTGATTTAAGCTGATTAAATGAATATTTTCTAATTTAATTGAGGTGGGATATTTTGTTTCATTTAAATTTGTAATTTGAGATTTTATGTAAATGATATTGGATTGATTAAGTGAATATTTCAAAACTAAATAAAATAAAGTTAAATGCTGAAATATAATTGAAACTTACATTGAAAATATTTGAACATTTAAACTTCTAATCATATTGGAATTACAATGATAGTTCAAATCTGGTTTTGAAATCGATAAAAATTGAATGGTTTATGGAGAAAGTGAATTGGACCTTTAACTTTTTTAAATGTAAATGTTGAAAAGGGATTGATTTAAACTGAATTTTGGAATTTAAGCTGATTTGATTCGATTTGTGAAATTGGAGGAAGCTATTTTTATTACATAAAGTATTTTAATATATATAAACTATTTTAATATGTAAACTATTTTAATTTATAACAATTTTAGTATATACTAATATTTAAACTGTTTAAGCTAAAAGAGTTATTATTTTAAAAGTGATATGATTTCAAAAAATGTTATGATCTCAAAAGTGTTATGATTTCGAGGTGTTATAATTTTGAAAGTGTCACGATTCGGGAAACGAATATTATTTAAAGTGAATATTGATATCTAATTGATATGGTTTCGAAACGAATATGATATTTTGATATGAAGTATGAACTATTTGAAATGAAATGACCACGGTGTGAAATAAGCATTTGGTTGTTAAAGAGACCGGGTGTAACGACCCGCAAATCCGTATCCCTTGAGTCAACACTATTCTACATCAATCAACTCAAGTTGGACAGATATACAAACCATTAGGGTTAAAGAAGAAGAGGTAGAAGAAGAAAGTAGAAAACAACATTAGAATCTAACCATCGCAGCGGAATAAAATATAATAGATATTCAATGATCTTTGCACAAAAGAAAACTGTATATGTTTAAACATATATCATCAGAATACATTATCAGAGTTCAACAACATCAATAACATACAACTGGATATACAACGGAACAATAATCAAGTATGGAAGTAGTATCGCCATCCAACTCGTCTCCCGAGCTCCACAGCATCATATCCTGTATCCTATAATACTTGGTCTGACCCAAGCATTATAGTTAAATAACACCCGAGTCAGTCTGGAAAACCAGCGTGAGAAATCACACTCAAATTGATTATTAAAGTTTCAAAAATCCATTGAAAACAAAAGCATCTCGTAAGACCACGCCACAAATAAACATATTTGTTTTTTACCTTACGATAGCTAAAACATTTTTTATTAAAATCCTCTGCTATTATAATAGGGTCTATATACAAATACTTATTAAAATAGCCGAAATTGTTACATTATTAAATTCCAACTACTAGCCATAAAGTGGGTAATATAAACAAAACTCGAAAATGCGCGTAGGGAGGATGGATTTCCAACTAATGACTAGGTACTGGGGTACCACCTGTCACGGTACGTGGCCTAGATCACTGTATCGAGGATCACTCACGACTCCCTGCAACACAAGACCCGGACTATCCCTTACTGGATAATCCCGAGTAAGATCACCCCACGGTTGGGATCAGCAACTACACCACTAAGCCGAAATAAAAGGGACATTTAAACAGGGATGATCTCACCCGGAAATGGGTGCTACCCACTAAGCCTTGCTGCATAACCTCTGATTTTCAGTCATTCCCGATTGATGAGACTTGAGGATAAGCATTACCTTTTAAAACGATTCACTTAGAATGCTCATCGTCCACCTGACGATGTTCTGAAAGCATTCATCTATACAAGTCCGTCCCGGGTTGGAACGGAACCGAAGGCACTATTCCTACTACATCCATTTGGAATAATCCTCAGGATTAGTAGCGACTAGCCCTTGCACTTCATTGGTCCATCTTTGACTCCGAACTCGTTTTTCCACGAAAACGTACAACCGGATCGAAGTGGTTTTCATGAAATAAATCCCGATCCCAGTCTCTTCGAAACGGTCAGTGCATTGTCCAATATTGATAGTCGGTTATTTAACTATAAACTAACATTCACAAACACCCATCACAAATAAATAATTACCCAAATTTTTTATTTATCTCAAACTATCTTCACAGGATATATTTCCACTTTTCAATTCCTCTTTGAAAACAGTTTCAAACTGTCTTCCTTTTACAGAATAAATTTCCCAAATATTTTCTATTTCCATTGAAATCACCAAGCACAAAACTTTAGATTTTTAAAATAATTTAAAAACACTTTATTCTAAAATATGCTTTAACATTTAAATCTAGAAAAACTACTTTAATACTTTATTAAAAGTAATACTTTAGAAATAATTAAAAGAAGGTTACTTTATAAAATATAAAACTAGATTTTCTCCTTTAACCAAAATACTAAGTCACCTTTAAATAATTACTACGATAATAGATTTGAAAATACATACTTTAGAATTTAAACATAAAGCAATAATAAAGTTTCCAAAACAAGCTTTTTAAAACAAATTAAAACTTTTATATTATATTTTAAAATTTACTTTGAAAATGTACTTGGCTTTCAAGGAAATATACTTCTCTTCACATTCTTTAAAAATGAATCACTATTTATTTTAAACAAATGTTCCCATCTCTTTAATAAATTCCCATCGTGAATTTTTTTTTCAAATATCCACTGATATATTAGTTTGCTTTTAAAAACCCAGTTTGTAAATTTCATAGCCAAATTCTCCTTTAAAATTCCAGTTTTACACACTTAAATCAATTCCCAAATTGATTTTCGATTTACTCCATTTATTCCAAAATCCATTATTTTCAGATTTTATTCCTTAATTATGATTTAAAATACTTTTAACTAAAAATACCAATTTTGGATTTCCCAAATTACTTCTTTATCCCTTTTAAATAAATTTAAACCTTGAATTTTAAAATAGTTCTTTGTTTCTTTAAATGATACCACTTAAGTTTACAATCCATTAATTTATGTTTATTCAAAATCTTTTTTTCTTTCATACTCGAAATTATTTATTATTATTTTAATATCATTTCCATTCCTTTTCAATTCATTCTTAATTTATTCAAATTCGCTATAATTATTTTACTTAAAACTCCACTCTTTTATTGTCTTTCCAAAAATCCAATTTATATGTTTTGATAACTCAGTGTACCAAAATATATTCAAAAAAACCATAGCATTCAATATTACAATATAATTCACCATAGAATATCAAATAGTCACAACAGAGAATATTAAATAATTTAAATAAATGTTGAGGAATCCTGTTGGATCCCTCCAACCTGTTTCCCTACATCCACAGACGTTAGCACAATATAAAATACCAATTCCACTTCGAGGTGTAATATCGCGGTATATGGGATTAAATATAATATCATCCGCTATTATACGGCGCATATGGTCTCATTCGCTATATAATGCGCGAAATCGATCATTCCAAGATGTATTATATACTATAATATAGCACATCAATTCAATTCAACCATTCAACCAATTATTTAAATTTAACCAATTTAAATTAAAATTCAGCTGAGTGAGATTAACTCACATGTGCATTTGTTTGCAGTCCACTTCAATTCTGTCTTGGTTTCCCGGTTTATAACCTTGTATAAACATTACAATTTTTTTTATCAACATTCGAGTCAATTTGAACAATTAAATTTCCATTTATAATTTAATTAACCAGTGATTTCATTTTTAAACAAGTAAATTTATTTTAAACTACTTTCCTTTTTAATATAATATTTTAGCATCCAAATAATTAAATAAGTTAATTAAATAAATTAATTTTCAAATATACACTAATTATTTTTATAGATTCAAACATCTAGCCCTTTATAAAATTCTTTGGCATTTAAAATCCTTATATTTTTTTCTCTTTATTGTATACGAACACAGTAATATTCTACTATTTAAAATTTTTAGTTATATACATATGCCCTACAGAGTATAACTATTATTATTAAGCAGTAATTGTTCAAGTTAAGAGATTACCAGAAATCGACTCGACCTCACTATCATTGCCACGACCTTCCTGCATCGGCGAACTACCAAGTCCAACCTAGCACCAAGAATCGCGACCGTGGCGCCCCCCTGGTGCAACCACCCTTGCGACAACCCAGCTACAATCCTAATGCGAGCCAATCCCTTCGTCGCCCTCTCCCTTGAACCCTGGCCGAGAACTCGCCACCAAATCGATGACTCCAAAACCGATGTGGCGCCTCACGTCCAGCCCAGCAGAATCGCACAGCCTCGAATCGCATGGCCTCGAAAACAATCATTTGTTGTATCGCGACTTCGAATCACGATGTTGTCCCCTTTTCCTTTTTTATTTGAATTTGATTTAACCGAAAGGAGGAAGAAAAAGGGGATCGGTGCTTGAGAGGAAAGGAGGGGAAAAGAAATTGTTCGGCCATTTTCTCGACTGAATTGGGAAAAAGGAGTGAAGGCTGGAACTCGTTTCTCTTTGATTTTGATCTGAACAGAAAAGAAAAGGAGGGACATTGATTTGAACGAAGAGAAAGATTAGGTCGGCTATTTTCTGTGTGTACAGTGATTTGAATGGAGACGAAAAAACGCTGATGTAAAGGAATGTCGGCTGGTGAAGGTTGCTTATATGAGAATATACATATATAATTTAAATTGAATTTTCGATGTAAACTTCAGCGCGTTTATATATCGTATGCTCACACAACAAATCCAAAAACTACGAAAATTGAAATCCGATAGTAATATAATATTACGGATCTAATGAAACTGGTTCCGTCGAATTCCGAGACTGTGCCTCGGAAGGCTTTTTTTAAATTTAATTTAAACAATATATTTTTAAAACTGAACAAATCAGTGTTATATTCAATTTCAAAACTTTTATTATCCTCAGCACTATCAATATAAATTTTACAAGCCTATTTTAATAGGCTTAAAACTCCAGATTCAATATTTTACCCAATTTCACATTATTTAATTTAATAATTAAATTATCCAAATAAATGGTGATACTTGAACTCAAGTGAAATATTAGCTTTTAAATATATAAAATCAATCAAATATTCCGATTTTAAATGCTCAAAAATTCCGGGTCGTCACATTCCTCCCACCTTAAGAGAATTTCGTCCCCGAAGTTGCTAGTTAAGAGGAATGGTCCAATACCCGTTTACCGTTTTCCCTAAAATCAATAATTCAACAACCTACTAATTACCTTTTTATAAAAGTCCCATTATCATTCTTACTAACTTCTCAACTCTCCCATAGTTTTAAAATAATATTACTTGCTCAATCATTCAAATTTCAATTTAAAACCAAATTTTGAATTATCAAAATTTTCTCAAAATTTTTTCTAACTCCCTAAATTTCTGAAATATTTTCCCAGCGTCTCCTTTGCATGGATAGCTTGGTACAACTACAAAATGCCTCTATGGGCTCCTAAATTCCAAAAGAAAGCAAAAGCCAAGTGGCTAGATCAAAATCCCAATCAAATTTCATATAGAAATTTTAAATACATACCTTTTTGTCGAACAATTCAAATTTGTCTTCTGAAATCTTTTCCTTTCCCTTTATAATACCTGCATATCCTACTTAGTAATAATATCCAATCACAACATTCAAAACATTTTATTGACTTCCTTATAAAATTTCAATATTCATTCACTCAAATATTAACTTAGAATATATTTGTAATATCAATTTCCAATTAAGAATTCACCATTCCTTTTTTAAGTTTAGTATAAGCATTTTATATGCTTCTTTATTTATTTTCACTTCACCACTTTAGTTTATATCTACTACTATTCAAATTTATTATCCCATTTCTATCTGAATTCAATTTATCTTCAATTCTGAATATTGAATTTTATCTTCCATTTATAATAATTCATATCATTATTTTAAACTATTTTCATTCCCTAGTTTATTTCAATTTCCAATCTGAAATCGTTTTGTCGCTAACTAAAATTTTCTAAAATTTTCAAAAAAAATTTCTAACTCCCAAAATTTTCGAAAATTTTTGGCAGAGTCTCCTTGTACGGAGGAGCTTTTGCAATTTGACAAGAGATATAAATATATACACGTCGACCCACCCGGTCGGAAAAACAAAAAAACAGTTCATATTCCCTTTTTTTATTGCGTACACGTACCTTTATTTAGCATTTTTAAGCAAGCGGCTTATCATTTAGCATTTTGCGCATCCAAATCCAGCCAAATGGCTTCCCGGTACATGTACTTACTCAATTCAAACATATAAGTACTAAATATATGCAATTTATAAACATTTCACTTACTTTCAATAGCTAACACATAAATTTCATATATAATGCACGTTATATTATTTCCATAAGCACATATAAGGTTCGGACACTTATTACAATTTCTTACAACCAATGCTCAATCCATTTCATTCGGCTTAAGTGATTTACAACTTACACGCTTATGTCTAATTAATTCTAAGCAAAACAAACTCATATTCATTCCAACTGATTTCCAAATCATCCTATTTCACTTCTAATAACTCATAGAATTTTATCTAATACTGTTTACATCGAATGATCCATTTTCTTATGCAATTCGACAATATTAATGTGAATAAATAATTACTTAAGCTTTATAACCATTTTAAATTGATTCCAACTCAATTTACACTTGATTCCATCCTATTTAAATTTATTCCCCATCTTTCATTGCGTTTTCTTTCATTTCCAAAAAGTTTGATTCCAAACCATTTTATTAAACTCGACAACCAATATATTAAATAACCATCTCACAATTTACTTAAGTTATTTATTTTCTTTAAACTATTCCACCCAATAACTTAAGTTTATTTTATTCAACCAACTTCCTTTTAAATCCTTAATTTGATTTTCCTTTGATCAACTCCCGAACATTTCACTAATTTATTCTATTAATTTATTCTTTTATCCATTTTTAAATTTTAATTCACAGTAACAATTCATTATAGAATTTTATTAATAATAAGGCCATTCAATTTATGCTGGAATTGGATTTGTTTACAACTCACACCAAATTTACTTTAATCCAATTCAATACTTACTTAGTTTATATTTATTTATTTAAGTAAGAATTTTATTCCATTCAATATTATCTATAACTCAACTGAATTCATTTCAATTCAATTTATTTAACTTAACTCCAGTAAAATCTAGCTACATACCTTTCTTTTTAATTTTGTTAAGCAAGGACTTAATTCCATTTAATATCATTCCGATAGATAATTTCAATTCATTTACTTACAATTATAAATTCATTTATTCATTCACAAATTCATGTTCAATCAAGAATAGATTTTATTTCCAAACATTAATTATTTTTAATCCATTTGAACTAATTCTGCACTTTATTTTTCATAAATTTAAATCAAACATCATCCAATATTCAATTTCATTTCATTTGCATATCATATAAATCAATCAGTTACTTACTAATTTTAATCTCAAAACTTTGTTTTATTTAGTCCAACTTGACTAATTTCTTTCTTTCAAACTTAAGTTCAACATTCAGTTTCAATTCCCTTTTTGCTTACAAGTTTAAACTCATTTATTCATTCCTAACTAATAAATTTATTTCATTAACTTATTTCATTTAGATTACTTAGATTTATTTCCTCAACATTCACTTTTTATTTAATTTAGTTTAGTTACATTCTAATTTAATTCAAATGTTAAGTCTCTATAAGTTCTCCAATTTACTTACTTTCTGTTGCTAACTTCCTTTAATTCACTTAAATTAATTGGCCTTCATTCTAACTTACTTTCTCTTTACTTACTTAATTTTTTTTAACCTTTTCCCAAGTTAAAATTTTCTATTCTAAACAAATCTTTAAATTTTATAAGTTTCCAAACTCATTCATTATCCAGAAGAATTTTAATAATATTCCAGAGTTTTTTCTTAACATATCAAAACATTTCAAACCAACTCCAGAGTTTAAACCATTACTAAAATGTCCAAAATTAAATTTTGAAAACATGTATATCTCAACCAAACTATTCCTTTGCATTTTCAAAATCAAACCAAATTTCGCTAACAGACATTAATCCAAAACATCCGGGTAGCAATCCCCCTCTTGGAAACTCGAAAATGAACACCCATGATGTCGCGATCACCATCGGAATTATTTTTTAGCGACCGAAAGAGTTCAACGCTTTTATCTCTTTCTAAAATCCCTTCAAATATTTTTAAATTCCAAATCTCTCTAGATTTTAAATTCGATTCAAAAATATTTCTCAAATATATATTATTCTTCCCAACTTATCGAGAATCATTTTCAAATTCAAAGGAATCTAAATTTCCAAATTTTCAAATTCCAAATCCTTTAAATTTATGTTCAAAGATTACTTCGAAATTTTATCTTGTGTTAATTATTAATCACACTATAATTCACACTTAAAGTTTACATATACAAATCTCATTTGTATATGAATTTGTTTTCTTAGCTTTTGGTTATGATTTCAATATCTTATACAATTATAAATCACATTTACAAATCCCATTTATTTATTAATTTATTCCTTAATCTTTGGTTATTATTTCAATTTCTTATTCAATTCTCATACAATGATAATAATTTAATATTATCACTTTCTAACGACTAAGCATCCATATATAACTATAACAATTTATGAAAAATTATTCCCTTTATATATGAAAATAATTTAGGCAAAATTATTTCATTTACCCCATTTAAAGCAATACTGTATCGGTTTATCTTGTTTAAGAGTTTAGAAACCCCTATCGATGAAATGGTCCCACACATCGATCAGAATCCATAAACACTCAACAGATAAGTCAACACAATATAAAACAAATTTTATATTCACTAACAAATACGCGCTCATATCTACTAATACACTCAAACTCATTATAGAGTATAGCAGACTCTATTTAACGAGTAATTCCCACTAGTGCCAAGGTTATCGCTTAACCTTCAGCTCTGATACCAACTGTAAAGATCCGCAAATCTGTACCGTTTGAGTCAACGCTATCCTACATCAATCAACTCAATTTGGACAGAAATACGAACCATTAGGGTTAAAGAAGAAGAGGTTGAAGAAGAAAATAGAAAACAACGTTAGAATCTAACCATCGCAGCGGAATAAAATATAATAGATATTCAATGATCTTTACACAAAAGAAAACTATATCTGTTTAAACATACATCATCAGAATACATCATCAGAGTTCAACAACATCAATAGCATACAGCTGGATACACAGCGGAACAATAATCAAGTACGGAAGTACGTATCTCTATCCAACTCGTCTCCTGAGCTCCACAGCATCATATCCTGTATCCTATAATACTCGGTCTGACCCGAGCATTATAGTTAAATAACACCCGAGTAAGTTTGGAAAGCCAGCGTGAGAAATCAAACTCAAATTGATTATTAAAGTTTCAAAAATCCTTTGAAAACCAAAGCATCTCGTAAGACCACGCCACAAATAAACATGTCGGGTTTTTAACTTGAGATGGCTAAAACAATTTTTTATTAAAATCCTCTGCTATTATAATAAGGTCTATATGAAATACTTGTTAAAATAGCCGAAATTGTTAGATTATTAAATTTCAGCTACTAACCACAAAGTGGGTAATACAAACAAAACTCGTAAAAGGCGTGTAGGGAGGATGGATTTCCAACTAATGACTAGGCACTGGGGTACCACCTATCATGGTACGTGGCCTAGATCACTGTACTGAGGATCACTCCCGACCCCCTGCAACACAAGACCCGGACTATCCCTTACTGGATAATCCCGAGTAAGATCACCCCACGGTTGGGATCAGCAACCCCACCAATAAGCCGAAATAAAAGGGACATCTAGACAGAGATGATCTCACCCGGAAATGGGTGCTACCCACCAAGCCTTGCTGCATAACCCCTGATTTTCAGTCATTCCCGGTTGATGAGGCTTGAGGCTAAGCGTTTCCTTTTAGAACGATTCACTTAGAATCCTCATCTTCCACCTGACGATATTCTGAAAGCATTCATCCATACAAGTCTATCCCGGCTTCGAACGATACCGAAGGCACTATTCCTACTACATCCATTTTGGAATAATCCTCAGGATTAGTAGCGACTAGCCCTTGCACTTCATTGCTCCATCTTCTACTCCGTACTCGTTTTTCCACGAAAACTTACAACCGGATCGAAGTGGTTTTCGAGAAATAAATCCCGATCCCGGTCTCTTCGAAACGATCAGTGCATTATCCAATATTGATAGTCGGTTATTTAACTATCAATTAATATTCACAAACACCTATCACAAATAAATAATTTCCCAAATTATTTATTTATCTCAAACTATCTTCGTAGGATATATTTCCATTTTTCAATTCCTCTTTGGAAACAGTTTCAAACTATCTTCCTTTTACAGAATAAATTTCCCAAATATTTTCTATTTCCACTGAAATCACCAAGCACAAAACTTTAAAATTTTAAAATAATTTAAAAACACTTTATTGTAAAATATGCTTTAACATTTAAATCTGGAAAAGCTACTTTAATACTTTATTAAAAATAATACTTTAGAAATAATTAAAATAAGGTTACTTAATAAAATATAAAACTAGATTTTCTCCTTTAAACAAAATACTAAGTCACCTTTAAATAATTAATACGATAATAGATTTGAAAAATACTTACTCTAGAATTTAAACATTTAGCAATAATAAATTTTCTAAAACATGCTTTTTTAAAACAAATTAAATTTATTATCTTATATTTAAAAATTTACTTTGAAAACGTACTTGGCTATTCGGGGAAATATAATTCTCTTCACATTCTTTAAAATTGAATCACTATTTATTTTAAACAAATGTTCCCATCTCTTTCATAAATTCCCATCGTGAATTTTTTTTTCAAATATCCATTGATATATTAGTTTGCTTTTAAAAACCCAGTTTGTAAATTTCATAGCCAAATTCTCCTTTAAAAGTCCAGTTTTACACACTTAAATCAATTCCCAAATTGATTTCCGATTTACCCCATTTATTCCAAAATCCATTATTTTCAGATTTTATTCCTTAATTATGATTTAAAATACTTTTAACTAAAAATACCAATTTTGGATTTCCCAAATTACTTCTTTATCCCTTTTAAATAAATTTAAACCTTGAATTTTAAAATAGTTCTTTGTTTCTTTAAATGAAACCACTTAAGTTTACAATCCATTAATTTCTGTTTATTCAAAATCTTTTTCTCTTTCATACTCGAAATTATTTATTATTATTTAATATCACTTCCATTCCTTTTCAATTCATTCTTAATTTATTCAAATTCGCTATAATTATTTTACTTAAAACTCCACTCTTTTATTGTCTTTCCAAAAATCCAATTTATATATTTTGATAACTCAGTGTACTAAAATATATTCAAAAAAACCATAGCATTCAATATTACAATATAATTCACCATAGGATATCAAAAAGTCACAACAGAGAATATTAAATAATTTAAATAAATGTTGAGGAATCCTGTTGGATCCCTCCAACCTGTTTCCCTACATCCACAGACGTTAGCACAATATAAAATACCAATTCCACTTCGAGGTGTAATATCGCGGTATATGGGATTAAATATAATATCATCCGCTATTATGCGGTGCATAGGGTCTCATCCGCTATATAATGCGGGAAATCAATCATTCCAAGATGTATTATATACTATAATATAGAACATCAATTCAATTCAGCCATTCAACCAACTATTTAAATTTAACCATTTAAACTTAAATTAAAATTTAGTTGAGTGAGACTAACTCACCTTTGCAATTGTTTGCAGTCCACTTCAATTCTGTCTTGGTTTCCTAGTTTATAACCTTGTATAAACATTACATATTTTTTATCAACATTCGAGTCAATTTGAACAATTAAATTTCCATTTATAATTTAATTAACGAGTGATTTCATTTTTAAACAAGTAAATTTATTTCAAACTAATTTCCTTTTTAATATAATATTTTAGCATCCAAATAATTAAATAAGTTAATTAAATAAACTAATTTTCAAATATATACTATTTTTTTTTATAGATTCCAACATCTAGCCCTTTATAAAATCTTCGGCATCTAAAATCCTTATATAATTTTCTTTTCTCTCTACTGTATACAAACACAGTAATAAATTTCTTTTTCTTCTACTATTTAAATTTTTTAGTTATATACATATGCCCTACAGAGTATAACTATTATTATTAAGAAGTAACTATTCAAGTTAAGAGATTATCAAAAATCGACTCGACCTCACTATCGTTGCCACGCCCTTCTGCATCGGCGATCTACCAAGTCTAACCTAGCACCACGAATCGCGATTGTAGCACCTCCCTGGTGCAACAACCCTTCCTTGCGACAATGCAGCAACAATCCTAATGCGAGCCAATCCCTTCGTCGCCCTCTCCCTTGAACCGTAGCCGAGAACTCGCCACCAAATCGATGACTCCAAAATCGATGTGGCGCCTCACGTCCCAACCCAACAGAATGGCACAGCCTCGAATCACACGACCTCGAAAACAATCATTTCTTGTATCGTGACTTCGAGCCGCGATACTGTCCCCTTTCCCTTTTTTATTTTAATTTGATTTAACCGGAAGGAGGAAGAAGGGGGGATCGGTGCTTGAAAGGAAAGGAGGGGAAAAGAAATTGTTCGGCCATTTTCTCGACTGAATTGGAAAAAAGGAGTGAAGGCTGGAACTCATTTCTCTCTGAGTTTGATCTGAACAGAAAAGAAAAGGAGGGACATTGATTTGAACGAAGGGAAAGATTAGGTCGGCTACGTTCTGTGTGTATAGTGATGTGAATGGGGACGAAAAAACGCCGACGTGAAGGAATGTCGGCTGGTGAAGGTTGCTTATATGAAAATATACATATATAATTTAAATCGAATTTTCGATGTAAATTTCAACGCGTTTATATATCGTATGCTCACACAACAACTACAAAAACTATGAAAATTCAAATCCGATAATAATATAATATTACTGATCCAATGAAACTGGTTTCGTAGAATTCCGAGACCGTGCCTCCGATGCTATTTTTAAATTTAATTTAAACGATATATTTTTAAAACTGAAAAAATCAGTGTTATATTCAATTTCAAAACTTTTATTATCCTCAGCATTATCAATATAAATTTTACAAGCCTTCAAATTATTTTTAATAGGCTTAAAACTCCAGATTTAATATTTTACCCAATTTCAAATTATATTATTTAATAATTAAATTATCCAAATAAATGGTGATACTTGAATTCAAGTTAAATATTAACTTTTGAATATTTAAAATCAATTAAATATTCCGATTTTAGATGCTCAAAAATTCCGGGTCGTCACATTGGGATCGGATTTTCTCATACTCTCTGCCAATACCGAAAATCACTTTAACAACTGTGTATGTGGTGGAGATTCCAGAACAAAGTAGAATGGTTTGGTGATGATTCTGTATGAGGTATTTACATAGCCTTGACTCCCGTGAGTCAGCTTGATGTGGCTAAAACAAGAGCCATGCCAGGCCAAGTGAGGTTATTCCGCCTATCGGACACATTTCTTCGATACCATTCTATCACATTGTGATTTGATTGGGTGCATCTTTGATTTGGGAGTGTGTCACGAGGTGGGCGATAGTAGCTGCTATGCATTACCACCAGTCCGGATCCTAAATGGTATATCTACCTTGGCATTGCCTTGCATGCCTTTTCAAATGCTCTATCGCGCCTTCTACGAGTTTGTTTTGTACCGTACCTATGTGGTGTCGTCTGTATAAACCACCGGTTTGGTGGAGCATACGACATTTTATAGACCACGAGAATATATAAAATGTGTTAAGGGGGATATAGGTAACGCCTTAACGCTATTTTAATAATTTACTTTACTATAGACATATTATAATAGCGTATATTACTACATAGTAGATAGTTCCACGGATCCTTAGAGGACGGAAATCCCAAACATCCTTTAAGTTACTTGTATTTCAGTTGACATTTCACTTGAGTTTAATTTACTAATATAAGAATATTAATCCTGACCTGAGTGTTTTGTGTTTTGCTTTATGCTCGAGTCAAACTGAGTGTCACATCATTTGAGACTCACCTTTGGAGTTTGGAGCTTCGCTTGGAGATCCATCTATCTATTCAGCTTCTCAGTCGTTTCCTGTTGATTTGTTCAGATTGGTCATTGTTTCTGTTTAGATTCCATTATAATTGAGATATCTATTGTATTTTTTGTTTTAAACTATGATGTTTTATAGTAGCTTCACGAACTACTATTTATCTATTTTGCTGCTTATTGTTTTAATGCTCTGTTTTGTGATTCTGTGGTCATTTTGTTTACTGTATATGCTAAGTTTTTCCAAATATAAATTAATAATTTTTCGTTTTGGGCAATTCAGGTCTGACATGTGTGGATGCGAATGCTTCGAAATATCAGGTCGTTAGAGTTGGTACCAAATCGGCCAAACTTAGCATATAGAGTAAATTTAATTACAGAATCACCTTCGTTCAAGCTTGAGTTTCTTCCTCTTTGACTAGGGTTTCTTTGAATTTTGGAACTTTTCCCCTTTATACTGCAATCCATTCTTGTCCTTCTTTTGGTATTCTTCTTTATACTGGAGCATCTAATAACTCCATTTCTATTCTAAGAACCTTAGTATGATTTGTAATGGGGTGAACTCCTTTGCAATAAGCATCGATTCACCGGTGATTTCTATATACTCGGTTTGATGCTATTATTTCTTGCAAAGCCCGAACCATCTCTAATAGACGATTAGGGTAATTCCCTTGCAATGTTGACTCCACTCCGATAATCAGAGATTATCCTGATATCGGTTGAAGTCACTTCTCCTCCTCCTGAGTAAGAAATTGATTTCCGCATCGATCTTATCCCTGGAATCTCGGTGGACCCTGAAGGTCGCTGTGATAAAATAAGTCTATCCATTTCTTCTTTTGCAATTTAATTTCCTCATATTCTTTTCAAGTCTATCTTCGTACTTAGAATTCTCTTTGACTAGGGTTCATCTAAACTTGAATCTCTGTCCTCGTTTCAAAATCCATTCTTGAATCATCCTGTGAGGGAGTGTTAGGGTGTCTGGTCATTGCACGAAAGTTTTGAAATTAATATTGAAATGTTTTATATTGTATTGTTTGAATTGTTAAGGCTGATTTGGGTTTTAATCGATTCACCGGGCCTACGTTATCGATAGAAATTCCAAAACACTTGAAAAAGAGCAAACAAACACAATATTGTTTTCGAGGAATATAATGAAAATAATATTATGTAAGTAATACTTTATAAATATAAAGGTATAATTCTTTGAAATTACATAGTTAATGAATTGTTGTTAGAAATGATAATACTTGGTTATTATTTATTTCTTAGTTAACACTTCCAAATCATTAACTATTGTTCTTTGAAATTTTAAACATGGTTTATAAATTTGATTTTAAATTGAAATGAATTTCAATTAAGAATTTGAGAAATTAATTTCTGGCGCTTTTCAATTTTGGTTTTCAAATTTGATATATATATATATTATTTGAAAGTATCTTCGAATGAAAATGTTTTCTAAAGAATTTTAAAAGAAGTAAGTTGTACTCTCCTCAGGTTTCGTTGAAAAATAATTTCGGTGATGACTGCAACATTATCGACATTCATTTTCAAGTTTCAAAGTGGAGAGACCACTTAATAGCTTTGCTACACTTTTGTTTTGAGAAATGGATTTGATTTGAATTTATAATATGATTTGATGAATAAAATATATATTTTTATTTCAAAATTTGTTTTAAGTGAAACAAGAAATTTAATTTACAAATTTATGTTAAGTGATGGTTTCAATCATTTAAATAAAGAATTTTTTTGAATAATTGGAGAAATGAAATTAAACAACATGAAACCATTGAAATGAGATAAAATTTATTTTTATAATAATCAATTTCATTCTAATATGTATAGCTTACCTAAAACATTCAAAAAGTTAAAAGTTAGGGTGAATATTTGATTGAAGGTTATAGAAGAGGAAATTTAAGTAATAAAATGTTCAAGCTGAATTTTCCTTAATAGAAATCTTGTAAATAAAAATAAAATTGTATAGTATTTAATTACATTCAAAAACATTAATATAACTTACATAGAAAAAGTTGAAATGTTAATGAGAAAATGTAATTGAATAATATGCAATAAATGCAAGTAATAAGTTGTTCGGAAATGAAATTTTGTTAAGGGGAATTATAAATAAAATTTGATTGTTTTAAAGACTTTTTATACATTTAATTGATGTTATAAGTATTGTGAGTGAAGTAAATTAAATAATAAAAGAAAAATACTATTTAAGTAAATAAATATGGATATAATAATAGTGGAAATTGAATTTTGTGGACTCAACTCAACTAAAGATAAATAGATTTAATAATTGGGTTAAATCAAATAAATTATGTTTTAAAAGAAATTTTTTGTAACAAAAGTTAATAAATTAAAATCAATTGAATGAAAATGCATTGATTTGAAATCAACTTAATGCCAATCTAAATATTTAGAGATTGAATAAACTGAATTGGAACCAAATTAGTAAAATATAATCAATTTAAAAACTAATGAAATTTATATGGTTTGAATCAATTATTGTATCTGGTTTTATGTTTTTCAAATCTATCTTTTCATTCTGGTTGTTTCTATTCTCCTATCTCGTTCCTTTTCGGGGACGAAAAGTTTTGAGTGGGGAGAGTGTAACGATACAGTAAATTTTAACGGTTTTTATTAACATAATTAACTGAAATTTTGTTGAAATTAAATAACTGAATTTGAAAATTAAATTTTGATATTTGGTATGCGTCTATTTAAATGTAGCAAAGGTCAGATTTTCATCAGATAATGTGAAAGTTTGTTTTGTTGTGTAACTTTATTTAAATTTAAAATCAGTTAGTTTGATGAAAATAAAATGTTTTCGAAATATGAATACTTTTATATATTGAAAATGTAAATCATTTTTTGAGGGAGACGTCATATTTTGTTTTTCCAAATTTAGACTACTACAGCTCTGTTTACATTATTTTCGACAAATTAGCAGCAGTTGTCAACAAATATTGACTTTTGATAGGATGATCATATCGCTATTATCTGTGTGCCATTCTATTCTTCTCGTCATGATGATCTCCCCAGTATATTCATTTGTGTGTTTCGATGTCCAGTACGTGGCGGAACCCACGAAATTGTTAATCATATCAGTACCTATTTTTGAGTCTTTTCGTTTCCTTTGTCTATTCATTTTCCACCGCGTAATACGTATAGCCATCAGTTTTATTATTCTCTGATTTCCACATTTTGACTATTGATATTCCCACTGCTAATTTATATATTCTGTTTCGTTTCCATAGAAAAGAAAAAATATATCAAATATACAAGGCTATTCACATTCTTATATTCGAACTGCCACTTTGCTTTCATATTGTTATATTTACCTGTAGCCAAACCATTCCTCTCTTCTCCAACCACTTCGCTATGCTATTCTTTGGAAATAAAATAAGCAAATATATATTTATATTATTTGCGTCCGAGGCATCCTAATTTAATTTTCCCTGAAGCCTACGTTCGCCTCCAACCCATCATATCCCTTGCCGGACCACCCACGCTCTCCATCTTTGATAGTCGCAAGCACCCTCAATGTTGTCCCTTTGACTTGCTCGCCTTCCCGATATCCATGCTTCAAATCCGACCACTACCTCTTAGCAACTAGCCCACGTCCATCAGTCTTAGCTTGCCGTCGATCCTCCCCTACTACGTCCGCCACCCACAGCATCAGAAAACCCCGCCAAACCTCTGCTGCCTTGCGTCCGCCTCCTCCTGCAGCATTGATTCCATGCTAAAGCACACTACCAACCCGACGCAAACTGTAACAACCCGCATATTTTACGATTGAGTATTTAAATATTTTATTTTAATATTTATCGTTAGTCGGATTATAGTCCGAAAAGTTACTTTTTTCATACGGTCGAATTAGGACTCGAGACCACTTTCATTGAGTTCAAAACGCCGTTTGCGATCTTTTTGAGTATAAAATTTGATATGTTTGGAGTTAGTGGAATTTTGCCACTTATCACTTAGGGCTTTGGTTTGGGTTGAGCCCATTTACCCCACTTGTTAGCTCAGTCCCAACCCTCTCCTCTTCATTACTTCATTTCTAATTTCCTAATACTCAAGCTTTAGCAATAATGGAGAGAGGAATGGGAAATTAAAACTCCAAGCCCTAGTTTCCATTTGCAAATCAAGTTCTAGCTCCAAATCCAAAGAGAAGCTATTGGTAAGCATCATCTTCCTTCTCCAACTCATTCTCCTTTCAATTTCAGAAATTCCTAAACCTAACTTTGGGAATCTTCTTCTTTTGAGCTTAGGTTCAAGCTCATTTGGGTTGTGTTGAAGTGTGGTTGATTCATCCTTTGCTTTCAAGCTTCTCCTTCATTGATTTTGTGAAAAGGTGAGATTTTTATCTCACATCTTTGTCTATAACTATCTTTGATTGTTGGGTATGAATTCCTAACACTTATTCATGTGCACTTGCTTTTGGTTTGGATTGAATTGGTGAATATCCCAATTTTTAGTGTTTTGGGTTCAAATCTTTAAAATCCTAACTTTGATGTTTGAACATGTTTTTGGTGATGCATCGAGGAGCCAATAGGATCGGGTAGCCGATGGGCGTAATCCCCTAGCGTCCGTGCTCGACCGGTTGCAAATTGAGTGAGTTTGCACTTCTATTAAATAGGGTAGAAAATGCAGGATTTGGGGTTCGGCTGACCGATCTCTCTGAGTCGGTCGACCGAAGGTGTGGCCGAAACCTTTCTGGACTATTTTCGGTGGACTGACTCAGAGAGTTCAGTCGACCAACCTGCTCCTGTTTCCATGTTTCGCTTATTTAAGCTCTTTTTGCTTTGCTTTTTCAATCTTTAATCGATTCTTCTTCTCCGATTAGTTGTTATCACCTTTGTCGACTTTGATAACTTCATTTTTTGAAACTTTTGGGTATTTCCACTTTGATGGATTTGGTATCGATTTCTTTGGATTTTTATTCACGTCTTCGAATGTGAATTTTAGTGATTGATTGTTCCTACAATCATTTTTGTGATTTGTCACTTCAAAATATAAGGGTTTCCAATACTAGTAGTAAATATCAAAATTCTTTCAACAAAACGATTTCAACACTATTTCAATACGAAGCACATTTATTAAAACTGTTTTGCCATCTATTAGTATATACAAACCTTTACATCACTCGTATGAGAAATCTAATTAAACGGCTTAGTAAAACAAGTGGTATGAAACGCTTGTGTTTACTTCGTCGGTTAATTCTTGGACTTGTTCGATTGAATCTCTTGTGACAATATTTGAGTGGAAATCTACAATCTGTTCGTAAATATTTAAGTTAAGCTAGTGGTAATGGGACATGAAGCTAAACTCCTATATTTACTAGCTTAGTGTAATTTACACTTAACCTCGAGTGGAAGTCTACAATTTGTTCGTAAATAATCAAGTTAAGCTAGTGGTTATGGGACATGAAGCTAAACTCATTTATTTACTAGCTTAGTGTAATTTACACTTATCGATCAATAATGATCATTTTGTGATTTAGACTAGCAATGTACGATGTCTCTTTGTCTACGAGGGAGACTAAAGCCCATTTTTAGTGGTGCTTCGGCTTGGTGGGGTAGCGATCCATGGTCTTCAGGCCGTTTTAGTGGAGCTTCGGCTCATGGTCTTCGGACCGTTTTAGTCGAGCTTCGGATCATGGTCTTCGGGCCGTTTTAGTGGAGCCTCGGCTCAAAATTAATGGTTAGCAACCATGGAATAGTTTTCCCTTTTGTGATACACGTGTTGGTGAGTTTTCATGCTCCCATTCTAGTGATAGGCCTCATTTCCCTTTTTGTGATTTCTGGATTTCTATTGACCAATTTATAGAATTTTTGTTTCACCAATTTTCGTGATTTGCATTGATAAGCTTTATCAATTTTTGTGCATTAGTGAATTTGTGTTTCACTAACTTTTCTGATTGGCATTGATATGATCGTCAGTAATTGTGGTTAGGTGAATAAAATAAAGAATATGACGTTCTTTTTAGTGCTTTGAGATTTCTTGTGATATTGTATGATCTTTGTTGTTCGTTAATATATACTTTATATAGTATGACAATTTCGTTATCATATGTTTTAATCGCATCTATTATCCTATCTCATTTTATCTGATATTTATAGCTAAACTGATCCGTTTATTATTTTCTTCTTAAATAATACTCGGGTCAGACCGAGATATTACAGGCGCTTCTACTTGACTCTCTTCTGGGGTTACTATTCTGACTTTTGGCTAACTACTTAGATTAGTAGTTTATTTTGTTGTATACATTTGAGATAGAGACTCCTTGATGTACACATATTCCTTTGTCTTGCACTTGTATCTATTCTTTTGCGATATTGTGGATCTTGTTAGACCACTACTCTGATGAACACTCCTATGTGTTACATTCATATCTATTTTCGCCTTTGTGATATGAACTTATGTGACTGATATGTGTTATGTTTATTTCTATATTTGTTTCCGAAGATATTATAGCCACCGTGTAGTAGCTTTGAGTTTGTGTCGGTATGTCGGAATTTCCTCTTGAAATGATATGCATGTTATACTATCTGACATATCCACGCTCGTACAAAGCAATTACATGGATGGTCGCTCCTCAACAGCCTTATTCTCCATGCTAGTTGACGGCATTACCCCGTAGTGTCCTTGGCTAGCGTGGGTATAGAGATAGGGCGTCACAGCTTGGTATCAAAGCCAAACTTCGAAACAATGTAGAATAATTTAGCAAGGATCGTTGTCCTAAGTCTTTCTTAGGAGCCGTGCCTTAGGATTTAATTCGTGTCTTCGTACCGTTCTATCCTATTTTCCTTTATGATGCCTTGTTTTATCAATCAAGTTTGTTTGATATTCATTCTGACAATAATCTTTTTCTTCTTCTTTCTTTCTTTCTTAAAGAAGAAGAAATGGTTAGTTCTAACAGTCCTAGCGCTGGTCAATCCAGTAGCCCTTCTCTGGATGGCACATTCATGTCTGCCCAACAACTTTTGGATCTTGTAAAGAATCAAGAGTTTATCTGTGCTTTGAGTAAGAACCCCGAAATGGTTCTACCTTTGAAATTTGAAGTTCCTTTCAGTCAGCTTGTGGATGTTACTCTTCGACATGAAGAGGTTGGTAAAGGAGGTGACAGTGATATTGGGATTTCCAAGAAGAGGCATATTAAGTTCAAAAGCCCTTATCCCAATAAGAAGGTGAAGCAAACTACTTTGGTAGCAAAGACTCCAATCCCTAATTGTGGAGGATGCTACAATTGTAATTCTAAGGACTACTATGCAAAGGAGTGTCCAGAGCCACTCTTTTGTCGTTATTGCAAAAATTCAGGTCATCATATTTCTGCATGCCTCATACTACAAAGCAAGTAGAAGGGGGAACAAGAAACTTCGGTAGCAAAGACTCTACCTCTAGTCATAAACAATGCTACAATTGTGGTTCCACAGACCATTATGTAATTAAGTGCCCGAAACCCCTTTATTGCCGCTATTGCAAAGGCTCGGGTCATTACTTATCTACATGTCCTAAACTTCAAAGTAGGAGAGAGGGAAAGCAAAAAGCTCCTAGTGACACTTTTCTTGGTGAAGGTATTTCTCATTCAATCCTTGATGACATTTTATTTGTGATTATCTTTTTCGAGTTCTTGTTGATATGAGTCCATCTCATTATTTTTATATCAAAAGAACTTATTGATTTCTTTTCTTTAAATGTTTTGGGCTTGATGACTTTGCTGAGAATCGCAAGTCCGGTTGGTGGATCCGCAACACTCAGCTTGCTTTTCATTGATGTCGAAATTATTTTATGTGATTTTTCTTTTCGAGCCGATTTGCATGTTATGCGTTACTTAGGCTTCGGAATTGATTTGTGTGAAAGGATTGGCTTAATCATTATGAAGCCCGTATCCTATTTTCCGAATGGACCATTCATTTTCGACATTTCAATCTGTTAAGCAGATTTCTATTTTTCCCTTGAGATTTCGATTCCAATTTGATGGCATCATTTTTATTCTTCAAACCCACAAGATGTGGAAAACGTTATTTTTCTCATTCGGGTAGTTTGTGGAATTTTCCAGTATTTTTGAGCCTGTCTTAGGATTATCTCCTAAGCAATCTTTTGAGTGGTGTTAATGTCTTTTTAGTTCGACCTTGCCACCGATTTTCATTTGGCTACGAGTTGCGGAGTTAGCATTCCACTTACCGCATTCCGCACTCGTTATGATTCTTATGAATGACTTGTTATGTCATTCAGTTTGTCCAACTTATTGCATCCATTTTATGAATCGAGTATTCTACAAATATCTCGATGACTCCATTCTTGTATTATTGATTTTGGATGGAAACAACAATTTAAAATGTTTGCAAATCTTTTTAAGAAGACATTTTATATGTATAATTGGATTTTGTTCTTGAAACAAGCAAAGAATACTCTTAAAATTTTTAAGAGACTTATTTATCATATAGAAGATGATTTGTTGATTGTATTGCCCATTGAGTACTTTAAGAATTCTGGTCGATGCGCTTGATCAACGTTATCGATAGGAATTTCCTAAACGCTTTGATGAGACAATCTGACACAATAAATTGACTTGTAAAAATGTAAATTTTCCTAGAAAGATTATTACATAATGATAATTGTGATTTTGAAAGTTTTAGCTTTTCGGGAAAGAAGATTGTTTAAAAGAACTCTTTTCCGGTACTTTTATTCTTGTGATTCTCGAAGGGAACCAAGATTTCACTGTTTCAACCGATGCTAGTTGTATTGGTTTGGGTGTCGTTCTCTTGCGAATGAGAATGTTCTATAATTTATGCTTCTATACAATTAAACCATACCGAGACTAGATATGCCACTCATGATCTAGTGCTCGCGGCTATTGTTTTCGCTTGTAGAAATTTGGCATCATTGCTTTTGGGAGAGAAATTTGTTCTCTACACCGATCATAAATCTTTAAAGTACTTATTTTCTCAAAAGGAACTTAATTTGCGTCAACAACGTTGGCTTGAGTTCCTTACATCTTATGATCTTGATATTCTTTATTCACCCGGAAGGGAAATCGTGTTGCTGATGCACTTAGTCGTAAGCAACAAGCGGTAATTTCTTTGTTGATATCCGAATGGAATGATCTCGAGACTTTATCCACTTCTGAGATTCGAGATCGTGAGTCCGATTTATGTTCATCTTTGGCTTTATGTAGCCTTGAGGCTCATCCTTCTTTTATAAACTGCATCATTGAAGCTCAAAGGCTAGATCCCGAATTGGCTCTTCTTAGCCCGAATTTTAGGGATAAAATTGATATTGAAGATTTGAAAGACTTTGATATTGATTCTCGCGGCCGTATTTGAAAAATTGGTAGACTTATCTTGCCAAATATTAGTGATCTTCATAAAGACATTTTAGAAGATTCTCATCATTCTAAATTTACCATTCATCCCGGTAGTAGTAAAATGTACGCGGATATGAAGCAACTTTATTATTGGGAGGGAATGAAATCTGATATTGCTAACTTTGTTAAGTGTTGCATGACTTGTCAACTTGTCAAAGCCGAACATCAAAAGTCCGATGGGTTATTGCAACCTTTAGAAATTCCAATTTGGAAGTGGGATCAAATTTCCATGGATTTTATTAATGGCCTTCTCCGTTCTCGTTAGGGTCATGATAGCTTATGGGTGATAATTTAAATCCGCCCATTTTATTCCTGTTCGGTCCAATCAGACCATAACTCTTTTGGCCAAACTTTTTATTAAAGAGATTGTTAAATTACATGGAGTTCCTACTTCTATTGTTAGTGATCGTGATCCATTGTTTACTAGTGGATTTTGGAAGATTCTTTAAAAAGCTTTGGGAACGAAGCTTAATTTTAGCACCGCTTATCACCCTCGGTCCGATGGACAAACCGAGCGTGTGAATCAAACTCTTGAAGATCTTCTTCGTGCATGTGTTCATGATTTTGGTGGAAGTTGGGAAGATCATATTTCTCTTGTTGAGTTTTCCTATAATAATAGCTTCCAATCAAGTATTGGTATGGCACCTTTCGAGGCACTCTATGGAAGGCCATGCCGATCTCCTTATTGTTGGCTTGAGGCCGGTGAGAAGCTGCTTTTAGGTCCAGATTTCATTCGTGGTTCCACAGAAAAGATTGACCTTATTCGTCATAGGATGAAAGAAGCCCAAAGTAGACAAAAATCCTATGCCAATAACCGAAGAAGGAAATTAGAATTTTCCGTGGGAGATCTTGTGTTTATTCGTGTTTCTCCTATGAAGGGTGTTGTGCGTTTCAGTCGATCGAGAAAGTTAGCACCTAGATATATTAGTCCATTTCCCATCACCGAACGCATTGGTTCCATGGCTTATCGCCTTTTATTACCGGCTCAATTTTCTGCTATTCACGACGTGTTTCACGTTTCCCAATTACGGAAATGCCTTCGAGATTCTGATTCTATTCTTGAGCCCGGTGTTGTGGAAGAAATATAAGTTTCGCCTAATTTAACTTATGAGCAACATCCTATTCGTATTATTGCATCGGAGGTCAAACGCCTTCGAAATAAAGATGTTCCGCTTGTTAAAGTTCAATGGTCCTCAAATCCTAAGGATTGCTCTTGGGAATCTAGAGAATTCATCGAACGAACACATCCGGACTTACTTTCTCGTGCTCTTTGAGGTGAACCAATTATTTCAAATTTCTTTTGTGTTGAATATGCTTTCATGGTTGTTACTATATATTTTCTTCTTAAATATTGCGAGGATGCAATTTCTTTAAGGAGGGGAGTCTATAACAACCCGCATATTTTACGATTGAGTATTTAAATATTTTATTTAAATATTTTATCGTTAGTCGGATTATAGTCCGAAAAGTTACTTTTTGCCTACGGTTGAATTAGGACTTCAGACCACTTTCATTGAGTTCAAAACGTCGTTTGCGATCTTTTTAGTATAAACTTTGATATGTTTGGAGTTAGTGGAATTTTGCCACTTTTTCACTTAGGGCTTTGGCTTGGGTTAAGCCCATTTACCCCACTTATTAGCTCAGTCCTAACCCTCTCCTCTTCATTACTTCATTTCTAATTTCCTAATACTCAAGCTTTAGCAATAATGGAGAGAGGATTGGGAAATTAAAACTCCAAGCCCTAGTTTCCATTTGCAAATCTAGTTCTAGCTCCAAATCCAAAGAGAAGCTATTGGTAAGTACCATCTTCTTCTTCTCCAACTCATTCTCCTTTCAATTTCAGAAATTCCTAAACCTAACTTTGGGAATGTTCTTCTTTTGAGCATAGGTTCAAGCTCATTTAGGTTGTCTTGAAGTGTGGTTGATTCTTCCTTTGCTTTCAAGCTTCTCCTTCATTGATTTTGTGAAAAGGTGAGATTTTTATCTCACATCTTTGTTTATAACTGTCATTGATTGTTGGGTATGAATTCCTAACACTTATTCATGTGCACTTGCTTTTGGTTTGGATTGAATTGGTGAATATCCCAATTTTTAGTGTTTTGGGTTCAAATCTTTAAAATCGTAACTTTCATGTTTGAACATGTTTTTGGTGATGCATCGAGGAGCCAATAGGACCGGGTAGCCGATGGGCGTAATCCCCTAGCGTCCATGCTCGACTGGTTGCAAATTGAGTGAGTTTGCACTTCTATTAAATAGGGTAGAAAATGCAGGATTTGGGGTTCGGCCGACCGAACTCTCTGAGTCGGTCGGCCGAAGCTGTAGCTGAAACCTTTCTGCACTATTTTCGGTAGACTGACTCAGAGAGTTCAGTCGACCGACCTGCTCCTGTTTCCCTGTTTTGCCTATTTATGCTCATTTTGTCTACTTTTCCAATCTTTAATTGATTATTCTTTTCCGATTAGTTGTTATCACCTTTGTTGACTTTGATAATTTCTATTTTTGGAATTTTTTGGTATTTCCACTTTGATGGATTTGGTATCAATTTCTTTGGATTTTTATCCACGTCTTCGAATGTGAATTTTAGTGATTGTTTGTTCCTACAATCATTTTTGTGATTTGTCACTTCAAAATATAAAGGTTTTCAATACTAGTAGTAAATATCAAAATTCTTTCATCAAAACGATTTCAACACTATTTCAATACAAAGCACATTTATTAAAACCTTTTTCCAATCTATTAGTATATACAAACCTTTACCTAACTCGTATGAGAAATCTAATTAAACGGCTTAGTAAAACAAGTGGTATGAAATGCTTGCATTTACTTCGTCGGTTAATTCTTGGACTTGTTCGATTGAATCTCTTGTGATAATTTTCGAGTGGAAATCTACAATCTGTTCGTAAATATTTAAGTTAAGCTTATGGTTATGGGACATGAAGCTAAACTCCTATATTTGAGCTTAGTGTAATTTACACTTAACCTCGATTGGAAGTCTACAATTTGTTCGTAAATAATTAAGCTAAGCTAGTGGTTATCGGACATGAAGCTAAACTCATTTGTTTACTAGCTTAGTGTAATTTACCTTATCGATCAATGATGATCATTTTGTGATTTAGACTAGCAACGTGCAATGTCTCTTTGTCTGCGAGGGAGACCAAACCCCGTTTTTAGTGGAGCTTCGGCTTGGTGGGGTAGCGACCCATGGTCTTCAGGCCGTTTTAGTGGAGCTTCGGCTCATGGTCTTGGGGCCGTTTTAGTGGAGCCTCGACTTAAAATTAATGGTTAGCAATCATGGAATAGCTTTCCATTTTGTGATACATGTGTTGGTGAGTTTTCATGCTTCCGTTCTAGTGATAGGCCTCTTTCCCCTTTTTATGATTTCTGGATTTCTATTGATCGATTTCTAGAATTTGTGTTTCACCAATTTTCGTGATTTGCATTGATAAGCTTTATCAATTTTTGAGCATTAGTGAATTTGTGTTTCACTAACTTTTCCGATAAGCATTGATATGATCGTCAATAATTGTGGTTTGGTGAATAAAATAAAGAATATGACGTTCTTTTTAGTGCTTTTAGATTTCTTGTGATATTGTATGATCTTTGTTGTTCGTTAATATATATTTTATATAGTATGACAGTTCGTTATCATATGTTTTAATCGCATCTATTATCCTATCTCATTTTATCTGATATTTATAGCTAGACCGATCCGTTTACTATTTTCTTCTTAAATAATACTCGGGTCAAATCGAGATATTACAGGTGCTTCTACTTGACTCCTCTTCTGGGGTTACTATTCTGACTTTTGGCTAACTACTTAGATTAGTAGTTTATTTTGTTGTGTACATTTGAGATAGTGACTCCTTGATGTATACATATTACTTTGTCTTGCACTTGCATCTATTCTTTTACGATATTGTGGATCTTGTTAGACCACTACTCTGATGAACACTTCTATGTGTTACATTCATATCTATTTCCGCCTTTGTGATATGAACTTCTGTGACTGATTTGTGTTATGTTTAATTCTATATTTGTTTCCGAAGATATTATAGCCTCTGTGTAGTAGTTTTGAGTTTGTGTCAGTATGTCGGAATTTCCTCTGGAAATGATATGCATGTTATACTATCTGACATATCCACTCTCGCATAAAGCAATTACACGGATGGTCGCTCCTCAATAGCCTTATTCTCCACGCTAGTTGACGGCATTACCACCTAGTGTCCTTGGCTAGTGTGGATATAGAGGTGGGGCGTCACACAAACTGCCACCGCTGCGCAACAGTTGTACCACCCTCATCCTTTGCCGCAACGATCTCAACGGCTTCCCGTTCACCAACCTTGAACACCTCCAAGTAGTGACCTCACACTCAACAACAGCCTACCCTGCTCCACCAATCAGCCGAGCTCCTTCTTGTTCTTGTTTTTGTTTTTTCACGCATATATATAATGTGTTAGTATGTACATTTTCACATAATACAGATTTCCAACTATATCATATAAAGTATATTATTTTATGTGTTATATATATATATATATATGTATTATAATCCATTCTTGATATTTTTTTTGTGATTGATTACATACATATATCCTATATATACTATGTATTTATTATAATTTATAAGTTATGTTATATAAAAGTGTATAAATTATACGACCTGCATATATAGGTAAGTTTATATGTTGGTTTATTCATATATATCTTAGTATAAAAATTTCTATTAGTCTGTATATGTTACGGTTTGCATATATTATACAGGCTCTGTTCAAGTAGCCGCATTTATATTTGTTTTCACATATACGCTCTGTTTAAGTAGCCGCACTTATATTAGTCCGCATATGTTACGGCCTGCATATGTTGAAATCAATACAAAGGCTCTGTTTAAGTAGCCGCATTTATATTTGTTTCCACACCTATATTGTCTGCATATGTTATATGAATTTTTGAATGATAATATACTGTTTATTTAATACTGATGTTTAAAATGTATATGTATAGATTATAAAGTTGGTTATAATGTATAGATTTTATAAGTTGCATATAATCTGTTGGTTGTACATATAAGTTATACAAGTTTACATACGATTTGTGGGAATTTATACATAAACTATAATAAAGTAAGTTATGTCGATTTAATATTAAATATTGATTAATGGATGTTTTATGTAATATAGTATATATATTTTTTAATTTTATATCAAGCTGGTTTTGATCTATTTTCGTTTGTTCCAAATGTTCAACTTTATATGTAGCCTCCGTATTTATCGTGCTGTGGTTTGGAATAGTTGTTTGGATCCGTAGCTTGTCGTGTGTCCAATTTCTCTAGCCTCGAAAGGTGAGCAATCTCTCATGATTATCATTCTTATATTTAGTAAATTTGATTTCACTTGAAACGACAATTGAAATATGCTGTTAAATTTAAATTGCTAGTTATTTTATTATTGAATATGATACGCCATTATCTGAAACTGTTCACCCGTGATATATGACACAATGTCCTGTCGTGTATATTTTATTTTATTTGTTACTGATGATATAGCCATGTTGTTGATATGTTATATTATTTTCATATTTGTTCTCACTCTGCAAGTTCCAGTTAGTTTAGGAATCCCTATGGGTTGAAATGATACATAGCAGAATGATATTTTAGAATAGGGAAAAATCGTTATGGGTTGAAATGATAAACCTAAGCGATTTTCATTGATTTTGAATTTTTGGGATTGCGAGTTGAAATGATATATACCCGTAGATATTTAAATTGCAGATTGAAATGATAAATATCCGTATCACTTGACCATAGGATAGAAAATTATATATGAACACCATTAGTCTATATTTTGAAAATGATTTCCAAAGTTTAGAAAGTAAATATATGGTTTTTAATAAATATTGATTTTTTAAATATAATATTAAATGTTATTTTATACATGTCTAAATTTTTAAACTTTTAAAATTATATGTTTTAGAAATTTTAAATTTATAATATAATTTTGAAAATATAAATTTTAAGATTTTACTTTTAATTTTATTATTTTAAAAATATAGAAAATAGATTTAATATAAAATGAATTTAATAATAAGATTTATTTAATAAAATTTAATTTAGTATATAATATATTTAGGTGTTTATTTAAAATTATGTTTTAAAAATAAATTTTTGTAGTAACTATAATAACTTAAGGTTGGGAAGATAAATTGAAATTGATTTGAAATTGTATTTGTTTAAGAATTATACTTAAATAAAATTGACGTGAAACTTATTGAATTTGAGATTCTGAAGATACGGTTTTATAACTTGATTTTGATCTAAGGTGATTAAATGAATATTTTCTATTTTAATTGAGATAGGATATTTAGTTTTATTTAAATTTGTAATTTGAGATTTTATTTAAATGGTATTGGATTGATTAAGTGAATATTTCAAAACTAAACAAATAAAGTTAAATACTGAAATAAAATTATACTTATAGGGAAAATGTTTGAATATTAAAACTTTGAATCTTATTGGAATTGCAATGATCGTTCAAATCTGGATTTGAAATCGATTAAAATTGAATGGTTTATGGAGAATGTGAATTGAATCTTTAACTTTTTTAAGTGTAAAGTGTTGAATAGGGATTGATTTAAATTGAATTTTGGAATTTAAGCTGATCGGACTCGATTTGTGAAATTGGAGGAAACTATTTTTATTATATAAAGTATTTTAACATATATAAAGTATTTTAATATATAAATTATTTTAATATTTAAAATATTTTAAGTTATAACTATTTTAATATATACTATTTCAATATTTAAACTGTTTAAGTTAAAAGATTATGATTTCAAAAATGTTATGATTTCAGAAGTGTTATGATTTCAAAAAGTGTTATGATCTCAAAAATGTTGTGATTTCGAAGTGTTATAATTTTAAAAGTGTTATGATTCGACAAACGAATATTATGTAAGGTGAATAATGATATCTAATTGACATGGTTTCGAAATGAATATGATATTTTGATACGAAGTATGAACTATTTGAAATGAAATAACCAAGGTGTGAAATAAGCGTTTAGTTGTTAAAGAGACTGAGATCGGACATTGTCATACTCTCTACCAACACCGAAAACCACATTAACAACTATGTACGTGGTGGAGATTCCAGAACATAGTAGGATGGTTTGGTGACGATTCTGTATGAGATATTTACGTAACCCTGACTTCCGTGAGTCAGCTTGATGTGGCTAAAACAGGAGCCATGCCGGGCCAAGTGAGGTCATTCCTCCTATCGAACACATTTCTTTGAGACCATTCTATTACTTTGTGATTTGATGGATGCACCTTTGATTTGGGAGTGTGTCACGAGGTGGGCGGTAGTAGCTGCTATGCTTACCACCAGTCCGGATCCGCAGACGTTATATCTACCTGGCATTGCCTCTTGTGCCTTGTCACATGCCCTATCGCGTCTTCTATGAGTTTGTTTTGTACCATACCTATGTGGTGTCCATTATGTAAACCACCAGTTTGGTGGAGCGTATGACATTGTATAGACTAGGGGAATATATAAAATATGTTAATAGGGATATGGGTAACGCCTTAACGCTATTTTAATAGTTTACTTTACTACAGACATATTATAATATTGTATATTACTGTATAGTAGATAGTTCCACGGATCCTTGGAGGATGGAAATCCCAAACACCCTTTAAATTACTTGTATTTCAGTTAACATTTCACTTGAGTTGAATTTATTAATACAAGAATGCTAATCTTGACTCGAGTGTTTTGTGTTTTGCTTTATGCTCGGGTCAGACTGAGTGTCACATCATTTGAGACTCACCTTTGGAGTTTGGAGCTTTGCTTGGAGATCCATCTAACTATTCAGCTTCTCAGTTTTTTTCTATTGATTTGTTCAGACTGGTCATTGTTTCTGTTTAGATTCTATTGTAATTGAGATATCCATTGTATTTGTTGTTCTAAACTCTGATGTTTTATTGTAGCTTCATGAACTACTATTTATCTATTCCGCTGCTTATTGTTGTAATACTCTGTTCTATGATTCTGTGATTGATTTATTTATTGTACATGCTTAGTTTTGCCAAATATAAATTAACAATCTGTCATTTTGAGCAATTCAAGTCTGACATGTGTGGATACGAATGCTTCGAAATATCGGGTCATTACAAATTAATAGAGCATTAGGTAATATTGAGATATTTAATCAAATTCCTAGACTCAAAGTAACAGTCATGCTTAGTTCTATATGCGACCATAACCCTTTACACATTAAATTGATGAAGAAGAGCATTGTCTAAAGGGAAATCTTTTAGGTATGCCACTAATAGCACTTATGCAATGGTTACAACGAAGCAGTTAACATTAATGAAGTTTATTATCCAGATAGGAATCTCGTGTACAAGTATGTGATGCTCATTAAAATCATGAAAAATAAGCTTAAAGATTGACATAAGAAAAAGTCAAAACAGCCTGATGAAACTTATAGACTTTAGCAATTATTAGAAGAAATCAAATCTAACTTGATGAGGATCCATGGCATGAAGGTCTAAATTCAGACTACAACAGTCTCTAAATACAATTAAAGGAAGAAATTTACAAGAAAGTAATGGAATTGAAACAAAAAGTCAAAGAAAAATAGATTATAGAGGGTGATGAATGTAGTAAAATTTTCTATGCTAAAATGTCTCAGAGAAAAAATCATAATAATCTAACTAATTGTTTGAATGAACATACAATGAAAAAAATGCAAGACCTGGAATATAAAGCAATTGCTTGTTTCATTGATTTATATAATGGAGAGAACATGTAGAATTTAACTAAAGTACAAACTAAAAGAAGGATCTCTCCAAAAGTAAGGCGAATGCTGATATCCAAAATACAAAAAAGGGAGCTGAAAACCCCTCTTCTCCATTCCAGGTGACTCCAGCTTTGGCCTTCCTGCTTTGGCCTTGATGGTATGTGGCACAATTCTTCAAAATTTACTAGATACACATGAAAGATAACATAATAAAGGCATATCAAAAAACCAATGGATATTAGTGAGTTTATTCTAGAAATAAATCATACTTTTATATCCCTGATTCAAAAAGTACATAAACCTGAAAGACTTGAAGAATACAATCCCATTGCTTGTTGCAATGTAACTTACAACATCCTTAGTAAAGTAACATGCATGAGACTTCATAAGGTCCGTTTGATATAATATCCCAATGTCAAAGTGCATTTATTAAAGTTAAATTTACTCTGAAATTTCCTTAATGACCCATGAGTTAGTCAGAGATTTTAACAAAAAACGTGACAAGATGTGTATGAAAATTGACCTTCACATAGCCTATAACAAAGTCAATAGAGGACTCATAATCTATATGGTTGAAGCTATGGATATCCCTCCCAAACTAGTAAAGCTTATTTCACATTGTATTAGTTCTTTGACATACTCAATTCTCAATTAATAGGTTACCAAAAGCTTACATTCACGGTTATAGGGGGCAAAAGAAAGGGAATCCTTTATTTCCATATCTATTTGCAGTTTCTATAGAGTGGTTCACATTATAGATTGAAGTAGCATGTCATCAACAATTCATTAGCCCCATCTATAATATATCGTAACGACCCAAAAAGCCCGTTTTGCCTCCAAAACGAAAATGGATCATCTCATATATCAAAACAGATGTTTTCAATATTTCTAAATTCAATGGAATAGGTTCTAAGACCTAATTCCATCGTATGAAGAAGTTAGCATTAAAATTAGATTATTCTAAATTGATTTCGGTTAAATTTAATTAAATTGATTTCTAAGCATTTTGAGTTGTATGTTCAAACGGCAAGTCCGATTACTATGGAACTTGAAATCTTGTAATAATTCATTATTACGGATCCGATGAAATTTTTTCTTCGAAATCCGAGATAGTGTCCAAATGGCTATTTTCACATTAATTAATTAAATTAATATTAAATTGATTAAATCACTTTTTTATTTCAAATTTAATAACAATAAAATTTAATAACTAACAATTTTTATCCTTTTTGATTACTTATACATTTACAATGATTTTGTACAAATTTACATATCAATCTTATGTTAATTAATTACTAATTACAGTGTTTAATTCCAATTGCAATAAATTATTAATTATAAATTATCCTCTAATAAATTAATTAAACTTGATTTCAATCCTTTTTATTCATTTATTCATTACTCTATGTATATATTCAACATTGGTTTATAGCTTATTACATTAATATTCTTCGATGGTCATCTTAATTTACATTAATGCCATATTTAATTTCATTTATTGCAATTAACTATAAATTTGATCCAAAAAATTAAATAAACTGGTAACAAATAACAATTGTTACCTTTTCCTTAATGTAATAACATTTGTAAGTTTGTTATCGACACACAAACATCATAACTACTACCACAACACTACTTATATTCAATTACAATTAATTACTTACTATTTCACCCATTAATGTAATATTCAATTTATTTTCTTATTTACGATCTATAACCAATTATAACATTTCAATCATTTAAATAAATTAGGATTACATTAAACTAGTTATCAATTTCTTTAAATTAACATTACTAACCTTACATTCTATCATTCTTTCCATTATTAAATATTAAATTTTTATGTTTTGACAACATCAAAGTCCAAAATTTATTTAATTTAATAAATTTAATTATCGAAAATTATGGGTCGTTACACTCTCCCCCACTCAAAACTTTTCATCCTCGAAAAGAAAAAGAAGGGAAACGAGAAATTAATATATCTTATTCAAAGTATTCAATATAAATAATCAATTTACATAAATAAATAATTTAAATAAATATCTCAATTTATAAAACAATTAAATCCTTTTATATTCAAGTTAATAAAAGTTTGAAAACATCTTTACTTTCACAAAATTTCCTAAGTCCAAAATTCACAGAAAATTTCGGCAGAGTCACCTTTGTACGAAGAGGTCTGGAAGAAATAATAATATCGATAGTAACAATATATATCACATATTTCAAAGTAATATATCCCAAAACATGGGAAAATATCATAATATCACTAGAAAATCGTTATCCAAGAACGTACCTATTTGTCGGGCATACAACGCATAATTATGAAACTAAAAGCAGCAGTTATTGCTTTCATAAACCTGTATTTCACTTATATAATCCAAAGAGTTAATAATTATATAAAAGGGAAATATTTACATTGTTTTACTCAATAACAAACATAACAACACAACATACAATAGTCACAAGCAACAAAACTATACA
Organism: Allium cepa; assembly: GCA_030765085.1. Taxonomy (NCBI): domain Eukaryota; kingdom Viridiplantae; phylum Streptophyta; class Magnoliopsida; order Asparagales; family Amaryllidaceae; genus Allium; species Allium cepa. The sequence goes on from CM060945.1 coordinate 223,003,342, forward strand.
ATCATCACATGCAATCAAAGAAATCAACTATCCATCTATAGCAATCAAAACAAAGAGTTTGTTCGGGTTCAGAAACTTTTAATCATATGGAATGATAAATAAACTACAAAGTATACCATGCACTCAACAGTCTTAGATAAAACTTAATAGATTATTCATACATTTTAAACAATTTAAAGTATCATATCCCCATCCCATAAGCCAATACAAATAATAATTTCAAGTATTATTCAAGTTCATTCTTATTAATTCTATTTAACATCATTTATTGTTCATATTTTTCATTCATACAATGATTATTTTCTTTAATATACATTTAGCACTTAAAAAATTCATTCCCCATTTAATCATACAATGTCTTTTCCTCTTTTCATTACTTTACATTCACTGCTTACATAAGTTATTTCCATTTCAATTATTAGATTATCCATTATTATGTCAGCCTCTTCACAATTTAATTCACCATTAATGGATTATTTGTTTTTCACATTCATTCTTCCATATATTGTATTATTGAATATTAGTCCATTTCTATGTCATTTCAATGTTTTTTGAAGTTATAATCATTCAACTACTATAGTACTCACTTTAATTATAAATGGCTTCGGCATTAGTTTAAGTTTATTGTTATTTACTTACAGTATTCACCTTTTACTATTCAATCTGATTATAAATAGCTTAAAATGTTAACTCAAGTTTATAATTGTTTTTCTTACATTATTCACTTTTATATTACATTTGATTAGTAACATTTCAAACTATTAACCTAAGTTTATAACATTTTATAACATCAGAATCCTTGTTTATAGAAAATTTATATTGAACCCTTTTCATTATACTTAAGCTTTACTTGTACAATATTCTATTACATATTTCTATTAACATTTCAACTTTTAATATTTTGGTAAGTTATATATTGTTCTAAGAATGCAATTGAATGTTACATATGTTTATCTTATACACTTTAGTAAACAAAATGTTTAATAACTACATCTTCTAAAATTTCATTATTCTTTAGCCTGTAAGTTACAAATTCCAATTTCTTATCTATTTCATTAATCATTTTAACATCAAATTTCTTATTTTCGTTTTAGAAGTTTCCAACTATTAATATAGTCAATGTTCCATTCATTAAAATAATTTCAATTTCTAATTTACAGAAACTTAAGAACTAAACAACAGGGTTCCATTTCAATCCTTTTAAAATAATATATGTATACTCATAACTTTTATATATCAAATCAAACTTTAGAAACTATAGCTAAGATTCATTTATCAAAACAGATGTGCAATAAAACTACTGCACTAGTCTTCCCACTTTGAAATACGAAAATGAACGTCGATGATGCGTGCACTCATTACCAAAATTATTTTCCAACGATAGAGAGGGGAGTATAAAATTTATTTCCTTTAAAAATTTCTTTTACAACATTTCTTTCAAATCATCTTGAAATATTTATATCTGAAAATAATTCTAAATACTACTGGTATTATATTCCAAAATCTTTCGAAGAAATTTTCAGAAATCCTGGAACTTCAGTTCTAAACTTCCAATTTATATTTACTTTATTTGTATATCCTATTTTACAATCAATATTTATAAAATTTCACTACCTAACAAACATATATTAATCCAACTATATCATTTATAAAATTATTCTTTTATACACAAAACATAATACTATACAAAATTATTTCATTTACCAATATTTCAAAACAATATTATGTTGATCTGCCCTATTAAGTGTTTAGAAACCCTATCGATGCCATAGCGTCCTATGTAGCGATTGGAATTTTTAAATACTAAGCAGAACAAGTTAACATAATATAAAAACCTTTTTATAACACTAACAAATACACTCTCTCATATATATACACTCAGTGACTCATTCTAGTGTATTACTACCCTATTTCATGTGAGTCAGACCCCACAAAGCAAAGGTTATCGCTAAACCAAAGCTTTGATACCAAATGCAACGACCCAAAAAGCCCGTTCCACCTCCAAAACAAAAGTTGGTCATCCCATATATATATAAGTAGATGTTTTCGATATTTCTAAATTCAATGGAATAGGTTCCAAGTCCTAATTCTATCATACAAAGAAGTTAGCTTTAAAATCAGCTTATTCCAAATTGATTTCAGTTAAATTTAATTAAATTGATTTCAGTGCGTTTTGAGTCCGTATGTCCAAACGACAAGTCTGATTGCTACGAAACTTGAAATTCTATAATAATTCACTGTTACGGATCTAATGAAACTGATTTCGTCATAATCCGAGGCAGTGACCATAATGGCTATTTTCACGTTAATTAAATAAATTGATATTAAATTGATTAAATCACTTTTTGATTTCAAATTTAATAACTAACAATTTTTATCCTTTTTGATTACTTAGACATTTACAATGATTTAGTACAAATTTACATATCAGTCCAGTGTTAATTAATTTCTAATTACAGTATTTAATTCCAATTGTAATAAATTATTAATTATAAATTATCCTCTAATAAATTAATTATACTTGATTTCATTCATTTTTATTCAATCATTCATTACTCTATGTATATATTCAACATTAGTTTATAGCTTATTACATAAATATTCTTCGATGGTTATCTTAATTTACATTAACGCCATATTTAATTTCATTTATTGCAATTTTTTTCAAATTTGATCCAACAGATTAAATAAAGTGGAAATTAGGTTGAAGGGCTTCTATTTGCAAGGTAATAAATTTTAAGGACATCACTTCTGAATAATTAGTTTTAAGGACAATTTACAGCATAAAGACAAATTCATTTATCTTTTTATGTTATACAGAAAAATGATAAATCCTTTTTATCATTATTGCTATATAACTGAAAATGTAACTTCTTTTATCTTTTTCCTGTAAAATGTCCTTAAAACTAATTTTTCAAAAGTAGTGTCCTAAAAATTTATTACCCTACACAAATAAGCCATTGAAACAAATAACAATTGTTACCTTTTCCTTAATGTAATAACATTTGTAAGTTTGTTAACGATGCACAAATGTCGTAACTACTACTACCACCACCACAACACTACTTTTATTTAGTTACAAATAATTACATACTATTTCACCGACTAATGTAATATTCAATTTATTTTCTTATATACGATCTATAACCAATTATAACATTTCAATCATTTCAATAAATTGGGATTACATTAAATTGGTTATCAATTTCTTTAAATTAACATTACTAACCTTACATTCTAGTCTTTCTTTCAATTATTAAATATTAAATTTTTATGTTTTCACAACATCAAACTCCAAAACTTATTCAATTTAATAAATTTAATTTTCGAACATTATGGTTCGTGTAACGTCCTGCCTTTTTGTACGGCTTAAATCGATGATAAACCACACATGTCAGACTTAAACCATAAGGAAGGGCGGATTGTTATAGGGTAAATAAGAAAAAGTAGAGAAAGAAAAAAACAAAATAAAATTTTATAGCGGAACGAGAAAATATAATAATCAAATATACAGTTCATGAAGCTGTTTACAAAATATTCGATTATACTTATACAATACATATCAGAGTACACATACCAGAGGATAATAATTAATGCATCGAAATTAAATGGTGCAGTGGAATAATATTGTAGATAATAGTACTACAAATCTTCGCCTTCGTCCATTAGAATAAAATCTTCAAATCCTAAAACGCTCGGACTGACCCGAGCGAATTGAAAAGACAAAACACTCGAGTCAAAACTAAAATGTCTTATGTAAGTTAAATCAATAGTAAATAATATGAGTGGTCAGAGATGTTTACGGGATTTGACATATCCTATCCAGTGTCAACGTGAGTGCAGTAACTCAAGAGATTCTTGGGATTCACATCTCCTAAGGATCCGTTAAACTATTTACTATGTAGTAATATTTCGCTATTATAATAATGTCTATTTGTAAAATAAACTTACTTTTTAAAAGCATTGAGGGGTTACCCATATAGCCCTTAACACACAATAGTCCCAGTAGTCAATCCAATATCATAGTCCCTCCTGATGGGGAAGCCACTAGAGGATACCCCACAGGCTACGGGAGAAAACCAAACTCGTACAAGGCGCGCTAGGGTAGGTGACACGGCACAACTAGGCAATTCCAGGGTGGATATACCAATTACGCTTCCGAGTCGGTGGTAACGCGTAGCGCGCAGCTAACGCCCACCTCGAGCCACACCCCAAAAAAAAAAATCAAAAGTGGCCACCGAATCAATCCAAAAGTCAAAGTATAATATCGAAGGGATATGTCGGATCAAAGGTGCTACCTTATTAACCCGTCAATCGCTCCTGTTTTAGCCACCTTATGCCAACTTATGGGAGTTGGGTCCACGTATTTACCTCAAAGGAAACGCTGCTGCCATCCTACTTCATTTTGGAATTTCCACCGTGTACACGATTGTTAAAGTGGTTTTCGGAGTTGGCAGAGAGTGTGACAACTTCCAATCCCGGTCTCTTTAATAACCAAACATTATTATAACACCGGAGTCTTTTTGAAATAGTTTATACCTTTAAAACCATAATATAATATCCATTTCAAGTCCATATAAATACGATATCATTTCCTCTTTTTAAAAACCAAATCCAATTTGATATAAATTTCAAATATATCTTTTCTAAAACCATAACATTTCAAAGTTATAATATTTCGAAACCAATACTTGAAATATAGCCTTTCAAAACATACAACTTTGAATTTCAAAACTTTGAAACATACTACACCACTTAAACGGTTAAAATATTTAATTACTTTATATAGTAAAATAGCTTCTTCACCTTCACAAATCAATTCCAAAATGGATTTTTAATTTCCAAATAAACCAATATAGTTTTCACATATTTCAAAGCTTTAATTATTCCACCATTTCAGACTTATTCTTTGATAATTTCATATATATCAATTTCAACTACTATTATTTAGATTTGAAATGTTTACTTAATAAATCAAATATCAATTTAGTAAAACCTTTAGACTTCAAATAACCGGATATTCTTTCAATTTCATTAACTTGATAATATTCATTGAAATCAATTTGATATTCATTTAAATCCTCTAAACAAAATTCAAGTTATAAAATCATACCTATTAAATCTCAATTTATTTACGTTTCAAATAAAATTTTCGAGGATAATTGTTAAATACTTCAATTCAAATCAAATTCACATTATCTTCCAACACTAATTTTATTTGAGTCATTATAACTCTATATAACATAAAATTTAAATAGATACTTAACCATACTATATAAAAGAAATCAAAATTTATTATTTAGCTTATTTTATAATAAAAAACCAAATTATACATTGTTAAATCAATAACAAAATAGCATTTATAGAACATCTAAAATCAATATCTGTGTAGCCCATATATTTCTTTACAAAACCATAAAAATCATTTCAAAAATAATTTTATTTATATACCGAGGTGCCTGTATAAAATTTTCTATCCTATGGTCAAGTGATACGGATATTTATTATTTCAATCCGCAATTAAAAATAAAAATGCGGTTGCATATCATTTCAAACCGCAATCCCGGATCAAAATCAATGCATAACAACTTGCATATTATGATGATATAAATAAAACATTCATTCATCCATCATAAAATCATACATCCATCACAATCATCATCCAAAACAATTAATCCATACAATAGATAACGGATAATATATAACAGATAATTAACTGGCAGTTATATTCAATAATAAATTAAATAACGATTTAATTTAAATAAATGCAAATAACTTAGATGATGATTTAAAATATAAAAACAGTCATAAATAAGTTCATAATCACAACATAAATTAATTTAACAAACATAAGAAATTGTAGAAGTTGTGAGTTGGTTAAAACACTCACCTTTTGAATTTTAATCCAATTTAAACCCAAAAATTGAACAGTCTCCAAATTTGACAAAACCAGCGTCAAAATGTCCAGAATTCCAATAAGAGTCGAGCGGAGAAAACCACGCATGAATTTGACCTCGTACGTAAAAGTTATTGGCATTAAATATCGCACGACTTAAATTAAAAGTAATTAAAATAATAACAAAAAAGACACGTCATAACTTACTCTCGTTCAAAATAGAACCCTAACATTTCGTGCACGATAACACAGCCGCCACCATCCTAACGTTGACCGAAGCTTGTCGCCGCACAAGGTGATTTCAATGCGATCAGAGAACGCCTCCAGCTCGGCCTCGCCAAGGCGCCCCTCCCCTGCCTATGCGGCCCATCCGGCCCATAAGAGTTTTCCGTCGCCGTCGACCCTCCCAAGAAATTACCGGTCAAAGCACTGACCATCTCGACCAATGCGTACCACCATAAGAACTGCTTTGCGCGCTCTCCGCAATAACACTAACCGATCGCTCCATCATCGTAGACCCACCGTTGAATTCACAAAAGCCTAAACGAACGGTCGAAATATTTCCTCGATTTCAGGCCACATCGAAAGCCAAATCGAAAAATGAATTGAAGATTTGGGTTGCGCTCTTCGAGAGCTCCAATATATAATTTTTCGGAATTTTTTTGAGGAGTTTGAAGTTTTTTGCTTTGGATTTGATTTGGATTTGAGAATTAGGGTTTACAACCATTGGAAAGAGGAGTTGAGCAGGAAATATACGTACAGACAAATGAGAATTAGGGAGGCTAGGGTTTATAACAGGGTATTTATAGACAAGGTTGAAATAGAATGGATCGGATCTATTAGATATACGTGATGAACGATGAATGGCACAAAAAGCCCATTCTGACTCCGGAACGAAATTGGGTCAACCCGTATATCAAAATAGGTGTTCTAAAATATTTTAAACGCAATGGAAAAGGTTTCACGTCCAAATTCCATCATATGAAGAAGTTATGCTAAAATCAATATTTTTCAAATTCATTTCAATTGATTTCAATTTTATTGATTTCAAGGCGTTTCGAGTCCATACGATCAACTGACAAGTCCGATCACTACGAAACTAGAAATCCTACAGTAATTCAGCGTTACGGATAAGATGAAACTAGTTTTGTCGAAATTCGAGTCAGTAGCAAAATGGCTATTTTTCCATTAATAAAATAAATTAAAAATAAATTAATTCATTAAATCAAACTTTCAATTTAAATCTTATAATCGACAATTCTTATCATTTTTAATTCCTTAAACATTTACACAAATTTAACTGTCGATTTAAAAATTATAAATTCTTCAATTTCATTAAATTCAACAATTCTAAATTAAATTTCCAATAATTAAATTTAATTTACTTTCCATTTATTATTCTATCAATTCCATCTTATGGTATAATTATCATGATTTTCATCTTAGTGCGTCACAAATTTCCAATTTTATCTAATTTCAACCATCTTAGTAATTAATCTCATTAATTTGCACAGTTTGATTTCAAATTCAATTTAGTATGCTAAATAAAATATGTAACACGTAATAACTTTTTTATTTCATTTATAAGTTTATTGCTTCCAACAAATGCTACCATTAGTTCCATAACGCTGATTTATTTCATTTCCATTCATTATACACTAGTTTAGTAGCAAGTCAACATTTTAAATTATTAATTTACCATTTACATCTCATTATAAATTAATGCACACATAAATTTTCCAATTACAGTGTTTAACTTCCATTTCCATAAATTCAGAAATTATAAATTTACTTGATTTAACTTCAATCATTATTATCAAATCAATTATTATTCATTAAACAAAGATAACATTTGTTTTACCCTTAATTACATTAGTACGCTCAAATTTTCACCTTTCCTTTGTATTGACTACCCTATTTCCATTTTTATTATTTCTACCAATATACACGCTAATTTGCGATTAACATTCTAAATTAATTCATTTACTTGGGTTCATACTTTCCATTATATCGATTACTACACTATGAATAAATTTACAATCCTATTTATTTCATTATTACATTCACCCTTTCCGTTACAATTCTTAAATACTTCTTCTTTTATTTAATTACCATTAACTATACTATTATTATTCCATTAGACAATGAAGTAATTACATTCGTTTCTTACATTTCAACCTCATAACCAATTATGACAGATTCCAATATCTCACCTGACCTTTCCTTTCAAATTCCCATTTATTAAGTTTAACATTAATACAACTTTATTTCCATTCCTTAAATTCACCCTTAAGTTTATGTTCAAATCGACCAATTATCGTAACACTGAATGAAATTTACATTATTCCAATTATCACCCAAATGTACATTAACGTAACATTAAATTCAGATTTATTGCAGTTTCATTATTTATTATAATTACTTACATCATATGAATTCATTCTATTACCCTAAATCAGACATTAATTCATATTTTCATACAATACTTACATTTATTTACTTAAATCGCATTTATAACTAAGTCCTACCATTTGAATTTATTTTCATTAATTGCAATTTCCTTCCATTAATTTCACTTTAAATTATAATTTTTTTTATTTCTTTCTAAATTTAATTACAAAGATCCAATTAAATTAACCAATTTATTTATTAAAATTTACGGGTCGTTACACTCTCCCCCACTCAAAACTTTTCGTCCCCGAAAAGGAATAGAAGGGAAAAAAGGAACTTATAAATCAATATATATTATTGAAAACATTATATTCATAACAATAAGTTTACAGAATTGGATAATTTAAATAAAATATATAGATTTATAAACAATTAAATCCCCTTTTTATTTATATTTACAAAGTTGGGAAACCATTTTAAAATTTTCTAAGTCCAAAGTTTACGGAAAATTTCGGCAGGGTCTCCATTGTACGGAGAGGCTTAGGAGAAAATATAATATCAAAATATAACATTATATAACATATACTTTCCAAATAATATATATATCCCAACACGGGAAAAATAATAACGCTATAAATCGCAATCCGAAAACGTACCTATTTGTCGGGCAATAACACTTAAATTATGAAATCAAAAGCACTAGCAACTGCTTCCATAACCTGTATTCCACTTATATATTCCAGAACAGTTAATAATTATATAAAATGAAATACCTAAAGTGGTTTCAACCGTAAACAAACAAATCAATACAAACATCAATCGCTTACACAAGGCATACAACCATCACATAGAATCATCACAAATCAATCATTCATTCATATCAAACAAAACAAATAGTTGTTTGGGTTTTAAAACTTTAAATTGTACAGAATGAAAATAAACTACTAAGTACATCAATTACTCAACAGTCTTAGATGAAATTAAATAGATTATTCATCTAAACAATTGTAAAGTATTCTTGCCCCAACAACCATAAACCAAACAAACAACAAATCCAAACAACAAACTAATTTTATTCTTGTTAACTTCATTTCATACTATTGTTGTTTGATTTCCTTTATATCCATATACTAATTTATCTTTTTAATTTTACATTATTTCTTGCAATTTTTCATTTTTAATTCGACTTCTTTGCATATTAATTCATTTATTTACCGCTTAATTTCATTAATTTACAGTATTCATCTTTCTGCTTATTTTCAAAATAAATAACTTCAATATTTACTTAAGTCTATAATTACTTACCGACAATATTTACCTTCTATCATATTTTATTATAGTACGGTTTCCATTGTAACTTAAGTTTATAACTCTATAACATCAATTCTTATAAATAAAAGTAATTTATTGAACACTTTCATTACATACTTTTACTTGTACAATTTCCATTACATCTCTTGTTAAACATTTTTACTTTTAATATTTGGTAAGTTATATATATGCTTTTAAAGAATGTAATTGAAAGTTATGCAAGTTTTCTCATTTCTTTTAATTAATTTATCGTTTAATAATAATCCTTTGTTTTATATGTTACAAATTTAAATTTTCTTTTTATTTAACTTATAACTTAGCATTATATCTATTATTTAAATTAAAGGTTCCAATTATTAGTTAACTTCCATTTTACTACACTAATTGAACTATTAAATAACGAAAACTTAAGAATTTAAATACCGGGTTTTATTGAAAATCGTTTTTAAAATAATAGATAAATGTATATGCTTACACTTTATATATCCAATTATATTTAAAACAATTTAAAATTTATCAAAAGTGAATCTGCAGTAAGACTACTACAGTGGTCTTTCCACTTCGAAACTCAAAAATGAATGTCAAAGATGCGGCCGCCATCACCGAAATTATTTTCCTGCGACAGAGAGGGGAGTACAGAACTTATTTCTTTTTCCAAAATTTCTTGAAAACAATTCTTTCAAATTATATTGAAATATTTATACCAGAAAATACTTCTAATAATATTACTATTATATTCCAAAATCAGTTGAAACAAATTTTAAATACCCCGGAAATTACGTTCTAAATTTCCAATTTTCATTTATCTTAATTTCAATCTCATTTCAGCTGTTATTTATGAATTTTATTACCTAACAACCAATATATTTCGACCAAATATATATATATCATTTATAAAATTTATTTTATATATAGAAAATATAATAGGAAAAATTATTTCATTCACCTATATTCAAAACCAATATTGTGTCTGTCTGCCCTATTAAGTGTTTAGAAATCCCTATTGATGTCATGGTGTCCCATGGACCAACCAGAATTTATAAATACAAACGGAACAAATTAACACAATACTAAAACATTTTTATAATACTAACAAGTACGCGCTCTCATATATACACTCAATCACTCATCATAGGGTATTACTACCCTATTAATAAAGAGTCAAACATCACAAAGCTAAGGTTTATCGCTAAATCTAAGCTCTGATACCAGATGTAACGTCCCGCCTTTTTGTACGACTTAAATCGATGATAAACCACACTGTCAGACTTAAACCATACAGAAGGATGGATTGTTATGGGGCAAATAAGAAAAAGTAGAGAAAGAAAAAACAAAATAGAATCTTACAGCGGAACGATAAAATATAATAATCAAATATACAGTTCATGAAGCTGTTTACAAAATATTCGATTATACTTATACAATACATATCAGAGTACACATACCAGAGGATAATAATTAATGCAGCGGAATTAAATGGTGTAGTGGAATAATATAGTAGATAATAGCACTACAAATCTTCGTCTTCCTCCACCAGAATAAAATCTTCAAATCCTGAAATGCTCGGAATGACCCGAGCGAATTGAAAAGACAAAACACTCGAGTCATAACTAAAAGATCTTATGTAAGTTAAATCAATAGTAAATAATATGAGTGGAACGGTGTGAGAGACGTTTACGGGATTTGACATCTCCTATCCAGTGTCAACGTGAGTGCAGTAACTCAAGAGATGCTCGAGATTCACATCTCCTAAGGATCCGTCAAACTATTTACTATGTAGTAATATTTCGCTATTATAATAATGTCTATTTGTAAAATAAACTTACTTTTTAATAGCATTAAGGGGTTACTCATATAGCTCTTAACACGTAATAGTCCCAGTAGTCCATCCAATATCATAGTACCTCTTGATCGGGAAGCCACCATAGGATACCACACGGGCTACGGGAGAAAACCAAACTCATACAAGGCGCGCTAGGGTAGGTGACACGGCACAACGAGGCAATGCCAGGGTAGATATACCAATTACTGTAACAACCCTAGATTTTATGTATATTTTAATTTTGTCTTTATTTCATTTTGAAATTATTTTAAACTTGTTTTGTAACAACCTTGTTTTGGAGATAACCTTTCAATATTGAATTATAATGATAATTATAATTTAATATTGTGAATTGAATTAAATTAGAGAAATTAAATTTTTTATTTGGAATAAACAACAAATTTGGGAAAAAATTGTTGAAAATAAAGGATAAAGCTTTATTTTAATGGTTTGGGTGATAATAAATGTGGGAATAATTTTATTTGAGTAAAAATGCAATAAATTTGTTAATTATTGCGTTGTGGCTTCTTTTAATAATTTTTTTAAAAAGAAGTAAGCTCTTTTAGTAAGTGTTTATTGAAATAAAAAGTGAAAATTGGGTTAAAAAATAAGTTTTGGCTATAAATAATGTTTTGAAATGGTTTGAAATGTTTTTCTAAGTGATAAATTAAATTTTGTGGAATTTTAAGAGTTCAAAATATGGTTTTATTCATTTATTTGAGTAAATAATGCATTTTTGTTAAATAAAGAAATTTAATAATAAAAATGTTTTAAAAGTATAAATTAATCTTTTTATATGTTAGAAAATGTTTTAATTTGCATGTATACAAGTTTTCACATTTTTTTGTGTGTGTAAATATGAAGAAAATGAATTTTATTTGTGTGTATATGCAATATACACACATATTTTTGGTTAAGTATTGATTTTATCCTTAAGCCTCCTTATTTTTCTTTTTATTTTGGGTCCAATTCAGGCCAATACCACATAGCCTGGTAAGAAGTGAGAATGAGAAATAATTGTACGTTCATTTCTCATGCTTCTTCTTCCTCCTTCGGCCTGGAAGAAAATACAGGAAGCCTCTTCCTCAAAAATCAAACCAAGCCAATTTCTTCAAATTAATTCAACAAACTAAAATCCTTTTGCAATCTAGAGTTAAATTCTAGGTAATCTAACTTCAAAATACTTAATTTCATCAAAATCTCTGATCTATGGAAAGATTTTAAATTTAGTTGTTTGCATGTTATTTTCCCTTCCTCTACAGGTTCATAAAGGCTCAAATCTTGCCAAAAGGCTCCAACTTTGCTACAAAATTCAAGTCTTTTCATTGCAACAGCAAGGTGAGTTACAAAAGTCACAAAAACTAGCTGAGCCAAGCTCAAAATCGCCAAATTGCTTTGTAATTCGTTTTTACCTTCAATTTTGTTTGTGTCAAAACCTTCTCTGATTGCTACTTTGAATGTTTGTAACTTTTGATTCCGGCAACGAAATGCTGCCGGATTTTTTTCAGTTGATAGCTCATGTGTTGTAGTATTTATCTGCCAAATTTCATAGCAAAACAATTTTGTTTGCTATGTAAAAACCTTGCTGCAAAATCAATGCACAGCCTGCAATTATCCTGTGCACATTTTGTTTTCTGAGTTGTTGCAAACATGGCCTGAGTCCATGTTTGAGACATCATATCTCTTTCGTTTCTTTCTCAAATTGCATAACTCTTTTTTTATTTGAAAGATGAAGTTCTCTACTTTATGCATACTAAAGTTCAGATGATTTTGACATAGATAGCATATATAAATCTTCTGTCAAACTTGGAGCCGAATCATATTTTTGCCCAGAATTCAACAGTGAAACACTGTCTGGGTTCAACTTTGAGAGATCATATCTTTGTCATATTTTATCCAAATTGCATCATTCTTTTTTTGTTTGGGAGATGACGTTTTCTACTATATGTGTACCAATTTTTAGCTCAAAATCATGTAATTTGCTCCTCTGTTTTATGCCTGGAAGTTGAGTCCAGTGGGGTTTTAGGCCTGCACATTTATTTGGTTTTGAACTGTCGCAAACATGGTCTGAGTCCATGTTTGAGGCTGCATAACTCATTCGTTTCTAATCGGATTTGTGTGATTCTTTTTGTATATTGAAGTAGGAGTGTTGAGTTACATTCTTGTAAAATTTCATGAATATCTGGGTTGGTTTGCTATTTCTAAACTACTGTCGAACTTGTACGCGCAGCTTGCTAATTCAGTGTCTTAAACCTTGTTCTGATCCGACTTTGAAACGACGTAGATTCTTCGTTTCAAATCGGATTTGAATGATTCTTTTTGCAGATTGAAGTAGGAATGTTGAACTACATTCCTACCAAATTCCATGTCATTTGGACTCTGTTTGTAGGTCCGAACCTGCTGTCGAACTTGGATTCGCAGCGTGTTTTCACCGGTTTTTTAATTTCCGGCTTTTTCTGATATTTTCCGATTTCTTTGAGATTTTTCTCTAGATTTCGTACACGGGTTTTATAAAGCATTTTAAAGTGTTTTTCAAACAAATTGGCTTATGAAATTATTATTTAATATTATTTTTAAGTATTAAATTAGTTACTCCATAATAGGAGAATTTCGAATGCAGTTTCTAAAGCGATTTTGAAGCGTTCCTAAAACTCATTTTCTTCAATTTAATTTCTATATAAAACACACAATTTTGCACTTCGAACGAAGAGAGAGGAGAATTAAATGATTAGATAAAGCTATGAACACGTGCGTTTATCTTTTCAGTTAATTCCTAATCTATTCGTTTGATCGTTTTGATCTTCGGGTCTGGTTTACCGATGAGATGAGGTAAACTTTGTACTGCTTTAAGTGTGGAATTGACTAACGGTTAATAAACCGTTTAGTGCGAACGTGTGGTATGGGACACACGTTAACACTTTTCGAGTTCCTTTCCGAGAGTTTGTGACACATATTGCCAGTTAGTGGTGTCCAGTACTGGGCCTCCGGACCTTCACCACTACGGTTTTTTGCCTTCGGGTTTGTGCCTTCGGGTTTGTGCCTTCGGTTTTGTGCCTTCCGGTTTGTTGCCCTATAGTATCGCTTTTGGAGTTGGTCCTTCGTCACCGCTCGAGAGATACTTGGGTTTGTCGCCTTCGGGCTTGTGGATCCTTGTTTATACAGTACTGAGCACGTGCATCTTTTGTTTCATTGATATTTATACTTCCCTAGAGTATCGCCTTTCGGAGTAGGTCTTTTGAACCACTCGATTCATAGCGATTAACTTGTGGAAACTTGTGTTACCTTCGTTGGTATTTGTTATTTGCCTTTTGGCTTGATTTGGGATATTCATATCCTTTGTTTATTAAGTTGCCGATGATATGAGGCTTGTTATGATTCATCTTTTGTAGATGATTGAGTTATCTGTTTTAGAGATATTTATGGTACTTTATGACCTTGCATGTTCATTATTATTTAGCTTGTCTAACTGATTTGTTTAGCTAGACTGACCCGTGTATTTTATACTCGGGTCAGACCGAGGTGTTTCAGGTTAGGTACATTTGGACTTAGCCTATTCTGCTTCCGCGTGGACTATTCTGCTCCTTTTGTTATAACTTTTTGTGTAGTCCTTTTTGGTTGTAACTCTGATATGTATATTCTTTTGACTCGTCTGTATATTGTGGTTGCTACGCCACTTGACATGTATCATTTTGTATACTCTATGATGTATTTGTATATGTATGTGATGATCTACTGTTCTGTGATGTGTTTTACATTTGAGTTGTTATATTTTGTTCTGTTAGATCTTATAGCCATTGTAGTTTTGTATTAAGTATCTATTGGATATGTCGATCCACCAAAAAAAAATATGCTGCATTTATCGACGTATACAGTAGATAGTTAAGACAAGGCTATAGATGGTCGCTCCTAAACAGCTATATTATCCGTATTAGCAGACAGTATTACCTTGTAATACTCTTTGCTAATATGGGTCTCGGAGTGGGGCGTTACATGTTTCATTTCACCTTGTTAGAAATCTCTTGGTTAGGATGCTTATCGACTTGGATTCCTTGAACTGTGGAATGCTCCCACTTGTTCTGAAATCCAGTCTTATCTTTCCTATTTTACCCTTTCGATTTTGGGCATTCCGTAACCCAACTTTGGAATGACCTCTCTAAAGAGCGGTGATTCCGTAAATCTTTGAATGATTTGTAAAGGGGTGAAACTCCTTTACAATTAACATTGATTCACCGGAGATTTCTGTATCCTCGGATGTCGATGCTATCTATCTCCTGATCTATCCAGATCCTATATCTGGCGGTCGAATGTCGATTTGCCATAGATTTCCAAATAGATTATATTCCTGAAGTCACGGTTGACTGGTTAAGGTTGCCCGCGATTTTTATAGGCTTATCCGTCTTCTATTCGATAATTAAATTATCTCATCTTCGTTTGAGTTTATCTTCGAACTAGAATTCTATTTGATTAGAGTTCCTCTAATTTTGAATCTTTGTTTGTTTGAAATCCTTCCTTGAATCATCCTTTGAAATTTGTGTTTGGTTGTATTTTGAAATTGTGCATACATCGAAATTATTAAGGATGGCCATATTTTGTATATAAAAAGTGAAATGTTTTCGATATGGATTATATACCTTTTAAAATGAAAATTTGAAGCTTCGAAAGGATTTGAAATTTTGAAATTTATAAGAAACTTGATTTATACAAAAATGAATTATAACTGAAGGGTTTTGAATTTGAATTTCGAGGAATCGAACTCCGGTGTTTTGAAATCGGTTTTAAGTTTTTGGAAAATATATAATAATAATATGATTTAAAGATATTTTTTTCAATAAGAAATGTTTCAAATGTATTCGAATGAATTTCAATGATTTCGAAGGAATTTCAAAAAAGTTTTTCAAAGTTAATTGAAGTCCAGAACTCACTTATGTCGCTGGAAAATAATTTCGGTGATGAATGCATGCATCATCGACATTGATTTTCGAGTTTCTGAGTGGGGGAGAGGCCACTCTAGTAGCTTTGCTATGCGAGGGATTTTGTGAAACCAGTTTTGATTTCATATTTTGAGGTATGATTCGATTTTTGAAAGATATATGTATGTATATTTGAAATGATTTAAAGTAAGCCGGTGTTCAGTCCCGAGTTTCGGATTTGAAACCTATCTTTTGAAATTTTATTTACTGATAATGTTGTTGATTTCCAACTCTTGGATTAAAAATATGATTTCTTCGACTATTTTGAAGGTTCGAGCACTTCCAAATCAAGGTTAACTTTTCTAACCTAAGTAATTTTGAAAGGTATAGGGCATTTGATAAAGAATATAAGTTTAGTTTGTATGTTTCAAGTATGAAATAATATGATTTGTATAAGTTGAAACTGTTTTGTTAAGTAAATAAATAAGACTATTTTGAATTATACTAATATGAAATTTAGTTTTGAAATGTTTTGGATAAAAATTAGTCTCCAAATGCTTGAGAAAATTTGGTTTTAAATGTTTTGACTTAGTAACATCTTTATGAAACTATTTATTTAACAAGTTGGAATAGGTACATAAGTTGTACGTATGTTGTTTTATTCGCATAATTAATTTGATCCAAGTTTGAGTACACAAGTTCGAGGTGAATTACACCATTTCGTGTTAGGATTTTTCATTTGATTCTTGATGGCGAATATTTGATATAGATTTTGGGCTTGATTCTAGAATTATCTATCATAGTATATGGCTATGCAAGGAGACTGATGGCTTCTAGTCGAGAAACCATATCGAAGTCCGCATTAGAGAAGTCTAATGGACAATACTATTTCGAAAGTGAACTTGAGTGATCGAGCGGGAGATCGAATGTAATGTTGCGAAATGATGACATATGTACATCTTATATCCTAATCTCATTGGTATAATTGACGTTGAAATTGAAAGTTGTTGGGTTGGATATCTTTGTAATTTAATTGAAAATTTTCTTTTATGAAAAACTACTATCAAATTTAAAACCATTTTTCAAAACTATTTTTCTTTTATTCTTCTTAAACTAACTGTTTTATTCTATTTTTCATACAAACTATTTTATATACAAAACTATTCTTAATTAAAAATCTTTTAGTAAGCAAAGATGTTCAATCCCATATGGCATTTCATGCAGCGAAATTTATTTTTTGAAAATTTTGATCATTGTACAAGATAAATTTTATGTAAGTATAAGATGATTTTGAATACCATTGATTTTGATAAATGAATAATTGAAGCTTATATTAGTATGAAAGGATGTTTGGTTTACCTGTAATCTGAGTTATTTAAAAATAATGGATTTATGAAATAAATATATTTCAACACTAAGTAATAATGAAGTAAAATTTGAGATATATGAAATTATAAAATTTAGTTTTGAAATATGGTATTTTTAAGCCTTGAAACATATTTAAGATTTAATAGTTTATTTTGTAAATCAAATCTATATTTGAAATTTGATAATATTTGAAATGGTTTGTTGGAAAACTAAATTGAATTGAAACTGATGGTTTGAATTAAATTAAAATCGAAAATTTTAGATTTTGGTTTAATTGAATAAATTTGTGAAATTTAAGGAATTAAGGGAATGTCTTATGATTTCAAATGTATGATTTCAAAATGTTATGATTTTTTTTAAAGTGTAATGGTATTTTGGTTTCAAAAGATTTATAACTTTGAAAGTATTATGATTTTTGAAGGTGAATATATGTTTGAAATGGAAATGAATTTGTTTGACCTAAATTTGGTTGATCTGGAAATTTGGATTATTTTCTAAATCTATTGTTTTAAGAAATTTTGAAACTGAATATATGTAATTTGGAAGAAATGATTGGTGAAATCATATATGATTTTGAAACTGAATTAATATTGAATAGTCTGAAATTGAGAACCTTGCTTTACTAAATACTTGATTTGGGAGTTATCGAACGTATATAAATTGATTTATATAAGTATGAAGTTGATTTGAAAATGTTGAATTGTAAAGGTACTAAATTTGTAAATTGAAATCTTATATAATCGAAGTCTATCTGAGTATGATTTGATATACTATGGATTTGGAAAATATTCGATTTGAAATGGAATCTTATATATAATGGACTTTATATAAGTATGATATTTAAAAGTGACTTTGAAAGGTACTATATGATACATATTTTCGAAGTAAAGATATGGAAAGTGCCTTCTGCTTGGTATCCGCTTTGTGGCCACACTGTGGATTCATTCTATCGATATTGTTCTCTCTTTAATTTGGGTTTTCCGGATATAATACTCGAGTGTCCATCGAATTCCACGACGATCTCCGTGGTCTTACGAGCGCGACTACATAGCGCAACTGCCTAGCTGAGCTAGCCTAGGGTAACGGATTGTTTCCTGGGGGATCCAGGCGTAACCATTGTGTATCCTGCACTCTATGTAGGTCGCATTAGTAGCGAAACTTCCTAGCTGAGAGGGCCTAGGGGTACGGATTGTTTCCTGGGGGATCCAGGCGTAACCATTGTGTATCCTGCACTCTACTAGTCATCATGGCGTAACTCGCAGGGCTGAGAAAGCTTATGGATACGGATTGTTTCCTAGGGGATCCAGGCGTAACCATTGTGTATCTGCGATCCATGGTTAGACAACTATTTTGGTTCGGTTGATTTGTTTGGATTGTACTTTCCATATCTGTTTTTTTAAATAGTTTTCCAGTATTTTCACTGGTGTTGAAACAAGTCTATTAAGTACCTGGAGAATTCTAGCTTCGCGCCTGATCAACGTATGGCCAGAGTCTGTAGGAACGATAGCAAACTTGTTAAGACATCGAGTTATAAAAAGTATTTTGATAAGGTATTATATAAAGGATATGTTGATCATTTATTTTACCTTCCTAAATAATTTAAAATGTTTTAAATATTGTTTACTTCGAACTATCAATTTGAATCAAATAACTATTTATCATATTAATTTTTTAACATGTTAAATATAAAAAAATGGTTCATCCATGTCTTTCAACCTGCTTTCCCTCCTAGCTACTTTTTTCCTACCTTCTTTTAGGATGTCTTCCAACCTATTGTTCTTTCTAGTTGTTTCTTCGCTTCCTTCCTTTTCGAGGACGAAAAGATTTGAGTGGGGGAGAGTGTAACAACCCTAGATTTTTATGTATATTTTAATTTTGACTTTATTTCATTTTGAAATTATTTTAAACTTGTTTCATTTCAAACATGTCATTTTAAATATAAACTTTGATTATTATGTGAATTATAGTTTCAAACTGGTATAAATTGAATATTTTCCTGAAATGTTGATTTTTGGTCAATCTGGTCAAACTTTGACTTTTAAATTTAAAATTTAAATATTTTAATTTTTGAATTTTATCTTTTATTATGAAAATATATTAAATTTTAAGAATACTACTTTTTGTTTCGTTGAAATCCAATTTAGATTGTGAAAGTTATGCTTTTTACAATATTGTACGTAAGTTGGTTTATTTGATAAAATTATCTATTTTAATTTATATAATAATATTTTATTTGTCAATTCATGTTCTAATATGTGTTATATGACATGTTAGGTATATATTTTATTTTAAAACATTTTAAAGTGATGTTATAATTTTTCCAAAATTTACTGTATTTATTTCCTATTTTTAAAGGCTGTTTTCTATTTTTCTGCTATTTTCTTCATTTAAATTATATTTAATTAAAATTTATATATTTATTTTGTGAATTCATTTTTATTTTATGTTACTATATTTTTTATAAATATTTTTACAAGTCCATATAAATTTTCCAAAGTTCATTCTGTTTATTTTCCATTTTTCTAAACTAGTTTGCAATTTTGTGCTATTTTCTTATTTTAACCTTATATAATTAATAAATATTTGTATATATTTTATATTTTTTTTCATTTTCGAATTTGTGACTCAAATTATTATTATTTACAGTAATTTAAACTTATACAAATAAACTAAAGGAAATTTGAAAAGGTTATGACTTTTGACTTTCCTATGGCTTTTTATCTTCCACCTTTTCAAATTTAACATAACTTTTCATTCAATTAGCCATAATTTCTCACATCTTCAGCCGACCACTTCCTTTCTCATTCACGTACATTCATTTTTATCATTTCCTAAAGAAAAAATTTTGGCCATTGCCTTTGAGAAATTTTTGGTCAACTCATTTTCTTTTCTTTTGTTTTTACTTTTATTCTCCTTTGATTTGAGCTTTGCACTTGTTCTTCTTCATCATAGGTTCGGCCATGCTCCTCTCCATGCCCTGCCGCCTCCACCATCACCTGAGAACACCTCCATCACCAGCTCCTCTCTAGCCAAACCCCAAGCCATGCCTCCTAGTTGATTGATCCATCACCAAAATCCAACAAAACTCTACCTTTTGTCCTTAGCCAAGCACTACCATGCATACATCCACTTCCACACCCCATGGCCGCCACCAACACCACCTCCAGCACCACCTGGACTCTCAGCCACATCATCATCTTTTCTGCTACAGTTAAGGCCGTGACCCTAGTGGCCTTGACCGAGCCTAACTATGGCCTTGAATCCGTGTATGTTGCCTTGTTAGTGTAGTTTCCATCACCACATACCTTTGCATCATCTTTTCCTATGTATGGCCGACTTGTTGAACCCAAAACCTGATCCAAACCTGATCTAGAACCATCCCATTATAGTGCTTTTATAGCCCATTGCTGAAGCATATGAGGTTGAAGGCAAGTGCAAGTGGTTTGGAGATGTTTTGTGCATGAATTTATGTGTTGTTTAAATTTTTGTGAAGTGTTATTCATTTTATTTGAATAATTTTGTCTCATGTATTCAAGGCATTTAGTCTTGCTCTCTCATACACAAATCATTATCCTTCTCTCATGCTTTTATGGATCTCTACTGAGTGTAGTTGTTTGCCATCTCCAGCTTAAATAGGTGAGTTATTCTCACTAGACAATATGTACATATATAACTAGTAAATTGACCCATTTTGAATCTGTAAAATGCATTATCATGTTACACCTGCTATATTATGATTATATGATGTCCACCCATGCTTAAACACCTATTATAACATATGTTACTGTTATATTATCCTGTTCTGTTATTTTTATCAGTTATCACACTGCAAGTTCCCTTTAGATTAGAATCACCATGGGTTGAAATGATACATACCCGAACGGACTTTAGAATAGGAGAAAATCATAATGGACTGAAATGATAGCCTGAATGATTTTCAATTATTTTCATTTACTTGGGATTGCGGGTTTGAAATGATCAAACCCGGGTTTTCTTTGTAAACTACGGGTTGAAATGATATATTACCCGTATCACTTTACCTAGGCTAGAAAATGAAATACAGACCCATGGTTAAAATATGTTTTCTAATTTTTTTTAAAATATTTTAGAAATATAAATATTATAATATTTTGATTAAAATTTAACTAAAAATGATTTTTGTAAAGTATTAATGATTTTCTGAAAATTTATATGCAAAATAAATTAATGGTAAAGTTAGAAAATCTAAGTTTTTTAGAAATTTAAATGTGGTGATTATCAGAATTTAAATTAAATTTGAAAATATGATAAATTCATGATAATTTTGGATTAAAGTGAATTTAAAGTGATTTTATAATATATTAATGATTTTTGAATGAAGTTAAAATGTGAAATGAATGAATAATTAAGTTGAAATTTTGAAATATAACTAAAATAGGAAATTTGTGAATTTGGCCTAAAAGTGAATTTTAAGTTAAGTAAATAAAAATGAAATTAAGTTATATTTGAAAATTTAAACTTAAGTGTTAAGTTAAATTTAAATTAAATGAATTTAAATTTAATGTTGGAATTTGATAAGTGAATTATTAATAAATCTTGATTTTTGAATGGAAATTTAATTTTATAAAATCAAGAATATAAGGGTATTTAAATGATGATTATAAAAGCGAAATTATATGATTTTATAAGTTAAAAATGATTTAAGAAAAATTTAATTGTTTGTGAAATTATACTGAATATTTGAAGTTAATTAACTGCATTTCTGAAATGCTATTAATTCTAATGTAAATGCTAATACAGCATTTGTAAATGTTGTAGTTGATAATAATGAACCAAATGCTAAATCTAATTAAAGGCTATTATAGGATTTTTGTAAATGTTATAATTGTTCAATTTAACTAAGTTTATTTGAAACTAATGTAACCCTTATTACAGCATTTTAAATGTTGTCTTTTGTTAAATTGAACTGTTTTGAATGTGACTTTCCGTAGCATTTTCTAAATGCTACGAAAGGTAAATTTTCACTGTTTTGATAAAATTAAGTGAAAGAATAAGCTTTGAAAAGTTTTAAAAAAATTAATTAAGTGAATGAATGAACTTTGAAAGGTTTAATTTTTTTTTGGAAATTTAATAATTTAATTATTGAATATAATAACTTCATTTTATGATTCAAAATGAAGTAAATTGTTTTGGAATATAAACTATTTATAAATGTGTTTTAAAATGGTATTTTAAGTAAAATGAATATGGTTTTGAAAGGATAGGATATTTTGAGATTTTGAAATGGATTTTTGAAATGATATTGAATTTTTAATAATATCGATTTAGAAGTATAAAATACCATTTTGAAATTTTAACCACGCGATGTATTTAATTTATAGTTTAACTGATTCTTAAAGGATGGGCGATCCCAAGCATCCTTTAAGTATGGTGCATTTCTACTAAAGTTCACTTGATTTGGTTTACATTAAATAAGTATATACTGTCCTGACTCGAGTGTTTTGTGTTTTACTTTACGCTCGGGTCAGCCTGAGTATTTACAACTTAGCTTTGGATTTCTTTCTGGAGCTAGGAACCGTTGGAGATTCTGTTTGTCTAGTTATCTGTTCCCTTTCAGTTTCAGTTATTCTATTTCATCTCTGGTATTTATAAACTGCTATGTATTTGAGATTTCTATTGTATATGTTTTTCAGACTGATATTATGTATTATGTTTTGAGAGTTTGTTATAGTAGCTTCATGAACTACTATGGTATTTTAATTCCGCTGCGAGTTATTCTGATATTTCTGTGTCTGTGATTCTGTGATTGTATTTCATTTGCTCCAAGTTTAATTTCAACGCGGTATTTTGAGCAATTCAAGTCCGGCATGTGTGAATGCGAATGGCTGAAAATATCGGGTTGTTACAATTACACTTCCGGGTCGGTGGTAACACGTAGCGCACAGCTACCGCCCACCTCGAGCCACACCCCCAAATAAAAAAATCAAAAGTGGCCACTGAATCAATCCAAAAGTCAAAGCATAATATCGAAGGGATGTGTCCGATCAAAGGTGCTACCTCATTAATCCGTCAATCGCTCATGTTTTAGCCACCTTATGCCAACTCACGGGAGTTGGGTCCATGCATTTACCTCAAAGAAAACGCCACCGCCATCCTACTTCACTCTGGAATCTCCACTGCGTACACGGTTGTTAAAGCAGTTTTCGGAGTTGGCAGAGAGTATGACAACTTCTGATCCCGGTTACTTTAACAACCATGTGTTATTATAACACCACGGTCTTTTTTGAAATAGTTTATACCTTTAAAACCAGAATATAATATCCATTTCAAATCCATATAAATACGATATCATTTTCTCTTTTTAAAAACCAAATCCATTTGATATCATTTTCAAATATATCCTTTTCTAAAACCACAACATTTAAAATTTATAATATTTCGAAACCAAAACTTGAAATATAGCCTTTCAAAACATAAAACTTTGAATTTCATAATTTTGAAACATACTACCCCACTTAAATGGTTTAAACATTTAATTACTTTATATAGTAAAATAGCTTCTTCACCTTCACAAATCAATTCCAATATGGATTTTTAATTTCTAAATAAACCAATATAATTTCCATATATTTCAAAGCTTTAATTATTCCACCATTTCAGACTTATTCTTTGATAATTTCATATATATCAATTTCAACTACTATTATTCAGATTTGAAATGTATACTTAATAAATCAAATATCATTTTAGTAAAACCTTTAGACTTCAAATAACTGGATATTCTTTCAATTTCATTAACTTGCTAATATTCATTGAAATCAATTTGATATTCATTTAAATCCTCTAAACAAAATTCAAGTTATAAAATCATACCTATTAAATCTCAATTTATTTACATTTCAAACCAAATTTTCAAGGATAATTCTTAAATACTTTAATTCAAATCAAATTCACATTATCTTCCAACCTTAATTTTATTTGAGTCATTATAACTCTATATACCATAGAATTTAAATAGATTCTTAACCATATTATATAAAAGAAATCAAACTTTATTATTTAGCTCATTTCGTAATACAAAACAAATTATACATAGCTAAATCAATAATAAAATAGCATTTATATAACATCTAAAATCAATATCTATATAGCCTATATATTTCTTTACAAAACCATAACAATCATTTCAAAAATAATTTTATATATATACCGCGGTCCTTGTATAAAATTTTCTATCCTATGGTCAAGTGGTACGGATATTTATCATTTCAATCCGCAATTAAAATAAAAATGCGGTTGTATATCATTTCAAACCGCAATCCCGAATCAAAATAAATGTATAACAACTTGCAGATTATGGTGATATAAATAAAACATCCATTTATCCATCATAAAATCATACATCCATCACAATCATCATCCAAACAATCAATCCATACCAATAGATAATGGATAATATATAACAGGTAATTAACTGGCAGTTATATTCAATAGTAAATTAAATAATGATTTAATTTAAATAAATGCAAATAACTGAGATGATGATTTAAAATATACAAACAGTCATAAATAAATTCATAATCACAAAATAAATAAATTTAACAAACATAAGAAATTTTAGAAGTTATGAGTGGGTTAAACCACTCACCATTGAATTTAAATTGAATTTAAATCCAATTTAAACCCAAAAATTTAACAATCTCCATATTCGTCCAAACCAGCATCAAAATGTTTAGAATTCCAATATGAACCTAGCAGTGAAAACCGCGCGTGAATTTGACCTCGTATGTAAAAGTTATTGGCATTAAACATCACATGACTTAAATTAAAAATAATTAAAATAATAACAAAAAATACACGTCATCACTTACTCTCGTTCAAAACAGAACCCTAACATCTCATGCACGATAACACAGCCGGCATCATCCTAATGTTGACCGAAGCTCGTTGCCGCACAAGGTGATTTCAACGTGATCAGAGAACGCCTCCAGCTCGGCCTCGCCGAGGCGCCCCTCCCCTGCCCATGCGGCCCATTGCGGCCCACCAGAGTTTTCCGCCGCCGTCGACCCTCCCAAGCAATTTCCGGTCAAAACACTGACCATCTTGACCAACGCGTACCATCACAAGCACTGCTTTCCGCGCTCTCCTCAATAACACTAACCGATTGCTCCACCATCGTAGATCCACCGTTGAATTCACAAAATCCTAAATGAACGGTAGAAATATTTCCTCGATTTCAGGCCACATCGAAAGCCAAATCGAAAAACGAATTGAAGAATTAGGTTGCGCTCGTCGAGAGCTCCAATACATAACTTTTCAGAATTTTTTTGAGGAGTTTGAATTTTTTTTGCTTTGGATTTGATTTGGATTTGAGAATTAGGGTTTGCAGCCATTGAAAAGAGGAGTTGAGCATGAATTATACGTATAGACAAATGAGAATTAGGGAGGCTAGGGTTTATAACAGGGTTTTTATAGACAAGGTTGAAATAGAATGGATTGGATCTATTGGATATACGCGCTGAACGATAAATGGCCCAAAAAGCCCATTCTGACTCCGGAACAAAATTGGATCAACCCATATATCAAAATAGATGTTTTAAAATATTCTAAATGCAATGGAAAAGGTTTCACGTCCAAATTCCATCATATGAAGAAGTTATGCTAAAATCAATATTTTTCAAATTGATTTCAATTTTATTGATTTCAAGGCGTTTCGAGTCCGTACAATCAACCGACAAGTCCAATCGCTACGAAACTTGAAGTAGTATAATAATTCACCGTTACGGATCCTATGAAACTAGTTTCGTCAAAATCCGATTCAGTGGCCAAAATGGCTATTTTTCCATTAATAAAATAAATTAAAAATTAATTAATTCATTAAATCAAACTTTCAATTTAAATCTTATAATCGACAATTCTTATCATTTTTAATTCCTTAAACATTTACAAAAATTTAAACAAATTTAACTGTCGATTTAAAATTTATAAATTCTTCAATTTCATTAGATTCAACAATTCTAAATTAAATTTCCAATAACTAAATTTAATTTACTTTCCATTTATTATTCTATCAATTCCATCTTATGGTACAATTATCATGGTTTTCATCTTAGAGCGTTACAAATTTCTAATTTCATCTAATTTCAACCAACGCAGTAATTAATCTCATTAATTTGCACAATTTGATTTCCAATTCTATTTAAGAGGCTAAATAAAATATGTAACACGTAATAATTGATACCATTAACTTTTTTATTTCATTTGTAAGTTTATTGCTTCCAACAAATGCTACTATTAGTTCCATAACACTAACTTATTTCATTTCCATTAATTATACACTAGTTTAATAGTAAGTCAACATTTTAAATTATTAATTTACCATTTACATCTCATTATAAATTAATGCACACATAAATTTTCCAATTACAGTGTTTAACTTCCATTTCCATAAATTCAGAAATTATAAATTTACTTGATTTAACTTCAATCCTTATTATCAAATCAATTATTATTCATTAAACAAAGATAACATTTGTTTCACCCTTAATTACATTAGTATGCTAAAATTTTCACCTTTCCTTTGTATTGACTACCCTATTTCAATTTTTATTATTTCTACCAATATACACGCTAATTTGCGATTAACATTCTAAATTAATTCATTTACTTGGGTTCATACTTTCCATTATATCGATTACTACACTATGAATAAATTTACAATCCTTTTTATTTCATTATTACATTCACCCTTTCCGTTACAATTCTTAAATACTTCTGCTATTATTTAATTACCTTTATCTATACAATTATTATTCCATTAGCTAATGAAGTAATTACATTCGTTTCTTACATTTCAACCTCATAACCAATTATGACAGATTTCAATATCTCATCTGACCTTTCCTTTCAAATTTCCATTTATTAAGTTTTACATTAATACAACTTTATTTCCATTCCTTAAATTCACCCTTAAGTTTATGTTCAAATCAACTAATTATCGTAACACTGAATGAAATTTACGTTATTCTAATTATCACCCAAATTTACATTAACGTAACATTAAATTCAGATTTGTTGCAGTTTCATTATTTGTTATAATTACTTATATCATATGAATTCATTCTATTACCCTAAATCAGACATTAATTCATATATTCATACAATACTTACATTTATTTACTTAATTCGCATTTATAACTAAGTCCTACCATTTAAATTTATTTTCATTAATTGGAATTTCCTTTCATTCATTTCATTTTAAATTATAATTTTTTTATCTCTTTCTAAATTTAATTACAAAGATCCAATTAAATTAACCAATTTATTTATTAAAATTTACGGGTCATTATAGTTCGTTACATATACAGCCAATAGTAACTCACTTAATATATGCAGATGATTTACTAATTGCATGTAGGTTAATCTGACCACACTGATAGAATTAAATACATTTTCAATCAACTAAAAGAGAAGGTTTGTTTAAAAGCCAATGAACTTAAAACCAAATGTTTTTCAATAAATTCTGCAAAAACAAGGTCGTGTTGAGGAACTTAGAGTTCAAGAAGGCAATCTCTAATCAAATGTCTTAGAGTTCCACCGTCTAATAATACCATAACTAATACAGAATGTGGAAAATTTATATATAATATTGGATAGAAGTTCCCGGGTTGGAAATCTAAATTATTGTCTTTTGTTGAAAGTGTAGAGCTTATGCACATATTAATTACATCTAAGGTCAGATTTTGGTTACAAATCTTTCGAATGCATCACTGCTCTATTGGTAAATTCAATCCACAATGTTCTAACTTTATATGGAGAGGAGGTATTCATAAAGTAATTTATAAAGAACCCTATAAACCAAAAAAGGAAGGAGGGGTTGGTCTTAAAAATTTATTTAAACTAAAAAAGGTTTATGGGCTTAAACTTGCATGGAAAATTATGGAGTCTTTCAATTTATGGGTAGTTTGGATGAGAGCTCGATATATGAAGGAAATTTTTTGGACAACTAAAATAGATAATAATGCATCCACCACTTGGAAAAACATCTTAAAAAAGAGAGAATAGCTTAAGCTAGTGATAGAAATACAAATAACACATGGGAAAAATACATACTTATTGCGAGACCCTTAGCTCAATGGAAAAAGTTTCATTGATAGAATATGATGGGATTGCTTCTCGACTAATGGGAATTCTAACTTAAAGCTAAAAGCATTTTTAGAGGTAAAGAATGGAAATGTGACATGAAATTGAAATTAGAAACTTAAGACATGAAATTGATGCTATACTGTTGTACTTAGGTAGGGAAATTGATATTTGAACATGGAAGAGAAATAGTATAGGGCATCTCAGATTACATGATGTTTGGGGAGACACCAGAATGCACTATCTTACTGTTCGATGGTATAAGATGATATGGAGCAGATGTAGTAATCCTAAAATGGCTTACATAACATACAAAACTCTCATCTTCAGGCTACCTACAAAAGATAGGCTCATGATTTGGGGTATACTAGATGAAGATACATGCAATTTTTGTAAACGAGAACCAGAAACTCACAAACATTTATTCTTTGAATTTAAATAGGACAAATGAGTTTGGAAATTACAAAAAATCAAATGCATGAGCAAGGAAGAATCAAAACCATTGCAAGAGGTGGTTGCTCGCCTTAACCAATGGAGTCACAGATCAGAGTTGATGTATGAAATCATCAAAATTTGCTTGAAAACTACTGTCTGGCACTTCTGGAGCGAATGAAATGCTAGAGCTTTCAATAATAAGGATAATAACGAATTACATCTATCTAATTCATAGCTAGAGATGTTGTGGTGATCATAGAGAAAATTGCAAAGAAGAAGCTTACCAGCTTATGTGAACAAGAATGACGATTACTTGAGAGTTGGAATTGGAAGGATGTCATTGCAGAAGCTTCAAGAGATGATTTAAGGCTGTCATGGAAATCAATTTGCTTTGGACTAATTTGAAAAGTTGGGTTAAAGTGAATGGAATGTACACTGTTATGCATTAAAGTGTTAATTTTTTTTGTTGCTATGTCGAATTGTATGCTCTTAGGTTGCGAAGACCACTGAGCAATAAAAATGTTAACCAATCTTCAAATGTATGTGTATATGTATGTATATGTATGTATGTATAATTTATTTATGTATTTAATACTTGAATTTTAATGTCAAAATTATTTTAAATCTATATCAAATTTTGAATTTTAAATTTTAAATTTTAAATTGATTTATATTTTATTACAAAGAATCATTTTATATAAATATTTATATATATAAGTACAATTAATTTTATAGTTAAATATATATACATGTATGTATGTATGTATATACAAACATAAGTAAGTACTATTGTATATTAATATTGTAATTTAAACAACACATATGTATATGGAGGGTCCCATATGTCCATTGCGGTGTAAATCTCTACATTTAAATAAGGGTATGTTAAACTGTATGCATTATATATAAACATGCACATACACGCTTATGTGTATATTATACACATGTGCACATATATATTATACATAATCAAATAAAACACTTTTACTAATAAATTAAAAAAATAATGATTTTATTTAGATAAGATCTAATCGATTTAAAATTCATGCGGCAAATAAGATCCAAAATGATAAATGTTACACCTAAAAATTCCAAGAGCAATTTGATAAACGAAAAAGCCTTCGTGTACAATTGAAGCTGTTGCACACAACGAAGCCTTTACATACATACATACATACATACATACATACATACATACATACATACATACATACATACATATAAATAAAATCGTCATAGGAAAATGGAGCCATAGTTGCTAATGAAACCATCATGATAAGAAGAATGAAGCCATCATGTTGAATCCTATAAAACGATTATGACTTGAAACTACTTAAAGCCATTAGGGGTGTTCTTATAGAGCCATCCTATTCTAAAGAATTCAGAGTTATCATAGAGCAATATGTCAAAGCCTTCATAAGGTATTTCTCGAGGTCATCAAGAAAAGAAAATATGGTGTCATCATGAGGAAAATAATTGAAGTCATCGTGAGTCATCCATCAAAGCCATTATGGATACGGCACCAAAGCCTAGGTAGAACGTTCCTTGGAATATTTAAAAAGGAAGAGTACATCAGGAGACAAGTTATCAAAAGAGCCATCTTGAAGAATCTTTTAATGCCATCGTGGGAGGTTCCCTACAGAGATCGTGCTTAATTGAAGCCATTGTGTATGATAGAAGTCCTTATGTGCAAAATGAAGCCATTGTGTGTTGATAAGGCTATCGTGTTTTAATTGAATGAAGTCGTCGTTAGAAGTTACATATGTCAATAAAGAAATAAAGTACGAATAAGATAAACCCGTAGTAAAGAACCATCATGCAAGAAAGTGACATCATGATCAATTTAGTAAACTCGTTGGTACCAGTTTGGGAAATTACTAAAAGATAGAGAAGCCATGCCATCCAGAGAGCTTCACGAAGTAGTCATCGAGGAGTCATCGTGAAATAATTTAGCAGTGCCTTCATGATAATTCCAATGGTTATCGTGGATAGATGACACATGAGGACCATCGTGAAGCAACTCAGGAAGCAACCATCGTAGGATAATTTATAAAAAGAATCGATGTTCCAATATTAAAGTTCATCGTTAGTTAATGAATGAAGAGCTATCATGGGATAAGAAGTTAACAATTTGAGACCATAACTTTTGAGGAAACTATAAGGAAATGTACGAGAGCTTTTGTATCCGTAGTCCTCACATAATAATGCACTAGGGTCTTCATAAAGCTATTCCTATAATCCATTATAGGGTCACAAGTAAGGGTCATCATGAAATAAGTCATCGAGTCAACCATTATGAAGCTATCGTGGATTGACTGAGTGGCGTCTTCGTTATCAATATGAGCCATCGTGAGACAATCCTACAGCTTTAGATAAGAGGCTATGGAAAAGATGCTACCATGGGAAGTTTCTTGGAATTATATTATAGCTAATCACCAAACAGTATTCCACCATAAACGTTGATTCCTTCCCATAAGGATCAATCTTCGCCATCCGTTCATTCTAGTTGACACATGGCACAAATCCGACAACTGAAATCTTCCATAAATACGGGGCTTCCTAAACTAAAAGGGGAGGATTTTCTAGTTTCACCTTGTTCTTCATTTTCATTTCTTTTGTCTTTCATAAAGAAAAGCTTTAGTGAAGGACAATAATGGTTGATCGAGCCATCATGACATTGTAACTTAATAATGAAGGACTTGAACAATCAATAAATTGCATAATGAATTCTCATGAATGCATGATTATCCTTGAGAATTCATGACTAGCATACTTCACTAAGGCAATAATCCTACTCAAGTATTTTGAATTTCCTAGACTCAAATTTAGTTGTGACGACCCAAATTTTCACGTTCGAAAATCGACATCCATACTTCACCTATATTCGAATGTCGTAGATTCAACCGTAAAAATCCGATTCGTCGAAGCTTATAACACATTAAGTACAACAACACAGCAGAAGAAAAAGAATATATCATTGATATAAAACATTGACACAATATCCGATACTAATGATATGAATCAACATTTATCAGAGATACAAGAAACAACAGAAATAAACAAAGACAACAACATCGAAAAGACAATGCCTTCAATGCCCATAACTTCAAAGCTCCAAAGGCTCCAATCTAGAAGCTCGAACCACCATCAAGTTGAAATTAAGGAAGGCCAGTTATAGATGCAATTGCCAACATGCAAAGACTGAAGAAGATTTCCGAAGACCGAAGGCTAACAAATCGACATCTACTAGCTGATTGTCTGAAAATCTAACTCTAGGCTGCCTGTGTGGAAAATTGTGGGCACCCGGAGTTTAGATAGGGAACAATAAACTCCAGGTCAGTCATGGGACTGGTGTGAGCAAACGAAAACAATTTTTTTTTGAAACAAATAACAAAATCATTTAAAATTGAAATCCACTATTCTTTTTTTGGAAAATGAAACTACCATAAGGCCTCTCGGCACACACACAATGCAATCGCACACTTGGGAGAGATTTCTCCTTATGACAATCTAACATGCTTACTACACAAAATCTTTTTGATATTAATATTAGTGCATAGAGCAAAAAACATTTGCAAGTATTATATAAATCTTAGCCAGCCTACGTACCATTATAGTATGCCTACTATAACTACCATATTAGATGGCAGGTTCTATAACTAAAACCGTACAAGGAGCGTATTGGTGATTGGATTTCCAATAATGGCCAGGCTAAGGAAGTTCTTAGGCCACATCGGTACGCCTCTTGAGAGACGCCCCAGAACCTGACCAGATCTCTGCAAACACAAGGCCGGGTTACCTTTGTAACTAGGTAACTACTACACGAGTATGCCCCCTCGGTCGTAACCAACTTTAACCGAGGTGCCTCTCAACCAACAACCGCAAAGCAATAAGTTTGCAACAATCACATAAGTTAAGTATCTGGGCTCCATACCATGGTACCACTTCTATCCAGAAGGAAATGGACATACCCTCAGGGGGCGCTACCCTCAAATAACCTTGATGCATCTTTCCTGTTTCGATCATTCCGATTTATGAGTTCCTGATGCAGTCTCGTTCACAAAGCTACGCTTTTCACGAAAGCCATGCTTCGACCAACACATTATCCGCAGCACTTCGTATGCCACATTACCAAATTGGGAATGTATCACTAGTAACCATCAACTACATAACCTCTGAAATCGTACGTCTCATAGAAGGGTGTTAAGCTAGTAGAATAAATTCTCCGCCACCAAACATAAATATATTTGATTGAAACCAGGTTTACATCTCAAAGTGCAACGTCAGACATACATCCATTCAAGTCTGTCCTGGGTTCGAACAGAACCAAAGGCACTTCAAAAGAAGCCTTTGTAATCCGGATAATCCCTAATCACGTCCGGACTCAACATCACAAAGGTTGATCAAATCTCTGTACCGGGGCCATTCGGTGCAGAGACATTCGACAGGTCGTCCTTTTGCTTTCGAAAATATCCGGTCTTCACCACCAGTCTTCAAATGCTATCCATAACGTTGTATCATTATTCGGAATGGGTTATATGAAACAAAGTTCTCTCCCGGCTAAACCGAATAATGAGCGCATAATTTTTAAAATCATATGGATAATGGGATCTCAGTTAAGTCACAACTTATTACCCAAAACTTTTCTTTCAAATGGTTTAAACCATTTCCAAACCTTTTTAGACAAAAAGATTCACCCTTTAAAATCCACATCAATTTGAAACCAAGGTTCACCAGTCTTTCACAGAGATTAATTCGTAACTTTCAAAACCATTTCAATTCCAAACCTTTCTATACAAGAGATACACCTTTAAGATCCTCTTTGCAACGACCCGTAAAATTCGGTAATTAAATTTCTTAGTTTAAGAAGATTTTGGTAACTTAATGTTGAAGGAAATAAAAATTTAGTGAATTATTAATGGAAATAATAACTTGGATAAGATTGTTAAGTTAATTTTTAATAACTTGAATGTAATAGTATAAATGTAAGTTAATTATTAATAACTTGGATGTAATTCCAATAAGTGAAACAATGTAAATGTTAGTTATGTTCTTATTGTAATAAAAAACGTTACCAAGATGAAGTGATTAATTTGATTTAAAATCTTAATTATGTGTGCATTTGTTTATAATAGGATATAAAATTTAAATTAATAATTTAAAACGTTGGCTTACTAATAAAATAATGTATAAGGAATGGAAATGGAATAAATTAGTGTATAAACTAATGGTAGCACTTGTTGTAAGCTAATAAGTAAATTAAAACGTAACAGTGCAAATTTAGGTTAATACATTAATATGTTGAATGAAATCACAATTAATGAATTTATTAAAATTGTAAAGTTATAATATAATAGATGGCAATTGGTTTGGAAGAATGAACATAAAAGTATTATAAAAGGTAAAATAGTGACAAATGGTTGTTACCAGTTAATTCACCAATTACAAATAAAGATAATTAAATATACTTTAATGATAATTAATACAATAACGAAAAGTGCGCATGTAAATTAAAAAGGAAACGTAAGATTTATTTATAAGTTAGTAATTGGTGTAATAGAAAGCATGAGACCAAGCGAATAAATTATTGAGAATATTAATTGTAATTAATGAATCAAAGAAATAGTAAGGGTCGTAAGTTACTATTTCATCGTCCTATTAATTTGTTGTAACAGTTATATTTGGGAATAATATTTTATTTTAAGTAAATAAAGGTAAGTATTGTATGAATATATGAATTAATGTATGATTTATGGTAATAGAATGAATCCATGTGATGTAAGTAATTTTAATAAATAGTTGAAATAATAAGCCTAAGTGAAATTTTAAGGCTATGGTAACAATCATCAGAAATTACCAAAATATACCTAGTCTACCAAATTAACCGTAAAACAATTACATTTAAATGAAAATAAATGTCTCATTTATGAGGGTAAGAACTGTAATTGTAAAGTGCAAATGTATGGAAATGCATACTTTATTCATAAGATAATATAAAGGAATGAAACCTACTTGAATGAATTAATTAAGGTTCTAATTATAATAAATGTATATATTTGACAATTTCAATATATTTGGAAATAATAGTTAATACAAAGGGAAGTTGGAAAATTGAATATATTAATGGAATGAAATGTGAGGCAAGTGTTAACCGCATTACAAAGTAATAATAGACTCAATTAAAGGGTTGGAATTGGATCTAATCAGTTTAATTGGAATATATTAAAAGTAAATGGATTCAATTTATAATAAAGGGATTATTTTAAGTAAACGAAATAAATACTATAATTGGTGAATTAATTTACTTTAAATTGATATGGGAATTGGTTTTAAAGGATTATAAATTACTAAAGTAATACTAGATGATAAAAATTATGAATTATAGAATTTGAATTTAAATAGTGATTTAATTTATTTAATATTAATTTATATAATTTAACTGGAAAAATAGACATTTTGGCCACTGACTCGGATTTCGACGAAACCAGTTTCATCGGATCCGTAACGATGAATTATTGTAGGATTTCAAGTTTCGTAGCGATCGGGCTTGTTGTTTGATCGTACGGACTTGAAATGCCTTGAAATAAATTAAATTGAAATCATTTGAAATCAATTTGAAAAAAATATTGATTTTAGCATAACTTCTTCATACGATGGAATTTGGAATTGAAACTTTTTCCATTGCATTTAAAATATCTATTTTGATATATGGGTTGACCCAATTTCGTTCCGGAGTCAGAACGGGCTTTCCGGGCCACTTTATCGTTCAACGCGTATATCCCATCGTGTCCATCTATTCTTTTTGAACTTTGTCTATAAATACCCGGCTATAAACCCTGCCTACTTCAATTTCTCATTTGATTGTACGTATTATTCAACTATCTCTCCTCCTCAATGGCAGACAAACAACTAATTCGAACTGCAATTCAAAATCAAAGCCCAATTTCAAACTCCTCAAAAAAATTCAGAAAATTATATATCGAAGCTCTCGATGTATGCATCTCAGATCTGCAGTTTGTTTTTGGTTTTGAATCATCGATTTTCCAGAAATCACAAATCAATTTTCGGCCGTTCATCGCTCGATGATGAACTTCGTCTGATCGGGAAATCCTTTCATGGTTTTGAAGAGAGGACCAAGGGGACTTCATCCATGCAGCTTATTTGGCGATTCAACGGTCGGATTTTTTCGCAAAATTCGCCTAGGGTTACATTTTTAAACGGCGACAGAGGTGGTTCCAGCAACCGGAGGGGGTGCGCGTGGCCGTGGTTGGGGCGACCTGGGTCGTGGAGCTCATCGACGGCGTGGATCTGGGTGTCAACGTTCGAGGTGGCGCTGGACGTTGGCCAAAGAGGCTTCGTGCGTGCATGCGTGCTGTTCGTTCTGGTTTGTGTGCGATGTTACTGGGTGATGAGGACATGCTGACGTGGCGAGGGGGTAAATGTGTTCTTTTTATTTATTTTTAATATTGAAATTCAAACACAATTTTCGCTATATCTTTCACATACGAACACCAATTCACGGGCGGTTTTTTTGTTAGGATCGTATTGAAATTCCGACCATTTTGGCGCTGGTTTGGACGATTTCTAAGACTATCAAATTTTTGGGTTTAAATTGAATTTAAATTCAATTTAAATTCAAAAGGTTAGTGTTTTAACCCATTCAGAAATTTTAAAATTTCTTATGTTTGTTAAATTTATTTAGGATGTGATTAGAAGTTTATTTATGACTGATTGGTGTATTATTAATCATCATCCCAGTTAAATTGAATATAATTATTTTAAATTGTTATTTAATTTATTTATTGCATATAGACTACCAGTTAAATTTTCATTTAATTTATTATTGAATATAAACTGCTACTTGATACCTGTTGTTTATTATACGTTATATATTGATGCTACTGATTGAATTGGATGATGATTGTGATTAATGGTTGATGATTGATATTGGATGAATGGATGTGTATTTTATATCGTTATAAACTGCAATTTGTTATGCACTTTATTTCATTCGGGATTGCGGTTTGAAATGATATATAACCGTAATTTTATTTTAAATTACGGACTGAAATGATAAACATCCGTATCACTTGACATACGATAGAAAATTATATACAGGAACCGGGGTCTATATATAAAAATATTTTGAAGTAATTTTCTATGGTTTGGAAAGAAATATACGGTTTAATAAATAATAATTTTTGATATTATATAAATATTAATTATATATATAGTTAAATTCTTGAGTTTAAGCTATGTATAAGTTCTGTTTAATAAAAATAAGTTTAATAATGGAATTTGAATGTTTTATATCATATGGTTAAGTACCTGTTTAAGATATGGTATATATAGAGTTTTTAATGACTTAAATAAAAAATTAAGTTGGAAAATAAATATGAAATTTGTTTTAATTGAATTATTTAAGAATTATACTCGAAAAATTTGATTTGAAATTTAAAATAAATTGATATTTTAATGGGTATGATTCTTATAACTTGATTCGGTTTAGAGTGATGTGAATGAATACAAAGTTGATTTTAATGGATATATCAAGTTAATAAAATTTAAAGAATATCCAGTTGTTTGAAGTTAAAGGTTTTAATTAAATGATATGGGGTTTATAAGTAAACATTTCAAATCTAAGTAATAGTAATTGAAATGGATATGTATGGAATTATCAAAGAATTAATTTTGAAATGGTGGAATATTTAAAGCTTTGAAATATATGGAAATTTGAAATGGTTTATTTGAAGGTTTCAAATCGAAATTTGGAATTTATTTGTGAAATTAAAGAAGCTATTTTACCATATAAAGTAATTTAATATTCAAACCGTTTAAGTATTTAAAGTTATGTTTCAAAGCTATGGGTTTCACGGAATATAGAGTTGAAGTGCTATGATTTTTGGAAAAAGGATATACTTTGAAATTAAAATGATATCATATTGATTTGAGTTTTAAAATGGAAATGATATCGTATTTATATGGTTTTGAAATGGATACTATATTCTAGTCTTAAAGTATAAATTATTTTAAAATGACCGCGGTGTAATAATAACGTTTGGTTGTTAAAGAGACCGGGATTGGAAGTTGTCATACTCTCTACCAACTCCGAAAACCACTTTAACAACCGTGTACGTGGTGGAGATTCTAGAATGAAGTAGGATGGCGGCGGCGTATCCTTTGAGGTAAATACGTGGACCCAACTCCCGTGAGTTGGCATAAGGTGGCTAAAACAGGAGTGATCGACGGGCTAAGAAGGTAGCACCTTTTATCGGACACATCCCTTTGAAATTATACTTTGACCTTTGGATTTATTCGGTGGCCACTTTTGATTTCTTTGATTTGGGGGTGTGGCTCGAGGTGGGCGGTAGTTGCGGCTATGCGTTACCACCGGTCTGGGAGCATAATTGGTATATCTACCCTGGCATTGCCTAGTTGTGCCGTGTCACCTATCCTGGCGTGCCTTATACGATTTTGTTTTGTACCATACCTATGGAGTGCCCTCTGACGACGCCTTGTACAGGGGAGATTACCGTACTGTATAGACTATGGAAATATAAAAGTGTGTTAAGGGCTATATGGATAGCCCATTAATTCTATTTACAGTATATTATACTTTACTTTAGACATTATTATAATAGCGTACATTACTACATAGTAAATAGTTTAACGGATCCTCAGGAGATGTGAATCCCGAGCATCTCTTAATTTACTGCACTCACGTTAGAAACTGGATAGGAGATGTCAAATACCGTAAACATCTTTGACGCCATTCCACTCATATTTATTCTTGTTGATTTAACTTACATAAGATATTTTAGTTTTGACTCGAGTGTTTAGTTGTAACGACCCGCTATTTTGGACCATTCAAATCGACAATAAAACCGTACATGTCCGACTTGAATAATTCAAGATACCCGAATTGTTAATAAAATTTGGCAAAACTTAAAATATACAGTAAATAAATCAATCATAGATCACTTACACAGAGTAATACAATGCAGCGGAATAGATAAAGAATAGTAGTTCATGAAGCTACTATATACCTCAGAGTTAGAAATAAAATACAACCGAATAGTTCAAATGTCATGAAGTCTCCAATGCAACAGATGGCTTCTCTGAACCAATCAACTGGATGACTGAAGGGACAGATAGCTGGATCTTCAAGCAAAGCTCCAACTTCGAAGATGAGTCTCAAATGCTGTATCTCTCAGTCTGACCCGAGCGTAAAGCAAAACACAAAACACTCGAGTTAGGATTAACATTCTTATCTAAATAAATCCAACTCAAGTGAAATATCAACTGAAATACAATTAACTTAAAGGATGTTTGGGATAACCATCCTCTAAGGGTCCATAGAACTATCTACAAGGTAGAAATATACACTATAACACCGTAGTCCTTTCAACTTAATTTATACTTCAAAACCAAATATCATTTTCACTTCAAATAACTCTATATTTTCGAAAATAGTATTTATATATATATATATATATATATATATATATATTAAATAATTTATAGAGTAAAGTATTTTCAATTTCCTCAACTTAACAAATTGTTTCAACATCAACCCGACCTTCCTATTCAAATTAAATCCAATCTTAATTTATCAATTTAAATTCAATTTAGTTTCTAAATAACGAATTCAACTATATTTATTTCAAATACAGATCCGAATCTCAAAATAAACCATTTAAATTCCAATATAGTTCAAGGCTTTAATATTTAAAAGTTCAATATAACAGTTTCATATAGATCTCCATTTAACCTCATTATTATTTAGTCTTGAAATACTCCCTTATTAGATTCAATATCATTTAAGTAACCTTAATTACATTTTACTCAATATTTTCTTTAATATATTTAAACGTGAAATATTCATTAAATCACTTACATCAAAAATCCAGTTACAAAATCATACCCTTAAATTTCCCATTCAAAATTTCAAATTGATTTAATTAAATAAATCCTTATTTAAATACCATTTTTAATAAACTAAAATTTATCTCCCAATCTTAATTTATCCCAATTATTGCAAAAATCTATTTGAACTATAATTTACCTAAATAATTAACATAATTTATGTATTAAATCAATCTTAATTGAATTAAATATTATTAAATCTATATATATATATATATCATTACCCTTTATATATAATAATTTAAGAATTAATATTTATTAAGACCGTATATTTCTTTCCAAAATAATGAATTTATTTCAAAATATTTTTATATATATGGACCAACGGTGTCTGTATATATTTCCTATCATATGGTCAAGTGCTACGGATATTTATCATTTCAAACCGTACACTAAATATATACGGGTGGATATCATTTCAACCCGTAATCCCAAATTCAATTAAATGAAAATCGCTTGGGTCTATCATTTCAACTCATAACGAAATTCTCCTATTCTAAAGTCCGTTCGGGTATGTATCATTTCAACCCATAGTGAATTCTAAACTACAGGGAACTTGCAGAGTGATAACATATAATAATAATATAACAGGCATATATCATCAATAACAGTATAATATAAACAACAGGATATGGTGTCATATCCCACAAGTCAACAGTTACAAATAATAGCATATAAACAATTTAAATAACTAATAACAACATATTTCAATTGTCGTTTCAATTGAAATCAAATTTAATAAATATAAGAATGTTAAATCGTGAGTGATTGCTCACCTTTCGAGGCTAGATAGATTGGACAAAGAATTGAGCTACGCTGGATCACGATCTAGACATCGAACAAATCCAAACAAAATTTTCAAAACGAAGCAAGATTGGCACGAATACGATGGACAACTGATAAATAGAGATCGATGAAAATAGATCAGAAACTGCTTCATGTAGACCGAAATGAAATACAAATATTATTCTATTATATTACTCTCTTAACCAATATTAGTTTTGAAACGTATTAAAATTACATATACATACATACGTTTTCAAACAAATGCAAATAATAGAAAACTGCAAAACTATGTTTAAAACCAATATTAACATAATTTTTTTTTATAATCATATTTAAATCAACATTTAAGTCAACATTCCACATTATTATTGTTAAGACCAATATCAACTTTCCTTGATTTGCTGAAACACTACACACCTTATACTTGATATAAATTTACCTTTTGCAAAATATTTATAAGAAAGAGAAGGGCGAGAGCACAGCTCAAACTTAATTTAACAATTTAAATTCCAGTATTTTCTTTAATATTAAAACAGGCTTCAGGCATTTCTTACATGTTAACACTTACATTAAACTTTCTTTATCATCTTAAAAATATCAATGTCAAATTTTAACCCATATATTCACTAGTATAAACTTACATTTTAAAACAACAGATCTTAGATCTTATAAAACGTATTTGTATAATAATTCATCTCTGGACAGACACACAAACTAACTTAAAATATATTATACTATATATTCTCCCCAAAATTTTATAACTCTACAACTATATTTTAAACAACAGAAGGAAAATTTAAATCCATGCAAACTCTACCTATATATCAAACTTATGTTTTATAACTTACTGTATATTAATATGTTTATAAATGTATACTGCCCCACAATATATATATTATAAAATTAACACCTTTTTATAAACAATACAATATAAAATTAACACCTTTCTTTTTTTTTATATAAAAATCTTACATGCTGTAACATATATGCAGACTGCTAAACATCTTATATTATATATAAACCGTATGAAATAACCCAATGTATATTCAAAAGTCAGACTATACAAATTTCAATAAATACTCATATAAAACTTACCATAGAACAAATGCAAATGTTTATAACTTTAAATTTAATGTATACTTGCGCTGCACTATATAAACATACTTATAATGTAAAATATATACTTGAAGCATGTTATGCTTAAAATAAAGGAAAAGAAAAAGCAATATAAACAATAATAAAACAAAAGAAAAGGATGAAAAAGAAGAAGAAAAAGAAAAGAAATAAGAAGAAAAAAAAAATTTAGTGCGGCCATTTACCTACAGAAGAAGCTTCACACGCAAGAGAGGAGATGAATGTCTCTTGATATGGAGTAGGGTATGTACGAGTGATTTGTATTTATAAGAGAAGCCTCACATTGATAAAGTGGAAAGAAATTTTGTTTAAAGTGGCAAGAAATAAAGATAGTAATGGCTAGGGGAAATTTAAGAATTTATTCCTATAAATTAAGGAGAAGTAAAAAAAAGAAAGAGGAAATAAATTAAAACAAATATATAAAGATTAAATGCTGGTGAACAGAGGAAATAAAATGAAACAAATATGTATATAAACATTGAATGCTGGTGAAAAGAGAAAATAAATTAAAACAAATATGTATAAAGATTGAATGCACATGTATAGAGAAAATGAATTAAAACAAATATGTATAAAGATTGAGTGTTGGTGAAAAGAGGAAATAAATTAAAACAAATAAGAAGAGAATGGATTGATTTAAAGGAAAGGCAATGAATGGTTTAGAAATAAATAAATGTAAAACGTATACGTTTTAATTTCAAAAATGAAAGAAATAAATACGGGGATGGCAA
This sequence comes from Allium cepa, assembly GCA_030765085.1. Classification (NCBI taxonomy): domain Eukaryota; kingdom Viridiplantae; phylum Streptophyta; class Magnoliopsida; order Asparagales; family Amaryllidaceae; genus Allium; species Allium cepa. Next base: position 223,046,173 of record CM060945.1, read on the forward strand.
CAGTCAAAATGCACGTTTAGGCAAATAATAGAATATAAAAGTAAGAAACTCAAAAGGGTAGGCACAGAGACGTGAAATCAGGGAGACAAGGGAAGCAAGTGATCTTTCAAATTTATAACGTTGGCAATAAATATAAAATAAATGAAAATTTATAGATGGATGCTTGATTGACGCAGTGATTAATGTAAGGTTGCGTGTCAGTCACGATGAAATTTGAAACAGAAAAAAAATGTAAATGAATAAAAGGGGTAAGCTGGATTTTCCGCTTAGATTTAGAGAAGACACATCAAATGATGAACAAGGGAATTATGAAACGGCTAGACTCTAGCAAATAATAAATATGGTAAGAAAAGTAAATAGGCAGGTTATAAATCAGATTGGAAAGAAAAGTGGAGAGGTTAATTGATAAAAGAATTAAGATAATGAAAATGCATAATAATATTGTTGGCATCTAATGTCATTTAACGCAAAAACACATATAGGAGCATGCATTTTCTTCTGACTTGCAACATCATTCATCATTTTGGCATTCGTGGCATTCAACAAATTAAGGTGGTGGTAAAAGTCGTGAAATGGTAGCAAATTAACGATGAATAGGATCCAATAATTCTTAGTGCAATGCACAAAATCGGAAAATATCAGCATGTGCCTTCTATGCACATGTTAAGATTGCATAATTTCACTAATGACCTTTATGATTTTGCATTTTTGCATGATAAATATAGATAGTTTGAGTTTTTAACAATTAACACTGTGTATTAGTGATTATCTCTTGTTTGAGCGGTTGTTAGCATATGCCTACTGAATACATATTAACATAATCCCATAAAAATTTATGTGTACTTAAAATGTTCTTCTGATAAAGTTTTTTTCTTCAAGATTATTATTAACATTTAGAATATCATTTGACTTATCCGAATGTTGATGATTTTCAAATCCTATTAAGATTAAGGTCGCTAATTGATTATTGTTGAAAGCTAAGGATATTAAGAAAATACTATTATGAAATCCATATCTTGAACACGGAATTTTTTATTAAAATCGTATCATTAGAGTTACATGTATGATTATAAACAATAACATTCATAATTTACAACTACGATGTTGCAGATCCTTTTATTAGAATTTAGATTACATATCATTAGCAAGTCAGCATGAATTTAATAGAATTTCACAAAATAAATAAACTTTCAAAAAATTAATTGAAAATTTACCATTTGCTATATTTAATTATACGTAAACCAAATATTAGAACTTTATTTCAAAATATTATTATTAAAATTTCTCAAAATCCAAATTAAGTACGTTATAAAACCAATTAAAAACTATTAAAATCTACGGGTCGTTACATTCTCCCCCACTCAAAACTTTTCGTCCCCGAAAAGGAAGGAGGTAGGAGAAAAGAAACAACCGGAAGGAAAGATAGATTGAAAGATAAGGATTAAAAATTTATTTAACTATATACATTTTATTTGAAATATTTATTTGGAAACTTCATTTGCAATTCAGTTATCTTTAATACTTTAAGTTTTCAAAACCCATTGGAATTAAATATGTTTTATTAAATTAATAACTTCAAAATACTTAAAATATTTTAAAGATTATATTCAAAAAGGAAAGGAAGGTAGGTTTGGAAAACAGAATCAAGGTGAATAACTAAACTGAGCAAATAAGGTAGATGCAAGGAATAGTATCGGGCACGAATAATTAATCTAGAACCATAAGAATTTAAATTTCAAATATTAATTCAAAAATTCTTTGTTGGGAAAAATACTTTTATAATAAAATACTATTATATCGATATAAATTTTCCTTTCGAAAATACTTTTATAACTCGATGTTTCAACAAGTTTATCCTCGTTCTTGCAGACTCTGGCCATGCGTTGATCAGGCGCAAAGCTAGAATTCTTCAAGTACTTCGTAGACCCGTTTCAACACCCAGTGAAAATACTTGAAAAACCTTTAAAAAAAGATATGGAAAGTACAATCCAAACAAAACAACCAAACCAAAACCTTTGTCCGATCATGGTTCGCAGATACACAATGGTTACGCCTGGGTCCCCCAGGAAACAATCCATATCCGTAAGCTTTCTCAGCCCTGCGAGTTACGCCATGATGACTAGTAGAGTGCAGGATACACAATGGTTACGCCTGGATCCCCCAGGAAACAATCCATACCCCTAGGCAAGACTCAGCCAGGCACTTGCGCTACTATTCGCGACCTACACAGATTGCAGGATACACAATGGTTACGCCCGGATCCCCTAGGAAACAATCAGTACCCCTAGGCAAGACTCAGCCAGGAAATTTCGCTATGCATTCACGAGAGAAAAAAAAAACCATGGGTTACGCCATGGTGGGAACACTCGAGTATTACATCGGGAAAACCAAAAATCAGAGAGAATAATATCGATAGAATGAATCCACGATGTGGCCACAAAGCGGATATCAAGTAGAAGGCTCCATATCTTTATTTCGAAAATATATATCATATAGTACCTTTCCAAATACTTTCAAATATCGTACTTATATAAAGTCCATATATATAGGATTCCTTTCTAAATCGAATACTTTCCAAATCAATAGTATATCAAAACATACTTATATAGACTTTGATTATATAAAATTCTCTTTCCAAATTGAGTACCTTTCAAATCAATAGATTTCAATTCAACTTTATACTTATACAAATCCGTTTTATATAAGTTCGACCACTCCCAAATCAAGTGCTTAATAATATAAGGTTCTCAATTTCAAATCATTTCAATATCATATATGATTTCACCAAATTTTCTTCCAGATTAAATATCTAAATTTCAAACTTCCCAAAATAATAGGTTTAGAAAATTATCCCAGTTTCCAAATTAAAATAATTCAAGTCAAACAAATTCATTTCCAAAATCACAATATAAGTACTGGTTTTTAATTTCAAAACCAAAAATTTTCTCAAAATTAATTATACTCAAATGGTTTCCAAATTTATAATTATCCCTTTAAACCCCTTTAAAGTATTTATTTTTTTATTTGAAATATCAAATTTTCCTTTCTGAAAACCATTGTTTAAAACTAATAGTTTTTCAAAACATTTAAAACTAAATTCCATATTAGTATAATTTCAAAATAGTCATATTCATTTACCTAACAAAAGGTTTCAAACTTAACATACAAAACAAAACTTATATGCTTTATCAAACATTTTGTGCTCTTCGAAATTTCTTAGCGTTAAAAATTTAATCTCGATTTGGAAGTGTTCGAACATTCAAAATAGTTAGGGAAATCAAATTTCCAAATTCAAGATTTGAAAATCAACATAAATCAATAAACCAATTATTAAATCTGAAACTCGAGGACTGAACACCGGTCTCATTTTAAATTGTTTTAAAATATATACCTATATCTTTCTAAAATATCAAATTATACTTCGGAATTTTTAATCAAAAAGGTTTTACAAAATCACTTGCATAGCGAAGCTATTAAAGTGGCCTCTCCCCCACTTTGAAACTCGAAAATCAATGTCGATAATGCGTGCACTCATCACCGAAATTATTTTCCAGCGACATAAGTGAGTTCTGGACTTCTATTTTCTTGACAACTTCTTTGAAATTTCTTCAAAATTATTAAAATTCATTAGAAACATTTCTTATTCGAAAAATACTTTTAAATCGTATTATTTTTATATATCTTCCAAAATCTTAAAACCAATTTCAAAATACCGGAATTCAATTCTCGATTTTCAAATTTAACTCTACAGTTATAAATCAATTTTATATAAATCAATTTCTTATAATTTTTCAAAATTTCAAATCCTTTCAAAACCTTTTTATCTAGGTGTATAATCCTTATCGAAAACATTTTCACTTTTATATATAGAATAAAATCATAGTTATCAAAATAATAATTTCGGTATAAACAATTTCAAAAATACAACATACCCGATTTTTCAAAGAACGGGTTTCAAACAAAGATAGAGATTTAAATTAGCGGAACTCCAATCAATAGAATCCTAATTCGAAGATAGACTCGATCGAAGATGAGATAATTAAATTACAAAATAGAAGATGGATATACTTCTACAAATCGCGGGCGACCTTAACCGAGTCAACCGTGACTTCAGGAATATAATTGATGCGGAATTCCAAAACAAATCGACATTCGATCGCCAGAGATAGAATTCGGCATACCAAGATACAACAACATCGTAAACCGATGATACAAAAAAATCTTCGATGAATCAATGCCAATTGAAAAGGAGTTTTCACCCCCTTTTACGAATCATTCAGTGGAGTTATGGGATACTCCAGAATCGAACGAATATAATTAGGAAGAGACAAGAATGAATTTTGGAACCGAGGGACATTCCAAAATTCAAAGGAAATCGAGTCAAAAAGGAAGAGATTCAACTCGAACGAAAGTGATTCTGTAAATAAATTTACCATATATGATAAGTTTTGCCTAGAGCCAAAGCTCCGATACCAACTGTAACCACCCGCTATTTTGGACCATTCAAATCGACAATAAAACCGTACATGTCCGACTTGAATAATTCAAAATACCGAATTGTTAATAAAATTTGGCAAAACTTAAAATATACAGTAAATAAATCAATCATAGATCACTTACACAGAGTAATACAATTAAGCGGAATAGATAAAGAATAGTAGTTCATGAAGCTACTATATACCTCAGAATTAGAAATAAAATACAACCGAATAGTTCAAATGCCATGAAGTCTCCAATGCAACAGATGGCTTCTCTGAACCAATCAACTGGATGACTGAAGGGACAGATAGCTGGATCTTCAAGCAAAGCTCCAACTTCGAAGATGAGTCTCAAATGCTGTATCTCTTAGTCTGACCCGAACGTAAAGCAAAACACAAAACACTCGAGTCAGGATTAACATTCTTATCTAAATAAATCCAACTCAAGTGAAATATCAACTGAAATACAATTAACTTAAAGGATGTTTGGGATAACCATCCTCTAAGGGTCCATAGAACTATCTACAAGGTAGAAATATACACTATAACACCGTAGTCCTTTCAACTTAATTTATACTTCAAAACCAAATATCATTTTCACTTCAAATAACTCTATATTTCCGAAAATAGTATTTATATATATATATATATATATATATATATTAAATAATTTATAGAGTAAAGTATTTTCAATTTCCTCAACTTAACAAATTGTTTCAACATCAACCCGACCTTCCTATTCAAATTAAATCCAATCTTAATTTATCAATTTAAATTCAATTTAGTTTCTAAATAACGAATTCAACTATATTTATTTCAAATACAGATCCGAATCTCAAAATAAACCATTTAAATTCCAATATAGTTCAAGGCTTTAATATTTAAAAGTTCAATATAACAGTTTCATATAGATCTCGATTTAACTTCATTATTATTTAGTCTTGAAATACTCCCTTATTAGATTCAATATCATTTAAGTAACCTTAATTACATTTTACTCAATATTTGCTTTAATATATTTAAACGTGAAATATTCATTAAATCACTTACATCAAAAATCCAGTTACAAAATCATACCCTTAATTTTCCCATTCAAAATTTCAAATTGATTTAATTAAATAAATCCTTATTTAAATACCATTTTTAATAAACTAAAATTTATCTCCCAATCTTAATTTATCCCAATTATTGCAAAAATCTATTTGAACTATAATTTACCTAAATAATTAACATAATTTATGTATTAAATCAATCTTAATTGAATTAAATATTATTAAATCTATATATATATCATTACCCTTTATATATAATAATTTAAGAATTAATATTTATTAAGACCATATATTTCTTTCCAAAACAATGAATTTATTTCAAAATATTTTTATATATATGGACCAACGGTGTCTGTATATATTTCCTATCATATGGTCAAGTGCTACGGATATTTATCATTTCAAACCGTACACTAAATATATACGGGTGGATATCATTTCAACCCGTAATCCCAAATTCAATTAAATGAAAATCGCTTGGGTCTATCATTTCAACTCATAACGAAATTCTCCTATTCTAAAGTCCGTTCGGGTATGTATCATTTCAACCCATAGTGAATTCTAAACTACAGGGAACTTGCAGAGTGATAACATATAATAATAATATAACAGGCATATATCATCAATAACAGTATAATATAAACAACAGGATATGGTGTCATATCCCACAAGTCAACAGTTACAAATAATAGCATATAAACAATTTAAATAACTAATAACAACATATTTCAATTGTCGTTTCAATTGAAATCAAATTTAATAAATATAAGAATGTTAAATCGTGAGTGATTGCTCACCTTTCGAGGCTAGATAGATTGGACAAAGAATTGAGCTACGCTGGATCACGATCTAGACATCGAACAAATCCAAACAAAATTTTCAAAGCGAAGCAAGATTGGCACGAATACGATGGACAACTGATAAATAGAGATCGATGAAAATAGATCAGAAACTGCTTTATGTAGACCGAAATGAAACACAAATACTATTCTATTATATTACTCTCTTAACCAATATTAGTTTTGAAACGCATTAAAATTACATATACATACATACGTTTTCAAACAAATGCAAATAATAGAAAACTGCAAAACTATGTTTAAAACCAATATTAACATAATTTTTTTTATAATCATATTTAAATCAACATTTAAGTCAACATTCCACATTATTATTGTTATGACCAATATCAACTTTGCTTGATTTGCTGAAACACTACACACCTTATACTTGATATAAATTTACCTTTTGCAAAATATTTTGTAAGAAAGAGAAGGGCGAGAGCACAGCTCCAACTTAATTTGACAATTTAAATTCCAGTATTTTCTTTAATATTAAAACAGGCTTCAGGCATTTCTTACATGTTAACACTTACATTAAACTTTCTTTATCATCTTAAAAATATCAATGTCAAATTTTAACCCATATAATCACTAGTATAAACTTACATTTTAAAACAACAGATCTTAGATCGTATAAAACTGTATTTGTATAATAATTCATCTCTGGAAAGACACACAAACTAACTTAAAATATATTATACTATATATTCTCCCCAAAATTTTATAACTCTACAACTATATTTTAAACAACAGAAGGAAAATTTAAACCCATGCAAACTCTACCTATATATCAAACTTATGTTTTATAACTTACTGTATATTAATATGTTTATAAATGTATATTGTCCCACAATATATATATATTATAAAATTAACACCTTTTTATAAACAATACAATATAAAATTAACACCTTTCTTTTTTTTATATAAAAATCTTACATGCTGTAACATATATGCAGACTGCTAAACATCTTATATTATATATAAACCGTATGAAATAACCCAATGTATATTCAAAAGTCAGACTATACAAATTTCAATAAATACTCATATAAAACTAACCATAGAACAAATGCAAATGTTTATAACTTTAAATTTAATGTATAATTGCGCTGCACTATATAAACATACTTATAATGTAAAATATATACTTGAAGCATGTTATGCTTAAAATAAAGGAAAAGCAAAAGCAATATAAACAATAATAAAACAAAAGAAAAGGATGAAAAAGAAGAAGAAAAAGAAAAGAAATAAGAAGAAGAAAAAAAAAATTAGTGCAGCCATTTACCTACAGAAGAAGCTTCACACGCAAGAGAGGAGATGAAGGTCTATTGTTATGGAGTAGGGTATGTACGAGTGATTTGTATTTATAAGAGAAGCCTCACATTGATAAAGTGGAAAGAAATTTTGTTTAAAGTGGCAAGAAATAAAGATAGTAATGGCTAGAGGAAATTTAAGAATTTATTCCTATAAATTAAGGAGAAGTAAAAAAAAGAAAGAGGAAATAAATTAAAACAAATATATAAAGATTAAATGCTGGTGAACAGAGGAAATAAAATGAAACAAATATGTATATGAACATTGAATGCTGGTGAAAAGAGAAAATAAATTAAAACAAATATGTATAAAGATTGAATGCACAAGTATAGAGAAAATGAATTAAAACAAATATGTATAAAGATTGAGTGTTGGTGAAAAGAGATAATAAATTAAAACAAATAAGAAGAGAATGGATTGATTTAAAGGAAAGGCAATGAATGGTTTAGAAATAAATAAATGTAAAACGTATACGTTTTAATTTCAAAAAGGAAAGAAATAAATACGGAGATGGCAACAGTCAAAATGCACGTTTAGGCAAATAATAGAATATAAAAGTAAGAAACTCAAAAGGGTAGGCATAGAGACGTGGAATCAGGGAGACAAGGGAAGCAAGTGATCTTTCAAATTTATAACGTTGGCAATAAATATAAAATAAATGAAAATTAATAGATGGATGCTTGATTGACGCAGTGATTAAAGTAAGGTTGCGTGTTAGTCACGATGAAATTTGAAACAGAAAAAAAATGTAAATGAATAAAAGGGGTAAGCTAGATTTTTCGCTTAGATTTAGAGAAGACACATCAAATGATGAACAAGGGAATTATGAAACGGCTAGATTCTAGCAAATAATAAATATGGTAAGAAAAGTAAATAGGCAGGTTATAAATCAGATTGGAAAGAAAAGTGGAGAGGTTAACTGATAAAAGAATTAAGATAATGAAAATGCATAATAATATTGTTGGCATCTAATGTCATTTAACGCAAAAACGCATATAGGAGCATGCATTTTCTTCTGACTTGCAACATCATTCATCATTTTGGCATCCGTGGCATTCAACAAATTAAGGTGGTGGTCAAAGTCGTGAAATTGTAGCAAATTAACGATGAATAGGATCCAATAATTCTTAGTGCAATGCACAAAATCGGAATATATCAGCATGTGCCTTCTATGCACATGTTAAGATTACATAATTTCACTAATGACCTTTATGATTTTGCATTTTTGCATGATAAATATAGATAGTTTGAGTTTTTAACAATTAACATTGTGTATTGGTGATTATCTCTTGTTTGAGCGGTTGTTAGCATATGCCTACTGAATACATATTAACATAATCCCATAAAAATTTATGTGTACTTAAAATGTTCTTCTGATAAAGTTTTTTTCTTCAAGATTATTATTAACATTTAGAATATCATTTGACTTATCCGAATGTTGATGATTTTCAAATCCTATTAAGATTAAGGTCGCTAATTGATTATTGTTGAAAGTTAAGGATATTAAGAAAATACTATTATGAAATCCATATCTTGAACACGGAATTTGTTATTAAAATCGTATCATTAGAGTTACATCTATGATTATAAACAATAACATTCATAATTTACAACTACGATGTTGCGGATCCTTTTATTAAAATTTAGATTACATATCATTAGCAAGTCAGCATGAATTTAATAGAATTTCACAAAATAAATAAACTTTCAAAAAATTAATTGAAAATTTACCATTTGCTATATTTAATTATACGTAAACCAAATATTAAAACTTTATTTCAAAATATTATTATTAAAATTTCTCAAAATCCAAATTAAGTACGTTATAAAACCAATTAAAAACTATTAAAATCTACGGGTCGTTACATTAGTCCATTTAATTCGCTCGGGTCAGTCCGAGCGTTTCAGGATTTGAAGATTTTATTCTAGAGGACGAAGATGAAGATTTGTATTACTATTATCTACTATATTATTCCACTACACCATTTAATTATATTGCATTAATTATTATTCTCTGGTATGTGCACTCTGATATGTATTATATAAGTAAATCAAATGTTTTTGTAAAACAGCTTCCTAAACTGCATATTTGATTATCATATTTTATCGTTCCGCTGTAATATTATGTTTTGTACTTTCGCTTCCTCTGCTTTGTCTTATTTACCCTATAACAATCTGCCCTTCTGTATGGTTTAAGTCTGACGTGTGTGGTTTATCGTCGATTTAAAGCGTGCAAAACGACGGGATGTTACATCTGGTTCAGAGCTTTGGTTTAGCGATAAACCTTAGCTTTGTGGGGTTCGACTCTTTGTTAATAGGGTAGTAATACCCTATGATGAGTTGTTAAGTGTATATATGAGAGAGCGTATTTGTTAGTGTTATAAAAGGTTTTAATATTGTGATAATCTGTTCCGTTTTGTATTTATAAATTCTGGTTGGTGCATGGGACGCTATGACATCAATAGGGATTTCAAAACACTTAATAGGACAGACCGACACAATATTTGTTTTGAATATAGGTGAATGAAATATTTTTCCTATTATATTTTCTATATATATAAAATAATTTTTTTTAATGATATATATTTGGTTGCAACATATTGGTTGTTAGGTAATGAAATTTATAAATAATAGTTGAAATGAGATTGAGAATAAACTGGAAATTTAGAACTTAAGTTCCGGTTTTGAAAAATACTTTCGAATGATTTTGGAGTATAGTAATAATATTATTAGAAGTATTTTATGATATAAATATTTCAATATAATTTGAAGAATTATTTTAAAGAAACTCTGGAAAGAAATAAGTTGTACTCCCCTCTCTCTCATTGGAAAATAATTTCGGTGATGAGCGCATCATCGACATTCAATTTCGAGTTTCGAAGTGGGAAGGCCACCGTGGTAGTTTCACTGCAGATTTATTTTGATGAACCAATATAAATTTTAAATTGTTTTAAATATAATGGGATATATGTATATATATATATATAAACTGTAAGTATACATTCATCTATTATTTTAAAATAATTTGAAATTAAACCCGGAATTTAAATTCTTAAGTTTTCACTAATTAATGGTTTTAATTACTTTAGTGAAATGGAATTTAACTAATACTTGAAACCTTAAAAAAAAATTAATTATTGAAATTTGAAATTGCAACCTATGAAATAAAGGATATAATTATTGAACATTAAATTAATTAAAAGAAATAGAATAAACTCGTATAACTTTCAAATTACATCCTTAAAAACATATATATGACTTACCGAATATTAAAAGTTGAAATGTTTAACAAGAAAATGTAATAGAAATTGTACAAGTAAAAGTAGGTAATGAAAGTGTTTAATAAATTGCTTTTATTTATAAGAATTGATGTTATAGAGTTATAAAATTGAGTTGTAATTGAAATGTTACTATAATTAAATATAATAGAAATGTAAGCGCGAAATACGTAAATGAAATTGAGAAATGAATAAATGTAATGCTAATAAATAAATAAATGAAATGAAAATTTGCAAGAAATAAATGTGAATTATAAGAAATCATTATATGAATAAAAAGAGAAATCAAACAACAAATGCATGACTGAAATTAATAAGGATAAACTAAATCTGTTGTTTGAAATTGTTGTTGTTTCTTTTGGTTTATGGTTGTTTGGGTGAGGATACTTTAAAATTGTTTGGATGTATGAATAATCTATTTAGCTTCATCAGAGTCTGTTGAGTAAATGGTGCGCTTAGTAGTTTATGTTTCATCCTGCACAATTTGAAGTTTGAACCCGGACAACTATTTGTTTTGTTGATATGAATGGATAATTGATGTGTGTTGATTTTATGTGATGGTTGTTTGCTTGTTGCAAATGATGGTTGTTGTATTGATTTGTTTTTTTATGGTTGAAACCACTTTAAATAGTATATTTTATATAATTTTTAATCTTTTTGGATTATATAAGTGAAATACAGGTTATGGAAGCAATTGCTACTGCTTTTGGTTTCATAATTAAGTGTTAATTACCCGACATGTAACATCCCGCCTTTTCGCACACTTTAAACCGACACACGTGCCAATTCAAAGCATACGCAAGGGCGGATTGTTATGGGGTAAATAAGAAAACAGAGAAGAAATAAAAACAAAACAGAATCTCACAGCGGAAGGATAAAATATAATAATCAATATACAGTTCATGATAACTGTTTACAAAATATTTATTTTACTTATACAATGAATATCAGAGTTACACATACCAATACAATCAATGCAGCGGAAATTTAGAGTGTGGTGCAATACTATAGATAATAATAATATGACTCCTTCGTCTTCGTCCTTCAAAGCTAAAGTCTTCGATCCTGAAACGCTCGGACTGACCCGAGCGAATTTGAAAAGACAAAAACACTCGAGTCAGACTAAAAGATCTTATGTGAGTTAAATTAACAGAAATAAATATGAGTACAGTAACTCAAGAGATGTTCGGGATTTACATCTCCTAAGGATCCGTTAAACTATTTACTATGTAGTATATTGCGCTATTATAATAGTGTCTATTTATAAAATAAACTCACTTTTAAATAGCGTTAAGGGGTTACCCATATAGCCCTTAACACAAATAATGCCAATAGTCTATATAGTACCGTAATACCTCCTGATCGGGAAGCTACCAGAGGATACTCCATAGGTACGACACAAATAGAAACTCGTAGCAAAGGCTCGGTATGGTAGGTGACACGGCACAACTAGGCAATGCCAGGGTAGATATACCAATTGCTATCCAGGCTGGTGGAAACGCGTAGCCGCAGTTACCGCCCACCACGGACTAACTCCCCAAAATCAAAATATAGAAGTGGCCACTGAATCAATCCAAAATCAAAGTATAATATCGAAGAGGAGGGTCCGATCAGAGGAATGACCTCATTGGCCTGAGAATCGCTCCTGTTTTAGCCACCTTATGCCAACTCACGGGAGTCGGGTCCACGTATTTGTAACGACCCAGAATTTTTATTAATTAAAATATGAATATTTAATTAATTTTAAATATTAATAAGTGAATTTATAAGTCAAATAAATTTTTATTTGAATTATTGAATTTAATTGAATAATTTAATCGATAATTTAATATGTTAAATTATGGAAATAATTGAAAATTGAGTTAAATATGATTGAAAATGATTTGTAAAATTTTATTTTATCATATGGAAGTTAGAACGATATTTTAGAACTTTTAAAATTGAATTAAAAGTTAATTTGTAAAAATTGAATATTTTAATATTAAAATCGACTAGTGAAAATAGTCAATTTTTGAACAGTCTCAGAATTGAACGAAACCAGTTCCATTGGATCCGTAATAGTTAGTTATTACCGGATTTCAATTTTCATTTCAATCGGAGTTATCGTTTGATCGTGGCAGCTCGAAACGCATCGATTTATTTTTAATTTAAATTTGACGAGTGAAAATAGCCATTTTTTAAAAAGTCTCGGATTTCGACGAAACCAGTTTCATCGGATCCGTAATGTGATATTATTGTAAGGTTTCAAATTTCAAGTCAATTGGATTTACCGTTTGTCCGGTACAAATTAAAACGCCTAGAAATCGACTTAAATCGGTTTAATTCAAATTGAGCGTTTATAGCCATAACTCGCACATACTTCCGAATTAGCTTTCGAAACCTGTTCCATTGTGTCCGGAACGCGGGGTAAACCCTAGAAACGCTGGTTACGGCGCGTAAATCGGAGTTCGGAATTTCCGGATGAATAGTGTTCGAAAATTCTCTATAAATAGATCCACAACCTTCATAATTTAAAAAAAAAAATACTAAAACCCTAATTACAAACTGCAGCCGCCACCATAGAATTAACGGCCAGGAAACGTTCTCGTTTCTCCTCGATTATCTCTTCATCCACTCTCCGATAGACTTCGACTTCAACTAGAAACTTGTAGATCTCGTCGAGACGAATGTATCCAACGGTGGAGATCTGAAACGGAGTCATGTGGAGGCCAAAATCTGCTCGTATTTGGCTGCGGTTGCGCACGTTTTTTCCGTGCCTAGGTGGGGCCGAGTGCCACCATACTCATGGCGGTGGTAGAGGGTGCGAAGGCGAGTCGTATGGCGCCGGTATGATGGATTCTCGTCGTCGTTGGTAGTTGCAATATTTAACCCTAGATTTGGAAGTTGGGTTCGGCTATTGTCTGTAATTTGCATGAGGGAGATGGAAGATGGAATGCACGGTCATGATGGCATTTGATGAATCTCACGGCTGTAGTTGTTTAGGGTATTAAAAATTATAAATTTATGTTATAAAATGTTATATAAATCGTGTACAATCTTTAAAAATTCATAACTTTTTCATACGAGGTCGAAAACGCGCGAAACCAGTTGCGTTGGAATCGTATGGACGAGCACTACGCGATGGATTTGGTTTGGAGTCGTTTGGAGTTAGTGAGAATTTTGGGTAAAATTAAACGTCCGTTTAATTTTATTCGAAATAAATCGCTAAAACGGAAATAAAATAAAGGTGAGAATTTCTCACTCAATCGAATCAGTTTCGATTTTATTTTAAATAGTTAGATTTAAAATATTTGAATGCATGTTTGAATGTTGATTGATATCTATTGATTGTTAAAATAGACATTATACGCCGTTAGTAAGCGGATGTTATTTATTAAAAACATATACCACGAATATTTCATAAACAGTGAAATTGGTATTATATATATAATATCAATATATATATGTATATATTGCAGTTGTTGATTCCCCGCATTTTTTAGCGGATGAGACCCTATTACGCCGTTATTAAGCGGATAATATTTAATAAGAACATATACCGCGATAATTTCGTACTGGAGCGAAATTGGTATTGTGCTAATGTTTTTGGATGCAGGAAAACAGGTTGGAGGGATCCAACTGGATTCCTCACCAGTTTTTATTTAATTTCAGATATTTTGATATTTGATTGATTATCATATCGATATATGATATCGTTGTAGTCGTGATTGACTATTTGGTGTGTAGCATCATTGGACCCAGATTTTGGAATTTTAAAATGATTTCAAAGTGATTTTTGAAAATATACTATATTTTTGGAATTGATCCATTATAAATAAATAAACGTTATAATTTTTAATGTTATAAAAACTATGATTTTTGAGAAATATAGTTAAAGGTTGATTTTAGAAAATATGGGATTTATGATGTTATAAAATAGTTTAAACTGGGATTTTTAAATTTATTATAAAAAGTTTAAATACAGGATTTATAAAATTTAATTATTTTATAAATCAAAATGGTGAAATGATAAAGGAGATTAAAAGTCGTTTTAAAGAATAATATAAATTGATTTATATTAAGAGATTTATAAATGGATATTTATAAATTGAAATATTGACATTATAAAACGAGTTTTTATAAGTGTTTGAATGAAGTGAAAATGAATTTCATTAAAGAATGAAATTTATAGAATTTAAATGGTGAAGTTATAAGAATGAAATTTATAAAATTATAAACGGTGAAGTTATAAATAAAATTTATAAATAGTAAGATTTATAAATTTGTGAAGTTATTGAAAGAAGGATTTTGGATAAATGAATAAATCTTATAAGTTATAAGATTTATAATTTGGGAAGTTAAAAAGAACGATTTTGTAAAATAATCGTTTTATAAGCATTTGACTTATAATATGAACTTTTAGTTTATAATTGAGTTATAAACTGAAATAGGTTAATAAAAGAATTTATAAAAAGGAAGCTTTTATAAATAAATAGAAATGGAATTTATAAACGTTGTTTTATAAATTCGCAAATGACTTATTTTGATAAGTTAATTGTTGAAACCTATTAATGGAGTTATATTCACATTTTTGAATAGTGAATAATCCTTTGAATTAAAATGAATAAAAGGATGAAATTGTTAATGAAGTATATTCACGTTTTTGAATAGTGAATAAGATGTTAAAGAAATTGTTTTGAATGTGATATTTGAAATTGAATTAAAACGATCTAACGATGTTTTAAAATGTGTTGAGATTCGAAACCATAGATTTCAACATTTATTGTTGAAATAGACGTTTTCGAGAAAAAAAAAGGAGATGATGGACTATAACACTGTTGTTATAGTAAATGATTTCCGAAAGGAAATGTTTTGTATAGTATTGGGATTTATATATCTATTTTAATTTCGAATCCCTATACTAGTGATTTTGGGTTGTCGTAACGATGTTTTACGTAACATTCGTTTTGGCCCAAATAAATATGTTTAAGAGAATGATTTCCTTAAAGAATGAAATATATACTTATTTCGATTTAAGTATATTGAATATTTTCCAAGGGTGAAAATAAATAAATTTTGTGAATTACTTATTAAATAAGTATGGAATTGTTTTCCAATATGAAGTGATATTTAGAATTTATCTTTTTGAAGATAAATTGAAAATGGATAATTGAAAACGTATATCAATAGATATTGTGAAATGTAAATTCACTAAGGAATTTATAAAAGAAAATGAAATTGGTTTAAAAATAAATATTGATTTATTTTTGAAGCATTGAAATTACATATCTAGTGAAGATATTTTGGAAAATAAATAATTTGGAAAATTATTTGGAATCTGGTGATGTTGTGCATATCCATTGATAGTTCAATAACCGACTATCGATATTTCCCTTTGAATGGGTATTTGATGTGATTTGTTTGAATTTGAATGCACACTTATTTTTGAATAGGCGCTCAC
The DNA here is from genome assembly GCA_030765085.1 of Allium cepa. Classification (NCBI taxonomy): domain Eukaryota; kingdom Viridiplantae; phylum Streptophyta; class Magnoliopsida; order Asparagales; family Amaryllidaceae; genus Allium; species Allium cepa. The sequence goes on from CM060945.1 coordinate 223,062,580, forward strand.
TATTCGGGTTAATCGGGAAAGGACCATGGGGTCGTATAACCCATTCCGAATATGTGATACGTCGTTATGAATTGCATTGAAGATCGGTGTTGAAGACCCGGTATTTGCGAGAGTGATAGGATGACCTGTCGATTTACTCTGCACCGAGTAGCTACGGTATAGAGTTCTCCCTATGTGATGGTGAATCCGATCAGGATTGTGAATATCCGGATTGCAAGGACTTCTTTGTAAGTGCCTTCGGTTTTGTTCGAGCCCGGAACAGACTTGTATGGATTGTATGTCTGACATTACAAGTTGAGATATAAAGCCGATTTCTTTCAAATATATTTCTGTTGGTGGCGGAGAATTTATTCTTTTAGCTTAACACCCTTCTCTGAGACGTACGAGCTCAGAGGTTATATAGTTGAAGTTATCAGCGATATATTCCCAATTTGGTAATGTGATATGCTGTGTGTTACTGAAATGATCATTGTGTTGATTATTGTGATAGGATCGTTTATTTGATCGTCTATCTTAGTGATCATTGTGTTGATCATTTGTTGACCCAAAGCATGGCTTTTGTATAAAGTATGTTTTTGTGGACGTGACTTCGTCGAACCTCACACCCCGGAAATGGTCAAAACAGGAAAGATGCGGCAAGGTTATGAGGGGTAGCACCCTTTAGGGTATGTACATTTCCTTATGGATAGAGGTGGTATCATGGTATGGAGCCCAGATATTTAACCTATGTGGTTACTGCGAATTTATTACTTTGTGGTTGTTGGTTTTCGGGATCCCGTGAGAAAGGTCGTTTACGATCGGGGAATGGCGTGCTCGTGTCAGTAGTTACCTAGTTAGGGGTAACCCGGCCTTGTGTTGGCAGAGTTCCGGTTTGGTTCTCGGGGATGTCTTTCTAGAGGCATTCTCATGTGGCAATGGGAAGTTCCTTGGCCTGACCATTTGTTGGAAATCCAAAGAAACAATACGAGACTTGTACGGTTTTAGTTGTATAACCTGCTATGGAATGTGGCGGTAACCTGCTATTGAACATAGTTAGCTATAGTAGGCATACGATAATGGTCGTATGTTGGCTAAGATTTATATTCTACTTTCGAAATGAATTTTTCCTACACTATACACTAATAATAATATCAAATGTTATTTTAAATGCGTATCAAGCATCTTTGACTATCATAAGGAGAAATCTCCTCCGATTCTGCATTTGCATTGTGTGTGTGTGCGGGAGGCCTTATGGTAGTCTCATTTTTAAAAGCATTGCGAATTGAAATAAAAATATTCCTCTATTTTGATTTTTAAAGATAAATAAACTGTTTTGAGTTCTCACACCAGTCACATGACTGACTTGGAGTTTATTGTTTTCCTTCCTAAACTCTGGATGCCCACCAATTTCCACACGGGCAGTCAAGAGTTAGGTATATCAGGATATTCTGGAGTTGCTGGAGGCAAGCTGGATGGCATGGCGTATTACTAGTTATATAGTATTTCTTTTTCCGCTGCACTGTTTGATGTTGTTGTTGTTGTACACTCTGATGATGATATGATGTAATGAAATGTAATGGATAAAATGTAATAACTGATATAGTTCTTTGTTTAAAGATTATTCATTTATTATTATATGTTGTTCCGCTGCGAATTGTGAGATTCTGATGTTATCCTGTTGTTTTCTTTTCTATTCTAATTTCTCCATTTTCTATTCTCTCTAATTTCTATTTAAAAATTTTCTATCTTCTATTCCCTCCATCTTCTACCTTTTTCTTATCTTCTCTTCTTCTATCTTGTTCTCTCTTTCTCTTTCCTTAAATTCTTTTTAAAAACCCTCAGTGTTCGGTTTTCCGTCGTTCGATTCCTCGGCAGTCGATAAAGTGAGTGTCGATGTCGAATTTTCGGAAGACGAAGAATCGGGTCCTGACAATGTGGTATCAGAGCTTATGGTTAAGCGACAACCATGGTTCTGTTGGGTATTATTCATTAGAGATAGAGTCAGTAGTACTCTAGAATGAGTTTGAGTGTAATAATAGCCATGAGAGCGTATTTGTTAGTGAATATGAAATTGTTTTATATTGTGATGATTGGTTTATTGAGTGGCATATGAACTTTCGTCAGCGTGGTCCGCAAGACTATGCCGAAGGGGTTTCTAAACACTTGAATAGAAAAATTCGACACAATATTGTTTAAAATTGGGTAAATGAAATAATTTTACCTTGAGTATATTTTATATATAAAGGAATAATTTTTCAGAATTATAAAAGTGTATATAAGTTGATTGTTTAGATGTTTGAATAATCTAAATAAAGGAATTGTATAAGCAAAATGAATTATAAGAATTGAATTATAATTAAAGTGATTTACAATTGTGAAATAAACTTATATATATGAGAAGTGAAACTAATGAATATATTTATGAATGTGAGTTGTAAATAAGCAAATGAAAAGAAGAATTTGTTTAAAAATAAAAATGAATTTAAAGTTAAATGGAAAATTTACTTTAAAATTTAAATCTGAATTTATTTACAAGTGGGAATTAAGTTAAGTAAAACAAAGTGATGTTTGTAAATGGAATATAACTTAAGTGTTATTGAATGAAATTGATATTAGTATCAAAGTAAATTAATAAAATTAAGTGATAGATATGAACTTAAGTTATGTAAATGAAATTCGATTTTGTAATTGAATTGAATGAATGAATTGAATGTTAATCAATTGAATGTGAATTCAGTTGATATGAAATAATGAATGTAAGTGAAATTCATTAAAATCAAATGTTACTGAAAGTTGAAAGTTGGAATGAAAATCATTTAATTAAACCAATTGATAAGCAAAGGAATTTGGTTGTAATTATATATACATTGGTTGATATATGGTTGTTAGTTGATTGTATATAATTCATTAAGTATTAATGAAATTGAAAGCTAAAGTAATTGAAATCCAATTGGAAGTTAAGTGAAACTTAAATAAATTTGAATAGAATTGAATTTGATTTGGAAGCGAACCAACTTGAAAATGAATTAGTGAATATAAACTAATTGAAAATGAATGTTAGTAAATCCAATGTTAATGAATCAAATATGATTAAATTGAAAACCCAATTCATTGAATATTAATGAGAATATGAATGAATATATATTGGTTATGGATGTTAGTTGGATGATAGTTGGTTGATGGTTGAATATATGTTGTTTGAATGCATTTGCTATGTGACATATATAGTTATTATGTTGCTATATGATGTATATTGATACTATTGTCTATATGCATGATTCTCATGTTGTTTGTTGAGTGATTAGTAGGTGCGGATTGCGTTTGCTTCGCATTTGGAGCTCGCTTTTGCGCTATATTAGCCGTATATGCTTGCTAATAGAAATATAAGGTACATATCTCGGATTACATACCGTACTTTTACACTTTTTCCCTGCGGGATGCCTCATTACTTGATGAGATGTATATTTGTGATATATATACTGTCATTTTTTTTTCCGGATCGAGCCGCGCAAAGGAGAATATGGCGAATTTTTCCGAAAATTTAAGGCGTTAAAAAATTTTGAGAAAATTTGGAAAATTTTGAAAACTTTAAACTTTGATTTGAAGTTGAAAGTTAAACAATAGTAATTGTTTTTGAAAAGATAACTAAGTATGATTTGGAAACTTAGTAAAGATTTGTAAGGAATTTAATTATGGATTTTGGAAAATTAATAGATTCTATAACTTTTCTTACTTGATAATTTCGAGGACGAAATTCTTTTAAGGGGGGAAGATTGTAACGACCCAGAATTTTTATTAATTGAAATATGAATATTTAATTAATTTTAAATATTAATAAGTGAATTTATAAGTCAAATAAATTTTTATTTGAATTATTGAATTTAATTGAATAATTTAATCGATAATTTAATATGTTAAATTATGGAAATAATTGAAAATTGAGTTAAATATGATTGAAAATGATTTGTAAAATTTTATTTTATCATATGGAAGTTAGAACGATATTTTAGAACTTTTAAAATCGAATTAAAAGTTAATTTGTAAAAATTGAATATTTTAATATTAAAATCGACTAGTGAAAATAGTCAATTTTTGAACAGTCTCAGAATTGAACGAAACCAGTTCCATTGGATCCGTAATAGTTAGTTATTACCGGATTTCAATTTTCATTTCAATCGGAGTTATCGTTTGATCGTGGCAGCTCGAAACGCATCGATTTATTTTTAATTTAAATTTGACGAGTGAAAATAGCCATTTTTTAAAAAGTCTCGGATTTCGACGAAACCAGTTTCATCGGATCCGTAATGTGATATTATTGTAAGGTTTCAAATTTCAAGTCAATTGGATTTACCGTTTGTCCGGTACAAATTAAAACGCCTAGAAATCGACTTAAATCGGTTTAATTCAAATTGAGCGTTTATAGCCATAACTCGCACATACTTCCGAATTAGCTTTCAAAACCTGTTCCATTGTGTCCGGAACGCGGGGTAAACCCTAGAAACGCTGGTTACGGCGCGTAAATCGGAGTTCGGAATTTCCGGATGAATAGTGTTCGAAAATTCTCTATAAATAGACCCACAACCTTCATAATTTTAAAAAAAAAAATACTAAAACCCTAATTACAAACTGCAGCCGCCACCATAGAATTAACGGCCAGGAAACGTTCTCGTTTCTCCTCGATTATCTCTTCATCCGCTCTCCGATAGACTTCGACTTCAACTAGAAACTTGTAGATCTCGTCGAGACGAATGTATCCAATGGTGGAGATCTGAAACGGAGTCATGTGGAGGCCAAAATCTGCTCGTATTTGGCTGCGGTTGCGCACGTTTTTTCCGTGCCTAGGTGGGGTCGAGTGCCACCATACTCATGGCGGTGGTAGAGGGTGCGAAGGCGAGTCGTATGGCGCCGGTATGATGGATTCTCGTCGTCGTTGGTAGTTGCAATATTTAACCCTAGATTTGGAAGTTGGGTTCGGCTATTGTCTGTAATTTGCGTGAGGGAGATGGAAGATGGAATGCACGGTCATGATGGCATTTGATGAATCTCACGGCTGTAGTTGTTTAGGGTATTAAAAATTATAAATTTATGTTATAAAATGTTATATAAATCGTGTACAATCTTTAAAAATTCATAACTTTTTCATACAAGGTCGAAAACGCGCGAAACCAGTTGCGTTGGAATCGTATGGACGAGCACTACGCGATGGAGTTGGTTTGGAGTCGTTTGGAGTTAGTGAGAATTTTGGGTAAAATTAAACGTCCGTTTAATTTTATTCGAAATAAATCGCTAAAACGGAAATAAAATCAAGGTGAGAATTTCTCACTCAATCGAATCAGTTTCGATTTTATTTTAAATAGTTAGATTTAAAATATTTGAATGCATGTTTGAATGTTGATTGATATCTATTGATTGTTAAAATAGACATTATACGCCGTTAGTAAGCGGATGTTATTTATTAAAAACATATACCGCGAATATTTCATAAACAGTGAAATTGGTATTATATATATAATATCAATATATATATATTGGCATATGTATATATTGCAGTTGTTGATTCCCCGCATTTTTTAGCGGATGAGACCCTATTACGCCGTTATTAAGCGGATAATATTTAATAAGAACATATACCGCGATAATTTCGTACTGGAGCGAAATTGGTATTGTGCTAATGTTTTTGGATGCAGGAAAACAGGTTGGAGGGATCCAACTGGATTCCTCAACAGTTTTTATTTAATTTCAGATATTTTGATATTTGATTGATTATCATATCGATATATGATATCGTTGTAGTCGTGATTGACTATTTGGTGTGTAGCATCATTGGACCCAGATTTTGGAATTTTAAAATGATTTCAAAGTGATTTTTGAAAATATACTATATTTTTGGAATTGATCCATTATAAATAAATAAACGTTATAATTTTTAATGTTATAAAAATTATGATTTTTGAGAAATATAGTTAAAGGTTGATTTTAGAAAATATGGGATTTATGATGTTATAAAATAGTTTAAACTGGGATTTTTAAATTTATTATAAAAAGTTTAAATACAGGATTTATAAAATTTAATTATTTTATAAATCAAAATGGTGAAATAATAAAGGAGATTAAAAGTCGTTTTAAAGAATAATATAAATTGATTTATATTAAGAGATTTATAAATGGATATTTATAAATTGAAATATTGACATTATAAAACGAGTTTTTATAAGTGTTTGAATGAAGTGAAAATGAATTTCATTAAAGAATGAAATTTATAGAATTTAAATGGTGAAGTTATAAGAATGAAATTTATAAAATTATAAATGGTGAAGTTATAAATAAAATTTATAAATAGTAAGATTTATAAATTTGTGAAGTTATTGAAAGAAGGATTTTGGATAAATGAATAAATCTTATAAGTTATAAGATTTATAATTTGGGAAGTTAAAAAGAACGATTTTGTAAAATAATCGTTTTATAAGCATTTGACTTATAATATGAACTTTTAGTTTATAATTGAGTTATAAACTGAAATAGGTTAATAAAAGAATTTATAAAAAGGAAGCTTTTATAAATAAATAGAAATGGAATTTATAAACGTTGTTTTATAAATTCGCAAATGACTTATTTTGATAAGTTAATTGTTGAAACCTATTAATGGAGTTATATTCACATTTTTGAATAGTGAATAATCCTTTGAATTAAAATGAATAAAAGGATGAAATTGTTAATGAAGTATATTCACGTTTTTGAATAGTGAATAAGATGTTAAAGAAATTGTTTTGAATGTGATATTTGAAATTGAATTAAAACGATCTAACGATGTTTTAAAATGTGTTGAGATTCGAAACCATAGATTTCAACATTTATTGTTGAAATAGACGTTTTCGAGAAAAAAAAAGGAGATGATGGACTATAACACTGTTGTTATAGTAAATGATTTCCGAAAGGAAATGTTTTGTATAGTATTGGGATTTATATATCTATTTTAATTTCGAATCCCTATACTAGTGATTTTGGGTTGTCGTAACGATGTTTTACGTAACATTCGTTTTGGCCCAAATAAATATGTTTAAGAGAATGATTTCCTTAAAGAATGAAATATATACTTATTTCGATTTAAGTATATTGAATATTTTCCAAGGGTGAAAATAAATAAAATTTGTGAATTACTTATTAAATAAGTATGGAATTGTTTTCCAATATGAAGTGATATTTAGAATTTATCTTTTTGAAGATAAATTGAAAATGGATAATTGAAAACGTATATCAATAGATATTGTGAAATGTAAATTCACTAAGGAATTTATAAAAGAAAATGAAATTGGTTTAAAAATAAATATTGATTTATTTTTGAAGCATTGAAATTACATATCTAGTGAAGATATTTTGGAAAATAAATAATTTGGAAAATTATTTGGAATCTGGTGATGTTGTGCATATCCATTGATAGTTCAATAACCGACTATCGATATTTCCCTTTGAATGGGTATTTGATGTGATTTGTTTGAATTTGAATGCACACTTATTTTTGAATAAGCGCTCACTATTCGGGTTAACCGGGAAAGGACCATGGGGTCGTATAACCCATTCCGAATATGTGATACGTCGTTATGAATTGCATTGAAGATCGGTGTTGAAGACCCGGTATTTGCGAGAGTGATAGGATGACCTGTCGATTTACTCTGCACCGAGTAGCTACGGTATAGAGTTCTCCATATGTGATGGTGAATCCGATCAGGATTGTGAATATCCGGATTGCAAGGACTTCTTTGTAAGTGCCTTCGGTTTTGTTCGAGCCCAGAACAGACTTGTATGGATTGTATGTCTGACATTACAAGTTGAGATATAAAGCCGATTTCTTTCAAATATATTTCTGTTGGTGGAGGAGAATTTATTCTTTTAGCTTAACACCCTTCTCTGAGACGTACGAGCTCAGAGGTTATATAGTTGAAGTTATCAGCGATATATTCCCAATTTGGTAATGTGATATGCTGAGTGTTGCTGAAATGATCATTGTGTTGATTATTGTGATAGGATCGTTTATTTGATCGTCTATCTTAGTGATCATTGTGTTGATCATTTGTTGACCCAAAGCATGGCTTTTGTATAAAGTATGTTTTTGTGGACGTGACTTCGTCGAACCTCACACCCCGGAAATGGTCAAAACAGGAAAGATGCGGCAAGGTTATGAGGGGTAGCACCCTTTAGGGTATGTACATTTCCTTCTGGATAGAGGTGGTATCATGGTATGGAGCCCAGATATTTAACCTATGTGGTTACTGCGAATTTATTACTTTGTGGTTGTTGGTTTTCGAGATCCCGTGAGAAAGGTCGTTTACGATCGGGGAATGGCGTGCTCGTGTCAGTAGTTACCCGGTTAGGGGTAACCCGGCCTTGTGTTGGCAGAGTTCCGGTTTGGTTCTCGGGGATGTCTTTCCAGAGGCATTCTCATGTGGCAATGGGAAGTTCCTTGGCCTGACCATTCGTTGGAAATCCAAAGAAACAATACGAGACTTGTACGGTTTTAGTTGTATAACCTGCTATGGAATGTGGCGGTAACCTGCTATTGAACATAGTTAGCTATAGTAGGCATACGATAATGGTCGTATGTTGGCTAAGATTTATATTCTACTTTCGAAACGAATTTTTCCTACACTATACAGTAATAATAATATCAAATGTTATTTTAAATGCGTATCAAGCATCTTTGACTATCATAAGGAGAAATCTCCTCCGATTCTGCGTTTGCATTGTGTGTGTGTGTGGGAGGCCTTATGGTAGTCTCATTTTTAAAAGCATTGCGAATTTAAATAAAAATATTCCTCTATTTTGATTTTTAAAGATAAATAAACTGTTTTGAGTTCTCACACCAGTCACATGACTGACTTGGAGTTTATTGTTTTCCTTCCTAAACTCTGGGTGCCCACCAATTTCCACACGGGCAGTCAAGAGTTAGGTATATCAGGATATTCTGGATATTCTGGAGTTGCTGGAGGCAAGCTGGATGGCATGGCGTATTACTAGTTATATAGTATTTCTTTTTCCGCTGCACTGTTTGATGTTGTTGTTGTTGTACACTCTGATGATGATATGATGTAATGAAATGTAATGGATAAAATGTAATAACTGATATAGTTCTTTGTTTAAAGATTATTCATTTATTATTATATGTTGTTCCGCTGCGAATTGTGAGATTCTGATGTTATTCTGTTGTTTTCTTTTCTATTCTAATTTCTCCATTTTCTATTCTCTCTAATTTCTATTTAAAAATTTTCTATCTTCTATTCCCTCCATCTTCTACCTTTTTCTTCTCTTCTCTTCTCTTCTTCTAACTTGTTCTCTCTTTCTCTTTCCTTAAATTCTTTTTAAAAACCCTCAGTGTTCGGTTTTCCGTCGTTCGATTCCTCGGCAGTCGATAAAGTGAGTGTCGATGTCGAATTTTCGGAAGACGAAAAATCGGGTCCTGACAGTATTTACCTTACAGGAAACGTCGCCACCACCTACTTCATTCTGGAATCTCCACCGCGTACACGGTTAGTCAAAGTGGTTTTCGGTATCGACAGAGAGTATGTCCATATCCGATCCCGGTCTCTTTGCCAACCCATCGTTATTATAACACCGCGGTCATTTAAAAATAGCTCATACTTTAAAACCGGAATAAACATTTCCATTTTAAAATTATGAATACGATATCATTTTAAAACCCAAAACAATATGATATCCTTTATCCCAAATATAAACCTTTTCAAAAATCCAAATGCTTTAAAATTTATAACGTCTGAAAGCCAAATATCCTTTCAAAGCATAATATTTCGAAATTCATAATTTAAAACCATAACTTTTAAAACTTGAATGGTTTGGATATTCAACGGTATATGAATTAAAAGGTTTAACTTAAATGTTACTTTGTAAAGAAAATAGTTCTCATGGTTTTACAAATACATTTCTTTATTAAAGTCTAAACCAAAATTTATATTATCTCTCTCAAGTTCCAAAACCACTTCACTTTATTTATATATACGTATATCCATTTTGAGTATCAATATTTCAAACTAAAGTTGGATTTTATTCTTTCAACAAATCAATTGTTCTATTAATTAGTCTTGAATATTCATATAAAATCCATAAATAATAAGACTTCAATTTCTAGTAATAAAATATATATATTTTTCCCAATTCAAATTATACTAGAATATTCATTTCAATTTATTTTGGGAAAAATCCAATTATAAATATCATATCTTAAAATTTCCATCGTAACATTTAAACATATGATATAAATTATTAAACTCCATTTTCTTAATTTTCTTCCATTTTTAATAAAGATTTTTATACACCTTTTAATTTCAAAATTTTCAACTTCATATGTATATATATATGGAAGAAAAATATTTATACAATATAAAATTTAAGATTATTATAAACCGTATTCCATCCAAACCATAGAAATCACATTTAAATAGTTATATATATACCGCGGTGCCTGTATATAATTTTCTATCCTATGGTCAAGTGATACGGATATTTATCATTTCAATCCGCAATTTAAAAGATATAAAATTTTGCGGTTGTATATCATTTCAAACCACAATCCCGAATGAAATGAAATATGCATGATAATTCCTAATTTTATGATATTCAATAAACAACCATCAACATCATCCATCATCCAATCAAAATCATCAAGCAATATCAATCAATAACAATTTATATTTGATAATAGATAACTGGCAATTTTATTCAGATTAAATTTAACAACTATTAATCTAATAGTTTATATTCAGTAATAATCTATATAAATGTTAACTAGCAGTTTATAGGCAAACAAATAAATTCTAACTATCAATTAATACGCAATAAATAAATTAAATTAACAGTTAAACTTAATAAATGCAATTCAACAAATATGAGTGAAATAAACATGCCAAATACTCATAAATAAATTGCTATTCATTTTTAAAATTAATTTAACAAACATAAAAGCTTCTAGTAGTTGTGAGTGGGTTTTAAACACTCACCTTTTGAATTTAAATCGAATTTAAATTCGATTTAAACCCAAAAATTCGCCCGTCTCGGAATTCGTTCAAACTAGCGTCAAAACGTCAGAAATTCCGATACGATCCCAGCAAAACAAACCGCGCGTGAATCCGAGCTCCTATGCAAAAGTTATGGAAATTTGAAAAATGGAAAAATTCTGGTCCTGTGTCGACTTCGGGTTCGACTTCGGTGCGCCGCCTCAATTCCCCGGTGCTTGCTTGGAGTTTTCGCCAAAACGACCCGGAGCGACCCGAGTCATTTTCTTCCTGACCCGAAGTTGCTCTAGGGTTTTCTCCCCTGAAACCCGAAGCGCGACCAGAAGCTGCTGCAGATCCGAAATTTTTTTTTTTTAAATTTGAAATTGTTTTTTTTTTTAACTGACTGGATCTAGGGTTAGCACCCATTGAAGAAGAAGAGGAGCTTGAAGAAAGTATACGCTCAGATGAAAAGAAATTAGGTGGAGGCTAGGGCTTGTAGCTAGGTTTATATAGAGGGGTTAGAGATAGAGTAGATAGACCGTAGAATGAACGTGCGGAACAAACTATGACCCAAAAAGCCCGCTATGCCTCCGGAACCGAATTTCGTAAATCTATATATCCAAATAGGTAATTTAAAATATTCTGAACGCGATGGAAGAAGTTTCACGTCCAAATTTGATCGTATGAAGAAGTTATGCTGAAAACAAAATTTCCAAATTGATTTCAAATTGATTTTATTAAAATTGATTTCAAGGCGTTTCACGCCCATACGATCAAACGACAAGTCCGATCGATACGAAACTTGAAACCCTCTAATAATTCACCGATACGGATCCGATGAAACTGGTTCGTCGAAATCCGAGTCCGTGGCCAAAATGGCTATTTTTAATATTCATTAAATAAATTATAAAAATCCAAATTTTATATTAAATTCTAAAATTAGCCAAATTTTATTTCTTATATGATTCGTAATCAATTGAAAAGATTTAACAGGTTTGGCTGTGAATTAAAAGTTGACAGTATATTAATTGCAATGTTAATTTCTACACTTTCTTATATTTAAGAATTTTATAAATTATATTCTCAAAACCCATACTTTAGATTTTTAAATCTTTATATTCTCAACTTTCACCTAAAATAAAGATGTCATAAACATTAGTTCCTGATTCACATCATTATTCTTTAAGTCTAATTTAAATCTCACTAACGTAGTATTTAACGTTAGAATCCATTTTATTATGCATAATTCCAAATTTTACTGACCCAAATTTTCTTCTTTTCATTCCATATCAATTGTCAATCCTATAAGAAAAATTAACATTAGGTTCATACTTATTACAAATAACTCCAATTTCTTCCAAATAATAATTACATAACTATTAAATAATAAATCCATTTAATTGCAATAAATTCAATTGATTGCAATTAATTTCCAAATAAATTTGGATATTTATTTGGTTATACAAAAAAAATCCGTTATCACTTACCTAACAAAGTTATTATTACTTAAGATCTCATTGCATCCACATTTTCACATTTTCATTTCCTGGTTTCTTTACTTCATTCTACGTAAATTATTATAAATGGAATTTTCTTGGTTACATCTTATTTGCATTTAACAATACTCATTCACCAATTCATTTCCCTTTAACTGCGGTAAATTGGCGGATAAATTGAATTTGATTCCCAAAATTTAAATTAACAAGCAACAAGAATAGGTAACACACAATAGTCGTTACGCTAAATTCTAGTCACCTAAATAAGCTTTTATTACTTTACAAAATGGAATAACTTTTAAACTCATAAATGTAATACCAAAACCGTTATAAATCCAATAATTTCCAAGTTGTAGTTTGTACACATTTTACACAACTATTATGATTTCTCACAGAACGTTGAATTTATTAAATGGCCATTTATTATAATTTAATTCCCTTAATTGAATCAAATGCTTATAATTTTTACATTCTTACCATTCCTTCCCATTATAAATTTATTAACGGATTTACAAATCTCTATCTTCCAAATATTAAATAACCAAACTGATTACAACCACTGTTCTTATCAAATTTTCATAAATTTGTTCAAATCTATACTCTTTTTCCATATAAATAAATTTTATGTTACTACTAGATTTTTTTATCCACTACAGCCATTAAATTTTTACTATCTACACTTATTACATCTTTGTATTAATGAATCCCATTCAAGTTAATATTTATATTAATATTCACAAATTCAACATTTATATGTTTCTTAAAATTAAATTTCAACCAAATGTGCCAATTTACATTTCATTTCCATTCAATATATATTCATTTTATTCCGTTCATTCGGGTACTGCATTGAAATATTTTTATTCTCTAATACTAACGTTATTATCATTAAATTATGATTGGATTCCAAGTTTTTATTCAATACCTTGAACAATAACATACATATTAACCAAATCCTTCTTCTACTTAATTCAAATTGGATTATGTTCCAATTCCTATAACCTAGGTCTTGAGTCACCATTGACATAATTAAATTTATCGTTTATTTCAATCTTCATTTATAATTTAAAGTTCTACTAAACTAAATTACAAAACTTATGAACTTTAACAAATTTAATCCACCAATTAAATCTTTCTGATGTTTATATATTGCAATTAAATTCAGTTATTATTTCATTAATACTATTTTAATCAACTAATTATGACTTATAACCACAAACACAAATTTTCGTTATTTTAATCTATGTCATATAAACATTTTAAATTATTTACTTTTAATTACAGTTACTAGCTAACCCCTACATTTACTCCATTAAAAATCCTAAGACTTCTATTTCAATTTAAATTAGATTAGAAAACATATCAAATTGATTCATTTAATATCATTGAATTTAACGGGTCGTTACACTCTCCCCCACTCAAAACTTTTCGTCCCCGAAAAGGAAAAAGAAGGGAGAAGGAAGAATAAACAGTACATCTTATTTCAAATATTATTTATAAACAATAATTCACTAAATTTATTTTCTTAAATAAAATATACCTGTTTATAATCATTATATTCTTTTATACTTAGGTTATTAAAGCTGGAAAACATTTTCACAAAATTCTAAGTCCAAAATTTACGGAAAATTTTGGCAGAGTCTCCTTTGTACGGTGAGGCTCGGGAGAAAATATAATATCAAAATATACAAATATATTACATATATTATCAAAATATTATATCCCAATACGGGAAAATAGCGCTTTAAACGTAATCCGAAAACGTACCTATTTGTCGGGCAATATACGCTTATTATTTTGGAACCAAAAGCAGTAGCAGTTGCTTCCATCACCTGTATTCACTTATATAATCTAAAAGGTTAAATATTTATTTTAAAGTGAACTATTCAAGTGGATTCAATCATTAATCAACCAAACAATTCAACAACCATCAACCTTACAAACAACATACATACACAAACAAAGCAACCATTTAATCCATCAAACAAATAGTTGTTTGGGTTCAAACTTGAAATTTGTATGAAATGAAATTAACTATCAAGTGCATCATTTACTCAACAGTCTTAGATGGAACAAAGATAGATTATTTATTCATCTAACCACTTCAAATTTCTTACCCAACAACATAAATCAAACAACACAATTCAAACCAACACCCAAATTAACTTATTATACATTTATTTCATGCTTCAGTGGGTTGATTTTCTTTCTTTCATTCATGGAGGGATTTCTTCGTTTCTTACAATTTTATTTTCCATTTATTACAAAATTCATTATATTTGTATTCCAATTTATTGACTAAAGTATATATCATCTATTTATACTACTTACCTTTACTTATATAGTAAAATTTCCAATTTATCTTAAGCTTATACAATTAATTCTCATTAACAATAGCAAATTAATAGAATACCTTTTACCTCAAGCTTCACTTGTAAGATTTTCCTTTACATTTTCTTACTAACATTGCAACTTTTATTATATGGTAAGTTATGTATGTTTTAAGAATGTAAGTGAAAATTTACAAGTTTCTTCTCAATTCCATTTTATTAATTTTAAACTAGTAGCTTTCATACCGTACTGAAGTTTATAACCCTCCACATCAATCCTTATTTAATAAAGAATTTCATTTTATCTACTTAAGTTCATATCACCTATTTATATTACTTATCTTTAACTTGAGATTTCAATTATAACTTAAGTTTATACCAATAATTTCTCATTTATAACAACGATTTATTGAATACTTCACTATTTCCAAAATTTCTACTTATATAATATTCTAATCCAATTTCTTAATTAACATTTCAACTTTTATATTTGGTAAGTTATTTATGTCAAAGAAAAATGCAATTAAACTTATACAAGCTTTATCTCATCTTTTAATTAAATTTAATGTTAATCAATATTACTCTTTGTAACAAATTTCAAATTTGTCTTTATAACTTTTCATTAATTCTCTTACCTACATTAGAGGTTTCAATTAATTACTTACCTTTTATTTCACTAAAATAATTTAAAACAATTAATTAATGGAAATTTAAGAATTAAATACCGGGTCAAACCTCAAAATTACTTTAAAAATAATAGATAATTAATTTCTTACAACTTTTATATCTCTAATTATCCTTTAAAACAATTAAAATTTTAAATAATTTCAAAACAAATCTGCAGTAGAATTTACTACAGTGGCCTTTCCCCTTCGAAACTCGAAAATGAAAGTCGATGATGTTGCCGCCATCACCGGAATTATTTTCCAGCGACAGAGTGGAAAGTACAAACTTATTTTCTTCAAAATCCTCTTAAACCAATTCTTTCGAATTATACTAAATATTTATATAAGAAAATATTTATAAACCAAATCATTATATTTCATAAATCCTTTGAAAGCAGATTTTCAAAATCCCGGACTTAAGTTCTAAAATCTCCAATTTGATTTATTATAATTTCAACTTAGCTTCAATTGTTATAAATATTTTTATTTCCTAACACCCAATCTATAGCAACCAAATATATATATATATATATCTTTATAAAAATATTTTTATATATAGAAAATATAATAGGCAAAATTATTTCATTCACCTATATTAAAAACAAATATTATGTCGGTCTGTCCTATTAAGTGTTTAGAAATTCCTATTGATGTCATAGCGTCCCATGCATCAACCAGAATTTATAAATACAAAGCGGAACAGATTAACACGATATCAAAATCTTTTTATAACACTAACAAGTACGCTCTCTCATATATATACGCTCAGTGACTCCCATAGGGTATTACTACCCTATTAACAAAGAGTCAAACCCCACAAAGCCAAGGTTTATCGCTAAACCAAAGCTCTGATACCAACTTGTAACATCCCGCCTTTTCGCACACTTTAAACCGACACACGTGCCAATTCAAAGCATACGCAAGGGCGGATTGTTATGGGGTAAATAAGAAAACAGAGAAGAAATAAAAACAAAACAGAATCTCACAGCGGAAGGATAAAATATAATAATCAATATACAGTTCATGATAACTGTTTACAAAATATTTATTTTACTTATACAATGAATATCAGAGTTACACATACCAATACAATCAATGCAGCGGGAATTTAGAGTGTGGTGCAATACTATAGATAATAATAATACGACTCCTTCGTCTTCGTCCTTCAAAGCTAAAGTCTTCGATCCTGAAACGCTCGGACTGACCCGAGCGAATTTGAAAAGACAAAAACACTCGAGTCAGACTAAAAGATCTTATGTGAGTTAAATTAACAGAAATAAATATGAGTACAGTAACTCAAGAGATGTTCAGGATTTACATCTCCTAAGGATCCGTTAAACTATTTACTATGTAGTATATTGCGCTATTATAATAGTGTCTATTTATAAAATAAACTTACTTTTAAATAGCGTTAAGGGGTTACCCATATAGCCCTTAACACAAATAATGCCAATAGTCTATACAGTACCGTAATACCTCCTGATCGGGAAGCTACCGAGGATACTCCATAGGTACGACACAAATAGAAACTCGTAGTAAAGGCTCGGTATGGTAGGTGACACGGCACAACTAGGCAATGCCAGGGTAGATATACCAATTGCTATCCAGGCTGGTGGAAATGCGTAGCCGCAGTTACCGCCCACCTCGGACTAACTCCCCAAAATCAAAATATAGAAGTGGCCACTGAATCAATCCAAAATCAAAGTATAATATCGAAGAGGAGGGTCCGATCAGAGGAATGACCTCATTGGCCTGAGAATCGCTCCTGTTATAGCCACCTTATGCCAACTCACGGGAGTCGGGTCCACGTATTTACCTTACAGGAAACGTCGCCACCACCTACTTCATTCTGGAATCTCCACCGCGTACACGGTTAGTCAAAGTGGTTTTCAGTATCGACAGAGAGTATGTCCATATCCGATCCCGGTCTCTTTGCCAACCCATCGTTATTATAACACCGCGGTCATCGAAAAATAGCTCATACTTTAAAACCAGAATAAACATTTCCATTTTAAAATTATGAATACGATATCATTTTAAAACCCAAAACAATATGATATCCTTTATCCAAATATAAACCTTTTCAAAAATCCAAATGCTTTAAAATTTATAACGTCTGAAAGCCAAATATCCTTTCAAAGCATAATATTTCGAAATTCATAATTTAAAACCATAACTTTTAAAACTTGAATGGTTTGGATATTCAACGGTATATGAATTAAAAGGTTTAACTTAAATGTTACTTTGTAAAGAAAATAGTTCTCATGGTTTTACAAATACATTTCTTTATTAAAGTCTAAACCAAAATTTATATTATCTCTCTCAAGTTCCAAAACCACTTCACTTTATTTATATATACGTATATCCATTTTGAGTATCAATATTTCAAACTAAAGTTGGATTTTATTCTTTCAACAAATCAATTGTTCTATTAATTAGTCTTGAATATTCATATAAAATCCATAAATAATAAGACTTCAATTTCTAGTAATAAAATATATATATTTTTCCCAATTCAAATTATACTAGAATATTCATTTCAATTTATTTTGGGAAAAATCCAATTATAAATATCATATCTTAAAATTTCCATCTTAACATTTAAACATATGATATAAATTATTAAACTCCATTTTCTTAATTTTCTTCCATTTTTAATAAAGATTTTTATACACCTTTTAATTTCAAAATTTTCAACTTCATATGTATATATATATGGAAGAAAAATATTTATACAATATAAAATTTAAGATTATTATAAACCGTATTCCATCCAAACCATAGAAATCACATTTAAATAGTTATATATATACCGCGGTGCCTGTATATAATTTTCTATCCTATGGTCAAGTGATACGGATATTTATCATTTCAATCCGCAATTTAAAAGATATAAAATTTTGCGGTTGTATATCATTTCAAACCACAATCCCGAATGAAATGAAATATGCAAGATAATTCGCAATTTTACGATATTCAATAAACATCCATCAACATCATCCATCATCCAATCAAAATCATCAAGCAATATCAATCAATAACAATTTATATTTGATAATAGATAACTGGCAATTTTATTCAGATTAAATTTAACAACTATTAATCTAATAGTTTATATTCAGTAATAATCTATATAACTGTTAACTAGCAGTTTATAGGCAAACAAATAAATTCTAACTGTCAATTAATACGCAATAAATAAATTAAATTAACAGTTAAACTTAATAAATGCAATTCAACAAATATGAGTGAAATAAACATGCCAAATACTCATAAATAAATTGCTATTAATTTTTAAAATTAATTTAACAAACATAAAAGCTTCTAGTAGTTGTGAGTGGGTTTTAAACACTCACCTTTTGAATTTAAATCGAATTTAAATTCGATTTAAACCCAAAAATTCGCCCGTCTTGGAATTCGTTCAAACCAGCGTCAAAACGTCAGAAATTCCGATACGATCCCAGCAAAACAAACCGCGCGTGAATCCGAGCTCGTATGCAAAAGTTATGGAAAAATGGAAAAATTCTGGCCCTGTGTCGACTTCGGGTTCGACTTCGGTGCGCCGCCTCAATTCCCCGGTGCTTGCTTGGAGTTTTCGCCAAAACGACCCGGAGCGACCCGAGTCATTTTCTTCCTGACCCGAAGTTACTCTAGGGTTTTCTCCCCTGAAGCCCGAAGCGCGACCAGAAGCTGCTGCAGATCCGAATTATTTTTTTTTTTTTAAATTTGAATTTTTTTTTTAACTGACTGGATCTAGGGTTAGCACCCATTGAAGAAGAGGAGGAGCTTGAAGAAAGTATACGCTCAGATGAAAAGAAATTAGGTGGAGGCTAGGGCTTGTAGCTAGGTTTATATAGAGGGGTTAGAGATAGAGTAGATAGACCGTAGGATGAACGTGCGGAACAAACTATGGCCCAAAAAGCCCGCTATGCCTCCGGAACCGAATTTCGTAAATCTATATATCCAAATAGGTAATTTAAAATATTCTGAACGCGATGGAAGAAGTTTCACGTCCAAATTTGATCGTATGAAGAAGTTATCCTGAAAACAAAATTTCCAAATTGATTTCAAATTGATTTTATTAAAATTGATTTCAAGGCGTTTCACGCCCGTACGATCAAACGACAAGTCCGATCGATACGAAACTTGAAACCCTCTAATAATTCACCGATACGGATCCGATGAAACTGGTTTCGTCGAAATCCGAGTCCGTGGCCAAAATGGCTATTTTTAATATTCATTAAATAAATTATAAAAATCCAAATTTTATATTAAATTCTAAAATTAGCCAAATTTTATTTCTTATATGATTCGTAATCAATTGAAAAGATTTAACAGGTTTAGCTGTGAATTAAAAGTTGACAGTATATTAATTGCAATGTTAATTTCTACACTTTCTTATATTTAAGAATTTTATAAATTATATTCTCAAAACCCATACTTTAGATTTTTAAATCTTTATATTCTCAACTTTCACCTAAAATAAAGATGCCATAAACATTAGTTCCTGATTCACATCATTATTCTTTAAGTCTAATTTAAATCTCAATAACGTAGTATTTAACGTTAGAATCCATTTTATTATGCATAATTCCAAATTTTACCGACCCAAATTTTCTTCTTTTCATTCCATATCAATTGTCAATCCTATAAGAAAAATTAACATTAGGTTCATACTTATTACAAATAACTCCAATTTCTTCCAAATAATAATTACATAACTATTAAATAATAAATCCATTTAATTGCAATAAATTCAATTGATTGCAATTAATTTCCAAATAAATTTGGATCTTTATTTGGTTATACAAAAAAAATCCGTTATCACTTACCTAACAAAGTTATTATTACTTAAGATCTCATTGCATCCACATTTTCACATTTTCATTTCCTGGTTTCTTTACTTCATTCTACGTAAATTATTATAAATGGGATTTTCTTGGTTACATCTTATTTGCATTTAACATTACTCATTCACCAATTCATTTCCCTTTAACTACGGTAAATTGGTGGATAAATTGAATTTGATTCCCAAAAATTAAATTAACAAGCAACAAGAATAGGTAACACACAATAGTCGTTACGCTAAATTCTAGTCACCTAAATAAGCTTTTATTACTTTACAAAATGGAATAACTTTTAAACTCATAAATGTAATACCAAAACCGTTATAAATCCAATAATTTCCAAGTTGTAGTTTGTACACATTTTACACAACTATTATGATTTCTCACAGAACGTTGAATTTATTAAATGGCCATTTATTATAATTTAATTCGCTTAATTGAATCAAATGCTTATAATTTTTACATTCTTACCATTCCTTCCCATTATAAATTTATTAACGGATTTACAAATCTCTATCTTCCAAATATTAAATAACCAAACTGATTACAACCACTGTTCTTATCAAATTTTCATAAATTTGTTCAAATCTATACTCTTTTTCCATATAAATAAATTTTATGTTACTACTAGGTTTTTTTATCCACTACAGCCATTAAATTTTTACTATCTACACTTATTACATCTTTGTATTAATGAATCCCATTCAAGTTAATATTTATATTAATATTCACAAATTCAACATTTATATGTTTCTTAAAATTAACTTTCAACCAAATGTGCCAATTTACATTTCATTTCCATTCAATATATATTCATTTTATTCCGTTCATTCGGGTATTGCATTGAAATATTTTTATTCTCTAATACTAACGTTATTATCATTAAATTATGATTGGATTCCAAGTTTTTATTCAATACCTTGAACAATAACATACATATTAACCAAATCCTTCTTCTACTTAATTCAAATTGGATTATGTTCCAATTCCTATAACCTAGGTCTTGAGTCACCATTGACATAATTAAATTTATCGTTTATTTCAATCTTCATTTATAATTTAAAGTTCTACTAAACTAAATTACAAAACTTATGAACTTTAACAAATTTAATCCACCAATTAAATCTTTCTGATGTTTATATATTGCAATTAAATTCAGTCATTATTTCATTAATACTATTTTAATCAACTAATTATGACTTATAACCACAAACATAAATTTTCGTTATTTCAATCTATGTCATATAAACATTTTAAATTATTTACTTTTAATTACAGTTACTAGCTAACCCCTACATTTACTCCATTAAAAATCCTAAGACTTCTATTTCAATTTAAATTAGATTAGAAAACATATCAAATTGATTCATTTAATATCATTGAATTTAACGGGTCGTTACGCGACAAATAGGTACGTTTTCGATTTCGGTTTATAGCATTATTATGTTATTTTTCCCGTGTTGGGATATATTATTTTGGAAAATATATGTTGTATATTGTTTTATTTGATATTATATTTTCTCCCGAGCCTCTCCGTACAAAGGAGACTCTACCGAAATTTTCCGCAAATTTTGGACTTAGAAAAAAAAATTGAAAATGATTTCCAAACTTTACTAATTTGAGTATAAAGGGATTTAATAGTTATAAACTGATATTTTATTTAAATTATGTAAATTTATTTGTGTATAAATCTAATATTTTAAGTAACATATATTGATTTCTTGATTCTTCTTTTCCCTCCGTTTTCCTTTTCGACGACGAAAAGTTTTGAGTGGGGGAGAGTGTAATGACCCGTAAAATTGGGTAATTAAATTTCTTAATTTAAGAAGATTTTGGTAGCTTAATGTTGAAGGAAATAAAAATTTAGTGAACTATTAATGGAAATAATAACTTGGATAAGATTGGTAAGTTAATTTTTAATAACTTAAGTCTAACAGTATAAATGTAAGTTAATTGTTAATAACTTGGATGTAATTCCAATAAGTGAAACAATGTAAATGTTAATTATGTTCTTATTGTAATAAAAGAACGTTGCCAAGATGAGGTGATTAATTTGACTTAAATCTTAATTAATGTGTGCATTACTTTATAATAGGATATAAAAGTAAATTAATAATTTAAAACGTTGGCTTACTAATAAAATAATGTATAAGAAATGGAAATGGAATAAATTAGTGTATGAACTAATGATTGCACTTGTTGTAAGCTAATAAGTAAATTGAAACATAACAGTGCAAATTTAGGTAAATACATTAATAGTTTGAATGAAATGACAATTAATGAATTTATTAAAATTGTAAAGTTATAATATAATAGATGGTAATTGGTTGGGCAGAATGAACATACAAGTATTATAAAAGGTAAAATAGTGACAAATGGTTGTTACCAGTTAATTCACCGATTACAAATAAAGATAATTAAATGTACTTTAATGATAACTAATATAATAATGGAAAGTGTGAATGTAAATTAAAAAAGAAACGTAATATTTATTTATATGGTAGTAATTGGTGTAATAGAAAGCATGAGACCAAGTAAATAAATTTATTAAGCATATTAATTGTAATTAATGAATCAAAGAAATAGTATTGGTCGTAAGTTACTATTTAATTGTCCTATTAATTTGTTGTAACAGTTATATTTGGGAATGAGATTTTATTTTAAGTAAATAAAGGTAAGTGTTGTATGAATATCTGAATTAATATATGATTTATGGTAATAGAATGAATCCATATGATGTAAGTAATTTTAATAAATAGTTGAAATAATAAGCCTAAGTGAAATTTTAAGGCTATGGTAACAATCATCATAAATTACCAGAATGTATCTAGTCTACCAAATTAATTGTAAAATAATTACATTTAAATGAAAATAAATGTCTCATTTATGAGCGTAAGAACTGTAATTGTAAAGGGCAAATGTACTGAAATTAATATTTTATTCATAAGATAATATAAAGGAATGAAACAAAATTGAATGAATTAGTTGAGGTTCTAATTATAATAAATGTATATATTTGTCAACTTCAATATATTTGGAAATAATAGTTAATACAAAGGGAATTTGCAAATTTGAATATATTAATGGAATGAAATGTAAGGCAGGTGTTAACTGCATTACAAAGTAATAATAGACTCAATTAAAGGGTTGGAATTGAATCTAATCAGTTTAATTGGAATATATTAAAATTAATTGGATTCAATTAATAATAAAGGGATTATTTTAAGTAAACGAAATAAATACTATAATTGGTGAATTAATTTACTTTAAATTGATATGAGAATTGGTTTTAAAGGATTATAAATTACTAAAGCAATACTAGATGATAAAAATTATGAATAATAGAATTTGAATTTAAATAGTGATTTAATTTATTTAATATTAATTTATATAATTTAACAAGAAAAAAAAGTAATTTTTCCTACTGACTCGGATTTGGACGAAACCAGTTTCATCGGATCCGTAACGGTGAATTATTGTTGGATTTCAAGTTTCGTAGCGATCGGGCTTGTCGTTTGATCGTACGGGCTTGAAATGCCTTGAAATAAATTAAATTGAAATCAATTTGAAAAAAATATTGATTTTAGCATAACTTCTTCATATGATGGAATTTGGACTTGAAACTTTTTCCATTGCATTTAAAATATTTATAATATCTATTTTGATATATGGGTTGACCTAATTTTGTTCCGGAGTCAGAACGGGGTTTTCGGGCCACTTTATCGTTTAACGCGTATATCCAATCGTATCCATCTATTCTTTTTCAACTTCATCTATAAATACCTGGTTATAAACCCTAGCCTACTTCTATTTCTCATTTTTCCATACGTATAATTCAAATATCTCTCCTCCTCAATGGCAGACAAACACCAAATTCCGACTACGATTCAAAATCAAAGCCCAATTTCAAACTCCTCAAAAAAATTCAGAAAAATTATATATCGAAGCTCTCGATGTAAGCATCTCAGATCTGCAGTTCGTTTTTGGTTTTGAATCATCGATTTTCCAGAAATCGCAAATCAATTTTCGACCGTTCATCGCTCGACAATGAACTTCGTCTGATCGGGAAATTCTTTCTAGGTTTTGAAGAGAGGACCAAGGGGACTTCATCCATGCAGCTTATTTGGCGATTCAATGGTCAGATTTTTCGCAAAATTCGCCTGGGGTTACATTTTTAAACGGCGGTGGAGGTGATTCCAGCAACCGGAGGGGGCGCGTGTGGCCGTGGTTGGGGCGGCCTCGGTCATGGAGCTCATTGGCGGCGTGGATCCGGGTGTTGACGTTCGAGGTGGCGCTGGACGTTGGTCAAAGGGGCTTTGTGCGTGCGTGCTGTTCATTCTGGTTTGTGCGCGATGTTACTGGGTGATGAGGACGTGCTGACGTGGCGAGGGGGTAAATGTGTTCTTTTTATTTATTTTTAAAATTGATATTCAAACACAATTTTCGCTATATCTTTCATATACTAGCACCAATTCACGCGCGGTTTTTTCGTTGGGATCGTATTGAAATTCCAAACATTTTAGCGCTGGTTGGGACGAATTCTAAGACTGTCAAATTTTTGGGTTTAAATTGAATTTAAATTCAAAAGGTGAGTGTTTTAACCCACTCACAACTTCGAAAATTTCTTATGTTTGTTAAATTTATTTAGGGTGTGATTAGAAATTTATTTATGACTGTTTGGCGTATTATTAATCATCATCCCAGTTAAATTGAATATAATTGAATTAAGTTGTTATTTAATTTATTTATTTCATATAAACTACCAGTTAAATTTTAATTTTATTTATTATTGAATATAAACTACTAGTTGATACATGTTGTTTATTATCCGTTATATATTGATGCTATTGATTGAACTGGATGATGATTGTGATTAATGGTTGATGTTTGATATTGGATGAATGGATTTGTATTTTATATCATTATAAACTGCAAATTGTTATGCACTTTATTTCATTCGGGATTGCGGTTTGAAATGATATATAACTGTAATTTTATTTTAAATTACGGATTGAAATGATAAATATCCGTATCACTTGACCATAGGATAGAAAATTATATACAGGCACCGCGGTCTGTATATAAAAATATTTTGAAGTGGTTTTCTATGGTTTGGAAAGAGTATGCGGTTTAATAAATATTAATTTTTGATATTATATAAATATTAATTAATTATATATATATATAGTTAAATTCTTGGATTTAAGCTACGTATAAGTTTGTTTAATAAAAATAAGTTCAATAATGGAATTTGATTGTTTTATATCATATGGTTAAGTACCTGTTTAAGATATGGTATATACAGAGTTTTTAATGACTTAAATAAAAATTAAGTTGGAAAATAAATATGAAATTTGTTTGAATTGAATTATTTAAGATTTATACTCGAAAATTTGATTTGAAATTTAAAATAAATTGAGATTTTAAAGGGTATGATTCTTATAACTTGATTTGGTTTAGAGTGATTTAAATAAATATAAAGTTGATTTAAATGGATATATCAAGTTAATAAAATTTAAAGAATATCCAATTGCTTGAAGTTAAAGGTTTTACTTAAATGATAATGGGTTTAGTAAGTAAACATTCCCAATCTAAATAATGGTAATTGAAATTGATATTTGTGGAATTATCAAAGAATTAGTTTTGAAATGGTGGAATATTTAAAGCTTTGAAATATATGGAAATTTGAAATGGTTTATTTGAAGGTTTCAAATCGGAATTTGGAATTTATTTGTGAAATTGAAGAAGCTATTTTACTATATAAAGTAATTTAATATTTAAACCATTTAAGCATTTAAAGTTATGTTTCAAAGCTATGGGTTTCAAGGAATAAAGAGTTGAATTGCTATGATTTTTGGAAAAAAGATATATTTTGAAATTAAAATGATATCATATTGATTTGAGTTTTAAAATGGAAATGATATCGTATTTATATGGTTTTGAAATGGATACTATATTTTAGTTTTGAAGTATAAATTATTTTGAAATGACTGTGGTGTTATAATAAGGTTTGGTTGTTAAAGAGACCGGGATCGGAAGTTGTCAAACTCTCTGCCAACTCCGAAAACCACATTAACAACCATGTACGTGGTGGAGATTGCAGAATGAAGTAGGATGGTGGCGGAATTTCCTTTGAGGTAATTACGTGGAACCGACTCCCGTGAGTTGGTATAAGGTGGCTAAAACAGGGGCGATCGACGGGCTAAGAAGTAGCACCTTTTATCGGACACATCCCTTCGATATTATACTTTGACCTTTGGATTTATTCGTTGGCCACTTTTGATTTCTTTGATTTAGGGGTGTGGCTTGAGGTCGGTGGTAGCTGCGGCTATGCGTTACCACCGGCCCGGAAGCGTAATTGGTGTATCTACGCTGGCATTGCCTAGTTGTGCCGTGTCACCTACCCTAGCGCGCCTTATACGATTTTGTTTTGTACCGTACCAATGGAGTGCCCTCTGACGATGCCCAATACGGGGGGATTACGGTACTGTATAGACAATAGGAATATAAAAGTGTGTGAAGGGCTATATGGGTAACCTCTTAACGCTATTTTCGGTATATTATACTTTACTTTAGACACTATTATAATAGCGTACATTACTACATAGTAAATAGTTTAATGGGTCCTTCGGAGATGTGAATCCCGAGCATCTCTTAAGTTAATGCACTCATGTTAGACACTGGATAGGAGATGTCAAATCCCGTAAACATCCATAACGCCGTTCCACTCATATTTATTCCTGTTGATTTGACTTACATAAGATATTTAGTTCCGACTCGAGTGTTTTGTCCTTTCAATTCGCTCGGGTAAGTCCGAGCGTTTCAGGATTTGAAGATTTTATTCTGGAGGATGAAGACGAAGATTTGTATTACTATTATCTACTATATTATTCCACTACACCGTTTAATTCCGCTGCATTAATTATTATTCTCTGGTATGTGTACTCTGATATGTATTATATAAGTAGATCAAATGTTTTTGTAAAACAGCTTCTTGAACTGTATATTTGATTATTATATTTTATCGTTCCACTGCAAGATTCTATTTTGTTCTTTTCTTCCTCTGCTTTTTCTTATTTACCTCATAACAATCTGCCTTTCTGTATGGTTTAAGTCTGATGTATGTGGTTTATCGTCGATTTAAAGTGTGCAAAAAGGCAGGATGTTACACTCTTCAAATTGAAAACAAAGTTCACCAATCTTTAACAAAAATTCATTCAAAGCTCTCAAAATTATTCCATTTAAAATTTGAAACCCTTTCAACAAAAATTGGAAATCCTTTCTTTGTTTGAAAGCTATTGTTATTTGAAAACAAAAAGTTTTCGTTTCGTGAAAATCCAATCACATTTCTTCAAGTTAAAGCCTTTCAAATATAAAGTTGGGTTAAATTTAAATTCCCAAAATAATACTTTTAAAAATACTTTAAAGATGGTTTAAAAATCCATATATATATATATTATACAACTTGTATAAACCTTTTAAACCAAATTTCTAAAATAATTTCAAAACTTAAACAAGATATATTATATTCAAACTAAATTTCAATTTCAGACTTCCTTTTTCAAAATCTTTTCATATTCTACCCAATTCCATTTCCAAAACAATTTGGATTCAAAATTCATCTTTAAAAACATTTCACAATATTAAATTCAAATATCTTTGACTTAACCAATTTCCTTGTGCAATCCATATTTGTGTGTGTATGGTGTAGTCCAGGGGTTTTACACAATAGTGAAACATCATCAATCGTCACAGATTCAAGCACATCAATATAGATAAGCGGTATATTCTTATAACGCTTATCTTCATTCACAGATTCACAGATAAATAATATAAATTCATCACGGATAAACAAATTGCATTTATCACAGCTCACACCAAAACAATTCATAGCACAAAGCGTATCACATCAGGGATATCAAACAATTCAAAGCATTCCACATAATTCAAACATCCATATGTAAGATTAATTACTCATCTGATTAATTTAAATTAGATTAATCACTTATGAATAAATTTCTATTCCTGGTTAATTAATATTAATTAATTACAAACCATCTTAATTAATTACAAACCATCTTAGTTAATTAAACTTTCATCATTCACTAATTAACCTTTAATAATAATTATTAAACTTTTAATTATTAATTAATTGATTAAACTTTAATCATTAAATAATTAAACTTTAATTATTTAATTATCTTCTAATTAATTTTTCTTAATTAATTAATTAACCCCTAATTAATTATCCTTAATTAATTACAATAAGTGATTATCCTTAATCAATTTCATTAATTAATTTAACCTTTAATTAATTATCCTTAAATTAGTTACCTTAATTAATCAATCGCATTAATTAACTATCCTTTAATTAATTATTCTTTGATCACTGGATAAATTAGCTTTAAATCATTAATTAATTATCCTTAATTACTTTTATTAAGTAATTATCTTTAAGTAATTAATTAACCTTACTTAATTAATTAATTTTCTTAATTGTCTAATAATTAATCCACAATTATCAATTAATTGACCTTTAATTAATTAACTCTTGATTACAAATTATCTTTTAATTAAGTACTTTATCCCTTAATAAATTAATATTAATCTTTTAATTAAATTAAGATCTCGATTAACCTAAGATAAACTATATATCTTAATTATTAATTTCAATTACATCATTGAATTTTTATTTTGAAAAAGACTCAAGGATCTAAACAATTATTATAAAATTTATTTTAAATCAAACTAATTTAAAAATATTATAATTTTAAAATTTCAGGTTTTGAAATTTCTTGAAAACTTGTTCCATAAATATACATTTTGGAAACTTATTGAATAATTGTTATCAACAAAATGATTAAAACATTTTATCATCTTTTAAATTTAAAACACTAAAACTTTTCTTTAACCAAACACATAAAAACAATTATTATATAGAGACAATAGTTTAAAGTTTAAAAGAAAACTCGATTTATATTTCATAATTTATAAAACAAGTTCCCGAGAAAATCTCTAGTAAACCCGAGCCAGATGTAGGTTTACTCGAGTAAATCCCTGAGTTTCTTCCCTTCCTTCCTCCTTTTACTTTGTTTTTAGTTTTAAAATTTAAAATCTGTCATCAGTTAGACATACGCGAATGTAACTGTATACCCACCCGAGCCATCGACCAAGATTCACGAGATCTCCTTCGAGTATTTCTTCTTCTTCCTCAACAACTCAAACAACCAGATATCCATGTGCACAGGTGCACTTGTACCGATGATCAGCCTCCCTCCGACCAACTTCGCTACCACCAATAAGTTATCATCGACCATCTCTACCCAATCGACTACCCAGATCGACGATTCGATCAAGAAACTAAAATTGAGCTACTCGACTACCTTCTGGAACCAATTCGACCACCAACAATCGCCGCTTCCCATCATCTCAATCCATCAGAAATGTCGAAAATCCAGCCACAACTGCTCTGATGATCCACTAACCTCTTTCCATAGGTCTAATTGACTTCGATCAATCCGTGACGATGCAGCGATCATTAAAACATAGCCAACCCCAAACCTGACTTAAACCCTAAATGGGCTTTGCCATGCACCACGATGAACCAAAAAATCATTGAACATTTTTCTAATGATCCTAGACCTCTAAACATGCTCCCTTTTCGATCACGAGATTTATCATTACTCCGATCATCAGATTTTGTTAAAACCTAATTTACGTTCAACTCGTGATTCCTCCATACATATGTACTTAAAAATCATGATACTGATCTTAAAAATCATAACTTTCAATTTCAAAACAGATTACATAGGTGAAATAATAAATCATTAAAGTTAAGTTTTGTCATACTTTTGAGTTGTTACTGTAATTCATACTTCCAGGTTAAACTACTTATTAACCATGTTTAACAGTATTTTTAAAACTAAGATCTGGTTAATCTAATCATTTTTTGCTTAAATCTCAAATCCTAAAAAGGATTGGAAGAAGAGGAATTTAATTTTAATCCTAACATAAGTCTGTATATCTTTTTAACAGGGTGAAATGCCTGTACTTATACATGAATACCCACATATCTTTGAATACTCAGGCATACAATCCTATGTGTATTCATATGAAACAATTTCACTTCACTGAAACAAAGCATAACACAGATTCAAGTTTTTAACAGGTATATTTGCTCACCTTATTTCCAGAAACAGAGACAGTATTTATTCTTTTTATTTGATCTGGAACTCTTGTGACAATCTTCTAATTAATTGGTTCTAGAACTTATATCTGATTCTTAGCTTGTTGAAATTGAGCTTTAATCTTTGATCTAAACTTGCTACTTGAATCATTGTTTCCAGGTTTTGATTTCAGATTTTATAATTTCCAGGCTTGAAGAATTTTGAAAACAGATTTTTGATATTGTTTTGTGGTTTCATTTGATCAGATTTCGATTTTTTTTGTTTCTCTTTATTTTTAAGGTTTCAGATTTCTTTTTTTTTTGAAGATGGGAGAATACTTGATATATTAGCCTGCTTTTACTGTTCAAATATATTTTTATAAAATTTTAATTAAATTTGAGAAAGATTTATGCCGCTTGTACTTTATGTTTACACTTGTTAAGGTAAATGAACACTTGTAATATGAATGATATTATTAATTTATAAATCTCATTTTTAGTTAAATTATGTTTAAGTCCTTTTTGTTAAACTTATTTATAACTTATGTTCAAATCCTTTTCTCTAAATTAATTTACAAATTGTGTTTTAAACCTCGTTTATAATTAATTTACAACTTTGTTTTATTTCTTACTTTATTTTAATTTGTCAAACATGCTTTATGCTTTTAAACCTTTTTATTTATCTCATTTGAATTTTACACTTAAGTTAAAAATATCTTTATATAAATCATTTTTATTTCAAAAGATATATACATATATGTATGTTTAAAGCTTTTATTTATTCACATATATACTATCTATACTTATCTTCAAGTATGTAGAAGAAAAGTATTCTAAATCTTTTATAAAATCTCATTTTACATATTTACAAACCAATTTTATTCATATATATGTTTTCTTATAAATTTCCAAAAGATATGTACATTTTTGAAACTTTTATTAAACCTTGTTTTAATATCATATTATATTTACAATTCTAGTTATATACATATGTATTATTTTTCAAAATATAACTTTTAAATCCAATTCATTTTCTAAAAATACTTACTTTTGAATTTCAACCCAAAATATATTTTATTTTAGAAATCCAAGATTAAAAATTCTTTTTACAAATTTTTATTTTTATTTTTAAGTTTCCAATCCAAATTTACTTTCACAATTTACTATATACATTTATTCCCAAATATTCAAATTAGTCGTAATTTAATCCCAAAATCTATATTAATTACCAATTTTAATTTGACCTAAAATCGGGAATGTTACAGATTCCCCTCTTAAGAAATTTTCGTCCTCGAAATTTGAAAGTGGGGACAATCCAAAAACTTTGGTTTAAGAAACCAAAGTATAACTGTCAACCATAGCGAACAAGGCAACCAATTCATCCAAACAATTCCTAATACTATCTGGAGTTTATGTCCCATTCCAATTCATCTTCTGATTCAGACAATATAATGGTCTTTCACCAAATCATCTCTCCGGAGCTGCCACGAACCTCCTTTGATCACCATCCAATTTCAATTACTTTAAAAATCTTCTTACCTTATCGAATCCAAGCTTTGCTCTCTATAACAGTTTCCGGGTTGTACTCATTCTAGGTATACTTCACCCTTTCTCTATGAGTCACTTAATGCGTTATACTCCAAAGCTAAAGTTCTTACTCAACCTTTAGCTCTGATACCAAATGCGACGACCAGAATTTTCGCGTTCGAAAATCAACATCCATACTTCACCCGTATTTGAATGTCGTAGATTCAACCGTAAAAATCTGATTCACCTGAGCTTATTACACATTAAGTACAACAACACATCAGAAGAAAAAGAATATATCATTGATATACAACATTGATACAATATCCGATACTAATGATATGAATCAACATTTATCAGGAATACAAGATAACAGCGGAAATAAACAAAGACAAGAGCAAGAGAAAGACAATGTTTTCAATGCCGATAACTCCAAAGCTCCAAAGTGTCCAATCCAGAAGCTCGAACTACCATCAAGTTGAAGTTAAACAAGGTCAGTTATGGATGCGATTGCCCACATCCAAAGACTAAAGAAGATTTCCAAAGACAGAAGGCTACCGAATCTACATATGTTAGCTGATTATCTGAAATCTAACACTAGGCTGTCCGTGTGGAAAATTGTGGGCACCCAGAGTTTAGATGGGAAACAATAAACTCCAGGTCAGTCATGCGACTAGTGTGAGCAAACGAAAACAATTTTTTTTAAACAAACAACAAAAACAATTAAAATTGAAATCCGCTATGCTTTTTTTGGAAAATGAAACTACCATAAGGCCTCTCGGTACACACACAATGCAATCACACACTTGGGGAAGATTTCTCCTTATGATAGTCAAACATGCTTACTATGCAAAATCTTTCTGATATTATTATTATTACATAGTGCAGAAAACATTTGCAAGTATAATATTAATCTTAGCCAGCATATGTACCATTATAGTATGCCTATTATAGCTAGCATATTAGATGGCAGGTTCTACAACTAAAACCGTACAAGATGCATATTGGTGATTGATTTCCAACAATGGTCAAGCTAAGAAACTTCCTAGGCCACATGGGTATGCTTCTGGAGGGACGCCCCGAGAACCTAACCGGATCTTTGCCAACACAAGACCGGGCTACCTCTGTAACTAGGTAACTACTACACGAGTATGCCACCCCCCGGTCCTAACCAACCTTTATCCGAGGCGCCTCTCAACCAACAACCACAAAGCAATAAGTTTGCAGCAACCACATAAGTTAAGTATCTGGGCTCCATACCATGATACCACTTCTATCCAGAAGAAAATGGACATACCCTCAAGGGGCGCTACCCCTAAATAACCTTGCTGCACCTTTCTTGTTTCGACCATTCCGGTTTGTGAGTTCCTGATGTAGTCTCATCCACGAAGCTACGCTTTTCACCAAAGCCATGCTTCAATCAACACATGATCAGCAACACTTCATATGCCACATTACCAAATTGGGAATGTATCACTAGTAACCTTTAACTACATAACCTCTGAACTCGTACGTCTCAGAGAATGGTGTTAAGCTAAGAGAATAAATTCTCCGCTACCAAACAAAAATGTATTTGATAGAAACCAACTTTACATCTCAAAGTGTAACATCAGACATACATCCATGCAAGTCTGTTCCGGGTTCTAACAGAACCGATGGCCCTTCAAAAGAAGCCCTTGCAATCCGAATAATATATTATCACGTCCGGACTCCCTATCACAAATAGGGATCAATCTCTATACCGGAGCCATTCGGTGTAGAGACATTCGATAGGTCATCCTTTCACTTTCGAAAATATCCGGTCTTCACCATCGGTCTTAAAATACTATCCATAACGTCGTATCATTATTCAGAATGGGTTATATGACACAAAGTCCTCTCCCGGCTAAACCGAATAACGAGCGCATAATTTTTAAAATCATATGGATAATGGGATCTCAGTTAAGTCACAACTTATTACCAGAAACTTTTCTTTCAAATAGTTTAAACCATTTCCAAACATTTTTAAATAAATAGATTCACCCTTTAAAATCCACTTCAATTTGAAACCAAGGTTCACCAATCTTTCACAAAGATTAATTCATAGCTTTCAAAAACATTTCGATTCCAAACCTTTTTATACAAACGATACACCTTTAAGATCCTCTTCAAATTGAAAACAAATTTCACCAATCTTTCTCAAAGATTCATTCATAGCTTTCAAAACTATTCCATTTCAAATTTGAAATCCTTTTAATAAAAACTGGAAATCCTTTCTTTATTTGAAAGCTATTATTATTTGAAAACAAAGAGTTTTCGTTTTGGGAAAATCCGATTACATTTGTTCAAGTTAAAGCCTTTCAAATATAAACTTGGGTTAAATTTAAATTCCCAAAATAATACTTTTAAAAATACTTTAAAGATGGTTTAAAAATCCATATATATATTATACAACTTGTATAAAACTTTCAAACCAAATTTGTAAAATAATTTCAAAACTTAAACAAGATTAATTATATTCAAACTAAACTACAATTTCAAACTTCCTTTTGCAAAAGCTTTCCATATTCAACCCAATTCCATTTCCAAAACCATTTAGATTCAAAATTCATCTTAAAATCATTTCACAATATTAAATTCAAATATTTGTGACTTAACCAATTTCCTCATGCAATCCATATTTGTGTGTGTATGGTGTAGTCCAGGGGTTTTACACAATAGTGCAACATCATTAATCATCACAGATTCAAGCATATCAATATCGATAAGCGGTATAATCTTATAACGTTTATCTTCATTACAGATTCACAGATAAATAATATAAATTCATCACAGATAAATTGATTACATTTATCACTGCTCACACCAAAACAATTCATACCACAAAGCATATCATATCAGGGATATCAAACAATTTAAGGCATTCCATACAATTCAAACATCCATAAGTAAGATTAATTACTCATCTGATTAATTTAAATCAGATTAATCACTAATGAATACATTTCTAATCTTGGTTAATTAATATTAATTAATTACAAACCATCTTAATTAATTAACCTTTAATAAATAAATAAATTAACTGTTAATTATTAATTAATTGATTAACCTTTAATTATTAAATAATTAAACTTTACTTATTTAATTATCTTTTAATTAATTTTCCTTAATTAATAGGTTAATCCCTAATTAGTTATCCTTCATTTATTACAATAAGTGATTATCCTTAATCAATTATGCTAAACCTGTAGCAAATGCGATCCCATTTATATTCATACAAAACAATTTCACTTCACAAAAACAAAGCATAACACAGATTCAAGTTTTCAACAGGTAGATTTTCTCATCTTATTTCGAGAATCAGAGATAGTATTTATTCTTTTTATTTGATCCGGAACACTTGTGAGAATCTGATCTGCTACTTAATTGGTTCAGGAACTTCTATTTGATTCTTAGCTTGTTGAAGGTTAGCTTTAATCTTTGATTTGAACTTGCTACTTGAATCATTGTTTCCAGGCTTTGATTTTAGCTTTTATAATTTCCAGGCTTGAAGAATTTTGAAAAAACATTTTTTATATTGTTTTGTGGTTTTCTTTGATCAGATTTTGATTTTTTTTGTTTCTCTTTATTTTTCAAGTTTTGGATTTCTTTTTTTGAGGATAGGAGAAAAGTTGATATATTAGCTCGATTTTACTCTTCAAATATATTTTTATAAAATTTTAATTAAATTTGAGAAAGATTAATGCCACTTGTACTTTATGTTTACATTTGTTTAGGTAAATGAACACTTGCAATATGGGTGATATTGTTAATTTACAAATGTCATTTTTGATTAAATTATGTTTAAGTCCATTTTGTAAAATTTATTTATAACGTATGTTTAAATCCTTTTCTCTAAATTAATTTACAAATTGTGTTTTAAACCTTGTTTATAATTAATTTATAACTTTGTTTTAATTCCTACTTTATTTTAATTTATGAAACATGCTTTTTGCTTTTATACCTTTTTATTTATCTCGTTTGAATTTTAAACTTAAGTTAAAAATATCTCTATATACATCATTTTTATTTCAAAATACACACACACACACACACATATATGTATGTTTAAAGATTTTATTTATTCATATGTATACTATCCATATTTATCTTCAGTTATCTAGAAGAAAAGTATTCCAAATCTTTTATAAAATCTCATTTTACATATTTACAAACCAAATTATTCATATATATATATATATATATATGTTTTATTATTAATTTCCAAAAGATGTACATTTTTAAAACTTTTATTAAACCTTTTTTTAATATCATATTATATTTACAATCTAGTTGTATACATATATATTATTTTTCAAAACATAACTTTTAAATGCAATTAATTTTATAAAAATACTTATTTTTGAATTCGACCCAAAAATATATTTTATTTTAGAATTCCCTAATTAAAAATTCTTTTTACAAATTTTTATTTTTATTTTTAAATTTCAAATACAAATTTACTTTCACAATCTACTATATACATTTATTCCCAAATATTCTAATTAATCTTCAATTTAATCCCAAAATCTATATTAATTACCAATTTTAGTTTGACCTTAAAACCGGGAATGTTACATTAGTACTTACATTAAGCGGTGCTTCCACTAAGAGTTGAACTCGAGATCCCTTCAATTTCAAAAAATGAATGAAATACCCTCAATTTAAAAAAAATCAAAATATTCTGAAATAATTTTAGAATATAAGTCACATTTTTTATGAACGCATTGGTCGAAGTATTTTTTTGAGTGGGCCTATTATTAAAGAAGATATGAATTTCAAAAGTTTTAAAATTTTAAAATTTTATAATTAACCATCATGATTGATTTTCTTACAGGTTCAACAACTTGGATTTCAATTCATCATGATAGCTTGATTCCCTCAAATTCATTACGACAACTATGATTTCAATCTACATCACTTCATCATAATCAATTACGATGGCTTTAATTAAAATGATTCGCGATGATATACAGAACTGCATATTGATTATGTAGTGATACATGATAATGCACCGATTATACATGAAGGCTTCATTGACTTTGATGATTATTTGAAGATATTCGATTATCCACAATAACCTTGGATGATTATTTGTCCATGTTGATCTTTGATGATTGTTTATCCATGATGACAATTCCTCTCACTCGCAAAAGTTCCTTAAGCTCACAATTGTGCATAAAGACTCGGCATATTCACGATCATATAAGATTGTTCATAATGATATAAGATTACGCACGGAGACCCATCATTCATTCATAGCTATCCATCTCTGAGATAAAATGCTAATTGAAATTCGAAAAATCAAATAACAATCAATCCTAAAATTCAAATATTTGAATGTAAATTTTTTCAACATAATCAAATATGAATCAAACATATAGAATAATGTAAGGAAGACAAATGAGTCTTGGGAAAAAGCATATATCAAAACTAATTAATCGCTTCGATAAATAACATAAATGATATCGCAATAAAATGACTTCAATAAAAGGTGCAATTACAAAATGAGATTGAGAAATTATAAACAACTCACATCCATTATAAACGTACAAGGTAAGTGTTCATTATTGAGTTACAATTTCTCATGTATTATAAGATAAGTATACATATTAACCATTTGGTTGATCTAGTTATCAGGAATTTGAGTTTCTTTATAGGTTAAAACAAAGATGTGAAGGTATGAGATTCTAGATTATTTATCAAACACGCATAGCGAAGCTTTTGAATGTCATCTTTTAAATTACTAGGTTAAATAATAAAGTTAGAGAATCTCCATCTATTGTTTCTGAGCATGGATTCGGGTTTCTTATTAAGTGATGGTGGATTTCATTGATTAATGGTTTCCTAATATTGTTTACTATTATCCAATAGACTATTGACTCTCAATTTTTTTTATTGAAGCATGAAAGGCAAAGGCTTTATAGTATTCGAGGCGATGAATCTTATTATCCATAGAAATTCATGATGTTCGTCTTCCCATTATCAAATTTAAGCTTCTATTTAATAAAAGCCTATATTCAAATTCTCATCAATATGAAAATGGAATTCTTTATGGACTTCTAGATTTCATATGATAGAGCTCTCTTTATTGAAGGTTTCTCTTTTACTAATGCTTGATAGGATTCTCGACTTGAGGTATTATTAGGATTTTCTATATAAGATGCATTCTTAAAGAAATTAAATAAGGGCTCTCTTTTATGTGGTGAAGGATTACTTTCTATATGGACTTCTGGTTTTCTTATTATTTGGACAAGAAAACTCCTACTATAGAATTGTGTTATATTCATCATGATTAACAGGGATCTTTCATTAATTAAAGAACGAATTCAAATTCTCTTCTATACAGCAATAAAATTCTTTATAGACTTCTATATTTCTTGTTATTATTATTTAAATGACAGAGCTTTTTTTGTTGAAGCATTTCCTTTTTATTCATGGTCGATGGGATTCTCAAGATAATATATTATTATGATTTCCAATATCAAACAAATTCCTATGGAACCTAAACTTGAATTCTTTTCTATATCATGGTGGATTTCCTTATCATGTGGACTTTTGGTTTTATTATCATTACTATCTGGAAAATAATGCTCTTATTTTTGAAAATGCCGCCCTCTTCACAATGTATTGAGATTTTCGAGATCAGAATCATTAGAATCTCCTACTTCAAATGAATTCTTGAAAAGGCTATTAGTTCATGAATCTTGACTTCTTAGGCTTACAAACAAGAAGTATCTTTTAAGGAAAATATGTGGTACCCCCATATTTACGTAATATGAACTTGGTAGATTGTAAATAATACTTCGGAAAAAGAAGATAAAACTGGCATATTTTTGGTAAAAATGAATATATACTAATTTCATTATAAAAAAAAGTATTACTTCCAAAAACATTAATCAAAGATGATTTTGAAAAGGTATTTCAATGTTCAAAGGATTTGTTACCTAACCTCTTACATACCCAAAGAAGTATAAGTGTAATCATTTCAAAAATGGTTTATGAAATCTTCGAGGCTATAATAAAACTTTAACCTCAAATGTATTTTCATAAACCATACTTATAATTTTCTAAAATGGTTACCAATTATTTCCATTTTACAAATAGGGGTATATTTGTGATTAGAAGCAAATTACAAATTTTAAAGCCATATCCTTTACGGAAACTATAGATAGAAAAGTTTGTTCCTAATTAAAAAAGCACTTAGTTCATGAATCATGACCAAGGATTCCCTTAATTGAGGTTTACTTTTTTATAGTGAGATTTCTCAAAGACCTTTCTTATTAGCAATGCCAAGATGGGCTCTTTTGTGAAAAATACAAATTTCTAGAAAAACCTTTAAGATTCATTGGCTTGAAACAAAAAAATCGACTTTTAAAAGGAAAAGTTATTTTGAAAAACACTTCTTGATTTGTACAGGATAGAAAACCTTTTAGAAAGTTTGATTTTCTCAAAGATATCCCTTATTTTATGAGGCAAGGATTACCTACACCAAGAGATGTATACCTTGCCATCGAAATACCGAATCTATAATGTTCTAGAGTAGTAATCATCGTTTGGTAACGTAGCTTCGAATATCATTCTCTAGGCTTCGAGTCCTCTCAAGTTATGATTGTAGAACAAAGGTTTAAAATTTCTATTTAGCAATGGTTAATCTCTTTATTGCATGGTTGCTAAAGGTTATTTATAATACTTTGGATGACAAAACCCCTACCAATGAAATGCATATTACCAAGCATATAGACTAATGGAATTCATAAAATATTGATACGACAAGCATGTATTGCTTATTATCTAAACTTATAAATTCCAAAGTTAGAATACGAGTGCCTTTTTCATATATTACAGATTTTCGGGCTAAGCAAGTATCCTTGGGATAATCCACGAGGATTGAATACTTCACCAAGCAAGACTCTAAATTCCTAGATTCCTTTATTGGGGATAAATATTACTCTATAATGAAATTTAAAGCATAGTTCCCTTAGATTATGATGGTGCATATCAAAAGAGAAATAACCCATTTCTACATAATCAACATGATAGTAAGATTTTCCTACTAAGTATAGCTCCTTGTCTAGATAGATTCAAAGGTATTGTCTTTCAATTTAGTTTAATAAGAGCTCCTTCGGGAGGAAAAATCGAATCATGCATTATTATAGAATCCTTAATAGGAAACATATTTTATGGGAGAATACTACCCCCAGCTTAATGATTAGCAAGGTTTGTTAGGAAAGATAGTGTTTTGGTTTTCTCCTATAGACAAGCTTCCAAGAAGACAAAGAACATATGATTTTTAATCACTATTTCGCATACACCTTCAAAAATCAATGGCCATTATTATCAGTAGATGATCAATTGGATAAGTATTGATAAAGGAAACGTTGTTACAAGGTAAGGATAAATCAAAGGAGCTAAGATGTTTTTTCGTCCTACACTACAATTAAGAAAGCGTTATAAGAAGCAATTAGCCATTTCAAATTCAACTTAGAAGTTAGACTCACAAATAGGAACAAATTAGCTATTTTATCAAAAGGGAGAGGCCAAGACATTATCTACCAAAAAGTCTTCAGATTTATAGATAACAAAAGCCATGAATAAAAAACCAAGGATACCCTAAAAAACATTTCAATTGGAAATTTAAGTAATATAACTATCCCTTAATTGTGATCATATAAATCCAAACAAAAAGAGCCACTACACACTGTTCTTTAACCAACATAAGAATTTGAAGTAATGCTACCAAATAAGCTAAAGTTTTTTCCACATCAGGAAATCGCATATGCTTGAGAATTAAACAAAGAACCTAAAAAGAAATCCTTAGGTTTGGACTAACCCATATTCTGAGCCATGGAATACCGACAAGAAAAATCTGAAGTTTCTCAGTCCAAGGAAAACTCACGAGCAAAATGGTTCAATATTCAAAAGGTAAGCACAAGATTCGAAAGCAAGGCAAGTAATTTCCAAAATCAACATCGAAAAGAATCTCTACTACTAAACTCCTATTAGTTAAGCATACCTAATAAACATTTAATATCAAGGATATCAAATTCCAAAAATTTGAGAAAAGAGATAATATATTTCAAAGGAATCAGTCTAACAAATAAGCCCTCGGATTGCAATGCGATATGTTTGACTTAACTCCTAAGTTAATAAGTTTGGCAAGATTAGTTAAGCAGAGGCACATTTCATACCCAAATGGGTCAATCAAGTCATTGATCCCGGCGCTGGGCCTCGTGAACACACCTATCCAATAGAGATGAATGAAAAAGCTTTTAGTCTCACCACTAGGCTTGGCTAAAGCAGCCATCCAAAGAGTGATGATCAATTAAGCCATTGATCTTACCATTGGGGCTAGTCAATGCAGCATCCAAGGAAGAAGGATGAAAAGCCTTTGCTCCCACTGCTACGCTAGGAAAAAATCCAAAGAGTGATGGTCAATTAAGCTATTGATCCCACCATTTGGCCTAGTCAATGCACCTATCTAAGAGAGATGGATGAGAAAGCCTTTAGTCCCACAACCAGGCCTAACTAAAGCAACTATCTATGGAGTTTAATTAAGTCATTGATTATGCCGCTAGGCTTGGTCAATGCACCCATCCAAGGAGATGATCGATGGAAACTCCATTGTTCAAGAAAGGTCCATGAAAATAACTATCCAATGAAGGATGATCTACTGAACTCATGGTTAAATGAACAAACTAATTCAAAGTAGACAAAGGAAATAATGCATTTCTATAGAACTTCAAAAATTTCTATCTTATGATAGCGTCAATTTATTTTAGTAAAACTACTCCCAAGAGATTTGAAGTAAATTTCCTTACTTTAAAAAACTCGCTATTCAAAAAAATCACATTTTAATAGGTGTATATATATATTTGGTTTTCACATAAAATGGTTTCTAAATAAAGTTATGGAACCATTTAAATTAATAAGGATATCTTCAAGTAAGTTTGTGAGAAATTCTTCACCATGAAGAACATTTTTAATA
This sequence comes from Allium cepa, assembly GCA_030765085.1. Classification (NCBI taxonomy): domain Eukaryota; kingdom Viridiplantae; phylum Streptophyta; class Magnoliopsida; order Asparagales; family Amaryllidaceae; genus Allium; species Allium cepa. The sequence goes on from CM060945.1 coordinate 223,104,598, forward strand.
AAAAATTCATTGCAAACAACAATATTTCTAAAGGTTGCAGAATTTTTGCATTTTAGAAAACCTTTTTATGAAAAGTCACTGTATTAAAGAGCAAAAATTATAGCAAGATAAATTAGCACAAGCAATCAATGATGAAGGATAAATCACCAAGGAATTACAAAATGAGGGGAACTAGGAACAGTGCAATACCAAAAAATCACTTAAGCTAAAGCATAAAAACTTCTTATGCCAGGGGAGGCAAGTGTCACATCTAAAAATTCTAAGAGCAAGTTGGTTAACAAATAATCCATCGTGTAAAATTGAAGTTGTCATGGATAATGGAGCCTTTATAAATGTATAGAATTGTCATGGGAAAATAGAGCCATTGTTGGTAAATGACACTGTCGTGATGAGAAGCATGAATGTGACGACCCAAATTTCAGCGTTCGAAAATCAACAAACGTACTACCCCTGTACTCGAATGCCGTAGATTCAACCGTTGAAATTCAACTCGTGTCGGACCTTATAACACATTAGGTATGACAACACAGCGGAAACAGAATGAACAACATCATTGATACACAATTGATTCAACATCAAATACAACTGAATATCAATACAAATCAGAGCCAAAAGATATACAATAGCGTAAGACAACACCAGAAGATGGTCTAGACTTTGCAACCATCGATAGCGGAAAGATATCTCAAAAAGATAATATCTTCAGAACTCAACAAGATGGATACTCCAACAACAAGCGACTCCATTGCTAAGGCTCCAAAGCTAGAAAGACTCCAAACCAAAAAGCGAGAACTACCATCCTTGCTGAAGTGAAGCAATTCGATCCAATGCGAATGCTAATATCCAGAGATTGAATGCTATCAAATCTACACCTATTATTCGATTATCTGAAAATCCCATCTCTAGACTGCCCGTGTGGATAGTTGTGGGCACCCAGAGTTTAGGAAGGGAAAAATAAACTCCGAGTCAGTCATGTGATTGGTATGAGCAAACAAAATAGTTTTATCTTTAAAACAAACAACAAAAGAATTTAGAACATTGAAATCCGCAATGCTTTTTGGAAAATGAAACTACCATAAGCCTTCCACCACACACACCATGCAAACGCAGAATTAGAGGAGATTTCGCCTTATGATAGTCAAACGTGCTTGATACACGAAAACATTTTGATATTATTATTAGTGCATAATGCAAAAATCTTTCGAAAGTATAATATTAATCTTAGCCAGCATACGACCATTACTGTATGCCTACTATAGCTACCATCTAAACAGTGGTGACCACCATAAGTAAATGGCAGGTTATACAACTAAAACCGCACAAGGCACATATTGGAGATTGGATTTTCAACAAATGGTCAGGCTAAGGAACTTTCTATTGCCACATGGGAACGCCTTTAGAGGGACACCCTGAGAACCTACCCGGCACTCTGTCAACACAAGGCCAGTTTACCTCCTTCCTGGGAGTAACACCTAAAGATATGCCATCCCCGATGGTAACCAACCTTTATCTAAGCGCTCGAAACCAACAACCACAAAGTAATGTATTTGTCGTAAGATTAAATATCTGGGCTCCATACCATGATACCACCTCTATCCAAAAGAGTTGGACATAACCTACGGGCGCGACCCCTGCAATCTTGCTGCGACATTCCTGTTTCGACCATTTCCGGGTTGTGAGGCTCGACGAAATCTCGTCCACAAAGCTAAGCTTTTTCACAAAGTCATGCTTCGATCAACAAATGATCAGCAGCACTTCGTATGCCAAATTACTGTCACGATCCAAATTCCAGCGTTCGAAAATCGACATCCGTACTCCACTGTACTTAAATGTCGCAGATCCCAACTTTGAAATTCAAGTCATGCCGGAGCTTATAACACAAATAAGTATAACAACACAGCGGAAGAAAAAGAAATGAATATCATTGATATACAACATTCGATACAACAATGATACAATAAGAATCAATATCAGAGATACAAGATAACAATGCTATAGTGGAATAGCAATATGATATAGCAGCGGAAAATAAATAGCCAAGAGATACCACCAAGTGAACTTTAGATAAGAATGAATCCACAACTGCAATTCCAAACCAATGCTCGAATGACCATCCATTTCACCAAGACAAGCAAGTCTCGTCCACCAAAGACTTCAATATCCAAAGTCTCCGAAGAATTACAAGGAGAAAGATGAGAGCTACCGGATCGATATCTATATCTACTATCTGAAAAACCCAACTCCAGACTGCCCGTGTGGAAAATAGTGGGCACCCAGAGTTCAGGAAAGGAACAATAAACTCCGGGTCAGTCATGGGACTGGTGTGAGCAACAAAAACAGTTTTATCTTTAAAAACAACAAAAGAATTTAAATCGAAAACCGCAATGCTTTTAGAAAATAAAACTACCATAAGGCCTCCCGCCATACACAAAATGCAAAAGCAGAATTGGAGGAGATTTCTCCTTATGATAGTCAAATATGCTTGATGCGAGAAAATTTCTTTTATATTATTATTATAAGTGCACGGTGTGGAAAATCATTTCGAAAGTATAATATAAATCCTAGCCAGCATAGACATAGCGAACTATGCCTACTATAGCTACCATCTAAACAGTGGTGACCACCATAAGTAAATGGCAAGTAATACAACTAAAATAGTACTGGAAGCGTATTGGATGATTGGATTTCCAGCAAATGGTCAGGCTAGGGAACTTCCTGGGCCACATGGGTACGCCTCTGGAGGGATGCCCCGAGAACCTAACCGGATCTCTGCCAACACAAGGCCGGGTTACCTCTGTAACTAGGTAACTACTGACACGAGTATGCCATCCCCCGGTCGTAACCGACCTTTATCCGAGCGCTCGATACCAACAACCAAAAAGTAATGTATTTGCAGTAACCACATAGGTTAAATATCTGGGCTCCATACCATGATATCACCTCTATCCAGAAGGAAAAGAACATACCCTCAGGGGGCGCTACCCCCAAATAACCTTGCTGCATTCTTCCTGTTTCGACCATTCTGGGTTGTGAAGTTCGACGAAGTCCCGTCCACAAAGCTGCGCTTTTCCCAAAAGTCATGCTTTGATCAACAAATGATCAGCAGCGCTTCGCATGCCACATTACCAAATTGAGAATGTTTCACTAGTAACGATCAATTACATAACTTCTGAATTCATACGTCTCAGAGAAGGGTGTTAAGCTAAGAGAATAAATCTCCGCCACCAAACAGAAATGTATTTGATAGAAACCGATTTTACATTTCAATGTGTAATGTCAGACACACATCCATATAAGTCCGTTTCAGGTTCGAACAGAACCGAAGGCAATTCGAAGAAGCCCTTGCAAATCCGGGTATTCACAATCCCGATCGGACTTCCCATCACTTAGGGAATCTCTATACCGATGCGACTCAGTACAGAGACAATCGATAGGTCATCCTATCGTTCCGGAAAATACCCGGTCTTCACCACCGGTCTTCAGATGCTATCCATAACGTCGTATCATTATTCGGAATGGGTTATATGACACAAAGGTCCTCTCCCGACTAAACCGAATAATAAGCGCAATATTTAAAATCATATGGACAATGGGATTTAAGTTAAGTCACAACGTTAAAACCCAAAAAAAATTCTTTCAAATGGTTAAACGAATTACCATTTATAAATCTTTTTAACCAAAAAGATTCACTACCAGAAACCTTTCAGTGGTTTAAACAACACATTTTAATCTGTTAAACAAAAGATTTATTTTTAAGACCCCTTTCAATTTAAAACATGGTTCACCAACCTTTTAAACAAAGATTCATTCATAACTTTCAAAATAATTCCAGGTTTCAAATCTTTTATATAAAAGATACATCATTTAAAATCCTCTTCAATTTTAAAATAGGGTTCAACTATCTTTGACAAATATTCAATTTCAGCTTTCAAAACCATTCAATTTCAAATTTGAAATCTTTTCATCATAATTATTATTTGAAACTACTTGTTTTCGTTTCAGAAAACCCAATTCCATTTCTAAAGTTATTTGGATTCAAACTTCAAACTTTAAAACCATTTCAAAAGATTAAATTCAAATATCCTGACTTAACCGATTTCCTTGTGAAATCCATATTTGTGTGTGTATGGTGTAGTCCAGGGGTTTAACACTATAGTGCAACATTATTCAATCATCACAGATCAAAACACAAAAATATCGATAAGCGGTATAATCTATAACGCTTATCTTCATTTACAGATTCACAGATAAATGAATCATAGATGAATAAATAAATAAATAAATAAATAAATAAATTACACACAGCTCAATTCACATAACAGAATATCACATATCAATCAATTCAAGGCAATTCATACAAGGCAAACATTCATAAGAAAGGTCAAGCATTCGGTAATCATTTATAGGTAGGATTAATTAATCATTTAATCACAATTAATTCAATTAATTTCTAATTAAATTAATTACTTATGAATTAATTATCCAATCCTAATTAATTTATTACAAATCATTTGATATAAATTAATTAATCAATCACCTTAATTAATTATATCAATTAATCACCTCATTATTAATTATTCCTTAATTAGTCCATTATAAATTACATCATTAATTATATTAATCAATGATCTCTAATCATATTTAAATTAAATTACTTTATTTAAATTAATTACATTAAGTAATTGATCTTTAATTAATCATAATTATTAATCAACCTTGATTAATAACAAAAGTAATTACCCAAATTACTTCATTTATAAATCATATTCACTAATTATCTCCCAGTAATTATCATTTATTACTTCCCTAAGTAATTACCTCTATTAATTATACTAAGTAATTACACTTATCTAATTATCAAATGATTTTCTTAAGTTAATTAAACAAAATTAATTAATTAACTTAAATTAATCACATTACCAAAATTAATTACAATAAGTAATTAATTCCTTAATTACTTTCATTAGGTAATTACATTCAAAAATGTATAATTGATTGTCTAAATTAATTAATATAATTAATTATCAAAATTAATCACATTAATTTAATAATCCCCAGTTAATTATCTTCATTAATGAATAACATTTCTTTAATTACTTTCTTAAGAAATTATCTTAGATTAATTCATCATTAATCATTTCTAATTATAAATTTATCTAATTTATTTATTCATAAATTAAATAAATCATTCTTTAATTACCTTGTTAATTAAATCATTTTGTTACCTTAATTATCTCTAAGATAATTAATTTCTTTATTAATGATTTCGTTAACATTTAAGGGTATTTTAAACATTACACTTAAAATTTAAATTCAAATTCCATTTTGAATTTAAGATTCAAAAAGATAAACATAACCCAAATTTAAATATCAACTTATAAACTTATAAAAGGAAATTTCTAACTAAATTACTGAAATTTTAATTTAAAAATTTAAGCTTTAAAATACGTTACATTTTAACTTGCAAATTCAAGTTTAAAAAAAAAACAAATCATATATATTTCATTCAAAACTTTATTATAAAAGAACTTTATCAAAATTCAAGTTTAAAACATTTAGATTTAAACTGATTTTAAATTCCAGATCTGGATCCAAAATGAATTTGAATCCATAAATTTTAAACATTTGATTTAAACCTTTGATTTAAAAACTTCTTTTATTTCAAAAACTGAACTACAAATTTAAATCTTTGATTTTCAGATTTAAACTTAACTTTAAACTTGCTCATATTTTAAAAACTTCAGTTTTAAAATTTCAAACTACTTACTATTTTAAAGTAGTTAATAATTCAAGTTTAAAACTTTATTATTTTTATTATTATTTAAAAATGAGATTTAAAACTGAACTTGAATTCTAAAATTTCAAAATTGAATCTAAAACCAGGTTTTAAACACTAGTTTTTCGTTTAAAAATTGTAGTTTTAAAATTTTTAAAACAGATATTATAGGTTTTCTGTTAAAACCTGTTTCAAATAATCAACCCGAGAACACCCCAAATTACTTCGAGTCAAATGCTCAATCTCCCCGAGCCAACTTCCCCTCAACTTCGAGCAACTCAGAGATTTACTCGAGTATGAACTAACACCTCAACAAACTTCATCAGAAACAGGCTCTGTGCATATGCACGTCGCCCCCAGTCACCTCCGATCATCAGAGATGATTGCCCACATCCAAAAATACTTCCTCACCCCAACTCGATCATCAGATCGTACACTTAACCTCGAATTCGAATTCGAGATAACTCACCCAAACCTGCAGAACTACACAAACCCAAATCCTAAAATCGCCTCGCCAGCCCAATTCCGTCCATTGGAGATGTTGACTTTTCGGCCAAAACTTCTTCTACTTCCAAACATCCATCACTCAAAAGCTAGTTGAACTCGATCAACTCGATGAACCGTGGTGATCGCTTCATCATCCCTAGTTAAAAACTAGGGTTCTAGAAAATTTCTCACCACTGCAACTTCCACAATGATTTTCATCGCAAACAAATATTTTTCCTAGCTTCTCTGATCATCTCTCCATCATCAGGAAAAAATCCATCCCCTCCAGATACATAGATCACCAGTAAGACCAAATATCCCCATTTTAGTTCAATACCAAACTACACCTTTATCTTACTTCTAAAAATCCTAATTCTTGTGTTAAAAATCGTATTTCAGTTGATGTTTCGATTTATAATACTGGATTTACAAATTATACAGTATGAATTTTAATTCATATCAACACGCATTAATGTTTTATACTTTCAGAGGCCATCAAGTTTTAATTTAACTTAATTAAAATTTTAAACAATAATTTAATTCAAACCAAACAACATTTGTTTAATAATCAGGCCCTAACAACAACTAAATTAAAGGGTCAGGGATTTAACTTAAAAAAATTGAGGCTGGGAACATGCAGAGCACATAACAGCATGCATACATATAAAAATTCACATCGTACATTTACTTTAAAACAAATGCAGTACTTATTCACTTCAGTACACAAGCAGGCAATAAATTTTAAAATTTAATTTTAAAAAGTTACTCATTTTTCTTAAGACAGAGGCCTGGAATTTGGGAATTTTGCTTTGTTTCCAGTTTTATTTTAAGCCCAAGATTTTAACTTACTTTTGAATTTCTAAAACTAGTTTTAAAACTTGCATATGATTTGAAGCTTAAAAGTTGCATTTGATTTCTGATTAAACTTTTGGTGAGAGGATCTTGCATTTGTATATTTCACTAATCTCAGGAAAAAATTATTTTCAGTTTTTTTTCTTTTTGAATTCATTTCCAGTTTGCAGCTTGTTGAACTAATTGAAGTTTTGTTTTTCTTCAAATTGAATGCTGCCTGAATTTTCAGTTGCATCTGATCTTGTTGGAGTTGTTTTGGTTTGCACTCTTCTTGATTTGGTTTTCTTTTCTTTGAATTTGTAAATTTTAGATAAAAAGGAAAAATCCTTTGCTTGCCACTTGTATTATTATGTTTACATTTGTTAGTTTTTAATATTTGTCTTTCAACACTTGTTAACATATAGTATTTTATGTTTAAATTATTTTAGTTAATTTAATTATAAATTTTGTTCAAAACCCCTTTTTATTGTATATTTGATTTTAATGTTATATACTTTTGAGTGCAAGCCTTTATATTTAAATCTTATTTTATTTTTATTTACAAAGCATGTCAGGCTTACATTTGTTAATGTCATGTTTTAAAAATGTTACACATGTCAATACAATCTTATTTATGCTTAATTCTTCTTTTTAATTTATTTATAAATTTTTTTGTTTAAACCCTTTATTTAATTTAATTTACATATGTAATGTTTCACATCTTTAAATTCAAAAATATAAAAACTATAATTATTCATTTAAAAGAAAAAGTGTTTTAAATTCTTTTATCAAATTCATATTCAACTTTAGAATTTTTGTTTTCATATCATTCATACATTATACATACATAAAAGCTTTTTAAATCTTATTTTCTTTTTATAATTTATATTTTTATACCCTCTATAACTTTTAAATAGCAATTTCAAAAATTATTTTATTTAGTTCCAAAATATAGCTTCTAATTCAAAATATCTATTCAAAATAAATTTGGAAAACAAATCTTTATAAATGGAAAATATAATGTTTTCAAACCCAATATATCTATAAGATTTTTGATTTTGAATTTTAATTCCAAGATTTAATTTAAACTAAATTTATAAATATAAATAAATAACAGAACCTATCTTTAATGAATCTTAAAACTTTCAAATTCTATTTATTTAGATCTAATTTATATACATATTCGTTCTAAATCAATTTATAATTTAATCAAAATTATATATTAATTTACCAATTTAATTTTTAATTTAATCTAGGAATCAAATTAATTACAAATTTAAATTTGTTTAAAAACATGAATGTTACAGATTCCTCTCTTAAGAAAATTTCATCCTCGAAATTTGGAAGTAGGGGGACAACAAAGAATGGACATACAAAGGTAGAGAGACAGTTTCAAAATCAGACTGGGTATCTATTCTGCATTTGGCTTACCAAATCAGAATATCAATAATGGATAGAAAAACGAATCAAAATACTCGGGTCACCGGATCTACGAATATATAGGGTATTGATTAGTTCAAAAGATAACTAACCATTCGTAGAATATACTGGGACCCAACAGAATGAACATATATATGGATGCAATCCAAAAATTTTAGTTTAAACAACCAAAATATATCTATCAACCATAGCAACCAAAGCAAACAATTCATCCAAACAAACAATTCTGACCCATCTGGAGTTTGTGTCCCATGCAAAGATATCAAAGCTTCTTCCTGGAACTGCCAGGAATCATCAAAGAATTGAAAAGACGAATCAAAGGAGATAGATGGAGAAAGTTGTTTCCACTGTCACAAGGTACTGACCATTTATAGTGGTACTCCCCTGTCCCCTATCTCGTCCTATTCTTGCACTCATACTCACTATCGGTGGATAGCAAGAGAATTTACTGAGGCATTCGAACGGATATCATAGGGATATACTCATTCTAGGGTATACTTCACCCTATTTCTAATGAGTTACTTAATGTGCTATACTCCTGAGCTAAAGTTTCAACCTTCAGCTTTGATACCAAAATGTCACGATCCAAATTCCAGCATTCGAAAATCGACATCCGTACTCCGCTGTACTTAAATGTCGCAGATTCCAACTTTGAAATTCAAGTCGTGCCGGGGCTTATAACACAATTAAGTATAACAACACAGCGGAAGAAAAAGAAATGAATATCATTGATATATAACATTCGATACAACAATGATACAATAAGAATCAATACCAGAGATACAAGATAACAATGCTACATCGGAATAGCAATATGCTGTAGCAGCGGAAAACAAATAGCCAAGAGATAACTCCAAGTGAACTTTAGATAAGAATGAATCCACAACTGCAATTCCAAACCAATCCTCGAACCACCATCCATTTCACCAAGACAAGCAAGTCTCGTCCACCAAAGACTTCAATATCCAAAGTCTCCGAAGAATTACAAGGAGAAAGCTGAGAGCTACCGGATCGATATCTATATCTACTATCTGAAAAACCCAACTCTAGACTGTCCGTGTGAAAAATAGTGGGCACCCAGAGTTTAGGAAAGGAACAATAAACTCCGGGTCAATCATGGGACTGGTGTGAGCAACAAAAACAGTTTTATCTTTAAAAACAACAAAAGAATTTAAACCAAAAACCGCAATGCTTTAGAAAATAAAACTAACATAAGGCCTCCCGCCATACACAAAATGCAAAAGCAGAATTGGAGGAGATTTCTCCTTATGATAGTCAAATATGCTTGATGCGAGAAAATTTCTTTTATATTATTATTATAAGTGCACGGTGTGGAAAATCTTTTCAAAAGTATAATATAAATCCTAGCCAGCATAGACATAGCGAACTATGCCTACTATAGCTACCATCTAAACAGTGGTGACCACCATAAGTAAATGGCAAGTAATACAACTAAAACCGTACTGGGCACGTATTGGATGATTGGATTTCCAACAAATGATCAGGCTAAGGAACTCCATGGGTCACATGGGTATGCCTCTGGAGGGACGCCCCGAGAACCTAACCGGATCTCTGCCAACACAAGGCCGGGTTACCTCTGTAACTAGGTAACAACTAACACGAGTATGCCATCCCCCGGTCGTAACCGACCTTTATCCGAGCACACGATACCAACAACTACAAAGTAATGTATTTGCAGTAACCACATAGGTTAAATATCTGGGCTCCATACCATGATATCACCTCTATCCAGAAGGAAAAGAACATACCCTTAGGAGGCGCTACCCCCAAATAACCTTGCCGCATTCTTCCTGTTTCGACCATTCCGGGTTGTGAAGTTCGACGAAGTCTCGTCCACAAAGCTGCGCTTTTCACAAAATCCATGCTTTGATCAACAAATGATCAGCGGTACTTTGTATGCCACATTACCAAATTGGGAATGTATCACTAGTAACTATCAATTACATAACCTCTAAACTCATACGTCTCAGAGAAGGGTGTTAAGCTAAGAGAATAAATCTCCGCCACCAAACAGAAATGTATTTGATAGAAACCGGTTTTACATTTCAAAGTGTAATGTCAGACACACATCCATATAAGTCTGTTCCGGGTTCGAACAGAACCGAAGGCACTTCCGTAGAAGTCCTTGCAAATCTGGGTATTCACAATCCCGATCGGACTTCCCATCATTTAGGGAATCTCTATACCGGCGCGACTCAGTGCAAAGACAATCGATAGGTCATCCTATCATTCCCGCAAATACCCGGTCTTCACCACCGATCTTCAGATGCTATCCATAACGTTGTATCAATATTCAGAATGGGCTATATGACACAAAATCCCTCTCCCGGCTAAAGCGAATAATGAGCGCAATATTTAAAATCATATGGATAATGGGATTTAAGTTAAGTCACAACTTTAAAACCCAAAAACTTTTCTTTCAATTGGTTAAACGAATTACCATTTATACATTTTTTTAACCAAAAAGATTCACTACCAGAAACCTTTCAATGGTTTAAACAATTTCCATATTTTAATCTTTTAAACAAAAGATTTATTTTTAAGACCCCTTTCAATTTAAAACAAGGTTCACCAATATTTTAAACAAAGATTCATTCATAACTTTCAAAATAATTCCGGGTTTCAAATCTCGTATATAAAAGATACATCATTTAAAATACTCTTCAATTTTAAAATAGGGTTCTACTATCTTTGAAAAAGATTCAATTTCAGCTTTCAAAACCATTCAATTTCAATTTTTAAATCTTTTCATCATAATTATTATTTGAAACTACTTGTTTTCGTTTCAGAAAACCAAATTCCATTTCTAAAGTATTTGGATTCAAACTTCAAACTTTAAAAGCATTTCAAAATATTAAATTCAAATATCTGCGACTTAACCAATTTCCTCGTGAAATCCATATTTGTGTGTATGGTGTAGTCCACGGGTTTAACACAATAGTGCAACATTATTCAATCATCACAGATCAAAACACAGAAATATCGATAAGCGGTATAATCTATAACGCTTATCTTCATTCACAGATTCACAGATAAATGAATCACAGATGAATAAATAAATAAATAAATTACACACAGTTCAATTCACATAACAGAATATCACAGATCAATCAATTCAAGGCAATTCATACAAGGCAAACATTCATAAGCAAGGTCAAGCATTCAATAATCATTTATAGGTAGGATTAATTAATCATTTAATCCTAATTAATTCAAATAATTTATAATTAAATTAATTACTTATGAATTAATTATCCAATCCTGATTAATTTATTACAAATCATTTGATATAAATTAATTAGTCAATCACCTTAATTAATTACATCAATTAATCACCTCATTGTTAATTATTCCTTAATTAGTCCATTATAAATTACATCATTCATTATATTAATTAATGATCTCTAATTAATTTAAATTAAAACTTAATTAATTACAATTATTAATCAACCTTGATTAATAACAAAAGTAATTACCCAAATTACTTCATTTATAAATCATATTCACTAATTATCTCCTAGTAATTATCATTTATTACTTCCCTAAGTAATTATCTCTATTAATTATACTAAGTAATTACACTTATCTAATTATCAAATAATTTTCTTAAGTTAATTAAACTAAATTAATTAATTAACTTAAATTAATCACATTACCAAAATTAATTACAATAAGTAATTAATTCCTTAATTACTTTCATTAAGTAATTACATTCAAAAATGTATAATTGATTATCTAAATTAATTAATCTAATTAATTATCAAAATTAATCACATTAATTTAATAATCCCTAGTTAATTATCTTCATTAATGAATAACATTTCTTTAATTACTTTCTTAAGAAATTATCATAGATTAATTCATCAATAATCATTTCTAATTATAAATTTATCTAATTTATTTATTTATAAATCAAATAAATCATTCTTTAATTACCTTATTAATTAAATCATTTTATTACCTTAATTATCTCTAAGATAATTAATATCTTTATTAATGATTTCGTTAACATTTAAGTGTATTTTAAACATTACACTTAAAATTGAAATTTAAATTCCACTCTGAATTTAAGATTCAAAAAGATAAACATCAACCAAATTTAAATATCAACTTATAAACTTATAAAAGGAAAGTTCTAACTAAATTACTTAAATTTTTATTTAAAAATTTAAGCTTTAAAATACATTACATTTTAACTTCCAAATTCAAGTTTAAAAAAAAAACAAATCATGTATTTTTCATTCAAAATTTTATTATAAAAGAACTTTATCAAAATTCAAGTTTAAAACATTTAGATTTAAACTGATTTTAAATTCCCAGATCTGGATCCAAAATGAATTTGAATCCATAAATTTTAAACATTTGATTTAAACATTTGATTTAAATATTTGATTTAAAAACTTCTTTTATTTCAAAAACTGAACTAGAAATTTAAATCTTTGATTTCCAGATTTAAACTTAACTTTAAACTTGCTCATATTTTAAAAACTTCATTTTTAAAATTTCAAACTACTTACTATTTTAAATTAGTTAATAATTCAAGTTTAAAACTTTATATTTTTATTATTATTATTTAAAACTGAGATTTAAAACTGAAATTGAATTCTAAAATTTCAAAATTGAATCTAAAACCAGGTTTTAAACACAAGCTTTTCATTTAAAAATTGCAGTTTTAAATTTTAAAAAAAAGTATTATAAGTTTTCTGTTAAAAGCTGTTTCAAATAATCAACCCGAGAACACCCCAAATTACTTCAAGTCAAATGCTCAATCTCCCCGAGCCAACTACCCCTCAACTTCGAGCAACTCGGAGATTTACTCAAGTACGAACTAACACCTCAACAAACTTCATCAGAAACAGGCTCTGTGCACATGCACGTCGCCCTTAGTCACCTCCGATCATCACAGATGATCGTCCCACATCCAAAAACACTTCCTCACCCCTAACTTGATCATCATATCGTACACTTAACCTCGAATTCGAATTCGAGATAACTTACCCAAACCTGGAACTATAGAACTACACAAACCCAAATCCTGAAATCGCCTCGCCAGCCCAATTCCGTCCATCGGAGATGTTGACATTCCGGCCAAAGCTTCTTCTACTTCCAAACATCCATCACTCAAAAGCTAGTTCAACTCGATCAATTCGATGAACCGCGGTGATCGCTTCATCATCCCTAGTTAAAATCTAGGGTTCCAGAAAATTTCTCACCACTGCAACTTCCACAATGATTTTCATCGCCAACAAATATTTTTCCTAGCTTCTCTGATCATCTCTCCATCATCAGGAAAAAATCCATCCCCTCCAGATACATAGATCACCAGTAAGACCAAATATCCCCATTTTAGTTCAATACCAAACTACACCTTTATCTTGCTTCTAAAAATCCTAATTCTTGTGTTAAAAATCATATTTCAGTAGATGTTTCGATTTATAATACTGGATTTACAAATTATACAGTATGAATTTTAATTCATATCAACATGCATTGATGTTTTATACTTTCAGAGGCCATAAAGTTTTAATTTAACTTTATTAAATTTTTAAACTATAATTTAAGTCAAACCAAACAACATTTGTTTAATAATCAGGCCCTAACAACAACTAAATTAAAGGATCAGGGATTTAACTTAAAAAAATTGAGACTGGGAACATGCAGAGCACATAACAGCATGCATACATATAAAAATTCACATCAGACATTTACTTTAAAACACATGCAGTACTTATTCACTTCAGCACACAATCATGCAATCAATTTTTAAATTTAAATTTTAAAAAGTTACTCACTTTTCTGAAGACAGAGGCCTGGAATTTGGGAATTTTTCTTTGTTTCCAGTTTTGTTTTAAGCCCAAGATTTTAACTTGCTTTTGAATTTCTGAAACTGGTTTTAAAACTTGCATTTGATTTTGTTTTTCCTGATCTTGAATCTTAAAAGTTGCATTTGATTTCTGATTAAACTTTTGGTGAGAGGATCTGGCATTTGTATATTTCACTGATCTCAGGAAAAAATTGTTTTCAATTTTTTTTTTCTTTTTGAATTCATTTCCAGGTTGCAGCTTGTTGAACTGATTGAAGTTTTGTTTTTCTTCAAATTGAATGCTGCCTGAATTTGCAGTTGCATCTGATCTTGTTGAAGTTGTTTTGGTTTGCACTCTTCTTGATTTGGTTTTCTTTTCTTTGAATTTGTAAATTTTAGATAAAAAGGAAAAATCCTTTGCTTGCCACTTGTATTATTATGTTTATATTTGTTAGTTTCTTATATTTGTCTTTCAACACTTGTTAACATATGGTTATTTTATGTTTAAATCCTTTTAGTTAATTTAATTATAAATTTTGTTCAAAACCCCTTTTTATTGTATATTTGTTTTTAATGTTATATACTTTTGAGTGCAAGCCTTTATAGTTAAATTTTATTTTATTTTTATTTTACAAATCATGTTAGGCTTACATTTGTTAATGTCATGTTTTAAAAATGTTACACTTGTCAATACAATCTTATTTATGTTTAATTTTTCTTTTTAATTTATTTAAATTTTTTTCGTTTAAACCCTTTATTTTATTTAATTTACATATGTAATTTTTCACATCTTTAAATTCAAAAATATAAAAACTATAATTATTCACTTAAAAGAAAAAGTTTTTTAAATTCTTTTATCAAAATCATATTCAACTTTAGAATTTTTGTTTTCATATCATTCATACATTATACATACATAAAAGCTTTTTAAATCTTATTTTATTTTTAAAATTTATATTTTTATACCCTCTATAACTTTTAAATAGCAATTTCAAAAATTATAATATTTAGTTCCAAAATATAGCTTCTAATTCAAAATATCTATTCAAAATAAATTTGGAAAACAAATCTTTATAAATGGAAAATATAATGTTTTCAAACCCAATATATCTATAACATTTTGAATTTTGAATTTTAATTCCAAGATTTGATTTAAACTAAATTTATAAATATAAATAAATAACAGAACCTATCTTTAATAAATCTTAAAGCTTTTAATTCTATTTATTTAAATCGAATTATATACATATTCATGCTAAATCAATTTATAATTTAATCAAAATTATATATTAGTTTACCAATTTAATTTTTAATTTAATCTAGGAATCAAATTAATTACAAATTTAAATTTGTTTAAAAACAGGAATGTTACAATTACGTGATTGGGAATGTATCACTAGTAAGCATCAACTACATAACCTTTGAGCTCGTACGTCTCAGAGAAGGGTGTTAAGCTAAGAGAATAAATTCTTCGCCAGCAAAAAGAAATGTATTTGATAGAAACCAGCTTCACATCTCAAAGTTTAACGTCAGACACACATCCATACAAGTCTGTTCCTGGTTCGAGCAGAACCGAAGGCACTTCCAAATAAGCCCTTGCAAATCCGGATGATCGCTAATCACGTCCGGACTTTCCATGACAATGGATGATCAAATCTCTATACCGGGGACTAGTCGATGCAGAGACATTTGACGGGTTATCCTTTCGCTTTTGAAACTATCTGGTCTTCACCGCTAGTCTTCAAATGCTATCCAGAACGCGGTATCATTATTCAAAAAGACTCATTTATAGCCCTTCAAAACAATTCCATTTCAATCCCAAATCTTTTATACAAAAGATACCCTTTTCCATTTCAAAACAAAGTTTAACAATCTTCCACAAAGATTCAATTACAGCCTTCAAAACAATTAACAATTCAAATCTTTTATACAAAAGATGCATACTTGATATCCTCTTATTTTGGAAACAAAGTTCATAAATCTTTAACCCAGATTCATTAACAGCTTTCAAAACAATTAAGAATTCAAACTTGAAATCTTTTCAATACAACTTGGAAATCCTTTCTTTATGTGAAACCTATTATTATTTGAAAACAAATAGTTTTCGTTTCGAAAAAATCCGATTTCATTTGCACGAGTTAAAGCCCTTCAAGTCTAAATTTAGGTTAAATTCAAATTTCCAAAACAATACTTTTTAAAATGGTTTAAAATCCATATAAACACATTTTTAACTTGTATAACCCCTTTTAAATCATCATTTCAAAACATAGAATTCAATCTCAAATCTTGAATTCAAATTCAAATCATTCTATTTAAATTTCAACACTTTATCAAGTTATTCAAAATAACTTTTATCTTTTAAAACTCCTTTTCAAAAACTTTTCATATTTAATCTAATTCCATTTCCAAAGCTATTTCGGATTCAAAATTCAATTTTAAAATTATTTAAAAATTCGGTGACTTAACCAATTTCCTCGTGCAATCCATATTTGTGGTGTATGGTGTAGTCTAGAGTTTTTACACAATAGTGCAACACCGTCAATCATCACAGATTCAATCACAGCAATATTCGATAAGCGGTATAGTACTATAACGCTTATTTCATTCATAGACTCACAGATAAATAATATAAATTTGTCACAAATAAATAAATTACATCACAATTCACAACTCAAATCAGTACAATTCATATCACAAAGCATCACACATTAAGTATATCAAACAAAACGAGACATTCAGTACAATCCAAGCCTCCATAATTAAGTTCAATTAATCTTCTGATTAATTTAAACCAAATTAATCACTAATCCTGATTAATTAATTACAAATCATTTTGATTAATTATTCTTTAATCATTTATTAATTAATCATTAATAATAAGTTAATTAACCTTTAATTGATAATTAATCATCCATTAATCATTAAATAATTAACCTTTAATTATTTAATTTACCATTTAATTAATTATATTTTAATTAATTAATTAATCCTTAATTAATTACCATTTAATTAACTAAACTCAATTAATTACAATAAGTGATTATCCGTATTTTTAAATTAATTTTAATCACTTGATTAATCCACCTTTAATCATTAATTACTTTTAATTAAGTAATTATCTTTAAGCAATTAATTGCCCTTAATTGCTTTCATTAATTAATTTTTATTAATTAATTACATTAGTTAATTAATCCTTAATTATAAATTAATTGACCTTAAACTAAAAATCAATTAACCTTTAATTATTATCTTTAATTAATTAAGTGATTATAAATCATTTATCTTAATTAATCATTTAATCATTAATGAATCACATATTAACACATACATTAATTCAAGGGATTAAGTTTAATTAAAACATCATTAAATCTTGATTAACTTTTTAATTACATTATTTATTTGAAATAAATCAAGACTTAATTAATAATTAATGATCACATAATTATTAAATTAAACATAATCACTTTTAAAAATAAATTATTTAAAACCCTTATTAATCTACATTTTAAACTAAAACAATTATCTTAAAACGCGGGTTAAAAAAGTTTAAACTTTGAATTTATTTTAAAGTCAAGAAAACTGTTTATATGACAACCCGAGACCCAGTTCAGGTATTCCCCTAGTTAAAACGTCACTTGCTTCGAGACTTCCTTGAGTTCTTCCTTTCTTCTTCTTTTTAACTCTGTTATTATTTTAAATTTTTAAAATTACTGTATATCTTAAATGCTTGCAATTAACACGGTAGTAAACTTGATTAACATCTTTAAATTTTCGAGTCCATCTTCGAGTTTCACCTCCAACTCCTTCTTCCCAACCCACTGACACACCACATATGCACATACAGTGCATGAATGATCGGAGCATCTCTAGTCATCACCGCAATTACCTCCACATCGTCGATAACCCATAAGGACAACACGACCACCCAGTTCTCGTTGCACTCATCTCAAATCGAACTCGAACTATCGACTCCTACCTGAACCAAACTGATCACCAGAAAAACATCTCGTGTAGCCACCACTGATCACCAGAAGATCTGAGATTTGGACCCTAGCCTCGCCACGACACTACGCCACCTTTAGCCTTGGTCTGATCACCTCTGGTCTATCCATGTCATCAAATCGACTCGGGATAACATCGATTAAAACTTACTCTTAAATCCTACCACCACTTCGGCCGACTTCCTAGATCACTTAAAAAATAGCGAACATTTTTCCCATAAAATCCATCACCTAACCCTCCTATGACATCAAGCCCAAGGCTCAATTGCACGTTAATTATCGGGAATTGACCACTTTCACCATTCTGTTCAACTTTGAATTTCTCTAATGATACAATACTAAAAATCTCAATTCTTCCTTTAAAATTTACAGATTTTGAACACGAACAAGATAATATAGGTGACAACAGAAATCTTGCAAGCCAAATTTTTGATAAGTTTTGGATTTGATCTGTACTTCTTCATTTTCCTAAAGAACTCAGTCTTGTTCAACTCAGAAATATTCTTAAAACATGGCTCATGATAATATATAATAAATTTGTTAAGATCTTAAAGCCTAAAAAGATTTGAGGAAGATTTCTTAAGTTTTGAAACTGGTTTTATAACCTGCATTCTTAAAACAGAGGGACATATTTGTTCGACAAACGTGCATAATGGCATGTACACATATTTGCATATATGCAAACATATCCACATAGATTCATTATTCTTCACAACAATCACTTCACAACACACAAAGATAATTCATAGATTCAATTTAAATGGGTCAGACTTGCTTACCGGTCAATTGGAAGAAACACAGAACACAGGCTTAAAGTTAAAACTGGAAGAAGTTTGAGAAGATTTGGTCTGGATATGCTTTAGCTTAACTGTTGTTTGTTGAAAGTTTCACTTTGCATGATAAAGTTGAATTCAAATTTGCACGCTTGATTCGGGTTTGCTGAAGGCTGAATTTTTGATTTCTCAATTCCAGGTTAATCTTGCAAACATTGAGATCATTTTTTTTACTTTGATCTGGTACTGCTTGTATTTAATTTGAAAACTGATCTGAGCTTTGATTTCTGGATTTGAAACTCTTTGAATTTTCTTGCTCGAATGCTTTAGGCTTTTGTTTTTAAATTTTTTCTTTGACCTGGATTTTGTTGATATTGAATCTGTTTTGGTTTTTGTTTTTAATTTTCAGGTTTGTGGAGAAATAATGTTTTAACTTTGGAATTGAAATGAATAACCCATTTTCTCTCTAATACATGTTTTCATATATCAAAAAAAAAACTTTATATGGTGCCACTTGTCTATTAGTATTATACCTGTTAATTCGCTCATGTAATAATGCTGCAAATGTCTTAGTATATATTTTTAAAACACTTACACTTGTTTAATACAAATAAAATTATGTTTAGCCCCTTTGTTTTAATTTTTTTAAATTTATATTTTAAACCTTACTTCATTTTAGTTTATATTTTAAACCCTTTCTTTTACAAATTACTTAATCTTTATATTTACATATGTTTATGCAATATATTTTCTATTTAATTTAAATATGTACAAAACTAATTTATTTCAAGTATAAAAAAGGTATTTTAAACTTTTCATTAAACCTTGTTTTATTATCATATTATTTTTACAATTCTAGTTATACACATATATGTTATTTTTTAAAAATATAACTTTTAAGTCCAATTAATTAAATATAGAATATATTTTATTCTCAAATTCCCAATCCAATATATTATTTAAAACACTTATTTTAAAATTTCAAATTTAACAATTAATATACAATTAATTTGTATTTATAAATGAATAAACAAACAAATATCTATTTAATTTGGAAAATACCAAATTTATTCACAATTAAATTTCAAAAATTAAATTAATTGCCACTTTAAATTTGATTTAAAAATAGGATTGTTACAAAGCCCTCCGTTAAGAAAATTTCATCCCCGAAATTTGCCGAGGAGACAACACGGGATGGATACACAAAGATAGAGAAACAGATTTCTAGGTCAAACTGAATATCTATTCTACATTTGGCATACCAATAAGAATATTACCAATAGATATGAGAACAAACTCATTCAATACTACACAAGATACTCGGGTCACTAGATCTGCGAAATATGCATGGGCATTAGATAGTTCGAAGGGATAACTAATCGTTCGTAGAATATATCTAGACCCAACAGAACAAACAATGGATACTCAATCCAGGTTGGAATATCCCAAAGTATATACCAACTTGTCCCTCTTCGGACTTTAATCCTCACAAGAAATTACAATAGAATTTCAAACTTTTTAATCGAAATCGTTTTATCGGTACAAATCTTCATATTTTAACTTCATCTTTTGTTAACCAATTTATTTCAATTTTAAAATTTCAATTTCGTTAAAGTTTAAAAACGAAAAGCTGATAGAAATTTGATGAAGAGAATACGAGATAGAAATTTATCTATAACGATTCGCAGGGCCATCATACCAAAGCGTCTCCCTTGAGCTGCCACAAAGCCATCAGAGAATTTGAAATTGGATCAAAGGAGATTGATAGAGAAAGTTATTTCAGTTGTTGCAGGGTATCGACCATTTGTAGCGGTACTCCCCTGTCCCCTATCTCGTGAAGTAATTAAAAAATTGTTAATTGTTAATGAAGATCATTAACTAGGGATTATTAAATAATTAATTAATGTGATTAATTTCAATAATTGTGCATTTATTTGATTTTTTTTTCCAAATAGTCCTATTCTTGCACTCATACTTACTATCAGTGGATAGCAAAAGAATTTACTGAGGCACACAGACTGATATCTTTGGGATATACTCATTCTAGGGTATTCGTAACCCTATCTCTAATGAGTTACCTAGTGTGTTATACTCCTGAGCTAAAGTTCCAACCTTCAGCTCTGATACCAAAATGTGATGAGCCAAATTTCAACGTTCAAAAATCGACACCCGTACTTCCCTTGTACTCGAATGCCGCAGATTCAACCGTTGAAATTCGACCCGCGCCGGAGCTTATAACACATTAAGTATAAAAACAAGTGAAAACAGAATGAACAATATCATTGATACACAATTGATACAACATTAGATACAACTGAATATCAATACAAATCAGAGCCAAAAGATATACAATAGCGGAAGATACCATCAGAAGATGGTCTAGACTTTGCAACCATTGATAGCAGAAATATATCTCCAAAAGATAGTATCTTCATAACTCAACAAGATAGATAGTCCAATAAATAGCGACTCCATTGCTAAGGTCCCAAAGCTACAAAGACTCCAAACCAGAAATCGAGAACTACCATCGATGCTGAAGTGAAGCAATTCGATCCAAATGTGATTGCCAATATCCAGAGATAGAATGCTATCAAATATACACCTATTATTCGATTATCTGAAAATCCCAACTCTAGACTGCCCATGTGGAAAATTGTGGGAACCCAGAGTTTACGAACGGACCAATAAACTCCGAGACAGTCATGGGACTGGTATGCGCAAACAAAACAGTTTTATCTCTAAAACGAACAACAAATGGATTTAAAACATTGAAATCTGCAATGCTTTTTGGAAAGTGAAACTACCATAAGGCCTCCCGCCGCACACATCATGCAAATGCAGAATTGGAGGAGATTTCTCCTTATGATAGTCAAACATGCTTGATACGCGAAAACCTTTTGATATTATTATTAGTGCATAGTGCAGAAAAACTTTCGAAAGTATAATATTAATGTTAGCCAGCATACAACCATTATTGTATGCCTACTAGAGCTACCATCTAAACAGTGGTGACCACCATAAGTAAATGGCAGGTTGTACAATTAAACCGTACAAGGCACGTATTGGAGATTGGATTTACAACAAATGGTCAGGCTAAGGAACTTTCTATTGCCACATGGGAACGCCTCTAGAGGGACGCCTCGAGAACCTACCCGGCTCTCTACCAACACAAGTCTAGTTTACACCCTTCCCGGGAGTAACACCTAAAGATATGCCATCCCTGGTCGTAACCAACATTCATGCGAGCGCTCGACACCAACAACCACAAAGTAATGTATTTGCAGTAACCACAAAGGTTAAATATCTAGGATCCATACCATGATACCACCTCTATCCAGAAGAGATGGACATACCCTAGGGGCACGACCCATGCAACCTTGCCGCAACATTCCTGTTTCGACCATTTCCAGGTTGTGAGGCTCGACGAAGTCTCGTCCACAAAGCTACGCTTTTTCACAAAGCCATGCTTCGATCAACAAATTATCAGCAACACTTCGTATGTCACATTACCAAATTGGGAATGTATCACTAATAACCATCAATTACATGACCTCTGAGCTCGTACGTCTCATAGAAGGGTGTTAAGCTAAGAGAACAAATTCTCCGCCACTAAGCAGAAATGTATTTGATAGAAACCAGCTTTACTTCTCAAAGTGTAACGTCAGACACACATCCATACAAGTCTGTTCTGGGTTTGAACTGAACCGAAGGAACTTCCAAAGAAGCCCTTGCATATCCGAATAGTCCCTAATCACGTCCAAACTTCCCAGCACAAAGGATGATCAAATCTCTGTAACGAGGACCAGTCGGTGCACAGACATTCGACGGGTTATCCTTTCGCTTTCGAAAATATCCGGTCTTCACCACCAGTCTTCAAATGCTATCCATAACGTCGTATCATTATTCGGAATGGGTTATATGACACAAAGGTCCTCTCTCGGCTAAACTGAATAATGAGCGCAATATTGTAAAAACGTCTGGATAGGGATCTCAATTAAGTCATAACTTATTACCCAAAACAAATGGTTTAAACAAATTACCAATTTAAATCTTTTTAAAGAAAAAGAAAAATTCACTTCACAAAGTTCACCAATCTTTCAGAAAGACTCATTTATAGCCCTTCAAAACAATTCCATTTCAATCCCAAATCTTTTGTACAAAAGATACCCTTTTCAATTTCAAAACAAAGTTTAACAATCTTCCACAAAGATTCAATTATAGCTTTCAAAACAATTCACAATTCAAATCTTTTATACAAAAGGTACATCCTTGAGATCCTCTTATTTTGGAAACAAAGTTCATAAATCTTTAACCCAGATTCGTTAATAGCTTTCAAAACAATTGACAATTCAAATTTGAAATCTTTTCAACACAACTTTGAAATCCTTTCTTTATGTGAAAGCTATTATTATTTGAAAACAAATAGTTTCCATTTTTAAAAAATTCAATTTCATTTGCGTGAGTTAAGGCCCTTCAAGTCTAAATTTGGGTTAAATTCAAATTTCGAAAACAATATTTTTTAAAATGGTTTAAAATCCATATAAACACATTTTTAACTTGTATAACCCCTTTTAAACCATCATTTCAAAACATAGAATTCAATCTCAAATCTTGAATTCAAATTCAAATCATGCTATTTAAATTTCAACACTTTATCAAGTTATCAAAATAAATTTTATCATTTTAAAACTCCTTTTCAAAAGCTTTTCATATTTAATCCAATTCCATTTCCAAAACTATTTTGGATTCAAAATTCAATTTTAAAATTATGTCAAAAATCCATGACTTAACGAATTTCCACGTGCAATCCATATTCGTGTGTGTATAGTGTAGTCCAGAGTTTAACACAAGAGTGCAACACCATCAATCATCACGGATTCAATCACAGCAATATTCGATAAGCGGTATAGTACTATAACGTTGATCTTCATTCATAGATTCACAGATAAATAATATAAATTTATCACAGATAAATAAATTACATCACAGTTCACAGCTCAAATCAGTACAATTCATATCACAAAGCATCACACATTAAGGATATCAAACAATACAAGGCATTCGGTACAATCCAGGTGTCCATAATTAAGTTCAATTAATCATCTAACAAATTTAAACCAGATTAATCACTAATCTTGGTTAATTAACATTAATTAATTACAAATCATTTTGATTAATTACTCTTTAATCATTTATTAATTAACCATTAATAATAAATTAATTAACCTTTAATTAATAATTAATCATCCTTTAATCGTTAACTAATTAACCTTTAATTATTTAATTTACCATTTAGTTACTTATATTTTAATTAATTAACCCTTAATTAATTACCATTTAATTAATTAACCTCAATTAATTACAACAAGTGATTATCCCTGTTTTTAAATTAATTTTAATCACTTAATTAATCCACCTTTAATCATTAATTACTTTTAATTAAGCAATTATCTTTAATTAATTAACTACCTTTAATTGCATTCATTAATTAATTACTTTAATTAATTTTCATTAATTAGTTACATTAATTAATTAAACCTTAATTATAAATTAATTAACCTTAAATTAAAAATCAATTAACCTTTAATTATTAATCTTTAATTAATTTAGTGATTATAAATCATTTATCTTAATTAATCATTTAATCATTAATAAACCACATAGTTAACATCATTAACACATACATAATCAAGGGGTTAAGGTTAATTAAAACATCATTAAATCTTGATTAACTTTTTAATTACATTATTTACTTGAAATAAATAAAGAATTAATTAATAATTAATGATCTCATAATTATTAAATTAAACATAATCACTTTTAAAAATAAAATAACACGACCACCCAGTTCCCTTTACGCTCGCCTGAAATCAAATTCGAACTATCGACTCTCACCTGAACCAAACTGATCACCAGAAAAACATCTCGTGTAGCCACCATCGACCACCAGAAGATCTAAGATTTGGACCCTAGCCTTGCCATGAAACTACGCCTCTTTCAGCCTTGGTCCGATCACCTCTGGTCTATCCATGTCGTCGAAATCGACTCGGGAACAACATCGATTAAAACTTACTCTTAAACCCTACCACCACTTCGGTCGACTTCCTTGATCACTTAAAAAAATAGCGAACATTTTTCCCGTAAACTCCATTACCTAACCACCCTCTAACATCAAGCTCAAGGCTCAATTGCACGTTGATCATCGAGAATTGACCATTTTCACAATTCTGTTCAACTTTGAATTTCTCGAATGACACAATACTAAAAATCTCGATCTTCCTTTAAAATTTATACTTTTTGAACACGAACAAGATAGTATAGGTGACATCAGAAATTTTACTAGCCAAATTTTTAATAAGTTTTGGATTTGATCCGTACTTCTTCATTTTCCCGAAGAACTCAATCTTGTTCAACTCAAAAATATTCTTAAAGCATGGCTCTTGATAATATATAATAAATTTTGTTAAGATCTTAAAGCCTAAAAATATTTGAGGAAGATTTCTTAAGTTTTGAAACAGGTTTTATAACCTACATTCTTAAAACAGAGGGACATATTTGTTCGACAAACATGCACAAAGGTATGTACACATATTTGCATATATGCTAACATATCCACAGATATTCATTATTCTTCACAATAATCACATCACAACACACAAAGATAATTCATAGACTCAATTTAAATGGGTCAGTTTGCTTGCCTATTAATTGGAAGAAACAGATAACTCAGGCTTGAAGTTGAAACTGGGTAAAGTTTGAGAAGATTTCATCTGTATATGCTTTAGCTTAACTGTTGTTTGTTGAAAGCTTTACTTTTCTTGATAAAGTTGAATTCACATTTGCATGCTTGATTCAGGTTTGCTGAAGACTGCATTTTTGATTTCCTGTTTCCAAGTTAATCTTGCAAACGTTGAGATGATTTTTTTTACTTTGATCTGGTACTGCTTGTACTTAATTTGAAAACTGATCTGAGTTTTGATTTCTCGATTTGAAAATCTATGGATTTGCTTGCTTGAATGCTTCAAGCTTTTGTTTTTAAACTTTTTCTTTGATCTCGATTTTGTTGATATTGAATCTGTTTTGGTTTTTGTTTTTAATTTTCAAGTTTGTGGAGAATTTTTTTAAACTTTGGAACTGAAATGAATAACCCATTTTCTCTCTAATACATGTTTTCCTATATAAAAAAAACTTTATTTGTTGCCACTTGTCTATTAGTATTAACACTTGTTAATTCACTTATGTAATAATGTTACAAATGTCTTAATATATAATTTTAAAACACTTACACTTGTTCAATACAAATAAATTTATCTTTAGCCCCTTTGTTTTAATTTATTTAAAAATTATGTTTTAAACCTTACTTTATTTTAATTTATATTTTAAACCCTCCCCTTTATAAATTTCTTAATCTTTATATTTACATATATTTATGTAATATATTTTCTATTTAGTTTAAATATGTACAAAACTAATTTATTTCAAGTATAAAAGAAAAGTATTTTAAACTTTTTATTAAACGTTGTTTTAATATCATATTATTTTTACAATTCTAGTTATATACATATAGGTTATTTTTCAAAATATAACTTTTAAACCTAATTATTTTTATTATATATATTATTCTCAAATTCCCAATCCAATATATTATTTAAAACATTTATTTTAAAATTTCAAATTAAAAATTAATATACAATCAATTTGTATTTATAAATGAATAAACAAACAAATATCTATTTAATTTGGAAAATAACAAATTAAATCACAATTAAATTTCAAAAATTAAATTAATTACTAATTAAAATTTGATTTAAAAACAGGAATGTTACAGATTCCCCTATAAGAAAATTTCGTCCTCAAAATTTGCCAAGGAGACAACACAGGATGGATACACAAAGACAGAGAAACTGTTTTCCAAGTCAAACTGAATATGTAATAGCCCGTTATTTTCAGCCATTCGCTTCCACACATGCCGGACTTGAATTGCTCAAAATACCACGTTGTAATTTGGAGCAAATGAAATACAAATCACAGAATCACAGACACAGAAATATCAGAATAACTCGCAGCGAAAATTAAAATACCATAGTAGTTCATGAAGCTACTATAACAAACTCTCAAAACATAATACGTAATATCAATCTGAAAAACATATATAATAGAAATCTCAAATACATAGCAGTTTGTAAATACCAGAACTGAAATAGAAAAACAAGGGAACAGTTACTAGACAAGCACAATGTCCAACAATTCCAAGCTCCAGAAAAGAAATCCAAAGCCAAGCTGTAAATACTCAGGCTGACTCGAGCGTAAAGTAAAACACAAAACACTCGAGTCAGGACATATATACTTATATAATGTAAACCAACTCAAGTGAACTGTTGTAGAAATGCACAATAACTTAAAGGATGCTTGGGATCACTCATCCTTTAAGAATCAGTTAAACTATAAATTATATACATCCTGTGGTTAAAATTTCAAAATGGTATATTATACTTCGAAATCAAATATCATTTAAAAATTCAATATCATTCAAAATCCATTTCAAAATATCAAATATCGTATCTTCCAAACCACATTCATTTATTTAAAATACCATGTCAACTCACATTTAAAAATAGTTTATATTTCAAAACAAATTACTTCATTTTAAATCAAAAAAATGAAGTTATTATATAAATAATTAAATTATCAAATTTCCAAAATTTTAATCTTTCAAAATTCATTCACTTAAATTTATTAAAACAATGAAAATTCAACTTTCGTAACATTTAGAAAAATGTTACGGAAAGTTACTTTTAAAACAATTCAATTTAACAAAAGACAGCATTCAAAATGCTATAATAGGATTACGTTAATTCAAATAAAACCTTAGTTAAATTCAACAATTATAGCACTTACAAAGTGCTATAATATCTTTTAATTCAATTTAGCCCTTTAGTTCATTTATTTTAACTACAGCATTTATAAATGCTGTAATATCCTTTACTTTAGAAATAATAGCATTACAAAATGCTATTAATTAAATTCCAACGTTCAATTTCAATTCATATAATTAAAATTTTAACTTAGCACCTAAGTTTAAATTTCAAAATATAACTTATTTACATTTTATTTACTTAACTTCAAAATTCACTTTTACACAAAATTCAAAATTTTCCAGTTTAAGTTCTATTTCAAAATTCAACTCAATATTCATTTATTTCACATTTTTAACTTATTCAAAAATTATTATTATATTATAAAATCATTTTAAATCCATTTTAATCCAAATTATCATAAATTTATCATATTTCTAGATTTAATTTAAATTCCATTTATCATCGAATTATAATTTTCAAAATAACTTATGTTTCAGATTTTCTAACTTTACCATTAATTTATTTCACATATAAATTTTCAAAAAATCAATAATACTTTACAAAAATCATTTTTAATCAAACTCAAATCAAAATATTATAATATTTACATTTCTAAAATATTTTAAATTTTTTAGAAAAAACATATTTTAACTACGGTCTGTGTTCCATTTTCTAGCCTAGGTAAAGTGATACGGGTAATATATCATTTCAACCCGTAATTTACAAAGAAAACCCGGGTTTTATCATTTCAAATCCGCAGTCCCAAGTAAATGAAATAATTTGAAAACCGCTCGGGCCTATCATTTTAGCCCATAATGATTTTCCATTATTCTAAAGTTTGTTCGGGTATGTATCATTTCAACCCATAATGATTCTAATCTAAAGGGAACTTACAGTGATAAACTGATATAAATAACAGAACAACATAATATAACAGTAACAGATGTTATAACAGGTGTTTAAGAATGTGTGAACATCATATAATCATAATATAGAAGATATAATATTGGGATGCATTTTACATATTCAAATGAAATCAGTTCATAAGTCATATAAGTACAAACTGTCTGGTGCGAATAACTCACTGGTATAAGCTGGAGATGACAACAAACACACAAACAACGATCTTCAGAGGCACGAAAGCACGACAAAGATTCGAATGGGAGAGCTAAAGATTAATTCCTTGAATACAATTCGAACAAAAAAATATAACTAACATAAGTTTTCAACCCAAAATACGATTAAACAATGTTAGAATTAACTACATAAAACAAAGCCAAAATGTTTGCACTTGCTTTCAACCTTCCCTAGGCTCTGCCATAGGTTAGAATACATGGCAAAAACATGGTTTTTGATATGGTTTTGGGTTCATATGGGTCGGGCTACAAGGGTTTGATGATGGTGCAAAGATGTGGTGAGCATGAAACAACAACACAAAGGCACACAACATGGATTTCATGCAAATAAATGGCTCGGCCAAAGCATAGGTGGGCATGGCCATCTCTGGTGGGGTCAGGGGATGACGTGGAAAAGGTGTTAGGTCAGGTTGGAGGTGATGGTGGTGGTGTAGGTGGCGGCCAAGGGGGTGTTTTGGGGTGGTAGTGCAATGTGTGTTCGGCTATGCTTCTTATAGGTGTAGTTTGGTTCATTTGGTGGTGGATCTTCAATCAAGTATGGCTCGACAAGGGATGGTCAGTGAGGAGGAGGAGGTGGTGACATGTTCAGGTGGTGGTGGAGGCAGCGAGGCTGATGGAGTGGTGGGGCCGAACCTAGAAGTGAAGGAAGCAAAAGCAAAATTACATGAAAACAAGTATAAAACAATGAAAAGAGAATAGAATTTTACCAAAGTATGTTCAAGATAATGGCCAAATTTTTTTGTTGAGTTTGAGGAGAAATGTTCACATGAAATTGAGGAAGTGGCTGAAGAGAAAAGAGTTAAGGCAGAAAATATGGAAAGGTGTTGGATGAAGTGTGAAAAGGTGTGAATACAAAAAGGCAAAAGCAAACCAATGATCACAAACTCTTCAAATATCCACCATGTTATTTGAAATTTTAAATAACTGATATATATATATATATATATTTAGTTAAATACGAAAATATAACAAATAAACAAAATATAAATAAATAAATATTAATTATATATAATTAAATTAAGAAAATAGCACAGAAAATGTAAACTAGTCTAGAAAGTTTGAAAATAAATGTAATAAACTTCGGGAAAATTTTACATACTTGAAAAATATTTATAAATAAAGATAAGAACACAAAATAAAAATGCATTTAATTAAATAAATAAATAAATTTTAATTAAATATAATTTAAATTAAGAAAAGAGCAGAAAAATAGAAACTAGCCTTTAAAAATAGGAAAAAAATGCAATAAATTTTGGAAATTTCTTATTATCACTTTAAAAATATTAATAAATGAAATCTTACAAATAAAAAAAATTTAAAATAATTTCAAAATAAAATAAAGTCAAATTTAAATTATAACCAAAAATCTAGAGTTGTTACACTCTCCCCCACTCAAATCTTTTCGCCCTCGAAAAGAATGGCAAGGAAAATAAAGAGAAACAAGACAGAAAAACAAAATAGTACCTGAAACAAATAATTCCAGATTCGAAGCACGAATGCTCTCCTCCGTTTCCTATGTACTATCTCGATCGTCAGTACTCCACTGTACTTTGACCAG
Organism: Allium cepa; assembly: GCA_030765085.1. Classification (NCBI taxonomy): domain Eukaryota; kingdom Viridiplantae; phylum Streptophyta; class Magnoliopsida; order Asparagales; family Amaryllidaceae; genus Allium; species Allium cepa. The sequence goes on from CM060945.1 coordinate 223,135,281, forward strand.
ATTAACAGATTTCCTTCTGAGCTGCTTCATACTTCTGTCGACAATACGAAGTGGCTTCCTCTCAACAGTTAGATTAGGCTCAATATCCAAACTATCAAGAGCAGAAGGCTAAACAATAAGAGGTGGATCATGAATATGACGGCAAAGGTGCAAGACATGGAATATATCATGCACTCCAGAAAGTTTTTCGGGCAAATCTGAAAGATAAGCCAAAGAACAAACTCTTTCCATAATGCAGAAAGAACCCTCAAAGAAGAAGAAGGTAGGAATAGCTAGGAGGTAAAATAGGTTGGAACACCAGGATGGACCATTATTTTAAAACCATATACATTTCAATTTATAATTTTATATTTACAACATTTTAAACATTTTATAATATGATAAATAGTCATTTGATTCAAATTTGTTAGTTCGAAGTAAACAATATTTAAAGCATTTCACATTATTTATAAAAGTAAAATAAATGATCAAAATATCCTTTATACGATACTTTATCAAAATACTTTTATAACTCGATGTCTTAACAAGTTCCTGTAGACTCTGGCTATGCGTTGATCAGGCGCAAAGCTAGAATTCTCGAAATACTTAGTAGACTTATTTCAACACCCAGTGAAAATACTGGAAAAACTTAAAAAAAACCAGATATGGAAAGTACAATCCAAACAAAGCAACCAAACCCAAACATGTCAATTATGGATCACGGATACACAATGGCTACGCCTGGATCACCCAAGAAACATCCGTACCCGTAGGCCGACTGCCCAAGCCCTGCGATTACTCCCTGAAGACTGGTAGTACCGCAGATGGTTACGCCTGGATCCCCGAGGAAACTTCCGTACCCTTAGGCTCTCGCAGCCCCTACAGATTACGCTATCAAGCGACCCAATAGATCACAGATACACAATGGTTACGTCTGGATCCCCTAGGAAACATCCATACCAGTAGGCTCTTGCAGCCCTTGTCAATTACGCTATGCAGTCGCGCTCGTAAGACCACGGAGATCCCCGTGGAATTCGATGGACACTCAAGTATCATATCTGAGAAACCCAAATCAGAGAGAGAATAATATCGATAGAATGAATCCATAGTGTGTCCATGAAGCGGATATCAAGCAGAAGGCACTTTCCATATCTTTACTTCGAAAATATGTATCATATAGCACCTTTCAAAATCACTTTCAAATAACATACTTATATAAAGTCCATTATATATAAGATTCGATTATCAAATGTATATCAAATCAATAGTATATCAAACGATACTTATATAGACTTCGATTATATAAGACTTCAATATACAAGTGGAGTACCTTTACAATTCAATAGCTTTCAAATCACTTCATACTTACACAAATCAATTTTATATAAGTTCGATAACTCCCAAATCAAAGTATTTAAATAAACAAGGTTCTCAATTTCAAACCATTTCAATATCAATTCAGTTTCAAAATCATATATGATTTCGCAAAATCATTTCAAATTCACATTCTTTATCAAAATAAATATTAGATCATTTCCAAACCATTTCAATCATCAAAATATAAAAATGGTTACAGATTTGAAAACCATCTCTTTTAAAACCTTCATACTATTTATTTTTGTATGAAAAATCCAGTTTACCATTGGAAAGATTTTTATTCTATATATATACTTTATTCAAAACATTTCAAAACTATATTTCGTACGAGTATAATTCAAAATAGTCTTATTTATTTCACTCAAAAAACAATTTCAATTTGTATAAATCATATTACTTTATACTTTAATCATACCAAACTAAACTTAAATTCTTTATCAAATACACAATACCTTTCAAAATTACTTAGCTTTGAAAAGTTAACCTTGATTGGGAAGTGCAGGAACCTCCAAAATGGTCGAAGAAATCATATTTTCAATCCAAGAGTTGGAAATCACCAACAAATCAGTAAACCAGTTCCAAAAGATAGGATTATATCAAAATAAATTTGAATCTCGAGACTGAACACCGACTTACTTTAACTCATTTCAAATATACACACACACACATATATCTTTCGAATATCAAACCATACTTCAAAATCTGAAATCAAAATTTGTTTCACAAAATCACTCACATAGCAAAGCTATTAGTGTGGCCTCTCCCCCACTCAGAAACTCGAAAATCAATGTCGATGATGCATGCATTCATCACTGAAATTATTTTCCAGTGACATAAGTGGGTTCTGGACTTCTACTTTCTTGAAACTTCTTTGAAATCTCTTAGAAATCATTGGAATTCATTCGAATACAATTGAAACATTTCTTATTCGAAAAAATATCTTTAAATCATATTATTATAATTATATATTTTCCAAAACCATAAAACATATTTCAAAACATCGGAGTTCGATTCCTCGAAATTCAAATTCAAACCCTTCAGTTATAAATCATTTTTTTGTTTAAATCAAATTTCTTATAAATTTTCAAAATTTCAAATCCTTTCAAAACTTCAGTTTTCCATTTTTAAAAGATATAAATCTTTATCGAAAACATTTTACTTTTATATACAAAGTAAGGTCATCCTTATCAAAATAATAACTTCGATGTATGCACAATTTCAAAATACAACCAAACACAAATTTTCAAGGGATGATTCAAGTTTGAATTTCCATCAAACAGATATTCAATTTTAGAGGAACTCTAATCAAATACAATTTTGGTTCGAAGATAAACGAACGAAGATGAGATAATTTAATTACAAAATAGGATATGATAAGCCTATATAAATCGCGGGTGACCTTAACTAGTCAACCGTGACTTTAGGGATATAACTAATGCAGAAATCTAAGGCAAATCGACATTTGACTGCCAGAGATCGAATCCAGATATAGCATAAGGTAGATAGCATCGTAAACCAAGGATACAGAAATCTCCGGCTAATCAATGCTTATTGTAAAGGAGTTTCACCCCTTTACAAATCATTCAAAGACTTGCAGAATTACCGATTCTTGAGAGAGGTCATTCCAAAGTGGAGTTACGGAATGCTCCAAAATCAAAATGGATAAAATAGGGAAGACAAGACTGGATTTCCGAACAAGTGGGAGTGTTCCAAAGTTCAAGGAATCCTAATCGATAAGAATCCTAACCAAGAGATTTCTAACAATGTGGATACAGAAGGAATGAAGTTAGAAAATCTTGATTTCAAAATAAGAAAAATTTTATACCAAAATAGTCTTTGAAGATCCTTTAAAAATCATTTGGAAATTATTTTATACTTCGAAAATACGCTCTCTCACAAGGAAATGATTCTGAGATTGATCTCACTCATTCTAGGGTATTTCTACCCTATCTCTAATGAGTTTTTGCTCCGCAGGCTATGGTTTGCCTAAAATCAAAGCTCTGATACCAAATGTAACAGCCCGTTGTTTTCAGCCATTCGCATCCACACATACCGGACTTGAATTGCTCAAAATACCGCGTTGTAAATAAATTTGGAGCAGATGAAATACAAATCACAGAATCAAAGACACGGAAATATCAGAATAACTTGCAGCGGAAATTAAAATACCATAGTAGTTCATGAAGCTACTATAACAAACTCACAAAACATAATACATAATATCAGTCTGAAAAACATATACAATAGAAATCTCAAATACATAGCAGTTTATAAATACCAGAACTGAAATAGAAAAATTGAAACTGAAAGGGAATAGATACTAGACAAGCAGAATCTCCAGCGATTCCTACCTCCAGGAAAGAAATCCAAAGCTAAGCTATAAATACTTAGGCTGACCTGAGCGTAAAGTAAACCACAAAACACTCGAGTCAGGACATATATACTTATATAATGTAAACCAACTCAAGTGAACTGTAGTAGAAATGCACAATAACTTAAAGGATGCTTGGGATCGCCCATCCTTTAAGAATCAGTTAAACTATAAATTAAATACATCCCATGGTTAAAATTTCAAAATGGTATTTTATACTTCGAAATCAAATGTCATTTAAAAATTCAATATCATTCAAAATCCATTTCAAAATATCAAATATGGTATCTTCCAAACCGCATTCATTTATTTAAAATACCATTTCAACACACATTTAAAAATAGTTTATATTTCAAAACAAATTACTTCATTTTAAATCAAAAAAATGAAGTTATTATATAATAATTAAATTATTAAATTTTCAAAATTTTAATCTTTCAAAACTCATTCATTCACTTAAATAAACAATGAAAATTCAACTTTCGCAGCATTTAGAAAAATGCTACGGAAAGTTACTTTTAAAACAATTCAATTTAACAAAAGACAGCATTCAAAATGATGTAATATGATTACATTAATTCAAATAAAACCTTAGTTAAATTCAACAATTATAGCACTTACAAAGTGCTATAATAGCTTTTAATTCAATTTAGCCCTTAGTTCATTTATTTTAACTACAGCATTTACAAATGCTATAATATCCTTTACTTTAGAAATAATAGCATTTCAAAATACCGTTAATTAAATTCAAACATTTAATTTCAATTCATATAATTAAAATTTTAAATTAACAACTAAGTTTAAATTTCAAAATATAACTTATTTACATTTTATTTACTTAACTTCAAAATTCACTTTTAAACAAAATTCAAAATTTTCCAATTTAAGTTATATTTCAAAATTCAACTCAATATTCATTTATTTCACATTTTTAACTTATTCAAAAATAATTAATATATTATAAAATCATTTTAAATTCATTTTACTCCAAATTATCATAAATTTATCCTATTTCCAGATTTAATTTAAATTCTATTTAACACCAAATTATAATTTCCAAAATAACTTACATTTCAGATTTTCTAACTTTACCATTAATTTATTTCACTTATAACTTTTCAGAAAATCAATAATAATTTACAAAAGCATTTTTAATCAAATTTAAATCAAAATATTATAATATTTATATTTCTAAAATATTTTAAAATTTTTAGAAAAACATATTTAACTATGGGTCTATATTCCATTTTCTAGCCTAGGTAAAGTGATACAGGTAATATATCATTTCAATCCGTAATTTACAAAGAAAACCTGGGTTTTATCATTTCAAACCCGTAGTACCAAGTAAATGAAATAATTTAAAAATCGTTCAGGCCTATCATTTCAGCCCATAACGATTTTCCGTTATTCTAAAGTCCGTTCGGGTATATTCATTTCAACCCATAATGATTCTAGCCTAAAGGGAACTTGCAGTGGTAAACCGATATAAATAACAGAACAACATAATATAATAGTAACAGATATTATAAAAGGTGTTTAAGCATGGGTGAATATCATATAATCATAATATAGCAGATATAATATGGTGATGCATTTTACATATTCAAATGAAATCAGTTCACAAGTCATAAGTACAAACTGTCTGGTGAGAATAACTCACTGGTATAAGCTGGAGATGACAACAAATACACAAAAAACGATCTTCAGAGGCATGAAAGCAAGAAAAAGATTTGAGTGGAAGAGCCAAAGATTAATTTCCTTGAATACAATTCAAATAAAACAATATAACTAACATAAGTTTTCAACCCAAAATACGATTAAACAAAGTTAGAATTAATTGCATAAAACAAATCCAAAATGTTTGCACTTGCTTTCAACCTTTCCTAGGCTCATCCATAGGTTAGAATACATAGCTAAAGCATGGTTTTTGACCAGGTTTTGGGTTCATATGGGTCGGCCTACAAGGGTTTGATGATGGTGCAAAGATGTGGTGAGCATGAAACAACAACACAAAGGCACACAACATGGATTTCATGCAAATAAATGGCTCGGCCAAAGCATAGGTGGGCACGGCCATATCCGGTGGGGTTAGGGAATGACATGGCAGAGGTGTCAGGTCAGGTTGGAGGTGGTGGTGTAGGTGGCGACCAAGGGGGTGTTTTGGGGTGGTGGTTTAATGTGTGTTCGGTTATGCTTCATATAGGTGTAGTTTGGTGCATTTGGTGGTGGATCTTCAATCAAGGGTGGCTCGGCAAGGGATGGTCAGTGAGGAGGAGAAGGAGGTGGTGACATGTTCAGGTGGTGGTGGAGGCAGCAAGGTTAATGGAGTGGTGGGGCTGAACCTAGAAGTGAAGGAAGCAAGAGAAAAATTACATGAAAACAAGTATGAAACAATGAAAAGAGAATAGAATTTTACCAAAGTTTGTTCAAGATGATGGCCGAAATTTTTTATTGAGTTTGAGAAGAAAAGTTCACATGAAAATGAGGAAGTGGCTGAAGAGAAAAGAGTTAAGGCAGCAAATATGGAAAGGTGTTGGATGAAGTGTGAAAAGGTGTGAATACAAAAAGGTAAAAGCAAACCAATGGTCACAAACTCTTCAAATATCCACCATATTCTTTTGAAATTTTAAATAAATGAAATATATATAAATTCAGTTAAAATACGAAAATATAACAAATAAACATAATATAAATAAATAAATATTAATTATATATAATTAAATTAAGAAAATAGCACAGAAAATGTAAACTAGTCTAAAAAATTTGAAAATAAATGGAACAAACTTATGAAAAAAATTTCGTACTTGAAAATAATTTATAAATAAAGATAATAACAAAAAATAAAAATGCATTCACAATAATAAATAGATAAATTATAATTAAATATAATTTAAATGAAGAAAATAGCAGAAAAATAGAAACTGGCCTTTAAAAATAGAAAATAAATGCAATAAATTTTGGAAATTTTTTATTATCACTTTAAAAATATTTAGAAATGAAATATTACAAACAAAACAAATTTAAAATAATTTCAAAGTAAAATAAAGTCAAATTTAAATTATATTCAAAAATCAAAGGTTGTTACAGAATTTCTATTCTGCATTTGGCTTACCAAATCAGAATATCACCAATAGATATGAGAACAAACTCATTCAATACTACACAAGATACTCGGGTCACTAGATCTACGAAATATGCAAGGGCATTGGTTAGTTCGAAGGGATAACTAACTGTCCGTAGAATATATCTGGACCCAACAGAACAAACAATGGATACTCAATCTAGGTTGGAATATCCCAAATTATATACCAACTTGTCCCTCTTCGGACTTTAATTCTCACAAGAAATTTCAATAGAATTTCAAACTTGGTTTCAATCTAAATCGTTTTATCGATACAAATCTTCATATTTTAACTTCATCTTTTGTTAACCAATTTATTTCAGTTTTAAAATTTCAATTTCATTAATGTTTAAAAACGAAAAGCTGATAGAAATTTGATGAAGAGAATACGAGATAGAAATTTATCTATAACGATTCGCAGGGCCATCATACAAAAGCTTCTCCCTTGAGCTGCCACAAAGCCATCAGAGAATTTGAAATTGGATCAAAGGAGATTGATAGAGAAAGTTATTTCCGTTGTTGCTGGGTATCGACCATTTGTAGTGCTGCTCCCCTGTTCCTTATCTCGTGAAGTAATTAAAGAATTGTTAATAGTTAATGAAGATTAATAACTAGGGTTTATTAAAAAATTAATTAATGTGATTAATTTTAATAATTGTGAATTTATTTGATTTTTTTTCCAAATAGTCCTCTCTTGCACTCATACTTACTATCGGTGGATAGCAAGAGAATTTACTGAGGCACGCGGATTGATATCTTAGGGATATACTCATTCTAGGGTATTCGTAACCCAATCACTAATGAGTTACCTAATGTGGTATACTCCTGAGCTAAAGTTCCAACCTTCAGCTCTGATACCAAAATGTGACGACCCAAATTTCAGTGTTCGAAAATCGACACCCGTACTTCCCCTGTAATCGAATGCCGCAGATTCAACCGTTGAAATTCGACTCATGCCGAAGCTTATAACACACTAAGTATAACAACACAGCGAAAACAGAATGAATAATATCATTGATACACAATTGATATAACATCAGATACAACTGAATATCAACACAAATCAGAGCCAAAAGATATACAATAATGGAAGACAACACCAGAAGATGGTCTAGACTTTGCAACCATCGACAGCGGAAAGATATCTCCAAAAGATAATATCTTCAGAACTCAACAAGATAGATACTCTAACAAATAGCGACTCCATTGCTAAGGCTCCAAAGCTAGAAAGACTCCAAACCAGAAAGCGAGAACTACCATCCATGCTGAAGTGAAGCAATTCGATCCAAATGCGATTGCCAATATCCAGAGATTGAATGCAGTCAAATCTACACCTATTATTCGTTTATCTGAAAATCCCAACTCGAGACTGCACGTGTGGAAAATTGTGGGCATCCAGAGTTTAGGAGGGGAACAATAAACTCTGGGATAGTCATGGGACTGGTATGAGCAAACAAAACAGTTTTATCTTTAAAACAAACAACAAAAGAATTTAAAACATTGAAATCCACAATGCTTTTTGGAAAATGAAACTACCGTAAGGCCTCCCGCTGCACACACTATGCAAACGTAGAATTGGAGGAGGTTTTTCCTTATGATAGTCAAACATGCTTGATACGCGAAAACCTTTTAATATTATTATTAGTGCATAGTGTAGAAAATCTTTCGAAAGTATAACATTAGTGTTCGCCGGCATACAACCATTATTGTATGCCTACTATAGCTACCATCTAAACAGTGGTGACCACCATAAGTAAATGGCAGGTTATACAACTAAAACTGTACAAGGCGCGTATTGGAGATTGGATTTCCAACAAATGGTCAGGCTAAGGAACTTTTTATTGCCACATGGGAACGCCTCTGGAGGGTCACTCTGAGAACCTATCCGGCTCTCTGCCAACACAAGGCCGGTTTACCCCCTTCCTAGGAGTAACACCTAAAGATATGCCATCCCCGATTGTAGCCAACCCTTATCCGAGCACTCGATAACATGTTAAATATCTGGGCTCCATACCATGATACGACCTCTATTCAGAAGAGATGGGCATATCCTAGGGCGCGACCCCTGCAACCTTGCCGCAACATTCCTGTTTCGATAATTTCCGAGTTGTGAGGCTCGACTAAGTCTCGTCCACAAAGCTATGCTTTTTCACAAAGCCATCCTTCGATCAACAAATGATTAGCAGCACTTCGTATGCCACATTACCAAATTGGGAATGCATCACTAGTAACCATCAACTACATAACCTCTAAACTTATACATCTCAGAGAAGGGTGTTAAGCTAAGAGAATAAATTCTTTGCCACCAAGCAGAAATGTATTTGATAGAAACCAGCTTTACATCTCAAAATGTACCATCAGACACACATCCATACAAGTCTGTTCCGGGTTCGAACAGAGCCGAAGTCACTTCCAAAGAAGCCCTTGCAAATTCGGATAATCCCTAATCACTTCTAGACTTCCCATCATAAAGGATGATCAAATCTATATAACGAGGACCAGTCGGTAAAGAGACATTCGACGGGTTATCCTTTCACTTCCGAAAATATTCGGTCTTCACCACCAGTCTTCAAATGCTATCCATAACGTCATATCATTATTCGAAATGGGTTATATGACACAAAGGTCATCTCCCGGCTAAATCGAATAATGAGCGCAATATTTTAAAAACATATGGGTAATGGGATCTCAATTAAGTCACGACTTATTACCCAAAACAAATGGTTTAAATAAATTACCATTTTAAATATATTTTTTAAACAAGAAAGATTCCATACACAAAGTTCACCAATCTTTCACAAGGATTCATTTATAGCCCTTCAAAACAATTCCATGTTAATCCCAAATCTTTTATAAAAAGATACCCTTTTCAATTTCAAAACAAAGTTTAACGATTTTCCACAAAGATTCTATAGCCTTCAAAACAATCCACAATTCAAATCTTTTACACAAAAGATACATCCTTGAGATCCTCTTATTTTGGAAACAAAGTTCATAAATCTTTAGCCCAGATTCATTAATAGCTTTCAAAACAATTAACAATTCAAATTTGAAATCTTTTCAACACAACTTGGAAATCCTTTCTTTATGTGAAAGCTATTATTATTTGAAAACAAACAGTTTTCGTTTCGAAAAAATCTGATTACATTTACACGAGTTAAAGCCCTTCAAGTCTAAATTGGGGTTAAATTCAAATTTTCAAAAAAATACTTTTTAAAATGGTTTAAAGTCCATATAAACATATTTTTAACTTGTATAACCCCTTTTAAACCATCATTTCAAAACATAGAATTCAATCTCAAATCTTGAATTCAAATTCAAATCATGCTATTTAAATTTCAACACTTTATCATGTCATTCAAAATAAATTTTATCTTTTAAAACTCCTTTTCAAAATCTTTTCATATTTAATCCAATTCCATTTCCAAAACTATTTTGGATTCAAAATTCAATTTTAAAATTATGTCACAAATCCGTGACTTAACGAATTGCCTCGTGCAATCCATATTTGTGTGTGTATAGTGTAGTCCAGAGTTTAACACAAGAGTGCAACACCATCAATCATCACGGATTCAATCACAGCAATATTCGATAAGCGGTATAGTACTATAACGCTTATCTTCATTCATAGATTCATAGATAACTAGTATTAATTTATCATAGATAAATAAATTACATTACAGTTCACAGATCAAATCAGTACAATTCATATCACAAAGCATCACACATTAAGGATATCAAACAATACAAGGCATTTAGTACAATCCAAGCGTCCATAATTAAGTTCAATTAATCATCTTATTGATTTAACCCAAATTAATCACTAATCCTGGTTAATTAACATTAATTAATAACAAATTATTTTGATTAATTATTCTTTAATTATTTATTAATTAACAATTAATTATAAATTGATTAACCTTTAATTAATAATTAATCATCCTTTAATCATTAAATAATTACCTTTAATTATTTAATTTACCATTTAATTAGTTACATTTTAATTAACTAATTAACCCTTAATTAATTACCATTTAATAAATTAACCTTAATTAATTACAGTAAGTGATTATCCCAATTATTTAAATTAATTTCAATCACTTGATTATACCACCTTTAATCATTAATTACTTTTAATTAAGTAATTATCTTTAAGTAATTAATTGCCTTTAATTGCTTTCATTAATTAATTTTCATTAATTAATTACATTAATTAATTAATCCTTAATTATAAATTAATTAGCCTTAAATTAAAAATCAATTAACCTTTAATTATTAATCTTTAATTAATTAAGTGATTATAAATCATTTATCTTAATTAATCATTTAATGATTAATGAATCACATAGTTAACATCATTAACACATACATTAATTCAAGGGGTTAAGGTTAATTAAAACATCATTAAATCTTGATTAACTTTATAATTACATTATTTTCTTGAAATAAATCAAGAAATAATTTATAATTAATGATCACATAATTATTAAATTAAACATAATCACTTTTAAAAATAACTTATTTAAAACCCTTATTAATCCAAATTTTAAACCAAAACAATTATCTTAAACATGAGTTAAAAATGTTTAAACTTTGAATTTATTTTAAAGTCAAGAAAACTATATACATGACAACCCGAGAACCACTTCGGGTGTTCCCCGAGTTAATACGTCACTTGCTTCGAGACTTCCCTGAGTTCTTCCTTTCCTTTTCTTTTTAACTCTGCTTTTATTTTAAATTTTTAAAATTATTGTATATCTTAAATGCTTGCAATTGACACGGTAGTAAACTCGAGTAACATCTTAAAATTTTCGAGTCCATCTTTGAGTTTCACCTCCAACACCTTCTTCCCAACCCACTGACACATCACATATGCACATGCACGTGCACGGATGATCGGAGCTTCTCCGATCATCACCACGATCACCTCCACGTCGTCGATAACCCATACGAACAACACGACCACCCAGTTCCCTTTACACTCGCCTAAAATCGAATTCGAACTATCGAATCTCACCTGAACCAAACTGATCACCAGAAAAACATCTCGTGTAGCCACCACCGACCACCAGAAGATCTGAGATTTAGACCCTAGCCTCGCCACGACACTATGCCTCCTTCAGCCTTGGTCCGATCACCTTTAGTCTATCCATGTCGTCAAAATCTACTCGGGGACAACATCGATTAAAACTTACTCTTAAACCCTACCACCACTTCGGTCGACTTCCTCGATCACTTAAAAAAATAGCGAACATTTTTCCCATAAACTCCATCACTTACCCTCCCCTGACATCAAGCCCAAGGCTCAATTGCACGTTGACCATTGGGAATTGACCATTTTCACCATTCTGCCCAACTTTGAATTTCTCGAATAATGCAATACTAAAAATCTTGATTCTTCCATTAAAATTTATAGTTTTTGAACACGAACAAGATAGTATAGGCGACACTAGAAGTCTTACTAGCCAAATTTTTGATACGTTTTGGATTTGATCTGTACTTCTTCATTTTACCCAAGAACTCAATCTTGTTCAACTCAGAAATACTCTTAAAACATGGCTCTTGATAATATATAATAAATTTTGTTAAGATCTTAAATCCTAAAAAGATTTAAGGAAGATTTCTTAAGTTTTGAAACTGGTTTTATAACCTGCATTCTTAAAACAGAGGGACATATTTGTTCGACAAACGTGCACAATGGTATGTACACATATTTGCATGTATGCAAACATATCCACAGACATTCATTATTCTTCACAAAAATCACTTCACAACACACAAAGATAATTCACAGATTCAATTTAAATGGGTCAGATTTGCTAACCTGTCAATTGGAAGAAATAGAGAACACAGGCTTGAAGTTGAAACTGGAAAATGTTTGAGAAGATTTGATTTGGATATGCTTTAGCTTAACAGTTGTTTGTTGAAAGCTTTACTTTGCTTGATAAAGTTGAATTCAAATTTGCATGCTTACTTCTGGTTTGCTGAAGACTGAATTTTTTATTTCCTGTTTCCAGGTTAATCTTGCAAACATTGAGATGATTTTTTTTACTTTGATCTAGTACTGCTTGTATTTAATTTGAAAACTGATCTAAGCTTTGATTTCTAGATTTGAAAATCTTTGAATTTGCTTGCTTGAATGCTTCAGGCTTTTGTTTTTAAACTTTTTCTTTGATTTGTATTTTGTTGATATTGAATCTGTTTTGGTTTTTGGTTTTAATTTTCAGTTTTGTGGAGAAAAAATGTTTTATGTTGGAACTGAAGTGAATAACCCATTTTCTCTCTAATACATGTTTTCCTATATCAAAAAAAAAACTTTATTTGTTGTCACTTATCGATTAGTATTAACACTTGTTAATTCACTTATGTAATAATGTTACAAATGCCTTAATATATATTTTTAAAACACTTACACTTGTTTAATACAAATAAATTTATGTTTAGCCCTTTTGTTTTAATTTATTTAAAAATTATGTTTTAAACCTTACTTCATTTTAATTTATATTTTAAACCCTTTCTTTCATAAATTATTTAATCTTTATATTTACATATGTTTATGTAATATATTTTCTATTTAGTTTAAATATGTACAAAACTAATTTATTTCAAGTATAAAAGAAAAGTATTTTAAACTTTTTATTAAACCTTGGTTTAATATCATATTATTTTTGCAATTCTAGTTATATACATATATGTTATTTTTCAAAATATAACTTTAAATCCAATTAATTTTATAATATATTTTATTATCAAATTCCCAATCCAATATATTATTCAAAACATTTATTTTAAAATTTCAAATTTAAAAATTAATATACAATCAATTTGTATTTATAAACGAATAAACAAACAAATATCTATTTAATTTGGAAAATACCAAATTAATTCACAATTAAATTTCAAAATTAAATTAATCACCAATTTAAATTTGATTTAAAAACAGGAATGTTACAATGAAAGCCATTAAGATGAATGTATTATGACTTAAAGCACATAAAACCGTAGTGGGATGTTCTTATAAGGCCATCATGATTTAAAGCATTGAGAGCTATCGTAGATCAGTAAGTGAAAGCCTACCTGAGGCATTTCTTAAGGTCATCAAGAAAAGAAATATGGAGTCATCATGAGAAAAATCATTAAAATCATCATGAGTCATCCATCAAAGCCATCGTGGGATAAAGCGCCAAAGCAATCAGGGAATGTTCCTTAGAATGTTTGAAAAGGGTGAAATCATGAAAAAAGTTATCAAAAGAGCCATCATGAAGTATCTTTTAAAGCCATCTTGGGGAAGCTCCCATAGCGATCGTGTATAAAAGAAGTGATCATATGTAAATGAAGATGTTGTTTGTTGATAAGGTTATCCTACTTTCATTGATTGAAGCTATCATAAGAAGTTATTATGTTAATAAAGTGTAACATTTTCGGTTTTGTCGGGATCCGAAGGTCGGCATTCTTACGTCCACTGTATCAAATGCCGCATAATCGAATGCCGGAAAATCAAATTGTTAAGGTTTAAAAGAAGAGGCAGAAGAAAAAAGATAGAAGAAATAAGAAAAAGATAGAACAGAACAATATCATAATCTCAAATATCGCAACAGAATAACATATAATAGGTAAATGAATAATCTTTAAAAAAAAGAACTATATCAGTTATTACATTACATTATCATCGGAGTGTACAACAACAATATACAACACAACTAAACAATGGACAGTTATACAAACATGTCCTTACAAGTGAATTTATACAGCGAAAAGATAATATCATATACAAGTAATACGTCACGCCATCCAGCTCGCCACTTGAGCTCCATAGCACTCCTAAATCAAGAATGACCTGATAACCTGACTCTAGACTGCCCGTGCGGAAAATTATGGGCACTCAGAGTTTAGGAAGAGAACAATAAAATCCAGGTCAGTCATGGGACTGGTGTGAGAACTCAAAAACAATTATTTAGCTTTTAAAACAACAACAACAATAGAAGTAGAACGATATCCGCAATGCTTTTGAAAAATGAAACTACCATAAGGCCACCCCGCACACACATAATGCAAACGCAGAGTTGGAGGAGATTTCTCCTTATGATAGTCAAAGATGCTTACTACGCAAAACAATCAATTTTTTTTTGATATTATTATTAGGTCATAGTGATGAAAGCATTTCGAAAATAGAATATAAATCTTAGCTAGCATAGACATTTCGAACTATGCCTACTATAGCTACCATCTAAACAGTGGTGACCACCATAAGTAAATGGAAGGTTATACAACTAAAACCGTACTGGGTTCGTATTGGGAATTGGATTTCCAACAAATGGTCAGGCTAAGGAACTTCGTAATGCCACATGGGATCGCCTCTGGCGGGACGTCTCGAGAACTTAACCAGCTCTCTGCCAACACAAGGCCGGGTTACCTCTATAACTAGGTAACTACTACACGAATATTTCACCCCTTGGTCCTTTGGGACCTTTATCCAAGGGCCCTCTATTACCAAGCAACAACCACACAGAAAAATGAGATTGGAGCAACCACATAGCTTAAGCATCAGAGCTCCATCCTGACACCACCCTTTTCCAGAAGGGAATGACATACCCTAAAGGGCGCGACCCTCATAACCTTGCCGCATATTCCTGTTTTGACCATTTTCGAGGTGTGAGGTCGGACGAAGTCTCGTCCACAAAGCTATGCTTTTTCACAAAGCCATGCTTTTTCACAAAGCCACGCTTTGATCAACAAATGATCAAGAAATAACCATCACACGGCAACACTCAGCATGCCACATTACCAAATTGGGAATATATCGCTGATAACCTTCAACTACAATACCTCTGAGCTCGTACGTCTCAGAGAAGGGTATTAAGCTAAGAGAATAAATTCTCCGCCACCAACAGAGATGTATTTGAAAGAAATCTGCTTTATATCTCAAAATGTAATGTCGGACACGTAACCATACAAGTCTATTCCGGGTTCGAACAGAACCGAAGGCACTTCGAAATAAGCCTTTGCAATCCGGGTATTCACAATCCCGATCGAATTTCCCATCACAAAGGAAATCTCCATACCGTAGCTAATGGTGCAGAGACAATCGATAGGACTTCCTATCGTTTTCACAAATACCCGGTCTTCACCATCGGTCTTCAATGCTATCCATTACGTCGTATCTCTATTCAGAATGGGTAATCCGAATAACGAGCGCAATAATTCAAGAATAAGTGTAGCATTCAATTTCAACCAATTCACAACAAATAGCCATTTAAGGGTCAATATTGATAGTCGGTTATTTAACTATCGATCAATATTCACAGCATAACCCGATTTCAAATAATTTTCCCAAATTATTTATTTTCAAAATATCAATATAAGATATATTTTCCACACTTAAACCATTCGAAAACCAATTTCAAATCAATTTACACCCTTACAACTTTCATTTCAAAATGGTTCATTTAAACCAATTAAATAAATCCTTACCGATTTATTAAATTTACGTTCCAAATCCATAAATTTATTTCCACACTTTTTAAAAATAAATC
Organism: Allium cepa; assembly: GCA_030765085.1. Classification (NCBI taxonomy): domain Eukaryota; kingdom Viridiplantae; phylum Streptophyta; class Magnoliopsida; order Asparagales; family Amaryllidaceae; genus Allium; species Allium cepa. The sequence continues at coordinate 223,151,662 of CM060945.1, forward strand.
AATGTTTATTTTTAAACAAATTTCCCTTTCTTTTAAAAATTTCATAGTGAATTTACCTTTCCAAATATCTATGAATATACGATTTCCAAATCGATTTCTAATATTCATTTCCAATTTATCTTTAAAAGATATAATCTCAAAACATTCACTTCATATTGGGAAATATTCCATACTTATTCAATAATCGGTAATTCACAAATCCATTTATTTTCAACATTTGGAAAATGGTCAATATACTTAAATCCAAATTAAGTATACATTTTATTCTTTAAGGAAAACTACCCTTAAACACATTTATTTGGGTCAAAACAAATGTTACGTAAAGCATCGTTACGACAACCCAAAATCATTAGCATAGGGATTCGAAAATTAAAATAGATATATAAACCCCAATACTATACAAAACTTTTCCTTTCGGAAATCATTTACTATAACAACAGTGTTATAGTCCACCATTTCCTTCTATTTCTCAAAAACGTCTATTTCAACAATGAATGTTGAAATCTACGGTTTCGACACTCAATACAATATAAAACATCTTTAAATCGTTTAATTCTATTTAAAATATCACTTTCCCAAAATATTTCTTTAATATATTATTCACCGTCCAAAATCGTGAATATGCTTCGTTAACCAAATTCAATTTCTATATATTCTATTTAAAGGATTATCCACTGTCCCAAAATCGTGGATATATCTCCTTTAATAAACTTCTATGTTTAATTTATCAAATTCAATTAATTTCGGATTTATTAAACAACGCTTATAATTTCCATTTACACTTTATAACAACTTTAACTCATAAAATCACTTTATTAACAAATTTCTATCCATATCCCATTTACACGCCAAAACCCAGTTTATAAGTTAATTACTTATAAATCTTTTATTTTACAAAATCTATTCATTTTATGACTTCACAACTTATAAATCTATAGATTTCATCCACTTATGAAATCCATTTATATTTCATTTTAATACTTATTAAAACTCGTTTTATAATTCGAACATTTTAATTTATAAATATCAATTTTATAAATCTTTTATATAAATCATTTATAATAATTTAAAAATCCCAATTTAAACAATTTTATAAATTAACCAACTACTTATTTCGAAAATCACATTTTGGTTGTATTTCACAAAAATCATAATTTTTTATAACATAAAAATTGCAACGTTTATTCATTTAAAATGAATCAATTTCAAAATTAAATCTTATTATGAATTCTCAACTTAAATTTTCGAAAATCAAATTTTATTTATTTTCGGCATCTAACGATACCAAAAATATATTCGGCTAAAATTTAGCCTTTAACATTTCAATCACGAAGATAATCACACAGATTATAAATAGATCGACACATAACATTGAAACCAATTCAAATGTTTGAGGAATCCAGTTGGATCCCTACAACCTGTTTCCCTGCATCCAAAGATGTTAGCATAATACCAATTTCTCTTTAAGACGAAATATCGCGGTATATGAGATTTATAAAATAATATCCGCAATTATGCGGCGCAATAGGGTCTCATCTGCTATATAATGCGGGAAAATCAACTCCAAATACATATATAATACCAATTCCATACAAGTTGGAATTATCGCGGTATATGTTTTTAATAAATAACATCCGCTTAATATACGGCATATAGGGTCTATTTCAATACAACAGATAATAATTATTATCCAATCACACAATCAAGCAATTTTAAATCTAACTATTTAAAATTTAAATCGAAACAATTCGATTGAGTGAGAAGTTCTCACCTTGAGTTTCCGATAATAGTTGTAGCGTTTTATTTCAAATAAAATTAAACGTGCGTTTAATTTTACCCGAAATTTTCACTAACTCCAAACGACTCCAAACTAGCTCCATTGCGTAGTGCTCGACAAAACGATTGCAACGCAATTTGTTTCGTGATTTTTTGACCTCGTATGAAAAAGACATCAATTTTTAAAGTTTACACAATTTATAAATATAAACAATTTCATTTTCTTTTTAAATTTTTAACCTAATACACATCATAGCCGTGCATTTTGAGCCAAGCACATCCGGACGTTACTACAATCTTCTTCCCTCTCCAGGTATCACACGCAAGAAACCCAAGACTCACGTTCAAACCCTAATAGCCGCATGCACTACGTTCGTCGAGAAATCGATCAAGTGGCACCACGCGATGCGCCTCGGCCACCTCCACCTTCGGCCTGAACGCGGCAGAGCTTGGTCGAGCCAAGGTCTTGAAATTTGAGCATGAACGCGCAATGTTTGAACCCAAACTGCAACCTCCTCGGTTCACTAAACACGATCTTGACCGTATAGAATCGAAGCTCTCGTTTAGATCTTCAACTTTGCAGTTGAAGGTTTCTTGAATAGATGAACGGGTTGGAAGATTTTGAGGAGAAAAGAATCGAACAACATTGGCCATTAATATTTACACTGGCGGCTAGGGTTTGGTTTTGGTTAGGGTTTGCAGTTGTGAAGTGGAGAAGTCCTTATATAGAAAATTTACGAAACACTATTCATCCAGAATTTGCAAACTCCAAATCTCGCGCGGTGACCGGCATTTCTAGGGTTTAACCCACATTTCGGACACAATAGAACATGTTTCAGAGGCTAATTCGATCATCTGTGCAAGTTACGGAAATAAACGATTAAATTTAAATTAAATCGATTTAAACTAATTTCTATGCGTTTTGGCTTGCCTTGGACAAATCGTAAATCCAATTGACACAAAATTTGAAACCATACCATAATATAACATTACGGATCCGATGAAACTGGTTTTGTTGAAATCCGAGACTGTTTGAAAAATGGCTATTTTAACTCGCCAATTAAATATTAAAATATTCAATTTTCACAAATTAACTTTTACTTCAATTTTAAAAGTTCACAAACATTTTTCTAACTCAAATATGATTTAATATAACTCTATAAATCAATTTTAATCACATTAAACCTAATTTCCAATTATTTGCACAATTTCAAATATTAAATTATCGATTTAATTATCCAATTAAATCTAAATATTCAAAAAATAAATTATTCGACTTACAAATCTTACTTATTAATATTTAAAATGAATTAAATATACGAATTTCAATTGATAGAAATCCTGGGTCGTTACAAACTTCCCCCCTTAAAAGAATTTCGTCCTCGAAATTGCCAAGTAAGAAAGAGTTTTGAAATCCGTTAACTTTTCAAAACAAACTATTCATATTTGATTTACAAATCTCTTTAGTGTTTAACTTTTCCAAAATTCAATAGTTAAACTTCTTACAAAATATTTACTAAGTTTCCAATCCATATATAGTTATCTTTTCAAAATCAACTATATCGTTTAATCTTTAATTTCAAATCAACACTTAGTTTTCAATTTTTTTTCAAAATTTCCCGAAAATTTTCCAACGCCTTAAATTTTCAGAAAATTTCGCCATAACCTCCTTTGTACGGAGGAGTTTTACAATATCACAATAGATATAAATATATATACATCGACCCACACGGTCATAAAACAGAAAAACAGTTCATATTTCCTATTTTTATTGCGTAGGCATACCTTTTTAGCGTTTTTAAGCAAACCGGTTATTTGTTAAGCATTTTGTGCAACCCAAATCCCGCTAACGGTAGCCCCGGTACCTGTGCTTACTCAATATAAACACGTAAGTGACATATATAAGAAGTTATTAACATTTTACTCTTTTAAACAACTACAACACATGCATATTAGAAGAAATGCATACCAAACAAGGTTTATAAGCAACTTATATGATTTCAACATTACTTGTAATTGTTTACAACCAATTTATATACAACGACATCCAATTATTCATTTTCAGTTAGTTTACATTCACTAATTTACATTCACATTGGTTCACTTTCAATTCAAATCAATTTCCATTCAATTTAAATCTACTTAACTTCCAATTTGAATTCAATTGCTTTAGCTTCCAATTTTATTCATTCAATTGCATATGAATCACTATTCAATCAATTAACAATAATCTAACAACCAATGTATATCCAATATAACCAAATTTATTCACTTTACATTCAACATTCTTATTCACTTTGTTTACCTTCAAATTGGTTTAATTATTTTTAATGAATTAACACTTACACCCATTATTCGATATTAATTTGCTTACATTCGATTGATTAATATTCAATTCGTTAGTTCAATTACCAATTTATTTTACAATTAAAGTTGAATCTCCTTTATATAACTCAAGTTCATATTCATTTAATTCACTTCATTATTTTACTTCGATACCAAAATCAACCTTATTCAGCATCATCTAAGTTATATTCCTTTTCAACATCATTTGTTTAACTTAACTTAAATTTCCATTTCAACAACATATCTAATCTAGTTAAAATCCAATTCAAATTCCAACTCCAAAGTAAATTCTATTTAACTTTTACCAAAGTCGATTTTATCACTTATTCAGATTCATACCTCGTTTTGCTTAACAAAGTTGCTTAACCATTTTAATAATTGGTTTTACTTACATCTTCACATTTAATAAGTTATACAACTTATTATTCAACTTCCAAATCTGGTTTAATTTATTTAACTTCCTTTAGTTAAATTTCACATCATATATTTTATCATACTAACTCAAATTTATTTCGACTTTACCAAAGTTAAATCTTTATTATCTCATATTATAAATTCAAAAATCATTTCACTTATATTCATCAATTTCAATAGCTTATCTAATCCAAATCAATTTATTTAACTTTCCTTTAGCTAAATTTCAAGTCACATGTCTTTGATGACAAATTAAATTTATTTCAACTTGGATTTTAATTCCAAATTTGTTTATCACAACAAAACTTCAATTTCAATTTACAAGGGTAGAAAATCCATCACATAGAGACTCGAAAATGATACTGATGATGCTGCAGTCATCACCCTTATTATTTCCCAGCAACAATAGTGAATCCAATGCTTTAAAATCTTTCAAATTTTTTTCTTTTACTTATAAGTCACATTTGTAAATCTTGCTTATATAATTTCACTATTTCCTTTTACTTATACAAGATTATTCCACAATTGCAAATCATTTCAATTAAAATTCTATACTTATACAATTGTTGCTTTTATATAATTTATTCTTTCAAAATTGTTGTTTTTATTCAACTTATTCAAACAACTTTAATTCACTTATATATTTATTCTTACATTTTCAAAAATCAAACAATTCAATTTTATATACACTTTGATAATTCTGAAAAATTATTCCTTTATATATATAAAATATAATTGAGGTAATATTATTTCATTTACCCATTTTAAAATGATATTATGTCGGTTTATCTCGTTTAAGAGTTTAGAAACCCCTATAGATGACAGTTAGCTAGACTGCACCGACCAGAATCTATAAACAATCAACTGATAAGTCAACACAATACAAAACAATTTCATATTCACTAACAAATACGCTCTCATATCTATTATTACACTCAAACTCATTCTAGAGTACTGCTGACTCTATCTCTAATGAGTAACACCCAACAGAGCCAAGGTTGTCACTTAACCAAATGCTCTGATACCATGTTGTAACGTTTTCGATTTTGTCGGGATCCGAAGGTCGGCATTCTTACATCCACTGTATCAAATGCCGCATAATCGAATGCCGAAAAATCAAATTGTTGGGGTTTAGAAGAAGAGGTAAAAGAAAAAAGCTAGAAGAAATAAGAAAAAGATAGAACTGATCAATATCAGAATCTCACATATCGCAGCGGAACAACATATCATAGATAAATGAATAATCTTTAAAACAAAGAACTATATCAGTTATTACATTACATTATCATCAGAGTGTACAACAATAATATACAACACAACTAAACAATGGACAGTTATACAAACATGTCCTTACAAGTGAATTTATATAGCGGAATGATAATATCATATACAAGTAATATGTCATGCCATCCAGCTAGCCACTTGAGCTCCATAGCACTCCTAAATCCAGAATGACATGATAACCTGACTCTAGACATCCCGTATGGAAAATTATGGGCACTCAGACTTTAGGAAGAGAACAATAAACTCCAGGTCAGTCATGGGACTGGCGTGAGAACTCAAAAATAGTTATTTATCTTTTAAAACAACAACAACAATAGAAGTAGAACAATATCCACAATACTTTTGGAAAATGAAACTACCATAAGGCCTCCCCGCACACGCATAATGCAAACGCATAATTGGAGGAGATTTCTCCTTATGATAGTCAAAGATGCTTACTACGCAAAACAATCATTTTGTTTTGATATTATTATTAGTGCATAATGATGAAAGCATTTCGAAAATAGAATATAAATCTTAGCCAGCATAAACATTTCGTACTATGCCTACTATAGCTACCATCTAAACAGTGGTGACCACCATAAGCAAATGGCAGGTTATCTAACTAAAACCGTACTGGATTCATATTGGGAATTGGATTTCCAACAAATGGTATGGCTAAGGATCTTCGACTGCCACATGGGATCGCCTCTGACGGGACGTCCCGAGAACTTAACAAGCACTCTGCCAGCACAAGGCCGGGTTACCTCTGTAACTAGGTAACTACTACACGAATATTCCTCCCCCAGTCCTTTGGGACCTTTATCCAAGGGCCCTCTATCACCAAGCAACAACCACATAGAAAAATGAGATTGGAGCAACCACATAGGTTAAGCATCAGGGCTCCATACCTGACACCACCCTTTTCCAGAAGGGAATGACATACCCTAAAGGGTGCGACCCTCATAAGCTTGCCGCATATTCCTGTTTTGACCATTTCCGGGGTGTGAGGTCTGATGAAGTCTCGTCCACAAAGCTACGCTTTTTCACAAAGCCACGCTTTGATCAACAAATGATCAATAAATAATCATCACACAGCAACACTCAGCATGCCACATTACCAAATTGGGAATATATCGTTGATAACCTTCAACTACAAAACCTCTAAGCTCGTACGTCTCAGAGAAGGGTGTTAAGCTAAGAGAATAAATTCTCCACCACCGACAGAGATGTATTTGAAACAAATTTGTTTTATATCTCAAAATGTAAAGCCAGACACGTAACCATACAAGTCTGTTCCGGGTTCCAACAGAACTGAAGGCACTTCGAAAGAATCTCTTGCAATCTGGGTATTCACAATCCCGATCAAATTTCCCATCACAAAGGAAATCTCCATACCGTAGCTAACGGTGCAGAGACAATCGATAGGTCATCCTACCATTTTCACAAATACCCTGTCTTTACCACCGGTCTTCAATGCTATCCATTACGTAGTATCACTATTCGGAATGGGTAATCCGAATAACGAGCGCAATAATTTAAAAATAACCGTAGAATTCAATTTCAACCAATTCACAACAAATAGCCATTTAAGGGTCAATATTGATAGTCGGTTATTTAACTATCGATCAATATTCACAACATAACCCGATTTCAAATAATTTTCCTAAATTATTTATTTCCAAGGTATCTTTATAAGATATATTTTCCACACTTCAACCATTTGAAAACCAATTTCAAATCAATTTACACCCTTACAACTTTCATTTCAAAAAGGTTCATGTAACGACCCGAAATTTTCGCACCAGAAAATTCCAGATAGTTATGAAAAAGAAGAAAGAGATAGAAGAAGAAGATCAAAAACATCAACACCTCACATTCGCAGCGGATAAAATATAATAATAAATAACAACTGTTTACCAAGAAATATTGTATCCGTCGACTACATTTAATATACATCGGAGTTCACATACATTCAGTCACTGATCATATACAAATCATGTATCTGATATATAATAATATACTGCAGCGGAATACTCTATACGATATTTCCATCCAGCTCGCCTCCTGAGCTCTAGAACGTACCTACCTGAAAATCTGTAATACTCGGTCTGACCCGAGCATTACATCAATGTAACTCCCGGGTCAGGCTGGAAACAAGCATGAGTAAACCCAACAAATATGAAATACCAAAGCATACAACTTATATAAACCCGGGTATCTTATATCAATTTAACCAATTCACAATTTGCTATAGACAATGCTAATTTCACATATAAATTTCTAAATACCAAAGATTTTGATTTTAAACAGTCCAATACCTCCAAATCACTTTACTATCCTTACTATTTACAATAATCATCTTATATTACTTAAATTTATTATCCTAAAATTTTCTACATTGATTTATCATCTTTTAAGCAATCATACTCATTCACTAATTTCTTGACTAGCTTCTTAAATCAATCAATGCGTAATTATTTTTACAAATTAGTTATTAATTAATTTCACTAATTGATAATCATTCATTGGTTACTTTCATTGTTTAATCACATTTTATTTTAGTTTACATTTAATAGTAGACCTTACAATAATCACATTTATTAACTTAAATCAATCACATTTATTTATTAACTAAATTAATTACACTAAATACTTACCCTTAATTACTTTTATTAGTACCTTTCTAGTAATTTCCCTTTTTAAAATCTTACGACCAAAAACTTATCTCAGCAAACCAAGCTGAACATCGGAATTCCCGAACTAAGGTGCTGAGTAACCCGAGCCACATACGAGATGATAACAGCGTCGATTTCTTCGAGCAAATCATGACGGAACTCGAATACGCCCACAGGCCATCACCCTTCTTTCCCAGACCTGAGTTTAGACCCGTCTTCCCCAAACCTTTCAGAAACCCGATACGATCATATGTGTGCACATGCACAAACATCCAGACCATCACCGGCCATCACCGTAACCAATCATCGTAACCACCCCCATGTCGATGGCATTCGTTTATCTCAGAGATCGACAAATCCCAATTCCATTTTTCCTAAGGGCTGCTACATCCAAGCTTGCCCCAGGCCGAACATCAAAGATCAAATCCTTCCTAGTCGACGAGAATCGACTATCACCCCAATACCTATCAACTCAAGAATTCACATTAACCTTGTTTGTAAAAATCCTAACCTTTATACTAAAGAATCATGGATTCTGGATATGAATTCAAATACAATCAGAATATAGGAAATTAACAAAACAAAATTTAACTTGAATATTTTTTTTTTTTTTTGCTTTCAATTAAAATTTCCAGTTAGTTTTCTTCCTAATTTAATTTATGACAAATTACAAAATAAAGATTCAGATAGCCAAGCATTATTCTTTTAGCCTCATGTTCTATTTAAATCTATATAGGAAGGGAGACTAAATTCGTAACATTGTTTGGTCTGTTATAGACTAACAGAGACCTACTTCAAATATGCACTCTGTACTCGTACAACATATTTACATTTCCATACAGACAATTTATGCTAATGCTTCCAGATTTTATATCACGCATCAGGAATAAAGAAGATTCGAGATGAGATTTACTCACCGAAATAAATGTTGCAGAAGTCGAAACTAAGCTACACTGCTTTGGTAATGTCGAGATGCCGAAGCCCTCGTTCAACATCCAATACCCCAACTCGAGTCTACCCAAGACGTGCGCTACCTCACTAACTGTACGCGCGCTTCCCAACGAGTTTCTTCGATTTCAACCCCACCACGAGACGCGCACCACCACCTGAGCTTCCTCATGGCCAATCGAACTCGCGATTTCGATCGCGTGATACCAAAACGTCACCCACAACCCACCTCGAACGCCGCTACACCCGCTCGCCATGCGCGCCTCGCCATCGAGACGAAATCCAGAGCCCTAGGTTATCACCTCCTAGATCGACATGAGCTCTGATTTATTTCGGTTCTCTCCCCCTTTATATTTATATATAAAATTCGAATTTGTTGGTGAAGATGGTTTCGAATTCTGAAAGAGGAAAGGCTGATTTTAGGAAGAGAGGAGCTCGATTTTCGTATTCACTGATCTGCCATATTTTTTTTAACTTCCATTGATGTAATTTGTCTCGATTTCTATTGATATTAAAATGAAGGCTTCGGCCATGATTTCATTTTTTTGTAGATTTGATCTGCTCAAAGAATCAAGGGGACGGGAATAAAAATAAAGGAGATGGAAAGCATCTTGAACACGACACTGTAAAGTAAAATATCTTGCTAATTTAATTAATTTTTTTTATTAACTTATATAAAACTTCAAAATGCTATATCGATTGCTACCTAAATTTTGAACTCCTCTTAAGGAATGCCGCGAGGCAATTCCAGGGTTTTACCCGTGGTCCGAACACAATGGAACGTGTTTTGGAAGCTAATTCGTTCATATACACGAGTTAGAGAAGGAACCGATCAATTTACAATTAAATCGATTAAAATAGTTCTAAGTGTTTTGAGATGCCAGGGTCAAACAACAACTCCGATTGCTACGAAAATTGAAATCCGATAATAATTAACTATTACGGATCTAATGGAACTAGTTTCGTCGAATTCCAAGACTGTGCCTCGGAGGGCTATTTTTAAATTCAATTTAAACGATAAATTATTAAAACTGAACAAATCACCTTTAATTTAAATTTCAACAATTCCATTATCTTCAGTATTATCATTATAAATTTTATAAGCCTTCAAGTTATTTTAAACAGTCTTAAAATCTCAGATTCAACAATTTACCCTATTTCAATTATTAAATTCAATATTTAAACTATACAATTTAATGATTTCATTATCAAGTAAATATTGAAATCTTGAATTCAAGTTAAAATTAATCTTTAAATAATTTAAAATCAATTAATTATTCCAATTTAATTTGTCAAAATTTCCGGGTCGTCACATTCCTTCCCCCTTAAAAGAATTTCGTCCCCGAAATTACTAGATAGGAAGAATGGTCTTATACCCGTTTACCTCTTTCCAAAACTCACTATATCCTAACAAATATCCCTTATTAAAGATCCACTATGATTAATCAACTTCCCAAACCTTCTATAGCTTTCACGCAATACCCTTTTGCTCACCTTTTTAAATTTCAATTTAAAACCAAATGTTTAAATTATCAAAATTTTCCCAAAATTTTTCTAACTCTCTAAATTTTCGAATTTTTTTGCCAGCGTCTCCTTTGCGTGGCTAGCTCGGTACTACTACAAAAGGCCTCTACGGGCTCCCAAATTCCAAAAGAAAACAAAAGCCAAGTGGCTACACCAAAATCCCAATCCAATTTCACTTAGAAATTTAAAATACATACCTTTCTGTTGGGCAATTCAAATATATCTTTTGGAATCAAATCCAATTCCTTTTCCCCCTTTTAATACCTGCATACCTACTTAGCAATAATATCCAATCGAAACCCTTCCAAATCATTGTATACAATTTCCTACATAAGTTCATACCCACTTTCCATATGATTTCAATTTGCTTTAAATTTTAAATATTAAATTTTATCTTTCAAGTATAACTAATTCATACTAGTTCATTTACTAATTTACTTTAATTTTCAATTTGAAATTGTTTTGTCGTTAACAAAAATTTTCCAAAAATTTTCAAAAATTTTCTAACTCCCAAAATTTCCGGAAAATTTTGGCGGAGTCTCCTTTGTACGGAGGAGCCTTTTCAATTTGACAAGAGATAGAAATATGTATACATCGACCCACCCGGTTGGAAAAAGCAAAAACAATTTATATTTCCTATTTTTATTGCGTAGGCGTACCTTATTTAGCATTTTAAGCAAACAGCTTATTAATTTAAGCAATTAGCGCAATCCAAACTAGCCAAACGGCCTTCAGGTACCTGTACTTACTCAATTTAAATATGTAAGTGCCACATATAGAGAATCTATTAACATTTTACTTACTATTAATGGCTAAACATAAGCATTTCAAAAGCAACAAACACCAAACGCTTAACATAAGCAATTTATATAATTTTAAAGCTTATTCAATTTGTTTTCAACCAAATTATATGCCATTCCATTCAATTTTAATGGCTTATAACTCAACTGCTTACATTCCATTGATTTTTAATCCAAACAAGCTCATATTCACTTTAATTGATTCAGAATAAATTTTATTTAATCTCTATTAACTCATAGCATTTAATTACTTTTTATTTACGCCATACGACGATTTATTCTATACTAATTCGTCAATATTCGCTAAATAGAGTATTTATTTAGTTTATAACTACTTCAAATTACTCTTCAACCCATCCTGTAATTAATTCCACTTCATTTTTAATTTATTCACCAACCATTCATTGCGTTTAATTTCATTTCCGCAACTGTTCCATTCAAAACAATTTGTTAAGCTTGGCACATCCAATACTTATAAATTAATAACCATTTCCCAAATTAATTCAATCCAATTTTTTATTTAATGCGCTTCCACTCTTATTCTATGCCAAGCTTCCATAAATTTTAAACTTAAGTTCATTTACTTTGACTTATTCCAACATCAAACTTAAGTTTACTTCCATTAAATTCAGTTAGCCCATCAATTTTAAATTTTAAATTTAAATTCACCTTCTCAATTTATCAAAATAATATCCAACCACATATTTAACTCATTTATACTTCTAATTAATGTGCCACCGAACTTAAGTTAAGTCTGATAACCCAATTCCAGTCACAACTTTGTTTTAGTTTTTATTTAATCAGACTTCATCCATTATTATTTAACTCAATCAACCCATTTTAAATTTTAAATTTACTCACTTAATTCGTTATCGAATTTATTTTATTAATATAAGTCCATTCTCAATTTATTTCTATCCACATGGGTTTCATTTTGCAACTCAAACCATTTCTATTATAATCTCTTCTCTTATATCCAATTTACTTGCAAATTTCATTAAATATTATTCAAATCACATTCGGATTTTATTTTCAATTCATTCCATCACTACTTCGATCCCATTCTGTGACGGCCCGGCTTCCTACGCCTAGAAAACCGTTTCGTCTTGAAGAAAGAAAGGGGTGAGAAAATAGAAAAGATAGAGAAGAAAGAACACCAACATCAGAATCTCACAGCGGAACGAATAAATTATAATAATCACATAAGTATTTACATAATATACAACATCAATCAGAGTTATACAGATAATACATCTCATACTAGACAGTTATAGACATCTGTCTAGTTAGTACAACTCAATACAACTCAAACAATACGACTCAGAGATACCAACTCAGCGGAACTATATATATATATCTACAATGCTGAAGCCTCCTGCTCCATTGCTCCTCCAGAATTCGTCAAAGCTAACCTGAATCCCTTGGCTACCCATAAAAATTTGGGTACCCGAGAGTTTATGAAAAACAAAAATAAACTCCGGGTCAGACATGGGTCTGGTATGAGTAACAGGTTAAAGTTGCTTAACTTTGAAAATCTTTTGAAAACAAAAGGTATCACGTAAGACTTCCCACACATAAACATGGAAAAGTTTTTACCTTACGCTAACCAAAACATTTGATAGGAAATTCTGTGATATTATAATAGGTCTAGGATTTTCAAGTAAATAGAAAATAGCCGAAATTGTTACATTCATTGAATTCCAGCTACTAGCCACAAAAGTGGGTAATACAATCAAAATCGTTGGCACTTATTGGATTGTGGGTTCCATACAATGGCAGGGCTACTAGGGTACCGCCCGTCATAGCACGTGGCCTAGATCAACGTACCGAGGATCACTCCCGACCCCCTGCAACACAAGGCCGGAACCATTCCTTACTGACCAGTCCCGAACAAGATAAACCCCGGCAGTTGTTGCAATCAACCGCCCACACAGCCGAAAAATAAAGGGACATTTAGACAGGGGAATATCCTTGTCCTGCTTGGGCATGACCCACCTAACCTTGCTGCACCTCCCCTGTTTTATCCATTCCCGGTTGATGAGGCTTGAGGCTACGATTACCTTTATAGAATATATTTCTTAGAATGCTCATCGCCCGCCTGACGATGTGTTGAAAGCATTCAATCCATACAAGTTCGTTCCGGGTTCGAACGAAACCGAAGGCATTATCTCGTTACACTCATTTTGGAATCACCCTCAGAGTTAATGATGATAACCCTTGCACTCTGAATCTTCATCTTCATTTCAGATTCACGACCTATCGTTAATTTGGAATCGATGTGGTTTTCGGATGTTCCAAATAAGGAAAACCGATCCCGGTCTCATCGAAATCCCAAACGTGTCTTTTAAGGCCAAGTTGTCTATTTAGTCTTAACAGTTTGATTCAATATAATCAATACACTCAGGTGGATAATTCATAATATCACAATAGATAATCACAGATAATCTCATAAATAGATAATCAATATTATCATCCAAACAGATAACTAAATATTATCATATTTAAACCAAGCATCCATATCAAATAAATATTATTCATGTCAGATCTGAATTCACAATCATCAAATGAAATATCCATATCATTCATAAGCAATGATTTATAATCATACCATTTGTAATTAATTTAAAATGAATTAAATTAACTACTTCTATCTCTAATTAATTTAAAGTAAATTAAATTAATGACTTCATCTATAAATCCTGCTTATACAACCATTAATTAATTATAAATCAAATTAATTAATTATCTCCTAAATATCCATCTTGATTAAACAACTTTGATTAATCATTCACTAATTACAATAGGTAATTAGTCCTTAATTAATTAATTATTCTAAATTATTTATAGTAATTAACATTTAATTACTTCATTTATATTAATTAAATATAATTAATACATTTATCCTTAATTAATCACCATATTATTAATTATTTCTTAATTAACCAATTCTTAATTTCATCATTAATTATATTAATTAATGGTCTTTAATTTTACTTTGATTAAATTAATTACATTAAGTAATTAATCTTTAATTAAACACAATTATTAATCACCTTTGATTAATAACATTCCAGTAATTACTACCCTTAATTACTCATATTAATAAATTAATTATCCCATAATTAATTATCTCCTTTAATTAATCCTCTGATTAATTACAAAAGTAATTATCCAAATTACTCCATTAACACATCATCTTCCACCAATTACATTCAGTAATTAACATTAATTACTTCCCTAAGTAATTATGCTCCATTGAATGCACTAAGTAATCACACTTATCAATATATCAAATGATTTTCTTAAATTAATTAAACTAAATTAATTAACTTAAATTAATCATTTATCAAAATTAATTGCGATAAGTAATTAATCTCTTAATTACTTTTATCAAGTAATTACACTTAACCACTTAAAATAGATGATCTAATTAATTTGATTAATTACTAAAATTAATCACATATATTAATTAATCTTTGGTTAATTATCTTCATTCACTAATAACATTTCTTAAATTACTTCTTAATTGATCTTTAGTTATAAATTAATTTAAATTATTATCATAAATACATAAGTCATCCCTTAATTACCCTATTATTCTTAAGATATTTTATTTCTTTATTAATGACTTCATTAATATTACATTTTAAATTTAAATTCAAATATCATTTGAATTTAAGATTCAAAATGACTATAATTTAAATTCAATTTAAAATCTTTTAAATAAATGTAAATAACATTTATTATTTACATATGAACTTATATAATAAAATCTTTTAAATTAAACTACTTGAATCCTAATTCAAACTTAAATTTCCAAAATACATTAATATTTTAACTTGCAAATCTCAAGTTAAAACAATTTATTTACTATTCATTTAAAAATCTTTAATCAAAGAATTCTCAAAATCAAGTTAATTTTTATTGAAACAAATTTACCTTTCAAAACTATTTTATTAATTGGTTCCACATATTTAGGTTTAAAATCTGATTTAAATTTCAGATTTTGAATTCAAGAGAAACTTGAATTCATTAGTTCCCTTTGAATTTAAAACTTTGGTTTTAACTTGTTTTTGAAACTTGATTTTAGTTCTTGATTTAAAATCTAAATTCATTTATAAAACCTTTGATTCAATGTTCCATTTGAATTTATATTTTAACCCTTAAATTTACAACACAGCTCAAAATCCTGCTTAAGAAATTTTGGACCAAATCTAAACCTGGGTAAATCAGGTTTATTACAACCTGAAAACCAACCTCTGCCTCGAGAATAAACCCAGCTTGCTCCGAGTCTCCCCCTTCCTTACTTCGAGTCACGTACTCGAGTGACTTGAGTTCTTCCCGAGGCAAAAATACACTGCACACAGAAAACAAATACCCAGCCTTCAATGGCACGGTGCACGTGCACCGTGGCCCAAACCACCTCCGGCCATCCACACGAACCCCACCACGTCGCCAACTACCACCGGACATGATCACGACCACCCAAGGATCCCCTCGGCAAATCAAAACGAAAATGGGTTCGAAACCCAGACCCGGAACACCATGGCCTTCCCTTCTCGAACCTGTCAACGCCGCATTCCCCCAACCCCGACCACCTGATGGCCAACAGTTCCGTCCATGTACTCACCTACCATCCCTCTACGAATTCCCAAAAGCCCATAACGCTCGACGCTTCAGAGGCATTGCACCGATCCAAAACTCCAAGGCACTCAAAACTAGGTTAAAAAAAATCAAAACCCCACCACCTCTTCCTCGACGAACGGGAGCAACTCCGGGTATTTTCCCCAACACCTCCGGAGGTTCCTTCACCCCTACGGCAAACATCAGACATTCTGGTCCACTTGATTACCAGGAAATCACAATTTCACCTATTATGCTCAACCCATAACTACACCTTCAACACTTAATTATAAATAGTGATTTTAATTTTAAAAATCAAGTTTTTGTTTAGTGTTTTAGTTTATATGCCCGAACTAAGTAATTATGAAGTTTGAGTTTTACCAAATCTTGAGTTTATACTGTTCTTATTATCTTTCCAGAGCAAATTTGAATTTTGTTTAGCTTAAATAAAATTTTAACATCTCTTTTGTAATCAAACGATCATGTCTTATTTGATCTTAAGTCCTAACAATAAGCGGATCAAGCAGTAAAGATTTTAAAACTAAACTGGGCTTGAAATTTTAGAACAGAGATGTTCTTCAGGTATTTTCAAACACATATGCATCACCCATCCTAAAATATACAGAAATATTCCCATATAAATACACATACAAACTTATTTCAGATGTAAATAAAGCAACCATACTTATGTTTGAGTTTTTAAAAAAAAAGTTACTCACAACTGCTTTAGTAAAGAGACAGAGCATTCTTTTTTTTTTCTCTGAAACAGTTCGAACTTCCTTTGAACCTCTTTAAAAAAAAATGAAATGCTCTTGCCTCTTGATTTGCTTTAAAACTGCATGCTATTCAAACTTGTTGAAGATGACTGAAGACTTAAATTTGAGCTTGCTTGCTTCAGACAAATTCAAGGTTTGAAGAAAGTGATCTGTAGTTTTTTTTTCCTTTTATTCTCTGGTTTTGGAAAGAAGATGCTCTTGTTGATTAGATTTGTAAAATGGAAAGTGCTAACTTATTTTCTGGTTTCCTGGTTTGTTATATCATGATGATCGAATTAGAAATGAGAAGAGATGAGAAGATATATATATATATATATATATATATATATATATATAAATGAGTTTTACAGGATTTGTATAAACTTGTACAAACATTTTCTGTTTGTATCAGAGATTTTTCTCTTTGCCTTACTTTTTTTTATCAGGCTAGATCTTTTCATTAGTGAGGCTGAAATGATGTTTAAACAATTTGAACTGATTTTGTTTAAGCTTGCATTAAATGTTTAAGTACTTTATGTACATGGTTATATTATATTTTTACTTGTTTAGATTTTTCTTGCCTGCATACTTATCTTACAACATATTTATCTTGCTTGAACCTTCATCTACAAGCTACCTGCACATTATTTTATTTTTGCTTTACTTTGTTTCTCTAACCTGCATTCTATATTACAGCTACACACCTAGCTTATTCATTTGCCTGCATCATATTTTCTTACTTTATTTTGTTTTGTTTCATACTTATCTTATTTGGGTATGTAGATGTTTCTTTCTTTTGTCTGGTTATGCTTTATTACATATATAAGGTTGCTTTAGTTATTTGTTATAATTTTAACTTATGTATTTATTCTTATTGCTTATGTTAATATCATAGTTTTCTTATGTTTATGTTTTTATAAAATTTATTTTATCTTAAATTTTTTTTTGAAAGATTTTATTTAAATTTCAATCACAGCTTTCTTTTCAAAATACAAGTATATACATATATATATAAATTTATTTAAAATAACAATTTCTATTTGTACTAAAAATCCATTTGTAAAGACATTACATCATTAATATTGTTTAAAATACCTCATTATTAATTTAAAATAATTTATACAAGAAATTATTCCTTTACTAATAAATTACTTATTGTATCAATCTATATTTTAAAAACACACGAACCTTTTGTTTAATTTAAATTTAAGCTAAAATTATTTTAAACAAATTAAACTTAAATCTTAAGTATTTTGAAGCCATATAATTATTTAATAGCTTAATACTAAACTAAATCAAACTTCCAAATTTACCAAAAATATTAGAATTAGAGATCATAACTTTGTTTATTAAATTTAAAACAAAGATGAACTATGTACAATATATATGAATATATAATGTATATTGCAAATAGGAAACAATTAAATTAGTTCTCAAAAGATAATTTATCAGTTAAATACTTATTTAAAAGAAGATTATTAAATCAATTCAAATATTTATCAAATTAATTTATATTTTTACACAGATTATTAAATTGATATTGCTCCAAATTTCCGGGATGTCACATTCCTTCCCCTTAAAAGAATTTCGTCCCCGAAATTTAAAACAAAGGTAATTTAATAATCTTGTTAAAGATTTAAATTTTAAACACAAGCATATATCAACCATAAGCTAACAATCATAACAACCAATTCATCCAATCAAACAAATTTTACTATCTAGACAGAATTCTAGATAGAATTTTCTCGAGTTTCCCCAAGTATAAATATCGGGACACTCGCTCCATAAAATCCAAACAACCAATACTACTAAGGTACAGAGCTTCCACTCATCCAGATCTGCAACTGGACAGGATATCTGACTACAGTCAAGTCTGAATCAACAACCAAAACTCCCTGAACTGCTGGTTCTACAACCAGAGATAGATCTCACACGTACTCCCTCAGAGATACGTGAAACACAACGAATTCTAGTTATCCAAACTGACAATTCAATCTTGAAGACCAAACACTTATCCAAAATCAAATCTCCGATTTCAGAATCCAAATTCCTCCGTATCTTATCCACAAAACTCTTCGAACGA
The DNA here is from genome assembly GCA_030765085.1 of Allium cepa. Classification (NCBI taxonomy): domain Eukaryota; kingdom Viridiplantae; phylum Streptophyta; class Magnoliopsida; order Asparagales; family Amaryllidaceae; genus Allium; species Allium cepa. The sequence goes on from CM060945.1 coordinate 223,170,872, forward strand.
TCCTGTGCTGCCTACATCCTTACTGATTAGCTCAACTCTTGTTGATGCTCCTAGAAACAAACTGGACCAAAAACAATCCAACAAAATGATCTTTTCAAGATCAACCAAAACTCAGAACACAAACTCTATTCCAAATCAGAAAACAGAACTCACTTCTCTCATCCAGAAAAGATAAAACAGGTGCACTCCAAACTGGCCTCAGATCCTGAAAAATTTTCTATTCTCCAATCCAAACACTGCAACATCCCATAGCTTCCCAACTAAACAGCTGCCACCATGCTTCCACTGCGCAACTCTGATTAAGCAGATGAAAATGCTGAAGTCAAACATAGACTGGACAACACCTTCCAAAAATAAAGCTTTGAAGTTTCCCCCACCTGGGCTACTTCCCCAAACTCAAAAATCATCCTATTACTAAGTTGATCCATCGGTACCACTCCTGGAAATCCAGTCGATACCAAACTCAATCTCCAAATGTTAGCAAATCTTTGACTCCTTGAAGACATCCAGAAAAATCTCTGAAACATAAGAGAACACTCAAACTATCGCAAGTCACTTTTGCGATCAATCCAGCCTAATTCCAAAGATACTGTTCTCTCTTTACCAAACATAACAGCTTACACTCATGTGGCCATTCCATCGAAGAAACGGGTCCACTTAATTGCTTCTGAATTCCATTCCAGAAAACTGCTAGGTCAGAAGACTTCCTAATCCAAAGCTCTTCGAGAAACTCGGACTCCAACAAAACACAAACACCCTGCTGAACACAGCCACAACGTCGAAGCAGACACACTTCCTTAACTTGTTCCAAAGAACATCTTCGAAGACATCCATAGTAACCGTGTCTCATCACACAGTTACTACATCTCGAGGTATCAAGATATCATGACTTGCTTCTGTCCAACGGACAGATCCAACTCTAGCTCATCCAATCTCTTACACTCAAAAAATGAACTTCGAACCTTAACAGGTTTCCTTCAGAGATCAATGAAATCCTTACAACACCCAAAGCCCACTCGAGACGGTATTAGGTCTACAGTCTCGACAATACTCTTCCAATCTCAAACATTCAAACTCCAACCATTGGTAGTTGTGTTACACACACCACTACCTATCTACCTTTATAGCTTATTGGAAAACCCGAACAGGTAACCCAACAATAGGTAGAAATATATATATATATATATATATATATGTATGTATGTATATATATATATATATCAAAATTACAAATACGCTCTCTCAAGAAAGAAATCACTCAGGAGCCTAGGTATTCACTCAACCTAGCGCTCTGATACCAACTGTGACGGCCCGGCTTCCTACGCCCAGAAAACTGTTTCGTCTTGAAGGAAGAAAGGGGTGAGAAAATAGAAAAGATGGAGAAGAAAGAACAACAACATCAGAATCTCACAGCGGAACGAATAAATTATAATAGTCATATAAGTATTTACATAATATACAACATTAATCAGAGTTATACAGATAATACATCTCATACTAGACAGTTATAGACATCTGTCTAGTTAATACAACTCAATACAACTCAAACAATACGACTCAGAGATACCAACTCATCGGAACTATATATATATCTACAACGCTGAAGCCTCCTGCTCCAGTGCTCCTCCAGAATTCGTCAAAGCTAACCTGAATCCCTTGGCTATCCGTAAAAATTTGAGTACCCGAGAATTTATGAAAAACAAAAATAAACTCCGGGTCAGACATGGGTCTGGTATGAGTAACAGGTTAAAGTTGCTTAACTTTGAAAATCTTTTGAAAACAAAAGGTATCACGTAAGACTTCCCACACATAAACATGGAAAAGTTTTTACCTTACGCTAACCAAAACATTTGATAGGAAATTCTATGATATTATAATAGGTATAGGGTTTTCAAGTAAATAGAAAATAGTCGAAATTGTTACATTCACTAAATTCAAGCTACTAGCCACAAAAGTGGGTAATACAATCAAAACCGTTGGCACTTATTGGATTGTGGGTTCCAAACAATGGCAGGGCTACTGGGGTACCGCCCGTCACAGTACGTGGCCTAGATCAACGTACCGAGGATCACTCCCAACTCCCTGCAACACAAGGCCGGAACCATTCCTTACTGACCAGTCCCGAACAAGATAAACCCCGGCAGTTGTTACAATCAACCGCCCACACAGCCGAAAAATAAAGGGACATCTATACAGGGGAATATCCTTGTCCTGCTTGGGCATGACCCACCTAACCTTGCTGCACCTCCCCCATTTTAGCCAATCCCGGTTGATGAGGCTACGATTACCTTTACAGAATATATTTCTTAGAATGCTCATCGCCCGCCTGACGACGTGTTGAAAGCATTCAATCCATACAAGTTCATTTCGGGTTCGAATGAAACCGAAGGCATTATCTCGTTACACTCATTTTGGAATCACCCTCAGAGTTAACGAAGATAACCCTTGCACTCTGAATCTTCATCTTTATTTCAGATTCACGACCTATCGTTAATTTGGAATCGATATGGTTTTCGGATGTTCCAAATAAGGAAAACCGATCCCGGTCTAATCGAAATCCAAAACGTGTCTTTTAAGGCCAAGTTATCTATTTAGTCTTAACAGATTAATTCAATATAATCAATACACTCAGATGGATAATTCATAATATCACAATAGATAATCACAGATAATCTCATAAACAGATAATCAATATTATCATCCAAACATATAACTAAATATTATCATATTTAAACCAAGCATCCATATCAGATAAATATTATTCATGTCAGATCTGAATTCACAATCATCAAATGAAATATCCATATCATTCATAAGCAATGATTTATAATCATACCATTTGTAATTAATTTAAAATGAATTAAATTAACTACTTCTATCTCTAATTAATTTAAAGTAAATTAAATTAATGACTTCATCTATAAATCCTGCTTATACAACCATTAATTAATTATCTCCTAAATATCCATCTTGATTAAACACCTTTGATTAATCATTCACTAATTACAATAGGTAATTAGTCCTTAATTAATTAATTATTCTAAATTATTTATAGTAATTAACATTTAATTACTTCATTTATATCAATTAAATATAATTAATACATTTATCCTTAATTAATCACCATATTATTAATTATTTCTTAATTAACCAATTCTTAATTTCATCATTAATTATATTAATTAGTGATCTTTAATTTTACTTTGATTAAATTAATTACATTAAGTAATTAATCTTCAATTAAACACAATTATTAATCACCTTTGATTAATAACATTCCAGCAATTACTACCCTTAATTACTTATATTAATAAATTAATTATCCCATAATTAATTATCTCCTTTAATTAATCCTCTAATTAATTACAAAAGTAATTATCCAAATTACTCCATTAACACATCATCTTCCACTAATTACATTCAGTAATTAACATTAATTACTTCCCTAAGTAATTATGCTCCATTGAATGGACTAAGTAATCACACTTATCAATATATCAAATGATTTTCTTAAATTAATTAAACTAAATTAATTAACTTAAATTAATCATTTATCAAAATTAATTGCAATAAGTAATTAATCTCTTAATTACTTTTATCAAGTAATTACACTTAACCACTTAAAATAGATGATCTAATTAATCTGATTAATTATTAAAATTAATCACATATATTAATTAATCTTTGGTTAATTATCTTCATTCACTAATAACATTTCTTAAATTACTTCTTAATTGATCTTTAGTTATAAATTAATTTAAATTATTAACTTAAATACATAAGTCATTCCTTAATTACCCTATTATTCTTAAGATATTTTATTTCTTTATTAATGACTTCATTAATATTGCATTTTAAATTTAAATTCAAATATCATTTGAATTTAAGATTCAAAATGACTATAATTTAAATTCAATTTAAAATCTTTTAAATAAATGTAAATAACATTTATTATTTACATATGAACTTATATATTAAAATCTTTTAAATTAAACTACTTGAATCTTAATTCAAATTTAAATTTCCAAAATACATTAATATTTTAACTTGCAAATCCCAAGTTAAAACAATTTATTTACTTTTCATTTAAAAATCTTTAATCAAAGAATTCTCAAAATCAAGTTAATTTTTATTGAAACAAATTTACCTTTCAAAACTATTTTATTAATTGGTTCCATATATTTAGGTTTAAAATCTGATTTAAATTTCAGATTTTGAATTCAAGAGAAACTTGAATTCATTAGTTCCCTTTGAATTTAAAGCTTTGGTTTTAACTTGTTTTTGAAACTTGATTTTAGTTCTTGATTTAAAATATAAATTCATTTATAAAACCTTTGATTCAATGTTCCATTTGAATTTATATTTTAACCCTTAAATTTACAACACAGCTTAAAATCCTGCTTAAGAAATTTTGGACCAAATCTAAACTTGGGTAAATCAGGTTTATTACAACCTGAAAACCAACCTCTGCCTCGAGAATAAACCCAGCTTGCTCCGAGTCTCCCCCTTCCTTACTTCGAGTCACGTACTCGAGTGGCTCGAGTTCTTCCCGAGGCAAAAATACACTGCACACAGAAAACAAATACCCAGCCTTCAATGGCACGGTGCACGTGCACCGTGGCCCAAACCACCTCCAGCCATCCACACGAACCCCACCACGTCGCCAACTACCTCCAGACACGATCACGACCACCCAAGGATCCCCTCGGCAACTCAAAACGAAAATGGGTTCGAAACCCAAACCTAGAACACCATGGCCTTCCCTTCTCGAACATGTCAACGCCGCATTCCCCCAACCCCGACCACCTGATGGCCAATAGTTCCGGACATGTACTCACCTACCTTCCCTCTACGAATTCCCAAAAGCCCATAATGCTCGACGCTTCAGAGACTTTGCACCGATCCAAAACTCTAAGGCACTCAAAACTAGGTTAAAAAAATCAAAACCCCATCGCCGCTTCCTCGACGAACTGGAGCAACTCCGGGTATTTTCCCCAACACCTCCGGAGGTTCCTTCACCCCCATGCCAAACATCAGACATTCTGATCCACTTGATCACCAGGAAATCACAATTTCACCTATTATGCTCAACCCATAACTACACCTTCAACACTTAATTATAAATAGTGATTTTAATTTTAAAAATCAAGTTTTTGTTTAGTGTTTTAGTTTATATGCCCGAACTAAGTAATTATGAAGTTTGAGTTTTACCAAATCTTGAGTTTATACTGTTCTTATTATCTTTCCAGAGCAAATTTGAATTTTGTTTAGCTTAAATAAAATTTTAACATCTCTTTTGTAATCAAACGATCATGTCTTATTTGATAATAAGTCCTAACAATAAGCGGATCAAGCAGTAAAGATTTTAAAACTAAACTGGGCTTGAAATTTTAGAACAGAGATGTTCTTCAGGTATTTTCAAACACATATGCATCACCCATCCAAAAATATACAGAAATATTCCCATATAAATACACATACAAACTTATTTCAGATGTAAATAAAGCAACCATACTTATGTTTGAGTTTTTAAAAAAAAAGTTACTCGCAACTGCTTTAGTAAAGAGACAGAGCATTCTTTTTTTTTTCTCTGAAACAGTTCAAACTTCCTTTGAACCTCTTTAAAAAAAATGAAATGCTCTTGCCTCTTGATTTGCTTTAAAACTGCATGCTATTCAAACTTGTTGAAGATGACTGAAGACTTAAATTTGAGCTTGCTTGCTTCAGACAAATTCAAGGTTTGAAGAAAGTGATCTGTAGTTTTTTTTTTCCTTTTATTCTCTGGTTTTGGAAAGAAGATGCTCAGGTTGTTGATTAGATTTGTAAAATGGAAAATGCTAACTTATTTTCTTGTTTCCTGGTTTGTTATATCATGATGATCGAATTAGAAATGAGAAGAGATGAGAAGATATATATATAAATGTGTTTTACAGGATTTGTATAAACTTGTACAAACATTTTCTGTTTGTATCAGAGATTTTTCTCTTTGCCTTACTTTTTTTTGTTTTATCAGGCTAGATCTTTTCATTAGTGAGGCTGAAATGATGTTTAAACAATTTGAAATGATTTTGTTTAAGCTTGCATTAAATTTTTAAGTACTTTATGTACATGGTTATATTATATTTGTACTTGTTTAGATTTTTCTTGCCTGCATACTTATCTTACAACATATTTATCTTGCTTGAACCTTCATCTACAAGCTACCTGCTTATTATTTTATTTTTGCTTTACTTTGTTTCTCTAACCTGCATTCTATATTATAGCTACACACCTAGCTTATTCATTTGCCTGCATCATATTTTCTTACTTTATTTTGTTTTGTTTCATACTTGTCTTATTTGGGTATGTAGATGTTTCTTTCTTTTGTCTGGTTATGCTTTATTACATATATAAGGTTGCTTTAGTTATTTGTTATAATTTTAACTTATGTATTTATTCTTATTGCTTATGTTAATATCATAGTTTTCTTATGTTTATGTTTTTATAAAATTTATTTTATCTTAAACATTTTTTTGAAAGATTTTATTTAAAATTTCAATCACAGCTTTCTTTTCAAAATACAAGTGTGTATATATATATAAATTTATTTAAAATAACAATTTCTATTTGTACTAAAAATCCATTTGTAAAGACATTACATCATTAATATTGTTTAAAATACCTCATTATTAATTTAAAATAATTTATACAAGAAATTATTCCTTTATTAATAAATTACTTATTGTATCAATCTATATTTTAAAAACACACGAACCTTTTGTTTAATTTAAATTTAAGCTAAAATTATTTTAAACAAATTAAACTTAAATCTTAAGTACTTTGAAGCCATATGATTATTTAATAGCTTAATACTAAATTAAATCAAACTTCCAAATTTACCAAAAATATTAGAATTAGAGATCATAACTTTATTTATTAAATTTAAAACAAAGATGAACTATGTACAATATATATAAATATATAAATGTATATTGCAAATAGGAAACAATTAAATTAGTTCTCAAAAGATAAATTATCAGTTAAATACTTATTTAAAAGAAGATTATTAAATCAATTCAAATATTTTTCAAATTAATTTAAATTTTTACATAGATTATTAAATTGATATTGCTCCAAATTTCCGGGATGTCACACATTCTATTTTATTTTTATTTTTACAACATCTCTTCTTATTTAATCCATTATCAAATCCAAGTCGAATTCTATTAGCAATTCGAATTCACTTCCAAATTCCATTATTAACTTACACTCCATTTATTTACCAAAGTCAAATTTTATTAACAAACTTAATCACACAATTATTTAACCAATTAGCTTATTTCCAATTTCTAAATCAATATTCGATTTTAATTACAAATCACTTCATTGAAATTCTAGTTTGGATTTCCTTTTATTTTTCCAAAATTCGAACACCTTTATTAAAAATTTTAGAAAAGCTTTTAAAGTCACATAATACTATTAAAATAACTCTTTATGAAAATACTTTTTATAACTCTTTATAACTCGATGTCTCAACCAGTCCATCCTTGTTCTCACAGAAATTCAATCATATGTTGATCAGACGTAGGACTGAAAATCTATAAGTACTTGGTAAACCCGTTTTCAACACCCAGTGAAAATACTTGGAAAATAATTTTATTAAAAATATAGAAAACAGTTTTGTTGAAAATAGAAGAAATATCTTTGGTGACAATGCTTTGAAAATCATCACCCCCATCCATGGTCACAGTTACATCCCAGGGTTACGTTGCCGTCGCAGCAAAAGTCCATGTAACTACAGGCTCTCCACGGCCTCTTGATTACGCCATGGATCCCACACATCAGATCACAGTTACATCCACGGTTACGTTGCCGTCATAGCAAAAGTCCATGTAACTGCAGGCTCTCCGCGGCCTCTGATTTCTCTATCGAAATGAAACCTCTCCACTCCTACATAGGTCGCAGTCTACCAAGATAAACTCAAACGTAGACTGTTGGCTCTCAGCGGCGCACACGACTTTCGCTATGTGGTATACCATAGTGTCGTAGTCTACCGATATAAAATCAAACGCAGACTGTTGACTCTCAGCGGCACACACGACTTACGCTATGGTATACTCAACTCATAATCCTCAGGAACTAGTTTTGTCCGGACTCCTCACAGGATCAACTTTAGAATCCCCCCTTGGGGTTCAAGGCAGCACCACCCGGTGGCACTCCTGAGAAGTTCATTTCAAGGAAGCGCCTTTTTTCCCAGAGCCATCATCAAAACACTTTATACTATACACATATAGTATCTTCAAATCATACACCTAGTATGATCTCATACAAAGCTCCTTCACTCAAAATCGATTATCCCAAATCGATAATTCTCAAACTAGGCTTTCCAAATTCAATATTGATTTTACCCAAAAATCAAAAGCCTTTCCAAATCCAAAGGTTCCCAAAATCCTTTTTCCAAATTCCTCATAAGATCCTTTTTATATATATATTCAGATATATGAAATTTTAAAAACTTTGGATCTTTTCAATCTTGTATAAACTCCTTTTATACTTCAAACACTTCCAAAAATCCCTTTTCCTCCAAAATAAAATTCAATAAGGGGAGATTTATCTTATATTTAACAAAGATATATAACTTTGTTTACCAAAAATAAAATATTCAAATTTGATTACTCTTTCCAATATCAATTTCCTTTCTATTCACATTCCTTAAATTCCCCTTTACTTATTTATAATTGCCTTAATCCCATTTGGATTATCACTCCAATTCTTATCTTAGTTGGGTATTTAAATCAATAACAGTTTGAGCTCCGACCAGTTTAGAAAATAGCTTGAAAATTTTAAAATAGATAAATAGTTGAAAAAAAATAATTATTAGTATACATAATAGCTATGAAATGGTTAACTAATTGTAAAATAGTTGGAATATAGTTGAATATTTACAAAAATTTTAGATAATAGCAAAATAGTTGAAAAATAGTAATAAATTTGTGATATAGTCGAAAAATAATAATTAGTTCATAAAATAGTTGAAAAATATTTAAATAGCTTCAAAAATAATTTGTAAAACAAGTATAAAATAATTTGGCTTTAAGAAAGAAAGTTGTATAATTTAATAGCTTAGGGAAAAAAATAAGTTTATATGAAAAAAAATTATATTGAAAACAGCCAAGAGCCAACTGTTCGCTTCCCCACCAATTCAATTTAAATTTCCATTTAAATTTACCCAATTCCAATTCAAATAACTCCAAATTCCATTGGACTTGATTAATCCCCAATTCAAGTTGAATCAATCTTGATTCCTTTCCCAATTTAAATCAAATTCTAGTTGATTTTAATCATGTTCAACTTATATTAAAATTTCAAATTATTCCAACATAATCCAGTCCAATTTCCCATTTAAATTCTTAAACTTACACATCTTCAATCACCAATTCAATTAATTCAAACCAAATAAATTTTGAACTAATTCAATTTCAATGTTGAATTTAAAATATCTCGAATTATAGAAATTCGAGTTAAATTATCAAAGGTTGGTTTAACTCTTTAAACCAAATTAACTTTTAAATCAAAGTGTTTAATCATTTTAATTTCTGAGCCCATTTTCTCAAAATTCCCATTTTAACTTATTTTTACTTATGTATTTCAAAGTTCAATACAATTTTATTTTACAACTTTAATTTATTATTCAGTTTAATCTTCCAGTTTGAAGCCAGTTCTTAAACAAGTTTATTTTACAATTCAATTATTCAAACCTATTTTATTTTATAATACAATTCCATTCTCAATTTAAAGATTTTTATTTACCATAGGATGATATCATCCAATTTATTTTAAACGTCCATTTATTTTAAATTTTAAATCTCAAACCCGTTTTGAGATCACACAAATTCCCAATTTAAATCAACCACATAACTTTTTCCAAATCAAATTTCAATTTACTTAATCCCATCAACCTTACTCAACTTGAATCTCCGCTTCATACTTCAAAATTCTTTCCCTCTTAAAAGCTCAAAGCTTATATCACTTTGGATTTTTACATCACGCCTTAGGGAAAAATCAAAACTCAACCTCTTAGAGTTTATTCCAAATTATCTATGATATCATGTATATCCATACATATATACATATTTATTTCTTGGCCCTCCCGGCCATATTTTAAAATTTTAAACCTCTCTTGGTTTTAAATCCAAATCAAATCTCAAACAACCCATTGTTTGCAATAAGTCCCAGTTATTCAAAGAATACTTACTTATTATTTCTCATTGTTTTAATTTAAAAGTTATACTCATCATATAGGTTTACTTTATTTGGCTACTTAATAACAAATATATCATTATTAATTAGTTAGATTTTGATTTGGTTGTATTTTCGTTTTTACTTAATTTAATTCCAATTCAAGATTTCAATTTGGTTGCATTTTTATCACTTCTAAATTTTAATTCCAATAATTTAACAACCAATCGTCTTAATATTTATTAGAATGAAATATTCCTTTTACATACCAAAATATACTTTTATATAAAATCATTTAAAACCTTTATATAAGAAATAACAAGTACGCGCTCATATATACACTCAACTCATTCTAGAGTACTTTGGACTCTATTTAATGAGTAATTCCCACCAGAGCCAAGTTTCTCGCTTAACCTTTCAGCTCTGATACCAACTATAACGACCCGAAATTTTCGCACCAAAAAATTCCAGATAGTTATGAAAAAGAAGAAAGAATAGAAGAAGAAGATCAGAAACATCAACACCTCACATTCGCAGCGGATCAAATATAATAATAAATAATAACTGTTTACCAAGAAATATTATATCTGTCGACTACATTTAATATACATCGGAGTTCACATACATTCAGTCACTGATCATATACAAATCATGTATCTGATATATAATAATATACTGCAGCAGAATACTCTATATGATATTTCCATCCAGCTCGCCTCCTGAGCTCCAAAACGTACCTACCTGAAAATCTGTAATACTCGGTCTGACCCGAGCATTACATCAATGTAACAACCGGGTCAGGCTGGAAACCAGCGTGAGTAAACCCAACAAATATGAAATACCAAAGCATACAACTTATATTAACCCAGGTATCTTATATCAATTTAACCAATTCACAATTTGCTATAGACAATGCTAATTTCACATATAAATTTCTAAATACCACAGATTTTGATTTTAAACAGTCCAATACCTCCAAATCACTTTACTATCCTTACTATTTACAATAATCATCCTATATTACTTAAATTTATTATCCTAAAATTTCCTACATTGATTTATCATCTTTTAAGCAATCATACTCATTCACTAATTTCTTGACTAGCTTCTTAAATCAATCAATGCGTAATTATTTTTACTAATTAGTTATTAATTAATTTCACTAATTGATAATCCTTCATTGGTTACTTTCATTCTTTAATCACATTTTATTTTAGTTACATTTAATAGTAGACCTTACAATAATCACATTTATTAACTTAAATCAATCACATTTATTTATTAACTAAATTAATTACATTAAATACTTACCCTTAATTACTTTTATTAGTACCTTTCTAGTAATTTCCCTTTTTAAAATCTTACAACCAGAAACTTATCTCAGCAAACCAAGCTGAACATCGGAATTCCCGAACTAAGGTGTTGAGTAACCCGAGCCACATACGAGATGATAACAACGTCGATTTCTTTGAGAAAATCATGACAGAACTCGAATACGCCCACAGGCCATCACCCTTCTTTCCCAGACTTGAGTTTAGACCCGTCTTCCCCAAACCTTTCAGAAACCCGATACGATCATATGTGTGCACATGCACAAACATCCAGACCATCACCGGCCATCACCGTAACCAATCACCGTAACCACCCCCATGTCGATGGCGTTCATTTATCTCAGAGATCGACAAATCCCAATTCCATTTTTCCTAAGGGCTGCTACATCCAAGTTTGCCCCAGGCCAAACATCAAAGATCAAATCCTTCCTAGTCGACGAGAATCGACTATCACCCCAATATATATCAACTCGAGAATTCACATTAACCTTGTTTGTAAAATCCTAACCTTTATACTAAAGAATCATGGATTCTGGATATGAATTCAAATACAATCAGAATATAGGAAATTAACAAAACAAAATTTAACTTGAATAATTTTTTTTTTACTTTCAATTAAAATTTCCAGTTAGTTTTCTTCCTAATTTAATTTATGAAAAATTACAAATTCAAGATTCAGATAGCCAAGCATTATTCTTTTAACCTCATGTTCTATTTAAATCTATATAGGAAGGGAGATTAAATTCGTAACATTGTTTGGTCTGTTATAGACCAACAGAGACCTACTTCAAATATGCACTCTGTACTCGTACAACATGTTTACATTTCCATACATACATTTTATGCTAATGCTTCCAGATTTTATATCACGCATCAGGAATAAAGAAGATTCGAGATGAGATTTACTCACTGAAATAAATGTTGCAGAAGTCGAAACCAAGCTACACTGCTTTGGAAATGTCGAGATGCCGAAGCCCTCGTTCAACATCCAATACACCAACTTGAGTCTACCCAAGACGTGCACTACCTCACTGACTGTACGCGCGCTTCCCAACGAGTTTCTTCGATTTCAACCCCACCACGAGATGCGCGCCACCACCTGAGCTTCCTCGTGCCCAATCGAACTCGCGATTTCGATCGCGTGATACCAAAACGTCACCCACAACCCACCTCGAACGCCTCTACACCCACTCGCCACGCGCGCCTCGCCCTCGAGACGAAATCCAGAGCCCTAGGTTATCACCTCCTAGATCGACATGAGCTCTGATTTATTTCGGCTCTCCCCTCCTTTATATTTATATATAAAATTTGAATTTGTTAGTGAAGATGGTTTCGAATTCTGAAAGAGGAAAGGTTGATTTTAGGAAGAGAGGAGCTCGATTTTCGTATTCACTGATCTGCCATATATTTTTTTAACTGCCATTGATTTAATTTGTCTCGATTTCTATTGATATTAAAATGAAGGCTTCGGCCATGATTTCATTTTTTTTGTAGATTTGATCTGCTCAAAGAATCAAGGGGACGGGAATAAAAATAAAGGAGATGGAAAGCTTCTTAAACACGACACTGTAAAGGAAAATATCTTGCTAATTTAATTAATTTTTTTTTATTAACTTATATAAAACTTCAAAATGCTATATCGATTGCTACCTAAATTTCAAACTCCTCTTGAGGAATGCCGCGAGGCAATTCCAGGGTTTTACCTGCGGTGCGAACACAATGGAACGTGTTTTGGAAGCTAATTCGTTCATATACACGAGTTAAAGAAGGAACCGATCAATTTACAATTAAATCGATTAAAATAGTTCTAAGCGTTTTGAGCTGCCAGGGTCAAACAACAACTCCGATTCCTACGAAAATTGAAATCCGATAATAATTAACTATTACGGATCTAATGGAACTGGTTTCGTCGAATTCCGAGACTGTGCCTCGAAGGGCTATTTTTAAATTCAGTTTAAACGATAAATTATTTAAACTGAACAAATCACCTTTAATTTAAATTCAACAATTCCATTATCTTCAGTATTATCATTATAAATTTTATAAGCCTTCAAATTATTTTAAACAGGCTTAAAATCTCAAATTCAACAATTTACCCAAATTTCAATTATTAAATTCAATATTTAAACTATACAATTTAATGATTTCATTATCAAGTAAATATTGAAATATTGAATTCAAGTTAAATTTAAACTTTAAATAATTTAAAATAAATTAATTATTCCAATTTAATTTTTCAAAATTTCCGGGTCGTCACAGTTCATTTAAACCAATTAAATAAATCCTTACCGATTTATTAAATTTAGGTTCCAAAACCGTAAATTTATTTCCACACTTTTTAAAAATAAATCAATGTTTATTTTTAAACAAATTTCCCTTTCTTTTATAAATTCCATAGTGAATTTACCTTTCTAAAATATCTATGAATATACGATTTCCAAATCGATTTCTAATATTCATTTTCAATTTATCTTTAAAAGATATAATCTCAAAACATTCACTTCATATTGGGAAACATTTTCATACTTATTCAATAATCAGTAATTCACAAATCCATTTATTTTCAACATTTGGAAAATATTCAATACACTTAAATCAAAATTAAGTATACATTTTATTCTTTAAGGAAAACTTCCCTTAAACACATTTATTTGGGTCAAAACGAATGTTACGTAAAGCATCGTTACTACAACCCAAAATCACTAGTATAGGGATTCAAAAATTAAAATAGATATATAAACTGCAATACTATACAAAACTTTTCCTTTCGAAAATCACTTACTATAACAATAGTGTTATAGTCCACCATTTCCTTCTATTTCTCGAAAACGTCTATTTCAACAATGAATGTTGAAATCTATGGTTTCGACACTTAATACAATTTAAAACATCTTTACATCGCTTAATTCTATTTAAAATATCACATTCCCAAAATATTTCTTTAATATATTATTCACCCTCCAAAATTGTGAATATACTTCATTAGCCAAATTCAATTTCTACATATTTTATTTAAAGGATTATCCACTGTCCCAAAATCATGGATATATCTCCTTTAATAAACTTCTATGTTTAATTTATCAAATTCAATTGATTTCGGATTTATTAAACAACGCTTATAAATTCCATTTATACTTTATAACAATTATAACTCATAAAATCATTTTATTAAAAAAATTATATCCATATCCCATTTACACGCCAAAACCCAGTTTATAAGTTAATTACTTATAAATCTTTTATTTTACAAAATCTATTCATTTTATGACTTCACGACTAATAAATCTGTAGATTTCATCCACTTATGAAATCCATTTAAATTTCATTTTAATACTTATAAGAACTAGTTTTATAATTCCAACATTTCAATTTATAAACATCAATTTTATAAATCATTTATAATAATTTAAAAATCCCAATTTTAACCATTTTATAAATTAATCAACTACTTATTTCCAAAATCACATTTTGGTTATATTTCACAAAAATCATAATTTTTTATAACATAAAAATTTCAACGTTTATTCATTTAAAATGAATCAATTTCAAAATTAAATTTTATTATGAATTCTCGACTTAAATTTTCAAAAATCAAATTTTATTTATTTTAGGCATCTAATGATACCAAAAATATATTTGGCTAAAATTTAGCCTTTAACGATTTCAATCACAAAGATAATCACGCAGATTATAAATAGAAAAACACACAACATTGAAACCAATTCAAATGTTTGAGGAATCCAGTTGGATCCTTCCAACCTATTTCCCTGCATCCAAAGATGTTAGCACAATACCAATTTCGCTTCAAGACGAAATATCGTGGTATATGGGATTTATAAAATACTATCTGCTATTATGTGGCGCAATAGGGTCTCATCCGCTATATAATGCGGGAAAATCAACTCTAAATAGATATATAATACCAATTCCATACAAGTTGGAATTATCGTGGTGTATGTTTTTAATAAATAACATGCGCTTAATATACAACGTATAAGGTCTATTTCAATACAACAGATAATAATTATCATCCAATCACACAATCAAGCAACTTTAAATCTAACTATTTAAAATCTAAATCGAAACAATTCGATTGAGTGAGAAATTCACATCTTGAGTTTCCGATAATAGTTGTAGCGTTTTATTTCGAATAAAATTAAACATGCGTTTAATTTTACTCGAAATTTTCACTAGCTCCAAACGACTCCACACCAGCTCCATTGCGTACTACTCGACAAAACGATTGCAACGCAATTTGTTTCGTGATTTTTTGACCTCGTGTGAAAAAGATATCAATTTTTAAAGTTTATACAATTTATAAAAATAAACAATTTCATTTTCTTTTTAAATTTTTAACCTAATACACATCACAGCCATGCATTTTGAGCCAAGCAGATCTGGCCGTTGCTATAGTCTTCTTCCCTCTCTAGGTATCGCACGCAAGGAACCCAAGACTCACGTTCAAACCCTAATAGCCGCATGCACTACGTTCGTCGAGAAATCGATCAAGTGGCACCACGCGATGCGCCTCGACCACCTCCACCTTCGGCCTAAATGCGGCAGAGCTCGGTCGAGCCTATGTCTCGACGTTTGAACCCAAACTGCAACCTCCTCGGTTCACTAAACATGATCTTGACCGTATAGCATCGAAGCTCTCGTTTAGATCTTCAACTTTGCAGTTGAAGGTTTCTTGAATAGATGAACAGATTAGAAGATTTTGAGGAGAAAAGAATTAACAACATCGGCCATTAATATTTACACTGGCGGCTAGAGTTTTGTTTTGGTTAGGGTTTGCAGTTGTGAAGTAGAGAAGTCCTTATATAGAAAATTTACGAAACACTATTCATCCGGAATTTGCGAACTCCAAATCTCGCGCGGTGACTGGCGTTCCTAGGGTTTAACCCACGTTCCAGACACAATGGAACTTGTTTTGGAGGCTAATTCGATCATCTGTGCAAGTTACGGAAATAAACGATCAAATTTAAATTAAATCGATTTAAATTAATTTCTATGCGTTTTGGCTTGCCCCGGACAAACCATAAATCCAATTGACACGAAATTTGAAACCATACAATAGTATAACATTACGGATCCCATGAAACTGGTTTCATCGAAATCCGAGACTGTTTGAAAAATGGCTATTTTAACTCGTCAATTAAATATTAAAATATTCAATTTTCACAAATTAACTTTTAATTCAATTATAAAAGTTCACAAACATTGTTCTAACTCAAATATAATTTACTATAACTCTATAAATTAATTTTAATCACAATAAACCCAATTTCCAATTATTTGCACAATTTCAAATATTAAATTATCGATTTAATTATCCAATTAAATCTAAATATTCGAAAAATAAATTATTCGACTTACAAATCTTACTTATTAATATTTAAAATTAATTAAATATATGAATTTCAGTTGACAGAAATCCTGGGTCGTTACATAAAGCATGAAGTATGGATCAGATAAAGCCATAGTAAAGTACCATCATGCAAGAAAAAGGGACATCATGATCAATTTAGTCAAGTCATCGTTAATTGATTTGGGAAGTTGATAAAAGGTAGAACAGGAAAGCCGTCAAGGAGAGGTTCATGAAGTAGTCATTATGAAATGACTCAATAGTGCCTTCATGATAATTCTAATGGTTATTGTGAATAGATGACACATGGGGGCCATTATGAAGCAACTCACAAAGCAGCCATCGTGAGGTAATTCATTTAAAGAATGTATATGCTAATATTAAAGGTTTTTGTAAGGTAATGAATAAAGACCTATCATGGAATAAGAAGTTAATACTTTTGGACCATAAATTTTAAGGCAACTAGAAGAAAATGCACGAGAACTTTTGTATATGTAATCCTCCCATGATAATGCACAAGGCTCTTCGTGAAGCTACTCACATAAGCCATACATCACAGGGTCAGAAGTAAAAGCCATCATGAAATAAATTACCGAGACAACCATTTTGAAGCTATCATAGATTGACTTGGTGGAACTATTGTGATCAATATGAGTCATCGTAAGACAATCCTACAAGTTAAGATAAGGAGCTATGGAAAAGATGTTGTTGTAGGAAATTTCCTAGAATTATTTTACTGTTATGTACCACACATTATTCCACCATGAATGTGGGTTCCTTCCCATAAGGATCAATCTTCACAATCCATTCATTCTAGGTGACACATGAAATATTTCATAAGTATAGGGGCATCCCTCCAAAAAAATAAGGATTTATTTATTTCATCTTCTCCTTCATTTTCATTTCCTTTATCTTGTATAAGGAAAAGCATAAGTGACGGACAACAATTGCCACTCGAGCCATCTTTACATTATAATTTTGTAATGAAGGACTTGAACAATAAAAAATTTCATAACGAATTGTAACAACCCGCATATTTATCGATTTTATATTTAAATATTTTATTTAAATATTTTATCGTTAGTCGGATTTTAGTCCGAAAAGCTACTTTTTGCATACGGTCGAATTAGGACTCAGGACCACTCCCATTGAGTTTAAAATGCCGTTTGCGACCTTTTTGAGTATAAGCTTCGATATGTTTGGAGAAAGTTGATTTTTGCTACTTTTCACTTTGGGTTTGGTTTTTGGGCTCAGCCCTATGTTTTACTTATGCTCAAATCTGAGCCACTCTTCCCCATTCACCCTCATTCTCTTCTCTTTTCAGTTTTCTTAGCTTTAATGGTGGGAGAGATTGGAAATTAAAACTCCAAAACCCTAGTTTCTCTTGCAAATCAAATTCCTAGCTCCAAACTCAAGAAGAACCCATTGGTAAGCTTCTCTTCTTCTTCTCCAACTTATCCTCTTACCAATTTCAGAAATTCCTAAACCTAATTTTGGGAATGTTCTTGTTTTGAGCATAGATTCAAGCTCATTTGGGTTGTGTTGAAGAGAGGTTGATTCTCCATTTTCTTTCAAGCTTCTTCTCGTTTGATTTTGTGAAAAGGTGAGATTTTTAATCTCACATCTAAGTCTATGAATTATCTTCGAATGTTAGGTATGAATTCCTAACACTTATTCGTGTGCATTTGCTTTTGGTTTGGATTGAATTGGTGTATATTCCAATTTTTGGTGTTTTGAGTTCAATTCGTTGAAAATCCTAACTTCTATGTTTGAACATGTTTTTGGTGATGCATCGAGGAGCATATAGGGCCGGGTAGTCGAGTGGCATAAACCCTTAGCGCCGTTGCTCGAGAGAATGAAATTTGGACGAGGTTGGAGCTCATTACTATGAGCTGGGAAGAGGCTGGCAACAGGTCCGGTCGACCGAGCTCCCTGAGTCGGCCGACCGACCTGCTGCCGAGTGCATAAGCACTCCTCTGTTTAAGGCTTGGTCGACCGACTCAGGGAGTCCGGTCGACCGACCTGCTGTTAATTGCCAAATTAGCCTATTTTGCTAATCCGTTTGAATATCCAACTTTAATCGATTCGTGTAGTCTCCCTTTTGTTGTTGTCATTTATTATCGACTTAAATGACCTTTTCTTTGGGAATTTTAGATATATCCACTTTGATGGATTTTATATCGATTTCTTTGGATTTTATTCACGTTTTCGAATGTGAATCTTAGTGATTGATTGTTCCTACAATCTTCTTTGTGATTTGTCACTTTAAAAATATAAAGGTTTTCTATACTGGTAATAAATATCAAAACTCTTTCCTCAAACGATTTCAACACTATTTTAATACCAAATTCGTTTATAAAACCGTTTTCCAATCTATTAGTATATATAAACCTTTACTTCACTCGTATGAGAAATCTAATTAAACGACTTAGTAAAACAAGTGGTATGAAACGCTTGCGTTCACTTTGTTGGTTAATTCTTGGACTTGTTCGATTGAAACCCTTGTTACAATTTTCTAGTGGAAATTTACAGTTTGTTCTTAAATATTTAAGTTAAGCAAGTGGTTATGGGACATGAAGCTAAACTCATATATTTACTAGCTTAGTGTAATTGACACTTCTCGTTGATCATGACGATCATCTTTGTGATTTAGACTAGCAATGTGCGATGTCTCTTTATCTGCGAGGGAGACTAAACCCCGTTTTGTGGAGTTTCGACTCAATTTGTGATGGGGTAGCAACCCATGGTCTTCGGGACGTTTGTGGAGCTTCGGCTCAATTTGTGATGGTTAGCGACCATGGAATTAGCGTTCCATTTGTGATACACGTGTTGGTGAGCTTTATGCTCCCGTTTGTGATAGGCCTCCCCCCTTTGTGATTTCTGGATTTCTTGAGATGATTTCTAGAATTTGTGTTTCGCCAATTTTTCGTGATTTCCATTGATAAGCCTTATCGATATTTGTGCATTGGCGAATTTGTGTGTCATTGACTTTAGTGATTTCTGGATTTCTTGTGTAGTCTTTTGGAATTTGTGCGTCATTGACTTTAGTGATTTCTGGATTTCTTGTGTAGTCTTCTGGAATTTCTGCGTCATTGACTATTGTGATTGACATTGATATTATCGTCAATATTTGTGGTTTGATGAACGAAATAAAGAGTATGACACTTCTTTGATTCTTGTGTAGATTTTGTGATATTGATTAATCTCTTGTTGATTATCAACTACTTATATATCACAGCTTGGCCTTGTGATTATTATGTGTTTAGTCATAACTCTGATTCTATATCGTTTCATCTGATATTTATAGTTAGACTGATCCGTTTATTATTT
This sequence comes from Allium cepa, assembly GCA_030765085.1. Classification (NCBI taxonomy): domain Eukaryota; kingdom Viridiplantae; phylum Streptophyta; class Magnoliopsida; order Asparagales; family Amaryllidaceae; genus Allium; species Allium cepa. Next base: position 223,191,116 of record CM060945.1, read on the forward strand.
TCTTATTAAATAATACTCGGGTCAGACCGAGATGTTACAGGTGCTTCAGCTTGACTTCTCTCTTGGGATTGATTTCTCTGACTTTTGGTTTGCTACTTAGATTAATAGTTTTTGTTGTATACATTAGAGATATATACTCCATAATGTATACTTATTCTTTTGTGTAGTTCGTGTAACTATTCTTTTGTGATATTGTGGATCTTTCTGACCACTACTCTGATGTACACTTTTATGTGTAGTATTCATATCTTATTCCGCCTTTGTGATATGAATTTTCTGTGACTGATTTATGTTATGTTTATTCCTGTATTTGTTTTTCCGAAGATATTTATAGCCACTGTGTAGTAGCTTTGAGTTTGTGTCGGTATGTCGGATTTCCTCTGGATAAAGCATTGCATGTTATACTATTTGACATATCGGTGCTCGCGCAAAGAAATTACACGGATGGTCGTTCCTCAACAGCCTTATTCTCCGTGTTAGTTGACAGCATTCACCGTAATGTTCTTGGCTAGCGTGGGTATAGAGGTGGGGCGTCACACGAATTCTCATTAATGCATAATTACTCCTTATGAATTCATGACTAGCATACTTGATTAGGGAAACAATCATACTTAAGTATTTTTAGTTGCCTTAACCCAAATTTAGTACTAACAGCAAAGATTTTTATAATTAACCCATTTGACCCACTACGTGCTAGCCCAACTCCAATAATATTATCAGAGCACAATAACCTATGTGGTCTAAATTAGCACTATTAGGGGAAACTTATTAAGCTTACCCATTTATGAGGTTTTTAGAAATGAAGAGTCTAGGCTGGATTTAGATAATCAAGTACCATATCATATCTGGCTATCGGCCTGGCATGAAAGGTAAAGTGATCCTAAATGGTTATACATTACACGGATGGTCGCTCCTCAACAGCCTTATTCTCCGTGCTAGTTGACAGCATTCGCCGTAATGTTCTTGGCTAGCGTGGGTATAGAGGTGGGGCGTCACAGCTTAGTATCAGAGCCAAACTTCGGAACAATATGGAATATTATAACAAGGATCATCATCCTAAGTCCAACTTAGGAGTCGTGCTTTAGGATTTAATTCGAGTCTTCGTACCGATTCATCCTATTTTCCTTATGATTCCTTGTTTATCTATCAAGATTGCTTGATATTCAATTTGGTGAATAACCTTTTTCTTCTTCTTCTTTCTTTCTAAAGGGAGAGAAATGTCTAGACCAGGCCGCCCCAGAGCCGTGCCATCTAGCACTCCGCCCCAGGATGGAGTTTTTATGACTGCTCAACAGCTTCTTGATTTAGTGACAAATGCTCAAGCAGCTGGAGCTAACCCGGAACCTACTCACCCAAAGTCGGGATTTGCACGCTTGTGTAGTGATTACACTAATTTGGGTGGGGAGCCATTCAATGGTTCCGAAACTGCTATTGAAGTACAGTCTTGGCTAAGGTCATGCGATCGAATCTTTTCTCGCATGAATCTTATTGACCTTCACCGAGTTCAGGTGGCCTCAAGTATGCTCCGAGAAAGAGCATTGGACTGGTACGAGCTTCTTATTTCTGAAACTAATGAAGCGGATCTCACCTGGGAGAAATTCCGAGAACGCTTCGAGTTGAAATTCGTACCGGAAGCTGAAAAAGTGACATTGGCTCGACGATTTATAGACCTTGTTCAAGGTGAGTCCTCCGTGACTGATTACGTCGCCTCCTTCGAGTCGCTTTCCAAATATGAGGTTGAATACATCAACACCCCTTTAAAGAAGAACCAGAGGTTCGTCTATGGCTTAAACAAGAGTCTCAAGAAGCCATTACTTCTAAAGTTAGAAGTTTCTTTCGACCAACTCGTTGATATCGCTCTTCGTCTTGAAGAGGCTGATAGGGAGAATGATGTTGAAGTGGTGGGTTCCAAACCAAACTTCAACAACAAGAAGAGGCCAAACAAATTCAAAGGCCCCTATCCCAATAAGAAAGGGAAGCAAGCAACCTCCGTGGCAAAGACTTCTTCCTTTGGCCATGGGGAATGCTATAATTGTGGTTCGAAGGACCATTATGCGAACAAATGCCCAAATTCTCTCTCTTTTCGCTACTGCAAAGTTCCCGGTCATGTTATATCTTCGTGCCCCAAACTTCAAGGCAAGAAAGAGGGAAAGCTTAATGTTGCTCAAGCCCCTGGCAACCCATCTCGTGGCCAAGGTATTTCTCATTCTATTCTGGATGGAATTATTTTATTTCATGATCATCCTATTCGAGTTCTTTTTGATACGGGTGCGTCCCATTCTTTTATATCAAAAGAACTTGTTGATACTTTTTCTTTGGATGTTTTGTGTTTAATGACTTCTTCGAGAATTGCGAATCCGGTCGGTGGATCCGCAACAATCAGTTTATTGTGTAAAGATGTCGAGATTATTTTGTGTGATTTTTCTTTCCTTGCCGACTTGCATGTCGTTATTTAGGCTTTGGAATGATTTTGGGAATGGATTGGCTTAACCGTTATGAAGCCCATATCCTATGTCCTGAGCGGACTATTCATCTTCGACATCCTCAATCTGTTAAGTAGGTTTCTATTAATCTTAAAGATTCAGATTCCAGCTTGGTTGCATCTTTGTATTCTTTAAATCCTCGTGATGATGATGATGATGATGAGGGTGATATTATTTCTCTTATTCACATCGTTCGTGAATTTTCCGACTTATTCGAGCCCGTTTTAGGATTACCACCTAAGCGAGCAATTGAGTTCAGAATTAATCTTATTCCTGGAGCTCAACCTATCACTCGTCCTCCTTATCGTATGTCCAATAAAGAAAACGAGGAGATGCGTAAACAATTATCCGAATTGGAGACGAAGCAATTTATTCGCTCTAGTTCCTCGCCTTGGGGAGCTTCAGCTATTTTTGTGAAGAAATCCGATGGTACACTTAGGCTTTGCGTTGACTACCGCAAGCTTAATGATCTTACTATCAAAAATAAATATCCTTTACCTCGGATTGATGATTTATTTGACCAACTTAGTGGTGCTAGAGTCTTTTCACAATTGGACTTAGCTACTGGATTTCATCAGCTTCGTATTGCAGAGGATAGTATTCCTTTGACATCATTCCGTACTCATTATGGATCTTATGAATGGCTTGTCATGCCATTTGGTTTGACGAATGCTCCGGCGTATTTCGTTGACCTTATGAATAGAGTTTTCAAAGACTTCCTCGACCGGTTTGTTCTCATCTTTATCGATGATATTCTTGTGTATTCTAAAACCGAGGAGGAGCATGAAAAACATCTTCGGATTGTGTTGAAAACTCTTAGGAGTAATCAATTAAAGGCAAAATTTTCTAAATGCCACTTTTGGCAATCTCGTGTGAAGTTTCTCGGTCACATTATTTCCGAATCCGGAATTTCCGTGGATCCTTCAAAGATTGAAGCGATTCAAGATTCGAAGAGACCGGAGAGTGTGACGGAGATTCGTAGTTTTCTTGGATTGGCAGGTTATTACCGCCATTTTATCAAAGACTTTTCTAAGATTGTCGTGCCTCTCACTAGCTTGACGAAGAAAGGTATTAAATACATTTGGTCGGACAAATGTGAAGCTTCTTTTCAGAAATTAAAGGAACTTCTTTCTGATGCTCCTATTCTCGTTATTCCCGAGGGGAATCAAGATTTCGTTGTTTATACCGATACTAGTCGCATTGGTTTGGGTGCCGTTCTTATGCAAAAAGAACGTGTTATTGCTTATGCTTCTAGGCAATTGAAGCCAGCTGAGACTAGATATGCCACTCATGATTTAGAGCTCGGGCTATTGTTTTCGCCCTTCGTATTTGGCGTCATTATCTCTTAGGAGACAAATTTGTTCTTTACACAGATCATAAGTCTTTGAAATATTTATTTTCTCAAAAGGAACTTAATTTGCGTCAACAACGTTGGCTCGAGTTCCTTGCTCCTTATGATCTTGATATTCTTTATATGCCCGGTAAGGGTAATCGTGTCGCCGATGCTCTTAACCGTAAACAACAAGCTGTTGTTTCTATGATGATATCCGAATGGAACGATCTCGAGACTTTATCCACATGCGAAATTCGAGACTGTGTTTCCGATTTATGCTCATCATTTGTTTATGTAGCCTTGAGGCTCATCCATCTCTTTTAGACCGCATTCTTGAAGCTTAATGGCTAGATCCTGAATTGGCTCTTCTTGGCCAAAATATTAGGGATAAAATTGATATTGAAGGATTGAAAGACTTTGATATCGATTCTCGTGGCAGCATTCGGAAATTTGGTAGACTTGTCGTGCCAAATATTGGTGATCTTCGTAAAGATATTTTAGAAGATTCACATCGTTCTAAATTTACCATTCATCCCGGTAGTAGTAAAATGTACGCGGATATGAAGCGACTTTATTATTGGGAGGGAATGAAACTTGACATCGCTAACTTTGTCAAGCGTTGCATGACTTGCCAACTCATTAAGGCCGAACATCAAAGGCCCGGTGGGTTATTGCAACCTTTAGAAATTCCGATTTGGAAGTGGGACCAAATTTCCATGGATTTTATAGATGGCCTTCCCCGTTCTCGTTCGGGTCATGATAGCTTATAGGTGATCGTTGATAGACTTACTAAATCCGCCCATTTTATTCCCGTTTGGTCTAACCGAACCGTTCCTCTTTTGGCCAAGCTCTTTATCAAAGAGATTGTTAAATTGCATGGAGTTCCTACTTCTATTGTTAGTGATCGTGATTCATTGTTTACTAGTGGATTTTGGAAGAGTCTTCAAAAAGCTTTAGGAACGAAGCTTAATTTTAGCACCGCTTATCACCCCCAGTCCGATGGACAAACCGAGCGTGTGAATCAAACTCTTGAAGATCTTCTTCGTGCTTGTGTGCTTGATTTCGGTGGAAGTTGGGAAGATCATATTTCACTTGTTGAATTTTCCTATAATAATAGCTTCCAATCTAGTATTGGTATGGCACCTTTCGAGGCACTCTATGGAAGGCCATGCCGATCTCCTTCTTGTTGGCTTGAGGCCGGTGAGAAGCTGGTGTTAGGTCCAGATTTTATTCGTGATTCCACGGAGAAAATTGAACTTATTCGACATAGAATGAAAGAAGCCCAGAGTAGACAAAAATCCTATGCCGATAACCGGAGAAGGAAGTTAGAATTTTCTGAGGGACATCTTGTGTTCATTCGTGTTTCACCTATGAAAGGTGTTGTACGTTTCAGTCGATCGGGAAAATTGGCGCCTCGATATATTGGGCCATTTCCTATCATTGAACGTATTGGTTCCATTGCTTATCGCCTTTTATTGCCGGCTTAATTTTCTGCTATTCATGACGTGTTTCACGTTTCTCAACTTCGGAAATGTCTTCGAGATTCCGATTCTGCTCTTGAGCCCGGTGTTGTCGAAGAGATTGAAGTTTTGCCTAGTTTAACTTATGAGCAACATCCTATTCGTATTATTGCTTCGGAGGTCAAACGACTTCGAAATAAAGATGTTCCGCTTGTTAAAGTTCAATGGTCTTCAAATCCTAAGGATTGTTCTTGGGAATCTAGAGAGTACATCGAGCGAAGACATCCAGACTTACTTTCTCGTGCTCTTTGAGGTGAACTTCTTATTTCAAAATTCTTTTGTGTTGAATATGCTTTTATGGTTGTTACTTTATGTTCTCTTCTTAAATATTGCGAGGACGCAATTTCTTTAAGGAGGGGAGTCTGTAACAACCCGCATATTTATCGATTTTGTATTTAAATATTTTATTTAAATATTTTATCGTTAGTCGGATTTTAGTCCGAAAAGCTACTTTTTGCATACGGTCGAATTAGGACTCGGGACCACTCCCATTGAGTTTAAAATGCCGTTTGCGACCTTTTTTAGTATAAGCTTCGATATGTTTGGAGAAAGTTGATTTTTGCTACTTTTCACTTTGGGTTTGGTTTTTGGGCTCAGCCCTATGTTTTACTTATGCTCAAATCTGAGCCACTCTTCCCTATTCACCCTCATTCTCTTCTCTTTTCAGTTTTCTTAGCTTTAATGGCGGGAGAGATTGGAAATTAAAACTCCAAAACCCTAGTTTCTCTTGCAAATCAAATTCCTAGCTCCAAACTCAAGAAGAACCCATTGGTAAGCTTCTCTTCTTCTTCTCCAACTTATCCTCTTACCAATTTCAGAAATTTCTAAACCTAATTTTGGGAATGTTCTTGTTTTGAGCATAGATTCAAGCTCATTTGGGTTGTGTTGAAGAGAGGTTGATTCTCCATTTGCTTTCAAGCTTCTTCTCGTTTGATTTTGTGAAAAGGTGAGATTTTTAATCTCACATCTAAGTCTATGAATTATCTTCGAATGTTAGGTATGAATTCCTAACACTTATTAGTGTGCATTTGCTTTTGGTTTGGATTGAATTGGTGTATATTCCAATTTTTGGTGTTTTGAGTTCAATTCGTTAAAAATCCTAACTTCTATGTTTGAACATGTTTTTGGTGATGCATCGAGGAGCATATAGGGCCGGGTAGTCGATTGGCATAAACCCTTAGCGTCGTTGCTCGAGAGAATGAAATTTGGACGAGGTTGGAGCTCATTACTATAGGCTGGGAAGAGGCTGGCAACAGGTCCGGTCGACCGAGCTCCCTGGGTCGGCCGACCGACCTGCTGCCGAGTGCATAAGCACTCCACTGTTTAAGGCTCGGTCGACCGACTCAGGGAGTCCGGTCGACCGACCTGTTGTTAATTGCCAGATTAGCCTATTTTTCTAATCCGTTTGAATATCCAACTTTAATCGATTCGTGTAGTCTCCCTTTTGTTGTGTCATTTATTATCAACTTAGATGACCTTTTCTTTGGGAATTTTAGATATATCCACTTTGATGGATTTTATATCGATTTCTTTGGATTTTATTCACGTTTTAGAATGTGAATCTTAGTGATTGATTGTTCCTACAATCTTCTTTGTGATTTGTCACTTTAAAAATATAAAGGTTTTCTATACTAGTAGTAAATATCAAAACTCTTTCCTCAAACGATTTCAACACTATTTTAATACCAAATTCGTTTATAAAACCATTTTCCAATCTATTAGTATATATAAACCTTTACTTCACTCGTATGAGAAATCTAATTAAACGACTTAGTAAAACAAGTGGTATGAAACGCTTGCGTTCACTTTGTTGGTTAATTCTTGGACTTGTTCGATTGAAACCCTTGTGACAATTTTCTAGTGGAAATTTATAGTTTGTTCGTAAATATTTAAGTTAAGCAAGTGGTTATGGGACATGAAGCTAAACTCATATATTTACTAGCTTAGTGTAATTGACACTTCTCGTTGATCATGACGATCATCTTTGTGATTTAGACTAGCAATGTGCGATGTCTCTTTGTCTGCGAGGGAGACTAAACCCCGTTTTGTGGAGTTTCGACTCAATTTGTGATGGGGTAGCAACCCATGGTCTTCGGGCCGTTTGTGGAGCTTCGGCTCAATTTGTGATGGTTAGCGACCACGGAATTAGCGTTCCGTTTGTGATACACGTGTTGGTGAGCTTTATGCTCCCGTTTGTGATAGGCCTCCCCCCTTTGTGATTTCTGGATTTCTTGAGATGATTTCTAGAATTTGTGTTTCACCAATTTTTCGTGATTTCCATTGATAAGCCTTATCGATATTTGTGCATTGGTGAATTTGTGTGTCATTGACTTTAGTGATTTCTGGATTTCTTGTGTAGTCTTCTGGAATTTGTGCGTCATTGACTTTAGTGATTTCTGGATTTCTTGTGTAGTCTTCTGGAATTTGTGCGTCATTGACTTTTGTGATTGACATTGATATTATCGCCAATATTTGTGGTTTGATGAACGAAATAAAGAGTATGACACTTCTTTGATTCTTGTGTAGATTTTGTGATATTGATTAATCTCTTGTTGATTATCAACTACTTATATATCACAGCTTGGCCTTGTGATTATTATTTGTTTAGTCATAACTCTGATTCTATATCATTTCATCTGATATTTATAGTCAGACTGATCCGTTTATTATTTTCTTATTAAATAATACTCGGGTCAGACGGCGATGTTACAGGTGCTTCAGCTTAACTTCTCTCTTGGGATTGATTTCTCTGACTTTTGGTTTGCTACTTAGATTAGTAGTTTTTGTTGTATACATTAGAGATATAGACTCCATAATGTATACTTATTCTTTTGTGTAGTTCGTGTAACTATTCTTTTGTGATATTGTGGATCTTTCTGACCACTACTCTGATGTACACTTTTATGTGTAGTATTCATATCTTATTCCGCCTTTGTGATATGAATTTTCTGTGACTGATTTATGTTATGTTTATTCCTGTATTTGTTTTTCCGAAGATATTTATAGCCACTGTGTAGTAGCTTTGAGTTTGTGTCGGTATGTCGGATTTCCTCTAGATAAAGCATTGCATGTTATACTATTTGACATATCGGTGCTCGCGCAAAGAAATTACACGGATGGTCGTTCCTCAACAGCCTTATTCTCCGTGTTAGTTGACAGCATTCACCGTAATGTTCTTGGCTAGCGTGGGTATAGAGGTGGGGCGTCACACGAATTCTCATTAATGCATAATTACTCCTTATGAATTCATGACTAGCATACTTGATTAGGGAAACAATCATACTTAAGTATTTTTAGTTGCCTTAACCCAAATTTAGTACTAACAGCAAAGATTTTTATAATTAACCCATTTGACCCACTACGTGCTAGCCCAACTCCAATAATATTATCAGAGCACAATAACCTATGTGGTCTAAATTAGCACTATTAGGGGAAACTTATTAAGCTTACCCATTTATGAGGTTTTTAGAAATGAAGAGTCTAGGCTGGATTTAGATAATCAAGTACCATATCATATCTGGCTATCGGCCTGGCATGAAAGGTAAAGTGATCCTAAAAGTTTATACATTATATGAAAGGCCCAAGTTGAATTTGGGACTTGGGCTAATTTTCAAAATTAGTTTTGAAATTAAAATAAAATTTTAAATTTAATAAATTAAAAAATTGTTATAAATATTTTAATAGGTTTTCAACATTACTTTGAAAATTTATAAGTTAAAATTTTGAAAATTAATCAATTATTAATTAGACTAGGAAATTAAATAAATTATTAAATTGTTAGTTAACTAAATCATATAACATATATAATGATACATGTTACATTATCCAGAATTATTTAAGATGATTTGAGTATATATGAAATTTTAGAAATTAAATACTAATCAAAATTATTTAATTAAATAAATTAATTAAATCCTAATTAATAAATAACATAATACATACATTTGTGTGTGTGTGTGTGTGTGTCTATCAAGATATGTGTGTACAACTATAAATCTTATATTATGAATATTCAAAATAATTTTTTAATTCAATAATATTAAATTATTTAAATAGTTAATTAATTGATTAAGTTAAATAAGATTTAATTAGTAATATTAATATAAGATTGTATATAAGGCTATTATATAAGTTAATTAAATTATAAAAGCTATACAATAATAAAACTTATAGCATATGACTGTATAATAAAAGGTGGAATAATAAGAAATCCTAATTAAATTTAAGGAATACATATATACCTATAGTACGTATACCATGATTTCAAATGTGTTTGACACTTGAATCATATTTCATAAAAAATACATTATTCCATAAGGCAATATCACTTAGTTAAATATATTGAAGATTATAAATCTATAATATAAAGTTATCTTTCACCATTTATATATAGATTACTTGGATTCTCCTTAATTGTTGATATTTCTCAAGTTAAGAATGTTATGTATAGTACTATTAATATATTGTATAGACGTGGTAAGATATGTAAGTATTTGCTGATATTCCAGGTACGTATGCTTACTTAGGCAGTCCTAAAATGGTAGATGCAAGTGAATAATCTGTTTTGATTTCTTAATATTCCTCAAGGTCAAAATGATACTAGGATAGAAGCCATAGGTTAAGAGTTGTATATAATACAACCAATAATGTGCTAGCCATTGTTTCGAACAATATGATTTGTTGATATTTCTCAAGGTCAGAATCTCAAGAAAAGAAAGTTCTAACACCCACAAGTGAAGTCGAGAAACTTCTATATTTCATCGTAAGGTTTTGAGAAACATGAATGACTAGTAGGCTGTGCAGTTAAAGCGCCCTGCCCCTCCATAGCCTTTGAGGTGCTAAAAGTTGTAGCGAAGATATATCAGGGATATAGCAGGATATAGCGGACGACTTTAAAAAGAGGAATGATGAACATTTTACATTAAAAATAAGAATGAGTATTACTTATTATTTCCCACCAAGCAAAACAAGTTATAATGAAGCAAAGATAAAAAAAAGTTGACACTTAAAAAGATATAACTAGTTATAATAACCAACCGCATATCATTTTTATATCAACTTGGAAGTTACCATGAAACATAAAAGCAAGACATCAAGCAAAATGCTTATTTATAAGAAAGGGGGGATATAGCGGGGCAACAAAATTGAGGATATAGAAGATTATTGCCGCAATATCGAGGAAAATAGCGGATCCGCTATATAGGAATATCGTTGCCCCAAAAGTACGCTACGGGATATATCAGGGCAATATCGAGGAATTGCATGCACAACTAGTAGGAGCTATTAGTAAAATAAAATGTAATGTTTAACCTTACTAATATTTTAAGAACATCTACTATGAATAATGACCTTCTACTAATTTAGAATTTGTAGAAAATGTCTACACCCAAGTTGTTCTATGAAAATGACAAACTCACTGAACCTAACTACATAGACTGGCTAATACTGATTAAAATTAAACTCATATATGAGTGTTTATGGTCAGTGTGAACAAGAAATCTTGTCAACATCCCAAAACTAAGTTGTTAACAAGAAATTTTGCTAACATCTCAAAGTAAAGTTTCAGAAGTGAACAATCCCTTTGAAACTCCTTTCGAATGAGTTGACAGGGACAGAATGTCTTCTAAAAGTGGCCTAATGAAAGTGCTGATTGTTGATAAGAGAATCAATCAAAACTTTAAAAAAAATTAGGAAGATAACAACTCATTCATAGCCCTTTCGAGTGGCTCGTAAGGGCCAATCACATTCATTTTTGAATGTGCTGAAAGGATCATTCATGTCCCCTTTCAAATGGGTCAAAAGGGCCATTCTGCCTTCAAATAGGGAATTCACTTTCAAAAATGTAGTTTCTGTTGCCATGGTAGCGACTCCTTTGAGAGGGGTTATACGTTTTTGAATAACTAAGCTCCTTTGAAGATGTCCAATCATCATACATAACTTAATATTCACACGGTAAGCCTCTTTTGAAACCCCTTTCGATCAAATCGAAAGCTCCTTACTCTTTCAAAGGGAATCTGTAACGACCCGCCTTTCATACCACAGAAAGACGCATCATTAAGATGAAAAAAAGGGATAGAAAAGAGAAAAGATAGAAAAGAAAGAACCGAACGACATCAGAATCTCACAGCGGAACGAATAAATTATAATAATCAAATAAAATATTACATAGTATCATATACATCAGAGTTATACAGCTAATACAAACAAACTAGATAGTTATAACACCTGTCTAGATATTACAATTCATGTACATAACAGGAAACAGATACAATTCAAACACAGCGGAACCACTATACACACACACACACACACGCTGAAGCCACCTGCTCCATATCTCCTCCAGAACTCGTCAAAGCAAACCTGAATCCCTCGACTACTCATACATAATATGAGTAACCAAGAGTTTAATAAAACAGAAAATAAACACTCGGGTCAGACAGGGGTCTTGTGTGAGTAAACGATTAAAAGTTGCTTAACTTTGAAAATCGTTTGAAAACAAAGGTATCACGTAAGACTCCCCACACATAAACATGGAAAAGTTTTTACCTTACGCTAACCAGAACATTTGATAGGAAATCCAGTGATATTATAATAGGGTCTAGGGTTTTCAAAATAAAATACAGAAATAACTGGAATGCTTACATCTCACGTTCCAACATAGTTGGGCACAATCAAAACCGTACATGCACTTATTGGATTTCGGATTCCATACAATGGCAGGGCTTCTGGGGTACCGCCCGTCACAGTATGTGGCCTAGATCACCGTACCTAGGACCACTCCCGATCCCCTGCAACACAAAGCCGAAACCATCCCTTACTGGACAGTCCCGAAAAAGACCACCCCGGAAGTTGTCATGATCAACCGCCCACACAGTCGAAATAAAAAGGGACCTCTAGACAGGGGTAAATCTCGTCCTACTTGGGCATGAACCACTTAGCCTTGCTGCACCTCCCCTGTTTTAGCCATTCCCGGTTAATGAGGCTTGAGGCTACGATTACCTTTATAGGACACATCTATCTTAGAATGCTCACCGTCCACCTGACGGTGTTCTGAAAGCATTCAATCCATACAAGTTCGTTCCGGGTTTGAACGAAATCGAAGGCACTACCTCGCTACACTCGTTTTGGAATCACCCTTAGAGTTAATGACAATAGCCCTTGCACTCAGAATCACCATCTCGAACCTGTAAGTACTATTTCCGTCAAACTCATCTCGTAATCACCCCTAGAGTTATACTGACGAATAGTTCTTATACTTCAAGTCTTCACTTGCACTCCCTTTGGATTCACGACCTAACGTTTAATTTGGATCGATGTGGTTTTCGGAATTCCAAATTTGAAAAACCGATCCCGGTCTCATCTAATCCAAATGCCATCTTAATGTCCAAGTGATTTAAGTTCAACAAATTAATTCAATTTAAATATTTAATTCACACAACATCACTCATAGATAAATATCATACATTTATCATTGATATATCAAATATCATATCACAGAATATCACAACATATCATCCAATAGATATCAACCAATCCAGATATTCCGCAACAATCATACACAAGCAGGCATCATTAATTCCTTTATAATTAATTTAATCATCTTAAATTAAATTTATTACTTGAGAATTAAACAACTAATCCTGCTTAAACAATCATTAATTAATTACAATTAATTAATTAATCACTCTTTAATCACCATCATAATCCAATTAATTAAATCTTCAATTACACATTAAGTATCCTTTAATCATATTTTTAATTAATCACCTGGATTAATTATTCTTTAATTACACTATGTAATTAGCCCTTAAATTAATTACACAAATTAATTTATCTTTAATCATTAATTAATCTTTATTAATTTCTAATTAACTAATTAACAATAATTAATTACATAAATCCTTAATTAATTTCATTAATTAATTATTGCTTCTTTTCTGACTTCACTGGTTAATTATCTCATAATTAATCACATTTATTAATTACTTAAACAATTAATTATTCAATAATTACATTAATCAATGGCCATCTAATTATTTTATTAATCAAATTTTCTCATAATTACATTTAATTATTAACTATAAACTTAGTCACATTTATTAATCAAACCTGATTAATCACAATCAGTAATTAACTTCCTTAATTACTTCACCAATTTAACCAACACCTTGATTAATCTAACTAATCAATCCCTTAATTACACTGAGTAATTGTCACTTAATTACTTCCCTTAAGTAATTATACCTCTTTAATTACTATCCATCAAGTAATTTCCTCAATTAATTACATTCAGTAACTATTCATTAATTACATCACTAAGTAATTACACCTCTTTAATTACATTAAGTAATTATACTTAATCCCATCATTAAGTAATTCTTTTTAATTAATTAAACTTAATTAATTACACTGAGTAATTAATTGCTTTAATTACTTCATTAAGTAATTATGTTCAAATAATTCTTCTTAATCATTAGTAATTAACTTCTTAATTACTTATTAACTAATTATTTCTTATTTAATTAAACTTGATTAATTATTTTTTAATTAAGTAATTAATTACACTTAATTAATTACACAAACTAATTTACCTTAATTTAATTACTCACATTAACCAATTTAAGTTTATTAAGTAATTTACTTTAATTACCTTTATAATAAAAACTTATTAAGATAAACCATACATTTCATTAACTTTTATTAATCATTTTAAAAATTAAAATTTAAAATTCAAAAACTTTTAATTGGTTTACACTAAAACATCATTTTTTAATTTATCATTATCTTCAAATTTATCTACATTAAATACCTTATTTTAATCACATTTTAAATCACTTCAAATACAATTTTATTTGTAAACATTATTATATCATTAACAAAACAAAATTGAAACAAACTATTTTAAACAAAAGTTTATTTTTTTTAAAAACCCAAACTTTAAAACTAAAATTCTTTAAAGTCAAACATTCATTCTTTATAAAACTAATTTAAACACTTTGTTTAAACATCAATTTGCTTTCAAATTTGAAACTTCATTTTATAAAGTATAAAAATCCGGTTAATACTAAACTTTTAAAAAACAAACTATTTTAAAAACAAATTTAACTTAACTTGTTAAAACACAAAGTTTTAAATCAAAACATTTCAAACATATTTAAACTGTTTTAAACTTTGTTCAAAAACTTAGTTTGTTTTTAAATTTTATAAAATACAATCTGCAGTTAAAAACATATAGGAACAATTCTTGGAAATCCAACTACTCGAGACCAACACACACGACAACCCTCTACTAACTTCGAGTCACTCTCGATCGAACACAAGACAAGCTTTGGGTAGAAAACAAAGACAAACTGTCTTCCCTAACCAAAATCCAGATGCACACTTCGACACCATGAACATGCACGTTGGATTTGGTCGACGGCGAACGACGTCGCGACTCTCCACAAACCTCTCCTGACCCCTACGACCTCCAAGTCCCCAAGAATCGATGAAATCTCTACAGATTCGAAAAAAAGGTGCTTCAGCACTTCAACCAGAAAGTACGCTCGAACCAAACGATCGTCGCCAACGGCGAAACCAATCACCGGAGTGCCTGCCACTTCATCGACGCACGTGCCTCAATCCACACAATCATTTCCCCCTCATGCGATTCGCCCAAAATCATCAACGACGACGAATTGCACTCAAATCCGATTCAGAGAGGAAAAAGCAACTAAACCCTACTTACCCCCTTCACGGCCACCACGGTCACCATATAAATCTTTCACCATTTTTCTTGTATCACCAGTCACCATGACCACCTCCTTGCCGAAGCTCACCATCCCCTTCGACGCTGATCATCAATAAACGACCAAAAACCCAAATTCATAAAACCACTAATTTCTCTTCAAACGCCATCTTAAAAATTACAAGCTTAATTTTTAAAATTCATGATTTTGAACAACAATTCAGGTCATATAATCAAGAATCTAAATTATTAAGTTTGATTTTCTTCAATTTTTGATATTCCATTGTAAATTTAACATTTACAGTATTTTTGTTCAATATAAATTTTTATATTTATTTTTAAACACAAGATTACCTTGTTATAATAAAATTCTCTTCAATGATCAATGATAATTAGCGATCAATCTTAGAAGATAGGAATTTTTTTATGAAAATGGAACATGAATAAGAATAGGAGTTTTAATACTTTCGTAACTATAGGTATTCAAACAGCTAAATAAACATGCATTCAATCTTCAAATCAAGCATGCAAACATTGA
This sequence comes from Allium cepa, assembly GCA_030765085.1. Lineage (NCBI taxonomy): Eukaryota > Viridiplantae > Streptophyta > Magnoliopsida > Asparagales > Amaryllidaceae > Allium > Allium cepa. The sequence goes on from CM060945.1 coordinate 223,206,717, forward strand.
TATTATGTTTACTATAACATTCATATCCATGTATATATGTATAAGCTTAATTACTTCAATAGGTATTCATCATACAATCTAATTTTAATCTGTTTTTAAAATAAATTTACTCACCAAAATTTTGAAGCAGAGAATAGCTTTTGTTCAACTGTTTTCCAGTGCTTGATCTTTTTGGCAGGCATTGTTGAATCTATTTGCTAGCTATAGTTCATTACTATTGAACAATGAATTTTTTTTGCTGAAATCTTGCTAATAGTTGATTGCTGTAGATTTCCAGGTTTAATTGTATATTCTTCAGATTTGATTACTGTGGAAATTTTGCCTTTAGTTTCTTTCTTATTTTTTTTTAGTTGCAGACAATTAAAGAAGATTTAGCTGAAGAAAACAAAAGTTGATCTTTCCTTTAAACCTTAATAAAAAAACAAAATTTCTTTAAAACAAAGACTTGCCACTTGTTATTATGAAATGTCCATGTATTTACAAATGTCAAACTTTTATTATTATGTATACAAGTGTGTTTTTCATAATTTCTTATGTTGCCAAGTGTTTTAAGAGGTGATTATTACGTTAATTACTTATTTATAAATGAATTAAACCTTAATTACAATATTAACCTAATACTTATGTTATATATATAACCATGAAATGTATTTATAACTTCATAATTTAATTTATAATTATTTTAAAACTCCATTTCCTAAAGATAAGTTTTAAAAGAAAGAAAGTAACATTTATTTAAATTTTACTTTAAAAGTTTAAACTAAAGTTATTATAACTAACATTGATATTATATATGAAAACTAAATTTATTTTCTAAAACCAATTTAAAAGAAAACAATTTAAACTTTTATAATAACGTACTATTTTCAAGCTATTATTCTTTTAATAAAAATAAATTTTCCTTTAAGTGTTTTATAAATATAAAAATTAATTTTAAGCTGCTTTTGAAAAGCATTTTATTAAACCAAATCAAAAACCTTCCAAATCACCATATAAACGTATGTACATTATAAATTTGAAAACACATTTTCTATTTAAGCTTAACCCATTATTTTCTATTTACAATAAATATATACAAATATAAATATTCATTATAAATAGAAAATTTTAAATATTAACTTCAGAAATTATTTGAATTTAAAAACAAAACTCCAAATCACAATATATAAACATATATATTATAATTTGAAAATATTTTTATTAATTTAAATTGAAAACCAATTTCCTTTTTACAATGTATACATATATACATTACAAATAGAATGTTTTTATTAACTTAAAAAGATTAATTGTTATTAATTAGACATATATTATTATCCTTTGAAAAGAATAAACATTTCAAATTAAATTATCATTATTATTGAGTTTTTGAAAAGATAACATTTGTTAAATCAGATTAATTATTAGTTTTGAATATATAACATTTGGTTAAATTAGATTTTTTAAATCAATATAACATATTTAAAATAAATTATAAATGGAAATTATTAAATAAGTATTGCCCAAAATTCCTGGACATCACATTCCTCCCCCTTAAAAGAATTTCGTCCCCGAAATTAAAAGCAAAGATAATTTAATAATTCCATATAGATTTTAAGTCTAAAATAGAAACAAATGCTATCAACCATACTAGAAACCATAACATCCAATTCAAACAATCAATTCTAACTATCCAGACAAAATTCTAGACAGAACTTCCTAGAGTTTCCTAAGTACAAACACCAGAATACTTGCTCCACAGAATCTAAAACTAGTTGCTCTACTCAGATCTAGAACTCCTATATATCCAGATCTACAATCTAAACAGGATACCGGACCACAGACAAGCTCGATCAACTTACAAATCTCCATGATCTGCTGGTTCTAAACCAGTGATAGATCAAAAACTTTTCCTTAAGAGAATACAGAAAGATTCCAATACACTCTTGGGCTAGCTTCCCATCTTATCCAAGCTCATTGCTCTTATGATCGGAGAAAACTTATCCAAAAATTAAATCTCTGACTTCGAGTTTCGAATCTCTTCGTCTCTTGTCCACAACCTCTGCTGATCCTGGACTGCCCTCAACCTTCCTGATCAACCAAACTTCATAGATGCTTCTCAAATCAAAGCTGGATCGAATGAGATGGCCTCCTAATTCTACTCAACAAGATGGTTTTCCCAAAATCCATCGAAATCCAAAACACCAATCTACCATACAAGCATCATGAACTTCAAACTTGCTTCTCCTATCCAGGAAACAGAACAGATGCTCTCGACATCCAAGCCTTCATATCCCGAAAGAACTTCCTGAAGAAATCCTTAAATCCAAGAAAACACAAATCTTTAGATGAATCCGAGGTTGCTTCTATTCGGGGATAGCTGCCACCATGCCTCCGCTGTACAACTCTGATCCGAAGAAGATGAAAATGCTTTTGATGAACACATGCACAAACTCGATCAACTCATCAAGAAACATTGTCCATCAAACTCCATAAAAGCTTAATGACCTATCCGATTTGGTGACAAATACTACAACAGAAATCCATTCGGAAAACTAGATCCAATCAATCATGATTGCTCACAAAATCCACTCTCCTGGAATCTTCTCTCTACTAGGCCAAACCGCCAGAAAATCCAAGAACCAAATCCAAATAGAACTCCTTCTCCCGATGCGGACACACTCCTTTAACTTCCTCGAAGATATTCAGAAAGTCTCAAACCACTTAGATAGCCCCAACATCTTTAGAGATGTCTCAAACTAAAGCAAAGATTACTAAAAGAACTTCCAAATCATCGCGAGTCACTTTTGCGATAATACCCAGTTCGGATTCCAAAGAAACTATTCTCTCTTACATAACAGAATAGCTTAAGCCCTTCAAAAGAAGAAACCGATGGTCCACCTCAACTACAAACATCTACCCAGCTGAGCTTGTAGAAGAAGTGAACAAGCCTTCACCATTTTCCTGATCTACTGACAGAAGAATCTCAAAGACTTCTGAACCATCGAAGAAATGGACCACACAACTGCTTCCGAACTCCACCTCTAGGATACTGCTGAGCCAGGAGATCTTCCTGATAGCGCATTCAACACCTATGAGCTGCCCTTGCTACCACAGACTTCCTATCCAAAAGCTCCTTGAATCCCAAATCTATATCAACCAACTCAACAAAAAGAGTCTTCAAGATGAGAAGAAATCACTCAAGAAACTCGACTTCAGACCAAGCACAAACATCTAGCTGAATTAAGTCTCCCACTCCAATACAGATAAGACTCCTTCCTATGGTTTTCAAAATACCATTACTTGCTTCAGCTCTTCCGACTGATCCAAACTCCAGAAATTCCGCTCGCATGAGCGCAATCCAAACTTATACTCCAAAGATAAACTTCGAACCTTTAAAAGATTTCCTTCAGACATCGATGAAATCCATATACCCAGCTGCCAAACTTACTCAAGATGCCGAAAACTGTCCTGGCAGATACTCTTCCAACCTCTAATACTCGGACATCTTCCATTGATAGTCGTGCTATACACACCACTATCTCTCCTACTTCTAGAACTTATGTTGGCAAACCCAAACAAGTAACCCAACAAAATAGGTAGGAATAAACATATATATATACATATATATATATATATATATACGTATATATATATATACACACATATATATATAGTCAAAATTACAAATACGCTCTCTCAAGAAAGACACCACTCTAGAGCCTAAGTATTCGCTCAACCTAGCGCTCTGACACCACAATGTAACGACTCGCCTTTCATACCACAGAAATACGCATCATTAAGAAGAAAGAACGGGATAGAAAAGAGAAAAGATGGAAAAGAAAGAACCGAACAACATCAGAATCTCACAGTGGAACGAATAAATTATATTAATCAAATAAAATATTAATTAATATCATATACATCAGAGTTATTCAGCTAATACAAACAAACTAGACAGTTATAACACCTGTTTAGATATTACAATTCATGTACATAACAGGAAATATATACAACTCAAACACAGCGGAACCACTATATATATATATATATCTACACGCTGAAGCCACCTGCTCCATATGTCCTCCAGAACTCGTCAAAGCAAACCTGAATTCCTCGACTACTCATACATAATATGACTACCCAAGAGTTTAATAAAACAGACAATAAATATTCGGGTCAGACAGGGGTCTGGTGTGAGTAAACGGTTAAAAGTTACTTAACTTTGAAAATCCTTTGAAAACAAAGGTATCACGTAAGACTCCCCACACATAAACATGGAAAAGTTTTACCTTACACTAACCAAAACATTTGATAGGAAATCCAGTGATATTATAGTAGGGCCTAGGGTTTTCAAAATAAAATACAGAAATAGCTGGAATGCTTACATCTCACGTTCCAACATAGTTGGGCACAATCAAAATTGTATAGGAACTTATTAGATTTTGGATTCCATACAATGGCAGGGCTACTGGGGTACCGCCCGTCACTGTACGTGGCCTAGACCACCGTACCGAGGACCACTCCCGATCCCCTGCAACACAAAGCCGGAACCATCCCTTACTGGACAGTCCCGAACAAGACCACCCCGGTAGTTGTCATGATCAACCGCCCACACAGCCGAAATAAAAAGGGACCTCTAGACAGGGGTAAATCTCGTCCTACTTGGGCATGACCCACTTAGCCTTGCTGCACCTCCCCTGTTTTGGCCATTCCCGGTTAATGAGGCTTGAGGCTGCGATTACCTTTATAGGACACATCTATCTTATTATGCTCATCGTCCATATGATGATGTTCTGAAAGCATTCAATCCATACAAGTTCATTTCGGGTTCGAACGAAACCGAAGGCACTATCTCGCTACACTCGTTTTGGAATCACCCTCAGAGTTAACGACAATAGCCCATGCACTCTGAATCACCATCTCGAACCTGTAAGTACTATTTCCGTCTAACTCATCTCGGAATCACCCCTAGAGTTATACTGACGAATAGTTCTTACACTTCGAGTCTTCACTTGCACTCCCCTTGGATTCACGACGTAATGTTTAATTTGGATCGATGTGGTTTTCGGAATTCCAAATTTGGAAACCAGATCCCAGTCTCATCTAATCCAAGCGCCATCTTAATGTCCAAGTGATTCAAGTTCAATAAATTAATTCAATTTAAACATTGGATTCACACAGCATCATTCATAGATAAATATCACACATTGTTCATTGATATATCAAATATCATATCATAGAATATCACAACATATCATCCAATAAATATCAACCAATCCAGATATTCCACAACAATCATACACAAACAGGCATCATCGATTCCTTTATAATTAATTTAATCATCTTAAATTAAATTAATTACTTGAGAATTAAACAAATAATCCTACTTAAACAATCATTAATTAATAACAATTAGTTAATTAATCACTCTTTAATCACCATCATAATCTATTTAATTAAATTTTCAATTACAGATTAAGTATCCTTTAATCATATTCTTAATTAATCACCTAGATTAATTATTCTTTAATTACACTATGTAATTAGACCTTAAATTAATTACACAAATTAATTTATCTTTAATCATTAATTAATCTTAATTAATTTCTAATTAACTAATTAACAATAATCAATTACATAAATCCTTAATTAATTTCATTAATTAATTATTGCTTCTTTTCTTACTTCGTTGATTAATTATCCCAGAATTAATCGCATTTATTAATTAATTAAACAATTAATTATTCAATAATCACATTAATCAATGACCCTATAATTACTTTATTAATCAAATTTTCTCATAATTACATTTAATTATCATTTATAAACTTAATTACATTTATTAATCAAACCTGATTAATCACAATCAGTAATTAACTTCCTTAATTACTTCACTAATTTAACCAACACCTTGATTAATTTCATTAATCAATCCCTTAATTACACTGAGTAATTGTCACTTAATTACTTCCCTTAATTATACCTCTTTAATTACTATCCATCAAGTAATTTCCTCAATTAATTACATTTAGTAACTATTCATTAATTACTTCACTAAGTAATTACACCTCTTTAATTACCTTAAGTAATTATACTTAATCCCATCATTAAGTAATTCTTTTTAATTAATTAAACTTAATTAACTAACTAAAATTATCGACAATAATTTAATTAATTACACTGAGTAATTAATTGCTTTAATTACTTCATTAAGTAATTATGTTTAAATAATTCTTCTTAATCATTTAGTAATTAACTTCTTAATTACTTATTAACTAATTATTTCTTATTTAATTAAACTTGATTAATTAATTTTTATTAAGTAATTAATTACACTTAATTAATTACATAAACTAATTTGCCTTAATTTAATTACTCACATTAACCAAATTAAGTTAATTAAGTAATTTACTTTAATTACCTTTATAATAAAAACTTGATTAAGATAAACCATACATTTCATTAACTTTTATTAATCATTTTAAAAATTAAATTTTAAAATTCAAAAGCTTTTAATTGTTTTACACTAAAACATCATTTTTTAATTTATCATTATCTTCAATTTATCTAAATTAAATACCATACTTTAATCACATTTTAAATCACTTCAAATACAATTTTATTTGAAAACATTATTATATCATTAACAAAACAAAATTGAAACAAACTATTTTAAACAAAAGTTTAAATTTTTTAAAAACCCAAACTTTAAAACTAAAATTCTTTTAAAGTCAAACATTCATTCTTTATAAAACTAATTTAAACATTTTGTTTAAACATCAATTTGCTTTCAAATTTGAAACTTCATTTTATAAAGTATAAAAATCCGGTTAATACTAAACTTTAAAAAAACAAACTATTTCAAAAACAAATTTAACTTAACTTGTTAAAACACAAAGTTTTAAATTAGAACATTTCAAACATATTTAAACTGTTTTAAACTTTGTTCAAAACTTAGTTTGTTTTTAAATTTTCTAAAATACAATTTGCAATTAAAAACATATAGGAACAATTCTTGGAAATCCAACTACACGAGACCAGCACACACGACAACCCTCTACTAACTTCGAGTCACTCTCGATCGAACACGAGACAAGCTTCGGGTAGAAAATAAAGCCAAACACTGTCTTCCCTATCCAAAATCCAGATGCACACTTCGACACCGTGCACATGCACGTTGGATTTGGTCGACGGCGAACGACGTCGCGACTCTCCACAAATCTCTTCTGACCATTACAACCTCCACGTCCCCAAGAATCGATGAAATCGCTACAGGTTCGTAAAAAAGGTGCTTCATTACTTCAACCAGAAAGTACACTCGAACCAAACGATCGCCGCCAACGGCGAAACCCATCACCAGAGTGCCTGCCACTTCATCCACGCACGCGCCTCAATCCACACAATCCTTTCCCCCTCATGCGATTCTCCCAAAATATCAACGATGACGAATTGCACTCAAATCCGATTCAGATAGGAAACAATAACTAAACCCTACTTACCACCTTCACGGCCACCACGGTCGCCATATAAATCTTTCACCATTTTTCCTGTATCACCAGTCACCATGACCACCTCCATGCCACAGCTCACCATCCCATTCGACGCTGATCATTGGTAAACAACCAAAAACCCAAATTCATAAAACCCCTAATTTATCTTCAAACACCATCTTAAAAATTACAAGCTTCATATTAAAATTCATGATTTTGAATAACAATTCAGGTCATATAATCAAGAGTCTAAATTATTAAGATTGATTTTCTTCAAATTTTGATATTCCACTGTAAATTTAACATTTACAGTATTTTTGTTCAGTATAAATTTTTATATTTATTTTTAAACAAAAGATTACCTTGTAATAATAAACTTCTCTTCAATGATCAATGATAATTAGTGATCAATCTTAGAAGATAGGATTTTTTTTATAAAACTGGAACATGAATAAGAACAGGAGTTTTAAAACTTTCATAACTACAGGTATTCAAACAGCTAAATAAACATGCATTCAATCTTCAAATCAAGCTTGCAAACATTGATATTATGTTTACTACAACATTGACATCCATGTATATATATAAGCTTAATTACTTCAACATGCATTCATCATACAATCCAGTTTAAATCTGTTTTTAAAATAAATTTACTCACCAAAATTTTGAAGCAGAGAATAGCTTTTGTTCAACTATTTTCCAGTGCTTGATCTTTTTGATAGGCATTATTGAATCTATTTGCTTGCTGTAGTTCATTACTGTTGAACAATGAATTTTTTTTGCTGAAATCTTGCTAATAGTTGATTGCTGTAGATTTCCAGGTTTAATTGCATATTCTTCAGATTTGATTACAATGGAAATTTTGCATTTGGTTTCTTTCTTATTTTTTTTTTAGTTGAAGACAATTAAAGAAGAATTAGCTAAAGAAAACAAAAACTAATCTTTCCTTTAAACCTTAATAAAAAACAAAATTTCTTTAAAACAATGACTTTCCACATGTTATTATGAAATGTCCATGTATTTACAAATGTCAAACTTTTATTATTATGTATACAAGTGTGTTTTTCATAATTTCTTATGTTGCCAAGTGTTTTAAGAGGTGATTATTACATTAATTACTTATTTATAAATGAATTAAACCTTAATTACAATATTAACCTAATACTTATGTTATATATATAACTATGAAATGTATTTATAACTTCATGATTTAATTTATAATTATTTTAAAACTCCATTTCTTAAAGATAAGTTTTAAAAGAAAGAAAGTAACAATTATTTAAATTTTATTTTAAAAGTTTAAACTAAAGTTATTATAACTAACATTGATATTATATGTAAAAACTAAATTTATTTTCAAAAACCAATTTAAAAGGAAACAATTTAAACTTTTATAATGTACTATTTTCAAGCTATTATTCTTTTAATAAAAATTAATTTTCCTTTAAGTGTTTTATAAATATAAAAATTAATTTTAAACTACTTTTGAAAAGCATTTTATTAAACCAAATCAAAAACCTTCCAAATCCCCTTATAAACATATGTACATTATAAATTTGAAAACACATTTTCTGTTTAAATTTAACCCATTACTTTCTATTTATAATAAATATATACAAATATAAATATTCATTATAAATAGAAAATTTGAAATATTAACTTCAGAAATTGTTTGAATTTTAAAACAGAACTCCAAATCACAATATATATACATATATATTATAGTTTGAAAATATTTTTATTAAATTTAAATTGAAACCAATTTCCTTTTTACAATGTATACATATATACATTACAAATAGAATATTTTCATTAACTTAAAAAGATTAATTATTATTAATTAGATATATATTATTATCCTTTGAAAAGAATAAACATTTCAAATTAAATTATCATCATTATTGAGTTTTTGAAAAGATAACATTTGTTAAATTAGATTAATTATTAGTTTTGAATATATAATATTTGGTTAAATTAGATTTTTAAATCAATATAACATATTTTAAAATAAATTATAAATGGAAATTATTAAATAATTATTGCCCAAAATTCCGAGACATCAGAGAATCAATGTACAATATGTAAGACTGAAATTCAATATGCAGTGTAATCGTATCTTGGATAGATGGTATATGTTCAATGAACTTAGTAATATTAAACCATCATCATCACGTCAATTTGACATTTGATATTACGAAACATGATGATAATATGAATCAAAATCACAATGTCTAAGTTGATTCTGTAGCATTGCATAAGTCAAATAGGGGTTAAGAAAATAAGTGAGCATCATGTGCAGTTGGTCATTAATCAAGCTAATGGCCGAAATGTTCTTCCTCATATCTAAAATCGATATTGGATCCATACTTCCCCTCCTGTTCATTTATCTAAATTAGATTACAAGTAAAATAATTTTTCCCAAATTGATTTAGGATTACAGAAATTTGATTTTTGCTATGAAGTAAGAATGAGTATTCAAAATTCAGATTCGGTCCCCTAACTTGGACCCCTAGGGTTGTATTTGTAGATGCAGGTTGACCCCCTTCCGCATCCATCCTTTCGAAGCGGTCAAAAGGTCTTTCTCCTAGCCTTTCCCATTCATCCTTTCTTATTTATCCTTATGCTTCCATAGTTTTGAAGATGATTGCTTGGGTCTCTTAGTAGGCTTGGGTTCACCCTTTTGCCTTCATCAATAGTGTACTAGCAGTGGACATTGTTTTAAAATTCCCTAATATTGCTTTCATGTTCCTCTAAAACCTTTCAACTCCTACGAAAGGCATGTAGTGAAAGGGTTAGGGTTTCCTAGCACGTTGGTTTGATGTAAGCGGAAGCAACCTCAACTTCGTCTTCTCCTTCAAAGCCTCTCTTGGTCACCTTGGACTAGTGTTAACCATGATGAGTGAATATTTGATTGGGTAATGAGTTCTTTCTTATTGTTTCAAAAGGATTAGTAGCTATGACTAAATCATTATGCATGGTCACTTGCTTTATATGGAGTTTTCGTTATGCTTATGGAAGGATCCAATTGTTTTAAAAGGTGCACATTGGTAAAATGCCTTTAGTGGAAGATTGACAACGATAAAACCAACTATTTCAAAGAGTTTGGTTCTTGAGTACGTGCCTGTTGTCCAATATCTTCAGAAGGTGTTTTGAACCCATACCAGGCTCTCTCATATACGCGGATTTAACTGCGTCGAAAGGTTTAACTGAGGCGGAAGGGTAGCTTTGTTTTCTTTCCTACCCCTTCGAAAGCTCTTGTTTTACTTAACACCTATAGGTGCATCAAGTGCATGTGACCCTGCCTGAAAGCTATTTCGATGCCTTCGAAACACTTTTTTTGAATTATGGTGAAACAATTGTCTTCAATTTTATGGAGCTTAACACTTTTTATGAGCCTTCTTTCATGCTTCTAGCCTTAAGTGGATTTTATGGTTAATAGTCATTGATAACCAAACCTCCAAGTGCTAGACCCACTGAAGATAAGGACCCCAAACTAAAAATTTGCTTATAATAAATGGACCGCTGACTAAGAATTCTCTCAAGTTTATTTTTTATCTATGTTTTAAAAACCATTGCAAAGACAACATGAAAACATGAATGTCCATCAGATTTTCGATGGCCTCACAGCTTTATTTGAGGAACAGTTATGTTTTGCAAGGTACGAACTCATGAAGATACTACCTAACATAAAGATGTTAAAGGAAATAGAAGTCGATGATTTCCCATCATTGAGGAAAGGCTATATGATAGGCTTGCTCAATTAGACATGACAATAAGAAAAGAGTTGCAAATAGAGTTGATCTTATGGCCTCTTACTCCACGGTTGGAGTCGTTCGTATTAAACTATGATATGAACAATTTGAATGTAAGCAACGTGGAGCTACTTAATATGTTGAGATCAGCCTAGTCTTCATCCAAGGATCAAGGCATGGTACTTACAGTTAAGGGTAAAGCATCATCTTTGAATGGTTTAATGAAGAGGGAAAGGATAAATAAGAAGAATAAGAAGACCACTCCAACTGATAAGGGATGTCATCACTATCACAAGAAGGGTCATTGGAAACTAAACCACCTAAAGTACCTAAAGACTGTCAAGGAGAAAGAAACAGTGCGATATTCTGCTTCTACAATTATTTTTGTGATTCAAAATTGTTTTGTAATCAAGATATTATCTTGAATTTTAGATACTATATCTGGAACTCACATCTGTAAATAATTACATGGACTTAGGAATAGACGTCATGTGGCAAAGGGAGAAAAGAGTCTTTAAGTTATTGATGGATCTCTGGTAGATGCAAAGGCAATTGGAATTTTCCATTTATCTTTTTCAAATGGATTAGTTTTAATATTAAATAATTACTATTATGTAAAAGACTCAATTTATGGTATTATTTCAGTGTCTAGATTATCTGAGACTGTATATATTTTTCACTACACTAATAACGTTATGAACATTATATTGGGTGGCAATAAATTTTGCAATGGTATTTTAGACAAAGATGTTTACTTGATTAATACAAATTATATCTATGTTGTGAGTAATTCTTCTAATGTTGAGGTAAATAAAAGTTACCTTTGGCATTATAGGCTAGGCAGTGTAAGTGAGAAATGATTATCCAAAATGAAAAATAAAAGTCTACCATCATTTGATATTTGTGAGTCAAATGTTAAAGTAATCACCCCTTTAGCGCGAGTAATGAGTTAATGAACTCTTGGGTCTCAGGCATAGCGATATATGTGGCCCAATGAATATAGTTACCAAAGAAATTCTTCTTACATTGTAACCTTTACGAATGATTTCTTTGGACTATAATATGTGTATCTGATGAAGAACAAATTCGATGTCTGTAAGAAATTCATAGAATACAAAAACGAGTTTGAAAGCCAAACAAACCATAATTAAATATTTTAATCCAATCAAGGAGATGAGTATGATGGACAAGAGCACCAATGATACTAAAAAGTTAATGGGATTATCTCTTAGGTTACTCTATCATATACTCCACAACAGTTTTAAAGCGAAGGAATGGTACCCTATTAGATATGGTTCATTCCATGATGAGTAAAGCCGAGTCACTTCTATTCTATTAAGGATATGAACTGTAAACCACAATGCATGTATTGAATTTTATACCGATGAAATCTATTATGCCATATGAGACATGGCATGATAAGTAACCCTTCTCAAATATTTAAAGGTATGGGGGTTTTCCAACCAACATTAAGAAAGTTTGTCTCAATAAACTTGAGGCAAAATTGATCTTATGTAAACTAATGGGATATCTCAAGAACTCCCTAGGATATATTTTCTACAAAACTGAGAAACAAAAGATTATTATTTCACAATATGTTGTCTTTTAAAAAAGTAATTTCTATCAAAGGAAACTAATAGCGAGGTTTTGGAATTGGATGTGAGTCGAGAGTCTAATAGAGAGACTGAACTAGTAAAAGAACCCAATTCATCCATACAATCTATTAGAAGGTCTATTAGGGAATTTCGTGAAACAGAGAGATATATGGTTTTATTGTGGATAACAAGAAAGATGATTGCAGCTTAGATGACGACACTTCTCTTTTATTCCAACTAGCAATACAGAGTATAAAATCTACACTTTGGATTGGAGCTACAAAATCCAAAATGGATTCCATGTATAAAAACAAAGTTTGTACTTACAAAATCCAAAATCAATCTTATGGATTCCATGGATTTTTAAGAAGAAGCTAAATGCAGATGGACAAGTGGAGACTTACAAAGCAAAGATAGTTGCAAAAGGATTTCATCCAATTCTAGGTGTTGATTATGAAGAAACTTTTTTGGCCTGCAGTCATGCTTAAGTCCATTTGGATAATGCTAGCTATTGCTGCATTCTATGACTAAAAATAAGATAGATGGACATAAAGATGACATTTCTAAATAGCGATTTAGAAGAGACAATCTATATGTCACAACCTAAGGGTTTCGAGGTTAGTGGGATTAAGGGCAAGGCTTCAATTTGTTAAAGGTCAATTTATGAACTTAAACAAGCTTCAATAATTTGGAATAAATGTTTTGATAAAGTAATTAAAAGTTTGGTTTCTATCAGAACATAGAGGGAGCTTGTATATACTAAAGGAACAAGGAAATGCTATTGTATTCTTAGCCTTATACGTTGATGATCTTCTGTTGACTGGCAATGTCGTTTCATTATTGCAATCAATGAAAGCTTGATTTCTCAAGAATTTATCCCTAAAGGACTTGGGAGAAGCATCCTATATATTAAGCATAAATATCTATAGACGTAGATCTAAGAGGCTATTGGAATTGTCCCAATCACTATACATAAATACCATACTGAAAAGCTTCAGTATGTAGAATTCCAAGCATGGAAATTTTCCAACGCAATATGGAATAATTCTTTTAAAGAAGGATGTTCCTCAAACTAATAAGGAGAAAGAGCATATGTCATATGCTCTGGTAATCGATTCTACAATATACGCTGTGCTATATACTAGATCGAATGTTGCATACTCATCAGGATGTGTAAGTCGGTACAGTCTAATCTTGGAGAGAAGCATTGGAATGCTATAAAATGAATACTGAAGTACTTGAGAAATACTATGGACTTATCCAAATATATGAGAATATAGACCCTCTTACGAAGGGCTATACAGACTCTAGCTGCAATACCTCAGAAATTTTTAAATGATAAAATATTTATAAGGGTAAAATTATAATTTTACATAAAAGGAAAAATAGTAAATTTTCAAATTTTTTGGAATTAAGCCATATGACCTATTCCTTTGCATCTAAAATGTAGTTTATACTTAGAAAAAATATATAACCTTTTAAATTTGACAAAACGGGCCAGAAATAGCGGAAAATTGACGTAACGGCATTTCTTAATTTATAATTTTGAGATTTAGTCTAAAAATCCAAAATTCTACCTATAAATCAAAGCATAAGCCTCTAACCTTCTCACTCTATAACCCTAATCTCTGCCTCTTAAAATTTCTTTTTCTTCTTCTCCTTCCCAAAGCAAAATTCTATCCTAAAATAAAACTAAAAGTAAATCAAACAATAACAAAGAAGAGAATTAGAGAAAGGAGGATACAAGAATCAAAGCCTAGGAACCTAGAAGGGAGAATTTGTAAAGAGAAAGGAGGAAAGCCATAAAGGTGAGTGGGCTTACATATGAAATGAGTACTATAGAGATAGCAATTGATTTTCATTTATATACCTTCTTGGTAATAAAAATATGACTTTTATTCGTGAGTCTACAGATTTATTTAAATATATATATTGAAATTGATTAGCAAAACCCTAACCTTATAGATCTAATTTTGCATAATGTGTTTGGGCTATTTGGAAAGTGGTAATCAAATTGGATTAGAACTACTCTTAATCGTATAAATTTGATTTATATGATGAATGTGAAGTGATTTTTGATGGATAAAAGTAACTGAACATATCCATTGGAATTTGTTTAGATCTGGTTAAATTTAAATTGAAATATAAGTAGTAATTGGTTTAAGTATACATAGATAATTTCTTGAAATATATATAGGCAATTGTCTTTAAAACTACGTACAAATGTTGGGATAAATCACTTAAAGTTGGATATATATATATATATATATATATATATAAACAAGTAGAAAGTATATTAAAAAAAACTTGTTAAATTAAACCTTTCATCTATTCTTGAATCTACAAAGAAGACAAACGATAAAAATAAAATAAATAAATTTATGAAATTTGGAAAATGCAAACCAGACGTCTAAAAAGTGTAATTAGACATCTAAATACACTCCTAGGCATCTAGATTTCGGTAATTACAAAATAGAGAAGAAATAGTTTGAACTAACACGATTCTAATGTTGAACCCCTATTCAAACCTCTGAACCCTTATTTAAAGACTTGGAGTAAAAGTCGGGCATCTGAATAAGAAACTAGAATTTCGAATAGATATTAGAAATTTCTATATAGGGAATTAGATGTTTGAAATAAAAATCTAAACGTCTGAATTGCTTCAGCAAGACCATGTTGAACCTAGACCTTATAAACGCAAAGTAGAGCAAATATGGGGACTTGTCCCCACTTTCTCTACATTTATAAGTTCATATAGCTGCATGGAGAGGGTAGAACGGGATCAGCTCTACACTTGATAATGTACCTAGATTCACACTTCATGACACACGTAATGTGGAACTCGACAAGGCATGCTATAACCGCATAACCAGAAGCTCTTATTATTATTGGACTATGCCCGATCGCATGTTAAACATATAGGAACTAGGGAAAGGAGATAGAGGCATCCACAAGGTTGAGTTACACGGCATAACAACGGTTGGACCTATAAGGGAATCACTATAGTGATTTATTTAGCTTCGGGTTGAATGATAAAGAGCATAGGACAATTTTACCATTGAGAAGGCATCATGAATGCTTAGGTAGCTCATAAATCGTCGAGGTGGTATACTCGGTGTAACCTGGTCATTGCGATGTTCGCTTAGTATGTAAATGCGATATACATGTTCGTTAGTGGAAAATGTTGACTCATCGATTAGAAGTTAATTATTATGATCATATACTAGGAATTGACCTAGAGTTATTGGTGTAGGTTGTTCAACCCTCGATTTTAAGCCTTTGTAAGTTATTTATGGATGTAGGTGTAATTAGAATTACACTCTTGATTTGTAAAGTGACCTATCCATTATAAGTAATACACGGACACCAAAGAACACTCTAAGGTTGTATAGTATATAACTGAACTTTAATTGCTTTTCAACATCATACCACTAATGATATATTTGACTCACTAAACCTTGTCCGACCCTCTCTATTTCTTCCTCTTATCACCTATTACAAGAGGACAGGGTACTAAGCAAGGTGATTTGATCAAGGTGCATGGAGAAGAGGACATGATGTTGAAGATTTATCTATTTATAGTCTTTATCTGTGTACTTATCGTATCTATTAGTCATAATCCTATTCTTGGGTTACTTAGAGATATAATCTATACCATACATATGCTATATTAACATTTGTAGACTCCATTTTATCATTTATTATATGGACCATGGTTATCCTAAGATTGTGCTACTTAGATTATTTCAATCCATATATTTTATTTCCTTCTGCTGTGCGATCAGAAAGCATAAAAATGATTTATGTTTCGTATTAGTCAATGTTCAAAACCCCCTAAAGACTTGTACTTGTTGGAATGATGCGAGTTTGAAAGTCACTTTAGGCTTTGAATCGGTTTGCATTGGGTATGGGTTATGATAGTTGGTATCAGAGATTAGGTTTAGGATTCTTTAGGGATTAGGAATGAATTAAATGAACATACTTGTATATTTTTAGAAATTACTATTATTATTATTAACACTATTATATATATGTATAACACAAACTTACACTTACAATTCTAGTAATGCTTAATATTATGTGAGGAAAGTTGCTAATAATTCCTATTTACAAATAAATGAGAATAAGAAATTAGATTGGAAATAGTTTCTATGAGGCGGTTAATGTTCCACGCACGAATGATCCTATTTGGTTCCTTTGGTAACTTCAAGTAAGAAGCCAGACAGAACTCAACCTTAATGGTGGACTCACGGTTCAAGCTCAAGTTGCAGTCCTAACTCCTCTATCTGCTTTGGATCTTCCCAATTTATGTTGGGATTTCTAGAGTCTCATTGGAAATAATTATTATGGGACCGAATCATTTGTAAAGGCGTGGGCATGTTTGAGGTATTGTAAAAGGATTTTTTTCATGATAGTTGTGGAGGATGGGGTGAAGAGACAACTAGATTCATGGCATTTGCAAGGAGAAGCCTTAAGATTGTAGGAGATTATTACTATTAAGACGGATGAAAATGGGACTGTTTGGATTGATTTTAGGAGGCACTTTGAGACTAATTTATTTATTTATCTAGAGAATAGAGAGTAGAGTTAGAGAAATTTATTTATTTGGAGATATGTGAATGAGTTTAATCAGCCAGCGAAGTATGGGTTGGACCTTAGCAATAAACTAGCGAAAAGGCTATGAAATTTGCAGAGGGTTATGCCCATCTTTAAGAGGTATTGCTTTGAGACACGTACATACTAGAACTACTTTTAAGAGCTTGGTTGAGATGGCGTTTATAAATTCAATTGGGAAGGAGGAACCAAAGAAGGAAGTGGTGAAGTTAGTTCAACAAGATCACCACAGATGGGGGATTAAAGCTCAGGGCAAGATAAAGAAGCCAAAGTTTATGTGTAAGAAGTTCCAAGGAATGGAGCATCTGGCAAGGGTTTGTAAAACAGCATTACGAAGACCAAATGATTCAAACGTAATTAATTTGGGCACATAACGAGATAATGTCCAAATGCACTCAAGATTTCCACCTAGGTAGTTCCAGCATATGAACTAGATGTTGTTCCTAGCTCGAGCACTGCTCCAGCTTTGGATAGGGGGAAGAAGGTCATCATAGAAGGTGTGTTAAACCAATTTATTTATTCGTACTTTATTTGACATCGGAGCATCACTCTTATTCATTCTGAGTAGACTAGTAGATGAGTTGCACTTAGAAACTAGTATAGTTACAGACCCTATAGCAGTATCAAACCCTGTTGGAGGATCGATTCATTTATCCGTCATTTATAAGGGTTTGAAGTTGTATATTTTTAGTGTCGAATTCGATTGTGATTCTTTTGTTTTGGGATCTTTTGGGTTTGGTATAATTTTGGGAACGGACTAGATGAATATGTATAGAGCGGTGCAAGATTGTGATAGGAAGGTTGCTCAGTTAGCTACCTATAGTGATGCAGCCGTAAGGTTTAATGCGACCCCAAGAGTTTAGATATATTGGGTTACGTATATTCTTTAGACCTATCACATAATGAGTTAGCTTCACTACCAGTACTTTCTAACTGCCCATATGTCTTTTGCAAAGTTTCCGGTCTTCGTTCCTATAAGGAAAAAAAATTGAATTTATCTTGAAGAGAATGCCAGACCTATTGCCTTACCTCTTAGGCATATGGCTCCTTGAGAAAGACGTGAATTAATAAGCAAGTGATCGAATTATTAGAGAAGGAATTTATTCAAAAAAATATTTTGGAGTGTGAATCACTAGTTTTTTTTGCTACTAAAGTAGATGGCTCTTTAAAATTTGTGTCGATTATTGTGAATTAAAAAAATTAATAGAGAAGAACCATTGTCCTCTACTCCTTATAAACGATCTCTTTGATCAGTTCGTTATAGAAAAAGTATTCTCTAAGCTTGATTTGGCTACTGGATTCAATCAATTGCATGTAGCTGAGCATAATATTTAGAAAACTGCTTTTCGACCCATCAGACATTATGAATGGTTACTTATGCCATTTGGACTGACCAATGCACCAGTATATTTAGTTGACATCATCAATTGAGCATAAATAAGTTTGTGGTGGTATTTATTGATGAAATATTTATCTATTCAAAAAGTGAGGAAGAGCATGTAATGCATTTAGGAGAAGTGCTCAACACAATCTGTATGCATAAGCTAAAGGAGAGATTATTCAAATGTCACTTTCGATGCAAGGAGGTTTACTTTTTAGGACACATTATCTTCGAGCTTGGACCAATGGTCGATCCTAATAAAGTTATTGTAGTTCAGAATTGGCATGTACCAAAGAATGCTACGGAGGTGAGAAGTTTCCTTGGTTTAGCTGGTTATTATAGGAAGTTCTTTAAGGACTTCATTAGAATTTCCGCATTATCGACTTGGCTTACCAAGAAAATTTTAGTTTTCTCATGGAGCTCAAAAACCAAAGATGCTTTTATTAAGCCGAAGGAGTTGTTGACTAGTGCATCCATGTTAGTGTTCCTTGATGGTATAAAGGCGTTTGCAATATATACCAATGATTAGGATATAAGACTGGGCACAATGTTGATGTAAGAGGGTGGAGTTGTTTGTTATGCTAGTCGATAGTTGAAGGTACATGAGAGAATTTATCCAACTATGATCTTGAGTTGGCAACCATTGTCTTCGTCCAAGAATCATGGAGGCATTATCTTTTAGGGGAGCGAATTGTGTTATTCGCGTATCATAAGTCTTTGAAATATTTATTCTCCCAAAAGATATGAATTTGAGGCCATAGTGAGGGATGGAGTTTTTGGTGTCATAGGATTTTAGTATCTCGTACACTTTAGGTAAGGGCAATGTTGTAGTCGATGCCTTGAGTAGGATGTATGCAATGTTGAGCCCTGTGTTTTTGGAATAGAAGCACTTAGAGTTCGTTTCTACATTTTATTTTCGACCTTCATCAGACATTACACTAGGATTGTTTGAAGCTTTAGATGTTCACCCTTCACTTATGGCCCATATTGTTCCAAGTCAGAAGTAAGAAAAGGAGATGTTGAACATTTTTTAAAATCTAAATAGAAGAGAGTATTTGAGTCATTTGGATTGCTATTCCGTTGATTTGAAGGGATAGTTGCAAAGAGATGGTAGGTTGTGTGTCCCTCTTGTTAAGGAGTTGGTAGAGACGGTACAAGCAGACTCCCATCATTCTAGGATAACTATTCATCCTAGCAGTGAGAAATGTATAGTGATATAAAGAGATTGTTTTACTGGCCTATATGAAGAGGCATGTAATGGAGTTTGTTTCCAAATGTATGACTTGTCATAGGGTAAAGACAGAGCAGAAAAAGCCTGCTATGCTATTACAGATGTTTGATATTCTGCAGTGGAAATGGGAAAGTATCTCTATAGACTTTGTTGATGGGCTACCTAGAAATATAAGGGAGAACGAGAATAATTGGGTCATAGTTGATCGACTAACAAAATGAGCTCATTTTATTATAGTAAGGAATACGAGGATAGATACATGTTGGGCAACCTCATGTAGAAATAGTTCGGTTGCATGGAGTTCCTTTTAGCATTATTAGTGACCAAGATCAGCTTTTTACTAATGAGTTCTTAGGTAATCTTCAGGAGGCCTTTGGTATTGAACTAAATTTAAGTATCACATATCATCCACAGTCAAACAGACGGACTGAGAGGGTGAATCGGGTATCGCAAGATTTACTGCGGATGTGCATCTTGAAATTTGGAGGTCTTGGGAGGATCACTTCGTCTTTTGGAGGTCTTGGGAGGATCACTTGCCATTAGTAGAGTTTGCATATAATAACAGCTATCAGTCAAGTATTATGATGGCATCGTTTGAGGCATTATACAAGTGTCCTTATAGATCATCATTTTTTTGTAGGGCAGTATAGGTAGAATCATTTTTGGACTAGATATGATAAGGAAGACTTTAGAGAAAGCAGACTCGATCCTTAAAAGGATGAACATTGCCCAAGATAGGCAGAAATCATATGCTAAATTGAGTCACATATTTGGAGTTTGTAGTGAGTGACATGGTCTTAGTGAAGATCTCATCGCTTAGACACGTTATAAGGTCTTGTAATTTGGGAAAGTTAACATCAAGGTCTGTAGAACCTTTTTCGATCATTAGGAGAGTACTTAAGTTGGCTTATAGGGTGGAGCTTCCTGAAAAGTTGGTGGGGGTTCACAATGTCTTCCATGTGTCACACTTGTGTGTATCTATGATTCAACTACAATGGTCGAGCCGATTTAGTTGAAAGAAGTTGAAATGGAGAGAGAATCACTTGTTCGTCGTCCATCTACCCATATTGTTAAGCATGGAACAAGACGACTCCGTAACAAAGTAATTAAACTGGTTAGATTCCAATAGGGAGACGTTCCAACTGAGAGCACGTATGAGCTCATGAAGAAAATCCAAGCTACCTATCCAGAGTTCTTTTCTAGTAAGTTTCAATTTGAATTAGTATAATTACTAGTACACATGGTATTTAGCTTAGTATATCCCATAGGTAGGAATAATTAGATGACAGGCATGGTTTTGAACATGTTGTTTTGGAAGATGGTTGCCAATGGATGAATATTATTAGTTTGTATTGCACATATGGGTTGATATGTTTATGTTGGTATATGACACACATCGCATTATCCATTTTATTTTACCAGTTATATGCATAATGGTTATTGCATATTTGCATATGTATTAAATGCTTGGTCATCCATATAGAATTGCAAGTATATAACGTTGCATACATTGAGGACACATGACATAAGAACTTGTATTTCAAGAGGTGGACTAGTTCAAGAGACAGCCTAATTTTACCAAACCAACATGTTCATATGCATTCCATACCTATATGTACACATCGAATTAAAAAATTGAATTTAAGAATAATGTTTGCAAATGGTTGATCTCTAAGGATTTTATCCCCAATGTTTACAAATTGTTGATCTCTAAGGATTACATTTCTCTATGGATTTTATCTACGAAAGCTCTAAGGATTTTGTCGTAAAAATAGATTGTATGAGCGGATTACATTTTCCTATTCTTAGAACTTTTGGGGACAACATCCTTTTGAGATGGGGAGAATATAAAACCCCAAAAAATTTAAATAATAAATAAAAATATTAATAATTGTAAAATTGCAAATTTACATAAAATGACAAAATAGTAAATTTTCAAAAATGTTGGAATTAAGCCACACGAATTACTCCATTGCATTTATAATGTATATAACTCATTAATTTAATGAAATGAGTAAGAAACAGGAAAAATGGACTCAGTGGCATTTTGGTGATTTAAGATTTTTGGATTTAACCTAAAAATTCTAACTTTTACCTATAAATAGAAGCATAAGCCTCCATCCCTACAACCCCAACCTCCGCCTCTTAAAATTTGTTCTTCTTATTCTCCTTCCTCAAAGAACAATTCTAATCCAAAAATAATAGTAAAAGTAAATCAAAATAAAAAAAGAAATGAGAATTAAAGAAAGAAGAATACAGGAATCAAAACTTAGGAACCTAGAAGGGAGATTTCACAAAGATAAAGAAGGAGGAACGCCATAATATGAGTAGGTTTATCCATGAAATGATTACGATAGAGATAAGTGATTGATTTTCGTTTGTATACTTTCTTAGTAATAAATAATATGATGTTTATTCTTGAATCTATAGATTTATTTTAGAAATATAATTTTGAAATGGTTTGAAAAACCAAATCTTATAGATCTAATTTTGTGTAACATGTTTGGGTTGATTTGACAAGTGGTACATAAATTGGATTGAAACTACCTTTAGTCTTATAAATTTGATTTATATGGTGAATTTGAAGTGATTTTTAATAGATAAAAATAATTGAACATATCATTTGGAATTTATTTAGATCCGATTAAATTTACATTGAAATATAAGTAATAACTATTTAAGTAAACGTAAATAATTCCTTAAATAAAAAAATTGCTTAATGGAACAAAGTTGGAGCAAGCATTTTGATGATTTGCTAAATAAAAAGGATAATATTCGGGTAAAATTGACTTTGGTACACAATATAGGTAGGGACAACTTAAGGGGCATGAGTATCCCTCAAAATTGTAGTTGGACATGTTGTAATATTTTAATTTTTAGAATGACCTGCCTTCCTTATATGAAGCTAATCACCTCCACTGATGGTAATGCTAGTTTTTAGGATGATCCTTGGCCTATGCAAGGCATGATTTTATCCGAATGCTTAACATATCAGCAAAATATGAAATTCGGAGTTAATACGAAAGCAAAAGCTTGTGATTATATTTCTAATGGCATAGTCTCCTTGCCTTAACTAGCAACCAAAATACAAGAGCTTTGTGGAACCATCCGTTAGTTAGTCTTCACCCTTTTCTTAATAAAGGAACACATTGTTTAGTCCTCTAAAGAGAAGGCACACTTGATAAATATAGTTTGTTAAGCCATCTCTGGTACTGTAACATTGCTTATATTTGGCTGGTACAAAAGAATCTGCTTGAACCACTCTTATGCAAAGAAAACCTTCTGTTGTGAAAGGTTTTAAAGAATGTGTTACAAACTAAAACTAACTTAATTTTGAAAGGAATGGAAGTGAACTCAATATGGGCTTTCTGCAATGTGGAGATTGAAGAAAATATGCATTTATTCTTTAACTACTTATTCCCTTTTTATGTTTGGAAATGCTTGATAATGAAGATTGGGAGAGCATAGATAGAAATAGCACGATTGAATTATAACGACCCACCTTTTTGGACGGTTAAATCGACAATAAAACACACATGTCACACTCAAGCCATTCAAAAGGGAGGATTGTTATGGGGTAAATAAGAAAAGAAGAGAAAGAATGAAAAATAAAACTCAGAATCTCATGGCGGAATGATGAAATATAATAATCAAATAAACAGTTCATAATGCTGTTTTACAAATAACATTCGATTACAATTTTATATAGAAATCGGAGTTATACATACAACAACAATAAATAAATAATGCAATGGAACAACATAATGTAGTGGAATATATATAAAATAAATAGCATACAAATATCCATCTTCGTCCTTTAGAAATAAACTCTTCAACGCTGAAAAGCTCATGCTGGCCGGAGCCTGATGAAAAGACAAAACACTCGAGCAAGAACTAAAAGATCTTATGTAAGTTAAATCAAAATGGTTAAATAATAGTGCAACGGCTTCAGAGATGTTTATGGGATTTTACATCTCTTATCCAGTGTCTAACATGCATGTAATAACTTAAGAGATGTTTGGGATTCCATCTCCTAAGTATCCATTAAGCTATCTACATACATAGTACAATACATTATTATAATATGTCTACGTAAAGTAAAGTATTAAAATAGTGTTAAGGCATTACCCATATCCCCCTTAACACATTTTTATGTAAATACCATAGTCTATACAAAAACTGTAAACCCCATCAAAACGGTGGGATACTTAAGGAGCACTCCATAAGTATGATATAGACCAAACTCGTAATGGGCTCGAAAAGGAATATGAAAAGCACGCGAGACAATGCCCAGGGTAGGATACTACCGTTTTGTGGATCCAAAATGGTGGTAACGCATAGCAGCTATTACTGTCCACCTTGAGACCCACTCCCAAAATCAAAATCGAGGGGTGGCCACCAAATCAATCAACAAGTAATAAATATTATATCGAAGAAATGTGCCTGATCGGGGGTACGACCCCACTTGGCCCAGCGTGGCTCCTGTTTTAGTTGCATCAATCTAACCCGAGGGGATTAGGGCATGCCTCATACAGTAAAGTTCGCCAACCATTCTACTTCATTCTAGATTCTCCACCATGTGCACAGTCGTTAAAATGGTTTGAGGTATTGGCAGAGAGTATGACAATATCCGATACCGGTCTCTTTAACAATTAAACGCTTATTTCACACCAGTTGGTTCTTTTATATTATCAAAACCAATTCATAATTAATTTCAAATTATCATATTCAGTTCAAAATCATATCACTTTCGAAATCATATTCACTACAAAATCATAACCAAAAAATAGGTTAAACCCTCATATCAAAATATTTGAATTTAAATCAAAGATTTAAATATAAACAATTCAACTTTGAATTGTTCGAATTTTAGAAAATAGTTTGAATAGTTATGATAAATAGTTCGAAATAATTTAAAATAGTTTAAATAGTTTAAAATAATTTAAAATAGTTTAAATAGTTTGAAATAGTTTGAAATAGTTTTAATAGTTTAAATTATTTAAAGTACTTTCAATAGTATTAAGTAATTTAAAATAGTTTAAATAGTTTAGATAGTTTAAGTAATTTAAAATAATTTAAAATAGTTAAAAATATTTTAATATAAAATAGTTTAATATAAAATAGTTTGAGTATTAGAAATGATTTATGTAGTAAAATAGTATGACGACCCACCATTCATTCTACAGAAAGACGCATCATCATTAAGAAAGAAATAGGTAGAAATAGAATAGATAGAAAGAACTAAACAATATCGGAATCTCACAGCGGAAACGGAAAAATATATTATATCACATAGATATTTACATAGTCATTACACATCAGAGTCAATATAGTTACAACATCACAGTAGGCAGTCATGAAGACCTGTCTATTCATTACATTCCAAATACAAAAGACAAAAGATTCCAACACAGTGGAAAGTTATATATAGATACGCTAAGTCTCCTGCTCCAAGATTTTCCAAAATTTCTCAAGCTAACCCGATCACTTGGCTACTTATAAAAATTTGAGTACCCAAGAGTTTAAAAAAATAGAATAGATTCCGGGTCAGGCATGGGTCTGGTGTGAGTAAACGGTTAAGTCTTTTAACTTGAAAAACCTTTCAAATAAAAGGTATGTCGTAAGACTCTCCGAAAATAAACACGGACAAGTTTTTCCCTTACAATAACCAAAATTTTTGATAGGAAATCCAGTTATATGATAATAGTGTCTAGGGTTTCAATATATAGTAGGAAATAGCTAGAATGCTTATATCTCACGTTCCAACATAGTTGGACACAATCAAAACCGTACAGGCACTTATTGGAGATTGGGTTCCATACAATAGCAGGGCTACTTGGGTACTGCGACGGCTCGAAATTTTCAAGCATTTAAAATTGGAATATTTAATTGATTTTAAATACTCAAAATAATAATTTTAACTTGAATTACGAATATCACAATTTATTTGATAATTGAATTATTAAATTTAAATAAGTGAAGTTAGATAGATTGTTGAACTTGGAGTTTTAAGCCTATTAAAAATAATTAAAAGACTTATAAAATTTATATTAATAATACTGAAGATAATAGAGGTTGTAAAATTGAAATCAGTAGTGGTTGGTTCAGTTTTGAAATTTTATAGTTTAAATTAAATTTAAAAATAGCCTTCGGAGGCATAGTATCAGAATTTGACGAAACTAGTTCCTTTGAGTCCGTAATATTGAATTATTATCGGATTTCAAATTTCGTATTGATCAGAGCTAGTATGTGAGTATACGATATATAAACACGCTAAAAATTTAATTGATAATAATCTAATGAAATTTAATTTAATTAATCAAGATTCTTGTATACCCCATCTTCCTGTCATTTAATCACATACTTTCCCAATTCTAAGCCGTTCAATCAACAATCAAAATGCTCGAACTAAATAATAATAATAATAATAAAATAAAAGAAGAAGCTTCAAAGGGAAGCTTTCAGCCACGTTTAAAAAAAACAAACAAAACACGATAAGGGCCGAACCCCCCTTTTTCTCCTTTACAAAACCCCAAAAGCACTCGGTGATAAAAAAATGGCGATCGCTTCCTACTATTGAATCGCGCTTCCCGTATCTCTAAATCGAAGACGCGAAGAAGGAAGCTCTCGTATAGGGGATTCTGTTGTGGTTTGTGGCGACGGTCGTGAAGATTTGGTGGGCTAGGGTTTGTGTTCGCTTCGGCTGTCGTTCGAATCAGGGAATGGAGTGGATTTTGGGTTCGTGCCGTGAAAAATCGCCTTGATGAGGAGGAATAGGCGGTGCGGTTACGTTGTGAGGTAGGTGACTATGTACGGCCTGGGATGTGATGGGTTTTGGGCGAGTTTGCAGGTGTTAACTGAGCTTGTTGTTATGGTGGTTGTAGCGGAGGCCTCGTGTAGTGGAGTTCGAGAGGTGATGGGCTCGATTTCGGGAGGGAATCGAGGAGTTTGGTCTGGCACGGTGCTTTAGGGAGGATCACAAATTGAGTCTGTCAAGAGGGTGCTCGATGGTGGCTGTGAGGTATTTTATTTTCTATTATTTTATAATTTATTTACTTTTATGTATAAATATGTCCATAGAAAAAAATATAATGTATAAATATATAGTTTCACATGCCTATTTTAATTTTAGGTAAACAAGAAAATTAGAATTTTGAAATCTATTTTTAAGTGTATAGGTATTTTAAAAGGAAAATTTATCAATTAAAATTAATTACTAGTTTAAAAGTAAAACAGTAGTTGGATGTAAATTTTAAAATGGAAATTGAATTGCGGTTTTGTCAGAATATAAATTTAAATTTTATCTATAAAGTGGAGATTAATTATTCAAATTGTTCAAATATTAATAATTTACATCTATTTGAACAGTAGAGAAAAAGGACTGTTTATGGGTATTAACAGAAAAAAAAGGATTTACTATAGTAAGTTATAACCATCTCTGTTATCAATATATTTTAGAAAGAGATCTTTATTTCCATTTTGATTTGATAAATATATCTGCTGAAGAAAAAAAAATTTATTTAGTTGAAATTAAATTGTTAACTAATTAATTAAAAAGGAAGTAAATTGTTTGATTACTTCAAGTATTAATAAATTGTATAAATATTTATACAAGGTTTAAAACTATGAAGAAAACAAGCCGGGATTCGAATTGGGATTGCAAATGCAAAGGTGAGTTAATCTCACTCGGTTAAATTTAAATTTAAATCATAAAATTTAAATAATTGTTTGAATGGTTAGATTGATTGATGTGCTATAGTATGAGATATTATGAATTTAGCATATTATATCGTGCTAACATCTGTGGATGCAGGGAAAAACAGGTTGGAGGGATCCAACTGGATCCCTCAACATTTATTTAAATTATTCTATACCCTCTGTTGTGATTATTTGATATTCTATGATGAACTTTATTGGAATATTGAATGTTATGGTTCGATTGGTTATGATTGGGTATAATGAATTCCCAAAAATATATAAATTGGATTTTGGAAAGAAATTAAAAGAAGTGAATTTGTAAATAAAATAAATATTAAATAAATTTAAAAAAATAAATTGGAAAAGAAATAAAGTGACTGTAAAATTCTAATAAATAGATCTTGAGTATATAAAGAAAATTTTGAATAAACAGAAAGTTAATGAATATTAAATCTTCAGTGATATTAATTAAAAGAAGAAAACATTTATTTAAAATTTAAGATTTAAATTATTGAAAAGAATAAGGAAGAAATTGGGAAAACCTGAAATTTGTATATTTCCGTTTAAGGATTTAAAATCAAACGGAAGATAATAACAATAATAATAAAACTCATAATTAATGAATTTTGAAATAAACCGAGTAAGTAAAGAAATTTATTTCAAATGGAGTAAATTGGAAATGAATTTGGAAAATTGATTTAAGTGATTGAAGTTGGAATTTTTCTCTGGATAACCAAGTACGTTTTTTAAGTAAATTTTTAAATATAAAGTAAATGTTCTAAAGTTGTTTTAAAAAAAAAAGCAAGTTTCGTAAAATTTATTATTTCTATTATTTAAAATCTAAAGTAAGTATTTTCTTTAATCTATTCTAGCAGTAATTATTAAGAAGTAACTTAGTATTTTGTTTTTTAAAAATAGAAATCTAGTTTTATATTTTATTAAGTAACCTTATTTTCGAATATTCATATAGTATGTATTTTTAACAAATTATTAAAGTAATTTTAACTTGAATGTTTTAAAGTATATTTTTTAAAATTAAAATGTTTTAAATTAATTTAGAAAATCTAGTTTTGTGCTTGGTGATTTCAATGGAAATAGAAATACTTGGAATTTATTCTGAGAAAGGCAGATAGTTTTGAAGACTGTTTTCAAAGGAATTTGAAAAGTGAAAATATATCTTGTGAAGATATTTTTGAGATAAATAAATAATTTGGAAAATTATTTATTGTTTGATGGATGTTTGTGAATAGAAATTGATAGTTAAATAACCGACTATCAATATTCGGCAAATGCGTTGATCGTTTCGAAGAGACCGGGATCGAGATTTACTTCTCGAAAACCACTACGATTCAGTTTGTACGTTTTCGTGAAAAACGATTTTGGATTCGAAGATGTAGCAGTGAAGTGCAAGGGCTAGTCGCTACTAATCCTGAGGATATTTCCAAAATGGATGTAGTAGGAATAGTGCCTTCGGTTCCGTTCGGACCCTGGACGGACTTGTATGGATGAATGCTTGCTCGTCAGGTGGACGATGGGCATTCTAAGGGATGTGTTCTAAAAAGGTAACGCTTAGCCTCAAGCCTCATCAAATGGGAATGACTGAAAATCAAGGGTTATGCAGCAAGGCTAGGTGGGTAGCACCCAAGCGGAGGGAGGTCATTCCTATCTAGATGTCCCTTTTTATTCGGCTTAGTGGGCGGTTGCTGATCCCACCCGCGGGGTGATCTCACTCGGGATTATCCAGTAAGGGGTAGTCCCGGTATTGTGCTGCAAGGGAGTGGGCGTACTCCTCGGTACGGTGATCTAGGCCCCGTACTGTGACAGGTGGTACCCCAGTGCCTAGTCATTGGTTGGAAATCCATTCTCCCTACGAGCCTTGTACGAGTTTTGTTTGTATTAGCCACACTGTGGCTAGTAGCTGAAATTTAACCATGTAATAATTTCGACTATTTTATAAGTATTTGTATATAGACCCTATTATAATATCAGAGAATTTCTATAAAAAATGTTTTAGCTATCGTTAGGTAAAATCCCGACATGTTTATTTGTGGCGTAGTCTTACGAGATGCTTTTGTTTCCAAAGGATTTTTGAAACTTTAATAATCAATTGGGTGTGATTTTCTCACGCTGGCATTCTAGACTGACTCGGGTGTTATTTATTGTAATGCTCCGGTCAGACCGAGTATTATAGGATACAGGATATGATGCTGTGGAGCTCAGGAGACGAGCTGGATGACGATACATACTCCAGTACTTGTCTATCTATATATATTTCGCTGTGTTGAGTTGTTGTGTATCCATTTGT
This sequence comes from Allium cepa, assembly GCA_030765085.1. Lineage (NCBI taxonomy): Eukaryota > Viridiplantae > Streptophyta > Magnoliopsida > Asparagales > Amaryllidaceae > Allium > Allium cepa. Next base: position 223,236,765 of record CM060945.1, read on the forward strand.
ATGATATTGATGTTGAGCTGTGATTGATGTACTCTGATGATGTAATATATATAAACAGAGATATTTGATGTTTGAGTAAAGATTATTTATTATCTATTATATTTTATTCTGCTGCGTTGATTAGATTTTGTAGTTGTTTTCTATTTTCTTCTTCTACCTCTTCTTCTTTAACCCAAATGGTTCGTATTTCTGTACAACTTGAGTTGATTGTTGTAGAATAGTGTTGACTCTGGGGGTACGGTTTTGCGGGTTGTTACACTTGGTATCAGAACATAGGTTGGAGATAACCTTGGCTCTAGAGGCAAATTACTCAATTAGAGTCCGCAGTATTCTAAAATGAGTTTGAGCGTATTAATATATATGAGCGCATATTTGTTAGTGAATATAAATTGTTTTAATATCGTGTTGATTGGTTTATTAAGTGGCATATGAACCTTCGTCGGCACAGTCTGGACAACTGTATCGAAAGGGTTTCTAAACACTTGAATAGAACAGTTTGACACGGTATTGTTTTAAATGTGGGTAAATGAAATAACTTTACCCAAAAAACATATTTTTGATATAAAGAAAGTTTTTTTCAACTATTTAACTAATATATGGTTGCTTGGATGTTAGAAATGATAATATTAAAATATTATCATTGTTAAGTAAAATATTAACTAGAAACTGAAATATAACCAAAGTTTAAGGGAATAAATTCATTATAAAATTAAATTTATAAGTATGAGTTATAAATGTAAATTATGAATTGAAGTATAATCAAATGAAATTTGTATGAGCAAAGCTATGCAAATGAATTATAGTAAAATTGATTTAAGCAGAATTTGAAACTTTAAATACTGGAGATTTAGAAGTATTTTGAAGATAAATAAAAGCATTATTGTCTTGGAGGTATTTCAGAAAGGATATTGTTTTAAAGGGATTTTAAAAGTGATATAGCATTGAAATCACTTTGATTATTGGGAAATAATTCTGATGATGATGGCCGCATCATCAGTATTCATTTTCGAATTTCTAAGTGACGGATTGCTGCCAAATTGATTTGTTCGGGAAAGCTAGTTGTCTTTGAAATTTTCAAAGGAAATTTGTTGGGAATAAAACCAGGATTGGTTTGACTTTTGAGAAATGTGATTTGAGATGTTGGAGACTTCAAAATAATTTGAAACCAAAGCCGGGTGTTTAAAAATCCTGAAGAGATAGGTGGTAAGCTTATAAATTGAGATGATTTTTAAATCAGGAAGAAAATATAAGCTTTGAATGTTGGAATTTAAATTTAAGGTGTAAAGTTAAAAATGAAATTAACTTGGATTGGGAAATAAAAATTTAACGGGTTTGAAATTAACTGAATAAGCTGAAAATAATATCCAGTTGTATCTGCATTAAGTTGAAATCGAATTGAGTTAAATAAATTGGAATAAGAATTCAATTGAGTTATTGAATGGAATTAGATTCTTATTGAATAAAGGAAAATATAAATTGGATAAGGATTGGATTGAAACAAATGAATAAGAATAACGTGTAAAAGAATAATAATGCATGGAATAAAATATGCTTGGGATATAAATAAGCATAAGGCTCGAGTTAAAAATAAAAGATGAATATATTCAAGCCTAGAATGAATGGGATTGTGTAAATAATAAGTTGTGACTTATAAATTTTGAAAGTGGAATAGAAAATCCAAAATAAATATTGTTTGATGTTTTAGATAATGAAACAGAAATCCAAACTTGAATTATATAATAAAATTGAACTAAGAAAATAAAATGAAGTGGTATTTAGAATTAAAAATGAAGTATTGAACTATAAATAGGGAAGAACTAATTTGTTAATAAATTAGATAATGAATTGTGTAAATGGAACCTATTATAGTTAAATGAAGCTGAATTGTGAGTTAATAAATTGGATGGTAAATTATAAGTGAATAATAGAATCCGAACTTGAGTTATTAATTAAAATTAGACTTGAAATGTTAACAAAGTAAATATAATTGAAATGTATCGAATAAAATGTAAATGGATTAAAAAGAAAAGAGTAATCGTTTGAATGTACAAATAAAATCTAAATAAGAAGAAATAAATTGGAAACGGCCATGTAATAAATTGGATGAGTTGAATCTGGAAAGTTAAAGTGTATAATAACTAATCAAATAAATTTGTAGTTTGAAATGGGATTGGATTAAAATAGAATCAAGTTAAATTGAAAAGAGAAAGATTCACTCGTAAGATGAAACGAGCTTAAGTATGAAATTGAAATAAATTAACTTAAGCTAAATGAAGGGAACTTAAACTAAGATAAATGTTATTGGGTTGGTTTTAAATCAAGTAAAAATAAATTTGGATCGAAATAGAATTCGGTGGGTTATAATTAATATTTAAGGTAATGGAATTCATAATGGATTGAGTGGATAAACTAATTATATTGAATAAATAAATGGACAGAATAAATAAGAATCAAATGAAAGATGGTAGTAGAACTTATTATGAAAAGAAATGGAAATGAACTTAAGTTTTTGACTTAAATAAGTGTTGAATAAAATCCGAACTCAAAATGAAGTATGGTTTAAATGAATTGAGAAATTGTTATTGAATGGGATAGGCTGGATTGTTTTCGAGCTAAATAAAATAGTTTGGAATAAACAAATATGGAATGAAATGCAAGTGAATGTATTCAAATTTAAAATGCAATGAAAATGAGAATATATGGATTGTGAATAAATTTAAAAATGGAATAGAATTAAGTATAAATTTAGTTGAAATCAATTTAAATTGGTTATAAAACATAAGTACTTATTTATTCACATAGATCTCGTTAAATTGCATAGAATAAATTGTCATTTGATGTAATGGAAGTAATTAAAATTCTATGAATTGATGGGAGTAATATAAATTGATTTTGAGAGCAATTTAGTTAAATATGAGTTCAGTTTGCTTAAAAATAAATTAAATGTAAGCGATTGAGTTTTAAACCATTCAAATTGATGAAGTTATATGCGAATGGATTGAAAACCATTCAAATTGAATGAAAATGGTTATAAATTAATTGGAACAGTGGAATTAGTATGAAATTTGTATAAGTTGCTTACGGAAAATGTTGTGAATTTCTTTTATAATTCATGTGTTTAACCATTGCAACTGAGTGACATATGTTAAACTGCATATATTTGGCACTTACATGTTTAAATTGAGTAAGTACAGGTACCGGGAAGCCGTGTAGCTGGATTTTGGGCACGCTAACTGCTAAATAAATAAGCCGTTTGCTTAAAAATGCTAAATAAGGTACGCTTACGCAATAAAAATAGGAAATATGAACTGTTTTTGGTTTTTCCGACCGTGTGGGTCGATGTATATATATTTATCTCTTTTGTCAAATTGCAAAAGCTCCTCTGTACAAAGGGGACTCTGCCAAAAAATGTTGGAAATTTTGGGAGGTAGAAATTTTTTAAAAATTTTGGAAAATTTTGTTAACGACAAATGTTTTCAAATTGGAATTTGAAATAAATTAATAAAGGAAACCAATTTAAAGTAATGTTATGAATTAGTTATTAATGGAAAATAAAATTTAAGTATTCAGAGTTAAAAATAAATTGAATTCATATGGAAATGGAAGAATAAATTTGAATAGAAATAGATATAAACTGAAGCGGTAAGATGAAAAAATATAAGAAACATATTAAACGCTTATACGAACCTAAGAAAGGAATGGTGAATTCTTGAATTGGAAGTTGATCTTACAAGTATAGTCTAAGTAATATTTGAATAACTAAATATTGAAACTTTGTAAGGAAGTCGATAAAATATTTTTGGAAAGTTGTGATTGGATATTATTGTCAAGTAGGATATGCAGGTAATATAAAGGGAAAGGAGAACTGGATTTGATTTGAAAGATAAATTTCAAATGCTCGACAAAAAGGTATGTATTTAAATTTGGTATGAAATTTGATTGGGTTTTGGATCGAGCCACTTGGATTTTTGTTTTCTTTTGGGTTTTGGGAGCCCGTAGAGGCCTTTAGTAGTTGTACCGAGCTAGCCGTGCAAGGGAGACGCTGGCGAAATTTTTCGAGAATTTTGGGAGTTAGAAAAAAAAATTGAGAAAATTTTGATAATTCAAAAATTGGTTTTAAATTAAAACTTGGATGATTGAACAATTATGATGATTTGTGAATTATGGGAAAGTTTGGGAAGTTAGTGAGAAGGGTAATGGGTCTTTTATAAAAAGATAGTTGGTAGGATGTTAAATTGCTGGTTTTGAAACTATGTATAGTAACGGGTATCGGACCATTCTTCCTAATTAGCAATTTCAGGGACGAAATTCTTTTAAGGGGGAAGGAATGTGACGACCCGAAATTTTCGAGCATTTAAAATCGGAATATTTAATTGATTTTAGATATTCAATATAATAATTTTAACTTGAATTACGAATATCACAATTTATTTGATAATTGAATTATTAAATTTAAATAAGTGAAGTTAGATAGATTGTTGAACCTAGAGTTTTAAGCCTATTAAAAATAATTAGAAGACTTATAAAATTTATATTAATAATACTGAAGATAATAGAGGTTGTAAAATTGAAATCAGCAGTGGTTGGTTCAGTTTTGAAATTTTATAGTTTAAATTAAATCAAAAATAGCCTTCCGAGGCACAATCTCGGAATTCGACGAAACTAGTTCCTTTGAATCCGTAATATTGAATTATTATCGGATTTCAAATTTCATATTGATCAAAGTTAGTATGTGAGTATATGATATATAAACACGCTGAAAATTTAATTGATAATAATCTAATGAAATTTAATTTAATTAATCAAACTTCTTGTATACCCCATCTGTGACGCCCCACCTCTATACCCACGCTAGCCAAGAACACTACAGTGTAATGCTGTCAACTAGCACGTAGAATAAGGCTGTTGAGGAGCGACCATCCGTGTAATTGCTTTGCGTGAGCACGGATATGTCAGATAGTATAACATGCATTTTATCTTACGAGGAAATCCGACATACCGATACAAACACAAAGCTACTACACAGTGGCTATATATAATCTTCGGAAACAAATATAGAAATAAACATAACACAAGTCAGTCATAGATAATTCATATCACAAAGGCGGAAATAGATATGAATATATATATGTGACGCCCTACCTCCATACCCACGCTAGCCAAGGACATTACAAAGTAATGCCGTCAACTAACACGGAGAATAAGGCTGGTTAGGAGCGACCATCTATAGCCTTACTCTAACTATCTATTGAATACATCGAAAATAAACATACCAACCAGGTCGACATACCCAATGAATACTTAAAACAAAACCATAGGTGGTTGGGTCTATCAGAACAGAATATAATAACTCAAATGTAATATACATCACAGAACAGTAAATCATCATATACACATATACAGATTCACAACAGAGTTATACAATAATACATATCAAGTGGTATAGCAAACCACCATATACAGACGAGTCAAAAGAATACATATCAGACTTACTACAAAATAGGACAACACAAAAAGCTATGACAAAAAGAAGCTAGCGGAGTAGTCCATGCGGAAGCAAAATAGGCTAAGTCCAAAGTACCTAACCTGAAACATCTCGGTCTGACCCGAGTATAAGATACACGGGTCAGTCTAGCTAAACAAATCAGTTAGATAAACTGAACAACAATAAACCTGCAAGGTTACAAGGTATAGCAAATATGTCTAAAAGAGATAACACAATCATCTAACAGAAGATGAATCATATGATAACAAGCGTCATCTCATCGGCAACATATAGAAACAAAGGATACGAATATCCCGAATCAAGCCAAAAGGCCATAACAAATACCAATAAGGTATACAAGTTCCACAAGGTAAACGCTACGCATCATGCGGCTCATAATGACCAACACTGAAGGGCGATACCTAGGGAATATACATATGAATGAAACATCAGAAAATTGCTCGAGCTCAGTACTGTATAAACAAGTATCCATGAGCCCGAAGACTCCAAACCCAATATCACCCATGCGGCTCATAACGACCAACATCGGAAGCGATACTAAAGGGCAACCCAACATCACCCATGCGGCTCATAACGACCAACATCGGAAGCGATACTAAAGGGCAACAAACCCAAAGGCACAAACCCGAAGGCACATACCCGAAGGCAACAAACCGTAGTGGTGAAGGTCAGAGACCCAGTACTGGACACCACTAACTGGCGGAATGTGTCACAGCTCTCGAAAAGGAATCCGAAAAGTGTTAACGTATGTCCCATAGCCACTCGTTCGCACTAAACGGTTTACTATCCGTCAGCCACTTTCACACTCAAAGCAGTACAAAGTTCACCTCATATCATCGGTAAACCGAACCCGAAGGTTAAAACGATCAATTGAATAGGTCGGGAATTAATCGGAAGGATAAACGCACAGATTCATGGTCCGTGTTTTGCCTAACCATTTAATCACCCTTCCACTTCGCTCGAAGTGCGAAATTTGTACGTGTGGTTTAAATAGAATTTATAAATCGGAGAAGCGAACTTTTAATACAATTGGAAGAATAATTTATAAAAACCCGTGAATGAATTCAAAAAGGAATTATCAAGGTCAAATATGCATAAACAACTAATTGGAATTAACAAGCGTTGATTAAATTTGGAAAACTAAACGAACAAGGCAAGTTGGCAAAAAACAGCAGGTTCAGACGTCTGAAAGAAGGGATTCAGACGTCTGAATCTGGAGACCAATTTCTTTTTCAAAAGAGGATTCAGACGTCTGAACCCAAATTTTCAGACGTCTGAAATAGGCAATATTTTGCCTATTTCCTTTCTAGTTGAAATTTTGGCAATTCAGACGTCTGGAAATATAATTTCAGACGTCCGAATCTGGGGATGAAAATGTTCCCCAGAACAATATTCAGACGTCTGAAATAGGCATTTCAGACGTCTGAAACCTGATGGTCAGGCAATTCCTGAACCTAGGCCAACTATGGCCAAACAAATCGAAAGCGATCGGGTGCGTGTTGATTATGGGCTTACGTCAAACGACTACCCAACCTTAACAACACCCCCAAACACTCCGAACAACAAAAACATCAACCATATAGGGTTTTACATAGATTTGGCTTCAAAAATCATAATTTGGCACTTTCACCAAAACAGTCCAAATCGAAAGCAAAAGCATATGAACAAGTGTTAGGAATCCATACCCAACATCAATGATATCAAAAGAAGTAGATGTGAGTTCCAAACTCACCTTTTACCCAAAACAAAGAAGAAGGAGTTCAATTTGCAAGGAGAAGACCAACCAAACACTACTTCAACTCAACAAGCTTCAATCTAAGAATTAATCACATATTTCCCAATTTAGGTTTAGGAAATTTTCTGAAATTGAAGAAGAGAAGAGTTGGAGAAGATGAAGAAGAACTTACCAATGGCTTCTCTTTGATTTTGGAGCAAGAATTTGTAGTTTGCAAATGGATTTAGGGCTAGGAGTTTCTAATTTCCTTTCTCTTCCCCCATTTCAGTTTTTGCTTAAGCTTTTATGAAATGAATAGTGAATGGAAGGAGAGAAGGGCTGAGTTGAGGTTAATAGAACAGTTTGGGTGAAACCCAAACCCAAAGCCCACTTAGCAAATAGAAAAATTCGACTTACTCCAAACATATCAAAGCTTACACTAAAAAAGATCGCAAACGCCATTTTGGAATCAATGGAAATGGTTTCGAGTCCGAATTCGGCCGTTTGCAAAAAGTAACATTTCGGACCCAAAATCCGACTAACGATGCTATATTTAAATTAAACATTTAAATATAAGATCGTTACATATGCGGGTTGTTACAAATCTCCCCTCCTTACAAAATTGCGTCCCCGCAATTCCTAGAGACGGTATTTGTAACAACTACATACATACAACATTCAAAAGAGAAGGAAATAAGCTAGAAACGAAAAGACATACTCACTGTTTCAAAGCGAAGAAAGAAAACCTGGATAAGATCGCTCGATATACTCTCCGGTTTCCCAAGTACAGTCATTGGGATTAGCGGACCATTGAACTTTAACGAGCGGCACATCCTTGTTCCAAAGGTGTCGCACCTCCGTGTCAAGCACGCGAATAGGTTGCTGTACAATAGATAAGTCCGGTGAGATCTCAAGTTCTTGCAAATCAGGAGAAGTAATAACAGAATCCGACTTCCGAAGACACTTCCGAAGTTGCGAGACGTGAAATACGTCATGAATGCTAGATAAATGAGCTGGAAGTGAAACTCTATAAGCCACAAGGCCAATACGTTCAGTAATAGAAAATGGTCCTATAAAGCGAGGAGCCAATTTCCCAGTCGTACTGAAACGCTTAACCCCCTTCAAAGGAGAAACACGAATAAAAACAAGATTGCCGATCGAGAACTCGAGAGGCTTCCTACGGTTGTCCGCGTAGGATTTCTGACGACTCTGTGCCTCTTTCATTCTCAATCGAATAAGATCAATCTTCTCGGAAGAATCACGAACAAAATCTAGACCAAGAATAAGCTTATCTCCAGATTTCTACCAACAAGAAGGTGATCGACATGGCCTTCCGTATAAGGCTTCGAAAGGAGCCATACAGATACTAGACTGAAAACTATTGTTGTAGGAGAACTCTACAAGAGGTAGATGATCCTCCCAACTACCACCGAAATCAAAAATACAAATACCGAGAAGATCTTCCAAGATACGATTCACCCGTTCAGTCTGTCCGTCAGACTGCGGATGATAAGATGTAGAAAAATTAAGCCTTGTTCCCAAAGCTTGCTGAAGACTCTTCCAAAAATGACTCGTGAATAAAGGATCACGGTCACTCACAATAGAACTAGGAACACCGTGAAGTCTCACGATTTCCTTGACATATAACCTAGCCAAAAGCGAAGCAGTCCTATTAGACTTAATAGGGACAAAATGAGCAGACTTGGTGAGGCGATCAATAATAACCCAAATGCTAGAATGGCCAGATCTTGAACGAGGTAGGCCGTCAATGCAATCCATAGAAATCTGATCCCATTTCCACAATGAAATCTCAAGAGGCTGAAGAAGACCCGAAGGACGTTGATGCTCGGCTTTAAAACACTGACAAGTTATGCAATTGCTCACATAACTCGCCACATCGCGCTTCATGCCTTCCCAATAATAAAGACGACGCATATCGACATACATCTTGCTACTACCGGGATGAATGGTATACTTAGAACGGTGACAGTCATCAAGAATGTCATGCCTAAGTGCAAGGTCAGAAGGCACAAAAAGACGGTTCTTCTTACGAAGACACCCATGAGAATCAATGCTGAAATCTTGCAACGCCTCATCGCAAGATCCAGACTCACAAAGCTGAATAAGATGCAACAACTCAGGATCACGCCGCTGACCATCGGCAATACGATCCAATAAAATAGGTCGAGCTCCCAAACTAAATAATAGAATAGGAGAATCAGAAGATGAACCTCGATCACGAATTTCACAAAAAGATAGAGTCTCAAGAACATCCCATTCGGCAAACATCATAGAAATAACAGCCGAATGTTTGCGACTAAGCGCATCTGCAACACGATTACCCTTACCAGGGGTATACTGGATATCAAAGTCATAAGAAGCAAGAAACTCGAGCCAACGCTGTTGTCCCATATTGAGTTCCTTCTGAGTGAACAAATACTTCAAAGATTTATGATCGCTATAGAGAATGAAGCGCTCGCCCAATAAATAGTGTCGCCAAATCTTCAAGGCAAAGACAATGGCGGCTAACTCAAGATCATGAGTGGCATAGCAAACTTCATTCGGACGCAGTTGCCTAGAAGCATAAGCAACTACCCGATCCTTCTGCATAAGAACAGCACCGAGACCACTACCACAAGCATCGGTGTAGACAACAAGATCATGATTCCCTTCGGGAACCACAAGAACAGGAGCATTAGTGAGAAGTTCCTTCAATGTCAAAAAGGAAGCTTCGCACTTGTCGGACCAAATAAAACGAATGCCTTTCCGGGTAAGGCAAGTGAGAGGAAGCACAACCCGGGAAAAATCCTTAATGAACCGACGGTAATAACCCGCCAATCCAAGGAAACTACAAATCTCATGAACATTTTCAGGCCTCTTCCAATTCTGGATGGCTTCGATCTTTGAGGGATCGACAGAAATGCCATCGGAAGATACAACATGGCCTAAGAACTTAACCTTATTCTCCCAAAAGTGGCACTTGGAGAATTTGGCTCTAAGTTGATGACGACGGAGGGTATTCAAGGCAATTCTCAAGTGATTAGCATGCTCAGCTTCAGACTTAGAATAAATAAGGATATCATCAATGAACACAAGGACGAACTTATCGAGGTATTTCCGAAATACCCGATTCATGAGATCAACCAAGAAAGCAGGAGCGTTCGTCAAACCGAACGGCATAACGAGCCATTCAAAAGAACCATATCGAGTGCGGAAAGCTGTAAGAGGTATGCTATCCTCCGTGACTCATAACTGATGAAAACCCGTGGCAAGGTCGAGCTGAGAAAAGACCTTAGCACCACTCAATAGATCGAACATGTCATCGATCCTAAGCAATGGATACCTATTTCTGATGGTTAACTCGTTAAGCTTGCGATAATCAATGCAAAGCCTAAGAGTTCCATCAGACTTCTTCTCGAAGACGACCACGGATCCCCACAGAGAAAAACTGGACTGAATCAACTGCTTGGACTCAAGCTCCAAAAGCTGCTTCTTGAGTTCCTCATTTTCCTTTGTAGACATCCCCGTGGGAGGACGACTAACTGGCTGCGCACCTGGAATGAGATCAATGCGGAACTCAATTGCCCGTTTCGGTGGCAAACCCGATACAGGCTCAAAAACATCAGAAAAGTCACAAGCAACCGGAATACGAGATATATCATCATCATCTCGTGAGTCAAGAGAATAAAAAGCCATTTCGGAATTATCCACATCCCGAAGAACAAGAGATAGCTGAGTAGGCGAATCTGGATGTCGAAGATATATAGTTCTCTCCGAACAAATAATCCTGGCATCATATCTCACTAGCCAGTCCATACCCAAAATCATATCAAATCCCAGACAAGAAATAACGTGCAGATTCGCACGTAAAGAAAAGTCACATAAAACAATCTCAACATCATCACAAAGCAAACTAAGGGTCGCGGATCCCCCAATTGGATTCGCAATCCTTAAAGAAGTAATCAAACAAGAAACATCCAAAGATAAATCATCAACGAGCTTTTTCGATACGAAAGAATGTGACGCACCCGTATCGAAAAGAACTCGTATACTATGGTCATGAAATAAAATAGAACCTTCCAAAATAGATGAAGATGTACCTTTAGACTGAGAAGGACCTTCAGAAGCCTTAGCAGCATAAAGCCTGCTAGACTTGGCACTAGCCGGAACCGTAGGGCAAGCTGAAACGTGATGACCTTCCTTCTTGTAATAACGGCAGAAGAGAGGCTTAGGACAAGCTCGAATAATATGATCCGGAGAACCACAACTAAAACACTTTCGAACGAAAGGTGTTCCGGAAGGCTGAGGCTGAGAACTAGGACCACCGGTCTTCTTTTTCTTAGAAGGAAAAGGCTTCTTCTGAATTGAAAACGGCCTCTTGTTGGGGTTCTTGGAAACCTCAACATCAACATCACTATCACACTCCTTCTCGACGGTCTCGAGATGAAGTGCCGAATCAACCAACTCCTCAAAAGAAAGTTTAAGCTGGAGCAACAAAGACTTCTTAAGATATTTCTTAAGACGAGAAACAAACTTCAAATTCTTCTTATAAGAAGTACTGATAAATTCAAGACCATACTGAGATAAAGCCTCGAACGATGCGACATACTCAGAAACAGAAGATTTCCCTTGCTTCAACTCAAGGAAGCGACGGGTCAATAAAACTTTTTCAGATTCAAGAACGAACTTGAGTTCAAATCGCTCCCGAAACTGAGTCCAAGAAAGAGTAGACTCATCAATCTCGGCTACAAGGAGCTCATACCAATCAAGAGAATGCTCTTGTAATAAACTAGAAGTCACAAGAACTCTATCATGGTCAGAAAGATCCATGCGAGAGAAGATACGCTCGCACGTGCGAAGCCAAGCTTGACTTCAAGAACAGACTCGGAGCCCTTAAACGGCTTTCCTCCAAGATGAGAAAAATCACTGCACTGGCGTGCAAAGGCAGACTTGCGAGGTGGAGACACTCGAGGAGGAACTGGAGGCTGAGTGCTCCTAAACAACTCCAAAAACTGATCAGCAGACATATATACGCCATCCGGATGTGAGCCACTGGATTGCCCAGCACCCGAGCGTCGTCCCCTGCCTCTTCCAGCCATAAGCTGAAAGTTGAGATAAGAACAAGATTATTCACAAGGTAGATATTGCAATGTGGAATACTATGGAATAAAATGTATTCCTAGACGTATTCCCAACTCTATCTAACCTTGATGGAATAAAGAGACACGATGATTCAAAGATTTGTATCACTTGTACACTTTGATGTACCGTAATATGTGCATCTATTCTGTGTTTATCATATTTTTGTCCTGAACTCAGCTCTGATACCACGTTGTGACGCCCCACCTCTATACCCACGCTAGCCAAGGACATTACAAAGTAATGCCGTCAACTAACACGGAGAATATGGCTGGTTAGGTGCGACCATCTATAGCCTTGCTCTAACTATCTATTGAATACATCGACAATAAACATACCAACCAGGTCGACATACCCAATGAATACTTAAAACAAAACCATAGGTGGTTGGGTCTATCAGAACAGAATATAATAACTCAAATGTAATATACATCACAGAACAGTAAATCATCATATACACATATACAGATTCACAACAGAGTTATACAATAATACGTATCAAGTGGTATAGCAAACCACCATATACAGACGAGTCAAAAGAATACATATCAGAGTTACTACAAAATAGGACTACACAAAAAGCTATGACAAAAAGAAGCTAGCGGAGTAGTCAATGCGGAAGCAAAATAGGCTAAGTCCAAAGTACCTAACCTGAAACATCTCGGTCTGACCCGAGTATAAGATACACGGGTCAGTCTAGCTAAACAAATCAGTTAGATAAACTGAACAACAATAAACCTGCAAGGTTACAAGGTATAGCAAATATGTCTAAAAGAGATAACACAATCATCTAACAGAAGATGAATCATATGATAACAAGCGTCATCTCATCGGCAACATATAGAAACAAAGGATACGAATATCCCGAATCAAGCCAAAAGGCCATAACAAATACCAATAAGGTATACAAGTTCCACAAGGTAAACGCTACGCATCATGCTGCTCATAATGACCAACACCGAAGGCCGATACCTAGGGAATATACATATGAATGAAACATCAGAAAATTGCTCGAGCTCAGTACTGTATAAACAAGGATCCATGAGCCCGAAGACTCCAAACCCAATATCACCCATGCGGCTCATAACGACCAACATCGGAAGCGATACTAAAGGGCAACCCAACATCACCCATGCGGCTCATAACGACCAACATCGGAAGCGATACTAAAGGGCAACAAACCCAAAGGCACAAACCCGAAGGCACATACCCGAAGGCACATACCCGAAGGCAACAAACCGTAGTGGTGAAGGTCAGAGACCCAGTACTGGACACCACTAACTGGCGGAATGTGTCACAACTCTCGAAAAGGAATCCGAAAAGTGTTAATATATGTCCCATAACCACTCGTTCGCACTAAACGGTTTACTATCCGTCAGCCACTTTCACACTCAAAGCAGTACAAAGTTCACCTCATATCATCGGTAAACCGAACCCGAAGGTTAAAACGATCAATTGAATAGGTCGGGAATTAATCGGAAGGATAAACGCACAGATTCACGATCCGTTTTTTGCCTAACCATTTAATCACCCTTCCACTTCGCTCGAAGTGCGAAATTTGTACGTGTGGTTTAAATAGAATTTATAAATCGAAGAAGCGAACTTTTAATACAATTGGAAGAATAATTTATAAAAACCCGTGAATGAATTCAAAAAGGAATTATCAAGGTCAAATATGCATAAACAACTAATTGGAATTAACAAGCGTTGATTAAATTTGGAAAACTAAACGAACAAGGCAAGTTGGCAAAAAACAGCAGGTTCAGACGTCTAAAAGAAGGGATTCAGACATCTTAATCTGGAGACCAATTTCTTTTTCAAAAGAGGATTCAGACGTCTGAACCCAAATTTTCAGACGTCTGAAATAGGCAATATTTTGCCTATTTCCTTTCTAGTTGAAATTTTGGCAATTCAGACGTCTGGAAATATAATTTCAGACGTCTGAATCTGGGGACGAAAATGTTCCCCAGAACAATATTTAGACGTCTGAAATAGGCATTTCAGACGTCTGAAACCTGATGGTCAGGCAATTCCTGAACCTAGGCCAACTATGGCCAAACAAATCGAAAGCGATCGGGTGCGTGTTGATTATGGGCTTACGTCAAACGACTAACCAACCTTAACAACACCCCCAAACACTCCGAACAACAAAAGCATCAACCATATATGGTTTTACATAGATTTGGCTTCAAAAATCATAATTTGGCACTTTCACCAAAACAATCCAAATCGAAAGAAAAAGCATATGAACAAGTGTTAGGAATCCATACCCAACATCAATGATATCAAAAGAAGTAGATGTGAGTTCCAAACTCACCTTTTACCCAAAACAAAGAAGAAGGAGTTCAATTTGCGAGGAGAAGACCAACCAAACACTACTTCAACTCAACAAGCTTCAATCTAAGAATAAATCACATATTTCCCAATTTAGGTTTAGGAAATTTTCTGAAATTGAAGAAGAGAAGAGTTGGAGAAGATGAAGAAGAACTTACCAATGGCTTCTCTTTGATTTTGGAGCAAGAATTTTTAGTTTGCAAATGGATTTAGGGCTAGGAGTTTCTAATTTCCTTTCTCTTCCCTCATTTCAGTTTTTGCTTAAGATTTTATGAAATGAGTAGTGAATGGAAGGAGAGAAGGGCTGAGTTGAGGTTAATAGAACAGTTTGGGTGAAACCCAAACCCAAAGCCCACTTAGCAAATAGAAAAATTCGACTTACTCCAAACATATCAAAGCTTACACTCAAAAAGATCGCAAACGCCATTTTGGAATCAATGGAAATGGTTTCGAGTCCCAATTCGGCCGTTTGCAAAAAGTAACATTTCGGACCCAAAATCCGACTAACGATGCTATATTTAAATTAAACATTTAAATATAAGATCGTTACATATGTGGGTTGTTACAATATATATATAACACATAAAAGTGTTCATCAGAGTAGTGGTCTAAAAGATCCACAATGACACAAAAGAATAGCAACATGTGCTATACAAAAGAATAAGTACACAATTGTGAGTCTATATCTCAAATGTATACAACAAAAACTACTAATCTAAGTAGTTAACCAAAAGTCAGGATGATAAACGGATCAGTCTAGCTATAAATATCACATGAAATGATATAGAATAAGAAATATGACTAAACGCATAATAATCACAATGCCAAGCTGTGATAAATAAATAATTGAAAAATCAATAAGAGATTAATCAATATCGCAAGGATCTTCTCAAAGATAAAAAGGAATGTCATACTCCTAATTTCGTTCACCAAGCCACAATAATTGACACACACACACACACATTGATATATATATATATATATATATATATATATATATATATATATATATATATCAATGCCAATCGTAAAAGTTGGTGAAACATAAATTCCAAAATTCAACACACGAAATCCAGAAATCACAAGAAAAGGATGGCCAAGACATTGATGCAGTGCAAACGGTACATCCAATGAATCAAAAGCAAAGACATTGATGTAGTGCAAACGGTACATCCAATGTATCAAAAGCAAACACATAGATGCAGTGCAAACGGTACATCCAATGTATCAAAAGCAAAGACATTGATGTAGTGCAAACGGTACATCTAGTGCAAACGGTACATCCAATGTATCAAAATCAAAGACATTGATGAAGTGCAAACGGTACATCCAATGTATCAGAAGCAAAGACATTGATGTAGTGCAAACGGTACATCCAATGAATCAAAGCAAAGACATTGATGTAGTGCAAAAGGCATATCCAATGTATCAAAAGCAAACACATTGATGTAGTGCAAAAGGCACATCCAATGTATCAAAAGCAAACACATTGATGTAGCGCAAAAGGTACATCCAATGTATCAAAAGCAAAGACATTGATGTAGTGCAAACGGTACATCCAATGTATCGAAAGCAAAGACATTGATGTAGTGCAAACGGTACATCCAATATATCAAAAGCAAAGACATTGATGTAGTGCAAATGGTACATCCAACGTATCAAATAATTCGGGGCATCGACGTCGTACAACGTGACATCCGATGAACCAAATCAAAAAGACAACGCACAATGCTAGTCTAAAACATAAAAATGATCGTCATGATCACGGAGAAGTGTCAATTATAGTAAGCTAGTACATATATGAGCTTAGCTTCATGTCCCATAACCACTAGCTTAACTTAAATATTTACGAACAAATTGTAGATCTCCACTAGAAAATTGTCACAAGAGTTTCAATCGAACAAGTCCAAGAATTAACCGATGAAGTAAACGCAAGCGTTTCATACCACTTGTTTTACTAAGCCGTTTAATTAGATTTCTCATACGAGTGAGGTAAAGGTTTGTATATACTAATAGATTGGAAATCGGTTTGAGAAAAACGAGCTTTGTAATAAATAGTGTTGAAATCATTTGAAGAAAGAGTTTTGATATTTACTACTAGTATAGAAACCTTTATATTTTTAAAATGACAAATCACAAAGAAGATTGTAGGAACAATCAATCACTAAAATTCACATTCGTAGACGTGAATGAAAATCCAAAGAAATCGATACCGAATCCATCAAAATGGATATTCAAAAAATTCCTGAAGAAAAGAAGTCGTCAAAGTTAATAACAAATGATAACAACAAATAGGGAAATAACACGAATCGATTAAATTTGGAAATCGCGCAAAATAGGAGAAATAGGCAAAACAACAACAGGTCGGTCGGCCGGCTACAGGGCTCGGTCAACCAGACCCTGTTCTAGAAAAATTCTCGGGAAGCAGGTCGGTCGACTGAGCTCTGTAGTTGGTCGACCGGACCTGAGACAGAGAAGTGCTATGCACTTTTAGTAGCAGGTCGGTCGACCGGCTACAGGGCTCGGTCGGCCGAACTGCAAATTTCTGCAGTTCTTGCCCTTTTTCAATGAAGTGCAAATTCCTCCAAAACGCGACCGTTCGAGCAATGGACCTAAGGAGGCATAGCCAATTGATACCCCAGCTCCATTAGCTCTCCGATCCGTCACCAAAAACATGTTCAAACATCAAAGTTATGATTTTTAAAGAATTGAACCCAAAACACCAAAAATTGGAATATTCACCAAATCAATCCAAACCAAAAGCAAATGCACATGAATAAGTGTTAGGAATTCATACCTAACAATCGAAGATAAATATAGGCTTAGATGTGAGATAAAAATCTCACCTTTGAACCCAAACAAAGAGGAAGAAGAAGCTCAATAACA
Organism: Allium cepa; assembly: GCA_030765085.1. Classification (NCBI taxonomy): domain Eukaryota; kingdom Viridiplantae; phylum Streptophyta; class Magnoliopsida; order Asparagales; family Amaryllidaceae; genus Allium; species Allium cepa. Next base: position 223,254,344 of record CM060945.1, read on the forward strand.
AGGAGAAGACCAACCAAACTCTATTTCAACCCAACAAGCTTCAATCTAAGATCAAAACAAGTATTCCTTAAGTTAGGTTTTGGAAATTTTCTGAAATTGAAGAAGAAAGAGTTGGAGAAGATGAAGAGGAGGCTTACCAATGGCTTCTCTTTGATTTTGGAGTAAGAATTCAAGCTTGCAAGAAGAAACTAGGGCTTGCAATTTCTATTTCCTCTTCCCTTCCACCATTTTCAGTTTTAGGTAGAGCTTTAGAAATAAGAATGAGAGAATGGAGAGGAGAGGGCTGAGTTAGAGGGTTTGGTTAGCTAGTGGGCGAACTCAAACCCAAAACCCAACTAGAAAACGTAGCCAATTTCAGCTTACTCCAAACATATCGAAGCTTATACTCAAGAAGATCGCAAACGACGTTTTGAACTCAATGGAAGTGGTCTTGAGACCCAATTCGACCGTTTGCAAAAAGTAACATTTCGGACCCAAAATCCGACTAATGACGCTATACTTGAATTAATCATTTAAATGTAAAATCGTTAAATATGCAGGTTGTTACACCATCTTCCTGTCATTTAATCGCATACTTTGCCAATTCTAAGCCGTTCAATCAATAATCAAAATGCTCGAACTAAATAATAATAATAATAAAATAAAAGAAGAAGCTTCAAAGGGAAGCTTTCAGCCACGTTTAAAAAAAACAAAACAAACAAAACACGATAAGGGCCGAACCCCCCTTTTTCTTCTTTACAAAACCCCAAAACCACTCGGTGATAAAAAAATGGCGATCGCTTCCTACTATTGAATCACGCTTCGCGTATCTCGAAATAGAAGACGCGAAGAAGGAATCTCTCAAATAGGGGATTCTGTTGTGGTTTGTGGCGACGGTCGTGAAGATTTTGTGGGCTAGGGTTTGTATTCGCTTTGGCTGTCGTTCGAATCAGGGAATGGAGTGGATTTTGGGTTCGTGCCGCCAAAAATCGCCTTGATGAGGAGGATTAGGCGGTGCGGTTACGTTTTGAGGTGGGTGACTGTGTACGGCCTGGGACGTGATGGGTTTTGGACGACTTTGCAGGTGTTAACCGAGCTTGTTGTTATGGTGGTGGTAGAGGAGGCCTCGTGTAGTGGAGTTCGAGTGGTGATGGGCTCGATTTCGGGAGGGAATCGAGAAGTTTAGTCTGGCACGATGCTTTAGGGAGGATCACGAATTGAGTCTGTCGAGAAGGTGCTTGTTCGTCGACGGAAATTCTATCGGTTTAGAAAACTGTCAAATGACTTTAAATTAAAAATAACCGCAAGCGCACGGTGTACGAATATAGCACGCGACGAATACGGGTCGATCCGCAGGGAATTGATGATTTTAAAATTTCTATTCAATCAAATTAAACCAAAATCGATGGAATGTTTAGCTAGAGAATTAACTAACTAAAAGAAAAAAGAAGAAAATATAAGAGTTAAGTGACAATTTAGAGAACAAATCCACTCTCTAGATCACATAGTTCAACATATATGAAATCATGATCTCTTTTATGGTCATTAGTTAGTTTAATTGATGTGTTTATCATAAGTATGACCTATTTGTGCTATTAATTAGCTCAACATAAGCCATCAAACTATAACACACCCCTTAAACAACTTTTAACTCTCATGAAAAATGACAATGAAAATGGAAATGAAATCTATTTTAAGTATGGCCTATTAACTATTTATTAGAAACATAGACCATCAAATTTTAATTTCAAATCACTTTCTTTTGCCATAATCATATTTTGATGAGGAGGCAATTAGTGATAGTGATTGTTTAAGCATAGCCTATTTGGTGTCACCAATATAGGCTATCAAATTCAAAGCAAAAACAACAATTAAAAACTTCATTGATCATTCATTAAGCACAAAAAGAGAGCATGAATTAACATATAGTTGAAGCTACATAATTAGAGAGCTTCATTACCCCCTAAATTGAAGGGGTTTAGCCTCTCATATTTGTCATTTTCTTAACAAATGTAGCTTGCAACATGAAAGGAAAAAAGAAAGAAAAATGAAAGCAAATGAAAAGAAGACTATTCTACTTGCATAAAAGTAAATCTACACTACTAGCATGAAAGGAAATGAACATGTAAGTAAAAGGAAACACTAATTAACATTGCATATAAAGAAAATAAAATTACATAAAATAAAAATGGCTAATTAGCCATGAAAAGAGAAAGAGTGCTTTCTTTTATTTGATATAAACTAAACTAAAGAGAAGGAGGCTTAAGAGAGACTAAGAGAAGAGATGAGATGATTACATGAAACATATGGGTATTTATACATGTATGAAACCCTAATTCATATTTTTGGGGAATGCCCAAAATGCCTTTTAGGAAGTGTGGAGGCCAAGTAATCATTAAAATGTTTTAATACCCCATTAAGTGTACATGAAACCATTAACTCCAAAAGCATGTGCTTTAGCCTTTAATTTGTACATTAAGGTAGGTGGGTAGGTGGGGTCCTCCATGATCTTCACTTTGAATTATTTCCATCTTCATTCCTTCATATTCTTTGTGCATCCATATTTACTCATGAAACCACTCCTATTTGAGACCAAATTCCTACAAAAATATATAAAAAAAATTCAATTAATTTTTCTCAAAGAAATATATGCACACAAATGACCTTTTTGCCCCTATATGAAGATGGATATGTGATAATTTGGAATTAATATGAATTTTGGTTAAAACAAGTTAAAATACCCAATATGATCATTTATTTAATTTAAATAGAATAAATATGGTGGTAAAAATATGCACATTTACGTGCACGTCAAGTACCCCCACACTTATCTTTTTATTCGTCCTCGAATAAACTAAAACTAAGATCAATCCGTTTTCATAGGAAGCACGATTGCATTGAGCATATGCAACAAGCCGTTAAACCTCTGGGTGTCCCCAGTAGGACGAGTGTTGTCTCGTGAGGGTTTTCTGCGGATACTACCCATAAAATCCAAATGCAGGATGAAAATATTTACAAAATTCAAGATTTACTTATAAAGAGATGGATGCTAGTTTTTTTAAAAATATTTACAAATGAAGGATTTATTTTTAAATCGACACGAATAAGTTAAATATATGCTTTGGTTATTATCTTGAAAATTTATGTCATTTGCTCATCAAAATTTCCAACAAAAATTAAGTTATCATAACAAATAGATAATAGTTTAATTTGTTGTTTCGGTAGATAACAAAGTGTAATTATAAAATGGATCCTTAGTTGATTATCAAAGTTTATCAAAGTGGTATTTTCATTTCTTTTCAATAACAAATCAAATCAAATAAGTAAAAATAGTGCTAGGATTTCAATTGCTTGCTCTCTCATTGTTTGCAAGAAAAATTACACACCTAGCTCAGGTAAACTGAGGCCAGATATACCACCCATGCACTGCCTTTCGGGCTTATGTGCGGGGAGTACAGAGCATGGAGAGTGCACACACTTTCATGCATACACTATCGACCGTAGGTGGTTTTTATTAAGTCTTTTTTTACATGTGTTCCATACATCATAACCGCGAGGACTTTTAAATGAGTATGAAAGCACATAATCAAAAATTCCAAGTAATCACCCCTGCATAACCGTGAGGACTTTTAAATGAGAGTGAATACTTGGATGTTATTATTATTTTTTTTTTTTTTGAGAGGGAGTTTTGCAAAATCATCTTAGCACCATTTAACTTAGAAGACAAAAAAATATGTTATATCCTTTACTTCAAATCAACCACTTTTTAAAACAAAGATTTTCAATTAGGATGTACTTCATAATTAACACGTATGAATCTTCCTATATACTAGTTAAACCATTATTATTTGTAATCAAACTTCATTTTTATTTTTGTTAAGACCAATAAATTTTCAAAAATTTCAATTTAATAAACCAAAGCCATATATTTATCTTATAGTGTTTCTTTTAAAATTAAATCAAAAGAAAATTTGGTTTTGGGATTTTTCTTTAATTTTTTTTTGTGATTTTAAAGCAAAAATAAACCATGAAAAAAAAGAAAAGAAAAAAAAATGAAGATGATTCTCCCCCCACACTTGATTTTGACCGTGTCCCCACAGTCAACCCAAGTGGAAGGAAAAAATAAAATAAAAATCTTATATTTACATGAAAGATTATTATTTACAAGAGATGAGAAAGTATACAGTCAAAAAGTAAATGAAACGGTCTTCTAAAGACCGAATCATTTGTTTCGTCAAATGTGCGAGACACGGCTTAAGCTCGAAAAACCAAACCATCAAAGATTTCAAAGTTGAATCTTGATTTGGAAAAACGAGTGTTGTTTTGAAAATTGTACGAGTTGTTTTGTTTTCGATGATTTTGGGGGTAGATAGAAAAGTTGGTTGAAGTTCAACTTCCAAATTATCGATTTCAAAATCAAAATGGAGATCGAAATTTTCCCTTTCAGAATCCAACAACTCGTTTTCAAAAATTCCATAAAGCTCATGTTCATTAAATTCAACTTCCTTTGTTGGATTATCAACAATTTCATTGCGTAAATCGAGTTTAACATTCAAAGTTGTCGTATTCAAATTTTAGAAAAAGGAAGATCGAAGTTTAAATCGAGTTTCGCACCCTCAAAAGAATTGAAATCCAACTCGATTACCGTGTTTTCAACAACTTCATTAAGATTGTTATTTTCAGTTTCAAAAGTTGTTGTTTGAAAATCGTCAATTATGGTAAAAGATGGATTATCACTTGACTCAACACACGTTGAGATTTGATTTTGTTGTTCACGTTGTTTCATATAAGTTTCGAACAACAAATCCATGTGATCATCGTAAATTTCATTCATTTGTTCAACAAAATCCAATTTGTAGTTATTAAATTGAGAATTTTTGATTTGGATTTGTTGAGAACAAAAACTTTCACTCGTAACATGGTTAAGATTATTCCCATTGCCAAATTCGTTTGAAAAGTTGTTCCCATTTTCATATTGAGTTTGAAATTCATTTTGGAGTTCGAAATTAAATTGGCATGAGTTATAATTGTAATCGTTTGAATTTTGAATTGAATTCAAATTTTGAAATCCTTGACTCGAGTTATTACACAAATAAGAATTACATAAATCATTTATCTCTTGATTTTGTCGTGTAGAAAGTTCGAGTAAAGATGAAATCATTTAAATGCTATTTTCAAGAGTCGAAGGTTGGTCATTGTTTTGAAAATTTTGTTGTTCGAAATTTGAATTATTTACACAATAGTTGTTGTTAAAATATCCATACGAATTTGAACTAAATCATATGGATTATATTGATTTTCACAACTATTGTAAAATTCAAGTGAATATGAAAATTATGACATTTTCAAGAAAGTTTTTTGGTTTTTTTTATAAGCAAAAAATATTTACAAAGAGAATTTATTTTTCAAAATGGAAAATTGATTTTTGTTTTGGTTTTGGATTTTCAAATTTTTTTTTGGCTTTTGAAAAGATTTATTTTTTTTTTGATTTTTCTTCTAATTTTTTTTTTTGGATTTTAGAGATTTCAAAGAAAAAGGATTAAAATAAATTTCAAAGGAAAAGGAATATTTACAAATTTTTTTAGTTTTTGGATTTTGATTTTTTTATTGTTTTTTATAAATATGCATGAACTAATGCAACTAAATGAATGCAGTGGTTAAGTACAAATGATTTATCCTAAGTTATCCCAAAATTGTATAATCACAAATTGTCTTAAATCAACAAGATAGTTCTAGACACCAAGAAATTAAATTGTTCAAAGAAGAAAAATTGTTAATATACAATTAAGTGTTATCGATGTCTAACCGTTATTATTAACAAATTCTATGATGAAATGCAAAACAGAAATTAAACGTGTATTAACAATGCAACTACGAATGGATTTTTTTTTTTTTGGTTTTTGAATTTTTTTTTAAGTGCAAGCAAACAAACTACGCAAACAACTATGCAAAGAAAATAAAAACGAGAGATAGAGCAAGCAGTTTTTTTGGCAAGCTTAGTAGCGCAATCCACTTATTGTTCTTTATCTGCTTCTACAACCTGGAAATGAAAACAAGGTGTATATATACACATACACACACACGCATGCACACACACACACACATAGTTTTATTTTTATTTTATATTTTTTTAAGAGAAAGAAACAAAAAAAAATTGAAACCAAAACAAACAATTTGCCAAAACCAATTTCACTAAATAAATAAGACCAAAAACAATTTGTTATTATTACTCTTTTTTTGTTTTTTTAAATATATTTAAACAAAAGAAAACACAAAAGGTTTGAAATAAAACAAAACAAAATAATACCTTAGCCCAATAGGCCCAGTACCCACTGAACAAAAGAAAACACAAACGACTACAGTTAAAACAAAGGACACCTACTTCCTTCTCTTCTGTAAAACCGCTTATCAAAAGGAAAAAAACCAAATCCAATTTTCCTTTCTCTAATGAAATCCAATTCTAATTCACGAACCCAAAAAAAAAGGAAATGCGAAATCAAAATCTTCGGTTAGGGTCGCGATGGTTCAGGCTTCGGGTTGGGTTGTTCGATTTCAGCGATGAGGTGGGTGCCTACTATGGTTTGCAGGTAGATGATAGTAAAGATTAAGTTGGTTGAGTTTGGGGGATTGTCACAGTGGTTGAGAGGTTGCGATGATTCAAATTCGATTGTTGACGAGGCTGTTGTAGTTTGGGGATTTGGGCTAGCTGGAGCCTGCTATCGATTGCGGCCTGAGTTCGAGGTGATGGAATCGATGAGGAAAGTCGCAGTGATTTTAAGGGGGGTCGTACTATGGTTGTGGTGAGGTGGAGGGGACTTACGACAGTGGGAATTTGGGATTTTGAAGACTGCTGAGGCAGAGGTTTGGGTTTGTGGTGGTAATGTGAAGGAGGAGGTGATGTTTGGGATATGAACTGTGAAGTGATTGCGGCAGAGGCAAGAAGAAAGATGATGGGGATGGTGAGCAGATGGTAGTAGTAGGCAAGCAGTAGGGGTTGTTTAGTGATTTGGTGGAGATACTGCTGTGAAGTAGTAAGGGGATAGAAAGTAAACTGTGATGGGAGAAAGTGGATGTTTGATGTGGTTTGATATGCGAGCAGTATATTGATGAATGATGTTGCAATGTCGTAGGGGAGGAAGCAATGTAGTCAATATATTCAATGTGAATGGAAGGGAGGTTGACAGAAAGTGTATGATTGCAACTGAAGTGTTGTTGAAGTCGGAGATGTTGCTGAGCCAGGCAGTGATGAAGTAGGTCGGAGGAACTGCTATGGCCAAGTGGAAGGTTGTAGTTGATGTTAGAGGGATGGTCTCGGCAGTAGTTGTCTATGTCATGGACAGTGATGGTGTGTTTGAAGTGTATGTTGAGTGGAGGGTTGAAGTGAGGAAGTGAATGTTGTAGGTATATAGTGGTGTAGAGGCTTCAAGTTGCAGCAAGATGAAGAGGGTGGGTATGTAAGTGACACAAGGCAGTGGAAGATGAAGTTTAAGGTATGTAAAATGTTGTGTTAAGGCGATTGGGAATTGGGTGAAGGAGTTCGCGATTTTGGTGGGCTTCAAGTGGTTCTTTGATGTGATGGTGGTTAGCGGCAGTATGCAAGTGATTATGGCTATGAATTGAATGTTTCAGGGCAGGATGTAGTAAGGTTGATTGTATATCAGTGGTGATGGCAGAGATTGAAAGTGATGAAGTTTGAGTAGATTGCAAGTGATGAAAGAAGGAGCTTGGAGTGGCAGCAGTCTCAACTGAGAGAGGAGTATTGTCTGAAGCTCTTTTTTTTAATGGTTACATAGGGGTTTATAAATTGTAGTGGGAATTGTATGTCTGCAATGGAATTGTAGTGGAAGGAGGAGGTAGCAAGGGTTGTGGCACTGGAGGGTATGCAGAGGTGAGGAGTATGTTGAAGGTTGGTTTACTTGCTGAAGCAATTGAAGTTTGGACAGAGGATGTGATGTATGGTGAAGTTTGTTGATGAAGTGCTGTATGTAAGTTGGTTATACTGTTGCAGTGGAGTGTGTTTGAGAGGAGATGACAGCAAGTTGTAGAGGGAAGTGGAAGCATGTTCACGGTGAAGTGCACAAAGGAGAAGATTGTGATGTGTTGACTGTAGTTGAATTGAAGGCTGAAGAAGAAGAAATGTTTTTGTAGGGGTATAGAAGGAAGGAGCAGTGTGGTATGCAGTTGTTTGCAAGAATGTGCAATGACGATGGTAACAACAGTATGCTCGAGGAAGTGATTTTTGGGTGTATAAAGTGGCAGCAGGGATGAGTGTGAATTAACAGTAGAATGAAACAGACAGTGGAAATAGTTGGATTGAGTACTGTGATTTGATTGTTGCTAGGCAAAATTTGGTGGCAGTGGATAGTTAGGTGGGAATGGAATGGCAACAAGGTGGTGATAGATGAAAAAGAAGTGGTTTTGGGGTGATGGAGGACAGTAAGGATGTGCTGTGATTTTTTTTTTTGGTGAATGTGGTGGTGATCTGATGTGGTTGAAGGGTGGTTGTGCGCTGGAAGTTGGAATGGAACTGGTTGAAGAAGTAATGTGGTGTCTGGACAGGGACAGGGATGAGGGTGGCGTTAGTCAGGCAGGGGGCTAGTGCACATCAATGCACAGAAGATAACTTTTTTTTTCTTTTTGAATGTAAATGGGAAAAAGGAAAATGCAATAGTTAAAAAAAAGAAAATGTAAAAGCAGCTGTAAGTCTATAAATGCAATTTGAAATGGATTTTTTTTTTTGGAATTGTATTTGATTTTTTTAGAAATACAAAACGAAAAAAAAAACAAAACAAGGACACACACAAGCAAATGAAAGCAAAACAAACACACAACAATGATTCTTTTTTTCTTTTTCAATGCACTACACACACAAAACAATCACACAATGAAATCAAACAAAAAGTAATTCGAAGAATAGAAAATCAAAATCAATGCAATTCCCCGGCGCCAAAAACTTGTTCGTCGACGGAAATTCTATCGGTTTAGAAAACCGTCAAACGACTTTAAATTAAAAATAACTGCAAGCGCACGGTGTACGAATGTAGCACGCGGCGAATACGGGTCGATCCATAGGGAATTGATGATTTTAAAATTTCTATTCAATCAAATTAAGCCAAAATCGATGGAAAGTTTAGCTAGAGAATTAACTAACTAAAAGAAAAAAGAAGCAAATATAAGAGTTAAGTGACAATTTAGAGAATAAATCCACTCTCTAGATCACATAGTTCAACATATATGAAATAATGATCTCTTTTATGGTCATTAGTTAGTTTAATTGATGTGTTTATCATAAGTATGACCTATTTGTGCTATTAATTAGCTCAACATAAGCCATCAAACTATAACACACCTTTAAACAACTTTTAACTCTCATGAAAAATGACTATGAAAATGGAAATGAAATCTATTTTAAGTATGGCCTATTAACTATTGATTAGAAACATAGACCATCAAATTTTAATTTCAAATCACTTTCTTTTGCCATAATCATATTTTGATGAAGAGGCAATTAGTGTTCGTGATTGTTTAAGCATAGCCTATTTGGTGTCAACAATATAAGCTATCAAATTTAAAGCAAAAACAACAATTAAACCACTTCATTGATCCTTCATTAAGCACAAAAAGAGAGCATGAATTAACATATAGTTGAAGCTACATAATTAGAGAGCTTCATTACCCCCTAAATTGAAGGGGTTTAGCCTCTCATATTTGTCATTTTCTTAACAAATGTAGCTTGCAACATGAAAGGAAAAAGAAAGAAAAATGAAAGCAAATGAAAAGAAGACTATTCTACTTGCATAAAAGTAAAACTACACTACTAGCATGAAAGGAAATGAACATGTAAGTAAAAGGAAACACTAATTAACATTGCATAAAAAGAAAAGAAAATTACATAAAATAAAAATGGCTAAGTAGCTATGAAAAGAGAAAGAGAGCTTTCTTTTATTTGATATAAACTAAACTAAAGAGAAGGAGGCCTAAGAGAGACTAAGAGAAGAGATGAGTTGATTACATGAAACATATGGGTATTTATACATGTATGAAACCCTAATTCATATTTTTGGGGAATGCCCAAAATGCCCTTTAGTAAGTGTGGAGGCCAAGTAATCATTAACATGTCTTAATACCCCATTAAGTGTACATGAAACCATTAACTCCAAAAGCATGTGCTTTAGCCTTTAATTTGTACATTAAGGTAGGTGGGTAGGTGGGGTCCTCCATGATCTTCACTTTGAATTATTTCCATCTTCATTCCTTTATATTCTTTGTGCATGCATATTTCTTCATGAAACCACTCCTATTTGAGACCAAATTCCTACAAAAATATATAAAAAAATTTAATTAATTTTTCTCAAAGAAATATATGCACACAAATGACTTTTTTGCCCCTATATGAAGATGAATATGTGACAATTTGGGATTAATATGAATTTTGGTTAAAACAAGTTAAAATACCCAGTATGATCGTTTATTTAATTTAAATAGAATAAATATGGTGGTAAAAATATGCACATTTACGTGCACACAGTGCTCGATGGTGAGTGTGAGGTATTTTATTTTCCATTATTTTTATAATTTATTTACTTTTATGTATAAATATATCCGTAGAAAAAATATAATGTATAAATATATAGTTTCACATGCCTATTTTAATTTTAGGTAAATAAGAAAATTAGAATTTTGAAATCTATTTTTAAGTGTATAGGTATTTTAAAAGGAAAATTTATCAATTAAAATTAATTACTAGTTTAAAATTAAAACAGTAGTTGGATGTAAATTTTAAAATGGAAATTGAATTGCTGTTTTGTCAAAATATAAATTTTAATTTTATCTATCAAGTGGAGATTAATTATTCAAATTGTTCAAATATTAATAATTTACATCTATTTTAACAGTAGAGAAAAAGGACTGTTTATGGGTATTAATAGAAAAAAAAGGATTTACTATAGTAAGTTATAACCATCTCTGTTATCAATATATTTAGAAAGAGATCTTTATTTCCATTTTAATTTGATAAATATATATGCTGGAAAAATAAATTATTTAGTTGAAATTAAATTGTTAACTAATTAGTTAAAAAGGAAGTAAATTGTTTGATTACTTCAAGTATTAATAAATTGTATAAATATTTATACAAGGTTTAAAACTATAAAGAAAACAAGCCGGGATTCGAATTGGGATTGCAAATGCAAAGGTGAGTTAATCTCACTCAGTTAAATTTAAATTTAAATGATAAAATTTAAATAATTATTTGAATGGTTGGATTGATTGATGTGCTATAGTATGAGATATTTAGAATTTGGCATATTATATCGTGCTAACATTTGTGGATGCAGGGAAAAACAGGTTGGAGGGATCCAACTGGATCCCTCAACATTTATTTAAATCATTCTATACCCTCTGTTGTGATTATTTGATATTCTATGATGAACTTTATTGGAATATTGAATGCTATGGTTCGATTGGCTATGATTGGGTATAATGAATTCCCAAAAATATATAAATTGGAATTTGTAAAGAAATTAAAAGAAGTGAATTTGTAAATAAAATAATTATAGAATAAATCTAAAAAAATAAATTGGAAAAGAAATAAAGTGGCTGTAAAATTCTAATAAATAGATCTTGAGTATAGAAAGAAAAATTTGAATAAACATAAAGTTAATTAATATTAAATCTCCAGTGATATTAATTAAAAGAAGAAAACATTTATTTAAAATTTAAGATTTAAATTATTGAAAAGAATAAGGAAGAAATTGGGAAAATCTGGAATTTGTATATTTTCGTTAAAGGATTTAAAATCAAACGGAAGATAATAACAATAATAATAAAACTCATAATTAATGAATTTTGAAATAAACTGAGTAAGTAAAGAAATATATTTCAAATGGAATAAATTAGAAATCAATTTGGAAAATTGATTTAAGTGATGAAGTTGGAATTTTTCTCTGGATAACCAAGTACGTTTTTTTTAAGATTTTTAAATATAAAGTGAATGTTTTAAAGTTGTTTTTTTTAAAAGAAAGCAAGTTTCGTAAAATTTATTATTTCTGTTATTTAAAGTCTAAAGTAAGTATTTTCTTTAATCTATTCTAGCAGTAATTATTAAGAAGTAACTTAGTATTTTGTTTTTTAAAAATAGAAATCTAGTTTTATATTTTATTAAGTAACCTTATTTTCGAATATTCATATAGTATGTATTTTTAAAAAATTATTAAAGTAATTTTAACTTGAATGTTTTAAAGTATATTTTTTAAAATTAAAATGTTTTAAATTAATTAATAAAATCTAGTTTTGTGCTTGGTGATTCCAATGGAAATAGAAATACTTGGAATTTATTCTGAGAAAGGCGGATAGTTTTGAAAACTGTTTTCAAAGGAATTTGAAAAGTGAAAATAGATCTTGTGAAGATATTTTTGAGATAAATAGATAATTTGGAAAATTATTTATTGTTTGATGGATGTTTGTGAATAGAAATTGATAGTTAAATAACCGACTATCAATATTGGACAAATGCGTTGATCGTTTCAAAGAGACCGGGATCGAGATTTATTTCTCGAAAACCACTACGATCCAGATTGTACGTTTTCGTGAAAAACAATTTTGGATTCGAAGATGGAGCAGTGAAGTGCAAGGGCTAGTCGCTACTAATCCTGAGGATATTTCCAAAATGGAAGTAGTAGGAATAGTGCCTTCGGTTCCGTTCGGACTTGGGACGGACTTGTATGGATGAATGCTTGCGAAACATCATCAGGTGGACGATGGGCATTCTAAGGGATATGTTCTAAAAAGCAACGCTTAGCCTCAAGCCTCATCAAATGGGAATGACTGAAAATCAGGGGTTATGTAGCAAGGCTAGGTGGGTAGCACCCAAGCAGGGTGAGGTCATTCCTGTCTAGATGTCCCTTTTTATTCGGCTTAGTGGGCGGTTGCTGATCCCAACCGTAGGGTGATCTCACTCGGGATTATCCCGTAAGGGGTAGTCCCGGTCTTGTGTTGCAGGGGAGCGGGTGTTAGGAACTGAGTTGATGATGTTTTGATGACAACAACCTTATATAGTTATTATACTTTACTTTATAAAATATATACTAACATTTTCATATATATATATATATATATGTATATAGGAAGTATATGCAGGTATTATCGAAGACTGATCAGTATAAAGACTCAAGCATCAAGATGAAGATTAGAGATTCAAGATTCAAGACTCTAGAGAATCAAGATTTCAAGATCTCAAGATAAGTGTCTAGTATTTTGTTAAAACTTCATAATAGCACTTTCATCTTTCTTCCAATTTTCTTTTGGGATGGAACCCAATTTCTATCGAAACCAGTGGCTTACAAACCCACGACAAGTAGCTTACAAACCTACGACAAGTGGCTTACAAACCCACGAAAATCAAAATCATTTAAACTACTTTGTACAAGTTTCTGAGTCCTATGGAGGAGCTCTGTAGGAAGGTTCTTGCAATTTCAGTTTGAATAGATTTTTCAAAATGTTTTTAAATTGTTTTTCGAAATGTTTTAGCTTTCAAAATCATGTTTTCAAAAATGTTTTCAAACTTTGTTTTAGCCTTGAAATATTCCTCCATTCTGCTTTTAAAAACTTCTATTTTTAAATATCGAAACTTATTCTGATTTTAAATATTACTTATATAATTGACGGTGTATATCAATTATATATATATATATATATATTTAAAATAATGTTTTATATTCATTCTCTATCTCAAAATATTGTTTAAACACTTTATTTTGCTTCAGAGAAGTTTCAACTTGTTTTAAATTCGAATGCTTTTACAAAACAACATCTCTACAATTTTGAACTAAGGGATGTCGACATATAGGGATACTCCATGGCGACATGGTGACAGTTGGATTCAAAATTCAATTTTCAAAAGAAGTGTCCATTCGACTGTTGTTCATCTATATAAAGGCTTCCAAAACGAATTTTTTTAACTAACTACTTTCTTATTTTCTTCACTCTTTCTTCTCCACCATTCCGTATCCATAAAACTTCATATTTTCAAGATCGTGCCATCATTCTGCCAAATTCTCAATAGGAAATCATTTAGATACTCTCTCTATTTGATTCCCCATCATTCTACTAAAGATCAAAGTGCTATTCAGAGTTATAGGATCAATTTGTATTCAAAAAGTCCATAGAGTCTATCCATTCAAAAGGATTGTTATTAAGAAGTATTAGGGTGATCTTATGTCCCGTAAATCAAGAGAGTTTACCCCAGACTCGGAGATAGGAGGGTTCCTCAAGGCCTTAGAAATTGAGGGTTGTAATTTGGATATTGGCTTATAAAAATCTGTACAAGGATATTGCGTTGGTGCAGGACTGGATGTAGGAGGATTCCGAACCAGTATAAAATCCGGTGTGTTCTTTCCTTTTACTTGCTTTACTTTACTATTTTCATTTGTTATATGTTCTGTGATCATTCTGTGTTCGAATTCTATTTAGATTTGTGTTGAAAGTTTTAATTTAGTCATATAGTTCATATGTTCTTTAAAACACTATTCACCCCCTCATAGTGTTATTTCTGCCTTAAGATCCTTAATCCGCATCCCCAACAATTGGTATCAGAGCATTGGTTTTCATTGTTTTAATAATCTGAAGTTTTAATGGCACAACACACTAGTAATGTCACTCCTGTCACTACTACTTCTGTCAACACAAGCACTAACACTAGTTCATTTATAGAAGGTCAGTCTACTGTCAGACCACCGCTTTTTAATGGCAGTAATTATGCATACTGGGCATGTAGGATGAAAATTTATTTACAATCCATAAGTTTATATACTTGGAATATGACACAAATTGAATATGTTGAACCAACTACTAATTTTGCCCAGTGGACTACTGAGCAAAAGACAGTTGCACAAAACAATTCTAAGGCTATGAATATACTATTTTGTTCACTAGATAGGAATGAGTTTAATAGAGTCTCTGTTTGTAAGTCTGCATTTGAAATCTGGAAAACTTTGCAAGTAACTCATGAAGGAACAAGCAAAGTTAAACAGACTAAAATTTCCATATTAACTAACCAGTTTCAATTGTTTAAAATGCATGAAAATGTGTCCATTTCCGACATGTATTGTCGATTTCAAGATATTGTACATTCATTGATTGCTTAAGGAAAGGGTTTCTCAGAAGAAGATCAAGTCAGAAAAATACTCAATTCACTCACTCCAGAATGGGATCAAAAGACACTTACTATTGAAGAGGCAAATGATGTTAGTCAAATGAAGATCGAAGAGTTAATTGGTAATCTAATGTCTTATGAAGTTCAACTACAAGGGAGAAAAGAATCTAAGGCAATGGAAAAGAAATCGATCGCATTCAAAGCAACAACTGGAGATTCAGAACAAGAGAGTGATGAAGAAATTGCTTTCGTGACCAGAAATTTCAAGAAATTTCTGAAGTATAGAAAGATGAATAACTTTAAAAGAAATGATCAAAGAAATTCCAGAAATACTTCGGAGAACTACAACAACAACAACAATAATGATGATGATAGATGCAATAACTGCAACAAAACAGGGCACTACAAGATGGATTGTCCATATCCAGACAAACAGAAATTTCAACCAAACAACGAGCAACCAAAGAAAAGAAAGAAGGCATATGCAGCAGCTCTTGACGATTCAGATTCATCCAGTGATGACGAGAAGAAAACTGATAATTCAAATCTGTGCTTCACGGCTATTCTCGAATCAGAAGACGATCGGAGTTTGGATCTAAAAATAGGTACACATTTATTTTAATTTTATTGGATGCTTGCTGGCTTTGATTTTGTTTGAAATTTCTTGAATTTTTAAATTCAAAATCACCACTTGAAATTTGAACTTTTAAATTCAAAATAATATTATTTTAATAATATTTTAAATATTAAAATATTTTAATATTATTATATTTAATATTATTACTGAATTAAATATAGATATAGAATATAGATTAGTTTTCTTAGGATTTTAGGAATTTATTAGATTTTAAAAATCGACACTTCCTTTCAAATTCAACAGGCACATGTCGACATGCCATGATACCCCATGTCGACATGCCTCTTAGAAATTTGATTTTAAAATTTGAATTCAAACTTTTGAATTTCCCTCCACCTTTTCACTTACTTCAAAATTCTGAAAAGACACCTCTTGACCAAAGAACATGACTTTAGAGAATCTATTTAATATACTTCTCTTATCATTTCTTTTCACTTTTATTCTCATAATTCAAACCTTCTTCATTATCTTCTACTCTTCTCAAACACTCATCAATGGCTTCCTCCAGTAACCCATCAACTATGAGGCTGTCCAAATCCATCAAAAATGATCTTTTCAATTACCCGGAGGCTATCAAAGCTTACATAAGCTATGTAAACTATGGTAAAGTCAATAAGGGAAAATTTGCCATTTTTGATGATTTTTCTTCTTATGAAATCGATCAACTTTTTGAAGAAAACTCCATTCTTAGCTTGATTGATGACAAGCAAAATGATTTCGTTTGTTATCCAAACCTTGTCAAAATGTTTTATGCAAACCTAAATCGTGGATTTTGTAATGGAAATGAAGATCAAATTTGGAGTAGTGTTAAAGGAACACTTATTGTTTTGGATTCCGATATTTTGGGTACTATTTTGGGTTGCAAATCTACCGGTATGAATCTCTCGGAATTTCAAATCAATGAAACCGATCGAGAGACTTTTCATCACATTTTTGAAAGCGATGACCACATGGATTTTAAGAATCGCTTTTTCCGCCCAAAAGCAAGAATTGTCAACCTTCTTATTCAACACACAATTATTCCTAGGTCGGGAAACTACAATAATCCCGCCTCAAAAGTGTGTAAAGCTCTTTTTGCTATTTTTGGAAAATATGATATTAATTGGACACAAACTATTTTGGATGAGTTAAGACCCAAAAATTTTAATATGGGAGAAAACACTCTTTATCATGGAATTTACCTTACTCGGATTTTTAATTATTTTGGTGTGGATGTTAAAAAGGAAGAGTTTGTAAGTAGAAAAATGTTCAATCATGGGAACATTTCTCTTATGAAAATCCCACTTATGTTTCAACCATATGAAACACTTGCCAAAAAGGAAGTGAGACTTGCTCATGAAGAGATGGAAGAAGAGGAAGAAGAAGAGGAAGAAGAAGGGGAAGGAATGGAAATTGAAGAAGAGGAAGATGAAGATACCTCTTTGGAAAGTATAGAGTATCCACATACACCCGCCAATCCATCCAACAAAACCATACTCAAGAACCAAAAGATACTTGCTCAAAACCAAAAGGTTCTTAAGAGATCTATTAGCAATAAAATGGATAAAATCTCTACCAAGATCGACAAGTTCTTTGGGAAGATAGGCAGGAAACTTGGCTTGTCTTCATCATCATCTTCATCAAACTAATCCTAGCCATTAGCTCTCTAGCTATCGTTTATCTATCTTTGTATTTTCTACTTTTTTAGTTAAGATTATGTAATGTTAACTACTATAAGTAATGCTATCTCATTCTCTGTTTTCCAGCTTTATATATCTCTGTTAGTTATTTATTTTAAGTTTATATAGGTCCACGAGTACAAAAATAAACTTAGAAATCAAAAATAACTCAACTTGGTCATTCTGTCTAGACCATGTCGACATACCCCATCCCCCCATGTCGACATATAACAGTCAGAAAGTAGTTACAATCTCTAATTTCAAATTCTTGTAACTACCAAGTGACAATTCATTTTGAACGGCCAATAACTCCTATAAATACCTATTTTTTTCCAGAAAAACTTCTCAACCTCCATTTCTATTCATCTCCTCTCATACTTCAACTTATTTCTTAAATTATGGCTTCTCCAATTAAGAATTTAAGTGAAAATCTTGAAGAAACTCTTACTTCTTTCAAGAATATTCTTACTTTTATACTTAGAAATCAAAGGCACTTAGAATTAAGCCAAATGCAGATGATCAAAGAGCAAGAGAAACACTTCGACGCACTTCGTTGGATGATCTCAAGCCTTAGCAGAGACGAACCCGAAGCAAATCCACCAGTCACTCTCGACAAAGATAATTGGGATGTTATCAAAACTGATCCTATCTTTGGAGAAGATGGATGGGTGGAAGTCCCAAGGAATGTCTGATCATTATGTATGTTTGTTTGATTTAGATTTGATTAGGATTTGATTGAATTGTTTACTTAAGTTTGATTTGGATTTGGTTTGTATATAACTTTATATACTATACATGATTGGTTTGCTATGTATTATATTGATTTGATTGTCAAGTTACACTTATATATATGCACACACACTTGATCACTTACACGTTCACTTTACACTTTTATTCTATATATACTTTAGAACAGGTAAATCTTTTATTCCTTTTTGTTGATGACAAAGGGGGAGAAAGTTATAAAAATATATGTGCTTGGTGTAAGGGGGGTCAAGGAATAAAGGGGAGTTGTAGTTTTAAGAAGAAGTCACGGAGTAAGGGGGAGTTATGGGGAGTTATGGTATGGTAAGAATATTTTATAAATAAAGGTTGTCATCATCAAAAAGGGGGAGATTGTTAGGAACTGAGTTGATGATGTTTTGATGACAACAACCTTATATAGTTATTATACTTTACTTTATAAAATGTATACTAACATTTTCATATAGATAGATATATATATATGTGTATATAGGAAGTATATGCAGGTATTATCAAAGACTGATCAGTATAAGGACTCAAGCATCAAGATGAAGATTAGAGATTCAAGATTCAAGACTGTAGAGAATCAAGATTTCAAGATCTAAAGATAAATGTCTAGTATTTTGTTAAAACTTCATAATAACACTCTTATCTTTCTTCCAATTTTCTTTTGGGATGGAACCCAATTTCTAACGAAACCAGTGGCTTACAAACCCACGACAAGTAGCTTACAAACCTACGACAAGTGGCTTACAAACCCACGAAAATCAAAATCATTTAAACTACTTTGTACAAGTTCTCGAGTCCTACGGAGGAGCTCTGTAGGAAGTTTCTTGCAATTTCAGTTTGAATAGATTTTTCAAAATGTCTTTAAATATGTTTTTCAAAATGTTTTAGCTTTCAAAATCATGTTTTCAAAAATGTTTTCAAACTTTGTTTTAGCCTTAAAATTTCCTCCATTCTGATTTTAAAAACTTCTATTTTTAAAACATTAAAACTTATTCTGATTTTAAATATTACTTATATAATTGACGGTCTATATCAATTATATATATATATATATTTATTTAAAATAATGTTTTATATTCATTCTCTATCTCAAAATATTGTTTAAACACTTTATTTCGCTTCAGAGAAGTTTCAACTTGTTTTAAATTCAAATGCTTTTACAAAACAACATCTCTACAATTTTGAACTAAGGGATGTCGACATATGGGGGTACCCCATGTCGACATGGTGACAGTTGGATTCAAAATTCAATTTTCAAAAGAAGTGTCCATTCGTTCAAAAACCTTTCGCCAATGGTTATGACTGTTGTGCATCTATATAAAGGCTTCCAAAACGAATTTTTTTAACTAACTACTTTCTTATTTTCTTCACTCTTTCTTCTCCGCCATTACATATCCATAAAACTTCATATTTTCAAGATCGTGCCATCATTCTGCCAAATTCTCAATAGGAAATCGTTTAAATACTCTCTCTATTTGATTCTCCATCATTCTACTAAAGATCAAAGTGCTATTCAGAGTTGTAGGATCAATTTGTATGCAAAAAGTCCATAGAGTCTACCCATTCAAAAGGATTGTTATTAAAAAGTATTAGGGTGATCTTGTGTCCCGTAAATCAAGAGAGTTTACC
Source organism: Allium cepa (assembly GCA_030765085.1). Lineage (NCBI taxonomy): Eukaryota > Viridiplantae > Streptophyta > Magnoliopsida > Asparagales > Amaryllidaceae > Allium > Allium cepa. The sequence goes on from CM060945.1 coordinate 223,274,151, forward strand.
CCAGACTCGGAGATAGGAGGGTTCCTCAAGGCCTTAGAAATTGAGGGTTGTAATTTGGATATTGGCTTATAAAAATATGTATAAGGATATTGCATTGGTGCAGGACTGGATGTAGGAGGATTTCGAACCAGTCTAAAATTCGGTGTGTTCTTTCCTTTTACTTGCTTTACTTTACTATTTGCATTTGTTATATGTTCTGTGATCATTTTGTGTTAGAATTCTGTTTAGATTTGTGTTGAAAGTTTTAATTTAGTCATATAGTTCATATATTCTTTAAAACACTATTCACCCCCTTAGTGTTATTTCTGCCTTAAGATCCTTAATCCGCATCCCCAACAGCGGGCGTACTCCTCGGTATGGTGATCTAGGCCCCGTACTGTGACAGGTGGTACCCTAGTGCCTAGTCATTGGTTGGAAATCCATTCTCCCTACGAGCCTTGTACGAGTTTTGTTTGTATTATCCACAATGTGGCTAGTAGCTGGAATTTAATCATGTAACAATTTCGGCTATTTTATAAGTATTTGTATATAGACGCTATTATAATATCAGAGGATTTCTATAAAAATTGTTTTAGCTATCGTAAGGTAATAACTCGACATGTTTATTTATGGCGTGGTCTTACGAGATGCTTTTGTTTTCAAAGGATTTTTGAAACTTTAATAATCAATTGGGTGTGATTTTCTCATGCTGGAATTCCAGACTGACTCTGGTGTTATTTAAATGTAATGCTCGGGTCAGACTTAGTATTATATGATACATGATATGATGCTATGGAGCTCAGGAGACGAGCTGGATGACGATACGTACTCCCGTACTTGTTTATCTATATATATTCTGCTGTGTTGAGTTGTTGTGTATCCATTTGTATGATATTGATGTTGAGCTATGATTGATGTACTCTGATGATGTAATATATATAAACAGAGATATTTGATGTTTGAGTAAAGATTATTTATTATCTATTATATTTTATTCCGCTGCGATGGTTAGATTCTGTTGTTGTTTTCTATTTTCTTCTTCTACCTCTTCTTCTTTAACCTAAATGGTTCGTATTTCTATACAACTTGAGTTGATTGTTGTAGAATAGTGTTGACTCTAGGGGTACGGATTTGTGGGCTGTTACAGGTACTGTCGGTCATAATATATAGTCTAGTTCACTGTATCGAGGATCCACCCTGATACTGTTCAACACAAAACCGAAGCTACCCCTTACTGGATAGTCCGAATAAGAAAACCCCATAGTTGTGGCCAACAACTGCCCACACAGCCGAAAAAGGGACCTCTAGACAGGGGAAAATCTTATCCTACTTGGGTGCTACCTACTTAGCCTTGCGTGCACCTCCCCTGTTTTAGCCATTCTCGGTCGATGAGGCATGAGGCTACCATTACCTTTTTTAGAACACTTCTCTTTGAATGCTTATCGTCCTCCATTGACGATGGTCTGATAGCATTCATCCATACAAGTTCGTTCCGCGTTCGAACGAAACCGAAGGAACTATCTCTGTTACACTCATTTTGAAATCACCCTCAGAGTTAGCGTCAAATAGACCTTGCGCTCTGAAACATCATCTTGATCTTCACTTGAGATTTCACGACCTATGGCTTAACTTGGATCGATGTGGTTTTCGAATGGAAAATTTGATATCTGTTCTCGGTCTCATCGAAATCCAAACGTCGTCTTAAATTCAAAGTTGTTTAAGTAAACAATTTAATTTAATCCAAAACATTGAATTTACACAACATTCATCATAGATAAATAACTCACATTTATCACCGCTATATCCAAAGTATTGCATGTAACGACCCATAAATAATGTTGGTTTTGTTAATTTAATAAATTGATTTTTTGGAATTTTAAATAATAAAATTTTGAAATAAAAATTTAGTATTTGAAATGCGTCTAGTTAAACATAGCAACTGGTAAATTTTCATCCGAAAATATGAAAGTTTATTTTCGTGTGTAATTTTATTTCAATTTAATCACTTAGGAATTGATGAAAATAAAATGTTTTTGAAACCTAAATATTTTTATATAGAAAAATTCTAAATCATCTTTTGAGCAAGACGTCATTTTTCGTTTTTTCAAATTCAGACTTCTTTAGCTCCGTCGATCTTATTTTTCTGCGTTTTTGCTGCATTTTCCACTAGTAAAAATTTGAATTTTTAAAATTATATTGTACCACAGATAATTGTATACCGTTTTGATCGTCTCGTCGTGCTCATCTCCACGGTATATTCATTTGCTTGTTTCAGCGTTCGACGGACAATGGAATTTGTAAAGCTGTTCATCATATCGGTACGTTTCGAGCCTTTTATTTGTTGTGTCCATCCAAATTTCAAACTGCAGCCACTAACTTTTATTTTAATATTATTCCATCAGTTACCATTTTAGAGCCGTTTGTAAAATCAAACGTATAAATTTATATACGTTTATATTTAACCTTCACCTTTTTTGTTTCGTTTCTTTTCTACCGTTCCTTTTATTTATATCTTTGCTACTTCTTAATGTTTGCTAATCCCATCTTTTATCTGCTGGTCCACCGCGTTTCATGTGCATTTAATAATTCTTTGATTCACGATTTCTAACTTTTAACATTCCCAACGTTAAAATATTTTTCGGTGCGTACATTTTGTCCCACTTTTCCACCTTTTAGCCCGTGCTTCTTATCTGTAGCCAGTATTCACTTTCAATCTCATCCCTCTTGACCTTCCTTTTCATTGATTCTATCCATAAATTTATAATGTACAATTATATATACAGTGCAACTTCATTTATTAGGCTTTCGCGTAATTAAGCCATTCAAATTTCATATTACCTCCTACCTGCTCCATATTTTAATGAGCCTTGCTCCTTCTTTTCCCCTTTCCTTGTCTTCTTTAAAAAAAATAAGAACTTTTTTTTACAGAACAATGTCTGTAGCCTTTTGTCTTCTTGAAACCATTGTCTTCATCACTTAAGGCCCATGATATTCACGCATGTTCCTCCACCCAAACCAAACTCACCCGAGCAACCCGAAGCGTAGCCACTTTTGCCTCTGTCCACAATCATCAGCGACACCCATTGTGCTCGACCAATGTTGTGCACTGTGCGTGCATTCCATCCTCCACCTTATCAGCTGTGATCTGCCATTGTTTGGCCCCTTTGCCTTCCACTGCACCGTCTCCTTCTTCTTCTTTGTATTGGGTTAGTTTATAAATTCTATACATTTATATTTTGTTCTTTTATATTGTTGCTTTATAACTATGCTGGGTTTGCATACAAGCTCTGTAGTTTTGGTCCTTTACCTTGTCAGCACTTGCTTTATACTATATTTTGTGTTCAAAGGTTTATATTATATGTATATAACATGTTTGATAGTATGTATATGTTAGTTTCATAAGCTCATATATGATCTGTGTGAGTTATTTATATGAATAGAACATTTTATCATCAATGAAATATTATATATTATATAACTATATATACTTGATTTTTAACCTATACATGCAATGTTTATGTTTCTGTGTATTGATATATGGTTTTTTTACATTGGTGCGAAGTATGTATATATATATATATGGAAGTGTTTTCTTACATATATGTATGTTTCAGTAATTTTTTTTATCGGTGTATAAAAATCTATTTATATAGATATGTTCGCCTACTTTCGAATTCGTAAAACTTCCTGCACCTGGAAGCCTTCTTTTGTTCTGTTCGTTTATTTTGAAAAGTGTATATATATTATATTGTATCTATGCTAAGTTGTTGTGAAAATCAGGTCTGAAGCTATATAGATAAGAATTTATGTGATTTAAGTATATTTTGTTTGTTTGCTACATGGTGTCGTGCATACATTTCTTTATACTATACATACTTGTTTATAAATGCGACAGCTTTAATATGTTTACAGTATTTGAATAATATATTATTTCGATATAAGAACTATTATATATGAAGGAAGTATATATTAGTATTTTATATTTATAAAGTTGCTACGGTATTATATTTGTCGTACAAGGTAAATTTAGACCATTGCAGTTTGTTGTATAAATTATAATGATAAATTTTTTTATATATTACACATAAGTATTACTGAGTTTGATTCTAATTTACGTTATATATGGGTTTGATTTAAAACAAGGATTATGAAATGTATATATATATATATTTGATTTAAAATGGGTGTGAATCTAGAATATGTTTTATATACGTAAATAGTTACATATAGTTCTATATATGTATTCACTTTTGCCAATTATCTTCATCGATCCGGTCTGATTTGATTTCTCCCATTCAAACTATCAGTTTTGATCGTCGAATCGTATCCATCTAGCTTTGATTGGGAAGTCATGCTTGATCTCATTGCCTATTCTATATAGCAAAGAAAGGTGAGCAATCACTCACGATTAATGTTCTTATAAATATTAAATTTGATTTCAATTAAAATGACAATTGAAATATGCTGTTGTTAGTTATTTACTTTGTTATATATATGTTATTACCTGTATCTGTTCACCTGTGACATCTGACACCATTATCTGTTATTTATATTGATGATATATGCCTGTTATATTATTAGCATATCTGTTATTACCCTTCAGTTCCCTATTAGTATAGAATTCACTATGGGTTGAAATGATACATACCTGAACGGACTTTAGAATAGGAGAAAATCGTTATGGGTTGAAATGATACACCCAAGTGATTTTCGTTGAATTGAATTTGGGATTACGGGTTGAAATGATATATATATATATATATATATATATATACATATCCGTATGTATTTAATTGTGGATTGAAAAGATAAATATCTGTATCACTTGACCATAGGATAGAAAATTATATATAGACACCGTTGGTCTATATATAAATAATTTGAAATGATTACTATGGTTTTGGAAGGAAATATATGGTTTTATATAAATATTGATTTTTGATATTATAAATGTTATTTTATATACAGTTAAATTATTGATTTTTAAGCTATGTATAAATTTGTTTTAGTACAAAATAAGCTTATTAATAAAGTTTGATTTTACTAAAGTATAATATGGCTAAGTATGTATTTAAATTATATTTTAATATAGAGTTTATAATGATTTAATAAATAAGGTTGAGAAGATAGATTTGAAATTGATTTGAATTGTATTTAATTAAGAAATGTATTTAATTAGAAATCGATTTGAAACTTATGGATATATATATATATATATATATATATATATATATGGAATTATCAATTCTTGTTTTGAAATGTTTGAATATTTAAAGCTTTGAAAATATTGAAATTGAAATGGTTTATTTTGTGGTTAAAAATCTGTATTTGAAATAGATATAATGTTAAACGATTTATTGAGAAACCGAAATAAATTAAAATTGATGATTTGAGAGTTGATTAAATTTAAATTTTGGAACTTGAATTGATTGTAATCGATTTGTGAAATTTTGAGGAAGCTATTTTATTATATAAAATATTTTTAAAATTGTATTTAAAACTATTTATATATGTTACTTTATAAATTTAACTCATATAAATTATTATAGTATAAATTACTTTTATATAAACTATTTTAAATCATAAACTATTTTAAATTATAAACTATTTTATTATATATACTATTATTTATATTTAAACAGTTAAGTGAGAAGTGTTATGATTCGAAGCATTATGATTTCAAAATTTTGATTTCCAAAGTATTATGATTTAAGTGTTTGATGAAAGAATGTTGTTTAAATTTAAGTAAATTATTAAATTAAGTTTTGAAATTATTTAAATATTAAATGAAAATTGAATTCTTTAAATAAGTGAAATTGAGTTTCTTTAATAACTAAGTTTTGAAATTGATTAAATTAAGTAAGTAAATAAGTGAAACTGAATTTCTTTAATATGAAAGAAAATGTGATTGATGGAAATTATTACGAGACTTGTAATTTAAAGAATTTAATTTGACGAATTCAATTTAATTCAATTCATAAGTTTTGATATATTTTAGGTAAACTTAAGTGATTGATTTAACGAATTGGAAATTTAATTGAAATTATTTTGAAATGGTAAATTTACTTAATTTAAATGATTACTGAATGAATCCATCAATGAATTTAAATTGTTTTGAATGTTAAACTAACTTAATTTAAATGATTATGGAATGAAACCTATATATGAATTTAAATCAATATTTAAATTGTTTTAAATAAAAATTGAAGTTGAACAATAGAGTTTCGAAACGTAAATTATAGAAATCGATATAGAAAGACGAATGAAATGTTCGCTTTAAAATTCTAAGTGGGATTGAAATTTATTTGGTTTTTGAAAATTTTTAAACGACCAATCGGTGTAATAATTACGAAAGTTATTAAAAAAACCGGAATCGGTTAGGGACATGCTCACTGTCTAAACCGAATACCACTTTAATAACTATGCACGGAGTGTAATCCAGAATGAATTGGTTGGAATGATGATGTTGTTGGATTTGAAGAAAGAGAACGATAATTGATAGCCTTGACACTGTGTCAAATTTGGAATAACTAAAACATGAGCCATAACGGGCCAATGAGGTTATCCACCTCTAAGCAAGCACACTTCTTCGTAAACTACTCATTACTTGTTTTGATTAGTGCGCACCCTTGAATTGGGAGTGTTGTTTCACGGTGTTGCGATCGTTGTGGTGATACGTTCTCACCAGTCCGGATCAGGCAAACGGTAGTTTCACAACCTTGGGTACCGCCTCATGTGCCTTGTCATACTCGTTTCCCTGTGCGCGACCACTATGATTTGTTTTGTGTTATACTTATGGAATACTCCCTGATAGGCCACCAGTTTACGATGGAGTTTACAGTGCAGTATAGACTATGATGCTTATATAAAATGTGTTAAGGGGAATAATGGTAACGCCTTAACACTATTTTGATACTTTATATTACTGATAGGCATTATCTACTTAGCGTACACTACTACATAGTAGATAGTTTAATGGATCCTTAGAGGATGGTTATCCCAAACATCCTTTGAGTTACTTGTAATTCAGTTGTTATTTCACTTGAGTTGGATTTATTGATATAAAAATGTTAATCCTGACCCGAGTGTTTTCTATTTTGCTTTACGCTAGGGTCAGAATGAGTGGTTCAGCATTTGAGACTCGCCTATGGAGTTGGAGCCTCGCTTGGAGATCCAGCTATCTATACAACTTTCAGATATTCAGTTGATTCCAGTGATGTTTTCTGATATTGTATTTGACTATTGTATTCGAGACTTCTCTTGTACCTTATTTAACACTGTTATATATATATATAAATATATATATATAGTAGCTTAATGAACTACTATCTTTTATTTCCGCTACATTTATTACTCTGTGTCTGTGATATATGATTATTTATTACTATATATGTTGAGTTTTTCCAAATATAAACTTACAATCTGTTATTTTGAGCAATTCAATTCCGGCATGTTCGGATGCGAATGGTTGAAAATATCAGGTCATTACATTTGGTATCAGAGCTTTGGTTTTCGGAAAAACTCAGCATATTGAGTTAATTTAATTACTTAATCATTTTCGTTCGAGATCGAATTCCTTCTTCTTCGATTCGGTTTCCTTTGAATTTTGGAACATTCCCTCGGTTCCAAAATCCATCCTTATCTCTCCCTGTACGTATTCTGGAGTGTCCCATAAGTCAACTTCAAACAATCTCTATAATAAATCAGCGGTCTCGCCAATCTTTGAATGATTTGTAAAGGAGTGGAATTCCTTTACAATAGGCATTGATTTACATGAGATTTCTGTATCATCGGTCTACGATGCTACTATTCCTTAATATACCGGAATTATATCCCTTGAGATCTGATGTCGATTTGCCTCGGAATTCTACATCGATCTTATTCTTGAAGTCTCTGTTGACCCGGTTAAGGTTGCCCGCGATTCAATAAACTTATTCATCTTCCTATTTTGATTATTTAACCATCTTATCTTTATTTCAAACCTATCTTCGAATCAAAAATTCTCTTTGATTGAGTCCATCAAATTTGAATCTCCATCCTTGTTTTTAAATCCATTTTTGTGTCGTCGAGCGAGGAAGTGTATTTGTAAATTAATATGAAAATATTTATATATATTGTGTTGTTTGAGTTGTTGATGTTGATTTGGGTTTTCGATCGATTCTCCGATTAACGCTATCGATAAGACTTCCAAAACACTTGAACAGAGCAAACTGATACAATATTATTTTTAAATTTAGTAAATGAAGTAAATATTGTATGATTATATTTTTTATATGCAAGTAAAATTTCCTGGAATTTAAATAGTTAGTTAAATTAGTTGTTTGAATGATAATATTTGATTATTATTTATTGCTCTAAATGAATTTATAAACAAGGTTTATAAATTGATCTAGAATAGAAATGAATTTAAAATCTGGAATTGAGAATTTAAAATTTCAGATGATTTCAATCTCTGACTTTTAAGTTTTGAAAGGGATGTATATTATTTAAAGTATTTTCAAATATAAATCGTTTTAAAGAATTTTTAACTATTTAAAATCAGCGCTCTCTTATTTCGTCACTGGAAAATAATTTCAATGATGGCGGCTGCTTCATCGACATTTATTTTTAGGTTTCGAAGTGGAGAGATCGTTCTGTAGCTTTGCTATAGTTTTGCTTTGAAAAATTCAATTGATTTGGATTTCTAAAGTATGATTTGATTTATAAATATATTGATATATGTTTTTAAATTTGATTTGATATCTATAGTGTATATATATTTATTTATCCCTAAATAGTTTGAAGAGAATCAGAAATTTAATTCTTAAATTTTTGTTGAGGATAATCTCAAATATAAAATGAACCAAAATCTTGAATAAATATGTAAGCTTAAGATAATTGAATTAGAAAATTTTATTTGTATAATACTCAATTTCATTCTAATATAACTTACCTAAATTACTACGAAGTTAACCATGTAATTGAATAATATACAATATAAAATGATGTTAAAAGAAATTTTAAATAAATTTGATTAGTTATAATAAGTGTAAGTATACTTAATATATGCGATAAGATATATTAAGTGGAATAAAATTTAATAATAATTTGGAAAAAGAAGAATTAAATTTGTTAAATAAAACATGGTTATAATAAATTATTATTCAAATTTATGATTTTAGAAAATTGTTAATAGAGGATAATTGGATAACAAAATAATGAACAAATGAGATAAATAAAATAAAATTTTGTTTTGAAGAAATCTTTTGGTGTCAAATATTGATAAATTGAATTTAAATAAACTTATTGAAATACCTTGAAATTTAAATCAAATATTGAGTATTAATTAAGGTAAGCTGAAATTTATATGGTTTGAATTAATTGTTTTACTCTGTTTTCAATCTATTTTCTTTCTGGTTGTTCCTATTCTCCTACCTTCTTTCTTTTTAAGGACGAAAAGTTTTGAGTGGGGAAGAGTGTAACGACCCGTAAATTCTGGTGTTTTTATTAATTTAATAAATTGAATTTTTTGAAAATTTAAATAATAAAATTTTGACATAAAAATTTCATATTTGAAATGCGTCTAATTAAACATAGCAACTGGTAAATTTTCATCCGAAAATATGAATGTTTATTTTCGTGTGTATTTTTATTTCAATTTAATCAGTTAGGAATTGATGAAAATAAAAATTTTTGTAACCTAAATATTTTCATATAGAAAAATTCTAAATCATCTTCTAAGCAAGGCTTCATTTTTCTTTTTTCTAAATTCGGACTTCTTTAGCTCCGTCGATCTTATTTTTCTGCGTTTTTACTGCATTTTCCGCTAGTAAAAATTCGAATTTTTATAATTAAATTGTACCACAAATATCTGTATACCGTTTTGATCGTCTCGTCGTGCTGATCTCCATGGTATATGCATTTGCTTGTTTCGACGTTCGACGGACAATGGAATCTGTAAAGCTGTTCATCATATTGGTAGGTTTCGAGCCTTTTATTTGTTGTGTCCATCCAAATTTCAAACTGCAGCCACTAACTTTTATTTTAATATTATTTCATCCGTTACCATTTCAGAGCCATTTGGAAAATCAAACGTATAAATTTATATACGTTTATATTTAATCTCCACCCTTTTTGTTTCGTTCCTTTTCTATCGTTCCTTCTATTTATATCTTTGCTACTTCTTAACGTTTGCTAATCCCACCTTTTATCTGCTGGCCCACCGCGTTTCATGCACATTTAATAATTCCTTGATTCACGATTTATAACTTTTAATATTCCCAACGTTAAAATATTTTTCGGTGCATATGTTTTGTCCCACTTTTCCACCTTTTAGCCTGTGCTTCTTGCCTATAGCCAGCTATTCACTTTCAGTCTCATCCCTCTTGACCTTCCTTTTCATTGATTCTATCCATAAATTTATAATATACAATTATATATACAGTGCAACTTCATTTATTAGGCTTTCACGTAATTAAGCCATTCACATTTCATATTACCTCCTACCTGCTTCATATTTTAATGAGCCTTGCTCCTTCTTTTCCCCTTCATTGTCTTCTTTAAAAAAACAAAAAGAAGAATATTTTTTTACAAACAATTTAAACAATGTCTATAGCCTTTTGTCCTCTTAAAACCATTGTCTTCATCTTTTAAGGCCCATGATATTCACGCATGTTTCTCACCGAAACCAAACCCATGCGAGCAACCCGAAGCGCAGCCACTTTTGTCTTCGCCCACAATCATTAGCGGCACCCATTGTGCTCGGCCATTATTGTGCACTGTGCGTGCATTCCATCCTCCACCTTGTCCGCCGTGATCTGCCATTATTCGGCCCCTTTGCCTTCAACTGCATCATCTCCTTCTTCTTCTTTGTATTGGGTTAGTTTATAAATTCTATACATTTATATTTTGTTCTTTTATGTTGTTGCTTTATAACTATGTTGGGTTTGCATACAAGATGCTAGTTTTGGTCCTTTACCTTGTCAGCACTTGCTTTATATTATTTTTTATGTGTATATAACCTGTTCGAGAGTATGTATATGTTAGTTTCATAAGCTCACATATGATTTGTGTGAGTCATTTATATGAATAGAACATTTTATCATCAATGAAGTATTATATATTATATAACTATATATACTTGATTTTTAACCTATACGTGTAATGTTTATATTTCTGTGTATTGATATATGGTTTTTTTACATTGGGTGCAATATATATATATATATATATATATATATATATATATATATGAAAGTTTTTTTTACATATATACATGTTTCAGTAATTTTTTTATCGGTGTATAAAAATCTGTTTATATAGATATTTTCGCCTACTTTCGAAATTGGTAAAACTTCCTGCACCTGGAATCCTTCTTCTGTTCTGTTTGTTTATTTTGAAAAGTGTATATATACTATATTGTATCTATGTTAAGTTGTTGTGAAAATCAGGTCTGAAGCTATATAGATAAGAATTTATGTGATTTAAGTATATTTTTTGTTTGATGTATGGTGCCATGTATACATTTCTTTACAATATACATATTTGTTTATAAATGCGACAACTTTAATATGTTTACAGTATTTGAACAATATACTAGTTCAATATAAGAACTGTTATATAAGCAGAAAACATATATTAGTATTTTATATTTATAAAGTTTCGACAGTATTATATTAATCGTACAAGGTAAATTTGGACCATTGCAGTTTGTTGTATAAATTATAATGATAGATTTTTTTTATATATTACACATAAGTATAATTGAGTTTGATTCTAATTTACGTTATATGGGTTTGATTTAAAAAAAAAGGACTTTGAAATGTATATATATATATTTGATTTAAAATGGATGTGAACCTAGAATATGTTTTATATACGTAAATAGTTACATATAGTTCTATATATGTATTAACTTTTACCAATTATCTTCATCGATTCGGTCTGATTTGATTTCGCCTATTCAAACTATCAGCTTTGATCGTCGAATCGTATCCATCTAGCTTTGATGCGGAAGCTGTGGTTGATCTCATTGCCTATTCTATCTAGCCTCGAAAGGTGAGCAATCACTCACGATTAATGTTCTTATATATATTAAATTTGATTTCATTTGAAATGACAATTGAAATATGCTGCTGTTAGTTATTTACATTGTTATATATATGCTAGTACCTGTATCTGTTCACCTATGACATCTGACACCATTATCTGTTATTTATATTGATAATATATGCCTGTTATATTATTACCATACCTATCATCACCCTGCAAGTTCCCTATTTGTATAGGATTCACTATGGGTTGAAATGATACATACCCGAACGGACTTTAGAATAGGAGAAAATCGTTATGGGTTGAAATAATAAACCCAAGCGATCTTCATTGATTTAAATTTGGGATTACGGGTTGAAATGATATATATATATATATACCCGTATATATTTAAATTGTGGATTGAAATGATAAATATCCGTATCACTTGACCATAGGATAGAAAATTATATACAGACACCGTTGGTCTATATATAAATAATTTAAAATGATTACTGTTATTTTGGAAGGAAATATATGGTTTTATATAAATATTGATTTTTGATATTATAAATGTTATTTTATATACAGTTAAATTCTTGATTTTTAGGCTATGTATAAATTTGTTTTAGTATAAAATAAGCTTAATATTAAAGTTTGATTTTTTTAAGATATAATATGCTTAAGTAAGTATTTAAATTATATTTTAATATAGAGTTTATAATGATATAATAAATTAAGGTTAAGAAGATAGATTTGAAATTGATTTGAAATTGTATTTAATTAAGAAATGTATTTAATTAGAAATCGATTTGAAACCTATGATATATATATATATATATATATATAGAATTATCAATTCTTGTTTTAAAATGTTTGAATATTTAAAGCTTTGAAAATATTGAAATTGAAATGGTTTATTTTATGGTTAAAAATCTGTATTTGAAATCGATATAATGTGAAATGATTTATTGAGAAACTGAAATAAATTAAAATTGATGATGATTAAATTTAAATTTTGGAATTTGAATTGATTGGAATCGATTTGTGAAATTTTGAGGAAGCTATTTTATTATATAAAGCATTTTTAAAATTATATTTAAAACTATTTATATATATTACTTTATAAATTTATTCCATATAAACTATTATAAGATAAATCATTTTTACATAAACTATTTTAAATTGTAAACTATTTTAAATTATAAACTATTTTATTATATATACTATTATTTATATTTAAAGAGATAAGTGAGAAGTGTTGTGATACGAAGCATTATGATTTCTAAATTTTGATTTCCAAAGTATTATGATTTACAAAGTGTTTGATGAAAGAATGTTGTTTAAATCTAAGTAAATAATTAAATTAAGTTTTGAAATTATTTAATAATTAAATAAAAATTGAATTCTTTAAATAAGTGAAATTGAGTTTCTTTAATAATTAAGATTTGAAATTGTTTAAATTAAATAAGCAAATAAGTGAAATTGAATTTCTTTAATATGAAAGAAAATGTGATTGATGGAAATTATTATGAGACTTGTAATTTAAAGAATTTATTTTGACGAATTTAATTTAGTTCAATTCATAAGTTTTGATATATTGTTGGTAAACTTAAGTGATTGATTTAATGAATTGGAAATTTAGTTGAAATTATTTTGAATTGATAAATTTACTTAATTTAAATGATTATTGAATGAATCCATCAATGAATTTAAATTGTTTTGAATGTTAAATTAACTTAATTTAAATGATTATGCAATGAAACCTATATATGAATTTAAATCAATATTTAAATTATTTTAAATAAAAATTGAAGTTGAACTATAGAGTTTTGAAATGGTTAATTTGGAAGTTTTGAAACGTAAATTATAGAAATCGATATAGAAAGACTAATGAAATGTTGGCTTTAAAATTCTAAGTGGGATTGAAATTGATTTGGTTTTTGAAATTTATTAAAAGACCAATCGGTGTAATAGTTACGAAAGTTATTAAAGAAACCAGAATCGGTTAGGGACATGCTCACTGTCTAAACCGAATATCACTTTAATAACTATAGGCGGAGTGTGATCCAGAATGAAGTGGTTGGAATGATGACGTTGCTGGATTTGAAGAAAGAGAACGATAATGGATAGCCTTGACACTTGTGTCAAATTTGAAATGACTAAAAGAGGAGCCATGTCGGGCCAATGAGGTTAGCCACCTCTAAGCGAACACACTTCTTCGTAAACTACTCATTACTTGTTTTGATTGGTGCGCACCCTTGAATTAGGAGTGTTGTTTCGTGGTGTTGCGATCGTTGCGACGATGCGCTCTCACCAGTCCGGATCAAGCAAATGGTAGTTTCACTACCTTGGGTATCACCCCATGTGCCTTGTCATACTCGTATCCTTATGCACGACCACTAAGATTTGTTTTTTGTTATACCTATAGAGTACTCCCTATTGCCCACCAGTTTACGGTGGAGTTTACAATGCTGTATGGACTATGATGCTTATATAAAATGTGTTAAGGGGAATAATGGTAACGCCTTAACACTATTTTGATACTTTATATTACCGATGGGCATTATCTACTTAGCGTACACTACTACATAGTAGATAGTTTAACGGATCCTTAGAGGATGGTTATCCTAAACATCCTTTGAGTTACTTGTAATTCAGTTGTTATTTCACTTGAGTTGGATTTATTGGTATAAGAATGTTAATCCGGAATCGAGCGTTTTGTGTTTTTCTTTACGCTCGGGTCAGACTGAGTGGTTCAGCTTTTGAGACTCACCTGTAGAGTTGGAGACTCGCTTGGAGATCCAGCTATCTATCCAGCTTTTAGATATTCAGTTGATTCCAGTGACGTTATCTCATATTGTATTTGACTATTGTATTTGAGACTTCTGTTGTAGCTTATTTAACTCTGTTATATATATAGTAGCTTCATGAACTACTATCTTTTGTTTCCGCTGCGTTTATTACTCTATGTCTATGATCTGTGATTATTTATTACTGTATATGTTGAGTTTTGCCAAATATAAACTTATAATCTGGTATTTTGAGCAATTCAATTCCGGCATGTTCAGATGCGAATGGTTGAAAATATCAGGTCGTTACATTGCATATCACAGCACATCACAGATTAATCATACTATAAATATTAATCAATCCAGACATTCTATACAATCAATCATCCATAAGAAAGACTTATTAATCCCATAATTATAATTAATTTAATTAACTCAAATTAAATTAATTACTTACGAATCAATCACTTAACCCTGCTTAATTAAGCAATTACTAACCATTTTAATTAATTATTGAGTTAATTAATCATTCTTTAATAATTTTTATAAATCAATTAATTAATCTTTAATTACTGATTAATTAACCTTAATTATTTATTAACTAATTCTTAGTCACTAATTAATCAACCCTTAATTTCTAGTTAATTAATCCTTATTTATTAATTAATAAATCCTTACTTATTAATTAATAAATCCTTAACTACTAATTAACTAATCCTTAATTACTAATTAATTAATTCTGAGTTACTAATTAATTAATTCTTAATTTTTAATTAGTTAATCCTTAATAATAATTAATTAATCCTTAATTACTAATTAATCAATCCTTAATTACTAATTAATTAATCCTTAATGGCTAATTAATTAATTAGCTAATCTTTAATTACCCAAGATCCTAGTTAATTTTAAGATAAACCATTTATCTTTATTTATTACATAATCATTATTAAAATCGTATTCAATAAATCTTGGAATTAATTATCATTTACATATAAATTAAAAACATTTTATTATTTTAATTAACTACTTAATTACACATTTAACTTGTTTAAAATAAACTTAAGAACTTGATATATTTAAGTTAAATAAATCATACAACTTTTCTTAAACCAGTATTTAAAAACATTTATTATATAAAGAAATTGATTTTAAGAAATAGTTTGAACTTGATTTATTTTAACTTTTAAAAACTTTCTTTTTATTTAAATTTAAAACTGTTATAAATACTTACTTGAGTTCAACCCGGTACTCACCGAGTCCAAACCCGAGTAAACTTATTTTTTTTTAAAAACTTGTTATGTTTAAACTTTAAAACTATTGCGACATCAAATCACTCGCGAACGACTCGAAGCTAAACCCGTGCCACTCATCATTCCCCAAGTTTCCATTCCAACGCATCCTTTCTTCCCCAAACCACTGATACCAGAAACTCGTGCACGTGCACCGATGGACGAAGCGACTACGACCACCGATGCTACCTCTAGCACATTATCGACCATCTCCACCTTCGATTCCGACCACCCAAATTCAACATAAAAACTAAATCGAAATCGAGCTTACAAGGAGAAACTGGAACAGAACGCATCGCCCAAAAACCACCTCGACCTGATGCCCTCGCGACTCCGTCCAGAGCTTCGCCGACCAAACTTGCACCTTTTCCACCACCTTCGATGAACTCCGGTGTACCGGTGATGACGCAACAACCTAATTTCCAACCTCGACCAAAACCTGAGCTTAAACTCCACTCCGAAGATTAGCCGCCGCCACGGTTATCTATAAAACCACCCTCCATTTTTTCGCAAGATCGCCTATCTCCTCGCTACCTCCAACAGTGATCTCGACGACCCAGAATCCTGCAATCACCAGAAAAAGCCTAAAACCCAAACCCCGTTCAATCCGTAAGTTCTCTTAATTTACACATTTAAAAATCATGATTTTTCTTTAAAAATCATAGTTTTCAAGGACAATTCAGATTATGTACATGAAACACTAAATTGTTGAAATCGAATTTTGACAAACTTTGGGTTTTTACTGTATATTTTAATTTCTTCGGAATCTTTTAGCTAATTATACTTAGAACTATTTTTAAAATTAAGATCTTACAAATTTAAAAAGTTTTTTTTTTTTGAATAACAAAGTCTAAAAGGTATTAGAGAATGAGATCTTGATTCTTGAAAAGTTTTGAAACCTATAAAACAAGAACAAGGGATACATTCTTGTTCCTGACATGCACACATAAATTTATATATATATATATATATACACGCAGACATGCAGGTAAATTTTACATATATACAACAATTTTCCACTACATACATCAAGTATTTGTCATATGCAATCAAGATTTAACAATTTTAAGATTTTAAGAAAAGGTTTACTCACTGTAATACGATGTTGAACAGAGGAGTTTTGAACTGGGTATACTTTGATCTTTTAAAACTTTGTAAACTGGAAATCACTTTTAATCTGAAGCTTAGTTGTGTTGAAATCTTGCTTTAAACTGGGATGAATTTGTTTTGATTTGCTTCTTTGGATTTTGAGATAGTTGAAAGAGTTGTTATTTGATTTTAAATTTCTGGTTTTTAATTTGTTTACAGGCTTTGATTCTTTGATTTTAATAAAAGGAAATGAGAAGAGAAGGGAAAGGATATATATATATATATATATATATATATATATATATATCTTTGTTTGATGATTTTTAAAAATAAAACAAAATAAAAAAATTGTGACTTGTAAAATGCATGCTATTAATCCTACACTTGTTAATATGCATGTGTTAATTATTTTATATATGTTTTTTTATAAAACTTTATATTTTATTTTCTCTGTAGTTTAATATTGAATATGTTTTTTAATGTTTTTAATCAAACTTTACCTTTTATATATTTTAAAAATATTTAAGAAATGATATAAAACTAATTATACGCTAATAAAAATCATGTACATATATTTTTCAAATCAAATTTATTTTTAAGCTATTTATCTTTTGAATTTCAAATTCAAATTCAAATTCTATTTAAAATCTACATATATATATATACATATAAATAAGCAAAAATTTTATTTTTTTGAAAAAGAATAATTTTACACATTTTAAATAATTTATAAAAGAAGATTATCACATTGTTATTTGCCTGAAATTCCAGGATATCACATTCCACCCCCTTCAAAGAATTTCGTCCCCGAAATTTGAAAGTAAAAGATAATCCAAAAGCTTTTATTTCAAACAATTCAAGCATACATATCAGCTATACACTAACAACCAAACTAACAATTCATTCAAACAAACATAACTAACTATCTTGACATAAATCCGGATAGGCTTTCCAAATGCTATCTAGAGTATCCTAGGTACAGTCTCTAGGATCCTCGCTCCACTGAACCTTGACTAGCTTCACCACTTTGTTTCTAAGTTGCTTCTCATGTTGAACAACTATCTGG
The DNA here is from genome assembly GCA_030765085.1 of Allium cepa. Lineage (NCBI taxonomy): Eukaryota > Viridiplantae > Streptophyta > Magnoliopsida > Asparagales > Amaryllidaceae > Allium > Allium cepa. The sequence goes on from CM060945.1 coordinate 223,292,375, forward strand.
ACTGGATGCCTGACTATAGTTAAGTCCGGTTCGATCTCTAAATTTTCTTGCACTGCCTGTTCGACAACTAGAGATGGGTCGTACATGTACTTTCTCAGATGAGATACGTGAAAAACATTGTGAATTCCAGCCAACCGGACTGGTAATTCAATCTTATAGGCCAAAGCACCAATTCTCTCGAGCACACGAAATGGTCCAATATATCTTGGGGCAAGCTTTCCAATCTTACCAAATCTGATCTCTTCTTTTATTGGGGAAACCTTGACAAAAACCAAATCTCCGACTTCAAATTCCAATTTCCTTCGTCTCTTGTCCGCATAACTCTTTGGACGATCCTGGGCTACTTTCATTCTCTTCTTGATTAGCTCCACTTTCGCAGATGCCTCTCGGATCAAATCTGGACCAAAAACAAGGCAGTCTCCTGATTCTACCCAACAGGACGGTGATCTACAAGTTCTTCCGTACAAAGCTTCATAGGGTGCCATCTTGATACTTGCCTGATAATTATTATTGTACGAGAATTCCACTAAATGTAGATGGTCCTCCCAAGGTCCACCGAAATCAAGAACACAAGCCCTCAACATATCCTCTAGAATTCGATTCAGCCTTTCCGTTTTTCTGTCGGTCTGGGGATGATAGGCTGTACTTAAACTCAATCTTGTACCCAGAACTGTCAGCAGAGCCTCCTAAAATTTTCTAGTAAATATTGGGTCATGGTCACTTACTATGCTGATGGGAACTCCGTGCAACCTGACGATCTCTTTCAAGAAAATCTCCGCTAAAGACGCTGCAGTTCTGGTTGCCTTAACCGGAATAAAGTGGGCGCTCTTGGTCAGACAGTCTACCATTACCCAAATTCCTTCGTTTCCTTTTCTGCTCCTTGGTAAACCATCGGCGAAATCCAACGATATCATTTCCCACTTCCACTTAGGACTTCCAAGGGCTGCAACAATCCTGCGGTCTTCTGTTGATCACCCTTTACCTGTTGATAGATCGCACATCCATCCACGAAGATAACAACATCCTTCTTCATGCTCGGCCATCAGAAAACTCTCCTCATATCCTTAAACATCTTTGAAATACCTAGATGGATACTCAATCTTGATTTATGGCCTTCCCGCAATACTTCCTGCCTTAACCCATCCATATCTGGCACATACAAACGTCTATTGATTCTCAAAGCTCCTTGTTTGTCTACCTTGAAATCGGAATATCTACCTTCCTTGGCTCCAAGAATCAATTCCTCAAAAGTTCTATCCTTCATCTAACTGCTTATGATCCTTTCCTGTAGAGACAGAACAACGTCCAAAATAGCCAAAATTGCATTTCTACTCAAAGCATCCGCCACTACATTCGCTTTCCCCGGAGTATAAAAAATATCCAGATCGTAAGATGCCAAAAATTCTACCCACCTTTGCTGCCTTAAATTCAAATCCTTTTGGGGGAAAAGGTATTTCAAAGGTGTATGATCAGTGAAAAGATCGAACTTCTCTCTCAACAGATAGTGCCTCCATATCTTCAAAGCAAAGACGATGGCCAATAACTCTAGATCATGCGTAGCGTAATTCTTCTTGTATAGCTTCAACTTCCCGCTCGCATATGCAATCACTTTCCCATTCTGCATCAGCACAGCACCCAGCCCTACTCCACAAGCATCGGTGTGGACTACGAACTTACTCTTACCATCAGGAATAGCTAGAACAGGTGCACTGGTCAGCCTTGCCTTCAAATCCAGGAATTCCTTTTCGCATTTGAGGGTCCATTTAAACATTGCTCCTTTCCTAGTCAATTTGATTAAGTGCGAAGAAATCTTAGAGTAGTCCCTGATAAATTTCCTATAGCACCCTGCCAAACCCATAAAACTACGGACTTTCGTAGAAGTCTATGGTTGCTTCCACTTTTGAATAGCTGCTACCTTGGCTGGATCTACAGAAATACCATCAACAGATATGATATGCCCCAAAAATCTAACTTTCGACTTACAAAAATGGCACTTCGAAAACTTAGCCTTCAGGACATGCCTCCTCAAAGTTTCCAACACTATCTTCACAAGTCGCTTACGTTCCTCCTCAGACTTGGAGTAGACGAGAATATCGTCGATAAACACGAGCACAAACTTGTTTAGCACATCCTGGAAAACTTGGTTCATCAAATCCACAAATTAGGCAGGAGCATTGGTTAGCCCATAAGGCATAACCAGCCACTTGTAAAATCATTTGGGTCCTCCGAACGTAGTCAAGGGTATACTATCCTCAGCTACCCTTAGTTGGTGGAAACCTGAAGCTAGGTCCAACTGGGAGAAAATAGAAGCTCCATAGAGTTGATCAAAAAGATCGTCTATACGGGGCAAGGGATACTTATCCTAATAGTAACCTTATTCAACTCTCGATAATCCACACAGAATCTTAATGACCCATCCGACTTGGTCACAAAGACTATAGCAGAACCCCAACTAGAAAAACTAGGCCGAAACAAATTTCTCTCTAAGAAATCTTGGGTCTGCTTCACCTGCTCTTCTCTCTCTCTCTCTCTCTTGGTGCGATCGTTCTACTGGGTTGACGAACTGGTATTGCACCAGGAACTAAATCGATTTGAAACTCTATCTCCCGATGCGGGGGTAAACCTTTAACTTCTTCGAAGACATCTGGAAAATCTTTGACTACTTCGATGGATTCTACGTCTTTTGGAAATGCCTCCTTTCCATGCAAAAGATTAATCAAGTGAGCTCCAGAACTATCGCAAGTCACTTTTGAAATCCTTTCCAACTTAGTTTCCAAACTCATAGTTCTCTCTTCACCAATCAAAACACCATTATGCATATCCAACCAATCCACTTCCAGAATAAGGTCAAACCCTTTGAAATCTAATACAAATAGGTCGCAAGAGAAACTATGACACAAATAAGAAATTCTTAGGCCTCTATAGATCTTATCTAACCTGGTCACTCGCCCTATAGGATTAGGTACAAAAATAGGACGGTCCACAATACTATGGGTAAGATGAAACTTCTCTACCGTATCTAAAGAAATAAAATTAAGGGATGCACCATAATCAAACAAAACTCTAACAAAAATGCCATCTAAAAGCAAAGTACCTTCCAGAATGCCTTTGCGTTTCCTATCCAAAGAAGTTGATGGTCCTTCTTGAATAGCAAACACCTTAGTTGGCTGAGCTTTTTGAAGAAGCGGACAATCCTTCACCATGTGCCCTAGATGTTGACAATTGAAACACAAAGACTTCTGAACTATTGTGGAACTGGGTCCACTCTAATGCTGCTGTTGCTGAGTTTTTCCTCTGGGACACTGTTTAGCCAAATGACCCTCTTGCTGACACACATAACACTTACGAGATCCATTACTGCCTCCACGTTTCCCTTTGCTTTGCTTCTTCCAATTTGGTCTGAATTTCCTTTTGTTCGGATTGGAAGAAGTTCCACTCGGTGCTGCTACAAATGCCAGGAATTTCTTATTCATAAGCTCCTCATACCTAAATGCCATGTTAATCAATTCCAGGAATGATCCCTTAAGATGTGTTGTCTTTTTCTCATGGAACTTGAGCCTTGTTCCCAACATAAACATCTCATTCTTCTTGAGGGGCGTGTCGATAAGACTAGGTCCATAGCGAGATAATTCATTGAACTTAGTCTCATATTCGGAAATCGACATACTTCCTTGCTTCAGATCAAGAAATCTCTATACAGACGAGTCTTCTCAACTTTAGGCATAACTGTTCCTCAAATAGTTCCTTAAACTTGCTCTAAGAAATATCATCCTCTGAAATATACACGGTAATTGCATCCCACCATGCAGCTTCTTCTTCTTGAAGATGCCACGATGCCATCACTCTCTTTTGCTTATCTGACAGATCCAAACTCCTAAAAATTCGCTCACACGAGCATAACCAAGCCTGAACTTCAATGATGGACTCCGTTCCTTTAAAAGGTCTTCCTCCCAGGTTGGTGAAATCCTTGCACAAAGCAGCAAAAGTTACTCGAGGCGGCATTGGATTTATAGCCTCGCTGCAGTCAGACCTCTTCCATTATTGGTCGTCGTGCTGCCCACAACTCTGCCTCTCCTTCCTTTAAAACTCATGTTGGCAACCTAGACAGGTAACCCAATGATTAGATAGGTATACAGATATAAAAATTACAAGTATGCGCTCTCAAGATAGATATTACTCCAAAGTCTAGGTATTGTCTCAACCTAGCGCTCTGATACCAACTGTGGCGACCCGCCTTTCATTCCACAGAAAGACGCATCATCATTAAGAAAGAAATAGGTAGAAAAAGAATTGATAGAAAGAAAGAAAGAACTAAACAATATCAGAATCTCATAGCAGAAACGGAAAAATATATTATATCACATAGTATTACATAGTCATTACATATCAGAGTTAATACAGTTACAACATCATAGTAGACAGTCGTGAAGACCCGTGTATTCATTACATTCCAAACACAACAGAAAAAAGATTCCAACACAGCGGAAAGTTATATATAGACACGCCAAATCTCCTGCTCTAAGCTTTTCCAAAATTCGTCAGGCCAAACTGATCACTTGGCTACTCATAAAAATTTGAGGACCCAAGAGTTTAAGAAGAACAGAACAAACTCCGGGTAAGACATGGGTCTGGTGTGAGTAAACGGTTAAGTTGTTTAACATGAAAAACGTCTGAAATAAAAAGTATCTCGTAAGACTCTTCGTAAATGAACACAGACAAGTTTTTCCATTACGATAATCAAAACGTTTGATAGGAAATCCAGTTATATTATAATAGTGTATAGGGTTTTCAATATAAAGTAGGAAATAGCTAGAATGCTTACATCTTTCGTTCCAACATAGTTGGCACAATCAAAACCTTACAGACACTTATTGGAGATTGTGTTCCATACAATGGTAGGGCTACTGGGGTACCGTCCGTCACAGTATTTGGTCTAGATCACTGTACCGAGGATCCACCCTGATCCCCTGCAATACAAAACCATTGCTACCCCTTACTGGATAGTCTGAACACGACAACCCCACGGTTGTGGCCAGCAACCGCCCACACAGCCGAATAACGGGACCTCTAGAAAGGGGAAAATCTTATCTAACTTGGGTGATACCCACTTTGCCATGCGTGCACCTCCCCTGTTTTAGCCATTCCCGGTTGATGAGGCTTGAGGCTACGATTACCTTTTTTAGAACACTTGTCTTGGAATGCTCGTCTTCTTCCATTGACGATGGTCTGATAGCATTCATTCATACAAGTTCGTTCTGGGTTCGAATGTAATTTAAGGCACTATCTCTGTTACAATCGTTTAGGAATCACACTCAAAGTTAACGACAAATAGCCCTTGCACTCAGAAACTTCATCTCGATCTTCACTTGAGATTTCATGACCTATCGTTTATCTTGGATCGATGTGGTTTTTGGATAACAAATTTGATATCCGATCCTGGTCTCATCGAAATCCAAACCCGTCTTAAAGGCCATGTTGTTTAAGTAAACAATTTAATTTAATCCAAAACATTGAATTTACATGGCATTCATTACAGATAAATAACTCACATTTATCACCGCTATATCCAAAGTATTGGATATCATGGCACATCACAGATTAATCATACTATAAATATTAATCAATCCAGACATTCTATACAATCAATCATCCATAAGTAAGGCTTATTAATCCTATAATTGTAATTAATTTAATTAACTCAAATTAAATTAATTACCTTTGCATTAATCACCTAACCTGCTTAATTAAGTAATTACAAACCATTTTAATTAATTATTGTTCTTTGATTACTTTTATAAATCAATTAATTAATCTTTAATTAATGATTAATTACCCTTGATTATTTATTAACTAATTCTTAATCACCAATTAATTAACCCTTAATTTCTAATTAATTAATCTTAATTATTAATTAACAAATCCTTAATTATTAATTAATTAATCCTTAATTACTAATTAATTAATTATTAATTACTAATTAATTAATCCTTAATTACTAATTAATTAATCCTTAATTACTAATTAATTTATCCTTAATTACTGCTTAATTAGTCTTTAATTGCTAATTAATTAATTAGTTAATCTTTAATTACCCAAGACACTAATTAATTTTAAGATAAATCATTTATCTTTATTAATTACTTAATAATTATTAAAATCTTATTTTAATAAATCTTGGAATTAATTATCACTAACATATAAATTAAAAACATTTTACTCTTTTAATTGACTACTTAATTGCACATTTAATTCAAGTTTGAAATAACTTAAGAGCTTAATAAATTTAAGTTAAATAAATCATAAAACTTTTCTTAAACCAATATTTAAAAAAAATTATTATACAAAGAAAAATATTTTAAGAAATAATTTAAACTAGATTTTTTTAAATTTTAAAAACTTGCTTTTTATTTAAATTTAAAACTGTTATAAATACTTACTCGAGTTTAACCCGGTACTCTCCCCAGTCGAGACCTGAGAAAACTTCTTCTTTTTTAAAACTTGTTGTGTTTAAACTTTAAAACTGTTGTGACATCAAACCACTCATGAACAACTCGAAGCTAAACCTTGGCCACTCCATCATTCCCCGAGTTTCCCACCGAGGCAACCTTTCTTCCCCAAACCATTGACACCAGAAACTCGTGCAAGTGCACGGATGAACGAAGCGACTCCGACCACTGATGCTACCTCAAGCATATCGTCGACCATCTCCACCTTCGATTCTGACCACCCAAACTACAACATAAAAACTAAATCAAAATCGAGCATACAAGGACAAACTGGAACAGAACCCATCGCCCAAAAACCACCTCGACCTGACACCTCTGACCACCAGAGTCCTCGAGACTCCGTCCACAGCTTCGCCGACCAACCTTACACCTTTTCCACCATCTCCGATGAACTCCGGTGCTCCAGTGACGACGCAGCAACCTAGTTTCCAACCTCGACCAAAACCCGAGCTTGAACCCTACTCTGGTGATTAGCCGCCGCCACGTTGATATATAAAACCACCCTCCCATTTTCGAGATCGCCTACCTCCTCGCTACCACCAGGAGTGATCTCGACCACCCAGAACCCTCTGATCACCAAAAAAACCTAAAATCCAAACCCTGTTCAACCTGCAAGTTCTCTCAATTTACACACTTGAAGTTCATGATTTTTCTTTTAAAAATCATAGTTTTCAAAGACAATTCAGATTATATACATGAAACACTAAATTCTTGAATTTGAATTTTGACAAACTTTGTGTTTTTACCTATATATTAATTTCCCAGAAATCTTTAAACTAATTATACTTAGAACTATTTTTAATTTTAAGATCTTACAAATTTAAACAGTTTTTGTTTGAACAATAAAGTCTAAAAGGAATTAGAGGATGAGATCTTGATTTTTGAAAGTTTTAAAGCCTGTAAAACAAGAATACAGGATAAACTCTTGTTCCATACATGTACACATACATTTACATATATATACATAGACATGTGGGCAAATTTTACATCTATACTACAATTTTCAACCACATACACCAAGTATTTGTCACATGCAATCAAGCTTTAACAATTTTAAGATTTTAAGAAAAGGTTGACTCACTGTAATATGATGTTGAAAGAGGATTTTTGAACTGGGTATACTTTGATCTTTTGAAAATTTGTAAACTGGAAATCACTTTTGATCTAAAGCTTAGTTATATTGAAATCTTGCTTTAGACGGGGATGAATTTGCTTTGATTTTCTTGCTTGAGTTTTAAGATACTTGAAAGAGTTGTTATCTTAAATTTATGGCTTTTAAGTTCTTTACACGCTTTGGTTCTTTGATTTTAATAAAAGGAAATGAGAAGAGAAGGGAAAGGATATATATAGCCTTGTTTCATGATTTTTAAAACTAAAAGAAAATAAAAAAAAACTACGACACTTGTAAAATACAAGCTATTAATCCTACACTTGTTAATATGCATGTGTTATTTATTTTATATATGTTTTTATAAAACGTTATATTTTATTTTCACTTTAGTTTAATATTTAATATGTTTTTTAATGTTTATATATTCAAACTTTACCTTTTTTTAAATTTTAAAAATCTTTAAGAAATGATATAAAACTAATTATACTCTAATAAAAATCACATATATATTTTTTAAGTCAAATTTATTTTTGAGCTATTTATCTTTTGAATTTCAAATCCAAATTCAAATTCTATTTAAAATCTACATATATATACATATAAATAACCACAAATTTTACTTGTTTGAAAAAGAATAATTTTACACATTTTAATAATTTATAAAAGAAGATTATCAGATTATTATTTGCCTGAAATTCCGGGATATCACAAATAGTATGAAAAATCTAAATAATCTAAACTTTTCAAATAATAGATTTAAATAGCTTATTTTAAAATAATTTATTCTGCGAATAGTAGCAAATCAAAATGTTTCGTCCATTTCAACAAATCTTGACCATATCCGGATTTGAAATCAACAAAACTCAATTTTAATCTTTCAATTCAATGACTAAATTTTGATTTAGTTCCAAATTAATTTGATTTCAATTTTAATTCAAAATAACTTCAATTTCCGAAATATTCATTTTTAACCTCAAAATCGATTCAAAAATTCAATTTAATGGTTTAAATTCAATTCCATTCTTATTTTAAACAATATTAATTCATATCAATTTCAAGCACAATTTCAATTTACTTATTTAAACTACTTGAATCAAATTTAACATCATTATTGAATTTTTAAGATCCAAATCCTTAAAAATAATTCAAATTCCAAAATTAAAGTCATATATCGAATACAACTTCACATTTCCAATACAGTTCTTTAAACAAAATCTTTTAACAAAATTTAATTTCAACATTTCAAAATTTGAATTAGAAAATAATTTGATTTATACAAATCCAAAGTTTTTATTCCCTTAAAACAATGTCATTTGGTCAAAATCCAAATTTCAAGATTTTTAAAACCATTTAATTTAACCAATCCGTTATCCGTATATAATTTTCTACCTTATAGTCAGGTGGTACGAAAATGTATCACTTTGACCCGTAAGAAATTTAAATTTACGGGTATATATCATTTCTACCCACAATCCCAAGAAAATCAAAATCCATAAAATCGTTCGAGTTTATCATTTCAACCCATAATGATTTTTCCCTAATCTACAAGACCATTCGGATATGTATCATTTCAACCCATAGTGATTTTTTTCCAACAACAAACTAAGGAAACTTATAATGTGATAACAAAATATAAAATAAACATAGCATCAAATCATCCAAATGTCAATAAATAAACATCCAACGCAATCGTCATTCAAATCAACCGATAAATCACAACTATCAATAGATTATTACCATCAGATATTTAACTGACAATTTAAATTCAATGAATTTAGATGGAAATTTAATCTAATATAAATTGAAATTAAATTTAAATGACTATTTAAATACCAAATAGCAATCAATAAGTTTTTAATCACATCATAAATTTAATTCAACTAACATAAGATAGTTTATCATTCGTGAGTGGGTTAAAACACTCACTTTTGATTTTGACAATTTAAAATCCAAATTAGGCCCAAATTTAAGGGTCTCAGAATGCAGCCAAAACATTTCCGAAACGTCTGAAATTTCGATACAAATCCAACGTAGCAAACCACGCGTCAATCGGAGCTCGATTAAAAAGTGTTTGGCGTTAGACGATTCAAAAACTCAATTTAAATCAAATTAAAATAAATAGTGAGATACCACGTCATCACCTCACGAACGAAACCTTGCAGTCGACCATCTCGAGTTTAAACTCCAGCTGCCAACATTCAAGTGCTGTCGTGCCGTCAGATCAACCTATCGACCAGATCAGAGCTTGTCGATGCATCACCCATGCCTGGCCGCCCCCAACCCCAACGCGACGCTACGAACGACATCGTCTGGCGGTTGTCGCCGCCGCCACCTTCCATGAATTTTCTAGCAATCCTAGGCAACATCTAACATGAATAAAGACCACCCCTGAGACATGCTCTCCATCATCTTCCAAACGCCACTTCCCGATCGTTAAATGGTCGACTATCCACAATTGGTCGCGATACCCTTGAAAGGGATGGCTGAGAAAGATCGCCAATTTCTCGCCAAATCATGACTCGAATTGAAAAACGAATTGCTGTAGTAGATTGCACTCGTCGAGAGCTTTCCATTGATATATAATTTGCTAAGCTTTGAAGAGTTTGAATTTTGAAACTGATTTTGAAATTGAAATTGGAATTGAGAATTAGGTGTTGACGTTTTGACTTTTGAGAAGGAGGAATAGACGAAAATAAAGTTTGTACAGAAATAAAAATGAGGCTTCTAGGGTTAGGGACAAGTCTATTTATATGGACAAAGCTAGATAGGAATGAATAAACAAATCGAATTGGGTTGAAATGATGACGATGCCCCCAAAATCCCATTCCGTTTCCGAAACAAAATTAGGTCATCCGATATTTATATGTTTTTCAATATTTTTAAACTCAATGGAACTATTTTCAAATCCTAATTCCAATATATACAGAAGTTAGCTTTTAAAAATCAAATTATTTTAATTGAGTCCATTAAATTGAATGAAAATCATATACATAAGTTTACATTTTATTGCATTCATTATTTTACCGTTAATCATCTTTTACCTATTAACTACAATAATTAATTACATTAATTTTTGTTGATTTTCAAATTAATTCGAAATATATTAAATAATAAGATGATAAATAAAAATTTGTTTTACAATAATAATTCATATCCATTAACTTATTGTTTACGACTAAGGGTTATAAATTGCTTACCAAAACTGATTTCATATTCTATATAAGCCTATTTCAATTTATACAATATAGTTTCAACATTGAATTCAACATTTAATTTATTCTCTAGTTACAATTATAATCCAATCAACTTTACAAATGTTTAAATTGATTGAAATTACATTAGAATAATTACCAATTGCATTAGATCCACACTATTAAATTATATTCTAATTATTTTTCTCATTAATAAATCATAAATTTTTAATTTATCTCAACATTAAATTCTGAAATCTTATTTAATTTAATATATTTATTATCGAAAATTACGGATCGTTACACTCTCCTCCACTCAAAATATTTCGTCCTCGAAAAGGAGGAAATAAGAAACTAATATATTTTTATTTAGAATAATCAATTTCTAAACACTTTAATTTACATAATTAAGTAATTTAAATAAAATATATCAATTTATAAATAATTAAATCTTCATATTCAAGTTTATTAAAAGTTTGAAAAATATTTTCACTTTTACAAAAAATTTCTTTCCTAAATTTACGAAAAAGACAGTCTCCTTTGTACGGATAGGTCTGGAAAAATAATAATATCAATAAGAACTATATATATATATATATACATATATATATACATATCATATTTCAAAAATAAAACATCCCAAACCTAGGGAAAACAATAAAATATCGTTGCAAAACCGTAATCAAAATATGTACCTATTTGTTGGGCCAACAACTTTATTTATGAAACCAAAAGCAGTAGTTATTGCTTCCATAATCCTGTATTCCACTTATATAATCCAAAATAGTGAGAATTATGTACAAGATGAATATTTAGTTGTTTCAATTAGTAACAAAAGCAAATCAACAAAAAACATATGCAAGTTAACAACACAACCCTCATATGCAACAAACAAATCCATCATACATCCATAGCAACCAAAACTAATGGTTTGTTCAGGTTTAGAACATCCCATTGTTCAAAGGTGATAAATAAACTCAAATGTATCATATGTTTAACATTCTTAGATAATAACTTAATAGATTATTCATAAATCCTAAACAATTCAAAGTATCATTTCCCAAACTTGCATCAGCCAAACAATATAAAATTTAATACATTATTTAAATTTTCTCGATTAGTTTCTTTTTTCATCATTTATTTTCTTTCATTCATATTATTTCATTTTCTTCTTCCATTCATTTACTTATAAACTTAATTTCTATTTAATTTTAATACTCATTAGTGAATTAATCCATACTTAATTTTTCTTAGCTTTAAATTTCACATTTATTCATTCATGTATAGTATCATCAATTATTGAATCTATTTACGAACCATATACACATTTTCTCAGGTTTATAATAATTTACTTAACAGTATTCACTTTTTCCTTTTATTCAATTTAATTATTAAGAATTTCAAAATATTAACTTAAGTTTATAACATTCATTGTACATCATAGTTTTTCATTTATAACATATGTTCATTTTGAAGCATTTTTGTTATTAAGCCTTTTATTTGTATAATATTCTATTACATATTCATATTGACATTTCAATTTTTCAAAACATTTCAGGCCGGTTATATATATATATATATATATATATATATATATATATATAAAGACTAAAATAGAATGTCATACAAATTTTATCTTATTTATTGTAGTTAACAAAAATGTTCAATAGTTTACATCTTCAAATTCATTATACTTTTAATATACAAGTGACAAATCTCCAATTTATTTACAGTTACATTAATCAGTTAGCTTCAAATTTCTTTTTTTTCATATTAGAAGTTTCCAACTATTAAAATAGTTAAGAATTCATTTCCTTATAATAGTTAAAATCATTGGCCAAAAGAAATTTAAGAACTAAATATCGGATGTCATTTCAAATAATTTAAAATTATATATATACCCATATCTTATATATATATATATATATATCAAATCATACTTATAAAGTTATATCAAAATCTGTTTATCGAACAAAATGCGTAGCAAAGTTCGTAAGTGGCCTCCCCTACTTTAAGAATCGAAAATGAATGTCGACGATGTGGCCGTCATCACTGGAATTATTTTCCAACGACAAAAGAGGAGAGTACTGAACTTGTTTCCTTTTAAAACATATGTTTCAAATCACACTGAAAATACCTCCCAATAATACTAATATTATATTCTAAAATCTTTTGAAAACAACTTCAAAACCCCGGACTAAGTGCTCAAATCTCCAAGTTATATTTACTTTATTTGTAAATTTTGTTTTACAACCAATATTTAAAAAAATTACTTCTTAACAAACAAACATATCACATATAATTATATCCATTTATAAAAATTATTCTGTTATATACAAAATATAATACTAGGTAAAATCATTTCATTTACCTATATTTCAAAAACAATATAATATCAGTATGTCCTATTCAGTGTTTAGGAATCCCTATCAATGCCATAGCATCCGATATACCGACCAGAATTTATGAATGCTAACAGAACAGATTAACACAATTATAGAAAATATTTTTATAACATAACAAGTATGCTCTCTCATATGTACACACACACACTCAAACAAACTCATTCTAGGGTATTACTACCCTATCTTTAATGAGTCGGACCCCACATAGCTAAGGTTATCGCTAAACCAAAACTCTGATACCAAATGTAACAACCCACTTTTTTGGACGGTTTAAATCGACAATAAACCACACATGTCAAACTCAAACCATTCAAAAGGGAGGATTGTTATGGGGAAAATAAGAAAAGAAGAGAAATAATGAAAAATAAAACTCAGAATCTCACAGCGGAATGACAAAATATAATAATCAAATAAACAGTTCATGAAGCTGTTTTACAAATAACATTCGATTACACTTTTAGAATACAAATCAGAGTTATACGTAGAGCAGGAATAAATAAATAATGCAGCGGAACAACATGATGCAGTGGATTATATATAAAATAAGAAGCATAAAAATCTCTATCTTTGTCCACTAGAAATAAAGTCTTCAACACTGAAAAGCTAAGGCTGACCTGAGCGTGATGAAAAGATAAAACAATCGAGTCAGAACTAAAAGATCTTATGTAAGTTAAATCAAAACAATTAAATATGAGTGCAATGGCTTCAAAGATGTTTACAGGATTTTACATCTCTTACCATGTGTCTAACATGCATGCAATAACTTAAGAGATGTTTCGGATTCCATCTCCTAAATATCCATTAAACTATCTATATACATAATACAATACGCTATTATAATATGTCTACAGTAATGTAAAGTATTAAAATAGTGTTAAGGCGTAACCCATACCCCTCTTAACACATTTTTATATAAATATCGTAGTATATATCGATATTGTAAGCCCCACCAAATCAGTGGGATACTCAAGGAGCACTCCATAGGAATGATACAAATCAAACTATTAATGGGCTTAATAAGGCATATGACAAGACATGTGAGGCAATGCCGATAGTACGATACTACTGTTTTACGGATCCTAACTGTTGGTAATGCATAATAGCTACTATCGCCCACCTCGAGACACACTCCCAAAATAAAAATCGAGGGTGGCCACCAAATTAATCACAAAGTAATAAATATGGTATTGAAAAATTATGCCCGATCGGGAGTGCGACCCCAATTGGCCCGTCGTGGCTCCTATTTTAGTCATATCAAGCTAACCAGAGGGGGGTCAGGGCTGCGTTCATACCTCATACAGTAACGTTCGCCAACCATCCTAAATCATTATGGATTTTCCACCTTGTGCACTGTTGTTAATGTGGTTTTCGGTATTGGCAGAGAGTATGACAATATCTGATCCTAATGTCTTTAATAACCAAATGCTTATTTCACACCGATCGGTTCATTTACATTTCCAAAACAAATTCATAATTGGTATCAAAATATCACATTCACTTTAAAATCATATCACCTTCGAAATCATATTCACTTTCGAAATCATTATTCACTTTTGAAATCATATTCACTTCAATATCATAAACACAAAATAGGTTAAACTCTCATATCAAAATATTTGCATTTAAATAAAAGATTTAACTATAAACAATTCAACTTTGCACAGTTTGAATTTTAGAAAATAGTTTGGATAGTAATAAATAGTTTAAATAGTTTAAAATAACTTAAAATAGTTTAAATAGTCTAAAATAGTTTGAAGTGGTTTTAATAGTTTAAATGATTAAAAATAGTTTAAAATAATTTAAAATAGCTTGAATAGTTTAGATAGTTTAAATAATTTAAAATAATTAAAAATAGTTAAAAATAGTTTAACATAAAATAGTTTGAGTACTGGAAATGGTTTATATAGTAAAATAAAATGTCTAAAGAATCTAATTTTTTTAAAATAATAGATTTAAACAGCTTATATTAAAATAATTTATTCTAAGAATAGTATCAAATCAAAATGTTTCATCCATTTCAACTAATCTTGACTATATCCGGATTTCAAATCAACAAAACTCAATTTTAATCTTTCAGTTCAATGACTAAATTTCGATTTAGTTCCAAATCAATTTGATTCCAATTTCAATTCGAAAAAACTTCAATTTTTGAAATATTCATTTTAAACCTCAAAATCGATTCAACAATTCATTTTAATGATTTAAATTCAATTCCATTCTTATTTTAAACCATTTCAGTTCTTATCAATTTCAAATCCAATTTGAACTTACTTATTTAAACCACTTGAATCAAATTTAACTTCATTATTAAAATTTTAAGATTCAAATCCTTAAAAATAATTCAAATTCCAAAATAAAAGTCATATATACCAAATACAACTTTACATTTCCAATACAGTTCTTTAAACATTATCTTTTACTAAAATTTAATTTCAACATTCGAACCTTGAACCAAAAAATAATTTAATTCATATAATCCAAAAAATTTACTCCTTTAAAATAATGTCGTTTAATCAAAATTCTGATTCAAGATTTTTAAAACCATTTAATTAACTAATCCAGCGTCCGTGTATAATTTTTTACCCTATTGTCAAGTTGTACGGATATATATATTATTTCAACATGCAATAAATTTAAATTTATGGGTATATATCATTTCAAACCGCAATCTAGAGAAAATTCAAAATCCACAAAATCGCTTGAGTTTATCATTTTAATCCATAACGATTTTTTCCTAATCTATAAGACCATTCGAGTATGTATCATTTCAACCCATAGTGAATTTTTTCTAACAACAAAGTAAGGGAACTTGCAGTGTGGCAGCAACATATAAAATAAACATAACATTAAATCATCCAGATGTCAACAACTAAACATCTAACACAATCATCATTCAAATCAACCAATAAATCACAACAATCAACTGGTTATCACTATCAGATATTTAACTGACAATTTAAAATCAATATAAATTTAGGTGGAAATTTAATTTAATATAAATTCAAATTAAATTTAAATGATAATTTAAATACCAAACAGTAATCAATGAATTTCCAGTCACATCATAAATTTAATCTAGCTAACATAAGATAGTTTAGCATTAGTGAATGGGTTAAAACACTCACTTTGGATTTTCGACAATTTAAAGTCCAAATTAGGCTCAAAATTCACTAATCTTAGAATGTAGCCATACCAGTTCCATAATGTCTGAAATTTCAATATGAATCCAATGGAGCAAACCGCACATCAATCGGAGCTCGTATCAAAAAGTTATTAGAGTTAGAAGATTCAAAAACTCAATTTAAATTAAATTAAAAATAAATCAAAGACCACATCATCACCTCATGAACGAAACCCTACATTCGACCATCTCATGTTCGAACTCCAACCACCACCATTCAAGTGTCGCCACGTCGCCACATCTAGCTATTGACCAGATCAGAGCTTGCTAATGCCTCACCCACGTCTGGCAGCTTCCACCCCTACGCATCACCACAAACGGCATTGCCTGGTGGTGGCCACCGCCGCCGCCTTTCATGAATTTTCTGGTGATCTCAGGCAACATCTGACATGAATGAACACCACCCCTGAGACCTTCTCTCCTTCCTCTTTCAAATGCCGCTTCCTGATCATCAAACGGTCGATGATCCACCGTTGGATTGCAAAACCCTAGAAATGGATGGTTGAGAAAGATCACCAGTCTTTGTTCAAACCATGATTCGAATCCAAAAACTAATTGCTGCAATAGATTGCACTCGTCTAGAGCTTTCAAATGATGTACAATTTGCTAGGGTTTGGACAGTTTGAATTTTAAAGTTGATTTTGAAATTGGAATTGGGAATTAGGATTTGACATTCCGAGAAGGAGGAACATATCAAAATAAAGCACGTACGTAAATAAAAATGAAGGCTACTAGGGTTATGGACAAGTCTATTTATATGGACAAAGCTAGATAAGAATGAATGGACAAATCGAATTGGATCGAAATGATAACGATGACCTGAAAAGCCCGTTTCGTTTTCAAAACGAAATTAGGTCATCCCATATATCAAAATAGATGTTTTTTTATATTTATAAACTCAATGGAACTAATTTCAAACCGTAATTCCATTGTATATAGAAGTTATCTTTTAAAAATCTAATTATTTTAATTGACATTAAATTGATTTCTACACGTTTTGAGCCTGCACGATCAAACGGCAAGTCCAATCGTTACGAAACTTGAAATCTTTCAACAATTCAATGTTACGGATCCAATGAAACTAGTTTCATCAAAATCCGAGAGAATGGACAAAAAGACTAATTTTCATGTTAATTAAATAAATTATTGTTAAATTGATTCATTCACTTTGAAATTCAAATTTAAAGTTAACAATTTTCCATCATTCTTGATTACATATAAATTAATAATCTTTTAAAATAAATTTCCATATTAAATCCAAGATCAAAATATTGCATTAATTACTGCATATAATTACAACTATAATAAATTCATTAATTATAATTTAGAATTTCAACAAATTCATTTATTTTAATTTACATTCTTTTTGTTCAATCGACAATACCCTATGATTTTATTAACATAAGTTTAGATTTTATTATATTCATTATTTTAACATTAATCATCTTTTACCCTATTAACTGCAATAATTAATTAGGTTAGTTTTCGTTGATTTTCAAATTAATTCTAAACATATTAAATAATGAGATGATAAAAATAATTGTTTACAATAATAATTCATATCCATTAACTTATTGTTCACGACTAAGGGTTATAAATTGTTTACCAAAACCAATTTCATATTCTATATAAACCTATTTCAATTTATACAATATAATTTCAATATTGAATTCAACAATTAATTTATTCTTTATTTACAATTGTAATCCAATCAACTTTACAAAATATTTCAATTGAGTGAAAATGCATTAAAATAATTATCAATTGCATTAAATCTACACTATCAAATTGTATTCTAATTATTTTTCTCATTAGTAAATCATAAATTTAATTTGTTTCGGTATTATATTCTAAAATCTTATTTAATTTAATATATTTAATTAACGAAAATTATGGGTTGTTACATGAATGGTGTCATATCTACAAAACCACCAAATGGAGAAAAACATGCATTCCTTTGTGTTTCTTCTCACCTTGAAGAAGGTTGTTAAGAATATTTGGGCTGCAAGAAAGAGTATAGTTTCAACATAAAATCTAAAGTGAAATTGTCTTTGCGCCATGAAATACAACATGAAATTACTATTACGATGAAAGAATCGGTGTACACTTTTAATAGCTCATTGATTTCTACTTTGCTGTGATCAGTTTTCATTGTTTTCTTTTACCTTTTGATTTTGTTTTTCTCCTTTGTATTTGTCTTTATTATGCGGCTCTATTGTGTGTTTTTCTTGCACTTTCTTATTTCCTCTTATTTTGGGCTCATTGCTTGTTATGGCCCCATTGTTTTTGTTATCTTAGCTATGCAATGAAACTGGTGGGGGACTAGTCAACCCGACTAGCTTTGCTAAAAAAGAAAAACAATTCCTTGAAATATATATAGACAATGGTTTGGAAAACTTTACATAAACGTTGGGACAAGTCACTTTAAGTTGGATATAAGCAAGAAGAAATTATATCAAAAACATTTGTTAAGCGAAACCTTACATCTATACTCAAATCGATGAAGAAACAAAACATAATAATTTTTTTTATCAAATCTGGAAAATGCAAGCCAGGTGTTTGAAATGTAATCAAACGTCTAAATACACTTCCAGATGTCTAGATTTTAGTAATTACAAAAGAGAGAAGAAATAGTTCGAATTTGACCTGATTTAGATATCTGAACCCATGTTCCGATGTCTGGAATCAAAGTCGACTTTTGAATGCCCGTAAGATAATTTCTGTACAGTGAACCAAATGTTTAAAATAAAAATCCAGATGTTAGAATTATTTGAGCAAGCCTAGGGTGAACATAGACCTGGTGTACGCGAAGTAGGGCGAATAGGGGGACATGTCCCCACTTTCTCGACTTTTAGGTGTTCACGTAGCTGCATGAAGAGGGTGCAACAACAGTATTTATTCTACACTGATGACCTATCAAGGTTCGCACTTCATGGTAGGCGTGACTTGAAACTCAACAAGGCATGCAATAACAACGCTACTAGAAGCTCTTATTGTTAATTTGGCATGCCCAATCACATGTTAGACATGTAGGAACATGAGAATGGAGATGGATCCGTCTGCAATAGCAGGGCTACATGGATGGGTAATGACTTGAACTATGTGGAAATCACCATAGTGATTTCTTTAGCTTCAAGTTAATGGTAAAGAACATAGGACACATTTACCATTGAGAAGATGCCATGAATTCTTAGGTAAGCCATATGTTGTCAAGGTAGTAAACTCAACATGAGCCCAAGCATTATGATGTTCGCTCATTGTGTAATTGCGATATATTGAGAATGTTAATTCAATGTTGGTTAGAAAGTTAATTATTAGGATCGCATACTAGGAATTGACCTAGAGTTATAAGTAGGTTGTTCAACCCTCGATTGAAGCCTTTGTAAGTTGTTTATCTATGTAGGTGTAACAAGAATTCTATCGTTGATTTGTAAATTAACCTAATATACAGACACTGAGGAACACTCTTAGGTTATCCAGGATACAGATAAAGTTTAATTGCTTGTCAATACCATATCACTAGTGATATAATTCATTCACCAGAAATTTTATGACCTCCTACATTTCTTGCTCTTATTACCTATTAAAAGAGGATAGCACATTAAATGAGGCAATTTATCGATGTGCATGTAGAAGAGGACACGGCGTTGGAGATTTATTCATTTATAGTCTTTCTGTTTTTGCCTTATTATATCTATTAGGTAGACACGTATTCTGGTGCTCTTTGCAGATTTTATCTACATCAAACATATGTTGTATTGATATTTGAAGACTCTGTTGTATCATTTATTATACGGACAATAGTTATTCAAAGACTATGTTACTTAGATTAGCTTTAGAACTTATATTTTATTTCCTTTCACAGTGAGATTTGGATGCATATAAATGTTTTAAGGCTTATATTAGACTTATTATCATATAATGTTCAAAAACCTTGACGACTCATACTTCTTGGCACAACGAGTGTTTGAAAGTCACATTAACCTTTAGATCGGTGTATCCAGGGGTGTAGGTTGTCACACTAGCTTTCAGAGTGATATCGATGATGGTAAGTCAGTGTTAAATTACATCTTTTCTACAAATGATGGAGCCAATGGTTTGAAAAATTCCAAATAATAAAAGATGGCCGACTCAATGATGGAGACTGAGTATACTACCCTCAACGTAGCAGCTAAGGAAGCAGTGCGCAAGTTTTTATTTTATTTAGGAGTGATTCCCAGCAAGGTGAATCCAATGGCATTATTTTGAGATAACAATGCAGCGAAGTAGATCGGAAAAGAACCTATAGCACACAAGAAATCATGACATATTCTTTGAAAATTCCACCCGATTAGAGAATTTCTTGAGAAGAAAGAGGTCATGACGCAAAAAGTAGATATAAAGGATAACATAGCAGATCCATTCAAGAAAGGACTAGCAAGGTCAGTTCTTATCAATCTGATCAAAGGAATGGGATTTAGATTCCATAATTAGCCTAAAATGCAAGTGAGAGCAGATTGATAAGTTAGGGCTATGCCTAGGGCCAATCCCATAATTTATTGTAAATTATTAGTGCGGTAATAAAATCTTGTTCGAAATATAATGTGTTTTTCCTTGCTAGCATATACTTATTATAATGGGTTATATTAATTAATTAATTTAAGCATATTAATCTAATAAATAGCATGTTTCGTGATAGTAATCACAACGTACTCTAATCATGAGCAATTTATCACGATATAATAAAAATATCATTTTAAATATTCCTAGTCAAGATGTATAAAGACTATATAGTGATAAATCCATTCAGCCCTGGGTACGTAACGCTCTCTAAATATTAGGCATTGCATTTTTCATGGCTGTTGGGGCCACCAAGCAGTTATGTATTGATAGTTATTGGATAACTACAAAATGAATCACTCGATGGCTATATGTCGGTTAATATAACTTTGGTGTAACATCCAATTCCGAAGTTAAAATAAAATAAATATTTAAAAATGGATATTTTGTTGAATTTAATTCAGTAGGTTAAAATTTTGGATTTATTCAATAATAAAAGAATAATACATATTTAAAATCTAAATTTGAAATTTGAATTATGTTTTAAAAATTCAAATGTTGTTTTAAAATTTATCTTGGAAAAATTAATGATATTCGAGGAACTTTGAAACTTATTTTGGAAATAAAACAATTATTTTCTAATTATTGAAAATTGAAAAATCATATTTTAATAGAGGTAAAATCATTAAAAAATAAATAAAATAAAATTTGGAGTAAAACGACTCGATAATTTCAATCAAAAATTGAATAGAACTCGAGTAATAGAGTGGTCAAGGTATTGATTTAAAATCAAAGGAAATTTTAAAATTTCCTTCCTTTTTATTGGACTGCAACACTTCAGTCCACTTACTCCTCATATGCTCCACACTCATTCCTTCATTCTTATCTGTTTGTTTCCCCCTATTTGAATCTTTAATCCATTTCGTTACGAAACCATAAAATGGAATATATATATATATATATATATATATATAAGAAATAGACACCATCGTGCGTCCATAGCCACTGACAACGTTGAGAAGGTAGCAGCGGTTGGAGGTAAAGCATGCCCTGGAATGATGAAGCGAAACTCGCGCGAAATTCAAACTCGCGGCAGTTGTTTAGGGCATATTCGACCAGAACGCATGATATTTGAGGCAGGCGATGCGACTTGCTATCATGCGATTATGGTCTAGGTTTGTTGGTTTTTGGGAGCTCGTGCACATTGGTGGATGAAAGTGTAGTAGTCGGCTGGATATTAGCACAACAATAGACAACATTATTCTCCGATGTATTATTGGAGATGGTGATGATTTGGTAAGTTAATCCTATTTTCTAATTTCAGTGAGTATAACACCATCTTTTATTTACGGAAATTACTTTTGCTTGAATTGAGCAAGTATAATCCATATTTTGATTATTAGTGAATGAGTTTAAATACTTTTGTTTGATTTATTGCAGTGAATGATTACTAGTGGGTATAATAATCCAATTTACTTACACAGTGATTATACTTATCTAATTTAAGTTAACCATCAGTATATCAATCGATTTTGCATCAGTTCATTGCTATTATAAATTCATGATGTTTGATACTGATTTAAGTGATTGATTTAGGTTAAACTTCTTTATTAAATCAATTTAAGAAATATAAACTTATCTGTAGAAGAAAATTAGAATAAAATAGAATCTACATTTTATTTTTTAATTGAATTGAATTTATATCGAATGATGATGACTTGGTAGTCTATCATGATTGAATTTCTTGGATTAGTTGATATTCATCAATGATTGTTCGAAATGAATGAATACGGTTGAATGAATGGTATGCTATATATGTGGATATTGATTGTTTTGGATGATAGAAAAAACTACATCAAATGAGTGATTTGAATTATTGATATGATATGAATTTTAAAGTTAGTACGGTGGTTTGAAAGAATTATGTTTGAAATATATTCGAATTTATCTTTGGAAATGGAACTTTTTTTGAATTTATACAAAGAAGGAAGATTTTGTATTAAAATTCTTTGAGAAAAAAAATTGATATAATAGGGGAAAGATTTTCTTATAAAATGATTTAAGACAATAGTATAGTTTGAATTTTAGCTCGAATTATTTTCAAATCGAAAATAATGGGATTTCAATTAACAATTGAATTAAAATCCTATATGAATATTTTGTTTGGATTTTGAAATAGAAAAGCCTTTTATAAAATAAAGATTGATTTATTTATAAATGGTTTGAAATTGAATTTAAACCATAAAGGTGGAATGGTTAAAATATACAAGCTTTTCTATAAAAGGAATTTTGGAGAATTATTCGAAAGGTGGTTTCACCGATTTTATATAAAATAGACTAGAGGTATTTTGACAATAATTACTACAATTGAAATTCCCAATTCTAAAGGAATTATGATTTTGTGTATTTCCCCATTCGAGTATGATTTGTAAGATTTTACCTTTTTACAAGGTATTGCTACTTGTTTTATAATTCATATGGATATTATTACTTTTGTTATCTCTCAAAGGTACTTCCTGAGCTTGCGTCGTAGGTGTTTGATTAAAAGGTTCCTTCCTTGGGTGTCGATTGTAGACGAGTAATGTTATGATTTGTTATGATCTGTTTTGACGAGCATTCACCTTATGAGGATATTTATTTAAACAAGATTTGGTGAAAGCCTATCAAATTTTAAATCTAGTTTTGATGAAATTATCAAATATTTTGGAACTTTTTTCAATAAATAAAAAGTAGTAACTAAAAAATAAGGAAAATATTATTTTTCACAATGTTTTGGAAATGTATTTTGGAATAAATCTAATTTAGAAATTGATTTGAAAATTATTGCAAATATTTGTTTTATACAAATTGGGAAATTTTTTGATAAATTATTTCAATATATGACTAATATTTTGAGATTGTTTGCAAAGTATAACTCGAGTATATGATTTTTGAATATGTGGAATTTCCATAAATAAATAGATTTCATGGAAGTGATTTGTAAATTCATTTTGAAGTGATCTTTTGGAAATGAGTGGAATGAAAACCATTAGGAAATATATTTTAATGATGGTTTTGATTACTGAGCTTATATGAAATTATTTACCCATATTGATTATATTGATAAATTGTGTTTATAATCTAGAAGATTTATATTTAAGTTTGTCACATTCATTATGTTAATATTTTGAGCTCAGTAATACTCATAGCTAGATTTCTAGCCTAATTCATGGACTGTTATTTGTTTGACAGCCTCGGGTTAGAATGAAGTTGTTTCACAAGTCAATAATATGACTATATCTATTTTGTAGGCTATGATACGAAGTTGGAGCAGGTGATGACGGCAAGTACTTACTTTGTTTGTATTTTGTATCGGTTCATATGGTTTATTTATATGATGAGTTGTGTATATGAAAATAATGTTTTAGCTTTTGGATATGATATAAAGTTCATAATTTTTATTCACTCCGATGGTTTGTTGAGATTTATTGTTTATATCCATAGTGTTGTGGTACTCAAGTTTAAAAATCATGTATGTTGCCTTGCATCGATACGAGATATATATCATTTCAAATATATTCTGGTATATATTGAACCATGTTCATGTTGGCCCAAAGTAGTGCATATAAGAGATCGCTCCTTCCATGCCCTTTGAGTTATCGAACAGTAAACTCTCTCCAATATTTCGTTCTTTAGAGGCAGGGTACAACAAAATGGTGTCTTTCGCCTATCACGCACAAGCAGTAATAAGCTATACCAACTGTATCACCCCACCTCTATACTCATACAACGAAAGAGTATTATAGAATAATACTATTTGGTAACATGGAGAATAGGGCTTGTTAGGTGTGACCACATGTGAATATTCCATTAGGCTAACACTGATACGTGTCTCACCTTAAAGTATATTAACAATGTATGTATTTGGTATTGGCATAAACAGTAAACACATGGGCGTACCAGGTCAGAACCATGTACAACATATTCAAATGACTATGGAGTCACAGATTGTAAGAACCCGTGTATTTAGACCATTTAAGTTGACAATAATCCACACATGTCAACTTAAGTAATACAAAACACGAATCGTTAATGGAGTATAGATATATAAATGAGAATCATCACAGAATCACAGAAATATAACAACACAGAATAGTGCAGCGGAAATACAACATAGTCATAAGAGTAGTTCATGAAGCTACTCATAAATACAACAATGTCTCAAATAAAAGAAATAGAACAACATATAAGTCCAATAGTCCAAATAGAAAGAGCAATACTGATAAGATAAGATAGTGATAGTCTTCGGTCTTCAGCTCCAAATAGAACAACAACAACAATCCTCAGTCTGATCCGGGCATAAGCATAAACAAACACTCAAATCAGGACATATATTCTCATACAGATAATATGATTCAAATTCAAATAACAATAACTCAAAGATGAATGGAATAACATCTTTTAGGATCCGTTAAACTATTTATACATAATAGTGTACGATACATAGATAATGTCTAACAGTAAAGTAAAATATCAAAATAGTGTTAATGCATTACCATTGTCCCCCTTAACACATTTCATATAGCATTATAGACTATACAGCACTGTAAACTCCACCATAAACTAGTGGGATATCAGGGAGTACTCCATAGGTATAATACAAAAAAAAAAATCTTAGTGGTCACGTATATGGGAATACAAGTATGACAAGGCACATGAGGCAATACCCAAGGTAGTGAAACTACCGTTTGCCTGATCCGGAATGGTGAGAACGCATCGCCGCAACGATCGCAACACCGCGAAACAACACTCCAAATTCAAGGGTGCGCACCAATCAATCACAAAGTAAATGAGTAGTTTACGAAGAAGTGTGTTCGCTCGAGGTAGCTAACCCCATTTGGACCGGCACAGCTCCTGTTTTAGTCATTTCCAATTTGACACAAGTGTCAAGGCTATCCATTATCGTCCTCTTTCGTCAGTCATCGCGTACGTCATCCAACTACTTCATTCTGGATCATACTTTGCGTATAGTTAATAAAGTGGTTTTCGGTTTAGACAGTGAGTATGTCCCAAACCGATTTCGGTTCCTTTGATAACCTTCGTAATTAATTTACTAATTGGTCGTTTAATATATTTCAAAACCGAATCAATTTCAATTTCAATTATAATTCGTAAATCAACATTTCGTTAGTCTTTCTAAATCAAATTCCAAAATTTTACGTTTAATAACTTCACAATTTTATTTCAAAATTTCTATAATTCAATTTCAGAGTTCAGTTTTAAAACAATTCAAATATTCATTTAATTTCATATATAAGTTCATTCCATAATCATTAAACTTAATTTATTGTTCAAATCGATTTAAACTCAATTATCGATTTCATTCGATATTCATTAATTTCATTTAAAAAAAATTCAATTAAATTTCCAATTCATTACATTAGTTTCTAAAGTTCAACTTATTATATCAAGCTTACTAATTTATTTTAAATTAAGTTTGTGGAATCCAATTCTTTAAATTACAAGTCTTTCATTTATTTCGATATACGCATTTTATTTCTTATTTAAAGAAATTCATTTCATTCATTTATTTATTTCCTTAGTTACAAATTTCAAAACTCAATTAAAGAAACTTAGTTTCACTTATTCAAAAATTCAATTTCACTTAATAAGAAAATTCAATTCAATTTAATTTTTAAATCATTCAATCTCATTAATATCAAATAATTTCAAATCTTAATTATCACTAGTTCCAAACTTAATTATTATTAATTTTAAAACTTAATTATTAATAATTTTAGTAATTAATAATAATTCCAAATTAATTATTACTAGTTCCAAAACTTGATTATTAATAATTTCAAAACTTAATTATCAAATAGTTCTAAATTTAATTATTAAATAATTAAATTTTAAACAATGTTCTTTTATCAATTACGACGTTAATATTTGTTTCAAATTCAAATATTCACATTTACATTCATTCGAATTTAAATTCCAATTTTATTCAAACCTTGTTGTTAATCAAATAACTTTCTTTTATTTTAAATCAAAACATTGACCAATCAGGTTTAATTTAATTTTCTATCCTAAGTCAAAGTTATTTGGGTATCTATCATTTCAACCCGATTCCAATTCAATTCAAAATCAAAGCATACAAAGGGAACTTGTAGTGTGATAACTGGGATGGTGTCAAAGTAAATAAACAAGCAATAGCATCCATACATAACAATTCAACAATTTATTTAAATAATCCCGAAATAATCGTATTAATTTACATTTGTTATTTGTGCAAATTAATATAATTATTTCTAGAATCTACACTATCATTTCATGTAGATTAAAGATCATTACATTACGGTTTTTCACTTGTCGTTCATTTTCAATTTCAACTTTACACTACAACAATTAATCCGATATACGTTCAATGGTTCAAAGTGTAATTAACCAATTTCTACGTATCAATTTAATTAACAAATAAAAGTGTCAAGTTTAACTAATCAATATTCAACATATGAAGGGGTCAAGTTTAACAATTCAATATTCAACATATATAATCCATTTTAAAATTTTAACTATCCTATATAAATTTCAACTTTTGCAAATTATTTATCACTTAACAATACAATTATCATCTAATTCAACATCACATATTAATCATTCAATAACCATACTTGTATAAGAATATAGTCGTGAAAATTAATTCACCTTTTGTGGATAAAGAAATTGACGACGAAGCACAAAGAAGCACAAATGAAGTCGGTACAACGCGGACAAACAGAACACTGCAATTATCGCCAAAAGAGAGACGATATTAATTTAAGTGAACGTTCATATATAATTTATAAATTATAGATTCGCTTACCAACAACGGAGAAAGGAAGAAAGATGAAAATCGATGCTGCTGCAGCAAGAAGCTCAATCGGTTGCTTATGCACACAACAAGAAAAGAAAAGTTGGTTACTATTTTGGCAACCAAATAGATATTCGCGTAATACACTTCTGCAATATCTAAAACTATTTGGAAATCTCAGTTTCATTTTTTTTTATAAGTAGCCGATACTTCACAGAGATATGTACGCGACCCCTGCATCATTCACACACGCACACAGTTTCACATCCACGCACAATAGCTTCACCATTTCATCATTCTACCCCTTCTCAACATCCTGCCATCCCATTCCTTTTCCTCTTTTGCTTCATATTTTTTTTATACATGCAACACCTGAACTCACGCATAGTTTACTTCATATGCGTGCAAATTCCACCACACCACAATACACAGTTTCACCCCCCCTCATCATGCATGTACCCCCATGCGTACGTTCCCTGTATGCTCGGCCACCCAGCTGTTCATGTACACGACCACACACATTTGCGGCAAGGCAGGAACGGGTGCGACGTGGAGGCGAAATAAGGAAAGAAGAGATGGACGAGGGAGGTGAGGTGGATGGTGTGAGCTGAGTTTTCTTTTGCATGTTTTCTTTTTCATGAATTTCGGCCATGCATGTTTTGTTTTGCAGAAGGAAGAATGGTAGGAGAAAATGGAAAAGAAAATGTGTGTGGTTGCGCATGGGGTCTGGAGTAGGGGAGAAGTGGTGAAGGGAATGGGTGGCGCACGGTGGAGTTGTCTCGGCCACTTTTTTTTTGTTTGCAGCAAAAAAATAAACAGTAGGGAAGAACAAAAGAGAGGAGAGGTGGAAGAAGGATCACCTGAAGAGTTTGCAAGTGAATGAAGCAGTGGAAAGAACGAATGTTTGCTTTTTATCTTTTCAATTTGAGTAACAGTAATAATTTGCATTGGGTTTCGAAATGTCATATTCATTCCCAAATGTCCACTCCTATTCCCTAGCCACCCACTAGCTACTAGTTCCGACCACCGTATTAATTGCCGGCTGATTTATATTTTTAAGATTTCTTTTGTAAATGAGCTGAAGAATTTGGGCTGAGATTTCATTCAACTGGTCCGCTCGGAACGATTAAATTAATGCGACGGTTTTCATAGGCTCCGATTTGCACGAATAAATATACCTTTTTGATCAGCGCAACGAAACGCTTCCAACGGTACACAGATTATTGCGATACGATGGTTTTATAAAGTTTCAAATTTACGCCGCTTAAATTGTTCCTTTTGCAAAACAATTTAAACGAAATAGGCGATGACAGTTTCTGACGAAACGAATTACATTATCTTGATCAGAATAATTTATACAACATAACTGTGTAAAAATATTTGGATTTGAAAGACAAATTTTACGCAGCTTTATATGAACTGATATACAGTAAAACGCGAACTAAATTTACTATAATATTTTGCGACGAAACTTTTTATATACTATCTCATAAATAAAGTTTATAAATTTCAAAATTTTACATTAAAACGATGGATTTCAAAATTTTAAACTGGATCGGAAATTCAGGATCGTTACAATATCCCCCAATCAAAACTTTTCGTCCTCGAAAAGGAACAGATGAGTGAAGTAGGAATGAAGTGAACAGAAAAGTCAAGATAGATTTTAAGAAAATCGATTTATACCTGAAATTAGTAATTCGGTTTTTGAACCCCGAATACTATCCTCGGTTTCCCATGTGCAATCTCGCTCATCTGCACTCCAGTGTACTTTGACGAGATTTACCGACTTCCTTCTGAGTTGGTTTGTTTCACGATCGACTATCCAAAGTGGCTTTCGCTCAATAGTCAAGTTAGGCTCGATAACTATCTCCTCCAATTGAGCAGTAGGGATGGTCATAGATGGATCGTGTGCAACTTTTCGCAGATGTGTGACGTGGAACACGTTGTGCACACCGGCGAACTTTTCTGGTAATGCAACTCTGTAGGCCAATGTTCCGACTCTTTCCGTAATCTCAAACGGACCAATAAATCTCGGAGCTAGCTTCCCTTTCCTTCCAAATCGAACAATATTCTTCAAAGGCGACACTTTCAGAAATACTTTGTCTCCTACACTGAATTCGAGATCCCTTCTCCTTTTGTCAGCGTAGCTCTTCTGTCTATCCTGTGTCGTCTTAACCTTCTTCCTGATTTCTTCAACTTTTTCGAAAGCTTCCATAATTATTTCTGGTCCTTGCACTAATCGATCACCCGACTCGATCCAACAAGCTGGCGATTTGCACAGTCGTCCATATAAGGCTTCGAACGGTGCTATACCAATGCTTGCGTGATTTATAAAGGACAATTAATTCAAATTCAAATATACTTATTCAAATTTGAAATTCAATTTCTTTACCTGGTAACTATTATTATAAGTGAATTCTACCAAGTGAAGATGGTCTTCCCAGGATCCACCAATGTAACAGCCCTAGTTTTAGATATTTATTTTATTATTAATTATTTAATTTTAAAGTATATTTATATAAATTGTGTTTAAAAATATAGTTTAATTATTTAATTTGAAGAAAAATATCAGTCAGTTAATTTCTACCCAACATCTCTTGGTTAACTAACAGTTTGATTTCAAATATATTTGTATACGTTTTTCTCTACATAAATATTCACCTTTCTATTTATTGTCATCAAACCAAAAATCAAAATTTAGCTAAATTAAAACAAATCACGTGAGCAATTTGGGCATTGGTACATATGTAACGTTCGAACAGTTGCTCTCTGATATCTTTCCGTTCACATTCGTTTCAAAGCCATGCATGTGTTCTCCATTCATTTAGCCTCTGCATCATCAATTTTTTTTAAACATAAATCACGATATCACTTGAATCAAATATCAAAGCTTGCTTTTATCTGGTTTTCAAAGGGCATCAACAAGCCTTCAGTTTGAAACTCTCGGCCCTTTTGCTTATATATTTTTCAGACTAGAATGTGTAAATCACATTTGCCACTTCCAGAAACATAAACTGGAAATGAATCTAGTGCTTAAATCACGCAAGCATATTTAAATAGAGGTTACGTGTGTTCCCACTGGCCTTCCCAGAGCATGGCCATCCTTCTTTTAAATCGAGCATAAGCAACATTTAATCTGATTTTAACTGATGCATTTACCTCTCTTTTAAATTCACCACAAACTGCTCTGCCGTTTCTTAGATTAAAAGAGTATTGCATAAATCAATATTTGCCGTTTGATTTCCTGTAAATCAGAATGTATGAACTGATTTTTTTTTGATAATCACGTATTCATATTCAGATCAAAATAACTGGTATGTTTTGCATTTACTTCCTCTGCCTATATATATTTTCCCACTTCATCATTTTTCTTTTCTAGATCTCAACTTCTCTGCTTCTTCTCGTGAATCCAGATCAGGTAATATTTCACCTTGTTTCTTTTGATTCTTTCAGTCTCCTTTCTTTTTTCTTTGGCACTTGCTCGGCCATGACCACCTGTGCTTATGCCTGTCCCACCTTACCTTTATATGGATCACTGATTTGTTTAGTGAAGAGCTGAGTTGTTTGATGCTAGTAAATAGAAGTAAGGGGGGGTAGATGTTGATTCAAGTTTCAGTCTGGAAAGTTAAATATAAGATGTGTTAAGATATGATGTAAAACTGAGTTAAACGAAATTAGAAGTGGATAGGAATAGGCTGGGAAACGAAATAAGTGATGAGATAATGGGCAGAGGAGGATATGTGAGATGAGAGAGTTTGTTGCACATAGTTGTATCAGTGAGCATACACCCAGTTTTAACCAAGCCCTGACTGTAGTAGAAGCAGTCTCAATATATACAGAGAGATGGTGCGTGAGTTGTTATTATGGGGAAGTCTGGGAAGTGGAATGAGAAGACTTAAGAAAATAATTCTATGCTAAAGCAATGAAGAAGGATGCATACATAAAGTATGGAAGTTCAGGGACATGAGTGTCTGGAGGAAGTAGGTAGCACTGATGGTAGAAGAGAAAGAGGGAGGAGTTTTGATTTAATGTTGCGTGTGTGCATGTCAGATGTCTCGGAGTTTTATAGATTTGCTCGGAGCAACTACCTAGTTTGCTCGAAGCAAGCACATGTTTTCTCGAAGTAACCTTGTCCTTGACTCGGAATAGTTTATGATGGGGTTTTGTCTGAACTTATATTTTTGTAAGTCTGAAAGTATTATGAAAAGGTAAAAGCTGATATGAAAACTGGGGGAGGGAGGTGATAAAAGATGGAATCTAAGGTTTAAATATTAGAGGATATGAGTTGCATGCGTTCATATTTTTGCATGGATAAAAGAATATGATATAGAGAAGGAAAATAAGGCAGAAGGAAAATGTGAATGGTCTGTGTCCATTTTGTTAGGAACAGGAAGTTTAAATTTTGGAGATTGGAAGTTAGGCAAATTTATTAACAGTAGTAAATATGTGTTGGCATGAGTTCATGTACGTGAGTAAGAGAGATACAAGTGTGCACGTGTACAATGTATATATCACGACATAGAGTAGGAAAACGTCCCCATATTGCTTAGTCGGCCTTTAGGAAGTTTTGTCAAAAATTTTAGCGTTAGCACAATTCACGTTTTGGGGTATATTTTGGGCATGTTACACGGTGGAGTGGTCGAGCAAATCAAAACAATTCTTGTCCTATTTTAATTTTTTCTTTGACCGAAAATTCTAAAGTCGCGTATTCTATATTTCTACTTTTGTTCTAGATTTGAATCTAGGCGACATCCGAGGAATTTTGATCGTTACCCTCTGTCAGCCTTTACCAGTGAATTGTCGTTTTGAAATTCAATTTTTCTGCCACTTCCAGGTGAGTATTTCTCACCAGACATACGTATTTATATTTTGGGAAATTATTGCAAGTGTATGTGTAAATTTGTATTTCACTATTATCTGTATGTAATGTAATATAGAATGATGGACCCCATTTAAATTGACACCTCATCAGTTATTATCTGTGTATCATTTCTGCAGTTATATTATATTATTGTTTATTTACTGCTTAAAATCACCACTGCAAGTTCCCTGTTAAATTTAGATTATATGGGCTGAAATGATAGGCCTAATTGATTTTATTGTTCACTTGTTCTGTTAACTACTGTAAATTATCTTGGGATTGCGGGTTTGAAATGATAGAACCCGGGTTTTGTAAATTACGGGTTGAAATGATATACATCCGTATCCCTTGACCTAGGCTAGAAAACTATATACAGGCCCGTGGTCCTTATAATAATTTCTGAATTATTTAAAATTATTCTGGAAGTTAAATATTTGGTTTATATCTTTAAAGGAATTTATATTGACCTTTAGTAAGTATAAATAAAGAAATAAATAAATATTTGAATAAATGGAATATAACTTATTTTGGTAATTCAGGATTTTTGAAAGAATAAGATTTCAATTAAGAAAATATATAAATAAATAAGTTATATTTGGAAATATTTATTAAGTTAAACAATCTATTACAGCATTTAAATGCCGTCTTTTGAAATTGGACTAGTTTTACCCGTAACTTTAGGTAACATTTCCTAAATGCTACAGAATCTAGAATTGATTGTTTTAAAATTTATGGAATTTGATAAATTTTATTTTATATTAAGTTTTGGAAAATCTTAAGATATGATATTTATGACTGGATTTTTCTTAACAAATTTAAGATGAATATTCTGGTATTAAGTAAATTTTGAAAATATTTAATAGCTAAATTTGGAGTTTTATTTAGGGAATTTATGGGAATATTCAAGACTAAAAAAAAAAAAAAAACATTGATTTGTTGAAAGAATAAAATCCAACCTTAGTTTTGAATAGTAATACTCCAATTGGATATATATATATATATAGGAATTGTAATGATTTTGGGGAACATGAAGTGATATTTAAATTATGGTTTAAAATTTTAAATAAAGAAATATATTTGTAAAGCTATGTAAATTATCTTCTTTACAAAGTAACCATAAAGTTAAACCATTTATTCTATATACCGTTGAATGTCCAAACCATTGTGTTTGGGAGTTATGGCTTAAAGTAAAATTTCCAATATATTATCTTTTGAAGAAAATTCAAATATTTGGTTTCCAGATATTATAAATTTTAAGCAGTATGGTTTTGGAAAAAGAATTATATATGAATATAACGATATCATATTGTTTGGGTTTTTAAAATGATATCGTATTTATAGTTTTGAAATGGAAATGTTTATTCTGGTTTTAAAGTATAAACTGTTTTAAATGACCACGGGTTATAATAACGTTTGGTTGGCAAAGAGACCGGAATCGGATATGGACATACTCTCTGTCGATACCGAAAACCACTTTGACTAACCGTGTACGCGGTGGAGATTCCAGAATGAAGTAGGTTGGTGGGGACGATTTCTTGAAAGGTATATACGTGGACCCGACTCCCGTGAGTTGGCTTAAGGTGGCTAAAACAGGAGCGATTCTCGGATTAATGAGGTAGCTCCTCTGATCGAACGCACTTCTTCGTATACCATTCTATTACTCTTGT
This sequence comes from Allium cepa, assembly GCA_030765085.1. NCBI lineage: Eukaryota > Viridiplantae > Streptophyta > Magnoliopsida > Asparagales > Amaryllidaceae > Allium > Allium cepa. The sequence goes on from CM060945.1 coordinate 223,326,668, forward strand.
GATTGTTTGGGTGCACCCTTGATTTGGGAGTGTTGTTCGAGGTGGGCGGTTGCTGCGGCTTCGCGTTACCACCGGTCCGGATAGCAATTGGTATATCTACCCTGGCATTGCCTAGTTGTGCCGTGTCACCTACCATATCGAGCCTTGTACGAGTTTGGTTTTCTCCCGTAGCCCGTGTGGTATCCTCTAGTTGCTTCCCGATCAGGAGGAGCTATGATATTGGATGGACTACTGGGACTATTACGTGTTAAGGGCTATATGGGTAACCCCTTAATGCTAAGAAATAAGTATGTTTACTTTATAAATAGACACTATTATAATAGCGCAATATACTACATAGTAAATAGTTTAACGGATCCTTAGAGGGTGGGCGGTCCCAAGCATCCTTTAAGTTACTTGCTATATATTACAGTACACTTGATTTAGCTTACATTATATAAGTATGTATGTCCTGACTCGAGTGTTTGTTTTATTGTATGCTCGGGTCAGCCTGAGTTGCAGCTTCAGTTTCTTCTCCGTAGCTAGGACACTCAGTAGATCATTCGTGCTGTTGGAAGTTGTTTCAGCCTTTATCTTTTCTGGAATTCAAGACTTTGAAGACTCTATCTCTATTTATGTCCCAACATTGTATTGAGGATTATAGACAATGTAAGTTCTATTTTGTAAAGTTGTATCAGTGGCTTCATGAACCACTAAATTTTTATTTCCGCTGCGAGATTCTGATATCTGTGTATGTGATTCTGTGATTTATTTATTGTATATTCTGAGTTTTGCCAAATTTATTCTACAACGCAGTATTTTGAACAATTCAAGTCCGACATGTGCGGATGCGAAGTGTTGAAAATACTGGGTCGTTACATTTGGTATCAGAGCTTTGGCTCTAGGCAAACTCAGAATATATGGTAAATTTGATTTACAGAATCACCTTCATTTGAGATTGAATCTCTTCCTTTTCGAATTTGGAACATTCCCTGTGGTTCCAAAGTTCACTCGTGTCCCTCACTTTTCATCTACTCAAGATTCTGGAGTATCCCATAACTCCACTTCGGATGATCTTTATAGTGAATTGGCGGTCTCGCCATCGTTCTAATAAAGGGGTGAAACTCCTTTACCATTAGCATTAATTCACCGGAGATTTATATTTATCATCGGTTTATATGCTAGTATCTTTGGTTATTCCGAACTCTATCTCTTCAGATCAAATGTAGATTTACCCCAACCACATCAATCCGACTCTTTAAGTCACGGTTGACCAGGTCAAGGTTGTCCGCGATCTATATAGATCTACCCAGTTTCTTATTCTGTTATTTAATCATCAGATCTTCTGATTTCAACTATCTTGAACCTCTTTTGATTTGAGTTCATCAAAATTTGCATTTCTATCCTTGTTTTGGGAAATTTATTCCTATATTTGAAAGGAAATCTAAAATATATATAAGTATAAATTTTCAGAAATTTTAATATTTAATTTAACTAGTGTCAGGAGATAATAGTTTGATTTTATTTATGGTTTTGTAAACCATGTGTTTGTCTAAATAATTGAATATAAACAATGGTTATAAATTAATTTAGAAACAGAAATGAATATAAAACAAGAACTTGAGAATTCAATTTCTGATGGTTTCAAACTTTGGGATTAAAATTTTAAAAGTATATATTATTTAAAGTATTTTCAAAATAGAAGTTTGTTTCCCAAAGAATTTTAAAAATTTAGTGCTATTCTCTTTGTCGCTGGAAAATAATTTCGGTGATGACTACAACATCATCGACATTCATTTTCGAGTTTCGAAGTGAAAGACCATTATGTAGTCTGGCTACAGTATTACCTTGAGATTTTATTTGATTTGAATTTCTAAAATATGACTTAATTTATAAAATAGATTTGACACATTATGTACATATATTAGTTATCTCTAAATGGTTTGGAGGGAATCGGAAATAAAATTTTAAAGTTTATCTTGAGGAGAAAATAAAATTTTTGAATAAAAATTTCCAACTGGAGATAATTGAATTTGAAAGTTTTAGTTGTATAATACTCAATTTCATTTCGAAATAACTTACCTTGATTTTCAAAAGTTAACAATGAAATTGGATAATATATAATATAAAAGGATTTTATAAATAAAAATTTGAGTGGTTATAATTAATATTATACACTTAAATTTTAGTTATAAAAGATTAAGTGAGATAAATAAGAAAAAGGGAATTTAAGGAATTTATTTAAATAACCTCATAATCAAAATTTGATAATTGAGATTTTGGTTTTCAAATAAAAATTTCAAGTATAACTTATAAAAGGAATATCTCATAAAATAGGTATTTCAAATAAGTGTTAGGTTATTTGTTAAATATAGAGATAAGTAAAATAATGAACTTTTGAAATAAAATAAAGTTTATTTAGATATTACCTTCATAAAAGTTTGTTTTAAAAAATAAGTAAAATATTATCCAAATGAATATTGCAGAATTGAACTAATTTGAAATACTATTATATCTACGGTAACATATTTTAAGTGTTGCTGTTTCTAAAAATAAATGTTTTGAAAATTATAATTGAATAAATGAAGTTTATTTAAAAAAAAAATGTTATGATTTTGTAGTATGATTTCTAAAAGATAATATCTATAAATCTTAATGACTTTCAAAGTATTTTGATTTCAAAAGCATTATGATTTCAAATTTATTATTTTGTTTTCCAAACTATTTTTTTTTCCTATCTGCTACGGATTGGGAGGCTATTGCTTATACCAATCTATTTAGAAATTTTTCTCTATAATCTCTGAAATCTTGGTTACTCATCTTGACCCTGAGCACCGCTGAGCACCCATAGACTGACAGTCAAACTGAAGGGGCAAAACCAATTCTAGTGAATCTCTTCGTGCTTCAAATTCGGAACTATCCATTTAAGATTCTTGTTTATTTAGCTTATCTTCCTTTTGTTTCTCTTCTTCGTTCCTTTTCGAGGACGAAAAGTTCTTAAGTGGGGGAGAGTGTAACAGCCCTAGTTTTAGATATTTATTTTATTATTAATTATTTAATTTTAAAGTATATTTATATAAATTGTGTTTAAAAATATAGTTTAATTATTTAATTTGAAGAAAAATATCAGTCAGTTAATTTCTACCCAACATCTCTTGGTTAACTAACAGTTTGATTTCAAATATATTTGTATACGTTTTTCTCTACATAAATATTCACCTTTCTATTTATTGTCATCAAACCAAAAATCAAAATTTAGCTAAATTAAAACAAATCACGTGAGCAATTTGGGCATTGGTACATATGTAACGTTCGAACAGTTGCTCTCTGATATCTTTCCGTTCACATTCGTTTCAAAGCCATGCATGTGTTCTCCATTCATTTAGCCTCTGCATCATCAATTTTTTTTAAACATAAATCACGATATCACTTGAATCAAATATCAAAGCTTGCTTTTATCTGGTTTTCAAAGGGCATCAACAAGCCTTCAGTTTGAAACTCTCGGCCCTTTTGCTTATATATTTTTCAGACTAGAATGTGTAAATCACATTTGCCACTTCCAGAAACATAAACTGGAAATGAATCTAGTGCTTAAATCACGCAAGCATATTTAAATAGAGGTTACGTGTGTTCCCACTGGCCTTCCCAGAGCATGGCCATCCTTCTTTTAAATCGAGCATAAGCAACATTTAATCTGATTTTAACTGATGCATTTACCTCTCTTTTAAATTCACCACAAACTGCTCTGCCGTTTCTTAGATTAAAAGAGTATTGCATAAATCAATATTTGCCGTTTGATTTCCTGTAAATCAGAATGTATGAACTGATTTTTTTTTGATAATCACGTATTCATATTCAGATCAAAATAACTGGTATGTTTTGCATTTACTTCCTCTGCCTATATATATTTTCCCACTTCATCATTTTTCTTTTCTAGATCTCAACTTCTCTGCTTCTTCTCGTGAATCCAGATCAGGTAATATTTCACCTTGTTTCTTTTGATTCTTTCAGTCTCCTTTCTTTTTTCTTTGGCACTTGCTCGGCCATGACCACCTGTGCTTATGCCTGTCCCACCTTACCTTTATATGGATCACTGATTTGTTTAGTGAAGAGCTGAGTTGTTTGATGCTAGTAAATAGAAGTAAGGGGGGGTAGATGTTGATTCAAGTTTCAGTCTGGAAAGTTAAATATAAGATGTGTTAAGATATGATGTAAAACTGAGTTAAACGAAATTAGAAGTGGATAGGAATAGGCTGGGAAACGAAATAAGTGATGAGATAATGGGCAGAGGAGGATATGTGAGATGAGAGAGTTTGTTGCACATAGTTGTATCAGTGAGCATACACCCAGTTTTAACCAAGCCCTGACTGTAGTAGAAGCAGTCTCAATATATACAGAGAGATGGTGCGTGAGTTGTTATTATGGGGAAGTCTGGGAAGTGGAATGAGAAGACTTAAGAAAATAATTCTATGCTAAAGCAATGAAGAAGGATGCATACATAAAGTATGGAAGTTCAGGGACATGAGTGTCTGGAGGAAGTAGGTAGCACTGATGGTAGAAGAGAAAGAGGGAGGAGTTTTGATTTAATGTTGCGTGTGTGCATGTCAGATGTCTCGGAGTTTTATAGATTTGCTCGGAGCAACTACCTAGTTTGCTCGAAGCAAGCACATGTTTTCTCGAAGTAACCTTGTCCTTGACTCGGAATAGTTTATGATGGGGTTTTGTCTGAACTTATATTTTTGTAAGTCTGAAAGTATTATGAAAAGGTAAAAGCTGATATGAAAACTGGGGGAGGGAGGTGATAAAAGATGGAATCTAAGGTTTAAATATTAGAGGATATGAGTTGCATGCGTTCATATTTTTGCATGGATAAAAGAATATGATATAGAGAAGGAAAATAAGGCAGAAGGAAAATGTGAATGGTCTGTGTCCATTTTGTTAGGAACAGGAAGTTTAAATTTTGGAGATTGGAAGTTAGGCAAATTTATTAACAGTAGTAAATATGTGTTGGCATGAGTTCATGTACGTGAGTAAGAGAGATACAAGTGTGCACGTGTACAATGTATATATCACGACATAGAGTAGGAAAACGTCCCCATATTGCTTAGTCGGCCTTTAGGAAGTTTTGTCAAAAATTTTAGCGTTAGCACAATTCACGTTTTGGGGTATATTTTGGGCATGTTACACGGTGGAGTGGTCGAGCAAATCAAAACAATTCTTGTCCTATTTTAATTTTTTCTTTGACCGAAAATTCTAAAGTCGCGTATTCTATATTTCTACTTTTGTTCTAGATTTGAATCTAGGCGACATCCGAGGAATTTTGATCGTTACCCTCTGTCAGCCTTTACCAGTGAATTGTCGTTTTGAAATTCAATTTTTCTGCCACTTCCAGGTGAGTATTTCTCACCAGACATACGTATTTATATTTTGGGAAATTATTGCAAGTGTATGTGTAAATTTGTATTTCACTATTATCTGTATGTAATGTAATATAGAATGATGGACCCCATTTAAATTGACACCTCATCAGTTATTATCTGTGTATCATTTCTGCAGTTATATTATATTATTGTTTATTTACTGCTTAAAATCACCACTGCAAGTTCCCTGTTAAATTTAGATTATATGGGCTGAAATGATAGGCCTAATTGATTTTATTGTTCACTTGTTCTGTTAACTACTGTAAATTATCTTGGGATTGCGGGTTTGAAATGATAGAACCCGGGTTTTGTAAATTACGGGTTGAAATGATATACATCCGTATCACTTGACCTAGGCTAGAAAACTATATACAGGCCCGTGGTCCTTATAATAATTTCTGAATTATTTAAAATTATTCTGGAAGTTAAATATTTGGTTTATATCTTTAAAGGAATTTATATTGACCTTTAGTAAGTATAAATAAAGAAATAAATAAATATTTGAATAAATGGAATATAACTTATTTTGGTAATTCAGGATTTTTGAAAGAATAAGATTTCAATTAAGAAAATATATAAATAAATAAGTTATATTTGGAAATATTTATTAAGTTAAACAATCTATTACAGCATTTAAATGCCGTCTTTTGAAATTGGACTAGTTTTACCCGTAACTTTAGGTAACATTTCCTAAATGCTACAGAATCTAGAATTGATTGTTTTAAAATTTATGGAATTTGATAAATTTTATTTTATATTAAGTTTTGGAAAATCTTAAGATATGATATTTATGACTGGATTTTTCTTAACAAATTTAAGATGAATATTCTGGTATTAAGTAAATTTTGAAAATATTTAATAGCTAAATTTGGAGTTTTATTTAGGGAATTTATGGGAATATTCAAGACTAAAAAAAAAAAAAAAAACATTGATTTGTTGAAAGAATAAAATCCAACCTTAGTTTTGAATAGTAATACTCCAATTGGATATATATATATATATAGGAATTGTAATGATTTTGGGGAACATGAAGTGATATTTAAATTATGGTTTAAAATTTTAAATAAAGAAATATATTTGTAAAGCTATGTAAATTATCTTCTTTACAAAGTAACCATAAAGTTAAACCATTTATTCTATATACCGTTGAATGTCCAAACCATTGTGTTTGGGAGTTATGGCTTAAAGTAAAATTTCCAATATATTATCTTTTGAAGAAAATTCAAATATTTGGTTTCCAGATATTATAAATTTTAAGCAGTATGGTTTTGGAAAAAGAATTATATATGAATATAACGATATCATATTGTTTGGGTTTTTAAAATGATATCGTATTTATAGTTTTGAAATGGAAATGTTTATTCTGGTTTTAAAGTATAAACTGTTTTAAATGACCACGGGTTATAATAACGTTTGGTTGGCAAAGAGACCGGAATCGGATATGGACATACTCTCTGTCGATACCGAAAACCACTTTGACTAACCGTGTACGCGGTGGAGATTCCAGAATGAAGTAGGTTGGTGGGGACGATTTCTTGAAAGGTATATACGTGGACCCGACTCCCGTGAGTTGGCTTAAGGTGGCTAAAACAGGAGCGATTCTCGGATTAATGAGGTAGCTCCTCTGATCGAACGCACTTCTTCGTATACCATTCTATTACTCTTGTGATTGTTTGGGTGCACCCTTGATTTGGGAGTGTTGTTCGAGGTGGGCGGTTGCTGCGGCTTCGCGTTACCACCGGTCCGGATAGCAATTGGTATATCTACCCTGGCATTGCCTAGTTGTGCCGTGTCACCTACCATATCGAGCCTTGTACGAGTTTGGTTTTCTCCCGTAGCCCGTGTGGTATCCTCTAGTTGCTTCCCGATCAGGAGGAGCTATGATATTGGATGGACTACTGGGACTATTACGTGTTAAGGGCTATATGGGTAACCCCTTAATGCTAAGAAATAAGTATGTTTACTTTATAAATAGACACTATTATAATAGCGCAATATACTACATAGTAAATAGTTTAACGGATCCTTAGAGGGTGGGCGGTCCCAAGCATCCTTTAAGTTACTTGCTATATATTACAGTACACTTGATTTAGCTTACATTATATAAGTATGTATGTCCTGACTCGAGTGTTTGTTTTATTGTATGCTCGGGTCAGCCTGAGTTGCAGCTTCAGTTTCTTCTCCGTAGCTAGGACACTCAGTAGATCATTCGTGCTGTTGGAAGTTGTTTCAGCCTTTATCTTTTCTGGAATTCAAGACTTTGAAGACTCTATCTCTATTTATGTCCCAACATTGTATTGAGGATTATAGACAATGTAAGTTCTATTTTGTAAAGTTGTATCAGTGGCTTCATGAACCACTAAATTTTTATTTCCGCTGCGAGATTCTGATATCTGTGTATGTGATTCTGTGATTTATTTATTGTATATTCTGAGTTTTGCCAAATTTATTCTACAACGCAGTATTTTGAACAATTCAAGTCCGACATGTGCGGATGCGAAGTGTTGAAAATACTGGGTCGTTACAACCAAAGTCAATAATACAAGCTCTGAGAAGTTCTTCCAAAATCCGATTCACCCTCTCAGTTTGGCCATCTGTCTGAGGGTGGTAAGCTGTGCTCAGATTCAGTTTGGTGCCCAAAGTATCCTGAAATGCTTTCCAGAATTTACTGGTGAAAATAGGATCTCGATCGCATACAATATTGGATGTTACACCATGAAGTTTAACAACTTCCCTCATATATATCTCGGCCAAACTCGAAGCTGTACGAGTGGACTTGATTGGAATAAAGTGAGCAGATTTCGTCAGTCTGTCGACAATCACCCATATGCTTTCGTTGCTCTTTCTAGTCCTTGGCAGTCCATCAATAAAGTCGATAGAAATTTGCTCCCACTTTAAACCTGGAATCTCTAGTGGTTGAAGCAAACCTGCGGTCTTTCTGTGGTCAACTTTAACTTGATGGCAAGTTGTACATCTGCTAATATAGGTAGAAATATCATGCTTCATACCACTCCACCAATATAACTTCTTCATATTCTGTACATTTTAGTGATATCGGGATGAAATGAAAGTGAAGATTGATGGTTTTCTTTCAGCACTTCCTGTCTAAGACCATCAACATTAGGGACACAAATTCTATTATCAATTCTCAAGACTCCATTACTGTCAACATGTGCACCCAATTTATTGTCAACATTTCGATCTCTGCCGAGAACTATTTCTTTGATGCGATAAAGCAAAGTGTCCTCGTATTGTTTGGCTATAATACGATCCATAAGAGCTAGGGAGACAGAAAGCTGGAATAACATTCCTTCAACAATATTACAACATGCCATTGCTTGGTTTCTGCTCAAAGCATCGGCTACGGCATTTGCTTTCCCTGGAGTATAATTAATATCAAGATCATATGCAGCTAAAAATTCGAGCCATCGGACTTGTCTCTAATTCGAATCCTTTTGTGAGAAGATGTACCTCAATGACCTGTGATCAGTGAATAACTCGAATTTGGTTTCCAATAGATAGTGCCTCCATAGCTTAAGAGAAAATACAACCGCAAGAAGCTCTAAATCGTGAGTTGCATAATTTTCTTCATGGGTCTTTAACTGACGACCTGCATAGGCAATAACCTTTCATTTTTGCATTAAGACTGCTCCATGACCATCACCACAGGCATATGTATAGGCGGTCAATCCTTCGCTACCATCAATAACTGTAAGAACTGGGCAGAGGTCAACTTTCGCTTTATCTCATTGAAAGCTGCTTCGCACTTTTCACTCCAAATGAATTTCTCATTCTTTCTGGTCAGTGCGGTAAGTTGGGCAGCAATACGAGCGAAGTTTTCTATAAATCTACGATAATAGCCAGCCAAGCCCAAGAAACTACGGATATCTGTAGGAGTTTTAGGAGTCTCCCAATCCTGTAAATTTCAAGGATTCAAATTTAGATATTGATAAATTGTTAAGATAGAATTGACAACTAAGAGTAGAACTTACATTGATTACGGCGATCTTAGCTGGATCGACCGAAATCCCATTCTCCGAAACAATATGGCCAAGAAAACAAACTTCATCTCTCCAAAAGTTGCATTTCGAAAACTTAGCTTTAATCCGATGTCTGCGAAGAATTTCATGAACAAAAGCCAAATGTGTCCTATGATCCTTCTCATCTTTAGATAAGTCGAGAATATCATCGATGAAAACAAGAACGAATTTGTTAAGAACATCCCGAAAAACTCTATTCATCAAGTCGACGAAATAAGCTAGAGCATTAGGGAGATCGAACGGCATAACTAGCCATTCATAGAACAATTTTCAGCGCGGAATGTTGTTTAGGAATACTATCCTCGACGATTCTGAGTTGGTGAAAGCCGGTAGCCAAATCAAGTTGAGAAAAGACTTTAGCTCCATGAAGCTGGTCGAATAGATTGTTGATGCAGGGCATCAGATACCTGTTCTTGTGTGTGAGCTTGTTTAGCTCTCTATAGTCCACACACATTCTGAGTCGGCCATCAGATTTGGTGAAAAATACAAGTGCAGCACCCCATTATGAATGACTGCGCCGAATCAAGCCTTTAGAAAATAAATCTTCAATTTGAACATTCAACTCTGCCTTCTCTTTAGGAGCCATTCTCCTGGGAGAAAGAACTACTGGTCGTGCACCAGGAATAAGATCAATGCGGAATTAAATTTCCTATGGAGGTGGTAGAGAATTGACTTCTCCAAATACATCAGAAAAGAATTGGACCACTGGAGTAGAGCTTAGTTCATTTGGATGGGAGTCAAGAGAGAATATAAAACTCCCTACATATTCTTGAGGTGGTTTGCCTTTAATGACTAAAGGCATACTCTTGTCGTCAATAAGAGAGACAGTTCGAGCTTTGCGTGAGATAACAGCTTCGAACTTTCACAGCCAATCAATGCCTAATAGTATATCGAATGCCTCGAATCCAAGGACATAGAAATCTAAAGTAAAACGTTGAATGCCATGCATAAGAGTGACATATTTGCAAACCCTTTTGAGGTTAGCGGGCCCTCCAATAGGGTTAGATACACATAAGGAAATAGATACAAGAGTGGGTGCCAAACCAAGTTTATTACATAAATCAATAGATATGAAGCTGTGTGTTGCTCAGGTGTCAAATAGAACTCTAACAGGCAAGGTATGTGTGACATCCTGGAATTTTGACCCCATTATTATCATAAGTTTTGATCAAATTTAAATAAAATATAATATTTTCATTTATAAATAAATAAGCTGTTGGATATTATTAGTTTTATATGGATTATAAAAGACTTTATAATTTCAAAATGTAAACTAGACTCTTTAACAATATTCAAAAGTTAAATCTATTTTATTTAATTAAATTAAAAATTATGTATGAATGACATTTAATATCAGATATAAGAATGTAGATAATAAAATAAGTACAATAATACAATTGTATTCATATTAAATATAAATATAAAATACATAGGTGCAAATATATTACAAATTCAATTTTGGGAAAAGTTAATTTTAATAAAGATAAGATTTAAGTACTGTTTTTACACAATGATTTTTATAACTAAAAACAAAATAAGTTTATAAATATTTAACATGAGTTTCTATATAAATATAAATACTTATATATATAGTTATAAACATGTAAACATAAGTACAAATATAACAGGTATAAAATATCAATAGAAATGTAAACATCAACAATGAAGAAAATTGGAGATCTGCAAACATTAGTAATATGCTAGCATAAATAATAAAACAAAATCTACAAGCAATATTATTATATGTTAACATAAGAATGTTCAGATCAAACCTGCATGCATCTTTGCAAAATAAACAAGTGTGTCAGCAAAGCATTAATGGTGTAAACCTATATGAAGCATCTTTATGAGTACACCTTAATACAAATACACTGCAGATATCTTTTGTATAAATGTTGTGTCAGGAAAGCATTAATAGGGTGTTGGAATAAATGAATACATTTGGTATAAAAAAACTTAAGCCTGTAAAAATCTGTGTACAAATATGTGTCAGTAAACATTGATTGTGTGAACATAAGTAAAGACACATATATTAATTAGCACATTTTATATCTGGCAATATTATCTTTCAGCCAAAATGGTTGAAATATCTTAGGCTTTAGTACAAATAAAATAAACAAGATATTTTATTAAGCCTAAGCTTGTGTAAGATGACAGTAGTATTCACTGTTATAAATATATGTATATATCTTCTTATTAATTCATTTGTAACTGCAAAAGCATAGAGCCTGGAAAAAAAATATAAACAAACTTCTCAAATCTGAAGAACAGCAAAAGAAAAAAAATATAATAACTAAACAAATTTCAGATTCAAAAGTCAGAAGCAATAAGGTTACAGGAATTTCAAAACTGCAAATTATCAAGCCTATTCAATTTTAAGTTACAGATTTCCTGCATCATCCTCGGTTCAACAGCAATCCTTGGTGAGTAAACCAAACTTTTTGAAAATTAATTTGAATAATTTACTTGTGAATTGAATTACTTAGTGATATAACAATGTTCTGTTATGATTGTAAGCTTTGGATATTTATGTTTTTAATAACAGCATGAATACTGTTGAATTTACAATGTAAAGTATAATTATAGTAAAGAATTCAAATAACTTAAATTGGAAATTCGAGTTTATATATTAATTGAACACACAGTAATATGAATTTTAAGACAGTATTCAAAAATTTTGGCTAACTATTTACAGAGCAGTTCATGAATGAACCGTAGAAGCTTTTTCATGAATTTCAGGAGATTCAATCAATGATTAATGATGAAAATTTATATGAAGCTTGTGTATAGAGTATAGATTACTAGAAAAATGCTAAAAAAATTATTAATGCGAGATTTTTGAGCATTGATGGAAAGTAGGATTTAAGGGCCAGTGTTTTGTTCTCTGGTCATTCATAGATTATGTCACGGTTGCTTAGCCGAGTGATGTGAGGCTTTGGAGGAAGCTAGGAGGTGGTGTCGGCAAGCTATGGCTGAAGTTGGAACATCTCTGGTGGTCGTGATCGCAAGCGCGAGGCGATTTCCTGAATTGGGTTTGGGTACAGTTCGACTTTACAGTCGAATTTTGAATTCGTGATTTTGGAGTTGATCTGGGTTTGGATTTCAAGTGAGGGAGTGGATTGTGACTTGTTGGCGATGACGCATGGTGGTGGCGAGGCGGTGGACCGCCGTGCACGTGCACGGCGGTGGAGATGATGGTGTTTGGATTGACTCGAGGAAAACCCGAGTTTGTTTGTTCGTGGCTTCGAGTCATTTCTGCGTCGTGCTTTGAACGCGCGCGTGTGAGTTTATTTGTTTCAACAGTTTAAAACTTAAGCTTTTATAAAAAAAAGTAGAAACTGGAGAGAACAGGGGAGAAGAAAAGGGAAAGTAGGAGTTTGACGCGAGAGGTGAATGGATGGACTCGAGTACAACACGAGTTGAGCACGGTGTATGCTTCGGGTTTTCAATGCCAGGAATTTCGCTAGTATGTTAACTGTTATTTAAGTTTAAGTTTTATAAATTAGTATTAATCAGATTAGTAACGTTTACAAACAGTATAGGCCAAGTAGAACTTTAAAGATTTATAGAAAACAAGAATGAGTTAGTTATTTAAAATCAAAGTTAATTATGTATGTAATACATTTTATAATGGCTATTAAATAAATAGTCAAAGTATAATCAAAATTTGTAATTAAAGATTTTAATACTCTTGTTTGTAATTAAAAATTTAATTAATTATTGATAGTTAATAATTTAACAAATCATAGTTAGCGAATTAATTTACTAATTAAGGATTAAACGATTAAGTGATTAATAATTAACGATTAATTAAACAATTATTAATAATTAATTGTGTAACTGAGTTTTATAATCAATAATTAAGGTTATTGATTAATAATCAAGTGAATAATAAGTAATTAATGAACTGAAATAAGTTAATTAACTAATTATTAATTAAGCAAGAATAGAATATAATTCACTCTTAAATATGCAATTGAGCTTAAACAAATCAAACTTGTTGATATAAGTCGATGGTTCTATTTGATTGAACTGATGTTTATTATTTCCTATCATGTTCTGTGAGATATCTGCGATAATTGTATATGATTATCTGTGTTAAATTGCTATATGTTATCTGATGTTATTTATCTGTATTTAATTGCTATATGAAATCAATTGTTAAATTTAAACTGTTAAGTTAATTAGACAACTTGGACTCTCAAATGGCGTTTGGATTTCGATGAGACCGGGATCGGATATCAATTGATCTTCCGAAAACCACATCGATCCAAATTAAACGTTAGGTCGTGTAATCTCAAGTGAAGATCGAGATGGTGTTTTCAGAATGCAAGGGTTATCGTCGTTAACTCTGAGGGTGATTCCAAAACGAGTGTAACGAGATAATGCCTTCGGTTTCGTTCGAACCCGGAACGAACTTGTATGGATTGAATGCTTTCAGCACATCGTCAGGCGGACGATGAGCATTCTAAGAAATATGTTCTATAAAGGTAAACACAGCTTCAAGCCTCATCAGCAGGGAATGGCTAAAACAGGGGATGTGAAGCAAGGTTAGGTGGGTCATGCCCAAGCAGGACGAGGTATACCCCTGTCTAGATGTCCCTTTTATTCGGCTGTGTGGGCGGTTGGTCTGCAGCCAACTGCGGGGTTATCTTGTTCGGAACTATTCAGTAAGGAATGGTTCCGGCCTTGTGTTGCATGGGATTTAGGGTGGCTCCTCGGTACTGTGATCTAGACCACGTACTGTGACGGGTGGTACCCCAGTAGCCCTGCCATTGTATGGGATCCAATTTCCAATAAGCGCCGTACGTTTTGATTGTGCCCAACTATGTTGAAATGTGAGATGTAAGCATTTCAGCTATTTCTGTATTTTACTTGAAAACCCTAGACACTATTATAATATCACTGGATTTCCTATAAAATGTTTTGGTTAACCTAAGGTAAAAACTTACCCGTATTTATTTGTGGGGAGTCTTACGTGATACCTTTATTTTAAATGATTTTAAAAGTTAAGCAACTTTAAACCGTTTACTCATACCAGACCCATGTCTGACCCGGAGTTTGTATTTTGTTTTTCAAAAACTCTCGGGTACCCAAATTTTTACGGGTAGCCAAGGGATTCAGGTTAGCTTTGACGAATTCTGGAGGAGATGGAGCAGGAGATCAGACGTATGTAGCTAGCTATATAGTTCCGCTGTGTTAGCAAGTTCATGATATTTGAGGTGTATGTTCTGCCTGATATGTATATGATAGTCATGTTGTATGAAATTGTATAACCTTGATGTATATAACTATGTAATAGTTATGTTGATATATTATATTTTATTTCATTCCACTGTGAGATTCTGATGTGGTTATTCTTTCTTTTCTTTTCTTTTCTATTTCTATCCTTTTCTTTCTTATTGATGACACGTCTTCCTGGGCGTAGGAAGCCGGGTCGTCACAGGTGGTATCAGAGCGATAGGTTGAGCGAGTACCTATGCTCTGGAGTAATATTTATCTTGAGAGTGCGTATTTGTATTTTATATATATATATATATATATATATATATATATATATATATACTTATCTAAATTTGTTGGTTACCTGTTCAGGAGGCCAACATGAGTTCTGGAAGAAGAAGCAGAGTTGGGGCCAGTACTTCAACTGATAATGTTCGAAGTCAAATTGCTAGAGAGGCTGTTAATCCAGTACCGCCTCAAGTTAGTTTTGCGGCCTTATATAAAGATTTTATTGATCTTGGAGGCCAACCATTTAAAGGTTCAGAATCGATAATTGAAGTTCAAGCCTGGTTACGTTCTTGTGAGCGTATTTTTAAGAGGATGAGATTGGCGGATGATCAGAAGAGGGATATGGCATCGTGGCAATTGCAGGGAAGCACAGCATCATGGTGGGATGCAACGATTGCAAATATTCCTGAATAAGATATTTCATGGGAAAGATTTAAGGAGTTATTTGAGGAGAAGTTTATGCCGACGGCAAGGAAAACTCAATTGTACCAGGATTTTCTGAATTTGAAGCAGGAAAGCATGACCATTTCTGAGTATGAGACCAGATTCAACGAACTTTCGTGTTATGGATCAGGACTCATTGATACTCCCCTCAAGAAGAATGAAAAGTTTGTGCAAGGATTGAGGTCTGAATTCCAGAATAAGATGACGGTGCTTTTGAAAGGAACATTTGTTGATTTAGTTGATATGGCATTGAGGTATGAAGATTTGATGAGCAAGAAATTGGAGGCAACAGAAGCAGTTTCAAGAGGGAGTTCCGTTAACCCAAATAAAAGAAAGTTCAACCCACTTTGGAAAAGGCAAGTTAAAGGAAAGAAATCAGGAAGAAGCAATAACGGACCCCGTAAGTGTTATAATTGTCAGCAAATTGGACATTTGGCGGATCAGTGTTCTCAAGGAGGATCTCAACAGCAGAAATGTCAGAGTAGTCAAGAATTAGCAGTAGTCCAGAAATCGTTGTGTTTTAATTGTCGTCAGCCCGGTCATATGATTAAGAATTGTCCACTTTTGCAGAGGACACTTCAGGATAAAGTTTTTGCTTTGGAAGCAGGTTCATCTTCTTCTTCTCAAGGCAAAGGAGTTTTGGAAGGTACCTTACTCCTAAATGGCAAGTATATTAAAGTTTTATTTGATTCGGGTGCATCTTTGAGTTTCATATCTTCAGAATCAGTAGAAAAGTTTTCTCTTAACCCTAGTACCGTGGATCGTCCTATTATTGTATCTAATCCTATTGGTGGAGCAACAAAATTGGATACGATCTGCAAGGACTTGAAGCTTTCTTATTTGTCTCATAGTTTCTCTTGTGACCCGTATGTGTTAGATTTTAAAGGATTTGATCTTATTTTGGGAATGGATTGGCTCGATAAGTATAAAGAAGTCCTGAATTGTGATGAGAGGACAGTTTCATTGGAGACTGATTTGGGTAGGATTGCCAAAGTGTCGTGCGATAGTTCTGGATTTCACTTGAGTAGTCTTTTACAAGGAGTTGAGACTTCTTAAGAGAAAGTTGAGGAAATCGATGTGGTTCAAGATTTTCCTGATGTTTTTGAAGAAGTTAAGTGTCTTCCGCCACATCGAGAGATTGAGTTTCGTATTGATTTGATTCCAGGCGCAGTGCCGGTGATTCAACCGAGTAGGAGAATGCCTCCTCGAGAGAGAGAAGAGTTGGTTAAGCAGACGCAAGATCTTTTGGAGAAGGGTTTGATTAGACCTAGTTTTTCTTGTTGGGGCTCTGCTGCGGTGTTTGTCACCAAATCGGATGGTTCGCTAAGGTTTTGTGTTGATTATAGAGAATTGAACAAAGTGACCATTCGAAATAAGTATCCTTTTCCCCGCATCGATGATCTTTTTGACCAGTTGCATGGAGCTTCTATCTTTTCTCAACTAGATCTAGCTTCAGGTTTCCATCAATTGAGAGTAGCTAAAGATAGTATTCCTTGACAGCATTTAGGGGACCGAATTGTTTTTATGAGTGGTTGGTTATGCCGTTCGGATTAACCAACGCTCCAGCCTATTTTGTTGACCTCATGAATCGAGTCTTTAGAGATGTGTTGAATAAATTTGTGGTAGTATTCATTGATGATATCTTAGTCTATTCCAAATCGGAAGAGGAGCACAGGCAACATTTGAGGATTGTATTGGAGACTCTGAGGAAGCATGTGTTGAAGGCGAAGTTTTCGAAGTGCCATTTTTGGAAATCAGAAGTTAAATTTCTAGGGCACATTGTTTCTGGTGAAGGCATTTCAGTAGATCCAGCAAAGATTGAAACTATTTTACAATGGAAACAGTCGGAGACACCGCTTGCAGTTTTCTGGGTTTGGCTGGTTACTACAGAAAGTTCATTATGGATTATTCCAAAATTTCTTTGCATCTGACCAAGCTAAAAAGGAAAGGAACTAAATTCAAGTGGACACCTCAGTGTGAAGAAGCTTTTAAGGAATTGAAGACAAGGCTGACCAGTGCACCAGTACTTGCTATTCCGGATGGGAAGAGCAAATTTAAGTATATACGGATGCATGTTTGGTTGGATTGGGTGCAGTTCTGATGCAGAACGGCAGAGTTATTGCGTATGCTAGTCGACAATTGAAGTCACATGAGAAGAACTATGCTACGCATGATCTAGAACTGTTAGCTATTGTTTTTTGCTTTGAAGATATGGAGACATTATCTTTTGGGAGAAAGGTTTGAGTTATTCACGGATCACAAACCGTTGAAATATATTTTCTCTCAAAAAGATCTTAATTTGAGACAGCAGAGATGGGTCGAATTTTTGGCATCTTATGATCTGGATATTTTGTATACTCCGAGGAAAGCGAATGTCGTGGCTGATGCTCTTAGTAGAAATGCTGTTTTATCTCTTTTGGAAGTCGTTCCATCTCTCCAAGAAAAGATCATTAGTAAGCAAACGAAGGATAAATCTTTTGAGGAGATAATTCTTGGAACTAAGGACGATCGATATTCAGATTTCAAGATAGACGATCACGGAGTTTTAAGGATTAATGGTCGTTTGTGTGTGCCTAATATTGGTGGACTGAGACAAGAAGTTTTAGTTGAGTGTCATCGTTCTAAATTGAATATTCACCCGGGAATCTCAAAGATGTATAAGGACATGAGGAGAGTTTTCTGGTGGCCGAATATGAAGAAGGATGTAGCTGCTTTTGTAAATAGTTGTGTCATTTGCCAGCAAGTGAAGGGAGATCAACAAAAGTCTGCAGGACTATTGCAACCTTTGGAAATTCCAGATTGGAAGTGGGAGATGATCTTGATGGACTTCATTGATGGTTTGCCTAGAACCAGAAAAGGAAATGAAGGAATATGGGTTATTGTGGATCGTTTAACGAAGAGTGCCCATTTTATTCCTGTTAAAGCAACTCGTACCGCAGTTTCTTTGGCAGAAATTTTCTTGAAAGAGATAGTCAGATTACATGGTGTTCCTGTTAGTATAGTAAGTGACCGAGATCCTATTTTCACTAGCAAATTCTGGGAAGCTCTACAATTAGCAATGGGAACAAATTTGAGATTAAGTACATCCTATCATCCTCAGACAGACGGACAAACGAAGAGACTTAATCGTATTCTGGAATTTATGATGCGGGCTTGTGTATTGGATTTTGGTGGATGATGGGAGGACCATCTTCATCTAGTGGAATTTTCCTATAATAATAGTTATCAAGCGAGTATTAATATGGCTCCTTATGAAGCTCTGTACGGAAGACCGTGTAGATCCCCATCTTGTTGGATTGAATCGAATGATCGACTCGTACTTGGACCTGATCTTATTCGTGAAGCTTCTGCGAAGGTTGAGCTTATCAAGAAGAGGATGAAAGCTACTCAAGATCGTCAGAAGAAATATGCAGATAAGAGACGAAGACCCTTGGAATTTGAGATCGGAGATTTAGTGTTTATCAAAGTTTCCCCAATCAAAGGTGCTATAAGATTCGGAAAGACGGGAAAACTTGCTCCGAGATATATTGGTCCATTCCGAGTGCTAGAAAGAATTGGAACTGTAGCCTACAGGATTGAATTACCAGAACGGATGTCTGGGATTCACAATGTATTTCATGTGTCTCATTTAAGGAAATATATTCATGACCCATCATTAGTGATAGAACCAGTTGTTCACGAGGATTTAGAAATTGAACCCAACCTGACTATGGTTAGAGATCCTGTTCAGATTGTAGATCAAGACGAGAAGAAACTCAGGAACAAAGTGGTGAAACTCGTCAAGGTGCAATGGAGTGAGGATCCCAGAGATTGTACCTGGGAAACTCTTGATAGTTTTAGAAAAGCTTATCCAAATTTATGTCCGGATAATTAGTAATGTTGTTAGAATTGACTGTTTGATTGTTTGTTTTGTATGAATGATATGTATGTTTGGATTGATAATATTAAGTTTTTGAAATTAACTGTTGTTTAAATTTCGGGGACGAAATTCTTTCAAGGGGGAAGGAATGTGACATCCCGGAATTTTGACCCCATTATTATCATAAGTTTTGATCAAATTTAAATAAAATATAATATTTTCATTTATAAATAAATAAGTTGTTGGATATTATTAGTTGTATATGGATTATAAAAGACTTTATAATTTCAAAATGTAAACTAGACTCTTTAACAATATTCAAAAGTTAAATCTGTTTTATTTAATTAAATTAAAAATTATGCATGAATGGCATTTAATATCAGATATAAGAATGTAGATAATAAAATAAGTACAATAATACAATTGTATTCATATTAAATATAAATATAAAATACATAGGTGCAAATATATTACAAATTCAATTTTGGGAAAAGTTAATTTTAAATAAAGATAAAATTTAAGTACTGTTTTTACACAATGATTTTTATAACTAAAAACAAAATAAGTTTATAAATATTTAACATGAGTTTCTACATAAATATAAATACTTATATATATAGTTATAAACATGTAAACATAAGTACAAATATAACAGGTATAAAATATCAATAGAAATGTAAACATCAACAATGAAGAAAATTGGAGATCTGCAAACATTAGTAATATGCTAGCATAAATAATAAAACAAAATCTACAAGCAATATTATTATATGTTAACATAAGAATGTTCAGATCAAACCTGCATGCATCTTTGCAAAATAAACAAGTGTGTCAGCAAAGCATTAATGGTGTAAACCTATATGAAGCATCTTTATGAATACACCTTAATACAAATACACTGAAGATATCTTTTGTATAAATGTTGTGTCAGGAAATCATTAATAGGGTGTTGGAATAAATGAATACATTTAGTACAAAAAAAACTTAAGCCTGTAAAAATCTGTATACAAATATGTGTCAGTAAACATTGATTGTGTAAACAAAAGTAAAGACACATATATTAATTAGCACACTTTATATCTGGCAATATTATCTTTCAGCCGAAATGGTTGAAATATCTTAGGCTTTAGTACAAATAAAATAAACAAGATATTTTATTAAGCCTAAGCTTGTGTAAGAAGACAGTAGTATTCACTGTTATAAATATATGTATATATCTTCTTAGTAATTCATTTGTAACTGCAAAAGCATAGAGCCTGAAAAAAAAAAACTTCTCAAATCTGAAGAACAGCAAAAGAAAAAAAATATAATAACTAAACAAATTTCAGATTCAAAAGTCAGAAGCAATAAGGTTACAGGAATTTCAAAACTGCAAATTATCAAGCCTATTCAATTTTAAGTTACAGATTTCCTGCATCATCCTCGGTTCAACAGCAATCCTTGGTGAGTAAACCAAACTTTTTGAAAATTAATTTGAATAATTTACTTGTGAATTGAATTACTTAGTGATATAACAATGTTCTGTTATGATTGTAAGCTTTGGATATTTATGTTTTTAATAACAGCATGAATACTGTTGAATTTACTGTGTAAAGTATAATTATAGTAAAGAATTCAAATAACTTAAATTGGAAATTCGAGTTTATATATTGATTGAACATACAGTAATATGAATTTTAACACAGTATTCAAAAATTTTGGCTAACTATTTACAGAGCAGTTCATGAATGAACCGTAGAAGCTTTTTCATGAATTTCAGGAGATTCAATCAATGATTAATGATGAAAATTTATATGAAGCTTGTGTATAGAGTATAGATTACTAGAAAAATGCTAAAAAATTTATTAATGCGAGATTTTTGAGCATTGATGGAAAGTAGGATTTAAGGGCCGGTGTTTTGTTCTCTGGTCATTCATAGATTATGTCACCGTTGCTTAGCCGAGTGATGTGAGGCTTTGGAGGAAGCTAGGAGGTGGTGTCGGCAAGCTATGGCTGAAGTTGGAACATCTCTGGTGGTCGTGATCGCAAGCGCGAGGCGATTTCCTGAATTGGGTTTGGGTACAGTTCGACTTTACAGTCGAATTTTGAATTCGTGATTTTGGAGTTGATCTGGGTTTGGATTTCAAGTGAGGGAGTGGATTGTGACTTGTTGGCGATGACGCGTGGTGGTGGCGAGGCGGTGGACCGCCGTGCACGTGCACGGCGGTGGAGATGATGGTGTTTGGATTGACTCGAGGAAAACCCGAGTTTGTTTGTTCGTGGCTTCGAGTCGTTTCTGCGTCGTGCTTTGAACGCGCGCGTGTGAGTTTATTTGTTTCAACAGTTTAAAACTTAAGCTTTTATAAAAAAAAGTAGAAACTGGAGAGAACAGGGGAGAAGAAAAAAGGAAAGTAGGAGTTTGACGCGAGAGGTGAATGGATGGACTCGAGTACAACACGAGTTGAGCACGGTGTATGCTTCGGGTTTTCAATGCCAGGAATTTCGCTAGTATGTTAACTGTTATTTAAGTTTAAGTTTTATAAATTAGTATTAATCAGATTAGTAACGTTTACAAACAGTATAGGCCAAGTAGAACTTTAAAGATTTATAGAAAACAAGAATGAGTTAGTTATTTAAAATCAAAGTTAATTATGTATGTAATACATTTTATAATGGCTATTAAATAAATAGTCAAAGTATAATCAAAATTTGTAATTAAAGATTTTAATACTCTTGTTTGTAATTAAAAATTTAATTAATTATTGATAGTTAATAATTTAACAAATCATAGTTAGCGAATTAATTTACTAATTAAGGATTAAACGATTAAGTGATTAATAATTAACGATTAATTAAACAATTATTAATAATTAATTGTGTAACTGAGTTTTATAATCAATAATTAAGGTTATTGATTAATAATCAAGTGAATAATAAGTAATTAATGAACTGAAATAAGTTAATTAATTAATTATTAATTAAGCAAGAATAGAATATAATTCACTCTTAAATATGCAATTGAGCTTAAACAAATCAAACTTGTTGATATAAGTCGATTGTTCTATTTGATTGAACTGATGTTTATTATTTCCTGTCATGTTCTATGAGATATCTGCGATAATTGTATATGATTATCTGTGTTAAATTGCTATATGTTATCTGATGTTATTTATCTGTATTTAATTGCTATATGAAATCAATTGTTAAATTTAAACTGTTAAGTTAATTAGACAACTTGGACTCTCAAATGGCGTTTGGATTTCGATGAGACCGGGATCGGATATCAATTGATCTTCCGAAAACCACATCGATCCAAATTAAACGTTAGGTCGTGTAATCTCAAGTGAAGATCGAGATGGTATTTTCAGAATGCAAGGGTTATCGTCGTTAACTCTGAGGGTGATTCCAAAACGAGTGTAACGAGATAATGCCTTCGGTTTCGTTCGAACCCGGAACGAACTTGTATGGATTGAATGCTTTCAGCACATCGTCAGGCGGACGATGAGCATTCTAAGAAATATGTTCTATAAAGGTAAACACAGCTTCAAGCCTCATCAGCCGGGAATGGCTAAAACAGGGGATGTGAAGCAAGGTTAGGTGGGTCATGCCCAAGCAGGACGAGGTATACCCCTGTCTAGATGTCCCTTTTATTCGGCTGTGTGGGCGGTTGGTCTGCAGCCAACTGCGGGGTTATCTTGTTCGGGACTGTTCAGTAAGGAATGGTTCCGGCCTTGTGTTGCATGGGAGTTAGGGTGGCTCCTCGGTACTGTGATCTAGACCACGTACTGTGACGGGCGGTACCCCAGTAGCCCTGCCATTGTATGGGATCCAATTTCCAATAAGCGCCGTACGTTTTGATTGTGCCCAACTATGTTGAAATGTGAGATGTAAGCATTTCAGCTATTTCTGTATTTTACTTGAAAACCCTAGACACTATTATAATATCACTGGATTTCCTATAAAATGTTTTGGTTAGCGTAAGGTAAAAACTTACCCGTATTTATTTGTGGGGAGTCTTACGTGATACCTTTATTTTAAATGATTTTAAAAGTTAAGCAACTTTAAACCGTTTACTCATACCAGACCCATGTCTGACCCGGAGTTTGTATTTTGTTTTTCAAAAACTCTCGGGTACCCAAATTTTTACAGGTAGCCAAGGGATTCAGGTTAGCTTTGACGAATTCTGGAGGAGATGGAGCAGGAGATCAGACGTATGTAGCTAGCTATATAGTTCCGCTGTGTTACTAAGTTCATGATATTTGAGGTGTATGTTCTGCCTGATATGTATATGATAGTCATGTTGTATGAAATTGTATAACCTTGATGTATATAACTATGTAATAGTTATGTTGATATATTATATTTTATTCCATTCCGCTGTGAGATTCTGATGTGGTTATTCTTTCTTTTCTTTTCTTTTCTATTTCTATCCCTTTCTTTCTTATTGCTGACACGTCTTCCTGGGCGTAGGAAGCCGGGTCGTCACAGTATGCAACATAAAAGTACTTTGCAAAGTACCTTGATTACCAGGAACTTCCGGGGCGGAAACTTCTGGGGCAAGTGTGGAAAGAGCAAAGACTCCTGATGGTGTACCTCTCTTCTGTGTTGGGTAGTCTTTCTTGAAGTGTCCAGGTTGTAAGCAGATATGACACACATCCCTCCTAGTCATCTGTTCCGGTGGCGGAACAACTGCGCCTTTTGGAGATGGGCAGCTACTAGCATAATGACCTTTTTGGTTGCAGTTGAAGCACGTAATAGATGATATGTCAATGGGCTTCTTCTGAGAATAGCCAAGCCCGGATTTCTTCTGTCAGTTCTTCTTCTGTTGCTCAAAATTTGGCTTTCTCTTCCTAGTCTGACTAGAGGATGGCTGAGTAGCTAGAGCCTTAGTGACTGAAGTTCCCTTTGGATTTCCCTCATATTGAAGAGAAAAATCCATCAACTCAGTGAAAGTTCCATGGACATGAGCGGTGAGGAGCTCGTAATACAGGGCTTGCACCATGTATGAACTTCTCATTCTTAAGCAGAGGTGTGTCGATCAAGCCAGGTCCGAACTTGGATAGTTCGTTGAATTTCCTTTCATACTCAGTGAAGGTCATGTTGCCCTGCTTGAGATCCATAAAAGACCAATAGAGTTGGGCCTTCCCAGCAGCTGGCATCCATTGAGCCATAAAGGAATCCCTATTTATAAGTGATATAAAGATTAGTCAAAAAATTGACGAGATAGAAGAAATTTTTATTTAGATAAATTTAGATAGATTATTACCTAAACTAGGCCCAAGTGATGGCTTCCTCGTCAGTATGAGAAGTGACTGACTCCCACCAATCTTGTGCAGCATCCTGAAGCTGCCAAGCAACCAACTTACGCTTCTGAGCATCTGTGATCTCTAAGCCAGTAAAGATCCTCTCCAAACTCTTTAGCCATTGTTGTGCTTCGATGATACTCTCGGAGCCAGTGAATTTGACTCCGCCAAGCTGAGTGTACTCCTTGCTAAGAGTGGAGAATCTGACTGCGGGAGCTGGGGCATGTGGTTTGGGAGCGTTTCCCCTACCCCTGCCTCTAACATTTCTTCTGGTAGCCATCCTGGAATACCACAAGTGCTTTTAGAATCAAAGGTAGAAATTTATGGAACATAAAGAAATTCAAATCGAATGAATTCAACGAGAAGAATGGAATCAAAGGATATGGATTCTGAAATGATTCTCTCCATTCTAGGGTACGTTTACTCTATCTCTAATGAGCTTTAAACTCCACAGGCTAAGGTTATTAGGAACCAATGCTCTGATACGAACTGTAACAACCCGTGTATTTGGACCATTTAAGATGACAATAATCCACACATGTCAACTTAAGTAATATAAAACACGAATCATTAATGGAGTAAAGATATATAAATGAGAATCATTACAGAACCACAGAAATATAACATCACAGAATAGTGCAGCGGAAATACAACATAGTCATAAGAGTAGTTCATGAAGCTACCCATAAATACAACAATGTCTCAAATAAAAGAAATAGAACAACATAGAAGTCTAATAGTCCAAATAGAAAGAGCAATACTGATAAGATAAGATAATGATAGTCTTCGGTCTTCAGCTCCAAATAGAACAGCAACAGCAATCCTCAGTCTGATCCGGGCATAAGCATAAAAAAACACTCGAATCTGGACATATATTCTTATACAGATAATATGATTCAAATTCAAATAACAATAACTCAAATATGGATGGAATAACATCTTTCAGGATCCGTTACACTATTTATACATAATAGTGTACAATACATAGATAATGTATAACAGTAAAGTAAAATATAAAAATAGTGTTAAGGCGTTACCATTGTCCCCCTTAACACATTTCATATAGCATTATAGACTATACATCACTGTAAACTCCACCGTAAACTAGTGGGATATCAGGGAGTACTCCATAGGTATAATACAAAACAAAATCGTAGTGGTCGCGTATATGGGAATACAAGTATGACAACGCACATGAGGCAATACCCAAGGTAGTGAAACTACCGTTTTCCTGATCCGGACTGGTGAGAATGTATCGCCGCAATGATCGCAACACCGCGAAACAACACTCCAAATTCAAGGGTGCGCACCAATCAATCACAAAGTAAATGAGTAGTTTACGAAGAAGTGTGTTCGCTCGAGGTAGCTAACCCCATTTGGCCCGGCACGGCTCCTGTTTTAGTCATTTCCAATTTGACACAATTGTCAAGGCTATCCATTATCGTTCTCTTTCTTCAATCATCGCGTATGTCATCCAACCACTTCATTCTGGATTACACTTCGCGTATGGTTATTAAAGTGGTTTTTGGTTTAGACAGTGAGTATGTCCCTAATCGATTTCGCTTCCTTTAATAACCTTCGTAATTAGTTTACCGATTGGTTGTTTAATATATTTCAAAACCGAATCAATTTCAGTTTCAATTATAATTCATTAATCAACATTTCGTTAGTCTTTCTAAATCAAATTCCAAAATTTTACATTTAATAACTTCACAATTTTATTTCAAAATTTCTATAATTCAATTTCAAAGTTCAGTTTAAAACAATTCAAATATTCATTTAATTTCACATATAAGTTCATTTCATAATCATTTAACTTAATTTAACGTTCAAATCGATTTAAACTCAATTATCGATTTAGTTCGATATTCATTAATTCCATTTAAAACAATTTCAATTAAATTTCCAATTCATTACATTAGTTTCTTAAGATCAACTTATTATATCAAGCTTACTAATTTATTTTAAATTAAATTTGTCGAATCCAATTCTTTAAATTACAAGCCTTTCATTTTTTTGATAAACGCATTTTATTTCTTATTTAAAGAAATTCATTTCATTTATTTATTTCCTTAGTTACAAATTTCAAAACTCAATTAAAGAAACTTACTTTCACTTATTCAAAAATTCAATTTCACTTAATAAGAAAATTCAATTCAATTTAATTTTTAAATCATTCAATCTCATTACTATCAAATAATTTCAAATCTTAATTATCACTAATTCCAAACTTAATTATTATTAATTTTAAAACTTAAGTATTAATAATTTAAATAATTAATAATAATTCCAAATTATAATTCCAAAACTTAATTATTAATAATTTCAAAACTTAATTATCTAATAATTCTAAATTTAATTATTAAATAATTAAATTTTAAACAATGTTCTTTTGTCAATTACGATGTTGATATTTGTTTCAAATTCAAATATTCACATTTACATTCATTCGAATTTAAATTCCAATTTTATTCATACCTTGTTATTAATCAGATAACTTTCTTTTATTTTAAATCAAAACATTGACCAATCGGGTTTAATTTAATTTTCTATCCTAAGTCAAAGTTATTTGGGTATCTATCATTTCAACCCGATTCCATTTCAATTCAAAATCAAAGCATACAAAGGGAACTTGCAATGTGATAACTGGGATGGTGTCAAAGTAAATAAACAAGCAATAGCATCCATACATAACAATTCAATAATTTATTTAAATAATCCCGAAATAATCGTATTAATTTACATTTGTTATTTATGCAAATTAATATAATTATTTCTAGAATCTACACTATCATTTCATGTAGATTAAAGATCATTACATTACGGTTTTTCACTTGTCGTTCAATTTCAATTTCAAGTTTACACTACAATAATTAATCTGATATACGTTCAATGGTTCAAAGTGTAATTAACCAATTTCTACATGTCAATTTAATTAGCAAATAAAAGGGTCTAGTTTAACTAATCAATATTCAACATATGAAGGGGTCAAATTTAACAATTCAATATTCAACATATATAATCCATTTTAAATTGTTAACTATCCTATATAAATTTCAACTTGCAAATTATTTATCACTTAAGAATAACAATTATCATCCAATTCAATATCACATAGTAATCATTCAACAACCATACTTGTATAAGAATATAGTCGTGAAAATTAATTCACCTTTCGTGGATAAAGAAATTGACGACGAAGCACAAAGAAGCACAAATGAAGTCAGTACAACGCGGACAAACAGAACACTGCAATTATCGCCAAAAGAGAGACAATATTAATTTAAGTGAACATTCATATATAATTTATAAATTATAGATTTGCTTACCAATGACGGAGAAAGGACGAAAGCTGAAAATCGATGCTGCTGCAGCAAGAAGCTTAATCGGTTGCTTCTGCACACAACAAGAAAAGAAAAGTTGGTTACTATTTTGGAAACCAAATAGATATTCGCGTAAATACACTTCTGCGATATCTAAAACTATTTGGAAATCTCAGTTTCATTTTTTTTATAAGTAGCCGAGACTTCACAGAGATATGTATGCGACCCCTGCATCATTCACGCACGCACACAGTTTCACATCCACACACAATAGCTTCACCATTTCATCATTCTACCTCTTCTCGACATGCTGCCATCCCATTCCTTTTCCTCTTTTGCTTCATATTTTTTTTATATACATGCAACACCTGAACTCACGCATAGTTTACTTCATATGCGTGCAAATTCCACCACACCACAATACACAGTTTCACCCCCCCCCCCTTCATCACGCATGTACTCCCAGTCGTATGTTCCCTGTGTGCTCGGCCACCCAGCTGTTCGTGTACACAACCACACACATTTACAACAAGGCAGGAACAGGTGCGACATGGAGGCGAAATGAGGAAAGAAGAGATGGACAAGGGAGGTGAGGTGGAAGGTGTGAGCTGAGTTTTCTTTTGCATGTTTTCTTTTTCATGAATTTCGGCCATGCATGTTTTGTTTTGCAGAAGGAAGAATGGTAGGAGAAAATGGAAAAGAAAATGTGTGTGGTTGCACATAGGGTCTGGAGTAGGGGAGAAGTGGCGAAGGGAATGGGCGGCGCACGGTGGATTTGTCTCGGCACTTTTTTTTTATTTGCAGTCAAAAAAATAAACTGTAGGGAAGAATAGAGGAGAGGAGAGGAGGAAGAAGGATCACCTAAAGAGTTTGCAAGTGAATGAAGCAGTGGAAAGAACGAATGTTTGCTTTTTATCTTTTCAGTTTGAGTAACATTAATAATTTGCATTGGGTTTCGAAAGGTCACGTTCATTCCCAAATGTCCACTCCTATTCCCTAGCCACCCACTAGCTACTAGCTCCCGACCACCGTATTAATTACCAGCTGATTTATATTTTTAAGATTCCTTTTGTAAACAAGCTGAAGAATTTGGGCTGAGATTTTCTTTAACTGGTCTGTTTGGAACGATTAAATTAACGCGACGGTTTTCATCAGCTCCGATTTGCATGAATAAATATACCGTTTTGATCAGCACGACAAAACGCTTCCAGCGGTACACAGATTATTGCGATACGATGGTTTTATAAAATTTCGAATTTACGCCGCTTAAATTGTTCGTTTTGCAAAACAATTTAAACGGAGCAGGCGATGACAGTTTCTGACGAAACGAGCTACATTATCTTGATCAGAAATTTTTTTACAACATAACTGTGTAAAAATATTTGGATTTGATAGATAAATTTTATGCAGCTTTATATGAACTGATATACAGTAAAACGCGAACGAAATTTACTATAATATTCTACGACGAAACTTTTTCTATATTCATATCTAACTAGACGTATCTCATAAATAAAGTTTGGACATTTATTAAGATCGTTTATAAATTTAAAAATTTTACATTAAAAAGATGGGTTTTAAAATTTTAAACTGGGTCGGAAATTTAGGGTCGTTACACAGATCGTAGCAGAATAATATGATACATAACAAACTGATACCAAGCTGTAGCAGTGTCTTACCACGACAATATATAATAAGTCAAGTTCACAATACACTACTCTTGGCCATCTCGTTATAATAAATACAAGGAGACAACCAAATAGAACATATACATAGTCATCGTCTCAAAATACGATATAATCAATATATATTTCTCCTTTAAAGCTCAATAAGCCAAAATGGCTAATGTCCTTGTTCCTAAAAAGTCTCGTATTGACTCGAATATTATATAAATAATAAACAGATCAGACTATATCTAAATCTAAGGTAAGTACATAGCAACAAGCATGGTAATAAAAGGCAACTATGAATGCAACTCAACGAAACATTCATCATGACATTGTAATAATGATACACCATGTGACACATTCCAAATGTGACCTAAGGGATAGAGATAAGCAACTAAGAATCATGACATCTATAGATTGTGTGATAACAATCAAATTCATTAAATTCTCAAAGGACTATGGATAAGCGCACAACGTATCCATAAAACCACGATAAAGGAATGAATCTGGTGTCAAACCAAATACAAGGGTCAACAACCAAACTATCATGACCCGAAGTCCTAATAGAAGTATAGACTTCTTACTCTCAAGCCTTAAAAATATATTTCAAAAGACACAAAATCCTAAATAAATAATCAAAGCATCAAATCTCAAATTATAGCCCTAATGGATGTAATAACTTTCGACCGCTAAGCCGTAGAAGGTAAATCGAGAAATATGGAACCAAAATAGAATGAAATCCACGCAAATACTATCTCAACTTACGGTCCTAGTGGAAGTAAAGGCCTCTGATCAATAGTCCTTGGAGACAAGTGGAAACACAAATCCAAATAAAACACTATCTATGCAAAATATCAAAAACAATATCCAATAATTATCCCAACCTATGGCCTGATGGAAGTTATAACTTCCGACTGCTAGACCTTCGGAGATATTAAGAAAATTTAAACTCCATAAATATCAAAATCATTCAAATAGTCAATGTATAAAATCATATATCTTGACCCTTGGTCCTTGGAGAGGCGAAACTCTCCATTGAATGGTCCTAGGAGATAGAAAAAGAAAAAGAAAAAAGGAGATCTCTCAGCCTATGGCTCTTATGAGAGAATGACAAACAAGCTCATAACATGTCTTTATCGATGTTGATAGAAACAATGCAGTTATCTTGGGTTAGGCTAACACAAATGATAGAATAATATGCAGTCTTTCTCTAATGCCATATGTTCATCATCTCTAATAATGTGATAATATCAAATATTGTATATCTTCCTAAGTCACCGGAGACCGATGTAGCGAGCACTGCTTTAAGAAACACTAATAACCAGAGGCCATTTCCTATGGTCCCTTATTTACACCCAGAATCATGGCACTCATATCCATCGCATGTTATAAACATGTTACCGGAGTACGCCGAACATTGGTCATGACTCCTACTTACCCTTTGTAATAGACAATTGATCCTTAGTTATGTTGGAGCAATGGCACTAATGAGAGAAATAACTCTTTACCTATAAACTCAACAAGATGATGACATGGATCCAGGGCACGACCCTACGATCTTGACCGTTAGGATGGATAACTAGCCTATCTGATGCGTCTAATTCACGCGCTTTCCATAGTGGCATGAACCCTGTGACATGGATTCCCAACAAATACTCTCAACTATATAAGTCCTGATGAGAGTAATAACTATCACTCCTGACTTTAGGAGTCCTGATGAGAATGCCAACAACTGCTCTTAACTCGTTAAGTCCTATTAAGAGTAATAACTAATACTCCAGACTCAATGAGTCCTATTAAGAGCCATGTAAAATACTCTCGACTCTAGAAGTCTTAATGGGAGTAATTGCTCTCGGCTATCCAGATCCTGTTGAGAGCATCTCGAGTTAACAAAATCCTTGACTACTGGCCCTAAGAGTAGATAACCATACACGACTAATTAGTCCGTAGAGGGTACAACGAAATACTCTCGACAAGATAAGTCCTAATGAGAGTGGTTATAATAAGTACTCTCGACTTCATACGTCCTGATGAGAGCATTGTGATGACCCAGAATTTTAGAGTAATCGAAATTGGAATATCTAATTGATTTTAGATATTTGAAAGATTTATTTTAACTCGAATTCCAAACATCACTATTTATTTGATAATTAAATTATTGAATTTAATAATTGAAAGTTGGGTGAAATATTGAATCTTCAGTTTAAGCTTGTTAAAAATAATTTGAAGACTTGCAAAATTTATATGACAATGAAAGATAGTAAAAGTGTTAAAATTGAATTCAAAGGTGATTTGTTCAGTTTTGAAAACATATCGTTTAAATCGATATTTAAAAATAGCCTTCCGAGGCACAGTCTCGGAATTCGAAAAAACCAGTTCCATTGGATCCGTAATATTGTATTATTATCGGATTTCAATTTTTGTAGTGTTTGGAGTGATCGTTTGGCCGTACGATAAGTAAAAGTGTTGAAATTTAATCGAAATTTAATATAATAATTGAGTTCAAAAAGCTATCTTCTCCATACGATCGAACTAGGACTCGAAACCTTTTCAATTGCGTTCATAATAGGGGTATAACATTATAAACGCCTAACGGCAAGCCTCAATAAGTTTTTACGATTTTAAGCTACGTAAATCGAGACGTTTTGAATTTGAATTTAAATTATATATATGTTCCCAACAGCTGCCTTTCTTTCAAATCAGAACTTTATCCCTTCACTTCAGAACACCACAGCCGACCTCCTCTGTAACAAGCCACCAGCAATCCAATCCTATCCCCTTTTTCTTGTTAAAAGCACGCAATCCCTTCGCTTAAAAATAAAACCGAGCTTCCTTCTGAACTAAAATCAAAATTCAAAAAAAATAAATAAGGGCCGATCGAAATCACTTCCTCTCTACTTTTTTTCCTTTCTCCCACGAAGTCATATTTTCTTTAATCTTTTATGCTTTCCACAGTTTTCGTGGGCAATTCGTCACATTCAAAATCAGTCACGACTGGCGGCCACGAATGAGGGGGAGGAGGTCGAACTTGATTTCGGCGATTAGGGTTTGGGATCGCGAGTTCTCTTTCAAACTGTGGCGAACCTCAATCGCGCCGCTTAGGAGCGCGTTGTCGAGTGAAGCCGTGGTGGCGTGTAGAGTAGTGCGAAGGGTGTCTGTGCACGCGAGTCAAGGTGTGGTGACTCCTGATGTTCGCGAGGTTGGAGAGGGTCGTGGATTCGAGGAAGCGTCGATTGGGAGAGCGGGGTTGCGTTGGACTCAAAGGTAGTGGCGACGCTTCAAAAGTGGTGCAGTCGCATGGCATCTCGCGTGGTTCAGGGATTTTTTTTTTGAGCAACAGGTATTAGTTTCTATTTTTATTAAATGCAATATTTGCAGTAAAGTATTACATAATTCTGCTTTTGATCTGATAAATATATACAATTTCAATTACTGTTTCATTTTAAAAATAAATATTAAGATGGTTACCATATTTAATTTCTTATTTAATTTATTTAGTTCCTAAAAGATCTTTAGAGGAAGATTAGTTTAGAAATTAGTATTGGTTAAATTAAATCGTTAGTTAAAATTTAAACTATTAAACAGTGGTTAATTGTTAATAAAATTATATAATTGTTACACAAGCTCCAAAGTCATGAAAAACCAAGCTGAGATGAATCGGATTGCAACTTAGAAAGAAAAGGTGAGTTAATCTCACTCTTCTGGATTCTTATTTAATTTTAAATGGTTAAATTTAAATAATTGGTTGAATGATTTATTTGATGTGCTATATATATAGTATATATTGGAATGATTGATTTCCCGCAGTATATGGCGATGAGACCCTATGGGCCACATAATAGCGAATGATATTATATAAATCTCATATACCGCGATATTCCACCTCGAAGTGGAATTGGTATTGCGCTAACATCTGTGGATGCAAGGAAACAGATTGATAGGATCCTACTGGATTCCTCAAAATTAGTTAGATTGTTTAGTATTCTGTGTTATGAATATTGATGTTCTATGATGAATTATATTGATAATTGGAATATTGAATACTATGGTTTGCTTGGATACATTTCGATACACTGGTTCAGGAAATATTTAGAATTGGATTTTTGGAAGAAATATAAGAGTAAATTTTGGAAGTGAAATAATTATAGAATAAAAATAAGAATGAACTGGAAAGAAACAAAAGTGATATTTTAAAAACTGAAATTAAATTGTAAAGTAGTGATTTAAAACAAGTTTTAAATCAAAGTTAAATCTAGAATTCAAGTTAGTGGATCGTAGTTTTTAAACAAATAAAGTTTTTAACAATTAAATTTATTTTAACAACTTGAATGTTAAAGTGCATTTTTAAATTGATTTGAATCTAAAAATGAATTTGGTTTTAAATTCCTTTAAACTTCTATATAAAATGAGTAATTAATTTATTTAATAAAGTAAATAAATAGGTAGTTAACTACTGGTTGAGTTAATCAAGAGTGATCAATATTCGTGGTTTAATTAATGATTAATTACTTAATGTAATTAATGTAGATTAGGATAAATTAAAATGTAATTAGAAATCATTAATTTATATAATTAATGATATGATTAAAGGTTGATTAATTAAGATTAATTAATCAATAATAAGTGATTTATGAGAAATTAATTAATATAAGTAATTAAGGATTAATGTAATTAATTATAGTTGATTAATTTGTCAAGTAATTAAAGATTAATTACTGTTTTTGGTTAAGAATAATTAATTTGTGCAATTAATTAAAGATAATCACTTGAATGTAATTGAAGGATAATTAATCCAGGGTGATTAATTAAGATGGATAATTAAGGGATGATTAATTAATTGATTTAAAGTTAGTTAATGTTAAATGAAGGAACCTAAATGATTGAGGTTAGTAATTCAATTAGAATTAATTAAATTAATTTGGAAGTGATCAAGTTTGCTTATGCATGATTGAATGGTATTGGATGCCTTGAATGAGACTTGAAGAGACCGAGGTCGGGTATTAGAAAATACCAAACCACTTTGAATTTTTATAGATTGATATGTGAAATCTATAGGCAGGAATGAAACGATTCAAGTGAATTGGAATATTTGATCCAAATTTTGGTACTTAGAAAATTGATGTGTGAAATAAGTGATGTCTATAACAAATTGTGAATTTGTAGATTGATACGAGTTACCAGGATTTTATATAAGTTATATGCTTTGAATTCTATGTTAGATGGGTTAGTCACGCTGGTTTCCAGCCTGACCCGGGTGTTAATTTGATGTAATGCTCGGGTCAAACCGAGTATTACAGATTTTCAGGTAAGGACGTTCTGGAGCTCAAGAGGCGAGCTGGATGGCAAGAACGTATGGAGTGTCTCCGTTGTATTATATTGTTGTATATCTGAAACATGATGATTGTGTATATCCCGTGTCTGTATATATATGTGTACCTCTGATGTATTATAAATGTATTTGACAGATACGGAATTTTTTTGTAAACTGTTATTATTTGATATTATATTTTGATCCGCTGCGAATGTGAGAATCTTTATTGTGCTTCTTCTTCTTCTTCTATCTCTTTCTTCTTTTCCTAACTATTTGGAATTTTCAATATCGAAAATTTCAGGTCGTTACAGTTGGTATCAGAGCTGAAGTTTAAGCGAGAACCTAGGATCTAGTGGGATTACTCATTAAGGATAGGGTCAATGGTACCCTAAAATGAGTTGAGTGTGTGTGTGTGTATATATGAAAGCGTACTTGTTATTTTCTTATATAATTTTTTTTAAATGATTTTATATAAGCTTATATTTTAATATATGAAGCAATAACTTTTCTAATATTAAGTTAATTGGTTGTTAAATCATTGGCATTAAATAGAAACAACGAGAACTAAGTGGTAATAGAAATATAACCAAACTGAAAATTAAATTTTGAATTTGGGAAAAGTTTCAGAATAAGATAAGAATGAATTGGTTTTCAAATATGATAATCTTGGCTATTATCATAAGTAGTTATTGTGTTTAATAATGATATATTTGTTAATAAGTAAGCAAAATGAAGTAAACTTTTAAGATGAGTATAACTTATAAATAGAAGTAGGTTTTAAATTGTGGAATTTTAAAAACTAAATCTAGAAACATTTGAATTGTTTCAAAATGTTAAGAGAAATTTGTTTTGGATTGAAAAAAACCAAAAGTGGTTTAAAATTTTAAGGTGTAACTTGGTGTGTGTTTGCGCCAAAATTGGTCACAAGCCCCGATGAATGTGAAAGCACCAGTGTTGGAATATAAATCAGTAATATCCAAACACAAATTACAGATCTTAAGTAGCAAAATAATAAATGTAAACAAGAACACACGATTTATAGTGGTTCGGCTATCTCTGGCCTACGTCCACTTTAAAGGTTTTTCCTTTTATTGATGTTCTTCGCTGATTACAATCGATTACAGCGGATTACAATGAATTGTAGTTCTGAAATTCAAGTACAACGGTGGTTGTTGTGTGCGAAGTAGAGCCTTGGTGGAGTCTTGATGCTTCAGAGTCTTGATTTTTGCCAAAGAGAATTCGATCCCTTTTATGAATGACCTGGGGCTCTATTTATAGGCGTAGGAGGCTGATATTTCTCCTAGAAATCAGGTAGACCACTTCCAGCACGTGAGGGGGCCCACATGGCCGAAATCTGGAGATCTGGGCCCACACTGGGATCGATTCGAAGTAAGGTTCGAATCGATCAAAAAAGTGTCCAATCGTGATGAAACTTGGCGTGGACATTCTTCAGTATGAGTGCAAGCTACTGTAAAAATTTCGTGGCGTTTGGATTTATGGTTTGGGAGTTATGATCGATTCGAATACAAGGTTTCGTGTGCTCTGCCTGTTTCGAATCCATTGATTCGAATCCATCTCCTTCGAATCGATCGATTCACGTGCGCATCGATGACGTGGCGCGCGTCCTTCATGTCGATCCACTTGTTGCTCCGAGTTGAATGGGTCGACTCCGTGGTTTTTGCCGCTTTGACTTGGTGATTTCAAATGCTGGATTCGAAGAACATCGATTCGAAGAGTGCTTCCTTCGAATCGATAAGACTGGTCGCTGCTCGAATCGATCCGAATGCTCCACTACGCATCGATTCGAAGTTGCCTTATTCGTGGGGATTCGAAGGTAAGAAAGGAAGGGAGTCGAAGTTCCCTCAGTTGCGTGGATTCGTGGGACCCTTCTTTGATGGTCTCGAGGAAATGGTTTTGAGGCGAGATGCGTGATGAGTTCGAAGTACCGCAACTTCATGGATTCGAACTCCTCAACTTTAAGGGATGCGAAGAGAGGTGACATCATGGATTCGAAGCCAGGGGCTCTGGATGGATTCGAACCAAGGCTTGCTTGATGGGTTCGAACTGCATGGGTTCGAGGTAGATGGAGTCGAAACGATGGATGCGAAGTCCATCGATTCGAACTAGGGGGTGTCTCATCGTTTCGAACTGAGTATTCTCTGTTTCTCTTAACTTGAATCCATCATAATTTGAGCATACGACCTCGGATCGACTTGAAATTTGAAATGCAGACTTCTATGATCTTTCTTGTCGTGTCTTATCAACTGTGGCCCGTTCCGGACTCGGACAAATCTATTGATATCCATGGTTATCCTGCAATGCTTGGTTGATATTCATGAATAGTAATCATTGACTTTCAGTAAATTTTGGATATCTCAACTTTGCCAAAAGTTGGGATAACATTTTGCCCCCCAAAACATGCCTTTTTGTAAAAGGTATGTTTTGAATGGTCTTATATCAAGTGTAAGGAATTCATGTTTCATTCATAGCTGTGATATTATCAATCAAGTTTGTGGCTGTTCGAAGCCAAATCAATATTCGTTCTTTCCGTAGAAGTTGAAAATCACGTTTCGTAGTCTCTCCGGACTATTACTGGCTGCTCTGAACCTTTACTAAGTCCGTTCCAGACTTAGTGATTGAATAGAAAGATCCTATCGCTCTCTGGCGTTGCCTTCTATCCCTTGCACTCTGGTCCCAGTTAGGACGTATAGCGATATCATGGTCGTTCTGGACCGATCATAGCCTCTCCGGGCTCTTGCTGGATCCCATCCTGTCACTCTCCGGTGAAGGGGAAACAGCTCTTAAGTGAGTCGATCCTGTCGCTCTCCGGCGAAGCCACTCACTTCTTGCACTCCGGTTCAGTGTATCTGAACATTTAGCGATGTCTTGGTCGTTCGAGACCGATCATAGCCTCTCCGGTCTCTTGCTGGATCCCATCCTGTCACTCTCCGGTGAAGGGGAAACATCGCTTAAGTGAGTTGATCCTGTCGCTCTCCGGCAAAGCAACTCACCTCTTGCACTCCGGACCCCGTCTCTCCGGGTAGGGTCATAAAGCGATCATGTTTATATTGATATTTAATGTTCATCCTTTGACTCTTCGGTCAAAAGGTTTATTGCAAGAAGTTCTGATTTATTTGTTTAATATTCAAGTTCTAGATGTTCAATCTCAAACATCAGAGAAGAAAAAACTAAACATTGCCTCTCCAGGCATATCGGTTTATCTCCATCTCAGAGCATGCCTAGGGATCTCTCCGGTTCCCGTACATGTGTAAGTGGAGTAACCGTTTATTCTGAAAATAAATCTAAATAAAATTATTTGACCGAAGTCCAAATCCTGGACTTGGCCCTTGCCATCTTCAATCAGTTGATGACGAGTCGTGGTCCCGATCCAGGATCGTTTCTGTTAGGTGGAGGCGGTAGTTGTTCAAGCCTTGTCGCTGCTGTCCGTTCTCTGACAAATTGCGGCAATCTACCACTCCTGGCATGTTCTTCCACCTCATCCTTTAGGTGACGGCATTCATCTGTAGTGTGCCCATCCAGCTCATGGAATAGGCAATATTTTCCAGTCCTGCGCTCCCGCTCAGTGGGATCCCTTATAGGTGGCTTTCGATAGGGGAGTTGCCCCCTAGTTTCAGTGTAGATTCTTTCTAGGCCTGCAGTCAGATCGGTGTACTGCCTGAATCTTGGTTCTCGGAATTTCTTCCGTTTATCAGGACCATCGTGTCTGCCATCCTGTTTCCTCTTTCCCTTGTCCGCTCCGGACTGTTCTCTGGAGGTTCCTACGCTTTGTGTGGTATTTATTTCACGACTCTCGGCTCGTGATTCTTCTAACCGAATGAACTTTTCAGCTTTATGAAAGAACTCTCCAAGATCTTGCGGTGGATCTTTAGTTAGAGAATCCTTAAATTTGGTGCCTTCCGCGACTCCTGCCACTGCCGCCTTTAAAATCATTGATGGATCCGGGCGATCTACAGAAGTCACTGTCACATTGAATCTTAACAGAAAATCTTTTATGGACTCTCCGGTCCTCTGCTTGATTGATGCTAAGGTCATCACACTCTTGGGTCGCGTCACGTGGACCCTAAACTGTCTCATGAAGCAATCTACAAGCTCGCTCCATGTTCCGATTGATCCAGTCTCTAGTTGTCTGAACCATAATGAAGCTAAATCTGTCAAGTATAGAGGGAAGCATCGTGCCATCACTTCCTCGGATGCCCCCAGCACTTCCATGTGCCTAATATATCTTGTAATATGCATGGTCGGGTCTGATCTCCCGTCATATGGTTCTAGCGCTGGTAGTTTGAACTTTGGAGGGTTCCTTGCGTTTCGGATGTTTAGAGTGAATGGACTCCGACTAACTTCTTCTAGGCCTCCGCTAGGCAATCCTCCTCTCATGATTCGTCGCATTAGGCCTACCATTCTCTCATCTCCGTCTAGGGGTTGGCCCTTCGTCAGATTCCTGTTCTGCCCCCCGAGCCTTGAAGGGAATTCTGGTACGTATTCTTCTGGTGGCTCTTTAGCATAGGCATTGGCTCCAGTCTGTTGAGCTCCGTCTGTTGGTCTTCCAGTATCGGACCCTAAGGGTCTGCCCCCAAGGCCTTGCTGACCACCTTCAACTCCTGTATTCTGGCCTTGAGCCTGTCCTTCATTTGCTTCTGCAACCCTGATTCCTTGTCCCGTACTCGTAGTTGTTGTAGTTGGTCCAAGGTTTTGCATATTCGTCGCCCTCATCTGCTCGAGGAAATTCTGCAGCATCTCCTGCTGACTCTTCATTATGCTTTCGCGTAATGATTTGGCCATGGCTTCCATCTCGTCTCTGGTGATGTAAACGGAAGCTTGTCCTTCTCCTGATCCGGAGGATGCTTCTTGGCTTCCTCCTTGTTGGCTCCTATCAATCCTCTGTCTTGTTTGTCGAGTCATTGTCTATGAATTGGATGTAGCGGGTGCTAGTTGTTCTCAGTGAAAGCACCAAAGTGTTTGCGCCAAAATTGGTCACAAACCCCGATGAATGTGAAAGCACCAGTGTTGGAATATAAATCAGTAATATCCAAACACAAATTACAGATCTTAAGTAGCAAAATAATAAATGTAAATAAGAACACACGATTTATAGTGGTTCGGCTATCTCTGGCCTACGTCCACTTTAAAGGTTTTTCCTTTTATTGATGTTCTTCGCTGATTACAATCGATTACAGCGGATTACAATGAATTGTAGTTCTGAAATTCAAGTACAACGGTGGTTGTTGTGTGCGAAGTAGAGCCTTGGTGGAGTCTTGATGCTTCAGAGTCTTGATTTTCGCCAAAGAGAATCCGATCCCTTTTCTGAATGACCTGGGGCTCTATTTATAGGCGTAGGAGGCTGATATTTCTCCTAGAAATCAGGTAGACCACTTCCAGCACGTGAGGGGGCCCACATGGCCGAAATCTGGAGATCTGGGCCCACACTGGGATCGATTCGAAGTAAGGTTCGAATCGATCAAAAAAGTGTCCAATCGTGATGAAACTTGGCGTGGACATTCTTCAGTATGAGTGCAAGCTACTGTAAAATTTTCGTGGCGTTTGGATTTATGGTTTGGGAGTTATGATCGATTCGAATACAAGGTTTCGTGTGCTCTGCCTGTTTCGAATCCATTGATTCGAATCCATCTCCTTCGAATCGATCGATTCACGTGCGCATCGATGACGTGGCGCGCGTCCTTCATGTCGATCCACTTGTTGCTCCGAGTTGAATGGGTCGACTCCGTGGTTTTTGCCGCTTTGACTTGGTGATTTCGAATGCTGGATTCGAAGAACATCGATTCGAAGAGTGCTTCCTTCGAATCGATAAGACTGGTCGCTGCTCGAATCGATCCGAATGCTCCACTACGCATCGATTCGAAGTTGCCTTATTCGTGGGGATTCGAAGGTAAGAAAGGAAGGGAGTCGAAGTTCCCTCAGTTGCGTGGATTCGTGGGACCCTTCTTTGATGGTCTCGAGGAAATGGTTTTGAGGCGAGATGCGTGATGAGTTCGAAGTACCGCAACTTCATGGATTCGAACTCCTCAACTTTGAGGGATGCGAAGAGAGGTGGCATCATGGATTCGAAGCTAGGGGGTCTGGATGGATTCGAACCAAGGCTTGCTTGATGGGTTCGAACTGCATGGGTTCGAGGTAGATGGAGTCGAACCGATGGATGTGAAGTCCATCGATTCGAACTAGGGGGTGTCTCATCGTTTCGAACTGAGTATTCTCTGTTTCTCTTAACTTGAATCCATCATAATTTGAGCATACGACCTCGGATCGACTTGAAATTTGAAATGCAGACTTCTATGATCTTTCTTGTCGTGTCTTATCAACTGTGGCCCGTTCCGGACTCGGACAAACCTATTGATATCCATGGTTATCCTGCAATGCTTGGTTGATATTCATGAATAGTAATCATTGACTTTCAGTAAATTTTGGATATCTCAACTTTGCCAAAAGTTGGGATAACAGTGTGCAAGGGAAATAACCTTATATATATAAGGGATATACATAATATAAAAGATAATTTGAAATGAACTCTAAATGTTGAGTTTAAAATTTGAAATGAGATGTGATACCCAAGGTGATAACTTTTTGAACTTATAAAGATTATTAATGTGAATTTTAAAAATTCAAATAGAAAATTTGAGTTGGATTGATTTGAAATGAAATTGAAGTGGGTTCAATTGATATTAATCCAAATTGATCAGAATAATTTGGAATTGCAATTAAAGTTGAATAGGTTTAAAATCAAATGGAATTTGATTTGAATTTGGAAAGAAATCAAGATTAATTCAACTTGAATTAGGGTTAAATCAATTTCAATGGAAACTGAAGTTATTTAAATTGGAAATGAGTCAATTTAAATGGAAGTGGAAATTTAAATTGAATTGATGGAAATGGAGATTTGGAAATTGAACAATTTTGACATTGGAATATTTTCAATACAAATTGTTTTAATATAAACTTATTTTTCCAAGCTATTTAATATATACAAACTTTCTTTTTAAAGCCAATTTATTTTATATTTGTTTTACAATTATGTTTTAAACTATTTAATAATTTTTCAACTGTTTTATAAACTAATTACTATTTTTCAACTATTTTACAAATTAATTACTATTTTACAACTATTTTGCAATTATTTAAAACTTCTATAACTATTTGACTATTTTCCAACTATTTTACAATTACTTAACTATTTTACAGCTATTTTACAAACTAATAATTATTTTTCAACTACTTGCCTATTTTTAAAATTTTCAAGCTACATAAACTGGTCGGAGTTCAAACTATTATCGATTAAATACCCAACTGAGGTAAGAATTGAAGCGATAACCCAAATGGGCATTAAGCAAAATGTGAATAAGTGAATGAAACCAATGCGAGGATGAATAGAAAGGGAATTGATTTGGCTAATAATCAATGAAGTTAGGTGCGTAGGATGTACGTATATTATTCTATTCGCATAGTGATTTGATCCAGATTCTAGCACAGAATTTCAAGATAGTTATATCGATCCGAGTTGGGATTTGTCACTCGATTTTTGATGGCAGACCTGGATATGATTGTTGATTGGTTTTGGATATTCTCTATCATAGTTATAGCTATGCAAGGATAATGACGGTTTCTGATCAAGAAACCAGATCTGTGTCCGCACTAGGAAGTCTGATGGACGATACTAGTTCGAAAGTGAAATTGTGAGATTGAGTGAGCGACTAAATTGGGATAGCATACGGATGATATGTGTACATCGTAAGGATTTGAATGAAATTGATATTGGAAATTTATGGATAAGAAATATGAAATGGTTTTGAAATGAAAGACATATTTTGTGAAACATATGATGAAGTAAAGTGGAAATTGGATATTTCTATGGTAAAAATTTACTTTATGGAAGTAAATAAAATGGTAAGTGACTTTATAGAGTAATCAAATTTGAACATTTGATTTTGAATAAACAAAGCTATATATTTTTGTTATATATGATAAATCTCCCCTTGTTGAATCAATTGCCGGATGAAAAGGATTTTTAAAGTGTTTGAAGTATAAAGGGAGTTTTATACTAGTTTGAAATGATCCAAAGTTTTAGAAAAAAAACACATACATATATATATATATATATATATATATATATATATATATATAGGATCTTATGAGGATTTTGGAAAAAAGTTTTGGGAACCTTTGGATCTGGAAAGGCTTTTGATTTTTGGGTAAAATCAATATTGGAATTTGGAAAGCCTAGTTTGAGAATTATCGATTTTGGGATAATCGATTTTGAGAAAAGGAGATTTATATGGGATTCATACTAGGTGTATGATTTGGAAGATACTATAAGTGTATAGTATAAAGTGTTTTGATAATGGCTCTGGGAAAAAGGCGCTCCCTTGAAATGAACTTCTCAGGAGTTCCACAGGGTGGTACTGCCTTAAACCTTAAGGGGGGGTTCTAAAGTTGATCCTGTGAGGAGTTCGGACAAAACTAGTTCCTGAGGATTATGTGTCGTGTGTTGCGGAAGTCGAGGGCGCTGATGCCTATAGAGGCATTTGCGTTATGCTGTGACGATAGTGTAACTCGATGTCACTGCGATCTACTGTAGACCATAGCGAAAGTCGTGTGTGCCGCTGAGAGCCAACAGTCTACGTTAGATTTTATACGACCTATGGTAACATAGCAAAAGTCGTGTGTGCGTTTGAGAGCCAACAGTCTGCATTTGATTTTACATCGGTAGACTGCGACCTATGTGGGAGTGGAGAAGTTTCATTTTTGACAGCGAAAATCGAGGGCGCTGATGCCTACAGTTACATGGACTATTGCTGCGGTGGCAACGTAACCCTGGAATGTAACTACGATCTATTATGGGTTCCATGGTGTAATCAAGGGGCGCGGAGTGCCTACAGTTACATGGACTTTTGCTGCGATGGCAACGTAACCCAGGATGTAACTGTAACCACCCGATATTTTCAACCATTCGCATCCGCACATGTCGGACTTGACTTGTTCAAAATACCGCGTCGTAAATAAATTTTGGCAAATCTCAGAATATATAGTAAATAAATAATCACAGAATCACAGCCACGGAGTCAGAATACTTACAGCGGAATTTAAAAATAACTTAGTGGTTCATGAAGCCACTATTAATAGTCTCAAAACAGATAAAATTTTACATAGTCTTTAAACCCTTTGCATCAATAATAGAAAATCCCAATATCCAA
Source organism: Allium cepa (assembly GCA_030765085.1). Classification (NCBI taxonomy): domain Eukaryota; kingdom Viridiplantae; phylum Streptophyta; class Magnoliopsida; order Asparagales; family Amaryllidaceae; genus Allium; species Allium cepa. Next base: position 223,370,725 of record CM060945.1, read on the forward strand.
TAGGCTTGATTTCATACTTAAGATAAAGAACTGAAAGGAAGTTTGCTAGTAGCTTGAAAGTTACCTACAGAAGGCCTAATTCCGGGATGAAGACTGAACTGCAACTCAGGCTGACCCGAGCGTAAAATAAACGTAAGCACTCAAGTCAGGACATACATACTTATACAGTGTAAGCTAATTCAAGTGTACTGCAATATAGAGCAAGTAACTTAAAGGATGCTTGGGACCGCCATCCTCTAAGGATCCGTTTACCCATATAGCCCATAACACAAATAATGCCAATAGTCTATACAGTACCGTAATACCTCCTGATCGGGAGGCTACAAGAGGATACTCCATAGGTACAACACAAATAGAAACTCATAGAAGGCTCGTTATGGTAGGTGACACGGCACAACTAGGCAATGCGAGGGTAGATATACCAATTACGCTTCCGGACCGATAGTAACGCGTAGCGCGCAGCTACCGCCCACCTCGAACAACACTCCCATATCAAAGGTGCATAACAAAACAATCACAAAAGTAATAGAATGGCATACGAAGAAGTGCGTCCGATCAGAGGTGCTACCTCATTAATCCATCGATCGCTCCTGTTTTAGCCACCTTATGCCAACTGACGGGAGTCGGGTCCACGTACTTACCTCAAAGAAAAAGTCACCACCATCCTACTTCATTCTGGAATCTTCACCGCTTACACGGTTGTCAAAGTGGTTTTCGGTATCGACAGAGAGTATGCCCATATCCGATCCCGGTCTCTTTGCCAACCAATCGTTATTATAACCCATGGATATTTATTTCAAAATATGGTTTATACTTCAAAAATCAAAATATCATATCCATTTCAAAACCATAATATTTTCAAAGTTATAACCCTTCGAAACCAAATCCTTCGAAACCAAACCCTTAGAAACCATAATACTTTGAAAGTTATCCTTTGGAAATCATAATACTTAGAAACTCGTAACACTTAAAAAAATATTCATTTAAACCATTTAAATTCAATGTTAATATCTTCCAATATAATATTTATTTAAACCATTATATTTAATGCCAAATATATTCTTTTCAAAGTTGTAGCACTTCTAAGTTCATTTATTCAATTATAAATTTCCAAACATTGTATTTTTAGTGACAACTGCATTTATAAAGTGTTACTGTAGGTTATAGTAGTCTTTCAAAACATTGTCGAATTCAGAAACATTAAAACTTAAATTTTTAACCATTCTTAACTTATAAAATCATATTCCTGCTTCAGAAAAATGTTCATTTGGATACTATTTATCTTATGATTAAATAAAATAAATTTTATAAATAAAATATCCAAATTTACTATGAATCATTTGTAAGTCAGAATTTTCCAATTTTACTTAACTTGTATATATATTTTTCCAAATAACTTTACACTTAATTTAAAAATACCCACTTCCTAAATAAAACTAAATTCTCATTTATTTACTTAACTTAACAATTTTATTTAAAACCCGATTTCCAATTTTCAAGTTAAGTCATAAATTGAAATTTCACCTTTCCATTTGAAAACAACATTTTCAATTATTTACTTACAAAACACATCCATTCCATAATTTTTTTTCCTTTTTATAGTTAATATACACTAAATTTTCTTCACAACTTTATTCATTTAGACATCAATTCAACTATGATTCAAGTTAAATAAAAGTTATTCCAAAATGTTCCATTTCAACCGTCTTTCGTTTTATCAATTCAAAGGACATTATTTATTATACCAAACATATCCACTTTCGGAAATAACTTTTATTAAAATTTCTAGGTTAGATTTAAACTCCATATTAAATCAAATTTAATTATTATGTCATTTATCGTAAATAAAATCTTTAAATTCACTTTAAAACCAATTATTAACTTACAAAAATTTAACTTATAGAAAACAAAACACCTTTAAAATTTTAAAGCTTTAAGTCAAATTTTTAGTTAAATTACATAAATTTTATTTCAAAAATACTTAATAATTTTTAGAAAAATATTATAATATATTAACCATGGGCTTGTATAATATTTTCTAACCTAGGTCCAGTGATACGGATATGTATCATTTCAATCCGTAATTTAAAAAGAAATATCCGGGTTTGATCATTTCAAACCCGCAATCCCAAGTTAAATAATAAATAAATAAATAAATAAATAAATAATTATCGTTCAGGCCTATCATTTCAGCCTGTAACGATTTCTATTCTACAGGGAACTTATAGTGTGATGAACAGTAAATAATAAATGAATAGTGTACAGCATAAATAGACATAATATAATATAACTGATGATGTGTAGGTTTAATAATGGGGTTTAACATCATATGTTAATATCATTGGTAGATAAGATTAAATAAAGTAAATTTACAATTACACTTGTGATTAATTCACAAATATACAAGTATGTTTGTCTGGTGAGGAATACTCACCTTATTGTCGTCGAAGATTTTGATTTAAGAATGATGGTAACACTTTGAAAAGAGAATGCATAGAAGCACGATCAAATAGTTGCGAAGGCTGCGACCAGATTTTTATTCTTAAAAGGAAACGAATAAATTCAACATCAAAACTAAGTAAAATTTAACACAAAATTTCGAAATAAGTTGAAATGGAATCAAATTTTGACTTGACCACTTCACTAGATGGAGAGAGGAAGGTAGGGTGTAGATGAGCATGAAGTGGACGACACAATATAACAAACAAGAAGAAGGAAGAAAAAAAAATGAATAAAACCATTACCTGATTTCTCTGCTCACGAAAAAGAAAGAAGCAAATGGAGATGCAGAAAATTTTGATATGAGGTTTGTATTTATAGGCAGAAGCTTTGCACGCACGGAACGATAATTGGAAAAAAATAATATACGAACGTTTCCTTTTTATTGTTAATTAAAATTTGCGTTGATTGGTGAAAGATAGGCAAGAAATAATCTTGTTTTGAAACGGAAAAGAAATTAATTATCGCGTTAATGGGAAACAATGGCAAGAAATATCTGAAGAAAATTTCAGTGGGAATTGCTTCTATCAGTTCATGATTTAAGGAGAGTAGTGACAAGAATAAATTGGGTAAAGAATTTATACTAAAACTTAAAACCAATTTGAACGCGTTTTGCAATAAAGTTTGTGTTGATTGTTTTGCCAATATATGATTTTAGACGTTAAAAAAGTATAAAATCTCTATATCCACGGGTGCGTGATTTATATCATTAAATAGGCTGAGTGAATTAAGCAAAGTAACGGCAAGAGATGATCTTGCTATGAAACGGTAATAAAATTTAAGGATAACGTTCTAATTAAAATAGAAGAGAAAAAAGCAGTGAATATATTTTTTTGGAATGCGTATTACCGACACAAAATTTTATGCCCAAAATATGGCGAAATTAACGGATTTAAACTTTTATATGTATACATTATTTACACACGTTATTAATTCCATCAACCAACGCACCCTTTAAACTCGTAATTTAACTGTTTCCTTGTACACTATGAATCTTGAAATTTATTACTCGTTAAGATATGTTTTGTTTACAATGGGTTTTTATTCATTCATTTATCATTTACTCAGAATCTATTACAAAAGTGTATATAAGTAACGGTATAAATTATTTTATTTTTAAAAGGTATAAATCTATTTTAAAGAACAAAAGCAAAAACAAGATGGAAGAAGGGGAAGAAAGTGGAAGAAACCATGGGATTAGAGCTTGCCTAAATTTTTTCATGCCAATGAAATATGGGAGGTGAGAACTTTTCACATGAAATAATAATAAAAGTAGCGGCTAGGGTTATGGAAAATGAATGGCTACAAGAATGGAAAGAAATAAAGAGGCTAGAATTAAAAAGGTCATGAGTTAAGGTAAAAGAAACACATATATTAAATCTTATATGCAAATGAAAAACGAATGAGATAAGGAGAAGATTTTGGAGTTATAGGAAGAGTAGTACATAACTAAAGTATGGTAATTGAATAGATAGATAGATAAAAAGGTAAGAAATAAACAATTTAGCGTACGCGTAATTAAACAAAGTAACGTATGTATAATTGAAGTTTTTTCCTTTTCAAGCTATTAAATAAAGATGTACATAAGAAATATTTAATAGATAAAATAAGGTCTAGAAAATAAATAAAGAAATAAATGTCAAGAGATAGACATAGGAAAATAATAAAGAGACTAGGCAAATAAAAGGTAAGAATTAAGGAGAGAGAAAACTTATATATAATTTATTTTTAAATGCAAATGAATAAGAGAAGTGGGAAATAAATCTTTTTATTTGAATGGCAAAAAGAAATACACAGTTATGAATGAGGTGGATGGCTACGGTAAGAAAGAAAGAGAGTATAACCGAATAACTTGATGTATTAACTTTTCTTTCCAGAAATGCATGAGAGATGAGAATGATTAGCTTTGTACGTGAATAGCAAGTACAATACACGGCCAAAAGAAAATGAACAACTAAAAGAAATAAAGAGTAGGCAATTAAAAAGGCAAGCAATTAAGACAATATAACGCATACCCTTTTAGTTTCTTCCAAGCCATAAATAAAAGATATAAACAAGCAACAATCAAATAAATAACCAAGACCGTCTAGACAAAATAAAAATAGAAAGATAAAATAGAGGTGAATATAATAATAATAATAATATATGTAATAAAAGTAGAAAAATTTATTGCGTGTAAAACATTGTATTTTATCAAAAAAATAGTATTAGTTCTAAATTCCAAATAATCCATATATTTGATTTCTAAATCATGTTATTGAATCAACTATTAACTTATCCTCTTGTGGGTAATATTAAAATTGGTTTATATACTAATACAAAAAAAAATTCCCAATTCATCCAGATTTCAATTAATTACTTTCGAATAACTACCATGCTTCAATTCTACTCTTTTATTAAATCTGTTATCACTCAATAAATCTAGTTATTATTTGTTTACCTTTCCTTACAAAAATATATATTCCAATTTTCATCTTTCTTTTGTAATAACTTGTTATTTTCAATTATATTGAATTTCCCAAATATATACATTTATTATAAATAAAACCTCAATCAGTTTATTCAACTTGGTTTCATTCCTTTATCTCATCTTATGAATAAAATATAAATTTCCATTTATGTCACTTCATTTACATACACACATTACAGTTGCAGTCCTATTTCACATTAATGAACATTTACCTACCTTTAAATGTAATTGACTTCTTACTCTGATTTTATTTGCATATATTCAATTTAATACCAAAATGTTACAATTATAACTACATTAGTAGACCAATTAAATAGTAACTTACAACCGTTACTATATCCTTTTTATTTTCATTTCATTTTAAACACTCACTTCATTATAAATTATAAAGTTTTTTTTTTCTTTTTTTTTCTTAAATTTAATTACAAAAATCTTATTAAATTAACCAGTTTAATTATCGAAATTTACGGGTCATTACACTCTTCCCCACTCAAAACTTTTCATCCCCGAAAAGGAAAAAAGGAGGGCAAAGAAAGAATCAAATAAACAATATATCTTATATAAAAATACTAACTTTATAAACGAATAAATATACAAAATTAATTAATTTGAATAAAATATACCAATCTATTTAAAAAATTTCTCGAACACCATTTTATATTGTAAGTTATTCAAATAACCTTTTTATTCTATTTACCACTACTAAAATTTTAAGTGTATGACATTTATTATAACCACTCAAATTTTATTTATAAAATCCTTTTATATTGTACATTATCCAATTACATAGTTAATTTCTGAATGATTTAGGTAAGTTTATATTGGCATGCAATTGAATATTATACAAGTAAAAAAATTTCCAATTCTATTATTCAAGTTTAAATATTCATTCAAAATTTGACTTTATTTTATCATTAGAATCACCTTTTAACATAAATTTATGAATTAAATTTCCAATTAACTTCAAACACTTTAGAGATAAGTAAATACATATATGTAATATATGTCAAATCAAATTTAAATCATATATCTATATATATATATTATAAATCAAGTCGTATTTAGAGATTCAAATCAATTAAACTCTTAAGGTAACACTGTAGCTAGCTACAGAATGGTCTCTTCACTTCGAAACTCGAAAATGAATGTCGATGATGCTACAGTCATCACCGAAATATTTCCTAGTGACAAAGAGAAGAGCACTAATTTTCAAAAAATTTAAAATTCTTAAGAAACAAATTTGTTATTCGAAAATACTTTAAATAATATATCCCTTTAAAACTTTAAACACAAGGTTTGAAACCATCGGAAACTAAATTCACAAATTCTTGTTTTAAACTCATTTCAGTTCACAAATAAATTTATAAACAACTATTTATAAATTTATTTATAGAACAATAAATGATAAATCAAGTATTATCATTTCAAATGATTAATTTAAATCATTTTTTATTAAGTTCCATAAAATTTACTTATATATCAAAATTTATTTCATTAACCAAATTTTAAACTAATATTGTGTCGGTTTGTTCTGTTCAAGCATTTTGGAAATTCCATCGATAGCGTTGGTTAGCCGAATCGATCAAAAATCCAAATCAACGTCAACAACCCAAACAAAACAAAATTAAAACATTAATTATAGATTAACAAGTACAATTCAAAAATAGTTGGAGATAGGTTAGAAAAAAAACAAGATGATTAATTAACAAAATAGGAATATGGATAAGCTTATGTAAATCGCGGGCAACCTTAACCGGGTCAACCATGACTTAAAGAATAAGATCGATATGGATTTTCTGGGGTAAATCTACATTAAATCTCAAGGGATAGAGTTTGGAATAATAAAAGATATTAGCATCTAAACTGAGGATAACTATAAATCTCTGGTGAATCAATGCTAATTGTAAAGGAGTTTCACCCTTTTACAAGTCATTATGAATGTTGACGAGACCGCCAATTCACTATAAAGATCATTCGAAGTGAAGCTATGGGATACACCAAAATAAAGAGAAGACGAATAGTGAGGGACAAGAATGAACTTTGGAACCGCAGGGAACGTTCCAAAATTCAAAAAGGAAGAGATTCAAGCTCGAATGAAAGTGATTCCGTAAATCAAATTTACCACACATTCTAAGTTTTGCCTAGAGCCAAAGCTCTGATACCAACTGCAATGACCCGATATTTTCAACCATTCGCATCCGCACATGTCGGACTTGAATTGTTCAAAATACCGCGTCGTAAATAAATTTTGGCAAATCTCAGAATATATAGTAAATAAATAATCACAGAATCACAGCCACAGAATCAGAATACTTACAGCGGAATTTAAAAATAACTTAGTGGTTCATGAAGCCACTATTAATAGTCTCAAAACAGATAAAATATTACATAGTCTTTAAACCCTTTGCATCAATAATAGAAAATCCCAATATCCAATAGGCTTGATTTCATATTTAAGATAAAGAACTGAAAGGAGGTTTGCCAGTAGCTTGAAAGTGACCTACAGAAGTCCTAATTCCGGGATGAAGACTGAACTGCAACTCAGGCTGACCCGAGCGTAAAATAAAACATAAACACTCGAGTCAGGACGTACATACTTATACAGTGTAAGCTGATTCAAGTGTACTATAATATAGAGCAAGTAACTTAAAGGATGCTTGGGACCGCCCATCCTCTAAGGATCCGTTAAACTATTTACTATGAAGTAATATTCGCTATTATAATAGTGTCTATTAGTAAAATAAACTTACTTTAAAATAGCGTTAAGGGGTTACCCATATAGCGCTTAACACAAATAATGCCAATAGTTTATACAGTACTGTAATACCTACTGATCGGGAGGCTACCAGAGGATACTCCATAGGTATGACACAAACAGAAACTCGTAGAAGGCTCGCTACGGTAGGTGGCACGGCATAACTAGGCAATGCCAAGGTAGATATACCAATTACGCTTCCGGACCGATGGTAACGCGTAGCGCGCAGCTACCGCCCACCTCGAACAACACTCCCATATCAAAGGTGCACACCAAAACAATCACAAAAGTAATAAAATGGCATACGAAGAAGTGCGTCCGATCAGAGGTGCTACCTCGTTAATCCGTTGATCGCTCCTGTTTTAGCCACCTTATGCCAACTCACGGGAGTCGGGTCCACGTATTTACCTCAAAGGAAACGTCACCACCATCCTACTTCATTCTGGAATCTTCACCGCCTACACGGTTGTCAAAGTGGTTTTCGGTATCGACAGAGAGTATGCCCATATCTGATCCCAGTCTCTTTGCCAACCAATCGTTATTATAACCCATGGATATTTATTTCAAAATATGGTTTATACTTCAAAAATCAAACTATCATATCCATTTCAAAACCATAATATTTTCAAAGTTATAACCCTTCGAAACCAAACCCTTAGAAACCATAATACTTTGAAAGTTATCCTTTGGAAATCATAATACTTAGAAAATCATAACACTAAAAAATATATTCATTTAAACCATTTAAATTCAATGTTAATATCTTCCAATATAATATTTGTTTAAACCATTATATTTAATGCCAAATATATTCTTTTCAAAGTTGTAGCATTTCTAAGTTCATTCATTCAATTATAAATTTCCAAACATTGTATTTTTAGTGACAACAGCATTTATAAAGTGTTACTGTAGGTTATAGTAGTCTTTCAAAACATTGTCGAATTCAGAAACATTAAAACTTAAATTTTTAACCATTCTTAACTTATAAAATCATATTCCTTCTTCAGAAAAATGTTCATTTGGGTACCATTTATCTTATGATTAAATAAAATAAATTTTATAAATAAAATATCCAAATTTACTATGAATCATTTGTAAGTCAGAATTTTCCAATTTTACTTAACTTGTATATATATTTTTCCAAATAACTTACACTTAATTTAAAAATACCCACTTCATAAATAAAACTAAATTCTCATTTATTTACTTAACTTAACAATTTTATTTAAAACCCGATTTCCAATTTTCAAGTTAAGTCATAAATTGAAATTTCACCTTCCATTTGAAAACAACATTTTCAATTATTTACTTACAAAACACATCCATTCCATAAATTTTTTTTCCTTTTTATAGTTAATATACACCAAAATTTTCTTCACAACTTTATTCATTTAGACATCAATTCAACTATGATTCAAGTTAAATAAAAGTTATTCCAAAATGTTCCATTTCAACTGTCTTTCATTTTATCAATTCAAAGTACATTATTTATTATACCAAACATATCCATTTTCGGAAATAACTTTTATTAAAATTTCTAGGTTAGATTTCAACTCCATATTAAATCAAATTTAATTATTATGTCATTTATCGTAAATAAAATCTTTAAATTCACTTTAAAATCAATTATTAACTTACAAAAATTTAACTTATAGAAAACAAAACACCTTTAAAATTTTAAAGCCTTAAGTCAAATTTTTGGTTAAATTACATAAATTTTATTTCAAAAATACTTAATAATTTTTAGAAAAATATTATAATATATTAACCATGGACTTGTATAATATTTTCTAACCTAGGTCAAATGATACGGATATGTATCATTTCAATCCGTAATTTAAAAAGAAATATCCGGGTTCTGTCATTTCAAACCCGCAATCCCAAGTTAAATAATAAATAAATAAATAAATAGTTATCCTTCAGGCCTATCATTTCAGCCTATAACGATTTCTATTCTACAGGGAACTTACAGTGTGATGAACGGTAAATAATAAATGAATAGTGTACAGCATAAATAGACATAATATAATATAACTGATGATGTGTAGGTTTAATAATGGGGTTTAACATCATAAGTTAATATCACTGGTAGATAAGATTAAATAAACTAAATTTACAATTACACTTGTGATTAATTCACAAATATACAAGTATGTTTGTCTGGTGAGGAATACTCACCTTATTGCCGTCGAAGATTTTGATTAAAGAATGATGGTAACACTTTGACAAGAGAATGCACAGAAGCACGATCAAATAGTTGCGAAGGCTGCGACCAGATTTTTATTCTTAAAAGGAAACGAATAAATTCAACATCAAAACTAAGTAAAATTTAACACAAAATTTCGAAATAAATTAAACGAATGGAATCAAATTTTGACTTGACCACTTCACTAGATGGAGAGAGGAAGGTAGGGTGTAGATGAGCATAAAGTGGATGACACAATATAACAAACAAGAAGAAGGAAGAAAAAAAATGAATAAAACCATTACCTGATTTCTCTGCTCACGAAAAAGAAAGAAGCAAATGGAGATGCAGAAAATTTTGATATGAGGTTTGTATTTATAGGCAGAAGCTTTGCACGCACGGAACGATAATTGGAAAAAAAATATACGAACGTTTCCTTTTTATTCTTAATTAAAATTTGCGTTGATTGGTGAAAGATAGGCAAGAAATAATATTGTTTTGAAACGGAAAGGAAATTAATTATCGCGTTAATGGGAAACAATGGCAAGAAATATCTGAAGAAAATTTCAGTGGGAATTGCTTCTATCAGTGCATGATTTAAGGAGAGTAGTGACAAGAATAAATTGGGTAAAGAATTTATACTAAAACTTAAAACCAATTTGAACGCGTTTTGCAATAAAGTTTGTGTTGATTGTTTTGCCAATATATGATTTTAGACGTTAAAAAAGTATAAAATCTCTATATCCACGGGTGCGTGATTTATATCATTAAATAGGCTGAGTGAATTAAGCAAAGTAACGGCAAGAGATGATCTTGCTATGAGACGGTAATAAAATTTAAGGATAACGTTCTAATTAAAATAGAAGAGAAAAAAGCAGTGAATACATTTTTTTGGAATGCGTATCACCGACACAAAATTTTATGCCCAAAATATGGCGAAATTAACGGATTTAAACTTTTATACGTATACATTATTTACACATGTTATTAATACCATCAACCAACGCGCCCTTTAAACTCGTAATTTAACCGTTTCCTTGTACACTATGAATCTTGAAATTTATTACTTATTAAGGTATGTTTTGTTTACAATGGGTTTTTATTCATTCATTTATCATTTACTCATAATCTATTAAAAAAATGTATATAAGTAACGGTATAAATTATTTTATTTTTAAAAGGTATAAATCCATTTTAAAGAACAAAAGCAAAAACAAGATGGAAGAAGGGGAAGAAAGTGGAAGAAGCCATGGGATTAGAGCTTGCCTAAATTTTTTCATGCCAATGAAATATGGGAGGTGAGAACTTTTCACATGAAATAATAATAAAAGTGGCGGCTAGGGTTATGGAAAATGAATGGCTACAAGAATGGAAAGAAATAAAGAGGCTAGAATTGAAAAGGTCATGAGTTAAGGTAAAAGAAACACATATATTAAATCTTATATTCAAATGAAAAACGAATGAGATAAGGAGATGATTTTGGAGTTATTAGGAAGAGTAGTACATAACTAAAGTATGGTAATTGAATAGATAGATAGATAAAAAGGTAAGAAATAAACAATTTAGCGTATGCGTAATTAAACAAAGTAACGTATGTATAATTGAAGTTTTTTCCATTTCAAGCTATTAAATAAAGATGTACGTAAGAAATATTTAATAGATAAAATAAGGTCTAGAAAATAAATAAAGAAATAAATGTCAAGAGATAGACATAGGAAAATAATAAAGAGACTAGGCAAATAAAAGGTAAGAATTAAGGAGAGAGAAAACTTATATATAATTTATTTTTAAATGCAAATGAAAATGAGAAGTGGGAAATAAATCTTTTTATTTGAATGGCAAAGAAATACACAGTTATGAATGAGGTGGATGGCTACGGTAAGAAAGAAAGAGAGTATAACCGAATAACTTGATGTATTAACTTTTCTTTCTAGAAATGCATGAGAGATGAGAATGGTTAGCTTTGTACGTGAATAGCAAGTACAATACACGGCTAAAAGAAAATGAACAACTAAAAGAAATAAAGAGTAGGCAATTAAAAAGGCAAGCAATTAAGACAATATAACGCATACCCTTTTAGTTTCTTCCAAGCCATCAATAGAAGATATAAACAAGCAACAATCAAATAAATAACCATGACCGTCTAGAAAAAATAAAAATAGAAAGATAAAATAGAGGTGGATATAAAAATAATAATAATATTCACATATTTTTAATAAAAGTAGAAAAATTTATTGCGTGTAAAACGTTGTATTTTATCAAAAAAAAAGTATTAGTTTTAAATTCCAAATAATCCATATATTTGATTTCTAAATCATGTTATTGAATCAACTATTAACTTATCCTCTTATAGGTAATATTAAAATTGGTTTATATACTAATACAAAAAAAAATTCCCAATTCATCCAGATTTCAATTAATTACTTTCGAATAACTACCATGCTTCAATTCTACTCTTTTATTAAATCTGTTATCACTCAAGAAATCTAGTTATTATTTGTTTACCTTTCCTTACAAAAATATATATTCCAATTTTCATCTTTCTTTTGTAATAACTTGTTATTTTCAATTATATTGAATTTCCCAAATATATACATTTATTATAAATAAAACCTCAATCAGTTTATTCAACTTGGTTTCATTCCTTTATCTCATCTTATGAATAAAATATAAATTTCCATTTATGTCACTTCATTTACATTCACACATTACAGTTACAGTCCTATCTCACATTAATGAACATTTACCTACATTTAAATGTAATTGACTTCTTACTCTGATTTTATTTGCATATATTCAATTTAATACCAAAATGTTACAATTATAACTACATTAGTAGACCAATTAAATAGTAACTTACAACCGTTACTATATCCTTTTTATTTTCATTTCATTTTAAACACTCACTTCATTATAAATTATAAAGTTTTTTTTCTTTTTTTTCTTAAATTTAATTACAAAAATCTTATTAAATTAACCAGTTTAATTATCGAAATTTACGGGTCATTACAGTAACTGTGACCATGGATGGGGGTGATGATATCCAGAGCATTCTCACCAAAGATATTTCCTCTATTTTCAAAAACTGTTTTCTATATTTTCAATAAAATGATTTTCCCAAGTATTTTCACTGGGTGTTGAAAACAGGTTTACCAAGTACTTATAGATTTTTAGTCCGACGCTTGATCAATGTATGGCCGAATTTCTGTGAGAACAAGGATGGACTGGTTGAGACATCGAGTTATAAGAAGTATTTTTATAAAAAGCTATTTTAATAGTATTATGTGAATTTAAAAGTATTTCTAAAATTTTAAAATAAAAGTGTTGGAATTTTTAAAAAAGAAAGAAAATCCAAACTGGAATTATAAAAAAAATTTGAACTCAAGAAAATTTAATGAAGTGATTTTATAGTAAAATTGAATATTGATTTAAAAGTTGGAAGTAAGCTAATTAGCTAAATAAATTATTTGATAGAGTATGTTAATAAAATTTAACTCGGTTAAATAAAATGGATTGTAACTTAATAATGAAGTTTGGAGATAAACTCGAATTATAATAAAATTCGACTTGGATTGATAATGAATTAAAATAAGTGGAGATGTTGTAAAAATAAAACGGAATTGGATTATAATAGAAATGATTTGAGTTACAAAAAAAATCCAATTCGAGTATAAATGAGTTAATTATGTGCTTGGATATTATTTTGAAAAATTGAGAAGGTGAATTAAAATAAAATGGATGGGCTAACTGTATTAAATGGAATTTGATTAGATGACAACTAAATGGAAGCGTACTTAAGTTTGAAGTTGGAATAAATTGAAAAAAATTAACTTAAGTTAAGAATAATGAGAAGCTTGACTTCGAGTAAGAATGGAAGACCATTAAACAAAAGCATGGATTGAATTAATTTGGAAATGGTTAGTGGTATACAAGCATGGAATGTGTCGAGCTAAATAAAATGGTTGTGAATGAGCTAAAATGGAAGGAATTAAATATAAACTGAGTTGAAATCAATTTAAATTGGTTATAAAACTTAAGTAATCATTTATTCACATGGTATTATCAAATGGCATATAATGAATTGTCGTTCGACGTAAACGAAGGTAATTAAATTTCTATGAGTTGATAGAAGTTAAATAAATTGATTTTAAGACCAATTGAAGGGAATATGAGTTTGTTTTGCTTAAAAATGAATTGAATGTAAGCAATTGAGTTGTAAACCATTTAAATTCAATGAAGTGTATACGAATTGGTTGTAAACAATTAAAATTAATGTCAGAACCCTATAAGTTGCTTATAAATATTGTTTAACCTGCATTGCTTATAGAAACTCGTATGTTTGCTAGTTAAATATGTAAAATGTTGTTAAGTTACATGATTTTGGCACTTATATTTTTGAACTGAGTAAGTACAGGTATCGGGAAGCCGTTTGGCTGGATTTGATCGCGCAAAATGCTAAAATAATAAGCCGCTTGCTTAAAAATGCTAAATAAAGGTACGCCTACGCAATAAAAATAGGAAATATGAATTGTTTTTATTTTTCCGACCGTGTGGGTCGATGTAGATATATTTATATCTCTTGTCAAATTGCAAAATCTCCTCTGTACAAAGGAGACTCTGTTAACATTTTCCAAAAATTTTGGGAGTTAGAAAAAAATTTGGAAAATTTTTGTTAGCGACAAAACGATTTCAAATTGGAAATTAAAATAAATTAGCGGATGAAATTAATTTAAAATAATGATATGAATCAATTATAAATGGAAGATAAAAATTCAATATTCAGAGTTGAAGATAAATTGAATTCATATGGAAATGGGAAAACAAATTTGAATAGAAGTACATATGAAAACTTTTGTAAGGAAATATATAAAATGATTTTAAAAGCTATGATTAAATATTATTGCTAAGTAGGATATGCAGGTATATAAAGGGAAAGGAAAATTGGTTTTGATTTCAGAAGGTAAATTTGAATTGCTCGACAAAAAGGTATGTATTTAAATTTTTGTATGAAATTTGATTGGGATTTTGATCTAGCCACTTGGGCTTTTTTTTTCTTTTGGAATTTGGGAGCCCGTAGAGGCATTTTGTAGTTTTACCGAGCTAGCCGCGCAAAGGAGACGCTAGCGAATTTTTTTTAAAATTTAGGGAGTTAGAAAAATTTTGAAATTTCAAAACTCGATTTTGAATTATAATTTGAGTGGTTGAATAAGTAAAGTTGTTGGAAACTATAGGAGAGTTTGGGGAGTTAGTAAGAATGATAATGGATCTTTAGTAAAAAGTTAGTGGGTAGGATGTTGAACTGTTGGTTTTGGGGGAAAAGTAAACGAGTATTGGACCATTCTTCCTAATTAGTAATTTCGGGGATGAAATTCTTTTAAGGGGGGAGGAATGTGATGACCTGGAATTTTTAAGCATTTGAAATTGGAATATCTAATTGATTTTAGATATTTGAAAGATTTATTTTAACTCGAATTCCAAACATCACTATTTATTTGATAATTAAATTATTGAATTTAATAATTGAAAGTTAGGTGAAATATTGAATCTTTAGTTTTAAGCTTGTTAAAAATAATTTAAAGACTTGTAAAATTTATATTGATAATACGAAAGATAGTAAAGGTGTTAAAATTGAATTTAAAGGTGATTTGTTCAGGTTTAAAAATATATCGTTTAAATCGATATTTAAAAATAGCCTTCCGAGGCACAATCTCAACAAAACTAGTTCCATTGGATCCGTAATATTGTATTATTATCGGATCTCAATTGTAGTAGTGTTAATCGTGATCGTTTGGCCGTACGATAAGTAAACGCGCTGAAATTTTATCGAAATTTAATATAATAACTGGGTTCAAAAGGCTATCTTCTCCACACGATCGAATCAGGACTCAAAACCTTTTCCATTGTGTTCATAATAGGGGGATAACATTATAAACGCCTAGCGGCATGCCTCAATACGAGTTCACGATTTTAAGCTACGTAAATCGAGACGTTTTGAGTTTGTATTTAAATTATATATATTCCCATCAACTGCATTTCTTTCAAATCAGAACTTTATCCCTTCACTTTAGAATACCACAGCTGACCTCTTCTGTAACAAGCTACCAGCAATACAATCCTGTCTCCTTTTTCTTGTTCAAAGCACGCAACCCCTTCGCTTAAAAATAGAACTGAGCTTCCTTCGGAACTAAAATCAAAATTCAGAAAAAAATAAATAAGGGCCGATCGAAATCACTTACTCTCCAGTTTTTTTCCTTTTTCCCACAATGTCGTATTTTCTTCAATCTTTTATGCTTCCTATAGTTTTCGAGGGTGATTCATCAATTCAAAATCAATCGCGACTGACGGCCACGAACGAGGGGGAGGAGGTCGAACTTGATTTCGACGATTAGGGTTTGGGATCGCGAGTTCGCTTTCGAACTGTGGCGAATCTCTGTCGCGCCGCTTAGGAGCGCGTTGTCGAGTGAAGCTGTGGTGGCGTGTAGAGTAGTGCGAAGGGTGTCTTTGCACGCGAATCAAGGTGGGTGACTCCTGATGCACGCGAGGTTGGAGAGGGTCGCGGGTTCGAGGAAGCGTCGATTGGGAGAGTGGGGTTGTGTTGGAGTCGAAGGTAGTGGAGGTGCTTCGATGCATGCGCGTGTAAGGTGGATCAAGATCTGGGTTGGTGTGGTCGCGTGGAGCATCTCGTGTGGTTCTGGGATTTTTGTTTGAGCAAAAGGTATTAGTTTCTATTTTTATTAAATGCAATATTTACAGTAAAGTATAACATAATCTTGCTTTTAATCTGATAAATATATACATATTCACTTTCTGTTTCATTTTAAAAATAAATATTAAGATGGTTAACATATTTAATTTCTTATTTAATTTATTTAGTTGCTAAAAGATCTTTAAAGGGGCATTAGTTTAGAAATTAGTATTGTTTAAATTAAATCATTAGTTAAATTTAAACTACTAAACCGTGGTTAATTGTTTGATTAAATCGAATATTAATAAAACTATATAATTGTTACACAAGGTCTGAAGTCGTGAAAAACCAAGCCGAGATGGATCGGATTGCAAAATAAAAATCAAAGGTAAGTTAATCTCACTCTTCTGAATTCCTATTTAAACCTAAATGGTTAAATTTAAATAATTTGTTGAATCATTGAATTGATTTGATGTGCTATATATATAGATATACAATATATATTGGAATGATTGATTTCCCGCATTATATAGCGGATGAGACCCTATGCGCCGCATAATAGCGGATGATATTATATAAATACCATATACCGCGATATTCCATCTCGAAGTGGAATTGGGATTGCACAAACATCTGTGGATGCAGGGAAACTGGTTGGAGGGATCCAACTGGATTCCTCAAAATTATTTAAATTGTTTAATATTCTGTGTTATGAATATTGATATTATGTGATGAATTATATCGATAATTGGAATATTGAATACTATGGTTTGCTTTGATATATTTCGGTACACTGGGTCATCAAATATTTAGAATTGGATTTTTGGAAGAAATATAAGAGTAAATTTTGGAAGTGAAATAATTATAGAATAAAAATAAGAATGGATTGGAAAGAAACAAAAGTAATATTTTAAAAAATTAAAGTTAAATTGTAAAGTAGAGATTGAAAACAAGTTTTAAATCAAAGTTAAATCTGGAATTCAAGTTAGTGGACCGCAATTTTTTTAAAAATAAAGTTTTTAACAATTAAATTTATTTTAACAACTTGAATGTTAAAGTGCATTTTTAAATGATTTTAATTTAAAAGTGAATTTGGCTTTAAATTCTTTTAAACTTCTGTATAAAATGAGTAATTAATTTATTTAATGAAGTAAATAAATAGGTAGTTAATTACTAGTTGAGATTAATCAAGAGTGATTGATATTTGTGGTTTAATTAATGATTAATTACTTAATGTAATTGATTTAAATTAGGATAAATTAAAATGTAATTAGAAATCATTAATTTATATAATTAATGATGTAATTAAAGGTTGATTAATTATGATTAATTAATCATTAATAAGTGGTTTATGATAAATTAATTAATATTAGTAATTAAGGATTAATGTAATTAATTATAGTTAATTAATTTGTGAATTAATTAAAGATTAATTACTGTTTTTTGTTAAGAATAATTAATTTGTGCAATTAATTAAAGGTAATTACTTGAATGTAATTGAAGGATAATTAATCCAGGGTGATTAATTAAGATGGATAATTAAGGGATGATTAATTAATTGATTTGAAATAAATTAATGTTAAATGAAGGAATCTAAGTGATTGAGGTTAGTAATTCAATTATAATTAATTAAACTAATTTGGAAGTAATCAAGTTTCTTATGGATGATTGAATGGTATTGGATGCCTTGAATGAGACTCGAAAAGACCGGGGTCGGGTATTAGAAAATACCCGAAACCACTTCAAATTTTTATAGATTGATATGTGAAATCTATAGGCTGGAATGAAACGATTCAAGTGAATTGGACTATCTGATCTACATTTTGGTACTTAGAAAATTGATGTGTGAAATAAGTGATGTCTATAACAAATTGTGAATTTGTAGATTGATACGAGTTACCCGGATTTTATATAAGTTGTATGCTTTGAATTCGATGTTGGATGGGTTACTCACGCTGGTTTCCAGCCTGACCCGGGTGTTACTTTGATGCAATGCTCGGGTCAGACCAGTATTACAGATTTTTAGGTAAGGACGTTCTGGAGCTCAAGAGGCGAGTTGGATGGCAAGAACGTATGGAGTGTGTCCTTGTATTATATTGTTGTATATCTGAAACATGATGATTGTGTATATCAAGTGTCTGTATATATATGTGTAACTCTGATGTATTATAAATGTATCCGACTGATACAGATTTTTTTTTGTAAACTGTTATTATTATAAATTATATTTTGATCCTCTGCGAATGTGAGAATCTTTGTTGTGCTTCTTCTTCTTCTTCTGCTTCTTCTTCTATCTCTTTCTTCTTTTCCTAACTATCTGAAATTTTCGAGATCAAAAATTTTGGGTCGTTACAAGCATACTACATAACAATTCCTCGACTGCTAGCCCTAAGTGTAAATAATAATATAACTCGGCATAGTTAGTCCTAAGAGGATAGATATATAAATTCTAACATATCTCCAGCTTATAGTCATTGAAGAGTAATATACATCTCGACTACTGAGCTCCAAGGAGTCATCTCTAGATGACATTACAAACGCCTAACACATCTCAGAATGCAAGTGACATTTACTCACTAATAGTAATCGAACAAGTACTACTTGAGCATCCCATTCCACTCGTTATTACTCAAACATTTATTAAAAGCTAATAATCTACAATTAATAAGGGACAAATATTGTATAATATGTGTAGAATAACTAGAAAATATTACCAAGCGTCCCACAGCAACCGGTACAAGTACTTTATTTATTTATCATCATTATTATATATAATTAAATCATAAAATTATCAAACA
This sequence comes from Allium cepa, assembly GCA_030765085.1. Lineage (NCBI taxonomy): Eukaryota > Viridiplantae > Streptophyta > Magnoliopsida > Asparagales > Amaryllidaceae > Allium > Allium cepa. The sequence continues at coordinate 223,390,117 of CM060945.1, forward strand.
AACCAATTTTGAACCAATAAATATATAAAAAGGGAAATAAATTCACAAACTCTTTAAAATAGATTTTTATAATTAAAAATCCCCTTTCTAAAATTTCCTTTAATTCATTTAATATATTTCACAATTTGGATTATCTTCAAAGTAAGCTTATAAACTTTAAAATATTCTTTCGAAAATATTTCTTGAATCCTCTTTATAAAATATACACTTCATAAAATAATTCCTTTTCGATATTAAAACCTTCCAATTATTTTTATAAAATTTTTATTCATTCCAATACTATTAAAATTCTTTATTTTTATTTTTAAAACCACTTTTATTTCCAAAACAATTTCAACAATCATTTTATTTTTCAACTACTTTCATTTATTTATAAATATACTTCAAATAAATTTTAAAACCCCACAAAGCTTTAAAAGTATTTTTAAAACAAGAAAGTCAATAAAACGCCTAAATATAAATTATAGAGTTAAATTCCCCAAACTTATCAACTAATCAATATAAATTCTATCATTTCGCCCAAATCGAATTTCGGTCATCCGTACAATGTATCACACATATAAAATAAACTACATATTAAAATGCAACCAGATAACCTCTCCATTATATTTTTCACAATCCAATGTATAAAAATTCCACCCTCAACTCCAAAATCATATCTAATATCATAACAATCGATCCAATATCATATCCAATATCACAAACAACCAATTTAGCCATGATCTCAAACAGCATTTCAAGTAAGCAATTCATCAATTAGGATAAATAATAACACGAAATGGAATATAAATATAGATGTGAGTTTAGGAACTCGCTAAATTGATGCTTGCTTATATTTCATGGTCTACATTTCAACCAGTAGCCAACAGCATGCCAACCCTACAACCGCCTGTGCCTCATCAACTACCACACCAAAGTCCAGGTCCTCCTTTTCCATGCCACGCCCGTATGAACAGGCACATCGCCATTATCAAGCTTATGCAAATCAACCTGTTGCTTCAGCCATGCAATCTAATTGTAAACATCGTCTTCACCAGCACAACCATCTGCCAACCAAAATGACACCGGCTTGGCTCTCGACGTTGCACCTGAAACCCATTTCCCAATTACCCCACTAGCCTCCACTTTGATGTAACGCACTCCACTATAAATCGAGCCTCCTCCTATCGATCTCTTGATATGAACTAACAAGAATTTGGCTATAGATGCCAAATGAAATGCCTCCAAAATGAATGTGATGTTCTTTTTCTTTCCTTTTATTTGATTGTCTCTATTTTTGAATTGGAGTGCTTAGGGTAGAAATGAATTAGGGGGGTTCGGGCTTAAGGGAAAGAGGAGGGGAAGTTTCTAGAGAAAAAGAGAGGTTTTGAGTTAAAACGTGCCTAGGCCTTGTTGATTTCGGGCTAATTTTTAATTAATTTAATTTGTCCATTTGTTACCTCTTTCAATTTATTTACAAATTTAATTTCAATTGATTTATACTTCATTTTCCAAATAATATTTCTATAACTACACATTTATTCGATGTCCCTAAATTTATTTTTCACAACTTTAATCACATAACAGTTATTTACGCTTTAAAGATATTTTATATTTAATAAAAATAATTTGTTCGATTTCAGTAAATTATTCGAAAATAATGTAATAATTTAATTCAGTTTGTTAAAACAAAATATTATATTAATAGTCTTCAATTAATAAATATTTATTCTCAAACATAATAATTACCAAAAATCAAATTTGAATATTTGCATTAAGTTAAATTTATTTGTTAATACGGCGTAGAAACTAGGGTTGTTATAGACTTCCTCTTTAAGAAAATTGTGTCATTTCAATTTCTTATGGGGAAACGTCATACACAACTCAAACCCTAAACTGTCTTCGTCCTCTACAATCTTTTATAACTTGCACAATCCTTTATGTCTCTTTTTCACAAATGTCTCTTATCATATACTATAGATTCATTCAACGACTTTCTATTTTTTGCATCCGGTAATTCGTGAAAAAGAATAAATGTCGGATTTTCGAGAAATTTTGGCAGAGTCTCCTTTATACAAAGGGCATTTTAAAAAATCAAAACATAATAAAAACACAATACATGTACATCTCGGTTAATGAGGCAGTCCAAAATATAGGAAAACAACATAATATCACATATTATATCGTTATAACATAAAAACGTATGTTTTTAGCAAGGCTAGATGGTTTTATAGTGGACTGTCCGCTTTTATTAGTAAAAATGTACCTAATTAAAAACGTACCATTTTAATTAGCATTTAAGCGAGTTATTTCGCTTTTACGCGGGCAAAGGTGATCCAACATCACTAAAGTATCAAAATAAGCTCCAAAAGTATCTATACTTGACTCAATTTGAACATTAGTTGCATAAGATAAAGGTAAAATAAATGTGCATTCAATTTAAAGTAAAAGAAACATAACCGCTTGTTTATCCACATTTCGACAAACTTTCAAAGGTCAAAAACACAATCAACTAATGGTTTCAAAGCATAAATTGTTTCACAATGTGTTAACTTTCTAAAACAACTTTACAATTAACAAATTGTTAAATAAAACTTGAGTTATGATGTTTTTTATAGGCTTAACAAAATCTAGAAATTCTAAAAGTAACACAGGCCCACTCCCAAAATCTGCATATTTAGTCTATATAATGAAAAAAAATTGTTGGAACGCTTAGACTAAAAATTATTACTTTGTTTCTTAGATTTCTCGAACGGAAAAGATATTCGAAATCGGATACACAGTTCAAAAATTATGGGCAAAACACAGGCACAAAATACTTAAAAGAATTATAGGCCGGAATAGTTGTCTCAAATTAAAACAAGTTTAAACGTCAACAAACTTCAAATTTCAAGAAGTGACAAAGTTGAAAGTTGTTCCTCAATAAAATATCTTCCAAACAAAAGAAACGTTGCCAGAATGGAATTAAAAAGTCAAAAGTAATGTCTAAAATGTAGAGCTCACTAAAGTGGTTTACAAAGTTAATGTTATAGACGGCTTTAAGGTTTAATATAAAAAAAACTTAAACCACAAAACTAAAATTTTCGATTAATGGTTAACACGGATTTTATTTGCTAGCTAACCATTTTTCTTGTATTTATTTCTTCCTTTTTTTCTTGAAAATCCGGATCTACTAATGACACTTCTATAATTATAAGAGCCAAGGGTCATTTTAATGGAAGCATTGAAATATAAAGTACACTAGTTGGACAATTTTTTCCAAATAAATTACGTTCTTTTTTTCTTCCACTTAAGAGATTATTTTCAACTCAAGTCAATTATATTATTGCTTACACCTTTCCATGAAAAATATATTCCAAATTTATTTAAAATAATACTTTTAAACAACTACTTCAAATTTTATTCATTTTGCACATCCTTTAAAATTAGAAAATACTACTTAAATTTTAGAAACTTCAAAGTAAAATTCCATTCAATAGTACTTATAGAACATTCCTTACTGCAAAACAGTCCATTCTTTGAAGTATGAACTTACATTTAAATTTCGAATTATTTAGCAAAAGCAAAAGAGAGTAGTCTTAGCGTAAAAGTTTGTTTTTATATTGAAACAAGTCAACATTTAGCTTACTCATGCGAACATACAAGTAACTACTTAAAAATGATTTATTACACAATCTTCATCAAAGAACAATTTTTTTCAACAATTTTACATACTTCGAAAATAATATAATTTCCTTCTCAAATGTTTTGGAATATATTTCTTATACATATATGTGTGTGTGTGTCTTATATACATACATACATATATATATATATATATATATATATATATATATATATATATATATATACGCACTTTGCAAAAATAATGATAATAATAATTTTGGTTAGAAAAAATCTCTACTTAAACTTAAAAAATTTAAATTTAAAAATATTTTATATTCAATTGTATTTTTTATTAAATTTTGATATATTATTTGAAAATAATTTGTTAAGTTAATTCAATTAATTTAAACAAAAATATTTTATTAATAGCCTTCAATCAAATAATTACTTTCGAAAACAATAATTATCAAAATTGAATTTAAATATTTTTATTTAATTTACTTTTCAATTTTAGGGTGGAGAAAGCAGGCTTGTTACATACTTCTTTTGTTAAGAAAATTACATCCTTGCAATTTCTTATAGAAAAATGTCATACACAACTCATAACCTGAACTTTCTTCATATTCTACAATTTTCTATAAGCTTGCACGGTCCTCTATATGGCTCTCTCAAAACTTATCTTATCGTATGTTATAGATTCATTCAACAACTTTCTATTTTCACATATGATAAATTTTGCAAAAACATTCTAAGCGTCGGAATTTTCGAAAAATTATGGTAGAGTTTTCTTTGTAAGGAGAGTGTTCCAAAAAACCAAAGCAGAATATAAACACAAATTTTTCAATATAGTCAATAACGATATTTCACATATTCTAATACTACTGAAAATTCTCTATTTTCATATTTCAAAACAATTTTTAGCATTAATTAACAGGCTTCAATCTAATTTTAAAACCCTGCAAATAATTTTTCATAGCTTTCACAAATCTTTTAAAATAATTAAATTTCATGAAACAACAACAACTTCAGTCGGCCATAACTTTCGAATGGTTTGTCCGATTTCGACAGTTTCACTTATTTTGAAAAGCTAAGTACTTAGGCAACCACTTTTGTTTTTGGCGTTTTACAAAATTTTGTCTTTTTCTAGCCATAAGTGTGTTTATCTACTTTGTAAATGTTCATAATATACAACGTGGAGTAAACTAGATTGGATAGTATCCATCCTGGCGACCTGATTACGGGGTCGCTACCCGAATCAGTAGCATACCTTCTGATGTATATTATTTATGTTATGTTGTGTTTGCACTTTTCAATAATAATAATTTTGGTCAGAACAAATCACTACTTAAACTAATAAAATTTAAACTTTAAAAATATTTTATGTTTAATTAAAGTATTTTGTTCAATTTCAATAAGAATTTCTTATGTCAATTCAACTTATTTAAGCAAAAAATATTTTATTAATAGCCTTCAGTCAAATAAATATTTACTTTAAAATAATAATTAACAAAAATAATCTTTTTCTACCTACAAGTATTCGATCTATTGTGCTGATACTTTGTACATACAATAAGCGTTCATGATTTTTGATATACGTATCGAGGATTTGACAGCATTACGTAGTAATACTCTTGGATAATATATGTGTATATAATATGGAGAATAAGGCTGTATGGGGTAAACACGTGAATATTCCATTGGGATAACATTGGTATGTATCTCAAAAATCATCAACAACTCAACATACATAAACAGTATCAGCAAAAAGCAATAAACATATGTGTTCGATATAGAACAATACACAAAACAAAATAAACCACATAGAACACAAAGTCATTAACATAGCGATAACATATAATAACTAATATAAACAAGTCCAAGTGGTTCTACAGAATAGTGGAGTTTTAAAATTAAATAGTCGAAGGAAGTTTTGAAAAATTAAATTTAAATTATTGGAAAATTTTGAAATGATAGAGATGCGTATATTGGACATGTTTGTATATTAGGACTGTAGGTCGAGATTATTATCCCATTCCAAATTCTAAATAGTGTTTCACAGTGATAATATTGTCACGACCCAATTTTCGACCTTTGAAAATCGACATCAATACATCCATTGTATTACATGTCGAACAATCGAATGCCAGAAATACCAGATCGATAGGGAAAGAAGAAAGAGGTATAAGAAGAAAATAGAAATAACAATACAGAATCTCACAATCGCAGTGGAACAATATATAATAGATAAAAAATGATCCTTATGAAAAAGAGTTATAACTGTTTGTTATACATTACATCATCAGAGTATAATACATCAATAACACAACAATGGATAGCTATAATAAATTGTCCTCACAAAAGCTAACAATACAGCTTTCAATGCACAACGGAATATACACCAAGTACGTGTAATACATCTTGACATCCAGCTCGTCTCTTGTGCTTCATAGCATCGTATCCTGAATCTGTGATACTTGGTCTGGCCCAAGCATTATAATAAAATAACACCCGAGTCAGTATGGAAAACCACCGTGAGAAATCACACTCAAATTGAATTATTAAAGTTTCAAAATATTTTTGAAACCAGTGGTGTCTCGTAAGACTACGCCACAAATAAACATGTCGGGTTTTATCTTACGATAACCAAAATATTTTATATCAAAATCCTACGATATTATAATAGAGTGTAAGTACAAATACTTATTCAAATAGCTGAAATGCTTGCATCTCACGTTCCAGCAAAGTTGGGCACAATCAAAACCGTATGACGCTTATTGGAAATTGGGTTACATACAACAGAGCTACAAGGTTATCGTTCGTCACAGTACCTGGCCTAGATCAGCATACCTAGGACCACTCCCAATTCCCTACAAAAAAGACCAGATGTGACGACCCGACTTTCTACTCCCAGAAAATCGCATCATCTTGAAGAAAGAAAGGGATAGAAGAAGAATGAAAGAGAAAGAAGAACACAAACAACATCAGAGAACTCATAGCGGAACGAATAAAATATAATAATTAACATAAAATATTACATAGTATCTCAATACATCAGAGTCACAACTTAAACAACAGAGATTAGACAGTTATAAACTTCTGTCTAACTATACAACTCAAGATACAAGAGAATCAGATATAACAAACACAGCGGAATCAATATATATCTACACGTCGAAGCCTCCTGCTCCATATCTCCTCCAGAATTCGTCAAGCTAACCTGAACCACTTGACTACTCATACATAATATGAGTACCCAAGAGTTTAATAAAATAGAAAATAAACACTCGGTCAGACAGGGGTCTGGTGTGAGTAAACGGGTTAAAATTGCTTAACTTTTAGAAAACCTTTGAAAAGAAAAGGTATCACGTAAGACTTCCCACACATAAACATGGAAAAGTTTTTACCTTACGCTAACCAAAACATTTGATAGGAAATCCAGTGATATTATAATAATGTCTAGGGTTTTCAAGTAAATAAGAAAATAACCGAAATTGTTACATCTATTAAATTCCAGCTACTAGCCACAAAAGTGGGTAATACAATCAAAACCGTAGGGTCTCGTAGGGAAAATGGGTTTCCATCAATGGCAGGGCTACTGGGGTACCGCCTGTCACAGTACGTGGCCTAGATCAACGTACCGAGGATTACTCCCTTCATCCCCTGCAACACAAGGCTGGAACCATCCCTTACTGGACAGTCCCGAACAAGACAACCCCGTAGTTGGCGCGACCAACCACACACTAAGCCGAAATAAAAAGGGACCTCTAGACAGGGATCAATCTTGCTCTCCAGTGGGAGCTACCCACGAAGCCTTGCTACACCTCCCCTGTTTTAGCCATTCCCAGTTGATGAGGCTTGAGGTTACGATTACCTTTATAGAACATTATCTTAGAATGCTCATCGTCCACCTGACGATGTGTTGAAAGCATTCAATCCATACAAGTTCGTTCCGGGTTCGAACAAAACCGAAGGCACTATCTCGTTGCACTCATTATTGGAATCGCCCTCAGAGTCAATGACCATAGCCCTTGCACTCTGATTCGCCATCTCGAATCTATAAGCACTATTCCGTCAAACTCATTACGGAATCACCCACAGAGTTATACTGACGTATAGCCCTTACACCTCGAGTCTTCACTTGCTCCACTTGGATACACGACCTATCGTTTAATTGGAATCGGTGTGGTTTTCGGATCCCAAATATGGAAATCCGATCCCGGTCTCACCGAAACCAAACGCCATTTTAATGTCCAAGTTGTACTTAAGGGTTTTAAACAGTTAAACTTAATTTAAGATGATATATAAACAGATAGATGAATTATATTATCATAACAGATAATTCACACTAACATTCATCTTCACCAAGCAGCATATCACAACAAAGATATCCAGTATCAACCAATATCAATCAATATCCAATATTAATCATTCATCCATAACAGAATTGATTAACTCTAATCAATTGGATTACTTAAATCATTCTTCATTTATTTATCCCAAATAAATAAATTAATCATCTCTAATGATCTTCGCTAATTAATCTTTCTTTGATTAATTACCTTTAATTACATTCAAGTAATTACCCTATCCATATTCAGTAATTACCCTTAATTACTATCATTAATTACAATAATTAATGGTCATTTATTAATTGATTAACTATAATTAATTACATTAATTTTTAATTAATTACAATTAATTAATCACATTTAAATTAATTACTTATATTAATCAACCTTGATTAATATTCTAAATCACACTAATTAATGATCCTTATTAATTAATAATTACTTTAATTAATTAACTAATTAACTTATAATTAATCAACTCATTAATCATAATTAGTAATTATCAGTTTATAATTACTTATCTTAATTAATTAAATTCTAATTTAATTATTTCAATCCTTGATTAATTAATTCAATTAATTAATCCTAAATTACTTCATTAAGTAATTATTAAATAATTAAATTAATAAATATATCCTTAATTAATTACTTTATTAATTAATTATAAATTTTATTAGTTACCTTAGTAATTAATCTAAAATTAAATTCATAAATTAATTAATCACATTGATTAATTAACTAAATTAATTAAGTAATTAACTAAATTAATTAAGTAATTAACTCTTAATTACCTACATGAGTAATTATCTCTAAATTACTTCTATTAATAAACCTTAATAAATCTTTTAATTAATTACTTAACAAATAATTAATCACATCATTAAATAATTCTTTATTCTTTAATTAATTATTTCATAATTAATTATCTTAAAGCAATTATATTAATTAACTCTTTAATTAATATCATTAAGTGATTAACCAATAATCACTTCAACTAATTACTCCATAAGTAATTACCATTAATTACTTTCATAAGTAATTAACTTCCTTAATTACATTCATAATTAATCATTAATTACTTTATTAAGTAATTACACTTAATTAACCCATAATTAAGTGATTATTTAAAATTTAATAAATAATTAACTAATTATAATTTCAAATACTTAAGTAATTAAGAGAACATTAATCTTAATTAAACTTCCTTTATTAACAATCAAATTTAATATTCAAATCAAGATAAATTAATCTTATTTATCTTGTAATAAATTAAATCAAATTTTAACATCTTAAACCAGTTATCCTATTTGGTTTTCAAAATCATAATGATAATCTTATTTATTTATTTTTTTTAAAAAAACAAAAGTTTTTCATCAACTTTTTTCTTCAAAAATGGGGTCCCCGCCCTCTCCCATTCTTTTTTCCGCAGTTCAGTCCCATCCTTCAACTTCTAAACAACCTTGTCCTTCCTCCCCAATCCTTGTACCTCCCTCTGCCATTCCCCTTCCTTCTGCGTCAGACCCATTCCTCTCCTCTGGTACCTTTGTCAGTGTTCCTGTTGTTCCTCCACCACTTCCAATTGCTTTACCCAATGTGTCAGTTCCCATCCTATCATCTCCTCCTTTGCTTCCTCCACTGTCAACTCTTCCTCCACGACCTTGGAACTCTCTCTTTAAGGCCAAGCCAAATAATGCTGGGAAATATGTGCCTCGTGAAATACAGCTTGATTACGTAGGTAATGCAATTGTGCCATCTGTTGAAATTGTTCAAGCATGAAACTCAATGTGGAAAGAATATCTAGTTGGTTTTTTTCTTGACAATCCACTACCTTATTCAACTGTGTTGTACTACCTTAAAAGAGTTTGGAAACTTAGTGGTTCTATTTCTGTTAAATCTGATGGGTTTTTGTTTTTGTTCAAGTTCACTAATGAGGATGATAGATCTAGAATTGCTGAATCTGACCCAGTGGTGATGAGAAATAAATTATTTATTGTAAAGCAATGGGATGAAAATATTGGCAATAGTTGCAGCAGTATTCGAACTGTTCCAGTATGGATTAAACTCTCAAATATCCCCCTGTATGCATGGTCTCCTTTGGGAATTAACTGGTTAGCTTCTAGAGTTGGGAAGCTACTTTGTTTGGATGCTTCAACTGAAAAATTTGAACGCATTTCATTTGCTAAATGTTTAGTTGAGGTTAATCCAAATCAAGAACTGCCTGACAATTTTTCAGTTAAACTGCTTGATGGCTCTGAGCAGAATGTTAAGGTTAACTACTTGTGGAAACCAGAGATTTGTACTATATGTAGGGAGTTTGGGCACTCAGTTAGCAATTGCAAGAAAGTTGTTTGTGTAGGTAATGAAGAACAAAGTGACAAGAATGAACATCAGAGAATTGATACAGAGGAAAGAAACATGATGAAGAAAGGACCAAGCTTAGAAAAACAAGACAAGGTGAAACAAGTGTGGAAAAAAGTCAATAAAAACAAAGGGAAAAAAGTTTTAAATTATGAAGTACATGTTGAAACTGCAATGAAGGAAAAAGGTGAAAATGATAAGCCTCCATATGTTTGTAATGAAGACAACACAAAGGCAACAAATAAAGCTTGTTCTCCTGCTAGTCAGGATCATGTCTGTAATGTTACCATTAATAACAAGTACAACTTGCTCCAAACTGAAGTCAATGAGCAAAATGTAATGGATTTGCTTCATGAAGAGGACGGTGAGATAAATGTTTTGAATAATGGTATACCTCTAAACCAAATATCAAACACAAAATCTCCTCCTTCTGTTGTTCACAATGATTCAAATTCTCCTAACAAGTTACTACATAATGGTGTGCAGGTTAAGGATAAAAATGACACCAAATCTTCAAAAAGTACAAAAGAAGTTGGTAAGGAATCATCAGTTATGAAAGAAAACACTAAGTCTTTTGCATCTGATTTTGACACAGGATGGTGTAAAACATTTGAAACAGAAATCTCTCAATTAATCAACTCCATGCAAGAAATTGATGTCATCCCACTTTCAGAAGCACCAACACATTATAACTTTACAATTAAGTTACCAGGATGGCCTACAAGCATTCCTTCCACACAATCACATCCTTCCTCTACTAATGATCCTACTTCCTCCCAAACTAACTCCCATCCTTCCTCCCCACCTGGCAAATCAAGAAGGAAAATTGAAACTAGATCTCTGTCTACACAGAGAAGGCATAACTCCACACTCTCACAATTATTTTTATGAATAAGAAAATAGCATCATGGAACATAAGAGGAGCCCACAGTAATTTGAAACTTGATCAAGTCAAATGCATTATCTCTGAGTTTAATATTTGTCTTTTTGGACTTCTTGAAACCAAGCTTAACCTTTCTCTATCACAAAAAGCCTCCTCCTACATTAATCCCCAATGGTCCTTCCACCACAATCTTGAATCTGCTTCATATGGTAGAATTCTAGTCCTCTTCGATCCTACTTTTTTGACCCTGACACCCATTCTGACAACTAGGCAATTTATTCATTTTCATGTTCATGTCGCCCAAAACCAATCCTCTTTCTATCTCACTTTTGTTTATGCTGATAACAGTGTTATTTCAAGGAATGCCTTACTCAATGCATTGCCTCCCCTAAGACAATCATCTCATCCCTGGATTGTCCTAGGTGACTTCAACTCCTTCTTTGGCATTGATGATAAAATTGGTGGCACACCTCTCAATCTCAGAGATATTGAACCACTTAATCATTCTGTTTATGAATCTGAGTTGACTTTAGTGAATAAAACTGGAACCAAGTATTCTTGGAACAACTGTAGTAGAAGTGGTGTGCGTACATTTACTATAACTGATCATGCCTTTTGTAATTACCAAGCTCTCAACCAATGGCCTTCTCTTTCTGTTTACCTTCCTCAACCAATAATGTCAGACCACTCTCCTCAAATTTTAACTCTGGGGAACCATATTAGAAGAGAAAAGTCAAGTTTCAAATTTTTTAACGCATGGTCTAAGCATGACCAATTTCTTAATATCATTAATCAAGCTACCTCTGATTTTACATGTTATGGTAACCCAATGTTTAAGTTTTGCAGGAAACTAAAACACATCAAGATAGCTATCAAGACATGGGCATCAACTACCTTTGGTAATGGAACCCTACTCTCTACAGCATTAAAGGAACAACTGAAAATAAAGCAAGACTTCATGATGGACCATCCACTTGATATTCAAGCTTCTGATGAGGAGAGGAATCTGCACAAGGAACTTAAAATTGCCCTATCCCTGGAAGCAAGCATGAAGATGCAGCAGTTGCATAAAAGATGGCTTGATGAAGGGGATAAGAATACTAAGTTCTTTCATGAATCTCTTAAGGTTAAGCAAGCTCGAGAAAATATTTTTAGAATCACTAATGAACAAGGAACCCTATTTTCTACTCCTGACACTGTTGATCATGCTTTTATCCAACACTTCACTAACTTGTTTGGTAGCACTAATGGTTTCTCCCCTGATTTGGATCAAATTTCCTCTCTTGATCTTCCTAGCATATCTCCTCAAGAAGCTTATTCTCTAATTATGCCTGTAACTGATGAAGAAATTAAAGCTACCCTCTTCTCCATGAATAAGTTATCTTGTTCGGGACCTGATGGCCTGAATGTTAATTTTTTTATCACCACTCAGAGTTTGATTGGTGGTGACTTTTGTCAAGCTATCCACAACTTTTTCAATAAATGTAAAATGCTTGGGGAAGTGAATTGCACTAACATTGCCCTCATTCCCAAAGTATCCCCACCAACATGTGTCATTTCCTTCAGGCCCATTTCTTGCTGTAATGTCCTCTACAAGTGTATCTCCAAAATTCTAGCTTCACGCTTAGTCAAAGTTTTGCCCACTGTTATATCTATGAATCAATCTGCATTTTTGCCTTCAAGAGATATAATTGACAATGTTCTACTTGCCCAGGAACTGCTTAAAGGATATGGTAGAAGTAATATCACCCCTACTGCTGCAATTAAAATAGACATCTCTAAAGCCTACGACACCATACATTGGGACTCTATTGTTAGAATAATGGCAGTGATGGGATTTCCTAAAACTTTTGTGTCATGGATTTATGTGTGCATTTCTACTCCCTCATTCTCAATTGTATTAAATGGTAGACCAGTGGGATACTTCAGAGGTAGTAAAGGAATTCGTTAAGGAGATCCAATTTCATCATATTTATTTCTGATGGTCATGGAGGTGTTAACTGTTATTTTGCAGACCAGCTACAACCAAAAGACAATCAAGTATCACCCAAAGTGCTCTCTTCAACAAATTACTTCTATAATGTTTGCAGATGACGTCATGGTATTTACCAAACCAGAGATATCCTCCTTGGATGGTATCATGATAGCATTGCAGGCCTTCCACTGTACGACTGGGCTCACCATTAACCAAGACAAATCGTCTCTGCTTGTTACTGGAGTTAGTGAACTGCAAGCTACTGCCCTACAACAACATTCTGGATTCTCTTGTATGGAAAATGACATGAAATACCTTGGTCTTCCTTTAATTTCCAAAGGATATCTAAAGCTGACTGTTTACCTCTTTGCATCAAAATTTCATCGGTTATGTCTGCATGGAATAATAGGAATTTGACTCAAAGTGGAAGGCTTGTTATAATAAAATCTGTTGTCTTTTCCTCCATTGTTTACTGGGCTCGAACCCTAATTCTACCCAAGAAGCTATTGCATATGCTTAGGTCTGCCATGATCAGATATTTTTGGACTGGTAGTATTCATAACAGGAAGTTAGTGCCATGTTCCTTTTCTAAAATTAAGTCTCCCCTGAGATTGGGAGGGCTTGGAGTATTTGATGTTAGGAAATGGAACATAGCTGCTATGAGTAAACATTTTAATGCACTTATCAACAAAAGAGGTGGCTTATGGGTTGACTGGTCATGGCAACACAATATAAAGAACAAGTACTTCTGGAGCATGGATATCCCTCAAGTATGCAGTTGGACATGGAGAAGTTTATTAAATCTCAGAGTTGTTTTCCTCCCCATGATACAATATCCCATCAATGCAAACAATGTTGTTAGCTTTTGGCATGATCCATGGATAAGTAATGGTCAAATTCTTTCCAACATTTGTGATCACTTTCAAATGACACAATCCTGTATCCACTTTCATGCTAAAGTGAAGGACTTTCTGCATCTTAATCAAATTCAGTTTCCATATAACAGTAATCAGGTGATTAGGCAACTGTGGAGAGAAATTCAGCAAAAAACATTTAATACAAATCAGGTTGACACTGTAACCTGGCTTAACAAGAATCATACAGTTGCGGCAGTTTACAAGTATGTTAGTTCCAGTGTGTCTCTGCCTGCTACCAAATGGTTAGCTATTATTTGGTCAGCTGATTCTTGTCCTAAGGACAACTTAATGATGTGGAAAGTCATCAACCAAGCATTAGTTACCAGAAGCTTGTTGAATAGTTATGGTATGACATGCTATGCTGAGTGTATTTTCTGTAATCAACATGATGAAACTACTGAGCATCTGTTTTTTACATGTCTTGCCCTTCAATTCTTGATGGATAAGATAAACTACATTACTGGTTTTAATCTTACATGTTCAATATCAAGAATACAATGGAGTTTAATCTATAAAGCAACAAAGTGGAGAAATGTGCAGGGCAGAGTTCTTGCAGTATGCTTGAAAGTGTGTATGTCAGTTATTTGGAGAGAGAGAAATGCCATAATCTTTGATAAAGTTAGAAGAAATGATGATCTGGTATGGGTAGAAGTTAGAAACAGAACTTATAGGCAACTTCAAAATAGTGCAAGTGTGTTTCATCAATCCCTGATTGATGCCTGGACTTGATTTTGCTGTCTTTCTTGCATTTTCTTTGTATTTTCCTGTCTTTATTTCTCTTTTGTACTTTTTTTATTGTTCTTTGCAATAAAACTGGTAGGGGCCCAGTTAACCCCGCTGGCTATGCCAAAATATAGTAAATTTAGAAACAAGTTTCAAAATTTCCAACATTTTAAAACATTCAAGTTAATCTTATTTATTTCAAATATAAATTTGAAATCTTAAGATTGAATCATTACTTAACATTTTAAACTTAACTTTTGATTTAATATTTAAATTCAAAATACCCTTTTTTTTTAAATTGAAATCCAAAATGTAATTAAATTACTTCCAATATGAAATCCCTTTAAATAAATTTAAATTGGAATAAATTATATAATTTCAACTTTATACTTTATAAATTTGATTATCACTAAATTTTTAAACAACAAGTATAAAGTTTTCATTTTATTCCTTCATAAAACTATCATCAGACAACATCCTAAGAAAACCCGAAGCAATCCACCCTCCATCCCGAGTTAACCCGAAGCAACCCAAATCTACCCTGACTTCGAGTTACCCCCGAAGCTTGCACGGTCACTACCCGAGACAACTCCATCCTCCCCAATCTCAACTCCCAGCCCAATCTTTGCACGAACATGGTGCACGTGCCCATCGTCCTCCGGCGAACTTTGGTCGCCGCGACCATCGATGACCGTTGCTCCTACACAGGCGAACTCAAATCAAACCCCAGATCCAACAAACACTACACGAAACGAAATTCGACCGATCGTACCCAAAGCTCGAACAACAGCAAAAACATCATCCACCAATTCTAACGTCGCCGATCAACCCCACGCCGATGTGCCTTGCTGTACCGACCACATCACCGCCACGACTCTAGCTCCACTTTCCCCCATGTGCGATCACCCCTAAACCTTTATTTACGTCGCAAACTCCTCCACAGTTAAGCCCAGTAAACAAGCTTTAAAACCCTACTTCCATCAATTCCCATCGATCCATTCAATCGAAAAAATGCTTTTACATTTTTCCTTAGATTCTCAACTCATATACTTGCTTTACCCACAATTTCGATTGGAAGCAATATGTTGATCATCCACAAATCACTCTAGTGCCGAAACCCTTCTTGCTCAAATTCCCAACACATTATCAATTTAAAAATTATGAGATTAATGCTAAAATTCGTGATTTTTCATCAAAAATTCATTCATACAGTTTGAACTATAATTTTAGTTCAGTGAATTTTAACATGCATCAGATGTTTACTGTGTTTTCTGTTTTTAAAACTATTTGTACATTAAAATTTCCAGCAACCATTTTAAAAATTACCATTAATCATTAATTTACAACTTTCATTAACATATTAATATAGATCTGACTGAGAAATTGGGATTTTTGAAACAACAGTCACATATCCTAAAACAAACAGAGGACAGTTATCAACACATACTGTCACACTCTCCACATAAATTAGCAAATCTAAATAGGTTTCAACTATATGATTTTAATTCAATTTACCATCATCCATGCACTTAAATTAAACCCGAATTAACTGTTTTTTTTAAAACATTTACTCACTTCTTATTGAAATATGCAGAGCAGTTTTGTGAATCTTCCAGGTTCTTGAATACTTTAAATTGAAAAGCTTTTGATTTCTTGCTGTTGAATCACTCTGCATGCTTCAATTAGTTGTTTTAACTTGCTGTTGCAACTGATGACTTGTTGAAGGTATGATGTTGAAGAAGACTTGGAGTTGTAGGTTTTTAAATGTGCTAACAAATCTTCATTTGCAAATCCAAGTTGATTTTGCAGATTGGGTTTTTGCAATTTTAATTTTAGATTTGAAGAATGGTTTATTGATTGCCACTAATGTTTTGAAAGAACTTGTTTTCTTCTAAAACATTTAATAAAAATTCAAAATGAATAAATTGCCACTTGTTGTTAATTGAACAAATGTCATTTTTCTTGCTTAAGTTTCTTACAAGTGCACTAGAGATGCCTACTCATGTTACAAATGTCTTTAAGTGTTTAATTTTTTTTTTTTAAGTTTTAAATGTAAATATAACCTTACCTTTTAATTTACTTTATTACCAAATGCTTATATGTGTAGATATAGTTTTACTTTAAAGAAAGTATTATAGAACTAATTTCAATACAAATAAATCTTATATATGTAATTTAAAATCTAAACATCTATATTTATACAACCATTTAGATTTAAAACACTTTAAAGAAAAGAAAAAGAAAACTTTGATTAAATCCTTTATAAACTATCATATTAAAATTAAATATCCATCTTATATTTGAAACAAATTGAATTAAACTTCAAATTAGCTTTTGAAAATAAACAAATAAACTTAACTAATTATTCTGATACAAATCAGAATGAATCTCTAATACTATCTCGAGTTTCCCAAATATAAATTACCTGGAGACTCGCTCTACACAAGCCAATAAACTAACTATACAGCCAAAATCCAGAGCTCCACTTATCTCTAGATCCTTAAATCTGAGCAGAACTTCAGATTACTCTCAAATCCAGCTCAACGTCCAACTCCAACTGAACTACAGATTCAACAACCAATTGATGAATCATACACGTATTCCCTCAGAGTTACGTGATACACCATGAACTCCAACTATCCAAACTGACAATTCATTCTTATCCTATCAAAAGCACAGATAAGAAATCCTCAAATGCCTTAGCACTAACCAACCAATCTTATCCAATATCTGTTCTCTTAATCAGAGAATTCTAATCAACAATGAAATTTCCAAACTCCTTATCTCATATCTGTATAACTTAACAGATAATCCTGGACTGCCAAACTTCTTCCGATCAGCTCAACCTATGCTGATACTTCCAGAAACAACAAGACCAAAACAAACAGAACTTGCTTCTTTCCTTGCACAGCAGCTACCTCGCTTCCGCTGCACAACTCCGATTCAGAAATAGATGAGAATGTCTGTTGATGAACACGAATACAAACTTATCCACTAAATTCGGAAACCTTGCTCATCAAATCCATAAAAAAATCTGAGTGACACATCAGACTCGGTCAAACATCCTTACAACAGAATCCTATTTAAAAGCTAGATCAATCCAATTCCAATTCCAGAAAATAATTCTGAGCTGCTACACCAACTCTCTTTTCTCCAAGAACCATCCAACTATCAGGCTAACTACCAAAATCTCTTCTGGAACCACAACAAATATGGAACTCATCTCCAGATGCAGACAAACTTCAGAATAATCCAGCAGCTCCTACTTCCACATGAGAACTCTCAGCCTCAAACAAAAGATTGCTCAAGAAAAATTCCAAAACTAATCGCAAGTCACTTCTGCGATCCTACCTAGTTCGGATTTCAAAGAAACTGTCCTCTCTTTACCAATTAGAACAGCTTTAAAGTTTTTTCCAAACTTGGTTAACCTTTCAAGAAAGCATCACCACCTTCAGCCCGGAATGCTGAAAGAGAACCACAAAGATTTCTGAGCCACCAGAGAAACAAGCCACACTGCTGCTTCCAAACTCTACCTCGATGATACTGCAAAACCAAAAGATTTCCTCGTCAGCACACCGAACACTTCGAGTTGCACTGCTTCCACAACTAACCAAAGACTTCAATCCAAAGGTTTCTCAAAACCCAAAACCATCAACAAACCACACAACGGTCCTCCGAGATGGCAGACAAATTTTCAAGAAACTCGGACTCCAAACCAAACATCCACAACTCGCTTACCTTAAGGAATAACAATGAGACCATGCCGAAGCAAAACAACTCATAGACCTTAGTCTCATATTCCAAAACAGCCAAACTCCTTATTAAAGATCCAAACAACTTATACATGGATGAATCTTCCCTGAGGTAGGTAAAGACTGCTCCTCAATCATCTCTAAAACTGCTTCAAGAGAAAAAACCTTCAGAAAATATCCAAGGATACTGCATCTCATCACGCAGTTATCAGGATACCATTACTTATTCCTGCACTTCCAACAAATCCAAACTCAAGAAAAATTTGCTTACCCGAGCGAAATCCAGACTTACACTTCAAAGATAACTCCGAATCTTCAAAAGATTTCCTTCGGATATCAGAAAAATCCTTACTCCAAACTACAAATCTCACTCGAGACCGTATTAGGTATACGGTCTCGACAAATACACTTCCAACCTCAAACATATGGAACCTCTTCCATTAGTGGTATTCGTGTTACACACTCAAACCATTATTCCATCTACCTCTTAAACTTATGTTGGAAAATCCGAATAGATAACCCAACCTAGGTAGATACAGATATATATACATATAGTTATATATTAAAAATTACAAGTACGCTCTCTCAAGAAAGACACCACTATTGAGCCTAGGTATTCACTCAACCTAATGCTCTGATACCAAATGTGACGATCCGACTTTCTACTCCCAGAAAATCGCATCATCTTGAAGAAAGAAAGGGATAGAAGAAGAAAGAAAGAGAAAGAAGAACACAAACAACATCAGAGAACTCACAGCGGAACGAATAAAATATAATAATTAACATAAAATATTACATAGCATCTCAATACATCAGAGTACACAACTTAAACAACAGAGATTAGACAGTTATAAACTTCTGTCTAACTATACAACTCAAGATACAAGAGAATCAGATATAACAAACACAGCGGAATCAATATATATCTACACGTCGAAGCCTCCTGCTCCATATCTCCTCCAGAATTCGTCAAGCTAACCTGAACCACTTGACTACTCATACATAATATGAGTACCCAAGAGTTTAATAAAACATAAAATAAACACTCGGTCAGACAGGGGTCTGGTGTGAGTAAACGGGTTAAAATTGCTTAACTTTGAGAAAACCTTTGAAAAGAAAAGGAATCACGTAAGACTTCCCACACATAAACATGGAAAAGTTTTTACCTTACGCTAACCAAAACATTTGATAGGAAATCCAGTGATATTATAATAGTGTCTAGGGTTTTCAAGTAAATAGGAAAATAGTCGAAATTGTTACATCTATTAAATTCCAGGTACTAGCCACAAAAGTGGGTAATACAATCAAAACTGTAGGGTCTCGTAGGGAAAATGGGTTTCCATCAATGGCAGGGCTACTGGGGTACCGCCCGTCACAGTACGTGGCCTAGATCAACGTACCGAGGATTACTCCCTTCATCCCCTGCAACACAAGGCCGGAACCATCCCTTAGTGGACAGTCCCGAACAAGACAACCCCGTAGTTGGCGCGACCAACCACACACTAAGCCGAAATAAAAAGGGACCTCTAGACAGGGATCAATCTTGCTCTCCAGTGGGAGCTACCCACGAAGCCTTGCTACACCTCCCCTGTTTTAGCCATTCCCAGTTGATGAGGCTTGAGGTTACAATTACCTTTATAGAACATTATCTTAGAATATTCATCGTCCACCTGACGATGTGTTGAAAGCATTCAATCCATACAAGTTCGTTCCGGGTTTGAACAAAACCGAAGGCACTATCTCGTTGCACTCATTATTGGAATCACCCTCAGAGTCAACGACCATAGCCCTTGCACTCTGATTTGCCATCTCGAATCTATAAGCACTATTCAGTCAAACTCATTACGGAATCACCAACAGAGTTATACTGACGTATATCCCTTACACCTCGAGTCTTCACTTGCTCCACTTGGATACACGACCTATCGTTTAAGTGGAATCGGTGTGGTTTTCGGATCCCAAATATGGAAATCCGATCCCGGTCTCACCGAAACCAAACGCCATTTTAATGTCCAAGTTGTACTTAAGGGTTTTAAACAGTTAAACTTAATTTAAGATGATATATAAACAGATAGATGAATTGTATTATCATAACAGATAATTCAAACTAACATTCATCTTCACCAAGCAGCATATCACAACAGAGATATCCAGTATCAACCAATATCAACCAATATCAATCAATATCCAATATTAATCATTCATCCATAACAGAATTGATTAACTCTAATCAATTGGATTACTTAAATCATTCTTCATTTATTTATCCCAAATAAATAAATTAATCATCTCTAATGATCTTCGCTAATTAATCTTTCTTTGATTAATTACCTTTAATTACATTCAAGTAATTACCCTATCCATATTCAGTAATTACCCTTAATTACTATCATTAATTACAATAATTAATGATGATTTATTAATTAATTAAATATAATTAATTACATTAATTTTTAATTAATTATAATTAATTAATCACATTTAAATTAATTACTTATATTAATCAACCTTGATTAATATTCTAAATCACACTAACTAATGATCCTTATTAATTAATAATTACTTTAATTAATTAACTAATTAACTTATAATTAATCAACTCATTAATCATAATTAGTAATTATCAATTTATAATTACTTATCTTAATTAATTAAATTCTAATTTAATTATTTCAATCCTTGATTAATTAATTCAATTAATTAATCCTAAATTACTTCATTAAGTAATTATTAAATAATTAAATTAATAAATATATCCTTAATTAATTACTTTATTAATTAATAATAAATTTTATTAATTACCTTAGTAATTAATCTTAAATTAAATTCATTAATTAATTAATCACATTGATTAATTAACTAAATTAATTAAGTAATTAACTCTTAGTTACCTACATGAGTAATTATCTCTAAATTACTTCCATTAATAAACCTTAATAAATCTTTTAATTAATTACTTAACAAATAATTAACCACATCATTAAATAATTCTTTATTCTTTAATTAATTATTTCATAATTAATTATCTTAAAGCAATTATATTAATTAATTCTTTAATTAATATCATTAAGTGATTAACCAGTAATCATTTCAACTAATTACTCCATAAGTAATTACCATTAATTACTTTCATAAGTAATTAACTTCCTTAATTACATTCATAATTAATCATTAATTACTTTATTAAGTAATTACACTTAATTAACCCATAATTAAGTGATTATTTAAAATTTAATAAATAATTAACTAATTATAATTTCAAATCCTTAATTAATTAAGGGAACATTAATCTTAATTAAACTTCCCTTATTAACAATCAAATTTAATATTCAAATCAAGATAAATTAATCTTATTTATCTTGTAATAAATTAAATCAAATTTTAACATCTTAAACCAGTTATCCTATTTGGTTTTCAAAACCATAATGATAATCTTATTTAAAATATAGAAAATTTAGAAACAAGTTTCAAAATTTCCAATATTTTAAAACATTCAAGTTAATCTTATTTAATTCAAATATAAATTTGAAATCTTAAGATTGAATCGTTACTTAACATTTTAAACTTAACTTTTGATTTAATATTTAAATTCAAAATACACTTTTTTTTTAAATTGAAATCCAAAATGTAATTAAATTACTTCCAATATGAAATCCCTTTAAATAAATTTAAATTGGAATAAATTGTATAATTTCAACTTTATACTTTATAAATTTGATTATCATTAAATTTTAAACAACAAGTATAAAGTTTTCATTTTATTCCTTTATAAAACTATCATCAGACAACACCCTAAGAAAACCCGAAGCAATCCACCCTCCATCCCGAGTTAACCCCGAAGCAACCCAAATCTACCCTGACTTCGAGTTACCCCCGAAGCTTGCACGGTCTCCTACCCGAGACAACTCCATCCTCCCCAATCTCAACTCCCAGCCCAATCTGTGCACGAACATGGTGCACGTGCCCATCGTCCTCCACGCGAACTTTGGTCGCCGTGACCATCGATGACCGTTGCTCCTACACAGGCGAACTCAAATCAAACCCCAGATCCAACAAACACTACACGAAACGAAATTCGACCGGTCGTACCCAAAGCTCGAACAACAGCAAAAACATCATCCACCAATTCTAACGCCGCCGGTCAACCCCATGCCGATGTGCCTTGCTGTACCCACCACATCACCGCCACGACTCTAGCTCCACTTTCCCCCATGTGCGATCACCCCTAAACCTTTATTTGCGTCGCAAACTCCTCCACAGTTAAGCCCAGTAAACAAGCTTTAAAACCGTACTTCCATCAATTCCCATCGATCCATTCAATCGAAAAAATGCTTTTACATTTTTCCTTAGATTCTCAACTCATATACTTGCTTTACCCACAATTTCGATTGGAAGCAATATGTTGATCACCCACAAATCACTCTAGTGCCGAAACCCTTCTTGCTCAAATTCCCAACACATTATCAATTTAAAAATTATGAGATTAATGCTAAAATTCGTGATTTTTCATCACAAATTCATTCATACATTTCGAACTATAATTTTAGTTCAGTGAATTTTAACATGCATCAGATGTTTACTGCGTTTTCTGTTTTTAAAACTATTTGTACATTAAAATTTCCAGCAACCATTTTAAAAATTACCATTAATCATTACTTTACAACTATCATTAACATATTAATATATATCTGACTGAGAAATTGGGATTTTTGAAACAACAGTCACATATCCTAAAACAAACAAAGGACAGTTGTCAGCACATACTGTCACACTCTCCACATAAATTAGCAAATCTAAATAGGTTTCAACTATATGATTTTAATTCAATTTACCATCATCTCATGCACTTAAATTAAACCCGAATTAACTGTTTTTTATTATAAAAAAAACATTTACTCACTTCTTATTGAAATATGCAGAGCAGTTTTGTGAATCTTCCAGGTTCTTGAATACTTTAAATTGAAAAGCTTTTGATTTCTTGCTGTCACTCTGCATGCTTCAATTAGTTGTTTTAACTTGCTGTTGCAACTGATGACTTGTTGAAGGTATGATGTTGAAGAAGACTTGGAGTTGCAGGTTTTTAAATGTGCTAACAAATCTTCATTTGCAATTCCAAGTTGATTTTGCAGATTGGGTTTTTGCAATTTTAATTTTAGATTTGAAGAATGGTTTATTGATTGCCACTAATGTTTTGAAAGAACTTGTTTTCTTCTAAAACATTTAATAAAAATTCAAAATGAATAAATTGCCACTTGTTGTTAATTGAACAAATGTCATTTTGCTTGCTTAAGTTTCTTACAAGTGCACTAGAGATGCCTACTCATGTTACAAATGTCTTTAAGTGTTTAATTTTTTTTTTTAGTTTTAAATGTAAATATAACCTTACCTTTTAATTTACTTTATTACCAAATGCTTATATGTGTAGATATAGTTTTACTTTAAAGAAAGTATTATAGAACTAATTTCAATACAAATAAATCTTATATATGTAATTTAAAATCTAAACATCTATATTTATACGACCATTTAGATTTAAAACACTTTAAAGAAAAGAAAAAGAGAACTTTGATTAAATCCTTTATAAACTATCATATTAAAAATAAATATCCATCTTATATTTGAAACAAATTGAATTAAACTTCAAATTAACTTTTGAAAATAAAAATTTTGAACAAAGCTTTAAAATTACAACATTCATTCATACATTATAAATTATTAATGGATTAAAATTTCAAAACACATCGAACTATAACAAATACATACATATATGTTACAATTTGAAAATTCAACTTTTTTTTTAATTTGAAACACAATATCCTCTATTCACAATATATATCAGTTGTATATATTATAAACAAAATAAAATTTTAATTAGCTTTTGAAAAACAATTCTTATCAAATTTAAATTGCCAGAAAGATATTGATTACCATTAACAGATTAAATATTTATTAACCCTTAAAAGATTAAATTAGCCAATTTTATATCAAAATCATAAAGAAAATTATCAAATCAATTAAATTATTAACACAGATTATTAAATTTATATTACCCAAAATTCTAGGTCGTTACACCAGAGCTATCCCTTACTGGATAGACTGAATAAGGTCACCCCATGGTTGGGATCAGCAACCGCCCACACAGCCGAGATAAAGGGACTCTAGACCGGGATGACCTTACCCTACTTAGGAGCTACCCACTTAGCTTTGCTGCACCTCCCTTATTTTAGCCATTCCCGGTTGATGCAGCTTAAGCCTAAGATTACCTTTTTAGCACACGTTCACTTGAATGCTCACCCTCCTCCAATGTCGATGTACTGATAGCATTCATTCATACAAGTCTGTTCTCGGTCCAAACAGAACTGAAAGCACTAATCCTACTACCCCCATTTTGGAATCACCCTCAGGACTAGTAACGATTAGCCCTTGCACTTCACTGCTCCATCTTAGACTCCATACTCTTGTCTTCATTACGAAAACGTACTCATTGGATCGAAGTGGTTTTCGGATCGCAAATTCGATCCCCGTCTCTTCGAAACAACGTTTCCTATTTTCGGTAAACTCAACCCCGGTTCTTTAGGAAATAAACAGACGAAAATAAGATCGGAATCACCTCCTCACCGATAATGGACGGATTTCCTTGAAAACATTCTAGAAGAACGAACGAGTTTGTACGTACAATAAAGCACCTCAAATCGTAAATATACTGTATAATTCCCATACTGCTAGATATTTCTAAAGTCGTATTTGGGTCCCGATTTGATAGTCGGTTATTTAATATTAGATAAACAAAAATTCAACCAAATAACTTATTTCCACTTAAAACAAGCCTTATTAAATTTAGTTTTTAACTAAATTAAATCACTTTATCCAAAAATATACACTTAAAATATTTAAAATAAAACTACCTAAATCACTTCATTCAAAATAATAGTTATGAAATTCTATAATTGTTTTCCAAGTAAAATATTAGCCGAAAACTACTTTTAAAATAAAGCTATTATATAAAATATTAACATTTAATAATTTACCTTTTTTAAATCGTAATATTAATTTAACCATTAATACTAATTAACTACTATAATTAACTCAATTTTAAAAAAAAAAATTGAACAAACAAGTAATAAATTTTATAAAAACATTCTTTTAAACACTTTTAAATTTATAATTTATCCCTAAAAATTTACCTTTAAAAAATACTTAACTTTCCAGAAAAATACATTTCCACTTCAATAAAACCAGTCTTGTCATTTATAAATCCTTCTCGATTTATCTCAACTTTAAATTTACGTTCCAACTCCGTAAATTTCCTTTCCCATATTTTTAAAAATAAAACCTCTATTTATTTTTAATACAAATTACCATCTCCTTATAAATTCCCATCATGAATTTATAAATTCAAATTATCCATTGATAAATATTTTACTTTATTTATAAACCCAGTTTATAAATCCCATAGTCTCATTTCTCGTTTCATCACTATTTCACCACACTTAACCGATTTTTAAATTGATTTTAAAAATTAAACTCCATTTTAAATAAATTTCCCAATACATTTCAAAATCCACTAAATCCAGATCTCACTTCCTTTATATGATTTAAAAATCTTTATTTAAATCTGAAACATTAATTTAATATTTTTTTTCAAATCCCCTCTTTATTTTTCTCAAATCTATTTTAAATCTCGGATTTAAAAATAAATACTTTTATACTTAAACCAAATTCTTAAGCCCCATTATTAAATACTTTTATTCAAATATTCCAAAATCTCCATCATTCCATATTTAGAAATTATCAAGTACAAAATTTAAAATCAAACTATTCATTTTTTTTTGGGATTCATTACTTTTAAATTTATCCAACTTTACTATAAATCTCTTACTTTGAAATTTTCTTTAAAAATTCAATATTTATATTTTTAAAATTCCAAAAATATATCCAGTAGTATCATAGCATCCAATAAATTTAATTTTCCAACACAATCTATCACAGATTGTTCAACTTTTCATATATCGCTGAAATGAAAAATAAATTAAACATTTTGAAGAATCCAATTGGATCCCTCCAACCTATTTTCCCTACATCCACAGATGTTAGAACAATATAAAATTTCCAATCCCACTTTAAGGGGGATATCGCGGTGTATAGGATCATCCGCTATTATAGGAGGCTCATAAGGCCTTATCCGCGATATATATGTGGGAATATCAATCACTCCAATATATATAATACTATATATAATAGCCCATCCAGATTAATAATAATTCATCAATCCAATCAATCAACCAATAATTCATTTTAACTCTTTAAATTAACCAGGAATCCAGATTTCAGTTAGATTAACTCACCTTTATTTATTTTATTTTTCTCGGCTGAACATCCAAATTTAAATTTCTTTCTCTAAAATCCCAACTATTCCCAGATGACCCCAAGTTAGTTCCATCGTGATCTACGTCATAAAAATTTATTTTCTTTATATATAAGTTCAATCTTATAATTACGAAAGGAGTATATAAGTTGAGTTATCATATATGCAAGCTACCTGTTTTCCTTTAAGCAATAACTTTATCTCTAACATTCTTATAATATCTTAGTATACTTTCCTATTTGGAAATTGTATACAAGATGAGTAACCCATTATGTAAATATTAAAAATTTAGATTTAAATAACTCCTTTAGTTCAACAAAAATTTTCTTTTAAAACAACTAAACAATAATTTTACTTCTGTTAACTAAAATGAAAATTGATTTTTTTTTTCTTTTCCACCCAGCAGATTAAATCTAAAATTGAAGACCAAAATCAATATGCATATATACATATATAAATTGTGATAACTCGCCCGAATCTCGCTACTCCTCCAGTCGATAATCATGCCAACCGAGCTCTTGATTCTCGCCACAACCCATCAGATAAGTTCGCTAGGACTTTGCCATACGCAGCAGCACGGGGCCGACTCTTCGACCTCTTTCGTAGAGAACATGCTCGCCTCCCCCTTCGACCCGCACTGATCTCGAGACCCCTTCCAGGCCACCGCTCTTCCACGCTTCCTAGCCAATGACCGCCACACCCGAGATTTCAACCACGAACTCATCTTGAAGCTTCGACCGCCCCACGCCTTTCAACCATTCCACATGCTCGCGACGGGCCTGGCCCTTATGCTTTGAATCAAAACCGATTTCAATTTCTATGAGTATTACATTTTTTTGATTTGAAATTTGAAGGGGAGCGGATTTTTTTTTCTTTACTGTGTTCGATTCCATTCCCTTTCCTTTTTCTTTGAAAAGTAGGCCAGGTTTTAAAACAAAAAGTAAAGAGGGAAGGTACTTGCGTGATGAAGATGCTTTGCGTGTTGGAGTGGGCAAACGGTGATTTGGAGTATTGAAAAAGTTTTGAAAAGGTTCTGATGTGATGGGAAATGAAAAGCTCTGATGTGAATAATTGAAATATATAAACAAACTTATATTTAAATTTTAAATCGTCTTGAATTTGTAGCTTATAATTTTGACCACCAATCGAGGTGTGCCACTAGGCGTTAATAATAAATACCCCTATTCCGAACGTAATGGAAAAGTTTTCGGGTCCTAAGTCGATCTTATGGAGAAGATAGCTTTTTGGACCCAATTATTATATTGAATTTCGATATTAATTCTTAGCATGTTTACATACCGTACGGCCACACGATAACTTCAAATGTTATGAAATTTGAAATCTGATAATAATACAGTATTACGGATCTAATGGAACTGGTTTCCTTGAATTCCGAGATTGTGCCCCTGGAAGGCTATTTTTAAATGTCAATTTAAACGATATATTTTTTAAACCGAACAAAGCACTTTCAAATTCAATTTTAAAAGTTCCATTACTTCCAGTATTATTAATATAAATTTTACATGCCCTTAAATTATTTATGACAAGCTTAAAATTCCCTATTCAGCAATTTACCCAATTTCCAATTATTGAATTCAGCAATTTAAGTATCCAATAAATAGTTATATTTGAAATTCAAGTTAAAATTTTACCGTTAAATATTTAAAATCAACTAAATATTCCAATTTCAAATGTCCAAAATTCCGGGTCATTACATTCCTCCCCTATCAGAATTTATTCTTCGAAATTGCCATGTAAGAAGAATGGTCTAAAACCTATTTACTATTTCCTAAAACCACATAGTTTCAAACAACTTTCCAAAACAAACTTTTTGTTAAAGACACACTATCACTCTTACTAACATGACAAACTTATCCATAGCTCCCAATCAATATTACTTACTCAACAATTCAAATTATAATTTGATTTGTAATTTTGAATTATCAAAATTTTCTTCAAAATTTTCCAACTTCCTAAATTTTTGAAAAATTTCGCCAGCATCTCCTTTGTGCGGCTAGATCGAAACAACTACAAAACTGCTTCTATAGCTCAAAATTTTCAAAAGAAAACAAAAGCCAAGTGGCTAGATCAGAAAACCATCAATTTCAAATGACAATTTAAACTCAGACCTTATTATCGAGCAATCAAATTTATCTTCTGAAACCGAAAACATCAATTTATCCTTTGCTTTTAAATACATGTATCCTACTTAGTAATAATATCCAATCATAGATTTCAAAATCATTATATTTATTCTTTTTCACAATTTTCAATGTTTGCTTTAATTATGCTCTACGATGTACGTATACCATCCGTACGCAATATCAACTCCGATCGCTCACTTGATCACACAATTTCACTTTCGAATTAGCATCGTTCACACGACTCTATAGTGCAGACTCAAATATGGTTTCTTGATCAAAAACCGCCATTCTCCTTGCATAGCCCTATATTATGATAGAGAATTTCCAAAATCAATCAAAAATCCATATCCATGTTTGCCTGATGAAAATCGAGTGAAAAATCCCAACTCGGATCGATATAACTATCTCGAAATTCTGTGCTCGAATTTGGACCAAGTCATCATGAGAATAAAATAATATACGTATATCCTACGTATTTATCTTAATTGGTTATTAGCTATATCAATTTTCTTTTTATTCACATTTGTCTTGATTTCCATTCACTTATCCACACTTATCATTTCACATGCCTTTATTAAATCTTTATTCTAATACTTACTCAATGATTTTCCCAATACTAATTTTACTTAAGAATTTTTCCCTCAATTTTCTTAAGTTTATTATAAATATTTTATACAACTTCCTATATTATTTTCCACTTCACCATAGAAGTTTATATCCATTTTTATTCAATTTACATTTTCAATTCCATATGAATTCAATTTACCTTCCCTTCACCAATTTATTCCAAATCAAATTCAATATTGAATTTTTATATTTAATTCACTAATTTATCTCGTTTCTCAATCAAATCTTATTCCCAACTTTTGATTTTACTTATCCCAACTCAAACTAATTTTTCAATTTCAACTTACTCAGATAAGTCAAATTAAACATCATTTTAAATTTTCAATTTCAATTCTGTTCACTTACAAATTAAATTAATTTGTTCATTCACAAATTTATTTCCAAATTAATAACTTCAATTCCAATAATTATTTCCAGTTGGCCTATTTAGGCTTATTTCCTCAAAGTTCACTTTTATTTAATTAATTCAGTAAAATCCCATTTCAATTCAAATTTTAAACTTCTATAAGTTTTCCAACTTATTTACATTCCATTCACTAATCTCTTCTAAATTACTTCATTTAATTGGTTTACTTTACCACTTTATGTTATTATCATGCTTACTTTTATTTATCTCTTTTCAAGTTAAATCCCATTCCAAAAAAATTTCAAATTCTTATAAGTTATCAAACCATTTTATCATATCTCCAAATAAAAATTTAGACCGATCCCTAGAGTTTTCAACGATTACTTTAGTTTTCAAAATCATTTTTGAAAACACGTATATCCAAAGTCCTTTAGTGTATCAAATTATTCTTTGAATCTCAAATCAAATCAATTTTTCACATAATTTCCAATTTAAAACATTCAGGAAGCAATTCCTCTCTTGGAAACTCGAAAATGAACAACGATGATACTACATTCAAATATTTCTAAATTGCAAACCTCACCAGATTTCCTATCCAATTCAAAATATTTCGAATAATATTGCTATTGTTTTCACAACTTTGAAAAATATCTTCAAAACCACCGAAATTTTAAATTTTCCAAATTTCCAACTTTTGAATCGTTTTAAATCTGTAATCTAAATATTCCTCTGGAATTTCATTCCCTTTAAAATTTTATATCGCATTTATAAATTCATATCTACAAACTCCATTTTGTAGTACAACTATTTCTCTTAAACTTTAGTTATAATTTCAACTTTTATTCAATTTCCACAACACAATGATAATAATTTAATATTATCATTTCCTAATAATCAAGCAAACCATATTTAACTATAATAATTTTTGAAAATTATTTCCTTTATAAAAATAATTTGGGTAAAATTATTTCATTTAATTCATTTCAAAACAATACTATGTCGAATTGTTCTATTCACGTATTTAGAGATTCCTATCAATAACGTTAATTACTCGTATTGACCAGGATCCATAAGTCACCCAACAAACCAATCAGCATCATATAAAACAATTACATACTCACTAACAAATACGCGCTCACATCAATTAATACGCTCAAACTCATTCTAGGGTGCTACTGACCCAATCTCTAATGTGTAATTCCACAAGAGCCAAGGTTCATGCTTAACCTTCAGCTATGATACCACAATGGCATGACCCGATTTTCGACCTTCGAAAATCGACATCAATACGTACACTGCATTACATGCCAAACAATCGAATGCTGAAAATACCAAATTGTTAAGGAAATAAGAAAGAGGTAGAAGAGGAAAATAGAAATAACAACACAGAATCTCACAATCGCAGTAGAATCATATATAATAGATAACAACCGATCCTTATACAAAAGAGCTATAACTGTTTGTTATACATTACATCATCGGAGTACAATACATCAATAACACAACACTAGACAGTTATAAAAACTTGTCCTCACAAAAGCTGACTATATAGCTTTGAATGCACAGCGGAATGTACACCAACTAGTGTGATACGTCTCGACATCCAACTCATCTCCTGAGCTCCATAGCATCCTTTCCTAAATTTGTCATACTCGATCTGACTCGAGCATTATAATAAAATAACAACCGAGTCAGTCTGGAAAATCAGCGTGAGAAATCAGACTCAAATTGAATTATTGAAGTTTCAAAATCATTTTGAAATCAATAGTTTCTCGTAAGACCATGCCGTAAATAAACATGCTAGAATTTTACCATACGATAATCAAAACATTTTACATCAAAATCCTCAGATATTATAACAGTGTCTAAGTAAAAATACTTATACAAATAGCTAAAATGCTTGTATCTCATGTTGCAACATAGTTGGACACAATCAAAACCGCACGACGCTTATTGGAGATTGGGTTCCATACAATGGCATGGATACTGAGGTACCGCCCGTCACAGTACCTAGCCTAGATCAGCATACCGAGGACTACTCCCGATCCCCTGCAGCATAAGACCAGAACTATACCTTACTAGATAATCCGAATAAGATCACCCCGCAGTTGGGATCAGCAACCGCCCACACAGCCGAAATAAAGGGACTCTAGACAGAGATGACCTTACCATACTTGGGAGCTACCCACTTAGCCTTACTGCACCTCCCCTGGTTTATCCATTCTCGGTTGATGAGGGTTGAGCCTACCATTACCTTTTTTGCGCACATT
Organism: Allium cepa; assembly: GCA_030765085.1. Classification (NCBI taxonomy): domain Eukaryota; kingdom Viridiplantae; phylum Streptophyta; class Magnoliopsida; order Asparagales; family Amaryllidaceae; genus Allium; species Allium cepa. The sequence continues at coordinate 223,422,411 of CM060945.1, forward strand.
CACTTAGAATGCTCACCGTCCTCCAATGATGATGTACTAATAGCATTCATCCATATAAGTCCATTCCCGATCCGAAACGGAACTGAAGGCACTACTCGTACTACATCCGTTTTGGAGTTACCCTCTAGATTAGTAGCGATTAGCCCATGCACTTCACTGCTCCATCATCGACTCCATACTCTTGTCTTCATTACGAAAACATACTCATTGGATCGAAGTGGTTTTCGGACTGCAAATTCGATCCCGGTATCTTCGAAACAACATTCGCTATTTCCAATAAATTCAACCCCGGTTCTTTAGGAAATAAACAGACAAAAATAAGGTCGGAGATCACCTCCTCACCGATAACGGACGGATTTCCTTAAAAACGTTCTAAAATAACGAATGAGTTTATATGTACAATATAGCACGTCTAACAGTAATTGTACCATATAATTCCCGTACTTCTCCTAGATATTTCCAAAGTCATATTTGGGGTCCAGATTTGATAGACGGTTATTTAACTATCAAATAAAAAACAATTCAATCAAATACTTTATTTCCACTTAAAACATCAAGCCTTATTAAATTTACTTTTTAAATAAATTAAATCACTTTACCCAAAAATATGCACTTAAAATATTTAAAATAAAAATACCTAAATCACTTCATTCAAAATAATAGTTATGAAATTCTATAATAGTTTTCCAAGTCAAACTATAGCCAAAAACTATTTTAAATAAAGCTATTATATAAAGTACTAATATTTAAAAATTTACCTTTTTAAATCGTAATATTATTTAACCTTTAAAAATAATTAACTACTATAACTAACTCAATTTACAATAAACAATTTTTGAACAGACAAATAATAAATTTTCTTAAACATTCTTTCGAACACTTTTAAATTTCTAATTTATTCTTAAAAATCTTTTCTTTAAAATATACTTAACTTTCCAGAAAAGTACATTTCCACTTCAATATCATTTATAAATCCTTCTCGATTTAACTCAACTTTAAATTTACGTTCCAACTCCGTAAATTTCCTTCCCTACATTATTAAAAATTAAATCACGATTTATTTTTTAAAAATTAACATCTCCTTTTAAATTCCCATCGCGAATTTATATATTCAAACTATCCGTTGATAAATATTTCACTTTACTTACAAACCCAGCTTCTAAATCTCATAGTCTCATTTTTCGTTTCATCACTGTTTCACCACACTTAACCGATTTTTAAATTGATTTTCAAAATTAAACTCCATTTTAAATAAATTTCCCAATAATTTCCAAAATCCACTAATTCCATTTCTCACTTCCTTCTTATGATTTAAAAATCTTTATTTAAATATGAGACATTAATTTCATTTTTTTATTCTCACATTCCCTCTTTATTTCTCTCAAATCTATTTTAAAACTCGAATTTAAAAATAAATACTTTTATACTTAAACCAAATGCTTAATCCTCATTATTAAATAATTTTATTCAAATATTCCAAATTCTCTATCTTTCCATATTTAAAAATTGTCAAGTACAAAATTCAAAATCAAACTTTTCATTTTTTTTCCCAAATTCATTACTTTTAAATTTATCCAACTTTACTATAAATCTCTTACTTTAAAATTTCCCATTTTATTTCCCTTTAAAAATTCAATATTTAAATTTTTAAAATGCCAAAAATATATCCAGCAATATCATAACATCTAGTAAATTTAATTTTCCAACATAATCTATCATAGATTAATCCACTTTTCATATATCACTGAAATGAAAATAATTCAACATTTTGAGGAATCCAGTTGGACACCTCCAACCGGTTTTCCCTGCATTCACAGATGTTAGCACAATATAAAATTACCAATCCCACTTCAAGGGGGGATATCACGGCGTATAAGGTCACCGGCTATTATGCAGGGCGCATAGTTTCTCATCCGCTATATATATGTAGGAATATCAATCACTCCAATATATATAATACTATATATAATAGCCCATCAAAACTAATGATAATTCATCAACCCAATCAATCAACTAATAATTCATTTTAACTACTTAAATTAACCAGCAATCTAAACTTGAGTGAGATTAACTCACCTTGATTTACTTTATTTTTCTTGGCTGAACATCCAGATTTAATTTTCTTTCTCTAAAATCCCAACTATTCCCAAACAACCCCAAGTTAGTTCCATCGTGATCTATGCCTTAAAAATTTATTTTCTTTATATATAAGTTCACTCTTACAATTAAGAAAGGAGTATATAAGTTGACTTATCATATATACAAGCTAACCGTTTGCCTTTTAAGTAATAACCTTATCTCTAAAATTCTTATAATATCTTATTATACGTTCCTATTTGGAAATTGTATACAAGATGAGAAACCCATTGCATAAATATCAAAAATCTGGATTGAAATAACTCCTTTATTTCAAAACATTTTTTTTCTTTTGAAACAACTAAACGATAATTTTACTTCTGTTGACTAAATTGAAAATTTATTTTTTTGCTTCTTCTACCCAATAGATTAAATCTAAAATTAAAGACCAAAATCGATATGCATATATACATATACAAATCGTGACGACTCACCCAAACCTTGCTGCTCCTCCAGTCACTAACCACGCCATCCGAGCGCCACCATCTCGCGCCTTATTCTCACCACAAGCCATCAGATCGAGTTTGCCAGGACTTCGCCCTCCGCAGTGGCACGTTGTCGACACTCGACCTCACTTGTAGAGCACGCGCTCGCCTCCCCCTTCGACCTGCGTTGATCTCGAGAACCCCTCCAAGCCACCGCCCATCCTCGCTTCCTAGCCAGGGACCACCACACCCGAGATTTCAACCACGAAATCACCTTAAAGCTTCGACCTCCCTATGCCTTTTTGCAACTCCACGTGCTCGCGACGGGCCCAGCCCTTATGCTTTGAATCGAAATCGATTTCGATTTCTATGAGTATTACATTTTTTTGATTTGAAATTTGAAACAGAGCGGCCATTTTTTTCTTTACTATGTTCGACTCCTTTCCCTTTTTATCCTTTGAAAAGTAGGTCAGGTTTTTAAAACAAATAGGAAGGAGGGAAGGTACATACGTGATGAAGATGCTTTGGGTGTAGGAGTGGGTGAATGTGATTTGGGGTATTGAAAAAGTTTTGAAAAGGTTCTGATGTGAAGAGAAATGAAATGCTTTGATGTGAATAATTGAAATATATATATATATATATATATAGATAGATATATTTAAGTTTAAATTTTAAATCGTCTTAAATTATTAGCTTAAAATTTTGACCTCCAATCGAGGCAAGCCGCTAGGTGTTTGTAATGTTATGCCCCTATTCCGAACGTAATGGAAAAGGTTTCGAGTCATAATTCGATCGTATGGAGAAGATAGCTTTTTGGATCCAATTATTATATTGAATTTCGATATTAATTCTCAGCACGCGTACATACCGTACGGCCACACAATAACTTCAAACACTACAAAATTGGAAATCCAATAATAGTACACTATTACGGATCTAATGGAACAAGTTTCCTCGAATTCCAAGACTATGCCCCCGGAAGGCTATTTTTAAATGTCAATTTAAACGATATATTTTAAAACTGAACAAACCACTTTCAAATTCAATTTTAAAAGTTCCATTACCTCCAGTATTATTAATGTAAATTTTATAAGCCCTTAATTTTTTTTAAAAGCTTAAAATTCCCGATTTAGTAATTTACCCAATTTCAAATCATTTAATGCAATAATATAATTATCTAATAAATAGCGATATTTGAAATTGAAGTTAATTTTTTTTTAAATATTTAAAATCAACTAAATATTCCAATTCAATGTCCAAAATTCCGGGTCGTTACAAATATATACCAAGTCAAGTTCATAATATATCCTATATTGCTATAATACCAAATTAAAATGCCCCATCTCTATACCCATACTTCAATTTAATTTTAAAACTCCAAAAATAATTTTTCGTAGCTTTTAAAAAATAGTTTTGGAATTTTAAACTTAACTGAAGTATGGGTATAAAGGTAGGCATTACAGTTTGGTAGAGACAAGAAATATATATAGCAGGAAAAATAACAAGTACGTCCAAGTACATCTAAAAATTAGACAAACGACCACTATCATGAAATATATACATAACATATCCAAAATATACATCTCAACAACAAATGAACATGTGTAGATTCAAATATACAAACTATATATAAATATTCTATCATCCATTCATGCCTAACATCCACAATCTAGGCAACTTTCCCTGAATCTAAAACACCTCGTACCGACCCTGGTATTATATAAATAACAAATAGGTCAGACCATGTCTAATATAGATGTCAATATTTATAACAACCGACATAGTGAAATTAGACTATCGCAAGTGGAATGTTTAAAATAAAGTTATCACAAAAGTTTATCATATGTGGAAAATAGGAAGTTGTTAATCGAATCTATTTAATAACATATGATAAAATGTGTTAGAGTAAAAAAGCCACATAGAGGATTGAATAAGTTTTGGTCTGATAGGAGTTTGTAAAATATGAAGAAAGTAAGGGTATGAGTTGTATATGACATTTCTCTATAAGAAATCGCAAGGACATAATTTTCTTAAGGGAGGAAGTCTATAACAACCCTACTTTCTACGTCGTAATAAAATATAAATTTAATAAAACTAAAATTTGTCAAAATTTTATTTTGATAACTATTACTTTGGAAATACATTCTTATTTAGTCGAAGTTTATTTAATAAAATATTTTATTTCAATAAATTGAATTAAATTTATAAATTCTTTTCAAATAGTATATTGAAATTGAATAATTGTTTTAATTGGATACAGAATAGTTTTATAAGTGTAAATTAATTTAAATCAAAATTTAGATTCATTTATAAATAAATTATAGGAGTTGTGAAAACAAAAGAAATCAAAATCCAAACTTGATTGAGTTTGAATTTAAAGAGCCTAAACTTCTTCTGGCCCAAGCCCATCCAAAATTTCTTTCCCCTTCTTTTAGAAATCTCCCCTAGCTTCCTCATTTCAGCCTAAAGACCCAAACCCTTATTCAGACCGTGCCGTAGAATCTCAATTCACAAAAATTGCAACATAAATTTAAGAAATAGATTGTGCTAGCCGATTGTAGCAGCGTCCACGATGCTAGGTGCATGAGCCTTAGGTAAGGGTGTAACAGCGACACAATGATGACCGAGGGTATGCAATGGAAAGGGTTGTGTGTTGCTTGGTGATTGGTCATGAGGAAGTGGTGGCATGCGACATCAATGACGACGGAAGAGGAAGAGCATGACAATTGGTGAGGAGGAGGAAGGAGCCACGACCGGTGTAGGCTATAGCGAGGCTGGAGGTGAAGCATGCTACATAATTTTTACAAATGGCAGTTTTATTCCATTCAACGGTCCTAGACTTTTTCAATTTTTAAATCATTCTAGTGCTAGCGTTATGCTTAACACATGAAAGGATAAGGTGTTGATCTAATAGTAACTATTTATGAAAGCGTACGTAGTTTCTACTGAAACTAGGTACGCCGCTGAACTATTAGTTTCGTTTCGTTTAGTAGAGCCAAAGGAGGCTTCCTTCCACAACTCCCAAGATGATGCCTGATTTGAGATCAACCAGAGAGGACTTCGTGCACCTATGGTCCTTCCTCAGGTCGCCTTCCTATCCTGTATTTGAACATAAGGAGGTATTATCCATCAAAGCACAAGCATTGAGAACTATGCCGCCTAGACTACTAATGAAGTTGTGTCAACGGGCGTAGTCAGCCTATGTTGCATCTGATCTCTAGTGGAAATCTCAGTAGGATTCAAACCCAGACGAAGTTCTAACCATCTGTCAGAGAAAAAAGAACTAATTGATCTTGTAGGATTCCCAAGAAATTCTTCGATTTCTTTCGGATGGAGGTTGGTGGTGCTTGAATACATGCAGGTCATGGAAAAGGCAGTATATTCATTATTTTGTGAACTCGAGCATTATTTCCTTGAGTAAAATTCTTTTACTCACCTATTATTGTATTCCTTGCATATAGTTGTTTGGTTATTATTGTTTGGATTATGCAAAAGCATTGGATAATTAACTTAGATTATTTGCATTATTTCTCTAAATCATTTTGGACAACTCACCAATTAGATCTAGATCTTATTTTCGTTATTTTGTTGATTGTTTGTTGATGTATGTTTATTGATATAGATTGAATTGGATGAAGCTGGATCATATTTTTTTGATCAATTGTTATTGTAATAAGGTCACATATTGTTGATTGATTATTGTTGTGATGAGATCACAATAGTAATTGATTGGAAGGGGATGAACAAATTGAAATAGAAGATTTCAAAGAAAATGAAATATATTTGAAAATAAATAATAGATTTTCAAATGATTTCTATTTAAAACCGAAAATACTATGTGTGATAGAAAATTATCACTACAAAAAACTTGTCAGCTATTGCACTGCCTTATAGGATGATTGTCTACTTGCTACTAATAATATTTTTAAAAGAAAAATAATAGAAAATTACAACGTATAAGATGAATTTTAGCAGAAGGTGGGCTGCATATTTTACTTGGCAAGTTAAGGCCGCATATTCTCCAATCTATATTCCTTTCCAGAACCCTAAATTACTCCCTTTCCACTTTGTCGATTTCATAAGAAACCCTAAATTACTCTCCCACTACCTTGAAATCTCGATAAAATCCTAAATCCACTTGCCTACTTCAATTTTGACTAGGTTGCTCCTGTTCATTTATTATGTTGTTTGCTTTTGTTCACCCACGCGGCTCTGTTATGGTAGACATTGTCGCATGTTTGATATCCATTCCCGGATTCTGTTTGATTTCAACGTCATCTTATTTGGCTTATTTAATTTTGATCCTATGTTTTATTCCCGGCTCGGTGGTACCATGGATGGTCATTTGATGGCAAGAGCACTTGCACTGCCATGGTGTAACAAGCCGATATTTTCAGTCATTCGCATTCACACATGTCACTCTTGAATTGCTCAAAATACCGCATTGTAAATAAATTTGGAGCAAATGAAAAACAATCACAGAATCACAGACACAGATAAATCAGAATAACTCGCAACGGAAATTAAAATACCATAGTAATTCATGAAGCTACTATAAAAAAATCTCAAACCAAATGCATAATATCAGTCTGAAAAACATATACAGTCGAAATCTCAAATACATAGAAGTTTATAAATAACAGAACTGAAATAGAACAACTGAACTGAAACAGAGAGACAACTAGACAAGCAAAAATCTCCTGCAATTCCTAGCTCCAAAAAAAATCCAAAGCTAAGCTGTAAATACTAAGGCAGACCCGAGCATAAAGCAAAACACAAAACACTCGAGTTAGGACATATATACTTATATAATGTAAACCAACTCATGTGAACTATAATAGTAATGCACTATTACTTAAAGGATGCTTGCGATCGCCCATCCTCTAAGGACCAGTTAAACCATAAATTAAATACATCCCGTGGTTAAAATTCCAAAATGGTATTTTATACCGAAATCAAATATTATTACACAATTCAATATCATTTTAAATCCATTCCAAAATATCACAATATCATTTCATTCCAAGCCTCATTAATTTCTATATAAATTTAAATACCATTTCAAATCACATTTCAAATGGTTTTACATTTCAAAACAAATACTCCATTTTAAATCATTTAAAATGAAGTCATAATATTTAAAATTCAAATATTTAATTCCCAAATTTAATCTTTTTCAAAGATCATTTATTTACTTAAATTTATTAAAACCATGAAAATTCAACTTTCGTCGCACTTAGAAAATGCTACGAAAAGTTTGTTTTAAACGATTCGATTAACCAAAAGACAGCATTAAAAATGCTGTAATAGGGTTTAGGTTCCGTATAACACCTGGTTAAATTCAGCAACTACAGCACTTACAAAGTGATGTAATAGCCCTTAGTTCATTTAAGTCTTTTAGTTTATTTCTATCAACTAAAACATTTACAAAATGTTGTAATATCCTTCACATTAGAAATAATAGCATTTCAAAAATGTTGTTAATTAAATCGCAATTATTCAATATAATTTCATAAACAATTAAATTTTTATTTAAATCATTTTTAACTTATAAAACCATATATTTTCTCACTTAAAAACAATAATTTAAATACATTTATATTTATGTTTTTATAAAGTTAAATTTTCATACAAAAATCAATTTAATAATAATTTACTTATTAAATTCAAGCGTTAAATTCTCTATTCGTTATAATTAAATTTTAGCTTAACACCTATGTTTAAATTTCCAAATATAACTTATTTTCATTTTATTTACTTAACTTAATATTTACTTTTAAACAATATTCACAAATTTCCAATTTAAGTTATATTTTAAAATTCAACTTAAATATTCATTTATTTCACATTTTAATTTATACAGAAGCCATTAACACTTTATTAAAGTCATTTAAAATTCATTTTAAATAAAAATGTAATAAATTTACATTTTAAAAATACTTTTAAAAATTTTAGAAAAATATATATTAACGATGGGTCTGTATATAATTTTCTATCCTAGGTAAAGTTATACGGATATATATCATTTCAATCTGTAATTTATAAAGAAAACCCGGGTTCTGTCATTTCAAACCCGTAGTCCCAAGTAAAATGAAATAAATAAAAATCGCTCAGGCCTATCATTTCAGCCCATAATAATTTTGCCTATTCTAAAGTCTATTCGGGTATGTATCATTTCGACCCATAGTGATTCTAATCTACAGGGAACTTGCAGTGTGATAAACTGATATAAATAAACAGAATAGCATAATATAATAGTAAAAAATGACATAACAGGTGTATAAATAGGGGTGAACATCATGCGATCATTGCATAAGCAGTTATAACATGGTGATATGGTTTACAGATTCAAATGCTATCAGTTTACTAGTTATATAAGTATAAATGTCTAGTGAGGATTACTCACCTCTACAAACTGGAGATAACAACCATACACACAAAAGAGATCCAAAAGGCACGAAAAAACAACTATGATTCGAGTGAGGGAGAGCCAAAGCTATTTGTCTTGTCATATATCAAACAAAACAAAATATATAACATGAATTTCAACCCAAAATTATGATTTTAAACAACTAGAAATAATACACAACATCAAGTCAAATGACTTGCACTTGCTTCCACCATCACCATGCTCGGCCATAGGAGGATAAGGCACGACCATGAGTGTAAATGAAGTCAAGCATGGGACAAGCCAAGGTCGGCCTAACTATGGAATAAAGGCGTGGAAGTGGATATGCATGTACAACACAAGTACAAGGCAACAAAGTGGGTTTTCTATGCAAATATGGTTCGGCCATAGGCATATATTGGCACGGCCAAGCCCGGTGAGGTCAGGTAATGATGTGGCAGAGGTCTTTGTGTCTGGTAGGGCTGTTGGAAGGTGGTGCAAAGGGTGGCTAAGGGGTGATGTTAAAGTGGTGATGCATATGTGAGTTCGGCTAGCATATATAGGAAGTGTTTGCATTATTTCGTGGATCTTCTCATCCATGGTAGCCACGGCCATGACATGATAGTGAAGATGGAGGTGTTTGCAGCTGGATAAAGGTGGTGATGAGGTGGTGGTAATGGTGGAGGCTAGAGGCCGAACATCATAGTGAAAGCAAGTGCAAGAATAATGCATAAACAAGGAAGAAAGGTGAAAAAAAATGAAACATTTACAAAATTTTTGCTTCGGATGAAGGACAAAAGTTTTTAAGGTTAAAAAATAAAATTTGTGCATGAGAAAAAAAAGAATAGGCCGAAGAAAATAGATATGGCCAGCCAAAAGTTAATGCAAATATTGTTTGGAATTGAAAAGGCAAAGGAGGTGAAAAGACAAAGGCATATAAAAGGGTTTAAAACTCTTCAAATTTCCATACTTCTTTTTGCATTTTTAAAACATATAAAAATGAATATAAATAAAATAAAAACAAAACAAAATAATGAATGAATAAAAATAAATAAATAAATTTTAAATAAATATAAATAAATTAAGAAATAGCTCAAAAATTGAAACTATGTTATAAAAATTGAAAATAAATACAATAAACTTTGGAAAATTTTAACATCACTTTAAACATGTTTTAAAGTAAAATTATATACCTAACATGTCATATAACACGTATTAGAACATGACATGACAAATAAAAATATTATTTATTTAATTTAAAATAGATAATTTTATTATAAATCAATTTACATACAATATTGTAAAAAACATAACTTTCACAATATAAATTGGATTTCAACGAAAAGAAAAGAAGTATTCTTGAAATTAAATTTATTTTCATAATAAAAGATAAATTTAAAAAATTCAAATATTTAAATTTCAAATTTAAAAGTCAAAGTTTGACCAAATTGACCAAATCCACTTTTTGTGGAAATATTCAATTTACTCAGGTTGGAAATTATAATTCACACAAAAATAAAAATTTATATTTAAAATAATAAAATTTATCCATTTTAATAAATAAAATAAAGTTTATAAATCAGGAGTTTCAATTTAACTAATTAAAATAAACAATTAAAATAAAAAAAAATCAGGGTTGTTACACTCTCCCCCACTCAAATCTTTTTGTCCTTGAAAACGAATGAGAAAGGAAAATAAGGAAAAACAAGATAGAAAAACAAAATGGTACCTGAAACGAACAATTCTGGATTCGAAGCACGAATGCTCTCCTTCGTCTTTCGGGTACAATCCTGATCATCGATACTTCACTGTACTTAGATCAAACCAACAGATCTCCTTCTTAGCTGCTTCGTACCTCTATCGATAATACGAAGTGGCTTCCTCTGGACAGTCAGATTAGGCTAAATATCCAACTATCAAGAGCAGAAGGCTGAACAAAAGAGCTAGGTCATGAAGATACCAGAGAAGATGTGAGACGTGGAATACATCATGCACTCCAGAAAATTTCTTGGGCAAATCCAAACAAAAAGCCAAAGAACCAACTCATTCCGTACTACAGAAAGGACCCTCGAAGAGGAAGAAGATAGAAATAGCTAGAAGGGAAAGTAGGTTGAAAGACAAGGATGAACCACATTTTTAAAACTATATAAATTTCAATTTAAAATTTTATATTTATAACATTTTATATTAAAAAAATTATATGATGACTAGTCATTTGATTCAAATTTGTTAGTTCGAAGTAAACAATATTTAAAACATTTTAAATTATTTAGACAGGTAAAATAAATGGTCAAAATATCCTTTATAATACTTTATCAAAATACTTTTATAACTCAATGTATTAACAAGTTTACTTTCGTTCCTGCAGACTCTGGCCATACGTTGATCAGGAGCAAAGCTAGAATTCTTCAGGTACTTAGTAGACTTATTCCAATATCCACTGAAAATACTGGAAAACCTTTTAAAAATAGATATGGAAGTACAATCCAATCAAATCAAGAAAACCAAACATTTGTCTAACCATGGATCGCAGATGCACAATGGTTATGCCTAGATCCCCTAGGAAACATCGGTACATGTAAGCTATCTCAGCCTGCGAATTACGCCATGATGACTAGTAGACCGCCGATACACAATGGTTACGCCTAGATCCCCCAAGAAACATCCGTATCCCCAGGCCATCTTAGCCAGGCGAATTACGCTATGCATTCACGCTCATAAGACCATGGAGATTGCCATGAAATTCGATGGACACTCGAGTATCATATCTAGAAAACCCAAACCAGAGAGAATAATATCGATAGAATGAATCCACAGTGTGGCCACAAAGCGGATATCAAGCAGAAGGCACTTTCCATATCTTTACTTCAAAAATATGTATCATATAGTACTTTTCAAATCACTTTCAAATATCATACTTATATAAAGTCCATTATATAAAAGATTTCATTTCAAATCGAATGCTTTCCAGAATCAATAGTATATCAAATCACACTTATATAGATTTTGATTATATAAGATTTCTCTTTCCAAATTGAGTACCTTACCAAATCTATAGTTTTCAAATAAACTTCATACTTATACGAAATCCATTTTATATATATTCAATAACCCCCATATCAAGTATTTAGTAAAACAAGGTTCTCAATTTCAATTCCTTTCAATAATGTTTTATTTTCAAAATCATATATGATTTCGCCAAATCATTTCTTCCAAATTACATACATTCAGTTTCAATGTTTCTCAAAACAATAGATTTAGAAAATAATCCAAATTTCCAAATCAAAAAAATTTAGATCAAACAAATCCATTTCCAAAACAACATATAAATACTGGGTTTAACTATCCAATCTATTTTCAGAACCAAATATCTTTCTCAAAAATCAATTTATTCCCAAAATGATTTCCAAGTTTAATCCCTTTAGGACCTTTAAACTATTTATTTCTATTCAAAAGATCAATTTACCTTTTTGAAACTATTTAAAAACTAAATTTTATTCAAAACATTCCAAAACTAAATTCCATATCAGTATAATTCAAAGTAGTCTTATTCATTTACTTAACAAAACAGTTTCAACTCATTTACCTAATCAAATGATTTATATTTTTTTCTAGGATTATTTGGTTTTGAAAATTAAACCATGATTTGGAAGTGCTCGAACTTTAAAAATAGTCGAAGAAATCATATTTAAAATTCAAAAGTTGGAAATCACCAACAAATCAGTAAATCAATTCCAATAAATAAAGTTATACTAAAACAAATCTGAATCTCGAGGACTGAACACCGTCTTACTTTAAATCATTTCAAATATACATGCATATATCTTTCAAACATCATACCATACATCAAAATATGAAATCAAAATTTGTTTCGCAAAATCACTCACATAGCAAAGCTACTAGAGTGGCCTCTCCCCCACTCAGAAACTCGAAAATCAATGTCGATGATTCATGTATTCATCACCGAAATTATTTTCCAGCGACATAAGCGGGTTCTGGACTTTATTTTCTTGAAACTTCTTTGAAATCTCTTCGAAATCATTGGAATTCATTCGAATACATTTGAAACATTTCTTATTCAGAAAATATCTTTAAATCATATTACTATTATATATTTTCCAAATCTCAAAACCGACACTGGGGTTCGATTCCTCGAAATTCAAATTCAAAACCCTTCAATTAAAAATCATTTTATATAAGTCAAATTCTTATAAAATTTGCAAAATTTCAAATCCTTTTAAAAATTCAAATTTTCAAAGAAAGAAAAATATATAATCCATATCGAAAACATTTCACTTTTATATATAAAATGGGGTCATCCTTATCAAAATAATAATTTTGATGTATGCACAATTTCAAAATACAACCAAACACAAATTTTCAAGGGATGATTCAAGGTTAGATTTCAAACAAATAGAGACTCAAATTTGATATCATACGAAAATAGGAACATAGATATCTTTAGTTTGACAATTTCAGCTAAGCAAAAGATACAATAGAGTTCACAATGCAACCTAACAACTGCTAAAAACAAACAGATCCACAGAATACCACCCTACATAAACAAAGCATCGATATTAATTCTACAGAGTGGTACTTCAACGGGTCCAGAACACTCCCCCTCAATATGCCCCCAACTCCTACACTTCTGGCATAAATGCACCACACTCCCATCTTCCTTCTCGAACTGTGGGTACGCAACTTTCTATCCGTGCTGTCTCACAGGGCAATCTTTGGCTATATGCCCAGCCCTCCTACAATGGTAGCAAATGGTTGATGGACTAATTGATGCAGGAAGTGCAGGTTTCACTTTCTTCACCATCTGGAAGCAACTTGGAAAGTGACCCCTCTTTCCACATTTAAAACAGAAAATCTCGGATCGAAAGCGGTTGCCTCCACTCTTCTTACCTTTATCTCTCTTCCCACACATGGCTGCATAGTGTCCCTTCTCCTGGCACCGATAACAAATGACATGGTCATAAGGACCAGGTCTTGCCTTTTCCCTCCACAGCCTTTCTTACTTCTCCATTGCTTCCTCCTGTTCCTTAGGGGCTAGTGCTCTTCGAGCTCGATGAGCTGCTTTCTGCTCTTCCGATCTTGCCATAACAACAATAGCTTCCTATCAAGAAAAGATTCTGAATAAACAAGATAGAATTTCCAAATCCTAGTTAATCCTAACCAAAGAAATTACTAACAAGGTGGATACCGAAGGAATGAACTTTAGACGATCTTGATTTCTAAATAAGAAGATTTTTATACCAATGTAATCTTTGAAAAATAATACTTTAAATCATTCAGAACTCATTTTATACTTCGAAAATATGTTCTCTCACATCGAAATGATTCTAAGATTGATTTCACTCATTCTAGGGTATTTCTACCCTATCTCTAAGGAGTTTTTGCTCCGCAGGCTATGGTTTGCCTAAAAACCAAAGCTCTGATACCAACTGTAACAACCTGATATTTTCAGCCATTCGCATCCACAAATGTCAGACTTGAATTGCTCAAACTACCGCATTGAAAATAAATTTGGAGCAAATGAAAAACAATCATAGAATCACAGACGCAGATTGTAACAACCCGCATATTTTACGATTTCGTATTTAAATATTTTATTTAAATACAGCATCGTTAGTTGGATTATAGTCCGAAATGCTACTTTTCGCATACGGTCGAATTAGGACTCGAGACCTCTTCCATTGAGTTCAAAACGCTGTTTACGACCTTTTTGAGTGTAAATTTCGATATGTTTGGTGCTAGCTAAATTTTGACCTTTGCACTTTGCACTTTGGACTTTGGACTTTGGGTTTGGGTTAGCCTAAACTATTAACTCTAGCTCCACCGCTACTTCTCTTCATTCACTTTCATTTCCTAATACCTTTAAGCTTTCATAAAATTGGGGGAAGAGAAAGAGAATTAGAATTCCTAAGCCCTAGTTCCATTGCAAATCCAAGTTCTAACTTCAAATTCAAAGAGAATCTATTGGTAAGCATCGTCTTCTTCTTCTCCAACTCTTTCTACCTTCAATTTCAGAAATTCCTAAGTCTAACTTAGGAAATGTTTTTCTTTTAAGCTTAGATTCAAGCTTCTTGGGTTGGAATTGAGGAGTGATTGTTTTTACCTTGCTCTATAGCTTCTTCTTCTTTGTTTTCGGGTTTAAAGGTGAGATTTTAATCTCACATCTATGTCTATAACTATCTTTGATTGTTGGATATGAATTCCTAACACTTATTCATGTGCAATTGCTTTTGGTTTGGATTGAATTGGTGAATATTCCAATTTTTGGTGTTTTGAAGTCAAATCTTTAAAAATCCTAACTTTGATGTTTGAACATGTTTTTGGAGTGTGTCGAAGAGCCTATAGGACTTGGTTGTCGCGTGGCATAAGTCCCTAGTTGCAATTGCTCGATCGATTGGCTCCGTTTGGATTCTCGCTCCTTTTGGAGAATAGGCTGGAAATGCTGGGTAACAGGCACTAGTCGACTGGCACTCTGAGTCCAGTCGACTGACCTGTAACCCGAGAGTTTTTCAGGGTACGGTCCAGTCGACTGTTCTCAGAGAGCCAGCCGACTGACCTGCTTGTATTCAGCCTACTTTGCCTATTTAGCCTATTTTGTTTGAAATTCCAATTTCTATCGATTCGTGGTTTTCTGATTTTTTGTTATCATTTATTATCGACCTTGATGACTTCTATTTTGGAATTTTTGGGTATATCCATTTTGATGGATTTGGAATCGATTTCTTTGGATTTAATTCACTTCTTTGAACATAAAATTTTGGTGATTGATTGTTTTTACAATCGTCTTAACGGTTTGTCACTTCTAAATACAAAGGTTTTTATACTAGTAGTAAATATTCAAACTCTTTCACAAAGTTGATTTCAACTCTATTTTCAATATCAAACTCGTTTATAAAACCGTTTTCCAACCTATTAGTATATACAAACCTTTACATCACTCGTATGAGAAATCTAATTAAATGGCTTAGTAAAAAAGTGGTATGAAACGCTTGCGTTTACTTCGTCGGTTAATTCTTGGACTTGTTCGATTGAATCTCTTGTGACAATTTTCGAGTGGAGATTTACAGTTTGTTCGTAAATATTTAAGTTAAGCCAGTGGTTATGGGACACGAAGCTAAACTCATCTATTTACTAGCTTAGTGTAATTGACACTTCTTGATGATCGATGAGGATCATTTTTGTGGTTTTGACTAGCGATGTGCGATGTCTCTTTGTCTGCGAGGGAGACTAAACCCCGTTTTATGGATTTTCGACTCAAATTGGTGGGTTAGCGACCCATGGTCTTCGAGCCGTTTGTGGAGCTTCGGCTCAAATTGATGGTTAACAACCATGGAATAGCGTTCTGTTTGTGATGCACGTGTTGGTGAGTTTCCATGCTCCCGTTTTGTGATAGGCCTCCACCTTTTTGTGATTTCTGGATTTCTATTGATGATTTCTAGAATTTTTTTTTCACCAAAATTCATGATTTATATTGATAAGCTTTATCAATATTTGTGCATTGGTGAATTTATGTTTCACTAACTTTTGTGAATTTGTGTTTCAACCACTTTTATGATTGGCATCGATATGATGTCAATATTTGTGGTTAGGCGAATAGAGTAAAGAATATGACATTCTTTTTGATGTTATGAGATTTCTTGAGATATTGTATGATTTTTGTTGTTGTCAAATGTATACTTTTCATAGTATGGCAGTATTATTATCATACATTTTGTTATATCACTTATTCTGTCTCATTTTATCTGATATTTATAGCTAGACTAATCCGTTTATTATTTTCTTATTAGATAATACTCGGGTCAGACCGAGATGTTACAGGTGCTTCTACTTGACTCCTCATCTGGGAGTATTATCTGACTTTTTCCTAACTACATTAGATTGGTAGTTTTTGTTGTTATACACTCGAGATGTAGACTCATTGGTGTATACTTAATCTTTTGTCTAGCACTTGTATCTATTCTTTTGTGATATTGTGGACCTTGTTTGACCACTACTCTGATGAACACATCTAAATATTATATTCATATATATTTCCGCCTTTGTGATATGGATATTTGTGACTGATTTATGTTATGATTATTTCTATATTTGTTTTCCAAGATCATATATAACCACTGTGTAGATGCTTTGAGTTTTTATCGGTGTGTCGGATTGCCTCTCGTTATACTATCTGACATAGCGTTGCTCGCACAAGGCAATTACACAGATGGTCGCTCCTCAACAACCTTATTCTTCGCGCTAGTTGATGGCATTACTCCGTAGCGTCCTTGGCTAGCGTGAGTATAGAGGTGGGACGTCATAGCATGGTATCGGAGCCAAACTTTGGAACAATGTAGAATAATTTAACAAGGATCATCGTCCTAAGTCCATCTTAGGAATCGTGCCGTAGGATTTTATTCGAGTCATTGGACCCATTCTATCCTATTTTCTTTGTGATGCCTTGTTTTAGCAATCAAGATTTGTTTGATATTCATTCTGAGATTAACCTTTTTCTTCCTTTCTTTCTTAAAGAAGAGAAATGGTTAGACCAGGCTGTCCCAGCACCGGTCAATCTAGTGCTACTCCCCAGGATGGAGTATTTATGTCTGCCCAACAGCTTCTTGATCTTGTAAAGAATGCTCAAGCTGCCGGACACATTCCAGAGCCTACTCACCCTAAATCTGGGTTTGCACGTTTGTGCAGTGATTATACCAACTTGGGTGGGAAGCCATTCAAGGGTACCGAAAACATCATTGAAGTCCAAGCTTGGCTTAGAACATGCGATCGCATCTTTACTCGCATGAATCTTATTGATCTTCATCGAGTTCAAGTGGCTACTAGTATGCTCCAAGAGAGAGCATTAGGTTGGTACGAGCTTCTAATTTCTGAAATTATTGAAGCGGATCTAACTTGGAGCAATTCCGGGAAATATTTCAATCGAAGTTTGTACCAGAAGCTGAGAAAGTGACTTTGGCCTGTCGTTTTATAGACCTTGTTCAAGGTGAATCTTCTGTGGCAGAATATGTCGCATACTTTTGAATCTCTCTCCAATTATGGGGTCGAGTATATAAATACCCCATTGAAGAAAAATCAGAGATTTGTCTATGGCTTGAATAAGAATCTCAAGAAACCATTACTTCTGAAATTGGAGGTTGCTTTCGATCAGCTTGTTGATATCGCTTTTCGACTTGAAGAGGCTGATAAAGAGGGTGATATTGAAGTTGTGGGTGCCAAACCGAACTTCAACAACAACAAGAAGAGGCCTAATAAGTTCAAGGGTCCTTATCCCAACAAGAAAGGGAAACACGTAGCAAAGACTCCTAACTCTAGCCGTGGAGAATGCTACAATTGTGGTTCTAAGGACGATTATGCAAATAAGTGTTCAAAGCCCCTTACTTGTCTCTATTGCAAAAGCTTGGGCCATTATATGTCTTCATGTCCCAAACTTCAAAGTAAGAAGGAGGGAAAGCTAAATGTTGTACAAGCCCCTAGTGACACTTCTCGTGGTCAAGGTATTTCTCATTCTTTCCTTGATGGCATTATTATGTTTCGTGATCAACCTATTCGAGTTCTTTTTGATATGGGTGCATCCCATTCTTTTATAACAAAAGAACTTGTTGATACTTTTTCTTTAAGTGTTATGGCTTTAATGACTTCTTTGAGAATTGCGAATCCGTTTGGTGGATCCGCAACACTTAGCTTGCTTTGTAAAGATGTCGAGATTATTTTGTGTGATTTTTCTTTCTGAGCCAATTTGCATGTCATGCGTTACTTGGGCTTCGGAATGATTTTGGGAATGGGTTGGCTTAACTGTTACCCATATCCTATGTCCTGAGCGGACTATTCATCTTCGACATCCTCGAAGGGGTTAATTACATTTGGTCGGACATATGTGAAGCTTCATTTCAGAAATTAAAAGAACTCCTTTCCAATACTCCTATTCTTGTGATTCTCGAAGAGAACCAAGATTTTATTGTTTATACCAATGCTAGTAGTGTTGGTTTTGGAGCCGTTCTTATGCAAAGGGATCGTGTTATTGCTAATGCTTCTAGGCAATTAAAGCCAGCCGAGACAAGATATGCCACTCATGATTTAGAGCTCGCGGCTATTGTTTTCTCCCTTTGAATTTGGCGTCATTATCTTTTGGGAGAGAAATTTATTCTCTACATCGATTATAAATCTTTAAAGTATTTATTTTCCCAAAAGGAACTCAATTTGCATCAACAACGTTAGCTCGAGTTCCTTGCATCTTATGATCTTGATATTCTTTATACTCCCGGAAAGGGAAATCGTGTTGCTGATGCCCTTAGTCGTAAACAATAAGCGGTTATTTCTATGATGATATACGAATGGAATGATCTCGAGACTTTATCCACTTGTGAGATTCGAGATTGTGAATCCTATTTATGTTCATCTCTTGTTTTATGTAGCCTTGAGGCTCATCCATCTCTTTTAGACCGCATCCTTGAAGCTCAAAAGCTAGATCCCGAATTGGCTTTTCTTAGCCAAAATTTTAGGGACAAAATTGATATTGATGGTTTGAAAGAACTTTGATATTGATTCTCGTGGTGATATTCGAAAATTTGGTAGACTTATCGTGCCACATATTAGTGATCTTCGTAAAGATATTTTAGAAGATTCTCATCGTTCTAAATTTACCATTCATCCCGGTAATAGTAAAATGTATGCGGATATGAAGCGACTTTATTATTGGGATGGAATGAAATCCGATATTGCTAACTTTGTTAACCGTTGCATGACTTGCCAACTCGTTAAGGCCGAGCATTCAAAGGCCCGACGGGTTATTACAACCTTTGGACATTCTAATTTGGAAGTGGGACCAAATTTCCATGGATTTTATTGATGGCCTTCCCCATTCTCGTTCGGGTCATAATAGCCTATGGGTGATAGTTGATAGATTTACAAAATCCGCCCATTTTATTCCCGTTCGGTCCAATCGGACCGTACCACTTTTGGCCAAACTGTTTATTAAAGAAATTACTAAATTGCATGGAGTTCCTACTTCTATTGTTAGCGATCATGATCCATTGTTTACTAGTGAATTTTGGAAGAGACTTCAAAAAGCTTTAGGAACGAAGCTTAATTTTAGCACCGCTTATCATCCACAGTCCGATGGACAAACTGAACGTGTGAATCAAACTCTTGAAGATCTTGTTCGTGCATGTTGTTCTTGATTTTGTTGGAAGTTGGGAAGATCATATTTATCTTGTTTAGTTTTCCTGTAATAATAGCTTCCAATATAATATTGGTATGGCACCTTTTGAGGCACTCTATGGAAGGCCATGTTGATCTCCTTCTTGTTGGCTTGAGGCCGATGAGAAGCTGGTTTTAGGTCCTGATTTTATTCGTGATTCCACAGAAAAGATTGACCTTATTCGTCATAGGATGAAAGAAGCTTAAAGTAGGCAAAAATCCCATGCCGATAACCGAATTTGGAAAGTAGAATTTTCTGTGGGATATTTTGTATTTATTCGTGTTTCACGTATGAAGGTGTTGTGCGTTTCAGCCGATCGGGAAAATTAGCACCTCGGTATATTGGTCCATTTCCCATCACCGAACGTATTGGTTCCGTGGTTTGTCGCCTTTTATTACCGGCTCAGTTTTCTGCTATTCATGACGTGTTTCACCTTTCTCAATTACAGAAATGCCTTCGAGATTTCGATTCTATTCTTGAGCCTAGTGTTGTGGAAGAAATTGAAGTTTCGCCTAATTTGACTTATGAGCAACAACCTATTCGTATTATTACATCGAAGGTTAAATGCCTTCGAAATAAAGATGTCCCTCTTGTGAAGGTTCAATGATCCTCAAATCCTAAGGATTGTACTTGGGAATCTAGAAAATTCATCGAGCGAACACACCTGGACTTACTTTCTCGTGCTCTTTGAGGTGAACTTTTTATTTCAAATTTCTTTTGTGTTAATATGCTTTTATGGTTGTTACTTTTTATTTTCTTCTTAAATTTTGCAAGGACGCAATTTTTTTAAGGAGGGGAGTCTGTAACAACCTGCATATTTTACGATTGTGTATTTAAATATTTTATTTAAATACAACATCGTTAGTCGGATTATAGTCGAAAATGCTACTTTTTGCATATGGTCGAATTAGGACTCGAGACCTCTTCCATTGAGTTCAAAACGCTGTTTGCGACCTTTTTGAGTATAAACTTCGATATGTTTGGAGCTAGCTAAAATTTGACCTTTGCACTTTGGACTTTGGGTTTGGGTTAGCCTAAACTATTAACTCTAGCTCCACCCCCACTTCTCTTCATTCACTTTCATTTCCTAATACTTTCATGCTTTCATAAAAATGGGGGAAGAGAAAGAGAATTAGAATTCCTAAGCCCTAGTTCCATTGCAAATCCAAGTTCTAACTCCAACTTCAAAGAGAAGCTATTGGTAAGCATCCTCTTCTTCTTTTCCAACTCATTCTACCTTTAATTTCAGAAATTCCTAAAGTCTAACTTAGAAAATGTCTTTCTTTTAAGCTTAGATACAAGTTTCTTGGGTTGGAACTGAGGAGTGATTGTTTTTACCTTGCTGTATAGCTTCTTCTTCTTTGTTTTCGGGTTTAAAGGTGAGATTTTGATCTCACATCTATGTCTATAACTATCTTTGATTGTTGGGTATGAATTCCTTACACTTATTCATGTGCATTTGTTTTTAGTTTGGATTGAATTGGTGAATATTTCAATTTTTGGTGTTTTGAAGTCAAATCTTTAAAAATCCTAACTTTGATGTTTGAACATGTTTTTGGAGTGTGTCGAGAAGCCTATAGGACTGGGTTGTCGCGTGGCGTAAATTCCTAGTTGCAATTTCTCGATCGATTGGATCCGTTTGGATTCTTGCCCCTTTTGGGGAATAGGCTGGAAATGTTGGGTAACAGGCACCAGTCGACTGGCACTCCGAGTCCAGTCGACTGACCTGTAACCCGAGAGTTTTTCAGGGTCTGGTCCAGTCGACTGTTCTCAGAGAGCCAGTTGACTGACCTGCTTGTATTCAGCCTACTTTACCTATTTAGCCTATTTTGTTTGAAATTCCAATTTCTATCGATTCGTGGTTTTTCGATTTGTTGTTATCATTTATTATCGACCTTGATGACTTCTATTTTGGAATTTTTGGGTATATCCAATTTGATGGATTTGGAATCGATTTCTTTGGTTTTAATTCACGTCTTTGAACGTGAAATTTTGGTGATTGATTGTTTTTACAATCATCTTTATGGTTTGTCACTTCTAAATACAAAGGTTTCTATAATAGCAGTAAATATTCAAACTCTTTCACAAAGATGATTTCAACTCTATGTTCAATATCAAACTCGTTTATAAAACCGTTTTCCAGCCTATTAGTATATACAAACCTTTACCTCACTCGTATGAGAAATCTAATTAAACGGCTTATTAAAACAAGTGGTATGAAACGCTTTCGTTTACTTCGTCGGTTAATTCTTGGACTTGTTTGATTTAATCTCTTGTGACAATTTTTGAGTGGAGACTTACAGTTTGTTCATAAATATTTAAGTTAAGCCAGTGGTTATGGGACACGAAGCTAACTCATATATTTACTAGCTAAGTGTAATTGACATTTCTTGATGATCGATGAGGATCATTTTTGTGGTTTTGACTAGCGATGTGCGATGTCTCTTTGTCTGCGAAGGGGACTAAGCCCCGTTTTGTGGAGTTTCGACTCAAATTGGTGGGGTAGCAACCCATATTCTTTGGGCCATTTGTGGAGCTTCGGCTCAAATTGATGGTTAGCAACCATGGAATAACGTTCCATTTGTGATGCACGTGTTGGTGAGTTTCCATGCTCCCGTTTTGTGACAGGCCTCCCCATTTTTGTGATTTTTGGATTCCTATTGATGATTTCTAGAATTTATGTTTCACCAAAATTCGTGATTTATATTGGTAAGCTTTTTCAATATTTGTGCATTGGTGAATTTGTGTTTCACTAACTTTTGTGAATTTATGTTTCAACAACTTTTATGATTGGCATTGATATGATGTCAGTATTTGTGGTTAGGCGAATAGAGTAAAGAATATGACATTCTTTTTTATGTTATGAGATTTCTTGAGATATTGTTTGACTTTTGTTGTTGTCAAATGTATACTTTCCATAGTATGCCACTATTGTTATCATACGTTTTGTTATATCTCTTATTCCATCTCATTTTACCTGATATTTATAGCTAGACTAATCCGTTTATTATTTTCTTATTAAATAATACTTGGGTTAGACCGACATGTTACAGATGCTTCTACTTGACTCCTCATCTGGGAGTATTATCCGACTTTTGCCTAACTACATTAGATTGGCAGATTTTGTTGCTATACACTAGAGATGTAGAGTCATTGATGTATACTTATTCTTTTGTGATATTGTGGACCTTGTTTGACCACTACTCTGATAAACACTTCTAAGTGTTATATTCATATCTGTTTCCGCCTTTGTGATATGGATATCTGTGAATGATTTATGTTATGATTATTTCTATTTTTGTTTTTCGAAGATCATATATAGCCACTGTGTAGGTGCTTTGAGTTTGTATCGGTGTGTCGGATTTCCTCTTGTTATACTATCTGACATACCTTTGCTCGCACAAGGCAATTACACGGATGGTCGCTTCTCAATAGCCTTATTCTTCACGCTAGTTGATGGCATTACTCCATAGTGTGCTTGGCTAGCGTGAGTATAGAGGTGGGGCGTCACATAGATAAATCAGCATAACTCGCAGCGGAAATTAAAATACCATAGTAGTTCATGAAGCTACTATAACAAAATTTCAAAACAAATACATAATATCAGTTTGAAAAACATATACAGTGGAAATCTCAAATACATAGAAGTTTATAAATACCAGAGCTGATAGAACAACTGAACTTAAAAGAGAGATAACTAGACAAGCAAAAAATCTCCAGCGATTCCTAGCTCTAGAAAAAAAATCCAAAGCTAAGCTGTAAATACTCAGGCTGACCCGAGCGTAAAGTAAAACGCAAAACACTCAAGTCAGGACATATATACTTATATAATGTAAATCAACTCAATTGAACTGTAATAGTAATGCATTATAACTTAAAGGAAGCTTGGGATCGCCCATCCTCTAATGATCAGTTAAACCATAAATTAAATACATCCGGTGGTTAAAATTCCAAAATGGTATTTTATACTTCAAAATCAATTATCATTTCACAATTCAATTTACTTAAATTTATTAAAACCATGAAAATTCAACTTTCGCAGTACTTAGAAAATGCTATGAAAAGTTATGTTTTAAACAATTCAATTAACCAAAAGACAGCATTAAAAATGTTGTAATAGGGTTTAGGTTTCAAATAACACCTTAGTTAAATTCAGCAACTACAACACTTACAAAGTGCTGTAATAGCCCTTAGTTCATTTAAGTCTTTTAGTTCATTTCTATTAACTACAGCATTTACAAAATGTTGTAATATCCTTTACATTAGAAATAATAGCATTTCAAAAATGCTGTTAATTAAATTTCAAATATTTAATATAATTTCATAAACAATTAAATTTTTATTTAGATCATTTTTAACATATAAAGTCATATATTTTCTCACTTAAAAAGAATCATTTAAATAACTTTATATTTATGATTTTATAAAGTTAAATTTTCATACAAAAATCAAAGTTTAACAATAATTTACTTATTAAATTCAATCATTAAATTTTCTATTCTTTATAATTAAATTTTAACTTAACATTTTAGTTCAAATTTTCAAATATAACTTATTTTCATTTTTTTTACTTAACCTAAAATTTACTTTTAAACAAAATTCACAAATTTCCAATTTAAGTTATATTTCAAAATTCAACTTAAATATTCATTTATTTCACATTTTAATTTATACAAAAACAATTAAAACTTTATAGAAATCATTTTAAATTCATTTTAAATAAAAATATCATAAATTTACATTTTAAAAATACTTTTAAAAATTTTTAGAAAAATATATATTTAACCACGTGTCTGTATATAATTTTCTATCCTATGTAAAGTGATACGGATATATATCATTTCAATCCACAATTTACAAGAAAACCCAGGTCCTATCATTTCAAACCCGCAGTCCCAAGTAAAATGAAATCAATAAAAATCGCTCAGCCCTATCAATTCAGCCCATAACGATTTTTCCTATTCCAATGTCCGTTCGGGTATGTATCATTTCAACCCATAGTGATTCTAATCTACAGGGAACTTGTAGTGTGATAAATTGATATAAATAAACAAAATAGCATAATATAACAGTCACAGATGATATAACATGTGTATAAACAGGGGTGAACATCGTATGATCATAGCATAAGCAGTTATAACATGGTGATATGGTTTACAGATTCAAATGCTATAAGTTTACTAGTTAAATAAGTATAATGTCTGGTGAGAATTACTCACCTCTACAAGCTGGAGATAACAACCAAACGCACAACAGAGATCCAAAAGGCATGAAAACACAACTACAATTCGAGTGAGGGAGAGCCAAAGCTATTTGTCTTGTCACATATCAAACAAAACAAAATATATAACATGAATTTCAACCCAAAAATATGATTTTAAACAACTAGAAATAATACACAACATCAAATCAAATGACTTGCACTTGCTTCCACCATCACCATGCTCGACCATAGGATGATAAGGCAAGTCCATGGGTGTAAATGATTCAAGCATGGGTCAAGCCAAGGTCGGCCTAGCTATGGAATAAAGGCATGGAAGTGGATATGCATGTACAACACAAGTATAAGGCAACAAAGTGGGTTTTCTATGCAAATATGATTCGGCCATAGGCATATATTGGCACGGCTAGGCCTGGTGAGGTCAGGTAATGATGTGGCAGAGGTCTTTGGGTCACGTAGGGCTGGTGGAAGGTGGTGTAAAGGGCGGCTAAGGGGTGATGTTGAAGTGGTGATGCATATGTGAGTTCGGCTAGCATATATAGGAAGTGTTTGCATTATTTTTGTGGATCTTCTCATCCATGGTAGCAACGGCCATGACATGACAGATAGGAAGTATTCTTGAAATTAAATTTATTTTCATAATAAAAGATAAAATTTAAAAATTCAAATATTTAAATTTTAAATTTAAAAGTCAAAGTTTGACCAAATTGACCAAAATCCACTTTTTTGGAAATATTCAATTTATTCAGGTTGGAAATTATAATTCACACAAAAATAAAAATTTAAATTTAAAATAGCAAAATTTATCCATTTTAATAAATAAAATAAAGTTTTTATATCAGGAGTTTCAGTTAAATAATTAAAGTAAACAATTAAAATAAATCACAAAGATTCAGGGTTGTTACACATGGCCTCGTGTCCCTGAAGAAATGAGCTATGAGCATAGATCTAATTGACAAGTGATAAATTTGAAACTCGATTCTTTATATGTCATAGGTCAGCATTTATTTCATTCTTTCTACTATTATATTTTATATGTTTGGTGCACATACCATCAAGCACGGCATTATTAATATTTCTTTACATTGGATTTGCACTTGAAGATAATGTTAGTAGATGATTTGAAATTTCCAATACTCTTTGTACAGGCATCAATAATTTCCATTTATTATATAATTTACGTCATATGTTGGGTTTTTGACCTTTTGTTCTTTGCTGCATATTTTTATTTGGCTCTTTGTACTAGCCAACCTTGTCGAAAACTTCATAATGCAAGCTTCTTATCATGTAATATGTAAAAATCTAATTTTCGCTTTTAATATGGTATGGTCATGCGAAATTTTGAGTGTACTCACCAAAGTAAGTGCTTACAAAAAGCATCTCATAATGTAAAGATAACAAGTTGTCGGTTTATCCTTCACTTTTACCACAGCAACATCTGGCCTTAAATGAATATACTTCTGAATAATTCTTAAAAAGTTCTAAAACTCGAAGTCTAAAGACCATAAACTCGATCGTCCATGCACATAATTTGTACTGGCACTTGGGAAGTAATTTCAAACCCACTTCATAAGGAACTATTAGAAAACAACCAAAACAATTGAAATAACATGCTTAATATCCACCATCTTTAATAATTCGACAACGTATAGTATGCGTTTTGAATACATTTATCGCTAAATACTTTATCACTATATTTTTATCCCCAGTTGACATCATGTAGCTGACTGAATAGGTTTACAGTCAGTGAATTTTACCAGACGAATAATTGTTAGTTTTATATAGCCTGGCTATTAGAAAGATATAATATGAGCATCAGCTACTGAGTATATATTATTGGTAAATAGGTAGATTTTCAATCATAAGATCTAAAACTTTAAGTGTAATCAATAACTCCGAGTTTAACATAGCACAATCAATTAGTGATGTTATGGTGTTATTTATAGTCTAAAATGTTGATGAGGTGGCTTGGTTGCTAATTCTTTTAATGTTTTGTTATGTGCAAAAGTTTTTTTTATCCATCCTAACAAGTTATATCATGCTAACATGATCAATCAAAAATCCATCCTTGACTATATTATTAAATAGAAGACATAAGGCTATTAAAATTTTAGTTTTCTACAAATTTCCAGATTATTAACAGAAGATCCAAACCAATAACTTGGAGCTAGGAGAGCTCTAGAAGTAATTTTCTGTTTCCCCTCTTTAGGTTATATTAACTTGAAAGTTTCACTACATAGATTTTTTTTCTAATTATTCTCTACTTCACAAGTGAAGTAGCATGATTTCTTTAAAAACATTAATTGGGATACACTTTCCAGGTAGAAGGTGCAAATATTATAAAATTACATTTCTCTAGGGAAGAAAAAAATGCTTTTTTATTTTATGCCACTTACTTACTTGGCAGGCTGCATTTATTTCCTCATCCAATGATGCACTTGATACCATCCACTCGTAGATATAATTTGAATCCTTTCGATGAATATATATATATATATATATATATGAAGCAAGTGAGTATGACAATTCTAGCGATAATGATAGCATGAGCGGGGGCAGTAGTTGCATCAGCTATCTTGTTGAGGAGAAGGTATGAGCTATACTACTCCTATGGATCTTTTTTTTGCGGTCCCATTCTCTAACATGACAAATGTGTAACTTCATTATGCCAAAAATAGGGAAATGGGTGTGGACGTCTTTTTCACCTAGAATCTAAAACATCTGTCAATTACCCATGTTAACTCCACTTTTTCAGCATGGCCGTGATATGAAAAATCGACCGAGAAACCAATGATAGTTCGTCTCGAAGAATAGTCAACTCAGCATCCCAACAAATCAAGTTCTGTTGAATGGCTTTTCAGATAAGATCCCCTACGGAGGGGGGGTCCAGGGGGGTGCCAACCCCCCAAGGTGGGGGTGCGGGGGCAACGCCACCGCTACGGTGATCGACCTGACCGGTCATGTCGCAGGGGTCCAGGGGGCAGCGCCCCGTCCAAAACGGTATACGACTTAGAGAATGGAGCGACCTATCTTCTACTCGAAGTCAACGACCTAACTGATGAAGCGGGTTAACGAGCTAACAAGCGGCACGACTTACTGACTTAATAAGGTTGCCGACTTAATAAGGTTGCCGACTTAACAAGGTTGCCGACTCAATAAGCCTAACGACTCAAGGATTGGACGACCTAAGAAGTGCCACGACTTAACGAGTTAAGGTTCAAGGCGACTTAGAGGAATGAAATGACTCAAGAGGGTTAACGGTTCATGAGACAGGCCGACTCAGTGGATCAACGACTCAAGAACTATGCGACTCAAGGTCTTCACGACCTAACAATTCAAGGGCTGAACGACCTACGAGTTAAAAGGTCTACGAGATAAGGAGCTACGGCTTAAGGCCTCCACGAGTTAAAGAGTCTACGAGATAACAATCTTACGAGTTAGAAGATGGCGCGACAGGAAGTCTACGGCTCAAAAGATAAGTTGTTCACGACCTAAGACTTGGAGACAAGTTCAACACCACGCTGTAGTAAGAAGAATCGCTGACGACTTACGACCTATGATGAGTCGTGTACGACTCATGCTAGCATAAAGGAAACTGCATTTGGTTAACTCGTGAACGACTTAGAACTTGTATCATTCATTCAGATGGGTGCATAACTCTGGGCCAAGCCATGAACCCAGTAAATCAGCCGCGACCTACCATGAGTCGTATACGAGTTACGACTCATCGTGAGTCGTACACGATTTACGACTCATCGTGAGTCGTACACGAGTTACGACTCATCGTGAGTCGTATACGAGTTATGACCTAACTCCGAAGATGCCTATAAATACGCCCATAACTCCAACAGAGAGGGGACTTTTGGCTCACTCTCTTCAAGCGCCGATACTCTGCTGCATTCCGAACCAATTTAACACTTGAAGCTCTCAAGACACTAAGAACGCTACAAACAACTTCAAGAAGAGATCGCATACATCCAACATGGATTCGAAAACTCTCATCTTCATCGAAGTTTAGGCTACTTGTTCTAAGTCTCTTGTAATTCAAAGTATATTGTACTTGGGAAGAATTGTATCAGCTTGTAACGAGATTATTAATAAAAGTACTTAAAGTGGATGTAGGCTATACCCTTAAGCCGAACCACTATAAAATTGTTGTTGTTTACCGCTTTTCTGCTATTATCTCCTTGTAATCTGTTCCTGAGCTATCGGGTGGTGCTTTCACAACTACAACTCATACACCGGGGTGTTAGCGTTCAAATTTTAGCGTTAACATTTTTGGTGCTTTCACTGAGAACCCAACTTAGGAATACTTTCACCATTGCTTCGCGAAAGTTTGTTGAAAAAATCTCTCTAAAGACCAGAAGTTTATCCGAGATAATGGCTACTGGAAGACAGCTCAGATCTGATAGATCCGGTGATGCTTATGAGAATACTACCACTTCTCTTGCTCCAAATGAAGCAGCTCCGAGTGTTGGAATTACATAAGAGGTGTTTGATGCTGCAGTTTCTGGGTTATATCAGCAAATGGAAGCCCAGAACGCTCTAATGCTGGAAAGAATGAATGCTTTACTTAGGGGCAACCGTCAAACAGAAAATAATGAAGAGACCTTTGCAGATGATGCCAATGATTCCCAAGAGAAAGGTATCCCTCAAAGAGCAGTTGGCACCTCCGCAGGGGCACCTTCTCAAGCTGAAGGTTCAAGGCCGTAGCCATTTCACGAAAATTTGCCCAGGCAAACTTCTGAAAGAGCAGCTGACTTCTTCCCGGCAAAGTCTCTGAACGATAAGGAGTACCTATCAGGGATGATTCGCTCAATTATGAAAGAGAGCATGCAGAGGCAAGAGGATGAAAATGATTGGGGGTTTGCTCCAAGTAAGACACCGTTCACCGAAAGGATCTTGAAGGCAGAGTTTCCAAGGAAATTTGTACCTCCTACTATCCCGGCCTATCGAGGCACAAGTGACCCTAATCAGTTCCTATACAAGTACGATTGGCATATGACCGGGGCAAGAGCAACAGATGAAATCAAGTGCCGATACTTTCCGATATACTTAGAGGGAGTGGCCTTACTTTGGTTCACAAAGCTGCCAAATAGATCCGTGGATCAATTTTCCGACTTAACACGAAAGTTCAAAGATCAGTTCAGGCTATATGCTACAAAGGCCAAGGATATAATGTCACTCTCTAGTCTAGAACAAAATCCCGGGGAGTCTATCAGATCGTTCTTAAACCGCTTCAATATAGCCTTGGCCGAGGTTGATAACGCAGAGCCACGGATGGTTTTGACTTACCTGATGCGGGCTATCGATAAATCGAGTGAATTTGGCAAATGGCTAAAAATGAAGGAGCCAAACTCACTTGAGAAATTCTATAAGAAGGCCGACGAGTTTATGCGCTTGGAAAGCTTTCCTGTGCCAACAAAAGCAGTCGTGACCGAAATTCAGAATGTCAATGTTGCTTCTAATGAAGGAGAATCTGGAGGACAGAAAAGGAAGAATGATGATGGGAAAAAGCAGGGAAATCCAAAGAAAAACCGCCACTTTGAACCGTCGGATTATACTCCCTTAACTGATACTCCAGAGAACATTTTCTTAGCAACAAAGGATATTGTTGAATATCCTAAACCACAAAAGTTGAGACTTAGGAAAAATGCCACGCAAAGTGAAAGATTCTGTAAATTCCACAATCAACCTGGCCATGACACTGACGAGTGTCGCCATTTGAAGGATCTGATTGAGAAGCTATTGAAAGAGAATAAACTTCAGCAATATGTCCGGAGAAACAGGAATGATCCATCCTCATCCACTCAGGGGCAAATACTTCTCACTCATCATTACGACCCAAATGAAAGAACTACAACGCAGGGATCTGAGAGGCTTATCATTAATGCTATCATAGAGGGCCCTCACCCAGCGGACAGAAGTTGGGACGAGATGGAAAGATATGCTCGTGCTTTAAGACAAGCCCCGGAGGGAGAGAATATCCTTGTTCTGGAAGATGATACCTAATGGCCATATTTCACTTAATGGCTTTTGCTTAAAATTCATAGAATAATACTTGATTTATGATTCCTGTATAAAATGCCGTTGTAAAAATAGTGCAAATAAATAATAGAAACTATAAATCTTGAGCTTTCTATTACGATAAAATGCTTGTTTCATTTCGATATGCAAATATCTTAAAATATATTGCTAAAATGTCGATTTAATGTTGCAGGCAATCAAAGCAAAGCTCACCTAGTCAACACATCACAAAGCCAAGTGATTCCTACAAATCGCTCAACAGGCGAATATCAGGCCACAAAAATTCCAGACCCAAATCCTACAAAAGAAGTGCTTCAAGCAAATAGTGAGTGATTCAACTGGAGGTGGGCCCTTGCAAACTAATTGAGATCGTTTGTGCAAACGAACATTCGATTAAGTAGTTTGTGTCCGCCACTGCAAGCTCACTTAGCAATGAAGTACACTTCTTTTGATAAAATAAACTACTTCCAAAAGAAGGAAATGTGGGTTTGGAAATTATAACGGGGAATCACTGAGGATCAAATGGTGAAAAGACATGGGCGAGCCGGCAGGAAACAAATAAAGACCTCTTCGGGGGCACATTTCACCAGAGCTGAAGTGCAAACTCTTCGGAGGCCCACTTCTCCAGAGCTGAAATGCCAAATAAAGACCTCTTCGGGGGGACATTTCACCGCTGAAGTGCAAACTCTTCGGAGGCCCACTTCTCCAGAGCTGAAATGCCAAATAAAGAACTCTTCGGGGGCACATTTCACCAGGGCTGAAGTGCAAACTCTTCGGAGGCCCACTTCTCCAGAGCTGAAATGCCAAATAAAGACCTCTTCGGGGGCACATTTCACCAGAGCTGAAGTGCAAACTCTTCGGAGGCCCACTTCTCCAGAGCTGAAATGCCAAATAAAGACCTCTTCGGGGGCACATTTCACCGCTGAAGTGCAAACTCTTCGGAGGCCCACTTCTCCAGAGCTGAAATGCCAAATAAAGAACTCTTCGGAGGCTCACTTCTCCAGAGCTTAAATGCCAAATAAAGACCACTTCGGGGGCACATTTCACCAGAGCTGAAGTGCAAACTCTTCGGAGGCCCACTTCTCCAGAGCTGAAATGCCAAATAAAGACCTCTTCGGGGGCACATTTCACCAGGGCTGAAGTGCAAACTCTTCGGAGGCCCACTTCTCCAGAGCTGAAATGCCAAATAAAGACCTCTTCGGGGGCACATTTCACCAGAGCTGAAGTGCAAACTCTTCGGAGGCCCACTTCTCCAGAGCTGAAATGCCAAATAAAGACCTCTTCGGGGGCACATTTCACCAGAGCTGAAGTGCAAACTCTTCGGAGGCCCACTTCTCCAGAGCTGAAATGCCAAATAAAGACCTCTTCGTGGGCACATTTCACCAGAGCTGAAGTGCAAACTCTTCGGAGGCCCACTTCTCCAGAGCTGAAATGCCA
Organism: Allium cepa; assembly: GCA_030765085.1. Classification (NCBI taxonomy): domain Eukaryota; kingdom Viridiplantae; phylum Streptophyta; class Magnoliopsida; order Asparagales; family Amaryllidaceae; genus Allium; species Allium cepa. The sequence goes on from CM060945.1 coordinate 223,455,257, forward strand.
AATAAAGACCTCTTCGGGGGCACATTTCACCAGAGCTGAAGTGCAAACTCTTCGGAGGCCCACTTCTCCAGAGCTGAAATGCCAAATAAAGACCTCTTCGGGGGCACATTTCACCGCTGAAGTGCAAACTCTTCGGAGGCCCACTTCTCCAGAGCTGAAATGCCAAATAAAGACCTCTTCGGTGGCACATTTCACCAGATCTGAAGTGCAAACTCTTCGAAGGCCCACTTCTCCAGAACTGAAATGCCAAATAAAGACCTCTTCGGGGGCACATTTCACCGGAGCTGAAGTGCAATCTCTGTGGAGGCCCACTTCTCCAGAGTTGAAATGTCAAATCAAAGCCCCCCAGCGAGGCGCAACAAAAAAAAAGAAGAAGAAAGGCTTCTCCAACACAAGGCGCACTCTACTAAAGCAAGAATAATATTTCCTCAAAAATGGAAAATTATTCTCTAAAGAAAGAGTGCATGCCTTCTCAAAATGGAAGAGTTATTCTCTAAAGTTTCAAAAGGCAAAACAAGAAGGATGACCCCACACCGTCAAATGGAGCAAAACATTACACCAATAAGGCTTCCGCAATAGGTTCCATTGATGCAAGTTCCTTTGCGAAAGATGGGGCATCTGAAGTTCCTGCTTGAAAACTAGGGGCATCGTGAAGCTAAGTCAACCAAAAAGAGTGCAAAAGTCCGAATTAGTGCAAAAATCCATCTTTCAGCAAAAAATTTAACGCTTCTCTCCTTAACCGTCACAGCACTTAGTCTTTTAAAAATTGACTTGTGACTGGAATATTCAGAAAGAGGAAGGAAGTGCTGCAAAAGTAAAGAATGAAATTAGTACCGGACAACTCGGATTTTGAAAATCCCAGAAATGGGAAGATCCAGTTTGCCCCACTACTCTTCTTATCGAAAAGACATTCTATATGAAGAACTGAATATTCAAAAGTAAAGGTGCACGTTTTCTAAAAGCGTGTGAAGTGTTGTGCAAAGCTACTAAAATAACAAGTAAATAAAGTAATACTTGAAATAATACTGGATGGCATATGTCAATTCAGAAGAATTCGAGGCTTGTTATTTGAAAGTCAGTGCGGTGTCAATGCAGATAGCAGTTATAACTGTGTAAACTTTGTGTTGATACTTCATCCAAGATAGTTGATTCGCAACACTTCATCAAGACCATACTAATTTGCTTACAGTAAAATACCAGTTCTTTGATCTAATCCATCACTCGATATGGGCAATCGGTGATGAGTATATTCGCCTTATTTTTCTGCAAATGGTGCGTTTAACAGGTTGTTAAAATAATCTGTAAAGAGATGCAACAAGTTCAGGTCAAAGTTCCATTGAATCGCATTGGTCAAGTTTAAAAGGCTTCAGGTCAAAACAAAGCAAAGTTGCCTAAGTACAAGCTCAGCAGCTCAGTAAAGCACGAGTTAAGAAGAATCGAAGCACACGACCTAGTCCCTAGGCGTATACTTCGAGGGGCAAGTGTTAACTCCACTTTTTCAGCATGGCCGTGATATGAAAAATCGACCGAGAAACCAATGATAGTTCGTCTCGAAGAATAGTCAACTCAGCATCCCAACAAAGCAAGTTCTGTTGAATGGCTTTTCAGATAAGATCCCCTACGGAGGGAGGGTCCAGGGGGGTGCCAACCCCCCAAGGTGGGGGTGCGGGGGCAACGCCACCGCTACGGTGATCGACCTGACCGGTTATGTCGCAGAGGTCCAGGGGGCAGCGCCCCCGGCGAGGTGCGGGGCAGCCCCCGTCCAAAACGGTATACGACTTAGAGAATGGAGCGACCTATCTTCTACTCGAAGTCAACGACCTAACTGATGAAGCGGGTTAACGAGCTAACAAGCGGCACGACTTACCGACTTAATAAGGTTGCCGACTTAATAAGGTTGCCGACTTAACAAGGTTGCCGACTCAATAAGCCTAACAACTCAAGGATTGGACGACCTAAGAAGTGCCACGACTTAACGAGTTAAGGTTCAAAGCGACTTAGAGGAATGAAATGACTCAAGAGGGTTAACGGTTCATGAGACAGGACGACTCAGTGGATCAACGACTCAAGAACTATGCGACTCAAGGTCTTCACGACCTAACAATTCAAGGGCTGAACGACCTACGAGTTAAAAGGTCTACGAGATAAGGAGCTACGGCTTAAGGCCTCCACGAGTTAAAGAGTCTACGAGATAACAATCTTACGAGTTAGAAGATGGCGCGACAGGAAGTCTACGGCTCAAAAGATAAGTTGTTCACGACCTAAGACTTGGAGACAAGTTCAACACCACGCTGTAGTAAGAAGAATCGCTGACGACTTACGACCTATGATGAGTCGTGTACGACTCATGCTAGCATAAAGGAAACTGCATTTGGTTAACTCGTGAACGACTTAGAACTTGTATCATTCATTCAGATGGGTGCATAACTTTGGGCCAAGCCATGAACCCAGTAAATCAGCCGCGACCTACCATGAGTCGTATACGAGTTACGACTCATCGTGAGTCGTACACGATTTACGACTCATCGTGAGTCGTACATGAGTTACGACTCATCATGAGTCGTATACGAGTTACGACCTAACTCCGAAGATGCCTATAAATACGCCCATAACTCCAACAGAGAGGGGACTTTTGGCTCACTCTCTTCAAGCGCCGATACTCTGCTGCATTCCGAACCAATTTAACACTTGAAACTCTCAAGACACTAAGAACGCTACAAACAACTTCAAGAAGAGATCACATACATCCAACATGGATTCGAAAACTCTCATCTTCATCGAAGTTTAGGCTACTTGTTCTAAGTCTCTTGTAATTCAAAGTGTATTGTACTTGGGAAGAATTGTATCAGCTTGTAACGAGATTATTAATAAAAGTACTTAAAGTGGATGTAGGCTATACCCTTAAGCCGAACCACTATAAAATTGTTGTTGTTTACCGCTTTTCTGCTATTATCTCCTTGTAATCTGTTCCTGAGCTATCGGGTGGTGCTTTCACAACTACAACTCATACACCGGGGTGTTAGCGTTCAAATTTTAGCGTTAACAACCCATTTAACAGTTTTTCTTTCAAGGTAAGTATTACTTTATTTCGGTTGTTTGGTAATAACATGTATTTTGTGTTGTTCATGGTGCAAACGATGAATCAAGGTTTCTTAGATACTTAACCTTACATCAGAATAATGCCAACTCTAGTGGCAAGTAGTAGAGTGGAATCTAAATGAATTATTATATAAACTAAAAAAAGAGAGGAACAACGAAATTCACCTTGTACATTCAGTAGCTCATTTAGAATAATCCATATTTGTTCCTTAGATTTTTTTTAGCAAGGCTCTTCATTCGTTTGTGTAGCTATGTGTCTTTGTTTTTATTTATATACACATTTATGGAGATAATTTATTTGAAGAATACAAGGGTTAGAGTTTCAGGTATTCTTCTATCTTTTTGAAAAATTCTACCGGTGTCTTGTAATAATAATTCTTGTATTACTTTCTTATATATCTTGGTTTTTCTTCCTTTTGAAGTGTTTTAGAATTTGGGTAATGAATTTTGTAAGTATTTCTCTCTGTCTCAGAACAAAGAGATGATTCATTTGCCGATTAGATCTCCTCTATATCTTGTGAAATATACTTATTCAACTGTGAACTCATTGTGTTTTCATGTTTGAACTTGTAGGAAATAACTCTAGAAATGATAATTTAAACTGATGTCTATTTCATACTATTTATAACTAAATTCGATACATTTTCACACTGTTTCTAACTAAATTTCACACTATTTCACTATTTCAGAACCAAGAGAAGAAGGTATGAATTGAACAAAATATATTTTCATGAGAATCAAATAAAGTAAAGGCCCAATCTTTGCATTCAGGAATGAAGCCGAAGTAGCTCGGGTGTGGTTGGCAAATAGTGATTCAATTGAGCTAGCTGTGGCTTTTGTATTCAGAGATATTTTATCGATCTTATATTAATTGTTCGAGGTGTCCACAAAGGTAGTATTTCACTTTTCATAAAGTACATTTTCCCTTTTCAAAAAATACAAAGAGTGTTATGCTTTGGAAATTATTATATGGTTTATTTCTCCAACAGCGCAAAAAAAATTTGAACGAAGAAAGTCTGAATGTACATGTTTTTATCTATAATGTTCCTTGCATTTAAACTAAGGTGTTGTTTTATAGGTTGCAAGTTGGATAGGTGATCTGCTGGACAGGGGAATTCTAACCATGTCTCTTGCTCCTAGAGATAGCCATGAGGATCAAGCGCAGTTCGCGTTAGAGCATGGTATTCCAACAATACTGTGCATCATTTCTATGCACGATCTTCCTTTTCCAGCCAATTCTTTTGATATGGCTCATTGCTCTAGGTGTCTCATCCTATGGACCGAATTTGGTAAATTTCATAAACATCTTTTACTGTTATATTATAAAACAATTCATAAGTGATAAGGTAGAAGAATAAGAAATTTGACCTAATAACTTTATCCTTACGCAAATGCACGATTGTAATATTCATACACAAAATGTTTCAATTGAAAGAATGTGTTGCCATAATTTTCTATGGTTGCATCCAATTAATCATCAAAATTATATTATGTTTGCAAAAAGCATGACCATAATCCTTTATGGGTAATGAATGTTGTCCCTTTTTATGGTCCAAACTCACTTGGCGTAGTTTACGATAGAGGTTTAATCGGTAAGATCGGTAAGTAACCGAGTGTGTGTTTTTGTACAACAAGATCATAAAACCATCAGTTTTATTTCAGTGTCTATCTTTTAGGTAATGCATAGGTTAACTTTTTCATGCGTGTAGTGTAGAAATCTATCATCTGTTCATTGTTTTGACAACTTACACTGATCATCAGTTTACATGTTGAACTATGATTCATGTAGTTGATGTTGTATCTCTGTATCATGGCATATTTCAAAGTTCCATATGCACAGTAAATCCCCGATCAGTCATTACATGTTAATTATGTAGTTGTATTACTTATCATAGTATTCATATTTATGTAAATAAATTAACCGTGACTGATTATATCTCTTTTGTAGGTGTGGATCAATTTCAACATACCCTTGAACGAATGATCTTTTGCATCTTGATGACCTCTTCACATCAGAAAGTCACAGGTATATTTTCACCATTTATCCTTGATTTACATCTGCGTCAAACCATCTCTACATTGAAAATACATTGTAAAACCATATCATTCCAACATAATATGTTCAGTTAGGGTGCACTTTATTTTTCAACTGCTTTACAAATGATATCATGAGTATAGAATTTTGCACAAGTTTATATACATTCACTGAATCCGTATTGCTGTAGAGTCTTCATTTTCTTATATTTGTTCTTCACACTTCAAACTTGAAAGCCTACCATACTTCATCCATTTGAATTCTTCATACTCAACGGCAACTTTTCCTTTCAATATACTCTTCTTTCTTTCTTTTTTGCCTTTCAATTTCAACTGATAATAACATGTGTTTCATTAGTTATATTGTGGTTAACCAAACACAATTTATCTTATATGCATTAACTTTGATCATGTAACACATAAGAGTTTATGTAGGAGCAAGTACTTGTGTATAATTGATCTTTAGTACCATATTCAACACTTTCAAAGATTAACTAAATTTTATTTGCATAACAACAGCAACAAAAAATTAACTAAGTTTAAAATAAGTAACTAATTTAATTAAGTTTTGCCTAGAAATAAAATTACCTAGGATTGAAAATTGGAATATTCAATATGTAGTTGAATTTTAAAATAAACTTTCTTGGACTATGCTTCATACCAACTTTTTACGATCTACAAGACAAAAGCTTCCGATTGGGTCATTGAGTTTTTATTTTATTAATGTTGATTATCGTGAAATGGCTTAAATCATTGTTTTTCTCATATACTTTGTTGAAAGTCGTGATTTTCAAGTGGTCACATGCCACCATTAATTTCATATTAAATTTTCTTCAATACTTGTACCTCCCTTCAATTACATTTATATCTTTCAATTAATTCATTCATCTATGAACCATAGATAATATTATGCAACTTCCATTTTTGAATAAATATCTTGATGTAACTTTTATTGTGAGAGAACTAAATGATAACAAATACTGGCACATGATCAGCTTTTTTATGCTAGTTTTTTTATCTATTACAGTAGAAAAAGAGGCCTACTGTTATGAGATGATAAATTTATTTACAGTCATTATGAAAATAAATAGAGTATTTGAATGTTTAAGCATTAACGAAAACTTCACTGTAATTTTATTTTTTGTCTATTATTATATCATATTCTTAACAGAGTATCTTGTTGCATCATTTTAAACTTTAAGATGATTTGGATTTTATTGTATGAAATGAAATATTGCTACGTAGTAAATAATTGAATATGTTCAAGACTTATATTTTAATTAGGTTGTAAAACAAAAAAATCATTAGTACACCCGATGTAAACAAGTCGCTTTGTATATTGGGAGTTGAACAATAATTAGAAATGCCTAATTTCAGTACTTGATGAAAACACTTGGCATATGCATTAATTGCAATAGTTAGCATTACTGATATTAGGTTATGATGGAGGTGAGGCTAATTAATAACATTAACAGTCTTATTAAATGTGCACCTGCAAATACTTATCACCTCCGTATGCGTTATTGTTGAAGCTTGAAATGGAAGCAAGTGAAGCCAACAAATTACATTCAAGTGTAATGTTCAAAATGAATGCAACTGAAATTTTACTTCAGTGAATGATGAAATATTCATAATGGTTTTTCATGAGGTGTAAAATGGTTTGTATTAGGTATCACTTTGGGAAACATAACTTCAATTTGGAAAATGTGGTTGTTTACCATCTATGAACACATAGCTAGGGTCTAATGCAATAATTCTTATCAGAAAAGATTTTGGTCTCTCTTATTAAATCACAAGATCATAGGTAATCTAAATATTACTAGTAGTGTATTATGTAAAAAGAAATATAGGTAAAGAAGGTTGAATTGAAGTCTTAGAAGACCTGTAACTAATAATTGATAGATTCCATGAATATATCATAAACCACATGGTCAAAGTTACATTGATGAAGACATTGGCAATGCAAGCAAGGATTTAATTAAGATTACACATCATGCTTATTAATTTACTAAGGTCGGATTTTTTTCGTTGAGGTCCATCCCTCTATTTGAAAATGGAATTATTTACATGAGTTGTTCTTGAATGGCTTATTGACATAGTCAACTGCATCCGCATTAACAGAGCTAATTTTTCTCAAAATTCAGTGTAGCTTAAGCACACACATGTATGAATGTATGTATGAACATACATATTTGCACTTATCTAGATAATAATACCATTAAAAATATGCCCAACCATCCTGTTTATAGTTCATGAAACTATGGTTCTAAAACCCCACATTCACAAATCTTAGATCTCATGTTACAAAATGCTTCTTAAAGGATCTGCATCACGATGCTTTATCTGCTCTCTAGAATGGTGTTTATGACCACCCTTTCCAACAAATTGGTAAGTATTTTCATTATTTGTTAGATTTAATCCTTTTTATTTCTCGTCGGTTGCACTTAGTTGATATGGTTTGGTAGAGGCAGGATAAAAGCTCTAGTATTGATAGCGAAACTAATTTAGTTGATGAGAACGTTGTCGTTAATGCAGTTCTAGTGAATACGCATCAGGTGATTCTATGTATCCTATAACATCTTGTTTTTTGTTAGAAGTTTATTCAAGTTTTGTTGATTTAACTTTTGCCTCCAGAGTATTCAAAAATATGGATATAGATTAATCTCGATGTTCTTCTCTTCCATACACGACAAGCATGTATTTGTCTTGTTCTAATTGTTCAACTTACTTAATTATTCTATCTATAGTGGTTATGAGAGGATTTGCATTGTTTTTAGGAATGCAATCTTGGGGAATTTGTTCTTCAAAGTGGCCGGAACACTTGAATCTGTGAATACTGTTTACCAGGTACTTTTTGTATTGTTATTTAATAAAAAAATATAGAAAGAGGATAAAATGGCACTAAAGCATTAAAATTTCTTTAAATAAGTATTTCAAAAAGACATTTGAATAGACAAAGAAATTAAGAGTAAAAAGTGTTAATGTTCCTCACATCCAAAATATCATGGAGCTGTATTATTTGATGAAATGATTATTGTTATTCATTTGTAATTAGTAATAGAATTTGATAGGCACACTATCAGACTTGGTGATGTCTGGGTAGTTAAAAATTTTAGGTTTATTGCAGGCTGTTATACCGTTGCTGATTTATATGTTAGAGGTATCTATAATATTTTGTTTTACTACTTCGTTTTTGTAACGTCCCGCCTTTTCGCACACTTTAAATCGACATACGTGCCAATTCAAACCATACGCAAGGGCGGATTGTTATGGGGCAAATAAGGAAAAAGAAGAAGAAAGAAAAACAAAACAGAATCTCACAACGGAAGGATAAATTATAATAATCAAATATACAGTTCATGAAACTGTTTTTTTTAAACATTTGATTATATTTATATAATACATATCAGAGTTATACATACCAATAACAATGCAGCGGAACAGTGTGTAGTGCACCAGTATAAATAATAATAATATAAATCTTTGTCTTCGTCCTCCAAGGCTAAATCTTCAAATCATGAAACGCTCGGACTGGCCCGAGCGAATTGAAAGGACAAAACACTCGAGTCAGAACTAAAAGGTCTTATGTAAGTTAAATTAACAGAAATAAATATGAGTGCAGTAACTCAAAAGATGCTCGGGATTCACATCTCTTAAGGATCCATTAAACTATTTACTATGTAGTATATTTCTCTATTATAATAGTGTCTAATTGTAAAATAAACTTACTTTTTAATAGAGTTAAGGGGTTACCCATATAGCCCTTAACACAAATAATGCCAATAGTCTACACAGTACCGTAATACCTCCTGGTCAGGAGGCTACCAGAGGATACTCCATAGATACGACACAAATAGAAATTCGTACAAGGCGCGATAGGGTAGGTGAACTCATACAAGACACGATAGGGTAGGTGACACGGCACAACTAGGCAATGCCAGGGTAGATATACCAATTACGCTTCCGGGTCGGTGGTAACGCGTAGCGCGCAGCTACAGCCCACCTCGAGCCACACCCCCAAATAAAATCAAAAGTGGCCACCGAATCAATCCAAAGTCAAAGTATAATATCGAAGGGATGTGTCCGATCAAAGGTGCTACCTTATTAACCCGTCGATCGCTCCTGTTTTAGCCACCTTATGCCAACTCACGGGAGTCGGGTCCACGTATTTACCTTAAAGTAAACGCCACCACCATCCTACTTCATTCTGGAATCTCCACCACGTATACGATTGTTAAAGTGGTTTTTGGAGTTGGCAGAGAGTATGACAACTTTCGATCCCGGTCTCTTCAACAACCAAACGTTATTATAACACCGCGGTCTTTTAAAAAATTTATACTTTAAAACAAGAATAAAATTTTCCTTTTCAAAACCCATAAATATGATATCATTCCCTTTTTAAAACCCAAATAAAAATGATATCATTTTATTTCATATATATATTTCTTTTCCAAAATCATGCCCCTTTTAAAATTTTATAATACCTCGAAACCAAATATTTGAATTTTAACTTTCAACATAATACTTCGAAATCCATAGTTTTAAAACATAACTTCAAACATAAATGGTTTGGATATTCAACAATATATAAAATAAATCAGTTGAATTTTATTTTGCTTTAAAAATAAATAAATTCCACTCCTTCACATTTTTTTATTCACTTTAATTCCAGTCTAAACCCATAACTTTTAGATCACTTTCAGTTTGAATAAAACACTTCGATTTCAATATTTTCAAACTTTGAGTATTTAATGAATTCCAAAACTAAGATTGAGAATTTCAAACCAACAATTCATTTTCCTATTATTTAGTTTGAAAGGTTTACATGATAAATCCATAACCATCTAAAATAAACTAAATTTATTAACACTAATTACTTCCTTCCATTTATTTATACTAGAATTATTCATTAAATCCAGTTATAAATATCATACCCTAAAATTTCCAATTTTAATAAGTTAACATCAACTTATGGAGTTAATTTTTCAAATAAGCTCAATTCCAATTAAATTTCCAATTTATCTTTCAATCTTAATTGATTTGAATCATTTAAAACTCTCTCTCGATATATATATATACAAGATCTTAAACCTGTGCTTAATCATATAATATAAATTATCAAATTTCATTTTTCAACTTATTCATTTTTATTTAACAGATTTATGCATAGCTTAAATTCAACAATTTAACTATATATGTATATATAAAATATATTTATATCATATCCAAATCTAATATTTATTTAGCTGTATCATATCCAAACCATAAAATAATTTCAAAAATAATTTTATATATATACCGCGGTGCCTATATATAATTTTCTATCCTATGGTCAAGTGGTACGGATATTTATCATTTTAATCCGCAATTTAAAAATAAAAAAGCGGTTGTATATCATTTCAAATTGCAATCCTGAATGAAATGAAAATGCATGATAACTTGCAGTTTATATAAGATAGAACACATCATCCATTCACCCAATATCAATCATCAACCAATTTATTTAAATCATCAATAATTTATTTCAATCATCATCAATTTAAACAAACATCAATGTATATCATATGCAATATAACAGGAAATAAATGACAGTTATTTACAATAGTTTATATTGAAAATAAATTTAATAACTGTTTAACTAGCAGTTTTATGCAAATAAATCAATTTCAACTGTCAAAGTTATATGCAGTAATAAAATTAATTAACAGCTAAATTAAATAAATGCGATTTAACAGAGATAATGAATAAAACATGCCAAACAGTCATAAATAAATTTCTTCTCATATCTAAAATCAATTTAACAAACATAAGAAATTTTATAAGTTGTGAGTGGGTTAAAACACTCACCTTTTGAATTTAAATCCAATTTAAACCCAAAAATTTGACCGCCTCAGAATTCTTCCAAACCAGCGTCATCAAGTCCGGAATTTCAATACGATTCTAACAAAAGAAACCACGCGTAAAACGGATACCGTATGCAAAAGTTATATCGATTAATGCGAACTGAAATCAGTATTTAAAATAAGAAAAAAAAGAACACTTTTAACTCACTTCATATGCCACGTCACTTTCCCCCCACGTTTCTTCCTCACCCAGAAAACGCAACTACAGTGGAAACCGAACCAAAAAAAAGCCCTTAACCGAGCTTTGACCAACGTTCGAACGCGCCACCGGCCACCTGCCTACCGCCGAACACCACCGCCGAACGCCCCTCGGCCAGCCGCACCCACAGACCTAGGTCCGGTCCTCCCCCTTCGCCGTCGGCCACCACTCCATTTATAACCCTAATCGAACTTTGTGCTAAATCCAACCGTTAATTCGCGACACAAACTATATAGATGAACTCCTCTGGTCAATCTCTACCAAACCCAGAAAGGGTTTCTCGATCCGACAAAATTTATCGCGGCGATGATGAACGGCCGTGGATAAATCTTTAATTTCAGAGAAAACAATAAATCAAATCGAAAATCGAATTGCACCATTGAGTTACGCTCGTCGAGAGCAATAACATATATTTTTTCTGAATTTTTATGAGGACCTTGAATTTTAGGCTTTGGATTTGATTTCTGAAATTTGGAATTGGATCTAGGGTTTGCAGACATTGGAAGAAGAGGGAAACTGATGAAATTTTATGCGCAGACGAATGAGAATAGACAGAGGCTAGGGTTTAGTAGGTTATTTGTAGATAAAGTTGAAAAATAGATGGATCGGGTTGATAGATATACGTGCTAACGCTAACGTGGCCCAAAAAGCCCGTTCTTATTCCGGAACGAAATTGGGTCAACCCATATATCAAAATAGGTGTTTTAAAATATTCTGAAAGCGACGGAAAAAGTTTCACATCCAAATTCCATCGTATGAAGAAGTTATGCTGAAATCAATATTTTCAAATTGATTTCAAATTGATTCCAATTGCATAAATTTCAAGGTGTTTTGCGTTCGTGCGATCAAACGACAAGTCCGATTGCTACAAAACTTGAAACCCTACAATAATTCACCGATACGGATCCGATGTGAGACGACCCGACTTTCTATTCTCAGAAAATCGCATCATCTTGAAGAAAGAAAGGGATAGAAGAAGAAAAGAAAGAGAAAGAAGAAACAGAACAACATCAGAGAACTCACAGCGGAACGAATAAAATATAATATATCACATAAAATATTACATAGTATCTCATTATATCAGAGTACACAACTTATTCAACCCATATTAGACAGTTATAAACATCTGTCTAATTCATACAACTCAAGTATACAAGAGAAACAGATATAACGTACACAGCGGAAACAATATATATCTACACGTCGAAGCCTCCTGCTCCATAACTCCTCCAGAATCCGTCAAGCTAACCTGAATCACTTGACTACTCATACATAATATGAGTACCCAAGAGTTTAATAAAACAGAAAATAAACACTCGGGTCAGACAGGAGTATGGTGTGAGTAAACGGGTTAAAGTTGCTTAACTTTAGAAAAACCTTTGAAAAGAAAAGGTATCACGTAAGACTTCCCACACATAAACATGGAAAAAATTTACCTTACGCTAACCAAAACATTTGATAGGAAATCCAGTGATATTAGAATAGTGTCTAGGGTTTTCAAGTAAATAAGAAATAGCCAAAATTGTTACATCTATTAAATTCCAGCTACTAGCCACAAAAGTGGGTAATACAATCAAAACCGTAGGGTCTCGTAGGGAAAATGAGTTTCCAACAATGGCAGGGCTACCGGGGTACCGCCCGTCACAGTACGTGGCCTAGATCACCGTACCGAGGAGTACTCCCACTCCCCTGCAACACAAGGCCGGAACCATCCCTTACTGGACATTCCCGAACAAGACAACCCGCAGTTGGCCGCGACCCAACTGCCCACACAGCCGAATAAAAAGGGACTTCTAGACAGGGGAAAATCTTGCTCTCCAGTGGGAGCTACCCATGAAGCCTTGCTGCACCTCCCCTGCTTTAGCCATTCCCGGTTGATGAGGCTTGAGGTTAAGATTACCTTTATAGGACACATTATCTTAGAATGCTCATCGTCCGCCTGACGATGTGCTGAAAGCATTCAATCCATACAAGTTCGTTCCGGGTTTGAACGAAACCGAAGGCATTATCTCGTTACACTCATTTTGGAATCACCCTCAGAGTTAACGACGATAACCCTTGCACTTTGAATCTCCATCTCGAATCTATAAGTACTATTCCGTCAAACTCATTACGGAATCACCCACAGAGTTGTACTGACGTATAGCCCTTACACCTCGAGTCTTCACTCGCTCCACTTGGATTAACGACCTAAAGTTTAATTGTAATCGGTGTGGTTTTCGGATTCCAAATATGGAAATCCGATCTCGGTCTCACCGAAACCAAACGCCATCTTAATGTCCAAGTTGTACTTAAGGGTTTAAATAATTAAACTTAAATTCAGGATGATATAAATAGATAAATCATATTATCACAAGAGATAATTCATATCAATATTTATCTACACAAAACAGCATATCATATAACAGATATATCCAAATCATCCAATATCAAACCAATATCAAACATCCAATATCAAACATCCAATATCATCCAATCATCAATCTCCAAATATTGATCACCCAATATCAAACAATTAACCAATATTAATCAATCAACCCATATTAATCCAATATCCAATATCAACCATTCAAGATCAATCATTCATTCATAACAGAATTTATTATCTCTTAATCACTTGGATTACTTAAATCATTCTTCATTTATTTATTCCAAATAAATAAATTAATCATCTCTAGTGATCTTCACTAATTAATCTTTCTTTGATTAATTATCTTTAATTACATTCAAGTAATTATCCTATCCATATTCAGTAATTAACCTTAATTACTATCATTAATTATAATAATTAATGATCATTCATTAATTAATTAACTATAATTAATTACATTAATTCTTAATTAATTACAATTAATTAATCACACTTAAATTAATTACTTATATTAATCAACCTTGATTAATATCCTAAATCACACTAATTAGTGATCCTTATTAATTAATAATTACTTTAATTAATTAACAATTAACTTATAATTAATCAACTCATTAATCATAATTAGTAATTAACAATTTATAATTACTTATCTTAATTAATTAAAGTCTAATTTAATTATTTCAATCCTTGATTAATTAATTCAATTAATTAATCCTCAATTACTTCATAGTAATTATTAAATAATTAAATTAATAAATAAATCCTCAATTGATTACTTTATTAATTAATTACATTTTAATTAATTACACTTGGTAATTAATCTTAAATTAATCATATTCATTAATTAACTAATCACATTAATTAATTAACTAAAATAATTAAATAATTAACTCTTAATTACTTACATAAGTAATTATCCCTAATTACTTCCATTAATAAATCTTAATTACTTCCTTATTAATTAATTAACAAATAATTAATTCCATCATTAACAATCCTTAATTCTTTAATTAATTAATTACCCCATAATTAATTAACTTTTAACAAATAAATTAATCAATTTCTTAATTGATAACATTAAGTGATTATCCACTAATCACTTCCATTTAATTACTCCCATGAGTAATTTCCTATTAATTACTTCCATAAGTAATTATCATTCTTAATTACACTCACTTATTAACCATTAATTACTTCATTAAGTAATTACACTTAATTAATTCTTAATTAAGTAATTATTTAAAATTAAATAAATAATTAACTAATTATTTAAAATTAATTAAACAATTAATTAATTGACTTCTTATAATTCAAAATCCTTAATTAATTAAGAAAACATTAATCTTAAGTAAACTTTGCTTATTAACAAATCGTACTAATTAAGTATCCATAAGTTCATATCAATAATAATTTAACCTTATTTAGCTTCATAAATAAATTATTTGAAATTAATCAAATTTTATAACTTAAACCAATTATTCTATTTGGATTACAAAATTATAACATTAAGCTTGTTTGAAAATAAACATTTAGAAATCAAATTTAAAATCTAAACACTTTAGTTATCATATTTTAACTTATTCATTTTAAATAAATTTGAAACTTAAGTTTTTAAAACATTACTTAATAATTTACTTTTAAACTTTGATTTAATAATTAAATCCAAAACACTCTTGAATTCAAAATTTAATTAGTTAATTACTTACAAAAGAAATCAATTTAAAACAATTTAAATTTGAACTAACACCCTTGAGATTTTGTTTCCTTTTATAAAACTCAAGTTTGATTTAATATATAAATCCAAACATTCTTTTTAAATTAACATTCAAAATTAAATGAAGCTAATTATTTCAAAAGAAATCATTTATACAAATTTAAATTTTATAATAAATCAATTGACATTTTAAAGTTTGATTAACTTTTTACTTTAAAGATCAAGCTATAACTTTGAAAATTGGTTTCCTTTTATAAATTGATTTTAAATCTTAAAACTTACCTTCATTAATTTCAAAGTTGAGTTGTTACATAGCTTTCCTCCATTCCATAGTAAAAACAGATAATGTCCCTAAAACCCGAGACTAACACGTAAATAACACGGGTCATTCCCGAAATAACCTAGCTGCCCCTCTACTTCGAGTCGCCCCCGATACTTGCACGATCCCATAACCGAGAGAAACTCGAGACAATCATGTCTTTACCAAACACCCAATTTCCCAGTCCCTCAAACCATGCACGAGAGACACGGTGCATATGCACCCCCTCCGCCGACCTCCATCGTCCATCGCGTCGATCCTCCATAGTCCCAAAACCACTCGCGAGCATGAAGGTGAACCCAGATCCAACACAGCAACATCGAATCGAAATATGACCCATTAGCTCGAAAACAACAGCAGCTGCTGCCAGCCAAAAATCCACCCACGACCGATCATCACGTCGCCGTTCCCCCTCGCCGACCCCACCACTGAAACACCACGACTAAGCTCACCAACCCCTTCAGATGTGCATGACCTCGGCTCTATATCCAAGCCGTAAATCCCTCTACAATCAACCGAAGCTAAACAAGGTAAGAAACCCTAAATTGATCGAATTCGAATGAAACGATCATAGAAAAAAATCCCTGGTATTTTTCCTATAACCAGCAATCTATACACAAGCTTATATCCAAAATTTCAAACCAAATTAATGTATCGGTAATCAGAAATTCACAAAACCCCCAATTTCACATAAACCCCAATTTCAACATGATTTCTCAATTAAAAATTATGATATCAAGTTTAAAAATCCTAACTTCCCAATTATAATTCATTTATAAGTTCAAAACTAGAAATTGAAACTATAAAATTTTTCCCAAACTTGTTTTCCACTGTATTTTGAAATTTTTGAGCAAATCATTCATTTAAAAATTCTATAACTATTTCTAAATGATCAATCACTTGAATACAAACAATTTTCATTTACAAATCACAGTCCAAATCGCATTCAAAATCAAGTTATTGATTAAAAAGAAAAAAAAACACAAACCTGTATAACACAGGATTCATATGCAGGCATTCACTGTAGAACTTGCTTCTTTCCTTGCACAGCAGCTACCTTGCTTCCATTGCACAACTCTAATTCTGAAATAGATAAGAGTACTGCTGATGAAAACGAATACAAACTTATCCACTATCTCCGAGAAAACTTTGTTCATCAAATCCATAAAAATCTGAGTGACTCATCTTGACTCATCTGACTCAGTCACACATCATTAAAACAGAATCCTATTCCAAAAGCTAGATCCGTCCAATTCCAATTCCAAAAATATCTGAGTTGCTACACCAACTCTGCTTTCTCCAAGAACCATCCAACTTCCAGGCTAACTACCAGAATCACTTCTGGAAACCAAAACAATATGGAACTCAATTCCAGATGCAGACAACTTCTGATTACTCCAACAGCTCTTATCCACATGAGAACCCTCAGCCTCAAACAAAAGATCACCCAAGATGACCTAAGAAAATTCCTAACTAATCGCAAGTCACTTTTGCGATCCTACCTAGTTCGGATTCCAAATAAAACTGTTCTCACTTTACCAATTAGAACAGCCTAAAGCTTTTCCAAACCAGGTTAACTCTTTAAGAAAACATCACCACCTTCAGCCCGGACTGCTGAAAGAAGTACCACCAAAGAAACAACCAACACTGTTGCTTTCAAACTCTACCTCGATGATACTGCGAAGCCAAAAGATCTCCTCGTCAGCACACCGAGCACTTCGAGTTGCACTGCTACCAGAGCTAACCAAAAACTTCAAATCCAAATGCTTCTCCAAAACCCAAAACCATCAACAAACCACACAACTGACTTCCAAGATGGCATACAACCCTTCAAGAAACTCGGACTCCAAACCAAGCCAAGCATCTATATCTCGCTTTCCTTAAGGAATAACGAATGAGACCATGCCTGAAGAGAAACAACTCATAGACCTTAGTCTCATATTCCAAAACAGCTAAACTCCTTACTAAAGATCCAAACAACTTATACACAAATGAGTCTTCCCTGAGACAAGTAAAGATTGCTCCTCAACTACTTCAAAACTGCTTCAAAAGAAAACACCTTCAGAAAATATCCAAGGATACTGCATCTCATCACGCAGTTATCAAGATATCATCACTTACTTCTGCACTTCCGACAGATCCAAACTCAAGAATAATTCGCTTACCCGAGCGAAATCCAAACTTATACTTCAAAGATGAATTCCGAATCTTCAAAAGATTTCCTTCGGATATCAGAGAAATCCTTACTCCAAACTACAAATCTTACTCGAGACGGTATCAGGTCTACAGTCTCAACAAATACTTCCAACCTCTAACATATGGAACCTCTTCCATCAGTGGTAGTCATGTTACACACACACACCACTACTCCATCTACCTCTATAACTTATGTTGGAAAATCCGAACAGATAGCCCAACAGATCAGGTAGATATATATATTTATATATATTTATATATAAAAATTACAAATACGCTCTCTCAAGAAAGACACCTCTACAGAGCCTTGGTATTCACTTAACCTAATGCTCCCTAAAGAAAGACACACTTCAGAGCTTAGGTATTCGCTCATCCTAATGCTCTGATACCAAGTGAGACGAACCGACTTTCTATTCTCAGAAAATCACATCATCTTGAAGAAAGAAAGGGATAGAAGAAGAAAAGAAAGAGAAAGAAGAAACAGAACAACATCAGAGAACTCACAGCGGAATGAATAAAATATAATATATCACATAAAATATTACATGGTATCTCATTATATCAGAGTACACAACTTATTCAACCCATATTAGACAGTTATAAACATCTGTCTAATTCATACAACTCAAGTATACAAGAGAAACAGATATAACATACACAGCGGAAACAATATATATCTACACGTCGAAGCCTCCTGCTCCATAACTCCTCCAGAATCCGTCAAGCTAACCTGAATCACTTGACTACTCATACATAATATGAGTACCCAAGAGTTTAATAAAACAGAAAATAAACACTCGGGTCAGACAGGAGTCTGGTGTGAGTAAATGGGTTAAAGTTGCTTAACTTTAGAAAAACCTTTGAAAAGAAAAGGTATCACGTAAGACTTCCCACACATAAACATGGAAAAGTTTTTACCTTACGCTAACCAAAACATTTGATAGGAAATCCAGTGATATTATAATAGTGTCTAGGGTTTTCAAGTAAATAAGAAATAGCCGAAATTGTTACATCTATTAAATTCCAGCTACTAGCCACAAAAGTGGGTAATACAATCAAAACCGTAGGGTCTCGTAGGGAAAATGGGTTTCCAACAATGGCAGGGCTACCGGGGTACCGCCCGTCAAAGTACGTGGCCTAGATCACCGTACCGAGGAGTACTCCCACTCCCTTGCAACACAAGGCCGAAACCATCCCTTACTGGACAGTTCCGAACAAGACAACCCCGCAGTTGGCCGCGACCCAACTGCCCACACAGTCGAATAAAAAGGGACTTTTAGACAGGGGAAAATCTTGCTCTCCAGTGGGAGCTACCCACGAAGTCTTGCTGCACCTCCCTTGTTTTAGCCATTCCCGGTTGATGAGGCTTGAGGTTACGATTACCTTTATAGGACATATTATCTCTGAATGCTCATCGTCCGCCTGACGATGTGTTGAAAGCATTCAATCCATACAAGTTCGTTCCGGGTTCGAATGAAACCAAAGGCATTATCTCATTACACTCATTTTGGAATCACCCTCAGAGTTAACGACGATAACCCTTGCACTCTGAATCTCCATCTCGAATCTATAAGTACTATTTCGTCAAACTCATTACGGAATCACCCACAGAGTTATACTGACGTATAGCCCTTACACCTCGAGTCTTCACTCGCTCCACTTGGATTAACGACCTAACGTTTAATTGGAATCGGTGTGGTTTTCGGATTCCAAATATGGAAATCCGATTCCGGTCTCAACGAAACCAAACGCCATTTTAATGTCCAAGTTGTACTTAAGGGTTTAAACAATTAAACTTAAATTCAGGATGATATAAATAGATAAATCATATTATCGCAAGAGATAATTCATATCAATATTTATCTACACAAAACAGCATATCATATAACAGATATATCCAAATCATCCAATATCAAACCAATATCAAACATCCAATATCAACCAATCATCAATCTCCAAATATTGATCACCCAATATCAAACAATTAACCAATATTAATCAATCAACCCATATTAATCCAATATCAACCATTCAAGATCAATCATTCACTCATAACAGAATTGATTATCTCTTAATCACTTGGATTACTTAAATCATTCTTCATTTATTTATTCCAGATAAATAAATTAATCATCTCTAGTGATCTTCACTAATTAATCTTTCTTTGATTAATTATCTTTAATTACATTCAAGTAATTATCCTATCCATATTAAGTAATTAACCTTAATTACTATCATTAATTATAATAATTAATGATCATTCATTAATTAATTAACTATAATTAATTACATTAATTCTTAATTAATTACAATTAATTAATCACACTTAAATTAATTACTTATATTAATCAACCTTGGTTAATATCCTAAATCACACTAATTAGTGATCCTTATTAATTAATAATTACTTTAATTAATTAACTAATTAACTTATAATTAATCAACTCATTAATCATAATTAGTAATTAACAATTTATAATTACTTATCTTAATTAATTAAATTCTAATTTAATTATTTCAATCCTTGATTAATTAATTCAATTAATTAATCCTCAATTACTTAATTAAGTAATTATTAAATAATTAAATAAATAAATAAATCCTTAATTAATTACTTTATTAATTAATTACATTTTAATTAATTACACTTGGTAATTAATCTTAAATTAATCATATTCATTAATTAACTACTCACATTAATTAATTAACTAAAATAATTAAATAATTAACTCTTAATTACTTACATAAGTAATTATCCCTAATTACTTCCATTAATAAATCTTAATTACTTCCTTATTAATTACTTAACAAATAATTAATTCCATCATTAACAATCCTTAATTCTTTAATTAATCAATTACCCCATAATTAATTAACTTTTAACAAATAAATTAATCAATTCCTTAGTTGATAACATTAAGTGATTATCCATTAATCACTTCCATTTAATTACTCCCATGAGTAATTTCCTATTAATTACTTCCATAAGTAAATATCATTCTTGATTACACTCACTTATTAACCATTAATTACTTCATTAAGTAATTACACTTAATTAATTCTTAATTAAGTAATTATTTAAAATTAAATAAATAATTAACTAATTATTTAAAATTAATTAAACAATTAATTAATTGACTTCTTATAATTTCAAAATCCTTAATTAATTAAGAAAACATTAATCTTAATTAAACTTTGCTTATTAACAAATCGTACTAATTAAGTATCCATAAGTTCATATCAATAATAATTTAACCTTATTTAGCTTCATAAATAAATTATTTGAAATTAATCAAATTTTATAACTTAAACAAATTATTCTATTTGGATTACAAAATTATAACATTAAGCTTGTTTGAAAATAAACATTTAGAAATCAAATTTAAAATCTAAACACTTTAGTTATCATATTTTAACTTATTCATTTTAAATAAATTTGAAACTTAAGTTTTTAAAACATTACTTAATAATTTACTTTAAAACTTTGATTTAATAATTAAATCCAAAACACCCTTGAATTCAAAATTTAATTAGTTAATTACTTACAAAAGAAATCAATTTAAAACAATTTAAATTTGAACTAACACCCTTGAGATTTTGTTTCCTTTTATAAAACTCAAGTTTTATTTAATATTTAAATCCAAAACATTCTTTTTAAATTAACATTCAAAATTAAATGAAGCTAATTATTTCAAAAGAAATCATATATACAACTTTAAATTTTATAGTAAATATATTAACATTTTAAAGTTTGATTAACTTTTTACTTTAAAGATCAAGTTATAACTTTGAAAATTGGTTTCCTTTTATAAACTTGATTTTAAATCTTAAAGCTTACCTTCATTAATTTCAAAGTTGAGTTGCTACACAGCTTTCCTCCATTCCATAGTAAAAACAGATAACGTCCCTAAAACCCGAGACTAACACGTAAATAACACGGGTCATTCCCGAAATAACCCAGCTGCCCCTCTACTTCGAGTCGCCCCCGATACTTGCACGATCCCATAACCGAGAGAAACTCGAGACAATCACGTCTTCACCAAACACCCAATTTTCCAGTCCCTCAAACCGTGCACGAGAGACACGGTGCATATGCACCCCCGCCGCCGACCTCCATCGTCCATCGCGTCGATCCTCCATAGTCCCAAAACCACTCGCGAGCATGAAGGTGAACCCAGATCCAACACAGCAACATCGAATCGAAATATGACCCATTAGCTCGAAAACAACAGCAGCTGCCACCAACCAAAAATCCACCCACGGCCGATCATCACGTAGCCGTTCCCCCTCGCCGACCCCACCACTGAAACACCACGACTAAGCTCACCAACCCCTTCAGATGCGCATGACCTCGGCTCTATATCCAAGCCGTAAATCCCTCTACAATCAACCGAAGCTAAACAAGGTAAGAAACCCTAAATTGATCGAATTCGAACGAAACGGTCATAGAAAAAATCCCTGGTATTTTTCCTATAACTAGCAATCTATACACAAGCTTATATCCAAATTTCAAATCAAATTAATGTATCGATAATCAGAAATTCACAAAACTCCCAATTTCACATAAACCCCAATTTCAACCTGATTTATCAATTAAAAATTATGATATCAATTTTTAAAATCCTAACTTCCCAATTATAATTCGTTTATAAGTTCAAAACTAGAAATTCAAACTATAAAATTTTGCCCAAACTTGGTTTCCACTGTATTTTGAAATTTTTGAGCAAATCATTCATTTAAAAATTCTATAACTATTTCTAGATGATCAATCACTTGAATACAAACAATTTTCATTTACAAATCAGAGTCCAAATCGCATTCAAAATCAAGTTATTGATTAAAAAGAAAAAAAACACAAACCTGTATAACACAGGATTCATATGCAGGCATTCACTGTATTTTTTTTTATAAACTTACATGCAAGAAAACAAATATGCATCATCTAAATCAAATACTTTAGCATGCAACATTCAAACAAAGATAAAATAAAACCTGTTTTTAAAATAAGATTTACTCACCTCAGTAAATTTGCAGGACAGATTTACAACAGAGCAGGTTAGTATTTCCAGGCTCTTGAACACTGAATGCAAGCCTTTAATTTTTGATTTAAAATGTTGAAACTTCAGTTGTTGATCCTTATTTGGAAATGCAGGTTGAACTGATGTCGAACTCCCCTTTTTAAGTTACAGGTTGTTTGCAGATTGAAGATGAAGTTAGAAATGCAGATTTGAATTGAATAGCAGGTTGAACTTGATTTTCATATGTAGGTTTAAATTTACAGATTTTAGAGAGTAAATTTTCTGGTTTTAGTTAAGAAAACAAACAAACAAAAGTGTTATGTTTTTATTAGAATTAAAGAAAGTGAATTTTCTTAAAAAAAGAAACACTTGTCACCTTATTACTTAATTAACTTACATGTGTTTGCTAAGGGAGTTAACATGTTTACACATGTTTGAATAATTTTAATTAATTTTTCTCTTAATTTTAAATGTTAACATAAACTCACATATTTAATTCACTTTATTAATTAATACTTAAATGTGAATATAAATTTAGTCCTTTTAAAGAAAATTTTAGAAAACTAATTATGATATAAATGAATCTTTGTACTTGTATTTAAAAATCTAATACATTTATACATATACATTAATAACCGTTTCAAATTTAAACACTTTTAAAGAAATAAAACAAAACTTTATCTAAATCCTTTTTATAGTCTATCATATAAAAATTAAATAACTACCTTATATTTTGAAAGCAAATAAATAAATCTTTAAATTTAATCTTTGAAAACTATTAAGTTTTAAAATTACAATATTCATTCATACATCAATTTGTTAATAGATTAAATTAAATTTCAAAACAACTCAAACTATAACATATACATACATATATATTATAATTTGGAAATTCAATCTTTTATTTGAAACAAAGATCTCCTATTCACAATATATACCAAATGTATATATTATAAATAGAATAAATATTTCATTAGCTTTGAAAAAACAATTCTTATCAATATTGCCAGATTAAATATTCATTAACCTTTAAAAGATTAAATTAGCCAATTTTAAATTGAAATTATAAAGAAAATTATCAAACCAATTAAATTATTAACATAGATTATTAAATTCTTATTGCCCAAAATTCCGGGTCGTTACACGATGAAACTGGTTTCGTCGAAATTCGATTCAGTGGCCAAAATGGCTAATTGTCAAATTAATCAAATTTACCAATTCAACTCTAAATTATTTAAAAAATTTATCAGTTTGGATTTCTTAGTAAATCTAGAACCCTTTAACCAACCTCTACATTCATTTATCGTTAAAAATTCCAAATTTACAATATTAAGTTTTAAATTCAATTTATCCAGTAATTAAACTTAATTGCCCTTGAACTTCATTTATTTGGTTTTTAAATTTCTTTCATTCATTCCATTATCACCAAGTAGATAAATAAGCATTGGATAATGGTTTAATATATTGTTATTCTAGATTTTCAACTCAACTCCATTAACGTAATATTTAACACTAATTTCCCACTTAATTGAAATAACCCAATTTCAAAATTTAACTTCAAATAAATAAACAACTCTTTATACTTCTAAATCAATTACAATAGTTTAACAAATTAAAAGTAAATTGAAAGTTGCTAAATTTATCGATTTCAGAAATTCCCTTAATTCCATTCAAATTCAGAAATTATCTATTAAATTAAATTAACGAATCTTTATTTTCAATTAGATGAATTAGATATTGGATTTACACTATTGCATCATATTTTCTGTTTCACTTTTATCCGTATTAACTATTTCATTTCCACTTATTGTGTAATAACTAACATAATTCAATATATAACGCCAATTTGTTTCCTTGCATTAACTTGCCCTGATTTACATTAATTAGAATAAATATTATATTCCTAAGTGCACTTCTATCAATTAAATGTATAAATTAAGGTTTTAAAATACTTCACTCACTATAAAAAATTTACACCATTAAATTTTCAATCAATTAATTACTTTACATTCTATAACTTACTTTACATACTATTCGTATTAATTATCTTAATTATCAAAATTTCAACTTATACCTCAAATCCAAAATTATTACTTAACCTAAATCCACGCTTTTATTACATTACGTTCACACTTCCGTTAATATATAATTAATCACCAAGTAACGTTATTTCCTTATTTGGTTATTATTTATTAACTTGTTCTAACTTTATTACCTAAATTTCCGTTATTGTAAACCTTTAATATTTCCATTTAAATTAAATATACATTCCAAAATTTATTAGTTCTCTTGTATAATATTTGTAACTTTTAACTTGAATTAGTTGGATTTCCTTTCAAGTTATTTATAATTAACTTAAACTAACATATTCCTTAATTTATAACAATTACCGTTACAATGTTTTTATTACAAAATCAATTAAATACTTTCATTGCTCGTATTAAATTATACACCTGTATAATCCTTTCCACTATTCATTCTTTATTATTCTATTTAATTTCAATCTCTTGTAATAACTCATTTATTATACTTTTGCATATCAATAAACAAGGTTCCAAATGAATAGGGTTTATTAAATTCAAATTTTTATATTTTTATATTTTATAAATAAGTATATTACAACAATTGTAATATTTCATAGGTTAATTATTAACATTTACTTTGTTAACAATTATATTTCTAATAAAAATAAATCACGAAATCCTATTTAATTAACAACTTTAATTGTCGAAATTTACGGGTCGTTACACTCTCCCCACTCAAAACTTTTCGTCCCCGAAAAGGAGAAAGAAGGGAGAAGGAAGAATTTAATAAACAATGCGTCTTATTCAAAATATAACTTTATAAACAATAAATTAACAAATTTATTCTTTTAAATAAAATATATCCATTATATAATCATTAAATCTTTTTATACTTAAATAAATAAAGTTTGGAAAAACCTTTTAAAAATAATTTCTAAGTCCAAAAATTTACAAAAAATTTTGGCAGAGTCTCCTTTGTATGGAGAAGCTCGGAAGAAAATATAATATTAAATATAACAAAATATCACATATAATATCCAAAACAGTATATCCCAACACGGGAAAATATATAAAATATCGCTATAACCGTAATCCAAAACGTACCTATTTGTCGGGCAATTTACGCTTAAATTATGAAACCAAATGCTGTAGCAATTGCTTCCATGGCCTGCATTTTACTTATATAATCAAAAGGGTTAACAATTTATATAAAGTGAAATATTTAAGTGGTTTCAATCACTAACACAAATCAATACAACAACCATCAATTTCAACAAACAGCATACACAACAAATACAAAACAACCATTCAATCAAACAAACAAACAGTTGTTCGGTTTCGAAGCTTTTTAAATTGTACGGAATGAAGAATAAACCATCAAGTGCATCATTTACTCAACAGTCTTAGATCAAACACAATGGATTATTCATCCATCCCAACAAAATTTAAAGTTTCCTTACCCAACAACCACAAACCACGACAACCAACAATTTCAGCAATAGATTTAGTCTATTCTTATTTTATTCTGAGGTAACTTCAACTTATTACTTAATTTTATTATTTTTATATAATACTTAAATCCATAACAACTAGCACATCAATACTTATTAATTTCATTTATTCATTTTTAAATTAATTTCCTTTGCATATTTATTCATTTACTTGATTTTATTTATTCCTTTATTAATAATATTCATGTTCAATTTTAGTTACTTGGCATAACAGTTATACTATAATCTTTATTAATAAAAGAAATTTACTGAAATATTTTCATTACATAAGTTTACCTGTATAATTTCCATATACATTTTCTTATTAACATTTTCAACTTTTATATCTTTTGGTAAGTTATATATATGCCTATAAGAATGTAATTGGAAGTTATACAAATTTTTTCTCAATTCTTCTAATTTATTAAATGTTCAATAATCATTTCCTTTATTTCTTAAGTTACAATTTCAAATTTCATTTAATATCATTTATAACCTATCATTAAATCTCTTATTTCCTTTAGGGGTTTCAATTTATTAATTACCTACGTTCCAATTTACTATACTAATTGGGACTATTAATGGAACTTAAGAATTTAAATACCGGGTTTTATTCAAAATCATTTTAAAATAATAGATAAATATATACTTATAATTTATATATCCAATTATATTTAAAACAATTCAAAATATTTATATATTTTCAAAAATGAATCTACAGTAGAACTACTACAGTGGCCTTCCCCCTTCGAAACTTGAAAATGAAAGTCGATGATGCGGCCGCCATCACCGAAATTATTTTCCAGCGATAGAGAGGAATGTGCAAACTTATTTTCTCCAAAATATTCTTTAAAACAATTCTTCCGAATTATATTGAAATATTTATATCCGAAAATACTTCTTTTAATAATATTATTATTTATATTTCAAAATCATTCAAAAGAAATTTCAAAACCCCGGAACTTAAGTTCTAAATTTTCAAATTTCATTTATTTTCTTTTTCAATCTTATTTCTATTATTTATACGCTTTGTTACCTAACAACCAATCTGTTGCAGCCAAATATAGATATCATTTGAATTTTTTTATTTTATATATAGAAAATATTATAGGCAAAATTATTTCATTTACCTATATTAAAACAAATATTATGTCGGTCTGTCCTATTAAGTTTTTAGAAACCCCTATTGATGTCACAACGTCCCATGCACCAACCAGAGTTTATAAATACAGAACGGAACAAATTAACACAATATTAAAACCTTTTATAACACTAACAAATACGCTCTCTCATATATATACTCTCATCGACTCTTCATAGGGTATTACAACCCTATTAATAAAGAGTCAAACCCCACAAAGCTAAGGTTTATCGTTAAACCAAAGCTCTGATACCAGATGTAACGTCCCGCCTTTTCACACACTTTAAATCGACACACGTGCCAATTCAAACCATATGCAAGGGCGGATTGTTATGGGGCAAATAAGGAAAAATAAGAAGAAAGAAAAACAAAACAGAATCTCACAGCGGAAGGATAAATTATAATAATCAAATATACAGTTTATGAAGTTGTTTTTTTTAAAACATTTGGTTATATTTACATAATACATATCATAGTTATACATACCAATAACAATGCAGCGGAATAGTGTGTAGTGCACTAGTATAAATAATAATATAAATCTTCGTCTTCATCCTCCAAGGCTAAATCTTCAAATCCTGAAACGCTCGGACTGACCCAAGCGAATTGAAAGGACAAAACACTCGAGTCAGAACTAAAAGATCTTATGTAAGTTAAATTAACAGAAATAAATATGAGTGCAGTAACTCAAAAGATGCTCAGGATTCACATCTCTTAAGGATCCATTAAACTATTTACTATGTAGTATATTTCGCTATTATAATAGTGTCTAATTGTAAAATAAACTTACTTTTTAATAGCGTTAAGGGGTTACCCATATAGCCCTTAACCCAAATAATACCAATAGTCTATACAGTACCGTAATACCTCCTGATCGGGAGGCTACCAGAGGATACTCCATAGGTACGACACAAATAGAAACTCGTACAAGGCGCGATAAGGTAGGTGACACAGCACAACTAGGCAATGCCAGGGTAGATATACCAATTACGCTTCCTGGTCGGTGATAATGTGTAGCGTGCAGCTACCGCCCACCTCGAGCCACACCCCCAAATAAAATCAAAAGTGGCCACCGAATCAATCCAAAGTCAAAGTATAATATCGAAGGGATCTGTCCGATCAAAGGTGCTACCTTATAAACCCATCGATTGCTCATGATTTAGCCACCTTATGCCAACTCACGGGAGTCGAGTCCACGTATTTACCTTAAAGTAAACGCCACTACCATCCTACTTCATTCTGGAATCTCCACCGCGTACACGGTTGTTAAAGTGGTTTTCGGAGTTGGCAGAGAGTATGACAACTTCCGATCCCGGTGTCTTTAACAACGAAACGTTATTACAACACTGCGGTCTTTTAAAAAATTTATACTTTAAAACCAGAATAAAATTTTCCTTTTCAAAACCCATAAATACGATGTCATTCCCTTTTTAAGACCCAAATAAAAATGATATCATTTTATTTCATATATATTTCTTTTCCAAAATCATGCCCCTTTTAAAATTTTATAATACCTCGAAACCAAATATTTGAATTTTAACTTTCAACGTAATACTTCGAAATCCATAGTTTTAAAACCATAACTTCAAACTTAAATGTTTTGGATATTCAACAATATATAAAATAAAACAGTTGAATTTTATTTTTCTTTAAAAATAAATAAATTCCACTCCTTCACAATTTTTATTTACTTTAATTCCAGTCTAAACCCATAACTTTTAGATTCACTTTCAGTTTGAATAAAACATTTCGATTTCAATATTTTCAAACTTTGAGTATTTAATGAATTTCAAAACTAAGATTGAGAATTTCAAACCAACAATTCATTTTCCTATTATTTAGTTTGAAAGGCTTACATGATAAATCCATAACCATTTAAAATAAACTAAATTTATTAACACTAATTACTTCCTTCCATTTATTTATACTAGAATTATTCATTAAATCCAGTTATAAATATCATACCTTAAAATTTCCAATTTTAATAAGTTAACATCAACTTATGGAGTTAATTTTTCAAATAAGCTTAATTCCAATTAAATTTCCAATTTATCTTTCAATCTTAATTGATTTGAATCATCTAAAACTCTATATATATATATATACAAGATCTTAAACCTGTGCTTAATTATATAATATAAATTATCAAATTCCATTTTTCAATTTATTCATTTTTATTTAACAGATTTATGCATAGCTTATATTTAACAATTTAACTATATATGTATATATAAAATATATTTATATCATATCCAAATTTAATATTTATTTAACCGTATCATATCCAAACCATAAAATAATTTCAAAAATAATTTTATATATATACCGCGGTGCCTGTATATAATTTTCTATCATATGGTCAAGTGATACGGATATTTATCATTTTAATCCGCAATTTATAAATAAAAATGCGGTTGTATATCATTTCAAACCGCAATCCCGAATGAAATGAAAATGCATGATAACTTGCAGTTTATATAAGATAGAACACATCATCCATTCATCCAATATCAATCATCAAACAATTTATTTAAATCATCAATAATTTATTTCAATCATCGTCAATTTAAACAAACATCAATATATATCATATGCAATATAACAGGATTAAATGACAATTATTTACAACAGTTTATATTGAAAATAAATTTAATAACTGTTTAACTAGCAGTTTTATGCAAATAAATCAATTTTAACTGTCAAATTTATATGCAATAACAAAATTAATTAATAGTTAAATTAAATAAATGCGATTTAACAGAGATAATGAATAAAACATGCCATAGTCATAAATAAATTTCTACTCATATCCAAAATCAATTTAACAAACATAAGAAATTTTAGAAGTTGTGAGTGGTTTGAAACACTCATCTTTTGAATTTAAATTGAATTTAAATCCAATTTAAACCCAAAAATTTGACCGTATCAGAATTCATCCAAACCAGCGTCATAAAGTCCGGAATTTCAATACGATCCTAATAAAAGAAACCGCGCGTAAAACGGACATCGTATGCAAAAGTCATGGCCATTAATGCGAATTGAAATCAATATTTAAAATAAGAAAAAAAAGAACACTTTTAACTCACTTCATATGCCACGTCACTTTCCCCCCACGTTTCTTCCTCACCCAGAAAACGCAACTATAGTGGAAACCGAACCCAAAAAAAGGCCCTTGACCGAGCTTTGACCAACGTTCAAACGCGCAACCGGCCACCTGCCTACCGCCGAACACCACCGCCGAACGCCCCTCGGCCAGCCGCACCCTTAGACCTGGGTCCGGCCCTCCCCTTTGCCGCCGGCCGCCACTTCATTTATAACCCTAATCGAACTTTGTGCTAAATCCATCCGTTAATTCGCGACACAAACTATATAGATGAACTCCTCTGGTCAATCTCTACCAAACCCAGAAAGAGTTTCTCGATCCGACAAATTTTATCGCGGCGGTGATGAACGGCCGTGGATAAATATTTAATTTCAGAGCAAACGATAACTCAAATCGAAAAACAAATTGCACCATTGAATTATGCTCATCGAGAGCAATAACATATATTTTTTCTGAATTTTTCTGAGGACTTTGAATTTTAGGCTTTGGATTTGATTTCTGAAATTTGGAATTGGATCTGGGGTTTGCAGACATTGGATGAAGAGGGAAACTGATGAAATTTTATGCGCAGACGAATGAGAATATACAGAGGCTAGGGTTTAGTAGGTTATTTATAGATAAAGTTGAAAAATAGATGGATCGGGTTGATAGATATACATGCTAATGCTAACGTGGCACAAAAAGCCCGTTCTGACTTCGGAACGAAATTGGGTCAACCCATATATATCAAAATAGGTGTTTTAAAATATTCTGAACGCGATGGGAAAAGTTTCACGTCCAAATTCCATCGTATAAAGAAGTTATGCTGAAATCAATATTTTCAAATTGATTTCAAATTGATTCCAATTGCATAAATTTCAAGGCGTTTCGTGTTCGTACGATCAAACGACAAGTCCAATTGCTACGAAACTTGAAACACTACAATAATTCACCGATACAGATCCGATGAAACTGGTTTCATCGAAATCTGAGTCAGTGGCCAAAATGGCTATATTTTTATATTAATTAAATAAATTAAAAATTTGTCAAATTAATCAAATATACCAATTCAACTCTAAATTATTTAAAAAATTTGTCAGTTTGGATTTCTTGGTAAATCTAGAACCCTTTAACCAATCTCTACATTCATTTATCGTTAAAAATTCCAAATTTACAATATTAAGTTTTTAATTCAATTTATCTAGTAATTAAACTTAATTGCCCATGAACTTCATTTATTTGGTTTTTAAATTTCTTTCATTCATTCCATTATCACCAAGTAGATAAATAAGCATTGGATAATGGTCTAATATATTGTTATTCTAGATTTTCAACTCAACTCCATTAACGTAATATTTAACACTAATTTCCCACTTAATTGAAATAACCCAATTTCAAAATTTAACTTCAAATAAATAAACAACTCTTTATACTTCTAAATCAATTACAATAGCTTAACAAATTGAAAGTAAATTGAAAGTTGCTAAATTTATCGATTTCAGAAATTCCCTTAATTCCATTCAAATTCAGAAATTATCTATTAAATTAAATTAACGAATCTTTATTTTCAATTAGATGAATTAGATATTGGATTTACACTATTGCATCATATTTTCCATTTCACTTTTATCCGTATTAACTATTTCATTTCCACTTATTGTGTAATAACTAACATAATTCAATATATAACGCCAATTTGTTTCCTTGCATTAACATGCCCCTATTTACATTAATTAGAATAAATATTATATTCCTACATGCACTTCTATCAGTTAAATGTATAAAATAAGGTTTTAAAATACTTCACTCACTATAAAAAAATTACAACATTAAATTTTCAATCAATTAATTACTTTACATTCTATAACTTACTTTACATACTATTCGTATTAATTATCTTAATTATCAAAATTTCAACTTATACCTCAAATCCAAAATTACTACTTAACCTAAATCCACGCTTTTATTACATTACGTTCACACTTCCGTTACTATATAATTAATCACCAAGTAACGTTATTTCCTTATTTGGTTATTATTTATTAACTTGTTCTAACTTTATTACCTAAATTTCCGTTATTGTAAACCTTTAATATTTCCATTTAAATTAAATATACATTCCAAAATTTATTAGTTCCCTTGTATTATATTTGTAACTTTTAACTTGAATTAGTTGGATTTCCTTTCAAGTTATTAATAATTAACTTAAACTAACATATTCCTTAATTTATTCCAATTACCGTTACAATGTTTTTATTACAAAATCAATTAAATACTTTCATTTCTCGTATTAAATTATACATTTGTATAATCCTTTCCACTATTCATTCATTAGAATTCTATTTAAATTTCAATCTCTTGTAATAACTCATTTATTATACTTTTACATATCAGTAAACAAGGTTCCAAATGAATAGGGTTTATTAAATTCAAATTTTTATATTTTTATATTTTTATTTTTTATAAATAAGTATATTACAACAATTGTAATATTTCATAGGTTAATTATATACATTTACTTCGTTAACAATTATATTTCTAATAAAAATAAATCACAAAAATCCTATTTAATTAACAACTTTAATTGTCGAAATTTATGGGTCGTTACAGTTTTACTATTGTGTCTACCCAGTTCAGCCACTGAGTTTGCAATTCGGTAGCTCATTAATACCACATCGTTTATTAGTAAAAAAATCAGTAAGCAACTATTACCGCAGTTAAACATTCATGCCAAGATTCACCTTGTCCTTCAACTTTCCCATTATTGCACTGTAAAAAGCTAGTTAATTATTATAATTATCCAATGTTGAGAAATAGTATATTTGTCAAATTCCAAATGGATAGAAGTGTGATTAAGGAAAAGCATAATAGTACATGTTATATTCAACCATATGTTATTGAAAGATTAAAAGATCAGACTTAAACATGATAATAGAAGACCTGGTAACATTTTCAAAAAAGAACAAGAGAATAAAGATTTATCTGTCATAAGACAGCAGTTTATCAGTATACCCAACAATAGCCTAGAAGTATAGAACTTATCAAAATTTCAGTGATATTTAATAACAATTACTAATTATTTCACTATGTCTTTGACTTATGTTTCATGAATAATTCTGTAAGTCGTATTTAATGTTGTTCTTACATAAGCAGTGTTTTATGTTATAAATTTTAATTTAATTTTATTTTACTTTGATTGTTTTAAATTCAAATTTTAGTTTTAGTTTACCTTAATTGTTGTGTTAACTTAGATATTTAAACATCATATGTTAATAGGAAATATATACTCTGCGAACATCATAAAGTTTAAAATTAACAATATACTAAATGGTATATGTCTGTATAATCATATGAGTAAAGAGATAATGTAATGTGACATACTATAAATTACACAAAGAATATAACCAATATCGAATTTATATATACACGCATATAAATATATACGCAATTGCGTTACGCTAGTTTTGAATGATAGCTTGAACCTTACGAATGAAGGGGCTAATATTATAAACTGAACTACCTTGCACTTCCCCATATATTAACACAATATAATTGAATTTAAATATCTAGGTTTTGAATGCTAGTATGCTTTTAAAGTATCTTTAACTACTTTCCTTTCTAATAAGGACCTTGTTGTTTATATTTCGCTTTCACTTACATAATCTTATGCCAGTTGCTTTGGCACATTTTCTCTTACTTTCCATATATTAAATGCATATAGTTTACACAGTAGTTAAATATGACTATACAGTTCAACCTTCTGCAATATATAACTAGCTTGCCACTACAACAAATTTTCTATATTAGTCATTATCTTGACTATTGATACCTTTTAATCCTGCATCCAGGTACTGCAAACCAATAGGATTGAAGAGTCATGAAATCATGCTTACAGAATGTATTTTATGGGTCCAAATACATTTAGTGAACCATGGCATCTTCCACACTCGCCACCTGTTGAAGTAATGGAGATTGTGTATGTTTTTTCCTATGTAGTTATTTACTAGTTTTCAGTCTTAATTGGGCCTTTATTTTCCACTTGGTGTATAAATTTAATCTCCTATTATAAAACATCTTTTAGTTTGGCCTTTTTGTCTATATGAGTTGAGATTTTATGGGATTTGAATTAAAAGTGTGAAGATGCATATAACAAATTTATTGATGAAATTAATGCCTTAGCTAGTTATCAACGGTGGGAAGGATTAATATACAAATATCTTTTCTACTATTGCATACCTTATTGCATTATCTTGGCAACAATAAGGCACAGGAGAAAGAACTTACACTACTTCGTGAATTTGTGCAATCAGAGTACTATCATGCATGCCTAAGATCATGTCATTTGCATGCTTTATATGAAGGGCTTAAGGTATTGGCGCAGCATTTATCATGTTCTAACAGATTCTTAGGAGATAATATTTCTTCGTTTTTACATTCAATTATACCGTGTTAGATAGGTGGCAGCAACACCGGATCTAGTGTTAGCAACACTAAAATGCAAGACTGAGCCATTGTTTTGTTTGAAGTTTCTCATGATAAATTGGCTTGAGTAACTAAGCGCATATGGTTGGAATTAGATGCATGAAGTTGGACATCTGTACTTCACTTGTTAGTCATGTTATCATGCGATGCAATATGTGGCTGCACTGGATTCAAGGGTTATTATTGAACGCTTGGACCATAGTATTGCTGAGATGTTTGGGAATCAGTTGATCTGGGTGCCAATTTTTTTCAATGAAGCAAACTTGGTTAAATGGGCCTCAGACTCAGTTAAGTGTCAGTTTAACTGAGACTCAGTTAACTGAGTATCTGCTAACTGTGTCTCAAACTAAGTTGAGCCTTAGTTAAACTGAGACACGATTTAGTTGAACCCGGTTTCAATGGAGACTCGGTTTAGAGAGTCTCAGTTTCAACTGAGACTCAATTTAATCGAGTCACGGTTTCAAGAACCGAGTCCAACTTAAAAACCGAGTCTAATTTTTGAAAACAGACTACACCTCTATTGGTATACTGAGAGGACCACTTAGCTAACAACATCGACGACTAGTTTACGTGATTTGTAAACAGACCACTTCATACGTCGATAATATGCAGCTTAATTTTACTCCAAGTAAATTACCAAGTTCGTTTATTATTTTTTTACTCTACTTCACTTGTAAATGCTACTTGATTTTATGGCATGTTGTATACTTTGTACTAGTCAATTGCCTAATGAAACAGCGTGATGAATATTTAGTGTTTGCATTATGAATCCGATTTAATTTTGTGTATACTTTTTTGATTAATTGATTCTCAAGCATTAATTTTGCTTTATAGGTAGATAGATGATTGTGATGCAAAAAAAGGTTGCAACGAATTATGGATTGAAGTTATTTTTACTGCTAGAACTACTTTTTGGTTTTAATGTATGTACTACTTGCTTTTGTTTTACTATAGCTACTTGTTCTATATTTTGTTTATGAACTATTGATGATGAACTACTTATGTTTGGTGTAAGAATATTGTGTATTTTGATTATGAAATTTCATGCATTGGTTATCAAATGTGTGTTCCAAATGTGGTATTGATACAATATGTTGATTATGAAATGTGGTATTGATATAATATGCTAATTTTGAAATGTTGTATATATACACATTGTGACTAATGTTTACTGAAATATAATTTACAGAAAAGTAGAAAAAAGCCTAATTGACTTAGCTTTGTATACAATTTAACACATTTTTAAAACGCTGTTAAAACTTTCCATGGCATTTTTTTAACGTCGTTGAATGTTTTAACAGCGTTCTAAAAATGCCTTTAAATTGTATCTGAAAACATAACGAAATACAATTGAACGTTGCTTTTAAAACGCTGTTAAAACATTCCACGGTGTTTTTGAACGCTGTTGATTGTTTTAACTATGTTTTAAAAATGCCGTTGAATTGTTTTAACAATGTTTTTTAAAAAATTCCTTTAAATTAGACCAAACGATGTTTTAATGATTTCATGGCACAAAGGAAACGCTTTAAAATGGACATTTAACAGCATTTATTCCTTGTCATTGTATATCTCTAACATATAACTGCATGTCGATACACAACGTATGTAAAAACGCTGTTAATAGATAGCGTTTCTGAAATGCTGTTAAAGGTCCTTGTCGTTGAAGTGTATTTAAGTAAATAGTTTTCAATATTCTATAGATAGAAATTGTTTGGAAAATAATGAAATTTTGGCATTTGATTAAATAAGTTAAATTTTAGAATATTTTTATTTTTATTCACTTATTATTGATTAAAAAAGTTTAAAGACTATTTATTGAATATATTTGAAATTGGTACTTTTAAAAGGGATAAGTTAATTTTATTTTGGATCTAATAGATTAGAAGTTTATAAAAATAATATTTTGCGATTATAGTAAGCGGAATGCAATTTATTTACTGAATTGAAATTTTGATTTACGAAAATTTATTTTGGCTTCGAGAGACTACTTTTTAATTTAAAATCCTTACTTGAAAAGTAGAATTAATTAAATTTATTGTTTAAAGGAAACTTGAATTATAAAACTAATTTACTAATCTTATTATTTGCAAATATTAGGAAAGAACTTTAAAAAGTATCAATTATTTTAGAAAGAGTTTATGGGATTTGGGATCGGATTGTAATTTATAAATTTCCTATTAACTAAATTAGCCATTTGCAAATATTTAGAATTTTTTTATGAAGTAGGATGAGAGCTATCAATCTCTAGTCTCGTTATTATTGACGAGATAAGATTAGATGTTATAAATACCTACTTATTCACCTACATGAGATCGCTATATTTACGGTTGAGAGTCAGTCTGATCATTTGTCAAGATCAATGCTGAAACAGATATTTATGATGCCGAGAGCATATAGGTTTGAGAATCACGATAATTATCCACGTTACCAGGAGTCGAGTGGACTAGTGGAGGTCTAAGAGACCGTATGTTTATTTCGTTGGTTGAGAACTAAGTCGATTACTATGAGGTTAAAGTTAACTAATCAATTTAAGTAATGATTGTTCAAAGTTAATGTTTGTTAACTGAAATCCCAACATAGTCCAGTTTTAAAATTTTAGCAGTTTGTTTCAGTTATGGAAAAGATAAGAAATCTAATTTCCACAAACAGTATCGCTTATATGAAAGGATTTATTCATATTCTCAAAACGTCGAGATATGGAAGCTCATCTCTATCTTGAAGGTTAAATATATCGTTAAGGAAAGTCTTAGAGCTAACATTACCTTTACTTGGCCGGGTTTATTTTCAACTAAGGGATAGTACAAGTTTGAAATCAATGAGTAGTGCTACAGGTATGAGATTTATTTTCAACTAAGGTATTTTGATTTTCCTCGATAATTGATTTATTGACTATCGATTCAGCTTTCTTCTTTGTGTATCAACAATTTAAATGATTTGTTGCTCATTTTGAGCATTGATATCCTTTGTCGGAAATGACTAAGTTAAGCATGAATGAGGGCCAAGCTACGTGGGGTTTCTTCCATTAGGGTGTTATTGCGTCTACTCTAGATTAGTTTCGATTATATGCGCACTAAGATGCGAAATACTTTGATTCTTGGTAAGAGTTAGCGCGTCCGACTTGGATGTTTCCGAGAGCCAATGTAGTTCTTAAGTATTGTAACATATCTAATTTTTGTTCAACATTATCCAAGACCTTTAATCGGATAGATTAAGTAAATGTAAATGAGTTAGGAGAATGCGATGTGACAATGTAATAAGGTCGTGCATTAATAAACTAAGTAAAATTGTTTTAAGGACTAAACATATAAGGGAATGGATTAGAGGGGAAATTTAGGAATATACCAAACCTTTTGCCTCAAATACTCTCCCCTCATTTTCATTCATCACAAAACAACCTAAGAGGAGAAAAGTGAGGCCAACCATTAAACAAGCAATAGGAAGTCGAAATCTAAGGATTCAAAGGGAAGAAGCTTAGGGATTAAAAGATACACCAAATCTCAACTCCAACATTCGATTTAAAAGGTGAATAATAAGATTCCATCTCTTTTATTGCTTTCAAATTCAATTATAGGTAATACCTGAATTATTATGGTCATTTATACCATGTTTTGTTTATTGTTATTGTTTGGATAGACCAATAAATTATGGGATTTTTATGAAATTATTTAAATGGGTTTTAAGGTAAAACTTAAGTTTTAAGCCTTCGAATGATATGAATTTTTGATATGATATATAAAATAACATTTTCGAGACAGATTTTTGATTTCATAATTTTTTGAATTTATTTGAATATGCTATAAATTTCTTAAGGGGGAAATTGCTTAATTTAGGTTTTTAATTATTTAAAATAATTAAACATGATTTTTGGCCCTAATTTTTTTATGTTGGTGAAAAGGATAATTTGTGACGCCAATCAATTTTTGAGATTTTTCTCGAGTGATTTCGATTTATTATGAATATATTATGCTAGATAAGCATACAAAATATTAATTTATTAAAGGTATTAATTATTTTAAATATGTTTTGAGGAACTTGAAAATCTCATGCAGTAGTTTTTCTCCAAGAAGAAAATGAAAATTTTGTTTTTATCCAATGAGAATTGGATAAGAATTTGGATTTTCTAAAAAAGTTATTACTTTAACTAGTAAGAAATCAATTTTTAAATAAATTATAGTCATGTCATGTCGTCTTTGATCTCCTTGCATCTATAATGATACCGCACACAAGGCCTCATCGTCTTTGTAGGTAACAACGTCGACATGGTAGGAAGCATAGAGTAACTACTTAGGTAGTTACAGAATGATTCCTATAATTTTCAAGTCGACATTGTCGCAACCAATCATAGGTGGTATCATATCTTCGTAATTCATCAACGTTGAAGACGTCTCTTTGCCTATGTCACCAAGTGATGTCACATACGATTGATTCAAACACCTTTGAAGTCACCTATATAAGTGACAAAGGAGCTACATGCCTTGTTTTCGCTTTATTAAACTAAAGAGACTTGTTTTTATGTTAGAAATTTTTTATTATAAGGGGCGAAGAGGGAAATTTTTTAAGAGAGTCGAAGATCCTATACCTTCAGCGGTTATCCACGTATCTTATAGAGGTTTTAATTTTAATTAGTAGATGGATAGCCTATAGTTTTTGATAGTCGACAATGTCATCTACGTCATGAATTTATACTTCAAAGGATTTAAGTTTGGTTTTACCTAGAGTAGAGGGTCAATGTGGTATAGTGTAGCTTATATGTCGCCTATCTTCATTGAAGGCCAAGAGCCTTATGTTTTATATTTCGATGAATTCATTGGGGATACCAATGCTATTTTAAATTATATACTTCGGCACTATTGTTAGGGAACCAATATAGATGAACTTCGACATTAATCTTTATTAACTTTATAAGGATGGTAGGCCTGTTGTTTTATGACTTCGATTCTAAATATAGAGGATAAAATGCCATTTTGGTTATAGATGTTAAAACTATCATTAGGGATAACAAAGTAGATTGGTTTTGACAAACTAAATATGTTATCGACTTCAACTTTAAACCTTGGGGATACCCTTTTTTGGGAAGGATTAATTGGGGATACCAATGTGTGTCACTTTGAAATGTTATAACTTTAAGGGAAAATATCCTAATTGGGGATACCTATAGATATGGATTAAACATATGGGTAACATGAATTAAATTATAAATGACAGGTTCATAGTCATCCTAAGAAAACTATGGATTGTGATGGATAGCCCATGTCATGTTGGAGATGGGTAGTCTCTATGAGATTAATGAAGGATTCATAGTCATCCTAGGAAAATGTGTGACGGATAGTATACATCATTTTAAGTCAAATGGAATACGTGTATTGGATAGTGCATAAAATTTTAAATGATTAAACCATATGTGATGGGTAATCCATGTAATAAATACATGTGAGATGGATAGTCCATATGATTTTGAATATGTTTAAATATGAGATGGGTAGTCAACATAATTATAAGATGGACAGTCAAATTAACTAAGATGGATAGTCAGTTTAAATTATAATGGGTAGTCAATTTAAACTAAGATGGATAATCCAATGAATTAGATGGGTAATCCAAAATGTATTGCATAGTTACAAATGCTCTTTTCTATGTTCTAACCAAAGTGGTTTCAGGAGCACAGTATATGGTTGTTATATTTTGACAAGATATTAGTGAGGGGAGAACCCGTTATGCTCAGTGGTGTGGTCCTATTATATATCTATTTGGATTCGAGATGGTACATTGTTATTCACATCAGACTGTTGTTTGACCCAAAGTTTTTGTTTTTCCCTTAAACTCTCGGATACTCATTTGAGTAGGTCGTAAGTAAGGCCTTTTAGTTCCAGTTAGACGAATAAGCTTCCAGTGACGTGTAGTAAGCAATCTAGCTAGTAGGAGTTTCATATATTTCCACTGTGTAGTTTGGTTTTTTCTACTTGGATGCAATGGCGAAGTTATATAATTGCTAAATATCTGACTCTGATCAAGCAAGGGGACATCTTCATTTGTTGTTCTTGGAGTATTTTGTAATAATTATATTTTCTCTCAATGTGTGATTACAAATGGGATTAAGTAATAAATGTGAAATATCATTTGTGAAATGAAATGTGAATTTTTTTATTAAATAGTGTTTGAATTTTTTTATATTCATATGCTTCTGATTATTGATACAACTAACATAATCGCATTTATTGGCAAGAAATAATAATTATGGATGACCGCAACATCCGTAGCAGTTAGTTTTAGACCTCAAAATATGATATGTTACAAGTTGGTATCAAAGCATAAGTTTATGCTTAAAATAAATCTAAACCTAAAGCGTTTTTAAAAACATAATCCAAATAAATCAGAGAATATGATTGGGGTATGGGATAACACTGTGACAACATATTTGCATTTGCTATATATAAGTATGTATTCCATCTCTATTTTGCCCTCTCTCTTAGACAGTTACTAAAGCTCGTATGTAGATTTACGAGAAAGAATGATATGGAGGTGGGAAATGCAAGAGTGGATCAAGATCGACGAAGCATCACAACTAATGGATATGCTCTGCCCAGTACCAAGAGAAACCAGGGTCGATAGGAAAATGCTAATCAAAATGAAACTGCCAATGTAGTTGCTAGAATCCCACTAGTAGATGTGGGGGGTTGTGTATTAGTTCTTCGTCAATTTGATACAAGTTGGAGCAGCTGGAGGAATGTGGCTAATGCTGGAGGAGTTAATCCCATAGTGCCAATTGGTAATAACTATTCAAAGCTAAGTCGATATTACAATGGTCTAGGTGGATAGCCTTGTTAGGGATTGAGGATGCAATAGAAGTGGAAAACTATGTGTTACGCTATGAAAGAATTTTTAGAAAAAGCAAGAGCAGCAGCTCATTTATTAACTAATGTTACATTACAATGCTACAACCACACAGCAACACTACATGACAGCTACAACCACACAACATCACTACATGACCACAATCTCAACTCATTACAAGCAATACAAGTACTTACTAAACAAATAAACATAAGACAACCAAGACAAAAACAGATTCAATCCAGTGCATATAGACAGTAATGATATCCATGCTGCAAGATGACCACAATCAAGTGCTATCTGATCATTCAAATAGTTTATCAAACATATGAAGACAGACCTGAATCTCAAATCTTCAAACATTATCAGCCCTTAAATCTTTCAAGATGCAGCCATGAATCATGGAGTAGATTTGAGATGCATTCTTTACTCCATTACCAAAGACCCTATTATTCCTCTCAGACCACACTGCATGAATCATTCTTTTAAGCAACTTAAGCACAAGTCGAGTTGAACGAGTCTTCCATCTGGTTGCCTTGAATACATTAAACCATTCAATTGAACTAACATTTGATGGTTTGTAAAAACCACCATTGGATAAAAGCCTATACCATATTTGATAGACAAAAGAACACTCAAAGAATAGACGAGTATTAGTTTCTGATTCTGAATTGCAGAGTACACATAAATCATCTGAGATAATACCCAATCTACAGAGCTTGTCGTTTGTATTGAGAGCATTAGCCATTACCTTCCACAGTAACAAGTTATCTATTGCTGAACAACCATTATTCCATATTCTAGTATACCATGGAAAGACAATATCACTTTTACAAAGTAGGATGTATACAAGTTTAATAGAATGGCACTGCTGCTTAGTGGACCATATTAATGCATTATCACTATTAGTAAGTTTATAATTAATAATAGTATTCCACAGGCTTCTTAATT
This sequence comes from Allium cepa, assembly GCA_030765085.1. Lineage (NCBI taxonomy): Eukaryota > Viridiplantae > Streptophyta > Magnoliopsida > Asparagales > Amaryllidaceae > Allium > Allium cepa. Next base: position 223,498,114 of record CM060945.1, read on the forward strand.
GAAATGAACTAGAATATGGTAAAACTATAGCACCATCATGTATGTATTCATCAACCATTCCATCCTCAGATATTCCAGAACTCCTTCTTAAATTGTAATCCACTATATTACTTAAAATCAAACCTGGCTTAGCCCATAGAGATTTCCAAAATGATAAGCCTGTAATCACTGCATAATTACATTGAATATATGGTAAAAAGGTTTCCCTGAGCTTGAGTATATTCCTCCAACTCCAACTACAGTTTTGAGGTATTCTCATAAACTAAAATTCTTCTTACCAATGAGATTCTGATTGACCCACTGTGACCACAGATTATTATCAGGTATGAAGATTTTATTGAAGTAAACAGAGATAGCTGCCTTATTCCGGAGAAGAAAATTTGTAATACCAAGTCCACCATACTTTTTGGGCTCAAACAGTTTATTGAAAGAGATGGGTATAAGCTTCCTCGAGAAAGGATCACCATGCCAAAGAAATTTATTTAGAGCACTCGTAACCATATTGATGAGTTTAATTGGAAGAATGTAATGTCTAGACAAAGAATTTTGGCTGATTTGGGTCTGAATAATGAGCATAAAAGGGGAATGGCTTCGAGATAGTTGCAAGGAGCTACTTTGTTCTAGTTGAACCAGGTGACCGTAAGGGTATCGGAAGAAGAATTGACATAGGAAATTTTTTTAAAAGGAGATTTGAGGAAACTCTTTTGTATAAAGTAGCCAAGTCAGCCTTGCTCAGCAAGTTTATGGAGTTGGAGCAGGTGAAATGTTAGTGTTTGAATATCTGCTAAATTTGACAAGCTATCTAGATATAGACACGCTACCATCGACACCATTCATGAGGAACGAGAAGTTTATCTAAGGGTTGAGGCTAGAGATTGCTAGAGCAACTATGCCACATTTCAAAGATCCATCGAATGTAGTGGTAGAGATGGATGGTAGGAATGAAGAAATGATTTCTACCTTTGGGAAGGAGAAAATGGTGGAGAACCAGAATTCTCAAAATATGAAGAGGAAGTTCGCTAAGAAGAAAGGAGCTCAGAAAGGAGGAGCTGGAAAGTGTGACAAGAAGGAGTACCATGCTAACAAGTGTCGATCTGGTGATGGCAAGGAGATTATAGGCAAGCTGAATGTGAAGTGTTTTAATTGCGACTAGTGGGGCATTATAAGAACAAATGCCAGAAGCAGCCAAGGCTAACAAAGAAAAGGTGTTTTGCTTTGGAGGCATCAACATCAAGACTAACAGTATCTAAGAAGTGAAAATCTACGATGGAAGATACATTTTGATTTATGGCATACCTGTTATGGTACTGTTTGATATTGATGCATCGCATTCATTTATATCTCGTTGTTTGGTAGATACTTTATGCTTAGAAATAGCATATCTTGTTACTTTCTTAAGGATAATTGCAAATCTGGGAATGAGATGTGCCAATCTAGAATTTGAGTTGCTAGGTTACATTTTTGCTTGCAATTTGTATGTATTTGATTTCACGGAGTTCGAAATCATCTTGGATATGGATTGATTAGATTCTATGATGCTAGGATATTTTTCCAGGATAGGAAGATGTCATCTAGACACCTTGGTAGTAGTGACCGAATAGTATACTCGGTTGAGAATTCAAGTCCAGGAATTGGTTCTTTATTAGGGGCTACCAAAGTGGAAGATCAGTTAAATTGAGTTTTAGTTATAAGAGAATTTTTAGATGTTTTTGAGTCTGTTACTGGACTCCTTCCGAGATAAGCTATTGAGTTTTGAATGGATCCTGTACTAGGAGCTAAAACAATAAGTAGACCACCTAGCAGGATGACACCTATTGAGATGAGGAAGTTAAAGGTGCAACTAATGGACATAGAAGGAAAGAATTTTATACTAAGAAGTTCGCCTTGGAGAGTGGCTTTAATGTTCGTGAAGAAACCTAAAGGGTTGTTAAGATTGTGCATAGACTATCATAAGTTGATTGAAAAGAGGATAAACAATCGATATCCTTTACCTAGACTTGTTGATTTATTTGACCAGTTGAGTAGAGCCAAAGTATTTTCCTAATTGGATTGGCGACAGGGTTCCATCAGTTGAGAGTGGTGGAGGACAATATTTCGTTGATGACTTTTCGAATCAGGCATGGTTCATATGAGCGGTTAGTAATGCCATTCGGGTTAACTAATGCACCAGCTTTTTTGTGGACTTGATGAACCAAATATTCCGAGAGCACTTGGATAGATTCGAGTTGTTGTTCATTGACAACATTTTGACATATTCTAAGGATGAAAGAGATAATGAGATCATCTTAGAATAGTGCTTGAGATGTTGAGGCAGCATCAACTGAAAACAAAGTTCTCGAAATGTCATTTCTAAAAGAAAGAAGTGAAGTTTCTTAGTCATGTAGTTTTAGAGAAAAGGTTGTCAGTCTACCCAGCCAAGATCGAAGCTATTAACGGTTGGAAAATATTTGAGTGTAACCGAGCTAAAAAAAATTCTTTGATTAGCTAGCAATTACTGAAGATTTATCAAGGGTTTCTCGCGATAGCAATGCCTTTGACTAAGCTAACCATAAAGACGCAAAGTTTATTTAGCCTGATAAATGTGAGGAAGCATTCCTTTAGTTGAAGCATTTATTAGCCAACGCGTCCGTATAAGTAGTTCTAGATGAAATTCAGGATTTGGTGGTGTATACAAAAGCATGTGGAACTGGATTAGGAGCTATGTTAATGCAAAGGAGTAAAGTTATTGCCTACACTTCTCGGCATCTCAGGCAACATAAAGTTAGATATTTGACTCATGATTTAGAGTTGGCAGCGGTGATTTTTGCATGGAAAGTATAAAGACACTACCTCCTTGGAGAACGATTCGAGTTGTATACATATCATAAGTCTTTGAGGCATCTTTCTCTCAGAAAGAGTTGAATATGAGAGAAGTAGATGTGGCTAGAGTATTTAGTAGCTTATGATTTTGGCATTAAATATACACTAGGGAAAGGAAATAAATTTGTAGAAGCATTTAGCAGAAAACATCAGAATGTGGTGTTAGCTATTGACAGAATGGAAGCATCGAGAGGCATTGACTACTTGTGGTGTACAGTTAAAATCGACTGCTAGTTCTAGTCAAAGTACTGACAAGTTGTTTTGTTTAGAAGTTCGACCATTATTGATTGAAAAGATTCCTTTTCAACAAAGGAATGGTCTAGTATTAGCTGAATAGATCAGAATACTGGAGAATAGAAAGGAGATCAATGATCTAAAATATTTTAGTCTTGACCAAAGGGGATGGTTGAGAAAGAGGGAACAGTTATGTGTTCTAGATGTGGGTAATCTAAGGAACGAAGCTTTTAGAGAATGTCATTGATCAAAGTTTATGATTCATCCTGAGGAAACCAAGATGTAACAGGATTTGAAATGAAGTTTCTTCTGGGAAAGTATAAACAGGAACGTAGGTTTATGGGTGAAGCAATATTTTCCAGCAAGCAAAAGATGAATACCGAAAGCCAAGTGGATTGCTTCAGCCTTTAGATATATCAGTTTGGAAATTGGATTCAATATCCATGGATTTTATTGAAGGGTTTCCCAGATCAAACATGGGAAATGAAAGTATATGGATTGTGCTAGATAGATTAACCAGAGTGTCTGTTTCATTCCTGTTAATTTAACCAGGACGACGACTGTATTAACTAAGTTGTTTATGAATAACATAGTTAGACTGCATGGGATTCCTAGTAGTATATTTAGTGAAAGAGATTCCTTGTTCACTAGTGAATTATAAAAGAATCTACAGGAAGTTTTAGGTATCAAGCTTAAGATGAGTACCGCTTATCATTCGCAGACGGATGGGCAAATAGAGAGAGTCAATATGGTACCTGAGGATTTGTTAAGAGCTTGTACACTAGATTTTAGTGGGTCGTGGGTAGACCATTTACACTTTGTTGAGTTTTCCTATAGTAACACTTATCAGACTAGCATAGGAATGGCGCCTTTCGAAGTTTTGTATAGAAGGCCATGCAATTCACCAACATAATGGTTGGAGACCAAGACAGATTAGTCCTTAAAAATCCTCTTGAGATAAGAAGAGGGTTATTTAAATTGGATAAGATTTTAGGAGAAGATCTTATAGTGGGGTTATGGGAACTTAAATAAATTTCCGAAGTGTAAGATAGGAGTTTCGAAAGGTGAAATAAAGTTCAAGTGAAACTGAAATTTTAAATGGCTTTGGGAACGTTAAAGGAAATTGACTAAAAATTCTGGGAGTTATAGAGTTCATGTGAAATAAGTTTGAAATTTACAAATAAAGTTATAAATGATTTTTGAGAAAATAAAAAGGAAATAAGAGAAATATTTTCTAAGTGTCGAATATAAAATGAAGTGAGAAAAAAATTCTAAGTACTGGGCAAAGGTTGGAATTTGTTTCATGAGAATAAAATGAATTTGAAACTATTTTCACAGTGTTGAAATATGGGAATAATATCTTGTGAAGATATTTTGAGTTAAATAATTTGGAGGATTATTTAAAATTTGACGGCTGCTTGTGAATGTTAATTGATAGTTAATAACCGACTATCAATATTGGGCAATGTCTTGTTTGTATACCTATGATGCTGGAATTTAATGAATGTAACAATTTCGGCTATTTAGAATAAGTATTTGTACGTAGACACTATTATAATATCAAAGGATTTGATATAAAATGTTTTATTATCGTAAGGTAAAAACCCGGCATGTTTATTTGTGGCGTGATCTTACGATTTTGGAAATTTTAATAATCCAATTGAGTGTGTTTTCTCACGCTGGTTTTCCAGACTGACTCGGGTGTTGTTTTATTATGATGCTCGCGTCAGACCGAGTTTAACCGATCCAGGTTAATATGCTATCGAGCTCAAGAGGCAAACTGGATGAAGGCGACGTATCTCTCATACTTGGTCATTATTATTTCCGTTGTGTAAGGACAGGTGTAGGCTGTCTAAAGTGGTTAATGATTGTTGTACTCTGATAATGGTATGTATATATGACAGTACAGATTTCTTTGTATTCAAAAGCTGTTATTATATATTATATTTTGTTCCGCTGCGATTGTAAGATTTTGATGTCATTTTCTATTTTCTCCTTTTACCACTTTCTTCTTTTACTCTAGTTTTTCGCTCTTTCGTACACTTCGGGTTGAACGGGGAAGAATTATTTTCAACTCAAGGGGTATGGAACTGTAGGTCGCTACACCGCCCGCAAGCTACTACTCTCCGCTGCTCCACTAACTAACTGCTCTGCCTTCTTCTACGATATCCACGGCCGAACACATCAAAACCACCGTCATCCGTTTGTTTACATGGCCGCCACCAGGTCAGCGCCTTCCATCCTCTTACATCCACCATTGCTTCACTAATCGTGAGCATCACCTTAGTCAGACTACTGCCACCACCTAACACAGCACCAACTCCATTTAACTTCTTCCTTATCCTCTGAAGCCATTGCCGGAGCTACCTCGGCGAGCGCCCCTGGCTACGTCAGCCTAACCCACAGCGACCGCCTTCCCACTCCTCATCAACTAACCCGCATTGTTCTTCCTGTCTTCCTTCCAACAACTTGTTATTTATATATATATGTGATTATGAAAAATACATTTTTGTACAATTTAAAAACATATCTTGTTGTTACGTATGTAAGCTTATATGTTAGTTTATATTATATCTAAGTACATAGTTTATATATTGGTCTGCATATATTTTTTGAAGCATGCTTATATTATAGACAATATGCATTGGGAGATAATCTGCGTATTTGTTTATTGTCTAACTATATATACACACATTTGTTGTAAATATAATCTGCATATTTGTTATAGTCTTCATATATATATATATATATATATATATATATATATATATATATATATATATATATATATATGGGTTTTCTTTATATATATGTTTATGTTACTGATTCTAAGAAAAATTGTTGGAAAATATGTGTTTTAAATATATATATATATATATATATATATATATTTGTTTTATAATATATATAAATTAAAAAAAGAATATTTCATATTGAGTATATATACATTTATAAAATGTTTTAGGATTTATGTCAATTTATGTTAATACGTTTGAAATAGATTTTGTGACAATGAATATATATATAATATGTTAATATGTATTTGAATTTATGTTGTTATTTTAAAATAAATATTTTAGTAATTTATATAAATATAATTATATATATAACTATTTTTTTCATCGCATTCTAGATCATGTTGTTTTATTTCGCCGCTGTCCGGATTCTTTCAGCCGTAGTTTTCTAGCCCTGTCGCTTATCTGTGTGCGGGTCCGTGTCACTGTTCCCATTCTCATAGTTCTCTAGTCTCGAAAGGTGAGAAATCACTCACGATTAACATTCTTATATTCATTAAATTTAATTCACCTTGAAATAACAATTGAAATATGCGGTGTAATTTAAATCGTTAAGTTATTTAATTATTAAATACGATGTGGCATTATGTCTAGTTGTTTACTTTTGACATATGACACCATAACCTGTTAATTATATTATGATTAAATTTTTTATTGATAATATATGCCTTGTTAATATATTATATTATTACCATATTTGTTCTCACTCTGCAAGTTCCCTGTTAGTTTAGAAATCCCTATGGGTTGAAAAGATACAAACCCGAACGATCTTGTAGATTAAGGGAAAATTGTTATGGGTTGAAAGGATAAACCCAAGCGATTTTATTGATTTTGAAATTTTGGGATTGCGGGTTGAAATGATATACACCGTGAAATATTAAGTTATTGTGGATTGAAATGATAAATATCTGTATAACTTGATCGTACGATAGAAAATTTTATACAGACACAGTTGGTCTATTTTGGAAAAAATGATTGCTAAAGTTTGAAAGGAAATATACGGATTCTATTAAATATTATTTTTAAATTATAATATAAATAATTTATCTTAATATATGTGTAAATTTTAGATTTTAAAATTTTATGTTTTGGAAATCTTAAATTTAAAGTTAGTTTTGAAAATATAAATTTTAAGATTTTTCTTATAACTTTATTATTTTAAAATATATATAATAAGATTTAATTTAATAAAATATAATTTCATTAATATATTTTTAAGTATTTATATAAGAATTTTATAAAAAAATAAGAATTAAAGCTTACTGAATTTGAGATTTTAAAGATAGGATTTTATAACTTGATTTTGACAAATGGTGACGAAGTGAATATTTTCTTATTTAAATAATATAAAAATTGATTATTTAGGTGTAATTGGAGAATTTATTTAATTTTTATTAAAATGATTAAGTGAATATTTTCCAATTTGAATAAAATTAAAGTTAAATGTTGAATATAAGTGAAACTTATATTGAAAATGTTTGAATATTTAACTTTGAATGTTATTGGACTTGAAATGATAGTTCAAACCAAGATTTGAAATGATAAAAAATTAAAATGGTTTATTGAGAATTTGAATTGAATCTTTAACCCTTTAAATTGAAAGTGTTGAACATGGATTGATTTAAATTGAATTTTGGAATTTAAGTTGATTTGAAATGATTTGTGGAATTACATGAAACAATTCTAATTGGGAAACTATTTCAGTATAATCTCTTTAAATAAATATAAACTATTTTATATATAAAATATTTCAATTTATAACTATTTTAATGCATATACTATTTTCAATATCTAAACTGTTTAAGTTGAAAGTGTTATGATTTCAAAACCTTTATAATCTTGAAAGTGTTATAATTTCGAAGGAGTTATAATTTTGAAAGTGTTATGGTTCTGAAAATGAATATTATTAAAGATAATAATGATATCGAATGGATATGATTTTGAAATAAATATGATATTTTGATATGAAGTATGAACTATTTGAAATGAAATGAACACGGTGTGAAATAAGCATTTGGTTGTTAAAGAGACCAAGATCGGATACTGTCATACTCTCTGCCAATACCGAAAACCACTTTAACAACTATGTATGTGGTGGAGATTCCAGAACGGAGTAGGATGGTTTGGCGACAATTCTATATGAGGTTTTAGCGTAACCCTGACTCTTGTGAGTCAACTCGATGTGGCTAAAACAATAGTCGTGCCGGGCCAAGTGATGTCTTTACTTTGATCAGGCTCATTTCTTCGATACCTTTTATTACTTTGTGATTTGATTGAGTGAAAATTTGATTTGGGACCGTGTCTCAAGGTGGGCGGTAGTAGATGCTATTCGTTATCACCAGTCCGGATCTGCAAAATGGTAGAATCCTACCATGGGCATTACCTCGCGTGTCTTGTCATATGCTGTATCGCACCTTCTACGAGTTTTGTTTGTGTCGTACCTATGGAGTGCTCCATGATAGCCCACCTGCGGGTGGAGTTTACAGTACCATATAGATTATGGCATTATATAAAATGTGTTAAGGGGATATAGGTGACGCCTCAACGTTATTTTAATATTTTACTTTACTGATAAACATATTATAATAGCGTAAATTACATAGCATATAGTTCCATGGATCCTTAAAGGATGGGTATCCCAAACATTCTTTAAGTTACATATATTTCAGTTGATATTTCACTTGAGTTAAATCTACTTATATAAGAATGTTAATCCTGACTCGAGTGTTTTGTGTTTTGCTTTATGCTCAGGTCAGACTGAGTATCACAACATTTGAGACTCACCTTTGGAGATTGGAGCTTTGTTTGAAGATCTATCAATCCAGCTTTCAGTTATTTCAGTTTATTCTAGTCATTTATATTCAGACTTGTGAGTTGCTTATGTATTAGAGATTCATTTTTATTTAAGATTCTGTTGTATTTATTTTCAGACTCTAGTGTTTTATAGTAGCTTCATGAACTACTATTTATCTATTCTGGTGCTTATTGTTGTAATACTCTGTATCTGTGATTCTGTGATTGATTTATTTAATGTACATGCTAAGTTTTGCCAAATATAAATTAACAATCTGTTGTTTTGAGCAATTCAAGTCTGACATGAGTGGACGATTATCGATTTAAACAGTTCGAAAAGCGAGCCATTACATTTTTGGAATTTTCCCATTAATTTAGAATTGATGTAAATTAGTTGGCTAAGGAAAATATTCCTTGATTAATAATGTAATTAAGGAAATGATAGTTAAATGGAGATTGATTTTCGATAATAGCTAAATAATACAATTAAAAAAGAAAAGTAATCACTGAATAAATAACATATATATATATATAGGTTAGGTTAAAAATTGTTGTTTTGTTAAGGAAAAATATCATTTTCCATATATTTGCAGAGTTTTCATATCATATGCAATGGCACGTAAAAACATCAACCTGCCCTTGTCAACGTGCAATTGCTTTCACAGATCAACTTGGAATAGCCATAAGACTCAACATGCAATAGCATTAAATTTCAAATTGCAATAGCTATAGATACTCACCTTGCGATTGATTATGAATGTCAACATGCGATAGCTTGTATAGATCAACCTACGATAGCATTAAGACTCGACATGCGATAACATTAAATGTCAACTTGCGATGGCTATGAGACTCAACATGTGATAGCCCATAATATTAACATGCAGTGACCTGCATAGGTCAACATGCGATAGTTCATAAATGTTCAGCCCACGATAGCTTGTAAGGTTCAACATGCAATGGTGATAAAGATTCAACCATCATAGCTTTGAATATTGAAAAATCGTGCAAGTGATAAATTCAGCTAAACAGTCACACCATTAGCAAAAGTGACGTTTAGACGTTAATATTCAAATTGTTCGATATTAATCGCTGACTGGATTTACATCTTTGAGTTGCAGAACCATAATGATGAATAACCCGAAAAGACCACACAATTTAATTGATTTGTAATTATTTAACTTAATTAAATAAATTAATATCTATGAAATACTAAATATTGAATTTTATTTAAATTTTCATGTCATTAGTAATTGATTGGGTACTTATGTTAAAGTTATATATGTACGTACCGGTATACAATATGAAGATAATTTAAATTTGATTGAAATCAATTATCTGCTAAACGGGTTTGAGGATTTTTGAAGGCTTATCGTGCACTTTATATTGTCATCCACAGGTTGCATAGGTGGAGGGAGGGGTGGGTTTCAAATTGGATCTAAATTTATGAGAAAAGAATGGGTAAAAATGGGAGAAAATATCTCCTTTTTCCTCTCCTTAAGGCCACCTAAACACTCACTACAGAAAGGACTTTTGCTCTAACTTTTCATTGGATTCTAGCCATAAGTAGTAGGAGGCTTATGCCAAAACTTCAAAAGAAAAATCAAAATAAAATCAAAACAAAAGGTGGTGTTAGCTTCGTAGTTTTCTACAAATTATGGGAGTTGATTCATCACAAACTTAGAGTTTATTCAAATCATTTAAGATGCTAAGCCTGGGCTTCATCTGTTGGTAAATTCCAAACTTAATTTAAACATATATGTTCATCTATACCAGTATGCAGGTGTAGCTTTGATCTTTGTTATTACAACAAATTCATATATCTAATTTCTGCCTGATTTTACACACTTTTAAATTGACTGAAAAACACACATATATGTGTGTGCAAAATATATATATACATTTTCAACTAGGTTAAAAAGGGGAAAATGTGTAATTTTGAAATTAAATGTTTGAACTAATTAAAATGTGATTTTTGTAATTAGTGTGTGTGTGTGTGTGTATGTTATATATAAATTAGTCTTTTAATATACATATATATACACACACATATATTCATATGAAAATTTACATATACGTATATATCTTTAAATTATAAATAATAATATTCAAATATAGTTTAAACTTTTAAAATATTAAATAAAATTTTATACAAAATCTGTACGGATTTGTATAATAGAAAAGTTAATTTTTAATAAAAATGTTTCCGTGGAAAAATATATAAAAAATTAATTTTTAACACATGTAATTTATATTTACTAATTAATAGTTTATAAATAAATATTTCTAAATCTAAGTAGAAAATATTTTTAATGTTTATTAAATACATACACATATATATAAGCATATCAATATTTGAAATTTAAATCCAATATAGATTTTTTTCCTCATAGATATTGAAATGGTGTTTAAATTTAAACTATCATGAGATTATTTAGATGTTATTTTAAATCATTTGAATTGGCCAACATTTTAAAACAAACAAAATTAATGTTTATCAATACTTATATATATATATTTGTGTGTGTGTATGTGTGTGTATGTGTGAATGTACATATATAGTAAATTAACTATAGAAAATAAATACGTATATAAACGGACAAGTGTGTCCACTGTGGTCTAAATCCTGACACTTATATGTGGACACATTAAACCATATACATACATATATATGTTGCACGTGCACTCTACATGTACATGTTTATTTGGTACATAAATACATTATATATTATGTAAATCAAATCAATTTTTTTTATACAAAAATCTAAATAAAATAAATATTTTATTTAAAATTATTTAGATTTGATTTAAGATAATTTAGACTACAAATGGCTAATAAGATCTAAAAATGATTTTTTTAAATTCATCCATTTATCTCGCTGCGACCCGACCCAGTCCATTCGAGCAAACACTGGTTGAAGACCAAATTTTCGAAGTGTCGCCTCTAAAGGAGTAAGTGTGATTTTTGGGTCATGTTGTTCCTGAGTAGAGCATTGTTATAAATCCTTCGAAAGTTGCAGCTTTTTAGGATTGGGATAGGCCCACGAGTGCTATAGATGTGAGGAGATTCCTTGAATTAGTGGGATATTAAGACAATTTATCAAGGACCTCTCCAAAATAGCACCACCTTTAACTAATTTGACAAAGTAGAATCGGATTTTTTCTTAGCACGTGTTGAGTTAGCACACATTCACGAGTCTAAAGGAAAGGTTCAAGAGTGCACCAATGTTAGTCATTCTAAGCGGGAATGAGTAGTTGATCATATTCTCAGATGCATGTGGTATCAGATTAGGTGTGGTTTTGATGCATAAATGTAAGGTTATCGCATTTACTAATCGACAACTGAAACTTCATGATACGAAATACCCGACCCATGATTTAGAGTTGGCCGCGATAGTATCCCACTGAAGATTTGGAGGAACAATCTATTAGAACATATGTTTAAGTTATTCATGGATCATAAATAGTTGAATGCCACTTCTTCCAAAAGGATCTTAATCCTAGTTAGTAGCAATTGTTGGAATTCTTAGCCTTCTACGAATTTGAAATTTCCTACATGCCTTGTAATGGAAATACAATAATTAATGCTTTGAGTAGGAAACAAGCCAACTTAGGAGCTATGTTTCTAGAGTGGACATGGTTGGAGTATACTGTTGGTTAGGACTTTAGTCCTCGATATAAGCTCTAGGCAAAGATGTTGGCTAGTTTGACTATCTGAACTACATTGACTAAGAAGATTGGTGCAAGTCAGAGATGTGACGCTGCACTAGAAGGGAGCTTTGATAAGATTAAAGGTGGACAAGAGAATAAAGAGATGAAGCAGTACCAAATTGAGCAAGATGATTTTCTTTGTAAGGATGAGAGTTTGTTTGTATTTGATGTCGATGTGTTGAGGGATGAGGTGCTACGTGAGCACCATTGTTCAAAATTGACTAATCCCGGAGGGAATAAAGTGTATCATGATATGAAGTAGACATTTTATAGAAAGGGATGAAGAAGAAAGTCGGGTTATTTATCTTGAAGTGTATGAATTGTAAGTAGTTAAGGAAGAAAAGAACAAGCCAAGTGATTTGCTATTACCACTTGAAGTTCAAGAGTGGAAGTGGGAACAAATATCGATGGGCTTCATTGATGGATAGACGAGGAATAAAGGAGGGTAAGATAACATTTAGGTCATTATTAATAGATTGATGAAGATTGCTAGATTTATACCTATAAATAAAATAGAACGGTGTATAAATTGGCCAAGTTATATGTGAAATGGATAATGTGATTCTATAGTATGCCAAAGAGCATTATAAGTTACCAAGACCCAATGTTTAATAGAGTTAAGGGTATTCCCCTGGAGCAATAATATAATTCATTGCATACATCTAACTCGATAACGATTCTTATACGACATAAAGTGTTTTCTTTCTATTATGTACTTAATATAATTTATTATATATTAATTAACTTATTTAATTAAAAATATATCTAATAAAAATCCATAAATGGTATTTTTGATGATAATACGTACAAAGGCTTGTAACCTTGAGTAAATTAGCGTATTGAAAATAAACATACCATTTTAAATATTCCTAGTCAAGTATCAAGAGTGGATATCGATATCTCTGTTATCCGCATAATTTACAAAGAATATAAACTAAAGAATTTATGTCAAAACTAGAGAATAATGTCGCAGTTGATGAATGCTGAAAAACACGACACTGATATTGACAAATATCAAGATATACGATGTCGTAAGTATTTAATGTCGGGAAAATGGTTGGGAACCAATGATGAAATATGAAGGTAGATCAATGCCGAAGGCCTACGACTCCACATCTTATCAATAGAGGGTTATATACAATGCCGAATGTCATCTACAAAGCTAAATGATTGATATCAAGACTAATATACAGTCAAGTGATGCCAGATGGAATCAATACCGTAAGCTATCAGTATTTAGCAGCACAGTCTATGTCGTATCTCATTGATGTCATAATATGTCAATCCGCGATTCACCTTTAAGGATGGAATGAACGTTGCCTCTTCTAAATACCACATCATTTCAATACTACTTCTATATTAATATAATCTCTTGTCAATGTCTCTCATCGATAGGTGACGCCTTCTATTAATGTCGCCCTATTTTGACATCACCTATTAGGAATGCCGCTTGTTATTAAAACCACTTATTATCAATGACTTTTTTTATCATGCCACTTGTTATCATTACCGCTTATTATCAGTGCCATCTGTTATCAATGTCGTCAATAATTGATGTTGCTTGTTATCAGTGCCATTCATCGTCAATGCCACTTCCTGTTAATATCGTTTCTTAGTAATGCCATATCTCTTCAGAATTAATAATTGTCAAGCAGTGTCTTAATATCGCTCTTCATCAACTATTAAAGGACGCCGCAAGTCTTCAATGCGACGTTGATAACTGATGTTATCAATGTTCATGAAAACAATCAAGGCAAAAATGATGCCGCAAGTTTATCAACATCGAAGATGGACGAAGATGAAGCATGTGGCCTGGCACCATAAAGATGGTCGTTGATATTTTATCCAAAAGGAGGCACACAACATCCATGCCGAACTCCTCTGCTCCTATAAATATGGCCTAGGAGCAAGGAGGAAGCGAATCACTTTTCTTTTCTCTACTCAAAAAATTAAACTTATGTAACCTAAATTGCAATAGGGAAAAATACCGCTTTGATTTTAATCATGCTTAATTTATATGAACAAGCACTTGGACATGCCTATTGCCTTGATTGGGCACTTTGGATATTATTGACATGAATATGCATATAATAAAGATCTTTGGACACAAAGCTTATCATGATTCTATTTCATATAAAATCACATGGGCTTCGGTCTAAATTAGGTTTATATGCATAGCCTCTATCTTACCTACTACACATGGACATTTGACTATGAATTCTGGGGATTGCAATACTAGTTCATCAACATGCCAAATGGCTATTGCGCATATTTGTGGCTTATTTTCTCCCTTCTTTGATTGTGTAGCATGGGCCTTTAAATGTCCCATTCAAAAGACAGTGTGGGTTCTTGAATATCCTATTCCAAGTGATCTTAAGGGCTCTTGAATATCTTATTCCAAGCGACCTTAAGGTATCTTGAATATCTTATTCCAAGAAACCATATAGACTTTTGAATATTGAATTCCAAAAGCTCATGGGCATCATGGATCCATTTCTTAATATTATCATCTTGAACTTAACCTTAAATACTAGACTTATTCTTGATTGATACCATTTGGGCTACACAAACTAAGACATGCTTAGCCATGTCATCATAAACGCTCAAATTAGGGATTAGCTTATCATACCTAGCATCATGGGTGTTTTGTCAAATTTTTGGTTTAACATTTTGCCGCTAGAAGAGGGCATGAACCATTAACTCTCCATAACTTTCTCCTTAAACTAATTACATTAAATTTCTTTTGTTATAGGAAAATGAGGAGATCAAGGCGAATTAATTCTCCAAATGAAGAAGTCATACATAAAGTGACACTAGAAAAAAATGTTGTTCCCAACTTCAACTTAAGAAACTTAGAACCTTGACAGCTAGCAAAGCTACCAGTAGCAAAACCCGAATTAGAGATCTAACATAACAAGTGGTAATGATGCAAGATTTATTGGAGAAGATCTTGCACAGAAATAATCTAGAATTTCCAAGTTCACCAAAGGGGAGAAAGTTGAATCTTCGAAAAGGAATCTGGATGCTTTTTTGCTTAGGAATAGAGGCAAAGAAAAATTCACTATGACTCCGTAAAAGAGGAAAGGAAATCAAGAAGTCAAAGCAACAGAACTCTTCCTTAAATCAATGGTGGGCAATCAGGCTAAAGCAAATTACCATGGAAGATTAGTGGATAAGTCCAATAAGCAATCCGAAATTCAATCTCCAAAGAGTATAAACCTAATAGATGCAATTATCATAGCGATGAGGCTTGTCTTAGAGATATTGCCAAGAAAATGGAAAAAGATGTGAAATCTTAAAGGAAAACAGACTCTTGATGAAAGATCAAAATAATCACCAAGAAGCTCCCTTCATAGATTAAATTATGTCCATAATAATCCCATCTCACATCAAAATTCCATCCTTAGGATGTAGTGGGACCACCGATCCATATGAACGTCTAACGGCATTAGAAAGTCAGATGGATCTTTACAGTGCATCCAGAGTAGTATATTGCATGCTTTTTCCTACTACCTTCAAGGGCGCAGCAGCTAAGTCATACAACCATTATCATGAGAAGGCCATTTACTCCTGTAAGCAATTTTCTTATGAGTTCACGGCACATTTTGTTTTTGCAAAGATCCTGTAACGACCCAGAATTTTAATTTATTAAAATTTGAATATTTAATTAATTTTAAATATTAATAAGTGAATTTATAAGTCAAATAAATTTTTATTTGAATAATTGGATTTAATTGGATAATTAAATCGATAATTTAATATGTTAAATTATGGAAATAATTGAGAATTGAGTTAAATATGATTGTAAATGATTTGTAAAATTTTATTTTATCATATTGGAGTTAGAACGATATTTTAGAACTTTTAAAATCAATTTAAGAGTTAATTTGTGAAAATTGAATATTTTAATATTAAATCGACTAGTGAAAATAGTCAAATTTTGAACAGTCTCAGAATTGAACGAAACCAGTTCCATTGGATCCGTAATAGTTACTTTTACCGGATTTCAATTTTCGTGTCAATCGGAGCTATCGTTTGATCGTGGCAGCTCGAAACGCATCGAATTATTTTTAATATTAATTTGGCGAGTTAAAATAGCCATTTTTCAAAAAGTCTCGGATTTCGACGAAACTAGTTTCATCGGATCTGTAATGTGATATTATTGTAACGTTTCAAATTTCGGGTCAATTGGATTTACCGTTTGTCCGGTACGAATTAAAACGCCTAGAAATCGATTTAAATCGGTTTAATTTAAATTGAGCGTTTATAGCCATAACTCGCACAGATGTCCGAATTAGCTTTCGAAACCTGTTCCATTGTGTCCGGAACGCGGGGTAAACCCTAGAAACGCTGGTTACGGCGCGTGAATCGGAGTTCGGAATTTCCGGATGAATAGTGTTCGAAAATTCTCTATAAATAGCCCACCATTCTAAAAAAATAAAAAAAAGAAACCTAACCCTAATTATAACCCTAGCCGCCAGTTGCTTCATCAAAGGCCAGAATTTTTCAATTTTCTTCCCTCAATCACTCTCAATCCATCAAGAATTACGCGAAGTGTTCAAAATGAAACTTGTAGAGCTCGACGAAAGCTTTCAATCCATACGGATATGATGAGGTTTAGTGTCGCGTAGGGGGAGCCAGGGGGGTGCGTGCATGCCACGTTCATCTCCGTGCGCACGAGAGAGGGTGGGGCCGAGCTTCATGCTGGGGATGGTGCAGGTAGCTCTTGCAATGGGCTTCAATATGGAGGTGGTTTGATGAAGTTTCGATGCTCGAGGTGATGGTAATTTGTAACCCTAGTTTGATCTTCATGGGTTCATGTGCGTATCATTTACTGGAACATGAATGAGGAGAGGATGGAGGAAGGGGAGTGATGGTCCTGATGGGGGGAGGTTGGATCCAAGGGCTATGATGGCTTGGGTATAAAATTATAAATAATATGTTGTAAATTGTTTATAAAAATTAGTGTAACTTCATAAATTCATAACTTTTTCATACGAGGTCGAAAACGCGCGAAACCAGTTGCGTTGGAATCGTATGGACGAGCACTATGCGATGAAATTGGATTGGAGTCGTTTGGAGTTAGTGAGAATTTTGGGTAAAATTAAACGTCCGTTTAATTTTATTCGAAATAAATCGCTAAAACGAAATAAATCAAGGTGAGAACTTCTCACCCAATCGAATCAGTTTCGATTTTATTTTAAATAGTTAGATTTAAAATATTTGAATGCATGTTTGAATGATGATTGTTATCTATTAATTGTTAAAATAGACATTATACGCCGTTAGTAAGCGGATGTTATTTATTAAAAACATATACCGCGAATATTTCATAAACAGTGAAATTGGTATTATATATAATAGCAATATATATATATATTGGCATATGTATATATTGGAGTTATTGATTTCCCGCATTTTTTGTTTAGCGGATGAGACCCTATTGCGCCGTCTATTAAGCGGATAATATTTTAAATCCCATATACCGCGATAATTTCGTACTGGAGCGAAATTGGTATTGTGCTAATGTTTGTGAATGCAGGAAAACAGGTTGGAGGGATCCAACAGGATTCCTCAACAGTTTCTATTTGATTTCAGATATTTTGATATTTGATGGATTATCATATCGATATATGATATCGTTGTTATCGTGATTGACTATTTGATATGTAGCATCATTGGACCAAGTTTTGAAATTTTAAAATGATTTATAAAGTGACTTTTTTTGAAAATATACTATATGTTTGGAATTTGATCTATTTTAAATAAATAAACGTTATAATTTTTAAAGTTATAAAAATTATGATTTTTGAGAAAAAATAGTTAAAAAAACTGATTTTTGAGAATATGGTGCTAATGATTTTATAAAATAGTTTAATCGGGATTTTTGAATTTATTGTGAAAAGTTTAAATATAGGATTTATAAAATTTAATTATTTTATGAATCAAAATGGTGAAATTATAAAGGAGATTAAATATGTTTTAAAAAAATAATATAAATTGATTTATATTAAGAGATTTATAAATGGATATTTATAAATTTAAAATATTGACATTATAAAACGAGTTTTTATAAGTGTTTGAATGAAGTGAAAATGGATTGCATAAGTGAATGGAATTTATAAAATTATAAATGGTTGAGTTATAAATGAAATTTATAAATAGTAAGATTTATAAATTTTGTGAAATTATTAAAGAATGGTTTTGGATAAATAATTGAATCTTATAAGTTATAAGATTTATAATTATGAAGTTCAAAGGAGCGATTTTTGTGAACGAATAAATTATAAGTATTTAACTTATAATATGAACTTTTAGTTTATAATTGAGTTATAAACTGGAATAGGTTGATAAAGGAATTTATAAGAGGAATTGATATGAAATAAATAGAAATGGAATTTATAAACGTTGTTTTATAAATTCGAAAACGACTTATTTTGATAAGTAAATTTTTGAAACTTAGTAATGGAGTTATATTCACGTTTTTAACTGTGAATAATCCTTTGAAATAAAATGAATAAAGGATGAAATTGGTTAACGTAGTATATTCACGTTTTTAAATAGTGAATAATATGTTAAAGAAATTGTTTTGAATGTGATATTTGAAATAGAATTAAAACGATCTAACGATGTTTTAGTTGTGTTGAGATTCGAAACCATAGATTTCAACATTTATTGTTGAAATAGACGTTTTCGAGAAATAAAAGGGAATGGTGGACTATAACACTGTTGTTATAGTAAATGATTTCCGAAAGGAAATGTTTTGTATAGTATTGGGATTTATATATCTATTTTAATTTCAAATCCCTATACTAGTGATTTTGGGTTGTCGTAACGATGTTTTACGTAACATTCGTTTTGGCCCAAATAAATATGTTTAAGAGCATGATTTCCTTAAAGAATGAAATATATACTTAATCTCGATTTAAGTATATTGAATATTTTCCAAGTGTAGAAAATAAAAAGATTTGTGAATTACTTATTAAATAAGTATGGAAATGTTTTCCAATATAAAGTGAATATTTTGAGAATTTATCTTTTTGAAGATAAATTGAAAAGGAATATTGAAACCTATTGAAAAATCGTATATCAGTAGATATTGTGAAATATAAATTCACTATGGAATTTATAAAAGAAAGGGGAACTTGTTTAAAAATAAATATTGATTTATTTTTGAAGTGTGAAATTATATATCTAGTAAAGATATTTTGGAAAATAAATAATTTGGAAAATTATTTGGAATCTAGTGATGTTGTGCATATTCATTGATAGTTCAATAACCGACTATCAATAATTTCCCTTTGAACGGGTAATTGATGTGATTTGTTTGAATTTGAATGCCACACTTGTTTTTGAATAAGCGCTCACTATTCGGGTTAACCGGGAAAGGACCATGGGGTCGTATAACCCATTCCGAATATGTGATACGTCGTTGTGAATTTCATTTGAAGATCGGTGTTGAAGACCGGATCTTTTTGAAAGCGAAAGGACAACTCGTCGATTGACTCTACACCGAGTAGCTATGGTATTGAGTTCTCCCTATGTGATGGGAAGTCCGGACGTGATTAGAAATTATCCGGATTGCAAGGACTTCTTTGTAAGTGCCTTCGGTTTTGTTCGAGCCCGGAACAGACTTGTATGGATTGTATGTCTGACATTACAAATTGAGATATAAAGCCGATTTCATTCAAATATATTTCTGTTGGTGGCGGAGAATTTATTCTTTTAGCTTAACACCCTTCTCTGAGACGTACGAGCTCAGAGGTTATATAGTTGAAGTTATCAGCAATATATTCCCAATTTGGTAATGTGACATGCTGAGTGTTGCTGTAAATGATCATTGTGTTGATTATTTGTGATAGGATCATTTATTTGATCGTCTATCTTTGTGATCATTTCTATGATCATTTGTTGACCCAAAGCATGGCTTTTGTATAAAGTATGTTTTTGTGGACGTGACTTCGTCGAGCCTCACAAACCGGTAATGGTCGAAACAGGAATTGTGCGGCAAGGTTTTCAGGGATCGCTTCCCTAGGGTATGACCATTCCTTCTGGAAAAGGGTAGTATCATGGTATGGAGCCCAGATACTTACTCATGTTGAAAACACTTTATGATTGTGTGATGATGGTGACGAGCGCTCGGTTTAAAGGTTCCAAAGGACCGGGGGTGGTATATCTGAGGGTTTGTAATATCGCTTGGGAAAAGGGATTCCCGGCTTTGTTTAGCTGAGAACGGTGTTCTCGGGGCGTCCTTCCAGAGGCGTTTCCATGTGGCAATGGGAAGTTCCTTGGCCTGACCATTTGTTGGAAAATCAATTCTTCAAATACGAGCCTTGTACGGTTTTAGTTGTAGAACCTGCCATTTAATTTGGTAGCTATAGTAAGCATACTATAATGGTACCTATGCTGGCTAAGATTTATATTCTACTTTCGAAATTGTTGCCTACACTATGCACTGGTAATAATATAAAATGTTCTTTTAAATGCGTTTCAAGCATCTTTGACTATCATTAGGAGAAATCTCCTCCGATTCTGCGTTTGCATTGTGTGTGTGTGCGGGAGGCCTTATGGTAGTCTCATTTTTAAAAGCATTGCGAATTGACTTAAAAATATTCATCTATTTTGATTTTAAAGATAAATAAACTGTTTTGAGTCCTCACACCAGTCACATGACTGACTTGGAGTTTATTGTTTTCCTTCCTAAACTCTGGGTGCCCGCCAATTTCCACACGGGCAGTCAAGAGTTAGGTTTATCAGGATATTCAGGATATTCTGGAATTGCTGGAGGCAAGATGGATGGCATGGCGTATTACTAGTTATATAGTATTTCTTTTTCCGCTGCACTGTTTGATGTTGTATGTTGTTGTACACTCTGATGATATGATGTGATGTAATGTAATAACTGATATAGTTCTTTGTTTAAAGATTTTTCATTTATTATTATATGTTGTTCCGCTGCGAATTGTGAGATTCTGTTATTGTTCTGTTGTTTTCCTTTCTTTTCTGTTTTCTTTTCTCTCCATTTTCTATCTTCTTATCTCTTCTTCTTTCTTTTCTTTTTCTTAAACCATAACATTTCGGGTTTTTGGCCTTCGATTTCTCGGCAGTCGATAAAGTGAGTATCGATGTTGAATTTTCGAAAGTCGAAAATTTCCGGGGCGTTACATCTGGTATCAGAGCTTATGGTTAAGCGACAACCATGGTTCTGTTGGGTATTACTCGTTAGAGATAGAGTCAGTAGTGCTCTAGATTGAGTTTGAGTGTAATAATAGCTATGAGAGCGTATTTGTTAGTGAATATGAAATTGTTTTATATTGTGATGATTGGTTTATTGAGTGGCATATGAACTTTCGTCAGCGTGGTCTCGACAACTATGCCGAAGGGGTTTCTAAACACTTGAATAGAACAATTCGACACAATATTGTTTTAAAAAAAATTGGGTAAATGAAATAATTTTACCTTGATTATATTTTATATATAAAGAAATAATTTTTCAAAATTATTAAAGAGTATATAAGTGGATTGTTTAGATGTTTGAATAATCTAAATAAAAGAATTATTGTATAAGCAAAAGAATTATAAGAATTGAATTATAATTAAAGTGATTTACAATTGTGAAATAAACTTATATATATAAGAAGTGAAACTATATGAATATATTTATGAATATGAGTTATAAATAAAAAAATGAATTTAAAGTTAAATGGAAATTTACTTTAGAATTTGGAAGCTGAATTGATTTATAAGTTGGAATTTAAGTTTGTAAATGAAATTCAACTTTAGAAATTGAATTGAATGAATGGATTGAATATTAATCAAATGAATGTGAATTAAGTTGATATGAAATAATGAATATAAGTGTTAATTCATTAAAATCTTATAGTATGGAAAGTTGAATAGTTGAATAAAAAATCAATTAATTAAACCAATTGAAAGCAAAGGAATTTGGTTGTAATTAATATACATTGATTGTTAGTTGATTGTATATAATTCATTAAGTGTTAATGAAATTGAAAGCTAAAGTAATTGGAATTCAATTGGAAGTTAAATGAATCTTAAATAGATTTGAATTTGAATTGGAAGTGAACCAACTTGAATATGAATTAGTGAACATAAACTAATTGAAAATGAATGTTAGTAAGAACATCCACTGTTAATGAATCAATGTGATTTAAATCGAAAACCAATTCATTGAATATTAATGAGAATATAAATGAATATTGATTTGGTTATGGATGTTAGTTGGTTGATGTTTGCATTTGTTGTTTGTTTGCATTTGCTATGTTGGTATATATAGTTATTATGTTGCTATATGTTGTATATTGAGATTATTGTCTATATGCATGATTCTCATGTTGTTTGTTGAGTGTTTAGTAGGTGCGGATCGCGTTTGCTTCGCATTTGGAGCTCGCTTTCGCGCTATATTAGCCGTATATGCTCGCTAATAAAATATAAGGTACATATCTCGGATTACATACCGTACTTTTACACTTTTTTCCCTTCGGGATGCCTCATTACTTGATGAGATGTATATTTGTGATATATATACTGTCATTTTTTTCTTCAGATCGAGCCGCGCAAAGGAGACTATGGCGAATTTTTCCGGAAATTTAAGGCGTTAGAAAAAATTTGAGAAAATTGGAAAATTTTGAAAACTTTAACTTTGATTTTGGAATTGAAAGTTAAACAATAGTAGTTGCTTTTGAAAAGATAACTAAGTATGATTTGAAAACTTAGTAAGTTATTGTATGAAGTTGATTATGAATTTTGGAAAGTTAATGAATTCTGTAACTTTTCTTACTTAATAATTTCGAGGACGAAATTCTTTTAAGGGGGGAAGATTGTAATGACCCAGAATTTTAATTTATTAAAATTTGAATATTTAATTAATTTTAAATATTAACAAGTGAATTTATAAGTCAAATAAATTTTTATTTGAATAATTGGATTTAATTGGATAATTAAATCGATAATTTAATATGTTAAATTATGGAAATAATTGAGAATTGAGTTAAATATGATTGTAAATGATTTGTAAAATTTTATTTTATCATGTTGAAGTTAGAACGATATTTTAGAACTTTTAAAATCAATTTAAGAGTTAATTTGTGAAAATTGAATATTTTAATATTAAATCGACTAGTGAAAATAGTCAATTTTTGAACAGTCTCAGAATTGAACGAAACTAGTTCCATTGGATCTGTAATAGTTAGTTATTACCGGATTTCAATTTTCGTGTCAATCGGAGCTATCGTTTGATCGTGGAAGCTCGAAACGCATCGAATTATTTTTAATATTAATTTGGCGAGTTAAAATAGCCATTTTTCAAAAAGTCTCGGATTTCGACGAAACCAGTTTCATCGGATCCGTAATGTGAAATTATTGTAAGGTTTCAAATTTCGGGTCAATTGGATTTACCGTTTGTCCGGTACGAATTAAAACGCCTAGAAATCGATTTAAATCGGTTTAATTTAAATTGAGCGTTTATAGCCATAACTCGCACAGATGTCCGAATTAGCTTTCGAAACCTGTTCCATTGTGTCCGGAACGCGGGGTAAACCCTAGAAACACTGGTTACGGCGCGTGAATCGGAGTTCGGAATTTCTGGATGAATAGTGTTCGAAAATTCTCTATAAATAGCCCACCATTCTAAAAAAATAAAAAAAAAGAAACCTAACCCTAATTATAACCCTAGCCGCCAGTTGCTTCATCAAAGGCCAGAATTTTTCAATTTTCTTCCCTCAATCACTCTCAATCCATCAAGAATTACGCGAAGTGTTCAACATGAAACTTGTAGAGCTCGACGAAAGCTTTCAATCCATACGGATATGATGGGGTTTAGTGTCGCGTAGGGGGAGCCAGGGGGGTGCGTGCGTGCCACGTTCATCTCCGTGCGCACAAGAGAGGGTGGGGCCGAGCTTCATGCTGGGGATGGTGAAGGTAGCTCTTGCAATGGGCTTCAATATGGAGGTGGTTTGATGAAGTTTCGATGCTCGAGGTGATGGTAATTTGTAACCCTAGTTTGATCTTCATGGGTTCATGTGCGTATCATTTACTGGAACGTGAATGAGGAGAGGATGGAGGAAGGGGAGTGACGGTCCTGATGGGGGGAGGTTGGATCCAAGGGCTATGATGGCTTGGGTATAAAATTATAAATAATATGTTGTAAATTGTTTATAAAAATTAGTGTAACTTCATAAATTCATAACTTTTTCATACGAGGTCGAAAACGCGCGAAACCAGTTGCGTTGGAATCGTATGGACGAGCAGTACGCGATGAAATTGGATTGGAGTCGTTTGGAGTTAGTGAGGATTTTGGGTAAAATTAAACGTCCGTTTAATTTTATTCGAAATAAATCGCTAAAACGAAATAAATCAAGGTGAGAACTTCTCACTCAATCGAATCAGTTTCAATTTTATTTTAAATAGTTAGATTTAAAATATTTGAATGCATGTTTGAATGATGATTGTTATCTATTAATTGTTAAAATAGACATTATACGCCGTTAGTAAGCGGATGTTATTTATTAAAAACATATACCGCGAATATTTCATAAACAGTGAAATTGGTATTATATATAATAGCAATATATATATATTGGCATATGTATATATTGGAGTTATTGATTTCCCGAATTTTTTGTTTAGCGGATGAGACCCTATTGCGCCGTCTATTAAGCGAATAATATTTTAAATCCCATATACCGCGATAATTTCGTACTGGAGCGAAATTGGTATTGTGCTAATGTTTGTGAATGCAGGAAAACAGGTTGGAGGGATCCAACAGGATTCCTCAACAGTTTCTATTTGATTTCAGATATTTTGATATTTGATGGATTATCATATCGATATATGATATCGTTGTTATCGTGATTGACTATTTGATATGTAGCATCATTGGACCAAGTTTTGAAATTTTAAAATGATTTATAAAGTGATTTTTTTTGAAAATATACTATATGTTTGGAATTTGATCTATTTTAAATAAATAAATGTTATAATTTTTAAAGTTATAAAAATTATGATTTTTGAGAAAAAATAGTTAAAAAACTGATTTTTGAGAATATGGTGCTAATGATTTTATAAAATAGTTTAATCGGGATTTTTGAATTTATTGTGAAAAGTTTAAATATAGGATTTATAAAATTTAATTATTTTATGAATCAAAATGGTGAAATTATAAAGGAGATTAAATATGTTTTAAAAAATAATATAAATTGATTTATATTAAGAGATTTATAAATGGATATTTATAAATTTAAAATATTGACATTATAAAACGAGTTTTTATAAGTGTTTGAATGAAGTGAAAATGGATTGCATAAGTGAATGGAATTTATAAAATTATAAATGGTGGAGTTATAAATGAAATTTATAAATAGTAAGATTTATAAATTTTGTGAAATTATTAAAGAATGGTTTTGGATAAATAATTGAATCTTATAAGTTATAAGATTTATAATTATGAAGTTCAAAGGAACGATTTTTGTGAACGAATAAATTATAAGTATTTAACTTATAATATGAACTTTTAGTTTATAATTGAGTTATAAACTGGAATAGGTTGATAAAGGAATTTATAAAAGGAATTGATATGAAATAAATAGAAATGGAATTTATAAACGTTGTTTTATAAATTCGAAAACGACTTATTTTGATAAGTAAATTTTTGAAACTTAGTAATGGAGTTATATTCACGTTTTTAACTGTGAATAATCCTTTGAAATAAAATGAATAAAGGATGAAATTGGTTAACGTAGTATATTCACGTTTTTAAATAGTGAATAATATGTTAAAGAAATTGTTTTGAATGTGATATTTGAAATAGAATTAAAACGATCTAACGATGTTTTAATTGTGTTGAGATTCGAAACCATAGATTTCAACATTTATTGTTGAAATAGACGTTTTCGAGAAATAAAAGGGAATGGTGGACTATAACACTGTTGTTATAGTAAATGATTTCCGAAAGGAAATGTTTTGTATAGTATTGAGATTTATATATCTATTTTAATTTCAAATCCCTATACTAGTGATTTTGGGTTGTCGTAACAATGTTTTACGTAACATTCGTTTTGGCCCAAATAAATATGTTTAAGAGCATGATTTCCTTAAAGAATGAAATATATACTTAATCTCGATTTAAGTATATTGAATATTTTCCAAGTGTAGACAATAAAAAGATTTGTGAATTACTTATTAAATAAGTATGGAAATGTTTTCCAATATAAAGTGAATATTTTGAGAATTTATCTTTTTGAAGATAAATTGAAAAGGAATATTGAAACCTATTGAAAAATCGTATATCAGTAGATATTGTGAAATATAAATTCACTATGGAATTTATAAAAGAAAGGGGAACTTGTTTAAAAATAAATATTGATTTATTTTTGAAGTGTGAAATTATATATCTAGTAAAGATATTTTGGAAAATAAATAATTTGGAAAATTATTTGGAATCTAGTGATGTTGTGCATATTCATTGATAGTTCAATAACCGACTATCAATAATTTCCCTTTGAATGGGTAATTGATGTGATTTGTTTGAATTTGAATGCCACACTTGTTTTTGAATAAGCGCTCACTATTCGGGTTAACCGGGAAAGGACCATGGGGTCGTATAACCCATTCCGAATATGTGATACGTCGTTGTGAATTTCATTTGAAGATCGATGTTGAAGACCGGATCTTTTTGAAAGCGAAAGGACAACTCGTCGATTGACTCTACACCGAGTAGCTACGGTATTGAGTTCTCCCTATGTGATGGGAAGTCCGGACGTGATTAGAAATTATCCGGATTGCAAGGACTTCTTTGTAAGTGCCTTCGGTTTTGTTCGAGCCCGGAACAGACTTGTTTGGATTGTATGTCTGACATTACAAATTGAGATATAAAGCCGATTTCATTCAAATATATTTCTGTTGGTGGCGGAGAATTTATTCTTTTAGCTTAACACCCTTCTCTGAGACGTACGAGCTCAGAGGTTATATAGTTGAAGTTATTAGCAATATATTCCCAATTTGGTAATGTGACATGCTGAGTGTTGCTGTAAATGATCATTGTGTTGATTATTTGTGATAGGATCATTTATTTGATCGTCTATCTTTGTGATCATTTCTATGATCATTTGTTGACCCAAAGCATGGCTTTTGTATAAAGTATGTTTTTGTGGACGTGACTTCGTCGAGCCTCACAAACCGGTAATGGTCGAAACAGGAATTGTGCGGCAAGGTTTTCAGGGATCGCTTCCCTAGGGTATGACCATTCCTTCTGGAAAAGGGTAGTATCATGGTATGGAGCCCAGATACTTACTCATGTTGAAAACACTTTATGATTGTGTGATGATGGTGACGAGCGCTCGGTTTAAAGGTTCCAAAGGACCGGGGGTGGTATATCTGAGGGTTTGTAATATCCCTTGGGAAAAGGGATTCCCGACTTTGTTTAGCGGAGAACGGTGGTTCTCGGGGCGTCCTTCCAGAGGCGTTTCCATGTGGCAATGGGAAGTTCCTTGGCCTGACCATTTGTTGGAAAATCCATTCTTCAAATACGAGCCTTGTACGGTTTTAGTTGTAGAACCTGCCATTTAATATGGTAGCTATAGTAAGCATACTATAATGGTACCTATGCTGGCTAAGATTTATATTCTACTTTCGAAATTGTTGCCTACACTATGAACTAGTAATAATATAAAATGTTCTTTTAAATGCGTATCAAGCATCTTTGACTATCATGAGGAGAAATCTCCTCCGATTCTGCGTTTGCACTGTGTGTGTGTGCGGGAGGCCTTATGGTAGTCTCATTTTTAAAAGCATTGCGAATTGACTTAAAAATATTCCTCTATTTTGATTTTAAAGATAAATAAACTGTTTTGAGTCCTCACACCAGTCACATGACTGACTTGGAGTTTATTGTTTTCCTTCCTAAACTCTGGGTGCCCACCAATTTCCACACGGGCAGTCAAGAGTTAGGTTTATCAGGATATTCAGGATATTCTGGAATTGCTGGAGGCAAGATGGATGGCATGGCGTATTACTAGTTATATAGTATTTCTTTTTCCGCTGCACTGTTTGATGTTGTATGTTGTTGTACACTCTGATGATATGATGTGATGTAATGTGATGTAATGTAATAACTGATATAGTTCTTTGTTTAAAGATTTTTCATTTATTATTATATGTTGTTCCGCTGCGAATTGTGAGATTCTGTTATTGTTTTGTTGTTTTCCTTTCTTTTCTGTTTTCTTTTCTCTCCATTTTCTATCTTCTTATCTCTTCTTCTTTCTTTTCTTTTTCTTAAACCATAACATTTCGGGTTTTTGGCCTTCGATTTCTCGGCAGTCGATAAAGTGAGTATCGATGTTGAATTTTCGAAAGTCGAAAATTTCCGGGGCGTTACAGATCCCATAATTGACTACAACGTGTTAGTTAATATCAAGCAAAAACTAAAGGAGATATTAGGTGATTTTGTGAAGATGTTTAATGCAGAGGTACTGAAAGTGGAAGATATGACCCATAGAGACAAGTTAGTCATCGTATGCTCGGGACTGATCGAGTATACACCATTTTTGCAAGAGCGTTATCTTCACAGGTGCCGAGATCTCCAAAACTTTCGTTTTTGAAGCTGGTAAATTCATTTCTACGGATGAAATGTATCAGTCTAAAAAAATCTCAAATAATGAAGGAAGCACGAGAATTTAGCCTTAATAACAATAGTAAAAACTTAAGATAGGGAGAAAAGCCAATTATGTAGCTCTAAATAAACCTGAAAGTCTATTGGGTGGATCGTGTAGTGTATATGCAAGTATATGTGAAAAAATATATGATGCGACTAAAATGATATTAGTCTAGGTAAATATAGAATAATCACACCAGTATTTTATACTGGTTCGGACTCCCGTCCTACGTCTAGTCTCGAAGCTCCCTTTCAGAATTCGACTATCAAACACCCTTGCTTCGCCTAGAGGAATAGGCTTGGTTACAATAATTTTTTCTTGTCAAATGTGTATTTTATAACACGAATATTCACTAATTAGTACAAATGCTTCTAATATATATCTAAAAAGTATTTTCTATGAAGAGCTAAATATTTGAAAGAGTGAAATACAAGTATAGATTGCTAGAGATCAAGAATATATGATAGAGTGTGTAATTAGAGAGCATAAATAAGTAAGGTAATTTGTTCTCTTGATTCTTTATTATATAAATAGTTATAGAGAGGTTCTTTGATTAGTTGCATCCATTAACAAGTTCTCTACAATTGCTTTAGTTGATGACGAAGATTTGCAGCGAAGAGAAGCGGAGATGTCTATTCGAATGTGGTAGTTGAAGTTAAAATCTAAAATCCTAGTTTGAAATCAGACATCTGGTATTTATGTCTAACGTCTGATACTATATATTTTTGGTATATAGTAGATTTTCAAATGTCTAAGTGCTACTACCAGACGTCTGGTTTAGTCTGTTTGTTATTTCAGAGGACTTTTCCAGATGTCTGGCTTGTGCACCCAGACATCTGAAACTTGTGCACGTCTGTTTTGTGCATTTTTTTGGTTGCTTCTTTGTACCTATCGATTTGTAGTTGCTTGTAGTGTTCTTTAAGGCTTGTTCTTGTCTTTCTAGTGATGTTGTTATAGCAAGTACCTGTATATAGAAATATGTATGCATATTCGATTTCTATTATATGATTGTTGTCATCTAAACCGTAGATTTGCTTTTCTAACAATATCCCCCTTTTTGATGATGACAAATATAAACTGTACTTATATATAATTTTATAAATCTCCTCTTGAATATGTACTTTCCATCATTTACGATATTTATTATTTTTCCCCTTTGGCATTATCAAAAAGGATTTATAACTTTTTAAGTGTAGACCTTATGTTCATTTCATTAAGTAATTACCAAATATTGCAAGATTACACATAAATAACAAACCGATAAGAAATTTCATTAATCACATTAATCGATTACATTCACGGATTTTTATCATTTTTATGCAAAAGATGGACTCCTAAGAACTCTAATAATCTTTTGGGGAAGCTTTATCTTGATCATCTCCTTTATCTTCAGTTTTGGAAGAGCTTTCTTGTTTCTTAGGAGATATCGGAGTTTGTTCGAAGGTTCGTTCTCCTCGTCAAAAAGTTTGGAATGTTTCGAAGGAGGAGGGGAAGGCACTGGAGTTGACCAATTTTCTAAAGGTGGTGTAGGACCACGAAACCTTTGAAGAACCTCCTTTAAACGGATAGTGTAGTTGAAAGTGACATTTTAACCATGGCAAGGTGAGAAGTAAAAGATGTTTCAAAACGATCAATGCGCTTAGCCAACAATTTTTGATTTCGAGACAAAATTAGATAATTTTGGAGAGTTAGGTCGTGAATACTCTCATTTGGATTCGTCTCTTGGCGAGTCTCCAAAAAGTCATCTTGGGATGTATAATCAACGGGTGCAGGAGGAGGAGTATTTTCGCGATGTTGCTCCACCTCTTGTGATGGTTTAGGTTGTATTTGAGGTGGAGGCCCAGCTTGTCTGGCTTAATGACGTTGCATCCACAGTTCAAATAATATAAAATCCGAAGGATTTTCCGGTAAGTGCATTAGGGAGTAAAATTTTGTGGATGCATATTTCGGAGAAATTTCTTCAAAAGTGGATAAATATAAGGGGGCGTTGTGAGCTTGTAGAAGTCTCATGATATATGTTGGATAGATGATGAATGGGCGTGATCAAGTCCAAAAGTGTTTGAACTCGTCAAGTATAACGTTTTCCCAATTGGCACTTGTTCCACCGAATATAGCATATAGGGCCTTGTGCTCTAGTCCTGTGATCTGCTCATGACTACTAAGGCGAGGAATGATAGTATTGATAATCATTCTAGGGAGAAGTCTCACCTTAGGTCGTAGGTATTTGGATGCGAATCTAGGCATTTCATCTTCCCATATTTGGTGAGTTATATTATCCTCGGTTTCAGATGCATATTTGGAATATTATATAAATCTTCGATGTTGTCGAAACATCCGAGAGTTCGGCATATGATCCCTGGAGTAAGCCTAATTGTGTTGCGTAAACACTAGATCATAGCCAATTATCATCGTTATCAGTGTTCCACACTGCTGTGCTATCCAAATTTGCATAGAAGAGAAATATGTCTAACTGATCAATTTGGATGTTACTGGGATTAAAGGACATCAATGTTTCTAAACCAACACTTTCACACATTTCATCTAAATCATACATTGGAAACTTTAGCAAATTATAAAATGGACCTGTATGAAGTTTCTTCTTATGAATATCCTCGTACCTCTTGAGAGAATGCGGTACACGATTCATTCATCGTTCTATTTGATCGCCAGAGCAAACTTGAGGGTTGGGTGAAATTGCTTGGTCTTGCTTTCGTTTAGAAATCTTAGGGTTTTTTTGTTTTTGTTTTATGAGCCATTGAATTCGAGCAAGTGTGGAAGAGAAAATAATTTTGAGATTTGAAAAATTGACCTTGCTGTAGAATCGAAGTAAAATGTAAATGAGAAAAAGTGAAAAAATATATAAGTTAGCAGGGTAGTTTAGAGTGTCGACTGAATTTCAGACGTCTGATTTAACCTAGTTTGAAGACAGTAAATAGATCAGACGTCTGGTTGTTGGTGGAAGACTTCTGGAATTGATCGATTCGTAAATTTTGAAAGGCAGAGAGAATTATCAGACATCTATTTGTAGATTCAGATGTCTGGAATGGGTCTAAGTGATTTTTTATAGGACGGATAGTTTTCTCAGACGTTTGAAAATGGTCTGAGTTTTTATCTTATGGAACCAAAGAATTTTTTCGGATGTCTGGTCACTAGTTCAGACGTTTGAAATCGACCGGTTTCTATTTTTATGAAGAAGAAATGATTTTCAGAAGTTTGGAAGATTACATCTGACGTCTGATATATGCACGATGGCTTAGAATTTGTACGAAACCAGAGAGCGTGATGTCTGATGGCAAAGGTCAGACGTCTAAAAATACCAATTTGTCTTAAAATAGCCTAATTTTGAAAGGTGTTGCTTATTTTTCGAGAGTTTGATTTTACTAAAACATAGTATAATTATTTGTGAAACAGAATACAAATATACGTAGATAAAAATACAAAATAAATTTATTTAGATGACGATGGATTTACGATCTTCAGACTTGTCATCCTTTCATGGCTTGAGTGGAGACCATATATTTCCACATTTGTGAATTCTCGGGAAACTAGAGAATCGCCTAGGTGAAGGATCAAAAGGTATGCAGTAAGAGGTAGAAGGACCCAAAGGATTGCAAGGAATCGAAAGTGGTTCATGTACATCCTTCTTTCGTGAATTACAAAATTTTATCGCTAGTTACTCCAGAAAACTTAGTCGTCGTGCATTGACCTTATGTTCAATATATAATTCACGTTGTAGATCTATTTGTTGTCTTTGGTAATGATGTATCTCATCTATTTTTTCCTTGGTATTAGGAGAGACAAATAGAGATCGTTTGGACTTCTTTTTATTAGGAGTGAATCCCGTATGTTAAGAGGACCACTTATATATCGGTTCCTGATTTGATGTAGAAGTAGTAAGCCGATGAGGTGTATCCACTGAGCTATCCGTTGATGGTGTCGAGAAGGAGAGATGAGAGTTGTCGGAAGACATGCTTATATTTTCTGTTGCAAAAATATGAAATCTATATAATTTTTACGTTTTGTTTTGTATATAAAAAT
The DNA here is from genome assembly GCA_030765085.1 of Allium cepa. Classification (NCBI taxonomy): domain Eukaryota; kingdom Viridiplantae; phylum Streptophyta; class Magnoliopsida; order Asparagales; family Amaryllidaceae; genus Allium; species Allium cepa. Next base: position 223,531,214 of record CM060945.1, read on the forward strand.
TATTTATAAATGAATTTAAAGGTTATTCATAGGTAATTTTCAAAAAACAACTATTTAAAAAATTTAAGGTAATGGAGTTAGCAATTTTAATTTGTGGATAAAAATTGTTAGCTAAAAATAGAATATATGAAAATGTAGTAGATCATTAAGAGAGCATATTCCTAAGTCGCATCGCAGTTGAACAAACGTTGTTCGTTTAGTGGTTTTATGAAAATATCTGTTATTTGATTCTCGGTATTTACGTGTTCTAATGTAACAATTCCTTTTTCTACATTGTCACGTAAAAATTGATGTCGTATATCCATATTTTAGTACGCGAGTGATTTACAACGTTTTTTGATAGATTTATTGCACTCGTGTTATCGCAATATATTAGTGATTGATTGATAAATTTTTCGAAATCCATAAGTGTTTGTTGCATGTATATCACTGTGCACATGCCAGAGCTGCTGAAATTTATTCGGCTTCGCAAGTGGATAAGGAGACACAATTTTGTTTTTTGCTAAACCATGAGACTAATGATTGTCCGATAAAGTGACACGTTCTGCTAGTACTCTTACGATCTATTTTACAACCACAAAAATCTACGTCACTATATGAAATTAGTTAAAATGATGATCCCTTAAGGTAAAACCAACCGTAATCTCTAGTGCTCGATAGATATCGTAAAATACGTTTAACATCTCTTTGATGGGATTCTTTTGGTTTTGCTTGAGATCGGGCACAAAGACATACACTCATCGTAATGTCGGGTCGACTAGCCGTCAAATAAAGTAAGGAGCTAATCATACTAGGATATAATGTTTCATCAAAATCTTTTCCATTATCATCTTTCTCCATGTGAACATAGTACTCATCGGCCTTGGTTTGCTTGAAGTTTTATCCATTTCGAAACGATGAAATAGATCGTTACAATATTTTCCTTGATGAATAAAGATTCCATATTCCAGTTATTTTATTTGTAAACCTAAAAAGAAATTTAATTCTCCTATGTGAGACATTTCAAATTCATTTTTCATAATATTTGAAAGTTGATTACAAAGGTTTTTGTTAGTTAAGCCAAAGGTAATATCATTTATGTAAATTTGTACAACTAAAATGTCGTTATTTTCTCGTTTAATAAATAAAGTTGCATCGATTTTACCTACTTGGAAACCGGATGTAATTAAATGATTTTTAAGACGTTCGTACCAGGCACAAGGGGCTTGTTTTAAACCATATAAAGCTTTTTGTAATTTAAAAACATGATAGGGATATTTTTCGTGAACAAACAATGGAGGTTGATCAGCATATACGTTTTCTTTAATAAAACAATTTAAAAAGAACTTTTGACGTCCATTTGAAATAATTTAAAATTTAATAATTTGCAAAAGCTAGCAATGTACGTATGGCCTCGAGTATTGCTACTGGAGAAAAAGTTTCGTCGTAGTCTATACCTTCTGTTTGATTATAACCTTGAGCGACTAGACGTGCTTTGTTTCTAACTATATTTCCATTTTCATCTGCTTTTTTTTAAATACCCATTTTGTTCCAATAACCAATTGGTTTTTTGGTCCTGGTTCTAATTCCCAAACACTATTACATTCAAATTGATTTAATTATTCTTGCATAGCGATTATCCAAAAATCATTGTTTGAAGCTTCTTTATAATTTTTAGTTCAAAATTTGACACAAATGCTATATGAGTTATTTGGTTAAGATGATTTTTAGTTACTTTAGATTTATTATCTCCAATGATGTTATCTTTTGTATGATCTTTTAGAATTCTAGGAGATGACACTATAGTATTATTTTGTGCATTCATCTCATTATTATAAGAATTTGTTGTATTTGTTATTAAAATTATTTTTTCATCGTCATTAGTTTGATGATTAAGAAAACTTTCATCAAATGAATCATGTAAACTTTCTGCAATTGTGTTTGTTCGTTTATCAAAAATTCTATATGCCTTGCTACGATCCGAATATCCAACAAAGATTCCTTCATCGGCCATCGGGTCGAACTTTTCCAAATTATCTTTTGTATTCAGTATACAACATTTTGATCCGAAAGTCTTAAAATATGAAACTTTAGGTTTTCTTCCAAAAAATATTTCAAAACAAGTATGTTTAGTCATTGGTCGTATAGTTACTCGACTCAAAACATAACAAGTTGTAGCGATAGCTTCAGCCTAAAAATGTTTTGGTAAACCGCTACTATTTAATAGTATTCGTGCACATTCTTGTAACGTACGATTTTTTCTTTCTACTACACCATTTTGTTGAGGTGTGCGGGGTATGACTTATACCTTTTTTATTACAAAAATTAGTAAAAAGATCGTTTTCGAATTCTCCACCATGATCACTTCGAATATTCTTAATATTCTATACATTTGAGTTTTAATTCTTTTAGCAAAAATTTTAAACATACCAAAGGTGTCACTTTCATATTTTAAAAATAAAGTCCATGTATATCTTGAAAAATCATCAACTATTATGCAAACATATTTGTTGTGATTTATAGATTGTACTTGAGTTGGACCAAATAAATCTAGATGTAATAATTTAATGGTTGTTTTGTAGAAATATTATTTTTAGATTTAAAAAAGCTTTTCTTTAGTTTTCCAATTTGACAAACGTCGCATAAATTTTCTACTTTGTAATTTATTTTGGGTAAACCTCTTACTAGCTCAAATTTTGCTAATTTGTTAATATATTTAAAATTAGTATGACAAAATCGTTTGGCCATAACCATGGATCGTCGTGTTTGGCGGTTAAATATAAGTTTGAATTTCGATTTATATTCATATTTAAGACATAAATATTTTTGTTTCTAAAACCCTCAAGATAAGTTGTTTGTTATTGTTGAAAATATTCCATTTATCTTTTTCGAAAATAATTTGAAAACCTTTATCGCATAATTGACTAATACTAAGTAGGTTGTGTTTTAAATTTTCTACCAACAAAACATTTGTAATAATAGGAGAGTTAGATATACCAGAGTTGATGATTTCTCTGATGCCAATGACGTATCCTTTTAAGTTATCTCCAAAAGTTACCATTCCACCACGATGTATGTGATATTTGATAACATTCTTGAGTTTCCGGTCATATGCTTAGGCATCCACTGTCAAGTATCCATTTCTTCTTATTTTTTATTTTTGGTACCTGCAAAAATAAAAGATGATTTAATTGGTATCCATATACTTCGCTAGGATCCTAGATGTTAGGAGGAGTAGGTAGCCATACCCAAGAAGATTTGGTGCCTTTATGAACATAATTTTTATTGTAGACTACATTATCTAAAAAATCATTAATATGTTTTTTGTCTAATCAAATTATTATTTGTCTTAGGAATATAAATTTTTATATTTTTGGTATTTGTATTAGACTCAGGTAATTTTTTAGTCTTTTGATAAATACAACTATATTTCTTAATATTATTCCCTTTTTGCTTAGGAATATTTTAAATTCTATTCCATTTCTATTATCTAATGGTTTTGAAGTTTTGATAAGATTTTCTAAATCTTGTTTTCCTTTAAAATTTTGAAACATTATTTGTAATTTTATCTAATTTTTCTTTTAATTCTAAATTTTCAATTTTCAATATTTCTATATTACTTTTCAAATTGATATTTTCTTTCAACAATTTATCCTTTTTAAATCTAGTTTTCCCAAAACAAATAGCCATAGTCTCATTTTCAACAAAACTATTTTTAATTTTTTCTTGAGATAATTCTAGTTCCTCCTCTAAAATATTTTTTTCATCTTTTAACATTCCTACTTCAAGTTCTAATCTGTTTATTTTGGCTATACGTTCTTTATTCAATTTTTTAATTTGTCTAAATTTATCATCTAATTCCATGCTAACTTCTAATAATTCATCATAGCTAAGTTCGGGACATACCTCATCAGTTTTGCCATAAAGCATATTTTAGCTTATTTTTCCTCACTATCGTTATCATAGTTTGACGATGATGAAGAATCCGAGTCATCCCATGTTACTTTGAAAACTTTCTTCTTTTGATTTTTTCAAATTTGTTCTTCTCTTTATCATTGTTGAGCTTGGGACAGTCTTTGTTTATATGTCCAAATTGGTCACATTCATAGCATTTGATTGATGTTTGATTTGTTGAGCTTGATATTCCTCCTTTCTGAAATCTACTCATTTTTCTAAATTTCTTGAATTTGTTGTAGTTTTTGGCAATAAATACAATTTCTTCTTCGTCTAAGTCGGAGTGTTCATTTGTTACGAGGAATGCTATGTTTTTCTTATCCGAATTTTGTTCTTTTCTTGCCTATAAATTAGCTTCATAGGACATTAAATTTCCTATCAATTCTTCAACTAAGAGTGCTGTGAGATCATTAGCTTCTTCAATAGCCAATACTTTTCTTTCCCACTCTGAAGTTAAAGAATTGAGTATTCTAGACATTAAGTCAAAGTTTGTGAATTTGACTCTAAGTGCCATTAAATCGTATTGAATGGTTTACAACCTGGAGTACATGTCTACTATAGATTCATTTTGTTTCATTTTAAACGATGAAAATTGATTTTGTAAAATTGAAATCTTATTTTTTTTAACTTTGTTTATGCATTCGTGTGTAACTTGTAAGGTACGCCAAATATCATATGTAGTGTTACACAACATGACACCTGAAAATTCATTCTTGTCTAATGAAAAAACATAAAACATCCATAGCTTTAGAATTATTTGAAGCTATGGTTTTTTTCGCATCATTCCATGTGTTCATAGCAGTGTCAGCTGCTTCATATTTATTTTGAGTGGCTGACCAAATTTATAATCCATTAGCTTCCATAAAAATTCTCATATGTGTTGACAAATATGCATAGTTAGAACTATTAAAAAGTAGGGGTCGTGCTGTGGATTAACCTTCTTGAAAAATACTTTCCATATTAAAGTGATTCAAAAACGTGTTACTTTACTTTGATCAAACCTTACTACGATACCAATTGAAAGTCTACAGGGTGGATCATGTATGTATATGCAAGTATATGTGACAACATATATGATGCAACTGAAACAATATTAGTCTAGGTAAATATAGAATAAGCACACCAGGATTTTATACTGGTTCAGACCTCCCCTCCTTCATCCAGTCCCGAATCTCCCCTTTGGAACTCGACAATCAAACACCCTCGCTTCGCCCGGAGGAATAGGCTTGGTTAAAATAAATTATTCTTATCGAATGTGTGCCCTATAACGCGGATATTGACTAATTAGTACAAATGCTTCCAATATATATATCTAGAGAGTATTTTCTATAAAGTGTTGAATATTTGAAGAGTGAAATACAAGTATAGATTGCTAGAGATCGAGAATATATGATAGAGTGTGTAATTAGAGAGCATAAGTAAGTAAGGTAATTTTTCTCTTTATTCTGATGATATAAATAGTTGTAGAGAGGTTCTTTGAGTAGTTGCATCTATTAACAAGTGTTCTACAGTAGCTTCTATTGATGATGAAGAGTTGCAGTGAAGAGAAGCAGAGATGTCTATTCGAATGTTGTAGTTGAAGTTTAGATTTAAAATCCGAGTTTGAAATCAGGCGTTTGGTAATTGTATCAGACGTCTGATACTATATATTTTTTGTACATAGTAGATTTTCAGACATCTGAGTGCCACTACCAGACGTTTGGTTTAGTCTGTTTGTTGTTCCAAAGGACTTTTCCAAACGTCTGGCTTGTGCACCCGGATGTCTGAAACTTATGCATGTCTGTTTTATGCATCTTTTCCGTTGCTTCTTTGTACCTATCGATTTGTGGTCTCTTGTAATGTTCTTTGAGTCTAGTTCTTGTCTTTCTAGTTATGTTGTTCTAGCAAGTACTTGTATACAGAAATATATATATGCAAATTCGATTTCCATTATATAGTTGTTGTCATCGAAACTGTAGATTTGATTTCCTAACAAAATCAATATCCTACATCTTTGCTGTAACAAAAGAAAGTGCTAACTCATCAATTTCCTACAAAACCAGGAACAACCTAAGCTGAGTAAAGGAGGAGATTACGACGTTTGTAATAAGGCAACCATGCATAAGACTAATAAATGTCATACATCGGCAGGTATAATTCAAAGTATGATATGGTCTGGGCATTTAAAATAGTTCGTCAAAGATGATAAGAAAGCGTCACGTACTAAATAGGGCAACCAATGGCCCCCGAACAACACTGCAAACTATTTAAAAAATGTCATTCAATTAGATTACATTCCACCCTCACCAGAATTGATGTGATCCACAGAGGCCAACACTTTGCTGAGAGCAGGAAAAGGTGTAATGATCTCATTTTTGAGCCAAATTTAAATTAGTAATAAATATTATTTTTTGGATTAATTTGTGAATTAATCTGAAATTTTCCAAAACAAATAAGATTTGTGTTTGTTTATGTGTGTGTGTATATACATATATTGTAAATAGAATTTTGAATTTGAAATTCAAAAATAAATGTCTTAAAAATAAATTGAATTTAAAAGCTCGATATTTTAAAATTAATAAAATATGTTTTCTAATTATAATATATATATGTATGTACATTGTGAATGGAAGTTATATTTTGAATTTAATATAATAATTTTCAAAAGCTATTTAAGGGTTAAATTCTAATATGTATATATATATATATTTATTTATTTATTAGCATATAACTAGTTTTAAATCATATTCTTTAAAGTTATACAAATATAAATATTTATTTATTTGAAAGAATGATAGCTTAAATAGGATTTAATGAATAGATTTATTTCCTTTGCCTTTATAAAACTTTCTTTTTAAAAATTATACATGTATTAAATTTAGTTTGTATATATATATAACATATATTAATATAAAAATAAATGCATTAATTAAATTTGAAAATATAAATAAAAATAATATGAACATACTAAGAAAACGTTTATTAACCTGCAAATTACATGTGTAACTATTTTAAACATGAAATTAACACGTGTAAGATGATTTAGCATGCTTTAAACATTTGTAAGACTAATATCATGCAAACATAACAAGTGTCACATATTTCTATGTTTGCTTTTCATTTTAAATTTAATAAAATAGGAAAACAAGATTATAAATACACATCTACTCTCCTTTCTCATTTTCCTTTCACATATTCAAATCTAAGAAACGAACCTGAGAAAGAAACAAAACCAGAAAAGGAAAAAACATACAAACTAAATCAAAACCTCTTTCCAAATTTTCTAAACCTGAAGTAAAGATCAACTCAGCATTTCCAGTTTCAAAGTTGCAAATTCAAAACCTTTCCAGACTCTCTGTAATTCAGATTCAACTTAACCCTGAGAAAGATTCAAAGATTCAAAACAAGAAAGATCCGAATACAACAATTAGAAACAAAGCTAAGACAAACTTCAACCTGATCAGACAACAAGCAGTTCAAAAATCAACTATAAATTTCCAGTTTTCAAATTTCCAAGCTTTGTGTTCTCTGTTCTTCAAACAGGTGAGTAAACTCATTTTCTTTAAAACCAAATCTTCTTTTCATCCTTATGCATGTGAATTCTGATTGTACTAATGGCTTGGATTGATTTGTATGGATAAAATAAATGTTTGCATGGGTATATAAGTATGTTAGTATACGCATGTCTATGGATACAAGTTTTGGTCTCTGGTTCTTGATCAACAGAACAAATAACCAATCTAAAAAAAAATCAAATTATCATCATTTAAAGCAATTACAGGATATAATATTTAAAGGAAACTTATTTGTATGAATGTAATACCATTTTTAAAAATAATTTCAAATGAAATTTTATGTATTTCTCTAATAATATTGAATTGTTTAGTAAGAACAAATATATTAGGAAATTTGACTCACATATTTGTCAGCTTCACATATATAATCTGATTTGTGTTTAAAAATGTTGATTTTTGACGATCGAATCATAATTTTTAAGATTGTAAATGGTGAGGAATTTCGAGATAAACGGGACTTGGGATTTTGTCAATATATGCTGAATGGGGAATGGTGGTGCATTGTGACTGTCACTGGCGGTAGCTCGAAGTTCGAGGGTTTTAGGAAAAATAGTCAGTGGATTTTTAGTCCTCCGTGGTGGCAGGACGAAGGTGATATAAGGTTTTAACCCAGATTGTGGTCAATGTCTGGTTCGTCAACATCGAGGCATTGGACTCGTTTGGAGGTGGGGGAATCGGAGCATGGGTCTTGGTCGGGGCGACATGGGTTCTGGTGGTCAAAGGCAACGATACGAGGTGATTTTGGGTGATTGGTTTTGTTCCAGGTGGATGTGAGGCTGCTCAAATTTGATTTCATGTTCGATTCTTGGAATTGGGTGGACGAACTGTTAAGGGAGGTAATCATCGACATGCCGGCGATGGCATCGATGGTCGAAGCCACCGCAATCGCTTTTGCAGGTGCATGTGGTGTCAGTGTGTATCTGGTTGAGGTAGGAGCAGGCATTCGAGCTAGAGCCAGGGAATATAAGGATTGGCTCGGGTCAGGCTCGAAGTAGAATGCGAGTGTTTAAACTGTATAACAGGTTTTTTAAATTTAAACTAAAACAAAGTTTTAAAATGAAAAGGAAAGGAAGAAGAAGGATTGAGACTCAGGTCTGGGCTCGGGTTTGTTTCGAGATTGTCTCGAGTATGTATAACACAGTTTTTAAAGTTTTTAAAATAAAACAAGTTTTTAAAATTTAAATTAAATCAAGTTTAAACACTTTCTTGATTAATTCTTTTAAATTAACAAATGTTTTATTTTAGTTCTGGGATTAATTAAGGGTTTAAAATTAATTATTTTCATAAATCAAGTTTGTACCGTTTTAATATATATCCTTTATTTCCAAATTAATTCTTAAATTTATTTTAAATAAATATAATAGTATATTTAAGAAGTTAATTAAGAAGATAAAAATGTTTTTTTATTGTTAATTAACTTAAAGGTCGAAGTTAATTTATGGGTTAATAATAAATTTGTTTCAAAGATTAAAGGTATAAAGTTAAATATTTTTAAGATAAATTATTTTGGTTTTAAGTAATTATATATTAGGTGATAAATTAACGTGATTCCTAATTGTTTTTGTGACGACCCTAACTCGACCTTCGAAAATCGGCACCGAATACGTCACCCGTATTCAAACGCCGCAGATTCAAACGTCGAATCTGGTTCGTTGGAGCTTATAACACATTAAGTACAATAACCAAGCGGAAGAAAATGAATAACTTTATTGATATACAATATTTGATACAATACGTTGATACTAATATCAAAGATACAAGATAAAAGCGAAAGAAATAACAACAGCAACGGAAAGATAACATCTCCAAAACGGAATCCAATATTTGAATCTCCATTTCCAAAACTCCAAAGATCTCCAAACCATAAGCTCCAATTCTAGGCTATCAAATCTACATCTACTATTTGATTTTCTGAAAATCCCAATTCTAGGCTGCCTGTGTGGTAAATGTGGGCACCCAGAGTTTAGAAAGGGAACAATAAACTCCAGGCCCGTCATGGGATTCGTGTGAGCAAACAAAATTAGTTTTTTTGAATAAAAAAAAAGAATTTAATTTTGAAATCTACAATGCTTTTTGGAAAATGAAACTACCATAAGGCCTCCTACCGCACACACAATACAAACGCAGAATTGGAGGATTCTCCTTATGATAGTCAAACAAACTAGATGTGTAAAATCCTTTTGATATTATTATTAGTGCATAGTGCAGAAGACATTCGAAAGTGTAATATTAATCATAGCCAACATAGACTTTTCGTACAATGCCTACTATGGCTACCATGTTCAATAGAACGCTACTGCCACATTCCGTGGCAGGTTATACAACTAAAATCGTACAGGGCGCGTATTGTTTCTTTGGATTTCCAACAAATGGTCGGGCAAAGAAACTTCCTGGGCCACATGGTTACGCCTCTGGAGTGGCGCCGCAAGAACCTAACCGGATCTCTGCCAACACAAAGCCGGGTTACCGCTGTAACTAGGTTACTAACTGTCACGAGCATGCCATCCTTAGGTCGTAGCCGACCTTTATCAGGGCTCCTCTCAACCAACAACCATAAAGCAATAGATTTGCAGCAATTATATAAGTTAAATATCTAGGCTCCATACTATGACAACACTTCTATCCAGAAGGAAATGAACATGCGCTCAGGGGGCGCTACCCCTAAATAACCTTGCTGCATCCTTCCTGTTTCGACCATTTTCGGGTTGTGAGGTCCGACGAGGTCACATCCACAAAGCTACACTTTACACAAAAGCCATGCTTTGATCAACAAATGATCAGCAGCACTTCGTATGCCACATTACCAAATTGGTAATTTATCACTAGTAACCATCAACTACAGAGCCTCTGAGCTCGTACGTCTCAGAGAAGGGTGTTAAGCTAAGAGAATAAATTCTCCACCACCAAACAGAAATGTATTTGATAGAAACCAATTTTACATCTCAAAGTGTAATGTCAGACACACATCCATACAAGTTTGTTCCGGGTTCGAACAGAACCAAAGGCACTTCACAAAGAAGCCCTTGCAATCCAGATATTCACAATCCCAATCGGACTCCCATCACATATGGAGATCTCTATACTGGGGCGACTCAGTGCAGAGACATTCGACGGGTAATCCTTTCGTCTTGAAAATATCTGGTCTTCACCACCGGTCTTCAAATGCTATCCATTTACGTCGTATCATTATTCAGAATGGGTTATATGATACAAAGGCCTATCCCGGCTAAACCTAATAATGAGCGCAATATTTAAAAACATATGGATATTGGGTTCTTAGTTAAATCACAACCTAAAACCTAAAACATTTCTTCAAATGGTTTAAATAAATTGCCATTTTCAAATCTTTTCAAAACAAAAATTCATCTTTTAATATTCACTTCAATTAGAAACCACGGTTTACCAATCTTTCACAAAGATTCATTCATAGTTTTCAAAACAATTCCTTTTCAAATCCTTTATACAAATGATACATCTTTAAGATCCTCTTCAATTTGAAAACAAAGTTCACCAATCTTTCACAAAGATTCATTTATCGCTTTCAAAATAATTTCCCTTTCAAATTGGATTAACTCATCCAATCTTTGACTCAATTCACAACTTCAAAACCATTTCCAAAGATTCGTTCATAACTTGGAAAATCTTTTCAACAAAACCGGAAGTTCTTTCCTTTATATAAAAGCCATTATCATTTGAGAACAAAGAGTTTTCATTTCGGGAAAATCCGGTTACGTTTGCTCGAGTAAAAATCCTTCAAGTATAATTTTGGGATAAATTCAAATTCCCAAAATAATACTTTATAAAATAGTTTAAAACCTATATAAATACTTTGTATAACTTGTACAACCTTTTTAACTATAATTTCCAAACATATTTTCATAGAACTCAACTTCAAATCTTGAATTCAAATTCAAATCAAACTTTTTAAATTTCAAAACTCTAACAAGTTATTTAAAATAAAAACTCCTTTTCAAAAGCTTTTCATTTTCAACCCAATTCCATTTCCAAAACCATTTGGATTCAAAATTCAAACTTTAAACAAAATATCTGTGACTTCACCAATTTCCTCATGCAATCCATATTTGTGTGTATGGTGTGGTCTAGAGGTTTTACACAATATTGCAATATCATCAATCATCATAATCCAAACACAGCAATATCGATAAGCGGTATAATCCTATAGCGCTTATCTTCAGATAAATAATATAGATTCATCATAGATAAATAAATTACATTGATCACAGATCAAACCAAACAATCCATAACCCAGAATATCACAGATCAGAGGTAACATTAATACAAGCATTCAATACGATTCAATCATCATAAGTATGATCAATTAATTGTTCAATCCTTAATTAATTCACTTTAATTTCCATTTAAATTAATTACTTATGAATTAATTACCCGATCCTAATTAATTAATTACAATGAAATTACTTAATCAACCTTAATTATCCATCTTAATTAATTACCTTTAAATTAATTAATTAACCCTTAATTAATCAAGTAATATAAATTATCATTAAGTTAATTACATAATTAACCCTCAATTAATTACATTAAGTAATTAGTACTTTAATTACTTACCATTAATCATCTCATAATCACTTGATTAATTAACATTTTATCATTAATTAATCCTTTTAATTATTTAAATAAATTAATCCTTAATTATTAAGAAATTGACCTTTTATTATCAATTAATTAATCTCAATTAATAAATCAATTGTCCTTTAATAATCAAATAATTAACCTTTAATTATTTAATTATCATCTAATTAATTATCCTTAATACATTAATTACTAAATCATTCATTAATCACTTCATTAATTAATTAATCTTTAAATCATTATTTAATTAACCTTAATTAATCACATAATATAAATTAATCACCATGATTAATTTATCTTTAAGTAACTACATACTTAATCTTTTAATTACATTGGGTAATTATCCTTCAAAATTACTTCGATTTAGCAATTATAAAATAATCACTTTCATTTAAATAATAAATCTTTAATCACTTAAGACTTAAATTAATTAAAAGATAATCCATTTATCTCAATAAATAATTTTAATTTTCCTTAAAAACCTTTATTTAATAAACCTTGTAATTTATTATCATTAACAAATAAATTAACTTAAATTTTAAATTTAATTACCAATTAAATCATCTTTTCTTAATTAACTTCTTAATATCATTAAGTTCATTCAAAATAAACTTTAAAATAAGGGTTATACATATGTTTAAAACATTTTAAACTAAATTAATCTAAAGTAATTTTATTCAAAACCCTTTTTAACCAACTCAAAACTCGGATAAACATTTAATATTACAAAAGAATTGGTTTTAACCAAAATTGTTTTAAATAAAACTTGATATGATTTAAAGTCTAAAACTGTTTTTATGGACCCGAGCCATTCATGATTTTTCCCAAGCCTATCTTCGAGTTATCCCACATCTCCTTTCCCCCGAGTTACCTCGTGAATTACTTCGAGTTTGCCCCGAGAATTCCTCGTCTTCCTAAATCAAACAGATACAGGCCATCACGTGCGCGTGTACAGATCATCGGGGTCTCGATGATCGAAGCTGCCACCTTCTGCATGTCGACGGTGATCGACTCGCCGACAGTCACCACCCAGAAACCCTGAATGACGAAATCTTGCAAATTGAGCCACTAAACCTCAACCTGGTATTCAATCCCCATCGGAAAAGACCTCACATGACGCCACCCCGCGCCATAACCCATGCTACTCCACCAGGACCTCCGCTTTAGTCTCCGCTTATTCCCCTGGGTGCGATCGACCCAAATGCCCTAATGATGACGAACCTATCTGGAATTCCTCGTCGGCAAAACTTGCTCCTAAACCCTAAATCGATGTCACTCAACCACTCTGATGATCGAGAAATGCCACGATCATTTTTCCCAGCCTCGTCAACCTCCCCACTACCTTCAGCATCAACCCCGACCCATGAATCAACGTCGATCATCAGATTTTGATAAAAATGTGTTTTCCGCTCAACCTCAAATTTCTCCATAATTACCACCTTGAAAATCCTGATTCTTCTTTTAAAAATCATCGTTTTCACATGCGAATTCATCCCTATAACCAAAACTTGAATCCTGATCATTGAGTTTTACCAGTTTAAAAAATTTCCTTTGTAATCTTATCTTTTTGATAATTTTTATTAATATAAACTCTTAAAACTATTTTTAAAATTCTTATTACCCACTTATAATCAAATTTTATTTAGAAATCAAGGCCTATCATTAATTCTTTTGGGTGATATAGATTTCTAAACAGGTATTTTAACCCTGTAAACCTGGAATCAGAGGAACATACAGACATGCACACATCATTCAATGCATATATACATATATACACAGGCATGCCTTATCAACATCATATGAAAACTAGATTAAATTAGATTTCAAGCTTTTATAAGGTAGTTTTCTCACCTTTTTCTGAAAGAACGGAGAAAAGCCTGGAACATTGGAAATTGATTTTGATTTATGTTGAGTTGCCTAAACTTGCATGCTTAATTTTTCTAAGGTGATGTTGATTTAAATCTGCTACTTTTTTTGGTTTGAAACTGGGTTGAATCTGAAGCTTGAAATGATCTGTACTTTTGAGTTTTGAACTGCTTTGCCTTGCATTTCTCAAGTTTGAAGATGCTTGCTTCGATAAGGTTTTAATTTTGATTGCTTCTGTTTTCTAGGTTGAAGATTGAAAACTGTTTGACTTGATGAAGATTGTTTTCTGGAATTTTATTTTAGTTTTGAATTGTAACTTGAATTTTTGCTGCATACTTTTATATCCAGGTTTGTAGTTTGATTTTGATTTCCTTTTCCGGGTTTTAATTTGAAGATGAAAGAAAAATGAGGCATGTTTTTCTTACTAATGTATGTTATTATATAACTAAATTTTAATGAGGATTTATGCATGCCACTTGCCAATACAAAGTACACTAAATCTACACTTGTTAATTCATTTTGTTATTATTTTACATTTTTCATTACATGTTCCACTTATTTTACAAATGTCACCTGCTATTTAAATTGCGTTTAAGTCCTCGTTTTAAATTAATTTATAACTTTGTTTTAAACCCCTACTTAATTTTTTTTATTTGTGTAGATTATCTATTTACGTATGTTTATACAATTTTATACTTATACTTTCAAATGATATATATATTAATAGCTTTAAACAACATAATTTAAAATTAATCAAACATTAATAAGTAAATATATGAATATGTGTATATATTTGAATTTAATTCTTTAAATAGCTTTTGTAAATTTATTTATATCAATTTCAAAATAAAATTTTCAATTCATCATATTATAAATATAAAACAAATTTTCTATTAGTATTAAATTTTAGAGTTTCCAAATCAAATATATTATCTAAAATATTTGTTTTTAAATTTCAAATTCAAAATTTAATAAACAATCAATTTGTATTTATAAATGAATAAACAAACAAATATTTTTTTTATAAATTTTGTTCCATTCACAATCTATTTATTCTCGAATTTTTTTGCAAATAAACTCACAATTAATCCATAAGTTAAATTAATTACCAATTTAAATTTGATTCAAAAATAGGAATGCTACAGATTCCCCGCTTAAGAAAATTTCATCCCCGAAATTTGCTAGACAGGTAGACAACAATGAACAGATGAAGAATGTTTTACCAGATCAAATTGAAATCTATTCTGAAATTGGCTTAAGAAATCAGAATATCAATAATAAATAGGAGAGTGAACTCGTTCCATATCACACAAGATACTCGGGTCATCTGGTCTACGAATTATGCATCGGCATTGGTTAGTCCGAAGGGATAACTAACCGTTCATAGAATATATCTAGACCCCAAAGAATAGACAAATGGATTATAATCAAATTTAACTTCATACTTTTTTAATCTATTTATTTCTAATAGAATTTTAAATTCATTAAAGTTGAAAATGAAAATCTGATAAGAAACCGATGGAGAGAATATGAAATAGAAATTTATCCTTGATGATTTGTAGGGCCACCATCAAAGCTTCTTCCTGGAGCTGCCACGAAGAAATCAAAGAATTGAAATAAGACGATGATTAGAAGAGATTGATAGAGAAAATTGTTTCCTTCTTATTGTAGGGCATCAACCATTTGTAGTGGTACTCCCATGTCCCCTACCTCATCCGCTTCTTGCACTCATATTCACTATCAGTGGATAGTAGGAGAATTTACTGAGGCATACAGACGGATATCTTAGGGATGTACTCATTCTAGGGTATTTGTAACCCTATTTCGAATGAGTCACCTAATGTGTTATACTCCTGAGCTAATGTTCTTGCTCAACCTTCAGCTTTGATTCGAAATGTGAAGATCGTGACTCGACCTTCGAATATCGGCGCCGAATACATCACCCGTATTCAAATTTCGAAAATTCAAACGTCGAATCTGGTTCACCGGAGCTTATAACACATTAAGTACAATAACACAGTGGAAGAAAATGAATAACTTATTGATATATAATATTTGTTACAACACATTGATACTAATATCAGAGATACGAGATAAAAGCGGAAGAAATAACAACAGCAGCGGAAAGATAACATCTCCAAAAGAGAATCCAATATTTGAATCTCCATTTCCAAAACTCCAAAGATCTCCAAACCATAAGCTCGAACCACCATCACCTTGACTTAAGCAAGGTCAATCCAAATGCTGAAGAGCAACAAATGCTATCGCCAAATCCAAACGGCTTCAAAGACCAAAGACTTCGAAGGCTATCAAATCTACATCCACTATTTGATCACATGAAAATCCCAACTCTAGGCTGTCCGTGAGGTAAATTGTGGGCACCCAGAGTTTAGAAAGGGAGCAATAAACTCCAGGTCATTCATGGGACTGGTGTGAGCAAACAAAAACAGTTTTTATCTTGAATAAAAACAACAAAAGAATTTAAATTTGGAAATCCTCAATGCTTTTTGAAAAATGAAACTACCATAAGGCCTCTCGTCGCACACATAATACAAACGTAGAATTGGAGGAGGTTTCTCCTTACGATAGTCAAACATGCTTGATATGTAAAACCCTTTTGATATTATTATTAGTGCATAGTGCAGAAAATATTTCGAAAGTATAATATTAATCTTAGCCAGCATAGACATTTTGTACCACGCCTACTATAGGTACCATGTTCAATAGCCGGTTACCGCCACATTCCATGGTAGGTTATACAACTAAAACCGTACAGGGCGCGTATTGTTTCTTTGGATTTCCAACAAATGGTCGATCAAAGAATCTTCCTGGGCCACATGGGGTACGCCTCCGGAGGGACGCCCCAAGAACCTAACCGGATCTCTACCAACACAAGGCCGAGTTACCTCTGTAACTAGGTAACTAACTATCACGAGTATGCCATCTGTAACGACCCGCCGTTCTAACCGCCTCTAGTCGGTAATTAAACCAACTAGAAACATTCAAAATGACGGATTGTTATTTAGTTTATGTAATTTAAATAGAATCAGTCACAGAATCACAGAACAATCATATATTTCTCATAAATAATTTTTCTTTTATACATCAGAGTTTTATACAATGAATCAGATTTTAATACAGTGGAACAATTATGTATATATATATATATATATATCTTTTTAAAGTACAAAAGAAATCCTGAAAACTGAAGTAAAGCTTTAATCCCCCTCTCTCTAACTTCGCTGCGTGAAAATCTTCAAGCTGCAAAAATACTCGGTCTGACCCGAGTATTACATTCAAAAGAAAATAATACACGGGTCAGTCTAATTCAAACTCAGTTATTAGTGCATAGAAGCAATAATAATAAAACAGAAATTAGACGACAATCAAATATAAATTTACCTATCCGATCCTTTTAACAAAGAAATCGGATAATGGTAAATGATAACACTTAACAATGTTAAAACAACAAATCAGCAGATTGAAATTATCAATGAAGATAGATGAAAAGATTTTTTTTTCTTTTAAAAGATAATTTAGAAAAGCATCAAAATTTGCCTAAACGGCAGTTTAAACCAAAATCATCAATTTAAATCAAATCAATTTAAATAATTGAAAAAGTTACTTAAAAAAAACAAAACATCAAAATCGAAACTGATTGGCTGCCATACACGCACGCGTGCACCACCTCGCCAATACTGCATATGAAAAACGCAAAGAAATCAATGGATCGAAAGCAAAAGAAATATCAATTTAAAATCAAAACTGTGTGGCTGCAGTACACGCACGCGTATTTATACACATGTGCACTGCCTCGCCACCGCAGCGAATAAGTAGAAATCAGTACAAGGTCAAATCCGAGTCATCGATTGGATTCAACTCAAGTGTAGTCAGAAATCAATCCATTTAAATCAATGCAATGCGTAACAACAAGGGCAACTGCAACTAAACTATAGTCACCACAAGGTTACAAGTGTACAAGACAACATGTTGTGAAGAACAGATAATAAAAGAGGCAACCAAGTGATGTACAAACGAATACATCAGTGAAACACGCGATATGCAGACGAAGGTCGCAGTGAAAACTGCAACTGCAATGCTCAAACCAAAGAGCACGCTAAGCAACATAAAGAAGACTAAGTGCTATCAAGTAACAAGACTCAAGTCAACAGCAGCTAGAGATTGTAACATAAAGAAAACTGCACATGGGTGCAACAGGGCAGATGCAGAGGAGTACAACAGGAAATGTACACTTTAACACTTCTGCCTCGACATCAAATTTAACAACAGAGACACGAAGTAGGGATACAACTGATTCAAGTGAAAGGCAAGATTTTATTTATGCACATGAAGTCAAAATGACCACAAGGCAGCAACAAGCGACAATGCAGGCACAAGTAGTACAAGGCATGCAGCTGTCTCAAAAAGAGATACAGGCTACTGAAACAACATATGTGCAATGACAACAAATGCATAGCCACAACAATGCAGGTCAGTGACCACTTCAAATGGGCAGGCCACAAGGCAACAAAGACAACACAACAAGATCAAGTAAATATCCAGCATATACAATGACAACCAGTTATATATGCATGAAGTGATGTTAAAACAGAACCAACTAAATGGAACTGGAAATGCAATGGTGGATCAAAAAATCTAAGTTCATATACAATTTAAACAGTTGGCTACAGGTTAATAAAATGACCAATTTTGCAAACATAAATTGCCAAACCAATATACAACTTCGTTTTCTAAACTTGATGTAGAAAATATGCACAACATGAATGCTTAGTTGTATCTGCATATTAAATATGCAAACAGAAGTTGCAGTGCAACTATAAAATGCTCAATTACTACTTAAATTCAATGCAAATTTTACATAGCCGTATGTACAGTAAATGCAACTCATTACGACAAGTTACAGTATGACACAAATGCGCAAAGCAACTTGAAATCATTGATATTAAGCCACACTGAGCACAGATATACATGAGTATAGAAAACTTATTTGGATATACAAGTGCAGACCACAGTGATACATGAATATACATGTATGGTAATATAGCAGTAGCAAAAGTTCAAGACAGCAGGCACAGATCGATAACAGTTCAACAGGCATCGTTCACATGAAGCTACTATACTGGATGAATACAACAAGTCCAGATGGTATACATTTACAAGTGCAGCAGTGTGAATATCGACATGAACAGGTATGCAGGTGGATGCAACATTTAATTGCAACCCACGTAAAGCACAGCACCAAATGAATGTAGAAATGGATGCAACTGAATTCGAGTGAATGGCAATAACATGTACTCAATACTGAACAATCCCAGTGAAACCCAAAGTTAACCCAGTGAAGATATACAATGCAAACATAACCTACATATGGTTACAGTGAAGATAAAGCTAGTACTACAATGAATACAGTTAAGGCCGCATGTAATTCAAGTGGAAGACTGCAGCACTGTGGCCAAAACAAAATAAGCATACAAATTTCAAAAGTCATAGATCAACAAAATACAAGAAGTCGGTACATAACCTCACCATCAACATGGTCTAAATGTGCAGGCTCAAGATAAAACAGTGGACACTACAGGCACGTTAATGACAATGCAGTGCACAAGTGTTTTAACTCTTATTCCATAACGTCAAGCTAAACAAGTAGCCAGAGCAACAAATTCAAGCATCAACAGAAGTTTGTCAATGACCCATTTAGTTCAAAAATGTCAGAGAAACCCAATAACCAGGGTACAAGTTCACAACAAAATCAAGGACAGTAATAGCCGAAGTTAATACACCCAGCAGTAGCGAAGCTGATGTCAACATAGTAAAGTCGAAGACCATTTTTTTTTCTTTTTTTCTTTTTAAACCAAAGTGAACTTTAAAAAATGACAGAGAAGCAATGAAAGTCATCTAGGAATCACAATCCCCAAATTAATGTCATTTTAAATAAATAACAGTTTTTTGAACAAGTGATAAAAGTAGATTAAATCGCTAGCCGAGATAAAAAAATCACAAAAGTATACGAATTGACAAAGTCGAAAATCATCACAGGCATCTAAACAAAATCGAATGGCCGAAGCCCAAAATAGGCAAAATCATCAAAAATCCAAAGCAATGATAGCTCAAAATTTCGCAACAAGATTCACGAATTAGAACAAGACAGAAATCAATGAGATTCGAATAGATGTGAGTAATTTAAAAATCACTCACCTTTCACGCATCGAAGCAGCAGTGAGCAACGAAGAATTGATCGAGCAAGGCAACACGCAAATTCCTATCGATCAAGCAAAAACGCAGCTTCGAAAGCCCTAATCTTTATCAAGGAGGAACGAACGAGAAGAACGAAAAACTCGCGGCCGCCATTAATTTTCATTTCCTTTTTTTTTGTTTGAACCCTTTTCTTTCTGGCTTGAGCAAAAATAAAACAAAAGGGGAGGGGGTCGCGTGATTTTGCAGAGGAAAAAAAAAGGCATGGCAGTGTACTAGAGATTTTGCAATATCTTTTATTTCGGCTGAGATGATATAAGATGTGTACAAAAGATTTTGTAATCCTTTTTTTTTTATCTTATTCATATATTTTTTTTATTGCCTTTGTTATTTATATTTTGAATTTCAATTTGTTTTGATAATTTTCTTTGACACGTTTTTATGTCGTATGCTCACATATCAACCCCGAACGCCACGAAAATTGAAATCCGGTAATAATACAATATTACGGACCCAATGGAATTGGTTTCGTCGAATTCCGAGACTGCGCCTCGGAAAGCTGTTTTTAAATTCAATTTAAACGAAAAAATTCCAAAACTGAACAGATTATTTTCAAATTCAATTCTGAAGCTTTTATTATCTTCAGTGTTATTAATATGAATTTTTCAAGCATAAAAAATATTTTTAATCAGCTTAAATTGGATATTCAAATTTTTATTCGACTTTCAAAAGATTAAATTTTAATATTTAATCGCCAAATTCATAGTTATATTGCGAATTTAATTTAAATCATCATTCATATATTTAAAATTAATTAAATATTTACAATTTAAACTGTTCGAATTTCAGGGCCGTTACAATCTCCCCTCCTTCAAAGAATTTCGTCCCGAAATTACAAGTAAGGAAAAATGATTGTTAAAATTTCTCTGATATTTATACCCTACTCAATTTTTATCAAGTTTGAAACTTATTAAAAATAATTAAGTATAGAATTCATTCTATTTGTTTTATCTCATTAGCTTTGTTCATTAACTCCTTTGTTTATTGATTTCTACAACCAAGACACAAAAGTCTTTTACTAAAATTTCCAACTTAAAAACTCAATTTTAAACTTGAAATTCTTCATTTAAGAGATTTACATATCATATCTTTTCCAAAGCTGTGGACTTCCAAAATATCTCAAAAATCCTCTTCCTTAATTTATTAGGTTGGAATTATGCAATTTTTAATTCCAGATTATTGATTTGCTATTTAAAGTTCGAAAATACTTGCTAACTCGAAATTTAACAAGTCTACTGTCGTTCTTCCCTCGGTCGTAACCGACCTTTATCTGAGCTGCCTCTCAACCAACAACCACAAAGCAATAGATTTGCAGCGACCACATTAGTTAAATATCTGGGCCCCATACCATGATACCACTTCTATCCAGAAGGAAATGTACATACCCTCGGGGGGCGCTATCCCAAATAACCTTGCTACATCCTTCCTTTTTCGACCATTTTCGGGTTGTGAGGTCGGACGAGGTCAGGTCTACAAAGCTACGCTTTACACAAAAGCCATTCTTTGATCAACAAATGATCAGCAGCACTTCGTATGCCACATTACCAAATTAGGAATGTATCACTAGTAACCATCAACTACATAGTCTCTGAGCTCGTACGTATCAGAGAAGGGTGTTAAGTTAAGAGAATAAATTTTTCGCCACCAAACAAAAATGTATTTGATAGAAACCAGTTCTACATCTCAAAGTGTAATGTCAGACAGACATCCATACAAGTCTGTTCGAACAGAACCGAAGGCACTTCACAAAGTAGCCCTTGCAATCCGGATATTCACAATCCCGATCGGACTCTCCATCACATATGGAGATCTCTATATCGACGTGACTCGGTGCAGAGACATTCGACGGGTAATCATTTCGTTCTCGAAAATATCCAGTCTTCAACATCGGTCTACAAATGCTATCCATTTACGTTGTATCATTATTCGGAATGGGTCATATGACACAAAGTCCTCTTCTAGCTAAACCGAATAATGAGCGTAATATTTAAAAACATATGGATTTTCGGATCTTAGTTAAGTCACAAATTTAAACCCAAAACATTTCTTCAAATGGTTTAAATAAATTACCATTTTCAATTTTTTTTGAAACAAAAGATTCGTCCTTTAATATTCACTTCAATTTGAAACCACGGTTTACCAATCTTTCACAAAGATTCATTCATAGTTTTCAAAACAATTCCATTTCAAATCCTTTATACAAAAGATACAGCTTTTAGATCCTCTTTAATTTGAAAACAAAGTTCACCAATCTTTCACAAAGATTCATCTATAGCTTTCAAAACAATTTCCCTTTCAAATTGATTAACTCATCCAATCTTTGAATAAAAACTCAATTCATAACTTTCAAAACCATTTCCAAAGATTCATTCATAACTTGGAAGACCCTTTCAACAAAACCGAAAGTTCTTTCCTTTGTATAAAAACCATTATCATTTGAGAATAAAAATTTTACATTTTAGGAAAATCCGATTACGTTTGCTCGAGTTAAAATCCTTCAAGTATAACTTTGGGATAAATTCAAATTCCCAAAATAATACTTTTTAAAATAGTTTAAAACCCATATAAATACTTTATATAACTTGTACAACCTTTTTAACTATACTTTCCAAACATATATTCATAGAACTCAACTTCAAATCTTGAATTCAAATTCAAATCAAACTATTTAAATTTCAAAACTCTAACAAGTTATTGAAAATAAAAGCTTTTCATTTTTAACCCAATTCCATTTCCAAAACCATTTGGATTCAAAATTCAAACATTAAACAAAATATCTGTGACTTAACCAATTTCCTCATGCAATCCAAATTTGTGTGTATGGTGTAGTCCAAGGGTTTTACACAATAGTGAAATATCATCAATCATCATAATCCAAACACAGTAATATCAATAAGCGGTATAATCCTATAACGCTTATCTATATTCGCAGATTCATAGATAAATAATATAGATTCATCACAGATAAATAAATTACATTGATCACAGCTCAAACCAAACAATCCACAACCCAGAATATCATAGATCAGAGGTAACATCAATACAAGCATTCAATACAACTTAATCATTCATACGTAAGATCAATTAATTGTTCAATCCTTAATTAATTCACTTTAATTTCCATTTAGATTAATTACATATGAATTAATTACCCGATCTAATCAATTAATTACAAATCATTTAATACTAATTAATGAAATTAATTAATTAACCTTAATTATCCATCATAATTAATTACCTTTAAATATATTAATTAACCCTTAATTAATCGCATAATATAAATTATCGTCAAATTAATTACATAATTAACCCTCAATTAATTACATTAAGTAATTAACACTTTAATTACTTACCCTTAATCATCTCATAATCACTTGATTAATTAACCTTTGATCATTAATTAATCCTTTTAATTATTTAAATAAATTAATCCTTAATTATTAAGAAATTAACCTTTTATTATTAATTGATTAATCTCAATTAATAAATCAATTGTCCGTTAATAATCAAATAATTAACCTTTAATTATTTAATTATCCTTTGATTAATTATCCTTAATACATTAATTACTAAATCATTCCTTAATCACTTCATTAATTAATTAATCTTTAAATCATTATTTAATTAACCTTAATTAATCACATAATATAAATTAATCACCATGATTAATTTATCTTTAAGTCACTACATAATTAATCCTTTTAATCAGATTAGGTAATCATCCTTCTAAATTACTTTTATTCAGCAATTATAATATAATTGCTTTCATTTAAATAATAAATCTTTAATCACTTAAGACTTAAATTAATTAAATGATAATCCATTTATCTTGATAAATTATTTTAATTTTCCTTAAAACCCTTTATTTAATAAACCTTGTAATTTATTATCATTAACAAATGAATTAACCTAGATTTTAAATTTAATTAACAATTAAAACATCTTTTCTTAATTAACTTCTTAATATCATTAAGTTCATTCAAAATAAACTTTAAAATAAGGGTTATACATATGTTTAAAACATTTTAAACTAAATTAATTTAAAATAATTTTATTTAAAACCCTTTTTAACCAACTCAAAACTCGGATAAACATTTATTATTACAAAAGAATCGGTTTTAACCAAAATTGTTTTAAATAAAACTTGATATGATTTAAAGTTTAAAATTGTTTTATGGACCCGAGCCATCCATGATTTTTCTCAAGCCAATCTTCGAGTTATCCTACATCTCCTTTCCCCCGAGTTACCTCGTGAATTACTTCGAGTTTGCCCCGAGAATTCCTCGTCTTCCTAAATCAAACAGATACACACCATCACGTGCACGTGTACAGATCGTCAGACCCTCGGCGATCGAAGCTGCCACCTTTCGCATGTCGACGGTGATCGACTTGCCGACACTCGCCACCCAAAAACCCTAAACGACGACAATCTTGCAAATCAAGCCACCAAACTTCAACCTGGAATTCAATACCCACGGAAAAGACCTCGCGTGACGCCGCCCTGCGTCATAACCCACGCTACTCCACTAGGACCTCCGCTTGAGTCTCCGCTTATTCCCCTGGGTGCGATCGACCCAAACGCCCTAATGATGACGAACCTATCTCCAATTCCTCGTCAACAAAACTTGCTCCTAAACCCTAAATCGATGTCGCTCAACCACTTTGATGAACGAGAAATGCCACGATCATTTTTCCCAGCCTCGTCAACCTCCCCACTACCTTCAGCATCAACCTCGACCCATGAATCGACATCGATCATCAGATTTTGATAAAAACGTGTTTTCTGTAACGACCCGTAAATTTTCAATAATTAAATTTTTATAATTTATTGAGATTTTTGAAATTTAATAGTAAAGAAAATAAAAATTGTGAATTATTAATAAAAGTTGTGATAATGTAATGAAAATTAACTTAGAGGAAACGTAACAAGATCAATTAAAGTTAATAATTAATGACTTGAATGAAATTCCAATTAAATAAAATAATTTAAACGTTATGACTTGGTTATAAATGGAATATGAGAAAAAAAATGAAATTATTAGATTAATGTATGAAATAGTGTAATAGATGGAAATCATTTGTGAACAATAAGCATACATGTATTATAAAGGGAAAATGGTGACAAGTGGTGGTCGTTACCAGTGTTTACCAATTTAAAATAAAAGTTACTTTAATGATAATTAATATAATAATGGAAGTGTGAATGTGAATTGAATAGAAATGGAAATTTATTTATAAGGTAGTAATTGATGTTACAAAAAACATGAAACCAAGTGAATAAATTTATATATAATATTTAATTGTAATTAAGGTATATAATTGGCAAAGATATAATAAATGGAAATAGGATGGTTAATAACAAAGGAGTTAGAAATTTGAATTTATTAATGTAGCATTTATGCAAATGTAAGATGTAATAGGCGTAGATTAGTGTAATAGATAAGTACCCATGTTGACATCACTTTTAATATGTAAGTTTATAATTGATTCATAATAAGGAAAAATTCAAATGAATGGATTTATTTGGGATGGCAATTGACCATTAATGAATTTGTTTAAATAGTAAGTTATAATTGATGGAAATTAGTAAATTGGGGAGTGAATTCAAAAGTTATAAACTAAGGAGGTAATACGTAATAAATTGAATAAAATCAATATTATATAAGAATTGTAACATTTGTTTGTGAATAGTGGATTCATATGTGTAATTAAAAGTTATGATAACAGTATTTTTAAGTTAACCATTTATCTAGTCTATTAAATTAAAACGGGTAACCAATTGAAATAAATCTGAATTTAATGTTACGTTAATGTAAATTTGGGTAATAATTAGGAATAACATAAATTTTATTCAGTTTTATGGTGATTAGTTGAATATAACATAAACTTAAGTGTAAATTTAAGGTTATGATAACAATTATTATTAATTACCTAATTAATTGGTCAATGAATTTATTGGAATCAAGTTCATTTAAATGTCAAGCAAATGAAGGGTGACAATAGGTACTAGGTATAGAGTGATAATGGACATAGTATAAAGATTGAAATTAAAAAAATCAAAGTTATTTGGAATTTATTATAATTAATTGGAACTCAAATTTTAATAAATGAATTTAATCTAAATGAAATTTAATTTATTACGCTAATTGAAATAAAGATGGAACATGATGTAAAAGATTTTGAATCCAATATTTATTTTATCCGTTGGCAATAATGAATTGAATAGTAGAATGAAAAATAAATTTAATAGAATTTTTGGAAATTAAATTTTCTGAATTTAATGAAACTGAGGTTAAGATTGGAATTTTTAAATTAATCATCTCTAAAGTTGACATTTAAATTTGTTAAAACCATTGTAAATGATTGAGAAATAAAAAAAGGACGAAATTTGTCAATTAAAGAATTGAAATTTGAAATTCGATTTAATTAGCTAACTTATTTATTTATTTATTTAATATAAAAATAGCCATTTTGGCCATTGACTTGGATTTTGAAAAAACCAGTTTCATCGGATCCGCAACGGTGAACTATTGTAGGATTTCAAGTTTCGTAGCGATCGGGCTTGTCGTTTGATCGTACGGACTCGAAACGCCTTGAAATAAATGAAATTGAAATCAATTTGAAATAATTTGATTTTGTCATAACTTCTTCATACGGTGGAATTAGGACGTGGAACATTTTCCATTGCATTTAAAATATTTTAAAACATCCATTTTGATATATGGGTTGATCCAATTTCATTTCGGAGTCGAAACGGTCTTTTAGGTCCATTTTGTCGTTAGCGCGTATATCCAATCGATCTGACCCATTCTATCTCTACTTTATCTCTAAATACCCGGTTATGAACTCTAAGCTACCTCTATTTGTATGTGCATACAATTCAGCTATCTCTCCTTCTCAATGGTAGACCAACAAATTCTAGATCCAAATACAATTCCAAATCAATTCAAAAGCTAAAATTTCAAACTCCTCAGAAAAATTTAAAAAAAATATATATCGAAGATTTCAATAATATGAACCTACGTTTGCTATTTTTTTTCGAGACAGTGAATGGATTGATCAGTAATCGTGGTCAAAGTCGAATTGGACGTTTTCGATTGGGGCAACAATCGAGCAATTTGTTTCTGGGTTTTGGAGAGTTCGTGGTTTAGAGTCGTTTGATGGTGGTCGGAGGTTGCGTAGGAGGCTGTGGCATCGGAATTTTTCGAACTAGGGTTCGAAAACCCTGGTGGCGGTGACGTAATGGAAGCGATGGCTTCGTAGGAGGGGGTGCGGCCGAGCGTGGCGAACTCGATGACGATGGTGGGGAAGCGTATGGTGGTCGGAGGCGCTCGCAAAATAGGGTCAAAGCAGCGGTCAACGTCATTGCTATGGGTTCGTGCGTTTGCTTTACTATAGTCGCGTGTGGACTGTTGGGAGGATAAAGCTGTGTCGTGGCATGGGTCTTGAGTGGGTATTGTTTATTTTATTTTTAATTTTATTTTTGATTTAAAATCTTCTAATTCGAATATCTCCCACATACGATGTCCGATTTACGCATGGTTTCTTTTGTTAGGATCATAATTAAATTCCAGACATTTTGGCGCAGGTTTGATCAGATTTTGAGACTGTTGAATTTTTAGGTTTAAATTGGATTTAAATTCAATTTAAATTCAAAAGGTGAGTGTTTTAATCCACTCACAACTTCTAAAATTTCTTATGTTTGTTAAATTAAATTTTTGTTGTGATTATGCATTTATTTATGACTTTTTTGTATATTTTAAATCATCATCTCAGTTATTGCATTTATTTAAATTAAATCATTATTTAATTTATTATTGAATATAACTGCTAGTTAAATACCTGTTATATATATTATCAGTTATCTATTGGTATTGATTGACTATTTTGGATGATGATTGTGTTGGATGGGTGATCTGTTGATTGATGAATGGATGTTGTATTATATATTATTTTAAACTGCAAGTTTTTATGCATTTTGTTTCATTCGGGATTGCGGTTTGAAATGATATATAACCATAATTTTATTTTAAATTACGGATGGAAATGATAAATATCTATATCACTTGACCATAGGATAGAAAATTATATACAGGCACCGCGGTCTATATATGAAAATATTTTGGAATGATTTTCTATGCTTTGTAAAGAAAAATACGGTTTTATGAGGTATGGATTTGGATATTGTATAAAACTATTTTATATATAGTTAAATTCTTGGGTTTAAGCTATGAATAAGATTTGTTTATAGTATAAATAAGTTAAATAATAAAGTTGGATTTTATAAAATATAATATGGTTAAGTATTTACTTAAAGTATATTTTTGTATAGAGTTTATATTTGATTTTTTTTTATAAATCAAGGTTGAGAAGATAGTTTTGAAATTGATTGGAGATTTTATTTAATTAAAGAATTATATTTAATAAGAATCCTTTTGGAACTTATTGAAATTGAGATTTTAAAAGAATATAGTTTTATAACTTAATTTAAGGTGATTTGAGTGAATAAACTGAGGAATATTCCGTATTGAAAATTTAAGTTTTATTTAAAGGATATTGGATTTAGCAAGCAAATATTTCAAAACTAAATAATAGAAAAGCGAAAATGGTGTGTATATATATATATGAATTATAAAATTTAGTTTTGAAATAATAAATATTTAAGCTTTGAAATATATTGAATTTGAAATGGTTTATTTAGAGGTTCAAAATCGGTATTTGGAATTTATTTGCGAAATTTAAGAAGCCATTTAATTTATAAAGTACTTTAATATTTAAACCATTTAAGTGGTGTAGTTATATTTCAAAGAAACTCAAAGTTTTATGTTTTTGAAGGCTATATTTCAAGCGTTTGGTTTCGAAATATTATAACTTTGAAAATGTATGGTTTCAGAAAAGGATATATTTGAAAATGATATCATATTAATTTGGTTTTTAAAAATTGAAATGATATCGTATTTATATGTTTTGAAATTGATATTATATTATGGTTTTAAAGGTATAAATTATTTTGAAATCACCGCGGTGTTATAATAACATTTGGTTGTTGAAGAGACCGGGATCGGAAGTTGTCATACTCTCTGCCAACTCCGAAAACCACATTAACAACCATGTACGCGGTGGAGATCCCAGAATGAAGTAGGATGGCGGCGGCATTTCCTTTGAGGTAAATACGTGGATCCAACTCCCGTGAGTTGGCATAAGGTGACTAAAACAGGAGCGATCGACGGGCTAATGAGGTAGCACCTTTGATCGGACACATCCCTTCGATATTATACTTTGACTTTTGGATTTATTCGGTGGCCACTTTTGATTTCTTTGATTTGGGGGTATGGCTTGAGCTGGGCGATAGCTGCGGCTATGCGTTACCACCGGCCCGGAAGCGTAATTGGTATATCTACCCTGGCATTACCTAGTTGTGCCGTGTCACCTACCCTAGCGCGCCTTGTACAAGTTTCTATTTGTGTCGTACCTATGGAGTATCCTCTTGTAGCCTCCCGATCAGGAGGTATTATGGTACTGTATAGGCTATTGGCACTATTACGTGTTAAGGGGAATATTGGGTCACTCCTTAACGCTATTTAAAAGTAAGTTTATTTTACTAATAGACATTATTATAATAGCGAAATATTACATAGTAGATAGTTTATCGGATCCTTAGGAGATGTGAATCCCGAGCATCTCTTGAGTTATTGCACTCACATTAGACACTGGATAGGAGATGTCAAATCCCGTAAACATCTCTGACGCCGTTACACTCATATTATTTACCATTGATTTAACTTACATAAGATCTTTTAGTTCTGACTCGAGTGTTTTGTCTTTTCAAACCGCTCGGGTCAGCCTGAGCATTTCAGGATTTGAAGACCTTACCTTTTGAGGACGAAGACGACGATTTATTATTATTTATTATAGTATTCCACTATAGTCATACTGTTCCGCTGCGGTATTTATTGTTTCTGGTATGTGTAACTCTGATATGTATTGTATAAGTATAATCGAATATTTTGTAAAACAACTTTATGAACTGTATATTTGATTATTATATTTTATCGTTCCGCTGCAAGATTCTATTTTGTTTTTTTTCTTTCTCTGCTTTTTCTTATTTACCCCATAATAATCCACCCTTCTGTATGGTTTAAGTTTGACGTGTGTGGTTTATCGTCGATTTAAAACGTGTTGAAGGGCAGGATGTTACATTTTCCATTCAACCTCAAATTTCTCTATAATTACCACCTTAAAAATCCTGATTCTTCTTTTAAAAATCATCGTTTTCAAATGCGAATTCATCTTTATAACCAAAACTTGAATCTGATCTTCGAGTTTTACCAGTTTGAACAATTTCCTCTGTAAACTTATCTTTTTGATAATTTTTATTAATATAAATTCTTAAAACTATTTTTAAAATTCTTATTACCATCTTATAATCAAATTTTATTTTGAAATCAAAGCCCATCATTAATTCTTTAGGGTGATATAGATTTCAAAACAGGTTTTTAAACCCTGTAAACCTAGAATCAGAGGAACATACAGACATGCACACATCATTCAATGCATATATATATATATATATATATTTGGGTGTATGGTGTTGTCCAGGCGTTTGACACAATAGTGTAATATCATCAATCATCATAATCCAAACATAGAAATATCGATAAGCAGTATAATCCTATAACGCTTATCTTTATTCGCAGATTCACAAATAAATAATATAAATTCATCATAGATAAATAAATTACATTGATCACAGCTCAAACCAAACAATCCACAACCCAGAATATCATAGATCAAAGGTAACATCAATACAAGCATTCAATACAATTCAATCGTTCATAAGTAAGATCAATTAATTGTTGAATCCTTAATTAGTTCTAATTACTTCACTTTAATTTCCATTTAGATTAATTACTTATGAATTAATTACCCGATTCTAATTAATTAATGAAATTAACTAATAAACCTTAATTATCCATCTTAATTAATTACCTTTAAATTAATTAATTAACCCTTAATTAATCACAAAATATAAATTATCCTTAAGTTAATTACATAATTAACCGTCAACTAATTACATTAAGTAGTTAACACTTTAATTACTTACAAGTAATCATCTCATAATCACTTACCAGTAATCATCTCATAATCACTTGATTAATTAACCTTTGATCATTAATTAATCCTTTTAATTATTTAAATAAATTAATCCTTAATTATTAAGAAATTAACCTTTTTATTAATTAATTAATCTCAATTAATAGATCAATTATCCTTTAATCATCAAATAATTAACCTTTAATTATTTAATTGTCCTTTAATTAATTATCCTTAATACATTAATTACTAGATCATTCCTTAATCACTTCATTAATTAGTTAATCTTTAAATCATTATTTAATTAACCTTAATTAATCACATAATACAAATTAGTCATCTTGAATAATTTATCTTTAAGTAATTACATAATTAATACTTTTAATTACATTAGGTAATTATCCTTCTAAATTACTTTTAATAAGCAATTATCATATAATTGCTTTCATTTAAATAATAAATCTTTAATCACTTAAGACTTAAATTAATTAAAATATAATCCATTTATCTTAATAAATTACTTTAATTATCATTAAAAATCTTTATTTAATAAACCTTGTAATTTATTATCATCAACAAATAAATTAACTTAGATTTTAAAGTTAATTAACAATTAAAACATCTTTTCTTAATTAACTTCTTAATATCATTAAGTTTTTTCAAAATAAACTTTAAAATAAGGGTTATACATATGTTTAAAACATTTAAACTAAATTAATCTAAAATAATTTTATTTAAAAACCATTTTAACCAACTTAAAACTCGGATAAACATTTAATATTACAAAAGAATTGGTTTTAACCAAAATTGTTTTAAATAAAACTTGATATGATTTAAAGTTTAAAACTGCTTTTATAGACCCGAGCCATTCATGATTTTTCCCGAGCCTGTCTTCGAGTTATCCCACATCTCCATTCCCTCGAGTTACCTCTCGAATTACTTTGAGTTTGCCTCGATAATTCCCCACCTTCCTAAATCAAACCGATACACACCATCATGTACACGCGTACAGATCATCGGAGCCTTGGCTATCGAAGCTGCCACCTTTCGCATGTCATCGTTAATCGAATCGCCGACACTCACCACCCAGAAACCCTAAATGACGAAAATCTTGCAAATCGAGCCACCAAACCTCAACCTGGAATTCAATACCTATCGGGAAAGACCTCACTACGACGCCACCCCACGCCAGAAACCATCCTACTCCACCATGACCTCCGCCCGAGTCTCCGGTTCCTATTCCCCCGGGTGCGATCAATCTAAATGCCCTGACGACGACGAACCTATCTTGAATTCCTCGTCGACAAAACTTGCTCCTAAACCCTAAATCGACGTCGCTCAACCACTTGATGATCGAGAAATGCCACGATCGTTTTTCCTAGCCTCGTCAACCTCCCCACTACCTTCAGAATCAACTTCGACCCATGAATCGATGTCGATCATCAGTTTTTGATAAAAACGTGTTTTCCATTCAACCTTAAATTTCCCCATAATGACCACCTTAAAAATCCTGATTCTTCTTTTAAAAATCATCGTTTTCACATGCGAATTCATTCCTATAACCAAGACTTAAAATCCTGATCATCGAGTTTTACCAGTTTGAACAATTTCTTCTATAATCTTATCTTTTTGATAATTTTTCTTAATATAAATTCTTAAAACTATTTTTAAAATTCTTATTAAATTCTTATAATCGAATTTTATTTACAAATCAAAGATTATCATTAATTCTTTTGTGTGATATTGATTTTTAAACAGGTTTTTGAACCATGTAAACCTGGAATCAGAGGAACATACAGACATGCACACATCTTTTCAATGCATATATACATATATACACAGGTACACCTTATCAACATCATATGAAAACAAGACTAAACCAGATTTCAAGCTTTTATAAGGTAGTTTGCTCACCTTTTTCTGAAAGAACAGAGAAAAGCCTGGAATATTGGAAATAGATTTTGATTTATCTTGAGTTGCTTGAACTTGCATGCTTAATTTAGCTGAGATGATGTTGATTTAAGTTTGCTACTTGTTTTCGGTTTGAAACTGGGTTGAATCTGAAGCTTGAAATGATCTATACTTTTGAGTTTTGAACTACTTTGCCTTGCATTTCTCAAGTTTGAAGATGTTTGCTTTTATCGGGTTTTAATTTTGATTGCTTTTGTTTTCCAGGTTGAAGATTGAAAACTGTTTGAACTTGATAAAGATTATTTTCAGGAATTTTATTTTAGTTTTAATTGCAACTTGAATTTTTGCTGCATACTTTTATTTTCAGGTTTGTAGTTTGATTTTTATTTCCTTTTCCACGTTTTAATTTTGAAGATGAAAGAAAAATGAGGCATGTTTTTCTTACTAATGTATGTTATTATATAACTAAATTTGAAAGAGAATTTTTGCATGCCACTTGTTAATACAAAGTACACTAAATCTGCACTTGTTAATTCATTTTGTTATTATTTTACAGTTGTTATTACATGTTCCCCTTATTTTACAAATGTCACTTGTTATTTAAATTGTGTTTAAGTCCTTTTTTTAAATTAATTTATAACTTTGTTTTAAACCCTTACTTAATTTTTTTATTTATGTAGATTATCTATTTACATATGTTTATACAATTTTATACTTATACATTCAAATGATATATATATATATATATATATATATATATTAATAACTTTAAAGAACATGATTTAACATTAATCAAACACTAATAAGAAAATATATGAATATGTGTGTATATTTGAATTTAACTCTTTAAATAACTTTTGCAAATTTATTTATATCAATTTCAAAATAAATTTTTCATATCATCATATTATAAATACAAAACAAATTTTCTATTAGTATTAAATTTTAGAGTTCCCAAGTCCTATATATTATTTAAAACATTTATTTTGAAATTTCAAATTCAAAAATTAATATACAATCAATTTGTATTTATAAATGAACAAAGAAACAAATGTATTTTTATAAATTTTGTTCCATTCACAATCTATTTATTCTCCATATTTTTTTGAAAATAAATTCAAAATTAATCTAATAATTAAATTAATTACCAATTCAAATTTGACTCAAAAATAGGAATGTTATGGTTTTCAAATGGAAGTTAATAATATAACTAAGTGTAGTTAATTACTTAAATGATAAATAATATATTAAAAATTAATTTATTAATTTTATTACTTAAAGGTTAATTACTTAATGTAATTAATTAAAATATGATTTGTTAATGTAAGTAATTAAGGAATAATTACTTAATGAAATTAATTAAAGGATGATTAAATAATTAAAGATTAATTATTTAATAATTAAAGGTTAAATTAATTGATTAATTAAAGGTTAATTAATTTATGATTAAAAGGATAATTGATTAACGATTAAAGGTTAATTAATCAAGTAATTATAGGTTAATTACTTAATGTAAGTAACTAGAAGATAATTTGCAATTAAAGGTTAATTAATTAGAGGTTAATTAATTAATAATTAAGGGTTAATTAATGTATGTAATTAATTGAGGGTTAATTAATTAATTTAAGGTTAATTAATTTATGTGATAAATCAAGGGATGGTTGATTAATATAAGTAATAAAAGGATGATTAATTAATTAAGCTGGATTCAAAAGTAATTAAAGTAATTAATTAATGATAATTAAGGAGGGTTAGGTGATACATTCACAAGTAATTAATTTATTTTGAGTTAATTAAATTAATTATACTTAGGTGAATAATTAATCTTGCTTATGGATGATTGGATTATATTGAATGCCTTGAATTGCTTGATATCTCAGATGTGTGATGTTTTGTGGTATGAATTGCTTTGGATTGTGTGACGACCCGAAAAATTTAACATTTGGAATTAAAATATTTAATTAATTTTAAATGTTTGAATGATAGTTTAACTTGAATTTCAAATATCAGGATGAATTTGGCAATTTGATTATTGAATTTAATTATAGAAGATTTGGCTAAAATTGTAAATCTTCAATTTTGAGCCTGTTAAAAATAATTTGATGGCTTAGAAAATTTATATTGATAATACTTAAGATGATAGAAGCTGAATAGATTATATTTCGAATATCTAGATTTAATTGGATAATTAAATTTTTTATTTAATATTTGAAATTGTGAAAATAAGTAGAAATTGAATATTTACTACAAGCAAGCTGTTGCTACTGATATTGCTCCTAAGGTCCCACTGCCTCGCCCCCCATTTAGGATTTGGGTTCCTAAGGTTTCCTCCACGGTTGTCCAACCTCATGC
This sequence comes from Allium cepa, assembly GCA_030765085.1. Classification (NCBI taxonomy): domain Eukaryota; kingdom Viridiplantae; phylum Streptophyta; class Magnoliopsida; order Asparagales; family Amaryllidaceae; genus Allium; species Allium cepa. The sequence goes on from CM060945.1 coordinate 223,566,811, forward strand.
TGTTCCTTTGCCTGACTCGGGTCCGCCTCCTTCGTTTCCTCCTAGCCCTGATTCTCCACCTGCTTTGCTGGATGCTGGTGATGTTTATGTGATTCCTGTTGAAGACCCTGTTCCTGGTCCTCCTCGTCCCTCTATTTTCTGGGATGATGCTGAGGGGTGTTGGGTTGATTTCATTTTTGATATGAGATTTAACCCAAAGGCCGATTCTTGCTTCAGATTTGTTTCTGATGATCAGCATGACCTTAGATGTCTTTATTACAGACCTTCCGGTGACTCTTTGGTTCTTGACTTGGACGGTCATTTTGAGGGTAGGAATTCTACCTAGCTAGCTGATTCATCCTGGGATCGCTCCTTTATATACTCGTCTGATTCAGTGGCTTTTGATCCTTGTCTTGCTTCCCGTTTCCGCCCCTTTGCTAGTATGTTGGGAAATGTACCTTTGGTGTCTTCCCATGATGTTGTGGATGATGGAGATTCTTCCTCTTCGGAGGAGTAGTTAGTTTCGTTAATTCCTTTTGTTGTTGTGATATGTCTTTCACACACCAGTGCTGTTTTCTTCATTACTTAGTAGTTAAGGTGTTTTTACCTTACTCCTGTACTTCAATTTTTATTACATCCGTTATAAAAAGTGGACGGTCCACTATAAAACCGGCTTGCCTTGCAAAAAAATATAGCCATTTTTTAAACAGTCTTGGATTTCGACGAAACTAGTTTCATTTGATCCGTAATGTCAAATTATTGTAAGATTTCAAATTTCGGGGCAATCGGAACTAGGGTTTGTCTGGGGCAAGCTAAAACGCGTAGAAAATTTTAAGTGAATTTTAAATTTAAATTAGTCGATTTGAAAACCTATCTTCCAAATACAATCGAATTGGCTCTCGATATATATTCCATAGTGTTCATAATGGGGTAAAACATTATAAACGCCAGGCGGCACGCTTCGTTTGGAGTCCGAAAAAATTGGAAATGAATAGTGTTTTGGCAATTTTCTATATAAGGACCTCATTTTCTTTGTTTTGCTCAAACCCTAGGGTTTCTAGTTACAGCCGCCACTTGTTTATTTCAATGGCTGGTAACGTGCCTCCTTCTCCTTCGCTTTTCTCCAAATCCACAAACTAATTTCAAAAACTTTCAACTGCAAAATTAAAGAGAACATCAAGATCCATTGATCCAACGGCTATGATCGTTTGAAACAAGGTAAATCAACGAAAATTCGTATTGGAAGGTCGCACATTTCGGTGCATTGTTCGAAGTCTACAGGCGATCGAGTTCTCCGAGGTTCGTGTCGAAGGCAAAGCTTGCGTAGGGCTTCAACGTGAGGGCGTTTGATCCACCTCTAGGGCGGCGTGATGGGCGCGACTTTGAGGGATTCGAACGTGATAAATGGGTTCGAACGCAATTTTCTAGCCTAGAGAAGATGATGAACATGCGGCCCGATCTCATCAATTGAGATGGACGGCCCAGATTGATATTAGGTTTACAAAAAATGAAATTTAAAGTTGTTAATTATTGTTATTTTAAATTGTACAAACTTTAAAATTGCATAATTTTGTCGTACAAGGTCCGTTTCGCACGAAACAAATTGCGTTAGGTTCGTATTGACGAGCACTGCATTTTAGAGCTAGATTGGAGTTGATTGGAGCTAGTGTGAATTTTAGGTAAAATTAAACGGTCGTTTAATTTTATTCGGAATAAAATGCTGAAATCGCTTTTGGAAGCAAGGTTTCGATTTGTTTCGATTTAAATTTTAAATAATTAGATTTAAAATTGCTTGATTATGTTGATTATATGATTGGATGATAAATTGCTATCTGTTGTATTGAAATAGACACTATACGCCGCATATTAAGCGGAGTTTATTATATTAAACCCATATACCGCGATATTCCACCTTGAGTGGAATTGGTATTATATATGTACTTGGAGTTGATTTCCTGCATTATATAGAGGATGAGACCCTATTGCGCCGCATAATAGAGGATGATATTTTATAAATCCCATATACCGCGATATTCCACCTCGAAGTGGAATTGGTATTTAATTGTTATGCTAATATCTGTGGATGCAGGGAAACAGGTTGGAGGGATCCAATTGGATTCCTCAAACATTTGAATTTGTTCATTTGTTGTGTGTTAAATTATTTATAATCTCTGTATGATTATATTGTAACTGGAATCAATATAGGCTAAAATTTAGCCCAATATATTTGTGGTGTCGTAAGATGCCAGAAATAAATAAAATAATATTGTTGAATTTAAGTAGAAAATCAATAATGAAGTCCTATTGAATAAATTCCAAAATGTGGGGAAAGATTTTTATTAATGGGTTTTGAGTAATAGCGTTTGATAGTTGAAGAATATATTTAAAATATGGATTTTAAATAATTTGGAGAGAATAAAGGGATTTTTTTTAAAAGATGATAAATTTGGAAATCTATTGAAAATTGACTTGGTACTTGAAAATAAATATTTGGAAATCAAAATGAAATTCGATTCAATGTTTGAAACAACATTTAGAAATCAATTTAGAAATTGATTTTGGTGATTGAAAATAAATCTTTGGGAAATCCATTTGGAAATTGATTTGGGTATTTGAAACAAATTTGAGAAATCAATATTGAAAATTGATTTGGTGTTGAAAGTGAATATTTGGTAATCAATTTGAAAAATCGTATATCAATGGGTATTTGGAAATTTGAATTCACAATGGAATTTGCAAAGGAAAGGGAAATTGCTTTAAAAATAAATATTGATTTATTTTTAAAGTGTGAAAAGGGATTTATGGATTTGAAATGTAAATCTAAAATAAATCGAGAAGGGTTTATTAAATTGTTCTAAGTGGACCATTTTGAAATGAAAGTGTATTTTCCTTGAAAAGTCGAGTATATTTTGGAAGTAGCTTTTAAATATAAACTTTAAAGTTCTAAAATGGTTTGTAAAAGAATATTTGTGAAGAAAGTATTTTTGTAAATTATTTCTAAAACTTTGGAGTAAAGATTTATTTAAGTTAATTTTTAGAAGGGATCGTTTTAAAAGATTTAATTCATATTGTTTTGGAAAATAGTTATTTAAAACAATTATACCCTACTTACTTAAATTATCATTTTGAGTTATTTGAGTTGTAAATAAGTATGGAATGATATATATAACTATAAAAAAATATATAATAAAACTATACTAATAAGTAAATGATAAAAATAAAACTTAAGATGAATAATAAATTTGAAAAGTGAGGATAAAGGCTTGATTTTAAATTTATAAGGAAATAGGAATATTTGGATTGAGAATAGTTCCGAATGAAACAGAGATTAATGAAATTTGAAGCTGGAATTAAATTTTAATTGGTATAAGCTTAAAAATTGGTTATTTGTTTGAATAACCACAACCTGCAAAGAAATTAGTCATTAAGCTTAAGTGGATAAATTAAAAGAAGTAAATGAAATTGATATTTGAATAATGGGAGATGAATTGGAACCTATTTAGTGGGTTGTATGTAAATGCAGGTTAATTAAAAAGAAAAGTAAATGAATTAAAAGCACATATTCATAATAATGAAGTGAATATGAATTGGTTGTCTTATTGTATTCAGAATGGAATTGGTTTTGAATAACTTGGAATGGATTGACATGCTATTAAGTGGTTGTGCATATGAATGAAAATGGAATATCAAAGTAATGCAAATACTTCAAGTTTAAAATAAACTTTGTTTGTGAATCAAATTTGAGAATATGAATGGATCATAGCAAAACTTGTATATAAAATTCCTTGTGTGAAATAACTTGGAGTTTGTCATTAGAAAGGGACTTTGTATATGCTTTAAAATATGGTTTACTTGTGAAATCATGCAAACTGTTGATTAGGTTATGAAATGGATATGTTTGGCTTATATTCATATTGGAAATGTTGTTAAAATGTTCAAATCTTTGAAAACTAATGTGTTTGTTGAGTATAGTACAGGTATAGAAGGTGTTTGAGAGAGTTGGAGCGCGTATATGCGTTATATTAGCTGCTTGCTATTAAATTTTGCTAAAAAGGTACGCCTACGCAAATATAATTGGGAAATGATATATTTGTTGTGATATATTTTGATTTTCGACCGTGTGGGTCGATGTATATATATTTGTTTGTATCGCGAAAGCTCCTCCGTACAAGGGAGACTCTGCCAAAAAATTTCGAAAATTTTGGGAGTTAGAAAATTTTTGGGAAAATTTATTAACTTGGAAAGTTATTTTGATATATGTTAGAAATTAAAGATTTAGTGTAAATGAAGTAAATGAGTTTGGATTTGAGCTAAATGGTTTTGGGAAGAGTATATAAGTTGTAACTAAAGAAGTTTGGGTTAAGTTAAATAAAAGGTAACGCTTAGCCTCAAGCCTCATCAAATGGCAATGACTGAAAATCAGGCGATATGCAGCAAGGCTTCGTGGGTAGCCCCCACTGGAGAGTAAGGTCATCCCTGTCTAGATGTCCCTTTTTTTCGGCTTAGTGGGCGGTTGCTGATCCCAACTGCGGGGTGATCTTATTCGGAACTGTCCAGTAAGGGATGGGTCCGGCCTTGTGTTGCAGGGGATCGGGAGTGGTCCTCGGTACGGTGATCTAGGCCCCGTACTGTGACAGGCGGTACCCCAGTGCCTAGTCATTGTTGGAAATCCATTCTCCCTACGAGCCTTGTACGATTTTTGTTTGTATTACCCACTCTGTGGCTAGTAGCTGGAATTTAATCATGTAACAATTTCGGCTATTTTATAAGTATTTGTATCTAGACACTGTTATAATATCAGAGGATTTCTATAATAAGTGTTTTAGCTATCGTAAGGTAAAAACCAGACATGTTTATTTGTGGCGTGGTCTTACGAGATGCTTTTGTTTTCGAAAAGGATTTTTGAAACTTTAATAATCAATTTGGATGCATTATTATCAGTTGGTATTCCAGACTGACTCGGGTGTTATTTCATTATAATGCTCGGGTCAGACCAAGTATTATATGTACAGGACATGATGCTTTGGAGCAGGAAAGGAGCTGGAGTCCGAGACGTATTATCTTTACCTATATATATTCCGCTGCTATGATTGTATGGCATGTCTAATTGGTAATTTGATGTATGAGATACTCTGATGATATGATGTATAAAATAGTTATAGATTTTATTTTGTGTAAAGATCTATATTTACTATTATATTTTATTCCGCTGCGACTGTAAGATTCTGATATTGTAAGTTTCTTCTTCGTTCTATCTCTTCTTCTTTACCCTTAATGGTTCGTATTTCTGTGCCACTTGAGTCAATAGAGGTAGAATAGTGTTGATTCAAGGGGCACGGATTTGCGGGCTGTTGCACTGATTTTATTTTAAAAATTAGTTTGGACTTGAAGTTTTATATGAGATGATAGTATAATATTTTAATAACTAATGTTTTAAAATAAAGTGTTTAAAAATAGTTTTATCTAAATATTTCCAAGTATATATGTTTGGATAAGTAATTTAAATTATTTAAAAGTATTTGAACTCGGCAGATTTTTCAGTGGAAATAAATGATTTCGGGAATTTTATTCCACGAGTGAAAAGTGTTTTGAAATTTGTTTTCAAATGGTCGAAGTGTGAAAAATATATCTTGCGAAGATATTTTGAAAATAAATAATTGGGTAAATTATTTGAAGTCCAGTGATTGTTGTGAATGTTGATTGATAGTTAAATAATAGACTATCAAGATTTGCCTGCGATCGGGGGTCGGATTCCAAGTGGATATCCAAAAACCACATAGAAGCTTTGTGATTGTGATAGATCTTTTATTTAAAAGATGAAAATGGAAATTGTTGCGATTTTCTTGAAATATGAATGAACACTTATTTTTAAAAATAAGCGCTCGTTAATCGGATTAACAGAGAGAGGACCTTTGTGTCATATAACTTATTCCAAATAATGATAAAATGAAATGGGATTGCATTCGAAGACCGGTGGTGAAGACCGGGTATTTGCAAGAATAATAGGATGACCTATCTTGTCTCTGCACTAAGTTGCTCCGGTATAGAGATTTCCTAAGTGATGGGAAGTCCGATCGGGATAGTGAATACCCAGATTTGCAAGGACTTGAAGTGCCTTCGGTTCTGTTCGAACCCAGAACAGACTTGTATGGATTGTATGTCTGACAATACATTTTGAGATATAAAATAGATTTCTTTCAAATACATTTCTGTTGGTGGCGGAGAATTTATTCTCTTAGCTTAACACCCTTCTCTGAGACGTACGAGCTCAGAGGTTATGTAGTTGAAGGTTATCAGTAATAATTTCCAAATTGGTAATGTGGCATGTTGAGTGCTCCTGATCATTTGTTGATCAAGGCGTGGCTTTGTGAAAAGCGTAGCTTTGTGGACGAGACTTCGTCGAACCTCACATCTCGGTTATGGTCGAAACAGGAATCGTAGCATCAAGGTTATTTGAGGGTAGCGCCCTCTGAGGGTATGTTATTTCCTTTTGGATTATGAGTGGTATCATAGTATGGAGCTCAGATACTTACTTTATGGTTGCTGCAAACTTATTGCTTTTGTGGTTGTTGGTTGAGAGGATCCTCGGATAAAGGTCGCAAACGACCGGGGGATGGCATGCTCGTGTCAGTAGTTACCAATTACAGAGGTAACCCGGCCTTGTCTAGCAGAGATCCGGTTAGGATCCGGGGACGTCCCACCAGAGGCGTTTCATTTTACTTGGGAAGTTCCTTTGCCGGACCATTTGTTGGAAATCCAAACAAAACAATACGAGCACTGTATGGTTTTAGATGTATAACCTACCATTTACTTATGGTGGCGCTCCACTGTTTAGATGGTAGCTATAATAAGCATACGAGACTGGTCGTATGTTGGCTAAGATTAATATTATACCTTCGAAAGGGTTTTTCTACACTGTGCACGTATAATAATAATATAAAAGAAATCTTCTCGTGTCAAGCATATTTGGCTATCACAAGGAGAAATCTCCTCCAATTCTGCGTTTGCATTGTGTATGTGGCGGGAGGCCTTATGGTAGTTTCATTTTTCAAAAGCATAGCGAAATTCTTTTTATTTTCTTTGTGAAAATAACTGTTTTAAGATCTCATACCAGTCCCATGACTGACATGGAGTTTATTGTTCCCTTTCTAAACTCTGGGTGCCCACCAATTTCCACACGGGCAGTCTAGGGTCGGGTTATCAGGTCATTCTGGAATTCAGGAGTTGCTGTGGAGATCAGGAGCAAGCTGGATGGCCAAACATATCACTTATATATGTAATATTTATTTCCGCTATTTATTGTTGTACACTCTGATAATGTAATGTGATGTAATGTAATAACAGATATGATTCTTTGTTTTGAAGATTATTCATGTATATATTATATGTTGTTCCGCTGCGAAATGTGAGATACTGTTATTGTTTCTATTTTCTTCATCTACCTTCTTCATTCTTTAACCCTAAAGACTCGTAAGTTTGTTCCTCTTTGGCTGGATTGTTGTGGAAGATTGCCAGCTCAAAGGAGTACGGATTTTCGAGGCTTTTACAAGTGGTATTAGAGCAATTGGTTAAGCGACAACCTTGGCTCTGTTGGGTGTTACTCATTAGAGATAGAGCCAGCAGTACTCTAGAATGAGTGTGAGTGTAATAATAGACATGAGTGCGTATTTGTTAGTGAATATAAATTTTGTTGATTGGTTTGTTGAGTGGTATATAGATTCTGGTCAATACGAGTAATTAACGTTATTGATAGGAATCTCTAAACAATTGCACAGAACAAATTCGGCGCGATATCGTTTTAAAATAGGGTAAATGAAATAATTTTACCTAAATTATTTTCGTATATAAAAGAGAAAAAATTTCTGTGAATTATTATAATATATGATTGCTTGGTTGCTAGAAAGTGATGATATTAAATTATTATCATTAAAGTTGAAAAAGAAATTAAAATTGTAACTCCAAAGTTAAGAAATAAATTCACATACAAATAGTATTGGAGAATATAAATTGTAAATGTGATTTGTAATTTGATGTAAAATTTCAAAGGAATATTTGGAAATTTTTTGAAAGAGTTTGCGATTTGGAAAAGATTAAATTTCTTTTTTAGTTTGAAAATGGTTTTCAAGGGTTTGGAAAAATGTTTTTGGAGGGATAAAAGCTTTTGGTCGCTGGAAAATAATTTCGATGATGAATGCAGCATCATCGATGTTCATTTTCGGGTTTCCAAAAGAAGAATTGCTGCCAAATTATTCAAAATTTGAGGTTGTTTGGAAAACTGGATTTGGTTTTGGAAATTCAAAAGATAATTTGAATTGATTTCTAAAATGATTTTGAAAAGATGGAAAGATTTAGGAATATTATATAAAATATTTATGGAATATCATTAAGTTGATAACTTGTAAAGTTTGCAGTTGTTAAAATAAATAAAAAATCTAACTTAAAGAGAAGTTAGATAAATGTAGATGTGGAAATAAACTAAGTTGGTAGGAAAAATTTAATTCAAGTAGAATTAAAAATGAAAATTGAATAAAAGAATTGAAATTAAAAATTTAAGTCAAAAAAAATGATGATATGGATTCAAAATAAAATTGAAATTGAAGATTTGGGTTAATTTGAATAAAGGTGAATTTGAGAAGTCTTGTAGACTAAATGATAGAAATAAAATCCATTAAGGTGAAAAAAATGGGTTGTGATGAAATGAATTAGAACTTGTAATTAATTAGTAAAAGAAACTAATTTAAAATAGCAAGATGAATCAGTTGTGAATGAAAGATAATTGATAAAATTCAATATTCAGAAGGTAAATTGAATCTAAATAGAATTGAAATGGTAAATTGAATTCAAATGAAATTGAAAATGCAAGATAAAATGAAAATGGATATTATGGCTAGCAGGATATACAGGTATGTTACAGGAAAAAGAAAAATTAGAATTCGGATTTTGATCTCAAAGATAATTTAATTGCTCGACAAAAGGTATGTATTTCAATTTCTATATGAAATTTGGTGATTTTCTTGTCCAGCCTCTTGGCATTTTGTTTTCTTTTGGAATCTGACGGCCTATGGTGCCATTTTGTAGTTGTACTGAGCTAGCCGCGCAAAAGAGACGCTGGCGAAATTTTGAGAAAACTTTGAAAGTTAAAATTTGAATTTAAATTTGAATTTGAATTGCCAAGAAAACAATGTTGTTTGGAATCTATGCAAGATTTTAGAAAGATAACTGAGGTGATAATGAATCTTTAGTAAAAAGATTTGCATTGACAAATTTTTGGAAACTATTTATTTCGGGAAAGTATTAAACGGGTTAAGGATCATTCTTCTTCAATAGTAATTTCGGGACGAAATTCTTTTAAGGGGGAAGGATGTGACCACTCGAAAAATGAATTAAAATATTTAATTAATTTTAAATGTTTGAATGATAGTTTAACTTGAATTTAAAATATCAGGATGAATTTGGCAATTTAATTATTGAATTTAATTATAGAAGATTTGGGTAAAATTGTAAATCTTCAATCTTGAGCCCGTTAAAAATAATTTGACGGCCTAGAAAATTTATAGTGATAATACTGAAGATAATAGAAGCTGAATAGATTAAATTTCGAATATCTAGATTTAATTGGATAATTAAATTGTTGATTTAATATTTGAAATTGTGAAAATGAGTAGAAATTGGATATTTTAATATTTAATTAACGAGTAAAAATAGCCATTTTTCAAACAGTCTCAGATTTCGACAAAACAAGTTTCATTAGATTCGTAATGTTAAATTATTGTAAGATTTCAAATTTCGTGTCAATCGGACTTACGGTTTGTCCGGGGCAAGCTAAAACGCGTAGAAAATCGTTTAAGTGAATTTTAAATTTAAATTAGTCGATTTGACATCCTATCTTCCAAATACAATCGAATTGGCTCTCGATATATATTCCATTGCGTTCAGAATGGGGGTAAATCATTATAAACGCTGGGAGGCACGCTTCGTTTGGAGTTCGAAAAAATTGGAAATGAATAGTGTTTTGGAAATTTTCTATATAAGGACCTTTTTTTCTTTGTTTTGCTCAAACCCTAGGGCTTCTAGTTATAGCCGCTTGTTTATTTCAATGGCTGGTAACGTGTTTCCTTCTCCTTCGTTTTTCTCCAAATCCACAAACTAATTTCAAAACATTCAACTACAAAATTAAAGAGCACATCAAGATCCATCGATCCAACGGCTATGATCATTTGAAAGAAACTAAATCGACGAAAATTCGTATTGGAAGGTCGCACATTTCGGTGCATTGTTCGAAGTCTACAGGCGATCAAGTTCTCCGATGTTTGTGTGGAAGGCGAAGCTTGCGTAGGGCTTCAACGTGAGGGTGTTTGATCGGCCTCTATGGCGGCGAGGTGGGCGCGACTTTGAGGGATTCGAACCTGATAAATGGGTTCGAACGCGATTTTCTAGCCTGGAGAAGATGATGAACATGCGGCCCGACCTCATCAATTGATATGCACGACCCAGATTGATATTAGGTTTAAAAAAAATGAAATTTAAAGTTGTTAATTATTATTATTTTAAATTGTACAAATTTAAAATTGCATATCTTTGTCGTACGAGGTCCATTTCGCACGAAACAAATTGTGTTAGGTTCGTATTGAGGAGCACTATATTTTAGAGCTGGACTGGAGTTGATTGGAGTTAGTGTGAATTTTGGATAAAATTAAATGGCCGTTTAATTTTATTCGGAATAAAACGCTGAAATCGCTATTGGAAGCAAGGTGAGAACTTCTCACTCAATCGAATTGTTTCGATTTAAATTTTAAATAATTAGATTTAAAATTGCTTGATTGTGTTGATTATATGCTTGGATGACAAATTGCTATTTGTTGTATTGAAATAGACACTATACGCCGCATATTAAGCAGAGGTTATTATATTAAACCCATATATCGTGATATTCCACCGTGAAGTGGAATTGGTATTATATATGTACTTGGAGTTGATTTCCCACATTATATAGCGGATGAGACCCCATCGCGCCGCATAATAGCGGGTGATATTTTATAAATCTCATATACCACGATATTCCACCTCGAAGTGGAATTGGTATTTAATTGTTGTGTTAATATCTGTGGATGTAGGGAAACAGGTTGGAGAGATCCAACTGGATTCCTCAAACATTTGAATTTGTTCATTTGTTGTCTGTTAATTTATTTATAATCTCTGTGTGACTATATTGTAATTAGAATCAATGTAGGCTAAAATTTAGCCAAATATCTTTGTGGTGTCGTAAGATACCAGAAATAAATAAAATAATATTGTTGAATTTAAGTAGAAAATCTATAGTGAAATCCTATTGAATAAATTCCAAAATATGGGGAAAGATTTTTATAAATGGGTTTTGAGTAATATCGTTTGATAGTTGAAGAATTTATTTAAAATATGGATTTTAAATAGTTTGGAGAGAATAAAGGGATTTATTTTAAAAGATGATAAATTTGGAAATCCATTGAAAATTGATTTAGTACTTGAAAATAAATCTTTGGAAATCAAATTGAAATTTGATTCAATGTTTGAAACAAAATTTAGAAATCGATTTGGAAATTGATTTTGGTGATTGAAAATAAACCTTTGGGAAATCCATTTGGAAATTGATTTGGGTATTTGAAACAAATTTGAGAAATCAATATTGAAAATTGATTTGGTGTTGAAAGTTAATATTTGGGAATCGATTTGAAAAATCGTATATCAATGGGTATTTGAAAATTTGAATTCATAATGGAATTTGCAAAGGAAAGGGAATTTGTTTTAAAAATAAATATTGATTTATTTTTAAAGAGTGAAAAGGGATTTACGGATTCGGAATGTAAATCTAAAATAAATCGAGAAGGGTTTATTAAATTGGTCTAAGTGAACCATTTTGAAACGAAAGTGTATTTTCCCTGTAAAGCCAAGGATATTTTGGAAGTAGCTCTTAAATATAAACTTTAAAGTTCTAAAATGGTTTTAAATGAATATTTGTGAAGAAAGTATTTTTGTAAATTGTTTCTAAAACTTTGGAGTAAAGATTTATTTAAGTTAATTTTTAGAAGGGACCGTTTTAAAAGATTTAATTCATATTGTTTTAGAAAATAGTTATTTAAAACAATTATACTCTACTTACTTATTTTATTTCAAAAATTAGTTTAAAATTAAAGTTTTATATGAGATGATAGTATAATATTTGTATAACTAATATTTTAAAATAAAGTGTTTAAAATAGTTTTATCTAAATATTTCCAAGTATATATGTTTGGATAAGTAATTTAAATTATTTAAAAGTATTTGAATTCGGCAGATTTTTCAGTGGAAATAAATGATTTCGGGAATTTTATTCCGCGAGTGAAAAGTGATTTGAAATTGGTTGAAATGTGAAAAATATATCTTTGCGAAGATATTTTGAAAATAAATAATTGGAAAAATTGTATGAAATCCAGTGATTGTTGTGAATGTTGATTTATAGTTAAATAACCGACTATCAATATTTTCCTTTAAAGGGCGTTTGAATTTCGATGCGACCGGAGGTCGGATTCCAAGTGGATATCCAAAAACCACATCGAAGCTTTGTGATTGTGATAGATCTTTTATTTAAAAGATCAAATTGGAAATTGTTGTGATTTGTTTGAAATCTGAATGAACACTTATTTTTAAAAATAAGCGCTCGTTATTCGGATTAGCCGGGAGGGGACCTTTGTGTCATATAACTCATTCCGAATAATGATACGACGAAATGGGATTGCATTCGAAGACCGGTGGTGAAGATCGGGTATTTGCAAAAATGATAGGATGACCTATCGATTGTCTTTGCACTAAGTTGCTCCGGTATAGAGGTTCCCTAAGTCTTGGGAAGTCCGATCGGGATTGTGAATACCCAGATTTGCAAGGACTTCTTCGGATGTGCCTTCGGTTCTGTTTGAGCCCAGAACAGACTTGTATGGATTATATGTCTGACATTACATTTTGAGATATAAAGCAAATTTCTTTCAAATACATTTCTGTTAGTGGTGGAGAATTTATTCTCTTAGCTTAACACCATTCTTTGAGAAGTACGAGCTAAGAGGTTATGTAGTTAAAGATTATCAGTAATATATTCCCAATTTGGTAATGTGGCATGCTGAGTGCTGCTGATCATTTGTTGATCAAAGCTTGGTTTGTGAAAAGCGTAGCTTTATGGACGAGAATTCTTCTAACCTCACAGCCGGGTTATGGTCGAAACAGGAATCGCAGTAGCAATGTTATTTGAGGGCAGCGCTCTTTGAGGGTATGTCATTTCCTTCTGGATTATGAGTGGTGTCATGGTATGGAGCCCAGGTACACTACAAGAAAAACCATTTATAGTTGCAAAAATCGGTGGCGTTTTATTGTAAATGCAACAAAAAAGAGATTACCAAATAATATAAACATAGCAAAAAATAATTCACGTTTCCCACTTCTAAAAAAAAGAGTCCGCGCGAACTAAATAAACGTAACCTATCATATTACTCTCGTACTTAACAAAAATCTCGTCCCTAATTTGCTTTCTTCTTCAGAAAAAAAAATTCCCCTTTTAATCGTGTTAAATTTTCATCGCACTAAAGTATCATCGTCAACTCCGTCGTTTCCCCCTTACTCAACATCGAGTCGTGGCATCCAGCAGATCTTGGTATATTTAGGTATGAATCTTTTAAATCGATTAGTTATATTTAGGTATGAATCTTTTAAATCGACTTTGTGATTCTATTTGGATTTTATATGAATTTGAATGCATCTTATTTTCGTAGTTTTTCCTAAACTATTACTGAAATGGTTGATTTAACCCTAATTGCAATGATCTGTTGGGATATCTACTTTGATTTCCTTGAGTATATGAATGTTCTGTTGAAGTGGTTCAGTGAATCAATGGTTTCTTGCTGAGAGGAGGTTGAGGTTGCGTGTTTCGGGAATTTGGTGGGTTCAAGTAGCATTGATGGAGGTCGTGGGTTTGTTTGCGATTGGGTATTGGCTGGATCGATGGTTGAGAGTGGTAAATGTTGGAGCATAAATAGTCTTTTGTGGCGTGGCAGGCACTTGAAATATGTCAGTTGTGTGGATGTTAGGTAGTGAAGAGGAGGCGGTGAAGTTGACTGTTGGTTTGGTAAGAGGAAACTGTTGGTTTGTACATTCTGAGGCTTTGAATTTATATGCAGTAATTCTATAAGTTGCTAGACTTAGGCTTTGAATTCATGCATGGATTAATTATAAATACATGTAAATCTGAGGTTAAATGCAAAATATAAGTGTAATATTTATATTGTTGGAAAAGTATTCTTTGCCTTTGTCTACTAAACCACCATGGTTATATGCAGTAGTGCTGCAAGTATTTGTACTTCAACGTCTAGTTATTTTTTTGATTACAACAGATAACCAATTTATACGTCAAAGATTGGAAACTTATTTGCCTTCGAATGTCGATAATGGAAAAAGGCTGGGTTTTCTTAAACAGGTGATAAAACCATGATTAACTTAATATGTATTTTTAGAATTAGAACATATAATCTAATACTAAAGCTCACTTTTTTTTTACTTTTTTCATAGAACTAGTATGGAATACCGACAAGGAGCAATGAATTTCATGCATGCTGCAAAGAAGAATGTAGAAGTGTAGAAAAAAATTTATGCCCTTGCAAGGATTGTTGGAATCTTAGTCGTCATGATGACCAAATCATCGTTGAACATTTAATTATAGAAGGAATGGATCCTAAATACATTGACGGCGTATGGTTTAACCATGGTGAAGAGATAAATATAGAGAATAAAACAAATATGTTTGACGTATATGAACTATTCAAGATGATTCACTATGAAGATGAAGATTTTTTGAATCAAGATTTTTTTGATGATGATAAAGACGATGTTCATTCTCGAAGAAAAGAGGATGAGTTAGTCAAGAACTTGGAAGATGCAGAAACTCCATTATATCCTGGTTGCACAGATCACACAAAATTATCAGCCATCACCGTCTTGTATAATCTTAAATGCGAGACTGGCTTGTCCGATAGTGGTTTTGATAAGCTTTTAGCTGTGCAACATCTATTTGTGGGGTGACTTTTGATGCAACTACTATGTGTAGAGCAAGTGCTAAAGATGTGTCCCAAGTGGTTGATGTGGTCACTTATTATGGAATATTGACAGAAATAATTTTATTAGATTATCATTTGTTTTATATTCCAGTTTTCAAGTGTCGTTGGACGTATAAAGGAAATGGAGTAAAAGTTGTTGATGATGGGTTCACTCTTGTTAATTTACATCAAGCATCATTTTCATGAGACCCGTACATACTTGCATCTCAAGCAAAACAAGTATTTTATTCAAGAGAGAACGATGTTTCTAATTGGTACGTTGTAATGAAAGCACCATCAAGAAGTTTTAATGATATAGAGGAGCATGATTGCATCGAGGAAGATATTCAAGTGGTGGAAGATGAAATAACTGAAGCGGATGATGAAGATGTTTGCTATGTTAGAGAGGATTGCGAGGGCATAATTGAGTAGATTATATGTTCTACTTGAGCATAGTTGTTCATTTGATTTAGTGATGGTTGAACTTATATATTAAATCCGGGCTATTTGGAAATTTCATTGAACTTGTATTGGTTTTCTTTAGTGATTGTTCTTCATTTGCTGCACTAATGCTTTGTTTTTTTTTAATGCTGTGAATGGCTGTTAGTTTGCACCATTTAATTTTCTAATCCATTGCAAATGCATGTACCATTCAATTTTTGTTCTTTATGTTTTGATCTTTTTATACTTCCATAGACAAAGCATTATATGTTATTATCAATTCTGTTTGCATATATTGCTTGATAATGAGTAGTGTTCTTATCAATTCTGTTTGCATTACATGTACATTTTCTCATAAAATTACAAATCTGTTCATCATCTCAAGGCTTCTAGGCCTGCTTGTTCGGTTTGCAAACTGCCACATCTCTTTTCAGCTACATGTTGATGATATTTAAGTATTGTTTGTTAATATTTATCGCTGCTTATTGTTTACATGTGCTTATTGGTTTATACTGTGTTTTCTGTCACTTGTAGAAAAATATGTCTACAATATCTGTACGTACCCGCTTGGAGAGAAAGGCTGAAGAACAAACAGTCAAAGCGAAAACGTAAAGTTCCAACTAGTATAAATGAAATAGAAGAACAACCAGACAATGCTAAGAAGCAAGCCACTGTTCACAATGAAGAAGACGAACAACCACTAGATGATATCCCCTCTGACCCAAATGAAGGACTCCGCTCAGAAAATGAAACCCGTCCTGAACAAACTGCTGATGCCGAGCTGGAAATTGGGAAACAAAGTGAAGCTGAAATCGGAAGTACATCTCAGAAAAGAGGCGGTAGAGGTCCAGCAAAAGCAAAAAGACCCCCATCATGCAGTCAGGATCGAATTGAAGTTGAGTTCAATGATCTAGGCATACCAATAGGGCAAGGGTCGGTATATTTATCCTCTTTTCTTGGACCGCTTGTGCGGGAGCAGGTTCCATACACCATTGATGATTGGAGGAATATTATTGATGACTTAAAAGAAGTTTTGTGGCAGTCGGTTCTGGTATGAAGCAGGCATCTATTATTTAACATTCTGACTCTAATATGTTTTGAAAATGACTTCTAATATTGCATGGTCTTGCCAATTATAAATTGAAATTGCCATCTAATAACTTCTGGATAAATTAAAAAATAGTTCTTCCCAATTATAAATTGAAATTGCCCTCTAATAACTTCAGAAAACCTTTCAGATTTAATTAAATCTGTCGTGTTTAAATTAAATAAATTTTACTAATATCATGTTTTGATGTATTGTTGCAGATTAGATTTAAATTGGAAGAGGAATGGCAAAGAAAAGCTATATTTCAACAAATGGGAGTACTTTGGAGATCGTCAAAAAGCAAATTGGTTCGAAATTTGCAAAAAGCGGAGAACGATGAGGAAAGACTTATTTTCACAAGTCACAAATAACAAATTTGTAGATAACAAAAATGATGAACATTCAACAGAAACAGCAGAAAACAAGTAAACGACACAGGATTTATAGTGGTTCGACGATCTTGCCTACGTCCACTTTGAAGTTTTCTATCTTTATTGATATTCTCTTGATGATTACAGTTGGTTACAACAAGTTACAATGGATTATAGCTCTGAAACTTGAATGCAACGGCGATGATAAGGTGTAGAATTGAATCCGGTAGAGTCTTGGCGCTTCAGAATTCCCCTCTCCTCTTTTCTGAATGACCTAAGGCTCTATTTATAGCTGCAGAAGGCTGATATTTCGCCTAAAATCCGGGGGGCCCACTTCTGGCACATGAGGGGGCCCATACGGCCGAATTCTGGAGATCCGGGCTCACTTTGGGATCGATTCGACCCTTGGTTCGAATCGATCGAGAAAGTGTCCAACCGTGATGAAACTTGGCATGGACATTCTTCTATGTATACGCAAGCTTCTGTGAAAATTTCATAGCATTTGGACTTGTAGATCTCGAGTTATGATCGATTCAAGATGGTGCTCCTCGTCCTATGGATTCGTTCGAATCGATATGGTTCGAATCCATAGGTTCGAATCCATAGGTTCGAATCCATGCTTCTGCATGTGAAGATGATGATGTGGTCCGTGTGCTTCGGGTCAATCCTCCTTTTCCTCCGGGTTTACTGGGTCTAATCCTTGGTTTTAGCTGCATGGACTTGGTGGATTCGAACTAGGGACGGTTTTGGATGGATTCGAACATAGACATGCGAGGATGGATTTGAAGTGAGGGCTTGCCCGATGGAGTCGAAGCAAAGGAACTTCTCATGGATTCGAAGCAATATATACCTGATGGATTCGAACTAAGGCATACGAGGGTGGATTCGAACTATTGCTATCTTGATGGATTCGAGGCACGGCTATATCTCATGGGTTCGAACTAATGCGAGGATGATGGATTCGAACTAGGTAGATGCGAGGCTAATTCCTTTCTAACCGGTGCGAACGCAATGGACACGAAGTAGCATGGAGTCGAACTTGATGGAGTCGAGCTGAGACATGAGGATGGGTACGAACTTCATGGATTCGAAGTATTCCAAAGTGATGGATTTGAAGTAGGTGGAGTCGAATCAATGGATTCGAACATAATTTCTGGCCATCGATTCGAACTATGGGGTATCCTATGGGTTCGAACCGAACAAGGGCTATTTTTCTGAAATTGAATCCATCATATCTTGAGCATACGAACTCGGATTGGCTTGAAACTTGAAACGCTGGCTTCTACAACTTTGTTCATCATGTCTTGTCAATTGTGGCACAATCCGGACTCGGACAAAATTCATCGATATCCATAGCGAAGTGAAGTACAACCAATCTTTGAGACGAACTGTCTTTTGTTTTTTGACCGATCTTTTGGTATCACGGCTTTGCCAAAAAGCGGGATAACAATGCTAAGTGCTAATTATTGGTTGATTGAAGCATGGCTTTTGTGAAAAGCATAGCTTTGTGGGACGAGACTTCATTGAATCTCACACCGCAGAAATGGTCGAAACAGGAAGGATGCGGCAAGGTTATGGGGGTTGCGCCCCGTAGGGTATGTGAATTTCCTTCTGGATAAAAAGTGGTATTCTAGTGTGGAGCCCAGATATTTTACTTATGTATTTTTTGGTTGTTGTGGGGCCACGGATAAAGGTCGATTACGATCGGGGGATGGCATACTCATGACAATTAGTTACATAGTTACAGAGGTAACCCGGCCTTGTGTTGGTAGAAATCCGGTTAGGTTCTCGGGGCGTCCCGCCAGAGGCGTACCCATTCAGAAAGGAAGTTCCTTAGCCTTGGCCATTTGTTGGAAATCCAATCACTGAATACGCACCCTGTACGGTTTAGTTGTATAACCTGGCATTTTTAAATGGTAGCTATAGTAGGCATACTATAATGGTACGTATGCTGGCTAAGATTAATACTATACTTTCGAAATGTTTTCCACACTATGAACTAATAATAGTATCAAAAGGGTTTTCGCGTATCAAGCATGTTTGACTGCTATAAGGAGAAACCTTCCCCAAGTGTGCGATTGCATGTATGTGTGTGTCAGGAGACCTTATGATATTTTCATTTTCCAAAAAGCATAACAGATTTCTTTTGGTATCTTTTTGTTTAAACAAACTATTTTATGTTTTCTCACACCAGTCTCATGACTGATTTGGAGTTTATCATTCCCTTTCTAAACTCTAGGTGCCCATAATTTTCCACACGGGCAGCCTAGAGTTAGGTTATCGGTAGGTATAGATTTTGGCAGTCTTTGAAGTCTGTGGATTTGGGATTGCATTTGCTTCGTTGGAGCATGATAGCTTGTGGTTTTGTGCTTTTTGGATTGGCCTTTGGAGCTTTGGTATTGAAGATGCAGTCTATTGATCTCTCTCGCTCTATCTCTCTGTGTGCCTTTTGGACCCTTTGAAGATATCTTTTCCGCTGCTATTCTTTTTCGCGGTTGTTCTTTTCCGCTGCTGTATATTTGATGTCTGATGTTGTTCATTTGTTGTAATTCATGTTGTAGCCATTTGTGTATCAATAAAATTAATTTCTTCTTGTTTCCGCCGCGTTGTTTTCACCTAATGTGTTATAATCTCCGGCGAACCAGACTTCAGCATTTGAATTTCCAACATTCGAATACGGATGATGTATTGGATTTTGGTTTTCGGACGCTCGGAACCCAGGTCATCACATGGAGTATAATTCATTAGGTGACTCATTAGAGATAGAGTTATAAATGCCCTAAAATGAGTATATTCCCTAAGATATCTTGTCCATATGCCTAAATCAATTTAGTGCAAGAAGAGGACAAGGTAGGGGATCGGGGAGTACCACTGCAAATGGTCGATACCCTGCAACGACAACAATGGAGGAGCATCTTTTCTTATCCAACCCTAATATATCAGAATTTTTCAAGACTTGGAGGGAAACCATTCAAAGGTTAGAGACTATTATAGAAGCGCATGTTTGGATTCGATCTTGTGAGGGGATTTTTAAAGGATTGAAATTGGAGATCAATTCTTTGATGGCTTCGTAGCAGCTCCAGGAAGAAGCTTTGGTATGGTGAGAGACCATTACTTTGGCCAAATCGAAGAATGAATTTACATAGGACAGACTCAAGCAAATCTTGGAGCAGCGTTATATGCCTTCAACTGGTATTTCCGGGATGTATCAAGAAGATTACCTAATTTCTTATTTAGGATAAAATTGTTAGAGTTCTATTCAACACTGGAGCCACACATAATTTTATTTCCCAGCAAACTATAGAAGAGATAAATCTTGAACGCGAACTCGTAAACGAACCTAGTTGTGTGAAGAACCCGGTAGGTGGCCCTGTGAATCTTTATTTACGTTGTAGAAAAGTTCATATTTCGTATTCTTATCATTAGTTTCCTATAGCTTTTTCGTCCTTGACTTTAATGAATTTGAATTTTTTTTTGAAATGAACTGGTTAACAAAATATGAAGCTAAGTAAGATCATATCAATAAAACGATTTCAGTCAAAACCAAATTTGAAAATTTTATTATGATTTCTTGCGAAGATCTAAGTCCGAAGAGAGACAAGCTAATGTATACTTTAGGATATTCCGACCTGAGTTTTGAATCCATACCTATTGTTGAGAATTTCCTGTCATTTTTGAAGAAGTTAAGTCTTTAGCTCCCCATAGGGAAATCGAATTTAGAATCAACTTGGTTCTCAATGCCTCTTCAGTTGTGGATGCAAGTCGTAGAATGGCACCAAGGGAAAGAGTGGAGTTAGTTAAGCAAACCCAAGATTTACTAGAGAGGATTTATACGACCTAATCGTTCCAGTTGGGGTTCAGCTGTAATATTTGTAGCCAAGTCCAATGGATCTTTGAGATTGTGCATCGATTATTGTGATCATAATAAGTTAACTCTTTAGAATAAATTTCCTTTTGCATCGAATCGATGACCTGTTTGATCAATTGCATGGTGCTCAATTCTTTTTCAAGATGGATCTTGCCCAAGGATTCCATCAGCTGAGAATTACTAAATATTGTATCCATTTATCTAATTTTGGGGTCCCGATACATTCTAAGATTGGTTAGTTATGCCCTTAAGACTAACCAATGCCCTGCATATTTCGTAGACCCGATGACCCGAGTATTTCGTAAAGTATTGAATAAATTCGATCTCGTATTTATTGAAGATATACTGATTTGGAAAGCCAAATGTAGAATAGATATTCAGCTTGATCTGGAGAGTCATTTCTCTATCTTTTGTGTGTCTGTATATTCTTTGTTTGTCTCTCAGTCTAGCAAATTTTGGGAACAAAATTTTCTTAAGGGGGAATTTGTAACGTTCCCGTTTTTAAGCCAAATTTAAATTAGTAAATAATATAATTTTTTTGAATTAAATTGTGAATTAATTTGAAATTTTACGAAACAAATAAGATATTTGTTTGTTTATGTAACGACCCGTAAATTTTAACGGTTTTAATAATGTAATTAATTGAATTTTCGTGAAATTTATAAAAAAAAATTGAAATAGAAATTTAATATTTCAAATGCGTCTAGTTAAACATAGCAACTGGTAATTATTCATCCGACAATATGAAAGTTTATTTCGTGTGTAATTTTATTTCAATTTAACCAGTTAAGAATTGATGAAAATAAAATGTTTTCGAAACCTAAATATTTTACATAGAAAAATTGTAGATCATCTTCTGAGCAAGACGTCATTTTTCGTTTTTCCAAATTCGGACTTCTTTAGCTCCGTCGATCTTATTTTTCTCCATTTTTGCTGCATTTTCTGTAGTAGAAAATTCAAATTTTTATAATTCAATCGTACCAATTATGCCGTTTTGATCATCTCATCGTGCTGATCTCCACGATATATTCGTACGCGTGTTTCGACGTCCGGTGGACGACGAAATCTATAAAGGTTGAAACGTATCGGTACCTATATTTCAACCTTTTTGAATTCCTTTTTTGGTTCGTTACCCACCGAGTCACTAGCAATTATTATTTTCTGAATTCAGCAGATGTCTTTTTACTTTTCCACATTGGTTCCAATGTTTCCTTGTCCATTCCTTTTCGGTGCATTTCAACTTCCTCTCTGAATGCTAATATTACATAACCTTCTTATTTTTTGTTCTGCATCTTTTCATTATTCCCTATACAAGCGTGCAACCCTTCCCCTCCTTGTCTTCTCTCTCTGATGCATGTTTATTAATTATAATTTATATGAGATGTTATATACAGAGAGGATAATGATGAACTTTTTTTTCAAACTCATTTTTCGCCACACCGTGCTCCCACTTTTGTTCGCCCATCTCCTTACCTTCCCTCCACAGGTCCTCCCTTAACCTAGGCCACCACTTCATCATTACCACAGAGAATTCAACACGCCGACCTAAGCAACCGAAAGCCATGGCAGCCGCATCTAGCTCCCAAGCTCTCACCGCACTACGCCTTCCACCCTCCCTCAAAATCACTTCGGCCATGCGTGCGCCACCCCTCTTCGCCTCAAATCCCGCACAGCCAGCACATGGCCTATGCCATCACGCGGCCATGATTTCCTCCAACCACGCCTTGCTATTTTATGCTTTGCATTGGCTTGGCCGGAGCCAACCATTTCCTCTCTCCGGCATGCCTTGCCACATCAGCACCAGCCCAGGTCAAGAACCAACGCCGCCTCCTCTTCCTTCGATCGAAATGTTCACGAAGGGCGAGCCCTCACTTCTCTCCCGTAGGTACCATCTACACTATTTGTCATATGTGTATATATATATATAAAGCATCTTGCAAATTTTTGTTTTCTTATGATATATGTATAACTTCATTCAATTATTTTACAGTTCTTATGTATATGTTATATTATTTATATAAATTAAAGTTGTATGCACACAGTTTTTGGTTAAACATATATTTTAAGTTATGGGTTTTAAGCAAAATCTATAGATATATTTGTTATATTAAAGCTGTACCAGTTCATCTATTTAAATATGGTACTAAAAGCAAAACTTTGGTATTGCTTATATCAGGTTCATTTTTTTTAACTGTAAAAAAAAGTGTGACATTTACATAGTTCGTTTGGGGTGTTCGCCTAGCTATAATAGTTATGTTTTTAATTTGCTTATATATAAAAATAAATTGAAGTTGTATATTATTATGGGTACAGGTTACACAAGTGATATATATTTATATATAGCTCACTGGTTGAGTATTTTGCATTGGAAGTATAAAGAGTATTTTATATATATTGCAACCATATATACATTGCGTATGTTGGCTGTAGATGTTTTATAATTTGTAAAGTTTATAAAAGTTGTTATATATATATAAGTTTATAAGTAGTATAAGGTTACTTGTATATATATGTACAAATTGGGTAAGTATATTCCGGGTTAATATATAGGTGAAATTTTGTTTGCATGGACTTTTATTTTGATTAAAATTCAGTTATTGATTTGAATATATATATATAAAGTATTTTTAATATATGTTGATCTTAATATTTGTGCTTAATTAAAACAACGTTTTTTAATATAAAATTGTTGTTCCTATCAAACTGATTCTGATCGTTTCCATCTATTCCTGTCATCAGTTTTGATCGTTGAATTCGGGCCACCGTGCTTTATTTTGAGATTCGTGTCTGGATTCTTAGCCCATTTCTTTGTCAAAACTCCTCTAGCCTCGAAATGTGATCAATAACTCACGATTAATGTTCTTTTATTTATTAAATTTGATTTCAATTGAAACGACAATTGAAATATGCTGCTGTTAGTTATTTACATTGTTATATATATGTTATTACCTGTATCAGTTCACCTGTGACATCTGGCACCATTATCTGTTATGTATATTGATGACATATGCCATTATATTATTATCATATCTGTTATCGCCCTGCAAGTTCCCTGTTAGTATAGAATTCACTATGGGTTGAAAAGATACATACCCGAACGGACTTTAGAATAAGAGAAAATCGTTATGGGTTGAAATGATAGACCCAAGCGATTTTCATTTACATTGAATTTGGGATTACAGGTTGAAATGATATATATATACCCGTATATATATATATATATATTTGATTATGGATTGAAATGATAAATATCCGTATCACTTGACCATAGGATAGAAAATTATATACAGACACCGTTGGTCTATATATATAAATATTTTGAAAATAATTTCTATGGTTTTAGAAAGAAATATAAGGTTTTATATAAATATTGATTTTAATATTATATAAATGATTGTTTTATATATAGTGAAATTCTTGATTTTAAGCTATATAGTGAATTTGATATGTGTATATATATATGGAATTATCTATTCTGGTTTTGAAATGTTTGAATATTTAAAGCTTTGGAAATATTGAAATTGAAATGGTTTATTTCGTGGTTAAATATCTATATTGAAAATCAATATAATGTGAAATGGTTTATTGAGAAACTGAAATAAATTAAAATTAATGATTTGAGATTTGATTAAATTTAAATTTTGAAATTTGAATCGATTTGAATCGATTTGAGAAGTTTGAGGAAGCTATTTTATTATATAAGGTATTTTTAAAATTTATATCTAAACTATTTATATATGTTACTTTATAAATTTATTTCATATAAACTATTTTAATATAAATTATTTTTAATATAAACTATTTTAAACTATAACTATTTTTATATAAACTAATTTAAATTATAAACTGTTTTATTTCATATACTATTATTTATATTTAAACATTTAAGTGGGAAGTGTTATGATTCAAAGCATTATGATTTCCAAATTTTGATTTCCAAAGTATAATGATTAACAAAGTGTTTGAAGAGATAATGTTGTTTAAATTTAAGTAAATTATTAAATCAAGTCTTGAAATTATTTAATAATTAAATAAAATTGAATTCTTTAATAAGTGAAATTGAATCCTTTAACAAGTGAAAATTGAGTTTCTTTAATAATTAAGTAGAAATTTGTTTAAACTCAATAAGTAAATAAGTGAAATTGAATTTATTTAATAAGAAATAAAATGTGACTGATAGAAATTAGTATGAGACTTGTAATTTAAAGAATTTAATTTGACGAATTTAATTTAATTCAATTCAAAAGTTTTGATATAATGTAGGTAAACGTAAGTGATTGATTTAATAAATTGAAAATTCAATTGGAATTATTTTGAAATGATAAATTTACTTAATTTGAATGATTACTTAATGAATCCATCAATGAATTTAAATTTCCTTGAATGATAAATTAAATTTATGAAACCTATATATGAATTTAAATCAATATTTGAATTGTTTTAAATAAAAAAATTGAAGTTGAATTGTAGAGTTTTGAAATGGTTAATTTGGAAGTTTTGAAACCTAAATTATTGTAATTGATATAGAAAGACGAATGAAATGTTGGCTTTCAAATTCTAAGTGAGATTGAAATTGATTTGGTTTTCGAAATTTATCAAACGACCAATCGGTGTAATAATTACGAAAGTTATTAAAGAAACCGGGATCGGTTATGGACATACTCTCTGTCTAAACCGAAAACCACTTTAATAACTATATGCGGAGTGTGATCGAGAATGAAGTGGTTGGAATGATGTTCGTGATGACTGAAGAAAGAGAACGATAATGGACAGCCTTGACACTTGTGTCAAATTGGAAATGACTAAAATAGGAGCCGTGTCGGGCCAAATGGGGTTAGCCACCTCAAGCTAACACACTTTTTCTTAAACTACTCATTACTTGTTATTGATTGGTGCGCAGCCTTGAATTGGGAGTGTTGTTTCACGGTGTTGCGTTCGTTGCGGCGATGCGTTCTCACCAGTCCGGATCAGGCAAATGGTAGTTTCACCACCTTGGGTATTGCCTTATGTGCCTTGTCATACTTGTATCCCTATACGTGACCATTACGATTTGTTTTTTGTTATACCTATGGAGTACTCCCTGATAGCCCACTAGTTTACGGTGGAGTTTACAGTGCTGTATAGACTATAACGCTTAAATAAATGTGTTAAGGGGGATAATGGTAACGCCTTAACACTATTTTGATACTTTATGTTACTGATAGGAATTATCTATTTAGCATATATTACTACATAGTAGATAGTTTACCGGATCCTCAGAGGATGGTTATCCCAAACATCCTTTGAGTTATTTGTATTTCAGCTGTTATTTCACTTGAGTTGGATTTACTGATATAAGAATGTTAATCCTGACTCGAGTGTTTTGTGTTTTGCTTTACACTCGGGTCAGACTGAGTGTACCGGTATTCGAGACTCACCTTTGGAGTTGGAGCTTCGCTTGGAGATCCAGCTATCTATCCAGCTTTCAGATATTCAGTTGATTCCAGTGATGTATTCTGATTTTGTATTTGACTACTGTATTCGAGACTTTTGTTGTACCTTATTTAGATCTGATATGAATATAGTAGCTTCATGAACTACTACCTTTTGTTTGTGCTGCATTTATTACTCCATGCCTGTGATCTGTGATTATTTATTTACTGTATATGCTGAGTTTTGCCAAATATAAATTAGCAATTCGATATTTTGATTTATTCAAGTCAGACATGTGCGGATGCGAAAGGTCCAAAAAAGCTGGTCGTTATAGTTGGTATCGGAGCTTTGGTAGCTCTAGGCAAAACTTAGCATATATGGTTGTTATCCCATTTTTGGTCAAAACTGGAATATCAATAAATTGGCAAGGAATTATGGATATCAGGATTGGAGATCGGTTGGAATCAAGGCTACGATCGATATCGGCAAAATTTGGTTGAGCTCCGATCGGGACGAAATTAATTGGAGATGATGATAAGGATTAGGAAAGGCTATGTTTCAAATTTCAGGTTAATCGGAGTTCGTATGGAGAAGTTATGATCGATTCAAGGTAGGAAAGGCATGCTGTTCGAATCGATCAGGGGTAGCACTCACTTCGAATCGATACATTTCGTATCGATCGACCTGGGTTCAAAACTGTTACTTCGTATCGATCAAAGTCAAGGCACAGGGATGGTTCGAATCGATACGCTTCGTATCGATCAGTATGGTTTCGGCCTGGTGAACTTCGTATCGATTAGGTAAGAAGGATAAATAGATTTCGGCCCAATGGCAATGGACCCAAAATGGATAGGTTCGAATCAATCAAGACAAAGCATAATGCTTTGAATCCATGAGGTCAAGGAGAGTTCGAATCGATCAGGTTAGGGTATGTTCGAATCGATCGGTGTCAACGAGATCGATTCGAAGCATGCTCCTGGGATCGATTCGAAGAAGATCGATGGAACACGAGAAGTATACATTGGGGGACGACTTCATGGATTCGAAGAAGAGGAAGTCGACTTCATGGGTTCGAAGAGAAGGTGGGTTCGAAACAATGGAATCAAAGGAGGTGGGTTCGGAGCATGGATTCGAAGGAGGATTCAAAGCAGTGGCTTCGAAGGAGAAGGATTCGAAGGATGTGGGTTTGAAGCATGGGTTCGAACCAGGCAGAGCACACGGAACTTTGAACTTGAATCGATCATATCTTCCAAACCGTTGATCCAAATGCTATGAAATTTTCACAGAAGCTTACATACATGTTGAAGAATGTTCTCACCAAATTTCACCTCGATTGGACATTTCCTTGATCGATTCGAACCAAGGGTCGAATCGATCCTGATGTGGGCCCAGACCTCCAGATTTCGGGCGAGCGGGCCCCCTCATGTGCCTGAAGCGGTCTTCCCAGATTTTAGGAGAAATATCAGCCTCCTATGCTTATAAATAGAGCCCCTGGTCATTCAGAAAAGGGGTGGGAGATTCTAGAGAGAAAAAGCACGCTCGGACACTGCCAGAATCATTCCATATCATCATTGCAGCTATTTATTTCAAGTTTTTGGACTTTGTAACTACTGTAATCATCTGTAATCACCAAGGATAATCAATAAAAGGATAAAAACTTTGGAGTGGACGTAGGCCGGAGATAGCCGAACCACTATAAAACTTGTGTCTCTGTTCTTTACTTTGGGATTACTGTTCAATATTTGCCGAGATCTGATATTTGTGTTTGAATATTATTGATTTGTATTCATACACTCGTGCTTTCACGGTATTCGGGGTTTGTGACCAATTTTGGCACAAACACTTTGGTGCTTTCACTGAGAAAGACTAGCACCCGCTACATCAGATTTGAAAGTTGGATTTGAAGATTTTAAAAAAAGTTTGGATTCGAGGACAATGACTAGACAAAATAGTAGGAGGCAAAGGGCTGAGAGAAGCCAACAGGAAGGAAGTCACAAGCATCCTCCGGAGCTGGGGAAGGACAGGCTTCAATCTATATAACTCGGGATGAAATGGAGGCTATGGCAAATTCTTTGCAAGAGAGATTATTGAAGAGCCAACAGGAAATGATGCAGACTTTCCTCGAGAAAATAAGAGCTGAAGGGATGCAGAACTTAGGAACAGCCACAGCCACGGTGGATGCAGGACAAGGGACTAGGGTCGTGGAACCCAATGGAGGACGAGATACGGAGCCAGAAGGCAATCATCAAGGGCTTGGGGGCAGGCCCACGGGATCCAATACAGGAGGACCTTTGGAAGGAATTCAACAGGCTAGAGCTAACATTGCTCCTAGTGAACCACACGAGGAATATGTACCAGAGTTCCCTCGGGGGCATGGGGGGCAACCCCCAACAGACAATACCGGATTAGTGGAAATTATCAGAAGAACCGTGCGAGGTGGTTTGACCAACAAAGACTTGGAAGGAGTGAATAGGAGTCCGTTCGCTAAGGAAATGAGGATGGCTCAGAATCCACCTAAGTTTAAGCTACCTAGCGTGGAGGTATATGATGGTAAGGCAAACCCAACTGATCACTTTATGAGGTACACCATACATATGGAGGTGCTGGGGGCATCGGAAGAAGTGATGGCCCGATGCTTCCCTTTGTATCTGACGGATTTAGCCGCAATGTGGTTTAGGCAGCTGGGAGAAGGATCTATCAGGACTTGGAGGGAATTGGTGGAAAAGTTTTTGGGACAGTTTCGGGTTCACGTCAAGAGGCCGAAGAATGTGATGACATTAACATCAGTGAAGCAAAGGATGGATGAATCGCTTAGAGCTTTTCTAACTCGATTCAGTGCGGCAGTCGCTTCGGTGGATCGGCCTGATCCATCGATGGTTTTAATGGAAGCAGTATCAGGAGTCAGGGGGGACTCGGATTTCAAGGTATCTCTGATACGAGATCCCCCACAGGATCTCGACGAGTTCTTTCACGAGGCAGAAAGGTTCCTTCAGTAGGAAGATGCAAGTACGGATTTAAAGTTGAAAAGGGTTAGTGCAATCGAGGTTGGAACAGTATCTAGCAGTGGTTCGGATAAAGACAAAGGAAAAAGGAAATTGGATGATGATTCTGGAAATGCTAGGAAGCGATGGAAGGATCCAAAGTTTTCCACATACACAGGATTGAACGAGACGCTGGAGCGGATATACATGGATACTCGAAATCGCCTTCCCTACCGGAGGCCAGCCAGGAGAGAGCCTTCTGAACGAGAAAGGGCTTCAGGGAGGCATTGTCTTTTCCATGACTTAGACGGACATGATACCAACAGCTGCAGGCACTTAAAGGATATAATTGAGGAGCATGTGAGGAATGGGCAGCTGAGGCAATATATCGGAACACGGAATGCAGCAGTGGAAAAGGAGCAGCCACCGTCTACCTCACACCGTGATGATGTGAGGCCCAGGAATGATGGTCGATTGGTTATCAATTGACATGGATAATATGGAATAAGTAACAAGCTATTAGCAAATGGCTAAGTCGTTTACACATGTACGGGGACGGAGATAGCCCCTAGGCATGCTCTGAATGATGATAAACTGCGAAGCTATGGCTTGTGAAATCTGTTTTTCTGTTTTGGATTGGACACTTGGTTTTCTGGTTTGGTTTTGGAGTTCGGATTGGACACCTGGTTTTTGTTTGCTTTCTTGTTTGGATTTTTCCTTCGGATGATTGATTTTGTTTTGGTTGCTGGTTTGGTTTTCTGATTTTCTGGTTTTGATTTGGATTTTCGGATTCGGATTTTGGATTGGATTTTAGTCGGATTTTTATCTGATTTTTGATAAAAGGTCGTCGGGTATGGATTATGCCTGGCAGGGGGTGAGTCACTTTGCCCGAACGTGGTAAATTGACTCATTCAGGTCGTTGAATATGGACTATGCTCAACAAGGGTCCGGAGAGACCAGGATTCGGCCTAGGACTTAGGCCTCATATTATCGAATATTGTTTCCGGTCGTTGAGTATGGACTATGCTCAACAAGGGTCCGGAGAGACCAGGATTCGGCTTAGGACTTAAGCCACGGCATTGCACAACGTCCAGGGACACTGGACCATGGTCGTCGGGTGTGGATTACGATTGGCAAGAACCCGGAGAGGTTAGCTCAACGTCCAGGGACACTGGACCACGGTCGTCAGGTGTGGATCACGCTTGGCAAGAACCCAGAGAGGTTATGGATTCGGATATCGACCCGGAAAGGTCATGGATTCGGTCATTGGCTATTGGATAAAGATGGATTGGGACTCGGTTGTCGAGTTCGAATGGATATGGAATTGGCTAAGGCTTTGGTTACGGGATTTGGAATCGGGCATCGATTCGAAGCAGTCAAGGATGATATACTCTGGCAATATGGCTATGGACTTCGGATATTGGATTCAGGACTATTCAAAACACGCGTTGTTATCACAAGGCATGTTTTGGGGGTCAAAGTGTTATCCCATTTTTGGCCAAAACTGGAATATCAATAAATTGGCAAGGAATTATGGATATCAGGATTGGAGGTCGGTTGGAATCAAGGCTACGATCGATATCAGCAAAATTTGGTTGAGATCCGATCGGGACGAAATTAATTGGAGATGATGATAAGGATTAGGAAAGGCTATGTTTCAAATTTTAGGTTAATCGGAGTTCGTATGGAGAAGTTATGATCGATTCAAGGTAGGAAAGGCATGTTGTTCGAATCGATCAGGGGTAGCACTCACTTCGAATCGATACACTTCGTATCGATCGACCTGTGTTCGAAACTGCTACTTTGTATCGATCAAAGGCAAGGCACAGGGATGGTTCGAATCGATACGCTTTGTATCGATCAGTATGGTTTCGGCCTGGTGAACTTCGTATCGATCAGGTAAGAAGGATAAATAGATTTCGGCCCAATGGCAATGGACCCAAAATGGATAGGTTCGAATCAATCAAGACACAGCATAATGCTTTGAATCCATGAGGTCAAGGAGAGTTCGAATCGATCAGGTTAGGGTATGTTCGAATCGATCGGTGTAAACGAGATCGATTCGAAGCATGCTCCTGGGATCGATTCGAAGAAGATCGATGGAACACGAGAAGTATACATTGGGGGATGACTTCATGGATTCGAAGAAGAGGAAGTCGACTTCATGGGTTCAAAGAGGAGGTGGGTTCGAAACAATGGAATCAAAGGAGGTGGGTTTGGAGCATGGATTCAAAGGAAGTGGATTCGAAGGAGGATTCAAAGCAGTGGCTTCGAAGGAGAAGGATTCGAAGGATGTGGGTTCGAAGCATGGGTTCGAACCACGCAGAGCACACGGAACTTTAAACTTGAATCGATCATATCTTCCAAACCGTTGATCCAAATGCTATGAAATTTTCACAGAAGCTTACATACATGTTGAAGAATGTTCTCACCAAATTTCACCTCGATTGGACATTTCCTTGATCGATTCGAACCAAGGGTCGAATCGATCCTGATGTGGTCCCGGACCTCCAGATTTCGGGCGAGTGGGCCCCCTCACGTGCCTGAAACGGTCTTCCCAGATTTTAGGAGAAATATCAGCCTCCTATGCTTATAAATAGAGACCCTGGTCATTCAGAAAAGGGGTGGGAGATTCTAGGGAGAAAAAGCACGCTCGGACACTGCCAGAATCATTCCATATCATCATTGCAGCTATTTATTTCAAGTTTTTGGACTTTGTAACTGCTGTAATCATCTGTAATCATCAAGGACAATCAATAAAAGGGTAAAAACTTTGGAGTGGACGTAGGCCGGAGATAGCCGAACCACTATAAAACTTGTGTCTCTGTTCTTTACTTTGGGATTACTGTTCAATATTTGCCGAGATCTGATATTTGTGTTTGAATATTATTGATTTGTATTCATACACTGGTGCTTTCATGGTATTCGGGGTTTGTGACCAATTTTGGCACAAACAATGGTAAATGTATTTACAGAATCACTTTCATTCGAGTTTGAATCTCCTCCTTTTTGATTTGATTCCTTTGAATTTTGGAACGTTCCCATGCGGGTTCCAAAATCCATTCCTGTCCCTCACTATTCATCTTCATTAGATTCTGGAGTATCCCATAACTCCAGTTCGAATGATCTTTATAATGAATCGGCAGTCTCGCCGATCTCCAAATGATTTGTAAAGGGTGAAACTCCTTTACAAATTGGTATCGATTCACCGGAGATTTCTGTATCCTCGGTTTACGATGCTATCTATCTTCTGCTATACCTGAATTCTATTTCTTGAGATCGAATGTGGATTTGCCTCGAAATTCAGCATCGATTTCATTCTTGAAGTCACCATCAACCCAGTTAAGGTTGCCGCTATTTGTATAAACTTATCCATCGCCCTATTTTGTTATTTAATTATCTTATCTTTGTTTCAAACGTATCTTCGAATCAAAATTCTCTTTGATTTGAGTTGATCAAATTTGAATCTCTATCCTTGCTTTGAAATCCATTATTGTATCGTTGAGCGAGGAAGTGTATTTGTAAATTAATATTAAAAATGATTTATACATTGTGTTGTTTGAGTTGTTCATGTTGATTTGGGTTTTCGATCGATTCGTCTGATCAATGCTATCGATAGGATTCCCAAAACACTTGAGCAGAGCAAACTGACACAATATTGATTTCAAATTTAGTAAATAAAATAAATTTGAATGATGATATTATATATAAGTAAATTTTTTCTAAATTGTTAACTGAATTGGTTGTTAAAAATAATAATACTTGATTTTCATTTATTGTTTTGCAAACCATTGATTTTACCAACATATAAATAAGTGAAATTACAAAACGTGGTTTATAAATTGATTTAGAATTTAAATGAATTTAAATTCAGAAACTAAGAATTTAATTTCCGGTGATTTCAAACTTTGATTTTAAAGTTTTAAAATGTAAATTATTTAAAGTATTTTCGAATAGAAACTGTTTCCAAAGAATTTTAAATGTTTAAAACAGTGCTCCCCTACATTGTTGTTGGAAAATAATTTCGGTGATGATGGCCGCATCATCGACATTTATTTTCGGGTTTCGAAGTGGAGAAACCATTCTGTAACTTTGCTATAGTTTTGCTTTGAAAATTCAATTGATTTGGATTTCTAAAGCATGAGTTGATTTATAAACTATATTGACATATGGTTTTAAATTTGATTTGGTATCTATAGTGTGTGTATATATACATATACATATATATATATATATATCCCTAAATAGTTTGAAGAGAATCAAAAATTTAATTCTTAAATTTTTATTGAGGATAATCTCAAATATAAAATGAACCAAAATTTTGAATAAATTTGTAAGCTTGAGATAATTGAATAAGAAAATTTTAAAATTATAATACCCAATTTCATTCTAATATAACTAACCTAAATTATTCAGAATTTAAAATTGTAATTAGGTAATATAAAATCTAAAAATGATTTTATAAATAAATTTGAGTGTGTATAATAAATGTTATACACTTAAATTTTAATTATAAAATGTTAATGGAGATAAATAGAATAATAAGTTATTGAACAATAGATGAGATAAATAAAATAAAAAAAATTGTTTGAAATTTAATAAATTGAAATTAAATCAACTTAATGAGATATCTTGAATTAATTGAATTTAAATTGAATTTCGTTTTGAAAGAAATCTTTTGTATTTAACATTCATAAATGTGAAATTGAGTCAATTTGATAGAAACCTTGAATTTAAAAACAAATTGTTGAATATAAATAAATTTAATTTGAAATTTATATGGTTTAAATTAATTATTTTCTTTTGTAATTCAAGTCTATTTTCTTCTGGTTGTTCCTATTCTCCTACCTCCTTTCTTTTCAGGGACGAAAAGTTTTGAGTAGGGGAGAGTGTAACGACCCATAAATTTTTAACGGTTTTAATAATATAACTCATTGAATTTTCGTGAAATTTTAAAAATAAAATTTTGAAATAAAAATTTAATATTTGAAATGCGTCTAGTTAAACGTAGCAATTGGTAAATTTTCATCCGAAAATATGAAAGTTTATTTCGTGTGTAGTTTTATTTCAATTTAATCAGTTAAGAATTGATGAAAATAAAATGTTTTCGAAACCTAAATATTTTTACATAGAGAAAATTCTAAATAATCTTCTGAGAAAGGCGTCATTTTTCGTTTTTCCAAATTCGGACTTCTTTAGCTCCGTCGATCTTATTTTTCTGAGTTTTTGCTACATTTTCCACTAGCAGAAAATTCAATTTTTTATAATTCAATCGTACCACTGATATCTGTATGTCGTTTTGATCATCTCATCATGCTGATCTCCACGGTATAATCGTATGTGTGTTTCGACATCCGGCGGACGGCGAAATCTGTAAACGTTGAACCGTATCGGTACCTATATTTCAACCTTTTTGAATTCCTTTTTTGGTTCGTTACCCAGCGAGTCACTAGCAATTATTATTTTCTGAATTCAACAGAGTCTTTTTACATTACCACAATTGTTCCAATGTTTCCTTGTCCATTCCTTTTTGGTGCATTCCAACTTCCTCTCTGAATACTAATATTACATAACCTTCTTATTTTTTGTTCTGTAGCTATTCATTATTCCTTATACAAGCGTGCAACCCTTTCCCTCCTTGTCTTCTCTCTCTGATGCATGCTTATTAATTATAATTTATATGAGATTTTGTATACCAAGAGGATAGTGATGAACTTTTTTTTTTCAAACTCTTTTTTCGTCGCATCGTGCTCCCACTTGTGTCCGCCCATCACCTTGCCTTCCCTCCGCAACTCCTCCCCTAGCCTAGGCCACCACTTCATCATTACAACCGAGAATTCAACATGCCGACCTGAGAAACTGAAAGCCATGGCAGCCACATCCAGCTCCCAATCGCTCACTGCACTACGCCTTCCACCCTCCCGCAAAATCACTTCGGCCAGGCGTGCGCCACACCTCTTCACCTCAAATCCCGCACAGCCAGCACACGGCCCGTGCCATCACGCGGCCATGATTTCCTCCAACCACCACCTTGCTATTTTATGCCTTGCATTGGCTCTGCCGGAGCCAACCATTTCCTTTCTTCGACCTGCCTTGTCACATCGGCACCAGCCCAGGCCGAGAACCAACGCCACCTCCTCTTCCTTCGACCGAACCGTTCACGAAGGGCGAGCCCTCTCTTCTCTCCTGTAGGTGCCATCTACACTATTTGTCGTATGTATATATATATAAAGCATCTTGCAAATTTTAGTTAGCTTATGATATTTGTATAAATTCATTCAATTATTTAACAGTTCTGATGTATACGTTATATTATTTATATAAATTAAACTTGTATGCAAACAGTTTTTGGTTAAACATATATTTTAAGTTATGGGTTTTAAGCAAAATCTGTAGATATATTTGTTATATTAAAGCTGTACATGTTCATCTATTTAAATATGGTACTAAAGGAAGAACATAGTATTGCTTATGTCAGGTTCATTCTTTTTAACTGTAAAAAAAAAGTGTGACATTTACATAGTTCGTTTGGGGTGTTCACCTAGCTATAATAGTTATGTTTTTAATTTTCTTATATATAAAACTAAACTGCAGTGGAATATTATATAGGTACAGGTTACACAAGTTATATATATTTATATATAGGTCACTGGTTGAGTATTTTGCATAGGAATTATAAGGAGTATTTTTTATATATTGCAACCATATATATGTTGCATATGTTGGCTGTAGATGTTTTACTATTTTTAAAGTTTATAAAAGTTGTTTATATATATAAGTTATATAAGTAGTATAAGGTTACTTGTATATATATGTACAAATTGGGTAAGTATATTCTAGTTTAATATATAGGTGAAATTTTTTTTGCTTGGACTTTTATTTTGATTAAAATTCAATTATTGATTTGAAAATATATGTATATATATATGGTATTTTTGATATATGTTGATCTTAATATTTGTGCTTAATTAGTACAATGATTTTTAATATAAAATTCTTGTTCTGATCGTTTCCATCTATTCCTGTCATCAGTTTTGATCGTCGAATTCGGACCATCGTGCTTTATTTTGAGATTCGTGTCTGGATTCGTAGCCCATTTGTTTGTCAAAACTCCTCTAGCCTCGAAAGGTGAGAAATCACTCACGATTAATGTTTTTTTATTATTAAATTTGATTTCAATTGAAACGAAAATTGAAATATGGTGCTGTTAGTTATTAACACTGTTATATATTTGCTATTACCTGTATCAGTTCACCTGTGACATCTGGCACCATTATCTGTTATGTATATTGATTATATATGCCTGTTATATTATTATCATATCTGTTATCACCTTGCAAGTTCCCATGTTAGTATAGAATTCACTATGGGTTGAAATGATACATACCCGAACGGACTTTAGAATAAGCGAACATCGTCATGGGTTGAAATGATAGACCCAAGCGATTTTCATTTACATTGAATTTGGGATTACAGGTTGAAATGATATATATATATATATATATATATATATATATATATATATACCTGTATATATATTTGATTATGGATTGAAATGATAAATATTCGTATCACTTGGCCATAGAATAGAAAATTATATACAGACAACGTTGGTCTATATATATAAATATTTTGAAAATAATTTCTATGGTTTTGGAAAGAAATATATGGTTTTATATAAATATTGATTTTAATATTAAATAAATGATTATTTTATATATAGTGAAATTCTTGATTTTAAGCTATATAGTGAATTTGATATATATATATATATATATATATATATATATATATATATATATGGAATTATCAATTCTTGTTTTGAAATGTTTGAATATTTAAAGCTTTGGAAGTATTGAAATTGAAATGGTTTAGTTTGTAGTTAAAAATATGTATTGGAAATCAATATAATGTGAAATTGTTTATTGAGAAACTGAAATAAATTAAAATTGATGATTTAAGATTTGATTAAATTTAAATTTTGAAATTCAAATTGATTTGAATAGGGTTGAGAAGTTTTGAGGAAGCTATTTTATTATATAAGGTGTTTTTAAAATTTATGTCTAAACTATTTATATATGTTACTTTGTAAATTTATTTCATATAAACTATTTTAATATAAATTATTTTTAATATAAACTATTTTAAAATATAACTATTCTTATATAAACTACTTTAAATTATAAACTGTTTTATTTCATATACTATTATTTATATTTAAACAGTTAAGTGGGAAGTGTTATGATTCTAAGCACTATGATTTCTAAATTTTGATTTCCAAAGTATTATGATTAACAAAGTGTTTGAAGAAAGAATGTCGTTTAAACTTAAGTAAAATTAAATCAAGTTTTGAAATTATTTAATAATTAAATAAAATTGAATTCTTTAATAAGTGAAATTAAATCCTTTAACAAGTGAAAATTGAGTTTCTTTCATAATTAAGTTGAAATTTGTTTAAATTCAATAAGTAAATAAGTGAAATTGAATTTCTTTATGTGACTGATAGAAATTAATACGAGACTTGTAATTTAAAGAATTTAATTTGACGAATTTAAATTAATTCAATTCATAAGTTTTGATATAACGTAGGTAAACTTAAGTGATTGATTTATAAATTGAAAATTCAATTGAAATTATTTTGAAATGATAAATTTACTTAATTTGAATGATTACTTAATGAATCCATCAATGAATTTAAATTGCTTTGAATGTTAAATTACATTTATGAAACCTATATATGAATTCAAACCAATATTTGAATTGTTTTAAATAAAAAAATTTGAAGTTGAATTATAGAGTTTTGAAATGGTTAATTTGAAAGTTTTGAAACGTAAATTATAGTAATTGATATAGAAAGACGAATGAAATGTTGGATTTCAAATTTTAAGTGAGACTGAAATTGATTTGGTTTTCGAAATTTATTAAACGACCAATCAGTGTAATAATTACGAAAGTTATTAAAGAAACCAGGATCGGTTACATACATACTCCCTGTCTAAACCGAAAACCACTTTAATAACTATACACGGAGTGTGATCCAGAATGAAGTGGTTGGAATGATGTTCATGATGATTAAAGAAAGAGAACGATGATGGATAGCCTTGACACTTGTGTAAAAATGGAAATGACTAAAACAGGAGCCGTGCCGGGCCAAATGGGGTTAGCCACCTCGAGCGAACACATTTCTTTGTAAACTAATCATTACTTGTTATTGATTGGTGTGCACCCTTGAATTAGGAGTATTGTTTCGTGGTGTTACGATCGTTGCGGCGATACGTTCTCACCAGTCCAGATCAGGCAAACGGTAGTTTCACTACCTTGGGTATTGCCTCATGTGCCTTGTCATATTTGTATCCCTATACGCGACCGCTACGATTTGTTTTGTGTTATACCTATGGAGTACTCCCTGAGAGCCCACTAGTTTACTGTGGAGTTTACAGTGTTGTATACACTATAACGCTTATATAAAATGTGTTAAGGGGGATAATGGTAACGCCTTAATACTATTTTGATACTTTATGTTACTGATAGGCATTCTCTACGTAGCGTATATTACTACATAGTAGATAGTTTACCGGATCCTTAGAGGATGGTTATCCCAAACATCCTTTGAGTTATTTGTATTTCATTTGTTATTTCACTTGAGTTGGATTTATTGATATAAGAATGTTAATCCTGACTCAAGTGTTTTGTGTTTTTCTTTACGCTCGGGTCAGACTGAGTGTACCAGTATTCGAGACTCACCTTTGGAGTTGAAGCTTCGCTTGGAGATCCAGCTATCTATCCAGCTTTCAGATATTCAGTTGATTCCAGTGATGTATTATGATTTTATATTTGACTACTGTATTCGAGACTTCTGTTGTACCTTATTTAACTCTGATATGAATATAGTAGCTTCATAAGCTACTATCTTTTGTTTCCGCTGTATTTATTACTCTGTGTCTGTAATCTATGATTATTTATTTACTGTATATGCTGAATTTTGCCAAATATAAATTAACAATTCGGTATTTTGAATTATTCAAGTCCAACATATGCGGATGCGAATGGTCCAAAATAGCGGGTTGTTACAGTTTATATATATATATATATATATATGTATGTATGTATGTATGTATGTATGTATATAGATTGTAAATCGAATTTTGAATTTGAAATTCAAAAATAAATGTTTTAAAAATAAATTGAATTTAAAAGCTCTATATTTTAAAATAATAAAATTTGTTTTCTAATTATAATATATACATACGTATGTATGTATGTATGTATGTATGTATGTATGTATGTATGTATGTATGTATGTATGTATGTATGTATGTATATACATTGTGATTGGAAGTTATATTTTGAATCTAACATAATAATTTTCTAAAGCTATTTAAGGGTTAAATTCTAATATATATATATATATATATATATATTTATTTATTTATATTTATATGTTTATTTATTAGTATATAATTAGTTTTAAATCATATTCTTTAAAGTTATAAAAAATAAATATTTATTTATTTGAAAGACTGATAGCTTAAATAGGATTTAATAGTTTTCAAATTTCCAGGCTTTGTGTTATCTGTTCTTCAAACATGTGAGTAACTCATTTTCTTTAAAACCAAATCTTCTTTTTATCATCATGCTTGTGAATTCTGATTGTAGTAATGGCTTTGATTGATTTGTATGGATAAAATAAATGTTTGTATTGGTATATAAGTACTGTGTGTATGTCTATGTATACAAGCTCTGGTCTCTAGTTCTTGATCAACAAAACAAATAACCACTCCAAAAAAATTCAAATTCTCATCATTTAAAGCAAATATACGATATAATGCTTAAAGGAAACTTGTTTGTATGAATGTAATACCATTTTTAATACAATTTCAAATGAAATTATTAAGTATTTCTTTGATAATATTGAATTGTATAGTAAGAACTAATATATCAGGAAATTTGACTAACATATTTGTAAGCTTCACGTATATAATCTGATTTGTGTTTAAAAATGACGATTTTTAACAATCGAATCATAATTTTTAAGATTGTAAATTGTGAGGAATTTCAAGATGAACAGGATCTGGGATTTTGTCTACGGCGAACGAGGAATGGTGGTGCATCGTGACTGTCATTGGAGGTTTCTAGAAGTTCGGGGGTTTTAGAAAAAATAGTTGGTGGATTTTTAGTCCATCATGGTGGCTGGACGACGGTGATATAGGTTTTAGCCAAGATTGTGGTCAATGTCAGAATTTGGTCTGGTTCGTCAAAGTCGAGGCATCAGACTCCGTAACGACCCGAATTTTTCAACGTTGAGTTTGGAATATTTAAATGGGTTTAAATATTTAATCGGGATTATAAATTGATCTTGAATATGAAAAGTTTGGTTTTTATTCAATAAAATAGATTCAGAATTTAATATAGTAGTTTGTTGAATGATATAACTATTTAATTTAATAATTGGGAATTGGGTAAAATATAAAGTATGGAGTTTCGAGCTTGTTAAAAATAATTTGAAGGCTTGTAAAATCTATATCGATAATATTGAAAATAGTAAAGGTGTTAAGATTGAATTTGGAAGTGTTTTGTTCAGTTTTGGAATTTTATCGTTTAAATCGATGTTTAAAAATAGCTTTCCGAGGCACAATCTTGGATTTCGACGAAACCAGTTCCTTTGGATCCATAATATTTAATTATTATCGGATTTCAATTTTCGTAATATTTGTAGTTGTTGTGTGAGCTTATGATATATAAACGCGTTGAAATTTATATCGAAAATTTATTATAATAACCGAGTCCAAAAAGCTATCTTCTCCATACGATCGAATTAGGACTCAAAACCTTTTCCATTGTGTTCAAAATAGGGATTTAACATTATAAACGCCTAGCGGTACGTTGCGATAGGAGGTGGAGATTTTAGGTTGTGTAATTCGAGTCGATTTAAATTTAAATAAAATTAATACATTGTTTAACCAGTCAAATTTATTTCACGTCAAAACTTTTTTTTCCTTTCCATTTCAGTTTACTATAGCAAGTATATTCAACACGCTTCTTTTGCCTTCTCAACCACGCGAACCTTTCATTTTAAATCTCGTCTCTTCTTTTTCGTATCTATTCAACATGACAACCGATTTTTCCCCTTCCTTCCTCTCTAAAATCATGGCCTCCCTTCCTAGTCAACAGAAAAAGAAAAATTATAATAAAAAAATGGATGGCGACACTCCGATTTAAATTTAATCAGTGTTGAGCCCTTGGAACAATTTCATTCCTCCTCCGATTCGAATCAATTTCCTTCCTCCATGTTAATTCGCGAAGTACAGAACTCATGTTTGAATCAGTCGTGTTGTTTCCTTCTGTTCGATCGAGCCTTTGTGTATCTCAGATCGAAATCGAATCGATTGTTTGATCGAAGAGGAGGCTCAAGCGAAGAGGTCGGCGTAGTGGTGTCTTGCTCGAGCGCGAGGCGAAGTGGTCTCGAAGATGGCAAAGCAGTGGCTCTCGAGGGTGGTCGTGACGTTCGATTGCAGGGAGCACACGGTATCAATTCGATGGTTCGAAAGGTCGGCATCAGGTTGGAGTGTTCGATCGATGGGAGGGGCCACGTGTGGAAGTGACATGCCAGTCGAGGCTGTAAGGTATATCCTAGCTTCTTATTTTCAAATGTAAATCTAAATTTAATTTACATGTAAATAGGTTAGGGAGAGACTTATATTTTAATCAGGAAAGAAAAATAAAAAAATAAATTACAAATAAATGGATAATATAAAGGAAACTGAAATTGTATTTACAGTAAGTTACATTTACAGTGAGTAATTTATTTATTTAATTTTTGAACTGATAAATATATATGTATATATATTTTAAAGGGAAAGTTATCAGTTAAAATAAATAGTTAGTTTTTAAATAATAAATTATAGTGATTAAATTATTTAGTTAACTTATTTAATTATTTTTAGTTACTAAAAAAATATTTTAAAAAAAGGGAAAAAAATTGTTTAAACAAATTTTTTGTTGGTTAAATTATTTAATAGGAAATTTAGTTTTAAATTTAATTTTTGTTAAATAAATTTATTAAAAGAAACTGGTTTCAAATAAAATCATTGGATAATTAAAATTACCAAACAAAAATTGGTTATTCGATTATTTCGAATATTTATGGATTGTATAATTGTTTATACAAGGTGTAATGCTGTGAAGACAAAATCGAATTGGAATGGATTGCAAACAGCAAAATAAAAGGTGAGTTAATCTCACTCTTTTGGATTTCTATTTAAATTTAAATGGTTAAATTTAAATAATTGGTTGATTGATTGATTTGATTGGATGTGTTATATATATGTATAGTAGTATATATAGTATATAATACATCTCGGAATGATTGATTTCCCGCGTTATATAGCGGATGAGACCCTATGCGCCGCATAATAGCGGATGATATTATATTTAAATCCCATATACCGTGATATTCCACCTCGAAGTGGAATTGGTATTTTATATTGTGCTAACATCTGTGGATGCAGGGAAAACAGGTTGGGGGATCCAAATGGATTCCTCAACATTTATTTAGATTATTTAATATTCTCTGTTATGATTATTTGATATTTTATGATGAATTATATTGATAATTGGAATATTAAATGAATATATTTCGGTACACTGGGTTATTAAAATATATAGAATTGGATTTTTGAAAAGAAAATAAAAGAATGAATTTTTAAGAAAATAATTATAGAGAATTTTAATAAATCAAGAATGAACTGGATAAGAATAATAGTGGTTTTAAAATTCTAATAAGTAAATTCCACATATAAAAAGGGGATTTTGAATAAACAAGAAGATAATGAATTTTAAACTTCAATGTTATTATTTAAAAGAATAAAGCATTTATTTTAAATTTAAGATTTAAATTATTGAAAAGAATAAAGAAGAAATTTGGGAAATCTGAAATTGGTATGTTTCAGTTAAAAGTTTAAAATCAAAACAAAAAAATTAATATAATAAAGTCAATAATTAATGGATTTTGAAATGAATTGTGTCAGTAAAGGAATTTAGTTCAATATGGAGTAAATTGGAAATCAATTTGAAAATTGGTTTAAGTGGTTGAAGTTGGAATTTTAAAGAAGAAATGGGACTTTGAAATTTATAAACTGGGTTTGTAAAAATAAGTAACATATCAGTGGATATTTGGAAGAATAAATTCACGATGGAAGTTACTAAAGGAATGAGAAATTTTATTTAAAAATAAACAGTGATTTATTTATAAAGGATGTGAAGAGAAGAATATTTCCCTGAATAGCCAAGTACGTTTCAAAGTAAACTTTTAAAAGTTTTAATGTCGTTTTAAAAAGCATGTTTTAGAAAATTTATTATTTCTAAACATTTAAATTCTAAAGTAAGTATTTCATTTTAATCTATTATAGCAGCAATTATTTAAAAGTGACTTGGTATTTTTAAAGAGAAAATATAGTTTATATTTTATGAAGTAGCCTCGTTTTAAATATTCCTTATATATATATTTTTAATAAAGTACTGAAATAGTTTTGAATCTAAATGTTAAAATATATTTCATAATAAAGTGTTTTAAAGTTATTTTAAAAATCTAAAGTTTTGTGCTTGGTTGTTTTCAGTGGAAATAAATATTTGAGATTTTAATTCATGACAAAGGTGTATTGAAAACTGTTTTCAAAAGGGTTAAAAATGGAAATATATCTTGCGATGATATTTTGAGGTTAATAAATAATTTGGGAAGTTATTTATGATTGATGGTTGTTTGTGAATGTTAATTGATAGTTAAATAACCGACTACAATATTAGCCAATGCACTGATCGTTTCGAAGAGACTGGGATCAGGATTGATTTCTCGAAAACCACTTCGATCCGGTTTATACGTTTTCGTGGAAAAACGAGTTCGGAGTCGAAGATGGAGCAATGGAGTGCAAGGGCTAGTCGCTACTAATCTTGAGGATATTTCCAAAATGGATGTAGTAGGAGTAGTGCCTTCGGTTCCGTTCGAACCCGAGACGGACTTGTATGGATGAATTCTTTCAGAACATCGTCAAGTGGATGATGGGCATTCTAAGTGAAACGTTCTAAAAGGTAACGCTTAGCCTCAAGCCTCATCAACTGAGAATGACTGAAAATCAGAGGTTATGCAGCAAGGCTAGGTGGGTAGCAACCATTTTAGGGTGAGGTCATCCCTATCTACATGTCCCTTTTTATTCGGGTTAGTGGTGCGGTTGTTGATTACAAACATGGGGTGATCTTACTCGGGATTATCCAGTAAGGGGTAGTCTCGGTCTGGTGTTGCAGGGGATTGGGAGTAATCTTCGGTACGCTGATCTAGACCAGGTACCATGACAGGTGGTACCCCAGTGCCTAGTCATTAGTTGGAAATTCATTCTTCCTACGCGCCTTTTACGATTTTTG
The DNA here is from genome assembly GCA_030765085.1 of Allium cepa. Lineage (NCBI taxonomy): Eukaryota > Viridiplantae > Streptophyta > Magnoliopsida > Asparagales > Amaryllidaceae > Allium > Allium cepa. The sequence continues at coordinate 223,611,453 of CM060945.1, forward strand.
TTTGTATTACCCACTTTGTGGCTAGTAGATGGAATTTAATCATGTAACAATTTCGGATATTTTAATAAGTATTTGTAAATAGACCCTATTATAATATCAAAGGATTTTAATAAAAAGTGATTTAGCTATTGTAAGGTAAAAACCCGACATGTTTATTTGTGGCGTGGTCTTACGAGATGCTTTTGTTTTCAAGGGATTTTGAAACTTTAATAATCAATTTGAGTGTGATTTTTCACGCTGGTATTCCATACTGACTCGAGTGTTATTTAACTATAATTCTTGGGTCAGACCGAGTATTATAGAATACACGAAAGGTGGTGTGAAGTAGGAGACGAGCTGGTTGGTGATACGTACTTCCATACTTGATTATTATTCCGATGTGTGTCAAGTTTAAGGACAAGTTTATATGACTGTCCAGTTGTATGTTATTGATGTTGTTGAACTTTGATGATGTATTCTGGTGATATAATGTATAAACATATATTTTTGCTTTTGTGTAAAGATTAGTTATTATTTATTATATTTTATTCCGCTGCGATAGTTAGATTTTTATGTTGTTTTCTATTTTCTTCTTCTACCTCTTCTTCTTTAACCCAAATGGTTCGTATTTCTGTTAATCTTGAGTTGATTGATGTAGAATAGTGTTGACTCAAGGGGTACGAATTTGCGGGTCATTACAGTTGGTAACAGAGCTTGGGTTGGTGATAACCTTGGCTCTGGTGGGAATTACTCAAATAGAGTCAGTAGTAGTCTAGAATGAGTTTGAGCGTATTAATAGATATGAGTGCGTATTTTTTTAGTGAATATAAATTGTTTTAATATTGTGTTGGCTTATTGGATGAGTGGAATATGAACTCTGATCGAGTAAGTTGGCCGCTATTCAAGAAGAGTTTATAAACACCTGACTCGATAAATTGACACAGTATTGTTTTGAAGATGGGTGAATGAAATAATTTTATCCATAATATATTTTGATATAAAAGTAAAGTTTTTGTAAACTATTTTAGCTAATATATGGTTGCTTGAATGTTAGGAATGACAATATTAAATTATTATAGTTGCTGTGTGGAGATTTAACTAGAAATTCAAAATAAAACCAAAGGTTAAAGAAATAAATTCATTTATAAAATGAAATTTAAAAATGTAAGTTATAAATGTGATTTATAAATTGAAATATAATCAAATGGGAATTTGTATGAGCATAAATTATACAAATGAATTATAGTTAAAATTTTATTAAAGCCAGAATTTGAAATTTTAAAATCCCGGAGATTTTGAAAGTGTTTTTCAAAGTGTTTTGATGATAAATAATAGCATTTTTGTTTTAGAAGTATTTCTGAAAGGAAATTGTTTCAAATAAATTTTGGGAAGTGATATAGCATTAAACTCACTTCAGTCGTTGGAAAATAATTTCGGTGATGACTGGAGGATCATCGATGTTCATTTTCGAGTTTCTCAGTAATGGATTGCTGCCAAATTGATTTGTTCAGAAGAACCAGTTTGTTTTTGAAATTCCAAAGGAAATTTATTGGGGATAAAAACCAGGATTGGTTTAAAATTTTGAAAAATGCAATTTTGAGATAATGGCGATTTAAAATGATTTGAAACCAAAAGCCGGGTGTTTAAGAGTGTTGATGAGATAGGTTGTAAGTTTATGAATTGAGATGATTTTTAAATTAGGAAGGAAATATGAGCTTTGAATGTTGGAATTTAAATTTAAAGTGAAAAGTTAAAAATGAAATTAACTTGGATTGAGGAAGAAAATTGAATCGAATTGAATTAAATAAATCTGAGTTAAAATAGAATTGAATTGGAATAAAATCAGTTGAGTTATAGGTGATATTTAATGGAATTAGATCCTTACTTAAATCCACAGAAGTAAGATGGATAAGAAATAAGTTGGATAAGAATTGGATTGGGATAAATGAATTAGAATAACTTATAAAAGAATTAAAAATCCATGAAATAAAAATATGCTTGGGTTATAAATAAGCCAAAAATCTTGAGTTAAAAAAATAAAGATGAATATTTTCAAGCCTAAAATGAATGGAAATGTGTAAAATAATAAGTTGTGACATATAAATTTAAAAGTGGAACAGAAAACCGAAAATAAATATTGTTTGATGTTTTGGAAAATGAAACCAAAATCCAAACTTGAATTATTATAAAAAAAAATTGAACTTAAGAAAATTTAATGAAGTGATTTTTGAGATTAAAAATCAAGTATTGGATTATAAATAGGGGGAGAACTAATTAGAAAATAAATTAGTTAATGAAATATGTAAATGGAACCTAATGTAGTTAAATAGAAGCTGAATTTGTAAGTTAATATTGAAGTTTGGAAATAAAACTCAAGTTATAAATCAAATTCGACTTGAATCGTTAGTGAAGTAAATGTAATTGAAAATGTTGCCAAATAAAATAAAATTGGATTAAAGTGATTATGGTTTGTATTGCATATAAAATTAAAATAAGTAGAAATAAATTGGAAATGGCCTTGTGATTAATAAAATAATTTCGGATGAATTGATTATGGAAACTAAAATTCATAATGGATTGAGCGAATAAACTAATTGTATTGAATAAATAAATGGATGGAATATGATTAAATAAGAATCAAATGAAAGATGGAAATAGAACTTGTTGCAAAAAGAAATGGAGGTTGGTCAAATGGAAATGAACTTAAGTTATTAACTTAAGTAAGTGTTGAATGAAAGCTGAACTCAAATAGAAGCGTGGTTTAAATAAGTTGAGAAATAGTTACTGAATGAATTAGCTTGGATTGTTTTCTAGCTAAATAAAATAGTTTTGGATAAACAAATACGGATATGAAATGAAAATACAAGTGTATGGGTTGTGAGTAACGTAGAGTGGAATAGAATTAATATAAAATGAGTGGATATGCCAATGCTTTTCTTGACAATGAGGTTCTGCATTTGCCTCAAGTCAGTCCGACATTGTTGAACAACCTCTGGTCTTTCATTACTGCTTCTTTTAAGCATGTGGTTAATGATGGACTTAGCTGGAATGGCAATTCTCACAGCATTTCCATGGTTTACAAATCAATAATTCAAAATCAATGCACTTCTACCTTTCCTTGGCACGCTCGTATATGGAAGTCGGGATCGAAACAAAAGCATAATCTTCTGCTATGAAAATGTCTGATGAATGCTATACATACTCAAGATAATCTCGTCAGAAGGCAATTAATCGATCATTCTGTGTGCATATTGTGCAACCGGGCTGCTGAAAATGCCGGGCCATTTGTTTTTCAATTGCCTTTTTACTTACCATATTTGGAAAGAAGTTCTTCAACTCATTCATGAGAGGCCTCCGCAACGAGATTTCAAGCTTGAATGGGTTCGTATCTTCCAGTTAACCAGGTGGAAATCCTCGTCGACAACTCGCCTTCTCCGTTACCTCAAGATTAAGATAGCTGTGATTTAGGAGGAAAGGAATTCGAGAAGATTTGCACGGTCTTCGTCTTCTATCTCTAATCTTATTTTTAAAATTTGCCCTACTGTGGTCGCTTTATAAGTTTATGGAGGCGGGTTGTTCCTCTGTAATTATGCTTTGTAATTTTTAATGTTGTTGTTGTTTTTTCTTAATAAAGAGTAGACTGGCCACTATAAAAACAGGCTGGCTTTGCCAAAAAAATATAAAGTGAGTGGAATCAATTTAAAATGGTTATAAACTGAAGTAATTGTTATTTGCATGAATAACATCAAATTTTCACAGAAAATTTGTCATTTTGTCGTAAACGAAAGTAGATGTATTAACAGAGGTGAATAAAATTGAATTTTTAATCAATTTGAATAGTATGGGTTTGTTTAAAATTAAAAAATGAATTGAATGTAAGCAAGTGTGTTGTAAACCATTCAAATTGAATGAAAATGGTATATGAATTAACTGAAAACAGTTGAATTATTATTAAAACTATATAAATTGCTTACGGAAAGTGTTTAGTGTGCATTGCTTTTAGAATTCATGTGTTTAACTATTGCAAATAAGTGAAATGTTGTTAAAATTCATATATATGGCACTTACATGTTTGGATTGAGTAAGTTCAGGTACCGTGAAGCCGTCTGGCTGGATTTTGGGCACGCTAACTGCTAAATAAATAAACCGCTTGCTTAAAAATGCTAAATAGAGGTGGCCTACGCAATAAAATAGGAAATATGAACTGTTTTTGTTTTTTCGACCAGGTGGGTCGAGGTATATATATTTATATCTTTTGTCAAAGTGCAAAAGCTCCTCCGTACAAAGGAGACTCTGCCAAATTTTTCCGAAAATTTTGGGAGGTAGAAAATTTTTGGAATTTTTTGGAAAAATTTTGTTAGCGACAATCGATTTCAAATTGGAAATTGAAGTAAATTAGTGAATGAAACTAATTTAAAATAATAATATGGACCGGTTATAAATGGAAGATAGAAAATTCAATATTCAATGTTAAAGATAAATTGAATTCATATGGAAATTGGAAAACTAATTTGAATAGAAGTAGATATGAAAACTTTAGTAAGGAAATGTATAAAATGATTTTAGAAGCTATGATTGGATATTATCGCTAAATAGGATATGTAGGTATTATAAAGGAAAAGGAAAATTGGTTTTGATTACAGAAGATAAATTAGAATTGCTCGACAAAAAGGTATGTGTTTAAATTTCAGTATGAAATTTGATTGGGTTTTTGATCTAGCCACTTGACGTTTTGTTTTCTTTTGGAATTTGGATGCCCGTAGAGGCAATTTGTAGTCGTACCGAGCTAGCCGCGCAAAGGAGACGCTGGCGAATTTTTTCAAAAATTTAGAGAGTTAGAAAATTTTTGAGAAAGTTTTGATAATTTCAATTTGGATTTAAATTTAATTTGAATAAGTGAAGTAAATATTGTTGTTGGAAACTATGGGAAAATTTGGGAAGTTAGTAAGAATGATAATGTGTCTTTAATAAAAAGATTTTTTCGGGAAGTATTTGAAGCTGAATGGTTTTAGGGAAAAATAATAAACGGGCATTGGACCATCCTTCCTAACTAGTAATTATGAGGACGAAATTCTTTTAAAGGGGGAGGAATGTAACGACCGGGATTTTTCGTCGTTGAATTTGGAATATTTAAATGGGTTTAAATATTTAATTTGGATTATAAATTGATCTTGTGTATGAAAAGTTTGGTTTTTATTCAATAAAATAGATTCAGCAGTTTGTTGAATGATATAACTATTTAATTTAATAATTGGGAAATGGGTAAAATAAAAAGTATGGAGTTTCGAGCTTGTTAAAAATAATTTGAAGGCTTGTAAAATCCATATTAATAATACCGAAAATAGTAAAGGTGCTAAAATTGAATTTGGAAGCGTTTTGTTCAGTTTTGGAATTTTATCGTTTAAATCGATGTTTAAAAATAGCTTTCCGAGGCACAGTCTCGGATTTCGACGAACCCAGTTCCATTGGATTCATGATATTTAATTATTATCGGATTTTAATTTTTTTAATGTTTGGAGTTGTTGTGTGAGCGTACGATATATAAATGCGTTGAAATTTGTGTCGAAAATTTATTATAATAACCGATCTAAAAAGTTATCTTCTCCATACGATCGAATTAGGACTCAAAACCTTTTCCATTGTGTTCGAAATAGGGATTTAACATTATAAACGCCTAGCGGCACGTTGCGATAGGAGGTGGAGATTTTAGGTTGTGTAATTCGAGTCGATTTAAATTTAAATTTAAATCAAATTAATACATTGTTTAACCAGTAAAATTTATTTCAATCAAAACTTTTTTTCCTTTCCACTTCAGTTTACTGTAGCATGTATATTCAACACACTTCTTTTGCCTTCTCAAACACGCGACCCTTTCATTTTAAATCTCGTCTCTTCATTTTCGTATCTGTTCAACATGACAACCGAGTTTTCCCCTTCCTTCCTCTCTAAAATCATGGCATCCCTCCCTAATCAACAGAAAGAGAAAAATTATAATAATAAAAAAAATGGATGGAGACACTTCGGTTTAAATTTAATCGGTGTTGAGCCTCTGGAACAATTTCATTCCTCCTCCGATTCGAATCGTTTTCCTTCCGACATGTTGATTCGCGAAGTATAGAACTCATGTTCGAATCAGCCGCGTTGTTTCCTTATGTTCGATCGACCCTTCGTGTAACTCAGATCAAAATCGAATCAATCGTTTGATCGAAGAGGAGGCTCTAGCGAAGAGGGCAGTGCAGTGATGTCTCGCTTGAGCGCGAGGCGATGTGGTCTCGAAGTCGGCAAAGCAGTGGCTCACGAGGGTGGTCACGACGTTCGATTGCAAGGAGCGCGCGGTACCAATTGGATGGTTCGCAAGGTAGGCGTCAGGTTGGAGTGTTCGATCGAATGTGGGGGTCATGTATGGAAACGGCACGCCAGTCGAGGCTGTAAGGTATATCCTAGCTTCTTATTTTCAAATGTAAATCTAAATTTAATTTACATGTAAATAGGTTAGGGAGGGACTTATATTTTCATTAGGAAAGAAAAATAAAAAAAATAAAATACAAATAAATGGCCAATATAAAGGAAACTAAAATTGTATTACAGTAAGGTACATTTACAGTGAGTTATTTATTTATTTTATTTTTGAACTGATAAATATATATGTATATATATTTTAAAGGGAAAGTTATTAGTTAAAATAAATAGTTAGTTTTTAAATAATAAAATAGTGTTTTAAATTATTTAGTTAACTTATTTAACTATTTTTGGTTACTAAAAAAAATATTTTTTTTAAAAAGGAAAAAATTGTTTAAACAAAATTTTTGTTGGTTAAATTATTTAAGAGGAAATTTAGTTTTAAATTTAATTTTTATTAAATAAATTTATTAAAAGAAATTGGTTTCAAATAAAATCATTGGATAATTAAAATTACCAAACAAAAATTGGTTATTCGATTATTTCGAATATTTATGGATTGTATAATTGTTTATACAAGGTCTAATACCGTGAAGACAAAATCGAATTGGAATGGATTGCAAACAGCAAAATAAAAGGTTAGTTAATCTCACTCTTCTGGATTTCTATTTAAATTTAAATGGTTAAATTTAAATAATTGGTTGATTGATTGATTTGATTGGATGTGTTATATTATATGTATAGTAGTATATATAGTATATAATACATCTTGGAATGATTGATTTCCTGCGTTATATAGCGGATGAGACCCTATGCGCCGCATAATAGCGAATGATATTATATTTAAATCCCATATACCGCGATATTCCACCTCGAAGTGGAATTGGTATTTTATATTGTGCTAACATCTGTGGATGCAGGGAAAATAGGTTGGGGGATCCAACTGGATTCCTCAACATTTATTTAGATTATTTAATATTCTCTGTTATGATTATTTGATATTCTGTGATGAATTATATTGATAATTGGAACATTAAATGCTATAGTTTGCTTGAATATATTTCGGTACACTTTGTTATTAAAATATATAGAATTGGATTTTTGAAAAGAAAATAAAAGAATGAATTTTTAAGAAAATAATTATAGAGAATTTAAATAAATTAAGAATGAACTGGATAAGAATAATAGTGGTTTTAAAATTCTAATAAATAAATTCCGTATATGAAAAGGGGATTTTGAATAAACAGGAAGATAATGAATTTTAAACTCCAGTGTTATTATTTAAAAGAATAAAGCATTTATTTTAAATTTAAGATTTAAATTATTGAAAAGAATAAAGAAGAAATTTGGAAAATCTGAAATTGGTATGTTTCGGTTAAAAGATTTAAAATCAAAGCGAAAAAATATATATAATAAAATCTATAATTAATGGATTTTGAAATGAATTAAGTAAGTAAAGGAATTTAGTTCAAAATGGGGTAAATTGGAAATCAATTCGAAAATTGATTTAAGTGGTTGAAGTTGGAATTTTAAAGAAGAAGTGGGACTTTGAAATTTATAAACTGGGTTTATAAAAGTAAAGTAACATATCAGTGGATATTTGGAAGAATAAATTCACGATGGAAAGTTATTAAAGGAATGAGAAATTTTGCTTAAAAATAAATAGTGATTTATTTTTAAAGGATGTGAAGAGAAGAATATTTCTCTGAATAGCCAAGTACGTTTCAAAGTAAATTTTTAAAAGTTTTAATGTCGTTTTAAAAAGCTTGTTTTAGAAAATTTATTATTTCTAAACATTTAAAGGCCAAAGTAAGTATTTCATTTTAATCTATTATAGCAGTAATTATTTAAAAGTCACTTGGTATTTGTTTTTAACGAGAAAATCTAGTTTTATATTTTATGAAGTAGCCTCATTTTAAATATTCCTAATATATAAATATATTTAATAAAGTATTCAAATAGTTTTCAATCTAAATGTTAAAATATATTTTATAATAGAGTGTTTTAAAGTTATTTTAAAAATCTAAAGTTTTGTGCTTGGTTGTTTTAAGTGGAAATAAATATTTGGAGATTTTAATTCATGAGAAAGGTGTGTTGAAAACTGTTTCCAAAGGTTTGAAAACGGAAATATATCTTGCGAAGATATTTTGAGGTTAATAAATAATTTGGGAAGTTATTTATGATTGATGGTTGTTTGTGAATGTTAATTGATAGTTAAATAACCTACTATCAATATTGGCCAATGCGCGGATCGTTTCAAAGAGACCGGGATCGGGATTAATTTCTCGAAAACCATTTCCATCCGGTTTATACATTTTCATGGAAAAACGAGTTCGGAGTTGAAGATGGAGCAATGGAGTGCTAGGGCTAGTCGCTACTAATCCTGAGGATATTTCCAAAATGGGTGTAGTAGGAGTAGTGCCTTCGGTTCAATTCGAACCCGGGATGGACTTGTATGGATGAATGCTTTCGGAACATCGTCAGGTGGACGATGGGCATTCTAAGTGAAACGTTTTAAAGGTAACGCTTAGCCTCAAGCCTCATCAACCGGGAATGATTGAAAATCAAGGATTATGCAGCAAGGCTAGGTGGGTAGCACCCATTTCAGGGTGAGGTCATCCCTGTCTAGATGTCCCTTTTTATTCCGCTTAGTGGTGCAGTTGCTGATCACAACCGTGGGGTGATCTTACTCGGGATTATCCAGTAAGGGGTAGTCTCGGTCTTGTGTTGCAGGGGATTGGGAGTAATCCTCGGTACGCTGATCTAGACCAGGTACCGTGACAGGTGGTACCCTAGTGCCTAGTCATTAGTTGGAAATCCATTCTCACTACACGCCTTTTACGAGTTTTGTTTGTATTACCCACTTAGGGGCTAGTAGCTGGAATTTAATCATGTAATAATTTTGGCTATTTTAATAAGTATTTGTAAATAGTCCCTATTATAATATCAAAGGATTTTAATAAAGTATTTTATCTATATTAAGGTAAAAATACGACATGTTTATTTGTGGCATGGTCCTATGAGATGCTTTTGTTTTCAAGGGATTTTGAAACTTTAATAACCAATTTGAGTGTGATTTCTCGCGCTAGTATTCCAGATTGACTCGGGTGTTATTTAACTATAATGCTCGGGTCAGGCCGAGTATTATAGAATACTGGAAAGGATGTTGTGGAGCAGGAGACGAGCTGATTGGCGATACGTACTTCCGTACTTGATTATTATTCCATTGTGTGTCCAGTTTGAGGACAAGTTTATATGACTGTCCAGTTGTATGTTATTGATGTTGTTGAACTCTAATGATGTATTCTGGTGATATAATGTATAAACATATATTTTTACTTTTGTGTAAAGATTAGTTATTATCTATTATATTTATTCCGCTGCGATGGTTAGATTCTGATGTTGTTTTCTATTTTCTTCTTCTACCTCTTCTTCTTTAACCCAAATGGTTTGTATTTCTGTTCATCTTGAGTTGATTGATGTAGAATAGCGTTGACTCAAGAGGTACGGATTTGCGGGTCATTACCGACTCGTTTGGAGGTGGGGCAATCGGAGCATGGGTCTTCGGTGAAGCTTTGGTCGAAGCGGCATAGGTTCGGGTGGTCAGAGGCAACGACACGAGGTGATTTTGGGTGATTGGTTTTGTTCCAGATGGATGTGAAGCTGCTTAAATTTGATTTCGTGTTCAATTCTTAGAACTGGGTGGTCAGACTGTTAAGAAAGGTAATCGTTGACATGCTAGCGACGACATCGATGGTCGAAGCCGCCACGATCGCTTATGCAGGTACACGTGGTGTCAGTCTGTATCTGGTTGAGGTAGGAACGGGCATTTGAGTTAAAGCCGGGGAAGATAAGGATTTGCTCGGGTCAGGCTCGAAGTAGAAAGCAAGTGTTTAAACTGTATAACAGGTTTTTGAAATTTAAACTAAAACAAAGTTTTAAAAAGAAAAGGAAAGGAAGAAGAAGGATTGAGACTCAGGTCTGGGCTCGGGTTTGTTTCGAGATTGTCTCGAGTATGTGTAACGCAGATTTTAAAGTTTTTAAAATAAAACAAGTTTTCCAAATTTAAATTAAATCAAGTTTAAACACTTTCTTGATTAATTCTTTTAAACTAATAAATGTTTTATTTTAGTTCTGGAATTAGTTAGAGGTCTAAATAAATTATTTTAATTAATCAAGTTTGAAGTGTTTTAATATATATCCTTTATTTCTAAATTAATTCTTAAACTTATTTTAAATAGATATAATAGTATAATTAAGAAGTTAATTAAGAAGATAAAAATGTTTTTTTATTATTAATTAACTTAAAGGTCTAAGTTAATTTATGGGTTAATACTAAATTTGTTTCAAAGATTAAAGGTTTAAAGTTAAATGTTTTTAAGATCAATTATTTTGGTTTTAAATAATTATATATTCGGTGATAGATTAACGTGGTTATAATTGTTTTCTAATGGAATTTAATAATATAATTAAATGTGGTTAATTACTTAAAGGATAATCAATGTATTAAAAGTTAATTTGTTAATGTAATTACTTAAAGGTTAATTACTTAATGTAATTAATTAAAAGATAATTTATTAATGTAAGTAATTAAGGAATAATTACTTAATGAAATTAATTAAGGGATAATTAAATAGTTAAAGGTTAATTGTTTAATAATTAAAGGTAAAATTAATTAATAATTAAAGGTTAATTAATTTATGATTAAAAGGATAATTGATTAATGATTAAAGGTTAAGTAACCATGTGATTATAGGTTAATTACTTTATGTAAGTAATTAATAGATAATTAGTTATTAAAGGTTAATTAATTAATAATTAAGGGTTAATTAATTTATGTAATTAATTGACGGTTAATTAATTAATAAATTTGAGGTTAATTAATTTATGTGATAAATCAAGGGATGATTGATTAATGTAAGTAATTGAAGGATGATTACATAATGTGATTAATTAATTAAGCTGGATTCAAAAGTAATTAAAGTAATTAATTAATGATAATTAAGCAGGGTTAGGTGATTAATTCATAAGTAATTAATATATTTTGAGTTAATTAAATTAATTATAATCAAGTGATTAGTTAATCTTGCTAATGGATGATTGGATTATATTGAATGCCTTGAATTATTTGATATCTCCGATGTGATGCTCTGTGATATCAATTGCTTTGGATTGAGCTGTGATTATTGTAAGTTATTTATCTATGATAAATTGCTATGTGAATGTGAACTTCTGAATTGAATTAAAATTATTACTTAAACAACTTGGCCTTTAAAAAAAACATTTGAATTTCGATGCGATCGGGGGTCGGATTCCAAATGGTTATCCGAAAACCAAATCGAATCTTAAAGATGGATCTTTTTTTAAAGGATCAAATATGGAAATTTATTGTGACTTAATTTAGATTTGAATGTATCCACTTGTTTTTAAAATAAGCGCTCATTATTCGGATTAACCAAGAGAGGACATTGAGTCATAAAACCCATTTCGAATAATGATATGACGAAATAGGGTTGAATTTGAAGACGGTGGTTGAAGACCAGATATTTTCGAAAATGAAAGGATTACCGGTCGATTGTCTCTGCATTGAGTTGCTCCGGTATAAAGATTTCCCTATGTGATGTGGAGTCCGGTTGGGATTGTGAATATCCGGATTTGCAAGGACTTTTTCCTTATTTAGACAAAGTGCCTTCGGTTCCATTCAGACCCAGGATGGACTTGTATGGATGTGTGGTTGACATTACACTTTTAGATGTAAAGCTAATTTCTATCAAATACATTTCTGTTTGTGGCAGAGAATTTATTCTCTTAGCTTAATACCCTTCTCTGAGACGTACGAGCTCAGAGGTTATGTAGTAGATGGTTACAAGTAATATATTCCCAACTTGGTAATGTGGAATGCTAAGTGCTGATTATTAGTTGATCGAGCATGGCTTTTGTGGAAAGCGTAGCTTTGTAGGATGAGACTTCATCGAACCTCACCCCTCAAAAATGGTCGAAACAGGAAGGATGTGGCAAGGTTATGCGGGTCGCGCACCTTAGGGTATGCGCATTTCCTTCTGGATAAAAAGTGGTATTCTGGTATGGAGCCCAGATATTTTACTTATGTGGTTGTTGTTTTTTGTGGGGACTCGGATAAAGGTCGGTTACGGCCGGGGATGGCATACTCGTAACAGTTAGTTACCTAGTTACAGAGGTAACCCGGCCGTGTGTTGGCAGAGATCCGATTAGGTTCTCGGGTCATCCCTCCAGATGCATACCCATTCGGAAAGGAAGTTCCTTAGCTTTGGCCATTTGTTGGAAATCCAATCACTCAATACGCGTGCTGTACGGTTTTAGTTGTATAACCTGCCATTTTTAAATGGTAGCTATAGTAGGCATACTATAATGATATGTATGCCGGTTAAGATTAATACTATACTTTCGAAATGTTTTCGACACAATGCACTAATAATAATATCAAAAGGGTTTTCGCATATCAAGCATGTTTGACTGCTATAAGGAGAAACCTTCCCCAAGTGTGCGATCGCATTATGTGTGTGCCGGGAGACCTTATGGTAGTTTCGTTTTCCAAAAAGCATAACGGGTTTCTTTTTATTTCTTTTGATTTCTTTTTATTCAAACAGCTGTCTTATGTTTGCTCACACCAGTCCCACGACTGACCTGGAGTTTATTGCTTCCTTTCTAAACTCTGGGTGTCCATAATTTTTCATAAGGAAAGCCTCGAGCAAGGTTATCAGTAGGTATAGATTTTGGCAGTTTTTGAAGTTTGTGGATTTGGGATTGCATTTGCTTCGTTGCAGCATGATAGCTTGTGGTTTTGAGCTTTTCGGATTGGCCTTTGGAGCTTTGGTATTGAAGATGCAGTCTATTGATCTCTCTCGCTCTATCTCTCTGTGTCTTTTGGAGACCCTGCTGAAGATTTATTTCCACTATTATTCTTTTCTACTATTGTATATTTGATATCTAATGTTGTTCATTTGTTGTAATTCATGTTATATCCATTATGTATCAATAAAATCAATTTCTTCTTGTTTCTGCTGTGTTATTTTCACCTAATTTGTTATAAGCTCCGACGAACCGGAATCCAACGTTTGAATCTCCGGCATTCGAATATGGGTGATGTATAGGATGTCGATTTTCGGACGCTTGGAACCCGGGTTATCACAAAAGGGCTAGGAATCGCTACATTAGGGAAGCAAAAAAGGAATCTTCTCTATTTGGGAAGATCTGTTGCTAAAATATCCCAGGTTCTAAATCAAGATACATAGCTAAACTATCACTCCGCAAGAGCTAAGAGGAGATAGTCATCCACGTAATGATCTGCTTATAATCACTGTGCAAATCAGACTTTTGGCAATTACTTGAATTTTGGTGGATACCGAAAGTGCAATCAATTGATTTTCAAACATTCATTCGACCAAAGGGAAATTCCGAAGGAGAAATTAGAGCGAAGCTTTAAGCCCATTTTTGGGTTCAACAATAAAGGATCAACTCTTATTAGGAAGATACAACTACTTGTACAAATGGAATTCCACCACATTCTAGGACCTTAGAGACTATCTTTATCATCATGGATCAGCCTTCGTATTATAATGCCTTCTTTGGGAGGCCGACTTTAGATGAGGTTGATGCTTTTGTCTTGCCAAAGTATCTAATGGTAAAGTTCCTAACTAAGAGCAGATAAGGAATCGTAAGGGGTGAGAAATTTAGCTCTCGTAAAATGTACTTTGCCACTCTTTAGCAATACAAGCAAAACAATCTTTCTTGTTATGACTAAATGGAAAATAAATTAATTAGAATTAATATAGAAAAGCCTTAGATGATGATTCTTCAAGCCCATCATTCAAAGCAAAGTTAGAGCCTATTGAGAACACTAAGCATGCATTGAGAAAATTAAGTTCTCTAAAAGGAAAAGAAAAAAGCTTAGTGAAAGAAAAAATTGAAGGTGAGGAGATCGCCATGGAATTATATTGTAGAGGTGAGCAAGAGAGAATGATGCCCATAGAAGATCTGGAGGAGATATGCTTGGATCTGGTCTGTGGCGACTGCCTATACCACCGGCACCAATAGTACATAAATATAGTGCTATATTCATGCCCGTTTGATATAGGACAATGATCTGGGTTGAAATGCACCAATATATCATGTAACCTGTCATATCTTACAGTGTATGGATAAAATATAACATCATAGACATAGCAGAATAGACAGTAATAACTATATGAACAAATCATAATAGTACACATCCATACAGTTATACATCAAATGTTATAAAGTTTATACAGTGGGAAAAAACTCAATAATTTTCTCAAATATGAGTATAAGAACTTACTGCTAAGGCTACTTAGTGCTATATAGTTGAATAAGCATGGAATCCATATAAGTATGTAATACGAGATAGCTCCATCTAGCTAGTTCTTCGAACAGCCACTGCGTCACCTAGACCTATTATCCAGTCTAATTATTTAAGAGTATCCAAGATAATAAGAAGAAAAGCACAAAACCTTGGGTCAGACAATAGTCTGTTGTGAGCGGTAAATAAGTCTCAGAAAACTATACATGTAAATACAGTAAGGAACAAGAGTACACGAACCATACCTAACATGTTCCTGCAACCATAGAATTAGCATATAAACTATAATATGTTATTCTATAATATCATAAAGATATACCACAAACCAAAATAAAGGATGTCAGCCTTTCTTGTATTCCTATTTCCAATATCTACTTCCGATGATACTTATGAGTGATAATTTACTAAAGAAAACAACCAAAGCATCCATAGCATCGATCAACAATCCTAACTATCACTCCTTGTGCCATGCATATATGATAACTAGTATGACCTCCAAACCAGGAACTAATGGAAATCCTGGTTCTTTGTTGTACTTTCGTATCTCGTAGCCCAAAGCTGGATACATGTCTCACAGCCTAAAGCCGAACATCACAACCAAAGCTACATGTCTAAGGTATACAGGTCCCTTAATTGATCCATAAGCGACCCCACTTGCAATAACCCTATTTTGAATACAACTGAAAACCCTCCGAGCATCAATGATTCTTTAGCACATATACCCAAGCCCACCTTTGCTCCATTTAGATACCGAGCCATTCTTGCTTAATCCAGTTTCCATTATTCATGAGGAACCCATCCACATTCCCTGATCATACGGCTCACTCCTTTATGACCCGCCATCTTTGGAACCCACTCCCAGCATGAGCCAACATCGAAGACCATAGATTTTCATCATGTTGTTATATCATCGTCCAACCTAATATGAACAAGCCATCACCTCCAACATGGTCTATGGAACCTCAACAATAGTCCCTAGAAGTTGCAATCTCATATCATGCACCATGATAACTCGGTACCGAGTTATGGGTACTCGATGCCGAATTATAAACTTAGCCAACTAATGGCTATTTTATTTTCCATGTATCTAGCACTTCCCTGCTAGTGGCTTGAACCCCGACTCGTCCGTCCTTGATAATTCAGCCCCAATCCAAAGCTCATTCTTCTAGTTCTAGAGATAACTCATCATCACATCCAATACTTAGCCAAATTTCACGTATCAAGCTACAGGCAACCTCCACTTGACAAACCCTTCCCATCCACAAAGTGGAAAAGTGCACATGCATTAGCACCATAACTCGGTGCCTATCCCAATGCCAATTATAGCCATAATTTGGTGCTAAGTTATGATTATAGCTCTTACCAACTTGCAAGATATCATGTAGCTTAATGCCATTCCCTTGAGTCTACCTACCAAGTTTCATCTAGGTTGACCTACTTTTGCTCTGATTTGCTCAATTCTCCGACCTAACTTTCTATGCAATCATGACACTAGTAAATAACATCAAATAATACAATACAAACATAGTGTAACATGCAATTTCATGCAATCAAATTTGCAATCCATCAAAATAATACAAACAAGGCAATTTCTAACATAGATCTACATATAACATGAATATATGAACATAAATCAAGGTGATTTCTAATCAACCTATATTATATGCGCAAATAAACATGTCATTACTAGAAAAAAAATTATGGCCAAATCAATTTAAAATAAGTTAAATCTTATAGTTCTACCATATAAACATGTATAACATAGTGAGAAGGTATAAACCACCCACCAATTACCGAACTCAACCAATTTGTGTACAGACCTTATCCAGACAGTGAAGAAAAGCTCTCCAAATCAAGCAAATCAATGATATCTAGCTTTTAGCCGATCTTATCTCTAGTCCGCAATCTAGTTTGATTTAGAGAGCAATTTCGGTGATTCTGATTGAATTTAGGATGCATCTAAGGCTAATTAGGGTTTAGACGTCATTTAAAATGAGGGGGAAATTTTTTAATTTGACTCTTTAGCCCTCTATTTATGGTGTTTTTTAATCAAACTAATGGTCCCACTTATGGGCTTAATTAATTACACACTAATCATGACCAACAGCTTTAAAAATTTAAAACAGGCATAACTCTCTAAATGCAGGTTCGTTTTTCTATTATGACTATACTACGAAATGGGAAACCATCATATTAAAGTAATGGAACTAGTTTGAGATCCTTATTCGACTCCTATCAAAAGTTATAGTCCAAACAAGATTTTTAAGGTTAAAATGGTCACATAGAGAAATATCATAAGTATGTAAGATGTCCCTAAAAATTATATCCTAAAATTATAGAATCACAAGACCTATTACGAATAAAATAAAAGTAATTTTTTATGATCCTCCGATACGTAAAATACGGGTCGTTACACGGTCGATCTAACAAAGACAATAAAGATTGGAAAAGAACTGGGTTGTAAACTTAAAGGAGAACTAATTCAATTTCTTCAATATAGCAGAGATATATTCACTTGGACCCATTTAGACATGGTTGGAATATATTCAACCGTTATGTGTCATGCTTTGAACATAGGCCCAAATATCACGCCTATCCGACAAAAGAAAAGGCAATTTGATAAAGTTCAATCTAATACTTTGACGGAAGAAGTCAAGAGTAAACATGGATTCATGAGAGAAGTGCTCTATTCGAAATGGCTAGCCAATTCAGTAATAGTTACGAAATCTAATGGGAAATGGAGTACATGTGTCGATTATACTAATTTGAATAAAGTATGCTCGAAAGGCCGCTACCTCCTCCTAAGCATATACTAATTAGTCGATGTGAGAAGTGGACACCAAATCTCATATTTCATGGACGCTTATTCTAGATACAATCATATTCCAACATTCGAACCAAATGAGGAGAACATTATTTTTACAATAGACTAGGAACATACTTCTACAAGGTAATGTCTTTCGCATTGAAGAATGGCAGAGCGACATACTAGAATTAGTAAACAGAATGTTTACAGAACAAATCGGTCAGAACGTGGAAGTATACGAAGATGATATGTTGGTAAAATCCCAAAAGGAAAACAACCACCTAAAAGATCTTGAAGAAATGTTCGATGTATTACTAAGGTACTAGATGAAGCTTAACCTACATAAATGTTCCTTTGGAATTCATTTTGGAAAATTCTTGAGATATATTTTCAATGCAAGAGGAATCGAAGCCAATCCTTGCGAGATTCAAGCTATTAAGTTTATGGCAGTGCCTGAGACAAGTAAGGATGTAATGAGTCCGAATGGGAGAATGGCAGCATTGAATAGATTCATTTCCAAGGCCGTTGGCATGCGCATCCCCTTCTTTGATGTGATTAAGAATAATAAAAACTTCGAATGAAGTAAGGATTATGAAAAGCTTTTAAAAAGCTAAAATATCATTTGGAGAAACCATAATTTTATCTAGCACCGTAGCGGGGGAAAACCTTTACCTCTAAATGGCAGCTTTTGAGCACGCATTTAGTTCTATACTAATAAGAAAAGAGAAGGGAACTCGGCTTCTAGTATATTATACGAGAAGAAGACTCAAAAATGCAGAAATTAGCTATCATGTAGAAATTAGCGTATTATTTAATGCTGACCATGCAGAAGTGAAGGCTAATTTTCAAGTGCATCCAATTAAGGTCTTAACCAACTTCCCACGCAAGAAGGTTTTTAGTAAACTTGAAATTTCAAAAAGATTGGTAAAATGGGGGTTGAGCTTAGCCATTATGTTATTGAACTTCTACCTTGAGTAGAAAATAAAGGAAAAGCTCTATCCAATTTTGTTAATGAATGTACATAATTAAATCGATCAAAACCACAATTTTATTCAAGTAACATATTTTTAATTTATTCATGTAACCTATTCTACCATTAGAAATTGAATAACAATTCTAATTCAATTTAATTAACCAATCTTATTTATGCCATGAAACGTGAACAACAATTTGCTTGTTTCGAATTTCAACCCAAACACGAATTAGAATTGAAAAGTGGTAGAATGAGAAGATACATTAATTTACATAAATTTCAATCTTATTATGCCATAAAACGAGAATAGACAATTTATATGTTCCATATTTTAAACCAAACATGAATTAGATTTAAGAAGTGGAAGAAGAAGAAGAATTTGTATTAATTTACATCTATTCTCAATTAATAACAGAAATTAATTTATATTAACGTGCCAGAAAAGAACTGAAATTGAACTACTTTATTTTTTTTATTTTATATTAATTTCCACCCGCCTGGCACTTAAGATTGTATAAATTTGAAAAAGCTTTGCTTTTATCTTTCTTCCTTTGATTCTTCTAAATTCCCCGAATTGCTTGAATATATATATAGATAATTTAATTTGGTAGAAATTTTGTTATTTAGTAGAGAAAAGAAGGAAGAATAATACACATTAATTTTATTGCAGAATTATGTCGACGGTTGAATTGGAGATTAGTTTAGGTTAGATGATTTATTTATAGATTGTTTGAGTGAATATAATCCACCAGATTATTTTAGATTAAATATGGTTCTTTCATACACTTAATGGTTATGCATTCTAACCCATACACATCACATAACCAATAAAATTTAGCCATCTCATTCTATTACATCACTGGAGCGAACGGGAAGCCGCCACATGTCAGAAACAATGCTGAAATACGTAGGAAAATCACTAGAAACAAACCAGCTAAAAAAACATCGCTCTAGATTTTAGGCGACAACGGGATTTGATCCCTGGTCACTAAGGAAGTCAACATGCACCTTTACCACTGTACCAAATGCGCTTTTAATTTCTTTTTAATTATATTTCCCATAAAATATCAGGGAGTTACAGTGCCAGAAGCCTGAATCATACAGTAGGCTACCAATCACATCCTAGTATAAAGCGAAGCAACCCCAATCTATAAAGTGAAACCTTTGTATTAACCAGATCTCAAACCATAACATAAAAGGAGAAAGAAGATTAAAATGAAATACTTTAAGAAAAATCTTCTTGCATGAAAATTGATAACCAATATGAGAACAATTGGATGACATCTATTTTTGAATATATAACATAAGAGAATTTTCCAACAATAAGAAGGTGGCAAGAAGAATAAAACATCAAGCCCCAACCTTTATTATGGAAAATAGAGTACTTTATAAGAAAGGATATTTGATCCCTTACTTAAAATGTGTTAATTAGAAAACATAAGAAAAACAATTAAAAGAAGCTCTTGAAAGGAGTTTCTGGAGATCATTCTAATGGTGTAAAGTTAGATAAATTATGCCTCATGCTTTTATTAGACTTTAATGACTAGCCATGCTACCAATTATGTGAAATTTTTTGGGAAATGCCAAAACTCTCTAAGATCCCACGTCTGCCACTAAGTGAATTGACTTCAATCTAAAGCTGGTGGACTTTCGATGTATAGAGAATTACCCTAATTGAACCACTGCCTATATCCCAAGGAGGAGTTAAATAAGCAGTGGTAGCCATTGATTACTTAACAAAATAAGTAGAAGCATAACCACTTCCAAATATCACATCATGAAATGTTCTCAAGTTCATAATAAAGAATATTGTTACCAGATTTGGAATTCCACACAAAATTATTTCCAATAATGGAATTCAATTCGAAAGAGAAGAATTCACTTAATTCTATTATAGGAATTGAATCATCAAATGCTTTTCATATGTAGCGCACCACAAAACTAGCGAAGTAGTTGAAGCTGCTAACAAAACTATTAAGACCATCCTAAAGAAGCAGTTGGATAAGGCAAAGGGAAATTGGATAGAAGAATTACCTCTCGTTCTATGGGCATATAAAATCTCTATTAAACCACAATAGGACATACACCATATTCCTTGATATGTGGATGTAAAGCTATGCTCCAAACTGAGGTTGAAGTACCATCTCATTGAAGGGTTGCATATGCATTCAATCCGAATCAAGAATTAAAGAAAGAATCCCTGGACTTAATCAATGGATTAAGTGATGAAGTAGCCATATTAACGGCTGAATATCAACAAAGAACAACTAAGTATTACAATTCTAAACCAAGGAAAAGATCGTTAAAAGAGGATTCAATGCTCCGAAGAGTAATGGAAAATACTAAAAATCCAGCAGATGGACCGCTCGGGCCAAATTAGGAAGGTCCCCTAGTCATACACAAAGTAATCTCACCCGGGACCGATAAACTATGCCAACACAATGGCAACGTAATTGCAAAAACATGGAATACTAACATATGTGGCCATATTTCCCAATAATGAATGAATAAAGAAGCCAAAATAAGTACATCTACATGGATTAAATGTAAGACTCTCCTAGGATAAAATGAAAAGCCTAAATTGCTATCTAAGATGGTAGTAAGGGGCGAAATAAATACATTGATCCAGCCACAAGGGCCTAGTCGAAGTACCTCTTAAAGGGAGGACAGGGTAAGCTTTTGGTTCTTGGTCAAAGCCTCAAACAAGCATTCAGTACCATCTCTAAGATGTGACTGAAACATCTCCTAGAGGAAGGAAAGAGTAAGCCTTTGGTTCCTGGCCAAAGCCCCGAATAAGTCTTCATTGTCGTCTTCAAGGCCTTACTAAAGCACCTCTTAGAAGGAGGATAGAGTAAGCCTTTGGTTCCTGGTCAAAGCCCCAAATAAGCCTTCAATACCGTCTCTAAGGCATGACTGAAATACCTCATAGAGGAAGGACGGAGTAAGCCTTTGGTACCGGCCAAAGCACTGAAAAATTCTTCTAAAAGAAGATCAATTAAATTCAAATCTAACATAATTTGAAAGAAAGATTGAGGCTATCTTTCGGAGGAAGATCAATAAAAGTCCAATCTAAATAATCCTAACAAAGGATTAAGGCTATCTTTTAGTCGAAGATCAATTGAATCCAAATCTAATTCAATTTGAAAGATGGAGAGGATGTCTACTAGAAGAAGATCGACCAAAAATGAACAATTATGCTTCAAAGCAAAGATAGAGCAATTTTCAATAGCCGGATGAATTTTCTGGTCTTGTATTATTATTATTGCCAAGTGGATTTTTTAGTCTTCTATTATTTTTGCCAAATGGATTTTCTGGTCTTCTATTATCATGACAAGATGTGTTTTCTGATTTTCAATTATTGCCAGATGAATTTTCTGGTCTTTTTTATCATTGCCAGATGGATTTTCTGGTCTTCTATTATATTATTATAAGATGGATTTATTGATCTTCTATTGTTAATGCCAGATGGATTTTCTGGCTTTCTATTTGAATGAGTCGATTATTACCATATAAATGTCTACCTTCTATCTAAAGTATTATTATGGCTGGAAAGTTTTCCATCCAAGATATTTTTATTAGTATTATTAACAATACTAATTAAATTGTTGGTCTTTTCACCCCTCAATTGTATTAAAAAGCTTTCGAATTTCCAATTAAAGGAAATTGTTAGCATCTACCAGAATTCTCAGTTTAAATGAAAAATGTGAACAATTCTCCAATCTAGCACATGTCAATTTGTTGCTTAGCTAAATCCAAAAAGTATCATTCATGTGTTATATACTAAGTTTGTAATGCAAAACCATCAAGTGTTCTATATTATGCGGAAAAGAAAAGTAAGGAATCAGCAGAGCAGAGTAATTCCTGGGTTTACACTAAAGTATCAAAAGCTTCTTCTATACAAGGAGGTAAATGTTTTTCACATAATTTTCAAAGGATATAAACTAAGGAATATATATCAAAACTAGAGAATGATTTCGTAGTTGATGAATGCCGAAAAGCACGACACTGATATTGACAAATACAAGATAAAGAATGCCGAAATTATTCAATGTTATGACGTAAGTATGAAGGAAGATCAATACCGAAGGCATATGATGTTGCATCTTATCAATAAAGAATCATATATAATGCCATACAATATCAATAGATATGAATGATTAATACCAAAGACTATTATACAATCAAGCAATGCTGGATGGAATCAATACCATAAGCTAATAGTGTTATAGCGGCATGGTCTATGTTGCATCTCATTGATGCCTTGATATATCAATACATCATTCACCTAAATGGATGCTAATGATTGTCGTCTCTTCTCATTAGTGCATCATATCAATACTGCTTCTACATTAACATAATCTCTTATCAATGTCGCACATCCATCGATGCCGCCTTTTATTAATGTTGCTCTATTTCGATACCACCATTTATCAGTGCTGTCTATTATTAAAACCGCTTATTATTAACGTCGCTTGTTACCAATGTCGCTTGTTATCAATGCCGCTTGTTATCAATGTCGCCGATTATTGATGCTATTTGTTGTCAGTGTCGTTCATCACCAATGCCGCTTCATGTTAATGTCCTCTTTTAGTAATGTCGCATCTCTTCAGAATTAATAACTATCAATGCAGTGTCCTGTTGACATCACTCTTCATCAACCATTAAAGGAAGCCGTAAATATTTAATGCGACATTGATAAACGATGTTATCAATTCCACGATAATCAAGACAGAAGTGATGCCGCAAGTTTATCAACATCAAATATGGATGAAGTATGTGGCATAGCGCCACTATGATGGTCGTGATATTACATGCTAAAGGCGGCAAAAAACAGCCATGTCGAGTTCCTCTACCCGTCTAAATACGGATCTAAGAGAAAGGAGGAATGAGGATCATTTCTCTACTATAAAAATTAAACTCTTATAACCCTAAATTTATTGGGGGAAAATATTGATTTAATTGTAATCATATTTATTTTATATGAATAAGAAATTGGACATGCCTGTTAACTTGATTTTGCACATTGGATATTATTGATATGAATACGCATATAATAAAGCTACTTGGACCCAAAGATTATCATGATTTTATTCCATATAGAATCACATGGGCTTCGATCTGAACCAGTGTTTATATGCATAGCCTCTATCCTACCTACTACACATGGACATTGGATTAACATGGACATTGGATTATGAATTATGAGGATTGCAAAAATAGTGCAGCAACATGCCAAATGGTTGTTGCACATATTTGCGACTTATTAGCTCTCTCCTTTCATCGTGTAGCATGGTCCTTCAAATGCCCTATTCCAAAAGACCGTACAGGTTCTCAAATAACCTATTCCAAGTGATCTTAAGGGCCCTCGAATATCTTATTTCAAGTGACCTTATGGTATCTCGAATAACCTATTCCAAGTGATCTTAAGGTCCCTAGAATATCTTATTTCAAGTGACCTTAAGGTATCTCGAATATCTTATTCCAAGAAATCATATGGACTTTCAAGTATTGAATTCCAAAATCACTGGGCATTATGGATCCATTTCTTAAAATTATCAACTTGAACTTAACCCTGAATGTTAGGCTTATTCTTGATTAACGCCATTTGGTCAGCACCAACTAGACCATGCTTTGTCATGTCATTATAAACGCCTAAATAAGGGATTAGCTTATCATACTTGGCACCATGGGTGCTATGCCAAATTTTTGGTTCAACTATATCCATTAAGGTTATAGTGTGTAATGCTTTCCAAACGTTGGACGATGTAATACTCATGGCTGTTAAGGCACTAAAGGATTATATACTAATAGTTATTGGATAATTATGAAATGACTTACTCGATAGTTTTCTATTGGTTAATATAACAAAGGTCATATAGATAATATCAATGTTACTAATTTACACAGTTTTCTCGATTTGAGAATACTATTGATTCTTCAATATGGAAGCTCCGCTTTGATTATAGTGAAATCGTGGCACAATGTCCATCAAACAACTATAGTTAGGTCGAGTGGAAGCACTGGTAGCGAAACACTATTCACGAGAGGATTCATATTCTCCGTTATATGATGTTAGCATCACAGTCAAATGATTTCAGTTCAGCATTAAGGTCTCTAAGCGTAACAGTTTGATTAATAATAATTGTTATTATTGAACCAATGACATTGTGTTTGGACTATAAAGTTGAAAATGGAGGATATTAGAATTTTGACCATTGCCAAATCTCATAAGTCCATATTGATATAGTTTTGATGAAGAGAATGGATGTAAATAATCATCACTACCATGTAGTGCTTATGATAAGTAAAATTTGATTTTACTAAAAAGATGTATGAGTGATAAATTTGGCCAAATGTCACACCACTAGCTAAGGTGACATATGAACATTAATTTTCGTATTGTTCGATATTAATCACCGACTGAATTTATACCTTTGGGTTGCATGACCGTAGTGATGAATTCTCCAAAAAAACAACACGATTTAATTAATTAATTTAATTTATTAAATGTTTGGGAGATATTTATAATTATTTTAATGCATTTGTAAAAGTTATATTTGTTCACATAATATATAAAATCGATGTAATTTAAATAAAAAATAGTTGCATGTAGTGATTTATGGAAATTTTAGGCCATTTGATGGTAATTTTTCCTTATCATATAAAGATAGAGGAGTGAAGAGAGAGGGATGACCAGGAGAATTAATTAGGGAAGTTTTAATTAAAAATGTGAAAGATTTCATTCTTTTAATTAAAATATATTTGCTAATTCGTTTCTACGAACAACTCATTCTTTCTTCTTTATTTATTTTTCCTTCTTTCTTCTTAACCTTTCATGGAAGAAAAAAAAGTAAAACTTTTAAAATTTTCAACTCCAAATCAAATCCAAACATAAAAACTAATGATAAAACAGAAGTGCTCCATCAATCTCTTGCAAGGATTGGGTGTGGATCTCGAAGATCTAAGAAGATATCATCATTAAAGTTGCATTCTCTTGGCTACAATTTAAGGTAAAATTTTCATTTTGTTTATTCACATAATCTTCTTATTCATATGATTAGATCTCTGGCGTATCACATCTGGACATAAGTTTATTTATTTAACTCGAGCTAATTCCCTTTTTGTGAAGTCTGCTTTTATAGTGTGTGTGTGTGTGTGTGTGTGTATATATATATATATAAACATATATATGTTTATAGTATTAATTTGGTTTGATACATTTTGTGTTGTTCTCTTTTTACTACATGTCCATCTTCTTAACATTAGGGTAGTGACATATTACGTCTCATTTAATTAGTTGTTCGTGATGTTCATACAATTTAGATCCAAAATTTTACCCCAAATTTATTGTGCCTAAGTTGTCCACTTTGTTCCTATTTTAGAAACTATTTATTCATAAGATTTTATTTTATTTTTTCAACACATATAATTTTCTATTTGAAATCATTTGAGAATTGAATATAAGTTTCATATGATTGTTGTTCGAATATAATTTTCTTTTGTGTACTTTTCTTTGAAAGTGAAAAAAAATTATCAAACTTTTATGAAAATGGACAAAACTAATTTATATGCATATATTTTGAGAGTTTAATTACTGAGCTGAAGTGGCATTAATTGAATGAGTGAAGGAAGGATGAAAGTCCTCTATCTTTCTTTCTTCATAAATGTCTAATTAATTCATTAATTGTCCTTTTTAAATGTATGTTAACTTTTGTCCATTAGTAAATACATTTCAATATATTAGGTATAAGTGTATGTTGAACTTATATATACATACGTCACTATTTATTGCATTTTTTAAAGTAAAATTTGGACAATAAAGGCATGCATGAGTTTTGTAAGAAATATCATTCAATATGCTGATTAAATTAATTAAAGAGTGGGATGACATGTTTCTCTCTCTACCTTTATGGCCTCATTTTCCCTTATTTAGTTATTTGTGTTAGGAGAAAGAAACAAAATGTTTTATCTCTAAACTTCTACATGTTTATATATATATTATTTACTGCTTATATATTGCTTTTACCATTAAATCACATGAATGTATTTAATACATTCATTATATTACATAAAAAATTAAATATAAAATTCCTTTTACCAAATTAAAGAAAATATCATTTTATTTAAATATTCATTTAGATTTTATCTAGTTTACATTTAGACCACATAGGCTCAGTAAGAATCCAAAAGGAATTTTTTGAAATTTACCATGCAACTCCGCAGTGGACTAGCATTATAACGACCCGATTTTTCGATGCCTGAAATAGATATTAATACGTCCACTGTATCAAAAGTCGAACAATCGAATGTCGAAAAACCTGACCATAAAGGAAAGAAGAAGGAGGTAGAAGAAGAAAATAGAAGACAAAACAACATCAGAATCTCACCATCGCAGCGTAACAATATATAATTGTAACAACAGATTTTATACAAAAAAACTGGTAACTATTTATACATTACATCATCAGAGTACAACACAAATCAACATCATAATTTAAGGACAGTTATAGTATCTTGTCCTTCCAAAGCTAAATATATAGCTTACACTGTAGAGCAGAATATAAATCTACGGAAATACGCCTTGTCATCCAGCTCGTCTCCTGAGCTCCACCGCAGTCCATCCAAAATCTGTACTCTATAATACTCGATCTGACCCGAGCATTATAGTAAAATAATACCCGAGTCAATCTGGAAAACCAGCGTGAGAAAACATACTCAATTGGATTATTAAAGTTTTCAGAAATTCTTTTGAAATCAAAGGTATATCATAAGACCACGCCACAAATAAACATGTCGGGTTTTTGCCTTACGATAACCAAAACATTTCTTATCAAATCCTCTGATATTATAATATTTTTTATATAAAATACTTATTCAAATTGCCGAAATTGTTACATTCATTAAATTCCAGCATAATAGATACAAACAAGTCCGAAAGCACTTATTGGAGATTGGGTTTCCATCAATGGCTGGGCTGCTGGGGCACCGCCCGTCACAGTACGTGGTCTACATCACCATACCGAGGATCCATCCTGGTGCCTTGCTACACAAGACCGGAGCTACCCCTTACTGGATAGTCCGAATAAGATCCTCCTGCGGTTGGATCAACAACCGTCCACACAGCCAAATAAAAAGGGACATCTAGACAGGGATGACCTTACCCTAATTGGTTACTAGCCACTTAGCCTTGCTGCACCTCCCCTGTTTTAGTCATTCCCGGTTAATGAGGCTCGAGGCTATGCGTTACCTTTTTTGAACACATCTCACTTAGAATTCTCATCGTCCTCCTGATGATGTTCTGATAGTATTCATCCATACAAGTCCGTTTCCGGTCCGAACGGAACCGAAGGCACTACTCCTACTACATCCATTTTGGAATCAACCTCGGGATTAGTAGCGATAAGCCCTTGCACTTCACTACTCCATCTTCAATTCCAAGATCTTGTCTTCCTCACGAAAACATACAAACAGGATCGAAGTGTTCGGTCTCATCGAAATGATCAGCGCATTGGACAATATTGATAGTCGGTTCTTTAACTATCATATAACATCCACAAACAACAATCAGGCCTTAATAATTTTCCAAATTATTTGTTACAAATATCTTCGCAAGATATTTTTTCTGCACTTCAACCCTTTGAAAATAGTTTTCAAATCACTTTTCCTCTCGCGGATATAAATTCCCACCCAATTGTTTTATTTCCACTGGAAATCACTAAGTCTTAATACTTAGATTTTAAAATAATTTATACCACTTTATCCAAAAATGCACTTTAAAACATTTAAAATAAAAATTACTTAAAACACTTATTTAAAATACTAGTTATGAAATTTTATAATAATTTCTCAAGTAAATCTTAAGCCAAAACTTATTTTAAAGTAAAAGTTATTCTATAAGGTATAAATATTAAATAATTATCTTTAAATCATAATACTAGTCAAACCTTTAAAATAATTTACTTATATAATTAACTTAATAAATATTTACTTTTAAAAAATTTAAGCCGCTAAATAATAATTTCTTAAAAAACATGCTTTAAAAAACACTTAAAAACCTCTAACTTATATTTAAAAATCTGCTTTGAAAACATACTTTGCTTTTCAAAAAATATACACCTTCCATTCCACACCTTTAAAAATAAAACCACTATTTATTTTTAAAACCCATTACCCATTCCTTTACAAATTCCCACCGTGAATTTATACTTTCAAATTTTCACTGATATCTTATTTCACTTTATAAACACAATTTATAAATTCCATAACCTCATCCTCCTTTAAATCATAGTTTCAAACACTTAATCAATTTCCAAATCGATTTCCAAAATTTACTCCATTTTAAAATAAATTCCTTTACTTATTTAATTTTATTCCAAAACCCATTAATTCCATATTCACTTCTACATTTATGATTTAAATCTTATTTTAAACAGAAATATCCATTTCATACTTCATTCAAAATTTTCCCCTTTTTATTTCTTCCCAAACATTTTAAATCTTGAAAATTTGAAAATAAAATCCTTCATTTTTAGACAATATCACTTAAGACTCCAAAACTCTTTTATTCTCATTTATTTAAAATTTCTATTTTCATTTCCATACTTAGAATTTATTTAATAGAATTTAAAAATCAAACTTTTATACTTTTTCCAAATTCAATCTTTAATTTACCCAAATTCACTATAATTATTTTACTTAAAAATTTCCCTTATTATTTACTTTAAAAATTCAAACTTTATATATTTTCATTTTCTCAAAATACCAATATATATTCAACCAGGCCATAGCATTCAATAATTTCAATTCCTAATATAATCCGTCGTAGATTATCACATAAATCACATTATAGAATATAAAATATCTAAAC
This sequence comes from Allium cepa, assembly GCA_030765085.1. Lineage (NCBI taxonomy): Eukaryota > Viridiplantae > Streptophyta > Magnoliopsida > Asparagales > Amaryllidaceae > Allium > Allium cepa. The sequence goes on from CM060945.1 coordinate 223,640,833, forward strand.
ATATTGAGGAATCCAGTTGGATCCCTCCAACCTGTTTTCCTACATCCACAGATGTTAGCACAACAAATTAAAATACCAATCACACTTCGAGGTGGAATATCACGGTATATGAGGTCATCTGCTATTATGCGGGGAGCATGTCGTCTCATCCACTATATAATGCAGTAATCAAACACTCCTATACACACATACACACACACACTCACTACATCCAGACTGATAATAAATGATCAATTCAAGCAATCAATCCAATAATTTAAATTTTAACTATTTAAATTTAATGGTAATCCAAATGAGTGAGATTAACTCACCTTTGATTTTTATGCGACCCTAGCCAAACCAGCTTGTCTCTCCATTATTTTGACCTTGTATAAACATTTGATGATTTTTATTAATATTCGAATAAGTCGAACAATTAAACACTCATTTGATAAATTTTGATTAACAAATGATTTTATTTTAAACTAATAATTTAATTTTAAACTAATTTCATTTTTAATAAAATATTTTTAGTAACTAAAATAATTAAATAAGTTAATTTGAACGAATTAATTACTAGTAAATTTAAAATGAATATATGTACACATGTTTTATTTCCCATTTAGAATCTACATAAGTATATTTATAAAAATACCCCATACAGATTTTAAAATAAAATCTTCTATAAATTCCTATACTTTCCAAAACTTGTCTCTATATATAATAATCTTTCTGTTTTCTGTAAATATGTAAAAATTAAATTAGGATTAACTTGAACATTTTAACAATTGGTTAATAGAAAAAAAAATTACTACAAATAAATTTCATAACCTATATTTCCCTATCTTCATATGTATATATAAATTTAATCAAAAACAAACTCTATACCTTACTGCCAAGCGCACGACCACCACCGTCTCACTATCGAAACACCACTGCACCAGAACATCAACAACCACTCGAATCGATCGACGCCCCTGCCCTTCGGCCACACTGTCGCGTGCGCCCCCACTAGTAATCCACGCAACAACTTGCTAACCTCCAAACTTGACGACGTCTTCCCACGAAACCACCGCGATGAGCATACCGCCGTGCCTAAATCCCCATGCCGTGAGCTTCCCCAACCGATGCTCCTGTTCGCATCCCAAATCGCCTCGCGATTTAGATAAGCTTCGAATTATCCTTGAACGAAGAGGGAGACAGGCTTATATGAGATGATTTCGTAAGGAAGGATTTGTGATTTGACGACACATGATTTTCGATTCGAAGTCGAATTCGATTTAACTGAATTCCTTTATTTATTTTTTTGTAGCGGCCATGGATTTTGATTTGAATGAGAAGGGAGGGAGCAGCCATTCACCTCTCTCTTTTTCGATTGGTCTGTAAATCTTTTTCAAGGGAGATGCGATTTTTATTTAAACAAGATAGCATTTTTTTAAGGAATACGCGTGTCCTCAGGGAAGACACGTGCTTTAAAATCCTTTAAGTGCCTGCAAAGGCTTGCCACAGTCTTCCAATGCAACAATATTATTTATTTTTAGATTTAAATTTAAATCTTCTTGAATTCGTAGCTTAAATTTTTTACATTCTATCGAGGCATGGCGCTAGGCGTTTATAATGTTAAACCCCTATTCCTAACGCAATGGAAAAGGTTCTGAGTCCTAATTCGATCGTATGGAGAAGATAGCTTTTTGGACCAGTTATTTTATCAAATTTTCGATATAGATTTCAACGCGTTTATCTACCGTACGATCGCACGATAACTCCAAACACTATGAAATTTAAAACCCAGTAATAATACATTATTACGGATCCAATAAAACCGGTTTCGTCGAATTCCGAGACTATGCACTAGAAGGCTATTTATAAATATCAATTTAAACGATATATTTTCAAAACTGAACAAAACACTTCCAATTTCAATTTTAAAAGTTCTATTGCTTTCCATATCATCATTATTAATTTTATAAGCCTATGAAATATTTTTAACCAGCTTAAAAATCAAGATTTACTATTTTAACCAATTTCCGATTATTAAATGCAATAATTTAATTATCTATATAAATAGCGATAGTTGAAATTCAATTTAAACTAACTTTCAAATATTGAACATCAATTAAATATTTCAATTTCAAATGTCCAAAAATACTTGGTCTTCACATTCCTCTCCCCTTAAAAGAATTTCGTCCTGGAAACTGCTAGTTAAATAGAATTGTCCAATACCAGTTTCTATTTTCCCCTAATCCAATTAGTTTTTAACAACTTCCCAAACAATCTTTTTATTAAAATCACATTAACCCTCTTTCTAACTTTCTAAACCCATCCATATGTTTCAAACAAAATTATTTACTAAACCATTCAAATCATAACTTGAACCCAAATTTTAAATAGTCAAAAATTTCTCAAAAAATAATTTTTCCAACTCCTTAAATTTTTGGAAAATTTCGCCAGCATCTCCTTTGTGTGGCTAGATCAATACAACTACAAAATGCCTCTACGGGCCTCAAAATTCCAAAAGAAAACAAAGCATCAAGTGGCTAGATCAGAAAATCATCAATTTTCATACGCCAATTTAAATACATACCTCTTTGTTGGGCTATACAGTTTTTATCTTCTAAAATCCAAAATCGTCTTTTTCCGTTTTGTTTTTAAATACATGTATATCCTACTAAACAATAATATCCAATCACAGAATCCAAAATCATTTTATTCACTCTCTTTTATACAATTTAAACATTTGCTTCACTTAAGTCGTACGATGTATACATATCATCCATGCGCAATACCAAATCCGATCGCTCACTCGATCACACAATTTCAGTTCCAAACTAGTATCGTTCACCCGACTCCCTAGTGTGGATTCAGATCTGGTTTCTTTATTAGAAACCGTCATTCTCCTTGCATAGTCCTAAACTATGATAGAGAATTTCAGAACCAATCAAAAATCCATATCCAGAGTTCATCGTCGAAAATCCAGTGAAAAATACTAACTTGGATCGATATGATTATCTCGAAATTCTATGCTCGAATCTAGATCGAATCGTTATGCGAATAGAATAATACACGCACATCCTACATACATTTTGATTTCTATCCACTTATTCACAATTATCCCAATACTAAATTTTACTTAAGAATTTCACCCCTACTTCTTAAGTTTGGTTTAAATATTTTACACACTTAAATACTTATCTTCACGTTACCACTTTGATTTACATATACTTTTATTCAAATTGGGTCTTCCATCCTATATGAACTCAATTCACCTTTCATTTTAAAATATTGAATTCTATTCATATCATCTCAAATCATACTTAACATTTCTTTAATCAGCTCCACCTACCAATTTGTTTTAAATTTCAATGGATTTTATTTCCAAACTCTTATTATTCTTAGTCCACTTTGATTTAATTCTTCAATTACTCTTTACTTAACACAATTTAAATTAGTTTGTTTCATTCCCACATTAATTTCCAGCTTAATGAATTTTTTTATTCCGATGGCCACTTTACTTAGGCTCCTTATAATTTTCTTTTATTTCACCTTTATTTATCCTTGATTAACTTATACTGTAATTTAGTTTGAATTTTTAACTTCTATAAGTTCCCAACTTATTTAACTTCCATTTTCTAACTTTTTTATTTACTTCATTTAATTGGCTTACATTCTAACTTATTTCGTTTTCTTACTTGCTTCATTTTTTTATCTCTTCTTCAAGTTAAAATTTTCTATTCTAGAAAATTTCAAATTTTAGTTGTTATCAAACCCATTTATATTTCCATAACTGTTTTAAACAAGATTCCAGAGTCTTTTAAACAATTAATCAACATTTCAAAATCATTTTTGAAATCAAATATATATGCAAAATTCATTTGCATATCAAATTATCCTTTGAGTTCTAAAACCAAACCCAGTTTTGCAAACAACTCCAATTTAAAACAATTAGGTAGCAATGACTCTCTTGGAAACTTGAAAATGAACATCGATGATTGTAGCGACCCAACTTCCTAACACCAGAAAGTCGCATCACTAATTAAGAAAGAAAGGGATAGAAGAAGAAAAGATAAGAAAAGAAGAATCACAGCAGAACCAATGAAATATAATATATCACATAAAATATTACATAGTATCATATTACATCAGAGTACACAACTTATACAACATATATTAGATAGTTATAAACATCTGTCTAACTATACAACTCAAGATACAAGATACAGATACCATACAAACACAGCGGAACCATAATATATCTACACGTGGAAGCCTCCTGCTCCATATCTCCTCCAGAATTCGTCAAGCAAACCTGAATCACTCGACTATTCATACATAATATGAGTACCCAAGAGTTTAATAAAACAGAAAATAAACACTCGGCTCAGATAGGGGTCTGGTGTGAGTAAACGGGTTATAATTGCTTAACTTTAGAAAAACCTTTGAAAAGAAAAGGTATCACGTAAGACTTCCCAGACATAAACATGGAAAAGTTTTACCTTACGCTAACCAAAACATTTGATAGGAAATCCAGTGATATTATAATAGTGTCTAGGGTTTTCAAGTAAATATGAAATAGCCGAAATTGTTACATGATTAAATTCCAGCTATTAGCGACAAAACTGGGTAATACAAACAGAACCATAGGGTCTCGTAGGAAGAATGGGTTTCCATCAATGGTAGGGCTACCGGGGTACCGCCCGTCACAGTAAGTGGCCTAGATCGCAGTACCGAGGATTACACCCAATCTCCTACATCACAAAGCTGGAACCATTCCTTACTGTACAGTCCCGAGTAAGATCACCCCATGGTTGGCGCGAACAACCACCCACAAAGCCGAAATAAAGGGACATCTAGACAGGAATGACCTCATCCTGAAATGGGTGCTACCCACCTAGCCTTGCTGCACCTCCCCAGTTTTAGCCATTCCCGGGTTGATGAGGCTTGAGGCTGCGATTACCTTTAGAGAACACATCTATCTTAGAATTCTCATCGTCCACCTGACGATGTTCTGAAAGCATTCAATCCATACAAGTTCGTTTCGGGTTCGAACGAAACCGAAGGCACTATCTCGTTGCACTCATTTTGCAATCACCCTCAGAGTCAACGACTATAGCCCTTTACTCTAAATCACCATCTCGAACCTATAAGTACTATTTCCGTCAAACTCATCACGGAATCACCCATACAGTTATACTGATGAATAGTTCTTATACCTCGAGTCTTCACAAAGCTCCACTTGGATTCACGACCTAACGTTTAATTTGGATCGATGTGGTTTTCGGATATCCAAATATGGAAACCCGATCCCGATCTCATCGAATCCAAATGCCATTTTAATGTCCAAGTTGTTTAAGGGTTTAAAAAATTAACTCATATTCAGGATGATATAAACAGATAGATGAATCACATTATCATAATAGATAATTCATATCAAACATTCATCTCACTAAGCAGCATATCACATATATCAATGATATCCAAATCATCCAGTATCAATCAATCACCCAAAATCAATCATTCAATATCAATCAATCGTCCAAAAGCAGAATTGATTAACTCTTAATCAATTGGATTACCAAAATCCTTCTTCATTTATTTATTGCAAATAAATTAAATTATTCATCTCTTAACGATTTCCCTTAATTAATTTCCTAGATTAATTATCCTTTAATAACATTCAAGTAATTATCCATATATAGTAATTAACCTTTAGTTACTATCATTAATTATAAAAATTAATGATCCTCTATTTGCTTCCATTTATTAATTAACTATGATTAATTGCATCAAACCTCAATTAATTACAATTAATTTATCACACTTTAATTAATCATTTTTATTAATCAACCTTGATTAATTAATTAATTATGTTAACTAATGATCCTTATTAATTAATAATTAACTTGTAGTTAATCATAAACAGTAATTAACAATTTGTAATTACTTATCTCAATTAATTAACTTGTTAATTAATTATATTAGTCCTTTGATTAATTAATCTAATTAATTAATCTTTAATTACTTCATTAAGTGATTATTATTCAATTTAATTAATAAATAATCCTTACATAATTACTTTCTTAATTAATTACATTTTAATTAATTACACTTAGTAATTAATCTTAAATAAATCACATTCATTAATTAATAAATCACATTAATTAATTAACTAAAATTAATTTAGTAATTAACCCTTAATTACTTACATAAGTAATTATCTTCTAATTACTTCCGTTAATAAATCTTGATTACTCTCTTAATTAATTACTTAACAAATAATTAATTCCATCATTAAGTCATTCTCAATTAATTAATTAATTAATTACTCTATAATTAATTAACTCCAAATCAATTATTAATCAATTCCTTAATTAATAACATCTAGTGATTAACCATTAATAACTTCCATTTAATTACTCCCATGTGTAATTTTCATTAATTACTTCCATAAGTAATTACTTCATTAATTACATTCAGAATTTCACCATTAATTACTTCATTAAATAATTACACTTAATTAATTCATAATTAAGTGATTATTTAAAATTAAATAAAAAATTAACTAATTATTTCAAAGTAATTAAATAACTAATTAATTAACTTCTTATATTTCAAAAATCCTTAATCAATTAAGAAAACATTTATCTTAATTAATTTTTACTTAATTACAAATCATATTAATTAAGTATTCTTACATTCATAACAAAGATAAATTAACCTTATTTATCTTCTTAAATAAATTATTTGAAATTAAATCAAATTTTAATAACTTAAAACAAATTATTTTATTCGGTTTTCAAAATCATGATAATAACCTTATTTGAAATGAAGCATTAAGAAATCAAGTTTAAAATTTAAAACAGTTTAGCCATCTAATTCAAACCTATTCATTTTCAAAATAAATTTAAAACTTTGTTATTAAAACCTTACTTTAAAATCCACTTAAAACTTTGATTAATTCTTTAATTTGAAAACACTTCCTTTAAATTTAAAATTATAAAATTGGTTAAGTTAATTATTTCCAAAAGAAATCATTTAACAATTTAAATTTTGAAAATAAATTCAATTAATACTTTATAAAGTTTGATTAGCTTTATTTTCAAAACAATAAGTTTAAATTTTGTTTCTTTAATAAAACTTGATTACAGCTTAATGCTTGATCTTATTTATTTCAACAACAAGTTGATTTAGCACATTAATATTACACAGTACAAACTATATAACACACAACCCAAAACTTGAGACAAACACGGTAGTTACACGAGCCTTCCTCGAGAAAATATTCAGTTCCCTCAACTTCGAGTTAATCACGATGCAAACGCGAGCACTCCCTTGTCTGCCCCAAACACCATGATTCCCAGTTGCACAACGTACACGCGTGTACGTACGCGATCACCTCTGGCCACCATAGGACGCCACGACCAACGCCGACGATCACTCTAATGCACTCGATCCCCAAACCAAACCCAAATCCTTCAATTAACTCACGAATCGAATTTCGACCCTACTGCTCGAAACTGCAGAAAGCACGAACCACCCAAAAACCCCCATTGCCGACGAACTCGACGTTGATGAACATCGTTGTCGTACCTGATGGCGCTCCACACTTCGCCAAACAATTCAAACACCTCGCGACACACTCCGGTCCATCATTCGCGACGCAATTGCCAAGACAGTCAAGCCAAAACCCAAACTAGTATAAACCTTAGTTCGATCAATTTCAAACTCCTCGACCAATGGAAAAATTCTTGAACATTTTTCCCATCATCCACAACATACAAACAAGCTTCGTTCAAGATTATACTTCTAATCAACATGCCGATCAACGGCAAATCACCAAAACCCCAATTCGAACAAATCCCAAAATACACACGAAATACCCAACTAAATTTTTTAAATTACATATCTAAATTCATGATTTTTCATCAAGGTTACATGCATGCAATTCAAATTTGAATTTAAGATAGTTAATTTTTATCAAATATTCCAATTTTACTATTAACCCCTTATTTATAATTACTTGTTGCTTTAAAAATTATGAAACTATTTTTAAAATTACTAACAAGCATTAACATACATTTTTTATTCACATAACAAGTTCAAATAAGTTATGGATTCGAAAGATTTTGGATTTAAAGATGAAAAATAAAATTATGCTTAAACAACAGAATTTAAATTCCCATTTACATGCACTAAATACTTATTATAATCATGTAGTCATATAACAAATATTCATTATCAAAGCAAGAATTCATTTGCATGCATCATAGTTCAACCATAGATTAAACTAAAACTGTTTTGAAAATGACTTACTCATTTGTTTTATGCAGAGCAGGTTCAATTTATTTCCCAGGCTTGAACTTTTATTTGGAAAATACTTTGATGTTGAAAATCTTACTGCATGCCTTCAATTATTATTTAAAACTTGCGATGTCTTGCTGAGTTGATTTTGAATTCTAGCATTATAGGTTGAAGTTGCAGGTTAATCTTGAACTTTGAAATGCAGTTTGAAGTTTGTAGATTGAAGTTGATGTTGTAGATTTGCCTTTCATTTGAGTTTGCAGATTTTTTTTACTTCAGATTTGATTTTGGTTTAAATTTCAGATTTGAAGTAAATTTTTGGTTGCCATTAATTTGTGTTAAGAAATGAAGAAAGGAAAAAGTGTTTGTGAAAACTAATTTTCTTCTTAAAACATTTATTAAAAATCAAAATAAAAATAGTGCCACATGTTGATTAAAAATTTACATTTGTCATTCAAGTACTTAATTGTCTTACATGTGTTTTAAGAGGTGTTAATATGGTTACACATGTCTTTGTATTTTTTTATAAATTTTTATTTAATTTAAATGTAAATATAACTTACTTAATTTAATTCTCTTAATAAATATAATTTACATATGTATATATAAATTTACTTTTAAAAGAAATTATTCTAAAACTAATTATAATATAAATAAATCTCTTATACATGGATTTAAAAAATTCAAAACATTTATATATATACATTTATAACCATTTTAATTTAAACACTTTAAAAGAAAACAAAAATAAATCTTTATTTAAACTATTATATTTAAAGTAAACAATCATCACATATTTGAAAACAATTGAATAAATCTTAAATTAACTTTTAAAAAATATTAAGTTTTTAAAACAAAGCTTTTAAATTACAATTCATACATATATAAATTATCAATAGATTAAATTAAATTTCAAAACAGTTCCAAATTATAACATATACATACATATATATTACAATTCAAAATTTCATCTTTTATTTAAAACAAAAGATTTTCCTATACACAATATATATGAAATATATATATTATAAATAAAATAAAATTTTATTAGCTTTGAAAAATAATTCTTATTAATATTGCCAGATTAAAAATTTATTAACCTTTAAACGATTAAATTTGTCAATTTAAATTAAAATTATAAAGAAAATTTATCAAATCAAATTATATTATTAATTCAGATTATTAAATTGATTGGGTCGTTAAATCCTTCCCCCTTAAAAGAATTTCATCCCCAAAATCTAAAAGCAAAGATAATTTAATAACCCAACAAAGATTTCAATTTCAACAGCAAATCAAACCTATCAACCAGTTACTAACAACTATAACAATCAATCAAACAAAAAAACAAACCTAACCAATTATCCTGACACAAATCAGAATAAATCTCAAATACTATCTTGAGTTTCCCAAGTATAATTCACCGGGAGACTCGGTCTACAGAAGCTAAACTAACTACACCGCTAAAATCCAGAGCTCCTTTCATCTCTAGATCCCTCAATCTGAACAGAACATCAGACTATACCCAAGTCTAGCGCAACATCCAATTCCAATTGAACTGCAGATTCAACAACCAACAATGAATCATACACGTACTCCCTCAGAGATACGTGAAATACAATGAATTCCAGCTATCCAAACTGGCAATTAAATCTTATCCTATCAAAAAAACAGATAAGAAATCTCAAATGCCTCAGCACTAGCCATCCAATCTTGCCCAATAACTGCTCTCTTAACCAGGGAAATCTTAACAACAATGAAGTCTCCAACTTCAAATTCCAGACTCCTTATCTCATATCTGCATAACTCAATAGACAATCCTGGGCTGCCCAGCTCTTCCGGATCAGCTCAACCTATGCTGATGCTTCCAAGAACAACTGGACTAAAACAAACCAGTTCCTGGATCCTATCCAATAGAAAAGTCTTCCAAAATCCGTCGAAATCCAAAACACAAGCTCTACTTCCCAAGCAATAACAAACTGAGCTTGCTTCCTTCCTCGCACAGCTGCTACCTCGCTTCCGCTGCATAACTCTGATTTTGAAATAGATGAGAATACTATTGATGAACACGAGTACAAACTTATCCAATATATCCGGGAAACTTTGTTCATCAAATCCATAAAATCTGAGTGTCCCATCTGACTCGGTCACAACCTTATAGCAGAATCCAACTCAAAAGCTAGATCTGACCAATCCAAATCCAAAAATTTCTGAGCTGCTACACCAACTCTTCCTCTAGGCTGACCACCAAAATTCCTGAACCATCGGAGAAACGGCCTCACTGCTACTTCCAAATTCTACCTCGATGATACTACAAAGCTAAAAGACCTCTCGTCAGCACACCGAACACTTCGAACTACACCGCTACCATAGCTAACCAAAGACTTATAATCCAAAGAGCTCTTCGAAAACCAAAACCATCAACAAATCACACAACGGACCTTCGAGATGGCAGACATCCTCTCAAGAAATTCAGGCTCCAAACCAAGCATCAACATCTCGCTCTCCTTAAGAAATGACAAATGAGACCATGCCGAAGCAAAACAACTCATAGACCATAGTCTCATATTCCAAAACAGCCAATCTCCATGCTAAAGATCCAGACAACTTCTACACAGACGAAACTTCCCTGCGATAGATAAAGACTACTCCACAACTACTTCTAAAACTGCTTCAAGAGAAAACATCTTCAAAAAATATCCATGGATACTGCATCTCATCACGCAGTTATCAAGATATCACTTACTTCTGCACTTCCGACAGATCCAAACTTACACTCATCCAACTTCAAAGATAGACTCTGAACCTTTACAGGTTACCTTCAAACATCGATGAAATCCTTTCACCAAGCTACAAAACTCACTCGAGGCAGTATTAGGCCTACAGTCTCAACAGATACACTTCCAACCTCAACATTTAAACTCCAACCATTAGTAGTAGTCGTGTTGCACACACCACTACCTTATCTACCTTTATAACCTACATTGGAAAAACCCGAAAAGGTAACCCAACAGATAGGTAGAAATATATATATATATATATATATATATATATATATATATATATATATACACACATATATATATATATAGTTATATATAAAAATACAAGTACGCTCTCTCAAGAAAGACACCACTCCAGAGCCTATGTATTCACTCAACCTAATGCTCTGATACCACCTGTAGTGACCCAACTTCCTAACACCAGAAAGTCGCATCACTAATTAAGAAAGAAAGGGATAGAAGAAGAAAAGATAAGAAAAGAAGAAACACAACAACATCAGATAACTCACAGCAGAACGAATGAAATATAATATATCACATAAAATATTACATAGTATCATATTACATCAGAGTACACAACTTATACAACGCATATTAGACAGTTATAAACATCTGTCTAACTATACAACTCAAGATACAAGATATAGATATCATACAAACACAGCAGAACCATAATATATCTACACGTGGAAGCCTCTTACGCAATATCTCCTCTAGAATTCGTCAAGCAAACATGAATCACTCGACTACTCATACATATTATAAGTACCCAAGAGTTTAACAAAACATAAAATAAACACTCGGGTAAGACATGGGTCTGGTGTGAGTAAACGGGTCATAATTGCTTAACTTTAGAAAAACCTTTGAAAAGAAAAGGTATCACATAAGACTTCCCACACATAAACATGGAAAAGTTTTTACCTTACGCAAACCAAAACATTTGATAGGAAATCCAGTGATATTATAATAGTGTCTAGGGTTTTCAAGTAAATATGAAATAGACGAAATTGTTACATAATTAAATTCCAGCTACTAGCCACAAAAGTGGGTAATACAAACAAAACCGTAGGGTCTCGTAGGAAGAGTGGGTTTCCATCAATGGCAGGGCTATCGGGGTAACGCCCGTCATAGTACGTGGCCTAGATCACAGTACCGAGGATTACGTGCAATCCCCTGCATCACAAAGCCGGAACCATTCCTTACTGAAAAGTCCCGGCTAAGATCACCCCGTGGTTGGCGTGACCAACCACCCACAAAGCCGAAATAAAGGGACATCTAGACAGGAATGACCTCACCCTGAAATGGGTGCTACCCACCTAGCCTTGCTGCACCTCCCATGTTTTAGCCATTCCCGGGTTGATGAGGATTGAGGCTGCGATTACCTTTAGAGAACACATCTATCTTAGAATGCTCATCGTCCACCTGACGATGTTCCGAAAGCATTCAATCCATACAAGTTCGTTCCGAGTTCGAACGAAACCAAAGGCACTATCTCGTTGCACTCATTTTTCAATCACCCTCAGAGTCAACGACCATGGCCCTTGCACTCTAAATCACAATCTCGAACTTATAAGTACTATTTCCACCAAACTCATCACGGAATCACCCACGGAGTTATACTGACGAATAGTTCTTATACCTCGAGTCTTCACAAAGCTCCACTTGGATTCACGACCTAACGTTTAATTTGGATCGATGTGGTTTTCGGATATCCATATATGGAAATCCGATCCCGATCTCATCGAATCTAAAGGCCATTTTAATGTCCATGTTGTTTAAGGTTTTAAGCAATTAACTTATATTCAGGATGATATAAACAGATAGATGAATCACATTATCACAATAGATAATTCATATCAAACATTCATCTCACAAAGCAGCATATCACATATATCAGAGATATCCAAATCATTTAGTATCAACCGATCAACCAGAAGCAATCATTCAATATCAATCAATCATCCAAAAGCAGAATTGATTAACTCTTAATCAATTGGATTACCAAAATCCTTCTTCATTTATTTATTCCAAATATATTAAATTATTCATCTCTTAATGATTTCCCTTAATTAATCTTCCTTGATTAAATATCCTTTAATTACATTAAGTAATTATCCATATACAGTAATTGACCTTTAATCACTATCATTAATTATAATAATTAATGATCCTCCGTTTGCTTCCATTTATTAATTAACTATGGTTAATTGCATTAAACCTCAATTAATTACAATTAATTAATCGCACTTAAATTAATCATTTTTATTAATCAACCTTGATTAATTAATTAATTGTATTAACTAATGATCCTTATTAATTAATAATTAACTTGTAGTTAATCATAAACAGTAATTAACAATTTGTAATTACTTATCTCAATTAATTAACTTCTTAATTAATTATATTAATCCTTTGATTAATTAATCTAATTAATTAATCTTTAATTACTTCATTAAGTAATTATTATACAATTTAATTAATAAATAATCCTTAATTGATTACTTACTTAATTAATTACATTTTAATTAATTGCACTTAGTAATTAATCTTAAATAAATCATATTCATTAATTAATAAATCACATTAATTAGTTGACTAAAATTAATTAAGTAATTAACCCTAAATTACTTACATAAGTAATTATCTTCTAATTACTTCCATTGATAAATCTTCATTACTCTCTTAATTAATTACTTAACAAATAATTAATTCCATCATTAAGTAATTTTTAATTCGTTAATTAATTAATTAATTACTCTATAATTAATAAATTCCAAAACAATTATTAATCAATTCCTTAATTAATAACGTCTAGTGATTAACCATTAATCACTTCCATTTAATTACTCCCATGAGTAATTTTCATTAATTACTTCCATAAGTAATTACTTCATTAATTACATTCAGAATTTCACCATTAATTACTTCATTAAATAATTACACTTAATTAATTCATAATTAAGTGATTACTTAAAATCAAATAAACAATTAACTAATTATTTAAAATTAATTAAATAATTAATTAATTAACTTCTTATATTTCAAAAATCCTTAATTAATTAAGAAAACATTTATCTTAATTAATTTTTACTTAATTACAAATCATATTAATTAAGTATTCTTACATTCATAACAAAGGTAAATTTACCTTATTTATCTTCTAAAATAAATTATTTGAAATTAAATCAAATTTTTATAACTTAAGACAAATTATTTTATTCGGTTTTTAAAATCGTTATAATAACCTTATTTGAAATGAAGCATTAAGAAATCAAGTTTAAAATTTAAAACACTTTAGCCATCTAATTCAAACCTATTTATTTTCAAAATAAATTGAAAACTTTTTTATTAAAATAAATTCAATTAATACATTATAAAGTTTGATTAGCCTTATTTTCAAAACAACAAGTTTAAATTTTGTTTCTATAATAAAACTTGATTACAGCTTAATGCTTGATCTTACTTATTTCAACAACAAGTTGAATTAGCACTTTAATATTACATAGTACAAACAATATAACACACAACCAAAAACTTGAGACAAACACGGCGGTTACATGAGCCTTCCCCGAGAAAATATTCAGTCCCTCAACTTCGAGTTAATCATGATGCAAATGCGAGCGCTCCCTCGTCTTCCCCAAACACCATGATTCCCAGTTGCACAGCGTACACGCGTGTACGTGCATGATCACCTCCGACCACCATAGAACGTCACGACCAACGTCGACGATCACTCTAATGCACTCGAACCCCAAACCAAACCCTGATCCTTCAATTCACTCATGAATCGAATTTGACCCTACTGCTCGAAACCGTAGAAAGCACGAACCATGCAAAAAACCCTATTGCCGACGAACTCGACGTTGATGAACTTCGCCGTCGTACCTGATGGTGCTCCACACTTCGTCAAACAATTCAAACACCTCGCGACACACTCCGGTCTATCATTCGTGACGCAATTGCCAAGACGGTCAAGCCGAAACCCAAACTAGTATAAACCCTAGTTTGATCAATTTCAAACTCCTCGACAATTGAAAAAATTCTTGAGCATTTTTCCCATCATCCACAACATACAAACAAGCTTCGATTAAGATTATAGCTCCGGTTAACATGCCGATCAACGGAAAATCACCAAAACCCCAATTCGAACAAATCCCAAAATACACACGAAATACCTAACTAAAAATTATAAATTACATATCTAAATTCATGAGTTTTCATCAAGATTACATGCATGTAATTCAAATTTGAATTTAAGATAGTTAATTTTTATCAAATGTTCCAGTTTTACTGTTAACCCCTTATTTACAATTATTTGTTGCTTTAAAATTTATGAAACTATTTTTAAAATTACCAACAAGCATTAACATACATTTTTCATTCACATAACAAGTTCAAATAAGTTATGGATTTGAAAGATTTTGGATTTAAAGATGAAAAATCAAATTCTGCTTAAACAACAGAATTTAAATTCCCATTTACATGCACTAAATACTTATTATAATCATGCATTCATATAACAAATATTCATTATCAAAGTAAGAATTCATTTGCATGCATCATCATTCAACCATAGATTAAACTAAAACTGTTTTTAAAATGATTTACTCATTTGTTTTATGCAGAGCAGGTTCAATTTATTTCCCAGGCTTGAACTTTTATCTGAAAAATACTTTGATGTTGAAAATCTTACCGCATGACTTCAATTGTTATTTTAAACTTGCAGATAACTTGCTGAGTTGATTTTGAATTCTAGCATTACAGGTTGAAGTTGCAGGTTGATCTTGAACTTTGAAATGCTATTTGAAATTTGCAGATTGAAGTTGATGTTGCAGATTTGCTTTTCATTTGAGTTTGCAGATTTGTTTTTACTTCAGATTTGATTTTAGTTTAAATTTCAGATTTGAAGTAAATTTCCGGTTGCCATTAATTTGAGGTAAGAAATGAAGAAAGGAAAAAGTGATTGTGAAAACTAATTTTCTTCTTAAAACATTTATTAAAAATCAAAATAAAAATAGTGCCACATGTTGATTAAAAATTTACAATTGTCATTCAAGTACTTAATTGTCTTACAGTGTTTTAAGAGGTGTTAATATGGTTACACATGTCTTTGTATTTTTTTACAAATTTTTATTTAATTGAAATGTAAATATAACTTACTTAGTTTAATTCTCTTAATAAATATAATTTACATATGTATATATAAATTTACTTTTAAAAGAAATTATTCTAAAACTAATTATAATATAAATAAATCTCTTATACATGGATTTAAAAAATTCAAAACATTTATATATATACATTTATAACCATTTAATTCAAACACTTTAAAAGAAAACAAAAATAAATCTTTATTTAAACTATCATATTTAAAACAAATAATCATCTTATATTTGAAAACAATTGAATAAATCTTAAATTAACGTTTGAAAACTATTAAGTTTTAAAAAAAAAAGCTTTTAAATTACAATTCATACATATATAAATTATCAATAAATTGAATCAAATTTCAAAACAATTCCAAATTATAACATATACATACATATATATTACAATTCGAAAATTCATCTTTCATTTAAAACAAAAGATTTTCCTATACACAATATATATCAAATATATATATTATAAATAGAACAAAATTTTATTAGCTTTGAAAAATAATTCTTATTAATATTTCTAGATAAATTTATTAACCTTTAAAAGATTAAACTTATCAATTTAAATTAAAATTATAAAGAAAATTTATCAAATCTAGTTAAATTATTAATCCATATTATTAAATTGATATTGCCTAAAATTCTGGGTCGTTACAATGATGTTGTAGTCATCACCGAAGTTATTTTCTAGCGACCGAAGTGAGTTCAATGCTTTAATTCTTTTTCACAAACATTTTCCAACATTTTTTATTCCAAATCTCATCGGATTCATATTCAACTCAAAAATATTTCCCAAATAATATCACTATTATTTCTCTAAAACCTTTGAAAATCAATTTCAAACTCAAAGGGATTTTATTTTCAAAATTTTGAATTCCAAATTCTTTCAATTCATATTCTAATAATACTTTGGAATTTTTGTTTCACTTTCAATTATAAATCACATTTATAAATCACATTTACAAATCTCATATAAATTATTCCTTAACTTTGGTTATAACATTATCTTCTTATTTTCAGTTTCCACATAACAATGATAATATTTTAATATTGTCACTTCCTAACAACCGAGCAACCATATATATATTTATGATAATTTACAAAAATTATTTCTTTTATATACAAAATTAATTTAGGTAAAATTATTTCATTTTCCCTATTTCAAAATAATACTATGTCAGTTTATCTTATTTAAGAGTTTAGAAACCCCTATCGATGACCTCGCATCCCATATATCGATTAGAATCCGTAAACATTCAACCGATAAGTCAACATAATATAAAAACAGTTTTTATATATTCACTAACAATTACGCGCTCATAGCTATTAATACACTCAAACCCATTCTAGTGTACCTCGGACTCTATTTCTAATGAGTAATCCCTACCAAAGCCAAGGTTCTCGCTTAACGTTCCACTCTGATACCAAATGTAACGACCCGATTTTTCAACGCTCGAAAATCAACATTTGTACGTCCACTTTATCAAATGATGAACAATCGAATGTCGAAAAAGCCAAACGGAAGGGAAAGAAGAAGGAGGTGGAAGAAGAAAATAGAAAATAAAACAATAACAGAATCTCACAATCGCAGTGGAACAATATATAAAGATAACAATAGATTTTTATACAAAAGAATCTGTAACTACTTATACATTACATCATCAGAGTACAACACAAATCAACATCACAATTCAAGATAGTTACAATATCTTGCCCTCCCAAAGCTGAATATACAGCTTACACTGCACAGCGGAATATAAATCTATGGAAATACGCATCATCATCTAGCTCGTCTCCTGAGCTCCACAGCGGTCCATCCAAAATTTGTAGTTTTGTACTCTATAATACTCGGTCTGATCCGAGCATTATATTAAAATAATACCTGAGTCAGTCTGGAAAACTAGCGTGAGAAAACATACTCAACTGGATTATTAAAGTTTTAAAATATTCTTGTGAAATCAAAGGTATCTCGCAAGACCACGCCACAAATAAGCATGTCGAGGTTTTACCTTACGATAACCAAAGCATTTCTTATCAAATCCTCTGATATTGTACTAGTTTCTATATACAAATACTTATTCAAATAGCTGAAATTGTTACATTCATTAAATTCCAGCGTAATCGATATACAAACAAGTCTGAAAGCACTTATTGGAGATTGGGTTTCCATCAATGGCAGGGCTACTGAGGTACCGTCATCACAGTTTATGGTCTAGATCACCGTACCGAGGATCCACCCTGATCCCTTGCTACACAAGACCAAAGCTACCCTTTGCTGGATAGTCTGAATAAGAACACCTTGCGGTTGGGATCAGCAACCGCCCACACAACCGATTAAAAAGGGACATCTCGACAGAGATGACCTTACCCTAATTGGTTGCTAGCCACTTAGCCTTGTTGCACCTCCCATGTTTTAGCCATTCCCAGTTGATGAGGCTCGAGGCTATGCGTTACCTTTTTACAACACGTCTCACTTAGAATTCTCATCGTCCCCCTGATAATGTTCTGATAGCATTCATCCATACAAGTACGTTCCCGGTCCGAGCGGAACCAAAGTGTAGCGACCCGACTTTCTATCACCAGAAAATCGCATCACTAATTAAGAAAGAAAGGGATAGAAGAAGAAAAGAAAGAGAAGAAAGAGAAAACAACACATCAGAATCTCATAGCGACACGATTTAAATATAATATAGAACATATACATAATATCATATACATCAGAGTACACAACTATACATCTTAATTTAGACAGTCATAACATTTCTGTCTAATACAATACAAGAGATCATACAGACAACAACACAGCGGAAATTCTAACCATATATTTACACGCTGAAGCCTCCTGCTCCAAAGCTCCTCCAGAATTCGTCAAGAGATATCCTGAATCACTTGACTACTCGTACATAATATGAGTACCCAAGAGTTTAATAAAACAGAAAATAAACACTCGGGTCAGACAGTGGTCTGGTGTGAGTAAACGGTTTAGGATTGCTTAACTTCAGAAAATCCTTTGAAAAGAAAAGGTATCACGTAAGACTTCCCACACATAAACATGGAAAAGTTTTTACCTTACGCTAACCAAAACATTTGATATGAAATCCAGTGATATTACAATAGTGTCTAGGGTTTTCAAGTAAATATGAAATAGCCGAAATTGTTACATTTATTAAATTCCAGCTACTAGCCACAAAAGTGGGTAATATAAACAAAACCGAAGGGTCTCGTAGGGTAAATGGGTTTCCATCAAAGGCAGGGCTACTAGGGTACCACCCGTCACAGTACGTGGCCTAGATCACCGTACCGAGGAGTACTCCCACTCCCCTGCAACACAAAGCCGGGACCATTCCTTACTGAACAGTCCCGGACAAGACCATCCCGCATTTGGCTGCAGTTCCAACTGCCCACAAAGCCGAAATAAAAAGGAACATCTAGCCAGGGATGTATCTCGCTCTCCAGTGGGAGCGACCCACGAAGCCTTGCTGCACCTCCCCTGTTTTAGCCATTCCCGGTTGATGAGGCCTGAGGCTGCGATTACCTTTATAGGACCAATTATCTTAGAATGCTCATCATCCACCTGACGATGTGCTGAAAGCATTCAATCCATACAAGTTCGTTCCGAGTTCGAATGAAACCGAAGGCACTATCTCGTTGCACTCATTTTGGAATCACCCTCAGAGTCAACGACCATAGCCCTTGCACTCTAAATTTCCATCTCGAATCTATAAGTACTATTCCGTCAAACTCATTACGGAATCACCCACAGAGTTATACTGACGTATAGCCCTTACACCTCGAGTCTTCACTTCCTCCACTTGGATTAACGACCTAACGTTTAATTGGAATCGATGTGGTTTTCGGATATCCAAATATGGAAACCCGATCCCGGTCTCACCGAAACCAAACGCCATTTTAATGTCCAAGTTGTACTAAGGGATTTAAACAATAGATATTTTAGAAAATATCACTTAACATAAATGGTTGTATCATATTACTCAGATAGATAAGCATCTATTATCACATGCATCTATACATATCACAAGCAGTATATATATCACATTCAGATATAGCATATTCACATCATCACCCATCAATTAGTGTCATCCAACAACAACCAATATCATTAACTCATCCAATGATATATATCATCCAATCATTAATCATTCATAAACAAGTTGGATTCAAACTTGATTAATTTAATTAATCCTTAAATTAAATTAATCCTTTCTTAAACACTTGTATTATCTTCAATTCAACTTCTTATTCATTAATTAATTACAAATTAATTAACTAATCATCACTTAATTATCCATTTCAATTAATCTTCCCTGATTAATTATCACTTAATTACTTTAAGTAATTCTTACTCAATTACCATATTAATTAATCATCCTGATTAATTATTCCAAATTATACTAAGTAATTACCTTTTAATTACCTTCTAAATTAATCAACCTTGATTAATTATTCTCTAATTATTCTGATAATTATTCCTAAATTTTCCTTTAATCATACTTGATTAAACACTTTTATTTAATCACACTTGATTAATTACTTTTAATTAAATACTACTTTATTAACTATTTTTAATTAATCATATTTAATTAATTATTTTTAGTTAATCACCTTTGATTAATTACTTTAATTACATTTAGTAATTAAAACTCAATTATAAATTAATTATACTTAAATTATTAATTAATAATTAATTCATCATTTTCATTAATTAATGATTACTTCATTAATTAAATTCCTTCCTTAATTAATTACTTTAACATGTAATTAATCATTTAATTAATTACTCTTAATCTTTTTAATAATTAATCATTAATCAAATAATTTTAACCTTTAACTAATTATTAATTAATTCTTTAATAAATAACTAAAGTGATTAACTCTTAATCACATCTACCTAATTACTTTTAATAAAGTAATTATCCTTTACTTAATTACCTTTAATAATTAATCACTTAATTACTTTAATTACTTCCCTAAGTAATTATATTAGATTAATCCAAAGTGATTATCTTAATTAATCACAAATTAATTACTTAATTAATTATTTAACTTAATCATTTAAAATTAATTAAATGATTCTTTAATTTCTTATATTATAAAGAGTCTTAATTAAGAAAATCATTGTCTTAATTAAATCATTTATACTAACCAATAACCTTAAATGGTTAATAATCTAATTATCTTAAATATTTTTTTTTCCCAAATTTAATTATCTTTAATTAAATCAAAAATCAAAATAACTAAAGATAATCTTTATTTTTATTGATCTCTAACTCTTTATTATTTAACTTATTAAAATAAAATACTTTTAGAAATCGATTGAAACATTCAAAATTAAAAATGTTTGAACTTTCCAAAGTGATTAAATAAAATATAATACTTATTATTAAAATCCACTTATTTCATTTCTGAAACCTTTATGTTTCAGAATATAAAAATTTATTAAATCTTAACTTGAAACCAAATTAGTTTATAAGAGAAAGCTTGTTTATATTTTTTTATAAACTTTAATTAAATCTAAAAATCAAATTCCTCCTACTCTCAAAATCTTTAACATTGCTTTTATATTTAAAAAAAGTTCTACAGCAAATCAAAACTGCATTACAGACTCGAGCACACTCGGCAAACAAAGCAACAACCCAAGTAACCCACACGAAAATATCGCGTCAACTCCGTGCCTCCCACCTTCCTTCTTGCTTCGAGTAGTAACCCAAAACTCCTGAGACCTCATCGAGACAAAACAACACAAACCCGAGGCCACCTCCGAGTTCCCCCTTCTCCCCAGAACCCACTCCCTCTGATGCACGCAACCGTGCACGTCAACGTGCACACCCACGTTCGGCCGTCGTTGAACCTCCTCCGACATCCACCAAGTCACGAATGACCTCAACAATGAAATGCGCAACCCAGCAAACCAAGCCTCGATCAAAATCAAAATTTTGATTTCAACCCACTGCCTGAACCCAATAACCTGAAGAATCTGATCACCGCCGACGAATCGTCACTCGAGACGCCGTGCACTCCACACTCAAACTTCGCCACGACCCCCCAACCTTCGGCAACAACCCGATCGTCTCCGGTTACTTCATGTGGCCGCGAACCCAACAGAACCCATCGACCTAAAAACAGGTATTAACACCCTAATTCTTCTATTCATGATCAACTTGATCCATAATAAATTCAATTCCATTTTCCCATAATCACCATTATCCCCTACTCCTTCATGCTCAAAGACAAGGATCAATTCGCCACCGTTCGCCATGAATCGACCAATATGCCCAAAAATGAAAATCCCTGAATTCTCTTAAATTAACAAAGTAAAAATCATGTTTCAAACCCTAAAATTCATGATTTCCTAATGGTAAACCAATTATAATATCAAAACTTGAATTTGAATACCAAAGTTTTTGACCCGAATTAAAGGTTTACTGTAAATTTCAAATTACCAAGCCATTTATACACTTTAAAAATCTATAAATATTTTTTTGAGATAGATTAATTGCTTACAATCAACTTTTGTTTGCAACTCTAGGTCTAATTCGAATTCAAAGTCAAGTTATTGAATTTTATTTATGAGATTGTAAACCTGTTCTTTACAGACACTAAAGAAGCATTATACAGGCAATCAAATATCATAAATCCAACATGCATTCAACATTAACTCAAGTATTCAGGTAATATCACAATATTCATTCACAAAAACAACTTGAAATCCAGGGTTTAAACTGTTTTTAAATTCGTTTCCTCGCCTTATCAAAGAACAGAGCAGAAGACAGAAAAATGGTTTCCAGGCTTTGAAAATTTCTGCATGTTGAATTTTAATCTGCTGATGCCCCATATTTGCATGTTGATTAAATTCTCCTGCTATTCTCTGTTTTGAACTTGCCTCTAACTTCATTTGAGAATCTTGTTTTAGCCTCTGTTTAAATTTCCAGACTTTACAGTTTTTCTGCATTTGTTTCTTTTTCTTTATTTGATTTGTTTTGATTTACATTTTCCTTTTCAGATTTGTATTAATTTTGTTGTTGAAGAGAGTAAAGGAATTCTTTTTCTGAAAATGAAGCTCATTTGTATTTTACAATTAAATTTTAAATTAAATTATTAGAGAGGAAGACATTTGTCACATTCAAGTTCTTAATTAACTTACACATATACTCCTATGTTTACAAATGTCCTTACATTTCCTATAATGTTTACAAGTGTTTTATAAGTGTTATTAAATTTTCTTTTAAATGTTATTTTATTTTTAATAATCTCTTTAAGCTATATATATAAGTATTGGTGTAACGTTAGATAATTATAAAATGCTTCCATCTTATAAAAATAAACTTTAGGCTTTCATTATCTTAAAAACAAATACATATAGGCATTTTAAATAACTTATATTTTAATCAATTTAATTTTATCATTTGTTCATAAATTGAGAAACTTGGTTTAACTCCTTATATAAATTTTTAAAACAATTTTATCTTATTAAAAACAAAAGCTAAATTATATGTTTATAAAATAAGAAATTAACTTTATTATTTAAAATTTAAATTTCAAATATCATTTCAAAGACATTAAATCAAATTATCATTTCAAATTTCAAAACTATATATATATATATATATATATATATATCTAAATAAAATTTGGAAATACTCTTATTAAATTCAAATTAATAAAATTCCTATTTAAAACATATATATACAAATATATATACACATTTCAAATAGAAACATTTTAACATTAAATTTATTAATTTCCATATTAAATTTTAAAACAAATCTCAAATCACAATGTATACATTCATATATATTACAATTTGAATATAAAGTTTTATTACATTAAAAACTTCTAATTTACCAAAATAAATATTTCCAAATCAAATCATTATAAACTTCAAAAGAATTTAATTTTGCCTATTTATATTGCAAAGAAAAATATTAATAGATATTAACAAATTGTTATCATTAATCTTTAAAATAAATTTAACTTGTCAATTTATAATATAATGATCAAATCAATTTAATTATTATCAAAGATTATTAAATTGATATTGCTCAAAATTCCGGTCGTCACATTCCTCCCCCCTTAAAAGAATTTCATCCCCGAAATTTAAAAGAAAAGATAATTTAATAACCTAGCTAAAGAATTTAAATTCCTATCAGTAATCAAACAATCAATCATAGTAACCAATCCAAACAAATAATTTTATCTATCCAGAAAAATTCTGAATAGAACTTCCTAAAATTATTAAGAGTTTCCAGATACCTATACTGGAATACTCGCTCTACAAAATCTTAATTAACTACACTATTAAAACCAAGAACTCCCTCATCTGATTCTTCAAATCTGAACAAGATATTAGACTAAACTCAAAACCAGCTCAACTACCAACTCCTTCTTAACTACTGATTCTATCACTCGAAGAATCATACACATATTCCTCAGAGATATGTGAAATACAATGAATTTCAGTTATCCAAACTGGCATTTCAAACCTGTATCAAAATCAAATTTTCAGAGAACACAGGAAAACTCAAAATACCCCTGAAGCTAACTTTCCAGTTTTATCCAATCTTATATCTCCTTTGATCGGATAAAATTAAAACAATATCCAAACTCTAACTGCTCATCCCAAATCTCCTCAATTCTTAACTACATAACCCTTCTGATGCTCCTGAGTCACCTCCAATATTCCTGATCAGCTTAACCCTTGCTGATTTCTCCATGAAACAACAACACCAACTCAAACCAAAACTCCAGATCCTACTCAACAAAATGGCTTTCCAAAAATAATTTGCTGAAATCCAATCCACAACTCTTATTCCACAAGCATTAGTGGTTTTCAAACCTATATCTCATATCTGAATAGCAAAACAGTTGTACTTGACAACCTTGCCTACCAAATCCGGTAAATTCCTTCATACATGAATTTCCTGTAGAAATTCCTTACGGCAACTCCCGGTTGCTCCTATTCTAGAATAACTGCTAACTTGCTTCCGGTGCACAACTCTGATCTAGAGCAGATAAGAATGCTATCAAAGAACATAAGCATAATCTTTCTCCATACACAGTTCATTCGACTCATAAAAATCTTAGTGACTATTCTTCTTGGTCAAAACATCGCAACAGAATCTCAACTTAGAATAAGATGATCAATTCTTCTTCAAAGAATCTTGAGCTGCCTCACCAAATTCTTCTCGCTCTAAGAGTCATCCTACTTCAAGGTTGAACCATCAAAATTACTCCTAGAAATCCAAGCCGATAAGAAAACTCAATCTCCGATTCGGGCAAACTTATGATTTTCTCAAAAACATCTAGAGAATCTCTGACTACTTCATAGCTTCCATATCTTTCACCTCTATTTGATATACCTCAATCGCAAATCAAAGAATACTCCAAGATTTCCAAACTAATCGCAAGTCACTTTTGCGATCCCGCTCAGTTCTGATTCCAAAGAACTGTCTCCTCAACTAGAACAGCTTTTCCTACTCAAGATAAACCTTTCCAGAATGGCTTACCTATCAGAAACTGATAGATCACTTCCAACAGATATCTCGCTCTGCTGAGCCTCCCAAAAAAATAGAATAAGCCTTCACTATCTGCCCGGTCTGCCAATAATAAAATTCCAAAGATTTCACAATCATCGAAGAAATAGATACATGCTACTGCTTCAAAACTTCGCTTCAATGATACTACTAAGTCACAAGATCTTTCTTAACCAGAAGCTTCTTGAAACACAAAACTATCACCCAATTTCCACTAAAAATCAATGAGACGAGTAGACGTCTCCTCAAAGAAACTCGGCTCCAAAACAAACACCAACCACTTATCTTTTTAAGAAAACAATTTAGACCATGTCCGAAATGAGGTAACTCATCGACCTTAGTCTCCTACTTTAATATAGATAAGATACCCTTACTTGAGATCCAGAGAATCTCTAAACATTCAAATCTTCATTGCAGTAGATATCAACTGCTCTTCCAACACCATCTAAATCTAGCTCCAAAAGAAACATCTTCAGAACCGTCTATGGATACCGCATCTCACCATACAGCTATTTCTTCCTGAAGCTATCAAGATACCACCACCTGCTTCTCCTCAACGGACAACTCAACTCTTGGAAATCCCTGCTCATTAGAGAGCAAATCAACCTCACACTTCAAGGATATACTCCAACTCTTGCAAATACTTCCTCTAGACTTAAAGAAATCCTTTCATCAATCCACAAAACTTATTCAAGACAGTATTAGATCTACAATCTCGATAAACACCTCCAACCACAACAAATAAACCTCTTCCATTAGTGGTAATCGTGTTCCACACACTCCTACCTTATCTACCTTTATAACCTATGTTGGAAAATCCAAACAGATAACCCAACAGATTAGGTAGTTATATAAATTTATATAAAAATTACAAGTACGCTCTCTCAAGATAGACACCACTCCAGAGCCTAGGTATTCACTCAACCTAATGCTCTGATACCAGCTGTAGCGACCCGACTTTCTATCACCAGAAAATCGCATCACTAATTAAGAAAGAAAGGGATAGAAGAAGAAAAGAAAGAGAAGAAAGAGAAAGCAACACATCAGAATCTCACAGCGGAACGATTTAAATATAATATAGAACATATACATAGTATCATATACATCAGAGAACACAACTATACATCTTAATTTAGACAGTCATAACATTTCTATCTAATACAATACAAGACATCATACAGACAACAACACAGCGGAAACTCTAACCATATATCTACACGCTGAAGCCTCCTGCTCCAAAGCTCCTCCAGAATTCGTTAAGAGATATCCTGAATCACTTGACTACTTATATATAATATGAGTACCCAAGAGTTTAATAAAACAGAAAATAAACACTCGGGTCAGACAGGGGTCTGGTGTGAGTAAATGGTTTAGGATTGCTTAACTTTAGAAAATCCTTTGAAAAGAAAAGCTATCACGTAAGACTTCCCACACATAAACATGGAAAAGTTTTTACCTTACGCTAACCAAAACATTTGATATGAAATCCAGTGATATTATAATAGTGTCTAGGGTTTTCAAGTAAATATGAAATAGCCGAAATTGTTACATTTATTAAATTCCAGCTACTAGCCACAAAAGTGGGTAATACAAACAAAACCGTAGGGTCTCGTAGGGTAAATGAGTTTCCATCAATGGCAGGGCTACTGGGGTACCGCCCGTCACAGTACGTGGCTTAGATCACCGTACCGAGGAGTACTCCCACTCCCCTGCAACACAAAGTCGGGACCATTCCTTACTGAACAGTCCCGAACAAGACCATCCCGTAGTTGGCTGCAGTTCCAACTGCCTGCAAAGCTGAAATAAAAAGGAACATCTAGACGGGGATGTATCTCGCTCTCAAGTGGGAGCGACCCACGAAGCCTTGCTGCACCTCCCCTGTTTTAGCCATTCCCGGTTGATGAGGCTTGAGGCTGCGATTACCTTTATAGGACCAATTATCTTAGAATGCTCATCGTCCACCTGAGGATGTGCTGAAAGCATTCAATCCATACAAGTTCGTTCCGGGTTCGAACGAAACCGAAGGCACTATCTCGTTGCACTCTTTTTGGAATCACCCTCAGAGTCATCGACCATAGCCCTTGCACTCTAAATTTCCATCTCGAATCTATAAGTACTATTCCGTCAAACTCAATACGGAATCACCCACAGAGTTATACTGACGTATAGCCCTTACACCTCGAGTCTTCACTTGCTTCACTTGGATTAACGACCTAACGTTTAATTGGAATCGATGTGGTTTTCGGATATCCAAATATGATAACCCGATCCCGGTCTCACCGAAACCAAGCGCCATTTTAATGTCCAAGTTGTACTTAAGGGATTTAAACAATAGATATTTTAGAAAATATCACTTAACATAAATGGTTGTATCATATTACTCAGATAGATAAGCATCTATTATCACATGCATCTATACATATCACAAGCAGTATATATATCACATTTAGATATAGCATATTCACTTCATCACCCATCAATCAATGTCATCCAACAACAACCAATATCATTAACTCATCCAATGATATATATCATCCAATCATTAATCATTCGTAAACAAGTTGGATTCAAACTTGATTAATTTAATTAATCCTTAAATTAAATTAATCCTTTCTTAAACACTTGTATTATCTTCAATTCAACTTCTTATTCATTAATTAATTACAAATTAATTAACTAATCATCACTTAATTATCCATTTCAATTAATCTTCCCTGATTAATTATCACTTAATTACTTTAAGTAATTCTTACTCAATTACCATATTAATTAATCATCCTGATTAATTATTCCGAATTATACCAAGTAATTAACTTTTAATTACCTTCTAAATTAATCAACCTTGATTAATTATTCTCTAATTATTCTGATAATTATTCCTAAATTTTCCTTTAATCATACTTGATTAAACACTTTTAATTAATCACACTTGATTAATTACTTTTAATTAAATACTAGTTGATTAACTATTTTTAATTAATCATATTTAATTAATTATTTTTAGTTAATCACCTTTGATTAATTACTTTAATTACATTTAGTAATTAAAACTCAATTATAAACTAATTATACTTAAATTATTAATTAATAAATAATTCATCATTTTCATTAATTAATGATTACTTCATTAATTAAATTCCTTCCTTAATTAATTACTTTAACATGTAATTAATCACTTAATTAATTACTCTTAATCTTTTTATTAATTAATCATTAATCAAATAATTTAAACCTTTAACTAATTATTAATTAATTCTTGAATTAATAACTAAAGTGATTAACTCTTAATCACATCTACCTAATTACTTTTAAAAAAGTAATTATCCTTTACTTAATTACCTTTAGTAATTAATCACTTAATTACTTTAATTACTTCCCTAAGTAATTATATTAGATTAATCCAAAGTGATTATCTTAATTAATCACAAATTAATTACTTAATTAATTATTTAACTTAATCATTTAAAATTAATTAAATGATTCTTTAATTTCTTATATTATAAAGATTCTTAATTAAGAAAATCATTGTCTTAATTAAATCATTTATACTAACCAATAACCTTAAATGGTTAATAATCTAATTATCTTAAATATTTTTTTTCCAAATTTAATTATCTTTAATTAAATCAAAATTCAAAATAACTAAAGATAATCATTATTGATCTCTAACTCTTAATTATTTAACTTATTAAAATAAAATACTTTTAGAAATCGATTGAAGCATTCAAAATTAAAAATGTTTGAACTTTCCAAAGTGATTAAATAAAATATAATACTTATTATTAAAATCCACTTATTTCATTTCTAAAACCTTTATGTTTCAGAATATAAAAATTTATTAAAACTTAACCTGAAACCAAATTAATTTATAAGAGAAAGCTTGTTTATATTTTTTTATAAACTTTAATTAAATCTAAAAATCAAATTCCTCCTACTCTCAAAATCTTTAACATTGCTTTTATATTTTAAAAAAATTCTACAGCAAATCAAAACTGCATTACAGACTCGAGCTACACTCGGCAAACACAGCAACAACCCGAGTAACCCACATGAAAATATCGCGTCAACTCCGTGCTTCCCACCTTCCTTCTTGCTTCGAGTAGTAACCCAAAACTCCCGAGACCTCATCTAGACAAAACAACACAAACCCGAGGCCACCTCTGAGTTCCCCCTTCTCCCCAGAACCCACTCCCTCTGATGCACGCAACCGTGCACGTCAATGTGCACGCCCACGTTCGGCCGTCGTTGAACCTCCTCCGGCATCCACCGAGTCACGAATGACCTCAACAATGAAACGCGCAACCCAGCAAACCAAGCCTCGATCAAAATCGAAATTTCGATTTCAACCCAACTGCCTGAACCCAATAACCTAAAGAATCTGATCACCGCCGACGAATCGTCACTCGAGACGCCGTGCTATCCACACTCAAACTTCGCCACAACCCCCCCCCCCCCCCCCCCCCCCCGAACCTTCGGCAACAACCCGATCGTCTCCGGTTACTTCATGTGGCCGCGAACCCAACAGAACCCATCGACCTAAAAACAGATACTAAAACCCTAATTCTTCTATTCATGATCAACTCGATCCATAATAAATTCAAATTCCATTTTTCCCATAATCACCATATCCCCTACTCCTTCATGCTCAAAGACAAGGATCAATTCGCCACCGTTCGCCATGAATCGACCAATATGCCCAAAAATGAAAATCCCTGAATTCTCTTAAACTAACAAAGTAAAAATCATGTTTCAAACCCTAAAATTCATGATTTCCTAATTGTAAACCAATTATAATATCAAAACTTGAATTTGAATACAAAAGTTTTTGACCCGAATTAAAGGTTTACTGTAAATTTCAAATTACCAAGCCATTTATACACTTTAAAAATCTATAAATATTTTTTTGAGATAGATTACTTGCTTACAATCAACTTCTTTTTGCAACTCTAGGTCTAATTCGAATTCAAAGTCAAGTTATTGAATTTTATTTATGAGATTGTAAACCTGTTCTTTACAGACACTAAAGAAGCATTATACAGGCAATCAAATATCATAAATCCAACATGCATTCAACATTAACTGAAGTATTAAGGTAATATCACAATATTCATTCACAAAAACAACTTGAAATCCAGGGTTTAAACTATTTTTAAATTCGTTTACTCGCCTTATCAAAGAACAGAGCAGAAGTCAGAAAAATGGTTTCCAGGCTTTGAAAATTTCTGCATGTTGAATTTTAATCTGCTGATGCTCCATATTTGCACGTTGATTAAATTCTCCTGCTATTCTCTGTTTTGAACTTGCCTCTAACTTCATTTGAGAATCTTGTTTTAGCCTCTGTTTAAATTTCCAGACTTCACAGTTTTTCTGCATTTGTTTCTTTTTCTTTATTTGATATGTTTTGATTTACATTTTCCTTTTCAGATTTGTATTAGTTTTGTTGTTGAAGAGAGTAAAGGAATTATTTTTCTGAAAATGAAGCTCATTTGTGTTTTACAATTAAATTTTAAATTAAATTATTAGAGAGGAAGACATTTGTCACATTCAAGTTCTTAATTAACTTACACATATACTCCTATGTTTACAAATGTCCTTACATATCCTATAATGTTTACAAGTGTTTTATAGTGCTATTAAATTTTCTTTTAAATGCTATTTTATTTTTAATAATCTCTTTAAGCTATATATATAAGTATTGGTGTAATGTTAGATAATTATAAAATGCTTCCATCTTATAAAAATAAACTTTAGGCTTTCATTATCTTAAAAACAAATTCATATAGGCATTTTAAATAACTTATATTTTAATCGATTTAATTTTGTCATTTGTTCATAAATTGAGAAACTTAGTTTAACTCCTTATATAAATTTTTAAAACAATTTTATCTTATTAAAAACAAAAGCTAAAATATATGTTTATAAAATAAGAAATTAACTTTATTATTTAAAATTTAAATTTCAAATATCATTTCAAAGACATTAAATCAAATTATCATTTCAAATTTCAAAACTATATATATATATATATATATATCTAAATAAAATTTGGAAATACTCTTATTAAATTCAAATTAATAAAATTCCTATTTAAAACATATATATACAAATATATATACACATTTCAAATAGAAACATTCTACCATTAAATTTGTTAATTTCCATATTAAATTTTAAAACAAATCTCAAATCACAATATATACATTCATATATATTACAATTTGAATATAAAGTTTTATTACATTAAAAACTTCTTATTTACCAAAATAAATATTTCCAAATCAAATCATTATAAACTTCAAAAGAATTTAATCTTGCCTATTTATATTGCAAAGAAAAATATTAATAGATATTAACAAATTGTTATCATTAATCTTTAAAATAAATTTAACTTGTCAATTTATAATATAATGATCAAATCAATTTAATTATTATCAAAGATTATTAAATTGATATTGCTCAAAATTCCAGGTCGTCACACAAAGGCACTACTCCTACTACGTCCATTTTAGAATCACCCTCAGGATTAGTAGCGATTAGCCCTTGCACTTAACTGCTCCATCTTCGATTCCAAGCACTTGTCTTCCTCACAAAAACGTTCAAACCGGTTCGAAGTGGTTTTCGGGAAAATTATTCCTGATCCCGTCTCTTCGAAACGATCGGCGCATTGGCCAATAATGATAGTCGGTTATTTAACTATCATATAACATCCACAAACAACCATTAGGCCTAATAATTTTCCAAATTGTTTATTTCAAAATATCTTCGCAAGATATTTTTCCACACTTCAACCTATTGAAAATAGTTTTCTAATCACTTTTCCTCTCGCGGAAATAAATTCCCACCCAATTGTTTTATTTCCACTGGAAATCACCAAGGCTTAATACTTACATTTTAAAATAATTTATATCACTTTATCCAAAAATATACTTTATAACATTTAAATAAAATCTACTTAAAACACTAATTAAAAATACTAGTTATAAAATTTTATAACAATTTATCAAGTAAAACTTAAGCCAAAACATATTTTAAAATAAAAGTTATTCTATAAGGTATAAATATTAAGTAATTATCTTTAAATCATAATACTATCAAACCTTTAAAATAATTTACTTACATAATTAACTTAATAAATATTTACTTTTAAAAAATTTATACCACTAAACAATAATTTCTTCAAAAACATGCTTTAAAAAAACACTTTAAAACCTCTAACTTATATATAAAAATTTGCGTTGAAAACATACTTGGCTTTTCAGGAAAATACACCTTCCATTCCACACCTTTAAAAATAAAACCACTATTTATTTTTAAAGCCAATTACCCATTCCTTTATAAATTCCCACCGCGAATTTATACTTTGAAATCTCCACCGATGTCTTATTTCACTTTATAAAATTAGTTTATAAATTCCATAGTCTTATCCTCCTTTAAATCACAGTTTCAAACACTTAATCAATTTTCAAATCGATTTCCAAAATTTACTCCATTTTAAAATAAATTACTTTACTTAATTTTGTTTCAAAAAGCATTAATTCCATATTCACTTCTATATTTATGATTTAAAATCTTATTTTACTCTAAAATATCCACTTCATACTTCATTCAAAATTTTCCCCTTTTTATTTCTTCCCAAACATTTTAAATCTTTAAAATTTTAAAATAAAATCCTTTAATTTTTAGGCAATATCACTTAAGTCTCCAAAACTCTTTTATTTTCATTTATTTAAAAAATTTATTTTCGTTTCAATACTCAGAATATATTTAATAGAATTTAAAAATCAAACTTTTATACTTTTTCCAAATTCAATCTTTAAGTTATCCAAATTCATTATAATTATTTTACTTAAAAATTTCCCTTTTTATTTCCTTTAAAAATCAAAACTTTATATATGTTCATTTTCTCAAAATATCAATATATATTCAACTAAGTCATAGCATTCAATAATTTCAATTCTCAATATAATCAATATAATGCATTGCATATTACACATAAATCACATTACTAAATATAAAATAAACTCAACATTTCGAGGAATCCAGTTGGATCCCTCTAACCTGTTTCCCTGCATCCACAGATGTTAGCACAATATTTTAAAATACCAATCCCACTACGAGGTGGAATATCGCAATAAATGGGGTCATCCGCTATTATGCGGGGCACATAGGGTCTCTTCCGCTATATAATGCGGAAATCAATCACTTCAATATATATATATATATATATATATATATACACACACTATATACCACATCCAGACTGATAATAAATCATCACTTCAAGTAATCAATCTAATAATTTAAATTTTAACTATTTAAATTTAATGGTAATCCAAATGAGTGAGATTAACTCACCTTTGATTTTTGTGTGATCCAAACCAAACCAGGCTCTCCATTATTTTGACCTTGTATAAACATTTGATGATTTTTATTAATATTCGAATAAATCGAACAACTAAATTCCCATTTGATAAATTTAATTAACAAATGATTTTATTTTAAACTAATAATTTAATTTTAAACTAATTTCCTTTTTAATAAGATATTTTTAGTAACTAAAATAATTAAATAAGTTAATTTAAACAAATTAATTACTTGTAAATTTAAAATGAATATATGTATACATAGTTTACTTCTCATTTAGAATCTACATAAGTATATTTATAAAAACACCCAATACAGATTTTAAAATCAAATCTTCTATCAATTCCTATACTTTCCAAAAGTTGTCTCTATATATAATAATCTTTCTGTTTTCTATGAATATGTAAAATTTAAATTAGGATTAACTTAAAAATTTTAAATACTGCTAAATAGAAAATTTTGTTTTTTTATTGTAAATAAATTTCATAACCTATATATCCCTATCTTCATATGTATATATAAATTTAATCAAAAACAAACTCTATACCTTACTGCCAAGCCCACGACCACCACTCTCTTACTATCGAAACACCACTGCACCAGAACATCAACGGCCACTCGAATCGATCGACGACCCTGCCCTCTAGCCACACCGTCTCGCGCGCCCCCACCGACAATTCACGTGACAACTTGCTAACCTCCAAACTTGACAACGCGTCCCCACGAAACCACCCCGATGAACATGCAACTGTGCCTACAACCCCACGCCGTGAGCTTCCCCAACCGACGCGCCTGCTCGCATCCTAAATTGCCTCGCGATTTTGACAAGCTTCGAATTATTCTTGAATGAAAGGGAGACAGGCTTGTACGAGATGATTTCGCAAGGAAGGATTTGCGATTTGATGCCTCGCGATTTTGGATTCTAAATGTAATGAGATTTAACTGAATTCGTTTATTTATTTTTTTTATAGCGGCCATGGATTTTGATTCGAATGAGAAGGGAGGGAGCAGCCATTACCCTCTCTTTTTTCCAGTTGATCTGTAAACCTTTTTCAAGGGAGACGAGATTTTTATTTAAAAAAGAAAGCTTT
Organism: Allium cepa; assembly: GCA_030765085.1. Taxonomy (NCBI): domain Eukaryota; kingdom Viridiplantae; phylum Streptophyta; class Magnoliopsida; order Asparagales; family Amaryllidaceae; genus Allium; species Allium cepa. The sequence continues at coordinate 223,676,052 of CM060945.1, forward strand.
ATTTTTTATAAAGAATACGCATGTCCTCAGGGAAGATACGTGCTTTAAAATCCTTTACGTGTCTGCAAAGGCTTACCATAGTCTTCCAATGCAATAATATTATTTATTTTTAAATTTAAATTCAAATTTATATCGTCTTAAATTCGTAGCTTAAAATTTTTACATCCTATCGAGGCGTGCCACTAGGTGTTCATAATCTTGAACCCCTATTCTGAGCGCAATGGAAAATGTTCCAATGGACTAGTTTTGTCGAATTCTGAGACTATGCCTTGGAAGGCTATTTTAAATATCATTTTAAACGATATATTTTTAAAACAAAAAAACACTTCCAATTTGAATTTTTAAAGTTATATTACCTTCCATATCATCATTATATATTTTATAAGCCTTTGCAATATTTTAAACCAGCTTAAAAATCAAGATTCACTATTTTAACCAATTTTCGATTATTAAATTCAATAATTTAATTATCCAAATAAATAGTGATATTTGAAATTCAAGTTAAACTAACTTTCAAATATTTAAAATCAATTAAATATTTCAATTTCAAATGTCCGAAAATTCCGGGTCGTCGCAAGCCCAGTTCTAACATTGTTCACTGTTGGGTTTCAAAAGAGCTTACAAGAAGCATTGAAGATAGAGCTACATTTGAGTATATCTTATCACTCACAAACTATAGTAGACTAAGAGGGTGAATTGTATCTTAGAAGATCTCTTACGGACTTTCATTCTTGAATTTGGAGGCTTGGAGGACAACCATTTTCACCTTCTTGAGTTTGGGTACAACATAGTTATCAGCATAGCATTGGTATGACACCATTTTAGGCATTATATGGTCGACCATGTAACACTCTATTATGTTAGTATGAAGTGTGAGAGAAACTGATATTTGAGCAGATATGATTAGAGTGACCGCGGAAAAGATCAAGATCATTTGGCAATGAGTGAAAGTTGCCCAAGGTAGGCAAGAGAGCTACGTTGATAAAAGATGTAGTGATTTGGAGTTCTCTATCCATGATATGGTGTTTGTCAAAATTTCATCATTAAAAGTGCAACTCGATTTGGTGTTAAAGGGAAGTTGACACAAAGATTCATATAACATTTTCCGATACTCAAAGAGTACTAGGAACCTAGCTTATAGAGTTGACTTAATGAAGAAACATCAGAGATAAATAATAACGAGTGATACTTCACATTAGAATAAAAAATATGATTTCTATTCCAAAATATGTTTCCTATAGAGAATTGATTTATATAAGATTTATTTATTTTGAGTTCAAGATATTTTATCAAAAACTCACCATTGTAAACTAACTACATACTCCGATAATGAAGAATCCCTTTGCACAAGATCTATAAATCTCCGCGCCAAAGACACCTAATTTGCCTCAGGTATGAATTTCAAGTCAAATCTCTCATGGAATTGTTCCCAAGTAAGCTCTGCTTCCATAACCTCAGAAACCAAAAACTCATAACCATCTGATGCTCGCTCTTAGAGTAAACTAGAAGCCACCTGAAATCTATGCAAATTAGAAAGTTCCATGTGAGTAAAGATGCGCTTGCATGTTTTAAGCCAAGCCTTAACTTCCATAACTCCTTTGGTGCCTTTGAATGGCTTTCCTTCTAGATTAGAAAAATCACTACATATGCTTGCAAACCGACATGGGAGGAGAAAGGCCAGAAGCGAAAGTAGAAGTTTGAGCGTTCTTCACAAGATCGAATGGTTGATGGGCAGACATAAATACGCCATCCTGGCTAGGTCTGCTTGATTGTCCAGCATCAGACGCGTAGCTCTACCACCGGCCATCGCTTCTGCTTGAGATATAATTAGATAAAAGATTTTTCTCAAAGATAGATTCAAATAAGCTCGATCATAAAATATATTTGATAAAATAGTATCCTAATGTTTGAATTATATCTAAGGCATGATCTCTAAGATACACTTAGGATACGATTCTCGTTCTAATATCATATATTCTTCCTAACCTAGCTTTGATACCTATTTGTGATGCCCCACTTTTATACCATCATTAACAAAGGACATTACAATGTAATATCGTTTGCTAATGTGGAGAATAAGGCTGGTTAGGAGCTACATCGAATTAGGTGAAAATATTATTTTTCCAAAGGAGGATTTAATCTATAAGATCTAGGCACAAAACAACTATACTGTGGCTTAATAAAATTCATAACAATATAAAATATTACAGATTATAGAATCACATAATACAGAGATAAATATACATATCTCATAAACTGGTAGATACATGAATACAGTACACAGAGTGGACAACAGAAAGTGGTCATAAGATAACCACGATATACATAAGTGATACATAGACAACCAAAATTAATATATGCAGTGAGTCTCTATCTCGAATACATGATAGATTACAAACTACTAGACTACTATAGTAAGAAAAATGTCACCAAGCTAGTCCAACCATAAAGTCATCATGCTAAAGTACCTGAAACATCTTGTTCTAACCCGAGTATTACATAAAAGTAATAAACAAGTCAGTCTAGTCATAGTTCATGTAAATGTGAGATATGGGTTATTATGGTAATCGGGTTGCATAAGAGCACAAATCCACATAGATTCAAAAATAAAAGAATCTCAACATTCGTAAATCACATTCGTCAAATCTCAAAAATCAATATTAGCTTATAAAAGAAAATCTCATGATGGTAAAACAAAAATCTCATACAAATCTAGAAATCGACATAAAATCCAAAAACACAAGGGGAAGGCCTATTACTGATTGGTAAGCATACAAACTCATCGAAAATGCATGTCATACACAGACGGTCCAAAGGACCTACAAATGGATATGAAAACCCATAAACACATATGGGAATAAAGCTCCACAAATGAACGTAAAGCTTCATAGATCCTCTTTTACATAGATAAACACCAAAGTTAAGCCGTTAAACTTATCTTAGTAAGTGTTTTCGACTTCCAAATAGTAACTAAACGAATAATGTTCGTATGTCCCATAATATACTTGTTTACTCAGATATTTTCAATAATTTATTAAATTCCACTCAAGAGAAAAATAAGATTTCAATCGAATCAATTCGAGAATTAACTGATGAAATAAATGCAAGTGTTCTATACCACTTGTTTTACTACATCATTTAATTAAATTCCGCATCTGAGTGAATTAATAATTTATATATATGATAGTACTAGTTTTGGAAATTCTTTTCTAAAATATTTGCATTGGAGAATAGAGTTGAAAATCCATAAAATGTGACTTCTATCTGTATATTAACCATATAAAATGTTTTATTAAAAATAGGATTTTGAAAACGGGTTGAGATATAGTTAAATTGCTCCAAAATCATTTTAGAAATCTCGTGAAATTTATATATTCATTTTAATAAACAGAATCGATATATATATTTAAAACTAACTTTCACAAAATTCACAAAATCCATTTCACTGAAATACAAATAAAATCACGTAAGTTCAACACCAAATGATCACATTAAAATCATCAAAGTAAAATCGAGCAAAACAAGGCACAAATGATGATGGGGAAGGAACTGTTTCCTGGAGAAAAACACTGCTCCAGGTAGCAGCTGACCGGTCGATTGGTCCATGTGGACCGGTCAACAAGTGGACAGGCCTGGAGCAGCGTTGGCTCTAAGTCCAAGCTCCCACCATCGTTCATTCGCTCACCATTTGATATTCTGAATTTCTAGCAACATAATTTGACCAACATATTCCATATACAGCCTACATTCACACAATAGACAATTGATTAAGAGCGATATGACTGAAAAAATTAAATAGGAATACTACTTGCAAACAGAGAGTAAAACAACAGGCTGAAACACAAAACTAAGATCATAATCAAACTATCTTCTCAATAATTGTAGCAATTACCTACATGCACTTGAGTTAGAACTAGAAATTTAGGAGCTATAAGATGTATCAACAGTTAGTATAGATTAGTTGAGATTATTAGCACTAGAAATTAAGTATTTCTCTTTATTTTATTTTATTTTATTTTATTTAGGAAGGCTTCTCTTAGGGTTTGCAAATGAGGGAGAAAGAGAGTTTGCTGTAACTTCTTTATTTACAGACAGTAGTGAAAACAGTGAAACTAATGATGTATGGAAAGGAAACTAACGTATAAGATACAGTTTCTTAATTACTAACTTATCTCTAACTCTAATTCGGCCTAAACATGCATTTTCTTACCAAAACAATAAACTCGGTATTCTTATTTCCAATTATAAGAGATAATAAAACAAGGTTTTAAGTTATACTCCATAGATTCACAACAATTTTATAAAATCCAAGTTAGATTGTTTATTGACATTTATTTACAACAAATTAGGATAAGTTTACAATCATTTATAATACTAACAAACCATTCCTTTTATTATGACTAAAAGCTAAATGCCCATTAAGTTTCAAATTCTTTGTTTAAACAAGAATTTTTAAAAAAATACTTTAAATCTAATATATTCATATTAGATTCATTACGATGATTTTACAAGTGATAAAATAAGCTATTAAGTTGCAATTAACTAAAAAATGGTTCAAAAATTCTTAGTTCACTAATTAAAGTTCATATTTTCTTTTATTATAAAATAAAAGGATTAATCACATAGTAATTATTTCCATTATTACTAAAATTCTCAAATACCCATATTTTATGTTAGAAAAATCATTTACATGAATCCATGAATAATATTTTTTCCCAAACCCAATTTAACTAATAATGAAAATCCTTAAATCTCTTAATTATTTAATTATCACTTAATTAAATTACTTTTAATTTAATTTCAGATAAACTAAACTAGGTTCGTTATAGAATGTGGTTCCATAATTAGCCTCAAGTGCAAGTGGGAGATTGATGGAGTTAGGGTTATGCCCTAGGGGAAATTATGTTATTTGTTATATATCTAACCCGATGACCAATCTTGTTCGAAATAAAAAGGTGTTTTCTTTTTATTATATATAATGTGTTATGTATTAATTAAAAAATTTAATTAAAAATATATATAATAGAAAATTCATAAATGGTATGTTTTGTGATAATAGTAACAAAGTGTTGAAAACGTGAGTAATTTATCAAAATGAAAATAAATATATCATTTTAAATCTTCCTAGTCAAGATGTATTGAGACGTATATCAATATATCCATTGAGACTAGAGTAAATAACCTTATCTTAATGTTGGGAAGTGTAGTACTCAGGGCTACTAGGACACCAAGGTGTTACATTCTAATAGTTATTCGATAACTGTGAAATGATTTATTCGATGATTTTCTGTTGGTTAATATAAACAAGGTCAAATATAAAATATCAATGTGACAAATTTACATGGTTATCTCAACTTTAGAAAACTATTAATCTTCAATATGAAAGATCCGCTTTGATTATAGTTAAACTGTGGCACGACATCCGTCAAACGGCTATAGTTGGTTCGAGTGGAAGCATGTGAAGTGAAACACTATTCAAGAGAAGATTTGTCTCCTCGGTTATGTGAGGCTAATATCACGGTCAATTGGTGTAAACTCAAAGTCAAATTCTCTAACCAGGGTAATTTGGTTAACAATTATTATTATTGAACTACAGACTAGTGTTTGGACTATAGAGTTAAATATGGATGATATTGGGATTTTGACCATTACAAAATTTTATAAGCCCAAAGTGTTAGATTTGACGAAGAAAACTAGCGTAAATAATCGTCGCTGTGAGGTACCACTTATAATAAGTAAAATTGGATTTTACTAAAAAGCCATGTAATGATAATTTTAGTCAAAATGTCAAACTGCTTGCTAAGGTGACATGTGAACTCTAATATTTGAATTGTTCAATATTAATCGTCGACTTAATTTACACCTTTGAGTCACACTACCGTAATGATGAATTCTCCCAAAAAACCACATGATTTAATTAATATATAAAATGTTTTAATGATTAAATTAAGTAATATTTAAGAAATATTAATTATTGTTTAATTTAGTTAATGTTTGATAGTAATCTGTAATTATCTAAATTCGTTTATAAAAATTATATTTGCATGCATTGATACACGATATCGATGTAATTTAAATAAAATAATAATTACATGTAGTGATTTATGGAAATTTTATGTCGTTTGATGGCATGTAATTTCAGCCATATCATATGAAGGGATAGATATAAAGGGAGAAGGATAATCTAGGGAATTAAATAGGGAAGTTTTAATTAAAAAATATGAAAGGTTTTATTCTTTTAATTAAAACATATCTGCTAATCTATTTTTACAAATAACTCACTCTTTCTCGTTTATTAGTTTTTTCTTCTCTCTTCCTAACCTTTCATGTCAGTAAATATAATAAAATTTTCAAAATTTTCAACTCCAAATCAAATGCAAACATAAATAATAATAATGGAACACGAGTGGTTCATCTATCTCCTGCAAGGACTTGATATGGATCTCGAAGATCTGAGGAGATATCATCATTCAAGATGCATTCCTTCGGCTACATCTTTGGTTAAAATTTTCATTTTATTTATTCACATGATCTTCTTATCTTATGATTAGATCTCTTGCACATTAGATCTAAAGATGAATTTATCTATTTAACTTGAACTAATTCCCTTATCTTAACTTCTTCTTTAATAATATATGTTTAAATATTAGTTTGATTTAGATCCATTTTGTACTATTCTCTTTTTATTACATGTCCATTTTCTTAATATTAGAATGTGACTTATCACATCTCGTTCAATTAGTGTTCATGATGTTTATATAGTTTAGATCTGAAACTTTACCACAAATTTATATGTGCCTAAATTGTGTCCTTTGTTCTTGTTTTAGAATCTTTTAATTCATATGATTTTATTTTATTTTTACTCATATACGATACATGAGTTGTTTATTTGAAATCATTTAAATATTGAATATGTTTCCTGAAGGGTTGACTAGGCAACTAGATACTCGGCATCCATATCGTTCGGCTCAATCAGATTGCTCGGCATCCATATCGTTCGGCTCAACCAGAATGTTTGGCATCTCATTACGATCGGCATTTGGAAACGCTCGACATTTAGGAAGCACTCGGCATTCAGGAACGCTCGGCATCTAGAGAGCGTACGGCCTTAAATGATGCTCGGGACGCAAGAGCGTTCGGCATCAAGTGACGTTCGGCACGGCAAACTCGTTCGACATACCTCATAACGTTCGACATCTCTGGACGTTCGGCACGGCAGACCTGCTCAGCATTCAGGAATGCTCGGCATCTAGATAGCGCTCAACATTGGGTAATGCTCGGCATTCAGGGTGTCCGGCATTTAGGGTGTTCGGCTCCACTTTGTTCGACATGATTCCATATTGTTCGGCATTCCAGGCACTCGACACCCCACTTCGATCGCCATAAGGATATCGTTTGGCCTACTCCTTCCACTCAATACCTCACATCGTTCGGCATGAAGACTATGGTTTGGCATTTGGCCGTTCAGCGTATATGGGTCAGTATATCGAGCTCACTCCATTTGGGCCAAGGTATTCAGCTACCAGTCCCACCAGGGAAGTCCAACCCATCTTTGTCCATAAATAGAGAGGCAGGGGCACAGTAAAAGGGATCGTTTTTTTCGAGAAAACTGGGGAAACTCTACCGCATTCAACACTCACTCAAGACTTAATCTTTTACTATGCAATTGTATTAAAGTAATTGGAAACGAATTGTATCTGTAATAACCTATCAAGGAAAGCAATAGAAATCAACTTCAAAGTGGACGTAGGCAGTTGCGCCGAACCACTATAAATTTGGTGTTCTTATTCTCTGCATTTAAATTTACATATTGTCTTCTGTTTTAATTTACTATCTTCATTAGTCTCCCTACACAATCTTTCTCAAGGGTGTTACTGGCCAATTTTGATGCTAACATTTTGGAGCTTTCACCGAGAATCGAATTCTCAGGCTGTTAGGATCTGCATTGTAGCTACTGGATTGCATAAATCCCCCAAAGGAGATCCAAGATCATTCACAAGGCATCTGTTGATTCTATTCAGAGTTACAACCAACAACTATACCATGGGGAGACCACGAACTAGATCGGCCTCTCACAACGCAGATGTCCACGAGATAGCTAGCGTGCAACAAGTTGGACCTAGAAATCAGCAAGCGACTCGAGGTGCAGGGCCCTCCACCCAAAACCAAGCGGAAGTTGTTTCCTGAACAGAGTTCAATGACTTGATGAGAGAACTAAAGGAAACTAGAAGGCAACTTGCTGAGTAGATTCAAGCCAACACAAACCTCATGACTCAGCTCACTCAGCAGCAGCGTCGGAGTGCTGGAGGTAACCCTGCCCCTTATTCTGAATCTGATAGTTCAACCTCAGCTGATGAACCTCCTAGGCGTAGGCGCCGTAAGGATGAAGGTGCACAGGCAAGCATCACATATTGATTGACTAGGGATAAAGCCCGTGAGGAGATCCGATGCCCGAATCTCCAACACCCAAATCAGGCGGGACATCAACCCGCACGGTCCCGTGGAATGGAACCCAAACTTCCATCCTCCATACAAACTCCGGACTTAACAGCTATGGTCAGGCAGTTGATAAGAGAGAACTAAGGCTTGACCAATGAAGATTGGGGAGTGTCCAGAAGTTATACTCCCTTCACAGATGATATCCTACAGGCTGAATATCCCAATAAGTTCAATATGTCGACTATCCCAGCCGACGAAGGGAAGACTGATCCCAAGCAACATGTGATGAGGTACGGATGGATGATGGATTCTGCGAGAGCCAATGATGCGACCAAGTGTAGGTGCTTCCAAATCACTCTGTTCGGAATTGCCACCATGTGGTTTACTCGACTTCCCCCACGATCTATATCTAGCTTTGACGAATTGGCAATGAAATTCATAGAACAATTTAGGATACACACCACTTGCCCAAAGGATGTGATGTCCTTATCGAGCGTAATCCAAGCTCCACGAGAGTCATTGAAAGCATAATTGTAGAGATTTCATGTTTCTGCAACTGAAGTGAGCAATCCTAACGACCACGCAATTTTGATGGCGGTAATGCATGGAGTGGATCCAGATTCTGAATTTGGAGATTGGTTGGCGGGAAAGCCCTCAGCCACGCTAGAGCGTTTTTATTTAAAAGCTCATCAGTTCATAAGAAGGGAAGAAGCCCGATGGACGAGATGAGACAAGGCACTAGGGCCTGCTCAGGAGACCATGAAAAAGTAACGTCGCCATGAAGCAAACCGGCGATAATTCGGGAAAAGCTCAAGTCAACATCCAAAACAAGCCTGGGAAGTCTAAAGGATCAGGAGGTGGAAATCTCGAAAAGAAAAGAGAGACGGGGAAATGGAAGTCAAGGATCCCGACCTATAATAAATACACCCCACTGAACGCATCTCTTGAGAACATCTATTTGTCAACTTGTAACACTTTTCAATATAGAAACCACGCCCAAAGGAATTAACAAAGGAACAGAAGCGGACTGGGAAGTATTGCCACTTTCACGAGTCTTACGGGCACAACACAGAGGAGTGTAGACACCACCATGACGCCATTGAAAAGTAGATTAGACAGAAGAAGCTATAGGAGTTTGTCAAAGACCCACAAGACAGAAGGCAAGAGACATTGGACCCCGGACGCGGGCCAGCTCCACGCCAACCAGAACAGCCTGCTCGAACTGTGGGTAGATTGGTTATTAACACGATTGCTGGCGGACCTCAACCTGCGGATAAGAATTGGCAAGAGATGGAGAGATATGCTAACTCTTTAAGGCATGCGGAGTACGAGTGTTGTTCGAATGTGGAGGATGGGACCGCTGCAAAGCAGCAGTGCACGATGAATGATGATATTATATTCAGGAGCAGATATGTGGATAAGGTGGAGGCTCCTACCATCGACCCGATGATCATATCTGCGATAATCGGGCCGGCGTTCGTGAAGAGAATTCTAATTGATTGTGGAAGTTCCGTTAACATCATCTTCAAGAAAGCATACGACCAAATGAATCTGGAGACCAAGGATTTGAAACCATCTAAACCCAGAATCCATAGCTTTAATGACGCAGCGATGGATGCAGTGGGATATGTGGAGTTTCCAGTTGAACCAGGGCAAGGTGAGCGTAGAAGGTTGCGAATCCTACCGTTCATAGTGTTGGATGTTAACTCTCCATATAACGCATTTGTAGGACGTCCATCCTTGGTAGAATTTAGGACAGCGTTTGCACCTTGGTGTCTGACGTTAAAATTTCCAACAGACAAAGGTGTTTGAGTGGTACACGGTGATCAGGCGACCGGTCGTGCATGCTATGTGGCTGAGATGAGAGAGGCTCGGCGTAGAGAGAAAGGAAAGGTTGCGGACAACTCCGTCCGCATCCAAAATTCTGATGATTGACAAGTAGCGCCCGAGCCCTGGCTCGGGAAACATTCTCGGATCTATAGAGACATAGATCCGAGAGATGATGATAGGGGACCTAGGGAAACAAATGCAGCAAACGGCTGAACTAACAATTGACATCCTAATCAGCCGGGATGACCCGTCACGAATTCTTAAAATTGGATCACAACTCGACCCTGTAGTGGCCGAGAAGCTTACTGACTTCCTTCGAGCGAATCTTGATGTTTTCGCTTGGACACACTCTGATATGTGTAGGATTTCTCCAACAATTGCGAGTCATATGTTGAACATAGACCCAAAGTACGTTCCCGTAAAACAGAAAAGGAGAGGTATGGACCCAGAGAGGTCTACGGCTCTCAAAGAGAAGGTGGACAAACTCAAAGCAAATGGGTTCGTCCGCGACGCCCTCTATCTTGAATGGGTATCTAACCCAGGCTAGTGAAGAAAGAAAATGGAAAGTGGAGAACTTGTGTTGATTACTCCGATCTGAATAAAGCATGCCCGAAGGATAGTGTCCCTTTAACTAGAATCGACCATCTCGTCGACTCTACCGTCGGACACGAATTATTGTCATTTATGGATGCGTATTCAGGATACAATCAGATCCCGATGCATATTCCAAACCAAGAGCACACCAGTTTTGTCACGAATATGGGGCTATATTGCTATGTAGTAATGCCTTTTGGATTGAAAAACGCGGGAGCAACTTATCAGTGTCTGGTGAATCGAATGTTTAAAGACCACATCGGTAAGACGATGGAAGTCTATGTGGATGACATGCTCGTGAAGTCACGGCAGTCAAACGACCACATTCGAGACTTGGTAGAAATGTTTGATATACTTAGACATTATGGTATGAAGATCAACCCCTTGAAGTGCTCTTTTGGTGTGGCGTCGGGAAAGTTCTTGGGCTTATTGTGAATGCATGTGGAACTGAAGCTAACCCGAAAAAGATTCAAGCTATTCGAGACATACAATTGCCCAGAACTATAAAGCAAGTATAAATCTTGAACGGAAAGGTAGCAGCGTAGCGATTCATATCCAGAGCCACGGATAAATGCATTCCCTTCTTTGACGTGATTAAGAAGGGAAAATGGAATTTCGAGTGGACATCCGACTGTGAGGGAGAATTTCAAGCTCTGGTAAAGCATTTGGAGATCCTCCGGTGCTATCGAAACCAATCGACCATGAAATGCTGTATGTATACTTGGCAGTATCCCAGCACGCTATCAGTACGGCTCTGGTTCGCGAGGAGGACCGAGTTCAAAAGCCAGTATATTATGTCAGTAAACGCTTGATGGGGGCAGAAAGAAATTATCCAGTGATTGAAAAACTAGCCTATTGCTTAGTGATTGCATCACGCAAGCTTCATCCGTATTTTCAGGCACACTCAATCAGTGTTTATACTGATCAACCTTTGCGGCAGGTACTCCAACGACCGGAAACTTCCGAAAGGATGTTAAAATGGAATATTGAGTTAATTCAGTTCGATATTACCTACCTGCCGTGAAGGGCCATACAAGGACAAGCACTAGCTGACTTCATTGCTGAATTTCCTATGTCAGACGAATCAAACGACCACAATGTCATACCTCCCGTTCGATGGAAGATGTACACCGATGGGGCATCTAACAACCGTTATTCGTGGGTTGGCATAGTTCTTGTAACTCCTGAGAACCGATCAGTTTGCTATGCTTTGAAGCTCGAATTCGCAGCAACGAATAACGAGGCCGAATATGAAGCGTTGATTGCCCGCTTAAGACTTATCAAAGAACTGGGAGTAAAATCGGTTGAAATCTTTAGCGACTCGCAGCTGGTGGTGTACCATGTGCGAGGAGACTACCAAGCAAGGGGGCAGAGACTTTCCTCATATTTGGTCCGAGTTCAGGAGCTGCTAGCGAATCTCGAGTATTATGATATTTCACAAGTCCCGCGTGAGCTAAGCAGAGCAGCCGATTCATTGGCAAAATTCGCAAGCACTGGCGATGCATAGCAAATGGGATTATTTCCTGTTGAGACCCTCCATGCTCCGAGTATAGGTATGATGGAGATAGATTTCACGCTCGAAACCGAAATCGAGAAGGAATCGTGGATGACCCCAATTAGGCAGTACTTTCTATTCGAGATCTTACCCGAAAAAAGGAGTGAAAGTCGAAAAGTCCTTCGTAAGGCTTCACGATATATAATGCAAGATGGGGTAATGTATCGGAGGGGATTCTCGACCCCCTTACTCCAGTGCATGGCCCATGATGAGATAAAACGAATATTATAGGAAGTCCATGAGGGAGAGTGCGGTGACCGTACTGGGGGCAGACATTAGCAAAGAAAGTCCTCCGTTAGGGATACTACTGGCCTACTATGAATTGGGATGCTGTAGATTATGTGAGAAGATGCGATAAATGCCAGATATATGCAAAAATCCCGAGAGCTCCGCCGATAGAACTCACGCAAATGGTTAGTCCTTGGCCATTTGGAATGTGGGGGATCGACCTAGTTGGTTCTTTACCCAAAGCCAAAGGTGGAGCGAAATATGCAATAGTTGCGGTCGACTACTTTACCAAATGGGCAGAAGTAGAGCCTCTGGCCACAATAACCACCAAGAAGGTTATTAATTTCATCGTATGGAATATCATATGTCGTTTTGGCCTTCCACGGACCATCATTACAGACAATGGAACTCAATTCGAAAGCAAGGAGTTCAAAGAATTTTGTCAGAAATATGGCATTGAGAAGAAATTTGCAGCGGTTGCTCACGCGAAAGTCAACGGACAAGTGGAAGCCATAAACAAGATAATCAAGTCCATATTGAAAAAGCGTCTGGAGAAGGCTAGAGGCAAGTGGGTGGATGAACTTCCAACGGCGCTTTGGGCCTACAGGACCACCCACAAGACCACGACTGGCCACACTCCATTCGCATTGGCATATGGCACGGAAGCTAGCACACCGATGGAACTTGAGGTTCCATCACATCAGGTAACTTATTACGACCCCGAGTCGAACCAGAATCTTTTATTGGAATCGTTGGACTTCATTGATGAAAAATGCGAAGAAACCAATTTGAGAGCGGTCGCATACAAACATAGAGTCACTAAATATTATAACGAAAAGGTCCGACCGAGAATTTTTGGTGTGGGAGACCTCGTTTTGAAACGAGTTTTTCCGATCCCATCTCATATGAACCCCGCACGGGAAGGTCCATACGTCATCGAACGAAAGCTTGGAGAAGGAACTTTCAAGCTAGCGACCGTCGATGGTGCAACACTCCCTCGAGCATGGAACAGCAAGAACTTGCGGCGTTATTATACTTAGTCTATTTCTTTCATGTATTAGTTGCATTTATTTCTAGTACGCTTTTATTTCTAGTTCTTGGCATGTAGTAAGACAATTTAGCTTGCTCTCGTTAATAAAGGCTTGAAGCCATCTTTTCCATGAATTACTAATGTTTCTATGTATGATGATCCTGTGACAGGAAAATGAAATTATATTATTCTGGCTGACGTACGAACACATGCAGACACTCAAATCTCCAAGTCCCTAGAGTGCGGACTGGAGTACTCTAAGTCCTTGGATCGTGGACTCGATTACTCTAAGTCGCCGGAGCATGGACTCGAGTACAAAGGATTCAAATCTCCAAATCCACAGAGTGCAGACCGGAGTACTCTAAGTCCCCGAAGTACGGACTCGAGTATAAACGATTCAAATCTCCAAGTCCCCAGAGTGCGGACTAGAGTACTCTAAGTCCCCGGAGTGCGGACTTGATTATAAATGATTCAAAAGCTCCAGATCCCCAGAGTACGGACTGGAGTACTCTAAGTCCCCGGAGTGTTGACTCGAGTATAAACGATTCAAATCTCTAAGTCCCCAGAGTCCGGACTGGAGTGCTCTAAGTCCCCAGAGTGCGGAATCGAATATAAACGATCCAAAAACTTCAAGTCCCCAGAGTGCGGACTGGAGTACTCTAAGTCCCCAGAGTGTGACTCGAGTATAAATGACTCAAAACTCCAAGTCCCCAGAGTGCAGACTGGAGCACTCTAAGTACCCAAAGTGCGGACTCGAGCATAAACGATTCAAACCTCTAAGTCTCTAGTGTGCGGACTCGAGTATAAACGATTCAAACCTCTAAGTCCCAGACTGCGGACTAGAGTACTCTAAGTCCCTAGAGTGTGGATTCTATTATAAAGGACTCAAACCTCCAAGTACCAGAGTATGGACTAGAGTACTCTAAGTCCCCAGATTGCGGACTGGAGTACTCTAAGTCCCCAGAGTGCGGACTCGAGTATAAACGATTCAAAACTCCATGTCCCCAGAGTGCGGACTGGAGTACTCAAAGGCCCGGAGTGCGGACTCGAGTATAAAAGATTCAAAGACTCCAAGTCCCAAGAGTGTAGACTAGAGTACTCTAAGTCTCCAGAGTGCGGACTCGAGTATAAACGACTCAAAACTCCAAGTCCCCAGAGTGCGGACTGGAGTACTCTAAGTCCCCAGAGTGCGGACTCGAGTATAAACGACTCAAAACTCCAAGTCCCCAGAGTGCGGACTGGAGTACTCTAAGTCCCCAGAGTGCGGACTCAAGTATAAACGATTCAAACCTCTAAGTCCACAGAGTGCGGACTAGAGTACTCTAAGTCTCCAGAGCGCGGACTCGAGTATAAACGACTCAAACCTCCAAGTCCCTAGAGTGTGGACTGGAGTACTCTAAGTCCCCAGAGTGCGGATTCGAATATAAGTAATTCAAATCCCTTAGTTCCACGAGGATGAGATAGGACACTAATGACTTGAAGTTATCAAGTCCCCGATGTATGGACTAAAAAATATTCTAAGTTCTTGAAGCCCGAGGTGCGAAATGAACAACTCCCAAAAAATTCCAAGCTATATGAAGATAAGCCGAGAAGTCTATGTTACTCACAACGGCTTGGATTTAAATCACAATCACAAAGAAAACTGAACAATAATAGTCTTTTGTAAGATAGAAAAAGGACTAAACTTTATTCAAAAATAAGTTTCTACTACAAACCCCCCAAAGTTTGGAGTCGACAATCTATTTACGAGAAGTACGGAAGTAGATGAAAATAATTACATAACTTAAACCAACTCTCGTTGAGTGAGAGTAATGATTACTTCGTGTGCTTCTTCGACTTCTTCACTTCCGTTGTCTTCTCAGACGGCTCCTCTCCTCCACGTTTACCCTTAGTACCCTTCTTTGATGGAGGGGTAGCAACTGAAGAAGTACGGGGAACATCCATGGGCTTGGACCCGCCAGGAAGGAAGACCTTCAACGGCTTGTTCAAAGGATCGTCCAGGTCCACAACTCGAGGCTCGACTTTTTATCTTGACCGTCCTCTCCTTCTCTTTCTCGAGCTGCTCCTTCATGCTCAATTCGGATGTGTGCTCAGAGGCGCTTGTAATTTCTATGTCATAACCCCCATCGGTAGGAGAGGAAGTTTCGGACTTGTCCTCATCAAGCGCTCCGACCACCTGAGTCCAGACCAGAAGCCTCCCCGCATGAGTAGCCCCACTTGTTTTCTCCTACACTTCCTTGGTGACATCTCTCCTCGAAGTGGGCTCGGGATCAGAACGGCCTGCATAAAATTATGGAAAACAAGCATTAGAATACAATAGTCCTTCATAAAGAATGATGGCTTTTGGAATCTTAAAGTGAAGGGTTATCTACCAGGTTTTGGAAAACTCTCAATCGTCCGAGGGGTCTCGCCCTCTGGAATGGGGGACAGAATGTGGACGCCAAGTCCAGGGTCCTCCGTGTTGTAACCAATATGCTACTCAAATGGATCGAGTATCGGCCGACTGGTCGGCTGAGTAGGCACATGAGCTGGAGATCAATCTCGGATGGACCGGCAATAACTTCTTTTACTTTTGTTGAAGGGGAGCCTTTGCAATAAATAGCTTTAGCAGCTGACAGGTCCGAAGGCTTATTTCCCTTGAGGAATTCTTTTATCAAGGCCCCCTCGTCAACCTCCTCAGTACCGTGTTCGACCTTTTTGATTTCAATTAAAGTCTCCCACGCCTCGGCCAAAGATTCGAGATAGCCCTCGCCCAGAAAAGTCAAGTCTCGATGCATGAGAACGTGGGCATTGAATTCAGCGATTAGCGGGTCAAACATTCTTTTGACCTCCTCCCTGCCTTCTTCCCTAGCTGCCTCAAGACGGGAGTCATTATCCATGGACGCTATCTTCTTGCCCTCTTCACGGGCTTCGCTCTTTAACGTTTCGACTTTGGAAAGCTCGTCCTCAAGTTTCTCCTTTAAGAGTCGAGTAGCAACAATCTCATCACAGTATCGTTGTGACTCTTCTTGAGCAGCCGTTTTCTCCTCTTTCTCTTTACGGAGCTGCTCCTCAAGTTCTTTAACCCGAAGACAGATTGCATCCCTCTCTTTTTGTACTGAATCTTTTTCCAAAGCCAAAGCCCCACAGCGTTGTACCGCCTCATTGAGTTCTCTTTTGTGAGTCGATTCCAGACGAGTTACGGCTTCGGCGGTGTCTTTGGCACTTTGCTGGGCGGCCTCAAGTTCAGACTTGTAAGCCGCAATCTCTTCGTCCTGAGATTTAATGATATCTTTGTCGTGGATAGCCTCAAGCGGTCGATCTCATGTTGGCTCTCCATGGAGAATTTAGAAAGTTTTTCTGCCAAATGAAAAAACTCATCATGTTGAACATAGACGTCATTGGTACAGACGATGGCACTCTGCTTGACATGTCCGGGAATAGGATGAATCGCCGGGAGGAATTTCAGGCCATCAAAGTAGATTTTTGGTAATTTATCTTTAAGCTCGGCCGCCTCTTCGATACTGTTGGATCTGTTGCAGGAGCAGGAGGGGACGGCTTTGAAAGTTCAACTCTCCTACGAGGATCCCGGGATTGTCGAATGGAAGAGGAATCGGAGTGTTGGTCCCAGGGGACATCAGATTGCGACCCCTTATGGCTGCGCTTATCTTTGCTTTGCTCCGGGTGAGAAGAGGTATCCTGGTGGTATTTTGGCTGATAGTAAGTTTTCCTCCGAGATGATGAGTCCCAAGAATGATAATCTCTATCGCCGTCACCATCTCTGTCCCAACATCTTCCAAAACTCGAGTCCCATCCAAGTTGATAAAAGATAGACGAACCACGAAGGTGATCGAATCCATGTGAGCGCCCCATGCCACCTGCATAGAATTTAAACAACAACGATTTAGCAAAGAGTAGCGTGACGACGAAAATCTAAGTGCAAATTGAAGTGTAAGTGTTTGTGCGTGTCCTAGTGTTTCCCTCCGACGGACTAGTTGCTTTACTAATGGGAGTTTTTTCTCCCTGACTTTGGGCTAGAGTTCCTGCATCGCCTCTAATGGGTGAGTGAAGTTTAAATGCTTCCGGGTCGTCGAAGTCATAAGTGAGCAGGTCATGGGAATGGAAAGGTTCGATAGGCCCTTTAAAGAACTTTATACATGCTGTGAAGAAGCTTCTTTCTCCGTTGGAATGAGCGTAACTTTTGAAGTTCCGCTAACCTTCTCCTTCCTAATCTTGTACGTCAATCCCTTTTTCCTCTTCGAAGGGGAAGATGACGTTTCGATGTCGTGCACTTCAACTATCGGATCCTGAGTGGGACCCAAGTTCTCACCTTGTGCCTCGGGTGTTTCATTCCCTTTAATTTCCCCCTCTTCTGGTGCGTCAGGAGTATGACGTACTGATAACTCAGCTAATTTCTTCCCTTTCCCAAAGGAGGGCCCAGGTACGGTGACGCCTTGAGGAAGGCTTATCTGACGACCTTCTGCCAACAGCCCAAACCTTGAAAGTGTCTCATTCGAAATGAGAGTATGGATGTCCCGTTCTTCGGCAGGAAGGGCTCGAATAGCCTCGACGGCCTCAGAATATCCTCGACCATCAGGACGTGGGTTGATACGTGAAAAGGCGAAACAAAAGTTAGAAAAGGCACGACTCCGACCAAGCACGAATATTGATCCAGAGAAAAGACTTACTTCCTTCAACCCATCTCCTCGCGAAACCAGGAGGGCAACGCACATCGAACCATTCCTGTTTGTATAGGGCAGACTTGCTCCACGCCTCGGTTAAAATCTGGCATTTGTGGTACAGCTCGAGGAACACAAAGGAGGGGATATCTCTCCATTTCTTGATCATATACATATATATATGATGTCAACCGAGGTTGGAGGCCTAGAGAGGACGTTCATGAAGAGGATGTAGGTACCATAGATAAATGCGTGGCCGTTCAAGTACAGTTGCGATGGGGCAATGTCAATGTATTGCAGTACATCCCGAAGAAATAAATTGAATGGTGGAACGCTGCCAACCCAGCATATGAATTTATTACACACCGTGTATTCAACTGGGGGAAAGTGTGGATGATCATGCCCCGATGGAACCAGCACGTCGTCGAAAGGGATTCCATGGATGGAGCATATTCGCCGGAGCGCAACTTCATTGACCTTCAAAGCCTGTGAATCAACGGGGTTATCCAAGAGAATTGCTGCCTCCAAAGCGTCGGGAGCCAAGTTATAGGCAGGGGAGGTTGACGGATTTGAAATATCCGCGACTTCTTGTTTTGAAGATGGCCGGGGTCTGTCCGAGATTGTGGCGGAGCTAGACTTCTTAGACATCTCCGATAAATATTGAGTTTGGCAGAGCACCTATTTGAACTATACTCGAAAAATAATCGGTGTTAGGCTTAACAACATAAAATCCCCCCCCCCCCCCCCCCCGCGCGGTGCGTGATCTATTGCAATCATTCAAATATAAACGCTGAGAAATTATAGATCACATAGTTGATGGTATAAAGTTGAAATTTGGACTGTCATTCTCGAAGACTGTCATCGCTGACCGTCTCCGAAAACCAGCCTGGCAATGTTTTCAATTTTGGACTCGAACATTGACATTGTATGTCAAAAGCATTCGTCTATTTTTATCGACTTCAGTCCAAGTTTGTGATAATTGGAACCAGGAAGTTATCAGTTCAGAGTAGTTCGATATGCCAGTTTGCTTAAGTCCATGTCTTTGTTCTTGTCTTATGATTAGGCAAGGTGAAAAATTGTTCGGCCTAGGTATCGTTCGGCCAGAACATTGTTCGGCCTAGGTATCGTTCGGTCAAAAAATTGTTCGGCCTAGATCACGTTCGGCCAAAACATTGTTCGGCCTGGGTATCGTTCAGCTAAAGCATTGGTTGGCCTAAGTGTCGTTCGGACAACGTATCGTCCGGTCTAAGTTCTGTTCGGCCGAAATAACGTTCGGCATCCTGCCTAACTCATGCTTCTTTCCTATCCCTCCATTCCACTACTCGGCATGTGGCGAATCCTGCCAAACCCAAGTTATGCCGAGCCCCAACGCTCCACACTCCGTCCCTAACAACGGCTTCATTTTTCTTTCCTTCCTCCATTCATACCGAACAACGGGGCCGAATCGTTCGACGAGTCACGCCGAACCATACTGTTTGGCATTCTATCCAACTCTTGTTCCTCCATTATTCTTCCCTCCAATCTCGTTCGGCACGAGAGAACCATGCCGAACCAAAGTAAATTTCCCAATAACTCCCTCATGTGCTCGTCTCTGACCACCTCTCTTTTCCTCCACATCGTTTAGCCCTAAAAATGTCCTAATCGAAGTTTGATTCTTTCATCCACGCAACCCCTATCGGCTACGGTTCTAATTTACGAACTTAAGTTTGAAACTTTTTTGTCAGGGAAAGGATTAAGATAGAGGAATCGATACCTAGTTAGTAGATCGAGACTTGGGAAGGATTGTTAAGTCTTTAGAGTTTGTTGACAAGCGTGGTTCACGAGTATAAAGTGGCAGAAGTGAATGTGAAAAAAAGAAGAAGATGGAGAAGTCCAGCCTTTATAGGGAAGAAGAGGAAGTCGAAGAAGCGATGACCTGGAGCGTTTGGCTTCAGCCATTCTGTTCGGCCTTCGCATTACGTTCGGCACAAACCACCTCACCTGGTATTCACAAGAAAACAACCTCCGAGAGAAATGGGCCAAGGTTCAAAGCGAAGCACAGAGGACAAGTAATTCAAAGCGCATCACGTTCGATCACGTGATACACTTTGGGGGGCAAGTGTTTCTTGAAGGGTTGACCAGGCAACTAGATACTCGGCATCCATATCGTTTAGCTCAACCAGATTGTTCGGCATCCATATCGTTCGGCTCAACCAGATTGTTCCGCATCTCATTACAATCGGCATTTGGAAACGCTCGGCATTCAGGAATGCTCGGCATCTAGAGAGCGTTCGGCCTCAAATGACGCTCGGCAGGCAAGAGTGTTCTGCATCAAGTGATGTTCGGCACGGCAGACTCGTTCGGCATTCCTCATAACGTTCGGCATCTCAGGACGTTCGGAACGACAGACCCGCTCGGCATTCAGGAACGCCCGACATCTTGAGAGCGTTCGGCATTGGGTAATGCTCGACATTCAGGGTGTCCGTCATTCAAGATGTTCGGCTCTGCTTTGTTTGGCATGATTCCATATTGTTCGGCATTCCAGGCACTCGACACCCCACTTCGATCGACATAAGGATATCCTTCGGCCTATTCTTTCCACTCAATACCTCACATCGTTCAGCATGAAGACTACGATTCGATATTTGGACGTCTGGCGTATATGGGTCGGCATACCGATCTCACTCCATTTGGGCCGAGGTATTTGGCTACCAGGCCCACCAGGGAAGTCCAACCCATCTTCGTCTATAAATAGAGAGGCAGGGGCACAGTAAAAGGAATCGGTTTTTCCGAGAACACTGGGGAAACTCTGCCGCATTCAACACTCACTCAACACTTAATCTTTTACTTTGCAATTGTATTCAAGTAATTGGAAACGGATTGTATCTGTAACCAACTATCAAGGAAAGCAATAGAAACCAACTTCAAAGAGGACGTAGGTAGTTGCGCCGAAACACTATAAATTTGGTGTTCTTGTCTCTGCATTTAAATTTACATATCGTCTTCTGTTTTAATTTACTGTCTTCATTAATCTCTCTACACAATCTTTCTCAAGGGTGTTAGTGGCCAATGTTGGTGCTAACAGAATATAAGTTTATATGGTTGTTGTTTGGGTATAATTTTATTTTATTTATGTGTACTTTTTTTGAAAGTTTAAAAAACATAATCGGAATTCTATGTAAAAAAGTTAACTTCAAATTCTAACACATGCTAATCACAACTTTATGTATTCAATTGTTATTTTAGTTTTAAAACGTAGCTTGCAATTAATTATATTTATGTATGAGACGTTCTCTTAACTCAAGGTTTATAAAATTTACGTTTGTGTAAAATCATAATTTTAACTTTAAAATTATTCTAAAGATGAAACTTGAGTTGTATTTGTTAATTCTAGATTTCAAAATATGAGAATGATCAAAATTAATTTTATATGCATATACGTTTATGATTTTAATTACTGAGTTGAAATTACATTAATTGAATGAGTAAAGGAAGGATGAAAGTCCTCAATCATTCCTTCTTTATAAATGTCCACCTTAATTCATTAATATCCTTTTTTAAATATATGTTAACTTTTGTCTATTGGTAAATACATTGTAATATATGTGCATAAGTGTATGTTGAACTTATATTACTATTTCTTACATGTTTTAAAATAAAATTAGGACAACAAAAGCATATGCGAATTATGTAGGAAATGTCATTTAATATGTTGGTTGATTTAATTAAAGAGAAATATGAAATGTTTCTCTCTACCTTTATGGCCTCTTCTTCCCTTATTTAATTATTTATATTAAGAGAAAGAAACAAAATGTTTCTATCTCTAAACTTCTACATGTTTGTATGTAAATATGTGTGTGTGCGTTATGTATTGTTTATATGTTGCTTTTACCATTCAAACACATGTATATATTTGACACAATCATTATATTAAATACAAATTTAATCCAATTTAAATTTTCTTTGAACAAATTAAATAAAACATCATTTTTTAACATTTTATTAGATTGGATCTAATTTACATTTAGACTGCGTAGGACTAATAAGAATCCATAAGGAATTTTTTTTGAAATTTACACTACAAACCACAGCAGGCTAGCCCAATTCCAACATTGTTCACTATTGGGTTTTGAAAGAGCTTACAAGAAGCATTAGAGATAGAGCTATGTTTAAGTACAACTTATCACCTATAAACTAATAAGCATACCAAGAGGGTGATTTCTACATCGAAGGATCTCGTGTAGACTTTCATTCTCGATTTTGGAGGCTTGGAGGACAATCATTTGCACCTTGTTGAGTTCGCATACAACACAATTATCTAGATAGCATTGGCATGATATTATTTGAACATTATATGGTCGACAATCTAACACCCCATTATGTTGGTATGAAGCACGTGAGAAACTAATATTGGGCCAGATATGATTAAAGAGACTACATAGAAGATCAAGATCATTTGGTAGTGAAGGAAAGTTTCTCAAGGTATGTAGGAGAGCTATGCTGATAAGAGATGTAGAGATTTGGAGTTCTCTGCACATGACATGGTGTTTGTCAAGATTTCTTCATTAAAAATGCAACTTAATTTGGTGTTATGGAGAACTTGGCATAGAGATTCATATGAATTAGTCGATACTCAAGAGGATTGGGAACCTAGTTTATATAGTCGACTTGCCTCGGAAGGTGGCGGGAATGCATAATGTGTTCCATTTTTCTCATCTGATTAAATTTGTGCACAACTCAGTTGTAACTAATATGATATTGATATAGAACTAGAGACTTTGAGACCTTATTAGCTTATTCGTATCATCAGACATGATATAAAGCATATACCACTTACATTATTTTCAATCGACTGAACATACCCATTTAGTCGATCGGAATCAGTATTCTGCCATATTTAATACTTTTTGAAAGCTTTTTTTATAATAAACTTAAAATAAATGAATTTCATTGTATGTATATGATTTGAAAATAATTTTAAAAACTTATGTGCATGCATGTACCACCTAGGAGAGATTTTAACAATGATTAACTACTAAACTAAACTATAAAGAAACCATTAATAAAATTTGAAACTTCTCTCTAAATTTTTGGTCTTCAATCTATTGTCGAGTAGAATAATATCTTCTCCTGCAAATATGGTCGTTCATGTAATACTTACTTATATAGTTGACAAGATCGAAACATCAAAATATAAGGTTCTAACTTGTACATCATACGCATTAATGAATAGTTCCGCTGATAAGCTGCCTCCCAGCACTTAGAAATGCAGCCCATGAATATCGTGGATGTATTAATGTCGATTTTCAAGGGTAGAGGAGATGGTCTTCACAAATGGTAAGTTTGCATTCAAAGAAGCGTGGGAGATAATAAGATTAAAGAACGAAAAAAGAATGGGTAAAACTAGTATGAAGCATTATACATATGCCAAAATGTCTATATATCTATACAAAGCCATTAATGACTTCCTACACACAAAAGCGAGAACAATACAGTGCAAGTATTTCTAGTTGTGGTACAATTTTCAGCGACAAAATTCTTTAAGGGAGAATAGTGTAACGACCTAGAATTTTACCGCCTTGATTTGCGAATATTTGATAAATTTTAAATATTCAAATAATTGGTTTTATAATTAAAATATAACTCTTTTAAATAATAATAAATGCTAGTAAAATAGATTTGTAATGACCTTAGATTTTCCTACCTTGAAGTTTCAATAGATTAAACCACCCCATTCACTCGACCGAATCTCATGTCTTTTCAATATTAGGCTTTTAAATTTAATTTTTTTAATATTTGATAGACTACACTTCTTCCTTCGGTCAACTGAAAATTCATAAAGGCTATTTTCTGAATGGCCATTAACATTCAGCAAACAGAAGCAACCTTGATTCAAGAGTTGTTTCTGCATCTTTTGAACGTATCCCTTTATGAAGAATTGCATCACTTAAACTCCATATATAGCATTCATTTAAGTTGTTTCAATAACTTAATTTTCTAATCTATTCTCATGTTCTTATTATCTAAAATATTTTACCATTTACGTTCAAAACTCGTCCAAATCACTCGCACATTCAAGCACAATTTTGATTAAATTAACTTTCAATCTTCATGAACTACACTATATACCACAAACGAGAAGATTGTAGGATGGGTGTACTTTAAAGACTTATTCGTGCTATCAAAAGATCCCAATCAGTAAACTGTATTGTTGATGTCATGTTCGATTGCTCAAGCGGTGAAAGTCTTATTCAATTGTTTAAAGGGTAGAAGTCATGTTCCATTGCTCAGGCTGTGTAATACCTCTTCCTCTGGATTAAGTGAGGGTTGATAGTTAAAATTCCACAAAGAGTCTGGGATTCGACGCAGAACGAGAATTTGAACTAGTATAAAAATCTGTGATGTCATTTACTTTACAATTTACTTTTTATATTTTATTCCGCACTAGTTGATACTTTAGTTACTATTCCGTATTATGATCATTAGCAGCATTTTCATTTGCTAGCAAAGTGAGGTTATCATATAACCATAAAAAAGTAATTTGATACATAGTTAATATGGAAAATAACACTAACACAAGTTTTGTTGAAGGTCAATCCATTGCACGACCGCTACTATTTAACGGTTTGAATTACAATTATGGGTCAACTCAATGAATATTTTTATGCAAGCAATTGGAATATTACTCAAAACGAATACACTGTACCTACTACATCATTTGCAGAATGGTCAAATACACAAAAAATAGATGCTACATCAAAAGGAAAAGCGACGAATATGTTATTTTGTGCCTTAGACAAAAATGAATTTAATAGAGTCTGCATATGTTCAACCGCTTATGAAATTTTGAGAACTCTTAAAGTCACACATGAAGAAACTAACAAAGTTAAACAAAGAAAGATTTCTATGCTCAAAAAACAATTCCAAAATTTCGAATGAGACCAGATAAAAATATAAATGACATGTATTCTAGATTTCATGACATATATCATTCACTATTGGCACTAGGAGAATTTTTATTAGATTTTGATATTGTCTTAAAAGTTTTAAACTCTTTAATGGATGAATGGGAATGAAAAGTCTTAGCTATTGAAGGAGCTAATGACATTTCTACCATCAAAACCTGAAGAGTTAATAAAATATATCATGTCATATGAAGTAAATTTGCAGGCTAAGCGAGATCAAGTACAAGATAAAAAGAATATTGCATTCAAAGCGAACAAGAGGATTCGGATTCAGATGAAGATGACATGGTATTGATTGCACAGAATTTCAAAAAGTTTTTAAAATACAGAAAGAACAAGAAGTTTGGAAACAATAAGAGAGACAACTCTAGCAAACTGCTAGTCTCAAATCTCGAATGTTACGAATGTCCAAGAAGGGTCATATGAAGAAAGACTGTCAGATAGAAAGAAAGATAGATTTCAGGAGAAGAAGGACAAATACAAATAGAAGTAAGCATTCTCTCTTACATGGGATGATTTAGAATCTTCATAATCAGACAGTGACACAGACAGTGATTCTGTATAAGCCAACATCTGCTTTATGGCTTCACCTAACAATGTAAGTGATTTAACTTTTGATAATTCAATTGATATAAATTTAGAATTGTCAGATAAACTCAAAGAATTTAAAAGAAAGTATAAAGATGCACTAGAAAAACTAAACAGAACTGAAATGGAAGTTGATATGCTAAGAGATAAAAAGAAAATTCTAGAAGAACAGCTTGTTAATACACAAAAATCTTTGTCTAATGTTTCTTCTCAACCGACTATGCTATCAAATGAAGTGGAAGTACAAAAAAATAAGAGTATGACATTAGCTTTATAAAATTATAGTTTAAAATCAAAATGTCAAAATTTTTGAACCGAAAAATACCAGTCTCAAAACTGAGTTAGAGAATATCACTAAAAACGTAATTATTTTTAAAAGAGGAAGAGAAAATAATTCTAAAGTTATCTGTAATTCTCAAACTACTACTAATAAGAGTGGATTAGTATACAAAAGTTCTTCAAACAATTTCAAAGAAGAATAGTATATCATATAAAAATTTCAATTTACACAATAATCTTGTGAATGCAAAGCCAAAGCCAAAAGTTTTCACTCAAAAGAAAGAAATCGACAAAAAATTCAATAAAAATTTAGGTACCAAAAATCAATAATAACAGAAACGAGTATATAAAATCTTTTATGATCTCATTTCATAAAAATAAAGATTTTACTTATAAAGGGAATTCTAAGCTCTTTTGGGTTTGGCTTCCTAAGACCTTAGGACCTTAATAAAAAGTGGGTACCAATGTCATTCAAATATTTTTTGCACGCGCCGATCAAGAAAAGAGGAAAGTGGATACTAGACAGTTGTTGCTTAAAACATATGGCAGGAAATAAAGATACGCTGACCAACATTATCTACATGGGTGGAGGATCTGTCACATTTGGACATAATTCCAAAGGCTATATCATCAGCAAAGGCGATGTGAGCAATGACGTTACATCTAACTTACCTTTTATTACAAATGGTTTATTAGTTAAAAATTTTAAACATAATTTACTAAGTATAAGTCAACTATGTGATAAAGGTTTTAATATAAATTTTTTAGAGAATAAATGCAACATTTTTGGTCAGAATAATAATCTTATATTTGTAGGAACTAGAGAAATAAATATTTATATACTAAATATGAAATTCATTCATAAAACAAATATATGTCTAGTAGCCAAAGATAATGATCCTTAGTTATGGCATACAAGATTTTATCCCGTTACTTTTAAAGCTATAAACAAATTATTTAAGAATAATTTAGTTAAAGGTTTACCAAAAATGAATTTTAAAGTAAAAAAATATTTGTGATGCTTGTCAATTAGGAAAATTAAAAATATATTATGTTAAATCGAAGAAAATGATTTCTACATTACAACCACTTAAGTTATTACATTTAGATCTTTTTGGACCAACTCAAATTCAATCTATAAACCATAATAGATTCATTTTTGTAACAGTAGATGATTTTTCAAGATATACCTGGACAATATTTTTGAAAAATAAAAGCGATACTTCTGAAAATTTTAAAATATTTGCTAAAAGAGTTCAAAATATTAAGAATTTAAAAATTAAAAATATTTGGAGCGATCACGGTGGTGAATTCAAAAATGAGTCTTTTGAAAATTAATGTTAGAAGAAAGGAATTGTTCACAAATTTTCAGTTCCCAAAACTCCACAAGAAAATGTATTTGAAGATAGGAAAATCAGAACACTTCAAGAATGTGCTAGAACTTTATTAAATGGAAGTACTTTACCAAACATTTTTGGGCAGAAGCTGTAGCAACTGCTTATTATGTTTTAAATAGAGTTTTCATCAGACCATTAACTTAGAATATGTCTCATGAGAAGTTTAAGGAACAAAATCAAACATATCTTATTTCAAAGTTTTTGGTTCAAAATGTTTTATATTAAATAAAAAAGATAAGCTTGGTAAATTCGATCGAAAATTAGATGAAGGAATATTCAATAGATATTCGGAATGAAGCAAGGCTTAAATTTATAATAAGAGAACTAATATAATCGAAGAAACACTTCATCTGTCATTCGATGAAAATTCCAAAGTTAACTTTAAAATTAAAGATGAAGAATTTTTTTTTTAAATCAAACGACTCAGATGACGATTTTGAAAATGTCAAAAATAATACAGATAATAATTTGCAAAATAATAGTGGAATAAGATCCCCACCAAGAATTCTAAGAAATAACCCAGTTGAAAATATCATTGGAGAAATAAATTCCAATATAGGAACATGAAATCAACTAAATCAAATGGGCCACGTAGCATTTCTTTCGAATATTGAACCCAAAAAAGGTGAAGAAGCTTCAAATGATGATTATTGGATTATAGCCATGCAAGAAGAATTAAATCAATTTGAAAGTAATGAAGTTTGGGACTTAGTACTTAGACCAAGTAATCAAGCAGTTATCAGTAAAAAATGGGTTTATAAAAATAAAGCCGACGAGAAAGGAAATATCATTAGAAACAAAGCTAGACTAGTTACTCAAGATTGTAATCAAGAATAAGGAATAAACTATGATGGAACATTTGCACCTGTAGCTTATCTATAAGCTATATGTATTTTATTAGCTTACGCATGTTTTAATAATTTTAAACCATATCAAATGGATGTAAAAAGTGCTTTCTTAAATGGTTTTATTAAAGAAAATGTATATGTAGAACAACCTCCTTTATTCGCAAATGAAAGTTTTCCAGATCATGTTTATAAATTATAGAAGGCTTTATACAGTTTAAAACAGGCACCCCTTGCATGGTATGACCGTCTTAAAAGTTAGTTAATTAATTGTAGTTTTAAAATTGGAAAAGTATATCAAACTTTAATTATAAAACAAGATAAAAATGATATTTTAATATCTTAAATTTATGTAGATAACATTATATTTGGTTCCACAAACGTAAAAATATGTCAAGAATTTTCATAAATTATGGCAAGAATTTGAAATGTCTCACATGGAAGAACTCTCATATTTTTTTGGTTTACAAATTAAACAATTAAAAAATGTAATTTTTATTAATCAAGAAAAATATTGTAATAATCAAATAAAAAGGTTTTGGCATGGAAAATACTTCTGCTAAACCACCTCCTCTGAGTACTACAGTATATCTCGATAGAGTTGAAAATGACAAAAGTGTTGACCAAAAACTATATCGTAGTATGATTGATTCATTACTATATTTAACTTCTAGTCGACCAGAAATAATGATGAGAGTATGATTGTGTGCACGATTTAAAGCAAATTCCAAAGAATCACATTTGCGGGCAGTGAAGCGAATTTTGAGATACTTAAGCAAGACTCAAGACTACAGTCTCTTTTATTCGAATGAATGTCCTTTTGAATTAGTATCGTATGGTGATGTTGATTTTGGTGGATGTCGAATGGATCTGAAGAGTACTAGTGGTCTTTGTCACTTTATTGGACGATCTTTAGTATCTTGGCTTAAGAAGAAACAAAATTGCGTTCACTTTCGACGTGTGAAGCAGAATGTATCTCTGTTGCTTTGGCATGTATAGAAGTAATCTACATGCAGAAAACACTACAAGATCATGAAATAAATATTTCTAATTCAACAATTTACTATGATAATACAGGCATAATAAATTTATCAAAAAATCCAATAAATTATTCTAGAACTAAACACATTGATATCAGACATTATTTCTTCGAGATAATGTAGAAAAAGGCAATATTTCATTAGAATTTAGATAATTAGAAATTAAGATAGCTGATATATTTATAAAACCTTTAAAGGAAAATATTTTTATTACATTACGTCGAGAATTAGGAATTAAGTCTTTGCATGATTTGTAATAAAAATTTATAAAAAAAATTCGAAAGTAATTTTTTTTAAACTGAAGCTACTAGCACTCGATCTCTATTCACTGGTAAGGAAGTTGTATGCAATTTCATTGTACTACATTATTTCTTAGTTTTACTACATTTATCTACCTTAAGTTATCTGTACGGTTAGTATTTATTATGTTTATCCACCTCTTATTTATTTTGGCCATAAATGTTCAATAATTTTATTTCTCATGTTTTTTCAACCTGAAAATAGAGTATTGTCATAGTATATAAAGGCATCTTATCCTTTTCTTTATACTTTCTTACATTAAAACTTCTTAGCTCGATATTTTTCAAATTTTTGTATAAACTTCATAATGTCTTCACAAGAGCGATCAAATCAGCCTTCCAATGTTTTCACCACTCCCACTTTTGAATTGTCAAAAAATTCCTCAATTCAACTCCTGTATACGTTCCAATATAGATTACACCATCTCTAACGCACCGCACTGGATATACACCTTAGGAGAAGATAGCTAAATGTAACTTAGGATTTGACTCTCCACCCGCTAAGGATAAAATTGATGATATCCATCATTACCAAAGAGAGACTCCGAAGATTCAATGCGAAATGTACTATGAGGAGAAAGTTAATGATAAACGCTAAATTTTCTAGAACAAGTCGCTTTGAAGTTTTGCAGGTCGTCAGCAAAACAATGCGTGCATCAACCATCACCACAACATCCTCAAGTACAACCAAATTCTTACGAACAAAGCCCCCAATATCCTATGGTGTTGCTAAACTCTTGGGAATGTAGTAATGTATGGTTACCCATCCATCCATTATAGGAAATTACTACAGTTAAACCACAATCGGACGATTCAAAATCTTCTAGAAACTAAGATTTTTTGTATATTGTTTTATAGAAAATTTGTATATGTTTTTCTATTAAATAATAATATATTTTTATTTCCCAAGTGATTATAATTAGAAAATTAGTAATGACATATATTATTTATGTTTGTTTTAGAAAAATCTATAGTTAAAAAGGCCAAATATTCAATAATGCACAGTTTTAGTTGCCTGATTTGGAAACATCAGTCGACTGAAACTTCTTTTGTTAATTTTTTATACCTACAGATTCAGTCGACTGCCATAAGAAAAATAGTCGACTGAAATAGCCTGCTTTTAGTTTATAACTTGTGACCAAAGCATTTCTGCATATCAAACTGAAAATTTATTTAGGTTGATCGAGTATTCATACTTAGAAGGATTTTTTTTCAAAAATCAATCATGTGACTTATAAATTCAGTCGATTTAATTTACCAGTTTTGAACTACAAATATAAGGGATAAAATTTCCGGCATAGTAGTCGACTGCTTCTACATTTCAGTCGACTGATTTATATATTTCTGGTTTTTAAAAATCTGAATGCACATTTCACAGCCTACCTTTTCAACCACCTTATATATTCATCTTCTTTTTCATTAAACCATACCTTATTTTAGCCAAATATACCCTAGCCCCTATTTTTTCTTTAAATCAATTTTTAATCTCAAATTAATTCAATTCAATGGCCCTAAGAACAAAGCGAGGTAGAGAATCTTTCGCTGGATCATTAGAGAGTCAAATAAGATCATGGCTTCACAACGAAATTGCGGTCACTCGATTCAATGCCATGAAGAGCTCAAGGATCTTTGATGGCTCCAACGTCAAATTTCCCAATTTCAATGCTTATACTATTCGTGAAACTATTGAAGTTAGTGAAATTGATAGCTTGATTAGGTTCAATGCTAATAATGCCAAAATATACCCTCTTCTCATCAAGCTCTTCTTCATAAACATGAACTTGGATCACCAAGATCCAAGAAAAGAAGATGACTGCATATGGACGTTGGTTTGCGGCATCCGCATCTATCTCCCTCTTAAATGTCTAGGACATATTCTCCATTGTCCTGCCGATGGAGCTAATATAAATGACATTGATGTCAACATGGAAAATAGAGGTGGTATCTCAAAAAGTTCTTTTTGACGATTTCACAGTTCTCAAATCCATAGCCTTGCGACCAAAGGCTCATATTCTTCACCATGATCTCATTCGTTCTCTTCAACCTTGTACCGAGAGTTATGAGAAGGTTTATGAAAGAGGCTTTCAAGCCCTCTATTCCATTTACTCCTCCCAACGAGTAAATTGGGCTAAAGTCGATCTTGACGAGTTCCTAACCGTCAACCATAAGAGAAGTTATAGGATGATTTTCTATAGATCCTATATCATGCGGATTCTTGGGAACTTTGGAGTCACCATACCGGATGTCGACTTTATCACTATTAGCGACCTTAATTCTAATACTTTAAGTCCTATGAATTTGCCTAAGCCACCTCCTTAGGAAATTATAAGTTTCCAACAGTGGGTAGCAAACCAAGCAACATGAATTCCACAACCTCGAGAAACGCACATTGCTTCCTCCTCCACTCAACCTTCCCGTCAAACAGAGGAAGAAGAAGACGAAATTCAAGAGCTTCATGGTGACTTTCTTCCAAAGCAAGGTCGAGTCACCCTCTCCTGAAATCAAAGAAAGCTCAATCGATGATTGGTCACCGTCTAAAAGAATGTCTTCAAGACCAACAAGAAGCTCAATTCCATCAAGGGCATATTAAAAAAAATATAGGAGAAGATTTCTTGCACCGGCTCTACTTCTACAAGTATTACCAAGAATCCCGCATCTTTCACTTGATCTACATCCGAGGAGGAAGAAGAGGAAGAGGAAGAATCCAAGAGCGAGGAAGTTTGGTTTTCTTTATCTTATCCTATGCATATCTATTTTGGTTAATTCCGTTGTTCGTTATGTTTTCACAATGCACTTTTGCTATTGTTCGTTTAATATGCTGTTTGTTTAATGTTGTGTTGATGTTGTTTTGATGATATGTGTTTAGTGTTGTATGATGTCGTCCAATTTCATTTGCTTATTGTTTGTTTAAATGTAAATTTATCTATCTTTAATTATCTTGTTTACTTATTTATGTTCATTCATGCTACTAGTGTTTACCATGTTATCCAAACATTCTTTTTGTTGATGACAAAGGGGGAGAAGTATAAAATGTTTAACAAATGTTCAGCAGTTAGATCAATTATTCAAGGGGAGTTATTATTACTTTTATAAATCTTTATAAATTTTTAGACTTACTGGTTGTCATCATCAAAATGGGGGAGAATGTTAGAACCTTGTATTTTGATGTTGTGATCTTGACAACTATATAAGTAAATATTATATGAACTAACCATATTTGCAGGAGAAGTTACTATTCTACTCGACAATAGATTGAAGTCCAAGAATTCAGAGAGAAGTTTTAAATTTATTAGTGGTTTGTCTATAGTCTAGTTTAGTAGTTAATCATTGTTAAAATCTCTCATAGGTGGTATATGCATGCACATAAGTTTTTAAAATTATTTTCAAATCATATACATACAATGAAATTCGTTTCTTTAAATTCTATTATCAAAAATCTTTTAAAAAATATTAACTATGGCAGAAAAACTGATTCTAATCGACTGAATGGGTATGTTCAGTCGATTGAAAACCTGTGCACGTACACAGTACACTTTAACGCTCATTCGACCGAACTACCCCATTCATTCGACTTAGTCTCATGTCTTTTTCAATATTAAGCTTTTAAATTTAAATTTTTGAATATTCAGTAGACTGAACTTCTTCCTTCAATCGATTGAAAATTCATAATGGTTATTTTCTGAATGGTCATGTTACAACCCAAAATTTGACCACTCTAAAATATGATATAAAGTGATTTTAAATATAAAATATATAAGGCTTTATGATTTAAATAATATTACATAGGATTTGGAAATATAAATATACACAAACATATGAACAATTGCTTATATCGGTGAAAGTGACAAAATCCTAATTTTAGAAAAATATGTTTCAATGGTTAAATAAATTTTTTAATTAATTTACAAGTGCTTGTATTTTCAAATAGCATTGTAAAAATTTATTTTTACATTTTGTTTACATAAATAAATAGTTCAACTAAAACGTCAAAATTTGACCATAAAATATTTTGTCGAAAATCAACTTTTTGTCGATGTGAAGTTGTTGCAACATTGTTGCACCTTTATTTCATTATATATGAACATATATTCAAATAATATAAGTATTAATTAAATTACTACTCAAGTTTACTTTTATTAAACATACTTATAAAATTCTAGAATATAATTAAGAAAAAGCAAGCATAAAAAGACAAAAAGAGTTATAAAGTCAAAATATAAACATCAAATCAAGCAAACGTAATTATTACTTTTTTTACTTAATACTTAAGTGTAAATCACATAAGATAATGATTAGAAATGTGATGTTAAGTGTTGAAAAAAAAATTGTTTTCTTAAAGTATAAGAAAAGAGTATTTTTGTCATTTTGCAAAATATAATTTTAACACAAAACTATTTCTTTAATTAACCATCCACTTTCTTCACTTTTTCATAACTTCTTCTTCCTTTCTCAAGCTTTCTTCACTTCTTTAATGGCTTCTCTTCTTAATAAAATAATGCTGAAATATTCCAAAAATAATTACTAAAGAAATATCCACTTAAACTCCACTTAAACCACTTCAAACACCTCCTCCTCTCCTCTACCCATGGCCCACCTCTCCACCACCTATAGCCGAGCACTCCTTTACCCCCTTCCTTGGTCGTGAGCACCATCCACCTCCCCCAAACCAAGTCGATCCATTCAAGTCTAAGTGCGTAAAGATTCGCGAGCGAAAAACAACGAGTATCGAAGCTATAGCCGATTCTTCTTTCGCCAAAACCAAACAAAGTTAGAACTCTAATTTATATGAATGTATTTGGTTTTGATGTTGTGATATGTTTGTTTCGATGTTTGGTTATGATGTTGATTTCCATATATTGTTTATTGCATATAAATACTGAAACAAGTCACGATATACCCGACATTAATTCACACGTAAAACGCTTTAAAATAAATTGAAAAGTGATATGGAATCATTTAATGACTTTTGAAATAATTAAAATGTATTAAAAAAAATTTTTAAACATATAAACTTGTTTTAAAAAAGTTGGATGAAAAACATGAAATACGTTAAAACTAGGTACGTCGCGCAACGGTAGTTCACGATTTCGCACCGAAATGTTGAAAGAAGTATGCGAAATAGAATTTTGCATAGAATTCTTCGAAATAAGAATTTTATGAACAATTATATCCATATCTTTAAAATAAAGAAAGAAAATCAAGATTTCATTTTGTAGATTTTAAAATATGTCCAAAACAATTTTCTAGAAAAATCATGCTTTTGTAGTAGAATGACCAAAGTTTAAAATTGATATTTTAAATGTTTTAAAAGCTTGAAATTAATTGTAAAAACCTTTTAAAATGTATTTTAAAGTGATCTAAGTTGAAAAAGATGGATTTCTAAATCATATAAAAGTCGTTTTGAGGAATATAGCTTTTAAAACACTATTTGCAACACTTTTTTACAACGCTTTTATGCAACTTTTGAAATAAACGTTGAAACCTAACAATTCTTTCCCAAATCCTTCATAAACATTTTTAAGTAAATAATAAAGTTTTAAAAGAGATTTGAACAATTTAAAATCATTTCAAAGATTTAAAAGGGGAAATGATTATGCGAAAATCACTAGTACATTTGTCCCTCATGTGGGAGCTAAACGGTAAAACATGGTATGTAACTGATGTTTCGAATGGAGCAACAAGTGCCCTGAACTTACCTGGAATTTGCTTTATCTTTTAGGCGAGGGGTGGAACAGATTGAAGGGAAAGCCCGGATGCTCAACTTGGATTTTATAAAAATCTTCTTATACTCGTTACTAAAATCCGAAGAGGGAACTCGTCCTATTCATAAAATTTAAAAGACGATCTCACCGTTATTCTACCCATAGCACTTTTTTGACACCAAAGTAGATAGTGAACAAAAGTAGAATGATTTCTATAATCCTATTTTCTCAAAAAATACTCTTTAAAAATAATTGGAGAAATATTTAAAGGAGAGCTTTAAATGATTCCATATTTAAAGACGAAGATTTTAAAGATATATTTCTCTTGAAGATATTTTTTATAAAGAGAAATGAATGAATCAAATAACAATCATCTTATTACATCATTTTTATCGATGATTGGATTTCGAAGAAACCGGGGTCAAATTTGGGTCCTGATCGAAAACCACTTCAAACCAATTTATACGTGATGTCCCGGGAATTTAGGCAATAATTATTTAATAATTTCTTTAATAATTATTTCAAAATGTGAAATATTGATTTAATAATTTAATTCAAACTGAAATTCTCTTTTGAAATTTTTTAATTATTTAGTTTGTTAATGGTATTCTTTTCAAAAGTTAAAAATATTTAAGTAATAAATTATCTTTCTAAACTGATTTAAAAATATTTTATTTATGATGTATAAATGTTTATACATTGTAAATAGAGGATTTGGTTTTGATTTTAATTTATACTAAATAAAGGTAATTTTCTAATTATTATATAAATATATAATTTGTAAATGGATTTAAACTAATTTAAATTAGTATTGTAAACTTTTCAAAAGTTTGTTTTAAAAATCTGTCTTATAATTTTCATAGAAATATAAGTAAGTATTTATTTTGTTTATAAAAATAAATATAGTTTAAATTTTTTTTTATAATAAAAGTTTGTTTTGTTTTATTTTAAAATTGTTTTTCTTTGAAATAAGATTTAATTCATTCTTGTTAAAGTATAACATTTGATTTAAAAACTCTTGAATAAAATCTAATTCAACGTTTCTTTTTCTTCTTAAAATCTTTTCTTTTGAAATTTAGTTTCATAAAGAATATTATTTTAAAAAAAATAATTAAACAAACATTAAAATGTAAGTGTATAGTTGTATAAAGAAGTTTATATGTATTTATTTAAAGACTAGGTGTTAATAAAACATTTAAAACATGCTAAAATAAGTTTGGAATGGTTTAAGATAAATTCAAATACATTTAATAATTTAGAATTCTCTTTTAAATATTGAAATGAACATGTGTTAAACTCTTAAAACATAAGTGAACACTTGTAAAACATTTAACATGATAACATAACAAGTGGCATGTTGTTTATTTTTGAAATTTAATTATATTGACAATAAAACTTAGCGAATGCATTTGTTAAAAACATTCTTTTTAAATTGAAACCTGAAATCATATTTCAGTAAATTAAAACCCAAACAAACTACAAATCTGCAAATCAAAATACAAGATAAAACAACTTTAAATCTGCAAACAAACAACTTCAAATCTACAACCTATCTGCATCTAAATTCTGCAAGTCTCAACATCAAATTGGAAGCTCAAATTCAATTGCAAATCTGAGCAATGAAATTTGGAAGGTCTACATGCATACATCAACAAGTAAGGCAACTTCAACTAGCAATTGAAAGCCAGATTTCATCCTGCAGTTTCAAGTCAGGAACCTGAAATTTGTGATTGCTTCTCTGAATTGCTTTCTGCTTCTTCAATTTAAATGTGAGTAAGCTTTTCTGTTTTAAAATCGGTTTTTCTTTATAAACTAAAGCTAAATATGATCTACAGAACTCAGATCCTAATTTATAAAAAAAAATATAAGTCAAAATCTGTTATAGATATAATTGTTCTGTTTTCTGTTTATAAAAAATGAATTGAGTAACTTCATCGTGCAAGAAGCCTATGATCTTTGTGCGTAGCAGAAAAAAATATGTTGTGATGGTTGCCTATTGATGACTGTTATATGTGAATATATATGAATATGTATTTATGTAGCTGCAGATCTAATTTGCTTGTAAAATTAAGATATTCTTAAGTAGAAAAATCTTTATCACTTGAATGGTTTCAGCTAGAAACTTTTGTGTAAGCAAAAATATGTTTGTTTGGAATAGAATGAGATTTATAAAATATAAATTTTGATAAAATTAAAATCTGCTGCCTCTGTAACAACAAGAACCAATCATCATTGAAATGAAACAAATACCAAACATATTAATCAATGAAACAGTTTTGTAACTGGAATGCATATTTGAAAACATGAATTTAAAAACAAATTTCATCTTTTTAAGTTGACTGTGGAATTTAACATTCTGTTTTGAACAGAAAAAGATATTTTAGAAGCATCTGATAAGCTAGTGCAATTTAGGGGTTAGAATGCTTCCTGTAGGTAGAATGTTGATGTGAGAATGTAGTAAATTTGGTGATATTTGATCAGAGATAGAGAGAAGAGGGGGATTGGGTTTTCCAGGTTTTCAAAACCTAGTTTTAAATTGTTACAGATCTTAGTTATCCACATGCTCTCTGTTGCTTCAAATAATTTGAGGCTTTGGGAGATATCAGAGGGGATGTAGATGGGTCATTAGCCGGAGTTGTAAGTAGTCAGGTGATCGATGATGTGATTTGCAAGATGATGTCAGGGTTGGTTTTTGTTACAGAGGGGGGGTTTCGGGTTGCATTGAATAACCGTAATTTTGTTGTGAGTTGATTGTATAACTCTGGTGGTCGTGGATAAGTTTGGGAGATGGCCTGCGATGTGGTGAAGGGGTTTAGAGTGGCTGTAGGTGGCCGGAGTGCCAGTGCATGTGCACCATTCATGGTGAAGTTCTGATGAACTTCTGATGTATACAGGGTATTTTTTTTAACTCGAAGTAATCCTCGGGTTATTGTGTTTCTGTCTCGAAGCAAAGGGTTTAGAAACTCGAAGTAAAAAAAAAAGGTTGCAGGGTATGGTTACATGTTTAAAATCCTGTAGTTTTGCAGTTTTAAGAATTTTTGAATAAAATTCATATTTTTAAGTTGCAACTTGATTCAAGTAAAACTTGAATCTGAGTTCAAATGTAGTGTGAAATTCGAAGTTTTAAAAAAAATGAAAACCTTAAATTTAAACCAGATTTAATTTTGGTTTTAAATTAAGATTTTAAAATTGTTTCAGGTTATCTTTAAAACCAGAATTTGATTTAAACAGTTTTTGTTAGTTTTTAAATTTTGATCAGATTTAAATGATTTAAACAAGATTTAAATTTAGTTTTAAATCAATATTTAAATAGTTTCAGGTTTACTTTTAAAACCTGATTTTTGAATTAAAACAGTTTTTGTAAGTTTTAAAAATATGAACAGATTTAAATGTTTTAAAATAGAGTTGAAAATGAAATCTGATTTCAAATAAGTTTTAAACTTGAAAGAATTTATTTCTTTTCATATTTGAATAAAATATGTAGTGTTAATTTTAGATTTGAAAAGTTAAATAATCAATTCATTTTCTAAAGCTTGATTTCCTTAATAAATTAAGTAATTTAGTTTTAAACTATTTTTATAAAAAGGGTCTTTTATAAGTAATGAATGATTCTTTATTTTTATTTTAAGGAATAAATTTATTTAAAATTTGGATAAATGTTTAAACAGTTAAACATTTGAAATTTGAAATTTTAAAATGGAATTTGAATTGAATTTAGAAATATTGGATTTTAAGTACATTTGAATATTAATAAATTCATTAATAAGTAGATGAATTATTTTGAAAAATATTTAAGATAATTAAGGATTTACTTAATTAATTGATTTTTAAATAATGGTCTAGATTAATTTTAATTAGAAATGATTCATTAATAATTAATCTAATTCAAATTTCCTTAAGTATGTAATTGTTGTAATGTTGTTAATTAATAATTGGTGATAATTATCTAAGGATGATTTAGTAATTAATTAATGAAATTAATTTTGATAATTAACTAGATTGGTTAATTGAGTCTAAGTAATTGAAATTTGTTAAGTATAATTAATTGTTAAAGTAATTAAGGAAATTTATTACTTATTGTAATTAATTTTAATATTGTGATTTATTTAAGTTAATTAATTTAGTTTAATTAATTTTAATAAATCATTTGATGATTTTATAAGACGGTAATTACTTAAGGTAATTAGTGGAGAAGGATGACTTAGAGAAGTAAAAATGATAATTACTGAAATGTAATTAGTGGAAGGTGATTTATTTTAATAAAGTAATTTGGATAATTACTTTTGTAATTAATTAAGGAATTAATTAATGATTAATTATTGGCTAATTAAATAAGTAATTAAAGATAGTTAATTAATAAATTTAATATTAATCAAGGTGATTAATAATTAGATTAATTACTAAATGTAATTAATTTTAATTAAGTAATTTATTTAAACATTAGAGATCATTAATTATTATAATTAATGATGTAATTAAGGATTGCTTGATTAAGTAAAAGTTAAATTAAGTGATTAATTAATTGTAATTAATTAAGGATAAATATAATTAATTATAATTAATTAATAAATGAGTAATTTAAATGTCAATTACTTATGATTAAAGTTAATTAATTTATGAAATTAATTAAAGACTAATTACATATTGTAATTAGTGAATGATTAATCAAGGATGTTTAATTAAGTTAAATACTTAGTGGGTAATTAATTAACTGGGTTAATTAATGGATGTTAAGCAGGATTTAAATGAGCAATTAATTTTATTTATTTTAAATTAATTTGAGATGGTTGTAATTAATTTAATTCATTTTAAATTAATTATAATTGTTGATTAGTAAATCATTGCCTATGGATGTTATTGATTGAATGGTTGTGATCTCAGAAATGAGATGAGTCGTATCTATATGATATGAATGCTTGGTTTAAGTATGATGGTTTGTGATGGATTATTTGGTTGTGATGATTATCTGTTTATGGATGATACAGATTATCTGTTTATGATATGAATGTGATTATCTATTGTGAGATATAGTTTATCTATCTATGTGAATTAGATAATATTGAAATAAGTTAATTGTTTAAAACCTTTAAGTATAACTTGGACATTAAGATGACGTTTGGTTTCGATGAGATCGGGATCGGGTTTCCATATTTGGAGATCCGAAAACCACATCGATTTTAAATAAACGTTAGGTCGTTAATCCAAGTGGAGCAAGTGAACACTCGAGGTGTAAGGGCTATACGTCAGTATAACTATGTGGGTGATTCCGTAATGAGTTTGACGGAATAGTACTTATAGATTCGAGATGGTGATTTAGAGTGCAAGGGTTATCGTCGTTAACTCTGTGGGTGATTCCGTAATGAGTGTAACGAGATAATGCCTTTGGTTTCGTTCGAACCTGGAACGAACTTGTATGGATTCAATGCTTTCAGAACATCGTCAAGAGGACGATGAGCATTCTAAGAGATGTGTCCTCTAAAGGTAATCGTAGCCTCAAGCCTCATCAACCGGGAATGGCTAAAACAGGGGAGGTGCAGCAAGGCTTCATGGGTAGCACCCACTGGAGAGCAAGATTTATCCCTGTCTAGAGGTCCCTTTTTATTCAGCTTAATGGGCAGTTGTTAGTGTACACCAACGGCGGGGTTGTCTTGTTCGGAACTGTTCAGTAAGGAATGGGTCCGGCTTTGTGTTGCAGGGGAGTGGAGTACTCCTCGGTACGTTGATCTAGGCCATGTACTGTGACGGGCGGTACCCCAGTAGCCCTGCCATTGATGGAATCCAAAATCCAATAAGTGCCTGTACGGTTTTGCTTGTGCCCAACTATGTTGGAACGTGAGATGTAAGCATTCCAGCTATTTCTGTATTTTATTTTGAAAACCCTAGACACCATTATAATATCACTGGATTTCCTATCAAATGTTTTGGTTAGCGTAAGGTAAAAACTTTTCCATGTTTATGTGTGGGAAGTCTTACGTGATACCTTTTGTTTTCAAAGGATTTTCTAAAAGTTAAGCAACTTTTATCCCCGTTTACTCACACCAGACCCTTGTCTGACCTGAGTGTTTATTTTCTGTTTTATTAAACTCTTGGGTACTCATATTACGTATGAGTAGTCAAGTGTTTCAGGATTGCTTTGACGAGTTCTGGAGGAGATAATGGAGTAGGAGGCTTCAGCGTGTAGATATATATGTAGTGGTTCCGCTGTGTTTGAGTTGTATCTGTTTCTCTAATGTACTTGAATTGTAATTGCTAGACAGATGTTTATAACTGTCTAGTTTGTGCTGTATTAGCTGTTTAACTCTGATATATATGATACTATGTAAGGTTTTATGTGATATATTATAATTTATTCGATTCCGCTGTGAGATTCTGATGTTGTCTGCTCTTTCTTTTCTTTCTTTTCTCTTCTCTATCCCTTTCTTTCTTCTTAGCGATGCGACTTCCTGGAGACTGGAAGTTAGGTCGTTACATTGTGGTATCAGTCTAGGTTGAGCGAATACTTAGACTCTGGAGTGGTGTCTATCTTGAGAGAGCGTATTTGTAATTTTGAATATATATATATATATATATATATATATATTATTTATTTCTGCCTATTTGTTGGGTTACCTGTTCAGGTTTTCCAATATAAGTAATAAAGGTAGATAGGGTAGTGGTGTGTATAACACAACTACCAATGGTTGGAGTTTGAGTGTTTGAAATTGGAAGTTATCTGCTAGGGCAGTTTGGGCATCTTGAGTAGTTCTACTGTTGGAGAAGGATTTCTTTGATCTCTGAAGGAAATCTTTTTAAGATTCAGAGTTTATTTTTGGATTGTAAGCTGGATTACACTCGTGTGAGTGGTTTTTCTTGAGTTTGGACCAGTTAGGAGTTTTGAAGCCAGCAATGGTATTTTGGTAACCTTGGGAAGGAATTCTGTCTATATTTGAGTTTGAGACTCAGTTTGGCAGAGTATTTGAGCTTGGTTTGGAACCGAGTTTCTTGAGAGATATCTGTCTATCTGGAAGGCTCTATTGTGAAGATGCTGGTGTAGCTTTGAGGTTCGATGAGCTTTTGGATAAGGAAGATTTGGCAATAGTAGCAGTAGTGAGTGGCCTGTTCTTCTATGGTTCGGAAATCTCTGTGATTCTTTTGTCAGAAGACCGGGCAGATGGTGGAGCTTGTCCATTTCTTCTAGAAGCTCAGTTGGGTGTGATGTTAGTGGTTAAGAGGTAAACCACTAGTTCTTCTTTTGGATAGAAGGTTTTAGCTGTTCTGATTGTTGAAGTAAGAATGATTTCTTTGAATCTGAACTGAGTAGGATCGCAAAATTGACTTGCGATGGTTCGGAAGTTCTCTGAGTAACCTTTGTTTGGATTGAAGCATCTCTGGAGGATGTTTGAGTTATCGAAGTGATTTGATTTTCTGGATGTCTTCGAAGGAGCTAAGATTGGCATCCGTATCAAGAGATTGAGTTCTGTTCTGACTTGATTCTTGGAGTTTTACCGGTGAATCAGATTAGTAGGAAGGCTCTTTGAGGAAGAGATCTGTTTAAGTTGGTAGGATTTATTGGATCAAGTTTTCTGGTTGAATTTTTGCTGTGGTATTTGTAACCGAATCGGATAGATCACTGAGATTTTATGGAATTTGATGAACAATATTCCGGGATAAGTTGATCAAGTTTATACTTGTGTTCATCAACGGCATTCTTGAATCAGAGTTGCGCAGTGGAAGCATGGTGGCAGCTATTCCAGAATAGAAGCAGCATCTGATTCATTGGGAATTTGAGTTTTGTCTTGGATCAGAGGATTTCTACAGGAAATTCATTTTGGATCTGGAAGTTTGGATGTTTGTGCACCTGTTCTGTTTCAGATAAGATTAGTTTGTATGGAGTCTTCTGATGATTGTGTAATAGAGTTTGTGTGGTAAATTTGATTGACCTAGGAGTTGAAGGCAGCCCAGGATCGATATGAGAGATCTGTGGATATGAGTATTAGATCTTTCTGTTGAGAGTTAAGTGTTTGATCTACAGGATTGAATTTCCAGTTCAGATGGCTGAAATTTGTTTTGTTTTTCACGTATCTTTGAGTGAGTACGTGTATGGTTTATCTTTGGTTTTAGAATCAATAGTTCTGAGAGATTTGGGAGTTGATCAGGATTTGTCTGTAGTCCTGTATTCTGTTTAGATTTGTAGATCTAGATATATAGGAGCTCTAGATCTGAGTGGTGTAGCTATTTTAGATTCTGTAGGGCGAGTGTCTCTGTGTTTGTACCTGGGAAACTCTAGGGAATTCTATCCGGAATTTTTGTCTGGGTAATTAGAGTTGTTTGTTTGAATTGGATGCTATAGTTGCTAGTATTTGGTTGATAATATATGTTTGCTATTTTGAATTTAAAATCTGTGTGGGATTATTAAATTACCTTTGCTTTTAAATTTCGGGGACGAAATTCTTTTAAGGGGGAGGAATGTGATGTCCCGGGAATTTAGGCAATAATTATTTAATAATTTCTTTAATAATTATTTCAAAATGTGAAATATTGATTTAATAATTTAATTCAAACTGAAATTCTATTTTGAATTTTTTTAATTATTTAGTTTGTTAATGGTATTCTTTTCAAAAGTTAAAAATATTAAAGTAATAAATTATCTTTCTAAACTGATTTAAAAATATTTTATTTATGAT
Source organism: Allium cepa (assembly GCA_030765085.1). Taxonomy (NCBI): domain Eukaryota; kingdom Viridiplantae; phylum Streptophyta; class Magnoliopsida; order Asparagales; family Amaryllidaceae; genus Allium; species Allium cepa. The sequence goes on from CM060945.1 coordinate 223,720,143, forward strand.
GTATAAATGTTTATACATTGTAAATAGAGGATTTTGTTTTAATTTTAATTTATATTAAATAAAGGTTATTTTCTAATTATTATATAAATGTATAATTTGTAAATGGATTTAAACTAATTTAAATTAGTATCGTAAACTTTTCAAAAGTTTGTTTTAAAAATCTATCTTATAATTTTCATAGAAATATAAGTAAGTATTTATTTTGTTTATAAAAATAAATATAGTTTAAATTTTGTTTTATAATAAAAAAAATTTTGTTTTATTTTCAAATTGTTTTTCTTTGAAATAAGATTTAATTCATTCTTGTTAAAGTATAACATTTGATTTAAAAACTCTTGAATAAAATCTAATTCAACATTTCTTTTTCTTCTTAAAACCATTTCTTTTGAAATTTAGTTTCATAAAGAATATTATTTTAAAAAAATAATTAAACAAATATTAAAATGTAAGCGTATAGTTGTATAAAGAAGTTTATATGTATTTATTTAAAGACTAGATGTTAATAAAACATTTAAAACATGCTAAAATAAGTTTGTAATGGTTTAAGACAAATTCAAATACATTTAGTAATTTCGAATTCTCTTTTAAATATTGAAATGAGCATGTGTTAAACTCTTAAAACATAAGTGAACACTTGTAAAACATTTAACATGATAACATAACAAGTGGCATGTTGTTTATTTTTGAAATTTAATTATATTGACAATAAAACTTAGCAAATGCATTTGTTAAAAACATTCTTAAATTGAAACCTTAAATCATATTTCAGTAAATTAAAACCCAAACAAACTACAAATCTGCAAATCAAAATACAAGATAAAAACAAATTTAAATCTGCAAACAAACAACTTCAAATCTACAACCTATCTGCATCTAAATTCTGCAAGTCTCAACATCAAATTGGAAGCTCAAATTCAACTGCAAATCTGAGCAATGAAATTTGGAAGGTCTGCATGCATACATCAACAAGTAAGGCAACTTCAACTAGCAATTGAAAGCCAGATTTCATCCTGCAGTTTCAAGTCAGGAACCTGAAATTTGTGATTGCTTCTCTGAATTGCTTTCTGCTTCTTCAATTTAAATGTGAGTAAGCTTTTCTATTTTAAAAACAGTTTTTCTTTATAAACTAAAGCTAAACATGATCTACAGAACTCAGATCCTAATTTATAAAAAAATATGTAAGTCAAAATCTGTTATAGATATAATTGTTCTGTTTTTTGTTTTAAAAAAATAAAATGAATTGAGTAACTTCATCATGCAAGAAGCCTGTGATCTCTGTGCGTATAAATTAGTAGAAAAAAATATGTTGTGATGGTTGCATATTGATGACTATTATATGCGAATATATATGAATATGTATTTATGTAGCTGCAGATCTAATTTGCTTGTAAAATTAAGATATTCTTAAGTAGAAAATTCTTTATCACTTGAATGGTTCAGCTAGAAACTTTTGTGTAAGCAAAAATATGTTTGTTTGGAATAGATTGAGATTTATAAAATATAAATTTAGATAAAATTAAAATATGTTGCCTGTGTAACAACAAGAACCAATCATCATTGAAATGAAACAAATACCAAACATATTAATCAATGAAACAGTTTTGTCACTGGAATGCATATTTGAAAACATGAATTTAAAAACAAATTTCATCTTTTTAAGTTGACTGTGGAATTTAGCATTCTGTTTTGAACAGAAAAAGATATTTTAGAAGTATCTGATAAGCTAGTGCAATTTAGGGGTTAGAATGCTTCCTGTAGGTAGAATGTTGATGTGAGAATGTAGTAACTTTGGTGATATTTGATCAGAGATAGAGAGAAGAGGGGGATTGGGTTTTCCAGGTTTTCAAAACCTAGTTTTAAAATGTTGCATATCTTAGTTATCCACGTGCTCTCTGTTGCTTCAAATAATTTGAGGCTTTGGGAGATATCAGAGGGGATATAGATGGGTCATTAGCCGGAGTTGTAAGTAGTCAGGTGATCGGTGATGTGATTTGCAAGATTATGTCAGGGTTGGTTTTTGTTACAGAGGGGGGGGGGGTTTCAGGTTGCATTAAATAACCTGAATTTTGTTTTGAGCTGATTGTATAACTCTGGTGGTCGTGGATAAGTTTGGGGGATGGCCTGCGATGTGATGAAGGGGTTTAGAGTGGCTGTAGGTGGCCGGAGTGCCAGTGCATGTGCACCATTCATGTTGAAGTTCTGATGAACTTCTGATGTATGCAGGGTATTTCTTTTTTAACTCGAAGTAATCCTCGGGTTATTGTGTTTCTGTCTCGAAGCAAAGGGTTTAGAAACTCGAAGTAAAAAAAAAAGGTTGCAGGGTATGGTTACAGGTTTAAAATCTTGTAGTTTTGCAGTTTTAAGAATTTTTGAATAAAATTCATATTTTTAAGTTGCAACTTGAATCAAGTAAAACTTGAATCTGAATTCAAATGTAGTGTGAAATTCGAACTTTTAAAAAAAATGAAAACCTTAAATTTAAACCAGATTTAATTTTGGTTTTAAATCAAGATTTTAAAACTGTTTCAGGTTATCTTTAAAACCAGAATTTGATTTAAATAGTTTTTGTTAGTTTTTAAATTTTGATCAGATTTAAATGGTTTAAACAAGATTTAAATTCAGTTTTAAATCAATATTTAAACAGTTTCAGGTTTACTTTTAAAACCTGATTTTTGAATTAAAACAGTTTTTGTAAGTTTTTAAAATATGAACAGATTTAAATGTTTTAAAATAGAGTTGAAAATGAAATCTGATTTCAAATAAGTTTTAAACTTGAAATAATTTATTTCTTTTCATATTCGAATAAAATATGTAGTGTTAATTTTAGATTTGAAAAGTTAAATAATCAATTCATTTCTAAAGCTTGATTTCTTTAATAAATTAAGTAATTTAGTTTTAAACTATTTTTATAAAAAGGGTCTTCTATAAGTAATGAATGATTCTTTATTTTTATTTTAAGGAATAAATTTATTTAAAATTTGGATAAATGTTTAAACAGTTAAACATTTGAAATTTGAAATTTTAAAATGGAATTTGAATTGAATTTAGAAATATTTGATTTTAAATACATTTGAATATTAATAAATTCATTAATAAGTAGATGAATTATTTTGAAAAATATTTAAGATAATTAAGGATTTACTTAATTATTTGATTTTTAAATAATGGTTTAGATTAATTTTAATTAGAAATGATTCATTAATAATTAATCTAATTCAAATTTCCTTAAGTATGTAATTGTTGTAATGTTGTTAATTAATAATTGGTGATAATTATCTAAGGATGATTTAGTAATTAATTAATGAAATTAATTTTGATAAGTAACTAGATTGGTTAATTGAATCTAAGAACTGAAATTTGTTAAGTATAATTAATTGTTAAAGTAATTAAGGAAATTTATTACTTATTGTAATTAATTTTAATATTGTGATTTATTTAAGTTAATTAATTTAGTTTAATTAATTTTAATAAATCATTTGATGATTTTATAAGAGGGTAATTACTTAAGGTAACTATTGGAGCAGGATGACTTAGAGAAGTAAAAATGATAATTACTGAAATGTAATTAGTGGAAGGTGATTTATTTTAATAAAGTAATTTGGATAATTACTTTTGTAATTAATTAAGGAATTAATTAATGATTAATTATTGGTTAATTAAATTAGTAATTAAAGATAGTTAATTAATAAATTTAATATTAATCAAGGTGATTAATAATTAGATTAATTACTAAAGGTAATTAATTTTAATTAAGTAATTTATTTAAATATTAGAGATCATTAATTATTATAATTAATGATGTAATTAAGGATTGTTTGATTAAGTAATAGTTAAATTAAGTGATTAATTAATTGTAATTAATTAAGGATAAATATAATTAAATACAATTAATTAATAAATGAGTAATTTAAATGTTAATTACTTATGTTTAAAGTTAATTAATTTATGAAATTAATTAAAGACTAATTACTTATTGTAATTAGTGAATGATTAATCAAGGATGTTTAATCAAGTTAAATACTTAGTGGGTAATTAATTAACTGGGTTAATTAATGAATGTTAAGCAGGATTTAAATGAGTAATTAATTTAATTTATTTTAAATTAATTTGAGATGGTTGTAATTAATTTAATTCATTTTAAATTAATTATAATTGTTGATTAGTAAATCATTGCCTATGGATGTTATTGATTGAATGGTTGTGATCTCAGAAATGAGATGAGTCGTATCTATATGATATGAATGCTTGGTTTAAGTATGATGGTTTGTGATGGATTATTTGGTTGTGATGATTATCTGTTTATGGATGATATAGATTATCTGTTTATGATATGAATGTGATTATCTATTGTGAGATATAGTTTATCTATCTATGTGAATTAGATAATGTTGAAATAAGTTAATTGTTTAAAACCTTTAAGTATAACTTGGACATTAAGATGGCGTTCGGTTTCGATGAGACCGGGATCGGGTTTCCATATTTGGAGATCCAAAAACCAAATCGATTCTAAATAAACGTTAGGTCGTTAATCCAAGTGGAGCAAGTGAAGACTCGAGGTGTAAGGGCTATACGTCAGTATAACTCTGTGGGTGATTTCGTAATGAGATTGACGGAATAGTACTTATAGATTCGAGATGGTGATTTAGAGTGCAAGGGTTATCGTCGTTAACTCTGTGGGTGATTCCGTAATGAGTGTAACGAGATAATGCCATCGGTTTCGTTCGAACCCGGAACGAACTTGTATGGATTGAATGCTTTCAGAACATCGTCAGGAGGATGATGAGCATTCTAAGAGATGTGTCCTCTAAAGGTAATCGTAGCCTCAAGCCTCATCAACCGGGAATGGCTAAAACAGGGGAGGTGCAGCAAGGCTTCGTGGGTAGCACCCACTGGAGAGCAAGATTTATCCCTGTCTAGAGGTCCCTTTTTATTCGGCTTAGTGGGTAGTTGTTAGTGTACACCAACTGCGGGGTTGTCTTGTTCGGAACTGTTCGGTAAGGAATGGGTCCGGCTTTGTGTTGTAGGGGAGTGGGAGTACTCCTCGGTACGTTGATCTAGGCGACGTACTGTGACGGGCGGTACCCCAGTTGCCCTACCATTGATGGAATCCAAAATCCAATAAGTGCCTGTACGATTTTGATTGTGCCCAACTATGTTGGAACGTGAGATGTAAGCATTCCAGCTATTTCTGTATTTTATTTTGAAAACCCTAGACACTATTATTATATCACTGGATTTCCTATCAAATGTTTTGGTTAGCGTAAGGTAAAAACTTTTCCATGTTTATGTGTGGGAAGTCTTACGTGATACCTTTTGTTTTCAAAGGATTTTCTAAAAGTTAAGCAAATTTTAACCCCGTTTACTCACACCAGACCCCTGTTTGACCTGAGTGTTTATTTTCTGTTTTATTAAACTCTTGGGTACTCATATTACGTATAAGTAGTCAAGTGTTTCAGGATTGCTTTGACGAGTTCTGGAGGAGATAATGGAGTAGGAGGCTTCAGCGTGTAGATATATATGTAGTGGTTCCACTGTGTTTGAGTTGTATCTGTTTCTCTGTTGTACTTGAATTGTAATTGCTAGACAGATGTTTATAACTGTCTAGTTTGTGTTGTATTAGCTGTTTAACTCTGATGTATTTGATACTATGTAAGGTTTTATGTGATATATTATAATTTATTCGATTCCGCTGTGAGATTCTGATGTTGTATGTTCTTACTTTTCTTTCTTTTCTCTTCTCTATCCCTTTCTTTCTTCTTAGCGATGCGACTTCCTGGATACTGGAAGTTGGGTCGTTACATTCTGCTTCAAAGTAAAATATGTTGAAGACATTGATATGTGGATTTTCATAGTGAAGAATTGCTTGTTGATCATTTTGAGATAAACCCGCAATATACATATAGTAGAGATGTTTCCTTCATTATGAATATCCAATATATGGACTATTCATTATTAAACCTAACAGGACATGGCAAGAAAGTGCCTTCGATTTGCTTCAGTTCCAGAATGAACTTGTTTGGAAGAATGTCTGCATTGTATTCTAAATCACACTAAGTGATGTCTATATAATGCATATTAGTCAGTGCGGAGAAGACACCTTCTCTTAACTTTACACTCTTTTCTAAGACATATGAGCTTAGGAAGTTATAAGTTTGTAAATATCAGTCATGTGAGTGTGGATAGTAATGTGGCATTCAAAGTGGAAGGAAATGTGCCATGTGTAAAGGTAATCGTTACCTCGGGCCTCATCACCTGGAAATGACAGAAATAGGGTAGAAGCAACAGGGCTAAGTGGGTTGCTCCCATTAGGAGACGTCATCACCCTTCTAGATTACTCTGCACATGTCTAAGTATGTCGTGAATGTATGACTTGGGATACCATTAAAGGTTGGTAACAAGTACGGTGGAGACATATTCGATAATATCCAGGAAAGGGGTAAGCCGGTTCTGTATTGGTTTAGGCATTCAATATCTGGACCCTAGATGCATCCCTCTAGAGGTGTACTGTCGGAAGGTGATCCGTTACCTTGTCATTTGCATGGAATCCTTTTTCTATAAGTGCCTTCAGACTTGTTTGTAGATCCTAGTGCCCGGAGTTTGATAATGGTAACAATTTTTGCTAAGATTAATAAGTTTATTTGCAAATGTTTTCAAGGAATGTTATCGAAAATAATATCCCTAAATTTTACGTAACAAAAGATTTTGGTTGTCATAAGGTAAAAACTCATTTCGTGTTTGTGTGCGGCGTGGTCTTATGAGATACCTTTTTTCTTTTAAAGCATTGTACTTTGAGTCCTCACACCAGTCCAATGACTAATGTGGAGTTTGTTTTTCCCTTTAAACTCTGGGTGCCCTATTTTCCTGGGAAGCCATGTAGTTAGGAAATCTTGGAGCATTTTTGAATGGAGCATGGAGCCTGGAGCATTTTTGGATCTTTTGTAGAAGCCATTTATTTATTCCATTGTGTTATGTTTTATGTAGTTAATAGCATATGTAAGGAAATGTAGTTATAACTATCCCAGTTGGATTTGTATTAACTCTGATGGAGCAATTTGAAGTTATGACATGTATGATTATGAGTTGAATACGATGTAAGATTCTATTATTGTCTTGTCTTCTATATTTATTTATTTTTTTACCCCATGATAATCTGCCTCTCCGATACTTTGATTTACGACATGTGAATACCGAGGATGTGCTAGTGCTGATTTTTGAGTATAGAGGAGGTAGGTCATCTCATTTGATATCAAAGCTTATGGTTGAGTGAATACTTAAGCCTTGATGGGGTCAACTCATTATAGATAGGGTTAGTAATGCCCTGGAATGAGTTTAGTCTAAGAAAGCGTGTATTCGTAATCTTTATCCAAATAAGTATATTCGAGTTATCGATACTTAAAACCTATTCCATAAGATAATCTTGTCTACCTGTTCTAAAAAGACATCTTACTATACTCAGGTAGTAGGAAATGAATACTAAGAAGGGATGAGGAAAGGGAAACAAAGGGGAAGTTCCGGTACAAACTCTGGTTAACCTGGCAACTTTCTACCTAACTTATACTAATGTGGGCGGAAAATCATTTAAGGGTACAGAATCAGTTATTGAAATTCGAAATTGGCTCCGCTCATGTGAGAGAATTTTTAAAGGATTATAAATAAAGGATGAGCAAAAGCGCTTCTTAGCATCTTGGCAATTGCAGGATGGAGCTTTAGCTTGGTGGGATTCAATTACTATCAATGAACCAGAGATGATATTTCATGGGAAATATTTAAGAGGGTTTTTGAAGAACAATACCTACCAGATGCTGGGAAGTCCCGTCTCTAAAAAAAAAATTTGGATCTAAAGCAAGGAGAAATGTAAGTGGAAGAATACTTAAGAAAGTTTGATGAATTAACTCTCTGTAGGCCTGGACTGATAGGTACTCCACTTAAGAACATGAAATGTTTATAGCTGGGATGAGAAAAGAGTTTCATGAAAGAATGACGGCTCACCTTAAGGGATCTTTTATGAACCTAGTAGATATGGGTTTACAATATGAAATTCTTGATAAGGAGAAGCCAGCATCAGTGTTGAATATTAGGAACATTAGCAACAACTCCAGTATGAAGGAGCTCAATCCAAAGGAAAAGAAGCGGCAAGGAGGAAAAAAGAAAAGAAATTTCACAGGTGTCAGGTAAGAATTCCTAGAAGAAAGGTCATATTATTGAAGATTGTAAGAGCAAGAAGAGGAAACGAGAAAAGACACTCTGTTCAAATTATCAGCAATAAGGGCATATGATAATGGGCTGTCCATTTACAGAAATAGTCCAGCCAGTTAAGGCTTATACCATGGAGGTAGAACCATTAGTTTTGGAGAAATCAATGGCAGAGGAGTTCTAGAGGGTGCTATTTGTGTTGGGAATATCATGGTTAAAGTATTATTTGATATTGGAGCATTACGTTGTTTTATTTCCAAAGAATTGGTGGAAAAATTGAAGTTTACCACAAAAATAGTAGATACTCCTATCTGTAGTTAAATCCCATTAGCGGTACAACAAACACTTGTATGAATTGTGAAGATGTCCAAGTTACCTATCTTTCCAATCATTTTCCATGTGACATGTTTGTCCTTGATTTTAATGGATTTGAAGTTTTGCTCGATATGGAATGGCTATCCATGTATGAAGCTATCCTTGATTATTTTAGGAGGACAGTATTGGTGAAGATGAAGTTAAGGAAGATGGTTGAAATATGTTGTAAAGAGCCTGGCCCGGCGAGGTATAGTTTCCAATATGCACTTGATTCACCCCAAGGAAATTTAGAGACCATACCAATAGTTAACAAGTTTTCAGATGTTTTTGAAGAGGTGAAAAGTCTGCCCCCAGATTGGGAGATTGAGTTTTGTATCGATTTGATTCCGGATGCGACCCGTTGTTCACCAAAAGCAATGAATGGCTCCCATAGAGGTAGATGAATTGAGGGAACAAACTGATGAATTGTTGAAGAAGGGATTGGTAAGACCAAGTCGCTCAAGTTAGGAAGCAGCAGTTGCTTTCGTTGCCAAGTCCGATGGTTCTCTAAGGCTATGTGTAGACTATCGAGACCTGAACAAGCAAATGATTAAGAGAAAGTATCCTCTACCCTGCATAGATGACTTTTTGATCAACTTCATGGTGCTCGGGTATTTTCAAAAATGGATCTGGCCTCAGGATTCCATTAACTTAGAATAGCAGAAGACTTCATTCATTTAACTACATTTAGAGGTCCAGATTTCTTTTATGAGTGGTTAGTTATGCCTTTTGGGTTAACTAATTCCCCTGCCTATTTTGTAGATCTCATGAGTAGAGTATTCAGGGATATGATTAATAAATTAGTGTTAATCTTTATAGATGATATTCTTATATATTCAAAGGATGAAGAGGAACATGAGAGGCCTCTAGAGATGGTGCTGGAGATATGAAGAAGGTGCTTAAAGCCAAGTTTTCAAAGTGCCATTTTTGGAAGAAAGAAATAAGACTCCTAAGAAATGTACTATCATAAGAAGGAGTTTTGGTTGATCTAGGGAAAGTTGTAGCAGTCCGGGATTAGAAGACACTACAAACTCAAAAAGATGACCGTAGCTTTTTAGGATTGGCAGGATATTACCGGAAGTTCATCCAGGACTTCTCGAAAATTTCCTCACATCTTACAAGGTTAACAAAGAAGAATGTTAAATTTGAATGAACACCGAGATGTGAAGAAGCATTTAATGAGTCAAAGAAAAGGTTGACTATCAATCCAGTCTTAGCAATAGCTTATAGAAGTGGCGGTTTAACTATTTATACCGATGCTTTTGGAGAAGGAGTAGGCACGGTGCTAATGCAACATGGGTCATTGCTTATGCAAATAGGCAGCTAAAGACTCATAAGAAGAATTATGCAATGCATGACTTGGAGTTATTCATCCTTGTGTTCGCATTAAGAATATGGAGGCATTATTTGCTGGGTAAAAGTTTGAGCTCTTCACAGATCACAAATCTTTGAAGTCGCTTTTGACCCAGAAGGACTTGAATATGAGGCAACAATGTTGGCTAGAATTTATTAAGGCTTATGATCTTGATGTCTTATAAACACCTGGAAAGACCAATGTGGTAGCAAATGCGTTTAGTAGGAAACATGCCGTTATAGCCTAATTGGTGATGACCTCGACTCTTCTAGAAAGGATCGCTAGTAAGCAAAGTGAAGATCGACATCTATGAAAGTTCATTAATGGGATAAGCAAGGGTTATAGTCCAAGCTATGAAATAGAAAACCGTGGGACATTACGATTGAAAGGAAGAATTTTTGTTCCCGATGTTGACAATATAAGCCAAGAAGTATTGACTAAATGCCATCAATCCAAGCTAAACATTCACCCTAGTATCAACAAAATGTACAAACATGTGAAAAGGACCTTTTAGTGGAAAAGTATGAAGAGGGATATCTCTATCCATGTTAACAGAAGCGCAAATTGTCAACAAGTCAAGAGCGACCAATAGAAGATTGTAGGGTTACTATAACCTCTTGAAATTCCGACTTAGAAATAAGACCAAATATCGATGGATTTCATCGATGGCTTACCTCGATCCAGAAAAGGAAATGAAGGCATTTGGATTATCAAAAATCGATTAACTAAAAGTACACATTTTATTGCTGTAAAGCCAACACAAATTACTGCAAGCCCTGTTGAGATGTATATGAAGGAAATTGTCCGATTGCATGGAGTTCCAAGCAGTATATTGAGCAATCGGGAACCAATCTTCATTAGTCAGTTCTGGGAAGCATTACAAATAGCTTTAGGAACAAAGCTGAATATTAGCATCGCATATCATTCCTAGATTGATGGACAAACTAAAAGGGTGAATCGAGTACTAGAAGATCTCTTGAGAGCATGCATCTTAGATTTTGGAGTTTCTTGGGCATCTTGTGAAGTTCTCCCATAATAACAGTTATCAGGCTAGTATTGGCGTGGCACCGTATGAAGCTTTACATGGGCATCCATGTAGATCTCCTGCATGTTGGATCGAGACCGATGATTGGTTAGTACTTGGCCCTGATATGATCCGAGAAGCATAAGAGAAAGTTGACATGATCAGAAAGAAGACGAAAGAAGCCCAAAGCAGGCAAAAGAGTTATGCAAATATGAGGCATAGAGATTTGGAATTCTCGGTTGGAGATTTTGTATTTTTGAAAGTCTCTCTAATGACAGGAGTGGTAAGGTTTGGACGGGCTGGAATATTAGCACCTCGATATATTGGACCTTTTCCCATTCTTAAGCGGATCGGCCCACTAGCCTATCGAGTACAATTGCCAAAAAGATTGTCAGATGCGCACAAAGTTTTTCACGTATCTCATTTACGGAAGCATGTGATTAATCCATAACAAATCATAGAAACAGTTGCCCAAGAAGATTTAGAAGTTAGACCCAATTTGGCAGTTATTAGACGACCTGTTCAAATCATTGATCACGATGAAAAGCGATTGAGAAGGAATATTGTAAGAAGTGTTAAAGTTCAATGGAGGGAATATGCAAAGGATTGCACCTAGGAAATAGAACACAGAATGAGGAAGGCATATCTTGAGTTTAGAATTGATGTATAGATTGTATCTATCGTTATAGTGTACTCACCTCTTGTGGTGTAGTCACTTATTCATACTCTTGTATATATTCCATCTGATCAGATATATTTCCTTTTTGAGCAAGCTTCTTCCTTAATTCCGTTAAATAAATTATTTTAATTAATTTATGAGTGTTTTTATTTTTAAACAAAAATATACAAATTTATTTTTAAGTTTGGTTTACATAAATAAATAGTTCAACTAAAACGTCAAAATGTGACCGTAAAACATTTTGTCAAAAATCAACGTTTTGTCGATTTAAAGTTGTCAAAATGTTGTTGTACCTTTATTTTCTTATATACGATATATATTCAAATAGTATAAGTATTAATTAAATTGCTAATCATGTTTACTTTTACTTAACATACTTAAAAAAAATATAGAATATAATTAAGAAAAAGTAAGCATAAAAAGACAAAAAGAGTTATAAATCAAAAGGTAAACATCAAATCAAGAAAACATAATTTTTACTTTTTTACTTAATACTTAAGTGAAAATGACATAAAGTAATGATTTGAAATGTGATGTTAAGTGTTGAAAAAAATTAGTCTGATTAAAGTATAAAAAAGGGTATTTTGGTCGTTTTATAAAATATAATTTTAATCCGATGAATAACCATCCACTTTCTTCACTTTTTTCACAAATTATTCTTCCTTTTTCAAGTTTTCTTCACTTATCTAATGGCTTCTTTCCTTAATAAAATAATGCTAAAATACTTCAAAAATAATTACTAAAGAAATATCCACTCAAACTACACTTAAACCATTTCAAACACCTCCTCCTTCCCACTACCCACGGCCTACCTCTCCAGCACCCATAGCCGAGCACTCCTTCACCCTCCACCTTGGCTGTGAGCACCATCCACCTCCCCCATGCCAAGTTGAACCATTCGAGTCCAAGTGCGCAAACGAATAGCGAAGCTATAGCCGATTTTCCATTCGCCAAAACCAAAAAAGTGAGAACTCTTATTTACATGTATATATTTGATTGTGATGTTGTGATATGTCTGTTTGGATGTTTGATTATGATGTTAATTTCCATATGTTGTTTATTGCATGTAAATATTGAAACATGTCACGATATACACGACATTAATTCACATGGAAAACACTTTCCAAAATAAATTGAAAAGTAATATAGAATCATTTATTGCCTTTTAAAATGATTAAAAATGTATTAGAATTGTTATATAAGCATATAAACTTGTTTTAACAAAGTTCGCACGAAAAACATGAAATATTTTAAAACTAGGCGTGTGGCGCAATGGTAGTTCACGATTTCACGGCAAAAAGTTGAAATAAGTATATGAAGTGGAATGTAGCTCGGAATTCTTTGAGATAAGAATTTTACGGAATATTATATCCATATCTTTCAAATCAAGATTTCATTAAGTAGATTTTGTAATATGTCCAAAACAATTTTCTAGAAAAATCGCGCTTTCGAAGTAAAGTAACTAAAGTTTAAAATTGATATTTTAATTTTTTTAATAATATGAAATAAATTCTAAAAATCTTTTAAAATATTTTAAAAGTGATTTAAGTTGAAAAGATAGACTTTTAAAAGATATAAAAGTCATTTTGAAGAACATAGCTTTTAAAGCACTATGTGCAACACTTTTTCGCAACGCTCTTCTGTAACTTTTGAAATAAAAGTTGAAACTTAACAATTAATTCTCAAATCCTTCATAAACAATTTTAAGTAAATAATAAAATATTTTAAAATAGATTTGAATAGTTTAAAATTACTTCAAAGAACTGAAAAGGGAAATTGAGTATGCGGAAACGACTAGTACATTTGTCCCGCCAGTGGGAGCTAAACGGTAAAATAAGGTGTTTAACTAACTCTAGGAATGGAGCAACTAATTCCCAGAACTTACATGGCCTTCACTTAATCTTTTAGATGAGGGTGGAACAAATTGAAAGGAAAGCCTACATGCTCAACTTGGATTTTATAAAAATAATCTTCTTATACTCGTTATTAAAATCTGAAGAGGGAACTCGTCATATTTATGGAATTTTAAAGGTAATCTCACGTTATTCTTCCCATATCACTTGTTGAATACGGATGTTGATAGTGAATAAAAGTAGAGTAATTTCTATAATCCTATTTTCTTAAAAAATACTTTATAAAAATAATTACTGAAATATTTAAAAGAGAGGTTTAAGTGATTCTATGTCCAAAGAAGAGGATTTTAATATATATATATATATATATATATATATATATATATATATATATATATATATCTTGAAGATATTTTTGATAAGGTGAAATGAATCAATCTAAACAAAAATCATCTAATTACATCATTTTTATTGATGATTGGATTTCGAAGAAATTGATGTCGGATTGAGTGATTCCTATTCGAAAACCACTTTGAACCAATTTACTTTTCAAAGTAAAATATATTGAAGACATTAATATGAGGATTTTCATAGTGAAGAACTTCTTGTTGATCATTTGGGGATAAACTCCCAGTATACATATAGTAACAATGGTTTTTCGTTATGAAATATCCAATGCAAGGACTATTCGCTACCAATACTAACAAGATGTGGTAGGAAAGTGCCTTCGGTTTCGTATAATCCCAGATGAACTTATATGATAGAATATCTGACGTTGTATTCTAAATGACACCAAGTGATCTCTACATAATGTATATCAGTTAGTGGCAGAGAAGACACCCTCTTTTCTCTTAACACCCTTTCCTGAGACACACGAGCTTAGGAAGTTATACGTTTGTAAAAATTAGTCAGGTGAGTGTGGAATGGAAATGTGGCATTCAAAGTGGAAGGAATTCTGCTATGTGTAAAGTTAATCGTTACCTCAGGCCTTATCACCCGAAAATGACAGAAACGTGGTAGAAGCAGCAGGGCTAAGTGGGTCGCTCCCTTTAGGAGATGTCATCATCCTTCTAGATTATTCTACACATGTCTTAGTATATGGTGGATGTATAACTCGGGATCCCGTTAAAGGTTGGCAACGACCGGTTATTCGGTACTATCCAATGAAGGGGTTGGTCGGTTCTGTGTTGGTTTAGGCGTTTAGTCTCTGGACCCTAGGTGCATCCCTCTAGAGGTGTACTTTCAGAAGGTAGTCTCTTATCTTTTCATTTCTATAGAATCCATTTTCCATAAGTGCCTTAAGATTTGTTTGTAGAGTCTTGTATCCTGAATTTAATAATGGTAACAATTTCGGCTAAGATTAATAAGTTTATTTGCAAATGTTTTCAAAGCATGTTATTACAAATAATATCCCTAAATTTTACGTAATAACGAATTTTGGTTATCATAAGGCAAAGAACTATTCTGTATTTATGTGCAGCATTGTCTTATGAGATACCGTTTTGCTTTCAAAGCATCACTTTGAGTTCTTACTCCAGCCCAGTGACTGACCCGGAGTTTTTTATCCGTTTAAACTCCGGTTGCCCTATTTTCCCAGTCAGCCAAGTAGTTAGGAATGCTTGAAGCATTTTGGAATGGAGCATGGAGCCTGAAGCATTTTTAGTTCTTTTGTAGAATCCGTCTATTTTTTCCACCGTGTTATGTATTATGTAATTACCAGCATATGTAAGGATAGGCAGTTATAACTATCCCTGCTGGATTTGTATTAGCTTTGATGGAGCAATTTGAAGTTATGACATGTATGATTATGAATTGAATACAATTTGAGATTCTATTATAGTCTTGTCTTCTATCATTTTTTTTTCTTTACCCCATGATATATACCTCTCTGATACTAAGATTTGTAGCACATGATTACCAAAGATGTATTAGTGTTGATTTCTGAGTATTGAGGAAGTGTGTCGTCTTAGGTCACTTCCATTCAGCGAACAAAAACAACCCTTCATTCCAAAGTTATTTCCGTATCTTTTGACCGTGTCTCTTCACGAAGAATTGCATCACTTAAACTCTATATATAGCCTTCATTTCAGTTGTTTTAATAACTTAATTTTATGACTCTATTCTCATATTCTTATTATCTGAAATATTCTGCCATTTTCTTTCAAAATTCGTTCAAACCACTTGCACATTCAAGCATAAATTCGTTTGCATTTAAATTAACCTCCAATCTTCACGAACTACACTATATACCACAAAGGAGAAGATTATAAGAAAGGTGTACTCTAAAGGCTTATCCTTGCTATCAAAAGAGCACAATCAGCCAAGAAATTTCTCTGTATTGTAGAAGTCCTATTAGGTTGCTCAGGCGGTAGAAATCCTATTTAGTTATTTAGGCGGTAGAAGTCTTACTCGGTTGCCGAGGCGGTGTAATACTTGTTCCTCCGAGTTAAGTGACGGTTGATAGTTAAAATTCCAAAAGGAGACTTGAACTGGACGTAGAACGGGAGTTCGAACCAGTATAAAAATCCCTCGTGTCATTTACATTACTATTTCTTTTTTATATTTTATTCCACATTAGTACATAACTTTAGTTACTATTCCATATTACGAACCTTAGCAACACTTTCAGTACATAGATCACTCCTATCTAAAATCTGATTTGATCATTCACTCGAATGCATAACTTCACTTCCGAACTAGTATCACTCACCCGACCTCCTAGTGCGGACTTTGATCGGGCCTATTAATTAGAAACCTATGTTCTCCTTGCATAGCCATAAACTATGATAGACAACTTTTGGTTCCACATAAGAAATCTCAACAACGCTCGCTGTCAAAAATCGAGTGATAAATCTTTATTCGCAATGGTGTAAAACACCTCAGTCGTATACTCGAATCTAGGATCAAGAGCTATGTGAAAAGGAGAGATGATCATCATACAACCTACATGTTGATTTAGCGATTCTTATTATCTAATACTTTCTACCCTCCCAGCATTCTTTATAAGAATCAATTTTTAAATTTATTAACCTATATAATACTCTTCTACCTCCTAAGAGTATAAACAAACATCTTATTTTTAATTCTCTTTTAATAAAATCATCCACTTGCTTTGGATTCATTGGATTTGAACTTATTTTGATTGTACAATGACAAAGAGGATGATATACTAAGTGCACCATCATATCTACCTAAGCAAACATTCGATTGTCACTTAAAATATTATTATGATCACCACAAAAGAGATCAAAATTTATTCTCGAACTATCCCGTAAAACCTTACTGTCAAACTTTATTTTAAAATACTTGTATCTTAAAATATTTTTAAGAAAGATTACTACTATTTTCAAAAATAATTTGGGGACTTAACATTCGCAAAAAACTTTTCATTTTTAAAATGCATTTAATAGTTATGATTTGTAAAATCATCTCTTGTAATCCATCTTATAAAACTATTTGAGGATTTCTTTTAATAAACTCCTTTATTAAAACTCACTTTTTTAACCCTAAATATCATCGAACGCTTTACAGCCAAATTGTGAAACTTAATTCATAAGGTGTTGGATTCAGTGTTCCTACAAATTCTATCTACCCAACCATGATCGAAAAAGGAAATATACTGTTAAATCCGACAATAGACAATGCATGAATATGGACGAGCATGACCAATTAAACCCTAAATGCCAACAATTTAAAAATTATTAACTCTTAACCCACGCTCCTCATATATAACTACATAGATTTTGAAAATCATCTCTTTTTATAAATAGAAAATGTATTCCTTAGTCAAATAACTTCATTCACCAAATTTAAAACAGTATTATATCAATTTAACTTGTTCAAGTATTTAGGAAATCTCTATCGATAATGTAAATCAGGCGCATCGACCAAAAATTTTAAGCCACTCAACTGGTCAAACAATACAATATAAAACATTTTTTATTCACTAAAAAGTAAACTCTTGTGTGTGTATATATATATTACACTCAGACTTATTCTAGGGCACTACTGACCCTATTTATAATGAGTTTTCTCCACCACAACCCAAGTGTTAGCTCAACCTACGCTCTGATACTAAATGTAACAATCCATCTTTCTTACTACCAAAGACGACAGTAAATAATCCTCGGTGTTCATGTGCCGATCATTTAGTTGTCCAAAAGATGGGTCATTAGTGGTGAAAGAAAGAAAAGATAGAAGAGAAGGACTAAACAACATGGAATCTCACAATGCAACGAGACAATTGTAACAACCCAATATTTTCAGCCATTTGCATCCGCACATGTCGGACTTGAATTGCTCAAAATACCGCATTGTAATAAAATTTGGATCAAATGAAAACAATCACAGAAACACAGACACATAAATATCAGAATAACTTGCAACGGAAATTAAAATACTATAGTAGTTCATGAAGCTACTATTACAAAGTCTCAAAACAAAATATATAATATCAGTCTGAAAACAAATACAATAGAAATCCCAAATACAAAGAGGTGCACTAGTACAAGAGCTGAAATAGAACAACTGAAACTGAAAGATAGATAACTAGATAAGAAGAATCTCCAGCAATTACTAGCTCTAGAAAGAGAAATCCAAAGCTGTGAATACTCATGCTGACCCGAGAGTAAAGCAAAACACAAAACACTCGATTTAGGACATACATACTTATACAATGTAAACCAACTCAAGTGAACTGTAATAAAGTACAAGTAACTTAAAGGATGCTTGGGACCACCCATCCTCTAAGGATTCGTAAAACTATTTACTATGTAGTAATATTGCGCTATTATAATAATGTCTACAATAAAATAAACTTACTTTAAAATAGCGTTACGGGGTTACCCATTTAGCCCTTAACACATAATAGTGCCAATAGTCTATACAATACCTGCATATCTCCTGATCGGGAGACTATGAGAAGATACTCCATAGGTACGACACAAATAGAAACTCATAGTAAGGCTGGCTATGGTAGATGACATGGCACACGAGGCAATGCCAGGGTAGATATATCAATTCCGCACACGGCTGGCGGTAACGTAGCAGCCACTACGCACAGCTCGGAGCACACTCCCAATCAAAATCGGAGGATGGCCATAAAATCAACCGCAAGTAAGAGTATAGTATCGAAGAAGTGCGTTCGACCAGGGGAGCTACCCCTTTTGGCCCGAGATCGCTCCTGTTTTAGCCACCTTAAACCAGCTCACGGGAGTCGGGTCCACGTTCATACCTCAATAGAATCGCCGCCACCATCCTACTTCGTTCTGTAATCTCCACCGTGTACACAGTTGTTAAAGTGGTTTTCGACATCGACAGAGAGTATGTCCATATCCGATCCCGGTCTCTTTAACAAACAATCGTTATTATAACCGGAGGTTATAAATTTCAAAAATAGTTTATATTTCAAAACCAAAACCATTTTTATTTCAAAACAATATTCAAATCAAATAGTTTATCATTTCCATTTCAAACATATATTCACCTTCCAAAAACCATAATATTTTCGAAGTTATAACTTTTTGGAACCAAAATACTTGAAATCATTACACTTTGAAAATCATAATATTTCGAAATCATACATTTGAAATCATCCTTTAATTCTTTACATTTTACAAATTTATTCAATTAAACCCATATTTTCAAATTTCCAATTTAATTCAATTCAAACCATCAGTTTAAATTCAATTCAGTTTCCTAACAAAACATTTCAAATATTATCAATTTCAAATATAGATTTGGTCCACAAAATAAAATATTCAATTTTTAGTACATTTCAAAGCCGCCCCACATTTCAAAACTAAATTTTATAATTTCATATATCTCAAATTTAACTTCATTATTACTTAGTTTTGAAATATTCATTTCATAAGTGCAATATCATTTTATTTTAAATACCATTCCAAATTATATTTCAAAAATGGTTTATAATTCAAATCAAAATACACTATTTAAACCATTTAAAAGTGAAACTATTATACTTACAAATCAAATATTAATTTTCCAAAATTTTACTCTTTTCTGAGTTCATTTATTTAGTTAAAAACATTAAAAACAATGAAATTTCAACTTTCCGCGGCAATTAGAAAATGTTGTTGTAAGTTATATTTGAAAACAATTCAATTCAGAAAAGACTACATTTAAAAACTTCTTTAATAGTTCAGTTTTAGTTGAAAAATAGTTGAATTCAACAAAGACAGCATTTACAAAACTGCTGTAATAGTTCAGGGTTCAAATTAAAAGATTTAATTCAATTCAGCCAACAGCACTTAACAAGTGCTACTGTATCCCTTTTATTAGTTTTCTATTTTAGTTTTCATTCTGCAACTACAGCACTTAACAAGTGCTGCAATAGCCCTTAGTTAAATTTAGCCTTTAGTTCATTTGTATCAACTACAGCACTTACAAAGTGTTGTAATATCCTTTACAACAGAATTTAAGTTAACTTCAGAAATGATAGCATTCTAAATGCTATTAAATAAAATTTCCAGATTTCAATGAAATTTCAAAAACATTTAAACTTCAATTTAAACCATTTAAACTTATACAAATCATATTTTTCCACTTTAAAATGTTCATTAAAATGCCCTTTAACCTATGATTTTGTGAAGAAAATTTTACACATAAATACCAAATTTTCTTCAATAATTCACTTATTAAATTGAATGTAAAATTTTCCCTAAATTTCTATTCTTTTCATTTACTTTACATTGTAATTAAATTTACCATTTCATAAATTAAACTTAATTTTCCATTTTATTTCTTAACATAACTTTTATTTTTAAACCAAATTTCACATTTCCAAGCCAAGTTGTATTTCAAATTTCACTTTTAAGCATTCATTTATTTAACCATTTTAATTCATAGAAAAAAATCAATAATACTTTATTAAGTCATTAAAATTCATATCAAATTATCATATTTTATTTACTTAACTTAAACTCCATTTCAAAAAAAATCACAAATTTGAAGATTAAGTTATATTTCAATTTCAACTTAACCATTCATTTATTTAACATATTTAACTTATAGAAAATCATTAATCCTTTATTAAAATAATTTTTAATTCAATTTAAATCAAAATATCATAAATTTATATTTTTAAAATACTTTTAAAATTCCAGAAAAATATATATAATAACCACGGGTCTGTGTAATATTTTCTAACCTAGGTCAAGTGATACGGATAATATATCATTTCAATCCACAATTTACAAAGAAAAATCTGGGTTCTATCATTTCAAACCCACAATCCCAAGTCAATTAAAATAAATTAAAATCGCTCAGGCCTAACATTTCAGCCCATAACGATTTTTTTCTATTCTAAAGTCCTTTCGGGTATGTATCATTTTAACCCATAGTGATTCTATTCTACAAGGAACTTGCAGTGTGAAATACAGATATAAATAAATAGCATAGCAACATATGGCAGTATCAGATTATATGACAGGTTTATAAACCGGGTTAACATCATATGATTCATATCACAGGCAGGTATAACATGATATAACGATTCTACACATTCACTTACGATCAATTCACAGTTATATAAGTATGAATGTCAAGTGTGAATACTCACCTTTTTACTAGATATTGCAAATCCAAACACATAGAATAGATTCCCGAAAGCAAGATATAGCATGACACGGCACGACTTTGATTCAAGTGAGAAGAGAGAGCCAAGATATTAATCTTGTAAACAACCAATAAAACAAACAATATAACATAAATATTCAACACAAAATTTATACTGAAACAATTGGAAATTGAAATTGACAAAGGACAAATGATTTGACCTTGCTTTAATCACTCCAATGCTCGGCCGTAGGGTTCTTTTGCTCGGCCATGATGTGCTTTGGCTTGGGTATGGCATCCATATGGCACGGCTATATGAGATGTGGAGGGTAGGAGAGTTACACATGAAGTATACAAAAGGTCAAGGAAAATAGGTGATGTTTGGTCAACATGTAGGCTCGGCTTGGTCACATATAGGCCTGGCCATGCTTAGGTCAGGTCTGGGCACAGGTGAAGATGCAGCCAGAGGTGGTGTAGTTGCTGGTGGTTGTATCGACCCAGAATTTCTGTCATTTGAAATTCATATATTAAATTGATTTTAAATATTAATAAGTAAAATTTGTAAGTCGAATCAATTAAATTTTGAATATGAGTGTTCAATTGGATAATTAAATCGATAAATTAATAAATGAAATTTCAGAAATAATTGGAAATTGGGTTTAGTGTGATTAAAATTGATTTGTAAAGTTATATTAAATCATATTGGAATTAGAATGATGTTATAGAACTTTTAGAATTGAATTAAAAGTGAATTTGTGGAAATTGAATATTTTAAAATTTAATTGAAGAGTTAAAAATAGCCATTTTTCAAACAGTCTCGGATTTCGACGAAACAAGTTTCAACGGATCCGTAAGGTTAAATTATTATATGGTTTCAAATTTCGTGTCAATCGGACTTACGGTTTGTCTGGGGCAAGCTAAAACGCGTAGAAATCGATTCGAGTAAATTTTGAATTTAAATAGTCGATTCAAAAACTTATCTTTCAAATTTGACCGAATTGGCTCCCGATATATATTCCATTGCGTTCAGAATAGGGGTAAAATATTATAAACGCTAGGCGGCATGCTTCGTTTGGAGTTCGGAAAATTTCAGGATGAATAGTGTCGCGAAATTCTGTATAAAAGGACCTCAATATTTCATTTTTACACTAAACCCTAATTTCAAGCTTCAGGCCACCACTTATAATATTAATGGCCAAAAATCTCTTTCAATCTTCCTCAATTCTCTCTCGATCCATTAATCAATTCAAAAAGGTTCCAACTACAAAATTGTAGATCACATCCTCCTCTACAAATCCAACAGTTGTGATCAAAATCAAAGTGGTGGATTGATGGCAAAATAGGTTGAAATGCATCACGGTCATGCACGTTTTTTGAGGTCCATGGGGGGCGAGCTCGACGTGTTTTATGCTGAAGGTGGTGCTCGACTTTGGCTTCACGATGGGGGTAGTTGATCAATGTCTAGATGGTCGTGGAGGGTGCGGCTATTAACCCTAGTTCGAACGACTATGGGTTCTTCGGCCTGGTGTTGTCGCGTGGGGGAGAACAGGGTGTATGCGGCCGGATTCTTATCACAGAAAACGAACGGCAGAGATGGATTGAGGTTTAAAAAAATAAAAAGAAATTATAAATATTAATATATTTAAATTCGTGTAAACTTTAAAATGCGATATCTTTTTCATACGAGGTCGAAAAAGGACGAAACGAATTGCGTTAGGTTCGTATTGACGAATACTACGCGATGGAGTAGGATTGGAATCGATTGGAGCTAGTGAAATTTTTGGGTAAAATTAAACGCGCGTTTAATTTTATTCGAAATAAAACGCTGAAGCTATTATTTGAAACAATGTGAGAACTTCTCACTCAATAGAATCTGTTCAATTTAAATTTTGAATAGTTAGATTTAAAATTTCTTGATTGTGTGTTTGATGATAAATTATTATCTGTTGCAGTTAAATAGACTCTATACGCCGTATATTAAGCGGATGTTATTTATTAAACACATGTACCGCGATATTTCACCTTGATGTGGAATTGGTATTATGTATGTACTTGGAGTTGATTTTCCCATATTATATAGCGGATGAGACCCTATTGCGCTGCATAATAGCGGATAATATTTTATAAATCCCATATACCACGATATTCCGTATTGGAACGGAATTGGTATTGTGCTAACATCTGTGTATGCAGGGAAACAGGTTGGAGGGATCCAACTGGATTCCTCAACAGTATTGATTTATTTATAGATATTGTGATATATTCTGTTATCATATGATATATGATGTTTTGGATGCCGTGATTGTTATATTTAGTGTTGTTGCAGCATTGGGCTTATTTTAGAAAATTAAAAGGATTTTAAAGTGTTTTTTTTTTTAAGTATACGTTTTATTAAATTTTGGAATTGATCCATTTTAATTAAATAAATGTTATAATTTTAATGTTATAAAATTTATGATTTTTGAGAAATATAGTTGAAAATTTATTTTTGAAAGTATGGAGTTAATGATTTTATAAAATAGATTAAATAGAGATTTTTGAAATTATTATAAACAGTTTATATAAAAGATTTATAAAATTAATATTTATAAATTAAAATATTGGAATTATGAAACGAGTTTTTATAAGTGTTAAAATGAAGTATAAAGGGATTTTATAAGTGAAGGAAATTTATAGATTTATAAATTGAGAAGTTATAAAATGAATAGATTTTGTAAAATAAAAGATTTATAAGAAATTAACTTATAGATTGGATTTTGGCATTTAAATGAGATATAAATAGAATTCGTTAATTAAGGGATTTTTATAACTGGAAGTTTTATAATATATAAATGTGAATTTATAAACATTGATTTATAAATTCAAAATTGATTGAATTTGATAAGTAAATAGGAAAGATTATTAAAGGAAATATATTCATGATTTTGGACAGTGGATAATCCTTGTAACGACCCACTATTTTGTACCATTCGAATTCGACAATAATAGAACATGTCGAGCTGGAATAGTTCAAAATAATAGATTGTAGAGTAAATTTGGCAAAACTCGGAATATACAGTAAATAAATCGCAGAATCACATACACAGATATCAGAATCTCGCAGCGGAAATTAAAAATTTAGTGGTTCATGAAGCCACTGATACATCTTTACAAAACAGAACTTACATTGTCTATAATCCTCAATACAAATTTTAACATACACAGATAGAGAGTCTTCAAAGTCTTGAATTCCAGAAAGGATAAAGGCTGAAACACTTCCAATAGCACGAATGATCTATTGAGTGTCCTAGCTACGGAGAAGAAACTGAAGCTGCAACTCAGGCTGACCCGAGCGTACAATAAAACAAAACACTCGAGTCAGGACATACATACTTATATAATGTAAGCTAAATCAAGTGTACTGTAATATATAGCAAGTAACTCAAAGGATGCCTGGGACCGCCCATCCTCTAAGGATCCGTTAAACTATTTACTATGTAGTATATTGCGCTATTATAATAGTGTCTATTTATAAAGTAAACATACTTATTTCTTAGCATTAAGGGGTTACCCATATAGCCCTTAACACGTAATAGTCCCAGTAGTCCATCCAATATCATAGCTCCTCCTACTCGGGAAGCAACTAGAGGATACCACACGGGCTACGGGAGAAAACCAAACTCGTACAAGGCTCGATATGGTAGGTGACACGGCACAACTAGGCAATGCCAGGGTAGATATACCAATTGCTATCCGGACCGGTGGTAACGCGAAGCCGCAGCAACCGCCCACCTCGAACAACACTCCCAAATCAAAGGGTGCACCCAAACAATCACATAAGCAATAGAATGGTATACGAAGAAGTGCGTTCGATCAGAGGAGCTACCTCATTAATCCGAGAATCGCTCCTGTTTTAGCCACCTTATGCCAACTCACGGGAGTCGGGTCCACGTATATACCTTTCAAGAAACCGTCACCACCAACCTACTTCATTCTGGAATCTCCACCGCGTACACGGTTAGTCAAAGTGGTTTTCGGTATCGACAGAGAGTATGTCCATATCCGATCCCGGTCTCTTTGCCAACCCTTCGTTATTATAACCCGTGGTTATTTAAAAACAGTTTATACTTTAAATCAGAATAAACATTTCCATTTCAAAACTATAGATACGATATCATTTTAAAACCCAAAACAATAGGATATCGTTATATTCAAATATAATTCTTTCCAAAACCATACTGTTTATAATATCTGGAGACCAAATATTTGAATTATATCTTCAAAGGATAATGTTTTGGAAACTTTACTTAAATCCATAACTCCCAAACACAATGGTTTGGACATTCAACGGTATATATATAAATGGGTTAACTTTATGGTTACTTTGTAAAGAAGATAATTTACATAGCTTCACAAATATATTTCTTTATTTAAAGTTTAACCATAATTTAAATATCCCTTTATGTTCCCAAAACCATTTCAATTTTTATATATATCCAATTGGAGTATTTACTATTCAAAACTTAGTTTGGGTTTTATTCTTTCACAAATCAATGTTTTATATTTTTAGTCTTGAATATTCCCATAATTTCCATAAATAAAACTCCAAATTTTAACCATTAAATTTTTCCCAAAATTTACTTAATACCAGAATATTTATCTTTAATTTATTTAGGAAAATACAGTTATAAATATTATGTCTTAAGATTTTCCAAAACTTAAGGTAAAATAAAATTTATCAAATTCCATAAATTTTAGAGCAATCAAATTCTAGATTCCATAGCACTTAGGGAATGCTACCTAAAGTTATGGGTAAAACTAGTCAAATTTCAAAAGACAGCATTTAAATGCTGTAATAGATTGTTTAACTTGATAAATATTTCCAAATATAACCTATTTATTTATTCATTTATTAACTGAAATCTTATTCTTTCAAAATCCCGATTTACCGAATAAGTTATATTCCATAAATTTATTCAAATATTTATTTATTTCTTTATTTATAACTTATTAAAAATCAATATAAATTCCTTTAAAGATATAAATCAAATATTTAACTTCCAAAATAATTTTAAATATTTCAGAAAATATTATAAGGACCACGGGCCTGTATATAGTTTTCTAGCCTAGGTCAAGTGGTACGGATTTATATCATTTCAATCCGTAGTTTACAAATATCCCGGGTCCTATCATTTCAAACCCGCAATCCCAAGTTTAACAGTTTAACAGTTAACAGCATAATTTAACAATAATAATCATTTAGGCCTATCATTTCAGCCCATAACAATCTACGTATAACAGGGAACTTGCAGTGTGATTTAAGCAGTAAATAAACAATAACATAATATAACTGCAGATATAATACAACAGATAATAACTGATGAGGTGTCAATTTAAATGGGGTTCATCATTTTATATTACACTACAGACAGATAATAGTGACATAAAATTTTACACATACACTTGCAATAATTTACGAAATATAAATACGTATGTCTGGTGAGAAATACTCACCTGAAAGTTGCAGAAAATTTGAATTCAAAACGACGATTCACCGGTAAAGACCGACAGAAAATAACGATCAAATTTCTTCTGATGTCGCCTAGATTCAAATCTAGAACAAATTCAAATATTTTGAAACGCGACTTTAGAATGTATGGTCAAGAAAGGATTAAAATAGAACGGAAATTGTTTTGACTTGCTCGACCACTCCACCGTATAATGTGACCTAAATATACCCAAAATATGTGCCCCGTGCTAACACACAAAATTTACGACGAAAATTTTCCCTAAACAATTACGGCAAGATGTTAACTACGAACACCCGTACACATAAATTTTTCTTTCTCCATGTACGGTGACACGGATACGTGCACGCACGTGCATCACTCCACTGCCTAGTTTTCTCATGCACATTGCACATATATGTGCAGCCTACCTCCCCAGTTTTCTTTTCTCTTATTTACTAAAATTCCAGTTTAACCTATATACTTGCAAAATTTGTTTCATCTCTTTTTCCTTTCCAGGCTCGAACTGTCACAGGGTATCCTCTTCATCAATACAGCATGGCTAAGCATGCACCGTGGCATCAAAACATGTCAAAGTGGCTTTATATACCAAGATGTTCGAACTCCACATTTCAAATTTTCCAGTACACTTCCCAGGCCGATCAACTGATACGTGTATATGCACGCTCAAACCAACCCATACAATACCACATACTTCATCCATATATATCTTACTTCATTCATATATTTAACTCTTGTATTCAGTTTTAATCTTACGTTTTAGGTTTAGTTCTAAAACATCACTTTACAGATAGATTTCCTTAGATTCAAAACTTCCCAGGCAGATCTGAAGCATTTCAGTTTCATTTTAAGTTTTAAACTTAACTTTAAAACATTTCTAGACAATATAAATTTTCTTAAATATAACTTCCCAGGCATCTGTACAGGCAAACCACTGCTTCGTGACTGCTACAAATTACTTCGAGTCACCTCCTTATATGCTTCGAGTAATTTCATGCCAGACTTCGAGTCAAGAACGCCTCTGCTTCGAGACAATCTGGGAATTTCTTCGGGAATCATATAATTGCTTCGAACGAAACTGAGGCCACTTCTACTTGACCAACACTGAAGCCTTTTTATGTATTCTTCTTTCAACATGTCCAACTCCTATTGATACCTCAAGTACACATAAAGAATCATCTACTGAAACCTACCTGCATGTTTTTCTTGCCTACCTACTATTTATATTTACTTTCTACTGCAAATTCCACTGATGCATACGAGTACTGACACCAACATATACACAGAGATACAACATGTACATCCTACCCCTTCATCTTTTCACAAATGGTTTCCACAATCTCCAAATTATAAACTAAAACAGGCAACTCACTTACACTCATGCTAACCAGTATTATGATAGATAAACAAAACAAGGACTTCCCCTCTGAAAATATTCACTGCCCTGTTTTTCTATATATAATTCTTTTCTTTTTATATGACCTGCCTAGACTACTAATCACAGATCTTCAATCACCAAAATAATTATGGGCATTACTCCTCTCCAAATTCAAAACAGACAATCCCTTAAAATGTATAGATAAAATCTTCTAACATTCACAAAACACATGCCTTTCCAAGAGATTACACAGTTCTAAGACCTACGCAGACTCAAGCTAGCATCTATATTCCTACTGGCACATGGTGGGAGAAATGGCCGAGCAAACAAGGGTGAAAAGAAAAAAAAGAAACTGGAAGGAAAGGAAAAAACAAAAAGACTGAAGAAGAAAAGAAAATATACCTGATGGCTATAGAGGAAGAAAGGCAGAATAAAAGAGATGTAGAGGAATGAAAGATATATATAGGCAAGGCTTGCGAATAACGTATCAGCCTTTTTTTTTCATTGTGAATTCCTTCAAGTCTGCGTGATTAAAGGCAAAAGATGAGGCAGCTTGATTATGGAGAAATAAATGCTGATGGAATTTAAAACATGCATTGATTTTGGACGAAATGGTTTGCGTGACTGGAAAATTGAAGATGGGAGAAAGGAGTTGATATGCACGTTACTTTATATAAACAAAGCTTGCGTGATTAGTGGAGGAAAATAAACAACAAAATTACGAGCGTTACTTAAAATTTCCCCGTGCTCTTGGATTTGTATATATGTGTGATTAGGAACGGAAAATTTTATTTATTTATTTATTTATTGCATAATAAAGATGAAATAGAGAGATATACATGGGAATTGAGAAGTTGAAAAGATAGGCAAGGTTAAGTATGAATGCGTGATTTAAAACTGCCAATTGAAATCTAGATTTAATGCATGCGATAACTGCAATTTTTATGAGAAGCTTTGATTTCAAAATCTTATACTATTTAATGTAGGCGTGATTTTAGATTGATGATTTGCAGATAAAAGGATTTGTTTGAGGCGGAATCAAATGGACAAATGGGGAGAAAAGGGCAAGCAGCTTAAATGGTTTAAAGTATCAGTTTTATATATATAAATATGAATACGTGTGTGATGATTCATTTATATTTACATAAATTTTGATTTGTATTAAATATGTTTACAAATGTATTTGGACGTTCGCAGATACCATACTAGATCATAGGCAAAAACACAGGGGAAAAAGAGGAAGCTGTAGAGATTTAAAGCTTTCAGTTACAAAAGTTATAAATATGTTTACGTGATATAAGATTTAGGCAGTTACACAACATATAAAGTTTGAAAATATGTAAATATGCATGCGTGATTTCAGCATGCTTTGATTCTCCTATGTTTGATTTAATAAACAAACTGGCCAGACTTAATGCAAAACTTTTTAAAAAGAAACGTACAAAATGAAAAGTTGCGTGATATAAGCCTGGATATAAAGTTTGTACGTAACTTTATGTTCTTTTTTTTTTTTCAGTTTGCAAAAATTATAAGTTTTTGAATTTACTGGAAGGCCGAGAGATTTGCTTCAGTTTTCTCTTTGAATAAATGCTTATACGTGATTGAAGAAATAAACAAGGGAAGTTATCAATGCATGATTTTATTTCTGAGAAAAGGAAAGGCAAACTCATATTCAATTCAGTTTTGATTTACAAAAGGTTTAATTAAGGCATACGTTGATATGGGGAGAAATAAAGGTAAGTATACATCAGAGGATGAACGAAAGAGTTGATATGTATCGTATCAATTTAGGCATGCACAAATTTCTCCTTGGATTTTTGTCTCACACGTTACTTCCATGTTAAGTTTTCACTTCATTTTATTTATTTGATTTTAGTTTGAAAACAATAAATGGAATGGCAAGAATTTATGCAAAGCTTAGAAAAACGTATACAAATTTATTTAAAATCAGACTGTCAGTTAATGCAACGTAACGTTTGTTATAAAATCTCTGACTGATATTTTTCTCCAAAATTTTACGAAAACATGATTTTTACACTACGCTAAACAGACGCAGTCCAAAACATCAAAAAAAAAAAAAATTATAAAAATAACATTTTAAAAACACACGTTTTATTACGTCACTTATACCCTATAATTGACGCGTCTTTTGAACGCGAAATTCAACTGTTTAACTTAGCTTAAAATTTCACAGTTATTATTAGATTTTATTGACATATGCAATTTTATAAAATATATCTTCAAATTAAATAATTAAACTATATCTTTAGACACAATTTATATAAAATATACTTTGAAACTAAATAATTAATAATAAAATAAATATCTAAAACTAGGGCTGTTACACTCTCCCCCACTTAAGAACTTTTCGTCCTCGAAAAGGAACGAAAGAAGAGAAACAAAGAAGATAAGCTAGATAACAAGTATTTTAAACGGATGGTTCCGGATTTTAAAGCACGAAGAAGATCTTCTAGAGTCGGTTTTACCCTTCCAGTTCGACTGTCAGTCTATGGGACAATGTCCCGATCCTGAGGAGTAACAAAGATTTCTAAAGACTATAGAGAGATTTCTAAATAGACTGGTATAAGCGATAGCATCCCAATCCGTAGAAGATAGGGAAACCAAGGACATTTAAGATAGTCTGGAAAACAAGATAAGATAATAAATTTGAAATCATAATACTTTGAAAGTCATTAAAATTTATAGATTATTATTTGGAAATACTACTAAAATCATAACACCTTTTTAAAATAATCTTCATTTATTCAGTTATAAATTTCCATAATATTTTATTTTTAGAACAGCAGCACTTAAAATATGCTACAGCAGATATAATAATATTTCTAATTAGTTCAACATTTTTCTTAATTCTTAATTTAACAAATAACCTAACACTTTATTTGGAATACCTATTTTATAAATAAAATTTGAGTGGTTATAATAAATGTTATACACTCGAATTTTAGTTATAAAATCCTTTTTATATTGTATATTTTCCAAATTCATTTTTAACTTTTGAAAATCAAGGTAAGTTATATTGAAATGAAATTGAGTATTATACAACTAAAACTTCCAAATTTAATTATTTCCAGTTGGAGTTTCTTATTCAGAATTTTATTTTCCATTTATTGAAATTTCTTAAGATAAAATTTTAAGAATTAAATTTCTGATTCCCCTCAAACCATTTACAGATAAATAAGTATATATTCATAATATGTCAATCAAATTTAAATTATATATCTATATATATATATATATATATTAAGTCATACTTTAGAAATTTCAAATCAAATAAAATCTCAAGGTAATACTGTAGCCAGACTACAGAATGGTCTTTCACTTCGAAACTCGAAAATGAATGTCGATGATGTTGTAGTCATCACCGAAATTATTTTCCAGCGACAAAGAGAAGAGCACTAAATTTTTAAAATTCTTTGGGAAACAAACTTCTATTTTGAAAATACTTTAAATAATATATACTTTTAAAATTTTAATCCCAAAGTTTGAAACCATCAGAAATTGAATTCTCAAGTTCTTGTTTTATATTCATTTCTGTTTCTAAATTAATTTATAACCATTGTTTATATTCAATTATTTAGACAAACACATGGTTTACAAAACCATAAATAAAATCAAACTATTATCTCCTGACACTAGTTAAATTAAATATTAAAATTTCTGAAAATTTATACTTATATATATTTTAGATTTCCTTTCAAATATAGGAGTAAATTTCCAAAACAAGGATAGAAATTCAAATTTGATGAACTCAAATCAAATAGAATCCAAGCTAGTTAAAATCAGAAGGTCCGATGATTAAATAACAGAATAAGGAACTGGGTAAGTCTATATAAATCGCGGACAACCTTGATCTGGTCAACCGTGACTTGAAGAGTCGGATCGATATGATTGGGTAAATCTATATTTGATCCGAAGAGATAGAGTTAAGAATAATCAAAGATACTAGCATATAAACCGATGATAAATATAAATCTCCGGTGAATTAATGCTAATGGTAAAGGAGTTTCACCCCTTTATTAGAACGATGGCGAGACCGCCAATTCACTATAAAGATCATCCGAAGTGGAGTTATGGGATACTCCAGAATCTTGAGTAGATGAAAAGTGAGGGACACGAGTGAACTTTGGAACCACAGGGAATGTTCCAAATTCGAAAAGGAAGAGATTCAATCTCAAATGAAGGTGATTCTGTAAATCAAATTTACCATATATTCTGAGTTTGCCTAGAGCCAAAGCTCTGATACCAGCTGTAACGACCCACTATTTTGTACCATTCGAATTCGACAATAATAGAACATGTCGAGCTGGAATAGTTCAAAATAATAGATTGTAGAGTAAATTTGGCAAAACTCGGAATATACAGTAAATAAATCGCAGAATCACATACACAGATATCAGAATCTCGCAGCGGAAATTAAAAATTTAGTGGTTCATGAAGCCACTGATACATCTTTACAAAACAGAACTTACATTGTCTATAATCCTCAATACAAATTTTAACATACACAGATAGAGAGTCTTCAAAGTCTTGAATTCCAGAAAGGATAAAGGCTGAAACAACTTCCAATAGCACGAATGATCTATTGAGTGTCCTAGCTACGGAGAAGAAACTGAAGCTGCAACTCAGGCTGACCCGAGCGTACAATAAAACAAAACACTCGAGTCAGGACATACATACTTATATAATGTAAGCTAAATCAAGTGTACTGTAATATATAGCAAGTAACTCAAAGGATGCCTGGGACCGCCCATCCTCTAAGGATCCGTTAAACTATTTACTATGTAGTATATTGCGCTATTATAATAGTGTCTATTTATAAAGTAAACATACTTATTTCTTAGCATTAAGGGGTTACCCATATAGCCCTTAACACGTAATAGTCCCAGTAGTCCATCCAATATCATAGCTCCTCCTACTCGGGAAGCAACTAGAGGATACCACACGGGCTACGGGAGAAAACCAAACTCGTACAAGGCTCGATATGGTAGGTGACACGGCACAACTAGGCAATGCCAGGGTAGATATACCAATTGCTATCCGGACCGGTGGTAACGCGAAGCCGCAGCAACCGCCCACCTCGAACAACACTCCCAAATCAAAGGGTGCACCCAAACAATCACATAAGCAATAGAATGGTATACGAAGAAGTGCGTTCGATCAGAGGAGCTACCTCATTAATCCGAGAATCGCTCCTGTTTTAGCCACCTTATGCCAACTCACGGGAGTCGGGTCCACGTATATACCTTTCAAGAAACCGTCACCACCAACCTACTTCATTCTGGAATCTCCACCGCGTACACGGTTAGTCAAAGTGGTTTTCGGTATCGACAGAGAGTATGTCCATATCCGATCCCGGTCTCTTTGCCAACCCTTCGTTATTATAACCCGTGGTTATTTAAAAACAGTTTATACTTTAAATCAGAATAAACATTTCCATTTCAAAACTATAGATACGATATCATTTTAAAACCCAAAACAATAGGATATCGTTATATTCAAATATAATTCTTTCCAAAACCATACTGTTTATAATATCTGGAGACCAAATATTTGAATTATATCTTCAAAGGATAATGTTTTGGAAACTTTACTTAAATCCATAACTCCCAAACACAATGGTTTGGACATTCAACGGTATATATATAAATGGGTTAACTTTATGGTTACTTTGTAAAGAAGATAATTTACATAGCTTCACAAATATATTTCTTTATTTAAAGTTTAACCATAATTTAAATATCCCTTTATGTTCCCAAAACCATTTCAATTTTTATATATATCCAATTGGAGTATTTACTATTCAAAACTTAGTTTGGGTTTTATTCTTTCACAAATCAATGTTTTATATTTTTAGTCTTGAATATTCCCATAATTTCCATAAATAAAACTCCAAATTTTAACCATTAAATTTTTCCCAAAATTTACTTAATACCAGAATATTTATCTTTAATTTATTTAGGAAAATACAGTTATAAATATTATGTCTTAAGATTTTCCAAAACTTAAGGTAAAATAAAATTTATCAAATTCCATAAATTTTAGAGCAATCAAATTCTAGATTCCATAGCACTTAGGGAATGCTACCTAAAGTTATGGGTAAAACTAGTCAAATTTCAAAAGACAGCATTTAAATGCTGTAATAGATTGTTTAACTTGATAAATATTTCCAAATATAACCTATTTATTTATTCATTTATTAACTGAAATCTTATTCTTTCAAAATCCCGATTTACCGAATAAGTTATATTCCATAAATTTATTCAAATATTTATTTATTTCTTTATTTATAACTTATTAAAAATCAATATAAATTCCTTTAAAGATATAAATCAAATATTTAACTTCCAAAATAATTTTAAATATTTCAGAAAATATTATAAGGACCACGGGCCTGTATATAGTTTTCTAGCCTAGGTCAAGTGGTACGGATTTATATCATTTCAATCCGTAGTTTACAAATATCCCGGGTCCTATCATTTCAAACCCGCAATCCCAAGTTTAACAGTTTAACAGTTAACAGCATAATTTAACAATAATAATCATTTAGGCCTATCATTTCAGCCCATAACAATCTACGTATAACAGGGAACTTGCAGTGTGATTTAAGCAGTAAATAAACAATAACATAATATAACTGCAGATATAATACAACAGATAATAACTGATGAGGTGTCAATTTAAATGGGGTTCATCATTTTATATTACACTACAGACAGATAATAGTGACATAAAATTTTACACATACACTTGCAATAATTTACGAAATATAAATACGTATGTCTGGTGAGAAATACTCACCTGAAAGTTGCAGAAAATTTGAATTCAAAACGACGATTCACCGGTAAAGACCGACAGAAAATAACGATCAAATTTCTTCTGATGTCGCCTAGATTCAAATCTAGAACAAATTCAAATATTTTGAAACGCGACTTTAGAATGTATGGTCAAGAAAGGATTAAAATAGAACGGAAATTGTTTTGACTTGCTCGACCACTCCACCGTATAATGTGACCTAAATATACCCAAAATATGTGCCCCGTGCTAACACACAAAATTTACGACGAAAATTTTCCCTAAACAATTACGGCAAGATGTTAACTACGAACACCCGTACACATAAATTTTTCTTTCTCCATGTACGGTGACACGGATACGTGCACGCACGTGCATCACTCCACTGCCTAGTTTTCTCATGCACATTGCACATATATGTGCAGCCTACCTCCCCAGTTTTCTTTTCTCTTATTTACTAAAATTCCAGTTTAACCTATATACTTGCAAAATTTGTTTCATCTCTTTTTCCTTTCCAGGCTCGAACTGTCACAGGGTATCCTCTTCATCAATACAGCATGGCTAAGCATGCACCGTGGCATCAAAACATGTCAAAGTGGCTTTATATACCAAGATGTTCGAACTCCACATTTCAAATTTTCCAGTACACTTCCCAGGCCGATCAACTGATACGTGTATATGCACGCTCAAACCAACCCATACAATACCACATACTTCATCCATATATATCTTACTTCATTCATATATTTAACTCTTGTATTCAGTTTTAATCTTACGTTTTAGGTTTAGTTCTAAAACATCACTTTACAGATAGATTTCCTTAGATTCAAAACTTCCCAGGCAGATCTGAAGCATTTCAGTTTCATTTTAAGTTTTAAACTTAACTTTAAAACATTTCTAGACAATATAAATTTTCTTAAATATAACTTCCCAGGCATCTGTACAGGCAAACCACTGCTTCGTGACTGCTACAAATTACTTCGAGTCACCTCCTTATATGCTTCGAGTAATTTCATGCCAGACTTCGAGTCAAGAACGCCTCTGCTTCGAGACAATCTGGGAATTTCTTCGGGAATCATATAATTGCTTCGAACGAAACTGAGGCCACTTCTACTTGACCAACACTGAAGCCTTTTTATGTATTCTTCTTTCAACATGTCCAACTCCTATTGATACCTCAAGTACACATAAAGAATCATCTACTGAAACCTACCTGCATGTTTTTCTTGCCTACCTACTATTTATATTTACTTTCTACTGCAAATTCCACTGATGCATACGAGTACTGACACCAACATATACACAGAGATACAACATGTACATCCTACCCCTTCATCTTTTCACAAATGGTTTCCACAATCTCCAAATTATAAACTAAAACAGGCAACTCACTTACACTCATGCTAACCAGTATTATGATAGATAAACAAAACAAGGACTTCCCCTCTGAAAATATTCACTGCCCTGTTTTTCTATATATAATTCTTTTCTTTTTATATGACCTGCCTAGACTACTAATCACAGATCTTCAATCACCAAAATAATTATGGGCATTACTCCTCTCCAAATTCAAAACAGACAATCCCTTAAAATGTATAGATAAAATCTTCTAACATTCACAAAACACATGCCTTTCCAAGAGATTACACAGTTCTAAGACCTACGCAGACTCAAGCTAGCATCTATATTCCTACTGGCACATGGTGGGAGAAATGGCCGAGCAAACAAGGGTGAAAAGAAAAAAAAGAAACTGGAAGGAAAGGAAAAAACAAAAAGACTGAAGAAGAAAAGAAAATATACCTGATGGCTATAGAGGAAGAAAGGCAGAATAAAAGAGATGTAGAGGAATGAAAGATATATATAGGCAAGGCTTGCGAATAACGTATCAGCCTTTTTTTTTCATTGTGAATTCCTTCAAGTCTGCGTGATTAAAGGCAAAAGATGAGGCAGCTTGATTATGGAGAAATAAATGCTGATGGAATTTAAAACA
Source organism: Allium cepa (assembly GCA_030765085.1). Classification (NCBI taxonomy): domain Eukaryota; kingdom Viridiplantae; phylum Streptophyta; class Magnoliopsida; order Asparagales; family Amaryllidaceae; genus Allium; species Allium cepa. The sequence continues at coordinate 223,756,863 of CM060945.1, forward strand.
TGCATTGATTTTGGACGAAATGGTTTGCGTGACTGGAAAATTGAAGATGGGAGAAAGGAGTTGATATGCACGTTACTTTATATAAACAAAGCTTGCGTGATTAGTGGAGGAAAATAAACAACAAAATTACGAGCGTTACTTAAAATTTCCCCGTGCTCTTGGATTTGTATATATGTGTGATTAGGAACGGAAAATTTTATTTATTTATTTATTTATTGCATAATAAAGATGAAATAGAGAGATATACATGGGAATTGAGAAGTTGAAAAGATAGGCAAGGTTAAGTATGAATGCGTGATTTAAAACTGCCAATTGAAATCTAGATTTAATGCATGCGATAACTGCAATTTTTATGAGAAGCTTTGATTTCAAAATCTTATACTATTTAATGTAGGCGTGATTTTAGATTGATGATTTGCAGATAAAAGGATTTGTTTGAGGCGGAATCAAATGGACAAATGGGGAGAAAAGGGCAAGCAGCTTAAATGGTTTAAAGTATCAGTTTTATATATATAAATATGAATACGTGTGTGATGATTCATTTATATTTACATAAATTTTGATTTGTATTAAATATGTTTACAAATGTATTTGGACGTTCGCAGATACCATACTAGATCATAGGCAAAAACACAGGGGAAAAAGAGGAAGCTGTAGAGATTTAAAGCTTTCAGTTACAAAAGTTATAAACATGTTTACGTGATATAAGATTTAGGCAGTTACACAACATATAAAGTTTGAAAATATGTAAATATGCATGCGTGATTTCAGCATGCTTTGATTCTCCTATGTTTGATTTAATAAACAAACTGGCCAGACTTAATGCAAAACTTTTTAAAAAGAAACGTACAAAATGAAAAGTTGCGTGATATAAGCCTGGATATAAAGTTTGTACGTAACTTTATGTTCTTTTTTTTTTCAGTTTGCAAAAATTATAAGTTTTTGAATTTACTGGAAGGCCGAGAGATTTGCTTCAGTTTTCTCTTTGAATAAATGCTTATACGTGATTGAAGAAATAAACAAGGGAAGTTATCAATGCATGATTTTATTTCTGAGAAAAGGAAAGGCAAACTCATATTCAATTCAGTTTTGATTTACAAAAGGTTTAATTAAGGCATACGTTGATATGGGGAGAAATAAAGGTAAGTATACATCAGAGGATGAACGAAAGAGTTGATATGTATCGTATCAATTTAGGCATGCACAAATTTCTCCTTGGATTTTTGTCTCACACGTTACTTCCATGTTAAGTTTTCACTTCATTTTATTTATTTGATTTTAGTTTGAAAACAATAAATGGAATGGCAAGAATTTATGCAAAGCTTAGAAAAACGTATACAAATTTATTTAAAATCAGACTGTCAGTTAATGCAACGTAACGTTTGTTATAAAATCTCTGACTGATATTTTTCTCCAAAATTTTACGAAAACATGATTTTTACACTACGCTAAACAGACGCAGTCCAAAACATCAAAAAAAAAAAAAAATTATAAAAATAACATTTTAAAAACACACGTTTTATTACGTCACTTATACCCTATAATTGACGCGTCTTTTGAACGCGAAATTCAACTGTTTAACTTAGCTTAAAATTTCACAGTTATTATTAGATTTTATTGACATATGCAATTTTATAAAATATATCTTCAAATTAAATAATTAAACTATATCTTTAGACACAATTTATATAAAATATACTTTGAAACTAAATAATTAATAATAAAATAAATATCTAAAACTAGGGCTGTTACAATCCTTTAAGTTAAATATGTAGAAGTGTTGAATTTGGTAAACGATTTATATGCACGATTTTGAACAAGTAAATAATATATCAAAGAAATGTTTTAGGAAGTGATCTTTTAATATAGAATTTAAAACGATTTGAAGTGTTTTAAAATGTATAAGTGTCGAAACCATAGATTTCGACATTCATTGTTGAAATAGACGTTTTCGAGGAACAAAAGGAAATAGTGGACTATAACATTGTTGTTGTAGTAAATAATTTTCAAAAGGAGATGTTTTATGTAGTATTGGGATTTATATATCTATCTTAATTTCGAATCCCTATACTAAGTGATTTTGAGTTGTCGTAACGATGTTTTACGAAACATTCGTTTTGACTCAAATGATTGTGTTGAAGAGAATGTTTTCCTTAAAAGAATAAAATATATACTTAATCGTGTTTTAAGTATATCGAATATTTCCTAAGTATTGAAAATAAATGGATTTGTGAATTACTTATTGTTAAATAAGTATTTGGATATGTTTTCCAATGTAGAAATTGAAAGGGTTTAGAGAATATATCTTTTCAAAAATAAATTGAAGTGAATATCTGGCAAGTTATTTAATTTACGGAAGATTAATAAAAAGGGCCTAGTGATTGTTATGGTGCTAGATATTTGTTTGTTGGCCTTGATAGTTAAACAACCGACTATCATTATTTACCTTTAAATGGATATTTGTGGTCATTTGCTTGAATTTGAATGCTACACTTATTTTTAAGATAAGCGCTCGTTATTCGGTTTAGCCGGGAAAGGACCTTTGGGTCATAAATCCCATTCCGAATAGTGATACGACGTATATGGATAGCATTGAAGACCTGTGGTGAAGACCAGGTATTTTCGAGAACGAGAGGATAACTCGTTGATTGTGAATACCCGGATTTTAAGGGCTTCTTTGGAAGTGCCTTCGGTTCTGTTCGAACCAAGAATAGACTTGAATGGATTGTATGTCTGACATTACAAATTTAGATATAAAGCAGATTTCTTTCAAATTCATTTCTGTTGGTGGAGGAGAATTTATTCTCTTAGCTTAACACCCTTCTTTGAGATGTACGAGCTCAGAGGTTTTGTAGTTGAAGGTTATCAGTGATATACTCCCAATTTGGTACTGTGGCATGCTGAGTGTTGCTGATCATTATTGATCGAAGCAGACTTCGTGAAAAGCGTAGCTTTGTGGACGAGACTTCGTCGAACCTCACAGCCCAAAATGGTCAAAACAGGAAAGATGCGGCAAGGTTTTTGGGGGTAGCGCCCTTTAGGGTATGTGCATTTCCTTCTAGATAGAAGTGGTATCATGGTATGGAGCCCAGATACTTATCTTATGTTGATATCACATATGTGTGTGTGTGTGTGTATTACTTTGTGATTTGTTGCTGGGATCCCGGGAAAGGTCGTTTACGACCGAGGGATGGAATACTCGTGTCAGTAGTTACCCAGTTAGGGGTAACCCAGCCTTGTGTTGGCAGAGATCCGGTTAGGTTCTTGGGGCGTCTTTCCAGAGGCGTTTCCATGTGCCAATGGGAAGTTCCTTGGCCTGACCATTTGTTGGAAATCCAAAGAAACAATACGAGCCTTGTACGGTTTTAGTTGTAGAACCTTCCATTTACTTATGGTGGCGTCCCACTGTTTAGATGGTATCTATAGTAGGCATAGTTTGGAATGTCTATGTTGGCTAAGATTTATATCACTACTTTCGAAATGTTTTCCTACACTTTGCACTTATAGTAATAATATCAAAGAAATTTACGTATCAAGCATGTTTGACTATCATAAGGAGAAATCTCCTCCGATTCTGCGTTTGCATTGTGTGTGTGTGCGGGAGGCCTTATGGTAGTCTCATTTTCCAAAAGCATCGCGAATCTATTTTAAAATATTTCTTTGTTTATTTTTAAAGATATAACTGTTTTAAGTTCTCACACCGGTCCCATGACTGATCTGGAGTTTATTGTTTCCTTCCTAAACTCTGGGTGCCCACCAATTTTAACACGGGCAATCTAGAGTCAGGTTATCAGGATATTCTGGAATTCAGGAGTTGCTGTGGAGATCAGGAGCAAGCTGGATGGCTTGGCGTATCAACAAGTATATAGTATTTCTTTTCCACTGTTTGTTGTTGTAAACTCTGAAAATGTAATGTAATGTGATGTAATGTAATAACTCATATAGTTCTTTTGATTTAAAGATTATTCATTTATCTATTATCTGTTGTTCCGTTGCGATTGTGAGATTCTGATATTGCTTCTGTTGTTTTTTTTTTCTTTCTTTCATCTTCTATCTTCTACCTCTTCTTTAACCTTAAGGGCACGGTTTTCCAGTTTTCGATTGCTCGGTAGTTGATACAGGGGACGTATTAATGTCGGCCTTTGTAAGTCGAAGAATCGGTTCCTTACAGTGGTGGTGGCTAAGGAGGTGGCCGAAGTGAATATGAAGGGTATAGGTGGAAATTATGGTCGGCTAGCATAGTTTTGTGGAGTTTTGTTTAAAGTTATGAAGCTAGCAACAAATTGATGGTCACGACCTGGTCTTGGTCATAGGAGAGGCTGATAGTGCTGTCGTGGATGATGGTGTGGTCGTCGGTGGTGATGGTGGAGAGTGGGGCCGAGCAAACTTGAAGAAAACGCAAGGCAAAATTCAATGAAAGAAGAAAAGAAAAGTAAGGTAAAGGAAGGGAGAAGCCATTACAAATTTTTTTTCTATGGCCGTGATTTTTTGAGAAGATAAAAATTTCTCACATGAATGAGAAATGAAATTCACGGTTATGCAAAAAGAAATGGATGGTCAAGCTAAGATGAAAAGGTTAAAGCAATTGAAAAGACAAGGGTAAATGAAAAGACATAAGAATACGAAAAGCTTTTGTCTCTTCACATTTCCATTTTCTTTTAGTCAAAATAAACAAAATAAAATAAATAAAAATAACAACGAAAATAAAATGAAAAAGAAAATAAATAAATAATTTAAGGAAAAATAGAGAATAAATAAGAAAATAGTTTATTAATTGAAACTAGAATTTAAAAATTGTAAACAATATACAATTAACATTTGAAAACTATAACTACACTTTAAAAATGTTTCAAAATAAAATATAAGCATAACATGTCATGTTACACATATATACACAAATTAAAAAAAGATATGGCAAACAAAAATATTATTTATATAAATTAAAATAAATAATTTTGTTAAATAAATCAATTTACACATAATAGTGTAAAAAGCATAACTTTTACAATATTAATCAGATTTCAAGGAAACGAAAAGCAGTAAACTTGAAATTTAATTTATTTTCATAATAAAAGATAAAATTCAAAAATTCAAATATTTAAATTTTACATTTAAAAGTCAAAGTTTGACCATATTGACCAAAATTCACATTTTCGAAAAATATTCAATTTACTCATGTTTGGAATTATAATTCACATAAAAATCAAAATTTATATTTAAAATAAAAAAATTATCCATTTTAATAAATAAAATATAGTTTTAAATCAGGAATTAAATTAAAATAAATAAAATATAAAATTAAAATAATCACAAAATACAGGGTTGTTACACTCTCCCCAACTCAAAACTTTTCGTCCCCGTAAGAGAATAAGGTACGAGAAAACACAGAAAAAGATAGAATGAAATAGGATTAAGGTAAAATGACAAGAAGATTAAAATTATACCTGTCAATTGTTGTTATAGGTAAGTTTAACAAGGTGGAGATGATCTTCCCAAGATCCTCCAACATCAAGAACACAAGCACGAAAAAGGTCTTCGAGAAATCTGATTCACTCTCCGTTTGACCGTCGGTCTGTGGATGGTAAGTAGTGCTCAGATTCAGATGAGAACCCAAAGATTCCAGAAAAACTTTCCAAAACTGACAAGAAAAGATAGGATCACGATCACAAACAATATTGAGAGGAACACCATGGAGCGAACAATCTCTCACATGTAGATCTCAGAAAAGCTAGAAGCAGAATGGGTAGACTTGACCTGAATGAAATGAGCTGACTTGGTCAGTCTATCCACAATAACCTAGATAAACTAAGCATTCTAATGAGTCAAAGCAGTGAGAGATGCAGCAATCCGAGCAAAATTCTCAATGAATCTACGGTAATAACAAGCAAGGCCCAGAATAGTATGAATCTCAGAAGGAGTCTTAGGAGTTTTCCAATCCTATAACAGAATAAGGAGAAATAAGAACAACAAAAAAGATATAACAATTAAATGACGAAGGAAAAAGAGAAAGAAAGAAAGACTAACATTGATCGCAGCGATCTTTACTGGATCACAGAAACTCCATTACCAGAAACAATATGTCCAAGGAATCGGACTTCATCTTTCTAGAAATGGCGTTTAGAAAAAATTTAGCCTTCAATTGATGATTTCTAAGAATTTCCAGAATAGCTTTCAAGTGCGAATCATGTTCTTTCTTGTTCTTAGAAAATACAAGGATATCATCAACAAAGACTAGAACAAATTTATTAAGCACAGCACGAAAAACACAATTCATCAAATCAACAAAGAAAGCAGGAGCATTAGTCAAACCAAAAAGTATGACTAACCATTCATAGAACCCATTCTTGGTACAGAAAGCAGTCTTGGAAATGCTTTCCTCAACAACACTGAGCTGGTGGAACCTGAGGCAAGATCAAGCTGAGAGAAAACATGGACCCCATAAAGCTGATCAAGTAAAGCATTGATACGAGGCATTGGATAGCTGTTTTTCATAGCGAACTTGTTCAGCTCCATATAATCAACACACATCCGCAAAGAACCATCGGACTTGGTGACGAAAACCACCACTGTTCCCCATTCTGAATGGCTAGGTCTATTAGACCTTTGGAGAACAAGTCCTTAATTTGTTTTCCCAACTCAACCTTCTCACGGGGTAGCATTCTTGTAGGAAGAAGAACTACATGTCGAGTTCCAGGAATAAGATCAATATGAAAATCAATTTCCCACTTAGGAGGTAAAGAAGTGACTTCACAAATACATCTGGATAGAATCTGACTACACGTGTCTAATGAAGATCAGCAGGGAAGAGTCTAGAGAATAAATAAAACTGCCAGCAAAAATCCAGAGACATGCGGCACCGAATAATCAAGGGATTTCCTTGTTCATCAACAAGATAAATAGGCCGGGATTTACAAGAGATATGGGCATCATCCCGCCAAGCCAATCTGTTCCAAGCAATAAATCAAAAGCATCGATGCCAAGAACATAGAAATCACCACTAAAGCGATGATCAGAATAGAGAAGTTTCACTTGCTTACAAATCCGATTAAGGTTTGCCGGACCCCCAAATGGATTTGAAAACACATAAAGGTACAGAAGCATATTTAGGAGAAAGAAGATGCTCAAACCTATCACACAAATCAACAGAAATAAAACTGTGGGAAGCTCCAATATCAAATAAAACATGAACAGGATACTCAAATAAAGAATAGGTGCCCTAAAGAGTACCTTGGTCATCACAAGGAGTAGTAGCTGGAGAAGATGCAAAGGTAACAGCAAATATACCGGAAGACTCAAAAAGATTGCCCTACCTAATAGAAGGGTAAGCCTTACTGAAATGACCAGGCTGAAGATAGATAAATTCACTTGGATAAATATCCTAAAGAAAGAAAAATACTAACAACGTAGATACGAAAGGAAGGAAGTTTATAAAAAATTCCTTAAAACAAGAAAAAATTTATATCAAAATAATCTTTGAAAAATCCTTTGAAAAATAATTTTTAAAATCAGTTTATACTTTGAAAATACGTTCTCCCACAAACAAAATGATTCTGAGGTCGATTTCACTCATTCTAGAGTATTCCTACCTATCTCTAATGAGTTTTTGCTCCGCAGTCTATGGTTTGCCTAAAATCCAAAGCTCTGATACCAACTGTAACAACCCGATATTTTCAGCCATTCGCATCCGCACATGTCGGACATGAATTGCTTAAAATACCGCATTGTAATAAAATTTGGAGCAAATGAAAACAACCACAGAATCACAGACATGAAAATATCAAAATAACTCGCAGTGGAAACCAAAATACCATAGTAGTTCATGAAGCTACCATTACAAAGTCTCAAAACAAAATACATAATATCAGTCTGAAAACAAATATAATAGAAATCCCAAATACAAAGAGGTGCACTAATACAAGAGCTGAAATAGAATAACTGAAACTGAAAGATAGATAACTAGATAAGCAGAATCTCTAGCGATTCCAAGCTCTAGAAGGAGAAATCCAAAGCTGTGAATACTCAGGCTGATCCGAGCGTAAAGCAAAACACAAAACACTCGAGTCAGGACATACATACTTATACAATGTAAACCAACTCCAGTGAACTGTAACAAAGTACAAGTAACTTAAAGGATGTTTGGGACCACCCTCCTCTAAGGATCCGTTAAACTATTTACTATGTAGTAATATTGCGCTATTATAATAATGTCTACAGTAAAATAAACTTACTTTAAAATAGCGTTAAGGGTTACCCATATAGCCCGTAACATATAATAGTGCTAATAGTCTATATAGTACCTGCATGTCTCCTGATCGGGAGACTATGAGAAGATACTCTATAGGTACGACACAAATAGAAACTCGCAGTAAGACTTGCTATGGTAGGTGACATGGCACACGAGGCAATACCAGGGTAGATATACCAATTACGCACACGGGTGGCGGTAACATAGCAGCCACTACGCCCACCTCGAAACACGCTTCCAATCAAAATCGGAGGATGGCCATCAAATCAACCACAAGTAAGAGTATAATATCGAAGAAATGCCTCCGACCAGAGGAACTACCCCTTTTGGCCCGAGATCGCTCATGTTTTAGCCACCTTCTGCCAACTCACGGGAGTTGGGTCCACGTTTATACCACAATAGAATCATCGTCACCATCCTATTTCGTTCTGGAATCTCCACCACGTACACAGTTGTTAAAGTGGTTTTCGGTATCGACAGAGAGTATGTCCATATCTGATCCTGGCCACTTTAACAACCAATCTTATTATAACCGGTGGTTATAAATTTCAAAAACAGTTTATATTTCAAAACCAAAACCATTTTTATTTCGAAACTATATTCAAATCAAATAGTTTATCATTTCCATTTCAAACATATATTCACCTTCCATAATCATAATACTTTCAAAGTTATAACTTTTCGAAACCAAAATACTTGAAATCATTATACTTTGAAAATCAAAATATTTTGAAATCATACATTTGAAATCATCCTTTAATTCTTTACATTTTACGAATTTATTCAATTAAACCCGAATTTTCAAATTTCTAATTTAATTCAATTCAAACCATCAGTTTCAATTCAATTCAGTTTCCCAACAAACCATTTCAAATCTTATCAATTTCAAATATAGATTTGGTCCATAAAATAAACTATTCAATTTTTAGTATATTTCAAAGCTACCCCACATTTCAAAAATAAATTTTATAACCTCATATATCTCAAATTTAACTTCATTATTGCTTAGTTTTGAAATATTCATTTCATAAATCCAATATCATTTTATTTTAAATACCATTCCAAATTACATTTCAAAAATTATTTATAATTCAAATCAAAATACTCCATTTAAACCATTTAAAAGTGAAGCTAATATACTTACAAATCAAATATTCAAATCCCAAAATTTTACTCTTTTCTGAATTCATTTATTTGGCTAAAAATATTAAAAACGGTGAAATTTCTGCTTTCCACAGCACTTAGAAAATGCTGCGGTAAGTTATATTTGAAAACAATTCAATTCAGAAAAGACAACATTTAAAAATTGTTGTAATAGTTCAGTTTTAGTTGAAAAATAGTTGAATTCAGCAAAGACAGCATTTACAAAACTACTGTAATAGTTTAGGGTTCAAATTAAAAGATTTATTTCATTTCAGCCAACTGCAGCACTTAACAAGTGCTACTGTAGCCCTTTTATTAGTTTTAGATTTTAGTTTTCATTCTGCAGCTACAACACTTAACAAGTGCCGCAATGGCCCTTAGTTAGATTTGGAGCACTTAACAAGATAAGAATATATCACAGGAGTCAACTGAATAAATGCAAGTTGAATAGATAGATGGATCTCCAAGCGAAGCTCCAACCACAAAGGTGAGTCTCGAATGTTGTGACACTCAGTTCGAACCAAGCGTAAAGCAAAACAAAAAACACTTAAGTTAGGATTAACATTCCTATATCAATAATCCAATTCAAGTGAAATATCAACTGAAATACAAGCAACTTAAAGGATGTTTGGGATAACCATTGTAACGACCCAGTATTTTTATTAGTTAAAATTTGTATATTTAATTAATTTTAAATATTAATAAGTGAAATTTATAAGTCGAATAAATTTTATTTCGAATAATTGGATTTAATTGGATAATTAAATCGGTAATTTAATACGTGAAAATACAGAAATAATTGAAAACTGGGTTAAATATGATTGAAAATGATTTGCAAAAATTTATTTTATCATATTGGAGTAAGAATGGTGTTATAGAACTTTTAAAATCAAATTAAAAGTTAATTTGTGAAAATTGAATATTTTAATATTAAATCGACTAGTGAAATTAGCCATTTTTTTGAACAGTCTCAGAATTGGACGAAACTAGTTCCATCAGATCCGTAATAGTTTGTTATTATCGGATTTCAATTTTCTTAGCAATCGGAGTTTTCGTTTGACCGTGGCAGCTTGAAACGCATCGAAATTGTTTTAATATTAATTTGGCGAGTTAAAATAGCCATTTTTCAAATAGTCTCGGATTTCGACGAAACCAGTTTCATCGGATCCGTAATGTGATATTATTGTATGGTTTCAAATTTCATGTCAATCGGATTTACCATTTGTCCGGTGCAAACTAAAACGCGTAGAAAATCGTTTAATCGGTCTAATTTTAAATCGAACATTTATTGCCATAACTCGCACAGATGACTGAATTAGCTCCCAAAACACGTTCCATTGTGTTCGAAACGTGGGGTAAACCTTAGAAACGCCAACTGGCACGCTTCGTTTGGAGTTCGGAAAATCAGGGATGAATAGTGTTTGGTATTTTTTCTATAAAACCCCTTAAATTTTCATTTTGCAAAATAAACACCACCCTAGGGTTTCCATCTGCAGGCTGACGGCTTCATAATATTTAATGGCCGAAATTATTCCTTTCTTCCTTCGTTAATTTCTTTAAATCCGTGCAATGATTCAACGAGGTTCCAACTACAAACTTAAAGAGTGATGTGAGGGCTTTAAATCTATACGGGGATGATGAGATATGGAGCATCGTGGAGGCCAGAATTGGCTCGTGTTCGTGCTCGGTTGTGCACGTCTTTCCACGCCATAGAGGAGACCGAGCTCCTTGCTCCTCCGGCCGTAGGTAGCATTCGAGTGAGGCTTCGAAATGATGCAACTTGATCGATGCAAAAATGTTTGTAGTAGTTGCGTGATTTAGGGCATGAAGGCGTGCAAATGGGTTCGGCTTCCTGTTAATTATCGCGTGATGGAGGAAGAAACGATGGAGCGGCCATGATTTTTGGATGCAAGGATGAACGATAGTGATTTGGTTAGGGTTTTAAATATAAAATTAAGTTGTAAATATTAATATTTAAAATTCGTGAATGTTTAAATATTCGTATCTTTTTCATACGAGGTCGAAAATGCACGAAACCAGTTGCGTTGGAATTGTATGGAAGAGCACTACGCTATGGAACTGGATTGGAGTCGTTTGGAGTTAGTGAGGATTTCGGGTAAAATTAAACGTCCGTTAATTTTATTCGAAATAAATCGCTAAAACGAAATTGAAATCAAGGTGAGAACTTCTCACTCAATCGAATCGGTTTCGATTTTAATTTTAAATAGTTTGATTTAAAATTCTTGATTGTATGTTTGAATGATGATTGTTATCTATCGATTGTTAAAATAGACATTATGCGCCGTTAGTAAGCGGATGTTATTTATTAAAAACATATACCGCGAATATTTCATAAACAGTGAAATTGGTATTATTTATGTACTTGGAATTGATTTCCCGCATTATATAGCGGATGAGACCCTATTGCGCCGTCTATTAAGCGAATAATATTTTAAATCCTATATACCGTGATAATTTCGTACTGGAACGAAATTGGTATTGTGCTAACATCTTTGGATGCAGGAAAACAGGTTGGAGGGATCCAAGTGGATTCCTCAACAGTATTTATTTGATTATGGATATTTTGATATTCGTTGATTATCATATACAGATATATGATGTCGTTGTTGTCGTGATTGACTATTTGGTGTGTAGCATCATTGGGCCAATTTTGGAATTTTAAAAGGATTTTAAAATGATTTTTATTTAAAGTATACGTTTATAATATAAACGTATAAATTTTAATGTTATAAAATTATGATTTTTGAGAAATATAGTTAAAAGTTGATTTTTGAAAATATGGGGTTAATAATTTTATAAAATAGTTTAAATTGGGATTTCTGAATTTATTGTGAAAAGTCTAAATATAGGATTTATAAATTTTGATTATTTTATAAATCAAAGAGAATGATGAAATTATAAAGGAGTTTAAAGACGTTTTAAAATAATAGTATAAATTGATTTATATAAGAGATTTATAAATTGATATTTATAAATTAAAATATTTTAATTATAAAATGAGTGTTTATAAGTGTTAGAATGATTTGTAAATGAATTTCATAAATGAATGAAATTTATAGGATTATAAACGATGAAGTTATAAATGGAATTTTATAAGCAGTAGGTTTATAAAATTTACAAAGTTATTTGAAGAATAGATATGGGTAAATAAATGAATCTTATAAGTTATAAGATTTATAATTTGGGAAGTTAAAGAAACGATTTTGAAAACAAATAAATTATAAGCATTTAACTTATAGTATGGACTTTTGGTTTATAATTGAGTTATAAATTGAAACAGATTTATAAAAGGAAGTTGTTATAAAATAAATAGAAATGGAATTTATAAACGTTGTTTTATAAATCCGCCAACGACTTATTTTGATAAGTAAATTATTATAACTTATTAATGGAGTTATATTCACATTTTAGACAGTAAATAATCCTTTAAAATAAAAAGTATAGAAATGATGAAATTGGTTAACGAAGTATATTCACGTTTTTGAATTGTGAATCATATGTTAAAGAAAATGTTTTGGATGTGATGTTTTAAATAAAATTAAAACGATCTGACAATGTTTTTTTAAAATGTGTTAAGATTCGAAACCATAGATTTCAACATTCATTGTTGAAATAGACGTTTTCGAGAAATAGAAGGAAATGGTGGACTATAACACTGTTATTATAGTAAATGATTTCCGAAAGGAACTGTTTTGTATAGTATTGGGATTTATATATCTATTTTAGTTTTGAATCCCTATACTAGTGATTTTGGGTTGTCGTAATGATGTTCTACGCAACATTCGTTTTGGCCCAAATAAATATGTTTAAGAGAATGATTTCCTTAAGGAATGAAATATATACTTAATTTCGATTTAAGTATATTGAATATCTTCCAAGTGTTGAAAATAAATAGATTTTTGAATTACTTATGAATAAATAAGTATGGAAATGTTTTCCAATGTGAAATGAAACGTTTTGAGAATTTATCATTTTTAAGATAAATTGAAAATAAATAATTGAAATCGTATATTCATAAATATTTTGGAATGTAAATTCACTATGGAATTTATAAAAGAAAGGGGAATTTGTTTAAAAATAAATATTGATTTATTTTTGAAGTATTGAAATTTTATATCTTGTAAAGATATTTTTGGAAAATAAATAATTTGGAAAATTATTTGGAATCTGGTGGTGTTGTGCATATCCATTGATAGTTCAATAACCGACTATCAATATTTACCTTTGAATGGGTATTTGTTGTGATTTGCTTGAATTTGAATGCCACACTTATTTTTAAATAAGCGCTCGCTATTCGGGTTAGCCGGGAAAGGACCTTGGGGTCGTATAACCCATTCCGAATATGTGATACGTCGTTATGAATTGCATTTGAAGACCGGTGTTGAAGACCGGATATTTTTGAAAGCGAAAGGACAACTCGTCGAATGTATTTGCATCGACTTGTCCCCGGTATAGAGACTCATTATGTGATGGGAAGTCCGAACGTGATTAGTGAATATCCGGATTGCAAGGACTTCTTTGTAAGTGCCTTCGGTTCTGTTCGATCCCGAAACAGACTTGTATGGATAGTATGTCTGACATTACAAATTGAGATATAAAGATGATTTCTTTCAAATAATTTCTGTTGGTGGCGGAGAATTTATTCTCTTAGCTTAACACCCTTCTCTGAGACGTACGAGCTCAGAGGTTATGTAGTTAAAGCTTATCAGCGATATATTCCCAATTTGGTAATGTGACATGTTGAGTGTTGCTGTGAAATGATCATTATTTGATCATTTGTGATATGATCATTTGTTTGATCACTTATCTTTGTGATCATTTCTTTGATCATTTGTTGACCCAAAGCACAGCTTTGTATAAAGCGTGGCTTTGTGGACGAGGCTTCGTCGAACCTCACACCCCAGAATGGTCAAAACAGGAAAGATGCAACAAGGTTATTGGGGGTAGCGCCCCTTAGGGTATGTCCATTTCCTTCTGGAAAGGGGTAGTATCATGGTATGGAGCCCAGATACTTACTCATGTTGAAACACTTTATTTATTATGGTGTGATGTTGGTGATCGAGCGCTCGGATAAAGGTCCTAAAGGACCGGATGATGGCATACTCGTGTCAGTAGTTACCCAGTTAGGGGTAACCCGACCTTGTGTTGGTAGAGATCCGGTTTGGTTCTCGGGGACGTCCTTCCAGAGGCGTTCTCATGTGGCAATGGGAAGTTCCTTGGCCTGACCATTTGTTGGAAATCCAAAGAAACAATATGATCCTTGTACGGTTTTAGTTGTAGAACCTGCCATGGAATGTGACGGTAACCTGCTATTGAACATGGTAGCTATAGTAGGCATACGATAATGGTCGTATGCTGGCTAAGATTTATATCTTTTTTTTCGAAATGAATTTTTCCTACACTACGCACTAGTAATAATATCAAATGTTCTTTTTAAATGTGTATCAAGCATCTTTGACTATCATAAGGAGAAATCTCCTCCGATTCTGCGTTTGCATTGTGTGTGTGTGCGGGAGGCCTTATGGTAGTCTCATTTTTAAAAGCATCGCGAATTGACTTTAAAAATATTCCTCCATTTTGATTTTAAAAATAAATAAACTGTTTTGAGTTCTCACACCAGTCACATGACTGACTCGGAGTTTATTGTTTTCCTTCCTAAACTCTGGGTGCCCACCAATTTCCACACGGGCAGTCAAGAGTTAGGTTTCTCAGGATATTCTGGAATTCAGGAGTTGCTGGAGGCAAGATGGATGGCATGGCGTATCACTAGTATATAGTATTTCTTTTTCCACTGTTTGTTGTTGTTGTTGTACACTCTGATGAAAATGTAATGTGATGTAATGTAATAACCGATATGTTCTTTGTTTTAAAAGATTATTCATTTGTCTATTATATGCTGATTCCGCTGCGATTGTGAGATTCTGATATTGTTCTGTTGTTTTCTTTATGTTCTATTCTATCTTTTTTTCTCTCTTCTTCTACCTTTTTATTTTTCTTTTCTTTTTTTAAAAACCCTGAGAATGCGTATTTCCGTTCATGTTGAGTTTAGAATGGAGATTAGTGTCTATTCAAGGAGTACGGATTTGCGGGTCCTTACAACCATCCTCTAAGAATCCATGGAACTATCTACTATGTAGTACAATCTGCTATCATAATACCTCTTAACACATTTTTATAGTGCCATAGTCTATACAACACCACAATACCTCCTAATCGGGAGGCTACCAGAGGGCACTCCATAGGTACAACACAAAACAAACTCGTATTTGTCTTGTTAAGGTAGGTGACACAGCACAACTAGGCAATGCCAGGGTAGATATACCAATTACACTTCTGGGCTGGTGGTAACGCATAGCCGCAACTACCGCCCACCTCGATCCACACTCCCAAATCAAAGGTGTGCATCAAATCAATCATAAAGTAATAGAATGGCAATCGAAGAAATGTGTCCGATCGGAGGAGCTACCTCACTTGGCCTGACAATTGCTCCTATTTTAGCCACCTTAAGCTAACTCACGGGAGTTAGGTCCATGTATATAACTCATATAGGATCATCGCCACCATCCTATTTGTTCTGGAATCTCTACTGCATACACAATTGTTAAAGTGGTTTTCGGTATTGGCAGAGAGTACAACAATAACCGATCCTGGTCTCTTTAAATACTTCAGAACCAAAATATCATATGCATTTCAAAACCATATCAATACGATACCATTTCTCACTTAAAATAATATTCATTTCGAGAAACATTACACTTTCCAAAATTATAGCTCTTTCGAAATTATAACACTTTGAGAATCATAACACTTGGAAAATGTAATACTTTGAAATTCATAACACTTTGAAAATCATAACATTTTAGAAATCATAACACTTTGGAAAACATAATACTTCTTACTTAAACAGTTTAGATATAGAAAATAATATATATAATATAATAGTTTATAAAATAAAATAGTTTATAAAATAAAATGGTTTATATAATAAAATAATTAGTATATATAAAAATATTTTATATTAAAAATAGTTTGTATTAAAATAATTGATATATTAAAATAGTTTTACATTAAAATTGGTATATATATTAAAATAAATGATAAAGCAAACTATTCTTTTATATATATTAAAATACTTGTACAATAAAACAGTTTTCCAAATTTCACATATCAATTCAAATCAACTCAAATTTCAAACTCCCATTTAAATCAAATCTTAGTTCTTCCATTTCAATTCAAACCTCAATAAACCATTTTTATATAACTTTCAAATATAGATATAAACCATAAATTTAACCATTTCAACTTTGATAGATTTCAGAGCTTTAAATATTCAAACGTTTACAAACTAAATTTGACAAATTCATATATATATATATATATATATATATATATATAAAAATCACTTTAGTGTTATTTAGTTTTGTGATATTTACTTAATTATTCCGATAACACTTAAATAAAACTTCAATTACAAATTGAACTAAACTAAATATCCCATTTCAATTTATGTAAATTTGAAAATATTCATTTAAATCGTTTCTAAATCAAAATGAATTTATAAAAATCATATCTTTAAAATCTCAAATTTAATAAATTTCAAATCAAACTTATTTGTTCTTAAATAAATATAATTTCAAACCAATTTGTAATTCTCTTTCCAACATTAATTTATTTAAAATTATTATAAAAATATATTTTCCAAATATAATTTTAAATAAATACTTGAACAGTGTGTATATATATATATAAATTAAATTTTATTAAATTAAATTTTATTATTAAACTTACTATTATATTAAAACTAATTTTATATATTTAAAACAGGAAATTACACTAAAGGACAAAAAAATTCAGCATTTTAGCCTCAAGGACAGACCTTTAGTATTTTAGGTTAAAGGACAACTTCCTTTAGGTATCAGTATTCAGTTATTGATAATATTTTTTAGGTATCAATTTGTATTTATCGGTAGCAGTTTTTAGGTATCATTTTTTAGTTGGGTGGCAGTTTTGGATGAATGTTTGTCCTTATGAATAATTTTGGAAGAACGTTTGTCATTTTGAATAATTTTTAGGAGAATGTATGTCCTTGTGGTTAAAATATTAAGGTCGTGTCCTTGTGGCTAAAAATACACGAATTTTTGTCCTTGAAATTAATTCCCTCTATTTAAAAATGGTAAAATTATAAGTAAAATCTTAAAATTTATAATTTTAAAACTAACTTATAATATAAATATTTTAAACATATAATTTTAAAAAATCAAGAATTTAAAAATATACAAAATAAATTATATATATAGTATATCAAAATCAATATTCATATAAAACTGTATATATTTCCTTCTTAAAACACTCTGAAATCATTTTCAAAATATATATATAGACCAATGGTGTCTGTATATAATTTTCTATCCTATGGTCAAGTGATACAGATATTTATCATTTCAATCCACAATTTAAAATATATGTGTATTTATCTTTTCAACCTGCAATCCGAAATCTAATTCAACGAAAATCGCTTGGGTTTATCATTTCAACCCAAAACGATTTTCTCTTATTCGACAAGATCGTTCGGGTATGTATCATTTCAACCCATTGAGAATTCTATACTAACACGAAACTTGAAGAATGAGAACAGTAATGATAGTAATATAATATATCAACAACTGGCATATATCATCAATAATAGATAATGGTGTCAGATGTCACAATTAAACAGATACAGACAATAGCATATATATAGCAATTTAAATAACTAACAGCAGCATATTTCAATTGTCGTTTCAATTGAAATCGAATTTAATAAATATAAGAAATTTAATCGAGTGTGATTTCTCATCTTTCAAGGCTAGGGAGATTTGACAAAGAAATGAGCTACGAATACGATTCAACAAACAAACCTGACAGATAAGGAATAAACGAAATCAAATCAGAACTGGATCGATGTAGATATATGGAATAAGTGAAGTTATATATATGTATAACTAAATATAACTATTGACATATGTAAAAAATATTCTAAATACAAACACGTTTTAAATTGAATACATATGCATTTCAAAATCATTATTTTAAATTAAACATAGATATAATATATTTTAAAATCAAACTCAACTGTACTTATGTGTAGTATATATATAATACAAAAATTTATACAACATATAATATATAATATACAATACTAATACGGGCTTGTACATACACATCAAATTAGATTTACAAAAAATAATATAATATAATTATAATCTTATACATATGTACAAAAATCATATACAGTTTATGAACTAATATAACTAGTATACAAACTTATATATAAATGAAAAACAAGCATATAATACTGTAACTCAATATATATACAATTTATATAACTGGTTGATAAAACCCAACAAATCAGACATACTATCACTAACATAATATATATAAGCTAGTAAAACAATATATATTATTATATACATTTACATAATATATATGTATTCAATGAAATATTCAGACATACACACAAATCTTCAAAACCAAACTCAATATAAATAAACGAATATATACTTTAAATATATAACTTAACTGAGCATATATAACAAAGCAGACATATATATGTCTATATATATATATATATATATATATATATATATATCATACTGCAGCATACATACCATTTATAAAATGTATAAACTTATAGTACTTGGAATATTAACAATTGTGGTATAAACATGTATATATATATATATATATGTATATATATATATAAACAAATATACATAACAAGCCAAAACCAGAGATGCTTCCAAATAAAATATACAACTTATAATTAATATAACCAAACACTTACTTATACAAAAAAAACTACATCGGCTTCTATGTAAATTATATAGATATAATCTCATATAAAACCGAAATGTAAACATTTATATATTAGAAAACTGACATATATAAGCTATCTATACAAATATTTAAACTTACACATAAATATATATGTACTTAAAACATAACTACATAATATATATCAATATATAAAACAAAACATAACATATTATATATATGTCTATATATACACGTTTGAAATACTGGTAACAGATATATTCTTATATAAATTTTTCCAAAGCATCAATAAAACAAAATACTAACTCATTGTTTTATATAGTATAAATCGTATTTTATCATACTATATATTATAATGTTTATACGCATATATCGACTCACCTCTAACCAAAACACGTAAGCTACGGCCAATAGAAGAAGGGAGGATCGGCAGGCAAGGAAGATGGGAGGAGTTGCAGGGTGGCCATGCGCTGCTAGGTGAAGCTAGAGGAGGGTGCAGGCGGAGGGTATTGTGGGCTGGGCGAGCTTGCTCAGGGTTGATGGGCCGAACTTTGGTGGATGGCTGTGCGTTGGAAGGGTGAGTGAGTGGATGAGGATTTTACTGGGTACGGTTGTGAGGTCGGTGCTTGAGTGGCGTAGGCTGGTGATGGATGATTGGCTGAAGAAGTTGCAGCCATGGGTAAGCAAGGAGGAATGAAAACTTTAAGCCATGGCAAAATATGGAATGCAAAGTGATAGAGGCAAAACTGTATAATGTATAAATATTATATTTATTATCCTTTTCAAGTATTGAACAGAACGAAGCAGCAATATAACGTGAATAGTAGGATATTAAAAGTCATGCTAGCAAATTCAAGACAAATTAAAGGCAGATGACGGTTGATATTATACGGATGATAATTGAAAAGACATAGGAACCAAAGGGTCAAATGCGGAACCGATATGACGTTCGATTTACCGATTTCGTCGTGTCCCGAAATTCCAAAACACATGAATGAATATACTACGGAGATCTGCACAACGAGACGATCAAAGCGGTATACTGATATCAGTGATATGATCATCCAATCAAAAGTCGATCTTCGTTACCAAAAATCTGCTAAAACGTTGGAAATAAGATAAACAGGGTAATAACTGTACAAATTTAACGAAATGGAATATGACATCTCACTCAGAAGATGATTTACAAATTTATTGTATAAAAATATTCAGGTTTGAAAAATATTTTATTATCATTAAATACTAACTGATTAAATTTAAATAAAATTACAAAAAAATAAACTTCCATATTATCAGATGAAAATTTACCATTTGCTATGTTTAATTTGACGTATTACAAATATTCAATTTTGTTTCCAAATTCAATTATTTAGAATTTCATAAAATTTCAGTTAAATATATTATTAAAACTAATATAATTTTACTGGCCGGTACAATTCCCTCTTCTCTGCTACAGTTTCTTACTCACTTATTGTGAGTAGAGATTCATATAGATCTTTAACGTTCATCATTTGCTCTTATGATTCCTACCTTTGGATTATGCTATATGTCGATCATCCCCATGTTTATTTACTACTCATGATATGCTAACATCCGCCTTTTGCTCTTTTGATTCCTGCCTTTAGGTTATGCCATATGTCAATCATCCACCTTGCTTATTTACTACAGACGGATTGCTAACATGATCTTCGATGGGAATTTTGATTTGGGTTGATGGATTTTGCACTTTGGATGGAAGCTCAGAATTTGAAGCAAGAAAACTCAAATTTGAATAAGCCTTGATTTAATATGGGTTTTTAGCTATTTATGAATATGGGGATTGAGCAGTATTGACCTTTCCTCATTAAATTTTTGTAACGACCCAACTCTTTGGGCACTTGATTTTGAAATATTTAATTAATTTTAAAATATTGAAATATTAGTTTTGCAAACCAAATAGTCTGAATTTCTAATATAGTGATTTATATGAATAATGAATTGAATATTGGAATTAGTAAATAATAGAATCTTAGATTTAATGTGGCTAAAAATAATCTTCAAAACTTGTTTAAATTTGGTTTAAATAAAAAGGGTAATAATAAACTTCTAATTTAGATTTAAAAGTGATTAAAAACTTTTTTTAGCAAATGGTTTTAATTAATAAGTGAAATTAGCATTCCAGGGTACTGTCTTGGATTTTGACGAACCCAGTGCCATTGGAACCGTAATAATAAATTATTGCATGTCATCGAATTTCACAGCGATCGAGTATATCATTTGGTCATATAAGCCTGAAACGCATAGAAATTAATTAAAAGAATTTAAATTAATATAATTTGATTTTGGAAACCTAACTTCTATGTATGATAGAATTGGCTTCCATACTAGTTCCATTGTGTTCGGAAAAGGAATATTAAATTTTAAACGCTAGGCGGCACACCTTAATTGGAGTTCGAGATTTAGGGTTGTAATTGCAGCATATTTTTAAATAAAATAATACGTACACTATTATATACTCCAAACCCCTCTACCATTCAACCATACCCTTCCCCACATCCATAACCCATACTTTTCCCTCTTTATAAATCACTCTCTTTCCTTTACAGAGCAAGCTTCACATTCAAGAGAGAAAAAATATATTGAAAACTTATAAAATCAAATCCCCAAAGTTCATTCCTTCAAAAATTATGAAATATTTCTAGAATCCTAAGTGTTTGGCATTCAACTTGATAGTGAATGGGTGGGTGTGACATCATCTAATGACGATTGACAGTGAGGATTTTTGGTCTTGACAAAATAAGATTTGCACATTCGAATCATTTAGGCAACAATTCTGAAATTGGAGGATATACTTGGGACTGTGTTGGACTTTGGCACCTCGGCACTGATTTTGGTGTAGGGCAGTTCAACTTTGTAACGACCCAAGATTTTTGTTAATTAAAATTTGTATATTTAATTAATTTTAAATATTAATAATTGAAATTTAAAAGTCTAATAAATTTTATTTTGAATAATTTGATTTAATTGGATAACTAAATCGATAATTTAATAGTTGAAATTACGTAAATAATTGAAATTACGTAAATAATTGAAATTGAGTTTAATATGATTGAAAATGATTTGTAAAATTTTATTTAATCATATTGAAGTTATAATTATGTTATAGAACTTTTAAAATTGAATTAAAAGTTAATTTGTGAAAATTGAATTAAAAGTTAATTTGTGAAAATTGAATATTTTAATATTTAAATCGACTAGGTAAATTAGTCATTTTTCGAACAGTCTCAGAATTGGAAGAAACTAGTTCCATTGGATCCGTAATAGTTTGTTATTATCGGATTTCAATTTTCGTAGCAATCAGAGTATTCGTTTGACCGTGGCAGCTCGAAACGCATCGAAATTATTTTAATATTTATTTGGCGAGTTAAAATAGCCATTTTTCAAACAGTCTCGGATTTTGACGAAACCAGTTTCATCGGATCCGTAATGTGATATTATTGTATGGTTTCAAATTTCATGTCAATCGGATTTACCGTTTGTCCGGGGCAAGCCAAAACGTCTAGAAATTTGATTTACCGATTTATTTTAAAATCGAACGTTTATTGCCATAAATCGCACAGATGATCGAATTAGCTCCCGAAACACATTCCATTGTGTTCGGAACATGGGGTAAACCTTAGGAACGCCAACCGGCATGCTTCGTTTGGAGTTCGGAAAATTTTTGGTGAATAGTAATTTGGAAATTTTCTATAAAAGGCCACATAATTCACAAATTTACACAGAAACCCTAATGGCAAACCCCGGCCACCATTTTCATCTTCGAAGGCCAGAAACGCACGAAACTTTTCCCTCTATTATCTCCCAGTCCACCAACAATTGTCGAAAACTTCCAACTACAAAAACGAAGAGCATCACAAGATCTTTGCATCCATACGGTGATGATGATCATCGGAGTGATGTGGTGGTGGGAACTTCGCCTTGAAGTCAGGTCGAACGCACGCGTTTTTCGAGCTCAATAAGGGGCCGAGCTTCGTGCCCTTCGAGCCGAGTATAGAGCAGCTGGAGGCGCTTCAAATGGTGTTTGCTGATCGATGCAGAAGGCGTCGTGGTGGTCGTGGTCTCAAACCCTAGGTCAATGGCATTGGGTTCTATTGTTGCGTGTAGTACCTTTAGAAAGAACGTGAGGGTGAAGGAGGGGAGATGCGGCCCAGATGCAAAATTACAGAAACGAACGGTGATGATGGAAGTTAGGTCATAAAATTTTAAATAGATTTGTAAAATTTATATATAATAAATCGTGTAACTCTAAAAATTCATATCTTTTTCATACGAGGTCGAAAACGCACGAAATAAGTTGCGTTGGGTTCGTATGGACGAGCACTACGCTATGGAAATGGATTGGAGTCATTTGGAGCTAGAAAAAATTTTGGGTAAAATTAAACGTCTGTTTAATTTTATTCGAAATAAAAGCTGAAAACGAAATTGAAATCAAGGTAAGAACTTCTCACTCAATCGAATGATTACCGTCGAATGTTTCTACACCGAATGGCCCCGGTATAGAAATTCCATATGTGATGGGAAGTCCGGACGTGATTAGTGAATATGCGGATTGCAAGGACTTCTTTGTAAGTGCCTTCGGTTCTGTTCGATCCCGGAACAGACTTGTATGGATAGTATGTCTGACATTACAAATTGAGATATAAAGCTGATTTCTTTCAAATATATTTCTGTTGGTGGCGGAAAATTTATTCTCTTAGCTTAACACTCTTCTATGAGACGTATGAGCTCAGAGGTTATGTAGTTGATGGTTATCGGCGACCTATTCCCAATTTGGTAATGTGACATGCTGAGTGTTGCTGTGAAATGATCATTGTTTGATCATTTGTGATATGATCATTTGTTTGATCATTTATCTTTGTGATCATTACTTTGATCATTTCTTGACCCAAAGCATGGCTTTGTACCAAAGCGTGGCTTTGTGGACGAGACTTCGTTGGACCTCACACCCCGAAAATGGTCAAAACAGGAAGGATGCAGCAAGGTTATTGGGGGTAGCGCCCTTTAGTGTATGTCATTCCTTCTGGATAGAGGTGGTATCATGGTATGGAGCCCAGATACTTAACCTATGTTGTTGCTGCAAACTTATTACTTTGTGGTTGTTGGAAATCGAGGATCCTCGGATGTAGATCGGTTACAACCGGGGGATGGCATATTCATGTCAGTTGTTACCCAGTTAGGGGTAACCTGGCCTTGTGTTGGTAGAGATCCGGTTTGGTTCTCAGGACGTCATTCCAGAGGCGTTTCCATGTGGCGATGGGAAGTTCCTTGGCCTGACCATTTGTTAGAAATCCAAAGAAACAATACGATCTTGTACGGTTTTAGTTGTAGAACCTATCATTCACTTATGGTGGCGCCCCACTGTTTGGATGGTAGCTACAGTAGGCATAAGTGCGGAATGCCTATGCTGGCTAAGATTTATATCTTTATTTTCGAAATGATTTTTCCTACACTATGCACTAGTAATAATATCAAATGTTTCTTTTTAATGCATATCAAGCATCTTTGACTATCATAAGGAGAAATCTCCTCCGATTCTGCGTTTGCATTGTGTGTGCGTGCGGGAGGCCTTATGGTAGTCTCATTTTTTAAAAGCATTTGGAATCTATTTTAAAATTATCCTATTCTTTGTTTTAAAAGATAAACTGTTTTAGTTCTCACACCAGTCACATGACTGACTCGGAGTTTATTGTTTTCCTTCCAAAACTCTGGGTGCCCACCAATTTCCACACGGGCAGTCAAGAGTCAGGTTTATCAGGATATTATGGAATTCAGGAGTTGCTGGAGGCAAGATGGATGGCATGGCGTATTCACTAGTATATAGTATTTCTTTTCTGCTGTTTGTTGTTTGTTGTTTGTTGTTGTTTGTTGTTGTTTGATAGTTGTACACACTCTGATGACGTAATGAAATGAAATGTAATGTAATGTAATAACTGATATAGTTCTTTGTTTAAAGATTATTCATTTATCTATTATATGTTGTCCACTGCGATTGTGAGATTCTGATATTGTTCTGCTGTTTTCTTTCTGTTCTGTTCTATCTTTTCTCTCTTCTTCTACCTTTTTCTTTTTTTTAAAAAAACCCCAAGAATTCGTATTTCCGTTCATCTTGAGTTAATCACTAGAGATTATTGTCTATTCAAGGAGTATAGATTTGCGGGTCCTCACATCTGGTATCAGAGCATATGGTTAAGCGACAACCATGGTTCTGTTGGGTATTACTCATTAGAGATAAAGTCAGTAGTGCTCTAGAATGAGTTTGACTGTAATAATAGCTATGAGTGCGTATTTGTTAGTGAATATAAAATTGTTTTATATTGTGATGGTTGGTTTGTTGAGTGGTGTATGGATTCTGGTTAATACGAGTAATTAACGTTGTTGATAGGGATCTCTAAACACTTGTACAGAACAATTCGACACGATATTGTTTTAAATTGGGTAAATGAAATAATTTTACCTTAATTTTATTTTATATATAAAGGAATAATTTTTCAGAATTATTAAAGTATATATAAGTTGATGGTTTGGTTATTGAAAATGTAAGAATATATATAAGTAAAATTAAAAGATGTTTGAATAATCTAAATAAAAGAATTATCGTATAAGCAAATGAATTATCAGAATTGAATTATAATTAATGTGATTTACAATTGTGAAATAAACTTATATATATATAAGAAGTGAAACTATATGAATATATTTATGCATTTAAAGTTAAATGGAAATTTACTTTAGAATTGGGAATCTGAATTGATTTATAAGTGGGAATTTAAGTTAAGTAAAGCCAAATAATGTTGAAATGGAATATAACTTAAGAGATGTTGAATGAAGTTGATTTTGGTATCAAAGTAAATTAATAAAGTGAAGTGATAAATGAGAACTTGAGTTATATAAATGAAATTCAACTTTTGTAATTGAATTGATAATGGATTGAATGTTAATCCACCGAATGTAAATTAAGTTGATATGGAATAATGAATGTAAGTGTAAATTCATTAAAATCTAATGTTATTGAAAGTTGAAAAATTGAATGGAAATCAATTTAATTAAACCAATTGAAATTAAAGGTGTTAAACCAAATTGAATGAATGTAAGCAAAGGAATTTGGTTGTAATTAATATACATTGGTTGTTATATGATTGTTAGTTCGTTGTATATTATTCATTAAGTGTTAATGAAATTGAGTTAATGAAATTGAGTTAATGAAATTGAAAGTTAAAGTAATTAAAATTCAATTGGAAGTTAAGTGAATCTTAAATAGAATTGAATTTGATTTGGAAGTGAACCAACTTGAATATGAATTAGTGAATATAAACTAACTGAAAATGAATGTTAGTAAAGACATCCACTGTTAATGAACCAAATGTGATTAAATTGAAAACCCAATTCATTGAATATTAATGAGAATATCAATGAATATTTATTGGTTATGGATGTTAGTTGGATGATAGTTGGTTGATGGTTGAATATATTGCTTTTACTGCATTTGCTATGTTGGCATATATAGTTATTATGTTGCTATATGTTGTATATCGATACTATTGTCTATATACATGTTTCTCATATGTTTGTTGAGTGTTTAGTAGGTGCGGATCGCGTTTTCTTCGCATTTGGAGCTCGCTTTCGCGCTATATTAGCCATATATGCTCGCTAATAAAATATAAGGTACATATCTCGGATTAAATATCGTACTTTTACACTTTTTTCCCTGCGGGATGCCTCATCACTTGATGAGATGTATATTTGTGATATATATACTGTCATTTTTTTTCGGATCGAGCCGCGCAAAGGAGACTATGGCGAATTTTTTCGAAAATTTAAGGCGTTAGAATATTTTTGAGAATTTTTGGAAAGTTTGTTAAAACTATAACTTTTATTTGGAGTTGAAAGTTAAGCAATAGTTGTTTTTGAAAAGATAACTAAGTATGATTTGAAAACTAAGTAAAGTATTGTAAGAAGTTTAACTATGGATTTATGGAAAATTAATAGATTTTGTAACTTTTCTCACTTGATAATTTCGAGGACGAAATTCTTTTAAGGGGGGAAGTATGTAACGACCCAGAATTTTTGTTAATTAAAATTTGTATATTTAATTAATTTTAAATATTAATAAGTAAAATTTAAAAGTCGAATAAATTTTATTTCGAATAATTTGATTTAATTGGATAGTTAAATCGATAATTTAATAGTTGAAATTACGTAAATAATTGAAATTGAGTTTAATATAATAGAAAATGATTTTTAAAATTTTACTTAATCATATTGAAGTTATAATGATGTTATAGAACTTTTAAAATTGAATAAAAAATTAATTTGTGAAAATTGAATATTTTAATATTTAAATCGACTAGTGAAATTAGCCATTTTTTGAACAATCTCGGAATTGGACGAAACTGGTTCCATTGGATCAGTAATAGTTCGTTATTATCGTATTTCAATTTTTGTAGCAATCGGAGTTTTCGTTTGACCGTGGCAGCTCGAAACGCATCGGAATTATTTTAATATTTATTTGGCGAGTTAAAATAGCCATTTTTCAAACAGTCTCGGATTTCGACGAAACCAGTTTCATCGGATCCGTACTGTGATATTATTGTATGGTTTCAAATTTCATGTCAATCGGATTTATCGTTTGTCCAGGGCAAGCCAAAACGCCTAGAAATTTGATTTACCGATTTAATTTAAAATCGAACGTTTATTGTCATAACTCGCACAGATGATCAAATTAGCTCCCGAAACACGTTCCATTGTGTTCGGAACGTGGGGTAAACCTTAGGGACGCCAACCGGCACGCTTCGTTTGGAGTTCGGAAAATTTTTGGTGAATAGTAATTTGGAAATTTTCTATAAAAGGCCACATAATTCACAAATTTACACAGAAAACCTAATGGCAAACCCTGGCTGCCATTTTCATCTTCGAAGGCCAGAAACGCACGAAACTTTTCCCTCTATTATCTCCCTATCCACCAACAATTGTCGAAAACATCCAATTACAAAAACGAAGAGCATCACAAGATCTTTGCATCCATACGGTGATGATGATCATCGGAGTGACGTGGTGGTGGGATCTTCGCCTTGACGTCAGGCCGAACGCGCGCGTTTTTCGAGCTCAATAAGGGGCTAAGCTTCGTGCCCTTCGAGCCGTGTATAGAGCAGCTAGAGGCGCTTCAAATGGTGTTTGCTGATCGATGCAGAAGGTGTTGTGGTGGCCGTGGTCTCAAACCCTAGGTCATTGGCTTTGGGTTCTTTTGTTGCGTGTAGTACCTGTAGAATGAACGTGAGGGTGAAGGAGGGGAGATGCGGCCCAGATGCAAAATTACAGAAACGAACGGTGATGATGGAAGTTAGGTTATAAAATTTTAAATAGATTTGTAAATTTTATATATAATAAATCGTGTAACTTTAGAAATTCATATCTTTTTCATACGAGGTCGAAAATTCACGAAACAAGTTGCGTTGGGTTTGTATGGATGAGCACTACGCTATGGAACTAGTTTGGTGTCGTTTGGAGCTAGCGAAAATTTCAGATAAAATTAAACGTTCGTTTAATTTTATTCGAAATAAAAGCTGAAAACGAAATTGAAATCAAGGTGGGGACTTCTCACTCAATCGAATCGGTTTCGATTTTAATTTTAAATAGTTAGATTTAAAATTCTTGAATGTATGTTTGAATGATGATTGTTATCTATTGATTGTTAAAATAGACATTATACGCCGTTAGTAAGCGGAGGTTATTTATTAAAAACATATACCGCGAATATTTCACAGTTCAGTGAAATTGGTATTATTTATGTACTTGGAGTTGATTTCCCGCATTATATAGCGGATGAGACCCTATTGCGCCGTATATTAAGCGGATAATATTTTAAATCCCATATACCGCAATAATTCCGTACTGGAACGGAATTGGCATTGTGCTAATGTTTGTGGATGCAGGAAAACAGGTTGGAGGGATCCAACTGGATTCCTCAACAGTATTTATTTGATTTCAGATATTTTGATATTTGATTGATTATCATATCGATATATGATGTCGTTGTTGTCGTGGTTGACTATTTGGTGTGTAGCATCATTGGGCCAATT
The DNA here is from genome assembly GCA_030765085.1 of Allium cepa. NCBI lineage: Eukaryota > Viridiplantae > Streptophyta > Magnoliopsida > Asparagales > Amaryllidaceae > Allium > Allium cepa. The sequence continues at coordinate 223,786,200 of CM060945.1, forward strand.
TTGGAATTTTAAAAGGATTTTTAAAGTAATTTTTGAAAGTATACGTTTATAAAATATTTTTGGAATTGATTCAATTTAAATAAATAAACGTTATAATTTTAATGTTATAAAAAATTATGATTTTTTGAGAAATATAGTTAAAAGTTGATTTTTGAAAATATGGGGTTAATGATTTTATAAAATAGTTTAAATTGGGATTTTTGAATTTATTGTAAAAAGTTCAAATATAGGATTTATAAGATTTGATTATTTTGTAAATCAAAGAAAATGATGAAATTATAAAGGAGTTTAAAGACGTTTTTAAATAATAATATAAATTGATTTATATAAAAGATTTATAAACTGATATTATAAATTAAAATATTTGAATTGTAAAACGAGTTTTTATAAGTGTTAGGATGAAGTGTAAATGGACTTCATAAGTGAATGAAATTTATAGAATTATAAACGGTGAAGTTATAAATAGAATTTTATAAGCAATAGGTTTATAAAATTTGTAAAGTTATTAAAAGAATAGATTTGGGTAAATAAATGAATCTTATAAGTTATAAGATTTATAATTTGGGAAGTTTTAAAAGAACGATTTTGTAAACAAATAAATTATAAGTATCTAACTTATAATATGAACTTTTGGTATATGATTGAGTTATAAATTTAAATAGGTTAACAAAGGAGATTTATAAAAGGAAGTTGTTATAAAATAAATAGAAAAGGAATTTATAAACATTGTCTTATAAATCCGCAAACGACTTATTTTGATAAGTAAATTGTTATAACTTATTAATGGAGTTATATTCACGTTTTAGACAGTGAATAATCCTTTAAAATAAAATGTATGGAAATGATGAAATTGGTTAACGAAGTATATTAACGATTTTGAATAGTGAATAATATGCTAAAGAAATTGTTTTGGATGTGATGTTTTAAATATAATTAAAACGATCTAATGATGTTTTTAAAATGTATTAAGATTCGAAACCATAGATTTCCACATTCATTGTTGAAATAGACGTTTTCGAGAAATAGAAGGAGATGGTGGACTATAACACTATTGTTATTGTAAATGATTTCCGAAAGGAAATGTTTTGTATAGTATTGGGATTTATATATCTATTTTAATTTCGAATCCCTATACTAGTGATTTTGGGTTGTCGTAACGATGTTTTACGCAACATTCGTTTTGGCCCAAATAAATATGTTTAAGATAATGATTTCCTTAAAGAATGAAATATATACTTAATTTCGATTTAAGTATATTGAATATTTTCCAAATGTTGAAAATAAATAGATTTGTGAATTACTTATAAATAAAAAAGTATGGAAATTTTTTTCCAATGTGAAATGAAACGTTTAGAGAATTTATCTTTTTGAAGATAAATTGAAAATGAATAATTGAAATTGTATATTCATAAATATTTTGAAATATAAATTCACTAAGGAATTTATAAATGAAAAGTGAAATTTGTTTAAAAATAAACGTTGATTTATTTTGAAGTGTGGGAATTAATTTACGGATTTGGAACGTAAATATAAAGTAAATCGTTAACGATTTATTTAATTGGTTTAAATGAACTATGTTGAAAATGAAAGTATTTCCGCATAAGGAAAATGTTTGAAATTTGTTTTCAAAAGTGGTAAAGATGAAAAGTGATTTGAAAATTTGTTTTCAAATGGTTGAAGTGTGGAAAATATATATCTTGTAAAGGTATTTTTGGAAAATAAAATTATTTGGAAAATTATTTGGAATCTGGTGATGTTGTGCATATCCATTGATAGTTCAATAACCGACTATGAATATTTACCTTTGAATGGGTATTTGTTGTGATTTCCTTGAATTTGAATGCCACGCTTATTTTTGAATAAGCGCTCACTATTCGGGTTAGCCGGGAAAGGACCTTGGGGTCGTATAACCCATTCCGAATATGTGATACGTCGTTATGAATTGCATTTGAAGACTGGTGTTGAAGACCGGATATTTTTGAAAACTGAAGGATTACCGTCGAATTTTCTGCACCGAATTGCCCCGGTATAGAAATTCCATATGTGATGGGAAGTACAGACGTGATTAGTGAATATCCGGATTGCAAGGACTTCTTTGTAAGTGCCTTCGGTTCTGTTCGATCCCGGAACAGACTTGTATGGATAGTATGTCTGACATTACAAATATAAAGCTGATTTCTTTCAAATATATTTCTGTTGGTGGCGGAGAATTTATTCTCTTAGCTTAACACCCTTCTCTGAGACGTACAAGCTCATAGGTTATGTAATTGATGGTTATCAGCGACATATTCCCAATTTGGTAATGTGACATGCTGGGTGTTGCTGTGAAATGATCATTGTTTGATCATTTGTGATATGATCATTTGTTTGATCATTTATCTTTGTGATCATTACTTTAATCATTTGTTGACCCAAAGCATGGCTTTGTACCAAAGTGTGGCTTTGTGGACGAGACTTCGTCGGACCTCACACCCCGAAAATGGTCAAAACAGGAAGGATGCGGCAAGGTTATCAGGGGTAGTGCCCTTTAGTGTATGTCATTCCTTCTGGATAGAGGTGGTATCATGGTATGGAGCCCAAATACTTAACCTATGTTGTTGCTGCAAACTTATTACTTTGTGGTTGTTGGAAATCGAGGATCCTCGGATGTAGATCGGTTACAATCGGGGGATGGCATATTCGTGTCAGTTGTTACCCAGTTAGGGGTAACCCGGCCTTGTGTTGGTAGAGATCCGGTTTGGTTCTCGGGACGTCATTCCAGAGGCGTTTCCATGTGGCGATGGGAAGTTCCTTGGCCTGACCATTTGTTGGAAATCCAAAGAAACAATACGATCTTATACGGTTTTAGTTGTAGAACCTATCATTCACTTATGGTGGCGCCCCACTATTTGGATGGTAGCTATAGTAGGCATAATTTCGGAATGCCAATGCTGGCTAAGATTTATATCTTTATTTTCGAAATGATTTTTCCTACACTATGCACTAGTAATAATATCAAATGTTTCTTTTTAATGCGTATCAAGCATCTTTGACTATCATAAGGAGAAATCTCCTCTGATTCTGCGTTTGCATTGTGTGTGTGGGGGGGAGGCCTTATGGTAGTCTCATTTTTTACAAGCATTGCGAATCTATTTTAAAATTATCCTATTCTTTGTTTTAAAAGATAAACTGTTTTAGTTCTCACACCAGTCACATGACTGACTCGGAGTTTATTGTTTTCCTTCCTAAACTCTGGGTGCCCACCAATTTCCACACGGGCAGTCAAGAGTCAGGTTTATCAGGATATTCTGGAATTCAGGAGTTGCTGGAGGCAAGATGGATGGCATGGCTTATTCACTAGTATATAGTATTTCTTTTCCGCTGTTTGTTGTTTGATAGTTGTACACACTCTGATGATGTAATGAAATGAAATGTAATGTAATGTAATAACTGATATAGTACTTTGTTTAAAGATTATTCATTTATCTATTATATGTTGTCCACTGCGATTGTGAGATTCTGATATTATTCTGCTGTTTTCTTTCTGTTCTGTTCTATCTTTTCTCTCTTCTTCTACCTTTTTCTTTTAAAAAAAACCCTAAGAATTCGTATTTCCGTTCATCTTGAGTTAATCACTGGAGATTAATGTCTATTCAAGGAGTACAGATTTGCGGGTCTTCACAAAGTTGGTGGCTCATGTTGATCTAGGATTGACACCAGGTCACGTTTCGATGGGTGCTTGCAAGCGTGATGAGATGATGACAAGGAGTTGGAAATTTGGACGCGGAGTTCAGTGCAACAATCTATAGGAAGTTTCATGGATTGTAGATGGAGGAATCAATGGTAGAAGTTGTGCATGTACTAAGATTGGTATATTAGGTATAAGAAGTCATTAATTGAGGGGAAGATAATTTAGGAGGTGATTAGTTAGTAATTAGTTTTTTAATTATAAATTTAAAATCAATAAATTATAATTTGTTTAACTCTCTCATACGAGGTCCACTCAAGACATGGATTTTTGCATTGCGCTCGTAGTGTGACGAAGCTTTACGATAAAACTAGGTTGGTCAAATTCTAAGCATGTTGAAAATTGGGCTAAAATCGGATGTCATTCAATTTTAGTTACAAACCGGAATGCCTCAGCAACAACAGTAATTTCATTTAGTTAAACTCACCTTTTTGGTTTACTAGTAATTTTATACAGTTGATAAAAATTATTGATTTAGTGTTTGGATGATTTACTATTTTATCAGTTGGTTTCGTTTCATTCCAGCCCTAGAGCGGATGACCATTTATAAATACCTATCTAGCAACGGATGACCCGTATTATATGATTATATGTTGTGTTTGATGTAGGTGAATTGGTTGGAGGGATCCAACAGTGTTCCTCACCATCGATGATAAATACGCACACACACACACACACATATATATATATATATATGCCTATATATATATATATATATGAGTTGTGATGCAGGGGAAAAGTTTTGACCCAACCGGATTCCTCGCCATTGTTGAATTGTTATCAATAATATTCTTGTTATATGAATCACTGAATATCAAATCTAATTGCTTGACACTAATGGTTATGACAATGTTATATGATCAAAACTTAAACCTTGTAGTGATAGTAAATTAATATTGATATTGGTTAAACGTTAAGTGGCTATTGGCCTAAAATTAATATTTTAAAAATATTATAAATCACCATCTGAGTTGAAGTTGCTTTTTGAGACAGGAGGGGATTCTAAATCTAAAATTGGGTTTCGAAAATATTTTGTTAACTTCTATTTTGCTCCGATATTTTTGTTTGTCTTTTAAAAGTTATTTACTTATATTTAATATTATTTTAAGATTATTTATATTTAATATTATTTTAAGATTATTTATATTTAATATTATTTTAAGATTATTTATATTTAATATTGCTATAAAGATTATTTATTTATATTCAATGTTGTTTAAAGGTTATTTATCAATATTTAAAAAAAATTGAAAAGTTAATTATAAAAATAATTAATATGGCTTGAAATTTATAATAAGGATCTATTAATAATGTTTGGAAAAATTACTCCTATTTATAATAATTGTAAAGATTAATTATTATTTTTTATTTGATAATGTTCGAAATTATTAATTATTATTTTTAAGATGTTTTAAAGTTAATAATAATTATTTATTTATAATGTTATCACTTATAATATTATTATTTATAATTATTATTATATAAAAGTGTTTTGAAGTAAATGATTTTTATTTATTTATAAATGTTTTGACGACTTATAAACTGGGTTTTATAGAAGGACTTGGGTTTTATAAGAAGGGTTTTATAAAATGGTTTGTAGGCTTAAAGGAAGATTATTTATAAGATAAAGGAGTTTTATAAATGGTTAGATATTTATAAAGGAATTTTAGAAACGGTTTTGTAGATTTATAAGAGGAGTTTTATAATTACTTTTATGGATTTATAAAGAGTACAGAAATGATTTGAGGAGTTTTATAATTAGTTTAATGGATTTATAAAGAGTTTAGAAATGATTTGAGAAATGATTTAGAGATATTTATAAATGGTTTTTTGAGATTTTTTAAATAGTTTATAAATGGGTTTTAGAAATTTATAAAGGAGTTTATATATTTTTTTAGAATTGTGTCAAAGAGGAAATCTTCGTTCTATGAATGCACTTACACCATTGAGATAAGTATATGGATATTCTTCCAAATACTGAATATATAGAGATTGTGAATATATCTTTGTAAAGGTATTTTGATACAAATATTTACAAGATGAATTTAATTGACAAAAAGATTAATTAAGGAGGCTAGTAGTTACTTATGCACTTAGCCAATGTTGGTTTTTCCGTCTGAAATAAATCCCTGATTTGAATGTTTATTTATTCGATGGTTAAATAAATGACTATCAAATTTGTACCCAAAATGTAACTTCGGAAATATCTAGGAAAATCACGTGAGTTATAGGGCACGGTCATCTTTGATGATGTTGTACTGTGCGTATAAATCTCATTTCGTTCTCCTAGGACAAATGATAAGGAAATCCATCTGCTAAATGTTAGGAGGTGACCTCCGCTCTTATCTTTTATTGTTTATTTCCAAAAGAACTGGGGTTGGGTTTACCAGAAACTATTAAATGTTGTTTTGAGAGGGCTGGGATCGAAAACATTATTCGAAAACCACTTCGATCTAACTCAAGCGTTTCTAGGTGAAGACATCTTAAAGATGATGGAATTGAAGACAAAGCTCTTTGAAAAGCAAGAGTAGCTTGCTACTAATCCTGAGAGTGATTCCAAAATGGATGTAGTAAAAGCAATGCCTTTGGTTTGTCCATCTTTTGGAAAACACATATTGATGAATGCAGCATCGCATTGTTGTCTTGAGGTGTGTTAGCATTCTACGTAGGAAGTGCTATATGAAAGGTAAAACACAGCATCAAGCCTCACTAATTGGGAATGATTAAAACAGGTGAGATGCAGTAGGGCTAAATGGGTCGCTCCCAATTATTGTATGATCTTCCATATCTGGAATCGATATCATCTCTCATTTGTATGCTTTGGGGCCTATTAACCAAAAGATGATCATATTCAGTACTACTAGTCAAGTGGTAGGCCGGTTCTGCTTTGGCTGGGCATCTTGGCAACGTCCTCGATGTAATCTTATCTGAAGATGCACCGTGATGGACGATGTACTAGTTGCCCAATCATTATATGGAATCCATTCTCGAATAAGTTCCACATGGACTTAGTTGTGCCCAACTATGTTGAAATGTGAGATGCAAGCATTTCAGTTATATTCATATTTTACTTTGACCCTTAGATATTATAGTAATATCACTAGATTTTCTATAGAAAGTGTTTTGGTTATCGTCAGGTAAAAAAAAACCCATCCGTGTTTATATGTGGTGTTGTCTTATGATGTACCTTTATTTGAAAGGTTTTGATAAACAATAAATTTCATTTGGTATGTTTTTCTCATTCTCGTTTACCAGACTGATCCAAGCATTCTTCTTTTTCAATGCTTGGGTCAGACCGAGCATATTTACAGATTTCTTAGACGCATTGGAGCTTAGGAGACGAGCTGGAGGTCCAAGACGTATCTGATATTTCTTTATTTTTCGTTGTGTTGTATGTTGGTTGTGTTTATTAGTAATTGTAAGGACAAGAAATTATAACTGTCCGGGCTGAAATAGGTAACCCACTCTGATTGGTGTATGTATATTACATTTTTCTTTGCGTACAGATTTGTTCTTTATTATAGATTATTCATTCCGTCGTCAAATTCTGTATTATTTAGTTTTCTCCTTCCTTCCTTATTATTTTCCCCAACTATCCGCCTTTTCATTCAATTTTAGTTAGTCATGTGTGGTTGATTGTCTGCTTATAATGTACGAAATAATGGGTTGTTAGATCGTGGTATTAGAGCACGAGGTTAAACGAGAATCTTGGCTTTGGTGGGGAATACTTATTAGAGATGGAATCAGTAGCACCCTAGAATGAGTTTGATTTTGTGTGTGTGTGTGTGTGTATGAGCGCTTATTCGTTAGTGATATGTAAATGTTTTGTATTGTGTTAGTAGATCAGTTGAGTGGCTTACTGGTCAATTTGAGTAGTTAACGTTATTGATACCATCTCTAAACACTTTAATAAAGCAATTTGACATAATATTGTTTTGAAATGGATAAATGAAATAATTTTACCTAGATTATATTTTATATATAAATGGGTAATTTTTTAAAAATTATTATAGTTATATAATATATACTAGGTTGTTAGAAAAATGATAGTATTTAATTACTATAATATATCGTTTAACTAGTCGTGCCTGACCAGTTTATGGGCGTTGTCTATTGTGCTAGGTTAGGAGCAGTTTTATCCTTTTCTCCACATAAGTTGGTAGACTAGTGATTGTGGGAACATTTAAAAAGAACATCTTGTGAATTCAGTTTAACAATTTGATTATTAGGCGTTCGAAGATAATGTTGGGATAAAATTTGACTTTTGACAAAGATTGTTTGTTACAGCTTAACAAAGTAATATTTAGGGCACGATTTTATATAAGAAAGTAAATTTATATAAATATGGTTTATAAATGCAGTTTATAAATTAAAAGAATTTAAATTGAGAATTTGATAATTTAAATCCCGATGTTTTGAAAATTGTGCTTCAATGGTTTCGGGAAAAATAAAAATAGTACTGTTTTGAAGTATTTTTAAATAGAAATATTTCAAATAAGTGTTAAAAGGAGAATAAAAAGCATTGAAATAACTTTGGTCATTGGAAAATAATTTCGATGATGACTATAGCATCGTCGACATTTATTTTTGGGTTTCCAAGAAAGAAATTACTACCATAAGGTTTTTTTTGGTAAAACAAGTTGATTTAAATCTCAAATATGATTTTTTATACAAAAAGAGATATATATATTATATTCTGTATTATTTCAAAATAGAGTCGAAATAAAATCCAGGTGTTTAATTCTGAAATTTTGAGCTAAATATTATATGGATGCATGTAGACTATGCATTAGAGTAGATTGGTTGGTGTCTTATTTTGATATGTTTTTATTTTTCTATTTATTAAAATGAAATGGAATTATCTATGATTTTTGGAGAGTTGAAAATTCGAAATTGGATATAGAAATTGAGCTAAGTGTTTTGAGGAAACATAAGAAAAGGAGTTTTGCTAACTTATAAATTCGACTAAAATAGTGAGGAAATGGAAAATTTCGAATTTGTTTGACATTTGGGTTGATAAAAACAAATTTGGATAGTGCATATATACTCTTAGGATACAAAAGAGTGTAGAGGAATATAAATTTAATTTGTAGTTACAAAATGTGAATGAAATTAGGTAAGGATATATGAAATGAATCATAAAAATTTCAGTATTAAAGGAAATAAAGTAAATAATGATTGAATGAGAATAAAAAGGAAATGGTATATTTTAGACCATTTGGAATAAATACATAGGTTGTATGTAGGTTATTTTATTCACATAATTGTTTGATCCATATTCGATTACATGATTTCAAGGCAAATTTATACAGGTCCGAATAAGGATTTTTCACTTGATTCTTGACGACGAATATTTGATACAGATTTTTGATTGATTCTAGATTTCTCTACCATAGTACATTGCTATGCAATGAGAATGGTGGTTTCTAATTAAGGAACCAAATCGGAGTCTGCATTAGAGAAGTTGAATGGAGGATACTAGTTCGGAAATGAAATTTGTGTGATCGAGCGATCGATAAGACTTGATTTTGTGTTTCGATGATACATATACATTTTGCAGGCTTTATCATAATTAAATGTTTTCATGGGAAAATGAAAAATGATATGACTAGAAATTATATGGTTGGATATTATGTATAAATAAGATGTAGATATACAAAAGCAAGAGCTAGTTTGATGCCTTTGATTGCATAAATAGAGTTTGGTTGCTAAAAAAATAGGTACATGTTCCTCTTTTGATTGATTGATAATTTTATGACTAGCCACATCGCTTTTGTTATCTTTTGATTGGTTTGAGTCATAGTGACGATTTGTAGTTGTATTGATCTAGCCATGCAAAGGAGATGATGCAAAAAAATTCTGTAAATTTAAAGAGTTAGGAACATTAGATAACAAGTTTCAACAAATTGATTTTTAAAGAATTAAAGGGATTGTGGCATTTTTCTTACCTTGATAATTTCGGGTAAGATATTCTTTTAAGAGGGGAAGATTGTAATGACCTAGAATTTTTGGCATTTGATTTTTAAATATTAATTAACCTTAAAATATTGAATATTAGTTAAATAAACCAAATTGCCTGGATTTCTATTATATTTATTTATTTGAATAGTGAATTGAATATTGGAATTAGTAAATAATTGAACCTTGGATTTAAGATGGATAAAAATGATCTTGAAACTTATTTAAATTTTATTTAAATAAGAATGCTAATAATAAAATTTTAGTTTAGATTTAAAAGTGATAAAAGTGGTTTCAATAAAAACCCATTTTAATTAACAAGTAAAATTAGCATTCTAGGTAGTGTCATGGATTTTGACGAAACGAGTGCCATTGCAATGGCAATATCATCGAACTTCGTGGCGATCGACTGTGTCATTTAGTCATGTGAGCTCGAAATGCTTAGAAATTAATTAAAGGAATTTAAATTAATATAATTTGATTTTGGAAAGCTAACTTCTGTATCTGATGGAATTGGCTCCCGACACAAGTTCCATTGTGTGCGCTATAGGGATATTACATATAGAACGCTAGGCCGCAGACCTTGGTTGGAGTACGAGATTTGAGGCTGCAATTACTAGATATTTTTAAATAAAATGATACATGCACTATTATATACTCCATACCACTCCGCTATTCAACCATACCCTTCTGCACATCCTTAACCCATACCTTTCCCTTTTTATAAATCACTCTCATTGTTTTACAGAGCAAGCTTTACATTTAAGAGAAAAAATATATATTGAAAACCTATAAATTCAAATTCCCAAAGTTCAATCCTTTAAAATGTAACGACCCGTAAATTTGATTAATAATTTGTTAGTTTAATTTAAATTTTGCAATTTAATTTAGGAAGAAATAAAAAAATTAGAAGTTATAATGAAGCAAATGTTAGAAATTTAAATATAGTAATTGAAATTAAGATTTACAAATTAAAAATGTAATTGCAATCAATTGAAATTGTGAAATTTGTAATACATGGTTACAAGTTTAATAAAAGAAACAAACGGGAATATTGAATTAACTAATGAAATATTATAATCAGAAGTATAATTGAAATTCTACTAATTTAATATAATAAGAAGGGAAGTAATATAAATAATGATTGTGAACTTTAGTAAATGAATTAATGTGCAAAGGAATTGAACTAAACATGAATAGCATGAATATTAATAAATGGAATTATGTAATAATTGATAAATGATGACATTAATGAATGAAATAAGGTTTGTTAGTAATAAAGGAATAATTAAGATAAACATTGAACCAATGAATAAAAGAAAAAGGTGGTAAGAAGTAAAATGTAAAGTAAAGGGATAGAATATAAGTGAATGAAATTAGTAGTACGGAAATAAATTGCCAACATTAATTGTAAGTAATAAAGGCCTATTTATGTGACTAAGAGTAATTATCATATTTATTGTAGGTCACCTATTTATTGAGACGGTTAATTTGAAATTGGGGATAAATTGTAATAAATGTAATTAATTGTTACATTTGTGTGAAATGTAATACAATGGTTAGGAGTTGTTAGAATGGGCATATTAGTGTATTGAATGGGAAAAACAAGGAAACTAAGTTATATAGTAGTATTGAACTTAATAAAAGTTTGAATTAAATGAATCAATTGGTATATGTTTATTTCTTTAGTATGTGCATAAAATTTGAAAATCAAATGGCAATTAAAGGAAATTAGGTAGTACGTTATTTGGAAATAAATTTAATAAATACATTAAGGAAATGTAATATAATTCACTGTTATTTATACCCATAAAATGTCTATTTAATGAAGAGCTAGATTTTAAATCAATAAACGAATTTAGTGAGGATTCAATTTATAATTAATAACATTTAATGTGTAATCAATTACAATTAATTGACTGAAATTATGCAGTTAGGATAGATTTGGTTTTTCACTGAAGATGGTTAATTCTATAAGATGTAATAAATGTTAATTTTATTTATAATATGAAGGTTTGTGGGTTTAAGGAGTGAAAACCAAGATTTATTAATTTATTTGGAATTTGAAATTTAATAAGTGGATTAACTGCAAATAAATGAAATAATATTAAAATACGTCATAGATAAGGATTTAGAGGAAAATTTGAGAATGTTAATATAATGGATTTTGTTTCCAATATTTATTTCATCTGTTTGTAATAATGAATTTGAATAACATGAATGAAAATTTAGTTCAAAGGAATTATGGAAAGTTTAATTGATAATTTCAAAATTTAATAAAACTGAAAATTTGACACTGAAATGGGAAGTTAATCAACTTTAAATTGGCTTTTAATTGGTTTAAAACATTTTAAATGGTTGAGAAATAATAAAGGTGATAAAATTTGTCAAACTTAAGATTAAAAAAAATTGGATTTTATTAATGACTTTTAATTTATTTAATTAATATAAAATAGCCATTTTGGCTACTGACTCGTATTTCGACGAAACCGGTTTCATCGGATCCGTAACGGTGAATTGTAATAGTTTTTCAAGTTTCGTAGCGATTGGACTTGTCGTTTGATCGTACGAACTCGAAACGCCTTGAAATTTATGCAATTGAAATCAATTGAAATAAATTTGAAAATTATTATTTTTAGCACAACTTCTTTATACGATGCAATTGAACCCGAAACCTTTTCCATTGCATTTTAAATATTTAAAAATATCTATTTTGATATATGGGTTAACCCAATTTCGTTCCGGGGTCAGAACGGGCTTTTTTGGGCCATTTCGTCGTTAGCGCGTACATCTATTGTATCTGATCTATTCTATTTCAAACCTATCTGTAAATACATGCTTATAAACCTTAATTCCCCTCATTCTCATCTGTCTGTACGCAATTCAGCTATCTCTCCTCCTTAATGGAAGGCAACGAAATTCCGGATCCAATTCCATTTCAAATCAAAGTCGAAAATTTAAACTTCTCAGAAAAATTCAAAAAAAAATATGTTGAAGCTCTCGATGTACGGATCACAGATCCGTGATTTTTTTTTCTGTTCGAATCACCGGTTGTTCAGAAATTGATCGTTTATTCTCGGCCTTCCATCGCGATGAAATCAAATTCGTCTGATCGACGAATCGAAGGTGCAGTTGTGTAGAGGGGACGGAGGAGATCACATCTATACGGTTCATCATGCAAATTAACGGTCGGATTGGCCCCTAAAATTCGACTAGGGTTTAAAATCATTGGCGGCTGCTGGCTATTTTTTGAACCGGAGTTGTTGCGTGGGGGCGCGCAGAGCTGGGGTGAGAGGGTCGCACGAGCGAGGAGGCGGTCGGCATGGCCAGAGAGTGTACGCGGTAGGTGGAATTCGCGTTGATCGAAGGTGGCAGTCCCTGGGGAGGTGTTCGAACGAGGGCGTGCGTTGTTTTCTGAGTGGCATGGCTGCGTGAATCATGGGGGATGACGTGGCAGGAAAAGTGAGTGAATGTGTTCACTTTTTAATTTATTTTTATGATTCTTTTCAATCGCATAAATCGTCATAACTTTTGCATACAAACTCCATTTTACACGCGGTTTCTTTTGTTAGGATCGTATTGAAATTCCAGATTTGATGACGCTGGTTTGGACAAATTCTTAAATGGTCAAATTTTTTCATTTAAATTCAATTTAAATCCCAAAGGTGAGTGTTTTAACCCACTCACAACTTCTAAGATTTCTTATGTTTGTTAAACTTATTTATGATATGATTTGAAATTTATCTATAGCTGTTTGGCATATATTTCATCATTATCTCAATTAATTTGCATTTATTTAATTTACTTGTTATTTAACTCATTATTGCAAATAAACTGATAGTTAAATTATTAGTTAATTTATTTTGCATATAAACTGCCAGTTAAGTTTATATTTATTTTATTGCATATAAACTGTCAGTTAAACAGTTATAATTTATTTTTGAGTACAAACGGATAGTTGATACCAGTTATTTATCACTGTTATGTATGGATGTATTGTTTGAATTTGGATGATGATGTGATAAGTGGATGTATGATCTTGATGGATGAATGGATGTTTATTTATATTATCAGCAAGTTGTTATGCATTTCATTTCATTCGGGATTGCAGTTTGAAATGATATATAACCGTAATTTTTATTTTAAATTACGGATTGAAATGATAAATATCTGTATCACTTGACCATAGGATAGAAAATTCTATACAGACATCGTCGGTATATAATTATTTTGAAAATGATTTCTATGGTTTGGATAGGATACGGTTTAATAAATATTAAATTTTGATATTATATAAATATTATTTTATATATACATATATAGTTAAATTTTTGAATTTAAGCTATGTATAAAACTGTTAAATAGAAAATAAATAAGTTGAATAATGGAGTTTGATAATTTGTATTATATGATTAAATACAGGTTTAAGATATTGTATATATAGAGTTTTAATGATTCAAATCAATTAAGATTGGAAGATAAATTGAAAATTTATTTGGAATTGAGCTTATTTAAAAATTAAACTCCATAAGTTGATGTAAACTTACTAAACTTGGAAATTTTAAAGGTATGATATTTATAACTCGATTTTTATTCAAGATAAGTTAAATGAATATTTCTAGTATAAATAAATTGAAGGAAATATTTAGTTGTTAGCAATTTGAGTTTATTTTAATTATTATGGATTCGTTATGTAAATATTTTAAAACTAAATAATAGGACAATAAATTGTTGAATAGAAATTTCCAACCTTAGTTTTGAAATTGCTAAATACTCAAAGTTTGAAATATATTGAAATCGAAGCGTTTTATTGGAACTGAAAGTGAATCTAAAATTTATGGGTTTAGACTTAATTTAAAGTGAATAAATGGTAAAGGCGTGGAAATTATTTACTTTATAAAGTAATTTAAAATCAACTATTTTACATACTGTTGAATATCCAAACCATTTAAATTTTGGAAGTTACGGTTTTAAAGCTATGGATTTCGAAGTTTTATGTTTTGAAAGTTATAATTCAAATGGTTGGTTTCCAGATATTATAAATCTTAAAGTAGTATGATTTTGGAAAAGAAATATATTTGAAATACAAATGATATCATATTGATTTGGGATTTTAAAAATATAAATGATATCATATTTATATGGTTTGAAAGAGATATTATATTCTAGTTTTAAAGTATAAATTATTTTGAAATAACCGCGACGTTATAATAACGATTGGTTGTTGAAGAGACCGGGATCGGAAGTTGTCATACTCTCTGCCAACTCCGAAAACCACTTTAACAACCGTGTACGCGGTGGAGATTCCAGAATGAAGTAGGATGGCGGCGGCGTTTCCTTTGAGGTAAATATGTGGACTCGACTCCCGTGAGTTGGCATAAGGTGGCTAAAACAGGAGCGATTCTCGGGCCAAGGGGGTTAGCGCCCTTTATCGGATACTCCTCTTCGATATTATTCTCTGACTTTGGATGATTCGGTGACCACTTTTGATTTCTTTGATTTTAGGGGGGAGTTTGTCTGAGGTGGGCGGTAGTAGCTGCTACGCGTTACCACCAGCCCGGATGCATGATTGGTATATCTACCCTGACATTGCCTAGTTGTGCTGTGTCACCTACCCTATCGCGCCTTGTACGAGTTTGGTTTTCTCCCGTAGCCCGTATGGTATCCTCTGGTGGCTTCCCGATCAGGAGGGACTATGATATTGGATGGACTACTGGGACTATTACGTGTTAAGGGGAATATTGGGTCACTCCTTAACGCTATTTAAAAGTATGTTTATTTTACTATAGACACTATTATAATAGCGAATATTACTACATAGTAAATAGTTTAACGGATCCTTAAGAGATGTGAGTCCCGAGCATCTTTTAAGTTACTGCACTCATATTTATTCCCGTTGATTTAACTTACATAAGATCTTTTAGTTCTAACTCGAGTGTTTTGTCTTTTCAATTCACTCGGGTCAGTTTGAGCGTTTCAGGATCGAAGACTTTAGCTCTGGAGGACGAAGACAAAGATTTGTATTATTATTATTTATATTATTGCACTACACTTATACTGTTCCGCTGCATTGATATTTATTGGTATGTGAACTCTGATATTTATTGTATAAAGAAGAATCAAATGTTTTGTAAACATTTTTATGAACTGTATATTGATTATTATATTTTATCCTTCCGCTGTGAGATTCTGTTTTGTTTTTTTCTCCTCTCTTTTTCTTATTTACCCCATAATATTCGCCCTTCCGTTTCGTTTGAATTTGCACGTGTTTTGATTTAAACAGTATAAAAAGGCGGGATGCTACATAAAAATTATGAAATAAATATTTTTGGAATCCTAGGAGTTTGGCCTTCAAGTTGATAGGTGAATGGGAGGGTGCGGAAGGAAAAAAATTTAAACTAATTTACTTTATACTCTTCAACCTTTTAACTTGTTTAAAACTTCTTTGAAACTAGTTATTTAATAACTTTAAAACCTTAAAAAAAATTAAACACTTTACTAGGAATTTTGATCGTCTAGTAACGATCGAGAGTAAGGAGCTTTGGTCTTAGCAAACTAGGGATTGCAAAGTCGAACCATTTAGGCAACTATTTTGAAGTTGGAGGATATACTTAAGATCTTTATGGAGTTTTGCACCTCTACACCGATTTAGGAGGGATGCGGTTCAAGGATACGGGTTACGTCGATCTAGGAAGGGCGTCAGTTCGTGTTTTGGTGGGTGCTTATGGGCGTGATGAGACGGTGACAAGGAGATGGAGATTTGGATGAAGAGTTCAATGCAATGATCTAGTTTTATGGATTGGAGATAGAGGAATCGATGGTAGAAGTTGTGCATGTACTGACATTGGTGTATCAAGTATATAGAGTCGCTAGTTGAGGGGGAAAATGATATAGGAGGTGATTAGGTTGGTAATTTGCTTATTAATTATATATTTAAAATCAATAAATTAAAATTTGTGTAACTCTCTTATACGAGGTCCAATCGAGATGAGGATTTTTGCGTTGCGCTCATACTAACAGAAGCTACATGGCGAAATTGGGTTGATCAAATTCTAAGCATGTTGAAAATTGAAACTAAAATTGGACATCATTCGATTTTAGTTCCAAATCAGAGCGCCTCGACGATAATAGGAATTTCAGTGAGTTAAACTCGCTTTTTGATTAAGCTAAAATATTATATAGTTGATAAAAATTATTGGTTTGATGTTTGGATAATTTGCTATTTTATAGCTGGTTTGGTTTTATTCCCACCTCTGGAGCGGATGACCTTTTATATATACATGCCTAGTAGCGGATGAACCATATTATATGATTACATACTGTTTGTTATGCAAGGGAACTGGTTGTAGGAATCCAAAAGGATTCTTCACCACCATTGATTTTTATTTGTGTTTGTGTGCGTATATATATATATATATATATATATATATATATATGTGTGTGTGTGTGTGTGTGTTGATATGTATATGAGTTGTGATGTAGAGGAACATGTTAGAGGGATCCAATGGGATTCCTCGCCATTGTTGAATTATTTTAAGCAACATTCATGTTTATGAATCATTGAATATCAAACGTGATTGTTTGACACTGATGGTTATGACTTTGTTATATGTTTAAAACTTAAACCCTGTAGTGATAGTATGAAAGTATCGATATTAGTCAAACGTTGGGTAGCTATTGGCCCTAAATTAGTATTTTAAAATTATTATAAATCGCCATTTGACTTGAAGTTGGTTTTTGAGACATGAGATGATTTAAATCGAAAATTGTTTCAGAAATATTTCGTTTAAAGGATTTAACTTCTATTTTGCTCAAATCTTATCTGTCTTTTCTAAGTTATTTATTTATATTTAATATGGTTTTAAGATTATTTATATTTAATATTGTTTTACGATTATTTATATTTAATATTGCTTTAAAGATTATTAATTTATATCTAATGTTGTTTAAAGGTTATTTATCTATACTTTAAACAAAATTTGAAAAGTTAATTTTTTAAATAATTAATACAGCTTCAAATTAATAATAAGGATTTATTAATAATATTTGGAAATAATTACTACTATTTATAATAATGGTAAAGATTAATTATTATTGTTTATTTTATAATGTTTGAAACTGTTAATTATTATTTTAAAATATTTTGAAGTTAATAATTATTATTTATTTATAATGTTATTGTTAATAATTATTATTAGATAAAAGTGTTTTGAAGTAAATGATTTTTTCATTTATAAATGTCTTCGAGACTTATAAATAGGATTTTATAAATGGAATTGGGTTTTATAAGAGGAATTTTTATAATATGGCTAAGGAGGATTATTTACAAGGCGAAGGAGTTTTATAATTGATTAAATATTTATAAACGTATTTTAGAAATGGATTTATAAATTTATGAGAGGAGTTTTAATATGGATTTATAAAGAGTTTATAAATGAATTGAGAAATGATCTAGAGATGTTTACAAATGATATTTAGAGATTTATTAAATAGTTTATAAATGGCTTTAGAAATTTATAAAGGATATTATAAATAGTTTTAGAATTGTGTAAAAGAGGAAATCTCCCTTTGTTCTGTGAATATACTTATATACCATTGAGTATATGGATATTTTTTCATGTATTGAAAATATAGGGATTATGAATATATCTTTGTAAAAATATTTTAAATTATTACAAGATGAAATTAGTTATGAAAAGATTAATTAAGGAGGCTAATGGTTACTTATATGCTTAACCAATGTTGGCATTCCCATTTGAAATAAATTCCTGATTTGAATGTTTGTTTATTCCATAGTTAAACAACCGACTATTGGATTTGAACCTAAAATGTAATTTGGAAATACATAGGAGAAACATGTGAGTTATATGGCACAATCATCTCTGATAATATTGTATTGTGTGTATATATCTTGTTTCGTTCTCCTAGGACAGATGATAAGGGAATCTATCCACTGACGGTTAGGAGGTGACTTCCGCTCTTATCTTTGATGGTTTATTTCTTAAAGAACCAAGGTTGAATTTACTAAAAACTATCGAATGTTATTTCGAAGAAACCAGGATTGGATATGTAATCTAAAAACCACTTTGATCCAACTCACGCATTTTTAAGTGAAGACATCATGAAGAAAATGGAATTGAAGATGGAGTTCTTTGAAGTGCAAAGGTTGCTGCTAATAATCCTGAGGGTGATTCTGAAATGGATATAGTAGAAGTAGTGTCTTTGGTTTGTCCATCTCCTGGACAACTTGAAAGGATGAATGCTAGTATTGCATTGCTATTTGGTGGGCAATGTTAGCATCCCAAGTGCGAAGTGCTATATGAAAGGTAAAACGTAGCCTCAATCCTCATCAACCAAGAATGAATAAAACATGGGAGACGTAGCACGGCTAAGTGGGTCACTCCTTGGGTATGATCATCCCTATCTAAAGTCAATATTATCTCTTATTCGTTAGCTTCAGGGCTTATAAACAAGGGGTGATCATATTCAGTACTACTAGTCAAGTGGTAGGCTAGTTCTGTGTTGGCATCATCGGTGTTATTTTATCAAGAGATGCATAGTGATGAACGGTACCCCGGTAGCCCAGTCATTGTATGGAATCCATATTCCAATAAGCATCGTATGGACTTAGTTGTCCCCAACTATGTTAAAATGTGAGATGCAAGCATTTCAGCTGTATTTATATTTAACTTTGACCCCCAGACATTATGGAAATATCACTGGATTTTCTACATAAAAAACTTTTGGTATCGTAAAGTAAAAACATGCTCGAATTTATGTGTAGCATGATCTTATGAGATACCTTTATTTGAAAGGTTCTGATAAACATTAAGTTTCATTTATGTGTTTTCTCATGCTGGTTTACCCGACTAATCCGGATGTTCTTTCCTTTCAATGCTCCAGTCAGACCGAGCATATTTACAAATTGCTTTGGAGCTCAGGAGACAAGCTGGAGGACCAAGACATATCTATGTATTTTTTTGTGTTTCGCTGTGTTCTCTGTTGGTTGTATCTATCAACAATTATAAGGATGGGCTGTTATAACTGTTCGGGTTGAAAAAGGTTAGTATACTCTTATTGGTGTATGTATATTACATTTTTGTGTGCAAAAAAATTGTTTTATATTATAGATTGTTGTTCCGCTGTGAGATTCTGTATTGCTTAATTTTCACCTTCCTTCTTCTTTTCCCTAATTAACTACCTTTCCATTCAATTTGAGTGGGTCATCTATGGTTAGTTATCTACTTGAACTATATGGAAAAAGTGGGTCGTTCAGCTTTGTTCTTATCAAAGGTGGAGCCACATTCCAGATTACTGCTAGAATAGTTTGGGTTCCGTTGATGTGTCTAGGCTTTAAAATGGTGGTGTAGTCTTATTTACCGAGTTGTACAGTTTGGTTGTAATTACTCTTGACATTGTGCTTTGTTATTGCTTTGGATGGAACGGTGCAGTATGGTTTCGAAAGTGTTAGCACAGTTCAGAAGCTATGTAACAATGCTCTCTTATATAATTATAGAGATGCAATTCCCAATGGTCCACTTTTGATAGTGAAATTTGAGAGTGCATATAACCATATAGTCCTTCTATGTTTGAGGCAATTTCTTATTGTGGATTTGCTTACGTACGAGGTAGTTTTTTGACTTTTTTCTTTCTTCGAATCATTGCATTTATTGAGCAGTACATCATTAGAATTGTGGCGATGTGTAGTCACTTCAATGTCAACTCAGGATAGCGGCACCTTCTTGTTGCTTCAATGTTAATATAAGATTATGGTGCGGCCCTATCACTTTATTGTTAGTTTAAGTTTATGGCGAATCCCTATCGCTTATTGCTTTAAGGAATATGCCAAAGCTCTATGTTGCTAATATTTTCTTTTAGGGCCGCAACACAATCTTTACATTTTTTTATGCTTAGAGATTGTCCACGGTCCCAACTTATTAAGGCTTGCTTTTGGAGCAATAGTACAATTCATATTTGGTACTTGAACATTGTGTCTCAGTTCTACCGATTAAAGTAATTCTAGGTTTGGAAAGTAGTCTTTATACTTTGTAGCTATCTTAGGATACCGATGCAATATTATAGTGTTGATGTTATGGTTAATGGAGATGTGTAATCCTTATGTTTTTCCATTGCCTTACAACTTTGGCTCAATACTATCCAAACTTTTCTTTTTTGTCGCTTCTTTTTCATAGCCTAATTTCTATTATAGAAGCAATTATTTTGGCTCGGTGCTCGTATCGATTTTCCTTTAACAATATTTGGAAAATATGGGTGTAACACTTGCCCTTAAGTCTACAACGATAACAAAATAGTGTGGAATTGTATTTACTTTTATATTTTCTTGTAACGCATCACTTCGTTCTTGTCGCTCTCTTCTTTTCGAATGGAAAATGTCTTTATTTGCGTTTCACAGTTGATGGCTAACTATATTCGTCAATCTTTTATTGGCCAATCTTCTGAAAATATGCAACTTTGGTCTCTTCGACTAATGTAACTTCGTAAAAATTTAATGAGAAATTTAATAAGAAAATTTAATAAAAAGACAAGGACTAAATAGAAAATTTTCATTGATGCCTGAATTTAGCTATGAAGCTTGCACCATTGCATTCATAGTGATTTTCTATGCATTTTTCATATATAACACTTCATAATTAGAGTTAATACGTAAAAGTTACGGGCGTAGGAAGAAGCAAAAAGAGAATAAGAACTTAAACATTTAAAAATTCATAAATTTTCAAGGTCGTCGTTTGACCCAGAGCGTCGAAGGTCAATCAGTAGCTGTCGACCTAGGGTGCTAGGCGGTTGACCGTGCCTATGTGAAATTAGGCGATTACTGATAAGTTGTCACGTGTTTGAATGGCTAAGATTTGAAGTTTGGATCTGAAGGATAGGATGAGAATGCATAATCGGACAGAGGATTAACTAACTTAAATCTAGCGTCCTAAACTTTTTTACAACTCCTATAAATTCTAGTCTAACCTAACCCTAATTTTCACATAACAATAACTGTAACGAAACTCTATCAAAAAAATTCCTCTTCTATAGACCCTAAATTTCTTAAAAATCAAAATAAAATCAGCTTAGAAGTATACAAGTAAATGGAGATAGACGGGTCAAGCGGAATAACATTCAAAGGGGTGATTCTTAAGCAAGCAAATAGGAAGAGCTTAGGCTTGGGGTGAGTGAGAATAATTTTAATTTGGTGATTATTTGCAGTTAAAATTTGTTTATTCTCTATGATCCAAGTTGATGTTGGAAATCCTAAATTGAAATTTATAACCCAGCATAGGAAATTACTATAAATTTTTAAACCTGATTGATGCTAATAAACCTCTCCTATGATTACCCTAAATTAATAAACCTAAATTTATAAAAACCTAAATTGGACAATTTGACATTGAGATTAAAATATAGACTGGTCAATTAGTAATTAGAGTTAAATCAAAACAGCGAACATGAATTAAACTAAAATTAAAAATCGACAATGGAATTAATGAAATCCTAATTTTAGCCTATGACCAATCGACCCTTATCCACATTCGACCGAATGGTTAAGGTTCGTGATTAACTGGTAGATGTGTAAAGTGTGCAATCTGAACCTCGGCCTAAAGCCGAAGTTTACGAATAAAAATACACATAAATGTTAATTGTTTGGAGGCCTAATTAAGGGCATTTGGATGCATGTTAGGACATATGGGAAGCTAATTCTCTATGAGCGGACGTTAGTGAGACGACCCGACTTTTTCTCCATAAAAAGTCGTATCATCCTGAAGAAAGAAAGGGATAGAAAAGAGAAAAGAAAGAAGAGAAAGAAGAAACAACACAAGAATCTCAACAGCGGAATGAATAAATTATATTAATAACATAAGTATTACATAGTATACATCAAATATCAGAGTTACACAGACATATACAACCCATACTAGACAGTTATAAACACTTGTCTAGTTATTACAACTCAATCACAATACAGAAACACTCAGAGATACCAACACAGCGGAAAACTATATAACTATACGCAGAAGCCTCCTGCTCCATTGCTCCTCCACAATACGGCAAGCTAACATGAATCCTAACCTGAACTCCCTTGGCTACTTATAAAAATTTGAGCACCCAAGAGTTAAAGAAAAACAGAAATAACTCCGGGTCAGACATGGGTCTGGTGTGAGTAACAGGTTAAAGTTGCTTAACTTTGAAAAACCTTTGAAAAGAAAAGGTATCACGTAAGACTTCCCACACATAAACATGGAAAAGTTTTTACCTTACGCTAACCAAAACATTTGATAGGAAATCCGATGATATTATAATAGTGTCTAGGGTTTTCAAGTAAATAAGAAATAGCTGAAATTGTTACATTCATTAAATTCGAGCTACTAGCCACAAAAGTGGGTAATACAATCAAAACCGTTGGCACTTATTGGATTTTGGATTCCATACAATGGCTGGGCTACTGGGGTACCGCCCGTCACAGTACGTGGCCTAGATCACCGTACCGAGGATTACTCCCAATCCTCTGCAACACAAAGCCGAACCCGTTCCTTACTGAACATTTCCAAACAAGACAACCCCGCATTTGTGATCAACAACCGCACCACTAAGCCGAAAATAAAGGGACCTCTAGACAGGGATAAATCTTGCTCTCAAGTGGGTGCTATCCACGAAGCTTTGCTGCACCTCCCCTGTTTTAACCATTCCCGGTTGATGAGGCTTGAGGTTACGATTACCTTTATAGGACATATCACTTAGAATGCTCATCGTCCACCTGACGATGTTCTGAAAGCATTCAATCCATACAAGTTCGTTTCATCGAAATCCAAAGCGTGTCTTTTAAGGTCCAAGTTGTTTTAAGTTTAAAACAATGCAATAAATTATCTAAATATACACAGATAGATAATTCACAACACAATAGATAATCAACCTTATCATTATCAACAGATAATTCATATCATAATCAGATAATCCATATTATCATCCAAAAGCAATCAATGCATCCATATCACATATATCTCCCATCTCAAACTGAGATTACAAACCATACCAGGCAATCAATACCAATCATCAAACATAAGCAACTATCTAATGATCACACCATCCATAATTAATTTAAAATGAATTAAATTAATTACTTAATCTCTAATTAATTTAAAATAAATTAAATTAATTACTTCATCATAAATCCTGCCTATTTTAATCATTAATCGATTACAAATAAATTTATAAATCATCATCACACTATTCATTCAATTAATCCTTATTGATTAACTATCTCTAATTACAATAAGTAATTAGCATTTAATTTTAATTACACAAGTTAATTACTTAAACCCCTTGCAAATAATTATACCTTAATTAATCAATTCCAAATTACATCATTAATTAATTAATTAATGATTTCTGATTACAATAAATCAATCTCTCAATATAAATTAATTACATAAGTAATCAATCTTTAGTTTAAACCCTATATATTAATCACCCATGATTAATAACCATTCAGTAATTAACTGCTTTAATTACCCATCCCATAAATTAATTAATATAATTAATTATCTTCATTAATCACTTGATTAATTTCCAAAGTAATTTAGATCCAAATTACTTTTATATTAAATATCCTTAATTACATACAGTAATTATTATTTAATTACTTTCTTAAGTAATTATAAATCCATAAATTACATAAAGTAATTATCAAACAATCCATAAATGTTTAAATTAGTTTAACTTAATTAATCTAAACTAATCACATTAATCAAATTAATTACACCAAGTAATTAATTCCTTAATTACTTTCATTAAGTAATTAAAACTTAAACAATTGATTATTATTAATTAATTAATTAATTTAATTAATTATTAAAAATTAATCACATTAATTAATTGTTAAATAAATCTTAAGTTAATGACCTTCATTAACATTTCTTAATTACTTAATTAAGAATTAACTTAAATTAATTATTATTAATTATCAATTAATTAATATTTAATTACAATTTAATTAATCTCTACTTATTAATTAATTAAGTATTAATTAAAATCTTAATTAATCAATAATCACTTGATTAAATAAATCTTAATCATTAATTAATATTTAATTAACCCTCCTTAATTATAGATTAATTAACCTTAATTAATTAATCTCAAATCTAATTAATTAACTTAAAAATCATTAAGTACTTAATTAAACATCCACATTATTAATTAATTAAATAATTAACATTCCATTTAAATTAATTAAATTATTTAAATGAAACCAATTTCTTAAGTTCAAAATTAAGAAACATTCTTCTTTATACAAAGTAATTTAAACAATTTGTTTCAAACAAAAATTCAATTTTAAAATTTCTTTTTAAATTTTAAACTAAAACTCAATTCAAATTTTCATTTCAGATTAAATCTTAAAAATTTAAAACATTACTTACTCTTCCATCTTCATTTTTAAATTCAAGTTATTTAATCTTTTCTACAAATGGTTAAAACAAATTTAAAATTTAAAAACTTATTAAAAAAACTGACATAAAATACAATTTCAGGTTTTAAAACTGAATTTAAACTAATTTTAAACTTTATTTAATAAATTTAAATTTATAGTTTTAAATTCAAATCAATGTTGTTTTATACTTTAAAAAGTTTAAAATCTAAATTTAATTTCCAAATTTAAATTAAATTCAAACTTGAGCTTCATAATTCTGTTCCTAGATTTAAACTTGTTTTAAAATTTCAGTTGCATTTTAAAAATTTGTTTTTAAATTCAAAATAGAAAAACAAAAAAACAGTTTCCTGTCTTAGTTTAACATCTTAAATTTGAATTCAAAAATGATTCAAAAATCTAGGATTTAAATTATTGATTTCATAATTACATTTCAGGTTTTAAAATTCCTGTTTAAACTTAATCTTACAATTATAAACTTACTTTTAAATTTAAATAAAAAACAGAAAACAGTCTCTGTTTTGTTTAAAAACCCAAACTAAATTTTAAAAACTCAATAATTTCAAAGACCAAGATTTAAATTATTTGAATTTATATCTAGATTCAGGTTTTCAAACTTGGTTTCAAATTTTAGTTTGCATTTACTTTTTGTTTCAAGTTTTAAAAAAAACTGGAAACAGGTTTCCTGTTCTTTCCTCTTTTTTTTTATTTTAAGCCAAACTTGAATTTTCTTAATTCAAATTATATCAAAACCAGAATTCAAACTATTTGAATTCATCTTTAGATTCAAGTTTAAATCCTAAGTTCAATTTCCAGTATATATTCAAAATCTACTTAAGTTTTTATTAAAACAGAATCAGGTTTTTCTGTTTTACTTATAAACCTGAAACAAAGTCCTAACTCGAGCAACCCTTCAAATGCTTCGAGACAATAGCTTCCCTGCTTCGAGTCATTTCACAAATAACTCGAGACCATCACGGGTTTTAAAACCCTGCAACAAAAAAAAACATCACCACCATGCAAACTTCTGCACCGTACACCTGCCCATCCACTCCGGCCATCATTGGCCAAATCCACGACCATTCCACGATCATCAAACCTTCCCTCAGGCCAACTCAACACCCACTTCTACATAATGTTCTCAATTCTAGTTTGAGACTCAATTTCCAGAACCTGGAACAGCCTTCCCCTTTCAGTGCCTAGCCTGTCAACGGCAATAACTCACCACTCCAGCCACCATAAATCTTGAAACTCCGGTGAAGACTTCATCAACCCTTCATCTACCAATCCCCTAAATATCTCAGAACTCGATCAAAAGATGAGACCGCAACACTAAATTTTCTTATACTCAGTAAAACTAGGGTTCTAAACCTGGAAACCCAAATTGCAACAGCAAGATTGAATTTTAATCTAATTCAATATTTTCCTATAATATTTGGTAGCTAAACTATCTCCAGAATCAAATTCATCCAAAACCAATGCAAGTATCAAGTGTACTTAATCAAAATGTAAAATACAGTACATTCAAAACTGCCCTTTTATTCAATCATTAAAAATTGTAATATTATATTTAAAAATCAGAATGTTGGAAGTAGTTTTGATTCCTAATCCTGAACCATTGATTTATGATACTTAATTTTTCTCAATTTTATAGAATTTAGCTGTGTTGTTATGTTCCAGACAACACAGAACTATACAACTTATAAAAACTTTAAAATTTTTATTTTATCATGTAATAAACAAATTCCATTCAAATGCTAAACCATAATAGCAACCAGATCAAGTAAGAAAAAAAACTATTTATCAATTTTGAACTTAAACAGTAACAATCAGAACCTTGAAAATCAGACATGCATTACATTTCATATATTCACAGGCAGTTTAAAAAAAAAGCATATACAAAAATTAAACTCATTAGATAAACAGGCATGCAACCCTACTTAATTTATTTAAATTAGGTGTTACTCACCTGAAATTGTGCAGAGAGAACCCAGACTTTTAATTATGCAGAATATTCCTTGCAACATGCTTGAATGCTTTTTAAACATGAATGTTGCTCTTTTTTTTAAATTTGCTTCCAGATGAAATGCAGGTTGCTTGAATGCAGATGAAACTTGTATTTGTAGTTTCAGATCCAGATTGTTTTTGAAAACATGAATGCAGACCTTCTTGCTTAAAATTGAAATGCAGGCTTCAACTTGTTTTAATTTGCATGTTCCAGAGTTTTGAAAAATGAATGCATGCTTTAGTTTACACACATGCAGGTTTTCTTGCTTGCAAATGAAATGCAGATTTGTATATTTGAGAAGTTACAGGGTTAAGATTATGGAGAGGGGTTTCAGATTTGTTTAGAAATGAAAAACAAAATGAGGAAAGAAGAGAAAAGAAACATGCAAGTTAAAATAACAAATGATTTGAATTAAAGGAAAATAAAAACTAAAATTTGGCACTTATAAAAGAAATAGACACATGTTAACTACCTATCTTAAATACATAACACATGTTTAACTTATCTCCTAAATTACATACACATGTATCTTTAATTAATTTGTTATTTAATTAAGTGTTAATAAATGTTTAAACTTAGTTAACTAGTTCTTATACCTTTAAACAATTAAAATAAATTTATAAAAGAGTTTGTAACTTATTGAATACATGCTTCATAATTTAAATGGTATTTTAAATTTCATATTAAATTAACAAATCACATTTTATCAATCAATATTTTAAAAAGAATAACACAAACAATTTTGTAACTTATTTTAATATTCAACTTGAATTAAAATGAATTTTGAACTAATTAAAACATTTATCTCATATATTTAAAATCATATAGTATTTTATTAAATATTTTTGAAAAGCTTAAATTAAAAATAAATCACAATTCCTATTTTCAAAACATTAAAATTATGCTATACTAATTTAATTTAAAAACAACTTATCTATATAAAAATATATAAATATATATACATTTTATAAATAAAAAACAAATTTTATTAGTTTATTAAAAATAAATTCACAAATTAAATATTTAAATAAAGAAGATTATTAAATCAATCAAATTTATTAACCAAAAATCATCAATTCAATATAAATTTAAACTCAGATTATTAAATTTATATTGCCATAAATTCCGAGATATTACAATCCTTCCCCTTTAAAAGAATTTCGTCCCCGAAATTTAAAACAAAGATAATTTAATAGTCTATTATCAGATTTTCTTTTAAAACACAGCATATGTCAATCATATGCTGACAACCAAAGCAACTAATTCACACAATCAGAACAAATCTAATTATCCAAAAGAATTTTGGATAAAACTTTCACGAGTTTCCCCGGTATATATATATCGGGATA
This sequence comes from Allium cepa, assembly GCA_030765085.1. NCBI lineage: Eukaryota > Viridiplantae > Streptophyta > Magnoliopsida > Asparagales > Amaryllidaceae > Allium > Allium cepa. The sequence goes on from CM060945.1 coordinate 223,814,672, forward strand.
CTCGCTCTATAAAATCCAATGAATCAATACTACTAAACTATAGAGCTCTTAACAACAATTCTAAACAGAATATCAGACTACATACGAGTCTGACTCAACCAACAAACCACCTAAACTGCTGGTTCTACAACCAGAAATATCAAACACGCACTCCCTCAGAGATACATAAGACATACTGAATCCTAGTTATCCAAACTGGCAATTCAACTCTAGAAAACCAAACACTGAACATACAAAAACATAGAAGAAACCAAAACACTACGGAGCTAGCTTCCCAAACTTATAGCTCCTTGGATCAGAGAAAAACTTATCCCAAATCAAATCTCCGATTCCAGAATCCAAATTCTCCGCCTCTTATCCATAAAAACTCTTCGGACGATCCTGGGCTATCAACATCCATCCTGATCAGCTCAACTCTATGCTGATGCTTCTAGAAACAGACTGGATCAAAACAATCCAATGATCTCCCCAAGATCACTCAAGAACCAAGAACACAAACCCTGCTTCTCAACAACAGAAGACAGAACAAACTTCTTCTTATCCGAAAAATCAGAAACACCCCCAAACTGCTTCCGCTGCACAACTCTGATCCGAAACAGAAGAAAATGCTGATGAAGAGCACAAGCACAGACTAGACAACCCAGCACAGAAATATGGTTCCATATATCCATAAAGAAAACTCAGTTGTTCCTCCAAAACCTGAGTTGCTTCACCAACTTCTATCTCAAGGAACCATCTATCTACTAACTGAACTACCAGTTCCAATCCTGGAAAGAAAACTCGATCTCCAGATGCAAACAAACTCTGACTTCCAGAAGACATCCAGACAATCTCCAATAATCCAAAAAACATACTATCGCAAGTCACTTTTGCGATCAACGCAGCCTAAATCCAAAGAAAACTGCTCTCTCTACCAAACAGAACAGCTTATGCTAGCTTAGCCAACTTACTAGAGAAATGAGTCCACTTTGCTGCTTCTGAACTCCGCTTCAGAAAAACTACTCAGCCAGAAGACTTCCTACCAACTCAGAACATTCTGCTAAACTCAGCCACATCACCGAGCAGACTCACTTCTTACTCTTGTTCCAAAGAAACATCTTCGGAAATATCCATAGTCACTGCATCTCATCACGCAGCTACTACTTCCTGAGATATCAAGATATCATCATTGGCTTGCTTCTGCCCTACCGACAGATCCAAACTCAATTCTGCACTTCAAAGATGAACTCCGAACCTTAACAGGTTATCTTCAGAGATCGATGAAGTCCTTCATAAACAAAACTTACTCGAGACGGTATTAGGTATACAGTCTCGACAAATACACTTCCAACCTCATCCATCAAACTCCAACCAATGGTAGTCGTATTACACACACTTCTACCTCATCTACCTTTATAACTTATATTGGAAAAACCCGAACAGGTAATCCAACAAATAGGTAGAAATAATTATATATATATATATACATATATATATATATATACATATATATATATTTATAATAAAAATACAAATACGCTCTCTCAGGATAGACACCACTCCAGAGACTAGGTATTCACTCAACCTAATGCTCTGATACCATCTGAGACGACCCGACTTTTTCTCCACAAAAAGTCGTATCATCCTGAAGAAAGAAAGGGATAGAAAAGAGAAAAGAAAGAAGAGAAAGAAGAAACAACACAAGAATCTCAACAGCGGAATGAATAAATTATATTATAACATAAGTATTACATAGTATACATCAAATATCAGAGTTACACAGACATATACAACCCATACTAGACAGTTATAAACACCTGTTTAGTTATTACAACTCAATCACAATACAGAAACACTCAGAGATACCAACACAGCGGAAAACTATATAACTATACGCAGAAGCCTCCTGCTCCATTGCTCCTCCACAATACGGCAAGCTAACCTGAATCCTAACTCTCTTGGCTACTCATAAAAATTTGAGTACCCAAGAGTTAAAGAAAAACAGAAATAACTCCGGGTCAGACATGGGTCTGATGTGAGTAGCAGGTTAAAGTTGCTTAACTTTGAAAAACCTTTGAAAAGAAAAGGTATCACGTAAGACTTCCCACACATAAACATGAAAAAGTTTTTACCTTACGCTAACCAAAACATTTGATAGGAAATCCAATGATATTATAATAGTGTCTAGGGTTTTCAAGTAAATAAGAAATAGCCGAAATTGTTACATTCATTAAATTCCAGCTACTAGCCACAAAAGTGGGTAATACAATCAAAACCGTTGGCACATATTGGATTTTGGATTCCATACAATGGCTGGGCTACTGGGGTACCGCCCGTCACAGTACGTGGCCTAGATCACCGTACCGAGGATTACTCCCAATCCTCTGCAACACAAAGCCGGACCCGTTCCTTACTGAACAGTTCCAAACAAGACAACCCCGCAGTTGTGATCAGCAACCGCACCACTAAGCCGAAAATAAAGGGACCTCTAGACAGGGATAAATCTTGCTCTCAAGTGGGTGCTACCCACGAAGCTTTGCTGCACCTCCCCTGTTTTAGCCATTCCCGGTTGATGGGGCTTGAGGTTACGATTACCTTTATAGGACATATCACTTAGAATGCTCATCGTCCACCTGAGGATGTTTTGACAGCATTCAATCCATACAAGTTCGTTCCGGGTTCGAACAAAACCGAAGGCATTATCTCGTTACACTCGTATTGGAATCACCCTCAGAATTAACGACAATAACCCTTGCACTCTGAATCACCATCTCGAATCTATAAGTACTATTCCGTCAAACTCATTATGGGATCACCCACAGAGTTATACTGACGTATAGCCCTTACACCTCGAGTCTTCACTCGCACCACTTGGATTAACGACCTAACGTTTAATTGGAATCGATGTGGTTTTCGGATCCCAAATATGGAAACCCGATCACGGTTTCATCGAAATCCAAAGCGTGTCTTTTAAGGTCCAAGTTGTTTTAAGTTTAAAACAATGCAATAAATTATCTAAATATACACAGATAGATAATTCACAACACTATAGATAATCAACCTTATCATTATCAACAGATAATTCATATCATAATCAGATAATCCATATTACCATCCAAAAGCAATCAATGCATCCATATCACATACATCTCCCATCTCAAACTGAGATTACAAACCATACCAGGCAATCAATACCAATCATCAAACATAAGCAACTATCTAATGATCACACTATCCATAATTAACTTAAAATGAATTAGATTAATTACTTAATCTCTAATTAATTTAAAATAAATTAAATTAATAACTTCATCATAAATCCTTCCTATTTTAATCATTAATTGATTACAAATAAATTTATAAATCATCATCACACTATTCATTCAATTAATCCTTATTGATTAACTATCTCTAATTACAATAAGTAATTAGCATTTAATTTTAATTACACAAGTTAATTACTTAAACCCCTTGCAAATAATTATACCTTAATTAATCAATTCCAAATTACATCATTAATTAATTAATTAATGATTTCTGATTACAATAAATCAATCTCTCAATATAAATTAATTACATAAGTAATTAATCTTTAGTTTAAACCCTATATATTAATCACCCATGATTAATAACCATTCAGAAATTAACTGCTTTAATTACCCATCCCATAAATTAATTAATATAATTAATTATCTTTATTAATCACTTGATTAATTTCCAAAGTAATTTAGATCCAAATTACTTTTATATTACATATCCTTAATTACATACAGTAATTATTATTTAATTACTTTCTTAAGTAATTATAAATCCATAAATTACATAAAGTAATTATCAAACAATCCATATATGTTTAAATTAGTTTAACTTAATTAATCTAAACTAATCACATTAATCAAATTAATTACACCAAGTAATTAATTCCTTAATTACTTTCATTAAGTAATTAAAACTTAAACAATTGATTATTATTAGTTAATTAATTTAATTAATTATTAAAAATTAATCACATTAATTAATTGTTAAATAAATCTTAAGTTAATGACCTTCATTAACATTTCTTAATTACTTAATTAAGAATTAACTTAAATTAATTATTATTAATTATCAATTAATTAATATTTAATTACAATTTAATTAATCTCTACTTATTAATTAATTAAGTATTAATTAAAATCTTAATTAATCATTAATCACTTGATTAAATAAATCTTAATCATTAATTAATATTTAGTTAACCCTCCTTAATTATAGATTAATTAACCTTAATTAATTAATCTCAAACCTAATTAATTAACTTAAAAATCATTAATTACTTAATTAAACATCCACATTATTAATTAATTAAATAATTAATATTCCATTTAAATTAATTAAATAATTTAAATGAAACCAATTTCTTAAGTTCAAAATTAAGAAATATTCTTCTTTATACAAAGTAATTTAAACAATTTGTTTCAAACAAAAATTCAATTTTAAAATTTCTTTTTAAATTTTAAACTGAAATACAATTCAAATTTTCATTTCAGATTAAATCTTAAAAATTTAAAACATTACTTACTCTTCCATCCTCATTTTTAAATTCAAGTTATTTAGTCTTTTCTACAAATGGTTAAAACAATTTTAAAATTTAAAAACTTATTAAAAAAACTGACATAAAATCCAATTTCAGGTTTTAAAATTGAATTTAAACTAATTTTAAACTTTATTTCATAAATTTAAACTTATAGTTTTAAATTCAAATCAATGTTCTTTTATACTTTAAAAAGTTTAAAATCTAAATTTAAATTCTAGATTTAAATTAAATTCAAACTTGAGCTTCATAATTCTGTTCCCAGATTTAAACTTGTTTTAAAATTTCAGTTGCATTTTAAAAATTTGCTTTTAAATTCAAAACAGAAAAACAGAAGAAAAAACAATTTCTTGTTTTAGTTTAACATCTTAAATTTGAATTCAAAAATGACTCAAAAATTCAGGATTTAAAATATTGATTTCATAATTACATTTCATGTTTGAAAATTCCTGTTTAAACTTAATTTTACTATTATAAACTTACTTTTAAATTTAAATAAAAAAAAGAAAACAGTCTCTGTTTTGTTTAAAAACCCAAACTAAATTTTAAAAACTCAATAATTTCAAAGACCAAGATTTAAATTATTTGAATTTATATCTTAATTCAGGTTTTCAAACTTGGTTTCAAATTTTAGTTTGCATTTACTTTTTGTTTCAAATTTAAAAAAAAAAAACTGGAAACAGGTTTCCTGTTCTTTCCTCTTTTTTTTATTTTAAGCCAAACTTGAATTTTCTTAATTCAAATTATTTCAAAACCAGAATTCAAACTATTTGAATTCATCTTTAGATTCAGGTTTAAATCCTAAGTTCAATTTCCAGTTTATATTCAAAATCTACTTAAGGTTTTATTAAAACAGAATCAGGTTTTTCTGTTTTACTTATAAACCTGAAACAAAGTCCTAACTCGAGCAACCCTTCATATGCTTCGAGACAATAGCTTCCCTGCTTCGAGTCATTTCACAAATAACTCGAGACCATAACGGGTTTTAAAACCCTGCAACAAAAAAAAACATCACCACCATGCACAATTCTGCACCGTACACCTGCCCATCCATTCCGGCCATCATTGGCCAAATCCACGACCATTCCACGATCATCAAACCTTCCCTCAGGCCAACTCCACACCCACTTCTGCATCATGTGCTCAATTCTAGTTTGAGACTCAATTTCCAGAACTTGGAACAGCCTTCCCCTTTCAGTGCCTAGCCTGTCAACGGCAATAACTCACCACTCCGGCCACCAAAAATCTTGAAACTCCGGTGAAGACTTCATCAACCCTTCATCTACCAATCCCCTAAATATCTCAGAACTCGATCAAAACATGAGACCGTAGCACTAAATTTTCTTATACTCAGTAAAACTAGGGTTCTAAACCTGGAAACCCAAATTGCAGCAGCAAGATTGAATTTTAATCCAATTCAATATTTTCCTATAATATTTGGTAGCTAAACTATCTCCAGAATCAAATTCATCCAAAATCAATGCAAGTATCAAGTGTACTTAATCAAAATGTAAAATACAGTACATTCAAAACTGCCCTTTTATTCAAACATTAAAAATTGTAATATTCTATTTAAAAATCAGAATGTTGGAAGTAGTTTTGATTGCTAATCCTGAACCATTATTTTATGATACTTAATTTTTCTCAATTTTATAGAATTTAGCTGTGTTGTTATGTCCCAAACAACACAGAACTATACAACTTATAAAAACTTTAAAAAATTTATTTTATCATGTAATAAACAAATTCCATTCAAATGCTAAACCATAATAGCAACCAGATCAAGTAAGAAAAAAAACTATTTATCAATTTTGAACTTAAACAGTAACAATCAGAACCTTGAAAATCAGACATGCATTACATTTCATATATTCACAGGCAGTTTAAAAAAAAAAGCATATACAAAAATTAAACTCATCAGATAAACAAGCATGCAACCCTACTTAATTTATTTAAATTAGGTGTTACTCACCTGAAATTGTGCAGAGAGAACCCAGACTTTTAATTATGCAGAATATTCCTTGCAACATGCTTGAATGCTTTTTAAACTTGAATGTTGCTTTTTTTTTAAATTTGCTTCCAGATGAAATGCAGGTTGCTTGAATGCAGATGCAACTTGTATTTGAAGTTTCAGATCCAGATTGTTTTTGAAAACATGAATGCAGACCTTCTTGCTTAAAATTGAAATGCAGGCTTCAACTTGTTTTAATTTGCATGTTCCAGAGTTTTGAAAAATGAATGCATGCTTTAGTTTACACACATGCAGGTTTTCTTGCTTGCAAATGAAATGCAGATTTGTATATTTGAGAAGTTACAAGGTTAAGATTATGAAGAGGGGTTTCAAATTTATTTAGAAATGAAAAAAAAATGAGGAAAGAAGAGAAAAGAAACATGCAAGTTAAAATAACAAATGATTTGAATTAAAGGAAAATAAAAACTAAAATTTGACACTTGTAAAAGAAATAGACACATGTTAACTACCTATCTTAAATACTTAACACATGTTTAACTTATCTCCTAAATTGCATACACATGTATCTTTAAGTAATTTGTTATTTAATTAAGTGTTAATAAATGTTTAAACTTAGTTAACTAGTTCTTATACCTTTAAACAATTAAAATAAATTTATAAAAGAGTTTGTAACTTATTGAATACATGTTTCATAATTTAAATGGTATTTTAAATTTCATATTAAATTAATAAATCACATTTTATCAATCAATATTTTAAAAAGAATAACACAAACATTTTTGTAACTTATTTTAATATTCAACTTGAATTAAAATGAATTTTAAACTAATTAAAACATTTATCTCATATATTTAAAATCATATAGTATTTTATTAAATATTTTTGAAAAGCTTAAATTAAAAATAAATCGCAATTCCTATTTTCAAAACATTAAAATTATGCTATACTAATTTAATTTAAAAACAACTTATCTATTTAAAAATATATAAATACATATACATTTTATAAATAGAAAACAAATTTTATTAGTTTATTAAAAATAAATTCACAAATTAAGTATTTAAATAAAGAAGATTATTAAATCAATCAAATTTATTAACCAAAAATCATCAATTCAATATAAATTTAAACTCAGATTATTAAATTTATATTGCCATAAATTCCGGGATATTACAGTTTGGTCATTGTGGTGTTGGGTAAATGACAGCTTTTTGAGAATATGTCATTTTGGGAATTCCAAAAATTTATTTAATAGATACAAATTGTCGCCCGGATCTTGCAAATATTATGATTCCAATCAACGTTTTTTACCGAATTAAGGTCGACTAATTATCTAAAGGTGATATATTTTCGCAAATAGTACTCATAGTAGGTTCCATGATGGATGTCCAACACTGATAAGAATACCATATGGAGAATTCTCTAGCACAGCGGGAGTCCTAGTATGCACGAGTACAGAGACGAGATATAGTTCAAATGGAGGATCTCGGCGCGTGCAATAAGAGGCAAGAATATGGTCGAGAAGTGGATACGGAAGCGTATGATGGGACACTACAATAAGTCGGCATTGCAGGTTCCACCTCAATGCATAGTGGGATTACATGTAGTAGTAATTAGGGGGAAAATCGATTCCCCGGTAGCATAAAGTCATTGATATTAGTGAGAGTAGTTCCACGGTAGCCTATGGTAGTTCTTCAATGGTTGTAGCCAAGAGGGTGATGTTTTTCATATTGAGTAGCTCTGGAAGCAGTGGTCGATCATTACATGTGAGGTTCGACCTTTAGTCCAATCCATTGCAATAGCCTATACAAATTGTAGTATAGGAGCGTATTAGACTTGAACCCTTAGGTGGGAATTCACGGACACTTGTATTATAACCTATATACATCATCTAGAGTAATATTAAAATTACTACACATGACTATAACATACTGAGATTTTACTCATTCACTAGAATTTTTGTCTGGTCCATTCTCTTTCCTTTTCCCCCTACCATTGGTGAACAGGGTAGCATGTGATTGGCCATTCTTGATACTTAAAGAGTCGAGCTTATCTTTGGAGACGGCTTTTAATCATATTTTCTCTCCATGAATTTGTGTATCACTATAATTACTCTCTTTTATCAGGCTTGGAGTGATATTTTCTTTGTACTATGTATTGGACCATGTACTGATCTTCTAAGACTGTGAATTGAATATTTTTTGAAATGGATATTTTTCTATGTTATATATTTTTTTCCTTCCATTGTGAGTTCTGAAAGTGTAGTATACTTAGACTATATCTTTTTGTATTAGTATCTATAATATAAAAATGTTATAACACCCCCAATGATACGTATTTCTCGAAATGGTGTGAGCTTGATAGTCACACTAAGCTTTGGATCGGTGTGTCCAAAGGTGTAGGTTGTGACAACTCCTAGTACAATCCATACGGATCCTTGCATTAATCTTCCATGTAATTAATCAGTTGACATTTTAGGATTCTTCCATCATTCCAATTATGTGGCTGAAATTCAAATCTAGTAAGTACATATTTTTCACCATCTTCTTCTTTGTTACTTTATATGCTTTCAAAAACCTTTGTTGGCAATCTTATCTTCTCCAAGAATAGTTTTTTTTTCAAAACAAAATGTAAGGACATTCTTTCTTTCGGTTTTTCCTCTATATCTTTATGGTAGCCCAGTATCAACCCAGTATATTTGTTATGAAAACTGCTCCTGAAAGGATCGCATCTCTCATATCCTTTCCATTTAGAATAACTGAATTGGAGGAAATAGAGTGAATTTTGGATAATTTTGGGTTTGAGGTTTATGTAGCTGGGATGCCTAATCCTCGTGACCATATCCATATGCTTTGATTACCTCTAAGCACATTCAATATTGGATTTATCTTCCTCACGATCGAATTCTTCATAAATGGTTGTCCACGATTAGTATTGCTCCCATACAACTTGCGCCAATTTCTTATTCCATTCTAATTGCCACTTTCATCCTTTATGCAAAGAAATGTTCACCTTCTTCCTTTTAGAAACTCCAATTCATGTTCGTTATTCATAAAGGTCCTTTCAAGGAAGATTATAGGTTTTATTATGCTCGGGCGAGAAAATCGTTTCTCACATCTATTCTAGAAAAGACCTAAAATTTGGATGACCAATATATTTTCATTTGAAACTCAGATAATTTCACTTCTTCTTTCAAATCACAACCCGATCATCCTATCTTCTCTAATTGAGACACTAGTTCATTTGTATCTCATAGGGATGGGATCCTTGGATAGGGTAAAGAAGACAGAAAAAACTGTATCAACCCACACTGCTTAATATACCCAAAAGGACACATTAAAAGGCATAGTGCGTTTTAGGTATAACTAAAACTAACAGAGACTAAGATTCACAAGACAAAAATAGGTAAATACAGCAGAAACTAAAATAATAACTTATTTAAAACAAAAGCTTCATAATTGCTTCAAAAACCAAATAAGTTAAAATCCAAATACAGCATACATGTCTCAAAACCCTACATGTCTCATGAAATAAACACTCGTAGTCTCAACAAAAATCAGAGTAAAAATATCCCTCTTAAGTGCCAGTACAAAGGAAGAACCAAAAGCCAAAAATAAAAGAAACTCATAGTAGAAATCTCCTCTAAGAAAACTCTAAGCAACAGCAATCTACTCACTTCTCCCTTGATTGCCTATGGGGAAAAAGGAGAAAATAAAGGAGTGGGTCAGACTAAAAGTCGGGTGAATGATAGTAATTACTAGAGTCTTTAAGCAAGATAAAAGTAATAGACTCTATAACAGTTCTAGCATAAATAAGGATAACAAAGGGAATAGGAAAGAGAAAAACTGAAAATAAGTACAATTAAATATTTCTCAATTTATAAGATAGGTTAACTTTGATTGCTTGCACTTGCCCTTGATTTCTACATTTGATTATGCTGAATTCCAAATCCTTCCTAATCCTATAATTAGGATGTAACCCTAATCCTACCTTTTCGATCGCCTGCTACTCCATAGACTTTACTAAGGACTAGAAGCTATAAAACTCCCTACACAGCAACCAATGGTATCTACGGATGATGCATAAAGCACCCACTGTGGATTCGGATGACATATATAGCCACCAACATAGAAGGGGATGGTGTCTACGAAATACACCCATACTAAACGCTTTGAACTCATAGCGATTATTGAGCATCAGAATGAAAGTTGCACGCATAACTACTACCATGCCTATGCTATCTTTTGCTCCACCTATTGAGTCTTCTTATTACCTCAAACTCTAGCACAAGCGTGCCCCTCATCTCACTTTAGGCTAATGTAAGATCACCATTTATCCATAGAAACTATAGGGGAATTGTTGTTGGTACTGGCCCGTCATCCAAACAATATCTAGTTGCGCCCCATATCCAAATCCTCCATGATTGGACTTCTAATTGACCAATTACTACCTTTTTAGCATAAGTGTATCCTCGTCTCGCTTCAGGCTAATTTGAGACCACCGTTTTGTCTAATAGAGAATGCTATTTGGTACAGGTCCTACTTTCATCTTTGCTTATTAACTTAGGTAACTTATTTATTTAAGCCTTATTCTGTCCTTTCTTTTATTATAATCTACGTTATAGTCATGCTTATTACTTAAACCAAGGTCTAAGTGTGAAAATAAGCTTATTTCATCTTTTACTTCTTTTAGTTATAATTCTAAGTTATAACTAGCCATTTTTTTTAATTCGGTTCAATTAACGTCATAATTTGGCGTAATTTCAGTCTAATTCCATTTATATTACAGTCTTTGAAATTTACATCTTATGTTCCATTATTTTAGTTTTCTTACAATTTAATCCATATTCGCGTTAATCGTATTCTAATCCATACGCGAAGAAGAAGGAGGTATAAAAGTAAACTAATAATATAAGAAAATCCAATGCGTAGGGAGAAGACGTAAATAACATATAAATAACAGTAAATAAACTAAAATATTGTAAATAAATTGTAAATAAACGGAAAAGATATAATTAACAAAAATAAACTAAAATTGCTGAAAAAAAATAGCTGAAAGGAAATAGGCTGAAAATAATTCTAAAAAACCGTAAATAAACTATTGAAAATGCTATTCCAAAAATTGTAGTCTAACTACAACTATTGAAAACCCTATTATTTTAAATTACTTAAAGAAACCTTAAAATAATTGCAATCACTCACCTCCGGTCCTAAGCTTTTCCTTTGGTATTCCCGGATCCACTTGGAGTTGTAAAATAATTTAATTTATAACAATTTTCTCCTTTGGAAAATTATTCCATTTAAACCGCTAGATTTGGAGATTGTATAGGTTGCAACCATATAATAGGCTGAATAGGAGCCATCGGATGCAAAAATAGATGGACCGGATTGGTTATAAGAATGCAAAACACGTCAGTGGTTAAAAAAAATCATACCATCATTTGAACGAACTAACAATCGTCCCTTTGCCCCAAAAATAGCAAGCGAGTCGACCGGGCGATCGAGACCGCCTGGTGCCCAGGTCGATCGGTCGATCGTCCTGATACACACACACACACATTTTTGCTTTTTTAAGTTCCAGTCTTATTCATATTAGCTCGATTTCTAATGTTCTATATATGAAAATTGACAAGAAAATTACCACGGACATAATGGTGCAACTTCCGTTGCTTAATTTTGATAATTTCACAAATTTATTTTGTTATCTAATTAATTAATTAATTGTTATGGGTTAAATTTTGGGTTGTTACATTCTCCCTTCCTTAAGGGATTTCGTCCCAAAAATCACTAAGGATAAAAGAATGTACTAAATGTTTTCATCTAATTCTACAACCAACTACTCAATCATCAACTATTCATCCATGGTCCTTAAGTTTTTCTAATGCAATTTTTGACACTTATGCAATTAGTGTATTGTAAATGTCCCTAAATAATGCAAAAGATTAGGCGGTCCATTGATTGAGTTGACCTCCCTTTATGCAATCATGTCTGATGCAGCGCACCATATACGTAAGTCGCATGCCATAGGTCGGCCGTGAGCTATCGAATTAGCGAGTCAACCAGGGGACGAATGCTTGGCCTTAAGTCAGTCGCGACCTAGCGAGTTAAGTCGTTCAACCAACCAGAGAAGCGACCTAGCGAGGCATGCCAAAGTACTACTACCACATTTCTTTAGGTCACCCTCTTCTTTAGATCGCTGATTCCTTAGGTCGTACGAAGCTGTGCCGCAGAGTAACTTGTTAAGTCGTAGGTTGTTTTTCTTATGTCACTTGTAAATGTTAAGTCGCACTGTTGTTGTGTCATTTGTTGGTTTGTATGTTGTAGGTCGCGTGTGTTGTAATTAAGTCGTAGGTCGTGTAATGTAACTCGTGTTGTAAGTGTTGTAGGTCGTAGGTCGCGTGCTGTTAGGTCGACCTGTTGTGTTGAAAAATCTCTATAAATACGGGTGCGTTGTCATTGTAAAAAGGAAGTTGATTTTGGAATAAACTTTTGAGTGCTTTGTGCCTCTTTTAAAATTGAAAGTTGAGTTGAGCTCCTTTCTCCATCTTCGGTTATTCGAGAGCGCTCGAATCAACGGATTTAAAGCCGATTCACGGAATCTCGTGCATGAGATCAACGTCGAAGAATCGTAGATCTTCTAACACGGCATCGTGCGCGATCAACATGTTAAAGATAGCTAGAATCCGGTATCTCGAGAGATCAATGGATTTGGGCATTTATCCTGGGTATCATCAATTCATCAGTTTATCATTCTAACGTTCCATCATTGTTTTATTGTCGTTGCATCATTTGGTGACAACTTGTTATCATCGCTGCGTTAATTTGGTATCAGATCTTGAAGAGCTAAGTCGAAGCTAAGTTCAAAGTCGAGACGAGCTAAGTTCAAAGCCGAGCCAAGTTAAAGTAGTATTTGTGTTGGATCCGAGATTGTTTGAAAATCATGCCTCCGAGACGTGCTAATCGATTTCAAAATGTTGAAGATGTGTATCGACGACAAGAAGCTGAGCAGATGGAGCAGCGTATCAATGAAAGGCTTGATGAAGGTATTGGAAAGTTAGAGAAGTTGATGAGAGACATGAATGAAAGTCAAAGGAGAACTTCACCAGTTTCGCACCATAGTGGAAACAGAGTTTCACATTCAGTTTCGGGAGAAAGAGACGTGCGTGGTAGCAGAAATGTTGATGGTCGGAATCGACATCAACATACACCAGATTTGGAGGAATCCAGTGACGGTGATAGTAGCTTTTGTCGAAACCATAGCCAAGGACGAATTCGAAACAGAGATTTTGAAGATGATCGACGATGGGAGTCGGGGATGAAAACAGAGATTCCAGAATTCAAATGGAGAATGATAGCGGAAGAATTTCTGGATTGGTTATCAAATGTTGAAGAAATTTTTGACTTCAAGGAAGTACCTGAGCATCGTAGAGTTAAGTTGGTTGCTACACGATTGAGGGGAAGAGCTATGGCATGGTGGCAATAAACTAAACTTACACGGGAAAGAATGGTAAAGTCGAAGGTTGTTTCATGAGAAAAGATGAAGAAGTTGATAAAGGCTACTTTCTTGCCTTATAATTATCAGTCTCTTATTTATCAACGCTTATAGAATTTGAGATAAGGGGCAAAGTCGGTAAATGATTATGCAGATGAGTTTCATCAACTGATTGCTAGAAACGATATTATGAAACGGAGGAACACTTGACATATAGATTTGTTGGAGAATTAATAATGCAAATTCAGGATATGGTAAATATGTTGATCCAATATCCGTTGCTGAAGCACACCAGAAGGCTCTAGCTTGGGAGAAGCAAGGTAGAAGAGGAAGTGGTGCGCTTACTAGTTCGATCAATCAGGTGAAAGGGGCTAGTAGAAATACTAATGCTTCCAAGGCTGTTAGTAAACCGGTTTTCAATGATGTTGCTAAGACCAAGTCAACAACAATTTCAAGTGTTATAACTGTCAGGAGTTTGGTCATAAGAGCAATGAATGCCCGAGGCCTAAGAAGCAAGCGATGGTTGCTGAGCTTGAGGATGAGGATGCAGAAATAGAATGTTCCAATTCACCACAAGTTGAGAAGGAAAAAGAATTACTGATGGGAGATGATGGAAATTCTTTAATGATGAGGAGAACTTGCTTGACGCCAAAATAGGAAGAGGAGACTAGCTGGTTGAGGAGTAATATTTTTCAGTCGACGTGCACTATTTTGGAAAGGGTTTGTAAGTTTGTTAACGATGCAGGAAGTTGTGATAAAATCATCTCTACAGAAGCTGTAAAGAAGTTAGCGTTAAAGACAGAGAAGCATCCCAAACCCTATAAATTAGCTTGGTTGAGGAAAGGTGGGGAAGTAAAGGTTAGTCGAAGAGCTTGTGTAACTTTTTCCATTGGAAAGAAGTATAAGGATGAAATTTGGTGTGACGTTGTGGATATGGATGTATGTCATTTGTTGTTGGGAAGACCATAGCAATTTGATGGAGCCGTGCAACACGATGGTAGGACTAATTGCTATAGTTTCATGTTCAATAGCACTAGAATCACTTTAGTTCCTAAAAAGCGACAATAAAGTGAAAGCAAGTTGGAGGAAATCGTGAAACTCAGGACTCTGTTATCTTTGAAGGAGTTTGTCAAAGAAGTAGAGGATGGGCCTGAAGTGTTTCTGTTGATTGGACGTGAAAGTAGTGAAACGGTTGAAATTCCTGAGGAAGTTAAGCCAGTGTTGAAGGAATTTGAAGATGTATTTCCTGAAGAATTACCAAAAGAATTACCACCGTTGAGAGACATACAACATCAGATTGATCTTGTTCCGGGAGCTGTGTTACCACATAGACCACATTATAGAACGAGTCCAAAGGAGCACGAAGAGTTGAGAAGGCAGGTGGAGGAGTTACTTGAACAAGGGCACGTACAAGAAAGTTTAAGTCCTTGTGCGGTACCAGCCTTGTTAGTGCCAAAGAAGGATGGAACTTGGAGAATGTGTATAGATAGTCGAGCACTAAACAAGATTACAGTGAGCTACAATTTTCCGATGCCAAGATTGGAAGACTTGTTAGCTTAGTTGAATGGAGCTGCTATCTTTTCAAAGGTTGATCTGAAGAGTGGGTATCATCAGATTCGAATTTGACTAGGGGATGAATGGAAGACAGCCTTCAGGACACGGGAGGGGATGTATGAATGGCTGGTCATGCCATTTGGTCTTTCGAATGCACCTAGTACTTTTATGAGAGTGATGAATCAGATCTTTTGACCATTTATTGGAAAGTTCGTGGTGGTATACTTTGATGATATATTGATATACAGTGGAAGCATAGAAGAACATCTACAACACTTGCGGGAAGTGTTGATGATACTTCGTCAGGAGCAATTTTACGCGGCAACAAAGAAGTGCATGTTCATGACACACAGTATTTTGTTATTGGGACATGTGTTGTCCAAGGAAGGAATCCATGTGGATCAAGGTAAAGTTGAAGCAATCAATGATTGGGCACAACCCAGGATTGTAAGTGAAGTGAGAAGTTTCCACGGGTTAGCATCATTCTACCGAAGGTTTATTCCACATCTCAGTAGCGTAATGGCACCAGTGACAGATTGTATGAAAGGAAAGCAGTTTGAGTGGACTGAAGAGGCTGATTCTTCTTTCCAACAGATCAAGATGCTTTTGACTACAACACCGATTCTTAGATACCCAGATTTTCAGTTGCTCTTTGAGATGAATACTGATGCATCTAAGTTGGAATTGGTGGAGTATTAAGTCAGAAGGGTCATCCAATTTCTTATTTTAGCGAGAAACTTTCTGGAGCCAAGACAAGATACAGTACCTATGATTTGGAGTTCTATGCTATTGTCCAAGCCATAAAGCATTGAAGACACTATTTGTTTCATAAAGAGTTTGTGTTATATATGGACCACGAAGCGTTGAAGAATTTGCAGGGACAGGATAAGATTGCAGCCAGGCATGCTTCATGGATCGCATACTTGCAACAGTTTACATTTGTTGTAAAGCATAAGTCGGGAGTTACAAATCGGGTGGCAGATGCATTGAGTATAAGAAATCATTTTTTAACTACGATGAGAGTTGAAGTGACGGGTTTTGAAGTATTTCCAGAATTGTTTGTTGAAGATCCTTACTCTGCTAAGATTATAGATGAAGTCAAGAAAGGGAAGACGGATGAGTATCTGTTGGTGGATGGTTTTCTCTTCAAAGGAAATCGATTAGGTATACCAGAGTGCAGTTTGTGGATGAAGATTGTGAAGGAATTGCATGAAGAAGGACATGTGGGAAGATATCGTACCTTGTAGTTGATTTCTCAATCATATTTTTGGCCTTCCATGAGGAAAGAAGTTGAAAGATTTGTGCAGAGATGTCACATATGTCAAGTTTCCAAAGGGACACCTACAAATGCAGGATTGTGTATGTCATTGCTCGTGCCTGCTAGACCATGGGTGATGTTAGCATGGATTTTTTTTGGGTTTGCCAAGAACTCAACGAGGGAATGATTCTATATATGTTTTGGTGGATAGATTTTCGAAGATGGCACATTTCATAGCTTGTAAAAAGACCGCTGATGCAGTCTGTGTTGCTCAATTATTCTTTAAAGAGGTTCATCGACTACATGGGCTACCTGAAACCATTGTTTCTTACCGGGGTACTCGATTTCTAATCCATTTTTGGTTGAGTCTGTGGAAGATGGTTGGGACTAACCTAAATTTTAGTAGTTCCTATCATCCACAAACGGATGGGTAAACGGAAGTGGTAAACAGATCTTTAGGAAACTTGCTGAGATGTCTTGTGAAGGATAATTTGAAGAGCTTGGATGCGAACTTGTGTCAGGCAGAATTCGCACATAATCACGCTATTAATCGAAGTACTGGATTCAGTCCATTTCCAGTAGTATATTCAGCAATTCCGAAGGGACCGTTGGATTTGTCGACGGTTCCACGTCAGAAAGGGTTGTTAAACGAGCTTATGATTTCGTGAATGAGTTGCAGGAGTGTCACAGGATTGTTCATGAATGATTTCTTAAGTCAAATAAGAAGTATAAGCAACTGGCACATAAGAAGCGAAGGAGTGTGGACTTCAAAGAAGGTGATTTTGTTTACGCGTTATTGACGAAAGATTGTTTTCCGGTTGGAAATTACAACAAGTTGAAAGCTCGAAAGATTGGTCCAGTAGAAATTTTGAAGAAGATCAATGATAATGCGTATCGGTTAAGATTGCCAGATCATATTCATACTGCTGACGTTTTCAACATCAAACATTTGATTTCGTATCATGAGTACAAACTTGTCGACGAAGAGGAAAGTGTGAATTCGGGGTCGAATTCTTTCCAACCTGGGGAGGATGATGCAGCGCACCATATACGTAAGTCGCATGCCATAGGTCCGCCGCAAGCTATTGAATTAGCGAGTCAACCAGGGGACGAATGCCTGGCCTTAAGTCGGCCGTGACCTAGCGAGTTAAGTCATTCAACCAACCAGAGAAGCGACCTAGCGAGTCACGCCAAAGTACTACTACCACATTTCTTTAGGTCGCCAGCGTGCCACGACCTAATGAGCTACGACCTGAAGAGTTAGGTTGCTTGATCGTGTTAAGTCGCTCCATTCTTATGTCGCTCCATGGATAGGTCGCTGACCTTAAGTCGCTCTTACTTTTAAGTCGCTCACTTTATACTTTATACCGCGTAAGTGCTTAAGTCGCTGAAGATTATGCCGCCCTCTTCTTTAGATCGCTGATTTCTTAGGTCGCAGGAAGCTGTTCTGCAGAGTAACTTGTTAAGTCGTAGGTCGTTTTTCTTATGTTGCTTGTAAATGTTAAGTCGCACTGTTGTTGTGTCGTTTGTTGGTTTGTATGTTGTAGGTCGCGTGTGTTGTAATTAAGTCGTAGGTCATGTAATGTAACTCGTGTTGTAAGTGTTGTAGGCCGTAGGTCGCGTGCTGTTAGGTCGGCCTGTTGTGTTGAAAAATCTCTATAAATACGGGTGCGTTGTCATTGTAAAAAGGAAGTTGATTTTGGAATAAACTTTTGAGTGCTTTATGCCTCTTTTAAAATTGGAAGTTGAGTGTGAGCTCCTTTCTCCATCTTCGGTTATTCGAGTGCGCTCGAATCAACGGATTTGAAGCCGATTCACGGAATCTCATGCGCGAGATCAACGTCGAAGAATCGTAGATCTTCTAACACGGCATCGTGCGTGATCAACGTGTTAAAGATAGCTAGAATCCAGTATCTCGAGAGACCAACGGATTTGGGCATTTATCCTGGGTATCATCAATTCATCAGTTTATCATTGTATCGCATCGTTGTTTTGTTGTTGTTGCATCATTTGGTGACAACTTGTTATCATCGCTACGTCAATGTTCGTGACATGTATCCAAATGAATGCAAAAATTTCCTAATGAAAACGGATAATTCTATATGCGTGCTACAAACATCATCCAAATGCAATAATCATGTAATAAACATCCATTTATAGCAACATGGAAATAAAATGCACACACATCCATATGCATTTGCTCTAGTGTCCTAGTAGGCTGATCCCTAAAGAATAATAGTGCCTAGTGCACCAATATGCATCCATTAGCATCCACTTGCAAACACTTATAATCACTAGCATACATCATTCATAACATGTTCTATTAACATGTTTGCATCAAATTTTACCATACATAGGTTAAATACTAAGTTCCATCCTCCTAAAGGATAATAAAGGAAAGAATCTATTCAAAACTAAAGAAGGAAAAATGAAATTCTAAAACCTATTATCAAAGAGACATGGATATGAGATACGAATTTTCTCCTTATCAAATTAGTCTTCTCTGAAATCTCTCTAATCATATCTGAACCAAGAAGCAACTTTTCCGGAGACTCCCATCAATATGAGGATGTTTTACACCGCCTACCAAAAAGAGCTTCAAAAGGTGCTATTCCAATGCTAGCTTGAGGACTACTACCGTATGAATTCCACTACAGAAAGATGCTTTTCCCAAGTTCTTCCACAATCAAGAATACACATTCTCAACCATACTTGTCTTACTATCCTACTAGTTTCGCTTTGATGTTCTTCGTAAATCAACATTCCTAGGTTCTTAATAGTGCCATGTACGCTTTACGAAAACTTCCGTTATTACTTCTAAAATTAATTACTGCTATCTCCTTACACCTTTTCCGTTAGGAAATGATTCTTATCTACTCCGCATTTAAGAGTTTAGTTTGGTATTTATCACCTTGTTTTAAAAACTAAGGTTTCTAAATTTTTTAAAACATTAAATCCCAAATTCTTTGTCCTTAAAAGTGTTATCTTCCGGTTTCTATTAATTTCAAAAATACTCGGTCACTTAATATTATTTTCCAAACCTAGAGGGAAAAACTTCCAAATTTTTAAGTCCAAAAACTTATATCTCTCTTTCTTTTAAAGACTTTTACAGTTTTCCATAAAAATTGAACTTTCAAATTTTACTTTTATTTTGTTTTTTATTGCAAAAACTTATTTACTTTTTCACCAAACCATTTTCTTTTAAACTATCTTTTAAATGTCCTTTATGTGTTTTCAAAACAGCTTCTTATTGTGTCTTCTTTTTAATAAATCTGGTAGGGGACCAGTTTAACTCCGCTTGCTCTGCAAAATTAAAAAAAAATAGCTTCTTATTATAACTTATGGTCTCATACCTTAATATATTGGTACTACTTTTTCAAATGAGAAATTATCAATGCTAGAATCCTCTATAAACCTTTTCAAAGAGAATTTCATGTTTATGTGAAATTACAAGGAACTTTTTGTATTTTTCGAAATAGGCTGTACAAAATATGGTGCTTTTATACCTTGTATATCTCTTTCGTGTATTCCTTGCAACTTGCACAAATTTTTTTTATTGGTTTTACAAAAAATCATGCCATTATTCTTTTCGTTTAAATAGATTAAAATATGTTTAAATTATATTCTTCCATGATAAATATTTTCTATTATCTAACTTACACAGTTTCCTTTCAGAAAAACTAGTCTTCAAAATTTTTAATATTTCCATAACTGCAAAAAAACTTCCTTATACTTATTAATAATAAGTGTACTTTACAAAACATTTTTTTTCTATACTTAGAAATTACCTTTTAAAATACATTTTTATTTGTGTTAAAATGGATGTTGCGGAAAACACCGTTACTACAACCTAAAAAATACTAGTGTATGGATTCAATTAAATAAATACCAATAAATCTATTATACCTATGTAAAAATATTTCCCTTGAGAGTCGCTTACTATAACAATAGTGTTATAGCCTATGCCCCACTTAATTTTCACAAAAACATTTATACAACAGTAAAAGTTGTAATCTACATTTTCGGTGCTTGATACACTCTAGGTTTTATGTCTAAATTCTTTGTTTACTTATAATGTAACTAGTGAGTTATATATGTACTCTATAATTCTTCAAAAAGAGTTCGAATTTTTCATTATATAAAAAAAACGTAAATTTCATACCATTCTTCAAAAAACCCATGTTTATTTTCTGAAACAAAATAATGAAAATGAAAATTTTCAATTCCAACAATTACAATTTTTTTCAACTTTTTAAATTTCGAAAATTTCATTTTATTGGGTATAGCATAAAGTGGGTCTTCTTACTTACTACCCTCGGAGTACTTTTCCTAAACTAAAAGATTTTACTCCTATTCCTCTTGTATACCCATAATTCTAAGGCATCACCGTCAAATCCACTTGTTTGAGACAATTACAATTTCTACAATTAACTACACATGGACATTCTTCTCAACTTATCTACTGAATTTTTTTTTACATCTCTAACCTTTGCCCACCTCTCTTTGGATTTCCATAATCCCAATCCTAAATATAAAAAACTGTTTCTTAAATTCCTACCATGTGTAGACTGTTGAATCACTAGTATTGATTCATGACAAAGCAAGTTGGAAGAAAAAGAGAATTCACGACAAAAAGAGATAATCAAAGGACTATGGCTATATCAAGATTTTTAATCTATGTTTTCATTGTCTAGTACTTATGATTGAGTATTAGAAATTTGTTAAAATCTATCCTCAAGTAGTCCGCATTTCATTTTCCTCATAATTAATCAAAACAGAAGCATACTGTGCAAAAATACCTCAGCCAGTCGACTGGCTAAAATCATCCAGTCGACTGACTATGTACATATACGATATACACTGTTTATTTTTAAAATCTATTGCATAGTCAGTCGACTGACCAAGAATGACTAGTCGACTAACCTGAGACCAACTGTCATATTTTCGAAAAGACATCTTCTTCTGCGAAAGGAAGTGACCCTTCTCTAAACGGAAATAGATGCTCCTCTTCGTCAGAACCCTTCACCAATGGCAGCAACTCTTCAACTATATATACATACTCCCAAACACTTCACGTTCACCGATTTTTATTCTAACTCTCTAATATTCTTCTTGTGCTTTAATATTTGCATTCAAACAGTGAACAAACGTTTTTAATGCTTTGAATCTACAGATAAACTTTCATAATCTTCGATTCTTAGCATTACCTTCCCTTCATATCTTCACATACACTTCATATACTTGAGAATTTGATTATAGGAGGTTTGTACTATCAGAGACAAATTAGTGTTATCAAGAACACACAGTGTTAGATATTCTTTTGTATTAGCGAAGTCCTCTTTTGCTGCTGAGACGAAAATTCTGTTCTGCTGCTCAGGTGTCTGTTCTGCTGCTCAGACTATATATACTTGTTCCTCTGGGTTAAGTGAGGGTTATTGTAGTTGAAATTCCAGAAGGAGCTGGGACTGGACATAGACGGGATGTTCGAACCAATATAAAATTTCCCGGTGTGCTTGTTTTATTTCACTTATTTCCACTTACTTTGATATTATCATCTGTTTTCACATTTAGATTTAATTATATTCCATATTACACGATCCTTCACACTTTCATTTGGTATCAAAGCAAGGCATCTTATAACCGTTGCACAGTTATCTGATATTTTTCTAATATGGAAAACAACACCAACACTACCACTAACATGCCACTAACACTAGTTTTATTGAAGGTCAATCCACTGCACGACCTCCATTTTTCAATGGTTTGAACTATAATTATTGGGCTACTCATATGAGAATCTATATGCAATCAAATAGCTTTGAATCATGGAATATTACACAAAATGAATACATTATTCCTACCAGAGAATACTCCACTTGGTCAAACACACAAAAATTAGATGTTACTGCCAATGCTAAAGCTATGAACATGCTATTCTGTACACTAGATAGAAATGAATTTAATCATGTTAGCATGTGTCAAACTGCTTATGAAATATGGAGAACGCTTAAAATCACTCATGAAGGAACTAACAAAGTTAAACAAAGCAAAATCTCCATGCTCAAAATTCAGTTTCAAAACTTTAGAATGAAACAAGATGAATCCATCAATGATATGTACTCTAGATTTCAGGATATCTATCATTCACTATTAGGATTAGGAGAAAAGTATACTGATTTTGATATTGTATCAAAAATCCTAAAATCTTTAACGGATGAATGAGAAAGAAAAATCTTGGTTATAGAAGAAGCTAATGACCTCTCTACCATAAAAACTGAAGAGTTAATAGGAAATCTAATGTCATATGAAGTAAATTTGCAGGCAAAATGAGTACAAGCACAAGATAAAAAGAATATAGCTTCCCATGCTGAAAAAGAAAAAGATGAAGATTCAGATGAAGAAGATCTAGCATTTATTGCCAAAAAATTCAAAAAAATCTTGAAATTTTGGAAAAACAACAGAAATAACGGAAAAAGGAACTTTTCGAAAAAACCATCATCTTTAGTACTAGAATGTTTTAATTGCCATAAGAAAGGTCATATTCAGAAAGAATGTCCAAAACTAAAGAAAAAATACTTCAACAAGGGCAGAAAATATATGAAAAAGAAAGCATTCTCCGTGACATGGGATGATTCGGATACTTCTTCATCAGATAACAGTAGTGACAGTGAAAACGAGCAAGCAAATGTCTGTTTTATGGCTACTGAAAACAAGGTTAGTGATTTTACTTTTGATGATATGATTGAGATAAATTCAGAGCTAGTTGATATTATGAAAAATCTTAAAAGAAAATATATGGAGACTCGTGAACATCAGAACAAAGTAGAATTCAAAAGAGATATGCTTAAAGATGAGAAGAAAATACTAGAGGGAGAACTTGAAAAATTACAAGAATCATTCTCTAATATCAATTCTCAACTCAATCTTTTAAGTTAAGAAATTGAAACTCAAAAAGAGAAGAATGACGCTCTTGTTTTTGAAAATCATGAATTAAAAACTAAGGTAAAATTAATAGAATTGGATAATACTAGTCTCAAAACTAAGTTAGAAAGCATTACCAAAAATGTTTCAAACTTTAATAAAGGAAGAGATACTTTATCTAAAATTAGTGATAGTTCTCAATCTATATCAAGAAGAAAAGGATTAGGATATGTTAAGAAAACAACAGCTTCGCTTAAAAAGAAAATTAGCAGAAATATTAAACCTACTACAGTACAGACAAAAAGGAATTATTACCCAAAAAGCATAAAAGTATGGGTTCCTAAAACAAACAATAGTTTGATTAGGAAGAAATATATAAACACCTTTTTAGAAACTGTTCATCAAAATAAAGATTACATTTTTAAATGGGATACTGAGCCCACTTGGGCTTGGTTTCCTAAGATTTAACTCTTAGGACCCTATAAAAAAGGTGGGTACCAATGTTATCTCATATTTTTAAGGTCCCACTCAAGAAAAGAGGAAAATTGATACTCGATAGTAGGTGCTCAAAACATATGACCGGAAACAAAGATATGCTATCAAATATTACTTACTCAGATGGAGGCTCCGTCACTTTTGGAGACAACTCCAAAGGCTATATCATTGGCAAAGGCGATGAGAGCAATAATGGTATTTCAAATTTACCTCTTATTTCAAATGTTTTACTTGTCAAAAATTTAAAACATAATTTACTTAGTATCAGCCAATTGTGAGACAAAGGATTCAAAATCAGCTTTTCTGAAAAAAATTGTAGTATTTTTGATCAAGATCAAAATCTTATCTTTGAAGGAAATAGAGACAGAACATCTCTATGTTTTGAATATGAAAATAAATCATAATTCAGATATGTGTTTAATAGCCAAAGAAAATGATCCTTGGTTATGGCACAAACGATTTTGTCATATTAACTTCAAAACTATAAACAAGCTTTCTAAAAATGATCTAGTAAAAGGTCTATCGAAAATGAATTTTAAAATTGATCATATTTGTGATACATGTCAGTTAGGAAAGTTAACTAAGTCATCTTTTAAATCTAAAAAGGTTATTTCAACTTTACAACCACTTGAATTACTACAAATGGATTTATTTGGACCAACACAAGTACAATCCGTTAATCATAGTTGATATATTTTGTAATTGTTGATGATTTTTCTAGATATACTTGGACTATTTTTATGAAAAATAAAAGTGATACCTTTGATAATTTCAGAATTTCTATCAAAAGAATTCAAAATTTTAAGGGTTTGAAAATCAAAACAAAAGAAGTGATCATGGAGGTGAATTCGAAAATGAAGCCTTTGAACATTTGTAAGAAAAAGGGAATATTCCATAATTTTTCGTTTCCTAGAACTCAACAACAAAATGGAGTTGTAGAACGTAAAAACAGAACATTACAAGAATGTGCAAGGACTTTGTTAAATGGAAGTATGTTATCAAAACATTTTTGGGCTGAAGAAGTTGCAACAGCTTGTTATGTTTTAAATCGTATTTCTATTCGACCACTAACTAAGAATACTCCTTATGAACTTCTTAATGGACGAAAACCAAATATTTCTTATTTTAAAGTTTTCGGTTCAAAATGTTTTGTTCTAAACACAAAAGATCAGCTTGGTAAATTCGATCCAAAATCTGATGAAGGAATCTTTTTAGGATATTCGGATCGAAGCAAAGCTTATTGTATTTATAATAAAAGAAAAAATATCATCGAAGAAACACTTCATGTATCTTTCGATGAAAATTTTAAATAAATCCCAAGTATAAGGGATGATGAAGAATTCCCTGATAATACCACAAATACAAAAATTTCAAATCTTTAAAATAATGAAAACATTGTTCACAATAACAATGAATTAAGATCTCCACTTAGATTATTAAGAGATCATCCTTCTATTAATGTTATTGGAGAACTCAATTCATCTGTTAGAACAAGAAGTCAATTAAATCAAATGGGTCATGTAGCTTTCCTTTCTCATATTGGACCTAAAAATATTAAAGAAGCATCTACCGATGAAAATTGGTTGATCGCTATGTAAGAAGAACTAAACCAATTCGAAAGAAATGACGTTTGGGATTTAGTTCCACGGCCTAGTGATCAGTCAGTTATTGGTACAAAATAGGCTTCAAAAATAAAGCAGATGAGCAAGGATCTTACTAGCATTTGCATGTTTTCATAATTTTAAATTATATCAAATGGATGTCAAAAGTGCTTTTCTAAATGGTTTTATAAAAGAAAATGTTTATGTTGAACAACCTCCATTATTCATACACGAACAATTTCCTAACCATGTCTATAAGCTTAAAAAGGCTTTATACGGTTTGAAACAAGCACCCCGTGCTTGGTACGATCGTCTTAAAAGATATTTAATAGATTCTGGTTTTTAAATTGGAAAGGTTGATCTAAATATTTTTATTAAAAGAAATAAACAAGATATTTTAATCGTTCAAATATATGTTGATGATATTATTTTTGGATCTACAAATGAAAGACTGTGTCAAGATTTTTCTAAAATAATTACTAGAGAATTTGAAATGTCACATTTGGGTGAGTTAAATTATTTTCTTGGCTTACAAATAAAACGACCAGAAAATGGTATTTTTATTAATCAAGAAAAGTATTGTAACAATCTTATTAAACGCTTTGGTATGGAAAATACTTCTAACGAACCAACTCCTATGAGTATAATTATACATCTTGATAAAGATGAAAATGGCAAAGGTATTGACCAAAAACTATATCGAAGTATGATTGGATCGTTACTATATTTAACAGCTAGTAGACCTGACATAATGATGAGTGTTTGTTTGTGTGCACGATTTCAAGCAGATTCCAAAGAACCACATTTACGAGCAGTGAAACGCATACTACGGTATCTTAATAAAACCAAGGACTTTGGACTATTCTATCCAAAGGAATGTCCTTTTGAATTAGTGTCTATGGTGATGCTGATTTTGGAGGAAGCCGGACAGATAGAAAAAGTACAACTGGGACTTGTCACTTCATTGGACGGTCCCTTGTATCTTGGTTTAGTAAGAAACAAAAATGTGTTTCATTATCGACATGTGAAGCGAAATATATTTCTACAGCTCTGGCATATGCTCAAGTTATCTATATGCAACAAACACTACAAGATTTTGGTTTTAATTTATCTAAATCAACTATTTACTATGATAATTCTAGTGCTATAAATTTATCTAAAATCATGTCAATCATTCATGAACAAAATACATTGACATTCGTCATCATTTTTTTGTGATAATATTGAAAAGGATTTGATAAATCTAGAATTTGTTTCTTTTGATAAACAATTGGCAGATAATTTTACAAAACCTTTAAATGAAAATACTTTCATCAATTTAAGAGAACTTGAAATAGTCTCTTTTAAAGATTTATAAATTTTTATATAAGTATATATACTATTTGTATTTGTAGTTTTTCGTAGCACAATTTGATAAAATATATATAAAAACTTTCATTCAAATTGTGTCAAAATAAAAAAATTTGATGACTCTAGAGAGACTTGAACCAATGACCTCTTGGTTGTAGAATTATAATTGCCTCTTGCCATTTGAGCTATGTATGTTTCTTGTTTCAACTAGAAGCTTGATTCTAATTATTCTGGAAATTTTCGTTCAACAAAAAGAAAATATGTAGCTGCTGGAGCTCAAACTCTGGTCTCCTAACTGGTAATTCCATGTCTTACCAGTTGTGCTATGTGTTATTTCCTGCTGAGTCTTTCATTTCGTGGGCTCATAACCATTCATCTTTAAAACAATTCTTGTATATTTTTTTCTCTCTGGCTATTAGTTTTTTGCTGTTTCTAACCACATAAACTCATCTCAATCTCCTCTATAAATCTGCATTCCTTTCATTTTTGCAATCATCCTTACAATTTTTTTTAAAAAAACTTTAAACTTCAAGTTCCTCGTTACCTATCAATGGCCTCTCACGATTCCTACGACTCCTCTAACTCCAAATTATCCTTTGCTACACCCGCATTCTCTTGTAGCTATCATTCTTCCAGTAGCTCTACTCCGTCTTTGCCAACTCCTACCCCTAGACACGAACCAGCTCAATATCATACTGGATTTTCTCCAAAACTAAGAAGTTACGAAGATCATTGTTTGTTTCTCCAAAAATAAAAGAAAAAATTGATGATATCCATCATTATCAAAAGAGCAAATCAATTTACAAAGTGAGATGTATTATGAACAACGAACGAATTCCAGTCGCCTTAGCCTTATAGAATCAATTTCTCTCAAATTCTGTGGAAAATCATCTAAGCATGACGTTGTTGAACCCTCAACATCTCGTCAACCAAATTCATCTGGTTGGAATCAATGGGAGCAAACTCCACATCAATCTCCGGCATCTCCAAACTCTTGGGAACGCCAAAATTATTGGTCTCCTTTGCAACCTCATGTTGAGAACACCAAGGTTGAACCACATGAATGCTCTCCAAAAACTCCTAAATAATCTTTTTTTCTTGTGTTTTATTGTTCTATGTTCACTTGGATTTCCATTATGTATATGACTTTTGAATAAAATTTTATTTTATGCTTTACTGCATTTCTTGTCTTTAGCCAGTTGACTGATATATCTAACCAGTCGACTGTTTACAGGGTACAAAACTGCTCGGATTCTCAACCACTCGACTGAGTCATATAGGTCAGTCGACTGATTACAGAGTAAAAACCTCTCAGGTTAGCAACCAATCGACTGACCTACCCTGACCAGTCGACTGGCTGTACAAAAAAGCTACTGTCGTTTCATTTTAAACCCTTTTTACACCATCTATTCACTTCACCTTCTTCATTTTTTACTTCCTCCAAAACCCTAGCCCTCATTTTTCTTTCAAAAATTCCTTAAAACATCAAATTAATGGCCCCTCCAAGATCAAAACGCTTAAAACAAGGTTCTTCATCCTTTGTTGATACTCATGTTGCTCATTGGCTATATGTTGCAACTGCAATCGAACGATGGGAGAAGATGAAAAACTCTAGAATTTTTGAAGGCTCATTCATGGTTTTTTCTCATTTTGGTGCTTACTCTCTTCAAGAATTAACGCGAAGATGTGGATTAGAGTCACTCCTCGACTACAATTCATATCGCCACAACATTAATCATCTTATGGTAAAAAATTTCTTTGCAAATCTTAATCTTGGCCACCAACAACTATCTAATCCAAATAATTGTGTATGGAGTTTGGTATGTGGACAACAAGTTTTCTTATCCCTTGATAGAATGGCACATATCCTTCAATCTTCAAATGAAGGTATAGATTTAAATGATGTCGAATGCAATCCAAGATAAAGAGATAGAATTAGTCATATGTTCATGGGTGACGACATGGTTGAATTGCGTCCTAAGCTTCTTCGACCTAAAGCAAGAATTTTGCACAAGACGCTTATGCGATCTATTCTCCCCCGAACCGGCTCATATGAATTAATATATCCGAAAAATTTCAAAGCTCTTTATGCCATATAGGGAAATGTACGTGTTAATTGGTTGCATCGTATTATGGATGAATTTCTCACCTTCACACATAGGAATATGCATGTTATCTACTTTGGAGAATATATTATGAGACTTCTTCTAGATGCTGGTTTCGTCAACCAGATTCCGAATTCTCTACAGTCGGAATGATAAATATAAGGACCATCAGTCTTATGAAGCTACCAACACGACCTCCACCGGTTACTTCATATGAATATTGAAAGCATCAACAAGCTCAACAACAACAATCTGGAGGTCCTACAATTAGAGAACCGGAAGCACAACAAGAAGAAGGAGATATTCGCTTAGCTACTTCCTCCAACATCCGTGAATCCATTGAAATTCTCTTCAGAAATCAACTTATTTTGGATTCAAGGCTCAAGAAAATGGATAAGAATCTTGATAAGATCAAAGGCTTCTTTTCTACATTATGGGATGCATTGTTATGTTCTTCTTCCGCTGCTGCTACATCTGCCGCCCAAGGAAAGCGTCCATCACCTCGATTTACATGGTCTACATCAGAGGAGCATACTAGCAGCGACACTATTTGAGCAGGCAGTGGTGCTCAAGGCACTTCTAGACCAGAAAAAGAGCCTGCACCAGAAGGAGAATATAATTGGGATCTTGATTAATAGGTTTTTTGGTGGGTGAGTATGGTACGAACTATTTTCTTATTTGAAACTTAATTGTACATTTAAACATTTGGATGTTCGTTTGCTAATCGTTTTTGAGACTTGTACTAATTAGTCTCACTTTGGTATTTATTTCTGCACTTTATATTGAAACTATTTTTCTATATCTCATTTTTGTCGATGACAAAGGGGGAGAAGAATTGTCCTAATCATTTTTATATAGGTAGAGGAAGAATTGTCCTAATCATTATTATACAGGTACAAGAAGTGTCATATATTCATGGGGAGTTTTTATATTTGTTCTTTAGGACTTTTATATATAGGTTTGTCATCAATCAAAAAGGGGGAGAATGTTGAATCACTAGTTTTGATTCATGACAAAGCAAGTTAGAAGAAAAAGAGAGTTCATGACAAAAAGAGAAAATCAAAGGACTATGGCTATATCAAGACTTTTAATCTACGTTTTCACTGTCTAGTACTTATGATTGAGTCTTAGAAAATTGTTAAAATCTATCCTCAAGTAGTCCGCATTACATGTTTCTCATAATTGATCAAAACAGAAGCATACTGTGCAAAAATACCTCAGCCAGTCGACTGGCTAAAATCATCCAGTCGACTGACTGTGTGCATATACGATATGTACGATATGCACTGTTTATTTTTAAAATCTATTGCATAGTCAGTCGACTGACCAAGAACGACCAGTCGACAGACCTGCTGAGACCAACTGTCATTTTTTGAAAAGACATATTCTTCTGCGAAAGGAAGCAACCCTTCTCTGAATGTAAATAGATGCTCCTCTTTGTCAGAACCCTTCACCAATGGCAGTAACTCTTCAACTACTATATATATATATATACTCCCATACACTTCACATTCACCGATTTTCATTCTAATTCACTAATATTCTTCTTGTGCTTTAATATTTGCATTCAAACAGCGAACAAACGTTTTTACTGCTTTGAATCTACAAATAAACTTTCATAATCTTCGATTCTTAGCATTACCTTCCCTTCATATCTTCACATACACTTCATATACTTGAGGATTTGATTATAGGAGATATGTACTATCAGAGACAAATTAGTGTTATCAAGAACACACAGTGTCAGATATTCTTTTGTATTAGCGAAGTCCTCTTCTACTGCTGAGGCGAAAATCAAGTTCTACTGCTCAGGTGTATGTTCTGCTGCTCAGACTATATAACATGTTCCTCCGGGTTAAGTGAGGGTTACTGAAGTTGAAATTCTAGAAGGAATCTGGGACTGGACGTAGAACGGGAAGTTCGAACCAGTATAAAAATTCCTGGTGTGCTTGTTTATTTTACTTATTTCCATTTACTTTGGTATTGTCATCTGTTTCCACATTTAGATTTAATTATATTACATATTATACGATCCTTCACACTTTCATAGACATTCTCTATGCCCTAGTAAATGCACTTCAAAAGTGATACTTCAAGAACTCTATCTCAACTGACGAACACAAAGCGTACAAAGAACCTCCTTTAGATGAATAACACGCTCTTCCATATTTCTTGGAAAAAAGAAAAATGTCAACCACGAACACCACCACAAACTTTATTTTAGGACATCTCTAAAACATGGTTCATCAAATCTATAGAATAGGCTGGGACGTTGGTTATCCCAAAAGTCATGACTAACCACTCTAAGAGTCCGTCTCGTATGCTAAATGCAATCTTATCAATGTTATCATCAGTGACCCTAAGCTGATGAAATCCAGTGACTAAATAAAGCTGGGAGAATAATAAAGAGCCAACTAACTGATTGAAAAGATCATCTATCCTAAAGAGTGGATAGTGGTTCTCTCTTTGTGAGGTTATTCAATTCTCTATAGTCAATGCAAAGTCGAAGAGAACCACCTGCTTTGGTAGCGAAGACGACCGGCACTCCTTATTCGAATATGTTTCTTCTTATGAAACCTTTATCCAAAGCTCATGGATCTGCTTGCTCAATCTATTCCTTTCCCTACACGCCATATGCCTTACGAGTAATGCTACCGGCTAGCAAAACAAATCCTGAAGTAAATCTCCCTTTTAGAGGGGTAGTCCCCTAACCTTCTCAAAGATGTCTGGAAAAATATCTAACAACAGGAACTGAATCTGACTCTGATGATGGTGAATCAAGGGAATAAAAAAAGTTCAACATAATTGACCCTTGTAGTTCACAAGAAATCTTGAGAGTCCTACTGATGCATGTCTCTGGTCCAACAACTCTCCCCTCGCAATCTAATACAGCTCCATAGATGGATAGCCAATCCATTCCCATAATCATCCCATGCCTCGAAAATTCCAAAATATAGGCGTCATATTCAACTTCTATGCCTAGAATTTAAATTTTTAAACCCCTACAAACCATAGATAAGAGTGCCTATCCTCCCATGGGGTTTGAAACAACAATGCGGTCTACTACTAAAGAGATGTCTAACCGCAAACAAATTGCCAAAGAACTAGAGATGAAAGAGTGTGATTCTCTAGGATCAAAAAGAGTTTGAATGGGAAAAATCAGAAAGAGAAACCAAATTTTCCTACCTCGATCCGATCTGCCGCTGTAAGATGTTGCATCTAAAGCCTGAATCTACGTTGCAGGTGCACTTGCTCCCTGCCCTATTTTCTGGACAAAACTTACCAAGATGACTGGGTTGTCCACAGCTGTAACACTTATTCGCCTTCTCTCTCTTGCAGTCTCTTGCGTAATGACCAGTCATTTTACAATTGTTACATCTCCCACTTTCCCTAATTCTCTTTTGGTGGACTTCTCTTTTCCTATTATCCTTCTTGCCCTTTCACCATGGCTTCTTAGAGCTTGTAGGAACTACCTAAAGCTCTTCTTTCAACTACCAAGATATAGGTTGACCACTCTGTCGGTCCTCCAAATCTAACCGACTAAACCTTTGATCCATATTCCCCAACATAGCTCGTGTCTTCTCTGAATTCTCCATGCCAAAAAAAGTCTTTCCGCCCAAACTTGCAGAATCCTTACAAAACTTAGAGAAATTAATGGAAGCAAGTGGATAGATGGCATTCCCACCCGCTTGCTGGGTTAGGCGCTTGTCCATGCACCTTTGGAGTCGTGGGTTGTAGATACATACAAAACTATGGTAGGACTGGAATGCCCTCGAGAAGATTCGGGGCTTCCACCATTCTACGAAAAGAAAAAGATAGTTTAGGAAAGAGTAGAAGGGAGATTGAACTGGACTTTTGACGGGATTTTTATAAAAACTCGTTTATACTTAAAAACTATTTCTAAGAGTTCGTTTCTGAAAAATACTTGTTAAAACAGGTTATTTTGGAAAATACTTTTACTTTTAAAATAATTTTTTAGGAATCCTGCAACCTTAGGCTTTGATGCCAAGTGAAACACCCCACACCCCTTAATATAACCAAAAGGACACATTAAAAGGCGTGGTGCATTGTATATATAACTAAAACTAACAGAGACTAAGATTCACAAGACAAAAATAATTGAAAACAGCGAAAACTAAAATAATAACTAATTTAAAACAAAAGCTTCATAATTGCTTCATAAACCAAATAAGTTAAAATCCAAAGACAACATACATGTCTTAAAACCCAACATGTCTCATGAAATAAAACTCGTAGTCTCAACTAAAATCAAAGTACAAATATCCTTCTTAAGTGCCAGTACAAGGAAGAACCAAAAGCTGAAAATAAAAGAAATACATAGTAGGAATCTCCTCCATGAAAAATCCAAGCAACAACAATCTATTGAATCCTCCCTTGATTGCCAATGTGGGGAAAGGAAAAAATAGAGGAGTGAGTCAAACTAAAAGTCTGATGAATGGTAGTAATTACTAGAGTCTTTAAGCAAGATAAAAGTAATAGACTCTACAACAATTCTAGCATAAATAAGGATAACAAAGGGAATAGAAAAGAGATAAACTGGAAATAAGTACAATTAAATATTGCTCAATTTATAAGATATGTTAACTTTGATAGCTTGCACTTGTCCTTGATTTCTGCTTTTGATTAGGCTGAATTCCTAATCCTGTAATTAGGATGTAACCCTAATTATACCCTTTTTGATCACCTAATACGCCATAGACCATACTACGGACCAGATGCTATAGAACTCCCTACACAGTAGCCAATGGTATCATGAAAGATGCACAAAGCACCCACTGTGGATCTGTATGACATATATGGCCCCCTATACAGAAGATAATGGTGTCTACGAAATACACTCATACTAAGCGCTTGGAACTCATAACGATTACTGAGCACCAGAATAGAAGTCGCACGCGTAACTACCACCATGCCCATGATACCTTTTGCTCCATTGATTGGGTCCTTTTATTACCTCAGACCCGAGCATAAGCGTGCCCCTCATCTCGCTTCAGGCTGATGTGAGATCGCCGTTTGTCCATAGAAACTATAGGGGAAATGCTGTTAGTACTGGCACGTCCAAACAATATCTAGCTGCGCCCCTTATCCAAATCCCCCGTGATTTGGACTTCTAATTGACCAATTACTACCATTTTTAGCATAAGCATGCCCTCGCCTCACTCCAGGCTAATGGGAGACCACCATTTTGCCTAATAGGAAATGCTATTGGGTATCGGTCCTACTTTCATCTTTGCTTATTAACTTAGGTAAATTATTTAAATAAGCCTTGTCTGTCCTTTTTCTTATTATAACCTACATATCGTGCTATTACTTAAACCAAGGTCTAAGTGTGAAAATAAGATTCTTTCATTTTTTACTCCTTTTAGTTAGAATTCTAAGTTATGACTAGGTTAATCTTTTTAATTCAGTCCAATTAATGTCATAATTAAGCGTAATTACAGTCCAGTTCCATTTATATTACAATCTTTGAAATTTACATATTATATTCCATTATTTCAATTTTCTTACAATTTAATCCATATTTGCGTTAATCCTTTTCTAATCCATGCGCGAAGAAGAATGAGGTATAAAAGAAAAATAAGAATACAAGAAATTCCAAAGCATAGGAAGAAGATGTAAATAACGTATAAATAATAGTAAATAAACTAACTTACTGTAATTAAACTGTAAATAAACGGAAAAGCTATGATTGACAAAAATAAACTAAAATTTGATGAAAAGAATAGCTAAAAGGAAATAAGCTAAAAATAATTCTTAAAAAACTGTAAAAAAAATACTAAAAAGGCTATTTCAAAAATTTTAGTATGACTACAACTGTTGGAAACCCTATTATTTTAAAATTACTTAAAGAAGTCTTAAAATAATTACAATCACTCACCTCCGGTCCTAAGCTCTTCCTTATGAGAAATGTGGATTCCGAATCTTAAGGCTAGAATTAACACAGGGGGGTGAATAGTGTTTTAAGTAACTACTAAATATTTTTGAGTTTATGTTAATTTGAACACAAATGTATGCAATATTCAGACATAGATGTGATTACGAAATCAAACACAGATGCAGAAATAAAGTAAAAGCAATAAAGGAAAGAACACATCGGATTTTATACTGGTTCGGAGTTATCCTACATCCAACCCTACACACAAGTACGGATTTCCTTTCAAAAGCAATCGTTACAATTACACCCTCCATTTCAAGGCCATGAGGTACACCACTCCAGATTCACAATCCTCTGGGTAGAGATACTTGATTTTATGGGCAACAAGTTCACCCAAATGATTTCACAGGCTACACCTTTTCTCGCTTGATTGATTTCACAGGCTACAATCACACCTTTTATCGTTTAGTTTATTACAAAAAAGCCTATAACTCTGAATAGCACTGAGATCTTGTTGAGATAGTGATAGAGAATAAAAACAGAGATGATCTAGTTAGATTCAATGGTGATTTCGATAGAGTAATGGTAAAAATATATATAAAGAAATGTGGAAGAAGAAGAGGAGTGAAATCAGAGAAAAAATGTATATAAATTCCTTTAGAACTGCCCCTATTTATAGTAGAACAACAGCCATTTCCATTCGTGAAACGATATGACGAATAGACACTTCTTTTGAAATTCAAATTTTTGAATCAGACTGCCACCTTGTCGACAAGGGTATATTAGGGTTGTCGACAGGCCTAGGCAATTTTTGGTGATTTTGTTTTTCTATGAAAATAACTTTCATCTTATATTAAAACTATTTTAAACTTTATAAATATACTTAACTATAGTTAAAATACATAAATAAATATAGAAAATAATATTTTGATATATATATATATGTATGTATGTATGTATGTATGTATGTATGTATGTATGTATGTATGTATGTATGTATGTATGTATGTATGTATGTATGTATGTATGTATGTATGTATGTATATGTGTATATATATAATTTTACTATAATTTTATATTTAAATCTAAGTATAAATATTAAAAGTTAAATATATTATTATTAAAAGATAGTTTAAAACCAAGGATCATTTGAATTTGAAGATAAAGATTATTTTGAGGCTAAAAGTATTTAAAACCAAGATAGATGTTTTGATTCTTTTAAAAGGAAGGTTTTGAAATCATTTTGAAAAGAAGATTTTTTTTTTTAACATTTCAATAAAAGTTAGTGGATACAAAACAATGTTCCTCTAGATTTTTTTTAGGTTCCATCCTACTTAGGGTTCCATCCCTTTAACAGGCTCGAAATGGATTCCATTCCTCGAATAAATTGGATTTTAAGATGCCAGTGCTTTTCTAAGAGTTTTAACAAAATTCCTAATTAAATTACTTATTATTGAAATCTTGAACTCTTGATAATCTTGATACTCATGAGTCTTCAATCTTGATATCTAGAATCTCTATACTGTACAGTCTTTATTCTTGGTACCTACATGGTTAGATCCTACATATACATATATATTTAAACTATAATGTTAGTATTTATATTTTATAATCTTATTGTAAGGTTGTTGTCATCAAAAGCATCATCTCAAGGACTAACAATCTCCCCCTTTTTGATGATGACAACCTTTGTTTATAAAATATTACTTCTATCTTAATAACTCCCCCTAAAACGAATAACTCCCCCTTAATCTATACCTAACTATCATATTTTATAGTTCTCCCCATTTGTCATTAACAAAAACTAACTCCAAACTATATAACCCCTCCTATTCTTATACTAAAATTCCTGCATTAATATAACATTCAATGGAGTATATAATAGATAAATTAAGAGATAATTATACTGATAAACATGATAACTAATCAAAGATCATATTAATATCAATGTGTTTTTATACATGTTTTGCACGCCAAATATCAATCCACACCAAATATCAATCCATACCAAATCAAATCAAATCAAATCAATCCAATCAATTAAAATCAAACAAAGCAATCAAATAAAATCAAACATTACGAGGAACTTCCATCCATCCTTCTTCTCCAAATATAGGGTCTGCTTTAATGGCATCCCAATTTTCATTATCATTGGTGAGAGAGACTGGAGGATGTGCTTCATTATCATCTTTGTGCAAGGAGGAAATCATCCATCGTATCGCATCGAAATGCTTTTCATGCTCCTTGATCATCTGCATTTGACTCAACTCTAAGTGTCGCTGGTTACGAAGAATGAAAGAAAGAATATTCTTGAAAGAATTAAGGGTTTCTTCAAGATTCTCGGTCAAATTATGAATTGAATTGACCATATTTGAGTTTGTGAGAAGAATTAGAGATAAAGAAGATAAGAAATAATTCTGAGTGATGAATTCCGGAAGAAATAGGTATTTATTGGTGTAGAAATTCGTTTGAAATGAATAGACATAAGATAGTTATTCAAATTTCAAATTTAAAGTGAAAAGTCATTTCTGACCAGTACATGTCGACATGATCTAGGTAGGGTTGTCGGCAGGGGTCAGTGAATTTTGATGACTCATTTTGATTTTGTGAATAATTGTGTATATATATAATATACTAACATTTATTCTAGAGATAGGATAAGCTAGGTAACAGAAAAGTAATTCAATTTCATTTCATAATAGAACGACATAATGATTAAACATTAAGAACTACACGAACATTCAAATCAAAACAAACCAAAACTAATACAACAAGACATGAAAAGGTAGAACTAGTTAGAGGATGACGAATATGAAGATAATCCAAGATTCTTGCTGACTTTAGAGAAAAACTTGTTCATCTTAGATGATATTTTATCCAATTTCTTACTAACGGACCGTTTAAGAATCCGTTGATTCTCGACAATGGTCTTTTGATTTTTGAGTAAGGTTTTGTTGGTTGGATTAGGAGGATAGTCAATGCTTTCAAAAGATGTTTCACCTTCTTCTTCCTCTTCTATTTCCATTTCATCCCCTTCTTCTTCTTCCTCCTCCATCTCCTCATGAGACAAACGCTCTTCCTTTTTGGCAAGAGTCTCATAAGGTTAAAAAATAAATGGAATTTTCATAAGAGAAATGTTTGAGTGATTAAAAACCTTTCTTGAAACAAATTCTTCTCCTTTGAAATCTACTCCAAAGTAGTTAAAAATCCGAGTGAGATAGATTCCATGATACAAAGTGTTTTCACCCATTTCAAGATTTTTGGGACGAAATTCATCCAAAATAACTTGCGCCCAATTAATATCATAATTTCCAAAAATAGCAAAAATTGCTTTGCAAACTTTTGAAGTTGGATTGCTAAAACTCCCCGATCTTGGGGTCAAATTATGTTGTAAAAGAAGATTAACAATTCTAGCTTTTGGTCGAAAGTTTCGATTTTTGAATTAAAAGTTATCATTTCCTTCGAAAATGTGATGAAATGTCTCACGATCATTTTCATTGATATTAAAACTAGAAAGATCCATTCCCGTGCTCTTGCATTTGAGAATGGTACCCAAAAGATCACAATTTAGAATGATTCTAGTGCCTTTGACACTACTCCAAATTTCATCATCATTTCCATTATAAATTCCACGGTTGAGATTTGCATAGAAGAATTTAACAAGATTTGGATAACAAACAAAATCATTTTGAGAAGCATCAACAAGACTAAGAAGATGATTATTTGCAAAAAGAGAATCGATTTCATAACTAGAGAAACCTTGAAATAAAGCAAACTTCCCGAGATGGACTTTTCCATAGTTAGCATAGTTGATATATGCTTTTATAGCCTCCGGATCATTGTAGAGTTGCTCTTTTATCTTTCTGAAAATTCTCATTGGGGAAGGGTTGATTGAATAAGCCATTAGATTAGAGAGTAGAGAGCTTGAAATTTTGAAATAAGAGTTTGAATTTGAAAATGAGAGTGAAAAGTTGTGATAAGAGATAGTGAATATATAGATTCTCAAAGGACATGTTCTCTGGTCAAAAGGTGACTTTTCAGAGAATTGAATGAAGTGAAAAGATAGAGGAAAATTCAATATTTGAATTCAAATTTTGAATTTCAAATTTCTGTAACCTTGTCGACAGCATGTTAGGGACCTTGTCGACAGGTGTCTATGACTTTTCATGATTTATTACCTTTAAGTATTCTAATATATATATGTATGTATGTATGTGTGTGTGTATATATTATTTTTAATGTATATATATATATATATCTAGAATATTACTAGAATTATAGTATATTCCATAAAATATTATGATACTATTAAAAAATAAAAATAAAAATAGTAATAAAATAATAGTAAAAAATAATAAAAATTTTCAAATTCAAACAACACACCAATTCAAAATCAATCAATCAAGCATCCAATTCTAAGCATGAAATTTCAACCAATTGTATTGTAAATGTGTACCTTTTTCTGAGTCTGTTTCTCTGAATTCGTCGGAGTCGTGAACTGCCGTGAAACACATATTTGAATTATCTATCTTCTGATCATCATCGCTTGAGGACAATTCTAAGTCATCTAGAGTAGGGGTAAATGCACGTTTTCGTTTCTTTATGGTATCATTGATTATAGGATGATTTTGCCTATCTGGATGCAGACAGTCTCTTTTGATATGGCCTGGCTCGTCACAGTTGAAACAGTTGATATTTTTTGGAACTACATTTCGATTTCCAGAGTTCTTATAGTTGTTTCTCTTGAGATCATTCATCTTTTTGTATTTCAGGAATTTTCGAAATTTCTTAGTCATAAGGGCTGTCTCTTCATCATTATCGCTGTTTGAGTCTGATCCATCGGTAAATGCATTGAATGCCATTGATTTCTTTTTAGATGCTTTTCTTTCTCTTCTCTCGATAATTTGGACTTCAAAAGACATTAGATTTTCAATTAATTCTTCTATCTTTAAGGTACTGATGCCATTTGCCTCTTCGATCGCAAGTGTCTTTTGCTCCCATTTTGGAGTAAGAGAATTTAAGATTTTTCTGACTTGATCTTATTCCGAAAATTCCTTTCCCAAGGATATTAGAGAATTCTGTTATGAAATCTACTATACATATCTGAAATAGACTCATTAGAATTCATTTTAAATAATTGAAACTGTTTCGTGAGCATGGAAATTTTGGTCTGTTTAACTTTGCTTGTTCCTTCATGAGTAACTTGCAAAGTTTTCTAGATTTCATATGCAGACTTACAAACTGACACACTATTAAATTCATTCCTATCAAGTGAACAAAACAAAATACTCATAGCTTTAGAGTTATTTTGTGCAACAGTCTTCTGCTCAGCAGTCCACTGTGCAAAATCAGTTGTGGGTTCAGAATATTCAGTATGTGTGACCTTCCAAGTGTCTAGTCCTATAGATTGTAAATATATTTTCATCTTACATGCCCAATATGGATAGTTACTGCCATTAAAAAGTGGTGGTCAAATAGTAGACTGACATTTTACAAATGAATTAGTAACAAGTGTTTGCGCCAAAATTGGTCACAAAACCCAAGTATTGTGAAAGCACAAAAGTGTTAATATAGATCAGCAATATTCTCAACACAAATCACAGATCACAGCAAATGATAACTAAAGACACAAGATTTATAGTGGTTCAGCTATCTCTGGTCTACGTCCACTTCAAAGTTTTTTATCTTTTATTGATGTTCTATGCTGATTACAAATGGTTGCAGCAGATATAATGAATGAATTTCGGCTATAACAGCGATGGAAGGAAGTAGAATGGAATCCGACAGAATCTGGGCACTTAAGAATCCAAAGATCCTTCTTCTATAGGCTCTGGGGCTCTATTTATAGGCATAGGAGGCTCAGATCTTGCTCAAACTTCAG
This sequence comes from Allium cepa, assembly GCA_030765085.1. Lineage (NCBI taxonomy): Eukaryota > Viridiplantae > Streptophyta > Magnoliopsida > Asparagales > Amaryllidaceae > Allium > Allium cepa. The sequence goes on from CM060945.1 coordinate 223,855,748, forward strand.
GAGACTTTTTCTGGCACGTGAGTGGGCCCATGCGACCGACCCCACCAAGTTTTGACTCGATCTGGTATCGATACGAAGTGATTTTGTATCCATCAAAGAATGATCCAATCGAGCTGAAACTTGGCAGGAACAATCTTTACCTTGTATGGAAGCTTCTGTGAAAATTTCGTCACATTTGGACCAGTGGATCACGAGTTATTGTCGATACGAACTGAGGTTTTCCGGTGGCTGTCTGGTTCGACTCGATCGTTTCGAATCGATGTCTTCGAACTGATCTCTTCATGTGGACTTGTGATGACGTGGCACGTACATTTCGCCTCGATCCGATCTTCACTCTGAGTTGACCGCATCGACTCCATATATTTCGCCCCTTTCGCATCGAGGGACGACATGTCATCAAGTTTGTTGACTCGGTGGATTCGGATGATGCCTTACTCATGGATTCGAACTGCAACCATTGATGGATACGAATCACTGATGAATACGAAGCAGGATAACCTGATGGATACGAAGTGCTTTGACCAGATGGATTCGAAGTGTACTACCTGTCCCCATCTTGATCGATACGAAACGTATCGATTCAAACAAACCTCCGCACGCTTGCCTAACAACCTGGGTGTGTTTCCATCGAGTCAAAATCCTCCTAGCCTTCCTCTCCGATTGATGCGAAGTCATCGAGTCGAACTATAACCTGACCAATGCGAATTTCACTGAGCCGAACCCATGCCGATCGATACGAACGGTATCGATACGAATGGTATCGATACGAACTGTATCGATACGAACACAATCCCTGATCGATACGAACACGGTCGATTCGAATTGGTGTACGAGGATGGATACGAAACCGGAGCTTTTCCCTTCAAATTGCATCCATCATAACTTGAGCATACGAACTCGGATTGACTTGAAACTTGAAATGTTGGCTTTCATGGCTTTGCTTGTCATTCCTTGTCATTTGCGGCCCGATCCGGACTCGGACAAAATTCATCGATATCCATGGTTATCCTGCAATGCATAGTTGATATTCATAACTAGCTATTATTTATTTTCAGTCAGTTTTGGGTATCTCAGCTTTGCTAAAAGTTGGGATAACATTTTGCCCCCCAAAACATGCCCTTTAGTAAAGGGTGTGTTTTGATTAGTCTTAAATCGAATGTAATGAGTTCATGTTTTATTCAGAGATTATAGCATTTTCAATCAATTTCGCGGCTATTCGAAGCCAAATCGTTATCAATTTCTTCCAGTGGATGTTAAAAATGAAGTTTCATAGTCTCTCCGGACTATCGATGGTCATTCCGGACCCTTGCCAAGCCCGTTCTAGACATAGCGATTGAATAGAAAGATCCTATTGCACTCCGGCGTTGCTCTTTATCACTTGCACTCCGGCCCCAGTTAGGGCATATAGCGATGTCTTGATTGTTCTAAACCGATCATGGTCCTCTCCGGGCACTTGCTGGATCCCATCCAGTCACTCTTCGGTGAAGGAGAAGCAGCGTTAAGTGAGTCGATCCTGTCGCTCTCCGGCGAAACAACTCACTTCTTGCGCTCCGGTTTAGTGTATCTGAACATTAAGCGATGTCATGGCCTAGATCATAGGCCGATCATAGCCTCTCCAGGCTCTCATCGAATCCCAATCCGATCACTCTCCGGTGAATGGGAAACGACGTTAAGTGAGTCGATCCTGTCGCTCTCTGGCAAAGCAACTCACTTCTTGCACTCCGGACCCCACCTCTCCAGGTAGGGTCATAAAGCGATCATTTTTATATTGGTATTCAATATTCATCCTTTAACTCTCCGGTCAAAGGTTTATTTCAAGAAATTCTAAATTATTTATTAAATTCAGGTCCTGGATGTTCAATCTCAAACATCAGGAAAAAGCTAAACATTGCCTCTCCAGGCATATTGGTCTATCTCCATCTCAGAGCATGCCTACGGATCTCTTCGGTTCCCATACATGAGCAAGTGGAGTAGACGTTTATTCTGAAAACAAATCTAATGAAATTATTTGACCAAAGTCCAAATCCTGAACTTGGCCCTTGCCATCATAATCAGTTGATGACGAGTCGTGATCCGATCCAGGATCGTTTCTGTTAGGTGGAGGCGGTAGTTGTTCAGGCCTTACCGCCGCTGTCCGTTCCCTGACACATTGTGGCAATATACCACTCCTGGCATGTTCTTCCACCTCATCCTTTAAGTGGAGGAATTCATGAGTAGTGTGCCCATCCAGCTCATGGAATAGGCAATATTTTCCTGTTCTACGCTCCCGCTCGGTGGGATCTCTCCTGGGTGGTTTTCGATAGGGGAGTTGCCCCCGGGTTTCAGTGTAAACTCGTTTCAGGCTTGCCGTCAGATCCGTGTATTGTCTGAATCTAGGCTCTTGGAATTTCTTACGTTTATCAGAACCATCACGTCTATCGTCCTTCTTTCTCTTTCCTTTGTCCGCTCCGGACTGTTCCCTGGCGGTTCCTTCGCCCTGCACAGCATTTATTTCTCTCCTCTCGGCTCGTGACTCTTCCAACCGAATGAATCTTTCAGCTTCATGATAAAATTCTCCAAGATCTTGTGGTGGATCTCTTGCCAAAGAATCCTTGAATTCGGTGCCTTCCCCAACTCCTGCCACCGCCGCCATCAAAATCATCGATGGATCCGGGCGATCTACAGAAGCCACCGTTGCATTGAGTCGCAGTAAGAAATCTTTTATGGATTCTCCGGTCCTTTGCTTTATTGAAGCTAAAGTCATCACACTCTTGGGTCGCGTCACGCGGACCCTGAACTGTCTCATGAAGCATTCTACAAGCTCGCCCCATGTTCTGATTGATCCGTTCTCTAGTTGCTTAAACCAAAGCGCAGGCAAATCTGACAAATATAAAGGGAAGCATCAAGCCATTGCTTCCTCGAATTCCCCCAGCACTTCCATGTGCCTAATGTATCGAGTAATATGCATCGTTGGGTCCGACATTCCGTCATAAGGATCCATCATAGGGAGTTTGAACTCTGGAGGGTCCCTTGCATTCCTGATATTTGGATTGAACGGACTCCGACTGACCTCTTCCAATCCTCCATTAGACAATCCTCCTCTCATGATTCGTCGCACTAAACCAACCATTCTTTCATATCCATCTGGGGGTTGCCCCTTGTCATGTTTCTATCCTGCCCTCCAAGTATTGAAGGGAACTCCAGTACATATTCTTCATGTGGCTCAGTAGTAGTAGCATTGACTCCAGCCTGTTGCGCTTCATCTATGGGTCTTCCAGTATCGGACCCTGAGGGTCTTCCCTCAAGTCCTTGTTGATTACCTCCTGGTCTCACATTGTGATCTTGAGCTTGATCTCCGCTAACTTCCGTAATCCCAACTCCTTGTTCAGCATTAGAAGTTTCTGTAGTTGGTCCAAGGTTCTGCAAATTCGTCACTCTTATCTGCTCAAGAAAATTCTACATCATCTCTTGGTGAGTCTTCATCATGCTTTCGCGTAACGAATTCGCCATAGCCTCCATCTCATCTCTAGTGATGTACATCGAAGCCTGTCCTTCTCCAGCTCTAGAGGATGCTTCTTGGCTTCCTCCTTGTTGGCTCCGATCAACTCTTTGTCTTGTTTGTCGAGTCATCGTCTCTAAGTCGGGATTCTTCAAGCTCTTAAATCTGAACTCTGAATCTGGTGTAGCGGGTGCTAGTTCTTCTCAGTGAAAGCACCAAAGTGTTTGCGTCAAAATTAGTCACAAACCCCAAGTATCGTGAAATCACCAAAGTGTTAATATAGATCAGCAATATTCTCAACACAAATCACAGATCACAGCAAATGATAACCAAAGACCAAGATTTATAGTGGTTCAGCTATCTCCGGCCTACGTCCACTTCAAAGTTTTTTATCTTTTATTGATGTTCTTTTCTGATTACAAATGGTTGCAGCAGATATAATGAATGAATTTCGGCTATAACAGCGATGGAAGGAAGTAGAATCGAATCCGGTAGAATCTGGGCGCTTGAGAATCCGAAGATCCTTCTTCTGTAGGTTCTGGGGCTCTATTTATACGCGTAGGAGACTCAGATCTTGCTCAAACCCCACGAGACTTTTTATGGCACGTGAGTGGGCCCACGCGACCGACCCCACCAAGTTTCGACTCGATCTGGGATCGATACGAAGTGATTTCGTATCCATCAAAGAATGATCCAATCGAGCTGAAACTTGGCAGAAACAATTTTTACCTTGTATGGAAGCTTCTGTGAAAATTTCATCGCATTTGGATCAGTGGATCACGAGTTATTGTCGAAACGAATTGAGGTTTTCCGGTGGCTGTCTGGTTCGACTCGATCATTTCGAATTGATGCCTTCGAACCGATCTCTTCATTTGGACTTGTGATGACATGGCACGTACATTTCGCCTCGATCCGGTCTTCACTCCGAGTTGACCGCATCGACCCCATATATTTCGCCCCATTCGCATCGAGGGACAACACGTCATCAAGTTTGTTGACTCGGTGGATCCAAATGATGCCTTACTCTTGGATTCGAACTGCAACCGTTGATGGATACGAATCACTGGTGGATACGAAGCAGGATAACCTGATGGATATGAAGTGCTTTGACCAGGTGGATTCGAAGTGTACTACCTGTCCCCATCCTGATCGATACGAAACGTATCGATTCAAACAAACCTCCGCACACTTGCCTAACAACCTGGGTGTGTTGCCATCGAGTCGAAATCCTCCTAGCCTTCCTCTCCGATTGATGCGAAGTCATCGAGTCGAACTAGAACCTGACCGATGCGAATTTCATTGAGCCAAACCCATGCCGATCGATACGAACGGTATCGATACGAATGGTATCGATACGAACGATATCGATACGAACACAATCCCTGATCGATACGAACGCGATCGATTCGAATTGGTGTACGAGGATGGATACGAAACCGGAGCTTTTCCCTTCAAATTGCATCCATCATAACTTGAGCATACGAACTCGGATTGACTTGAAACTTGAAATGTTGGCTTTCATGGCTTTGCTTGTCATGCCTTGTCATTTGCGGCCCGATCCGGACTCGGACAAAATTCATCGATATCCTGGTTATCCTGCAATGCATAGTTGATATTCATGACTAGCTATTATTGATTTTCAGTCAGTTTTGGGTATCTCAGCTTTGCTAAAAGTTAGGATAACAACAAGGATAATAGAACCAGTGTTGATAGTATTAACAGTACCAGTGTTGGTAGCCATTTTGAAAATTTTTCAAAATTCAGATTATAAAACTTTGAAAACCTTGCTCTGATATCAAATGTGAGAAATGCGGATTATGGATTTTAAGGCTAGAATTAACACTAGAAGGGGGTGAATAGTGTTTTAAGGAATTACTAAATCTTTTTGAGTTTATATGAATTTGAACACAAATGTATGCAATATTCAAACATAGATATGATCACAGAATCAAACACAGATGCAGAAATAAAGTAAAAGCAATAAAGGAAAGAACACACATGATTTTATACTGGTTCGGAGTTACCCTACATCCAGTCTCGCACACAAGTACGGATTTCCTTTCAAAAGCAATTGTTATATTTACATCCTTGATTTCAAGGCCACGAGGTACACCTCTCTAGATTCATAATCCCCTGGGTAGAGATACTTGATTTTACGGGTAACAAGTTCACCCAATTGATTTCACAAGCTACAATCACACCTTTTCTCGCTTGATTGATTTCACAGGCTACAATCACATCTTTTATCATTTAGTTTATTACAAAGAAGCCTATAACTCTGAATAGCACTGAGATCTTGTCGAGATAGTGATAGAGAATCAAACCAGAGATGATCTAGTTAGATTCAATGGTGATTTCGGCAGAGTAATGGTAAAAATATATATAAAGTAATGTGGAAGAAGAAGAGGAGTGAAATCAGAGGAAAAATGTTTATAAATTCATTTTAAACTTCCCCTATTTATAGTAGAACAACAGCCTTGTCCATTCGTGAAAGGATATGACGAATAGACACTTCTTTTGAAATTCAAATTTTTGAATCAATCTGCCACCTTGTCGACAAGGGTATATTGGGGTTGTCGACAGGCCTAAGCAATTTTTGGTGATTTTGTTTTTCTTTGAAAATAACTTTCATCTTATATTAAAACTACTTTAAACTTTATAAATATACTTAACTATAGTTAAAATAAATAAATAAATATAGAGAATAATATTTTGATATGTATAAAATTTTACTATAATTTTATATTTAAATATAAGTATAAATATTAAAAGTTAAATATATTATTATTAAAAGATAGTTTAAAACCAAGGATAATTTGAATTTGAAGATGAAGATTATTTTGAGGTTAAAAGTATTTAAAACCAGGAAAGATGTTTTGATTCTTTTAAAAGGAATGTTTTGAAATCATTTTGAAAACAAGATATAATTTTGTAAAAAACATTTGAATAAAAGTTAGTGGATACAAAACAATGTTCCACTAATTTTTTGTAGGTTCCATCCTACTTAGGGTTCTATCCCTTTAACAGACTCGAAGTGGATTCCATTCCACGAATAAATTGGAGTTTAAGATTCCAGTGTTTTTCTAGGAGTTTTTACAAAATTCCTTACTAAATTACTTATCATTTAAATCTTGAACTCTTGATAGTCTGGATACTCATGAGTCTTCAGTCTTGATATCTTGAGTCTCTATATCATACAATCTTCATTCTTGGTACTTGCATGGTTAGATCCTGCATATACATATATATTTAAACTATAATGTTAGTATTTATATTTTATAATCTTATTCTAAGGTGGTTGTCATCAAAACCATCATCTCAAGGACTAACATTCCTTTGGTCTACCCAGATCCACATGGAATTGTAAAATAATTTAATTTATAATGATTTTCTCCTTTGGAAAAAATTATTTCGTTTAGGGTCCTTCCTAGAAAGGTGAACCCAATTGAAGAAAACCTATAATGAGAAAAAGTGTAAGGTCTAAGGGTCTATTTATAGGGGTAGAAGTGGATCTCGGACCGTAGGATTTGAAGATTGAATAGGATGTAACCATTCATAGGCTGAATAGGAGCCAAAAATAGATGGATCGGATTGGTCAGAAAAATGCAAAACGCGTCAGTCGATTAAAAAAAAAATCATACCATCATTTGAACGCATAAACAAATGTTCATTCGCACCCAAAACAGCAGGCGGGTCGACCGAGCGGTCGGCCGCCTGGTGCCCGGTCGACCTACAACACACACACACACACATCCTGATTATTTTGTTTAATTCCTATCTTGTTCATATTAGCTCGGTTTCTGATGTTTTATATATGGAAATTGACCAAAATATTCCACGGACACAATGGTGCAACTTTCATGGCTTAATTCTGATAATTTCACAAAGATATTTTGTTATCTAATTAATTAATGAATTAATTATTATGGGCTAAATTTTAGGTTGTTACAAAAACAAAGTTATTCTTTACCGATTCACTATTGTGCAAGTACAGCTTTCTGCATACTAGCCATAATTTCTCTTATTTCTTTAGATTCTCTACAGTTATGGATGAGCCTAGGAGTATAATTAGGTAGCATGGACAATGATATTATATTTCCTGATTTTATGCAGAGACAATTACTGATCTTAACTCCTTTTATGCATGTAAAATGGCCGATGGCCTCTTTGGTGTGTTTTTTGTTGATCCTCCATTATAGAAATCAATGATGACAAAGAAGAAGGGGGTGAAAAAGAGAAAGACCTATGGCGCTAAAACTTCTGATCGACTTCTCAAGAAGTCCCATGTGCATCCTCCTTTTTTGGACATCGTTCCCATCTTACCTCTTCAATCCTTTCAAGACCCAAGCTTTCGTTTCTTGCCCTTACCCGAAGGGCACGTTGTTGATGTTGCTAAAAGAGGAAGGCGTGTTGATTTGGATGGCTTATCTTATATTGCTTTTGTCTCCCAATCTTATCCTATTTCACTTCCCGTTACTGCACTCCCCTTCTTGGAACTTACTACATAGCTCGATAAGACTTGAGCTTATGTAAATGTCGTCCTTTCTTTATTCATTAACGACTTACTTTGCAAATTCCCATATTATTTATATTTGCTTTGCAACAGATATAGATTTTGACATCCAAGGATCAAATGAGGCATGAAGATGACTAGAGCTTATACACTACTTGGATTGCTAAGCTTTAGGCAGACCTTGTTGTAGTAGCCTCTTAGAAAATCAAAGTAGATAAACAGCTTAGGGTTCAACGGGAGAAGACTGGGAGCGCAGAAGACGCAGGAGTCCAACATAGTATGCTTTGAAATTGAAAGGTCAAGAGTTGGAAGGGAAAGGCAAGGCCTTGGAGGAGAAGGAGAAAGTTTTAGAGGGGTAGCCTTATAGCTGGCTATGACTAAGGATGGTCTTAACTAACTTACTTACTGGGTCCTTTTCAAAAATTATGCTGCAGCTAAATGCTAATTTTTTGTCAAAAGCCTACATTATACCGCTTCCAAGGTTGATCTCAACTTCTTGGGGGACCCCGTAAGAATCAAAGAGGCCCTTTCCTATTGCAGGGCTGAGTGGGCTAAAGAGATGGCTAAGGATAAAGCTTCCCTTTCTGGCATTCAAGAAACCTTGCTGTAGCAGGATAATTAAAATACATTGTCCATAGCGATTGAGGTCACCTCTACCTTCCATGTAACGATCATCGTTTTGATAAAATCTAAATTGATAGTTAATATAAAAAATTTGAAATTAACTTGTGAAGTGATTTGGTATTTTCCAAATTTAAATAGATATTTGTTTGTTTATTAATATAAATGAATATAAATATGATTTTAAAAAAGAATTTCAAATTGGAAATTCAGAAATAAATAGAATAAAATATTGGGTTTGGATTTATTTGTGAATTTATTTGAGAAATGATTTGAATATTTGGGATAGAAACATATAGCAGATTATGAAAGTAAAATTTGTAAAAAGAATTTTTATCTGGGAATTTTAAAATAAAATATATTATAAAATATAATTTGGATTAGAATTTCAAAGATAAGTGTTTTTAAAATAAATTGGATTTCAAAACTATATAATTTTACACTAATAGAAATTTGTTTTATAATTTTAAGAGACATGTGTAATATTTATTTTGAAAGTTATATATTGAATTAAATATAAATGATTTTCAAAACAATTGTTTAAAACAATATATTATATAAGTGTTTATTTATTAAAAATGTAATTAGTTTTAAAATCATTTCTTTCTTTAAATTCGTGTAAGTAGAAATAATAAATAAAATGTATATAAAACAAGAAATAAAAGTTTAAAATAATACATATATAGATATTTATTTATTTAAAAAAGTATAATAGTTTGAAATAAGTTTAATATTCTTTTTCTTTAAGATAATACAAATATATAAATGTAGTTTGAAAATATAGGTAATTAACAAATCAATAAGATAAAGGGGTAAAACATGTTTTATAAATTAAAATAAAGAGAGGGTTTAAAACAAATTTTTAAATTTAATGCAAGGTTTTAAGATAAAATTTTAAATTAAATAAAGTAAAGGATATGAACATAAAATTACTCATTTTTAACAAGTCTGATCTATTTTAAAAGCATTTAAAACATTTGTAAACAAATTAAAACATGCATAGGACAAGTGTTCAATTAATTTAACAAGTGGAAAACTTGATTATTATCTTCATTTTAAATAAAAAATTATATAAAAGAAAACAAGGCAATACAGTTCCTTTTCTCTAAACTCAAAATCTGAAACAAATCAAAATACAATTACAAGCCTGAAAACAAAAGTTCAAAAAAAAACCTGGAGAGAAAATTAGAACCAGAGAAAAATCAAAAGCTGGAAACTAATAAATTTAAAACTTGAGATTAAATGGAGTTAAGACCAAAACTAGGTTACTTTCATTTTCTCAAGTTTTCAATATCAACCTGAAATGAAAATTCAAAATGAATCAAGGAATCAAAACCTATTCCCAGAAATCTTCAACTTGGAAGTGAAGCAAATCAAAGTTTCAAGCATTAGATCACTTAAACAAGTTATAGAGCAAAGCAACAATCTCTGTTAAATCTCAAACCATAGATCAAATTCAATACAAACAACTTCAGCCTGCATGCCTGAAGCATCTTCAAACTAAATCAAACTATAACCTGATCAAGCTAAACAATTCAACCTCAAAAAGTTTCCAGATCAAATAAAGGCACTGTCCTCTGTTCTTCTCTGTTTAAGGTGAGCACACATATTAAACCCATTATTATATCTGAATGTTTGATAATGCTTGAAAGTTTGATGGCTGCATTAATGAAAAAAAAAAGAAATAATTGCATGCCTGAAACATTTAAAGACCTTAGAAGTGTGCATGTCTGTTTACAGGCATACTTACTTTTGTTAAAAATATGTACAGGCTTATATTAAGGAAATAAGAAATTCAATTGCTCTTTACATAATGAATTTTAGGCTTCGATTTAAAATTGAAAATCGGTTGTAAAACTGTAACATGTTATTTAAAATAATTTTAAGTATTTGAATTGGATATTTATTTCAAAATTAACATATAATAGTAAAAAAAAAAACTCAATCACACCCCAAAATTCGATTATCAAGTTTTCTCATTTTGATTATATATCTGTAACCATATTCAAAAACGATGAATTTTGATATAAAGGTTGGAATTTTTAAGTTTGAAAATCGTGAGCATTGTCTAGTTGAACGGAAAATGCAAAATCATCAATTCACAATAGACGACAAAGTTTGGGAAGTCATGATTCTTGGTGAAGTTAGCTGAAGCATCAGTGATCATCAGAAAAATGATTAGGAAAATGCTAGCTTGCCATGGTGGCCGTACGAAGTCCATTCAGGGTTTAACTTCTGTTTGATCAAACGTTGTGTTTCGAGTTCGTGCAATGTGAAGGAAGCATCGGGGTCGATCGGACCGAATGGATTCATTATGTTGGATCGCAGCATTGCATTGGGCAGAATTTCAAGGTTGTTGGTGGCTTGAGGCGGCGGGTAAGGGCAGTTTTTGGTGATCCAGTTATGGGTTATGTTTGTGTCGAGTTGCTCAAATCGGGTTTCGTCATCGTTGAAGAGTTTTGTTCGATCTGGTGGTTAGAGAAGGTTAGCGCCGACTCAACCATGGTCGTGGTATCGACTAGAGGTGGTCAGAAAAATTGTACATGTTCACGTGTACAGGTCGATATCTAGTTGTTGTGAATTTGGGAAGAGGGGAAAAGGTCTTGGGTTCAATCTTGAGTAAACGATAGGGTGGCTCGAGTTATGCTTCGGGTAGATTAAGTGGCTAACCTATTTTAATAAGTTTTAAAGTTTAAAGTTAAAAACAAAGTTTAAAACGAAAGAAACAGAAGTGACTCGGAGGGGGACACGGATGTGACTCGATGATAGCTCGGGTTTTATTCAATTGTCTTGGGTTGTTTTTCTGGTAACTAATCAGACTTTATAATGATCCAAGTTTTTAAAATAAAAATTATGTTTTAAAGTTATAAAGTAAATATTTTAGTTTTTAAGGAAATAAATACCCTATTTAAGTTTAAGATTAAATAAAGGGTTTTAAATGATTTATTTTAATTAAGTTTAAAATGTCTTAATGTTATATATATTCTTTATTTTAAATGAACTCTTTATTTTATTTAATGAGATTTAAATGTTGCAACAAAATGATCGGTTAAGATAAGAATTTATGTGATTAATCAGTGTAATTTATTTGGAGATAATTAATTAATTTAAAGATTAATTAATAAATGGGAATTATTAAAGCAAAAATTAATTAATCAAGATTGATTTATGCAGGTGATTAAAGGTATTTAATTACATAAAGATGATTACTTAGTTAAAAGTAATTAATTAATGGTAAAAGTTGATTAAGTAATTAAGGATAATCACTTATTATAATTAATTAAATGATAATTAATTAAGGGTTAGTTAATTAAGGTAATTAATTAAGGCTTAGTTAACTATGGTAATTAATTAAGGTAATTAATTATGGGTTAATTAACTGGTGTAATTAATTAAGGATAATTAATCAAAAAATTAATCAATAATTAAAGATAATAATTTAATAATTAAAGGTTGATTTATTTATTAATCAAGGTTGATTAGTTGATAATTAAAGGTTAATTAATTAGTGAAGGTGATTAAGGAATGATAATTAATTAAAGGCTAGTTAATTGATGTAATTAATTAAGGATAATTAGTTAATTAAAGATTAATTAATTTATTATAAAAGGTTAATCAATCAATGATTAAAGGATAATTAATCAAATTGATTTGTAATTAATTATATTAATTAACCAGGATTAGTAACATATTCATAAGTAATTAATCTGGTCTAGATAAATCAGATAATTAAATTGATTTTACTTATGAATGTCTGGAGTGAATTGGATGCTTTGTGTTGTGTGATATTCCTAAAGTGTGATGTTCTGTGATATGATTGAGCTGTGAAACGTAACTTATTATCTATAATGAATGTAATTTATTTATCTATAATGTAATTTATTTATCTGCGATGTACTTATATTATTTATCTGTGATTTGTGAATGAAGATAAGCGTTATAGGAATATACCGCTTATCAATATTACTGTTTTTGAATCTGTGATGATTGTTGATGTTGCACTATTGTGTGAAACTCATGGACTACACCATACATATACAAATATGGATTTCGCGAGGAAATCGGCTAAGTCACAGATTTTTGAAATGGCTTTAAAAGTTGAATTTTGAATCCAAATGGTTTTGGAAATGGGTTTTGGTTGAATATGAAAAGTTTTTGAAAAGGACTTTTAAAGATAGAAGTTATTTTGAATACTTGATGAATTTAGGAATTAAAATAATTTATTTGAATTCGAATTTAACATTTGAAATTGAATTCTATAATCAGAAACTATGGTTTAGAAAGGTTATATAAGTTATATATATGTTTATATAAGTTTTAATCCATTTTAAAAGTATTGTTTTTGGAAATTTAAATTTATCCCAAGATTTAAGGGCTTTAACTTGTGCAAATGTAATCGGATTTTTTCAAAAACAAATACTATTTATTTCCAAATAATAATAGCTTGAAAGAATTTCCAATTTGTGTTGAAAGATTTCAAGTTTAAAATGAAATTGAAATAGTTTTGAAAGCTATGAATTAATCTTTGTGAAAAATTGTTGAACCTTGTTTTGAAATTGAAGAGCATTTTAAATGGTGTATCTTTTATATATATATATATATATATATATATATATATATATATATATATAAGGTTTGAAATGAGAATTGTTTTGAAAGTTATGAATAAATCTTTGGAAATGGTTTTGAAAGCTATGAATTGAATCTTTGATCTAATGATTGGATGAGTTAATCCAATTTGAAATGGAATTGTTTTGAAAAGCGGTGAATAAATCTTTGTGAAAGATGGGTGAACTTTGTGAAATAAATCTTTTAGTTTAAAGATTTGAAATGGTAATTTGTTTAAACCATTTAAAAGAAAAGTTTTGGGTTTTAAGTGACTTAACTGAAATTCCAATATCCATATATTTTTTAAATATTGCGCTCATTATTCGGTTTAGCCGGGAGAGGACCTTGTGTCATATAACCCATTATGAATAATGATACGATGTATATGGATAGCATTTGAAGATCGGTGGTGAAGACCGGATATTTTCAAAAGCGAAAGGATAACTCGTCGAATGTCTCTGCACCGGCTGATCCCCGGTATAGAGATTTGACCATCCTTTGTGATGCGGAGTCCGGACGTGATTAGGGATTATCCGGATTTGTAAGGGCTTCTTTGTGAAGTGCCTTCGGTTCGGTTCGAACCCGGAACAGACTTGTATGGATGTGTGTCGACATTACACTTTGAGATGTAAAACCAGTTTCTATCAAATACATTTCTGTTTGGTGGCGGAGATTTATTCTCTTAGCTTAACACCCTTCTCTAAGACATACGAGCTTAGAGGTTGTGTAATTGATGGTTACTAGTAATACATTCCCAATTTGGTAATGTGGCATAGGAAGTGCTGCTGATCTTTGTTGATCAAAGCATAGCTTTATGAAAAAGTGTAGCTCTGTAGATGAGGCTGCATCGGGACCTCACACCCCAAAAATGGTCGAAACAGGAAAGATGCGGCAAGGTTATGAGGGTCGCGCCCTTTAGGGTGTGTCATTCCCTTTTGGAAAAGGGTGGTATCATGGTATGGAGCCCAGATACTTAACTCATGTGGTCACTGCAAGTCTATTACTTTGTGATTGCTTTGTGGTTGTTGGTTGAGAGGCGCCTCGGATAAAGGTCGCAAACGACCGGGGGATGGCATGCTCGATTAGTAGTTACCTAGTTACAGAGGTAATCCGGCCTTGTGTTGGTAGAGAGCCGGGTAGGTTCTCGAGACGTCCCTCCATAGGCGTACCCATGTGGCAGTAGGGAGTTCCTTAGCCTGGCCATTTGTTGGAAATCCAATCTCCAATACGCGCCTTGTACGGTTTTAGTTGTATAACCTGCCAATTACTTATGGTGGCGCCCCACTGTTTAGATGGTAGCTTTAGTAGGCATGCAATAATGGTTGTATGCTGGCTAAGATTAATATTGTACTTTCGAAAAGTTTTCTGCACTATGCGCTAATAATAATATCAAATTTTTTTCGCGTATCAAGCATATTTGACTGTCATAAGGAGAAATCTCCTCCAATTCTGCGTTTGCATTGTGTGTGCGGTGGGAGGCCTTATGGTAGTTTCGATTTCCAAAAAGCATTGCGGCTTTCAATGTTTTAAATTCTTTGTTGTTTGTTTTAAAGAAAACTGTTTTTGTTTGCTCATACCAGTCCCATGACTGACCTGGAGTTTATTGTTCCCTTCATAAACTCTAGGTGCCCACAATTTTTCACATGGGCAGCCTAGAGTTGGGTTTTTTAGATAATAAAATAGTAGGTATAGATTCGGTAGCATTCAACCGTTGGATTTCGGCTATCGCTTTGTGCTTCTCTTCAGCATTCCGGACCGACCTTGCTTAGTACAACCTTATTGGGAGTTTGAGCTATTTATGGTTTGATGCTTTGGAGATGGAGATTGCTGATATTGGAATTCCTTCTTTGGAGTTCAAGCTTGTGATTATTTCCGCTGTTTCTTGTATCTCTGATTGTATTTGATATTCGATTGTATCTATCTGTCATATCAACTGTTGTATATCAAATATATTATTTGTTGCTTCTTCCGCTGTGCTGTTATGCTTAATGTGTTATAAGCTCCAGCGGACCAGATTCGGCATTTGAATATGCGGCATTTGAATATAGGTGATATATTCGATGCCAATTTTCGAAGGTCGAGTCAGGGCCGTTTCATTTCAAGTTTATGTGATTAGTTGAACCTTCGTAAATTATTTCGTTATTTTTATTGGCTTTCTGAATTTTTTGATGTGTGTTGAAGTAAACTTCGTTTTCCAGCCTCGACATGATCGATTTCTTTGCTTGTTTTACAGTTTTTCTATTGCACTACGAATGACCTTGTCATTTTCATTCCTTTGTTCTTTATAGTCTTATAAGGAAGTAATTTTTACTAAACTCCTGAAGAAAAGCATGGAAAAACTTCAAACTCAAATAGTAGATTGGCTTGGTTTTAGCACGGTAGCGATTTGCAAGTGAGAGAAAGAGTTAGATGAGGCATTTGCACAATATAGAGGAGAAAATCAAGGGCTGCTTTCCAAAATTGGTAAAGTAGTTAAAGAAAAGAAGCACTTAGTGACTTCGTATTGCATCATTGGTGCTATACCCTAGAGAGCGGTTTTTTCCCTCCTCACTGCCCTTATTTGGAATGGTTTAGGATTAGGCTTAGGAATCTAAATAAGGAGTGAACCATATATATTTCTTTATCTTTTGGTGAATTTGTCGCACTCTTCGTATAAAACTCATCTTATGTAGTACGCCTTTTCGAACTTTATTTTTTGGAATTTGGACTCCATTGAAATTAATTTCAACGATTATTAACCAGGTCGCTTCCTTTATTCCTTACAGGCACCCCCCAAGTCTATCAAAGTATCCAAATCTAATGCACTATCAGTTCCCGCTATCTATGTCCCGAATGATTCAGACGTATCTAAATTCGAGGTTGCGGCTACCGCTTCTACTCAGTTTTAAGGGAAGAGAACCTCCAGTGAACACTCGCCAATGAAAAATTTGAAAGCGTTTTGAAAAATGCTCCTTCTGATTTCAAGAAAGCTACGGATGCGCCTAGTTCCAGCACCTATATAATATCTAATTGTGCACTAAGCTTGATTTCACAAATTCAAAAGTGGCTAATCTACAACAAATGATGAAGGAAAGTGAAGCACTTTATGGGATTGCCTATGAAGAGGAGATCAAGGAATTGAAATAAATCATTGAAAATTTGTCTCTTCAGACCGCTCAATAGTATGAAGAAAAGGCTGTGCTACAGAAGGGGAGACGGTTAAGGAGCTCAAGATGGGTATGGCCCGCACTCCTTCTGTAAACGTGGACATCGTAGTGGAGAATGGTGGAAACTGTTATATTTAAAATTTACAAATTTGAAGATCAACTACAAGATGTTCAAGTTTCCTCTAGTGTCACGATGATTAACGTGCCAGGACATGATCGAATTGTCAATCTCAATGAAAAGCCTGGAAGGGAGAATGTCGGATGTGAGTTGGGGCATATTTCTCTTCAACAAGCAATAGATATTTTTAATTATTTTTACCTTGCACTTATTCTGAGTTTTCTTTATAATAAAGAAGGCTTTATGGTGATCGAGTAGGATCCAATGGAACTATGGACAAGTGCCAACTATGACCCTAGGAAAACTTTTCATATTTAAACGGACTGACATTTGGCTAGCATCCCTTAGACTTGATACTTTATAATCATAGCAGTATTTTGGAATTTGTTGTTTAGAACACTTTTGTAAGACTATGTTGTAGAAAACATTCCTTTTTGTGTGAAATCATCTACAAGGATACTATATAATTTGAATTCTCTTGTAATTAAGTATGAATACCTTGTGAGCTTTAGCTTATTGTCACTTTCTTTTAATTTTGTTTATCTGGATTTGCTTGATTTTCAACTCTACATTTGTCTTTTGTTCGTGCACTTGGCATGGTTTTCTATGCTATTTGGGAGTAGATTATGTTTTCAATGTGAAGTTGGGTTGAATATTTACAACATATTTTATTCACATACATTGTTTTTTGTACAGATTCAGGCCGTCTAATATCCTTACGTCCAGTGTAATTGTTTGGATGAAAAATTGACTGGTATATGATACAACTCAATGTTGTTAATTATGTCAATAAAATTGAATGAAATATTTTTATACTGGTTCAGACCGTCTAATATTCCTATGTCTAGTTCATTGTATTATTACTTTTCATAATAATTACAATGCTTGTTATTTTATTATATAGATAATACTGCTTATATAAAGTAAGGCTTCAAATGTTTAGAATTTCAATTCTCAGATCTAGATTTCCATCAGGTCTTGAGAGCCGGTAAGGCCCATTAACTAAGATTTCCGCTATAACCAGGGAGCCCTCCCAATTTAGTCCCAAAGCACCATCTGTTGGGTCTTTCATGTTAGCCATCACTTTTTTGAGTACTAGATCACCTTTGCGGAAATTTCTCTCTGAGCCTAACATTGTAATTCATCTCCATCATTTATCAGTACGTGGTGGACTAGATTACTACCTCATCTCTTCTCTCTTGAATAAGATTGAGGACAACTTCCTTTAATTATTTGTTCACTTCTACCACATATGATAACCTTTTATGTGATGGGATCTTTGTCTCAACCGGGAGCATTGCTTTATAACTATAGGTTAAGGAGAAATGTGTAGGGCCAGTTGGGGATCTAGATGAGGTTCTATAAGCCCATGGTACTAGGGATAACTCCTCTACCTACTTTCCCTAAGCCTTCAGTAGTCTTTTCTTAAGCGATTTCATAATGGTCTTGTTTGCTGCTTCGGCTTTCCCACTCGCCTATGGGTGCATGATAGAAGAGAAACTTTTTATTACTTCTTTCATAAGGTTCTGTAATCTCCTTACTCTCAAATTAACTTCCCATATCATAAATTATTTTATATGGGATCCCAAAGCAAGTAATTATATACCTCACAACAAAAGTGAATATCTTCTTTGTAGTAATTACATCTAAGGGTTCTGCTTTAACCCACTTGGTGAAGTAGTTTGCTAGCATCACGACATACATTTCCCTTCACTTAGAAATGGAAAGTGGTTCTATCAAATCTATTTCCCATATGTGAAACAACCATGTGCTGGCTAGCGGGATGAGTTTACGGGAAGGTAGTCATAGAATACCGGCAAACCTCATCTATCACATTTTTCTACGTATTCCTATGCATCTTGAAGTGTGGTAGGCTAGTAATAAAGGTGCCTTAGCACTTTTTTGCTAATTTGGCTCCTCTAGAGTGATCTCCACACTATACTTCATGTACTTCCAAGACTCATATTCCTTATTCTTTGGAAACACATCTAAGATAAGGGGTAGAGGACCCACTCTTTATAAGAAGGAAAAATATGGAGACTGTATCTACTTTTATTAGCTTCATTCTTATTTGTACATAGGATTCCATTACCAAGAATTATTTGATAGGGGTCATCCTTGAGCCTTCTCTGTATGTTAAGGGATAGGCGCGGTTGGAGACTGCTTTTGATTTTCAACTGTTTCTTGGTTATGAGCTTCTTTGACCATAGCTTACTCTGCTTTAGTCAGGACTAGTATTTGGTTGGCCTCGGTGATGCTTGGTTCAACTTGATGTCTTATTGAGAGATCTTTCATTTGCTATGCTACTTTAGTACTAGCAAGTTTAGCCAACGAATTCGTAAATGAATTGTTATCATTTAGGATTTGCTCTATATCAAATTGATTAAACTACTCTAGCAACCTTTCATAAAGTTCTACATATTTAGCTAAGATTTGCATTTTCATTTGGTAATTCCCTACACTTGATTTACAACTAATTTGGAATCATTATGAATTTCGATATGGATTACTTTCATTACTTGAACCGTTCGTAAGCCTGTGAGGAGAGCCTCATATTCTACCACATTATTGGTAACTTTGAATCCATGTTGCACTGCCCCATATAGTTTCTTCTCATCTGGACTAATCACTACATATGTATTCCCTACCCCATGTTCATTTGAGGCCCTATCCATTGCCAAACTGTGGATTAGGTATCTCTTCCTCAGATTATGGATTAGTTGGTAGTGTGCATTCCACAAGGAACTCTGTTGGTGCTTGCACTTGATTGCTTTTCTTGTGTAGTAGGAGATATCATACTGACTGAGCTCTATTGCCCACTTTACTAAATGAGTGACCCGACATCTCTGGCCTCCATAGAATTTGCTTCAGTGGTTTGTCTCTGTGGACTTTGATGAGATGTGCTTGAAAATGCGGATGTATTTTTCTTGCTGCTGGGAGTAGGTTGAAGGCTAACTTTTTAATAACTGAGTAGTTGAGCTCTTCCCCGGACAAGCGCTTGCTTGTGAAGTATATAGGCCTCCAAGCCTCCATATCTTCTCGAACCACTACAGCTCCAACAACTTTATCAATTAGCTGAATACACATATAAGTCCTCGCCTGTGATTAATATTGATCGGATAGAAGTACTAATCAGATGATCCTTTAAATTTTGAAACACGGTTTTGTATTCCTCGGTCTATTCGAAATACCATCCCTTCTTCACTTAGTCGAAGAATATATACATTTATTAGTTTCTTTGGAAATGAATTGGCTTAGAGCGGCCACTCTACCGCTTAGTATTATTATATCTGTTGATAAGAACTCTAGTCAACACCTTAAAGAAAAGTTTAAGAAGAAATCAATTCCTTCAAAAACCCGTTTGAGTGAATCGAAAGGGTCTTTATGTTTTCGAAGGGAAATTCTTTCGAAAGTATTGGTTCTATTATCATGGAGTGGGTTTCTTCAAAAGAAGATTTTTAGTTTCAAAGAATCTCAACACCTTTCGAAGGGGTCCTTCCAAAGGGTATAACCATATTGATCACATAGAGAATCCCTTCGAAACCTCTTTCAAATGAATCAAGAGGACTTATATGCCTCCGAAGGGACCTGGTTCACAATATATATTGATGCGCACGTAAATTGTCTATTTTTACTTTCATGTTTAATCTATTTTTTAAATAAATGTCATAATTGGGTGTCTTTATATGTTTAAAACAAAATTTCAAAAATGCTTTCAAATCATTATTCATGCATCTACATGGGGGCAAAATGAGAATTTTGTGTATAATTTAATTTGAGAAAATTCACTTGCATATTTTTATTTTTAAATTGTAGGAAATGGAGATCAAAAATTGAAGAGGTTTGATGCATGCATGCATGCATAAAGGATGGAAGACAAAGGAATTGAGAAGTAAAAGAATTCATGTAATCATGGAGGAGCCCACCTACCCACTAACCATAAACTACAATTAGGAGCTAATGCACGTGTTAGTGAGGATTAAAGTCACATGCACATTTAGTGGAGGATTAAGCTCATACTAATTATTACTTAGAGATTATATTTACTAAAGGGCAATTTGGGTAGCTCTCTAAATTATGGACTATGGTTTTAGGCATATATAAATAACCATTTTATCTTCATCCTGTAATGAAGTTGTAGTTTTTACATTGTCTTATCATATATGCAAGTTGTAGCCTCAAATCTAACGAGAAATAAAATGGCCTTCTAAGTCTCTTCTTCTTTGCTCTTTCATGCTTTTATGTTATTTCATGTTTACTTTTATTCACATGTTTTCTTCTATATCATGTTAGTAGATTAGCTTTCTTTTTATTGCAGTTAGTTTAATTTTATTTTATGCAAGTATTTAGTTCTTTCTATTTTCATTAGCTCTTATTTTCCTTGTTTTTTTAATGTTGCAATCTATATGTGTTGAAATGATAACAAAAATGAGTAGCTAAACCTCTTCAGTGCAGGGGTAATAAAGCTATATAATTCATGTAGATTCAACATATTTTATGATTTATGATCTCTGCTATGCTTCATGAAAAGCTGGATTTTGATGTAATTCTATTAGGGAATTTGATAGCCTATGTTATGTTTCTTATCATAAATGCGCTATGCTTAATCCAACATAAAAATAATTTACATCATCATCTAACTAATTGATTTTGATTATGAAATTAAAATAGAACCAAAATTTGATGATCTATGTTACTAACCAAAAATAGTAAATAGATCATGCTTAAAATAGGTTTGTTTTCGTTTCATTTTCAATTTTCTTTTAAAACCCTACTCCGGAGAGTAGAGCTAGGGAATACAGTTGCCCGCCACACTAATCCCCCTTTTAGCTAGCCCAGCCCAGTGCATCAATCATCTACCAGGTTGTAGGTTTTATTGAGGATGACCGCTCCAAGTCTTAAAGGAAACATATCTCGGCTGCGGAACTCGAACCCGCAACCTCTAGGAACTTTGTTTCATAGTTGCAAGGTATTCCTCAACCAGTATTAAAGTTTGATGGTTTAAGTTGTGTTAATTACTAACACAAATAGACCATACTTATAATACATAGATTGCTAATTCTACTTAGATTAAAATGAGAGATCATAGATAGAATTTTATGTTTATTTATGTGAAAGTATGAGAGTGCATTTGCCTCTAAACTATCTTTTAATATCGTATTTTCATTCACTTTATTCTAGTTAGTTTTACATTTTTCCTAGCTTAAAACAATCTCAAATTTGGTTTAATTTGATTGAGTGAAATTGAAAATTAATTCGTTTCCATGTGGATCGACTCATACTCGCTACGTACTAAAATTGTACGCCGTGCGTTTGCGGTTCATAATGATATAATTTTTCGATGATTTTCTAACCGATAGAAAATTAGTCGTCAAACAAGTTTTTTGCGCCGTTGCCTGAGAAATAGATATGATTTTAGTTCTATTTTTCAAATTATTTTTATTTTATTTTATCGTGTGTTCATTTTGTGTGTTGATTTGCATATATAAAAAAACAAAAACAAAAACAAAAAAATTAGTGTTGTATTTGTGTGTTATTTTTGTTTTAGTTTGATTTGTGTGATTGTCGTTTTTCTAGTTGCATTTGCACTCTCTATATAAAATAAACATGCACAATTCCAAAATAAAAATATTTTATCATTTTCATTACATTTACATTTTTTTTATTTTGTAATTTACATTTGCATTTTCTACAACGCTGCTTTAAACTTCAATCCTTCACCGCCTTCACATTTTCATCCATCATATTTTCATTTCACTGTTTGCAGGAAACATCCGCTCTGCCTGAACAAACCAAACTACTCTGTTGCTGCCATCACTTAAGATTCACTGACCGTGTGCAAAAACCCTCCATACACTGCCTATTGCCTGCCACAACCATATTACTTCTGTGCACTGTGCTATATACATTTCTGTGCTACAACAGTGCCTTCGTTCATCTGCACTTCTACTACATCATTTCAACTTACTGTCACACCCCATACAACAGTAACATACCAGAAAATCCTACTTATTACTGCCTAACCCATCGTTCGTACTGCAATCTCCATAAAACAATCCACGGCTAAACTGCACATTCCACACTTACCCCACCAGACCACCTCAATCACACTACAACATTCCTATATATCCTCAACATACTGTGCACGTCACCATACACCGCTCCACTGACCAACCACAGCCAGCAACAAACATCATACTTCATCAACCATCCACATCCAATCAACTGTTACAAAAATTCTGCCTTCACCCTGCCAAAACCACCCAAATTTTTACAGCAAAACTTAACAAACATTACTTCGACTTCACATACATACAAACATACACCTCTGTGCACTTCAGTGTACATCACAGCTGCACACTTCTGCCATCATACACACCCCTTGCCAAACTTCACCTACCAAACTGCTCCTCCTACCCAAACTTCTACAACTATATATATTTCCCTGTGCCTTACTTCATAACCTTACGTTGCATAACCATTACCTTACTGCATCCTCTTCTATATTACTGCTGCAACAAATACCCCCACCAACTGTTACATCAAAACTGCCTCACTGCTCCTTCACCATCTCCAATCACTACTACACTCGGGAACAACAACCACAACTCATCCACTTCAGTGCAACCATACTTCACCTGCCCTCTGCAACCCTCGCTTACCATCTCTTCACATACCCCATACATAAACATTATATTGCATTTACATTCGCAATACAATACTTCAACGTTGCTTCAACCCATAACCATCTTCCTCAATCACCTCCAACCTGCCTTGCAAACTGACCGCTTCACCTCCAGCCTGCCTTATGTCTTCAACAAAGCAATACTTCATCATCCATGCATAATTCATCATCTAACATACTTCAGAAACCTGCTTGCACATAACCTACACCAATTCCTTAACTCATTACTGCTGCCACCGTCAAAACTTCATTATCCCTCTGCCATGTCACAGACATACTTCAAACCATTCACCAACATTACCATATCAACCTACCTGCACTGCCACCATACTGCCACACTGCCATACTTCACAAAACTACTGCACATCCCTGCCATTTATATAACAGTGTACTTCAAACCACCCTACCTCATTGCATACTAACTTCTACCCCATTTCACTACATACTAACTTCTACCCCATCTCACTGCATAAGAACTTCTTCCCATTGCCAACTTGCTGCGTACCATCTATCCACCAAATTGCAAACTTCCACTGCCTACCACCATCTATGCTTCTCCTTCATCATCATCATTGACACTTATCCCTACAACACACCATTGCTTTCACTTCACCACCCCAACATACAACATACTGTAACCACCAATCAAATCACTACTGCAAGTTCATCACATCACCAATCCCCGACATGTCATACCTCAGTCATCGGCAACACCTAGTTGAACCTCGAAACACTGCAACAATCTCCATCCATCAACCCCGACTCCAACCCAAAACTCTAGACAATCATCACCCACTTCCTCTGCATCACTTCCTCCCTAAGCTCAAATCCGTAGCTCACTAACAAGTTCTGCACCGGCGACCACCCAAAACCACAAAAAAATATCCCAAATCACCAGAATCTCCAACCAGAAACCACCATCTGCAACCACAAATCCACAAATCAATGCTAAAATCACCCTAATTCCAATCACTAGGCGAGCTTCAAAGCAAAACCGCGACTTTCCTTCGTGTGTTTAGTTCAAGATTCCTAAATTCGAAACCAAAACGGAAATCCAAATTCCAAATCACAACTTTTTAAGTCTGCATTTCTTTTATTTATTTATTTATTTATTGAACTCACATTTTTGATAAGACGAAGCAATTTTAGGCTATTAGTGAAAAACGGTGGGCTAGTTTTTGGGCTGTGTCAACTTTTATTTTGTTTTTGCATAATAAGAGTTTATTTTGCTTTATTTCTCTTTGCAAAAAAAAAACAAAAAATCAAAGAAAACATTTTAAAAACGTTGTTTTCATTCTATTCTTATAAATATTATCGTTCAACTATGTTGCAGGTTGTAATTTACAGGAATTTAGAAGTAGAAGGCCTGCTTACTCAAAAAAATTGTTTTGCTTGCTTACAAAAAAATAATTGATGCTTTAAAATGAATTGCTAGTAATCATGCACGCTCTGGTATCGTTCTCTCATCTCTTGTTTTTAGTTTCATTGCATTGTTGGTTGCCTGCATTTAAAAAAATTTCAGAAACAAAAAAAAAATTCATTTGTAGTTGCATTGTTGGTTGCCTGCATTTAAAAAAATTTCAGAAACAAAAAAAAAATCATTTGTAGTTGCATTGTTAATTCATGTTTATTTTCAGTTTTGCATGCATTTCATCTTATTTTTCTTTTCTAAGGGCAGCACCCCAATTCACATAAGGTGGGGGATTTCATCACCTCTTCTTTGGCACACAAATTGCATTCATTTTAGAATTTTCTAATAATAACGGTTAGACTTCAAACTTAAGGGTGTCACGAATTTACCTAGGGCTTAATTGTACCTTAACAAGTTGTCTCCTTTTGACAGTTTATATTCTTGGTGTGTAGGCTATGACAGAACAATAATCAGTTATAAATATTACAGTGATTCATAAATATTATATTGATTATTTCTCTGAAGGTACTTAAACCTTCAGTTGCATTGCTATGGTGATTCAAGGTGCACCGATAACTCATGTATGTTACCTGGTTAAAAACTATTTTGTTGAACCAAAATAAAGTGTGATTATACAATTTTGGGTTAGGAGCTACTAAGGACAGATAATTTGTAATTAAGTCCTTACATCCATTTAGTTGCAATAGTTCATGCATATTTAAAAAAAAAATTAAAATCCAAAACCAAAAAAATTGTACATTTAACTCAACTTAGATCTTGTTTAATCCAAAATCCAAAAAAATCCTTTTAAATCTTTTCCTCTGAAATATTTCAATCTAAATCAAAAGTCCAAAAAAACAAGCATTTTACTTAAGTTAGTTATTTAGAAAAACAAAAATCCATAAAATATAAGGCCCCGTTTGGTTTGTCGTTTTTAGTTTTGTATTTTCGTCTATACAAAAACGCGTCCATTGTATGTATTATTGAAAAACAAACAATTTTGAAAAATGAAATTAACACGTAAAATAGAATACAAGTTTATTTTGTTTCTCGTATTTTGAGAGATAACAAAAGCGCGGAGACCAATGCAACTCCTTCTTATCCGTTGGTCGTCGCAATGATTAAGAATTATAAATTTTCCTCTCTTATTTTTTGCTATTTCTTAGTGCAAGTTGAAAACACAAAACTCAAAATACAAAATGAAACCAAACGGGCCCTAATCATTTCAAAAACAAAGAAAATTTGTAAATGAAAAAAAAAAAATCAAATCTCCATTTTGAAAAAAAAAATTGTAAATATTCTTCCTTAGAAAAACAATTTTTCACTTCATTTCACCTTCTAAACCTTACTTCTTTCTCTTAAGTTCAATTCTTACTTCTTTTTCTTCTCGGCTTTTTATTGCGCATGAGTATTTGGATTCATGACACAAAAAACAAATCGTTGAACTCGCGACACAACAACTATTCATTTAACGAACAAACGATCCTCTTACAATGGCAAACGAAAATGCTCCACGAACTCTCATAGAATGGATCTTTCTCGATAGAATTTATGTTCATTCTTGCATCACGTTACCTGCCCCAACGGGTAACCATTTCGAAATTCATTCCAATCATATTTCCACGCTCCCAAAATTTGGCAATTTTGAACATGATGACCCATACATTTTCTTAAAGAAATTCGAACATGTTTTTGCAACTAGAAACTCCAACAACTTAGTGACGATGGAATCAAACTTCGATTAATTCCATTGCTTTTACTGATTATGCTGAAAATGGTTATACAGCTAACCTTTAAACTTGATCAGAACGTGGGAAGAATTCGTTAAAGTTTTCTTAAAAAGTTCTACACCTTGGAAATAACAACCAAAATCCAAAACGAAATTTAAAATTTTCATCAATACAGGGATGAACCATTCAAAAAATATTTGAAAGATCTAAAGAGCTTTTGATAAAACACCCACATCATTATTTTGAAATATGGACTCTTTGTCAAATCTTATACGATGGACTTGGAAATGGCTCACGAACCATGCTTGAATCGATATGCCAATGCAACTTTCTCTCCCAACATCACGACGATGCTAGGCAATTTCTTGAAAACATAGCCGAAAAGTCATTTCAATGGGAACATTCTAACGAAAGATCAATTTACTCGCGATCGAGCACACACCCGATAAGATTATCTTTGGCTTTGGAAGCTAAAGTCGACGCAGTGATTAATAAATTTAAAAACATTTTCTCTCGAATCAAATGAACCAAGCTTCCCAACCCATGTGTTATAAATGTAACGATCTGAATCACATAGTCGATCAATACCCTAGTTTGGTCAAACAACTCAATGCTTTCCATAAGGTTAACAATGACCTGTTTCCTCTAACGTACAATCTGGCTGGAGAAATCATCCGAATTTTTCTTTGAACCAAAATAGTTCCAATATGATATTGGTTCGCCCCAAATCAAGCATTTTCGAATAATGCTTTGAATCCTCCATTTCTGCCTAATCATATTCAACTAAACTTTGTGGGTCCGTCTCAAAATCAACCTCAACAATTTTTTTCTCCCCGAGACGATAAAAGATTAAGTTCACTTGAGAAAAGTCTTGAAACGTTGGCTAAAGCAACTACTCAAAACCTCCAATCAAATAATAATTTGCAAAATTTGTTAACCTCATACATGTAGAACACGAGTCAGTTGATTCCAAAACTTGAAATGCAAATGAGTCAATTAGCCATGTCTATAAGTGAACGGGAAAGAGGCACTTTCCCTAGTCAGCTAATTCCGAACCCGAAAAATCATAACAAAAACCCAACCCCAGCTCATGTTGTTCAAGATGGAAAATTGAACCAAATGAACGCGATCACTACATTGCATTCTAGAAAACAAATAGACAACCAAGTTGTCACTCTAAATGACGAGCTAGAAGTTCCTCTCAACATTTCGAAAATTACAAATGATTCCGATCCAACCGTCGAGCCAAACAACGAGTACAATTCTGATTCTAACCCTTTACCAACTCAAGCAGACCGACCTACTAAGTTGCGAGCTCCATTTCCTCATAGGCTTCATGGTAGTAGAAAACATTCTGAAAAGAAGGAAATGGTGTCAGAAATTTTCAAAAAAGTAAGAGTTAACATTCCACTTTTTGATATCCATCAACAAATTATGACTTATGCTAAGTTCCTTAAACACTTGTGTACCCAAAAGCAACACAATCAAGTTCCCAAAAAGTCTTCTTGGCGGCCAGTTTGAGTGAAGTCTTGTCCTAATCTATTCCCATTAAATAAAAAGATCCTAGCCGTCCCACGATCTCATGTACAATTGGTGACAAGACGATTAACAAATGCTTGATAGACCTAGGCCTAAGTGTCAATTTGATTCCATACTCTATTTATGAACAATTAGGCTTAGGCGAGCTCAAACCAAAAAAGGTCACGCTTTATTTCGATGATCATTCCATTAAGAAGGGAGAAATTGTGGATGTGCTCATTGGAGTACATCAATTCGTATTCCCCATTGATTTTATCATTCTCGAAACACAACCTGTGACCAACCCCACAAGTAAAATACCTTTGATATTGGGCCAGCCATTCTTAGCTACTTCAAATGCCTTAATCAATTGTCACAATGGTTCAATGAATATTTCTTTTGAAAACATGACTTTGGATCTTAATATTTTCAATCTTGAAATCAATCGAATGAAACACATGACCAAACGTCAGAAGTTAGTGTCATTCACGAAAGCTTTGAAAATGAGAAGAGTGACCTTAATGAAGAGTGCAAGGCCAAGTATGAAAAAACATTTCACGATATACCCAACAAGACTGAATACATGCTCCAATTTGTATCGCTTCAAGTTAAGTTCGAATCTCAACCGAATTCTTTGATTGTGCAACCTCTAAAGTTAGAACTCAAACCACTTCCCTCTTATTTAAGTATGCATACTTAGGTGATAATGAAACTTTTCCTTTTGTAATTTCAACTGATTTATCTCTTGACCAAGAAACATCTCTTCTTTCTGTCCTTTCGAAACAAAAAGAAGTGATTAGATGGTCAATTTCTAACATAAAGGGAATTAGCCCTCTATTGTTTAACATCGCATCATTTAGTCGACGAAGTTAAACTTACTCGTGATGCGCAACGTAAGCTTAATCTCGAAACGAAAGATGCGGTGCACAAAGAAATTTTTAAACTTCTTGAAAATGGTATCATTTATCCAATATCCGAAAGTGTATGTGTTAGCCCAATTCACGTCGTACCAGGAAAGTCTGGATTCATCGTCGTCACAAATGACCAAAATGAGCTTATACCGACTCGTACTCAAACGGGTGGGCTTGTTTGCATTGACTATCAAAAATTAAATGTTGCATCATGTAAAGTTGACTTCCCATTTACTTTCATTGACCAAATGTTGGAACGATTAGCTGTCCATGAGTTTTGTTGCTTTCTTGATGGTTATTCCGGCTATAACAAAATTCCTATCACTCTTAAGGATCAGGAAAAAACGACTTTGACTTATTCTTTTGGAACCTTTTCTTACCGATGCATGCCTTTCGGGCTTTGTAATCCCCCGCTACTTTCTATGATGCATGATCAGTATCTTTTCTAATACGATCGAACATTTTCTAGAGGTATTTATGGATGATTTTTCGACCTTTGGGACTCTTTTTCGAAATGTTTACATCATCTTGAGTTAGTCAAAAAGCGATGCAAAGATAAACATTTAATGCTAAATTGGAAAAAATGTCACTTCGTGGTCACACATGGCATAGTCCTTGGATATGTCATTTCAAATAAAGGCTCTGAGGTTGATAAGGAAAAAATCAATGTCATCGCAAATCTACCCATTCCCAAATATGTTGAAGACTTTCACTCTTTCCTAGGACACGGCGGTTTTTATCAACGATTTGTATAAGATTTTAGTAAAATTTCTCGACCCTTGACTACTCTTCTTGGAAAAGTCGTTCCTTTCGATTTTAACTTTGATTGTGTCCCTTCTTTCAAACATCTTAAAAAAGAAATTGTTTCTGCTCTTGTACTTTGCTCGTCGAATTGGGATTTTCCATTTGAAAAAATATGCGACGCTTCGAACTTTGTAGTTGGTGCAATCTTTGGAAAACGCATCAATAAAATTCTTCACGTTATCTATTACACTGGTATAACTCCGAGTGATGCTCAACTTACTTACAGAACCAATAAAAAAGAGCTTCTTGCCGTAGTTTTAGCACTTGAAAAGTTCAGACAATATTTGCTTGGTTGTGTAAATAAGTTCAGACAATATTGCCATTTCTCAACTTATTTACACATTACAGTTTACACTGTCCATTCCGCTCTTAGGTACCTTTTCGCTAAGAAGGATGCTAAGTCTCATTTGATTCGTTGGATCCCATTACTCCAAGAATTTGACCTTACGATCAAAGATAGAAAATGATCTAACAATGTCATTGCTGATCATTTGCAACATCTTTCAAATGCACCATCCTCTTTACCAATCAATAAGAAATTTCCCGATGAACTACTTCGTTCCATTTCTATCGATCCATGATACGCAATGAAGATGAAATATCTAGCCACTAAGGAAACTCCCTCATTTTTTTCGAAATAAGGTAAATAAAAATTTCTTTCCCAAGTCAAATACTTATATTGGGATGATCTATACTTGTTTATATGCCGACCAAATCATTTGATGTTGCATTCCGGATGGTGAAATCAAAAGTATTCTTTCATTTTGTCACAACCAAACTTGTGGCAGTCACTTTGGTCCAAAGAAAACCACGGAAAAGGTGCTTCAATGTGGTCTTTACTGGCCACTCTTTTCAAAGACCCATTCTAATTTTGTAAAAATTACAATGTTTGCCAAATGTTAGGAAGAATCCCTCGACGAAATATGATGCCTTTGAACCCCAATCTTACGATCAAATCTTTAACGTTTGGGATATTGATTTTCTGGGACCGTTTTCCAATTCTTTCAGAAAGTTGTACATTCTTCTTGCTGCAGATTACGTCTTGAAATAGATCAAAGCCATTCCGTGTAAGACAAATGACCATAAAGGTGTTTTGTAATTCATAAAAGAAAACATCTTTTCGAGGTTTGGAACACCTCGTGCAGTAATGAGCGACAATGGAAACCATTTCTGTAATCGTTCATTTGAAACTCTAGTGTAAAAATGCTCGATAACCCACAAGTTATCCACTCCTTATCATCCCCAATCTTATGGTCAAGTGGAAGTTTCAAATCGTCAAATTAAATAAATTTTGGATAAAACTATGAATAAAAATCATAAAAATTGGTCCCAAAAATTAATGGATGCCTTTGGGCTTACCATACCACTTTTAAACTAGCATTGGGATGTCTCCATTTCTTTTAGTTTACGGAAAAGCATGCCATTTACTAGTTGAAATCAAATAGAAAGCGTTGTGGGCAATGAAGAACTTAAACTTTGATCTTAAAAATGATGGTGAAAACAGAAAATTGCAAATCAACGAATCAAAAGAGATTAGGAATGACATGTATGAAAACGAGAAAATTTACAAAGAAAGAACAAAAGCTTTTCATGACAAGTCAATTCTAGAAAAAAATGGTTTCTCCAAACCAAAACATTCTTTCGCATAACTCTAGACTTCACATATTCCCTGGGAAATTAAAATCAAGATGGACCGAGCCATTTGTAGTATGAAATGTTTTTCCACACGGTACCATGGAAATACAAAACCTTAGGATGGATCGATTTTTAATTTCAATAGTCATCGTTTAAATCCTTTCTTTGAATTTATGAGTGATCAAGAGGAGGAGCTCGTTATTCTTCATGAGCCATAGTACGTCTAGTAAGAAATGTTAACCCTCTTCTGTAAATATGTACATATTTTTCCTCGTTACACTTATTATATCATGCACTGACTGTGGGGACATAGTCAAAATCAAGTATGGGGGAGTCTCATCTTCATTTTTGATTTTTCATGGTTTATTTTTTACATTTTCTTTTCGAAACTCAAAATTTATGAAAACACAAAAAAAAAATCAGAAGAAATTTTCTTTTTGGCATTTGGATATATTTTTGAAGAAACACTATAAAATAAGTATAGGATCTTGGTTATTAAATTGAATTTTTAAAAATTTATTTGTCTCAACAAAAAATAAAAACAAAGATTGATTGCAAGTTAAGATGGTTTAACTAGTATATAGGAAGGTCCATGAGTGTTAATTATGAAGTATACCCTAACTGAAATCTTTGTTTAATTAGTGGTTCATTTATAGTAAAATGATAACATTTTTGATCTTCTAAATTAAGTGGTGCTAAGTTGATGTTGTAAAACTCTCTCTTCATTAAAAAACATAAAAAAACAAAAAACAATTTTTTTAGTATATGTATATATTTTATTAGCACATATAATTGATAGGTTTACACTCTTGTGTGTACACTCGTGACGCTCTATACCCTTACTCACATAAACCCATAATGCAGTGCATGGACTATACATCTGGCCTCAGTTTTCTGAATTAGGCGTATATATATAAAAATTCCATCATTAATAATGCTTACAGTCGATAGATGTACACACTTATGCATATACTAGCCATGTTTAGTATTCCCCTCCCATAATCTCGCAAGATAGTGCATGGATGTTATATTTGGCTTTAGTTTTTTGAGTTAGGCATATGTAAATATTGTTAATATCAATAAAATTTTCAGATAAAGAGAGAGTAAGCAATTAAAATCCAAGCACTATTTTCACTTGTTTGGTTTGACTTGTTATCCAAAAAGAAATAAATATACCACTTTGAAAAACTTCAACAAGGATCCATTTCATAGTTGCACTATCTTATCAGTGGAAATAGCAAGCGAAATTAGAGTCTAATTGTGATGTTAACTTAATTTTTGTTGGAAATTTTGACAAGTAAGTGAACTTAAATTTATTAATAATGACGAGAACTTATATTTAACTTATTCATGTCGATTTAGAAGTAAATTCTTCATTTGTAAATATTTCCAATAACCTACATTCATACGTTCGTAAATAAATCTTACATTTAGGAATTTTTCATGTTGCATTTGGATTTTGCAGGTGGTACCCGTTGAAAACCCTCACAAAGCAACACTCGTCCTACTAGGGACACCTAAAAGTTTAATGGCTTATTGCACACGCTCAATGCAATTGTGTTTACTACGAAAACAACTTTTTATCTTAGTTTTAGTTTATTCAAGGACAAGTAATAAGTGTAGGCGTACTTGATGTTGTAATGTCCTGTAAATTTAACGGTTTTAATAATGTAATTAACTGAAATTTTGTAAAATTTTAAATAATAAAATTTGAAAATGAAAATTTGATATTTGGAATACGTCTATATAAACATAGAAAATGGTATTTTTTCACCAGAAAATAGGGAAGTTTATTTTGTTGTGTAATTTAATTTAAATTTAAATCAGTTTATTTCATAATAATAAAATATTTCTCAAACTTGAATATTTTATATAAAAAAATTGTAAATCATCTTTTGAGTGAGACTTATATTTCGTTTTGCCAAATTCGGACTGCTGTTGCCCCGATTATCTTATTTTCGACGTTTTAGCAGCATTTTCGGTACCGAATATCAACTTTTGATAGGATGATCCTATCACTGATATCTGTGTACCATTCTGTTCGTCTCATCATGTTGATCCATGTAGTATATTCATTTGTATGTTTCGACACATGGTATATAACGAAATCGGCAAAACAGTTAACCGTATCGGTAACCGTTTTGGGCCTTTTGACTTCACAGGGCCTTTCATGTGTCTACTTGTTGAAGTTAAAAAGCCTCCTGATATTAATCATTTCAGAATTCAACTGACGCAACTTCTATCATTCCAGTGGTTTGAAATATAATCTGGTTCATTTATTTTTTTTATGACCGTTCATTTCTATTCATTCAAAAAAAAATATAACTAAATCCTGTAGCACGTTTTTCTTATTGTCAAACCCCTCACCTGCTCTTTCTTCTTGCCTAATTCATATTTATTTTTTGTTCGGCATTGGAAAAAAAAAACCCGAAGCTGCTTCATATTTTTCCTGGATCTCATTCGTCCTCTCCTATTCAAAGCCGCCTCCACCTTCTCTACTTCCAAACCGCAACCTAGTGTAAAGCCAAATGCTTCTCCATACGTTTAACCTCCACAACCAGCTCGCTCCTCCCATCAACTTACAACGCCCATATGCTCCACTTTTAACCACCCATGGTTGCCACCTCCCTTGCGAACGCATCCACCACCGTATCTTGCTCGACCTCTCACCCGTGCACCCTCCTCCACTAACTAGCCCATTCATTGCCACAACCCGGTCCTCCTCCCTGACCCCCGTACACCCCACCACCACCGAACCAATGGCCAAATACCCTGTCTCCGCCCCTAAACTAGTGCCGACCTCCTTGTACATGCAGCCTATATAGTAAGTAGTTATATATATGACAGTTTATTCTTTTGTATACATAACAGTTTATTAACATTCTGGGTATTTGTATATATATTATATTCTGTTGGGTTTAAGTTATAACAGTGTTATATATATATATATACACACTATAATCAGTTTGTATCAGTTATTTGGTTTAGTGTGTGTGTGTATATATATATAGAGTTGTATGCTGCTTATTGTTGAGCTATTGGTTATAATATAAAAAGCAGTGTTATATACATAGTTACAATATATAATGTGTATGTTATATATATAAATTATATATTTTATATGTGTTAACTTGAGGTATATATATACACGTGTTATATAATATAAGATTTAAATTTTATTAGTTTCTGTCGTATATACACACACACACACACACACGTGTGTATAAGTTTATGGGGATGAGATTTATATAGACTGTGATTTCTATGAGGCATCTAGTTTATATATATATATATATATATATATATATATATATATATATTATGTATAAGTATTTATATTGGTATTTATATAGTAGTTTATATATATATACCAGAGTTTGATTTTGTATTGATATATATAGGTTATCTATAGAGTTATATATGGTCTATGGTTACAGTATGTTTAACAGTAAATATACAGTTACAATATATATATTTCTTTATTTTTTGTATGTTGATCTTTTGATTCTTATCATGTATATATGTTTTATGTATGTGTTTATATATTTATATATATGTTTTGTATGATAATAGTTATATTTACAGTGTTAAGTTATATTAGCTCTTATTTTTCATATTGGGTTTGCAGTATTCGTTTTAAGATATAGTATGTAAATATATATATTTTGATTTTAAGGATATATATGCTAGTTATGTATATTTTACAGTTTGTATATATGTTCCTATACATTCGTTTATATATTGGTATATATATATTGTTGATTCCAAAATATTTTACATATGCAAGTTTGTGTATATAGATTTATATATAAGTAATGATATGGCTGAGTATATATATAAGTAATTTTTTTTCAACATATATTATGTATATGTACTTGACTTTAATATATGAGTTTAATTTAAAATAATGATTTTATATTATTTTAATATTTTTCTTAAGTTAAAATATTGAAAAATATATATATTATAATAATAGTGCATTTGTTTTCAGTTTATATCAAAACTGGTTTGATTTGTTTCCATTGATTCCGATTTATCAGCTTGTCCGTCGAACTCGAGTCCATCATGCTTTGCTTCGAAATTCGTGCTTAAATCTGTAACTTATTTCATTGTCTATTCTCTCTAGCCTCGAAAGGTGAGAAATCGCTCACGATTAACATTCTTATATTTATTAAATTTGATTTCAATTGAAACGACGATTGAAATATGCTTCTATTGGTTATTTAATTGCTATATATATGCTAATTAACAACTGTTCACCTATGACATTTGAAGCCATGATATGTTATTTATATTTTATCGGTTATTGATGTATATGCCTGTTATTGGTATGTTATATTATATTCCTAACTATTCTCACTCTACAGGTTCTCTATTAGTATAGAATTACTTATGGGTTGAAATGATACATACTCGAATGATCTTGTAGAACAGGAGAAAATGTTATGGATTGAAATGATAAACCCAAGCAATTTTCATTGACATTAAATCTGAGATTGCGGGTTGAAAATATATATACCCGTAGATAACTAAATTATGGATTGAAATGATAAATATGCGTACCACTTGACCATAGGATAGAAAATTATATACAGACACTGTTGGTCTATATATATATATATATATATATATATATATATATATATTTAAAAATGATTTCAAAGGTTTTGAAAACAAATATATATGAATTTAATAAATATTGATTTTAGGATATATATGTTATTTTTATAAAGGTTTAAATTTTAGATTTTTAAAAAATTAAATGTTAGGAAATTCAAAACTTATAAGTTAGTTTTGAAAAATATAATTTTTAAGATTTTACTTATAATTTTACTATTTTACTATATACAAATAAGTTTTAATATAATATAAATTTAATAATAAGATTTAAATGAATAAAGTTTAATCTAATTTGTATAAAATATGTTTAAGTATTTACTTAAATTTATATTAATATTTTAAAAATAGATTTTATAACAATGATAATAAGGTTGGGAAGATAAATTAATGTGACTTGAAAGTTAAATTGGTTAATAATTGAACTTAACTAAGAATTAATTTGAACTTATTGATTTTGAGATTTTGAAAAAAAAAATATGATTTATAACTTGATTTGATAAAAAGAGATTAAATGAATATTCTCAATTTTAAATAAAATTGAGATCGAATATTTAATATTGATTTGAATTTATAAATTGGATTTTAATAAATTTTTATTAAAATGATTAAGTGAATACTTTCCAATTTGAATAAAAATAAAGTTAAATATTGAAATATAAATGAAATTTATATTGTAGATGTTTGAATATTTAAACTTGAATCTTATTGGAATTGAAGTGACAGTTTAAACTTGGATTTGAAATCGATATAGATTGAAATGGCTTATTGGGAATTTAAATTGAATCTCTGACCTTTAAATTTAAATGCCTAAACTGGAATTGATTAAAAATCGAATTTTGGAATTTAAAATGATTTGAATTGACTTGCGAAATTGGAGGAAACTATTTTATTATATAAAGTATTTTTAATATATAAACTATTTCAATTTATAACTATTTTTAATATATAAACTATTTTCAACATCTAAACTGTTTAGGTGGAAACTGTTATGATTTCAAAGTGTTATGATTTCAAAAGTGTTATGATTTCGAAAGTTTCAAAATTTTGGAAGTATTATGATTTTGGAAACGAATAATATTTAATGTGAATAACGATATCGAATTGATGTGGTTTTGAAATGAATATGATATTTTGATATGAAGTATGAACTATTTGAAATGAAATGACCACGGTGTCATAATAACGTTTGGTTGTTAAAGAGACCGGGATCGGGTATGACAATACTCTCTGCCAACACCGAAAACCACTTTAACAACTGTGTACGTGGTGGAGATTCCAGAAGAGGTATGATGGTTTGGTGGCGATTTTATATGGTATTTACGTAGCCCTGACTCCCGTAAGTCAGCTTAAGGTGGCTAAAACCAGAGCTATACCGGGCCAAGTGAGGTCATTCCTCTGATCGGGCACATTTCTTCGATACCATTCTATTGCTTTTTTGATTTGATTGGGTGCACCCTTTGATTTAGGAGTGTACCATTGAGGTGGGCGGTAGTAGCTGCTTTCCGTTACCACCTGTCCGAGAGTGCAAATGGTATATCTACCCTAGCATTGCCTCGAGTGCCATGTCACATGCTCTATCATGCCTTCTACGAGTTTGTTTTGTGTCGTACCTATGGAGTGCTTTCTGATAGCCCACTTGCAGGTGGAGTTTACAATATCTGTATAGACTACGGCATTATATAAAAAATGTTAAGGGGGATATGGGTAAAGCCTTAACACTATTTTAATAGTTTACTTTACTATAGATATATTATTATAGCGTATATTACTACTAGTAGATAGTTCCACGGATCTTTAGAGGAAGGGAATCTGAAACATCCTTTAAGTTACTTGTATTTCAGTTGACATTTCACTTGATTTGAATTTATTAATATAAGAATGTTAATCCTGACTCGAGTGTTTTGTGTTTTGCTTTATGCTCGGGTCAGACTGAGTGTCACATCGTTTGAGACTCACCTTTGGAGTTGGAGCTTCACTTGGAGATCCATCCGTATCTATTTAGCTTTCAGCTATCCAGTGGTTTTGTTCAGACTTATCATTTGTTTGTATTCGAGAGTATATTGCATTTGAGATATTCTGTTGTATTTTATTCCAAACTCTGATGTTTATATGGCAGCTTCATGAACTTCTATTTATCTATTCTGCTACTTATTTTTATATTACTCTATGTCTGTGATTCTGTGATTGATTTATTTACTATATATGCAAAGTTTTGCCAAATATAAATTAACAATCTGATATTTTGAGCAATTCAAGTCCGACATGTTTCGGATGCGAATGGCATGAAATATTGGGTCATTACATATGTTCTCATAAACGTGCATTTTTTACTTCAATAATTAATCTACTTTTATTTAAATAAATGTCATAATTGAGTGTTTTTACATTCATCATTGTGAAGGAAGGACATATTCATTCTTATAAAGAATTCCATCCATCGTTGTGGAGGTCGAAGCCTGTCGTTTGATCCTCCTTGATTCCATTTTATTAGATGGTAATACTCAAGTATGAAATTCTACAATAGGTGTCATCCAAGTGTTACTGTAGTAATTATCTGCCTTTGAATGATTGGGCTCTTTGTATGGAATTTCTTCACTTCTCTTTCTTCTCTTTCTTGCGTCATGGCCCGGGATCTCGTTAATACCAATAGTTCCTTCCCTGGTTTGGGCATTTCCTCTTTAATATTAGGATTTTCTTGACAGCCTGCTGATACGATACAAGTTTCTTGGGCTTCTCCTAAACTAGCCTATTTCGCTAATGAATCCTCTTGGTGGTTTCTTCCCTTGAGACCGGGTGTATAGAAAATCTTCAAATAAGGAAAGCAATTTTTAGCACCTTCTTAACATATAGGTCTAGTTTGGAATCTTTTGTCTGATAAATCTGCTTTATCCAATTCACTATTAGCTGAGAGTCGCTAAAGAATTTAGATCGTGGGATTTTAAGTTGCAAGGGCAGAGTTAATCCTTCTACCATCGACTCATATTCAACTACGTTATTTATTCTAGGGAACCCTAGTTTCATTGCATATTGTAGGCGATGCCCATCGGGTGTGATTATGACATTCTTTGCTCTGGCTCCCTGCTCATTTGATGCCCCGTCCATAAATAGTTGCCATATGGGTTATGATCTCTCTCTTTCTCTGACTGTTCCTTAATGAAGTTTGTACATTCATTGATAAAGTCTACTAATGCAGCCCTTTGATTGCTGTCCGTGGTTGAAATCCAACATCTTATTGGCTAAATTTAATTCCCTCTTTTATTAGCCTCTCTGAAGTCTCAAGTTTACTGAAAACCTATTTGAGTGGAAAGTTAGTCAATACTCTAATTGATGCACTTGAAAGTACGCTATAAGTTTCCATATTGTCAGTATCAAACAATAAGCTAAATTTTCTATAACTGGATATCGAACCACGGCACCCTTCGACCTTCGTCTCACATAATAAATGGGAAGTTGAATTTCATTTCCTCTCTAATCGGCACAGAACTCACCGCATGTTCTAAAACCGCCATATACAAATATAGGCTTTCTTCATCCTCGGGGATGGATAATGTTGGTGGCCTTTCTAAACGATTTCTTAGTTCTTAGAAGGCTTTCTTACAGTTTCTGCCCACTCAAAATTCTTTGTTTTCTTAATCATATTGAAGAAGGAGATGCATTTATCAGCACCCTTGAAAATGAATCTGCTTAGGACTACAATTATACCATTCAAACCATTAAATCTTTGTTGGTTTTTGGCTTTGCATTGTATTTAATAGCTTGGATCCGATCGGGACTGGCTTTGTTTCTTTGTGCTCTAATGATGCAACCTAAGAACTTTTCAGAATGAACCCCAAAAGAACATTTCTAAGGATTTAGCCTTATTTGATACCTTTGTAATACTTCAAAAATTTCTTCAAGATCCTTAAGATGATTCTTAGCTTCATGAGACTTTACTAGCATGTTACACAAACTTCCATATTTCGTCCAATATGGTCCTTGAACATTCTATTGACCAATCTTTGATAAGTGGCTTCCCCATTCTTCAGCCCAAAAGGCATCGCTTTATAACAGAATGTTCCCTAATCGGTAATGAAGCTTATATGCTCTTCGTCTGGTTTGAACATAGGTATTTGATTATATCCTGAATAAGCATCCATGAAAGACAATAGCTTATAACCATTAGTTGCATCAACTAACTAGTCTATTTGGATAAAAGATAATGGTCTTTTAAGCATGCATTGTTCAGATCAGTGTAATTGACACATGTTCTCCATTTTCCTTTTTTTACCAACACTAGGTTTGCTAGCCATTTT
The DNA here is from genome assembly GCA_030765085.1 of Allium cepa. Taxonomy (NCBI): domain Eukaryota; kingdom Viridiplantae; phylum Streptophyta; class Magnoliopsida; order Asparagales; family Amaryllidaceae; genus Allium; species Allium cepa. The sequence continues at coordinate 223,895,838 of CM060945.1, forward strand.
GGATAACAAAACTTCACGAATGAATCCATTTTCAAGTAGCCTTTATACATCTTCTTTCAAGACATCAGCTTATCAAATTGCCTTTTCTTTTGTCGAATGAGGGTAATATTAGGATCAATATTTTGTTCATGGCACATAAATGATGGATAAGTCACGATCATATCTTAATGAGTCAATGCAAATACGTCCTTATTAGCTTTAAGAAAATGAATTAAGTCCGCTTTTAAGTTGTTCTTCAATTCCTTTCCCATTCTAACTATCTTGGCCAAATCAGTTGATCTACACATATCTCCTCAAGATCCTCTATAGGCTTTATCCTTTTCATTTCTCCTCGACAATTTAATTCTGTAATGATCTCTCTTTCTTCTATAGATTAGTGCCAGTCCTCTTCCTCTTACTCCCAAGTGAGATGTACCTTCCAAACACACGTTCATTTATTCTATTATATCTTATTTTTTCTTCAAATGTTGGGTGTAAAAATCTATTATCTAAATTTTGAAAAATAGTAGAGGAATCATAATAAGAAGAGTGCTAATTTTTATATTGATCAAGATGGCAAAAAACATTTCGGGAGCTAAATTGTTTGAAACGACCCGTAATTTCGCTATTTCGGAAACAAAAGATTTCGTTTATTTTAAATTTAAAAGAATTTAAAGCTTAAATAAATACCTTATATATAATAAATAATAACAGAGAAATTATTTATTCTTCTAGTTAATAATTTTAAAAGTATAAATTCGGATTTTAGAACAAATCAGCAAAAGTGAAGTTTTGTTAAAAATAAATAAAGGCTTAAATAAATAGGTCTAAATATATGTTTGATAAGTTAAATCTTATTTAAAACACCTAATAAAGATAATAAAAGTATATTAATTAATTTAAAAGTATATTAATAATCGTTTTACAAAAACAACCAAATTTTGTCGCATTTTGTCAGTTTCACATGCACTGTAGAATTAGAGATTTTAATATTACTTTTAATATAAAGAGACATGTTTTAATTTATTTTTAAGAAGTAAAAATTTCATTTTAAATTTTTCTTTACTATAATACATAGCTTAACAAAAACGTCAAATTTTGACTGTAAATTTGTCAACAAAAACACCGTTTTCAACCAAAACAAGTTGTCGTCAAGTTGTTACAGCTTGATACATTTTCTAACATATAAATCCAAGTTTACAAACTTTTTGGACATTTTACATTTAGCACTAAAAGACAAAAGGAGTTTACTTTTGAAAAGTTGAAAAAAGGTATAAAAGTATGATTTGACTAATTCTATTTTATTTTAAATCTTTATAAAACAAGATCATTGCTTTACCTCTTATCTCATTAATGAGATTTTATGCTTATACATAGAAAAGGAGCAAAATTTATGTTCAAACAATTACAAACCATAAGAAAGTGACACCTCTTCACCTCTTAACACACACTTTCATAACCATCATTCTACATATTAAATACAACTCAAATCAAGGCTAATCAAAGTCCAAAAGTGAACAAGGCTATTTATGTCATTTACCACTAAAACCTTCACTTATAAATACAACCTCAAATCCATTCATTTCTACTTCACTTTCATTCTACAAAATTTCCAAACTCCTTCTCTACTTCCTCATTTCCTTCCACCACCATCACCAAATATCACCACACCTCCACATCACCAAAACCTAGCCACACCATCACCCTACGCCCTGAAAATTCACAATCAAAACCACCCATCCCTTCCAAAACTCTAAGGCCGATCCCAAAAGACCCAAACTCGAGCACCTAAAGCCAACCCGAGCCCATACTTCCACCTGCCCACCTCCCACACCCACCTACACACCTTTACCCCACAAACCCGAGCCCAAAGATCCCATACCCACTGTGTACAAGCCTTACCCGAGCCCAAAGCAACTACCCAAGCCGTACAAACCCCAATACCCTAGGCCGTACCCTTCCCTATAGCTCACGCACCTTCAAAATATAAATAAAGAGGAGAAAGAAAAAGAAAAGAAAAGAAAAGAAAAGGAGAGTAAACGACAAACTCGAGACGTTCGAGAAGAAGCACGCTAGTTTAGAAAAAAGTTTGACAGAGTGGATATGAAGGCGAGCAATCCTCATCGCTTTTGAAATTATATTTTGGTTATGTTAAAACAATCACATTTATACCCTTATAATTAACATATGAATGTTTATTGATTTGTTAATATGGATGATTGATAGTTTGGTTAGATAATTGAATTGTGATAATATATCCCGTTATGATATTTATAGTGGGTGTTGGATTTGAAATCATATGTTATATGATTGGTTTAATGGATGTTATGTTAGTGGTAAATATGGTTATTGGTTATGTTCATTTTGATTTAATAATCCCTTTATTAATAAGACCATATTTTAGAGATATGAGTTATTTTGAAAAATAAGTCTCTTCTTAATTAGAAGTGAAATTAAAGTAAAAATAAAAGAGAATTTGAAGTGAAACGGGTTTAAAAAGGATAGTTAAATTGAAATTGAGATGAATAGTGAAAGTGAAATTCAATTTAATTTTGAAAATTTAATTTGAGATTAAGGTTGAATTGAAGTTTAAATGAAATTATATTTGAAAACTAAGTTTTGAATGAGCTTAATTTGAAGTTAAAATTGAAATTGAATTGAAATTGGATTTAAAATTTAATATTAAAATAATAGGAATATAATAATATTATAATATACGAATATTGAAAATACATTTTAAATACTTTAAAATTCAAAATATTGATTTAAAATGATTTATAATGATTTTATAAGTGATAAAATCTGATTTGAATAGATTATTTAAAATATTGAAAAATAAGTTAAAACTAGGTGCGTCGTGCAACGGTAGTTCGCGATTTCGCGCCGAAAAATTCAAATGAATGTATAAAGTGGAATATTGTTTGGAATTCTTCGAGATAAGAAAATTTCGGATTATTATATCCATATCTTCTAAACGAAGTAAAAAATCAAAATTTCATTTAGTAGATTTTGAAATAAGTCCAAATCAATTTTCTAGAAAAATCGCGCTAGTGAAGTTAAGTGACCATAACAGGAAATCAATTTAAATGAACGTTTTTAATTATGAAAAAATATGGAATAAATTTGATAAATCCATTTGAATAGTTTAAAGAGATTTGGATTGGAAAATATGAATTGTTAAATGTTTAAAATTTATTTAAATCAAATAAGCTTATGTAGCACTTTCCATTGCACTTTTGTGCTGCGAATGGTATAACTTTTCGAATGTGAGTTTAAACATGACGATTTCTCCTAGAATCAATTGCAAGTGTTTTTAAAAGGAAGATTAAGCGTTTAAATATATTTGAAATGTTTATAGTCATTTTCAAAATTAAGTTGAAAATCTGAGTACACGGAAATGACTAGTACATTTGTCTCGTCTGTGAGATCCGGGAAGACGAAACAAAGTGTTTAACTAAGGTTTGGGATGGAGCAACCAGTGCCCTGGACTTACCTTGCCTATTTTTTCTTTTCTTAGGCCAGGGGTGGAACAGATCGAAAGGAAAGTCCAGATGCTTAAGATTGTATTAAGTTTTTGAAATAAAGGAAGATCGGTATTATCCAAAATTTAAGCAATCTTCAAAATGAATTATTTCTATGATGCTATTTACTCAAAAATGTTTTGCTAAAATTGATTTAGAGTTTATCGTAAATGATGACTTACATAACATTGTTTTTGACCGCCTAAAAGATAAGGAATTTAGATCGAGAGTTAGGTAAAGAAATTTGAAATATTATCCAAAGTAAAAGAATGAATTGCATAGAATTATTCTAAGTTAAAAGAAAGAGATTTCAAAATCATCCAAAAAGAACTTAAGTGAAAAGACACTTGAAAAATCATGTATGCTCATATTCACTTTTTGTCAATAATTGGATTTTGAAGGAACCGGGTCGGATTTGGGTGATTCCTATCCGAAAACCACTTCGAACCAATATATGTGTTTGAATGTGAAGACATGTTGATGATCATGATTATTGAAGATCGTGAATCTTCATAGCGTGAAGACTGCTTGTTGAATATACTATGGGAAGCTCCTATTACAAAGTTATTTATAGCAGTGGTCTCCTTGTTGTGGGGATTTTTTGGATTGCAAGGACTGCTCGCTACTAGTGATAGTAGGAGAGTGGCTTTGGTTATTCCTAGACAATTTGTATGAATGTTTGTCTGAAATTGCATTTCTAAAGATTACGTATATTGGTTTTTAAAAAATGTACATCAACGGTGGCGGAGAAGGCAACTTCTCTTAGCTTAACACCCTCCTTGAGACGTACGAGCTCAAGGATTATATTTTTGTGGAAGGAAATTAGTAGTCAATAGGAAATGGCGGTGTGGCATTTAAAGTGATGAGATACGTGATATATGAAAAGGTAATCGTTGCCTTAAGCCTCATCAAACTGGAAATGACCGAAAGAGGATTAGATGCGGCAAAGCTATGTGGGTAATTCCCAAGTAGGGTATGATCATCCCCTTCTAGATATATTTCTTCCCGCTATGACGTTCAGGATGTAAATTAATGTGGTGTTTAGAAACGAGCGCTCGATTAAAGGTCGGTAATGACCGAGGGATGACATATTCGGTACTATCTAGTTATAGAGGTAGGCCAGTCTTGTGTTGGCAGAGGAGCTTTGCGATGGTTCCTCGAGACATCTATATAGAGGTATACCCATTCGGTAGGTAGATCCTTCAACTGGTCATTTGTATGGAAATCAATTCTCCAATAAAAACCCACGGTTTTGTTTGTATTGGCTAACGAATAGCCTCGAAATGCTATATGAGCAACCATTTCGAATAAGATTAATAAGTTTATTTGCAAATGTTTTCAAAGAATGTCACTAGAAATAATATCAAATGTTTTGATATAAAAGTGCTTTAGTTATCATAAGGTAAAACTCATCCGTGTTTATGTGTGGGCATGGCCTTATGAGATACTTTTCTTTTCAAAGGATTTCATTTAAAGGATGATATATGACATTGTCATTTATTATTGAGTTTTTCTCACGCTGGTTTATCAAGCCTGATCCAGGATTTTCAATACTCGGGCCAGATTCGAGTAGTTTCAGGTTTAGTCGAAGATAGTAGGATTTTTCAAAGGAGAGTTGGAGATATTCATCTACGTATGGACATATTCTATTATTCGCTTTGCTTTGTTAGTTTTATTTTAGTGTTTTTTCAGCAATTATAAGGACATATGTTTATAACTGTCCAAGCTGAATTTAGGTTAGACTCAGATATATATATTTAAAAAGATTTTCCGCTGTAATGATATATGTTCAATATTATATGTTATTCCATTTGTGTGAGATTCTGTTCTGTCTTATTTTCTTTATTACCCTTGATCATCCATACTTCCGTGCAACTTGAGTCGAACATGAGTGGTTTATTGTCATCCATAAGGGTATGAAATTGTGGATCGTTACATTTGTTATCAGAGCTTTCGGTTGAGCGAATACCAAATCCAGATAGGGGTAAGTCTCACCGGAGATAGGATTAGTAATATCCTAGGACGAGTAACTCATTAGAGATAGGGTTAGTAACACCCTAGAATGAGTTATGAGAGTATTATATATATGAGCACGTATTTGTTAATTTAATAATAGTGATATTGTTTTAAAGAAATTGGTAAATGAAATAATTTTTCCTTGGGTTTATATTTCAAATATACAAAAAGGGATATTATTATTTTTTGATTAGAAATTAAGGATTATTGGTAATTTGGTATAGTAAAGCTAAAGTATAAATATCTTGTGATTAGAATTGCAAAATTTGACTATAAGATATTTCATATAGAATTAATTGAATTGTGAAATAGAATTTGGAACTTTTATCATATAACCCAAGACATTTGGCCTTAAGAAATAATAATGTTTTGATAAGTATAAAATGGAATTTAAAAAGGACTAAGAACAAATACCTTATGAATTAAGTTTCACAATTTGACTATAAGGTATTTGATGATAATGTGTAGAAAAATAATATTCATTTCAGGAAAGACCAAACCCACTGAACTTCGCTTCACTTTGTTGAGAATTTGAGATCTTAAGTCAAAGATGTTTTGGGGATCGGAAAAGATTATGGAAGTTAAGGACTGGTTAAGCAAGTGTGATGAGCTCCAACATAGCATGGTAAGCTTCATCCATGGATCATTTAGGGAGATGATAAGCAATGCCCTGAAATTCAAAGATGCTATTCCACAGCCAACTACTGAAGTACCAGCTAATTAGAAAAGGGATAAGGTGAACAAAGTTTATTGTTTCAAATGTGGACAAAGTGGTCACCTTGCAAAAGAGTGTACATCAAGGGTAAAAATCAAGACCATTAAGAAAGATACCCCGAAGAGTTGTTATTATTGCTATATTATAGGACATATTGCTAGAGACTGTCCAATGCTCAAGACGGTAGAGCAGCCTAGGCCTTTTGTTACCCTTACTCGACTATCTACTGCTGTAGAAAAAGGGATCGTGGAAGAATAAGTTAGTAGGAATGTATTATTAAACACCATCTAAGTATTTTAACCGTATGATTTTTTGTAAAATCTTTTGAGTGTACTTCTTAGAAGTCACTTAGTATGAATGTATTTCGGGAATCAATATATAGACTATCATTTTGCTCCTTTATCAATACTAAATTCTATTGAAACTTATTATAAAAATTAAAAGATTTAATCCCATGAAAAGAAAAACAACAATAATTAAGCAAGAAGCACTTAATAAATAGATAAATAAAGCTGTGATAGGATCTTTGATAAGAAATGACAACTGATTCTAAGTTCTTGTATAAATTGTAGAAAGTAACCAAGATAGAAAGACTAGAAATTAGGCAGAGATTTAGGGAAGCCTTGTCTAAATACGAAGACTTAGAAGTTTTGGATGCACCGATTTCGAGTGATGAGGAGGATATGCAAGTAGGAGAGCCCTTGGGGATAGTACCAGGATCATTCGACCATCCAATAGATATCTTAGACGATAAGGAGTTGATAGTTATTTCAGATGAGGAGGATGTGTTGCTAGTAGGCATAGATATTGATGTAGGGGCAGAGACTGATGATGAGGCAGATGATTGGATGTTGGATCCATTGAGTGAGGATGAGGAGCCCGAGGAAGAAGAGCCTATGGAGGAACCATGAAAGAATCCGAGGAGATCGAGTCGCTGATAGAGGAACCCATGGCAATGGAGACGGTAGACTCGAGGATTTACGATGCATGGTTATATGAGGATGATGATTCAGAGAGTGATGAGCAGATCATTTGGAAGATGGGTATGCCCATTTAGGAGATTGGATCTCCCATTCCAAAGATAGCTGAGGATCCCGGTTTGGAGAATATTGAGATGGAGGAACTTGAGCCATGGATTTCAAGAGGCCAGCAGTGGCATCCGCTAGGTTGGGATATAGCTTCTGAAATGATAGATGATGAAGAGCCCGTTGAGGACAGGGAGGAAGTAGAGCAACCAGTAGAGATCGACCTAGAGGCACCTTTAAAGGGTTCATCCGATGAGTAGTGTTTCACACTTAGGGACATTTTGGGATATATTGGGTTTGTATTATAGCAGCTGTTATTATCTTAAGCACATAGTACGCGCTAAGATATGGAATTTAGTCCTTTAGTATGATATTTTGGTTGACTGATAAAGGTAATTGACTTATGACAATGTATTTTCCTCAAGTGTGTAGTATGCACTCAGGTTGGGACTAGGATCGATGATTGTATTTCATGATCAGTATTTAGTAGTATTATTTCCTTTTACATACATTGTTGACCTTTATAGTTCTGTATCTTGGATTTCATTTCGAGGACGAAATGCTTTTGCGTAGGGGAGAATGTAACGACCCGTAATTTCACTACTTCGAAAATGAGAGATTTCGTTCGTTTTAAATTTAAAAGAATTTAAAGCTTAAATAAATATGTTATATATAATAAATAATAATAGAGAAATTATTTAACCTTATTGTTAATAATTTTAAAAGTATAAATTTGGATTTTAGATCAAATCAGCAAAAGTTAAGTTTTGTTAAATATAAATAAAGCTTAAATATATAGGTTTAAATATTTATTTGATAAGTTAAATCTTATTTAAAACATATAATAAAATTATATTAATATATTTAAAAGTATATTAATCATCGTTTTACAAAAATAACCAAATTTTGTCGCATTTTGTTTGTTTTACATACATTGTAAAATTAGAGATTTTAATATTATTTTTAAATATAAGGGGACATGTTTTAATTTATTTTAAAGAAGTAAAAGGTTCATTTTAAAGTTTGATTTACTTCAATCATAGCTTAACAAAAACATCAAATTTTGACTTTAAAATTTATCAACAAAAACACTGTTTTCAACCAAAACAAGTTGTCGCAACTTGATACATTTTCTAACATATAAATACATGTTTACGAACTTTTTAAACACTTTAAATTTAGCACTAAAAGACAAAAGGAGTTTACTTTTGAAAAGTTAAAAAAATATATTATGATTTGACTAATTCTATTTTATTTTAAATCTTTATAAAAGAACATCATTACTTTACCTCTTATCTCATTAATGAGATGTTATCCTTATACGTAGAAAAGAAGCAAAATTTATGTTTAAACAATTACAAACCATAAGAAAGTGACACTTCTTCACTTCTTAACACACTCTTCCATAACCATCATTCCACACATTAAATGCAACTCGAATCAAGGCTAATCAAAGTCCAAAAGTAAACAAGGCCATTTATGTCATTTACCACTAAAATCTTCACTTATAAATACAACCTCAAATCGATTCATTTTTACTTCACTTTCATTCTACAAAATTTCCAAAATTTTTCTCTACTTCCTCATTTCCTTCCACCACCATCACCAAACATCACCACACCTCCACATCACGAAAACCTAGCCACACCATCACCCTACACCCTCAAAACTCATGACCAAACCCACCTACCCCTTTCAAAACTCCAAGGCCGAGCCTAAAAGACCCAAACCCGAGCACCTACAAGCCAACCCGAGTCCAAACTTCCACCTACCCCCCTCCCACACCCACCTACACACCTTTACCCAACAAATCCGAGCCCAAAGATCCCATACCCGTCGTGTACAAGCCCTATCCGAACCCAAAGCCACTACCCAAGCCGTACACACCCCACTACCCTATGTCGTTCCCTTCCCTATAGCTCACGCACCTCCAAAATAAAAATAAAAAAAGAAGAAAGAAATAGAAAATAAGGAAAAAGAGAGGAAACTGCAAACTTGAGATGTTCGAGAAGAAGCACGCTAGTTCAAAAAAAGGTTGACGGAGTGGATATGAAAGTGAGAAATCCTCATGGCTTTTGAAATTATATTTTGTTTATGTTAAAATAATCATATTTATATCTTTATAACATATGAATGTTTATTGATTTGTTAATATGGATGATTGATAGTTTGATTAGATAATTGAATTGCGATAATATATCCCGTTATGGTATTTATACTGAATTTTGGATTTGAAATCATATGTTATATGATTAGTTGAATGGATGTTATGTTAGTGATAAATATGGATATTGGTTATGTTCATTTTGTTTTACTAATTCCTTTGTTAATAAGATAATTTAGTGATATTAGATATTTTGATAAAATAAGTCGCTTTTTAAGTAAAAGTGAAATTAAAGTAAAAATAAAAGAGAATTTGAAATTTGAAGTGAAACGGGTTTAAAAAGGATAGTTAAATTGAAATTGAAATTGAGATGAATAGTTAAATTGAAATTGAATTCAGTTTTGGAAATTTAATTTGAGATTAAGGTAGAATTGAAGTTTAAATTGAAATTATATTTGAAATCCATGTTTTAAATGAGTTTAATTTGAAGTAAAAATTGAAATTAAACTGAAATTGGAATTTAAAATTTAATATTAAAATAATAGGAATATAATATTATTATAATATGGGAATATTTAAAATACATTTTAAATACTTTAAAAAGTGAAAATATTGATTTATAATGATTTATAATGATTTTATAAGTGATAAAATCCAATTTGAGTAGATTATTTCAAATATTGAAAAATGAGTTAAAACTAGGTTCGTCGCTCAACGGTCGTTCAATTTCACGCCGAAAAGTTCAAATGAATCTGTAGAATGTAATAGCCCAGAATTCTTCGAGATAAGAAAATTCTGGACTATTATATCCATATCTTCTAAATGAATAAAGAAAATCAAAATTTTGTTGAGTAGATTTTGAAATAAGTCCAAATCAATTTTCTAGAAAAATCATGCTAGTGCAGTTAAATGATCATAACAGGAAATAAGTTTAAATGAACGTTTTTAATTATGGAAAAATGTGGAATAAATTTGATAAATCCATTTAAATAGTTTAAAATATATTTGGATTGGAAAATATGAATTATCGAATGTTTAAAATTTATTTAAATCGAATAAGCTTATATAGCACTTTCTACAGCACTCTTATGCTGCGAATGGTATAACTTTTCAAATATGAGTTTAAACATGACGATTTATCCTAGAATCAATTGTGAGTGTTTTTAAAAGGAAAATTAAGCATTTAAAAGATAATTTGAAATATTTATAGTCAATTACAAAATTAAGTTGAAAATCTGAGTATGCGGAAACGACTAGTACATTTGTCACACCTATGAGATCTAGGAAGATAAAACAAGGTGTTTAACTAAGATTTGGGATGGAGCAACCAGTTCCTTGGACTTACCTGGCATATGTTTTATTTTCTTAGGCGAGGGGTAGAAGAGATCGAAAGGAAAACCCAAATGCTCGAAAAAGATTGTATTAATTTCTAAAATAAAAGAAGATCGGTATTATCCAAAATTTAAGCAATCTTCAAAATGAATGATTTCTATGATCCTATTTACTCAAAAATTCTTTGCTAAAATTGATTTAGGTTTTATCGTAAATGATGTCTTAAATAACATTGTTTTTGACAGCCTAAAAGATAAGGAATTTGGATCGAGAGTTAAGTAAGGAAATTTGAAATTTTATCCAAAGAAAAAGAAGGAATTGCATAGAATTATTCTAAGTCAAAAGAAAGATTTCAAAATCATCCAAAAAGAACTTAAGTGAAAAGAGACTTAATATATCCTGTATACTTATATTCTCTTTTTGTTGATAATTGGATTTCGAAAGAACCGGTGTCTGATTTGGGTAATTCCTATCCGAAAACTACTTCGAACCAATATATACGTTCGAATGTGAAGACATGTTAAAGATGATGATTATTAAAGACCGTGGATCTTCATAGCATGAGGGCTGCTTGTTGAACATGCTTAGGATAGCACCCATTATAGAGTTATTTATAGTCGCGGTCTCCTCATTGTGGGGATTTTTCGGATTGCAAGGACTACTCGCTACTAGTGGTAGTAGGAGGGTGCCTTCGGTTTGTCCTGTTCCTGGACAACTTTTATGGATGTTTGTTTGACATTGCATTTCTAAATATTACGTACATTGGTTTTTATAAACGTACATCAGTGGTGGTGGAGAAGGAAACTTCTCTTAGCTTAACACCCTCCTTGGGACGTACGAGCTCAGGGGTTGTATTTTTATAGAAGGAAATTAGTAGTCAATAGGAAATGGCTGTGTGGCATTCAAAGTGATGTGATATGTGAAAAGGTAATCGTTGCCTCAACCCTCATCAAATCGAAAATGACCGAAATTGGATTACATGCGGCAAGGCTAAGTGGGTCATTCCCAAGTAGGGTATGATCATCCTCTTCCAGATATATTTCTTCCCTCTATGACGTTTGGGATGAAAATTATTGTGGTGTATGGAAACGAGCGCTCGGTTAAAGGGCGGTAATGACCGGGAATGACATATTCGGTATTATCTGATTATAGAGGTTGGTCGGTCTTATGTTGGCAAAGGAGCTTTGTAATGTTTCCTCGAGACATCCATCTAGAGTTGTACCCATTCGGAAGGTTGATCCTTCACCTGGTCATTTGTATGGAAATCCATTCTCCAATAAGAACCTGCGGTTTTGTTTGTATTGATGTAGTGAATAGCCTCAAAATGATATATGGGTAACCATTTCAAATATGATTAATAAATTTATTTGCAAATGTTTTCATAGAATGTTATTAGAAATAATATCAAATGTTTTGATATAAAAGTGCGTTAGTTATTGTTTGTACCAAAATTGGGCATAACACTCTTCGGAAGTGTTTGAAGAGATAAAATGAAGAAAGTAAATGTAAAAAGAGGATTATCTAACAAACACTCCAAATTATAATCAGAAAGTAGCAGAGAAACACAAGATTTAGACTGGTTCGGCGTGTTGCCTACGTCCACTTTGAAATGATTGTTCTTTATTAGACTTTGCTTGTTGGTTACATCGGATTACAACAGAGAATTTCGAGTACAACTGTGAATATTGAATACGATAATGATTCCGGCAGAGTCTGGACGTCGAGGAGCCAAAAAGTCCCTTTTCTATAGGCTCTGGGATGCTATTTATAGGCTTAGGGTGCAAATATCTCGCTCAGATCTCGGAAGACCTCTTCTGGCACATGGGTGGGCCCACATGATCGATCTCATATGGTTTGCACTCGATCTGTGATCGATAAGAATGGATTCCATATCGATCAAGATTTGGCCCAATCGAGTCTAATTTGAGCGTGAACATTCTTTAGGTTGCACGCAACCTCCTGTGAAAATTTGGTGGCATTTGGACTTGCTTGTGAGTTATGATCGATGCAAGATAAGGTTTTTCGATTGCTATTTCCTTCGCGTCTATTCTCTTCGTATCGATGGTTTCGAATCGATGTGCGCACATGCTTACTTGTTGACGTGGCACTTGCTTTTATGATTGATCCATATTTCATGTCGAACGATCGATTCCGTCCTATGGACGTGCCTTTTTCGTATCGATACCGGTTAGACTTGTTCGCATCGATCCACTGCTTTGTTTGTATCGATCGTCATTGCTCTGCTTGTATCGATGATAGCAGGCTCCTTCTTATCGATGACCTGTAACGACCCGCTATTTTAGACCATTCAGATCGACAATTATTCCATACATGTCCGACTTGAATAATTCAAAATACCGCGTTGTTAATTTAAATTTTGAAAAAACTTAAAATATACAGTAAATAAATCAATCACAGATCACAGAGTAATATAATGCAGCGGAATAGATAAAGAATAGTAGTTCATAAAGCTACTATATACATCAGAGTTAGAAAAATACAACCGAATAGTTCAAATGCAGTGAAGTCTCCAACGCAACAGATGACTTCTCTGAACCAATCAACTGGAAAGGCTGGAATCTGAATCGATAGTTGGATCTCCAAATGAAGCTCCGAACTCCAAAGGTGAGTCTCTAATGCTGTATCACTCAGTCTGACCCGAGCGTAAAGCAAAATACAAAACACTCGAGTCAGGATTAACATTCTTATATCAATAAATCCAACTCAAGTGAAATATTGACTGAAATACAAATAACTTAAAGGATGTTTGAGATAACCATCCTCTAAGGGTCCATGGAACTATCTACAAGGTAAAAATATACGCTATAACACCGTGGTCATTCCATTTTTTTTACTTCATAATCAAAATATCAATTTCATTTGATATATAATTATTTCCAACTTTACCACGTTCAAAGTTACGATTCAAATTTACTAAATTTTCAAATTTAAATCTAGTCAAATCTTGATTTATCAATTTAAATTCAAGTCAATTTCTAAACAACCATTTCCCATTTTTATCGATCTCAAATCCGGATTTGGAATCACAAAATACCCTTCAACCTTTCAATGTATTTCAAAACTTTAAGTATTCAACGGTCAAACTAAATTTTTTACTCAATTCAGTTTCTAAATAATAATTTCAAATTTTAGTTCAACCTAAATTTTCATTTTTTTTAATCTAGTTTCTAAATACAAGTTCAACTATATTGATTTCAAATACAGATCCGAATCTCAAATTTAAACCATTTAAATTCCAATATAGTTTAAGGCTTAAAAATTTAAATGTTCAATTTAACCGTTTCATATAGATCTCGATTTAACCTCATTATTATTTAGTCTTGAAATACTTCCTCATTCGATTCAAGATTATTTAATTAAACTTAAATTCCGTTTTTCTCAATATTTTCTTTAATTTTCTTAAACGTGAAATATGCATTTAATCGCTTAAATCAAAAATCCAGTTACAAAATCCTACCTTTTCAAAATTTCCCATTTAAAATTTTAGATCGATTTAATTAAATAAATCCTTATTTAGATACCATTTAATAAACTCAAATTTATCTCCCCATCTTAATTTATCCCAATTATTTCAAAAATCTATTTGATATATAATTTACATAAATATTTACATAGTTTATGTATTAAATCAAACTTAATTAAATTAAATATTATTAAATCTATATATATAGAAATTTAAGAATTAACATTTATTAAGACCGTATATTTCTTTCCAAACAAAGAATTTATTTCCAAAATATTTATATATGAACCACGGTGTCTGTATATATTCCTTATCATCTGGTCAAGTGTTACGGATATTTATCATTTAAATCCGCACACTTAATATATACGGGTGGATATCATTCCAATCCGTAATCCCAAATTTAATTAAATGAAAATCGCTTGGGTCTATCATTTCAACCCATAACGAAATTCTCCTATTCTAAAGTCCGTTCGGGTATGTTTCATTTCAATCCATAGTGAATTCTAAACTACAGGGAACTTGTAGAGTGATAACAGATAATAATATAACAGGCATATATCATCAATAACAGAAAAATATAAACAACAGGATATGGTGTCATATCCCATAAGTGAACAGTTACAGATCATAGCATATATAACAATTTTAAATAACTACAGCCTCGTATTTCAATTGTCATTTCAATTGAAATCAAATTTAATAAATAAAAGAACGTTAACCGTGAGTGATTGCTCACCTTTCGAGGCCAGAGAGAAAACAACGGAATGAGTTAGAATCCAAGCACGAATCTCAAACAAAGCTAGATTGGCACGAATTCGATGAAGAAAGCAGGCACGGCAAATAAAAGCTGATAAAGGGAAATCGATGAGAACGACCGAATCAGTTGATATAATTTGAACTGAATACATATATTGTTATTCTGAAATCGATTTAAAACATATATTTATTTTCAAATTTATATTTACACATGCTTATAAAATAAAGTATTCATTTATACTACTTATAATATGCATCTTTATAAACTTTGTAGAAATACAATATTTCTATAAATATAACTAATATATAAGTCAAATTATTTATTTTATTTTATTGATTTATACATGAACCACAAACATTCGTATGCCAACAAATGCTAGTATGCAAATAGACCTATACTATTACCTACAGATTAATATATAACTTATCTTATCAATAATATAAAATTCCAAAATCTACATTCAATTCATAGCCGACTTGTAAACCAGTATATAGTATATATATTAAAGATCGTAGCTTTTAAGCACACCCAACCTTATATATTGTATTTGAAAATATCAGAATACATGAATGATTACCTTTTTTTTTTAATTTTTTTTTTATAGATTCCAGAACCCATACCTTATAATAGTTTTTAATATCTATATATGTATATGAAATTTAACATCGATTTTAATAACAGACCCTAAAAATATGCATACATATATATAGTTTATACGTTTATACTTTAAACCTTACTGTAAGCATTGTAAACTTAGAATCAAACAATATTTTTATACTTTAAACAATAAAATGCTAAAATATCCTCTTTCATATTATAATATGAGCAGACTATAGGCAAGAGATACTTACATAAAACCCATTTCAGACCTTAAATTTAAAATCTAAATACATAGCTTAGTATAGAATATATAAACCGTATCCTATACTATCAACTATATATACAGAATACATAGGCTTATTTTACTCGCAAATAAGATTCACACATAAGTTTATACACATCAACAGATATATGTAAATATAGCACATATATAGTACTTATAAAACATACCCTGAACTATGCAAGCTCGGTCGTTTTGGGTTCAAGGCAAGGCAAAAGGTGATGATGAGAGGACATTGAAGTGGATGGGATTTTATGGGTTGACTGGCATGACTCGCCGCTGGTGGCCGAGGGGCTGCGAGGCCGAACACTATGGGCTTAGTCAGGGTTGCACGGTGAGGGAAGGTTGTTGTTTCATAGGTGGAGGATGGTTGCAAAGCTCGATGGAACTGGCGGTAGGCGATGGACATGGGTTGACTTGGAGAGGGTGGTAGCTAATAGATGGAAGGATGGGTCTCGGTGGAGCTTGCCGGGTTCGGGTTGGAGAGGCAGTGGGATCTGGAAAAAGAGGAGATGGGGAGAACGGCTAAAAGATGGTTAGCAGGGACAAAATATAAGAAGGGGAAATGAATGGAAACAATTATTTATAGAAAAGAAAGGTAAAATAAAGGAACCGTGGAAAAGAAGCTAGTGAAACGTAAGCCAATAAATAATAGAGATAGGAGTGACAACGGTCTCCTGAAATTTAGCTAAAAGCAATTTTGATTTGTTGTTTGGACCGCAAGTTTTCAAATTCGAAACCAAAAGAAACACAAAGGAAAATTAGAAATGAATGAATATATACTTAAGAGTAACGAAATTAATAACAATGGTCACCCAGTAATTCAGCTAGAAATTTAAAGAAATAAAATAAATCTGCCGAAATAACGTATGGCATTTTATACGTTTTCAAACTTTTGAAATGGCATGGGATGGTAACAGCTGTACACTGATTGAGAAGCTAATAAAGCAATTTATTTCATTGTTTGGGACTCACGTTGATGTTTGAAAGGGAAAGCAAAGTCAACGGTCAACATTTAAAGGTACCGTTACAACGAATATTTTATTGATTCCGTCGTGTACCAGACCTTAAAATACAGAAATAAATATATTATTGAGATCAGCACGACGAGACAATCACAACAGTACACAGATATTAGTGGTATGATCATCCGATCAAAAGCCGATTATCGGCACCAAAAGTGCTGTTAATTTGTCAGAAATAAGGTAAACGGAGCAGTAGATGTCCCAATGTGGAAAAACGAAAAATGACGTCTCACTCAAAAGATGATTTAGAATTTTTCTATGGAAAAATATTTAGGTTTGGAGATAAATTTATTATCATCAATTATTGACTGATTAGAATTTAATAGAATTATAAAATAAATAAACTTTATATATTAAATTGAAAATTTATCGTTTGTTATATTTAATTATACGAAATCCAAATATTAAATTTCTATTCCAAAATATTATTATTTAAAATTTCACCAAAATTTCATCTAAATACGTTAAATCAAACCGTTTAAAACTTACTAAATTTTTACGGGTTGTTACACTCTCCCCCACTCAAAACTTTTCGTCCCCGAAAAGGAAGAAGATAGGAGAATAGAACAACCGGAAGATAAATAGATTGAAAGAAAAATAACTTAAACTATATAAATTTTATTTGAAATATTTATTTGAAAACTTCATTTGCGATTCAGTTATCATCAATACTTTAAAATTTTCAAAACTCATTGGAATTTAATATGTTTAAATAACACCAAATAAATATATGAAACTATTTAAAGACAATTTATTTACCCAATTAGTTATATTTAAACAGAAGCTATTGAAAACATTAAATCTATAACTCATGAAATTTTTAATTTATCTCAAGATACTTTTCAAATATTATCAATAAATAATAATCATTTTCTTTAAATTTTTTTATTTAATTAATAACTTCAAAAATATTTATACCATTAAAATTTTCTATTAACCAATGTAGTATACAGATAAGAAATCTTTAAAAGATTATATTCAAAAAGGAAAGGAAGGTAGATTCTGGAACGGAATATAGGTGAACAACTAAAGCTGAGAAGATAAGGTAGATTCAAAGAATAGAATCGAGCACGAATAATTAATCTAGAACCATAAGAATTTAAATTTCAAATATTAATTCAAATTTCTTTGTTGGGAAAAATACTTTTATAATAAATACCTTTATAATAATACTTTTATAATAAAATACTATTATATCGAAATAAATTTTTCTTTCGAAAATACTTTTATAACTCGATGTTTCAACAAGTTTATCCTCGTTCTTGCAGACTCTGGCCATGCGTTGATCAGGCGCAAAGCTAGAATCCTTCAAGTACTTAGTAGACTTGTTTCAACACCCAGTGAAAATACTTGAAAACCTTTAAAACAGATATGGAAAGTACAATCCAAACAAAACAACCAAACCAAAACCTTTGTCCGGCCATGGTTCGCAGATACACAATGGTTACGCCTGGATCCACCAGGAAACAATCCATATCCGTAAGCTTTCTCAGCCCTGTGAGTTACGCCACGATGACTAGTAGAGTGCAGGATACACAATGGTTACGCCTGGATCCCCCAGGAAACAATCCGTACCCCTAGGCAAGACTCAGCCAGGCACTTGCACTACTATTCACGACCTACACAGATTGCAGGATACATAATGGTTACGCCTGGATCCCCCAGGAAACAATCCGAACCCCTAGGCAAGACTCAGCCAGGCAATTTCGCTATGCATTCACGAGAGAAAAAAATAAACCATGGGTTACGCCACGGTGGGAACACTCGAGTATTACATCCGGAAAACCAAAAATCAGAAAGAATAATATCGATAGAATGAATCTACGATGTGGCCACAAAGCGGATATCAAGCAGAAGGCACTTTCCATATCTTTACTTCGAAAATATATATCATATAGTACCTTTTCAAATCACTTTCAAATATCATACTTATATAAAGTCCATTATATAGGATTCCATTTTTCCCAAATCGAATACTTTCCAAATCAATAGTAGATCAAATCATACTTATATAGACTTCGGTTATATAAAATAGCTTTCCAAATTGAGTACCTTCAAATCAATGGATTTCAAATCAATTTCATACTTTTACAAATCCAATTTATATAAGTTCGTCCACTCCCAAATCAGGTACTTAATAATATAAGGTTCTCAAATTTCAAATCATTTCAATATCAATTCAGTTTCAAAATCATATATAATTTCACCAAATTTTCTTCCAAATTAAATATCTAAATTTCAAAGTTCCCAAAATAATAGGTTTAGAAAATTAACCCATTTTCCAAATTAAAATAATTCAAGTCAAACAAATTCATTTCCAAAAATCACCATATAAGTCCTGGTTTTTAATTCCAATTTAATTTCAAAACCAAATATTTTCCCAAAATCAATTATACTCAAAATGGTTTCCAAATTTATAATTATCCTTTTTTTTAAACTTTAAAACTATCTATTTCTATGTGAAATTCCAATTGACCTTTCTGAAACCATTATTCAACTATTTTTTTTTTCAAAACATTTCAAAACTAAATTTATATTCTTTATCAAACATTTTATACTCTTCGAAATTTCTTAGCTTTGAAAATTTAATCTCGATTTGGAAGTGTTCGAACATTCAAAATAGTTAGGGAAATCAAATTTTATATTCAAGAGTTGAAAATCAACAATAAATCAAAAAATCAGTTAAATCCGAAACTCGAGGACTGAACACCGGTCTCATTTTAAATTGTTTCAAATATATACTTATATCTTTCTAAAATATCAACTATACTTCGAAATTTGAAATCGAAGTTTTGTTTTCACAATATCACTCGCATAGCAAAGCTACTAGAGTGGCCTCCCCCACTCTGAAACTCGAAAATCAATGTCGATGATGCGTGCACTCATCACCGAAATTATTTTCCAGCGACATAAGTGAGTTCTGGACTTCTGTTTTCTTAAAAACTTCTTCAAAATTATTTCAATTCATTTGAACTCATTTGAAACATTTCTTATTCGGAAAAATACTTTTAAATCATATTATTTTTATATATTTTCCAAAATCTTAAAACCAATTTCAAAATACCGGAATTCAATTCTCGAATTTCAAATTTAACCCTTCAGTTGTAAATCATTTTTTATATAAATCAATTTCTTACAAGTTTTCAAATTTTCAAATCCTTTCAAAACTTTTATATATATAGAATAACATTTCTTATTTGTTTTATATATAGGTATATAATCCTTATCGAAAACATTTTCGCTTTTATATATAGAATAAAATCATAGTTATCCAAATAATAATTTCGATATATATAACAATTTCAAAAATACAACATACCCGATCTCTCAAAAGATTATTCAAGGATAGATTTCAAACAAACAGAGATTCAAATTTCATATCAACGAAAACAGGAACATGAATACTTTATTTGAGAACTTCAGTTAAGCAAAAGATACAATAGAGTTTACCGAAAGTAACATAGTAACTGCTGAAAACAAACAGATTCACAGAAAAACACTCTACATAAACAAAGCATCGGTATTAATTCTACCGGGTGGCACTTCAACGGGTCCAGAACACTCCCCCTCAATATGGCCCCAACTTCTGCATTTCTTGCATAAACGCATGACATGCCCATCCTCCCTAACGAACTGCGGAAACGCAGCCTTCCTTCCGTACTTCCTTACAGGACAATTCCTGGCTATATGCCCAGGCAGCCTGCAGTGATAGCAAATGGTTGACTGGTCGACTGATGCAGTGGGTACAGCTTTTACTTTCTTCACCTTCTGGCAGCGATTGGGAAAGTGCCCCGTACTACGGCATTTAAAACAGAAGATCTTGGATCGATAACGCTTGCTCTCTTTCTTCTTTCCTTCATCTCTCTTTCCGCACATGGCTGCATAATGTCCCTTCTCCTGACACCGATAACAGATGACATGGTCATAAGGACCAGGTCCTGCCCTTTCCCTCCATAACCTTTCCCACTTCTCCATTGCTTCCTCCTTTTCCTTATGGGCTAGTGCTCTTCGAGCTCGACAAGCTGCTTTCTGCTCTTCCGATTTTGCCATCTACAAAATAGTTTCCTATCATCAAGGAGTCCAAAATCAAACAAGATAGAGGTTCAAAATTTTAAGGGAAACTGGCCAAAGGAAGTTTCGAAATAAAGTGGGAAGTCTCAAACGAAAATGGGGAAATTTTTAGAAGATGGATATACTTCTATAAATCGCGGGCGACCTTTATCGGTCCACCGTGACTTCAGGAATATGATCGATGCGGAATATGCCTCGATACAGAATTCGGCATAACTAGATATAACAGCATCGCAAACCGAGGAATACATAAATCTTCGATGAATCAATGCCAGTTGTAAGGAGTTTCACCCCTTTTACAAATCATTTAGTGGAGTTATGGGATACTCCAGAATCAAACGAATATAAATAGGGAGAGACCGAATGAATTTCGAAACCGAGGGACATTCCAAAACTCGAAGGAAATCGAGTCAAAAGGAAGAGATTCAACTCGAGCGAAAGTGATTCTGTTAATAAATTTACCATATATGCTAAGTTTTGCCTAGAGCCAAGCTCTGATACCAACTGTAACGACCTGCTATTTTAGACCATTCAAATCGACAATAATTCCGTACATGTCCGACTTGAATAATTCGAAATACCGCGTTGTTAATTTAAATTTTGACAAAACTTAAAATATATAGTAAATAAATCAATCACAGATCACAGAGTAATATAATGCAGCGGAATAGATAAAGAATAGTAGTTCATGAAGCTACTATATACATTAGAGTTAGAAAAATACAACCGAATAGTTCAAATGCAGTGAAGTCTCCAATGCAACAGATGACTTCTCTGAACCAATCAACTGGAAAGGCTGGAATCTGAATCATTAGTTGGATCTCCAAATGAAGCCCCGAACTCCAAAGGTGAGTCTCTAATGCTGTATCACTCAGTCTGACCCGAGCGTAAAGCAAAATACAAAACACTCGAGTCAGGATTAACATTCTTATATCAATAAATCCAACTCAAGTGAAATATCGACTGAAATACAAATAACTCAAAGGATGTTTGGGATAACCATCCTCTAAGGGTCCATGGAACTATCTACAAGGTAAAAATATACGCTATAACACCGTGGTCATTCCATTTTTTTTACTTCATAATCAAAATATCAATTTCATTTGATATATAATTATTTCCAACTTTACCACGTTCAAAGTTATGATTCAAATTTACTAAATTTTCAAATTTAAATCTAGTCAAATCTCGATTTATCAATTTAAATTCAACTCAATTTCTAAACAACCATTTTACATTTTTATCGATCTCAAATCCGGATTTGAAATCACAAAATACCCTTCAACCTTTCAACGTGTTTCAAAACTTTAAGTATTCAACGGTCAAACTAATTTTTTTACTCAATTCAGTTTCTAAATAATAATTTCAAATTTTAGTTCAACCTAAATTTTCATTTTTTTTAATCTAGTTTCTAAATACAAGTTCAACTATATTGATTTCAAATACAGATCCGAATCTCAAATTTAAACCATTTAAATTCCAATATAGTTTAAGGCTTAAAAATTTAAATGTTCAATTTAACCGTTTCATATAGATCTCGATTTAACCTCATTATTATTTAGTCTTGAAATACTTCCTTATTCGATTCAAGATTATTTAATTAAACTTAAATTCCGTTTTTCTCAATATTTTCTTTAATTTTCTTAAACGTGAAATATGCATTTAATCGCTTAAATCAAAAATCCAGTTATAAAATCCTACCTTTTCAAAATTTCCCATTTAAAACTTTAGATTGATTTAATTAAATAAATCCTTATTTAGATACCATTTAATAAACTCAAATTTATCTCCCCATCTTAATTTATCCCAATTATTTCAAAAATCTATTTGATATATAATTTACATAAATATTAACATAGTTCATGTATTAAATCAAACTTAATTAAATTAAATATTATTAAGTCTATATATATAGAAATTTAAGAATTAACATTTTTTAAGACCCTATATTTCTTTCCAAACAAAGAATTTATTTCCAAAATATTTATATATGAACCACGGTGTCTGTATATATTCCTTATCATCTGGTCAAGTGTTACAGATATTTATCATTTAAATCCGCACACTAAATATATATGGGTGGATATCATTCCAATCCGTAATCCCAAATTTAATTAAATGAAAATCGCTTGGGTCTATCATTTCAACCCATAACGAAATTCTCCTATTCTAAAGTCCATTCGGGTATGTATCATTTCAACCCATAGTGAATTCTAAACTACAGGGAACTTGCAGAGTGATAACAGATAATAATAATATAACAGGCATATATCATCAATAACAGAAAAATATAAACAACAGGGTATGGTGTCATATCCCATAAGTGAACAGTTACAGATCATAGCATATATAACAATTTTAAATAACTACAGCCTCGTATTTCAATTGTCGTTTCAATTGAAATCAAATTTAATAAATAAAAGAACGTTAACCGTGAGTGATTGCTCACCTTTCGAGGCCAGAGAGAAAACAACGGAATGAGTTAGAATCCAAGCACGAATCTCAAACAAAGCTAGATTGGCACGAATTCGATGAAGAAAGCAGGCACGGCAAACAAAAGCTGATAAAGGGAAATCGATGAGAACGACCGAATCAGTTGATATAATTTGAACTAAATACATATATTGTTATTCTGAAATCGATTTAAAACATATATTTATTTTCAAATTTATATTTACTCATGCTTATAAAATAAAGTATTCATTTATACTACTTATAATATACATCTTTATAAACTTTGTAGAAATACAATATTTCTATAAATATAACTAATATATAAGTCAAATTATTTATTTTATTTTATTGATTTGTACATGAACTACAGACATTCGTATGCCAACAAATGCTAGTATGCAAATAGACCTATACTATTACCTACAGATTAATATATAACTTATCTTATCAATAATATAAAATTTCAAAATCTACATTCAATTCATAGCCGACTTGTAAACCAGTATATAGTATATATATATTAAAGATCATAGCTTTTAAGCACACCCAACCTTATATATTTTATTTGAAAATATCAGAATACATGACTGATAACCTTTTTTTTATTATTTTTTTTTATAAATTCCAGAACCCATACCTTATAATAGTTTTTAATATTTATATGTGTATATGAAATTTAACATCGATTTTAATAACAGACCCTAAAAATATACATACATATATATAGTTTATACGTTTATACTTTAAACCTTACTGTAAACATTGTAAACTTAGAATCAAACAATATTTTTATACTTTAAACAATAAAATGCTAAAATATCCTCTTTTATATTATAATATGAGCATACTATAGGCAAGAGATACTTACATAAAACCCATTTCAGACCTTAAATTTAAAATCTAAATACATAGCTTAGTATAGAATATATAAACCGTATCCTATACTGTCAACTATATATACAGAATACATAGGCTTATTTTACTCGCAAATAAGATTCACACATAAGTTTATACATATCAACAGATATATGTAAATATAGCACATATATAGTACTTATAAAACATACACTGAACTATGCAAGCTCGGTCGTTTTGGGTTCAAGGCAAGGCAAAAGGTGATGATGAGAGGACATTGAAGTGGATGGGATTTTATGGGTTGACTGGCGTGACTCGCCGCTGGTGGCCGAGGGGCTGCGAGGCCGAACACTGTGGGCTTGGTCAGGGTTGCACGGTGAGGGGAGGTTGTTGTTTCATAGGTGGAGGATGGTTGCAAAGCTCGATGGAACTGGCGGTAGGCGATGGACGTGGGTTGACTTGGAGAGGGTGGCAGCTAATAGATGGAAGGACGAGTCTCGGTGGAGCTTGCCGGGTTCGGGTTGGAGAGGCAGTGGGAACTGGAAAAAGAGGAGATAGGGAGAACGGCTAAAAGATGGTGAGCAGGGACAAAATATAAGAAGGGGAAATGAATGCAAACAGTTATTTATAGAAAAGAAAGGTAAAATAAAGGAACCGTGGAAAAGAAGCTAGTGAAACGTAAGCCAATAAATAAAAGAGATAGGAGTGGCAACGGTCTCCTGAAATTTAGCTAAAAGCAATTCTGATTTGTTGTTTGGACCGCAAGTTTTCAAATTCAAAACCAAAAGAAACGCAAAGGAAAATTAGAAATGAATGAATATATACTTAAGAGTAACGAAATTAATAACAATGGTCACCCAGTAATTCAGCTAGAAATTTAAAGAAATAAAATAAATCTACCGAAATAACGTATGGCATTTTATACGTTTTCAAACTTTTGAAATGGCATGGGATGGTAACAGCTGTACGCTGATTGAGAAGCTAATAAAGAAATTTATTTCATTGATTGGGACTCGCGTTGAAGTTTGAAAGGGAAAGCAAAGTCAACGGTCAACATTTAAAGGTACCGTTACAACGAATATTTTATTGATTCCGTCGTGTACCAGACCTCAAAATACAGAAATAAATATACTATTGAGATCAGCACGACGAGACAATCACAACGGTACACAGATATTAGTGGTATGATCATCCGATCAAAAGTCGATTATCGGCACCAAAAGTGCTGTTAATTTGTCAGAAATAAGGTAAACGGAGCAGTAGACGTCCGAATTTGGAAAAACGAAACATGACGTCTCACTCAGAAGATGATTTAGAATTTTTCTATGGAAAAATATTTAGGTTTGGAGATAAATTTATTATCATCAATTATTGACTGATTAGAATTTAATAGAATTATAAAATAAATAAATTTTATATATTAAATTGAAAATCTACCGTTTGTTATATTTAATTATACGAAATCCAAATATTAAATTTCTATTCCAAAATATTATTATTTAAAATTTCACCAAAATTTCATCTAAATACGTTAAATCAAACCGTTTAAAACTTACTACATTTTTACGGGTTGTTACATGACCGGTGGCTGTTTCGTATCCATTCTTATGTAAGCTCTTCGTGTAGATCCTCTGGATACAACTTCGTATCGATGGCATTTGTGTATTCCTATCGATCATTGTAGACCACTACGTATCGATGGAAAGCTTCTGATTTTGTATCGTTCCATTAACTGATCAATACGAAATGGGTAGAAAGGGATCGATAAGAAGATGGCAGTAGTTGAACAGGTGAATTAGGAATGATGCTACTGGTTGATGGATACAAAGAGAATGGTTGCCCGATGGAACGAAGTGTTGCACTCGATGGATACAAGACAATATCCGTAGATGGATACGAACAGTTGAGGCTTGATGAATACAAACAACAGACAACTGATGGATACGAAGGACCGACTCTCCTGATCGATACGAAACGATGCGCATGTGATGGTATCGAACCAGATCGATACGAAAGAGGGTTTTCATTGGTTGTTTGATGGATACGAACAAGGTGATCACTTGAGTTGTATCGATCATATCTTGAGCATACGAACCCGGATTGACTCGAAATTTGCAATAGTGGTTTCTATGGCTTTGTTTGTCTTGTCTTATTAATTGTAGCTCGATCCGGACTCGGATAAAATTTATCGACATCCATATTGAACCTGTGTATAACCGATCTTGGGGACGAACTATCCTTGATTTGTAGTCAATTTCTCGGTGTCATGGCCTTTCCAAAAGACGGGATAACAATTATCATAAGGAAAAACCATTCCGTTATGAGATACTCTTCTTTTCAAAGGATTTTATTCAAAGGCTGATATATGAAACTGTCATTTATTATTGACTTTTTCTCACGCTTATTTATCAAGCCTAATCCGGGAATTTTCAATACTCGGGTCAGATCCGAGTAATTTCAGGTATAGTCAAAGACAGTTAGAGTTTTATGAGGAGAGATAGAGATATTCATCGACATATTCTATTATTCACTTTGCTTTGTTAGTTTTAGTTTAATGTTTATCAGCAATTGTAAGGACAGATGTTTATAACTTTCCAAGCTGAATTTAGGTAAGACTCTGATATATGTATTTAAAAAGATTTTCCACTGTAAAGATGTTTTTTCTATATTATATTTTATTCCATTTGTGTGAGATTCTATTCCGTCTTATTACCCTCGATCATCCATACTTCCATGCAAATTGAGTCGGACATGAGTGGTTTATTATCAGCCCAAAGGGTATGAAATTGTGGGTCATTACATTGTTCTCCTTGAATAAGACCCCAATCTCCTTTGGTCAAGAATTTCACCATTAGATATTTCAATGAGACAAGAGCATCCACTTCATCCAGCACAGGACAACCAAAGGATGCATTTATGATGGCTAATTGATGATCACAAAAGGTGTTTCAAAAATACTACATCATAGTGGTATTCCCATCTATACTAGCAACTTTATTTCCCCCACCAGAGTTAATCCTTTGTTATTGAATCCAAGAATAGGTTCAAGACTGGGCTCTAGCTTTTCTTCAGGAATGCCTATTTGATCAAAGGCATGCTTGAGATGACGTTAACAGCACTTTCAGTGTCTACTAGGGTCTTGGACACTATGGAAAGCCAAATTTGAATAGTGATCATAATGGGGTTATTAAGGAGATGGTGAATTCCTTTTTTACGCCCCTGTGGGTGATGACAAGCTTCACATATATATATTAAGCGACGAATATTTAAGCAGGGATTCTTCCTGTATAAAAAATACTCCTTCCATATCTTTCTTAATACATGTACATACATACATACATACATAGATACATACATACATACATACATACATACATACATATATATATATATATACATACATATATATGTTTCTAGCTCCTTTACTAGTTCCCACTAGATGTGGTCCCCCATAAATCACATCAATCTTATTCAAGGGTGGACTCAATTTAATGGACCTTCATCTTCTAAGATATTTACAGCATTATTAGGGAACTTTTGTGGTGCATCGTTAGTCCGTGGTGCTTTCTGTTTATGTTGGATAAATTCTTTTAGGTGTCCTTCACATATTAGATTTTGAATAATTCCAACTAGCACTCCGCACTTATCAATCTTATGGCCATTCGCTTTATGGTAAGCACGATAATCATCCTCCTTTCTATGCTCAGGGTAATTTTTGGCCATGAATGAAGTTAGGAAAACTATATCTTTTGTTGTGGCATAGATATAAGACAATGGATTGTTCAAACCAGTTGAATTAGTGTTAGTGTCTTCCCACCTCAATCTTTTGTGTCCTCGATCAAATCCAAATCTTCCACTCTTCTTTTTAGGATTAGCATTCTTTTTTGTGTGGCACAATTGGTTCATTCGAATGGGTTTATCAGCTTGGAAGTGTAAGTCCTGTAAATATTTACACCCATGAACAAAGAGCACTTTCAAAAATGGTGTAGTATCTATCAACCCTAAATGTACTACAATTAGCTTACTACATAATTCATGTCTTTGGCCTTCAGTGCCTCTGTATTGAACCTTCCGAGATAACCACCCAGCGATTCTCCCTGCCTTTATTTGATGTTTGCTATAACAATATAATTGACCATGGATATTTGCATATGCAGAATTGAGCAGAGAATTCATAGAAAAATTGTTTCCATGAGTAAAAAGTCTTCTCTCGATATTGGCGGTACCATTTTGCGATATCCCCTTGAAGTTTTACCGGGAGCAGCCTGCACTACAGTACCCCAAAAGCATCATATAGATCCATTTGGCTGTCGAAAGCCATCAAAAGATCGTCGAGATTGGTAGTATAATGATATTTGATGGTCGGAATCTTGACATGAGAAGGAATTACTACTGACATGATTTCATCAATAAACAAAGCTACTCGTTTGTTGTCATTCGGTCGCTCGTCTAGAGTTCTTTTCCCTTTAGCATTTAGCATGTCATTGATAGTCTTCTCCACCACATCCTTTAGATAAGCTTAAGCATTATGATAGCTTTTCTGATTTGGATTGTATTCATTCGAAATGGTGCTTCCAGATTGCTCTAAAGATTTATCCCGCATTCTACCTTGATGATCGGCTTTGGCTGCATGATGTTCCTTCTTCTTTGATGAAGTTGAGTCGATCTTGCTCTTACCTTCAAATGT
The DNA here is from genome assembly GCA_030765085.1 of Allium cepa. Classification (NCBI taxonomy): domain Eukaryota; kingdom Viridiplantae; phylum Streptophyta; class Magnoliopsida; order Asparagales; family Amaryllidaceae; genus Allium; species Allium cepa. The sequence continues at coordinate 223,924,746 of CM060945.1, forward strand.
ATAAGCTTTAAAGTTCCTTCTTGGGGAGACTACTTTGTCTCCCATTGTTGGTTTAGCAGTTTTAGAAGATTTTTGAGATAAGACCGCCCTTAGCAGCTCTTGCATTTTTAGCAGTTGTTGCTCTAAATGCCTTATCTTAGCTGCATTATCATCTGCTTATGCTGGAGTTGATGGTTGTCCTGGCACAACTCCTTCCAAGTTAAAGGTTGGAGAAATATTTTCTTCCAAAACCATTGTGTGTACTGTCTCCTCATCCATTCGACTAAGTCTTTTCGATTTCATTTTCCTACGACAAATCAAATGTTCTTCATTAATCCATAAGGAATATCATGGTCGGAGGTTTGGACCCTCCTTATATCACCAAAAATGTTGACAAGAAACCTAGTCAACACCTCAAAGAAAAATTTAAGAAGAAATCAATACCTTCTTAACCCCTTTCGAGTGAAACGAAAGGGTTTTTATGTCTTTGAAGATAAATCCTTTCGAAGGTATTGGTTCAGCTGTCATGGAGAGGGTTCCTTCGAAAGTAGTTTTTTAGTTCCAAAGTATCCCAACACCTTTCGAAGGAGTCCTTCCAAAGTGTATGACCATATTAATCAAATATTGAATCCCTTCCAAATCTCTTCCAATGAATCAGGAGGATTTCTATGCCATTGAAAGGACCCAGTTCACAACATATATATTGAATAAAAGTGGATTCAATATGCTATAGAATATTCCCTTGGATAAATGACACAAGTCCAATTGACTCGATAATCATGGATTATCATCATCACGTCTTTTGGTATCACATAGGCTTTTGACGTGATAATAATATGATTCAAAATCAAGATATCCAAGTAAACACTATTGCATTGCATATACCAAATAACGGTTAGGAAGATAAGTGTATGTCATGTGCAATTGGTCACTAGGCAAGCTAATGGTTGAAATGATCATCTTCATATTCGAAATCAATACTAGATCCACACATCCTCTCATTTTATTTCTCAAGATTGGATTACAAGTGATTGAATTTTCCCTAAATTGATCTAGGGTTACAAGAATTTGATTAAGTTAAGAAGTAAGAAGGAAATTCTAGTATCCCAAAATTCGCCCTCAACTTGGACCCCTAGTGTCGCATTTGTAGACGAGGGTTAGACCCTCCCACCTCCATCCTTTCGATGCTGTAAAAATGTTCCTTTCTCCAACGTTCGAACCCATCCCTTCGCCTTCATTCTCCTATCTTCGTCGAAAGCGTGCTAATGGGAAATATTGATCCGTTATTTACCAACATTGATTTTGGGAACTTCTAAAGCTTTTTGACATAATCAAAAGGTATATTCTCATTAGTGGTGAATGAGTCATGATACTTCTTTATGCCATTTGAATGTAAGTAGAAGCACTTTTAGCTTCTTCATCTCCTTCGAAACCCCTTTATTGTTTTTAAGATCTAGTACTATCATGATAAGTTGCCTCTTAAATGAGTGAAGCAGGGTATTTGGATGGTTTCGAATGGGTTTAGTGGTGATGAATGGACCTGTGTGAAAGGTTAATTATGATGGAGCAAGCTTCTTGGTGGTCAAAATAATTGTTGCGTAAGGTGATTTTCGAAAGCATCTCCTTGGTTAGTGTGAAAGCTCATCCGTTGATATATGCGGCGTTAATATTGGTTACGTGCGAGACCTCCCTAATACCTATTGTGACGACCCAGATTTTTCCAACAATTTAAAATAGAATTGTTAATTGATTTTAAAATATTTAAAAGTTTATTTTAACTTGAATTTAAGATATCGATATTTACTTGATAATTAAATCATTGAATTATATGGTTTAAGAAATGAATTTAATAATTGAAATTGGGTAAATTGTTGAATCTGGGATTTCGAAGCCTGTTTAAAATAATTTGAAGGCTTATAAAATTTATAAGGATGTTTCTGAAGATAATTGAATGGTTAAAATTTAAATTAAAGGTGATTCGTTCAATTTTAATAATATATCGTTTAAATTAATATTTAAAAATAGCCTTCCGAGGCACAGTCTCGGAATTTGACGGAACCAGTTCCATTGGATCCGTAATAGTTAGTTATTATCGGATTTCAATTTTCGTCGCAATCAGGGTTGTAGTTTGACCCTGGCAACTCAAAACGCTTAGAATTATTTTAATCGATTTAATTTAAAACTGATCGTTTTCTTCTGTAACTCACGCATATGATTGAATTAGCTTCCGAAACACATTCCATTGTGTTCGGAATGCGGGTAAAACCTTGTAATCACCTAACGACATTGCATAAGAGGAGGAGTTTGAAAATTTTAAATAATGGTTAACGAGTCGTTTTGAAAGATTTATAATGTAATAAAGGTTAAGGCCCAACAGTAAAAGATATTTTATCAATACTTGTACGCAGGAAGCTACCTCAATAGATATTTTATCTCCGTCCTTTTGTCTTCAAACAGAAGGAAAACGAGTTCGAACTCACGAACATAAACAAAAGTAAAGAGGGGGAAAAACAAATTTCTAGCCGAAGTCTATTCAGTGATAAATTTCTCAACTTAAATTCAATTCTCGAATCAAATCTCAGAAGTAAATTCCATCATCTTCATTTCAAATCGGCATGGCCGCACCCTTTCTCCTCAAGTTCGAAACCCCTCTCTCTCTCCTTCCTCATTTTCGAATGAATGTTCTGTAACATCCCGCCTTTTCGCACACTTTAAACCGACACACGTGCCAATTCAAAGCATACTCAAGGGCGGATTGTTATGGGGTAAATAAGAAAAACAGAGAAGAAATAAAAACAAAACAGAATCTCACAGCGGAAGGATAAAATATAATAATAAATATATAGTTCAAAACAGTTTACAAACACTTGATTTGCTTTATACAATAAATATCAGAGTTACACATACCAATACAATCAATGCAGCGGAACAGTATGAGCGTGGTGCAATACTATATATAATAATAATACGACTCCTTCGTCTTCGTCCTTCAAAGCTAAAGTCTTCGATCCTGAAACGTTCGGACTGACCCGGGCGAATTTGAAAAGACAATAACACTCGAGTCAGAACTAAAAGATCTTATGTGATTTAAATTAACAGAAATAAACATGAGTGCAGTAACTCAAGAGATGCTCGGGATTTACATCTCCTAAGGATCCGTTAAACTATTTACTATGTAGTATATTGCGCTATTATAATAGTGTCTATTTGTAAAGTAAACTTACTTTTTAATAGCGTTAAGGGGTTACCCATATAGCCCTTAACACAAATAATGCCAATAGTCTATACAGTACCGTAATACCTCCTGATCGGGAAGCTACCAGAGGATACTCCATAGGTACGACACAAATAGAAACTCGTAGTAAAGGCTCGGTATGGTAGGTGACACGTCACAACTAGGCAATGCCAGGGTAGATATACCAATTGCTATCCAGGCTGGTGGAAACGCGTAGCCGCAGTTACCGCCCACCTCGGACTAACTCCCCAAAATCAAAATATAGAAGTGGCCACTGAATCAATCCAAAATCAAAGTATAATATCGAAGAGGAGGGTCCGATCAGAGGAATGACCTCATTGGCCTGAGAATCGCTCCTGTTTTAGCCACCTTATGCCAACTCACGGGAGTCCGGTCCACGTATTTACCTTACAGGAAACGTCGCCACCACCTACTTCATTCTGGAATCTCCACCGCGTACATGGTTAGTCAAAGTGGTTTTCGGTATCGACAGAGAGTATGTCCATATCCGATCCCGGTCTCTTTGCCAACCCATCGTTATTATAACACCGCGGTCATTTAAAAATAGGTTATACTTAAAAATCAGAATAAACATTCCATTTCATAACCATGAATACGATATCATTTCAAAACCCAAAACCATATTTTATCACTTATCCCAAATATAATTCTTTTCCAAAATAATAATGCTTTAACTTCATAACGTCTGAAAATCAAATATTTTCAAAGCATAATATTTTGAAAATCATAATTTAAAACCATAACTTCTAAGAACTTGAATGGTTTGGACATTCAACGGTATATGAATTAAATGGTTTAACTTAAATGTTACTTTGTAAAGAAAATAGTTCTCATGGCTTTACAAATACATTTCTTTATTAAAGTCTAAACCAAAATTTATATTATCTCTCTCAAGTTCCAAAACCACTTCAATTTATTTATATATACGTATATCCATTTTGAGTATCAATATTTCAAACTAAAGTTGGATTTTATGCTTTCAACAAATCAATTGTTCTATTAATTAGTCTTGAATATTCATATAAAATCCATAAATAATAAGACTTCAATTTCTAGTAATAAAATATATATGTTTTTCCCAATTCAAATTATACTAGAATATTCATTTCAATTTATTTTGGGAAAAATCCAATTATAAATATCATATCTTAAAATTTCCAAACTTAACATTTAACCATATGATATAAATTATTAAACTCCATTTTCTTAATTTTCTTCCATTTTTAATAAAGATTTTTATACACCTTTTAATTTCAAAATTTTCAACTTCATATGTATATATATATATGGAAGAAAAATATTTATACAATATAAAATTTAAGATTATTATAAACCGTATTCCATCCAAACCATAGAAATCACATTTAAATAGTTATATATATACCGCGGTGCCTGTATATAATTTTCTATCCTATGGTCAAGTGATACGGATATTTATCATTTCAATCCGCAATTTAAAAGATATAAAATTTTGCGATTATATATCATTTCAAACCACAATCCCGAATGAAATGAAATATGCATGATAATTTGCAATTTAATGATATACAATAAACATCCATTCATCAACATCATCCATCATCCAAATCTCAATCATCAATCAATATCAATCAATAACAATATTATTTTTGGTACTACATAACAGGTAATACTGGCAATTTTATTCAAATTAAATTTAACAGCTATTAATCTACAGTCTATATTCAGTAATAAATTATATAACTGTTAACTAGCAGTTCATATACAAACAAATAAATTTTAACTGTAAATTAATACGCAATAAATAAATTAAATTAACAGTTAAATTAAATAAATGCAATTTAACAGATATGATGAAATAAACATGCCAAATACTCATAAATAAATTTCTATTCATTTCTAAAATAAATTTAACAAACATAAAAACTTTTAGTAGTTGTGAGTGGGTTAAAACACTCACCTTTTGAATTTAAATCGAATTTAAATTCGATTTAAACCCAAAAATTCGCCCGTCTCGGAATTCGTCCAAACCAGCGTCATCAGATCCGGAATTTAATAACGATCCTAATGGAAAAAATTTCGCGTGAAAACGAGTTCGTATGAGAAAGTTATGACGAAAATTCGATTGAACATAAAAATTAAAAAAATAAAAATAAAAGAGAACACTTTTATAACCTTGGACACGTCAGCAAAACTTTTCTCCAGACCGCATTTTCCCTGTACCACGCACGCACATGATCGCCCTCTCCAGCCTATGCTTCCCATCGTTGACCAGCGCCTTTGACCATCATTTACTCCTCGCCTCGACCACCTGAGAGCCGCCGACCACCATCCTTGTGCTCGCGAACCTCGCCCTCCATCAAACCAAACCGGTCCGGCCGTCTCTGGTGAAGCCGCCGCCGCCTGATGAACCTAGGGTTCGAACCCCAATTCGAATTATACGAACCATCCAACCATTGAATCGACGAACGAATTATACTGATGTACTCCCCATCGTCCATACTACAATACCCAGAAACAGAATTTCGATCAGACGAACTTTGATGCGACGCTGATGAACGACCACGGACTGTTTGAATTTATTCTGGGTAAACGGTAACTCCAACTGAAAAACAAATTTCACCATGGGATTACGTGTTTCGAGAAAATTAACATATATTTTTGTGGAATTTTTCTGGAGATTTTGAATTTTCATTTTGTTTTTGAACTGACTGGATCTAGGGTTAGCACCCATTGAAGAAGAAGAGGAGCTTGAAGAAAGTATACGCGCAGATAAAAAGAAATTAGGTGGAGGCTAGGGCTTGTAGCTAGGTTTATATAGAGGGGTTAGAGATAGAGTGGATAGACCGTAGAATGAACGTGCGGAACAAACTATGGCCCAAAAAGCCCGCTATGCCCCCGGAACCGAATTGGTTAAATCTATATATCCAAATAGGTATTTTAAAATATTCTGAACGCGATGGAAAAAGTTTCACGTCCAAATTCGATCGTATGAAGAAGTTATGCTGAAAACAAAATTTCCAAATTGATTCAAATTGATTTTAATTAAATTGATTTCAAGGCGTTTCGCGTCCGTACGATCAAACGACAAGTCCGATCGATACGAAATTTGAAACCCTTTAATAATTCACCGATACGGATCCGATGAAACTGGTTTCGTCGAAATCCGAGTCCGTGACAAAAATGGCTATTTTTATATTCATTAAATAAATCAAAATAAATTACAAAAATCCAAATTTTATATTATATCCTAAAATTGTTCAAATTTTATTACTTATATAATTTAATCAATTTCAAATGATTTAACAAGCTTGGATGTGAATTAAAATTATAAGTATATCAATTTGCAGTGTAAATTTCTGCACTTTCCTATATTTAAGAATTATAAAATTAAATGCTCAAAACCCCATATATTAGATTTTAACTTTTATATACTCATTCTTTATCCAAATAGGGATGCCACATACTTTGGTTCATGATTCAAAATATTATTCTTAAAGTCCATTTTAAATTTCAGTAACGTAGTATTCAACGTTAAATTTAATAAATCCTGTTATTTAATAATTATTGCTTAGAACCTGATTTTAATCTTCCCATTATCTATTTAATTCCTTCTAGAATCATAGCTAATATTTGTCATCCCTTCATTACCCAAATGTTCTTATCCCATCAAATTTTAAGTTATCGAAATATTAAATGTCAATTTCTTTTAATTGCACTAAATTTATCTATTAAAGGTTGCACTTACCCAAATACATAAAACTTGCCCAATTTCTCCTTAAATCAATAACCTTCATATACAAATATGTTTATCATAAATTTTATCTACTCTTCCTTTTTAGGTAATGTCCTATATATTAGATTTCCATGTAATTTGCAATAAATCATACTCGTAGTTATATCACATTAAATGAATAAATAAGTGTTGACTCTATTCTTTTGATTCAACATTGGTTTACATTATATTTCATTAATATTTCTACATACATCAGGATTTTTAAAAATGGTTGTAACGTGAAATCTCGTCTACTTCCCATTTTATATTTAAGGCTTCTAAAACCGATTCATATCATTTCTCTAGTCCAAATTTTATTAGTATAACCTTAAATTTAATTTATTCCTATCGATGTAATGGTTAAACACAAATTTCACTTATTTGCAATAAATCCACAAATTGGATTTCAAATTTTCAAATAAATAAATAAATTTTAGTTTATCACTTCTTAAATACCCAAACGTCAATGCCTTAATTTAAACTGCATTTATTACATTTTATAAAAATCCTCCATCTTAAGTGACAAATCAAAACTACCCTAACTACACAATTTATGGTAATTAATTCCAATTGCTTTTCCATTAAACTACATAAATTGTCCAATTGCAACCTACGTAGAATGTTTATTTATTTACAATCCTACTGTTTAAATGAATCGGTCCTTTACGGTATAATTCACATTTGACTTGATTTCTCATTTATTTTGCAAAATAGTAAATTTCAATTGCTACCTACATTATATTTAATATTAGATTTCCAATTAATTCTATTGGAATCAATATATCTTTATATATATATATACTTTACGTATAAATATCTAAATTACCAAATCAAGTACATTTATTAGAGACAACATTCAATAAAATTACTTATCACACTTATTGCATTGATTTATTCCAACGGACACTTTTATTTAGTCACTATTTATTATTACAACCAAATGTACAATCTCCACTATTTATTTTATATTAAATGAATTCCATTCTAGTAAATATTTTTATTAATATTCACTGATTCACATTTATATTGGTTTCTTATATCTAACTTATAACAAGGTGTGCAAATTTACATAGTTCAAATCTATTTCCATGTAACTATTAAATTGTTACATTAAATTCCAATTACTATAACAAATTACTACATTTTCTCAAATAAAATCTTAAGACCTTTATTTTATTCTAAATTAGATTAGAAACATATTAATTTAATTCATTTAACATTATCAAATTCAACGGGTCGTTACAATCTCCCCCACTCAAAACTTTTCGTCCCCGAAAAGGAAAAAGAAGGGAGAAGGAAGAATAAAACAGTACATCTTATTCCAAATATTAACTTATAACAATAATTTACTAAATTTATTTTCTTAAATAAAATATACCTGTTTATAATCATTATATTATTTTATACTTAATTATTAAAGTTGGGAAAATGTTTTCACAAAATTCTAAGTCCAAAATTTACGGAAAATTTTGGCAGAGTCTCCTTTGTACGGTGAGGCTCGGGAGAAAATATAATATCAAAATATACAAATATATTACATATATTATCAAAATATTATATCCCAACATGGGAAAAATAGCACTTTAAACGTAATCCAAAAACGTACCTATTTGTCGGGCAATATACGCTTATTATTTTGGAACCAAAAGCAGTAGCAGTTGCTTCCATCACCTGTATTCACTTATATAATCTAAAAGGTTCAAAACTTGAAATTTGTATAAAATGAAATTAACTATCAAGTGCATCCTTTTCTCAACAGTCTTAGATGGAACATAGATAGATTATTTATTCATCCGACAAATTCAAATTCCTTACCCAACAACATAAATCAAACAATAACAATTCAACCCAACAACCAAATTACTTATCATACATTTTTTTTTATGCTTCAGTGGTTTGATTTTCTTTCTTTCATTTATGGAGTGATCCCTTTACTTCTTACAATTTTCATTTTCATTTATTACAAAATTATCATATTTGTGTTCCAATTTATTGACTAAAGTTTATATCACCCATTTATTCTGCTTACCTTTCTTATATAGTAAAATTTCCGATTTAGCTTAAGTTTTAACAGCAATTAATTGAATACTTTAATTACCTCAAGCTTCACTTGTAAGATTTCCCTTTACACTTTCTTACTAGCAATTGCAACTTTTATTTTATGGTAAGTTATATATATTTTAAGAATGTAAGTGAAAATTTACAAGTTTCTTTTCATTCCTTTAATTAATATATATTTGTTTTATAACCTACAATTTCAACTTACCTTTAATCTCATTTATTTATTTAATGTGGAAGTTTCCATTATATTTAATAGTAACAGTTTAATTACCCACTTTCTATAATATTTAATTACAGTAACCCTTTTTTATTACACTTAAATTATTAACCCTTTAACCTTCATTCTTAAAAATAAGGAATTTTATTAATTAATTACTTAGGGTTTACAGTCATTTATATATTACTTACTTTCTATTATATTAGAATAGGGGGAATTAAAGCATACTTAAGTTAATGACCCTACAATCAAACTTTATAAATTAAGGAATTTCATTTTTTACTTTCTTAAGGTTAAAATCACCTATTAATAATACAACCTTTAATTTTAGTAAAATTCCAATCATCACTTAAGTTAATACCATTAAATTCTTATTTATAACAGTAATTTATTGAATACTTCATTTTTTTTTCCCAAAATTCTACTTGCATAATATTCTATTCCACTCTTAATTTACATTTCAACTTTTTATACTTGGTAAGTTATTTATGTTAAAGAAAAAGCAAAAGAACTTATGCAAGTTTAATCTCAACTCTTTTAATTCATTGATTACTTCTTTTATTTCACTAACCTAAATTTTTACAACTAATTAATGGAAATTCAAGAATTAATACCGGGTCAAATTCCAAAATTTCTTTAAAATAATAGATAATTAATTTCTTACAACTTTTATATCTCTAATTACCTTTAAACAATTAAAATTTTAAATAATTTCAAAACAAATCTGCAGTAGAATTTACTACAGTGGCCTTTCCCTTCGAAACTCGAAAATGAAAGTCGATGATGCGGCCGTCATCAGCGAAATTATTTTCCAGCGACAGAGAGAAAAGTACAAAATTTATTTTTTCCAAAATCCTCTTTTAAAACAATTCTTCCGAATTATACTAAATATTTATATAAGAAATTACCTATAAACCAAATCATTATATTTCACAAATCCTTTGAAAGAAGATTTTCAAAAATCCCGGATTTAAGTTCTAAAATCTCCAATTTGATTTATTATAATTTCAACTTAGCTTCAATTGTTATAAATATTTTTATTTCCTAACACCCAATCTATAGCAACCAAATGTATATATATATCTTTATAAAAATATTTTTATATATAGAAAATATAATAGGCAAAATTATTTCATTCACCCATGTTAAAAACAAATATTATGTCGGTCTGTCCTATTAAGTGTTTAGAAATCCCTATTGATGACATAGCGTGCCATGCATCAACCAGAATTTATAAATACAAAGCGGAACAGATTAACACAATATCAAAATCCTTTATTAATACTAACAAATACGCTCTCTCATATATATATATATACACTCAGCGACTCTCATAGGGTATTACTACCCTATTAACAAAGAGTCGAACCCCTACAAAACCAAGGTTTATCGCTAAACCAAAGCTCTGATACCAACTGTAACATCCCGCCTTTTCGCACACTTTAAACCAACACACGTGCCAATTCAAAGCATACTCAAGGGCGGATTGTTATGGGGTAAATAAGAAAAACAGAGAAGAAATAAAAACAAAACAGAATCTCACAGCGGAAGGATAAAATATAATAATAAATATACAGTTCAAAACAGTTTACAAACACTTGATTTGCTTTATACAATAAATATCAGAGTTACACATACCAATACAATCAATGCAGCGGAACAGTATGAGTGTGGTGCAATACTATATATAATAATACGACTCCTTCGTCTTCGTCCTTCAAAGCTAAAGTCTTCGATCCTGAAACGCTCGGACTGACCCGAGCGAATTTGAAAAGACAAAAACACTCGAGTCAGAACTAAAAGATCTTATGTGAGTTAAATTAACAGAAATAAATATGAGTGCAGTAACTCAAGAGATGCTCGGGATTTACATCTCCTAAGGATCCGTTAAACTATTTACTATGTAGTATATTGCGCTATTATAATAGTGTCTATTTGTAAAGTAAACTTACTTTTTAATAGCGTTAAGGGGTTACCCATATAGCCCTTAACACAAATAATGCCAATAGTCTATACAGTACCGTAATACCTCCTGATCGGGAAGCTACCAGAGGATACTCCATAGGTACGACACAAATAGAAACTCGTAGTAAAGGCTCGGTATGGTAGGTGACACGGCACAACTAGGCAATGCCAGGGTAGATATACCAATTGCTATCCAGGCTGGTGGAAACGCGTAGCCGCAGTTACCGCCCACCTCGGACTAACTCCCCAAAATCAAAATATAGAAGTGGCCACTGAATCAATCCAAAATCAAAGTATAATATCGAAGTGGAGGGTCCGATCAGAGGAATGACCTCATTGGCCTGAGAATCTCTCCTGTTTTAGCCACCTTATGCCAACTCACGGGAGTCGGGTCCACGTATTTACCTTACAGGAAACGTCACCACCACCTACTTCATTCTGGAATCTCCACCGCGTACATGGTTAGTCAAAGTGGTTTTCGGTATCGACAGAGAGTATGTCCATATCCGATCCCGGTCTCTTTGCCAACCCATCGTTATTATAACACCGCGGTCATTTAAAAATAGGTTATACTTAAAAATCAGAATAAACATTCCATTTCATAACCATGAATACGATATCATTTCAAAACCCAAAACCATATTTTATCACTTATCCCAAATATAATTCTTTTCCAAAATCATAATGCTTTAACTTCATAACATCTGAAAATCAAATATTTTCAAAGCATAATATTTTGAAAATCATAATTTAAAACCATAACTTCTAAAAACTTGAATGGTTGGGACATTCAACGGTATATGAATTAAATGGTTTAACTTAAATGTTACTTTGTAAAGAAAATAGTTCTCATGGCTTTACAAATACATTTCTTTATTAAAGTCTAAACCAAAATTTATATTATCTCTCTCAAGTTCCAAAACCACTTCAATTTATTTATATATACGTATATCCATTTTGAGTATCAATATTTCAAACTAAAGTTGGATTTTATGCTTTCAACAAATCAATTGTTCTATTAATTAGTCTTGAATATTCATATAAAATCCATAAATAATAAGACTTCAATTTCTAGTAATAAAATATATATGTTTTTCCCAATTCAAATTATACTAGAATATTCATTTCAATTTATTTTGGGAAAAATCCAATTATAAATATCATATCTTAAAATTTTCAAACTTAACATTTAACCATATGATATAAATTATTAAACTCCATTTTCTTAATTTTCTTCCATTTTTAATAAAGATTTTTATACACCTTTTAATATCAAAATTTTCAACTTCATATGTATATATATATGGAAGAAAAATATTTATACAATATAAAATTTAAGATTATTATAAACCGTATTCCATCCAAACCATAGAAATCACATTTAAATAGTTATATATATACCGCGGTGCCTGTATATAATTTTCTATCCTATGGTCAAGTGATACGGATATTTATCATTTCAATCCGCAATTTAAAAGATATAAAATTTTGCGGTTATATATCATTTCAAACCACAATCCCGAATGAAATGAAATATGCATGATAATTTGCAATTTAATGATATACAATAAATATCCATTCATCAACATCATCCATCATCCAAATCTCAATCATCAATCAATATCAATCAATAACAATATTATTTTTGGTACTACATAACAGGTAATACTGGCAATTTTATTCAAATTAAATTTAACAGCTATTAATCGACAGTCTATATTCAGTAATAAATTATATAACTGTTAACTAGCAGTTCATATACAAACAAATAAATTTTAACTGTAAATTAATACGCAATAAATAAATTAAATTAACAGTTAAATTAAATAAATGCAATTTAACAGATATGATGAAATAAACATGCCAAATACTCATAAATAAATTTCTATTCATTTCTAAAATCAAACATAAAAACTTTTAGTAGTTGTGAGTGGGTTAAAACACTAACATTTTGAATTTAAATCGAATTTAAATTCGATTTAAACCCAAAAATTCACCCGTCTCAGAATTCGTCCAAACCAGCATTATCAGATCCGGAATTTAATAACGATCCTAATGGAAAAAATTTCGCGTGAAAACGAGTTTGTATGAGAAAGTTATGACGAAAATTCGATTGAACATAAAAAAAAAAAAGAGAACACTTTTATAACCTTGGACACGTCAGCAAAACTTTTCTCCAGACCGCATTTTCCTTGTACCACGCACGCACACGATCGCCCTCTCCAGCCTATGCTTCCCATCGTTGACCAGCGCCTTTGACCATCATTTACTCCTCGCCTCGACCACCTGAGAGCCGCCGACCACCATCCTTGTGCTCGCGACCTCGCCCTCCATCAAACCAAACCGGTCCGGCCGTCTCTGGTGAAGCCGCCGCCGCCTGATGAACCTAGGGTTCGAACCCCAATTCGAATTATACGAACCATCCAACCATCGAATCGACGAACGAATTATACTGATGTACTCCCCATTGTCCATACTGCAATACCCAGAAACAGAATTTCGATCAGACGAACTTTGATGCGACGCTGAGTAACGACCACGGACTGTTTGAATTTATTCTGGGTAAACGGTAACTCCTACTGAAAAACGAATTTCACCATGGGTTACGTGTTTCGAGAAAATTAACATATATTTTTGTGGAATTTTTCTGGAGATTTTGAATTTTCATTTTGTTTTTGAACTGACTGGATCTAGGGTTAGCACCCATTGAAGAAGAAGAGGAGCTTGAAGAAAGTATACGCGCAGATGAAAAGAAATTAGGTGGAGGCTAGGGCTTGTAGCTAGGTTTATATAGAGGGGTTAGAGATAGAGTAGATAGACCGTAGAATGAACGTGCGGAACAAACTATGGCCCAAAAAGCCCGCTATGCCCCCGGAACCGAATTGGTTAAATCTATATATCCAAATAGGTATTTTAAAATATTCTGAACGCGATGGAAAAAGTTTCACATCCAAATTCGATCGTATGAAGAAGTTATGCTGAAAACAAAATTTCCAAATTGATTCAAATTGATTTTAATTAAATTGATTTCAAGGCGTTTCGCGTCCGTACGATCAAACGACAAGTCCGATCGATACGAAACTTGAAACCCTATAATAATTCACCGATACGGATCCGATGAAACTGGTTTCGTCGAAATCCGAGTCCGTGACAAAAATGGCTATTTTTATATTCATTAAATAAATCAAAATAAATTACAAAAATCCAAATTTTATATTATATTCTAAAATTGTTCAAATTTTATTACTTATATAATTTAATCAATTTCAAATGATTTAACAAGCTTGGATGTGAATTAAAATTATAAGTATATCAATTTGCAGTGTAAATTTCTGCACTTTCCTATATTTAAGAATTATAAAATTAAATGCTCAAAACCCCATATATTATATTTTAACTTTTATATACTCATTCTTTATCCAAATAGGGATGCCACATACTTTGGTTCATGATTCAAAATATTATTCTTAAAGTCCATTTTAAATTTCAGTAACGTAGTATTCAACGTTAAATTTAATAAATCCTATTATTTAATAATTATTGCTTAGAACCTGATTTTAATCTTCCCATTATCTATTTAATTCCTTCTAGAATCATAGCTAATATTTGTCATCCCTTCATTACCCAAGTGTTCTTATCCCATCAAATTTTAAGTTATCGAAATATTAAATGTCAATTTCTTTTAATTGCACTAAATTTATCTATTAAAGGTTGCACTTACCCAAATACATAAAACTTGCCCAATTTCTCCTTAAATCAATAACCTTCATATACAAATATGTTTATCATAAATTTTATCTACTCTTCCTTTTTAGGTAATGTCCTATATATTAGATTTCCATGTAATTTGCAATAAATCATACTCGTAGTTATATCACATTAAATGAATAAATAAGTGTTGACTCTATTCTTTTGATTCAACATTGGTTTACGTTATATTTCATTAATATTTCTACATACATCAGGATTTTTAAAAATGGTTGTAACGTGAAATCTCGTCTACTTCCCATTTTATATTTAAGGCTTCTAAAACCGATTCATATCATTTCTCTAGTCCAAATTTTATTAATATAACCTTAAATTTAATTTATTCCTATCGATGTAATGGTTAAACACAAATTTCACTTATTTGCAATAAATCCACAAATTGGATTTCAAATTTTCAAATAAATAAATAAATTTTAGTTTATCACTTCTTAAATACCCAAACGTCAATGCCTTAATTTAAACTGCATTTATTACATTTTATAAAAATCCTCCATCTTAAGTGACAAATCAAAACTACCCTAACTACACAATTTATGGTAATTAATTCCAATTGCTTTTCCATTAAACTACATAAATTGTCCAATTGCAACCTACGTAGAATGTTTATTTATTTACAATCCTACTGTTTAAATGAATTGATCCTTTACGGTATAATTCACATTTGACTTGATTTCTCATTTATTTTGCAAAACAGTAAATTTCAATTGCTACCTACATTATATTTAATATTAGATTTCCAATTAATTCTATTGGAATCAATATATCTTTATATATATATATACTTTACGTATAAATATCTAAATTACCAAATCAAGTACATTTATTAAAGACAACATTCAATAAAATTACTTATCACACTTATTGCATTGATTTATTCCAACGGACACTTTTATTTAGTCATTATTTATTATTACAACCAAATGTACAATCTCCACTATTTATTTTATATTAAATGAATTCCATTCTAGTAAATATTTTTATTAATATTCACTGATTCACATTTATACTGGTTTCTTATATCTAACTTATAACAAGGTGTGCAAATTTACATAATTCAAATCTATTTCCATGTAACTATTAAATTGTTACATTAAATTCCAATTACTACAGCAAATTACTACATTTTCTCAAATAAAATCTTAAGACCTTTATTTTATTCTAAATTAGATTAGAAACATATTAATTTAATTCATTTAACATTATCAAATTCAACGGGTCGTTACATGTTCACAGAAATTGAATCATGGCCGAAGCCGACCCTGCTTGTTCCTCCAACCTTATTGGTCCCGATTTAAAACAGAAATCAAAATCCAAATTTAAATTTTAACAATGGCCGCAGCCTCTTGTCCAAATCTTAAAGAATCGAAAGGGGGGATCGAAGTTGTTCGCTTTCGTGGAATCGCGAGTCAGGGTCGTGATTCGAAACCCTTCGAACTCGAGAGGAATAACCGCGTGAGCATGAAAGTAAGCGTCGCTCGTTTGTCGAGCCGGGATGTTGCAATATCGTCACTAGGGTTGAGGCTGCGGCAGTGGTGCTATGCTTCTGGATTCTCGTTTTGCTCGATCGGAGGATAGTGCTCGATGCCGACCAAGATTCTTACCACTGTTCAGGTTCGAGTTTTTATTTTGGTTAGTTATGTACTAGGAAAATTATTTCTACTCCAGTAAAGTATGTTAACAGTTAAGTAATTTAAAAAAAATTATATATCCAATTTTTATGGGTGGATAGGAACAGTATGTTTAAATTGTTTTCTTAGAAAGGAAAGAAATTACAGACACAATGTGATTAAAAGAGAATCTGTTTTATTACATTATTAGTCCAAATTTTTTAATGAATAATGATAATTGATTACCGATTTATTTCAAATGCTAATAACTTATATAATGTTTATACAAGATCTACATTGTGAAGAAACAAGCTGGATTGGGTCGGATTGCGTAACAAATCAAAGGTGAGTAAATCTCACTCTGTAGGATTTTTATTTAAATTTAAATGGTTAAATTTAAATAATTGGTTAATTGATCGAGATGATTGAATGTGTGCTAATGATCTTGTGACTTTGGTTTTGGTTGGTACTCGAGATTATTGTTGTTTGACTCGAGGTATTTGGGTTTTAAATGGTTTTGAACTTAAATCATAAATAAGAAGATGGTTCTGTTTAAATTCAATAAAAGTTTAATGATTGGTGATTCATTAAATAGGTAAGATAATTTAAATGAGTAATTAATTAATAAATTCATTAATAATTTGGGTTAATTAATTAAGTTTAAATTAATTTGAATGATCATCAGATGATTTAATAAATAATTATTTAATGAAATCAATAAAATATAATTACCTTGTAGAATTAAGCAAGAGAGTAGTTAAGATGATTAATTAAGGAGATATTGGATTTGTTTAATGAAGTAAATAAATGGACAGTTAATTACAGGATTGAGATAAATCAAGAATGATTAATATTGTGATTTAATTAATGTACTTTAATTTAGATTAGGATCAATTAAAATATAATTGGAAGTTGTTAATTATTTGATCAATGACGAAATTTAAGATTGATTAATTAAGATTGACAAATCAATAATGAATGACTTATTAGAAATCAATATATAAGTAATTAAGGATTAATGTAACTAAAGTCGTTAATTTGTTCACGAAGAAATTAAGATTACTTACCGTTTGGTTAAGGATAAGTAATATGGTGCTTGAATGAATTAAAGGATAATTTAATACAGGTTGATAAATTAAGATGAATATTGAAAGGATGGTTGAATTATTTGATTTGAAATTAATAAATTAACAAGTAAATAACTCTAAGAGATTGAGGATTGAAATTCAATTAGAATTAATTGAATTAAATTGGAAGTGATCAAATTTTCATATGGATGACCAAATGGTATTGGATGCTTTGAATGAGTTGACATCTCTGATATGAAATATTGTGTATTTCATTTGGATAATGTGGGTAAGTGTGGCATGAGTTTTCGAAGAGGCCGGGGTCGGGTATTGGGAAATACCCGAAACCATTTCGAATTTTTATAAATTGATTTGTGAAATCAATACGATGAATCAAAGAGATTTAAGTGAATTAGTTTATTATATCTAAGTTTGGTACTTAGAGAATTATATGTGAAATAGATGTTGTCTATAGTAAAGTGTGAATTGGTTAAATAGATATAAGTTGCCCGGGTTATATGAGTTGTATACTTTTGTATTTCATGTTAGTTGGGTTTACTCACGCTGGTTTCCAGCCTGACCCGGGTGTTACTTTGGTGTAATGCTCGGGTCAGACCGAGTATTACAGATTTTCAGGTAGGTACGTTCTGGAGCTCATGAGGCGAGCTGGATGGCGATATCGTACAGAGTATTCCACTGCATTTATATTATTGTTAATCTCAGTCATGATAATTGTAAATATTCAGTTTTGTGTATATATGTGAAACTCTGATGTATATTAAATGTAATCGACAGATATAGTATTCTTTGTAAACTGTTATTATTTATTATAATATTTTATCCGCTGCAAATGTGAGATGTTTAGTGTTCTGTTCTTCTTCTTCTTCTATCTTTTTCTTCTTTTCATAACTATCTGGAATTTTCGGGTTAGAAAATTTCGGGTCGTTACATTTGGTATTAGAGCTGAAAGGTTAAGCGAGAACCTTGGCTCTGGTGGGGATTACTCATTTAATAGAGTCTGTAGTACTCTAGAATGAGTTGAGTGTATCTATATGAGCGCGTACTTGTTATTTTCTTATAGAAAGATTTTAAATGATTTTATGTAAAATATATTTTGATATATACAAAGCAATATTTCCTTCAAATAAATATTAGGTGATTAGTTGTTAATTATCGGACTTAAAATTAAGGAATAATATTATACAACCAAACTGAAATTTAATAAAGATTAGTTTGAAATGTATTCAAACTGAAACTGAAGATGAGAATTGGAATTAAATTAAGTAGGAAAAAAAATAACCAAATTAAAATTTAAGTGATTGAAAATGAAATTCAAAATCTAATCCCGGAATTTTAAATATAGATTGAGAATGAAATTTATAAGTTGAAATAAACTTTATAGATAAATGAGATTATAATTTGAAATAGAATTCCGAAATAGAATTCCAAAGAATATTTGAAAATAAAGTAAGATGGAAATTCCAGAGTAATGTTTAAATATGAATTGGGTGGATTGGGAAAATTTAAAATCCCTTTGGATTTGAAAGTGATTTCCAAAGGTTTTGGAGAAATAATAGTATTATTTCAAAAAAAACAAAAGTATATTTTTGGTGATGAATTTGAAATCTGGGAGATTTGAAATCAAAAATATTTGGTAATGTTTTTAAAGAAAGAAAAGCATTGAACTCTTTCGGTCACTGGAAAATAACGTCGGTGATGACTGCAGCATCATCGATGTTTATTTTCGAGTTTCTAAAAGAGAAATTGCTACCAAAATGTTTTTAATTGGAATTGTTTGTGAACTGGGTTTGGATTTGAAATTCTGGAATCTTGATAAAATGTTTATGGAATAATAAAAAAATATAAGTAGAGATAAGTTGAAATGAAGAATTGGACTCAAAAATTTGAGATTATTTATAAACTTTAAATAAAAGTTAATTTGGTTTAAAAGGTTAAATCAACCTTGGAGAATTTAACTCGAATTTATATAATTCGAGGTAGTTTAAAATTCAAGATTGAAATTGAATTAGTTCAAAATTTAATTTGGTTTGAAGTAATTGGATTGGTGATTGAAAATATATAAGTTTAAAAATTTCAAATGGGAAATTGGAATGGATTAAATTGAAGTGATTTGGATTTTGAAATTAAATCGATAATAATTCAAATTGATTGGAATAATATGAAATTATAGTTAAAATTGAACAGGATTAAAATCAATTAGAATTTGATTTAAATTTGGGAAGGAATCAAGATTGATTCAACTTGAATTGGGAATTAATCAAGTCCAATGGAATTTGGAGTTATTTGGATTGGAATTGGGTCACTTTAAACGGAGATTTAAATTGAATTGTTGGGGAGGTGAACAGTTGGCTCTTGACTATTTTCAATATAAATTGTTTTGATATAAACTTATTTTCTAAGCTATTAAATATGTACAGCCTTTCCTTTTAAAGATAATTTATTATATATTTGTTTTACCATTATTTTTGGAGCTATTTAAATATTTTTCGATTTCCTAAACTATTTACTATTTTTCCACTACTTTACAAATAAATTACTATCTTTCAATTGTCTAAAAATCTCTGGAACTATTCAACTATTTTTCAACTATTTTACAATTAGTTAACTATTTTACAATTATTTTGCAACTAATAATTATTTTTCAACTACTTACCTATTTTTAAAATTTTCAAGCTATTTTTCTAAACTGGTCGGAGTTCAAACTGTTACTGATTAAAGTACCCAACTGAGATAAGGATTGAAGTAATAATCCAAATGGGGATTAATGTAAAGGTGAATAAGGAATGTGAAATGGTTCTTTTGAACTGAAAGAATATTTTGAGAAATATGAAATGAATAAAGATGGAAATTGGATATTTCTATGGTTTTTGAGAGTGTTTGGAGTATAAAAGGGTTTTATACAAGAAAGTAAGGATCCAAAGTTTTAAATATATATATATATATATATATATATATATATCTGAATATATATAAAGGATCTTATGAGGATTTTGGGAAAGGCTATTGATTTTTGGGAAAAATCAATATTGAGTTTTGGAAAGCCTATTTTGAGAATTATCGATTTTGGGATAATCGATTTTGTGTAAAAGAGCTTTGTATGATATCATACTAGGTGTATGATTTTAAGATACTATATATGTATAGTATAAAATATTTTGATGATGGCTCTGGGGAAAAAGGCGTCCCCTTGAAATGAACTTCTCAGGAGTGCCACTGGGTGGTACTGCCTGGAGCTCGAGGGGGTTCTAAAGTTGATCCTATGAGGAGTCCGGACAAAACTAGTTCCTGGGGATTATGAGTAGTGTATACCATAGCGGAAGTCGTGTGTACCGCGGAGAGCCAACAGTTTACGTTTGATTCTATATCGGTAGATTGCGACCTATGGTATAACATAGCGAAAGTCGTGTGCGCTGCTGAGAGCCAACAGTCTGCGTTTGAGTTTATCTCGGTAGACTGCGACCTATGTAAGAGTGGAGAACTTTCATTTTAATAGCGAGATCAGAGGCCGCGGAGAGCCTGCAGTTACATGGACTTTTGTTGTGACTGCAACGTAACCCTGGATGTAACTGTGATCTGTTGTGTGGGTTCCATGGCGAAATCGAGAGGCCGCGGAGAGCCTGCAGTTACATGGACTTTTGTTGTGACTGCAACGTAACTCTAGTATGTAACTGTGACCATGGAATGGGGGTGATGATTTTCAGAGCATCCTCACTAAAGATATTTCCTCTATTTTCAAAAAAAAAAAAAAAACTGTTTTCGGTAATTTCAATAAAATTGTTTTCCAAGTATTCCCACTGGGTGTTGAAAACGGGTTTACCAAGTACTTATAGATTTTCAGTCCTACGTCTGATCAACGTATGATTGAATTTCTGTGAGAACAAGGATGGACTGGTTGAAACGAGTTATGAGAAATATTTTATAAAAAGCTATTTTAATTGTATTATCCGAATTTAAGGCATTTCTAAATCTTCAAGTAAAAAGGGAATCCAAACTGGAATTATAAAACAAAACTGAACTCAGGAAAAATTTAATGAAGTGATTTTTGTAAATTAAGTTGGAGGGAAGCTAATCAGCTAAATAAATTATTTAATGGAGTATGTTGATAAAAAATTAACTCGGTTAACTAAAATGGATTGTAAGTTGATAAGGGAGTTTGGAAATGAATTCGAATTATAAATAGAATTCGACTTGGATTTGGCAATGAATTAAAAAAGAGGTGTTGTAAAAAATTAAAATAAAGTTGGCTTGAAAGGGTGATGGTTTGACTTGCAAATAAAATTCAAGTGATTTGAATAATATATAGTGTAATTTGCAAGTAAATTTTGATAAAATGGAAGTGTTGAAATAAAAGCGAATTATAATAGAAATGGTTTGGGTTGCACACAAAACCCAAGTGAATAAAAATAAATTGAGTATGACCATGTATTAATAAAATAAATTCGAAATTGAATTAAATAAGTAAATTTAAAATTTAAAATAGGTTACTGGGATTATAAAATAAATGAATGAAGTCTGATTGGAAAAAAAAACTAAATCAAAGTTGTGATTGGAATTGGATTATCACACCGAACTTGAGTTCGGTAGCATATCAATTTGATGTATAAATGAGTTAAGTATGTGTTGGATATTACTTTGATAAATTGAGAAGGTGAATTAAATTTAAAATTAAAGTGGATGGGCTAACTAAATTTAATGGGATTTGATTTGATGAGAATCAAATTTAATGGAAGTGAACTTAAGTTGAGGTAGAAATAGATTGAAGTAATTAACCTAAGTTTAAAATTTATGAAAGCTTGGCTTCGAATAAGGAAAAAAGCCCATTGAATAAAAGCTCGGTTTAAATTAATTTGGGAATGGTTAGTATTACACAAGCATGGAATGTGTCGAGCTAAATAAAATGATTGTGAATAAATTAAAATGGAATTGAATTAAATAAAACTGAGTTGGAATCAATTTTAATTGGTTATGAAACTTAAATAATTAATTATTCACATGGATATTATCAAATTGCGTAGAAATGATTATCGTTTAACGTAAGCGAGTTTTAATCAAATTAAATGCCATGAATTAGTGGAAAGCGATATAATTGATTTTTGAATCAATTGAAGTGAATATGAGATTGTTTCGCTTAAAATGAGTTGAATGCAAGTAATTGTGTGTAAACCATTAAAATTGAATGAAAAGGCATATAAATTTGGTTGGAAACAATTAGATGTGCTTTAAAACATATAAATTTCTTATTGGAAGTGTTTGGTGCTTGTTATTTATGTAATGCTTGTGTTTAGCTATTCAAAGTAAGTGAAATGTTAATAGATTTTCTATGTATGACACTTACGTATTTAAATTGAGTAAGTACAGGTACAGGGAAGCCGTTTGGCTAGATATGGGTATGCTAATTACTAAAATTTATAAGCTGCTTGCTTAAATTGCTAAATAAGGTACGCCTACGCAATAAAAATAGGAAATATGAACTGTTTTTGCTTTTTCCGACCGTGTGGGTCGATGTATACATATTTATATCTATTGTCAAATTGCAAAAGCTCCTCCGTACAAGGGAGACTCTGCCAAAAAATTTCGAAAATTTTGGGAGTTAGAAAATTTTTGGAAAATTTTGGTTAACGATAAAACAATTTCAAATGGGAAACTTAAAATAAACTAGTAAATGAAACTAATATGAATCAGTTTAAATGAAAGATATAACTCCATATTAGAAATCGAAATAAAATTGAATTTATATGAAAAGGGAACAACAAAATTGAATAGCAGTATATGTGAAAACCTATATATGAGAATGTATAAAATGATTTGTAAGGTTGCGATTGTATATTGTTGTTAAGTGAGATATGCAAGTATTAAAGAGAAAAGAAATTGGATTTGGTTCCAAAAGATAAATTTGAATTGCCCGACAAAAAGGTATGTATTTATATTTCTGTATGAAATTGGATTGGGTTTTTGATGCAGCCACTTGGCTTTTGTTTTCTTTTTGGAATTTGGGAGCCCGTAGAGGCCTTTTGTAGTAGTATCGAGCTAGCCGCGCAAAGGAGACGCTGGCAAAAAATTTCGGGAATTTAGGGAGTTAGAAAAATTTTGAGATATTTTGATAGTTCAAAATTTAGGTTTTAAATTGACATTTAAATGATCGAGAAAAGGGGTATCGTTTGATATTATGGAAGAGTTTGGGAGGTAGTAAGAATAATAAAGGGGGTTTTTATGAAAGATAATTGGTAAGGTGTAGAACTGTTTGGTTTTGGGAAAAAGTAGACAGGTATGGGACATTCTTCCTAACTAGTAATTTCGGGGACGAAATTCTTTTAAGGGGGGAGGAATGTGACGACCCAGATTTTTCCAACAATTTAAAATAGAATTGTTAATTGATTTTAAAATATTTAAAAGTTAATTTTAACTTGAATTTAAGATATCGATATTTACTTAATAATTAAATCATTGAATTATATGGTTTAAGAAATGAATTTAATAATTGAAATTGGGTAAATTGTTGAATCTGGGATTTCGAAGCCTGTTTAAAATAATTTGAAGGCTTATAAAATTTATAAGGATGTTTCTGAAGATAATTGAATGGTTAAAATTTAAATTAAAGGTGATTTGTTCAATTTTAATAATATATCGTTTAAATTAATATTTAAAAATAGCCTTCCGAGGCACAGTCTCGGAATTTGACGGAACCAGTTCCATTGGATCCGTAATAGTTAGTTATTATCGGATTTCAATTTTCGTAGCAATCAGGGTTGTAGTTTGACCCTGGCAACTCAAAACGCTTAGAATTATTTTAATCGATTTAATTTAAAACTGATCGTTTTCTTCTGTAACTCACGCATATGATTGAATTAGCTTCCGAAACACGTTCCATTGTGTTCGGAATGCGGGTAAAACCTTGTAATCACCTAACGACATTGCATAAGAGGAGGAGTTTGAAAATTTTAAGTAATGGTTAACGAGTCGTTTTGAAAGATTTATAATGTAATAAAGGTTAAGGCCTAACAGTAAAAGATATTTTATCAATACTCGTACGCAGGAAGCTACCTCAATAGATATTTTATCTCCGTCCTTTTGTCTTCAAACAGAAGGAAAACGAGTTCGAACTCACGAACATAAACAAAAGGAAAGAGGGGGAAAAACAAATTTCTAGCCGAAGTCTATTCAGTGGTAAATTTCTCACCTTAAATTCAATTCTCGAATCAAATCTCAGAAGTAAATTCCATCATCTTCATTTCAAATCAGCATGGCCGCACCCTTTCTCCTCAAGTTCGAAACCCCTCTCTCTCCTTCCTCATTTTCGAATGAATGTTCACAGAAATTGAATCATGGCCGAAGCCGACCCTTCTTGTTCCTCCAACATTATCGGTCTCGATTTAAAACAGAAATCAAAATCCAAATTTAAATTTTAACAATGGCCGCAGCCTCTTGTCCAAATCTTAAAGAATCGAAAGGGGGGGATCGAAGTTGTTCGCTTTCATGGAATCGCGAGTCAGGGCCGTGATTCGAAACCCTTCGAACTCGAGAGGAATAATCGCGTGAGCATGAAAATGAGCGTCGCTCGTTTGTCGAGCCGGGATGTTGCAATATCGTCGCTAGGGTTGAGGCTGCGGCAGTGGTGCTATGCTTCTGGATTCTCGTTTTGCTCGATCGGAGGATAGTGCTCGATGCCGACCAAGGTTCTTACCACTGTTCAGGTTCGAGTTTTTCTTTGGGTTAGTTATGTACTAGGAAAATTATTTCTACTCCAGTAAAGTATGTTAACAGTTAAGTAATTTTAAAAAAAAAATTATATATCCAATTTTTATGGGTGGATAGGAACAGTATGTTTAGATAGTTTTCTTAGAAAGGAAAGAAATTACAGACACAATGTGATTAAAAGAGAATCTGTTTAATTAAATTATTAGTCCAAATTTTTTAATGAATAATGATAATTGATTACCGATTTATTTCAAATGCTAATAACTTATATAATGTTTATACAAGATCTACATTGTGAAGAAACAAGCTGGATTGGGTCGGATTGCGTAACAAATCAAAGGTGAGTAAATCTCACTCTGTAGGATTTTTATTTAAATTTAAATGGTTAAATTTAAATAATTGGTTGATTGATCTGTGACTTTGGTTTTGGTTGGTACTCGAGATTATTGTTGTTTGACTCGAGGTATTTGGGTTTTAAATGGTTTTGAACTTAAATCATAAATAAGAAGATGGTTCTGTTTAAATTCAATAAAAGTTTAATGATTGGTGATTCATTAAATAGGTAAGATAATTTAAATGAGTAATTAATTAATAAATTCATTAATAATTTGGGTTAATTAATTAAGTTTAAATTAATTTGAATGATCATCAGATGATTTAATAAATAATTATTTAATGAAATCAATAAAATATAATTACCTTGTAGAATTAAGCAAGAGAGTAGTTAAGATGATTAATTAAGGAGATATTGGATTTGTTTAATGAAGTAAATAAATGGATAGTTAATTACAGGATTGAGATAAATCAAGAATGATTAATATTGTGATTTAATTAATGTAATTTAATTTAGATTAGGATCAATTAAAATTAATTGGAAGTCGTTAATTATTTGATTAATGACGAAATTTAAGATTGGTTAATTAAGATTGACAAATCAATAATGAATGACTTATTAGAAGTCAATATATAAGTAATTAAGGATTAATGTAACTAAAGCCGTTAATTTGTTCACGAAGAAATTAAGATTACTTACCGTTTGGTTAAGGATAAGTAATATGGTGCTTGAATGAAATTAAAGGATAATTTAATATAGGTTGATAAATTAAGGTGAATATTGAAGGGATGGTTGAATTATTTGATTTGAAATTAATAAATTAACAAGTAAATAACTCTAAGAGATTGAGGATTGAAATTAAATTAGAATTAATTGAATTAAATTGGAAGTGATCAAATTTTCATATGGATGACCAAATGGTATTGGATGCTTTGAATGAGTTGACATCTCTGATATGAAATATTGTGTATTTCATTTGGATAATGTGGGTAAGTGTGGCATGAGTTTTCGAAGAGGCCGGGGTCGGGTATTGGGAAATACCCGAAACCATTTCGAATTTTTATAAATTGATTTGTGAAATCAATACGATGAATCGAAGAGATTTAAGTGAATTAGTTTATTATATCTAAGTTTGGTACTTAGAGAATTATATGTGAAATAGATGTTGTCTATAGTAAAGTGTGAATTGGTTAAATAGATATAAGTTGCCCGGGTTATATGAGTTGTATACTTTTGTATTTCATGTTAGTTGGGTTTACTCACGCTGGTTTCCAGCCTGACCCGGGTGTTACTTTGGTGTAATGCTCGGGTCGGACCGAGTATTACAGATTTTCAGGTAGGTACGTTCTGGAGCTCAGGAGGCGAGCTGGATGGCGATATCGTATAGAGTATTCCGTTGCATTTATATTATTGTTAATCTCAGTCATGATAATTGTAAATATTCAGTTCTGTGTATATATGTGAAACTTTGATGTATATTAAATGTAATCGACAGATATAGTATTCTTTGTAAACTGTTATTATTTATTATTATATTTTATCCGCTGCGAATGTGAGATGTTTGGTGTTCTGTTCTTCTTCTTCTTCTATCTTTTTCTTCTTTTCATAACTATCTGGAATTTTCAGGTTAGAAAATTTCGGGTCGTTACACCTATAGAAGGATGCAACATCTGCTATCTAGAGGCCCAGAGCTAAACGCTATAAATGCTGCAGTCAGCTACATTATTAACTTCCGACAACCACATACGGCTACGTTAACGGTATTTATAATATTAGAAGCACTTGAATATGAAAGAAATCACATATTTCAAAATGGAATTTTCCATTACATTTCAAAACATGTGTTCCATATTCAAATTACATAATCCCAAATGTTTAATTCTTACAAAAATATGCCAAGAGCGACATATGATGATGCCCCTTTGGCTGACTGGGGTAATGTAGTCATATCCGACTTAATACACACTGTGGAAATAAAACAACAAAAAGAACTACGACTCCTAAACAGCTGTCCGTCAGCCTCCTGCTCATCTTTGGTGGCTTTATTCGTCATCCTACTAAAAATGTAAAAAGCGTCAACCCTTAGTGCCACGACCCGTCTTCCACTACCCAGAAAGACACATCATGAATTAAGAAAGAAAGGGATAGAAGAAGAAAAGAAAGAAGAGAAAGAAGAACAACACTAGAATCTCAACAGCGGAACGAATAAATTATATTAATAACATAAGTATTTACATAATATACAATACCAATCAGAGATACACATCATACACATCACATATACTAGATAGTTATAAACACCTGTCTAGTATTTACAACTCAATACAATCACAACACAGAGATAACACAATGGAAAACAATATCTAACGCAGAAGCCTCCTGCTCCATTGCTCCTCCATTATTCGTCAAAGCTAACCTGAATCCCTTGGCTACTCGTAAAAATTTGAGTACCCAAGAGATTAAGAAAACAAAGATAAACTCCAGGTCAGACATGGGTCTGGTGTGAGTAACAGATTAAGGTTGCTTAACTTTAAAAACCTTTGAAAGAAAAGGTATCATGTAAGACTTCCCACACATAAACATGGAAAAGTTTTTACCTTACGCTAACCAAAACATTTGATAGGAAATCTGATGATATTATAGTAGTGTCTAGGGTTTTCAAGTAAATAAGAAATAGCCGAAATTGTTACATGATTAAATTCCAGCTACTAGCCACAAAAGTGGGTAATATAATCAAAACCGTTGGCACTTATTGGATTGTGGATTCCATACAATGGCAGGGCTACTGGGGTACCGCCCGTCACAGTACATGGCCTAGATCACCGTACCGAGGAGTACTCCCACTCCCCTGCAACACAAGGCTGGAACCATTCCTTACTGAACAGTTCCGAACAAGACAATCCCGTAGTTTTTTGCAACCAACTGCCCACACAGCCGAATATAAAGGGACTTCTAGACAGGGATCAATCTCGCTCTCTAGTGGGGGCTACCCATGAAACCTTGCTACACCTCCCCTGTTTTAGCCATTCCCGGTTGATGAGGCTTGAGGCTACGATTACCTTAATAGAACTCATCTCTTAGAATGCTCATCATCCACCTGACGATGTTCTGAAAGCATTCAATCCATACAAGTTCGTTCTGGGTTCAAACGAAACCGAAGGCATTATCTCGTCACACTCATTTTGGAATCACCCTCAGAGTTAACGACGATAACCCTTGCACTCTGAATCATCATCTCGAATCTATAAGCACTATTCCGTCAACTCATTACGGAATCACCCACAGAGTTATACTGGCGTATAGCCCTTACACCTCGAGTCTTCACAAAGCTCCATTTGGATTCACGACCTAACGTTATTTGGAATCGATGTGGTTTTCGGATATCCAAATATGGAAATCCGATCCCGGTCTCATCGAAATCCAAAGCGTGTCTTTTAGGTCCAAGTTGTTTTAAAGTTTAAAACAATTAGATTCAATATTATCTATATTACACACAGATAGATAATTATCACAATAGATAATCAATATTATCATCACAACCGATAATCTATATTATCAACTCAAATAGATAAATCATATCATCAACTAAATGCAACCATAACATTCAAATCACACAACAACATTTATCTCATAACTGAGATCTCAACCATTCACGGTAATAAATATCAATCATCATTCATAAGCAATGACTTATCAATCCAATCTATAATTAATTTAAAATGAATTAAATTAATTACTTCTCCCTTAAATTGTAACAACCCTCATATTTATCGATTTTATATTTAAATATTTTATTTAAATATTTTATCGTTAGTCGGATTTTAGTCCGAAAAGCTACTTTTTGCATACGGTCGAATTAGGACTCGGGACCACTCCCATTGAGTTTAAAATGCCGTTTGCGACCTTTTTGAGTATAAGCTTCGATATGTTTGGAGAAAGTTGATTTTTGCTACTTTTCACTTTGGGTTTGGTTTTTGGGCTCAGCCCTATGTTTTACTTATGCTCAAATCTGAGCCACTCTTCCCCGTTCACCCTTATTCTCTTCTCTTTTCAGTTTTCTTGCATTAATGGTGGGAGAGATTGGAAATTAAAACTCCAAAACGCTAGTTTCTCTTGCAAATCAAATTCCTAGCTCCAAACTCAAGAAGAACCCATTGGTAAGCTTCTCTTCTTCTTCTCCAACTTATTCTCTTACCAATTTCAGAAATTCCTAAACCTAATTTCGGGAATGTTCTTGTTTTTGAGCTTAGATTCAAGCTCAATTGGGTTGTGTTGAAGAGAGGTTGATTCTCCATTTGCTTTCAAGATTCTTCTTGTTCGATTTTATGAAAAGGTGAGATTTTTAATCTCACATCTAAGTCTATGAATTATCTTCGAATGTTAGGTATGAATTCCTAACACTTATTCGTGTGCATTTGCTTTTGGTTTGGATTGAATTGGTGTATATTACAATTTTTGGTGTTTTGAGTTCAATTCGTTAAAAATCCTAACTTCTATGTTTGAACATGTTTTTGGTGATGCATCGAGGAGCATATAGGGCCGGGTAGTCGATTGGCATAAACCCTTAGCGCCGTTGCTCGAGAGAATGAAATTTGGACGAGGTTGGAGCTCATTACTATGGGCTGGGAAGAGGCTGGCAACAGGTCCGGTCGACCGAGCTCCCTGAGTCGGCCGACCGACCTGCTGCCGAGTGCATAAGCACTCCTCTGTTTAAGGCTCGGTCGACCGACTCAGGGAGTCCGGTCGACCGACCTGCTGTTAATTGCCAGATTAGCCTATTTTGCTAATCCGTTTGAATATCCAACTTTAATCGATTCGTGTAGTCTCCCTTTTGTTGTTGTCATTTATTATCGACTTAGATGACCTTTTCTTTGGGAATTTTAGATATATCCACTTTGATGGATTTTGTATCGATTTCTTTGGATTTTATTCACGTTTTCGGATGTGAATCTTAGTGATTGATTGTTCCTACAATCTTCTTTGTGATTTGTCACTTTAAAAATATAAAGGTTTTCTATACTAGTAGTAAATATCAAAACTCTTTCCTCAAACGATTTCAACACTATTTTAATACCAAATTCGTTTATAAAACCGTTTTCTAATCTATTAGTATATATAAACCTTTACTTCACTCGTATGAGAAATCTAATTAAACGACTTAGTAAAACAAGTGGTATGAAACGCTTGCGTTCACTTTGTTGGTTAATTCTTGGACTTGTTCGATTGAAACCCTTGTGACAATTTTCTAGTGGAAATTTACAGTTTGTTCGTAAATATTTAAGTTAAGCAAGTGGTTATGGGACATGAAGCTAAACTCATATATTTACTAGCTTAGTGTAATTGACACTTCTCGTTGATCATGACGATCATCTTTGTGATTTAGACTAGCAATGTGCGATGTCTCTTTGTCTGCGAGGGAGACTAAACCCCGTTTTGTGGAGTTTCGACTCAATTTGTGATGGGGTAGCAACCCATGGTCTTCGGACCGTTTATGGAGCTTCGGCTCAATTTGTGATGGTTAGCGACCATGGAATTAGCGTTTCGTTTGTGATACACGTGTTGGTGAGCTTTATGCTCCCGTTTGTGATAGGCCTCCCCTCCCTTTGTGATTTCTGGATTTCTTGTGTAGATTTCTAGAATTTGTGTTTCACCAATTTTCGTGATTTCCATTGATAAGTTTTATCAATATTTGTGCATTGGTGAATTTGTGCGTCATTGACTTTTGTGATTTCTGGATTTCGCGTATTGAATTCTGGAGTTTGTGTGTCATTGACTTTTGTGATTGACATTAATATAATCGTCAATATTTGTGGTTTGATGAACGAAATAAGGAGTATGACATTTCTTTGTTTCTGGTGTAGATTTGGTGATATTGATTAATCTCTCGTTGATTTTTCAATTACTTATATATATCACAGCTTGGCATTGTGATTATTATGTGTTTAGTCATATCTCTTATTCTCTATCGTTTCATCTGATATCTATAGTTAGACTGATCCGTTTATTATTTTCTTATTAAATAATACTCGGGTCAGACCGAGATGTTACAGGTGCTCCTGCTTGACTTCTCTTTTGGGATTGATCTCTCTGACTTTTGGTTAACTACTTAGATTAGTAGTTTTTGTTGTATACATTTGAGATATAGACTCCATGATGTATACTTATTCTTTTGTGTAGTTCATGTAACTATTCTTTTGTGATATTGTGGATCTTTTTAGACCACTACTCTGATGTACACTTTTATGTGTAGTATTCATATCTTATTCCGCCTTTGTGATATGAATTTTCTATGACTGATTTATGTTATGTTTATTTCTATATTTGTTTTCTCCGAAGATATTTATAGCCACTGTGTAGTAGCTTTGAGTTTGTGTCGGTATGTCGGATTTCCTCTGGATAAAGCATTGCATGTTATACTATCTGACATATCGGTGCTCGCGCAAAGAAATTACACGGAGGGTCGCTCCTCAACAGCCTTATTCTCCGTGCTAGTTGACA
The DNA here is from genome assembly GCA_030765085.1 of Allium cepa. NCBI lineage: Eukaryota > Viridiplantae > Streptophyta > Magnoliopsida > Asparagales > Amaryllidaceae > Allium > Allium cepa. The sequence continues at coordinate 223,956,968 of CM060945.1, forward strand.
GCATTCACCGTAATGTTCTTGGTTAGCGTGGGTATAGAGGTGGGGCGTCACATAAATTAATTTAAAATGAATTAAATTAATTACTTATCCATATAAATCTTGCTTACATATTCCTTTATTAATTACAAATCAAATAATTAATTACCCTTAATTAAATTACCCTAGTTAATCATCTTGATTAATTATTCTTTAATTACATTCAAGTAATTAACCTCTAATTAATTTCATAAATTAATTATTCCAAACCAAACATGTAATTAACCTGTACTTACTTCATTAATTAATTCTTAATTAATTACATATCTTCATTGATTAATTGTTCTTATTAATCAATCCTTAATTATATCATTACTTATATAAATTAATGATCTCAAATTATTTTAAATAACTCCATTAAATTAATCATCAAAACCTAAATTAATTACACTAAGTAATTAATTATTAATTACTTACTTAAGTAATTATTCAACATACTAATTACATATTAATTACACAAGTAATTAATTACAAAACTCCTCTATTAAATTACATCCAGTAATTTATTTTCTCCACTAAGTAATTTTCCATTTGTAATTACTTCTCAAATCAAATCAATGATTAATTTAAATTAATTAAACTTAATTAATTAATTTAATTAATCAAAATAAACTTAATTAATTACAATTAGTAATTAATTTCATTAATTACTTTCACTAAGTAATTATACTTAAATAATTCTCAAATGATTATCTTAAATTAATTAATTAAATTAATTATTAAAATTAATTACATTAATTAATTATAAAATAATATCAAATTAATGACCTTCATTAACCAGTAAAAAATCTTTAATTACTTTTTCAAAGTAATTAATTGAATTAATCAATATTTATTTAAAGAAACTCATTAATTAATTTCTAATTTTTAAATTAATCAAGTGATAATTAAAAACTTAATTAATTATCCATTACTTGATTAATAATTTCAATCCATTAATTAAATAATCAAATCTTATTTAAATTAATTCCTAAGTTATACTTTAAATCAAATTTAGTTAACTTACTTAAACTTTTAATTAATTAAATAAACCCTTAACTATTTAATTAATATCCTAATTATAAATTAATTAAATTAATTAAAATCTTAATTACCTTGATCAGATAATTAAGTTTTCAAAACAATAAACAAAATCATTTATCTCATTAATGAATAAATTATCATTATTAAAGTCATTTGAAACAAATTACTTTTAAATTTTCTAAATTCCATTTTAAATAAAATTTAAAATGAAATCAAACTTAAACAAGATTTTAAATATTTTAAAACTCTTAAATTTTCATTTTAAAGGATCACTTATCTTTAAAGTATTTTTAAAAGAATAGTTTAACTTATCCCACATTCAAATTTAACAAGTTTAAAATACTTTAAATAATTCAAAGGATATTGAACATATAAATTTCAAATTTTATTTATATTACACCCAAGATCCAAATCATGTTTCAGGTTTAAATTCAAGAATTAAAATTTAATCTCTGTTTTAAATTTTATTACAGATTTTATAAAACACATGTTAAACATACTTAAAATATTCAAACTAAATTATTATATTTGAATTTGTCAACCTATTTTCCTTTTTGAAACTTTCAGGTTCAAATTCAAATTTGAATCCAGGATTCTAAATTCAGATTTAACTTAGAATTTAAATCTTGTTTTAATAACTTATTTTCAGATTTTAAAAATCACTCAATATCAAAAACTGTGCAGGTTTTAAATTTTAAATATTTTATTTAAATACTTTATTTTATGCTGCAAATTTATTAAAAATCTGGTATTCAAATTTATTTGAATTCATACTTAAACTAACCCCCAATCTTGTTTTAAATTTTATTTCCAGGTTTAAAAATTTCTTTATATAAAAACAGTGCAGGTTTCAGTTTTAAAAAAAACAATTCATTCCTGCAAATCTTGTTTATTTTAAAAATCTGAAATTCAAAATCTATTTGAATTCATCATTGAATCTTAAGCTCAGATTTTAAACTAGCCTTGCTTATCTTTAAATTTAGTTTTAGAAATTCAAAAACCTTAAACTGCTCCGGTTACAAAAACCACCCTGCAACTAAGACTACCCGAGTCTAAACCAATTCTACTTCGAGTCATATTCCTCTTAACTTCGAGCAAGAATTGAATCTACCCGAGCACCACTTCTTCTCTATATTCCAGAACTAAATCTCCTCTCTATGGCCACTGTGCACATGCACATTGCCATGGCCATCTTCCCGATCATCCCATCCACCAACCTCCCTTGAGTCCACCTGAACACCTAAGCATCAGAGAATCCCCATTTCCCAAATTCAAGCAGAGCAGTTTCTTATTTTTTTTTTAAAAAAACCTGAAAACACTATACCCAGAACTCCTCAAACCTGTCAACGACAGTTTCACCTCCCTCCGACCATCGATGCAGTTGAAATTCCAGCCACTACTTTGTCAGGGACCCATCTACCTTCCCACTAAACAGCTCAACACTCGAACCACTAATAAATCAGGTAGATCGAATTTCTTAATTTGCTAAAAACTTAGGTTTACAGGAAAATTTTCCCTTCCTCTGCTAATTCAAAGACCAGTTACAGATTTGATAATTCTTATGATAAACCTAATCATATTACTAAATACCGAAGAAATATCAAAACTTCAGAATTCCATAATCATTAAAACACCCTAAAACCCATATTTGGGTCAAACAGTAATGCCCCAGTCATACCAAACTTAGAACTTTTGATTCTTTTCTTAAAAATCATGAATGGTTATAAGTATTAAATTTGTATATCTAAATTACTGAGTTTACAAGTTTTAAATTTTCACAATGACCTGAGTTTCCCCTTTAACCTGATTTCCAATGCATGTTTTAGTTTCTATTTAAGTTAAAATAATTTTGTAATTAGTTTAAAGTTAAACAAACAAATATTGTTTTAAATCTTAAATCTTTAAAATTTATAGATAAAACAAAATAAATTTAAATATGAAACTGGGTTGATAATTTTGGTTCAGGGATGATATGCAGGCAATTCATATTCAACAAAAATCACACATCATAAATGCATAGAAAATTTCCAATATAAATACAAAAAAACAACTTATTTAAACATATTTAAACAACCAGATCTAACTAAAGATTTAAAAAGAAGTGTTACTCACCTTATACTCAGAAGAACAGAGCACCGCTGATTTAAAAAAAAACAGTTTTTGAGCTTTTGAAAACATGAATGCCCTTGCTTTACAAACTGGAATGCTTGCTTAGTTTGAAAGGATGTAGTTGCATGCAGTTTGAAACAGAAATACTTTTTCTCTCTATCCAAAATTTCATGCATGCAGGAGTTCTAGATTGAGGAAAAATGCTAAAGCTTTGATTATTCAATTGATCTACAGTTTTTCTTGCTTTACAAAGCAGAATTGAAGAAATGTAGGGTCTTTGAAAATACAGACTTGAGATTGAATGAATTTGAAATTGCAAACATAATTTTCCAGAGATGAAAAATGCAGGTTCTTGATTATGTAGTAACTTCCTGATTTTATAAAAGTTTGAATACAAGATGCCATTGAACAAATATTTGTTTGCATCTTGCAGGTTTTGTTTTTGAGAGATTTCAGATTTTTTTGAATGAAGTGTTTCTTTGATTCAACAAACATTTGATTTTTAAAAGATAATAAGAAAAGTGAAAATGTTTTTAAAAGAGAGCTGAAATAAATTTAACAAAATAAATATAAGAAAATAAAGATTAAATGACACTTGTCACATTTCTTGATTTACAACTAACACATGTTGCTTAGATTGCTAATTTGATTACAATTGTTTTAAATTAAATTTAGTTATATCTTTAAATATTTATAAAGAGTTTCATTTAATTTATTTTATGTTTATGTAAATATATATGAATTTACTATTAAAAGTATATGTAAATAAAACAATTTATATTTTTAAAGCTTATACAAATATTTTAAAGAACCAATTAATTTTAATTTCAAAATAAAATTCCAAATCAAATTAATTATATTTATTCAATTTAAAAATGAAGACTCTAATTCCTTATTTTAATCCTTCTTTATATTTAAGAAAAATAGAATATTTATTAATATAGTTTAAAATAACAATTAACAATTTTATATGATTTATAAAGAAGTTATAAATCACTTTTATATTTAAATGAATTTAAATCATATGCTATCTTATATTTTAAAATTATATAAAATATACTCAATTCATATTTAATCAAATAATATTTTAAAAAGAAATAAAAATCAACTTTATTTAAATTTAAAACAAAAATTAAGCTAAGTCAAATTTTAAACAATTTAACATTTATTTAAATATTATCAAACAACATAGTTACTAATTTAAATAGATTTTTAAAAGCTTAATATTAATTAAAACATAATTTCCTAATTACTCAATATCTTATTAGAATTTAAAAACAAACTTCATTTATTTATTTTCATGTAAGTTAAATTCCAAACAAAGTTAAACTATAATATATATACAAATATATATATACACATTATAATTTAAACATTTATTTTAGCATTTAAAAGATAAATTCACAAATTAAATATTATTTAAATCTGATTATTAAACCAAAACATATTTTATTAATCAATATTGTCAATATCAATTTAACTTTATATAAAGATTATTAAATTGATATTGTCTAAAATTCCGGGATATCACATTCCTTCCCCCTTAAAAGAATTTCGTCCCCGAAATTTAAAACAAAGTTAATTTAATAACCTATTTAAGATTTTAAATTTTAAAACCAAGCATATATCAAACATATGCTAACATCCATAGCAATCAATTCATTAAATCAAACAAAATTAACTATCCAGACAAAATTCTGGATAGAATTTCCTCGAGTTTCCCAAGTAAACATCGGAATACTCGCTCTATAAAACCCAAACAATTAACACTACTAAGCTACAGAACTCCTACTCATCTAGATCTATAACTGAACAAGACATCAGACTATAGACAAGTCTGACTCAATAACCAAAATCTCCCAGAACAGCTGATTCCAAAACCAGAAATAGATATACACGTACTCCCTCAGAGATACGTGAAACACATCGAATTCTAATTGTCTAAACTGGCAATTCAATCCAGAAAATCAAACACTAATCCAAAACAGAACACAGAAGAAATCCAAAACATCTCAGAGCTAGCTTACCCAACCTTACCAAAATTTATAGCTCCTAAAACTGGGAAAACTTATCCAAAACCAGATATTCGACTGCCTGTCTCTTACCTGATCAGCTCAATCCTTGCTGAGGTCTCAAGAAACAAACTGGTCCAAACCCAATCTATCAGAATGATCCTCCACGATCAATCAAGATCAAGAACAACTCCACTCACAACTATCAGAAGAAAACAAACTTCTCCTATCCAAAAAAGAAAAGCAGATGCACTCCCAAACTGCTTCCGCTGCACAACTCTGATCTGGAATAGAAAAGAATGCTGATGAAAAACACAAGCACAACCGGACAACAAAACCAAGAAGATCTCCGATAACCAAGAGAAAACTCAGAAGTTCTTCAAATCCTGAGTTGCTTCAACAAACTCCATCTCAAGAAACCAACCTTCAACTAGCCGAACCACTGGTACCACTGAATCTCTAGATGAAGACAAACTCTGACTTCTCTGAAAATATTCAGAAAAATCTCCAACAATCCAAGAGATCACTCAACTATCGCAAGTCGCTTTTGCGATCAATCCAAATTAAAATCCGAAGAAAACTGTTCTCTTTTTACCAATCAGAACAGCTTATGCTGGTCTTGCCAACCCATCGAAGAAATGGATTCTACTCTACTGCTTCTGAACTCCTTCTCCAGAAACTGCTAAGCCAGAAAACTCTGCCGACACACAACACACTCCTAATTGAACTACTGACAACAATGCCAAAGAATTCCCAATCCAAAGTTCTTTGAGAAATTCGGACTCCAAACCAAACAGCAACACCGTGCTGAACTCAGCCACAACACCAAAGCAGACTTATTTCCTTAAACTTGTTCCAAAGAAATCATCTTCGGAAACATCCATAGTCACTGCATCTCATCACGCAGCTACTATTCCTTGAGGTATTAAAATACCATTTCTCACTTCTACCGACCAACAGATCCAAACTCTACTCATTCAACTTCAAAGATATACTCCGAACCTTAACAGGTTACCTTCAGAGATCAATGAAGTTCTTGCTCCACTTCAAAGCTTTATTCGAGATGGTATTAGGTCTACAGTCTTGTCAGATACACTTCCAACCTCATCCATCAAACTCCAACCAATGGTAGTCGTGTTATACACACCACTACCTCAATCTACCTTTATAACCCACATTGGAAAACCTGAACAGGTAACCCAACAAATAGGTAGAAATAAATAAATGTATATAAATATATTAAAAATTACAAATACGCTTTCTCGAGATAGACACTACTCCAGAGCCTAGGTATTCACTCAACCTAATGCTCTGAGACCAACTCTCACGACCCGTCTTCCACTACCCAGAAAAACGCATCATGAATTAAGAAAGAAAGGGATAGAAGAAGAAAAGAAAGAAGAGAAAGAAGAACAACACTAGAATCTCAACAGCGGAATGAATAAATTATATTAATAACTTAAGTATTTACATAATATACAATACCAATCAGAGATACACAGCATACACATCACATATACTTGGCAGTTATAAACACATGTCTAGTATTTACAACTCAATACAATCACAACACAGAGATAACACAGCGGAAAACTATATCTAACGCAGAAGCCTCCTGCTCCATTGCTCCTCCATTATTCGTCAAAGCTAACCTGAATCCCTTGGCTACTCGTAAAAATTTGAGTATCCAAGAGTTTAAGAAAACAAAGATAAACTCCGGGTTAGACATGGGTCTGGTGTGAGTAACAGATTAAGGTTGCTTAACTTTAAAAACCTTTGGAAGAAAAGGTATCACGTAAGACTTCCCACACATAAACATGGAAAAGTTTTTACCTTACGCTAACCAAAACATTTGATAGGAAATCTGATGATTTTATAGTAGTGTCTAAGGTTTGCAAGTAAATAAGAAATAGCCGAAATTGTTACATGATTAAATTCCAGCTACTAGCCACAAAAGTGGGTAATATAATCAAAATCGTTGGCACTTATTGGATTGTGGATTCCATACAATGGCAAGGCTACTGGGGTACCGCCCGTCACAGTACGTGGCCTAGATCACCGTACCGAGGAGTACTCCCACTCCCCTGCAGCACAAGGCCGGAACCATTCCTTACTGAACAGTTCCGAACAAGACAACCCCGCAGTTGTTTGCAACCAACTGCCCACATAGCCGAATATAAAGGGACTTCTAGACAGGGATCAATCTCGCTCTCCAGTGGGGCCTACCCACGAAACCTTGCTGCACCTCCCCTGTTTTAGCCATTCCCGGTTGATGAGGCTTGAGGCTACGATTACCTTAATAGAACTCATCTCTTAGAATGCTCATCGTCCACCTGACGATGTTCTGAAAGCATTCAATCCATACAAGTTCGTTTCGGGTTCGAACGAAACCAAAGGCATTATCTCGTTACACTCATTTTGGAATCACCCTCAGAGTTAACGACGATAACCCTTGCACTCTGAATCACCATCTCGAATCTATAAGCACTATTCTGTCAACTCATTACGGAATCACCCACAGATTTATACTGACGTATAGCCCTTACACCTCGAGTCTGCACAAAGCTCCGTTTGGATTCACGACCTAACGTTATTTGGAATCGATGTGGTTTTCGGATATCCAAATATGGAAATCCGATCCCGGTCTCATCGAAATCCAAAGCGTGTCTTTTAGGTCCAAGTTGTTTTAAAGTTTAAAACAATTAAATTCAATATTATCTATATTACACACAGATAGATAATTATCACAATAGATAATCAATATTATCATCACAACCGATAATCTATATTATCAACTCAAACGGATAAATCATATCATCAACTCAATGCAACCATAACATCCAAATCACACAACAACATTTATCTCATAACTGAGATCTCAACCATTCACGGTAATAAATATCAATCATCATTCATAAGCAATGACTTATCAATCCAATCTATAATTAATTTAAAATGAATTAAATTAATTACTTCTCCTTTAAATTAATTTAAAATGAATTAAATTAATTACTTATCCATATAAATCTTGCTTACATATTCCTTTATTAATTACAAATCAAATAATTAATTACCCTTAATTAAATTACCCTAGTTAATCATCTTGATTAATTATTCTTTAATTACATTCAAGTAATTAACCTCTAATTAATTTCATAAATTAATTATTCCAAACCAAACCTGTAATTAACCTGTACTTACTTCATTAATTAATTCTTAATTAAATACATTAATTAATATCTTCATTGGTTAATTGTTTTTATTAATCAATCCTTAATTATATCATTAATTATATAAATTAATGATCTTAAATTATTTTAAATAACTCCATTAAATTAATTATCAAAACCTAAATTAATTACACTAAGTAATTAATTATTAATTACTTACTTAAGTAATTATTCAACATACTAATTACATATTAATTACACAAGTAATTAATTCCAAAACTCCTCCATTAAATTACATCTAGTAATTTATTTTCTTCACTAAGTAATTTTCCATTTGTAATTACTTCTCAAATCAAATCAATGATTAATTTAAATTAATTAAACTTAATTAATTAACTTAATTAATCAAAATAAACTTAATTAATTACAATTAGTAATTAATTTCCTTAATTACTTTCACTAAGTAATTATACTTAAATAATTCTCAAATGATTATCTTAAATTAATTAATCAAATTAATTATTAAAATTAATTACATTAATTAGTTATAAAATAATATCAAGTTAATGACCTTCATTAACCAGTAACAAATCTTTAATTACTTTTTCAAAGTAATTAATTGAATTAATCAATATTTATTTAAAGAAACTCATTAATTAATTTCTAATTTTTAAATTAATCAAGTGATAATTAAAAACTTAATTAATTATCCATTACTTGAATAATAATTTCAATCCATTAATTAAATAATCAAATCTTATTTAAATAAATTCCTAAGTCATACTTTAAATCAAATTTAGTTAACTTACTTAAATTTTTAATTAATTAAATAAACCTTTAACTATTTAATTAATATCCTAATTATTAATTAATTAAATTAATTAAAATCTTAATTACCTTGATCAGATAATTAAGTTTTCAAAACAATAAACAAAATCATTTATCTCATTAATGATTAAATTATTATTATTAAAGTCATTTGAAACAAATTACTTTTAAATTTTCTAAATTCCATTTTAAATAAAAATTTAAAATGAAATCAAACTTAAACAAGATTTTAAATATTTTAAAACACTTAAATTTTCATTTTAAAGGATCACTTATCTTTAAAGTATTTTTAAAAGAATAGTTTAACTTATCCCACATTCAAATTTAACAAGTTTAAAATAATTTTAATAATTCAAAGGATATTGAACATATAAATTTCAAATTTTATTTATATTACACCCAAGATCCAAATCATGTTTCAGGTTTAAATTCAAGAATTAAAATTTAAACTCTGTTTTAAATTTTATTACAGATTTTATAAAACACATGTTAAACATACTTAAAATATTCAAACCAAATTATTACATTTGAATTTGTCAACCTATTTTCCTTTTTGAAACTTTCAGGTTCAAATTCAAATTTGAATCCAGGATTCTAAATTCAGATTTAACTTAGAATTTAAATCTTGTTTTAATAACTTATTTTCAGATTTTAAAAATCACTCAATATCAAAAACTATGCAGGTTTTAAATTTTAAATATTTTATTTAAATAATTTATTTTATGCTGCAAATTTATTAAAAATCTGGAATTCCAATTTATTTGAATTCATACTTAAACTATCCCCCAATCTTGTTTTAAATTTTATTTCCAGGTTTAAAAATTTCTTTATATAAAAACTGTGCAGGTTTCAGTTTTTAAAAAAAACAATTCATTCCTGCAAATCTTGTTTATTTTAAAAATCTGAAATTCAAAATCTATTTGAATTCATCATTGAATCTTAAGCTCAGATTTTAAACTAGCCTTGCTTATCTTCAAATTTAGTTTTAGAAATTCAAAAACCTGAAACTGTTCAGGTTACAAAAACCACCCTGCAACTAAGACTACCCGAGTCTAAACCAATTCTACTTCGAGTCATATTCCTCTTAACTTCGAGCAAGAACTGAATCTACCCAAGCACCACTTCTTCTCTATATTCCAGAACTAAATCTCCTCTCGATGGCCACTGTGCACATGCACATTGCCATGGCCATCTTCTCGATCATCAGAGATGATCATCCCATCCATCAACCTCCATTGAGTCCACCTGAACACCTAAGCATCAGAGAATCCCCATTTCCCAAATTCAAGCAGAGCAGTTTCTTATTTTTTTTTAAAAGCCTGAAAACGCTATACCCAGAACTCCTCAAACCTGTCATCGACAGTTTTACCTCCCTCCGACCATCAATGCAGTTGAAATTCCAGCCACTACTTTGTCAGGGACCCATCTACCTTCCCACTAAACAGCTCAACAGTCGAACCACTAATAAATCAGGTAGATCGAATCTCTTAATTTGCTAAAAACTTAGGTTTACAGGAAAATTTTCCCTTCCTCTGCTAATTCAAAGACCAGTTACATATTTGATAATTCTTATGATAAACCTAATCATATTACTAAATACCGAAGAAATATCAAAACTTCAGAATTCCATAATCATTAAAACACTCTAAAACCCAGATTTGGGTCAAACAGTAATGCCCCAGTCATACCAAACTTAGAACTTTTGATTCTTCTCTTAAAAATCATGAATTTGTTATAAGTATTAAATTTGTATATCTAAATTACTGAGTTTACAAGTTTTAAATTTTCACAATGACCTATGTTTCCCCTTTAACCTGATTTCCAATGCATGTTTTAGTTTCTATTTAAGTTAAAATAATTTTGTAATTAGTTTAAAGTTAAACAAACAAATATTGTTTTAAATCTTAAATCTTTAAAATTTATAGATAAAACAAAATAAATTTAAATATGAAACTGGGTTGATAATTTTGGTTCAGGGATGATATGCAGGCAATTCATATTCAACAAAAATCACACATCATAAATGCATAGAAAATTTCCAATATAAATACAAAAAAACAACTTATTTAAACAAATTTAAACAACCAGATCTAACTAAAGTTTTAAAATGAAGGGTTACTCACCTTATACTCAGAAGAAAAGAGCACCGCTGATTTAAAAAAAACAGTTTTTGAGCTTTTGAAAACATGAATGCCCTTGCTTTACAAACTGGAATGCTTGCTTAGTTTGAAAGGATGTAGTTGCATGCAGTTTGAAACTGAAATACTTTTTCTCTCTATCCAAAATTTCATGCATGCAGGAGTTCCAGATTGAGGAAAAATGCTAAAGCTTTGATTATTCAATTGATCTACAGGTTTTCTTGCTTTACAAAGCAGAATTGAGGAAATGTAGGGTCTTTGAAAATACAAACTTGAGATTGAATGAATTTGAAATTGCAAACATAATTTTCCAGAGATGAAAAATGCAGGTTATTGATTATGTAGTAACTTCCTGATTTTATAAGAGTTTGAATGCAAGATGCAATTGAACAAATTTTTGTTTGCATCTTGCAGGTTTTGTTTTTGAGGATTTCAGATTTTTTTGAATGAAGTGTTTCTTTTATTCAACAAACATTTGATTTTTAAAAGATAATAAAAAAAGTGAAAATGTTTTTAAAAGAGAGCTGAAATAAATTTAACAAAATAAATATAAGAAAATAAAGATTAAATGACACTTGTCACATTTCTTGATTTACAACCAACACATGTTGCTTAGATTGCTAATTTGATTACACTTGTTTTAAATTAAATTTAGTTATATCTTTAAATATTTATAAAGAGTTTCCTTTAATTTATTTTATGTTTATGTAAATATATATGAATTTCCTATTAAAAGTATATGTAAATAAAATAATTTATATTTTTAAAGATTATACAAATATTTTAAAGAACCAATTAATTTGAATTTCAAAATAAAATTACAAATCAAATTAATTCTATTTATTCAATTTAAAAATGAAGACTCTAATTCCTTATTTTAATCCTTCTTTATATTTAAGAAAAATAGAATATTTATTTATATAGTTTAAAATAACAATTTACAATTTTATATGATTTATAAAGAAATTATAAATCACTTTTATATTTAAGTGAATTTAAATCATATGTTATCTTATATTTTAAACTTATATAAAATATACTCAATTCATATTTAATCAAATAATATTTTAAAAATAAATAAAAATCAACTTTATTTAAATTTAAAACAAAAATTAAGCTAAGTCAAATTTTAAAAAATTTAATATTTATTAAATATTATCAAACCACATAGTTACTAACTTAAATAGATTTTTAAAAGCTTAATATTAATTAAAACATAATTTCCTAATTACTCAATATCTTATTAGAATTTAAAAACAAACTTCATTTATTTATTTTCATGTAAGTTAAATTCCAAACAAAGTTAAACTATAATATATATACAAATATATATATATATATACATTATAATTTAAACATTTATTTTAGCATTTAAAAGATAAATTCACAAATTAAATATTATTTAAATCTGATTATTAAACCAAAACATATTTTATTAATCAATATTGTCAATATCAATTTAATTTTATATAAAGATTATTAAATTGATATTGTCTAAAATTCCGGGATATCACACTTAGCCTACTCAAATCAATTTTGAGCACCCGAGAGTTTAAGGGGAAAAACATAAATTTCGAGTCAGACATAAAGCCTGTTGTGAATAATACCGTACATCTCAGTTATTTAATGTTAAGTGAGACTACGACATTTAGCGGAATGGGTTTCCCCTCACTAACATCCTTTCAAAACATATCTTTTGTGAATCTTCATCCTGCAACCAAAACTAGTTAAAACTGTAAATCAACATTATGTAAACCTACATATCATGTAATAAATGAATTATCCTTTCAAACGCGGTAGTTTCGTTTGGCAAAGTACTAAACTTTGGATGACGCGGGCCTACCAAACAATATAATTTTTTTATCTAACATCTATCAGACACTCCATTTCTGGACGGTCTATCCTTAGCTATCTGTTAATTACTTCTCTTCTGGACGGTCTGTCCCTAATTTAACATCTCCCAGGGTCACCTGATCCTAATTGTTTTGTAGTCTCACCAATAACCTATTTATATACAAATATATATTCCCTTCTGTGTGTAATAATCTATTTAGTCTTTCCTGTGAGAATGCCCTACATATTGGAATTTTGAACCAAATTAGCTGGGGCCAATAGCCAATGTATATGGCACGACCCTTTACCAGTCTCATCTCGTATTCTAATATCTGAGTCATTTTACTTAAGGAACCCTTCCCATAAGTTTTCCTTGAAAATAAATCTTTTCAAACAGATTTAAAACCTATAAATAAAACTTAAACAAGGAAAATATGTAATCTCTATGCTTTACTCAAAATCTCCATGCCATGTTATATATATACTTTACTCAAATCTTAGTTGATAAGAACATTTAACCCGTTAAAAGTAACCCTTCTGAATCCATTGGAAGTACCCCTTTCAAAACCACTAAAAGCATCTCTTTTGAAACCATGTAAAACCCTTTAATTAACCTAGGCCAAAAGGCCAAAAACTTCCTTTCGAAACCATTCTCAAAAACCTTTCAAAACCGTTGAAAATCTTCCTTTCGAAAGCTTTTAAAACCTTAGACATATTTCTCTTAAAATCTTTAAGCATTTTCTTTTGAAACCCTTGAAAAACCATTCCTTTCAACCCTTTCAAAAGAATTATAAAAACCTTCCATTTCGAACCGTTCGAAACCCTTGGGGAACCACAATATCAAAGCCATTCTTTTAAAACCTTTTGAAAGAATTAAATTTTTATAACTTTTGAAAGCACTTGGGTTCAATCTAAAACATGTGGAAATTTTTTGAAACCATTTAAACCACCTCTTTCGAAACCATTTGGGTTATACTTCAACTTGCAAAAGGGTCAATAAAACCATTTAAGTCGAAAGCCATCTTCGAAAGCATACCTAACCAATGAAGTGATGGTGTCGAAACCACCCTTCCAAAGCATTGGAGAAGTGGTCAAGTTTAAAAAAAGTATATCTTCCATAACCATTGACTTTGAAAGGTAGAGAAGCGGCAACTAGGGGTTTCGACCCCTTCGAAAGCGTTACTTAAAAAAAGGAATGGAACCCACTTAAAACCTTTCTTTTAAAAACCATTTGACCAGGTTGAAAGTCAACCCAACCGAAAGCTAACCCTTCGAAAGCAAAGCAGTCGCTACTTCATTTTAATACAAAGGAAAGCTTCGAACCCTTCAAAACCCTAACGTTTCGTCCAGTACCTTCCACCTTTATCCAATATGCTACGTACCAAGTAATTAATACCATGCACATTGGTTTCGAAAGCAATGACAGTGAAACGTCTTAGTCGGAACCCCTGGTGCCGAAAGTGGCGGAACATGCTAAAATCATGTAAATTTTTTTTTAAACTTCAAGCAAATTACTTTACAACTAACCTGCCATCTGTTAAATGACGAATTTTCTATTGAGATAGAAATGGCCAAAAATTTTATTATAAAATACCTCAAGCGCACGGTGTACAAATGTTAGTACGTTGCGAGTACGGGTCAATCCATAGGGAATTGTTGATTTTAAAAATCAATTCAATCAAATTGTACCAAAGTCAAGAGTGAAGTAAACTAGAAAATGAGAAAATTAACAAAAAGAAAGCGATAAAAATTATGAGAGTAGAAGAAAATTTAGGGATATTTCCACTCTCTAGATCACATAAATCGACAAAATGAGGTTATGATCTTTTTTTGGGTCATTAGCGAGATTAATTGATGTGCTTATCGTAAATATGGCATATTTGTGCTATTAACTAGCCCAATATAAACCTTCAAACTATAACACAACTACTAATACACATTTAATTATCATGAAAAACGACAACAAAGTTGAAAGCATAATCTATTTTAAGCATGGCCTATTAAATATATTTTTTAAATATAGGCCATCAAATTTTAATTTCAACATTCACTTCTTTGCCATAATCATGTTTAGATGAAGAGGCAATTTGTTTTACGTTTGTTTAAGCATAGCCTATTTGGTGTCAACAATATAGACTATCAAATTCAAAGCTAAACAACAACATTAAACCACTACAAATGCTTCCATTAAGCACTAGAAGAGAACATAAATATCAAAATATGGCATCTACATACTAGAGAGCTTCATTACCCCTAAATTGAAGGGATTAAGCTCTCATATTTGTAATCAAATCAACAAATGTAGAAAACAACAAGAAACAAACAAGAGGAAAAAGAAAGCAAAATGAAAAGAAAAACTAATTAACAAGAAATAAACACTAATCTACTTGCATGAAGAGTAAACTACACTACTAACATAAGAAGAAAAGCATGTAAATGAAAAGAGAATGTATTAAATTGCATAAAAAAATTACATGAAATAAAAATGGCTAAGTAGCCATGAAAAGAAAGAGAGCTATCATTTTATTTTTGATCTAAACTAACTAAGAGAAGAGAGCCTAAAAGAAACTAAAGAAGAGAGCTTACATGAAGCATAAGGGGTATTTATACATATATGAAAACCTAATGCACTTTCTTGAGGAATGCCCAAAATACCCTCTTAGGAAGCATGGAGGCCAAGTAATCATAAGCATCAAAAAATTATCATTTAAGCATTCCTGAAGCTTTAAACTCTTGTAGCATGTGCATTAGCCTCTAATTTGTACATTAAGATAGGTGGGTAGATGGGATCTCCATGATCCATGACTTTGAATTATTTCCATATTCATTCCTTTGTATTCACTCTAGTGCATGCATATATCTTCATGAAACCACTTGTATATGAAGCCAAATTCCTATAAAATAATATAGAAAATTCCAATTAATTTTTCTCAAATTAATATATGCACAAAAATGACCATTTTGCCCCTGGATGTGGATGAATATGTGACGATTTGAAAATAATTTGAATTTTGGTTTAAACATATTCAAACACCAAATATGATTATTTATTTAACTTAAATAAATTAAATATGGTGGGAAAAATAGACACATTTACGTGCACATCAATACCCCCACACTATTTTCATTCGTCCTCGAATAAAAAAAATCTAAGATAAATCTTTTTTCATAGGGAGCACGATTGCATTGAGCGTATGCAACAAGTCTTTAAACCTTTGAGTGTACCTAGTAGGACGAGTGTTGTCACATAAGGATTTTCCACGGGTGCTATCTACAAAATCCAAATGCAGGATGAAGATATTTACAAAAATGCAAGATTTATTTACAAAGAGATAAATACGAGTTTTTGAAAATATTTACAAATGAAAGATTTACCTTTAAATAGACACAAATATATTAAATATAAGTTTTGGTCATTATCTTGAAAATTTAAGTCATTTACTCGTCAAAATTACTAACAAAAATCAAGTTATCATAACAAATGGACAATAGTTTAACTCGTTGTTTCAGTTGATAACAAAGTGTAACCATGAAATAGATCCTTAGTTGATTATCAAAGTTTATCAAAGTGGTATTTTCATTTCTTTTCAATAACAATTCAAATTAAATAAGTTAAAAATAATGCTTGGATTTCATTTGCTTACTCTCTCTTATTTGAAATTTTTATTGATACTAAAAATATTTACACATGCCTAACTCAGAAAACTAAGGCCGGATATATTACATGTGCACTGCCTTTCAGACTTATGTGAGGGGAATACAGAGCATGGAGAGTGATCACACGAATGTGAACACCTATCGACCATAAGCGCTATTAAAAAGAATTTTTATTTACATACACCTAACTCAGATAACCTAAGGCCAGATATACCAATCGTGCACTGCATTTCGGTTACGTTAGAAGGGTACAGAGCAAGGCGAGTGAACACATGACTCTAGGTGTTTATTAACAAAAACATATACATGTATACAAGAAATATTTTTGTTTTTGTTTTTTTATGAAGGGAGAGTTTTGTAAAATCATCTTAGCTCTATTTAACGTAGAGGACAAAAAAATGTTATATCCTTTGCTTTAAATCATTCACCTTTTTAAACAAAGATTTTCAATTAGTATATACTTCATAATTAACACGTACGAACCGTCCTATATACAAGTTAAAACATAGTTACTTGTAATCAAACTTCATTTTTATTTTTTTAGACAAATAAAGTTTCAAAATTTTCTATTTAATAAACTAAAACCATATATTATCCTAATGTTTATTCAAAAGTAATTAAAAAAGAAAATTTGTTATTGGGAATATTTTTTTTTGTTGATTTTTTTGAAAGAAAAGGAAAAAAACAAACCATGAAAAATTAAAAATGAAGATGAGACTCTCCCTACACTTAATTTTGACTGCGTGCCCACAGTCAACCCAAGTGAAAGGAGAAAAATAAAAATAAAATAAAAGGATGACCTATGTTTACATGAAAATGAGCGGCCTTCACACGAGATCAGAAAGTATATCATCAAAAAGTAAATGAAACAGTTTTCCAAAGACCGATTCATTTGTCTTGCCAAATATGTGAGACATAGTTTAAGCACAGTAAATCAAACTATAAAAGATTTCAAAGTTGAATTTTGAATTTGAAAAACGAATGTCGTTTTATAAAAATCGTACAACCTTTTTTTGTTTCCGATGATTTCTAGGGTAGATAAAACAATTGATTGAAATTCAAGTTTATTTTCACCAAATTGAAAGTTAAGCTAATCATCAAAAAAATTTCCAAAATTATTGATTTCAAAATTGAAATGGTGATTCAAATCTTCCCCTTTAGAATTTAACAACTCTTCGTCAAAAAGTCCATCAAATTTGTATTCATTAAACTCGTCTTCCTTTTTGAATTATCAACAACTTCGTTACATGTGTCAAGTTAAAAATCCAAAGTTGTTGTGTTCAAAATTTAAAAATTTGAAAAAGGAGGATCGAATCTTAAATCGAGTTTCTCGCCCTCAAAAGAATTGAAATCCGACTCGATTACCATATTTTCAACAACTTTATTAAGATCATCATTTTCAGTTTCAAAAGTTGTTGTTTGAAAATCGTCGATTCGGGTAAAAGAAGGATTATCATTTGACTCACCACATATTGTGATTTGGTTTTGTTTCTCACGTTGTTTTATATATGTTTCGAACAACAAATCCATAAGATCATTGTAGATTCATCCATTTGTTCAACAAAATCTAATTTGTAATTATTAGCTTGAGAATTTTCGATTTAGATTTGTTGATAACAAATTTTTTTACTCATATCGCAGTCGAAATTATTACCATTGCCAAATTTATTTGAAAAGTGGATCACATTTTCGTTTTGATTTTGAAATTCATTTTGGAGTTCAAAATTAAATTGGCATGGGTTATGCTCGAAATCGTTTTGCATTTTGAAGTGAATTCAAAATTTGAAATCTTTGACTTGAGTTATTACACAAATATTAATTACACAAATTATTTATACTTTGATTTTGTTGTGTAGGTAGTTCAAGCAAAGATGAAATGCTATTTTCAAGAGTCGAGGGTTGGTCATCATTTTGAAAACTTTGTTGTTCAAAATTCGAATTGTTTATACAATAGTTGTCATTAAAATAACCATAAGAATTTAGAGTGAAATCATATGAATTATATTGATATTGTAACGACCCGAAATTTTCGCATCCGAAAATCCCAGATAGTTATGAGAAAGAAGAAAGAGATAGAAGAAGAACAATAGAAACACCAAACATCTCACAATCGCAGCGGATAAAATATAATAAATAATAACAGTTTACAAAAGAATATTATAACTGTCGGTTATATTTAATATACATCAGAGTTTTCAAATAATATACAGTCACTGAATATTACAATTATCATGACTCAGATTAACAATATTATAAATATAGCGGATATACTCTATACGATATTGCCTCCAGCTCGCCTCTTGTGCTCCAGAACGAACCTACCTGAAAATCTGTAATACTCGGGTCTGACCCGAGCATTACATCAAAGTAACACCCGGGTCAGGCTGGAAACCAGCGTGAGTAAACCCCAAACTATCATGGAATACAAAAGTATCTAACTCATATAAACCCGGGTAACTTATCAATTTACAACTACACAAGTTGCTACAGACATCGCTTATTTCACAGGCAATTTCTAAGAGTCCGAATTTAGATTATATGGTCCAATTCACTTAAATCATTCCATTACAATCTATTGTTTTCACGTATCAATGAATCGAAGTGGTTTCGGGTATTAACTAATACCCGACTCCGATCTCTTCGTATTCAGTTCATTATGTTATGCAATTCATTTCTAAATAAAAGATGTCCCCCTTCCACCCAGCAATTTATCATCGACAGGTAACCACATTATCATTTCCTACACAATACACCATATCACGAACCATTTCATATCAGGAGTATCAATCAATTTAGGGCATTTTAAACAATCATTTAATCATACATAAGCAAGATAATCAATCACTCATCTCGAATAAACCTAATTAACCATAATTGAATTAAATCATCTACCCTTAAGTCCTGCTTATTTAGTAATTTCAACCCAATTGATTAACCATCCCATAATCATTTATCTTAATTAATCCTCCTTGATTAATTATTCTTTAATTACATTAAAGTTTTCATCATTATCTAATTACTTTCATTAAGTAATTATACTTAACCACATTCCATAAATGATTATATTAATTAATTAATTTAACTTAATCATTTTTATAATAAACTTAAGTTAACGCCTTTCATTCATAATTCATTAATCACTTCTCAACAGAATTTAATTTTAGATTTACCATTATTAATTAGGGACAAATCTTAACCCTTAACTGATTCATATCAAAATAATTTGATTTACTCAAATTATTACTTGGGGATAAACCATTTATTCTGATTAGTTAATCACCAATTAATTTACCATTTAATCTTGGATTAATTACTTAAGTTAATTACCATTTACTCATTAATTAACTTTAAATAAATAATTAAATTTCTTAAGTTCAAATTGACTTAACCACAAAATTACTAGTGTCAAACTTCAATCACCAATTTATCTAATCTAAAATTATTTATTTGATTACAAGTAAAAACTAATTAACTTACTCTTTAAATTAATTATATGTCTTATGTTAGCAAACCTTCCTTAATGAGTTTTAAATCAACTTAACTTGAAACTTGTCAACATTATTAACTTAATTAATCCTGAACTTAGTTTAACATAACAACTTTAAAGGTAATTAGGTTTAATCCCCTAAAAAGAAAGGAACCGAGGTGAACCATACGCTTATTCGAGTAACACTCGAGTCGTTCCCTGCTCTTCCCAAATTCCCTTCTCTTCTCATGTCCTCCTTCTTCTCCCACTTGTTCTCTCTTATTTTTATTTTTTTTACATTAGTTTTACGTTTATGTTACAATAGCAGAATCATGCGAAAGCACTCACGCCCCAGGGTTTGTTACGAAGAAACCCGACATCATACTCGAGAATCATCCGAGTCGAGACAACACACGACACCACTGACATTCTCACGCCACTGTGCATATGCACAGCGCGTCGCCACCACTTCGATGATCCACGGCGCCCCATGCAATCCCCAAATCGACCACACATACGAATTTAAACCCCAGATCAACACGAAAAGTTCGAAATCAAAATATGCTCGCTTGGACGAACAACAACTCGAACGGGCCAGAAGAAGAACGCCACGACCATCCAACGTCGACCACTATTGGCTATACGACTCTGGCCATACCTCGCAACCCTCTTCCTCTACCATCTCCTCAATTCTCGCGTTGCTCGGTCGATTCATGATGGCGAAAACAATAACTTACAGACCATGAAAATATTCAAACCCAAAACCCTAGACTCGATTCACCTCAACAAATCTTACGTTAGAAAATTTTTTAAACATTTTTCCCATATTCCTGAATCAACAATCTTTCTCCAAAATGAATTCCAACATCAATTATTTGTTGAATCATCAGATTTTCACAAAAGGCAATTTCGGTTCCTTTATGATCTACACCCTGTATAGTTATCTAAAAATCTCACTTCTTATTTCAAAAATCCTACCTTTGAAGGTTTATCCAAAATATAAAATCCAACTTACAATTTAAACCATTTGAATTTTAACCATGAATTACCTTGTTACTGTAAAAATTGAATATACAGTTCCTCTGTTTTCACTGTCAAGCTTTAAACTTCTTCCAGGCTATGCTTATAAGTTAAACAACTTATTTAGTTTAAAAGAAATCCGAAGGTATAAAATAATTTTCAAGAAGAAGAATTAAATCTCCCACTAATTATTTGCTCTGTAACCAACAATAGGGAAGAGTAGGCCATCAAAATTTCTAGAGCAACAGATAACATACAGAATTGTTTGTTTAGAGCTATACAGTAAACACATACCATTCAAAAGTAAATACACAAGTAATATTTTGAACCATAAGTTACTCACCTGCAACCAGAGTTTGAGCAGAGAACAACTATATTATTTATTTTCTTGCTGGAACTGCTAGCCTAATCATCCTAAATCTTTTTGCTTAGTTGACTTGTTTAAGTTTGTAATGGTGTATTCTCTTTTCTCAGGTTTGCAAAGTTGAGAACGAAAAAAAAAAACATGAGAGGGTGTTTATATAGAAACAACTTCAAACA
Organism: Allium cepa; assembly: GCA_030765085.1. Taxonomy (NCBI): domain Eukaryota; kingdom Viridiplantae; phylum Streptophyta; class Magnoliopsida; order Asparagales; family Amaryllidaceae; genus Allium; species Allium cepa. The sequence continues at coordinate 223,978,800 of CM060945.1, forward strand.
GGGGAGGCCATAACTAGTACCACTTTACTATCAGATTAGATATTTTGTAAGGAGGCTGAAATGATTTTTCTTGCTACTCGAATTGACAAAAGGTTGTGCTAATTAAATGCATGTCTTTATATTAGTTTACATCTAATTAATATTGGCTACTATTTATATTTGATGTACAAAGATATTTTTGTATACTATGTGAATAAATTTGTCTTCTTCTTGCATACATAATTTATACAACAACATCTTCCTAAACCCTCTCTTATAAGTTGATGAAAAGTTATAATGACTATTGTTTTGGCTTATATGTGAAGGTAGCTTATATGTGAAGGTATGGTGTAAAGGTGTTAATTATGTGAAGATATTTGTATGCAAACGTTTCACTTTGCAGCTAGGAATTTGGCTTGTAGATGAATATAGTTTGCTTCAGAATATTTGTCTTCTTGCTTGATTCAAATAAAAATGTTTGACTTATTACTTCTAGCTTGAATATACTATGCTTTACAATTTCCCAGTTTTATGTTGCAAGCATGCACTAACACTTAAATTCTTATTTTAATTACTATTTGTATTTTAACTTTGACTATCGATATTTAAGTTATATTCAATATGGTTTACTTATACTTTATTTGCAAACTTATTCATTTGGCTTTCATCTTCATTTTTATTTTGTATTTCAGTCATCAACATTAAATTATATCCATATGCTTTACTTACATTTAATACATATTTTTATATTGATAGCCTTTGATTTAATTTTAAACATTACCATCCATATATATTTGTTTACCAAGATAGAACATTTTAATTCAATTGCATAGGATAAATATTATTAAAAGGTTTTATTTAAATTTCCAGAATCAAATTTCCTTTTTTAAAAATACAAATTTATATAAACAAACGGAAATTATTCCAAAAGATTTATTTACTTTGAAATAATAAGTTCACTTTTTATTTAATTGGATTAAATATTTATTAAAATAGTGTTGCCAAAATACCGGGTCATCACATTCCTCCCCCCTTTAAATCTTTTCGTCCTCGAAAAGGAACGAAGCCAGATTTATTAAAATGCTTAAAATTAGATAAATTGTCTTTGATCATTTTTGAACTACTTTAAATTAATTTGTCTCATAACTTAAGTCCATTCTAATAATCCTATTCCAAATAAAACTTTTATTCATCAGACTTCATCCATTATTATTTAATCCCACTAACCCATTTTATATTCTTAATTCACTTTCTTAATTCATTTGCGAATTTATTTATACAAAGCCATTCTCAATTTATTTCTACTCACCTGGGTTTTGTTTGCAACTCAAACTATTTCTATTATTATTCACTTTCATTTCATCCAACTACCCTTCTCTTATATCTAATTCACTTACAAATTCCGTTAAATATTATTCAAATCACATTTGAATTGTATTCATAATTTAAAACCATCACTATTCTGATCCAACTCAATTTTTATTTTTATTTTTCATAACATCTCTTCTTACTTAATCCATTATCAAACCCAAGTCGAGTTCTATTCACAATTCGAATTCATTTCAAACTCCATTATTAACTTACAATCCATTTTATTTAACCGAGCTAAATTTTATTAACATACTCCATTAAATAATTTATTTAGCTGATTAACTTCCCTCCAACTTAATTTACAAAAATCACTTCATTAAAATTTTTCCTGAGTTCAGCTTTGTTTTACAATTCCAGTTTGGATCCCCTTTTTACTTGAAGATTTAAAAATGCCTTATATTCGGATAATACAATTCAAATAGCTTTTTATAAAATATTTCTCATAACTCGATGTTTCAACCAGTCCATCCTTGTTCTCACAGAAATTCAATCATACATTGATCAGGCGTAGGACTGAAAATCTATAAGTACTTGGTAAACCCGTTTTCAACACCCAGTGGGAATACTTGGAAAACAATTTTATTGGAAAATATAGAAAATAGTTATTTTGAAATAGAGGAAATATCTTTGCTGAGGATGCTCTGGAAATCATCACCCCCATTCCATGGTCACAGTTACATACCAGGGTTACGTTGCAGTCGCAACAAAAGTCCATGTAACTGCAGGCTCTCCGTGGCACTCTCGATTACGCCATGGAATCCACACTACAGATCACAGTTACATCCAGGGTTACGTTGCAGTCACAACAAAAGTCCATGTAACTGTTGGCTCTCCGCGGCCTCTGATCTCGCTATCAAAATGAAACTTCTCCACTCCTACATAGGTCGCAGTCTACCGAGATAAACTCAAACGCAGACTGTTGGCTCTCAGCGGCACACACGACTTTCGTAATGTTACCATAGGTCGCAGTTACATCCTGGGTTACGTTGCAGTCACAACAATAGTCCATGTAACTGTTGGCTCTCCGCGGCACACACGACTTACGCTATGGTAACTCAACTCATAATCCTCAGGAACTAGTTTTGTCCGGACTCCCCACAGGATCAACTTTAGAACCCCCTTGGGCTCAAGGCAGCACCACTCGGTGGCACTCCTGAGAAGTCCATTTCAAGGGAGCGCCTTTTTCCCCAGAGCTATCATCAAAACACTTTATACTATACACATATAGTATCTTTCAAATCATACACCTAGTATGATATTATACAAAGTTCCTTTACACAAAATCGATTATTCCAAAATCGATAATTCTCAAACTAGGCTTCCAAATTCAATATTGATTTTACCCAAAAATCAAAAGCCTTTCCAAATCCAAAGGTTCCCAAAACCTTTTCCAAAATCCTCATAGATCCTTTATATATATATATATATATATATATATATATATATATATATATATACAGATATATATATATATTTTTTTTAAAACCTTGGATCACTTTAAACTCGTATAAAATTCCTTTTATACTTCAAACACTTCCAAAATCCTTTTCTTCCAGCAATAGATTCAACAAGGGAAGAATATATAACAAAGATATAACTTTGTTTACCCAAAATCAAATATTCACATTTGATTACTCTTTCCAATATCAATTTCCTTTCTATTCACATTCACTTATTCCATTCACTTATTCACATTTTCCTTAATCCTCATTTGGATTATTACCTCAATTCTTATCCCAGTTGGGTATTTAATCAATAACAGTTTGAACTCCGACCAGTTTATATTTAGGAAATAGCTTGAAAATTTTGAAAATAGATAAGTAGTTGAAAAATAATCAATAGTTTGCAAAATACTTGTAGAATAATTGACTAATTGTAAAAGAGTTGGAAAATAGTTAAATAGTTATAGAAATCTTAAATAATTGCGAAACAGTTGTAAAATAGAAATTAATTCGTAACTTAGTTGAAAATTAGTAATTAGTTTATAAAACAGTTGTAAAATAGTTATAGAGTTCCAGAAGTAGTGGCAAAAACTAGTATAAAATAGTTTAGGTTTAAAAAAGAAAGCTGTATAATAAATAGATAAGAAAATAGATTTAAAACTATTTATATTAAAACAATTTGCATTGAAGATGGTCTAGAGTCAAAACTGTTCACTTCCCCAACAATTCAATTTAAATTTCCACTCCATTTAAATTAACCCAATTGCCATTTAAATAATCTTCAATTTCCATTGAAATTGATTTAACTCCAATTCAAGTTGAATCAATCATGATTTCTTTTCCTAATTCAAATTAAATTCTATTTGTTCTTTAACTTGTATAACTTTAATTATAATTTCAATTTTACAATTACTATTTATAATCAATTACATTCACATTTTTCTTTTAACTCGGAATTATACATTTTATTTGGTCAATATATTTTTATTATTTCATAAACATTTTAAATCCAGATTCCAGAGTTTAAACAATTTTCCAAAACTTAAATATCACCTTAGAATTCATCTATATCCAAAATTCCTTTTGCAAATTCAATTATCCCTTTGAATTTCAAAACCCAACCTAGTTCACAAACACTTCCAATTTAAGACAATTTGGTACCAATTTCTCTTCTAGAAACTCGAAAATGAACATCGATGATGCTGTAGTCATCACCGACGTTATTTTCCAGCGATCGAAAGAGTTCAATGCTTTTATCTCTTTAAAAACATTTCCAAACATTTTTAATTTCAAATCTCCTAGATTTCAAATTCAACACCAAAAATATTTTTGAAATGATACTATTATTTCTCCAAAACATTTGGGAACCACTTTCAAATTCAAAGGAATTTTAATTTTTCCCAAAAATTCCAAATTCCCAATCCATCCAATTCATATTTACACATTACTCTGGAATTTTCATCTTACTTTATTTTCAAATATTCTCTAGAATTCTATTTTAAATTATAATCTCATTTTTTATGAAGTTTATTTCAATTTATAAATTACATTTACAATCTATATTTTTTTTTTAAAACCACTTCCACTTAAATTACAATTCCAAAATTATTCTAATTACTTTGGACTAGCATCCATTCAATTGAACCCACTTCAATTTCAATCATTTCAATTCAATCCAATTCAAATCTTCCATTAACTTTTTGAACTTATACATCTTCCATCCCAAATCCAATTAATTCAAATCGGATTCAATTTGAATGAGTTCAATTCCAACTTCAAATTTAAACCATCTCGAATTATATAATTCGAGCTATATTCACAAAGATTGGTTTAACCTTTTTAAGCCAAATTTAACTTTGTTCATTTAAAGTTTCAAACAATTTTAATTTCTGAGTTCTAATTCTAGAATTTTATTTTTAATTAATTTAATTTTAATTTGGTTGTATTATATTCCTACTTAACTTAATTCTAATAATTTAACACCCAATCACCTTAATATTTATTTGAAAGAAATATTGTTTTATATATCAAAATATACTTTTATATAAAACCATTTAAAAGCTTTATATAAGAAAATAACAAGTACGCGCTCATACACACACACACACACACACACACACACTCAACTCATTCTAGAGTTCTACGAACTCTACTCAATGAGTAATCCCCACCAGAGACAAGGTTCTCGCTTAACCTTTCAGCTCTCATACCAACTGTAACGACCCGAAATTTTCGCACCCGAAAATCCCAGATAGTTATGAGAAAGAAGAAAGAGATAGAAGAAGAACAATAGAAACACCAAACATCTCACAATCGCAGCGGATAAAATATAATAAATAATAACAGTTTACAAAAGAATATTATAACTGTCGGTTACATTTAATATACATCAGAGTTTTCAAATAATATACAGTCACTGAATATTACAATTATCATGACTCAGATTAACAATATTATGAATATAGCGGATATACTCTATACGATATTGCCTCCAGCTCGCCTCCTGTGCTCCAGAACGAACCTACCTGAAAATCTGTAATACTCGGGTCTGACCCGAGCATTACATCAAAGCAACACCCGGGTCAGGTTGGAAACCAGCGTGAGTAAACCCCAAACTATCATGGAATACAAAAGTATCTAACTCATATAAACCCGGGTAACTTATCAATTTACAACTACACAAGTTGCTATAGACATCGCTTATTTCAAAGGCAATTTCTAAGAGTCCGAATTTAGATTATATGGTCCAATTCACTTAAATCATTCCATTACAATCTATTGTTTTCACGTATCAATGAATCGAAGTGGTTTCGGGTATTAACTAATACCCGACTCCCGTCTCTTCGAATTCAGTTCATCATGTTATGCAATTCGTTTCTAAATAAAAGATGTCCCCTTTCCACCCAGCAATTTATCATCGACAGGTAACCACATTATCATTGCCTACACAATACACCATATCACGAACCATTTCATATCAGGAGTATCAATCAATTTAGGGCATTTTAAACAATCATTTAATCATACATAAGCAAGATAATCAATCACTCATCTCGAATAAACCTAGTTAACCATAATTGAATTAAATCATCTACCCTTAAGTCCTGCTTATTTAGTAATTTCAACCCAATTGATTAACCATCCCATAATCATTTATCTTAATTAATCCTCCTTGATTAATTATTCTTTAATTACATTAAAGTTTTCATCATTATCTAATACTTTCATTAAGTAATTATACTTAACCACATTCCATAAATGATTATATTAATTAATTAATTTAACTTAATCAATTTTATAATAAACTTAAGTTAACGCCTTTCATTCATAATTCATTAATCACTTCTCAACAGAATTTAATTTTAGATTTACCATTATTAATTAGGGACAAATCTTAACCCTTAACTGATTCATATCAAAATAATTTGATTTACTCAAATTATTACTTGGGGATAAACCATTTATTCTGATTAGTTAATCACCAATTAATTTACCATTTAATCTTGGATTAATTACTTAAGTTAATTACCATTTACTCATTAATTAACTTTAAATAAATAATTAAATTTCTTAAGTTCACATTGACTTAACCACAAAATTACTAGTGTCAAACTTCAATCACCAATTTATCTAATCTAAAATTATTTATTTGATTACAAGTAAAAACTAATTAACTTACTCTTTAAATTAATTATACGTCTTATGTTAGCAAACCTTCCTTAATGAGTTTTAAATCAACTTAACTTGAAACTTGTCAACATTATTAACTTAATTAATCCTGAACTTAGTTTAACATAACAACTTTAAAGGTAATTAGGTTTAATCCCCTAAAAAGAATGGAACAGAGGTGAACCATACGCTTATTCGAGTAACACTCGAGTCGTTCCCTGCTCTTCCCAAATTCCCTTCTCTTCTCATGTCCTCCTTCTTCTCCCACCTGTTCTCTCTTATTTTTTTTTTAATTTTTTTTACATTAGTTTTACGTTTACGTTACAATAGCAGAATCACGCGAAAGCACTCACGCCCCAGGGTTCGTTACGAAGAAACCCGACATCATACTCGAGAATCATCCGAGTCGAGACAACACACGACACCACTGACATTCTCACGCCACTGTGCATATGCACAGCGCGTCGCCACCACTTCGATGATCCACGGCGCCCCCTGCAATCCCCAAATCGACCACGCATACGAATTTAAACCCCAGATCAACACGAAAAGTTCGAAATCAAAATATGCTCGCTTGGACGAACAACAACTCGAACGGGCCAGAAGAAGAACGCCACGACCATCCAACGTCGACCACTATTGGCTATACGACTCTAGCCATACCTCGCAACCCTCTTCCTCTACCATCACCTCAATTCTCGCGTTGCTCGGTCGATTCATGATGGCGAAAACAATAACTTACAGACCACGAAAATATTCAAACCCAAAACCCTAGACTCGATTCACCTCAACAAATCTTACATTAGAAATTTTTTTAAACATTTTTCCCATATTCGTGAATCAACAATATTGCTCCAAAATGAATTCCAACATCAATTATTTGTTGAATCATCAGATTTTCACAAAAGGCAATTTCGGTTCCTTTACGATCTACACCCTGTATAGTTATCTAAAAATCTCAATTCTTATTTCAAAAATCCTACCTTTGAAGGTTTATCCAAAATATAAAATCCAACTTACAATTTAAACCATTTGAATTTTAACCATGAATTACCTTGTTACTGTAAAAATTGAATATACAGTTCCTCTGTTTTCACTGTCAAGCTTTAAACTTCTTCCAGGCTATGCTTATAAGTTAAACAACTTATTTAGTTTAAAAGAAATCCCAAGGTATAAAATAATTTGCAAGAAGAAGAATTAAATCTCCCACTAATTATTTGCTCTGTAACCAACAATAGGGAAGAGTAGGCCATCAAAATTTCTAGAGCAACAGATAACATACAGAATTGTTTGTTTAAAGCTATACGGTAAACACATACCATTCAAAAGTAAATACACAAGTAATATTTTGAACCATAAGTTACTCACCTGCAACCAGAGTTTGAGCAGAGAACAACTATATTATTTTTTTTCTTGCTGGAACTGCTAGCCTAATCATCCTAAATCTTTTTGCTTAGTTGACTTGTTTAAGTTTGTAATGGTGTATTCTCTTTTCTCAGGTTTGCAAAGTTGAGAACGAAAAAAAAAACATGAGAGGATGTTTATATAGAAACAACTTCAAACAGGGGAGGCCATAACTAGTACCACTTTACTATCAGATTAGATATTTTGTAAGGAGGCCGAAATGATTTTTCTTGCTACTCGAATTGACAAAAGGTTGTGCTAATTAAATGCATGTCTTTATATTAGTTTACATCTAATTAATATTGGCTACTATTTATATTTGATGTACAAAGATATTTTTGTATACTATGTGAATAAATTTGTCTTCTTCTTACATACATAATTTATACAGCAACATCTTCCTAAACCCTCTCTTATAAGTTGATGAAAAGTTATGATGACTATTGTTTTGGCTTATATGTGAAGGTAGCTTATATGTGAAGGTATGGTGTAAAGGTGTTAATTATGTGAAGATATTTGTATGCAGACGTTTCACTTTGCAGCTAGGAATTTGGCTTGTAGATGAATATAGTTTGCATAAGAATATTTGTCTTCTTGCTTGATTCAAATAAAAATGTTTGACTTATTACTTCTAGCTTGAATATACTATGCTTTACAATTTTCCAGTTTTATGTTGCAAGCATGCACTAACACTTAAATTCTTATTTTAATTACTATTTGTATTTTAACTTTGACTATCGATATTTAAGTTATATTCAATATGATTTACTTATACTTTATTTGCAAACTTATTCATTTGGCTTTCATCTTCATTTTTATTTTGTATTTCAGTCATCAACATTAAATTATATCCATATGCTTTACTTACATTTAATACATATTCTTATATTGATAGCCCTTGATTTAATTTTAAACATTACCATCCATATATATTTGTTTACCAAGATAGAACATTTTAATTCAATTGCATAGGATAAATATTATTAAAAGGTTTTATTTAAATTTCCAGAATCAAATTTCCTTTTTTAAAAATACAAATTTATATAAACAAACGACAATTATTCCAAAAGATTTATTTACTTTGAAATAATAAGTTCACTTTTTATTTAATTGGATTAAATATTTATTAAAATAGTGTTGCCAAAATACCGGGTCATCACAGATATTCACAGCTATTGTAAATCAAGTGAATATGGAAATTCAGACATTTTCAAGAATGTTTTTGGTTTTTTTATAAAGAAAAATTATTTACAAATAGAATTAATTTTTTCAAAATGAAAAATCGATTTCTTTTGTTTTTTGTTTTGTATTCTGGTTTTCCATTTTTTTTTTTGTTTTTGAAAAGATTATATATATTTTTCTTTTTGGATTTTTGTTTTTATATATAAAAAAACTAATTTTTTTTTTTAGGATTTTTGTTTTTTGATTAAAAAATTTCAAAAGAAAAGATTTGAAAACTAAGTTAAGGAATATTTAAAAAAAATTAGTTTTTAATTTTGATTTTTTTTAAAGTATGCATGAAGTATGCAATAAAATAAATGCAAGGGTTTGATTAAGAATTATTTATCCTAGCTTAAAATTGTATAATCACACATTGTCTTCAATGAACAAGATAGTTCTCAGCCAGATAACGGACAAGATTTATATGTGCACTATGAATCACCGTAGCAATGATGCTAAAGGTTTAAGTACCTTTAGAGAAACAACCACTACAATATTTACGAATCACCATAATATTTATAAATGGTTATTACTCTGCCGTAGCCTAGACACCAAGAAATTAAATTGTCCAAAGAAGACAAATTGTCAATATACAATTAAGTACTATCGATGTCTAACTGTTATTATTATTAAATTCTTGGATGAAATGCAAAACAAAAATTAAGTGTGTATTAACAATGCAACTAATATGAAATTTGTTTTTGATTTTTTTCTTCTAAAATGCAAGCAAACAACAATGCAAGGCAAAACAATATATAAGGGTGCAATTTTTTATAAGCAAGCAATTTATTTTTTGGCAAACACTTCGCAACAAGCAATTCTCCTCCTTTTTTATCTTCTACTTTGGCAAGCTGAAATTAAAAACCAAGAACAATTTTTTTTTTTTTTTTTGAAAGAAAAGAGAATTAAAAAGAAACCACCCATAATTTGTACAAGACCTAAGAAAATTAAATAAAAATAATACTATTCAAAGCCCAGCCCACAGTTACCTCCATTAAAAAAATTCTGCAAACTCGAATTAAAAAAAACAATTGAATTCATGAAAAAAATTCTGTTCTTCACTAAGTAGTAAATTCACAATTCAAATTGAAATCCAATTGTGGATTGTGAGACGATTTCGAGCATAACAGGTGGGAGATGTTCGATTTTGCGATTATGCTCGATTTTGTGAGAAGGAGTCGCAAGTTGGAATTAGAGATGCTCGGTGTAAAATTGGGTGACGGAGGTGAATTCATGGAAGTCTTGGGTGTCCAATTGGTTATGGATTGTTTGTTGCGGTGGATTTGTTGATGTAGTGGCAGTCATTATTCAGAAGTTGTAGTTTGGGGAAGTGGAATTCGCAACAGTGGAGTGCTATTTTTTGGGAAGTGGAATTCGTGGTGGTGGATTGTTGTTGTTTGGGAAGTGGTTTAATGTTGTTGTTTGGGAAGTGAATTTGTTGAAGAGTTCTGTTGTGTGTTAGGTCGGGTGATGCAGAATGAAGTATGCTGCTGTTGTAATGTCAGAAGTGGAGACAACTAGGTGAAGCAAGTAGGTGAAGAGGTATCAGTGCACTTTTGATGTTAGATGTAAGATGAAGTTTGAAAGTGATGCAATGTAGTTGCTGTTGAGTGATGCAGTGTAGTTTGAAAGTGATGCAATGTAGTAGTTCAGACTGTAGTTGCTGTCGAGGGGAATGATGTTGATGTTGTAGTGTAGTTCGATGTTCTATGGGATGGTGCTCAATGATGTTATTGGTGAAGTGGAAAATGTGAAGTAGGGGTTTGTGGGATTGTAGTGATGGAGAAAGTATGGTCTGTCGAGTTGTTGTAGAGGTGATGTTGAATGTATTTGTGGGTTGTTGAAGTGGTTTAGGTTAATGGTTGTTTTTATATGAAGTAAATGGCACAACATTTTGTATATGAAGTGAATGATAGGGGGCTGTAGACTGTGGTGATGGATAGGGTATGCTGGTGTGATTGTAATGTAACCAGGCAATGTGGTTGTCACAATAGTGGACAGAATGTGGCGAAGGAGTAGGGTGGAGAATGTACGTCGGGTGATGGTCTTTGATGATGTTGGGGGAGAAAGTGGTGTAGCAGTGATATTCTTTGACAGCGAAGATGGTGAGGGTAGGTCAGTGTAGGTGCTATGGTGAATTCAACGGTGTTTAGTGACAGAGTTGTGGAGTTTGATGTTGGCGGAGGCAAGGTGTTCTGGTAGTGTGGTGGATGAATGTATGTTATGGCAAGGTTTTATGGAGATATGGTCGATGTTTGTCTGGTGAAAATGGATGTTGATCAGAGGTAGACACTGTAGTGGTCAGTAGGTTGTGGAGATTGAATGGTATGTATGAATGGTATTGAAGTGCCGTGGGGTATGATTTTGGGATAGAAAGGAGATATAATGTTGAAGCTCGAAGGTGGTACAGTTGTGATGACTTGATTAGTGACAGTGAATTGTAAATGTTGCAGTCTTGTTTTGATGTAGAACGGGTGGTCAGGTAGTATATGGGTGCCAAGGCGGCTAGAAGGTGTATGGTCTGAGTGCAGTTTGAAGCAAGAAATGAACAGAGATGAAGAATAGAAAATTTGAAATGGTGAACTGTAATGTGCATAGAAATGTGTAATAGTAAAACGGAATTTGAGTAAGATTTAAATGCAATTTGAAATGTAATGAATTTTTTTTCTTTTTGAATTGTGTATATTTCGTTTTTTAGCGCATGCAAATGCAAAAGGAAAATAGAAAACAAGCACATAAACAAATGCACAAAAAAATCCAACAAACACATAATTTTTTTTTTTTAATGTAAACACACAAAACAAACACACACTAAAATCAAACAAAAAAATTTGAAGAATAGAAAATCAAAATCAAAATAATTCTCCGACAAAGTCGCCAAAAACTTGTTTAACGATGCTATCGAGTTAGAAAATGACCGTAAAGCTTATAATAAAATACCACAAGTACATGACGTATAAATGTTAGTACATGGCGAGTACAGGTCGATCTGTAGGGAATTATTGAATTTAAAAATCTATTCAATCAAATTATACCAAAATCGAGAGTGAATTAAACTAGAAATGAATAAATTAACAAAAAGAAAGTGATAAAATATATGAGAGTAGAAGACAATTTAGAGTTAATTTTCACTCTCTAGATCACATAAATCAACAAAATGAAGTTATGATATCTCTTTTGGTCATTAGTGAGATTAGTTGATGTGCTTTTCATAAGTATGGTATATTTGTGCTATTAATTAGCCCAATATAAACCATCAACCTATAACACAACCGCTAATACACATTTAATTCTCATGAAATATGACAAGGTTGAAAGCAAATCTATTTTATGTATGGCCTATTAACTATTGTTTAGAAATATAAACCATCAAATTTTAATTTCAACATTCCCTTCTTTTCCATAATCATATTTAGATGAAAAGGCAATTTGTGTTATGTTTGTTTAAGCATAACCTATTTGGTGTCAACAATGTAGACTATCAAATTCAAAGCTAAACAACAACATTAAACCACTTCAAATGCTTCCATTAAGCACTAAAAAAGAACATAAATATCAAAATGTTGCATCTACATACTAGAGAGTTTCATTACCCCTAAATTAAAGGGATTAGGCTCTCATATTTGTTATCAAATCAACAAATAAAAAAAAAACATGAAACAATTAAGAAGAAATAGAGAGCAAAACAAAAAGAAAAACTAATTAACAAAAAATAAACACTAATCTAGTTGCATGAAAAGTAAACTACACTGCTAATATAAGAAGAGAAGCATGTAAAAGAAAAGAGAATGTATTAAATTGCATAAAAAAATTACGTGAAATAAAAATGGCTAAGTAGTCATGAAAAGAAAGACAGCTCTCATTTTATTTTTGATCTAAACTAACTAAGAGAAGAGAGCCTAAGAGAGACTAAAGAGGAGAACTTACATGAAGCATAAGTGGTATTTATACATGTATGAAACCCTAATCCATTTTTTTTGGAGAATGCCCAAAATACCCTCTTTGGAAGTGTTGAGGCCAAGTAATCATTAGGATCAAACAATCATCATTTAAGTGTGCATGAAGCTTTAAACTCTATTAGCATGTGCATTAGCCTCTAATTTGTACAATAAGATAGGTGGGTAGGTGGGGTCCTCCATGATACATGAAATGAATTATTTCCATCTCCATTCCTTTGTATTCACTCTTGTGCATGCATATATCTTTATGAAATCACTTGTATATGAAGCCAAATTCCTACAAAATAATACAGAAATTTCCAATTAAATTTTCTCAAATTAATATATGCATAAAAATGACCATTTTGCCCTCGGATGAAGATAAATATGTGACGATTTCAAAATAATTTTAATTTTGGTTTAAACGTGTTAAAACACCCGATATGATCATTTATTTAATTTATATAGATTATATATAGTGGTAAAAATATGCACATTTACATGCATATCACTATGTTTGTCAATTTTTTCATTAATTTCCAAATTTATTTTTCAAAAGTACTGCCAAGGTTTCGGAAATAAATAATTATTTTATTTTACAAAATGCCCTATCCCCTTTTATAAATATATAAAACGTTTAACTCTCATATCTTAAATAATTTTATATATTCATCAAAACACTTAGGAAAGTTCTACCAAAATTCCAGAAAATCACTTTTAATATGTTTTCTAACGCGCGCGCGCGCACACACACACACACACATATATATATTTTAGACCCAAATAATTAATTATTTAGCTGTAAATAGTTTAAAACGCAAATAATCATTTTCTTCACTAGAAGATTAATATAAAATCCACATAATTTCAGAAAATTATGAAAATTGAAACACATCTCTAAAATATCATTTTTAATCCATATTTAAAATCACAAGGCATTTGGATGTCATTTAATAGAGTTTTCATATCAAAACATGTCATAAAATTAATTTGAACAAGCATAAATCATCAACAAGTATATATAAATATTTAATCATTCAAAACATGGCATAATCATGAAAAATAAGTTTGGATTATCCTTAAAACTGAAAACCATAAGAAAATGAGATGTAGTAGTTATTCATCTTAGCTTGAGATTAAAGAGTTTGAGATTTGAATGAATTTGATGTTAATTAAGCTTGCCCTTTAGCTTTCTTTCTCTTGCTATTGAAAATGGTCATCATCCTCTAAAGTATTAGTTTTGCAAATGAGAATGAATGAGTGAATACATGGCTAAGCGGTTTAGGGTATTAGAGAGCCTTTTTCCTATTTACCCCATTTTTGTAACACTTAAACATTTTTATTTTAGTTCATTCATTTATATGGCACGACTACCATTTATTATAATCAAATCTCAATCCCCTAGTCAACACATTATTTTATTTTATTTAGCTAATTAAATATCCTAAATAATGTTGCTAAAAATTAAAGTTATTATAGACTCCTCACCTTAAAGAATTTCATCCCCGAAATTACGGCAAGTTACATAATCAATCAAAAAATAAAACATACCATCAAACAAATTAGGATAAGCATCTCTAGTCCTGTTCTCAGTCTTCCAAGTACAGTCTTTCCCATTGTTGCTCCATTGGACTTTCACTAATCTGACTGTCCTGGTTCTAAGCCTCTTCTTATCTCTCGCAATAATACAAACCGACTTTCTAACAATGGTCAAGTCCGGTTCTACTATTAGATCCTCTAATACAGTCGGTGCTATAGTAGTCACTGGGTCTCTAACACACTTTCTAAGATGAGAAACTTGGAAACCATCGTGGACTCCTGCCAAACTACTCTATAACTCTACTCTATAAGTGAGTTTCCCGTTCCTCTCTAAAATAGAAAAGATCCTACGAATCTTGGTGCCAACTTTCTTGATTTTTTGAATCTGATCATACCATTCATCGGTGACACCTTAATAAACACATGATCTCTAATAGAGAACTCTAAGTCTTTCCTTCTTCTATCTGCATAACTTTTCTTCTTAGACTGAGCTTCCTTCATTCATGCTCAAATCAACTCAATCTTCTCTGCAGCTTCTCCTACTATATTTGGACCAAGAATCAACCTATCCCCAGTCTCTAACCAACAAATGGGAGATTTTCATGGCCTTTCATATAAAGCTTCAAACGGTGCTTGTGACAGCCCGCAAATCCATACCCCTTGAATCAACACTATTCTATACAAATTGACTCAAGTGGCACAGAAATACGAACCATTAGGGTTAAAGAAGAAGAGATAGAAGAAGAAGAAACTAAACAATATCAGAATCTCACAGTCGCAGCAAAATAAAATATAATGGTAAATATAGATCTTTACACAAAATGAAAACTGTATCACTTTTATACATCATATCATCAGAGTGTCTCATACATCAACAATCACAAATCAGACATACCATGCAATCATAGCAACGGATATATATAGGTACATATAATACGTCTCGGACTCCAGCTCCTCTCCTGCTCCATAGCAACCTATCCTGAACATATAATACTCGGTCTGACCCGAGCATTATAATGAAATAACACCCGAGTCAGTCTGGAATACCAGCTGATAATAATGCATCCAAATTGATTATTAAAGTTTCAAAAATCCTTTGAAAAACAAAAGCATCTCGTAAGACCACGCCACAAATAAACATGTCGGGTTTTTACCTTAAGATAGCTAAAACACTTTTTATAGAAATCCTCTGATATTATAATAGGGTCTATTTACAAATACTTATAAAATAGCCGAAATTGTTACATGATTAAATTCCAGCTACTAGCCACCGAAGTGGGTAATACAAACAAAACTCGTAAAAGGCTCGTAGGGAAAATGGATTCCAACTAATGACTAGGCACTGGGGTACCACCTATCACAGTACGGGGCCTAGATCACCGTACCGAGGACTACTCCCTTCATCCCCTGCAACACAAGGCCGGAACCATTCCTTACTGAACAGTTCCGAACAAGATAAACCCCGTGGTTGGCGCGACCAACCACCCACTAAGCCGAAATATATATAAGGGACATCTAGACAGGGGAAATATCTTGTCCTGCTTGGGCATGACCCACCTAACCTTGCTGCATATCCCCTGATTTTCAGTCATTCCCGGTTGATGAGGCTTGAGGCTTAGCGTTACCTTTAGAACGTTTTCACTTAGAATGCCCATCGTCCACCTGACGATGTTTCGCAAGCATTCGTGCATACAAGTCCGTCCCGGGTTCGAACGGAACCGAAGGCACTACTCATACTACATCCATTTTGAAAATATCCTCAGGATTAGTAGCGACTAGCCCTTGCACTACACTGCTCCATCTTCGACTCCGAACTCGTTTTTCCGTACGAAACGTACAAATCGGATCGAAGTGGTTTTCGAGAAATAAATCTCGATCCCGGTCTCTTCGAAACGATCAACGCAGTTGTCCAATATTGATAGTCGGTGATTTAACTATCAATTTATATTCATAAACATCCATAAGCATCCATCACACAATACATAATTCCCATATTATTTATTTGCCTCAATATCTTTAAAAGATATATTTTCAAAGTTTCAAAGCCCATTTGAAATCAAACCCAAAATTCTTTCCTTTACAAGGTAAATCCTTTACCATATATTCCCATTGGAAATAACCAAGTTCAAAACAACTTAATTTGAAAACAGTTAAAAACATTTTATATTGACATATACTCTAAAATACGTAAATTCACTTCTAGTTACTTACTCAAAATATAATTTCAAAATATGTACAGTAAAACCATTTATTAAGATATAAACTTTGATTTTAAATAAGGTTTTTAATAAACTAAATTTAAAGTAGTGTTTTTAATAAGATAAATGCTAATTTCAAATGACTTAAGTCTTTTAAACAAATCCATTTGTAAAAATAATTATTAAGGTATTTATAAAATTTACTATTGCTAATTATTAATAATTATTTAAAACAATAATTTCCAAACACACTTTAAAACAAGTTTGAATTTTTAAAACTTTCTTTTTATAAAA
Source organism: Allium cepa (assembly GCA_030765085.1). NCBI lineage: Eukaryota > Viridiplantae > Streptophyta > Magnoliopsida > Asparagales > Amaryllidaceae > Allium > Allium cepa. The sequence goes on from CM060945.1 coordinate 223,995,855, forward strand.
TCAGTTTAAACTCGAACTTGGTTTTTCCCAGGGAATCTCATTTCCACTTAAATATCACAGAAATTCTTCTCACAATTTCTGTTGATTTATTTCAATTCAGGTTTTTATTTTAATAACATCACAGTACAGTTTAAAACTCAGATTTATCAATCGCAATATGAAAACAGATCACAACATCAATTATAAAGATAATTATAATAATGTGAGGAATCCAGTTGGATCCCTCCAACCTGTTTTCCCTGCATCCACAAATATTAGCACATCACATATAAAAATATCAATCCAGACTGATAATAACAATAATATGCAACCAATCACACAGGTATTTAAATATTTATTATTTAAATCAGCCAATATCCAGATGTGAGTGAGAGTAACTCACCTTGAGTTTCGGCGAGCGTTCGAAATTTAAATTAAACCGAACGACGTTCGATTTAACCCAAATTTCTACTTGCTTAAATCGAATCTAGATATGCGCCACAGCGTGCTCCCCGTCGCTGCGATTCCAACGCTTCCAGTTTTGTTACAATCTGATAACGTAAGCTCACGTTATTTAGTTTTAAAGGTTGTATATAAAATTAAAAACAAAAGGTTCTATTTTTTTTTTTACCCAAAGAAAACATCAGCCACACAAACCAATCGAGGCCGAAGCCTTCTCTCCTACACGCGAACTTACTGAAGAGATTGAAGTCACAACCTACTGCCTAGGGCTCGCCATCGCCTCCCCCTCTCGCGACCGGAGTCGCATCCAAACCCCTCACATGGAACGACAAGGCTAGCTCCACCTTCGACTGCCACGAGGCAAAGCTCGGTGCCCCCATCATCACGAACTTCGAGCGTGAAACGCGCACGAACGCAGCCACCAAACAGGCCCAATTGACGACGATAGCAAAAACCTGCCGTTGGATTCGAAGTACGTAGCGATCTCTTCCACTTTGCAGTTGGAAATTTTCTTTGAAAATTGATGGATAAGGAGAAAAAAATGGGGGAACATCGATCGCTACCGGCCATTGAATAGGGGAACGGAGGCTACGCTGTTAATCTAGGGTTTAGTGAGAATTTACATATATATATATATATATATATAATAGTTTTAATATTATTTAATTAATAAAATTCTCAATTTAACAATTTATGTATACGACCTCCAAACTACGCGTTCCGACAGGCAATCCTGGGGTTTTTCCACGTTCCGGACACAATGAAACAGGTTTCGTAAGCTAATTTGATCGTATGCGCGAGTTACGGTATTAAATGATCAATTTTAAATTAAATCGGTTAAATTGATTTCGATGCGTTTCGAGCTACCACGGTCAATCGACAACTCCGATTGCTACGAAAATTGAAATCCGATAATAACTAACTATTACAGATCCAATGGAACTGGTTTCGTTGAATTCCGAGACTGTGCCCCGGAAGGCTATTTTAACTCGTCTATTAAATCGAGCAATATTTCAAAAATAACGAAAACGCTTAAAATTTCGCTTCTAAAATTTTATTAACTTAACAATAAATCATATAAAATTTATAATCACATTAAAAATTAATTCTGACTCATTCCTGACTAAAATCTTTTTAATTGCATTTTTATAATATTAAATTCTATTATTAAATTAATATAAAATTCCAAATTTACTCTACCAACTATTAATTCCATCCAACAAACCCCAATATTATAATTCAAACCTAATTAGACTCAAAATGAACTTTAGAATACAACCTTATATCTATTTACACTCAGAATCGCCAATTATCTCAATTCTAATATTAAATTAGTATTATTCAGTTTCCACTTTAATTCACGTATTTGAAATTTGACTAATTTTATTACTTAACCAAAGTCATTTATTTCAAAATTCGAATTTAAGATCCATATTCAACATTTAAAATGAATTAAATGTTCAAATTTAATGGCTTAAAAATAAGGGATGTTACATTCCTCCCCCCTTATAAAAATTTCGTCCCCGAAATTTGCTAGGGTAGAAAATACTCTCCAACTCATTTACTTACCCAATTGGCATAGTTAAAAGCTTATATTCACTTTCCAAAAAGTTTCAGTTCCATTTCAAAACCATTTGCTTTATTTACCCTAAAGCCTTTATTTTTAACACTCGCTTTCAAAATAATTTTACTTGTTAATAACTTTCCCCAAAAACCCCAAAAATTTTCTAACTTCCAAAATTTTCGGAAAATTTTGACAGAGTCTCCCCTGCACGGAGGGACTTCCGCGATATCGCAGGATGTACAAATATATATACATCGGCCCACACGGCCGGAAACCAAAATATATCACAATATATATATCATTTCCTAATTATATTTGCGTAGACGTACCTTTTTAGCAAATTTTTAATAGCAAGCAGCTAATATAACGCATATACGCGCTCCAACTCTCTCGAACGCCTCCCGCACCTGTGCTATACTCAACAAACACATCAGTTTTCAAGATATGAGTATATTAACAACATTTCCAATGTAAATGCAAGCCAGACATATCCATTTACATTCCAAACATCACTTCGCATAATTTCATAAGTAAATCATATTTTAAAACATGTACTAAGTTTCTTTTCTAATGCCAGACTCCATTTCATTTCACAAAAATGTTTTTCATACAAATTCTGCTATTTCAACTCATATTCATTCCCAAATGAGTAATATATGCTTTACTTCCATCAATTCACTTAATTTCAATTTCCAGTTGATTCACCAACAAGGTTTATTTTAAACTTGAAGCATTTTGCATTGCTTTGATGATTCATATGCACAACCACTTAAGAAATTTCCAATCCATTCCAATTAATCCAAAAACCAATTCAATTCTGAATACAATAAGTCAACCAATTCATATTCACTTCAATATTATGAATATATGCTTTTAATTCATTTACTTTTCTTTTTAATTTACATGCATTTACATACAAAATCACCAACTAGATTCCAATCCATTTCCATTCATATCCAAAATAACTTAATTAGATTGCATTTATCTAATTAATTTAAAACCATCTTCTTCAAGTCAATTCGCTTATATTTATGTACAAACTCATAGAATTAGATTCCAATCCATATTAAATTATTCAAAAATCAATTTCAGTTGCTTGTTAAACAACTCAATTCCGAATACAAGCAATTTTTATGCCATTCAAGCAAAATAATCGCCACTTAAGCTTATAACCATTTAAATTAATTTCAACTTAGATTTATATTAATTTTACTCCATTTTGAACCATCCATTTCAATTTTTAAATCACATTCTTATTCACACTTTTGAAATTTATTATTTATCTTAAGTTTATTTTTATTATATTATTACTGTTTTTATTTTTATTATATTGTTTATATTATATATATTTTTCTTCCCCACAATAACTATCTTAAAAGTCATTTGCTTGCATCCAAATTTTATTTTGCAAACAAATTTCATTTGAAGCTATTTCATAAGCTTAAAAATAACTATCTCATCATTCTCTTAAATGATTACAATTCCATAATATCTCAATTTCCATTTTAATTAATTCTTACCCAATCAAACCCTTTACAAATTTTAATCCAACTAGCTTATACATTCAGCTTTAGTTCAAATTAATAACATCTCATTCCATATTATTTCCAACTTTCACACATCTTTAATTCATACTTGCTTATTCCATCACATAATTAATTAAAATTCTCTTCACTTGCATTTCAATTTCTACACCTAAACACATTTATCCAAGACCACTTTTTTTTCCAGCTTAATCACAATTATTTAATTTGCTTAAGTTCTTTCACAATATTTCCATTTTCTTCTTATAAAGCAAATTTCATTTTCATTTGATTCACATCCAATTTAATTTCAGTTTATTTACAAATTTTAATGCATTTTGTTTATTTATTCAATTCATTTTAGACTTATTTTATTAGCAAAGAAACCACTTTTAAATTATTTCTTTCCATTGAATTTATTTATAACTCAACTATCACCATTATAATCTAATTCCATTTTCATCCACACTTCAATATTAGTTACCACAACTTTAAATCCCTTGCCACAATTGGATTTTTATTTACTTTCCAAATTTTGACTGACTATCAAATTCTATCCATTTCAATACAAATCCCAATCAATTGTAATTCAATTTCATTGCTAAAACAAATTCCATTTAATTTAGCTTACACAGAGTTCATTTCCAAACAATCATTTGGATTTAATTGAGTAGACACTTACTTCATTCAGCATTATTTCAACTAAATTAAATTTCCTTTCAATTTGGTTCTTATCCAAATTCCTTTCAAGTTTACTTAAATTTTGTTCAGCCAAATTAAATTCATCCCACTTCTTTTACCCCTCATATAAGGATTGAACTCCATTCAATATTATTTATTACACAACTGGAATTTAATTTCAATTTCATTATCAAACAATTTTCCATTTTCCCCATACATAAGTCCAAGACTTATTTGCTAACTTAAGAACACCCACATTTTTGTTCTCACTTTGCTTCATTAGACTTTGCATCTCATTAATGGCTAAGTTTTGGATTTTCCACACCATTCAACTCTTTCCATTAATGAATTTCAATTTCATTTCTATTTAAAAGTTTAGGTTGCTTATTTAAGTCCACTTCCATTGTATAATCACAAATTCAAATTATATCTAAGAATATGAATTTCTTTATGCAATTTAAGAAATTTTACATTTCACCTTTATATCCAATTCAATCTAATTTTAATTCATTTAGATTTAATTCAATTTCAATTTTAGTTCTCCATATACAAGTTCAAAACTTATTTACTAACTTAAGTTCATTCACATCTTTTATATCCCACTCTACCTTATCTCGATTCACATTTCACTTGAGATTAACTTTGAATCCACCATACTTATTTATTTAAAAACTCATATTGCTCTTTTCAATCCATCTACATCATATAATCACAATCTTAGATTTTTACATATATATGTATTACCGAATTCTTAAGGATGCAAACTTCTTTCACCTTAATTCTTTGCACATTTTAAACTCACAATTCCAGATTATAAGTATAACACTTAATAGCTTGTGGGTATAATCCATTTCACAATGACCCACAATCTCAAAGTCAACTCACTTTTTAATTTTATCCAAATCAATTCAATTCCAAGTCCAATTTATTTAACTTATCCAAGTTAAATTCAAATTTTCTATTTACTTTAATATATTTCATTCACTTTCATTTACTCAGGTTAAATTTTTAATTTCAAGTTTAAAATTTCATTCCCTTTCTCACTTAATATCAACTCCAATTCCTTTAAAATCGACTTTATTTACAAGTTATATAGTTGATTCATTTTAACTTTACACATTATTTGATTTGAATTTTCCCAGAATTCTATTACCCGGTTTTATTTCAAAACCATTTTGAAATAATAATCAATATATATCCCTATTTGGTATATCAATCAAATTCCCAGATTTCCAAAACAACTTGGTTTATACCAAAACAAATTTCCTCCTGTGAAATTTCCAAAACAACTAGTATACCCTACAAATCCAAACAACACCATAACCAAGTACTAAGGAAGCAATCCATCACTTTAGAAACTCGAAAATAAATTCTAATGATGTGGCCAGCATCATCAGGATCATTTTCCAGCGACTGAAGTGAGTTCAGTGCTTCTTTACTTTCCCACATTCTTACTGAACTTATTTACAATACGACCATTTTCAAATGTTCTAAACAAGAACCAGGTTCCATTCAAAATACTTTCCAAAACAATATTCCATCATCGGCTTCAAATATTTTGGAAAACCTTCCCAAACTTCCCAGGATTTTTAAATTTCCAAACTTTTATTTTCATTCCATTTAAAACCCTTTCCAAAACTTCCGGGTTTTAAATCCTGGTTTAATTCAAATTTAGTTACTCTCTTTTGTAAAATTTATACTCACTGAATTTATTTGGTTGTAACCATTTCAAGTTTAAGATTAAATGTTGGAGGCTTATTTGATTTCCTTTTTTTTATTAGCACCCAAACATCCAAAAACCAAACATATATAATAATTCCAGAAAATCATTTCTTTTATATCAAAATATAAATTCGGGTAAAATTATTTCATTTACCCACTTTAAAAACAATACTATGTCAGTTTATCTTGTTTAAGAGTTTAGAAACCCCTATCGATACGGTTGTACTTCACGCACCGACCAGAATTCATAAACACTCAACCGATAAGTCAACACAGTATAAAAACAATTTTATATTCATTAACAAGTACGCTCTCATATCTATTAATACGCTCAACTCATTATAGAGTACTATTGACTCTATTAAATGAGTAATTACCCCACCAAAGCCTAGGTTATCGCCAACCTAAGCTCTGATACCAAGTGTGACAGCCCGCAAATCCATACCCCTTGAATCAACACTATTCTATACAAATTGACTCAAGTGGCACAGAAATACGAACCATTAGGGTTAAAGAAGAAGAGATAGAAGAAGAAGAAACTAAACAATATCAGAATCTCACAGTCGCAGCAAAATAAAATATAATAGTAAATATAGATCTTTACACAAAATGAAAACTGTATCACTTTTATACATCATATCATCAGAGTGTCTCATACATCAACAATCACAAATCAGACATACCATGCAATCATAGCAGCGGATATATATAGATACATATAATACGTCTCGGACTCCAGCTCCTCTCCTGCTCCATAGCAACCTGTCCTGAACATATAATACTAGGTCTGACCCGAGCATTATAATGAAATAACACCCGAGTCAGTCTGGAATACCAGCTGATAATAATGCATCCAAATTGATTATTAAAGTTTCAAAAATCCTTTGAAAAACAAAAGCATCTCGTAAGACCACGCCACAAATAACCATGTCGGGTTTTTACCTTACGATAGCTAAAACACTTTTTATAGAAATCCTCTGATATTATAATAGGGTCTATTTACAAATACTTATAAAATAGCCGAAATTGTTACATGATTAAATTCCAGCTACTAGCTACCGAAGTGGGTAATACAAACAAAACTCGTAAAAGGCTCGTAGGGAAAATGGATTCCAACTAATGACTAGGCACTGGGGTACCACCTGTCACAGTACGGGGCCTAGATCACCGTACCGAGGACTACTCCCATCATCCCCTGCAACACAAGGCCGGAACCATTCCTTACTGAACAGTTTCGAACAAGATAAACCCCGTGGTTGGCGCGACCAACCACCCACTAAGCCGAAATATATATAAGGGACATCTAGACAGGGGAAATATCTTGTCCTGCTTGGGCATGACCCACCTAACCTTGCTGCATATCCCCTGATTTTCAGTCATTCCCGGTTGATGAGGCTTGAGGCTTAGCGTTACCTTTAGAACGTTTTCACTTAGAATGCCCATCGTCCACCTGACGATGTTTCGCAAGCATTCGTCCATACAAGTCCGTCCCGGGTTCGAACGGAACCGAAGGCACTACTCCTACTACATCCATTTTGGAAATATCCTCAGGATTAGTAGCGACTAGCCCTTGCACTACACTGCTCCATCTTTGACTCCGAACTTGTTTTTCTGCACGAAACGTACAAATCGGATCGAAGTGGTTTTCGAGAAATAAATCTCGATCCCGGTCTCTTCGAAACGATCAACGCAGTTGTCCAATATTGATAGTCGGTGATTTAACTATCAATTTATATTCATAAACATCCATAAGCATCCATCACACAATACATAATTCCCATATTATTTATTTGCCTCAATATCTTTAAAAGATATATTTTCAAAGTTTCAAAGCTCATTTGAAATCAATCCCCAAAATTCTTTCCTTTACAAGGTAAATCCTTTACCATATATTCCCATTGGAAATAACCAAGTTCAAAACAACTTAATTTGAAAACAGTTAAAAACATTTTATATTGACATATACTCTAAAATACGTAAATTCACTTCTAGTTACTTACTCAAAATATAATTTCAAAATATGTACAGTAAAACCATTTATTAAGGTATAAACTTTGATTTTAAATAAGGTTTTTAATAAACTAAATTTAAAGTAGTGTTTTTAATAAGATAAATGCTAATTTCAAATGACTTAAGTCCAAAACTAGTCTTTTAAACAAATCCATTTGTAAAAATAATTATTAAGGTATTTATAAAATTTACTATTGCTAATTATTAATAATTATTTAAAACAATAATTTACAAACACACTTTAAAACAAGTTTGAATTTTTAAAACGAACTTTCTTTTTATAAAATCAGTTTAAACTCGAACTTGGTTTTTCCCAGGGAATCTCATTTCCACTTAAATATCACAGAAATTCTTCTCACAATTTCTGTTGATTTATTTCAATTCAGGTTTTTATTTTAATAACATATTTTCATTTTCCCATTTATCAACTAATAACTTTTCTCTTTATTTAACATTCCAGATTTACAAAGTTTCAGTTTTCATTCCAAATGGATTTCATATTTTAATTATTTTAAATTCATTATTTACCAATATCTTTATTTCTCTAAAATTCAATTTATCCATTTATAATTAAATTCTGAATTTATATTTTATCCAAGCATATCCTTTATTTCATAAAACCCAAAATTTTATTCCTTTAAATTCTTTATATATCAATTTCTTTTATTTTCTTAAATTCCAATTAATCCCTTTTACAATTAAATTTCAGGATTTATATTTATTTCAATAATATCACAGTACAGTTTAAAACTCAGATTTATCAATCACAATATGAAAACAGATCACAACATCAATTATAAAGATAATTATTATAATGTGAGGAATCCAGTTGGATCCCTCCAACCTGTTTTCCCTGCATCCACAAATATTAGCACATCACATATATAAATATCAATCCAGACTGATAATAACAATAATATGCAACCAATCACACAGATATTTAAATATTTATTATTTAAATCAGCCAATATCCAGATGTGAGTGAGAGTAACTCACCTTGAGTTTCGGCGAGCGTTCGAAATTTAAATTAAACCGAACGACGTTCGATTTAACCCAAATTTCTACTTGCTTAAATTGAATCTAGATATGCGCCACAGCGTGCTTCCCGTCGCTGCGATTCCTACGCTTCCAGTTTTGTTACAATCTGATAACGTAAGCTCACGTTATTTAGTTTTAAAGGTTGTATATAAAATTAAAAACAAAAGATTCTATTTTTTTTTTTACCCAAAGCAAACATCAGCCGCACAAACCAATCGAGGCCGAAGCCTTCTCTCCTACACGCGAACTTACTGAAGAGATTGAAGCCATAACCTACTGCCTAGGGCTCGCCATCGCCTCCCCCTCTCGCGACCGGAGTCGAATCCAAACCCCTCACATGGAACGACAAGGCTAGCTCCACCTTCGGCTGCCACGAGGCACAGCTCGGTGCCCCCATCATCACGAACTTCGAGCGTGAAATGCGCACGAACGCAGCCACCAAACAGGCCCAATTGACGACGATAGCAAAAACCTACCGTTGGATTCGAAGTACGTAGCGATCTCTTCCACTTTGCAGTTGAAAATTTTCTTTGAAAATTGATGGATAAGGAGAAAAAAATGGGGGAACATCGATCGCTACCGGCCATTGAATAGGGGAACGGCGACCACGCTGTTAATCTAGGGTTTAGTGAGAATTTACATATATATATATATATATATATATATATATATAATAGTTTTAATATTATTTAATTAATAAAATTCTCAATTTAACAATTTATGTATACGACCTCCAAACTACGCGTTCCGACAGGCAATCCTGGGGTTTTTCCACGTTCCGGACACAATGAAACAGGTTTCGTAAGCTAATTTGATCGTATGCGCGAGTTACGGTATTAAATGATCAACTTTAAATTAAATCGGTTAAATTGATTTCGATGCGTTTCGAGCTACCACGGTCAATCGACAACTCCGATTGCTACGAAAATTGAAATCCGATAATAACTAACTATTACGGATCCAATGGAATTTGTTTCGTTGAATTCCGAGACTGTGCCCCGGAAGGCTATTTTAACTCGTCTATTAAATCGAGCAATATTTCAAAAATAACGAAAACGCTTAAAATTTTGCTTCTAAAATTTTATTAACTTAACAATAAATCATATAAAATTTATAATCACATTAAAAATTAATTCTGACTCATTCCTGACTAAAATCTTTTTAATTGCATTTTTATAATATTAAATTCTATTATTAAATTAATATAAAATTCCAAATTTACTCTACCAACTATTAATTCCATCCAACAAACCCCAATATTATAATTCAAACCTAATTAGACTCAAAATGAACTTTAGAATACAACCTTATATCTATTTACACTCAGAATCGCCAATTATCTCAATTCTAATATTAAATTAGTATTATTCAGTTTCCACTTTAATTCACGTATTTGAAATTTGACTAATTTTATTACTTAACCAAAGTCATTTATTTCAAAATTCGAATTTAAGATCCATATTCAACATTTAAAATGAATTAAATGTTCAAATTTAATGTCTTAAAAATACGGGATGTTACAGTGCTATTCTAATACTAGTCTGATAACTGTTGTTATATGATAACTCGACTAAATGTAGATGATCTTCTCATGATCCCCTAAAATCCAACACAGAAGCTCTTAACAAGTCCTCCAAGACTTTGTTAACACTTTTCGTTTTTCCATCAGACTGTGGATGGTAAGCAGTACTCATCTTGAGCTTGATTCCTAAAATATCTTGTAGACTCTTCCAAAAATCACTAGTGAATAAAGACTCTCTATCATTTACATTGCTACTAGGAATTCCATGCATTCTAACCACATTCTTCATAAAAAAATTCACCAAAATAGCTACCGTCCTAGTTGACTTAATTGGAATAAAATGGACACTTTTGGTCAGTCTATACATTATGATCTATATACATTCATTTCGTTTACTTGACCTTGGCAACCCATCAATAAAATCCATAGAAATAGAATCTCAATTCCAAATCGGAATATCCAATGGTTGAAGCAACCCATTTGGCTTCTGATGTTTAGCCTTTACATGTTGGAAATTCAAGTGCTCCTTTACCCATGAGCCAACATCCTTCTTCATACCTTCCTAGAAGAAACCCCTCTTCATATCCTGATACATCTTATTTCTCTAGGATGAATAGTAAACTTTGAATGATGGCATTCCTCCAAAATTTCTTTCCTAATGTCTCCCACAATCGGGACACATATCCTTGTTTTCTTTCCTAACCATCCGTTCTGGTCAAGACTGAAAGCCTTCAAGCCGTCATTCTCCTTTCCATCCCTTAACTTCCTGATCCTTTCAACTAACACTGGATCCTCCTCATGTTTAGGAGCATCGTTTCCAGTCAAACTTCTAAATAAGATAATACAACTCTTTCTCCACTAGATTCACCCTTAGATCTCCCATGAACTCTACAAGTTGTCAGTGCTTCCGAATCTTTCCACTCAACAATCATCACCAACACTGAATTCTTATGCTTCCCGCTAAGTGCGAATGCTACCTTATTACCTTTCCCTAGTGTGTACTCAATTCCAAAATCATAAGCAGCAATAAATTCTAACCATCTCTGCTGTCTCATGTTCAGCTCCTTCTGAGGGAACATATACTGCAGCGACTTATGATCGGTACATAGCTCAAATCGCTCTACCTAAAGGTAATGTCTCCACGCCTTTAAAGAAAATATAACTGCATCTAACTCCAAATAATGCATTGGATATCTTACCCAATGTGTTCTAAGCTGTCTAGAAGCATAGGCGATCACTTTACATCTCCGCATCAACACAGCTCCTAATCCAATTCCACATGCATCAGTATAAACCACCAAATCCTGAATCCCCTCCAGAACCACTAATATAGGTGCATGGGTCAATAAGTGATTCATGCTCTGGAATGCTTCCTCACACTTATCAGTCCACACAAACTTCACATCCTTCCTCATTAGCTTGGTCATTGGTGCTGCTATCCGCGAAAAATCCTTTATAAACTTCCGATAATACTTGGTTAACCAAGAAAACTCTTTATCTCAGTCAATATCGCGGGTCTCTTACAATTATTCATCGCTTAATCTTAGTTGGATCCAATGACAACCCTTTCTATGAGAATATATGACCAAGAAACTTCACTTCCTTCTTTCATAAATGGCATTTCAAAAACTTCAACTTCAACTGATGTTGCCTTAGCATCTCAAGCACCACTCTAAGATGAACTTAATGCTCCTTCTCATCCTTAGAGTATAACATAATATCATCTACGAAAACCAATATGTGACGCCCAACCCCGAAACCAACATTAACAAAGAGTATTACTGGGTAATACTGTCTGCTAATGCAGAGATATGGCTGGATAGGAGTAACCATCTATAGCCTTGTCTTAAATATCTATTGAATACGTCAACAAATGCCATATTTTTTTTGTACCTCAAATGGATCGATATATCCAATAAATACTTAATACAAAGCCATAGATGGCTATTGGATCTATCAGAACAAAATACAATAACTCGAATGTAAAACACATCACAAAACAGTAGATCATCTCATATATATACATATACAGATATATCAAAGAGTATATGAAATGATACATCACATATGTGATATGATGACTACAATACAAACACGATTCAAAAGAATATACACATTAGAGTAGGAACAAAAAGGACTACACAAAAGCTACAACAAAAAGAGTGAGCAGAAAAGTCCATGCAGAAGAAGAATAGGCTAAATCCGAATGTACCTAACATGAAACATCTTGGTCTGACCTGAGTATAAAATACACGGGTTAGTCTAGCTAAACAAATCAGTTAACAAGGATAAGCGATAGTATGAGCATAAGGATAATGTGATTATATTCTCGAGTAAGAAGAGACAACTAAAGTGTTTGATTACATCAAGTGGTAATATGGTATCACTACACAAACATATAATCTCAAAAGAGATAAAATAACTCATAAAATGCTAAAAGTAGCGAGCCTCATATCATCGACATTCATAAAACATCAAATGTGGTTTAGGGGAAAACCTAAACCCGCCATCTTGGCAAAACCAAAACATGCATAAAAATATCACATCTCAAACATGCCATAAGGCAAATATATCTCCAAAGAGGAGAATAAAATCTTAACTAAACAACAAAAGGCAAATCTCATATAACGCCAATGTGGGCAATTCAAATCTCAAAAATAGAACTTCCAAGAGTTCAAATTCTCAAAAGGTAATCGCCACAAATATATATCGAATTATTCAAAGGACCAATTCCGGAAAAGGGCGATACACTAGGAAAAATAGTCAAAGAAACCATCTCAAAAGTGTTTGCACGTGCATGTGGCCGAAATCTTGCCAAGTACTATTATCTCAAATAGATACCTCGCCCGAAGGTAAAACGTCACAATGACAAATACGCCGCAATGACAAATATCTCGAAGTCAAATATGCCGCAATGCCAAACGCCGCAATGGTAATGACCCAAAGGTCCAGTACTGGCATGCCGCAATGGCAAATGTGTCACAAACTCTCGAATAAGAACCCGAATAGTGTTAACGTACGTCCCATACCACACGTTTGCACTAAACGCCTTACTAATCGATAATAAATTACACACTCAAAGCAATAAAAAGTTTACCTCATCTCATCAGTAAAATCAACCCAAAGGTTAAAATTATCAAACAGACAAATCAGGAATCAACCGATAAGATAAATGCATGTGTCCCATACCACGTGTTTTACCAAACCATTAAATTCTCCTTTTCATTCTTCGAATAGTGCAAGAACGTGTATTTTATATATAAAATAATTTATTTAAGAAAACAAGCTTTTAAAACCATTTTTCGAAATCAATTTTGAAAACGATATTTGAAAATTCCCTTGTTATAGAGAATAAATAAATTTTATAGCTTAAAATAATTTAAACATATTACATAATAATTATTTTAAATGCTGATTTATTTTAAAAATTATTTTAAAATTGTTTGGAAAAATCTATGCTCGAAATCAAAGAAATCACTCAAAACTGTCATTCAAATTCAATTCATGTATAATTCAAATTCAATTCAAATTTGAATTTCAAATTCATCAAAACTTGGCTAGACTATTGATAGGCATCATAGCCCTTAAAACATTTCAGAAATATCAAAAAACATGAAGTAAAAGTCAAAAGTCGGACGGAAAAAGAACATAAACACTTGGGAAAAATAATACCCAGGTCTGAAATCTTCTATTGGTTCAACTTTCAGATATAAAATAGGTAGTCAAACACCCTTTGATTGAACTAAAAATTGGTGTACACAAAGTTGAAAACTTCATCTTTCAAACAAAAAAAGAGTCAATGAATTCCGATAGAAAATGAAAAAATTACACTGTCTCAAACATGGACTCATTCTATGTTTGTAACAGTTCAACAAGAACGTGCCCAGGCTTGAAAATCCATTCTTGGTTCAACTTTTAGGTATAAAATAGGGGACTAAATGACATCGGATTGAGCTCAAAATTGGTATGCGTATAGTAGAAAACTTTATCTTTCAAAAAAAAGAATCATGCAATTCGGATAAAGTATGAGAAAGTTATGTTATCTCAAAGTTGAATCCAGGCAGTATTTTCACTGCAAAACTCTAGACAAAAGCATGCTCCGGATCAAATTCAATAGCATATTTCTATAAACTATATAGGTTGAAATGACCTAAAATTTGTTAAGCGTATAGTAGAAAAATTTATCTTTCAAAAAAAAGAATCATGCAATTTCGGTAAGAAATGAAAGAGTTATGCTATCTCAAACATGGACTCTGGCCATGTTTGCAGCAACTCAGCAAATAATTTTTATGATAACCCGGATTTTTGAACATATGATAGTTGGATAATTATCTGGTTTATAGATTGAACAGATAAGAATTCTGATAATAAAAGTTATCTGGATATAAATAATAGAAAATGAAATTTTATATCTGGATAAATATTTGATAATCTCCTAATATAATTACTTAAAATTCGACAAATTATTCTTTTAAAACAAATAATAATGGTTTATATATATAAGTAGATTTTAAATAGAATTTTTTTTATTTTCAAACAAATTAAATATGTGTTTGTTTAATTATATATATTTGTGAGTGGTTTTTGAATGGAATTTGAATTTGAATTTTAAATTCAAAAGATAAATATCTAGAAATGAAATTGGATTTAAATATATATATGAGAGTGTGATTATTTATTTATGTATAAATTAGTTCCAAATTTTGTTTTCTTAAAGGATATATAAATACAAATAAAAGAGAAGTATAAATATAAATTTATAACACACACATATATATATAATAAAAATATAAATAAATAAATAAATATAATATAAGTAATATAAAGGGTATATACATTATATAATAACAATTCTCATGCTAAAAACAAGTGTTAAGATTTAACACACAAAGTAAAAAATGTAAATCATTTAACTTAGAAGTAAACAAGTGTTAACAATAAAGACAAGTGACATTATGAATTTCTTTTAATTTGAATAAATAGAAAAGAGAAACAAATGTATTCTCAGTTTTAAACATCTCAAGCCTGAAAATCCACAAACCAGTAAATTAAAACAAAACTTGTTTAAATTCAAAACCTGTAAACAAAATCATCTCAATAATCAAAACAAAATAAACCAGAAGCATTTTAAACCTGGAAGCTGTCAGCCTATTTTAAATTTTCAACCCGTACTAAACATCAAACTTCAACCTGATGCAAATCAAAGCAAGATGAGGATTCAAATCTACAGATCAATACAAAGTTCCAGTTTCTAGTTTTTGTCAGAAGAAAAGCATTTCCAGATTTTTTAAAACCCTCTTCTATTCAAAACCAGACAGGTGAGTAACTCCTTAACTTGCTATATCTTATGATTAGCATGTGGTAAATATGTGAGGTATAATATGAAATATGGATGTATGATATAAATGTAATTAATATATACATGTATGAAGTATTATGTGTGTTCATGTCTGGACATCTCTCTGTTCCAATTCCCGGGTTTAAAAATCTATTTAAAAAAAATCAAGTTCTTCTTCTTGAATCCATGATAGGCTTTAGGATCTAAACAAATTTCGTTTGTATAATAATGTTCTAACTACTAAAAAATATTTAAGGATAAAATGAAGACAAGTGGGTCACGAAAGAAGATATACTATAGAAATTCAAAACAATGTTTTAGTTCAAGTATCATAATCGCTCGATCCACCAACATAATCGAGTACGACCTAGAAAATTATGATTTATAAAAAAAAATTCAATATTTTTAAACATGTATTTGTCGAGATATATCGGGTTGACCGAAAATCATCTTTTCATCTAATTTCGGCGATTTAGAAGGTTATGATCGTTAGGATCAAGGGAGCAGAAAGTTTGGAGGTCGGGGGTTTTTGGAAAAATGGTGATAGATTTTATAGATCATCGGAGGAGTCGAATGGCGACGATCTAGGGTTTAAGCCAAGCATTTGTTCGTTCATGGCAATTTCAGTCTCGACATCGTGACGAACTCGATCGCATATAGAGGAAATTGAGGACGGGTTGTGATGCATCTCTGGTTGGAAGGGCAGATTTTCTAGTGAGCGATTTGGGGTGGCACGAGTTGATTTTTTCGATAATGGTGGGTTCCTGATTGTGGTCGAGGATCAAATTTGTTTCTCTAGCGAAATTCAGAGATCTGGGCAGTCATACCATTAGAGGAGGTGGTCGCTAGCATGTTAGAGTTGTCGTCGATGCTCGAAACAGCAAGTTCGCACTGTGCACATGCACATGTGCACGTTAATGTCTTGTATATTTGAATCTTCGGGGAAGAAGAAGAATGGCGTGGGTACTTGCTCGAGTTTCTCGTGTTTATCTCGAGGGAGGGCATTTGCATGCGAATTCGTGAGGGGGCTCGGGAAATTTTTGTTTGGGCTCGGTAAATATCGAGGCCAACAAAATTTGAAGTTAAATGATAATCAAGTTTTAAACCGAATTCTTAAACTATTTCTTTAAAATAATAATGTTATTTAAAATGATTGGTTATTTTAAAAGTTATGTAATTTATTTTAACTTAAAATTAATTAAAATAGTTCATAAGTTTATTTAAACTTTATCAATAATGTGATTAAGTGGGAATTAAGGAAATAAATGTTTTATCATTAGTTTAACTTAAAGGTCTTAAGTTAAGTTATCGATTAATAATAAATTAATTCCAAGATTATTTGATAATTAAGAAAGTAATTGAGATTAATTAGTGAAATTAATTATAAGTTAATCATTTAATGAGATTAATATAGATTAATTAATCGATGTTGATAATAAAAAGGTAATTACGTAGTATAAGTAATTGGAGAATAGTTAATGATTGTAATTAATTTAAACTAGTGAATATGAGATGATTAATTAAGTTTAATTAATTAAAGATAATTACTTATGAAATTGATTAAGTAAATTAACTCATGTAAGTAATTAATGGATAGTTAATTACTGAATGAGATTAATTAATGAATATGATTAATTAAAGATTAATTAATTTATGTATGTAATTAATTAATCTAATTAATTATAGTTAATTGATTTATAAGAGTAATTAAAATTTAGTTAATGGTTAAGGCTAATTTACCTATGTGGTAGTTTAAGGTTAAATTAATTAACGATCAAGGTTAATTAATTAAGAATAATTAATCAATGGGATAATTACTTGATGAAAGTAATTAAAGGTAAATTACTTAAGTGAAGTAATTGAGGATTAATTACTTAGTGTAATTAATTAAAGGGTTGATTAATTACTTAAGGAAATTTATTAAGGGTTAATAAATTAATAAGTGTGATTAATTAAAGGATAATTAATCAATGTAAGTGATTAAAGGATTATTAATTTGAGTAATTAATTAAGGATCAATGTGATTAATGTGAATGGGTGAAGGTTAATTCATTTGTGTAATTAATTAAGGGTTAATTACTTATTGTAATTAAAGGATAATTAGTCAAGGGTGATTAATTAAGATAGATAATTAAAAGCTGATTAATTAATTGGTTTGTAATTAATTATTGTCGAGTAAAGGTAATCTAAGTGATTAAAGATTAGAAATTAATTTAATTAGACATAAATTAATTTTGGAAGTGATCAATCTTGCTTATGAATGATTGGATGATGATTAAATGCCTTGAATTGATTGATATCTCTGGTATGAAATGTTTTGTGATATGATATGTTTGTGATAATGTGGTTATCTATCGATGATGAATTGTTGTGGGAAAGTGACATCTTGTATTTAAAGTTTGAATTGTATTTCTTTTGAATAACTTGGGTTAAGATGACATTGGATTCGAAGAGATCGGGGTCTGTTTTTAGCAAATGCCCGAAGCCAATTTAATTTTTTATAGATTGATATGTGAAAGCAATAGGCTGGAATGGAATGATTTAAGTAAATTGGACCATTTAATCAAAGTTTTGGTACTTAGGAATTGATGTGTGAAATAAGTGTTTTCTATAACAAATTGTGAATTTGTAAATTGATAGGAGTTACTCCAGGTTTTAAATAAGTTTTATGCTTTGGTATTCCATGCTAGATGGGTTTACTCACGCTGGTTTCCAGCCTGACCCAGGTGTTACTTTGATGTAATGCTCGGGTCAGACCGAGTATTACAGATTTTCAGGTGAGGACGTTTCTGGAGCTCAGGAGGCGAGCTGGATGGCAGGAACCTGTGAAGTGTATTTCCTTTTTGATGTATTGTAGTTTATCTGGAACACGTTTATTTTAATCGTAGTGTTTGTGTAAATGTTGTAACTCTGATGTATTAAAGTGTAATTTGACAAGTATAGTTTTCCTTTGTATAACTGTTTTATTTCATATTAAATTTTGATCCGCTGCGAACGTGAGAATCTGTGTTTTGGTGTTTCTGTTTCTTCTTCTTCTTCTACCTCTTTCTTCTTTTTTCTAACTATCTGGAATTTTTGGAGTCAAAAATTCCGGATCGTTACATTTTGGTATCAGAGCGGATGGTTAAGCGAGAATCTTGGCTCTGGTGGGCTTAGTCATTAAGGATAGGGTCAGTGGTACCCTAAGATGAGTAGAGTGTACATATATATATGAGAGCGTACTTGTTACTTTCTTATGTAAAGGTTTTAAAAATGGTTTTAATGAATGATATTTATAAAAGCTTATATTTTATATATAAAGCAATAACTGGTTGTTGGATATTGAAATTGAATAAGAATTAAGGGATATATATATATATATATATATATATATATATATATATTTATATATCAAAATGGGAATTGAATAAAATGAGCTATACAGATAAGATGAATTAGAATTAGTTTCAAACCAGAATATGGAATGGTTATTAGGTTTAATAATGGGATGTTGTTTTCTAGTAAATATTGATAAAGCAAAATGAAAAGTTTTAGTGAAGAAAACTTTTAGATGGGTACAACTTATAGTAGGTTTTAAATTGTGAAGTTTTGAATCCTAAGTCTAGGAACATCTGAAATTGTTTTCAAAATTTTATTTAGACTATTTTGAATGTTATCTTATTTTAAAATTAGAGATGTTTGAAAATTTTAAAGAAAATTTATTTTGAATTAAAACGAAAGGTGGTTTAAATTTTAAAATTTGGCTTGGTGGGCCAAGAAGTAAATATGTATATATGTGTGGATATATATAATATCAAAGATGATTTGAAATAAACTCTTAAGTGATGAGTTTTGATTTTCCCTGAAGTGTCATGTAAAAACCCAAAGTAAATTAAGATTTTGAACTTTTAAGTGATAGAAATTTGAAATTTGAAGTGGGAATTCAAATTTGAGTAAGGTTAACGAGATTAAATTGAGATTTAACTTAGGGAAGTTAAATGGGTTGTTTGGAAGGGAGTTATGTGTGATCTCAAACAGGTTTGTGATCTGGGAAGGGGTAGTGAATGCTATTGATGGATGTTTTTAAATAAAATGGATGTTTATTTGTCCTAATATCATCCTGTTATTATCAATAATTTTGAAATTGTGAATTGTGTAGTTTAAAATGAATTAAGAAATGGATTGGAGTAATACATATGTCCATTGTAGAAATTAAATGGAAATAGAACTTTAATCAGGAAATTGAGCTTATGGAGATAAAATTACTTTGAAATTAAGTTTGAAAGTTGGACTCAGAATCAAATTGTTTGAAGACTTTAAATAAAGGTTAATCTTGTTTAAGAGGTTAAACCAACATTTGAAAATTTATCTCGAGTTTATATAATTCGAGATGATTTAAAGTGAAATTGAATTCGAAATTAGTTCAAATTGAAATTTGGTTTGAATAATTTGGAATTGTGATTAAAGTTGAATAGTTTCAAATTCAAATGGAATTTGATCTGAATTTGAAAAGAATCGAGGTTAATTAAACTTGAATTGGGATTAATCCAAGCTGGAGTTGAAATGAATTAATATTGAAAATTGGTTCAATTTGAAAATTATTTGAATAAATTGAGATTGATATCGAAGTGGAATAAAGTTAAATTTGAAATGGGAATTGAAGTTGTTTAAATTGATTTGAGATTGAATTAATGTTAAGAGGAAGTGGAAATTTAAAATTGAATTGAGTGAAATAGAGATTGGGTAGTGGAACAGTTTGGGTCTGAACTATTTTCAAACAAATTATTCTAGTATAAGCTTTTTTAAATCTATTTTTCCAAGCCAATTATTAAAAGCCAAACTATTTTATACTTATTTTACAATTATTTTTGGAACTATTTAACAATTTTTTAACTGTTTTATAAACTAATTACTGTTTTTCAACTACTTTATAACTAATTATTATTTTACAACTATTTTGCAATTATTTTAAATTTCTACAACTATTTGACTATTTTACAACTATTTTACAATTACTTAACCATTTTACATCTATTTCACAAACTAGTAGTTATTTTTCAACTACATATCTATTTTAACTTTTCAAGCTATTTTCTAAATTTAAGCTGGTCAGCGTGCAAACTATTTATGATTAAATATCCATTTAAGATAAGAATTAAGGTGATAATCCAAATGGGGATTGAGGCAATTGTGAATAAATGAATAAAGAATTAAAGGAAATATGAATAGAAAGGAGAAATTGATTTAGCTAATAATCCATGGAGATAAATACGTAGGATGTACGTATATTATTCTATTCGCATAGTGATTTGATCCAGATCCGAGCATAGAATTTCGAGATAGTACATCGATCCGAGTTGAGGTTTATCACTCGATTTTCGAGGGCAAACCTGGATATGGATTATTGATTGGTTTTGGATATTTTCTATCATAGTTATGGCTATGCAAGGAGAATAACAGTTTCTGATCAAGAAAGCAGATCCGAGTCCGCGCTAGGAAGTCGAGTGGACGATACTAGTTCGGAAGAGAAATTGTGTGATCGAGTGAGCGATCAGATTGATATGCGTACGGATGATATGTGTACATCGTATGAGTTTGAATGAAATTGATATTGAAAATTTATGGATAAGAACTGTAAATGATTTTTTGGAATGAAAAGTATATTTTGTGAGATATATAATGAAATAAAGTGGAAATTGGATATTTCTATGGTAGAAATTTACTTATGAAATTAAGTAATATGATAAGTGACTTTATAGAATAATCAAGCTTGAATATTGTTTTGTCATAAACAAAGTTACACATATATAACTGATAAACTCCCATTGTTGAATCTATTGTCAGAAGAAAAGGGTTTTTGAAAAGTATTTGAAGTATAAAAAGGGAATTTATACAAGTATGAAGTGATCCAAAGATTTTTCAAGGTTATATATATATATATATATATATATATATATAAAAAGGATCTTATGAGAATGATTTGGAGGAAAGACTTTTTGAACCTATGGATTTGCAAAAGGCTTTTAATTTTTGGAGAAAAATCAATTTTGGAAACTTGGAAAGCCTAGTTTGAGAATTATCGATTTTAGAATAATCGATTTTGAGAAAAAGAGATTTATATGGGATTCATACTAGGTGTATGATTTGGAAGATACTATATGTGTATAGTATAAAGTGTTTTGAAATGGCTCTGGAGAAAAAGGCGCTCCCTTGAAATGAACTTCTCAGGATTACCATAGGTTGTAACTGCCTTGAGTCTCAAAGGGGAGAGGTTCTAAAGTGGATCCTGTGAGGAAGTCCGGACAAACTGAAGTTCTTGAGGATTATTGGATAGCGAAAGTCGAGGGCGCTGATGCCTACAGAGGCATTTGGGTTATGCTGTGACGACAGTGTAACTCGATGTCATTGCGATCTACTATGGACCATAGCTGAAATCGTGTGGAGGTGAGTGTCAACGGTCTACGTTTGATTTTTTCGGGAATACAACGTAACATCGGTAGACTGCGATTTATGGTCGAGTGGAGTGGTGAAGTTTCATTCTTTTGGTAGCGAAATTCGAGGGCGCTGATGCCTATAGTTATATAGGGTTTTGATGTGATAGCAACGTAACCCCAGATGTAGCTGTGATCCGTAGCGGGTACCATGGCATAACCGAGGGGCACAGAGTGCCTACAGTTATCTATGGATTTTGTCGGGATGGCAACGTAACCATCGGGTTAACTACGGCCGTGGATCGGGGTGATGATTTCCAGAGCATTCTCACCAAAAGATGTTTCCTCTATTTTCAAAATGTTTTCTATATTTTCAACAAAACAGGTAAATAGGCACAAGGAAGAAGTTACCAAAAAAATTAGGCTCAAGGACAACAAGTTTACTTTTTAGTCTGGAGGACATATTTTTGTGTAAACTGAAATGATAGTTATAACTATCATTCTGTAATTTACACTAAAAGTTGTCCTTCAGCCTAAAAAACAAACTTCTTGTCCTTGAAACTAAATTTTTCTCTAACTTTTCCTTGAGCCTAAAAACCCCTTCAACAAAATATATTTTTCCAAGTATTTCACTAGGTGTCGAAAACAGGTTTACCGAGCACTTATAGATTTTCAGTCTTACGTCTGATCAACGTATGACCAAATTTCTGTGAGAACAAAGATGGACTGGTTGAAACATCGAGTTATAAAAGTATCTTTATAAAACACTATTTTATAATATTTTAAAATGTTTTAAAATTTATCAAAGAGTAATTTTTTCTGAAAATAATCATATTAATAAATTTTGGCTTCGTTCATTTTCGAGGACGAAAAGATTCTAAGGGGGGAGGAATGAGATAACCCGAATTTTGAACATCTAATAGTTGGATAATTATCTGGTTTATAGATTGAACATATAAGAATTCTGATAATAATAGGTATCTCGATATAAATAATAGAAACTGAATTCTTATATCTGGATAAATATTTGATAATCTCCTAATATAATTACTTAAAATTTGACAAATTACTCTTTTAAAACAAATGATAATGGTTTATATATATAGACAAAAGTAGATTTTAAATAGAATTTTTTTATTTTCAAACAAATTAAATATGTGTTTGTTTACTTATATATATTTGTGAGTGGATTTTGAATGGAATTTGAATTTGAAATTCAAAAGATAAATATCTTGAAATGAAATTGGATTTAAATATATATGAGAATGTGATTATTTATTTAAGTATAAATTAGTTTCAAATTTTATTTTCTTAAAGGATATATAAATGCAAATAAAAGAGAAGTATAAATATAAATTTATAACATATATAAATATATATATAATAAAATATAAATAAATAAATAAATGTAATATAAGTAATATAAAGGGTATATACATTATATAATAACAATTCTCATGCTAAAAACAAGTGTTAAGATTTAACACAGAAAGTAACAAATGTAAATCGTTTAACTTAAGAAATAAACACGTGTTAACAATATAGACAAGTGACAATATGAATTTCTTTTAATTTGAATAAATAGAAAAGAGAAACAAATGTATTCTCAGTTTTAAACATCTCAAGCCTGAAAATTCACTAACCAGTAAATTAAAACAAAACTTATTTAAATTCAAAACCTGTAAACAAAATCATCTCAATAATCAAAACAAAATAAACCTGAAGCATTTTAAACCTGGAAGCTATCAGCCTATTTTTAAATCTTCAACATTGCTAAACATCAAACTTCGACCTGATGCAAATCAAAGCAAGATGAGGATTCAAATCTACAGATAATTACAAAGTTCCAGTTTCCAGTTTTTATCAGAAGAAAAGCATTTCCAGATTTTTTAAAACCCTCTTCTTCTCAAAACCAGACAGGTGAGTAACTCCTTAACTTGCTATATCTTATGATTAGCATGTGGTAAATCTGTGAAGTATAATATGAAATATGCCTGTATGATATAAATGTAATTAATATATATGTATGAAGTATTATGTGTGTTCATGTCTGGATATCTCTCTATTCCAGTTCCAGGGTTTAAAAACCTGTATAAAAAAAATCAAGTTCTTCTTCTTGAATCCATGATAAGCTTTAGGATCTAAACAAATTTCGTTTGTATAATAATGTTCTAACTACTAAAAAATATTTAAGGATAAAATGAAGACAAGTGGGTCAGGAAAGAAGATATACTATAGAAATTCAAAATAATGTTTTAATTCAAGTATCATAATCGCTCGATCCACCTACATAATCGAGTACGACCTGGAAAATTATGATTTTTAAACAAAATTCAAAAATTTATAAACATGTGTTTGTTGAGGGTTGATCGAAAATTGTCTTTGCGCCTAGTTTGGCGATTTGGAAGGCGATGATCGTTGGGATCACAGGAGCAGAAAGCTTGAAGGTCAGGGTTTTTTAGAAAAATTGTGATAGATTTTATAGATCATCGAAGGAGTCGAATGGCGACGATCTAGGGTTTAAGCCGAGCATTTGTTCGTGTCCGATTTCGTGGAAATTTTAGTCTTGACATCGCGACGAACTCGATCGCATATGGTGGAAATTGAGGATGGGTTTGTGGTGCATCTCTGGTTGGAAGGGCGGATTTTCTGCTGAACGATTTAGGGTGGCGCTTAGTTGATTTTTTCGATAATGAAGGGTTCCTGTGTGTGGTTGAGGATCAATTTTGTTTCTCTGGCAAAATTCAGATATCTAGGCAATTATACCATTAGAGGAGGTGGTCGCTGGCATGTTGGAGTTGTCGTCGATGATCGAAACGGCGAGTTCCCACCGTGCACGTGCACGTGTGCACATTAATGTCTTGTATGTTTGAATCTTCGGGGAAGAAGAAGAATGGCATAAGTACTTGCTCGAGTTTCTCATGTTTAACTTGAGGGAGGGCATTCACGTGCGAATTCGTGAGAGGCTCGGGAAAAATTTAGTTTGGGCTCGGTAAATGTTGAGGCTAACAAAATTTAAAGTTAAATGATAATCAAGTTTTAAACTGATTCTTAAACTAATTCTTTAAAATAATAATGTTATTTAAAATGATTGGTTAATTTAAAAGTTATGTAATTTATTTTAACTTAAAATTAATTAAGATAGTTCGTAAGTTATTTAAACTTTATCAATAATGCGGTAGTGAGAATTGAGGAAATAAATGTTTTATCATTAGTTTAACTTAAAGGTCTTAAGTTATGTTATCAATTAATGATAAATTAATTCCAAGATTATTTGATAATTAAGAAAGTAATTGAGATAAATTAGTCAAATTAGTTACAAGTTAATCATTTAATGAGATTAATATAGATTAATTAATTGATGTTGATAATAAAAAGGTAATTACTTAGTATAAGTAATTGGAGAATAGTTAATGATTATAATTAATTTAAACCAGTGAATATGAGACGATTAATTAATTTTAATTAATTAAAGATAATTACTTATGAAATTGATTAAATAAATTAACTCATGTAAGTAACTAAGGGATAGTTAATTACCGAATGAGATTAATTAAGGTTAATTAATGAATATGATTAATTAAAGATTAATTAATTTATGCATGTAGTTAATTAATGTAATTAATTATAGTTAATTGATTTATAGAGTAATTAAAAGTGAATTAATGGTTAAGGCTAATTTATCTATGTGGTAATTTAAGGTTAAATTAATTATCGATCAAGGTTAATTAATTGAGGATAGTTAACCAATGGGATAATTACTTGATGAAAGTAATTAAAGGCAAATTACTTAAGTGAAGTAATTAAGGATTAATTACTTAGTGTAATTAATTAAAGGGTTGATTATTTAATTAAGGAAATTTATTAAGGGTTAATAAATTAATAAGTGTGATTAATTAAAGGATAATTAATCAATGTAAGTGATTAAAGAATAACTAATTTGAGTAATCAATATGATTAATGTGAATGGGTGAAGGTTAATTAATTTGTGTAATTAATTAAGGGTTAATTACTTATTGTAATTAAAGGATAATTAGTCAAGGGTTATTAATTAAGATAGATAATTAAAAGATGATTAATTAATTGGTTTGTAATTAATTAATGTTGAGTAAAGGTAATCTAAGTGATTAAAGATTAGAAATTAATTTAATTAGATATAAATTAATTTTGAATGTGATCAATCTTGCTTATGAATGATTGAATGATGATTAAATGCCTTGAATTGATTGATATCTCTGATATGAAATGTTTTGTGATATGGTTTGTTTGTGATAATGTGGTTATCTATCGATGATGAATTGCTGTAGGAAAGTGACATCTTGTATTTAAAGTTTGAATTGTATTTTCTTTTGAATAACTTGGGTCAATATGACATTGGATTCGAAGAGACCGGGGTCGGGTATTAGCAAATGCCCGAAACCACTTCGATTCTTTGTAGATTGATATGTGAAAGCAATAGGCTGGAATGGAATGATTTAAGTAAATTGGACCATTTAATCTAAGTTTTGGTACTTAGAAATTGATGTGTGAAATAAGTGTTGACTATAATAAATTGTGAATTTGTAAATTGATACGAGTTACCCCAGGTTTTAAATAAGTTTTATGCTTTGGTATTCCATGTTAGATGGGTTTACTCACGCTGGTTTCTAGCATGACCCGAGTGTTACTTTGATTTAATGCTCGAGTCAGATCGAGTATTACAGATTTTCAGGTGAGGATGTTTCTGGAGCTCAAGAGGCGAGCCAGATGGCAGGAACGTATGGAGTGTATTTGCACTGTGATGTATTGCAGTCTATCTGGAACAAGTTGATTCTAAATGTCCAGTGTTTGTGTAAATGTTGTAGCTCTGATGTATTAAAGTGTAATTTGACAAATATAGTTTTCCTTTGTATAACTGTTTTTATTTGATATTATATTTTGATCCGCTGTGAATGTGCGAATCTGTGTTTTGGTGTTTCTATTTCTTCTTCTTCTTCTTCTTCTTCTACCTCTTTCTTCTATTTCCTAACTATGTGCAATGTTCGGAGTCGAAAATTCCGGGTCGTTACAATTTTTACAGGCAAAAATCTACTTTCGAGTGGATTTTCTACCACTGTTTTGCACATCCAAATGACAATATTTTTCTACGAAAATTTGCAGAAATGAAGTTCAATATGCAAGCTACCAAACGCAAGAAATCTGGCAGCATTTCGTTGTTGGAATCAAAAGATATTAGGATGCAAAGTATCAGCCAGAGAAAGTTTTGACACAAACAAATTGAAAGCAAAACAAATTAGAAAGCAAATTTTTGGCGATTTTGAGCTTGGCTCATCTAGTTTTTGTGTGTCTTATAACTTGTCTTGCTGTTGCAATGAAAAGACTCGGATTTTGGTTGCAAAATTGAAACTTTGGCTTGAATATAGACCTCTAGGAACCTGTGGAGGAGGTAAACGATGCATGCAAGAACAAACAAATAAATTTGAAAACTCAACTACTGAAATTAGAAATTTGATGAAACTATATGGTTTGGAGTTAGATTACCTTAGATTTACTCTCTAGATTGCAAAAGATTTCAATTTGCTTGAATTTAATTGAAGAAATAGCTTGGATTGGCAATGAAGAGGTGGGTTTACCGTATTTTATTTCTGGTTGAAGAAGAAGATGAGCAAGCGATGAACGTACAGGTATTTGTTTTTCTCACCTTCTCATCTGGTTAAGCATTAAGCGGCCTTGGACCCATTGATTTAAAGAAAAGAAATGGCTAAGGTTGATTAATTCATACTTTAATAAAAAAAGGCTTCATATTTACACTATTTTACAAAACAAATTACATTTCTCTCAAGTTTTTAAACCGGACAATATAAGTGAACTTGCATACAAACGAAATACAGTATTTTACACTATATAAAAAGATAATTTTAATTTTTAAAATAATTTTATTATTAAAATATCTTATTTTACAAAAATGCACTATTTTCGCAATAAAATGCAAAAGTCTATATTTTTACTTTTAAAATTTAACAAAAATACTTTTCTTACTTAGAAAAATATTTCAAACCATTTCCAAGCTTAATCTATAGCCAAAATATATTTAAAACCAATTTTCACCTTTTTATTTAAATAAACCGCTTTTAAAAATTACATACTTGTTTTAAAAATTATTAAAAGAAGTAAACGTGCAATAATTAATATAATTATTGCATTTTCTCTAACATAAGGTCATTTTACATTTATTATCAACCCAAAAAAATAAAATAAACCTTGGAATTTCATTTCTCCTTTTAAATTCCAAAATTCGTTGTTTATTACAAATTAACAATTTAATTTCTCCAATTTTAATTTAAATCACAATATTAAATTATAATTATCATTATAATTCAATATTGATAGGTAATCTCCAAACTAGGGTTCTTACAAACTCCCTCTCTTAACAAAATTGCGTCCTCGCAATTTCTAGAGAAGAATTTGTATTCAACCATTTAATTTCATTACTCAAAAAGAAAAGAAAATAAGCTTGAGATAAAGAGACATTCTCCCCATCGCTATGCGAAGATTGAAAACCGGGATATGATCACTCGATAAACTCTCTGGTTTCCCAAGTGCAGTCATTGGGATCAGTGGACCATTGAACTTTAATGAGCTGCATGTCCTTGTTTCGAAGGCGTTTCACCTCTAAAGCAAGTACGCGAATAGGCTACTACATAACAGATAGGTCTGGTGAGATCTCAAGCTCTTGCAAATCAGGAGAATCGATAACAGAATCCAACTCTCGAAGACACTTCCGAAGCCGAGAGACATGAAACATGCCATGAATGCCCGATAGATGAGCTGGAAGTGAAACTCTATAAACCACATGACCAATACGTTCAGTAATAGGAAATGGTCCTATAAAGCGAGGGGCCAGTTTCCATTTCGTACTAAAGCGCATAATCCCTTTTAGAGGAGAAACACGAATAAAGACGATATCACCAACCGAGAAGTCGAGAGGCTTCCTATGGTTGTCCATGTATGATTCTGTCGGCTCTGTGCCTCTTTCTTTCTCTGATGAATAAGATCAATCTTCTAAGAAGAATCATAAATAGAATCTTGTCCAAGAATAAGCTTCTCACCAGATTCCAACAAAAAAGAAGGTGATCGATATGGCCTTCCATATAAGGCTTCAGAAGGAGCCATACCGATACTGGACTAAAAAGTATTGTTGTAGGAGAATTCCACAAGAGGTAGGTGATCCTCTCAAATACCACCAAAATCTAGAATGCAAGCATGGAGAAGATCCTCGGGAATACGATTCACCCATTCAGTCTGTCAATCAGACTGCGGATGATATGTTGTGTTGAAATTAAGCTTTTTTCCCAAAGCTTACTGAAGACTCTGCTAGAAATGACTCGTGAATAGCGGCTTGCGTTGACAAATAATCGAACTAGGAACACCACAAAGTCTCACGATTTCCTTGATATACAACTTGGCCAAATGAGAAGCAATCCTATTAGACTTAATAGGAATGGAATGAGCTAATTTGGTGAGGCAATCAATAATAACCCAAATGCTAGAATGGCCCGATCCCAGACGTGGTAGGTCGTCAATGAAATCCATCGAAATCTGATTCCATTTCCACAATGGAATCTCTAAAGGATGAAGGAGACCAGAAGGGCATTGATGTTCGGCTTTGATACGCTGACAAGTCATGCAATTACTTACATAACTCACCACATCGCGCTTCATGCTTTCCCAATAATAAAGGCGATGCATATCGACATACATCTTACTATTACCAGGATGAATGGTATACTTAGACCAACCAGTCATCGGGAATGTCATGCCTAAGTGTAGAATCAAAAGGCACAACAAGATGGTTCTTCTTGCAAAGACACCCATGAAATCCCTCAACTCCTTTTCATGGGACTTAGACTCACAAATTTGGATAAGGTGCACAAGATCGGGATCATGCCGTTGAGCATCGGCAATATGATCCAATAAGCTGGGTCAGGCTTCCAAACTGAATAATAGAACGGACGAATCAGAAGATGGAGCTCGATCACGAATAACACAAAGAGATAAGGTCTCAAGAACATCCCAGTTAGCTAGCATCATAGAAACAACAGGCGAATGTTTTCGACTAAGCGCATCAGCAACACGATTACCCTTACCAAGGGTATATGGGATATCGAAGTCACATGAGGCAAGGAACTCGAGCCAACGCTGTTGCCTCATATTGAGCTCCTTCTGTGTGAATAGATACTTCAAGGACTCGTGATCAATATAGGGAATGAACCGCTCACCTAATAGATAATGTCGCCAAATCTTCAAGGCGAAGACGATGGCGGCTAACTCGAGGTCATGAGTGGCATAGTGGACTTCATTCGGACGTAGTTGCTTAGAAGCATAAGAAACAACCCGATCCTTCAGCATAAGCACAGCACCGAGGCCACACATACTAACATCGGTCTAGACAACAAGATCTTGATTCCCTTTGGGAAACACTAGAATAAGAGCATTAGTGAGAAGCTCCTTCAACTGCTGAAAAGAAGCTTCACACTGGTGAGTGGAAGCATAATACAAGAGAAATCCTTAATGAACCGATGATAATAACATGCCAATCCAAGGAAGCTATGAATCTTATGAACATTCTCAGGCCCCTTCAAATTCTGGATGGATTCAATCTTCGAAGGATCGATCGAAATGCCTTCGGAAGAAACAACATGGCCTAAAAACTTAACCTTATTCTCCCAGAAATGGAACTTAGAGAATTTGGCTTTAAGCTGATGGTGATGAAGAGTACTCGAGATAATTCTCAAGTGATTAGCATGCTTGGCTTCAAACTTCGAATAAACAAGGATGTCATTGATGAACACAAGGACAAACTTATCGAGATACTCTCAGAATACTTGATTCATAAGATTAATACAAAAAGTAGGAGCGTTTGTCAAATAGAACGGCATAACGAGCCACTCGTAAGATCCATATCGAGTGCGGAAGCTATAAGAGGTATGCTATCTTCCATGACTCGGAGCTGATGAAAACCAGTGGCAAGGTCGAGTTAACAGAAGACCTTAGCACCACTCAATTTATCAAACATATCGTCGATCCTAGGTAATGGATACCTCTTCTTGATGGTCAACTCATTAGGCTTGCGATAGTCGATGCAAATCCTAAGAGTTCCGTCGAACTTCTTCACGAAGACGACCGCGACACCCTACGATAAAAAACTAGACCGAATCAACTTCTTGGACTCAAGCTCTAAAAGCTGCTTCTTGAGTTCCTCATTTTCCTTTGTAGACATCCTCGTGAGAGAATGACTAATTGGTTGCACGTTTGGAATGAGATCAATATGGAACTTAATCGTCCGCTTGGGTGGCAAACCCAAAACAGGCTTAAATACATCAAAGAAGTCACAAACAATAGGAATACGAGATATATCATCATCATCTCGTGAGTCTAGAGAATATAAAGCCACTTCGGAATTATCCACATTCCGAAGAACAAGTGATAGCTGAGTAGATGAATCTGGATGTCAAAGATATAAAATTATCTCAGAACAAATAATCCTAGCATCGTATCGCACTAGCCAGTCCATAACCAAAATCATATCAAATCCCAAATAAGAAATAATGTGCAAATTCTCACAAAAAGAAAATCCACATAAAACAGTCTCAATATCATCACAAACCATGCTAAGGGTTGCGGATCCCCCGATAGGATTCGCAATCCTCAATGAACTAATCATACAAGAAACATCCAAAAACAAATCATCGATGACCTTGTTCGATACGAAGTGAATGCGACGCAATCAAAGAGGACTCAAATAGAACGATCACAAAATAACAATGAACCTTCAAGAATAAAAGGAGAAGTACCTCTGCTCTGAGAAGAACCTCTAGAAGCATCCACTACATTCAGCTTGCCAGATTTAGAATTATTCGAAGCAATAGGACAAGTGGAAATACCATGGCCTTCCTTCTTGTAATAGCGGCAGAAGAAAGGCTTAGAACAATCTCGAATCATATGGTTAGGAGAACCACAATTGAAACACCGCTTTCAAGGAGGAGGTGCTCCACTAGGCTTGGAACTAGGCCTAGATCCAACGGGCTTCTTCTTCTTGGAGGGGAAAAACATTGGCTTATGAAATGGAAACTTCTTCTTATTGGGGTTCTTGCAAACCTCAGCCTCATCATCACTATCACACTTCTTCTCGACGACTTCGAGATGAAGCGCTGAGTCAGCCAACTCCTCGAAAGAAAGCTTGAGCTGGAGCATCAAAGACTTCTTCAAATACATCTTAAGACCAGAGGCAAACTTCAGATTCTTCTTACAAGAGGTGCTAATGTATTCAAGACCATACTTAGATAAGACCTCGAATGATGAAACATACTCAAAGATGGAGGACTTTCCTTGCTTCAACTCAAGGAAGTGATGGGCCAATAAAGCTTTCTCAGATTCAGGAACAAATTTGAGCTCGAATCGTTCCCCAAACTGAGTCCAAGAAAGAGTAGACTCATCGAGCTCGACTATGAGGAGCTCATACCAATCAAGGGCACGCTTTTGCAATAGGCTAGATGCAACAGGAACTCTATCGTGGTCAGAAAGATCCATGTGAGAGAAGATGTGCCCGTATGTACAAATCCAAGCTTGGACCTCAAGAACAGAGTCAGAGCCTTTGAAAGGCTTTCCTTTGAGATGAGAGAAATCATTACACAAGCGTGCAAAGACAAACTTGCATGGAGGAGATGCTCGAGTAGGAGCCGGAGGCTGAGTGCTCCTAAATAAATCCATAAACTTATCGGTAGACATATAAACGCCGTTCGAATGCGAGCCGCTGGATTTTCCAGCATCCGAGCGTCGTCCTATACCTCTTTCAGCCATTAACTAAAAATTAAGATAAGATAAAGATTATTCACATGGTAGATATCATTAATTCAAATATGGAATACTATGGAATTAATATGCATTCCTAGACGTATTCCCAAAATTCTATTTACCCAAAAGGACACGAGAAGAACCAAGGCACGATGATTCAAGGATTTGTAACACTTGTATAACACATTGATGTACCGTAATATGTGTTTTTGTTCTGTGTTTATCATATTTTGTTCTGAACTCGACTTTAATACCAAGCTATGACGCCCCACCCCAAGACCCACATTAACAAAGAGTATTATTGGGTAATACTGCCTGATAATGGAGAAAATAGGGCTGGATAGGAGCGACCATCTGTAGCCTTGTCTTAAATATCTATTGAATAAGTCGACAAATGCCATATTACTATTATTTTTGCATCTCAAGTGGATCGACATATCCAATAAAAACTTAATACAAAGCCATATGTGGTGATAGGATCTATCAGAATAAAATATAACAACTTGAATGTAAAACACATCACAAAACAGTTGATCATCACATATATACATATATAGATACATCACAGAGTATACAAAATGATACATCACATATGTGGTATGACGACCACAATACAAATACGAGTCAAAAGAATATACATATTAGAGTAGCAACAAAAAGGACTACACAAAAGTTACAACAAAGAAAGCTAGCAGAAAAGTCCATACGGAAGCAGAATAGGCTAAATCCAAGCGTACCTAACATGAAATACCTCGGCCTAACCCGAGTATAAAATACACCGGTCAGTCTAGCGAAACAAATCAGTTAACAAGGATAAGCAATAATATGAGCATAAGGATAATGTGATAATATTCTCGAGTGAGAAGAGACAACTAAAAGTTGCATGATTACATCAAGTGATAATATGGTATCACTATACAAACATGTATCTCAAAAGAGATAAAATAACCAATAAAACGTTAAAAGTAGCGAGCCTCATATCACCAGCATTCATAAAACATCAAATATGGTTTAGGGGAAAACCTAAACCCGCAAACTTGGCAAATCCCAAACATGCATAAAGAGATCTCATCTCAAACATGCCATAAGGCAAATATATCTCCAAAGAGGAAAATAAAATCTCAAGTAAACGCCAAAAGGCAAATCTCATATAACGCCATTGTAGGCAATTCAAATCTCAAAAATAGAACTTCCAAGAGTTCAAATTCTCGATAGGTAATTGCCACTAATATATATCGAATGGTTCAAAGGACCAATTCCGGAAAGGGGTGATACACTAGGAAAAATAGTCAAAGAAACCATCTCAAAAGTCTTTGCAGGTGCATGTGGCCAAAACCATGCCAAGTACTGTTATCTCAAATAGTAACCTTGCTCGAAGGCAAAACATCACAATGACAAATACTCGCAATGGAAAATACGCCGCAATGGCAAACGTCTCGAAGACAAATACGCCGCAATGGCATGACCCGAAAGTCCCGTACTGGCACGCCGCAATGGCAAAGAAGTCATAAATTCTCGAATAGGAACCTGAATAGTGTTAACGAGCATCCCATGCCACACGTTCGCACTAAATCATTTACTAACCACCAGTAAATTTCAAACTCAAAGTAGTAAAATTTTTACCGGTAAACTTGACCTGAAGGTTAAAACGATCAAACCGACAAGTCAAGAATTAACCAATAAGATAAACACATGTGTCCCATACCACGTGTTTCACCAAACCGTTTAATTCTCATTCGCTCGAATATTTGATAAACGTGTATTTTATATATAAAATAATTTATTTAATAAAACAAGCTTTTAAAACCATTTTCCAAAATCAATTTTAAAGACGATATTTGAAAATTCCCTTATCATAGAGAATAAATAGATTTTATAGCTCAAAATAATTTAAAAACATTACATAATAATTATTTTAAATGCCGATTTATTTTAAATATTATTTCAAAATTGTTTGAAAAGATCTGTGCTCGAAATCAAAGAAATCACTCAAAACTGTCATTCAAATTCAATTAAAGTTCAATTCAAATTTAAATTGCAAATTCATCAAAACTTAGCTAGCCTATTGATAGGAATCATAGACCTTAAAACATTTTAAAAAGATCAAAAAACATGAAGTAAAAGTCAAAAGTCGGACGAAAAAAATAAAATAAACACTTGGGCAAAATAATGCCCAGGTCTGAAATCTTCTCTAGGTTCAACTTTCGGACATAAAACAGGTGGTCCAACACCCTTTAATTGAACTAAAAATAGTGTGCACAAAGTAGGAAACTTCATCTTTAAAAAAAGTCAATGAATTCCGACAAAAAATGAAAAATTTAAGCTGTCGCAAACATGGACTTTGACCATATTCATAAAGATTCAACGAGAATGTGCCCAGGCCTGAAAATCCATTCTGGATTCAACTTTCAGGTATAAAACAGAGGATTAAACGACATCTGATTGAGTTCAACATTGGTATGCATATATTAAAAAATTTTATCTTTCAAACAAGAGGAGAATCATGCAATTTGGATAAAATATGAGAAAGTTATGATACCTCAAAGTTGAACCCAGACAATGTTTTCACTATAAAACTCTGGGCAAAAACATGCTACGGATCAAAGTTCGGCAGCATATTTCAATAAGCTATATATGTCGAAATTACTTGAAATTGGGTATGCCTATGGTAGAAAACTTTATCTTTCAAAAAAAAAAATCACGCAATTTCAACAAGAAATGAAAGAGTTATGCTATCTCAAACATGCACTCAGGCCATGTTTGCAGCAACTCAGCAAACAATTTATAGAAGGAAAAATTTGCTTTGGAGTGGATTTTCTACCACCGTTTGCACATCCAAATGACAACATTTTTCTACAAAAATTTGCAAAAGCAAAGTTCAACATGAAAGCTACCAAATGTAAGAAATCCGGCAGCATTTTGTTACGGAATCAAAAGACACTAGCACGCAAAGTACCAGCCAGAGAAGGTTTTGACACAAACAATTGAAAGTAAAACAAATTGCAAAGCAAATTTTTGGCGATTTTGAGCTTGGCTCAGCTAGTTATTATGAGTCTTATAACTCACCTTGCTTGTGCAATGGAAAGACTCGGATTTTGGTTGCAAAATTGAAATTTTGGCTTGAATATGGACCTCTAGGAACCTGTAGAGGAGGTAAACAATGCATGCAAGAACATACAAACAGTAAATTAGAAAAATCAATTATTGAAATTAAAATTTTGATGGAACTATATGGTTTGGAGTTATATTGTCTTAGATTTACTATCTAGATTGCAAAAGATTTCAATTTTCTTGAATTTAATTGAAGAAATAGCTAGGATTTGCAATTTTGAAGAGGTGGGTTTATTATATTTTGTTTCTGGTTGAAGAAGAAGACGAGAAAGTGAGAAATGACCGTACAAGTATTTGTTTTTCTCACCTTCTCATCTGGTTAAGAACTAATGGGCCTTTGACCTATTAATTAAAAGAAAAGAAAGTTGCTAAGGTTGACTAATTCATACTTAAATAAAAAAGGCTTTATATTTACACTATTTTACAAAACAAATTACA
The DNA here is from genome assembly GCA_030765085.1 of Allium cepa. NCBI lineage: Eukaryota > Viridiplantae > Streptophyta > Magnoliopsida > Asparagales > Amaryllidaceae > Allium > Allium cepa. The sequence goes on from CM060945.1 coordinate 224,032,486, forward strand.
TTTCTCTCAAGTTTTTAAACCGGACAAAAATGTGAACTTGCATACAAATAAAATAAAGTATTTTACACTATATAAAAATATAATTTCATTTTTTAAAACAATTTTATTATTAAAACATCTTATTTTACAAAAATGCACTATTTTAACAATAAAATGTAAAAGTCTATATTTTTGACTTCTAAATTTTAACAAAAATACCTTTCTCAGTTAGAAAAATATTTCAAACCATTTCCAAGATTAATCTATAGCCAAAATATATTTTAAAAAAAATTTCACCTTTTTATTTAAATAAACCAGCTTTAAAAATTACATGCTTCTTTTAAAAATTATTAAAAGAAGCAAATGGACAATAATTAATATAATTAATGCATTTTCTCTAAAATAAGGTCATCTTCCATTTATTATCAGCCCAAAAAAATAAAATAAACCTTGGAATTTCATTTTCTCATTTTAATTTCAAAAATTCATTGTTTATTACAAATAAACAATTTTATTTCTCCAATTTTAATTTAAATCACAACATTAAATTATAATTATCATTATAATTCAATATTAACAGATAATCTCCAAACCATGGTTGCTACACAATACAAACCTATCCAAGTGCTCTCGAAAAACTTGGTTCATCAAATCCACAAAGAATGCAGGCGCATCAGTTAGTCCAAACTGCATAACTACCTATTCATATGACCCATATCGATTCCTAAACGCTATTAAAGGATTACTATCCTATGCTACAATAAAATGATGAAAACTTTTCATCAAATCCAACTGGGAAAATATCTTGGCATCACTCAACTGATCGAACAAATCGTTAATTCTCGAAAATGGATATCGATTCTTTATCATCCTCTCATTCAACTTACGATAATTGGTACAAACTCGTAACGATCCATCTAGCTTCTTAACAAACACTATGGCTGCTCCCTAAAGTGAACTATTTGGTCTAACAAAACTCCTGCCTTCCAAATCGACCAACTGCACCTTCAATTCTCTCATCACTATAGGTGTCATCCTGCTTGTCGGTCTACTCATTTGTTCTGCTCTAGGCACCAAATCTATCCAAAACTCAATAACTCACTTCGGCGGCAATCCAACTACATGCGCTAAGACACCCGTGAATTCTCTAACCACGAAAACTCGATTCAACTCGCCTTCCAAATCCAAAACACCTGGAAAAGCATTCACCTCACAACTAGGGTTTCCTATAGTATAAACTATCTGATCACTATAGTCAGGCTGTCTAAGCAATATTTTCCTACCATGGAAAAAAAATCCTAGCATCGTACTTACTTAATCAATTCGTACCTAATATAATTCAAACCCTAAAACGTCAAATACGTGCAAACACCAAACAAAAGTATGGCCTAACAAAGTCAAACTCTAAGTGGTCAACTTCATCCCTAGTGTCGCATACCCACCTATTGGATTTGCATCCCTTAAGGAAGTAACTAAATATGAGGGTTCTAGGTTAGGCTTATCTAAAAAACATTGAGATATAAAAGAATGCGAAGCACCAATATCAAATAGATCGCTAATAGACATAGCATGAATTTGAAGAGTACCTCCCAGCATCGTCTTTCCTTTCTCCTGCACTGCTGGCTTCGAAGTAGTTAGCTCCAGTGCATACACGTTGCTCTTTCCATCCTTAGTGGTCTCCTTGCATTGATTCTTATAGTGGCCTATCTGATTGCAGTTAAAGCACCTAATGTTCTTCTTCCCGATCACTTCCTTAGCTTTTCTGGTATGACACTCATGAGCATAATGTCCTTTCCTATCACACTTCAAATAAACAACCTCAGACTTTCCTTCCATCACTGCTCGTCCCTTCTAAGCGCCTTTCTTGTGAAATAACTTCCTCTTCTGACTTTGCCTAACCTAAACTTCCTTCACTTTACTCTTGTCTTGACAAGCAATCATCTCTTCTTGTCTCAAAGCCATCTCCACTACCATATCACAAGGGCCTCTAATATGAGGTAATGTATCCCTGGCTAATTCAGGCTTCAGCCCCTAATAAACTTCTAATTCCTCTTCCTCACTATGTCCATTGTAGCATACTATGCTTTTTTGGAAAACTCTTCGAACCTACTAGCATACTCCAGAATAGAAATCTCCCCTTGCTCTAGATCAGGAAACTTTCTAATCAAAAAAGACTGCGCCAACATCGACATCTCCCCTTGCTCTAGATCACCGAACTTTCCAATCAAAAAGTACTATGCCATCATCGACATGAACCTCTCCTGGAACCTCTCTTTATACTCTGCCATGTCATTGTCTCCTCATCCACACCAGCTGTTACACTATTCCACCAAAATAAAGCGGCTCCTTAAAGCTGTCTTGAAGCAAGCCTTCTTTTCTGGTCATCATTGAGCCTCAAGTCAACAAAAATCGTTTCATAGTGTAGCAACAAAGTTTCTACTTCTATAGCATCTTCAATCCCGATATATTGCTTCCCTCCAAGCTCAGCGTAATCTCCGCTCAGTTTAGCATAATCGTTGACAACTGGAGCTTCCTGAACTCCTACTCCTATATTTCCTCCGACAACTCCAACAAATCCCAGCTTACGTCATGTTCATGAAAAATAAATAAATAGCTCCCATATTCACTTGTGGGGCTCCAGCACCAACATTCTACGTCTGAGCTTGACCTTGGATCCTCCTCGTATTCGGTCGGGCGTTTCCATTTGAGGTGGTGATGTCCCCTTCTAAGTTAATTCTGCCTCTTCTTGCGTCCATATCTGTATTTAAGCCTCATGAGATATAGAAGAATAGCCTAAGAAAGATAGTAAAATAGAAATATGGCGTATACTTATATATAGAAAATAAAAGTACATTACTATAGAGATATCCCATACCCCGATCTTACTCTAATTCCTTAGGATTATGTTTTCTAAAATCAATTTTAGCTAAAGTATTTCATAAACCTATACTCTGATACAAAGTTGTAACATCCCTATCTAGAGGCCCAAAGCTAAGTGCTATAGATGCTGCAGTCATTTATAACATTAACTTGTGGTGACTAAATATGACTATTTTAATGGTATCTATAATATCAGACGGACTTGAACATGAAACAAATCACATATTTCAAAATAGCATTTTCCATTACATTTCAAAACGTATGTTCCATTTCAAATTACACAATCCCAAATATTTTCCAAACAATGATCAAATATAATTATTCAAAAATACGCCAAGAGAGACATAAGATGGTGTCACTTTGGTTGACTAGAGTAATGTAGTCATAACTGACTTAATATACACAATGAAAATAAAACAACTAAAAGAACTGTGACTCCTAAATAGAGATCCATCGGCCTCCTGCTCGTCTTCGGCCGCTTTATTCGTCATCCTACTAAAACCTAAAAAGCCTCAACCATCAGCCTACTCAAATCAATTATGAGCACCCGAGAGTTTAAGGAGAAAACATAAACTTTTAGTCTGACATAAAGCCTGGTGTGAATAATATTGTACATCTCAGTTATTTAATGTTAAGTTAGACCATGCCACTTAGTGGAACGGGTGTCCCCTCAACTAACATCCTTTGAAAACATATCTTTTGCAAATCTTTATCCTACAACCAAAACTGGTTAAAACTGTAAAGAAACATTATGTAAACATACATATCAGGTAGTAAATGAAATATTCTTTCAAACACAATAGTTTTGTTTGGCTAACTACTAACCTTTGGCCGACTTGGGCCTACCAGACAATATAAACAAAATTTATCTAACATTTGTTAGACACTCTTCTTCTGGACGGTCTGTCCTTACCTAACTTTAAATACTTCTCTCATGGATGGTCTATCCTTATCTTAACATCTTCTAGGGTCACCTGATCCTAATGGTTTTGGGATTCGCTAATAACCTATCTGTATACAAATATATATTCTGTTCCATTAGAAATAATCATTTTAGTCATACCTATGACAAAACCCAACACATTGGAATTTTGGACTAAATTAGTTGGGGCCAATAGCTAATGTATAGGGCGCGACCATATACATGTCCAATCTGATATTGTAATATCCGAGTCATTTTACATAGGGAATACTTCCTATAATTTTTGTTAAAAAAACCCTTTTCGAATTGATTTAAAACAATTAAATCAAATTTAAACAAGGAAAATATATAATCTCTATGCTTTACTCAAAATCACCTTGCCATGTTATATATATATACTTTACTCAAACCTTAGTTGATGAAAACATTTAAACCTTTGAAAGTAACCCTTTTGAATCCATTGAAAGTACCACTTTCAAAACCATTGAAAGCATCTCTTTCGAAACCAAGTAAAACCCTTTATCTAACCTAGGCCAAAAGGCTAAAACCTTCCTTTCGAAAGCTTATAAAACATTAGACATCTTTCTCTTAAAACCTTTAAACATTGCCTTTAGAAACCCTTGGAAAAACCATTCCTTCCAACCCTTTTGAAACAATCAGAAAAATCTTCCCTTTTGAACCTTTCGAAACCCTTGGGGAACCCCCTTTCAAAACCATTCTTTTAAAACTTTTCGAAAGCATCAAACCTTTATAAACACAAGCTTTCGAAAGCACTTAGGTTCAATTTAAAACATGTGGAAAAAACACCTTTTGAAACCATTTAAACCATCTCTTTCAAAACCATTTGGGTTATACTTTAATAGAGAAAAAGGGTCAATAAGACCATTTAATTTGTAAGCCATCCTTTATAAAACATCCCTAAGGAAAAAAGTGACGGTGTCAAAACCACCTTCCAAAGCACTGGAGAAGTGGCCAAGTTTAAAACAAAGTATACTTTCCAAAACCATTAACTTCGAAAGGTAGTGAAGTAAAAGCTAGGGGTTTCGACCCCTTCAAAAGCGTTACTTAAAACAAAAGAGCGCAACCCACTCAAAACCATTCTTTTAAAAACATTTGACCTGGTCGGAAGTCAACCATGTTGAAAGCTAACCTTTCGAAAGAAAAGCAGGTGCTATTTTGTTTTAAAACAAAGGTAGGCTTCGACCCCTTTGGAGTTCCAACGTTTCGACCATACTTTCCGCCTTTATCCAATACTCTACATACTAAGTAAATTGATACCGCGTGCATTGGTTTTGAAAGCAATGATGGCGAAACGACTTGGTTGGAACCCTTGGTGCCAAAAGTGGCGGAACATTCTAAAATCGTGTAAACTTTTTTAACTTAAAAGAGAAATACTTTTTAACTAACCAGCTATATTTGTCAGAAGTAAATAGTTATTTTATTTCACAAAATGCCCTTTCTCTTTTTATAAATATATAAAACATTTAAGTCTCATACCTTAAATAATTTTATATATTCATCAAAACACTTAAGAAAATTACACAAAAATTCCAAAATCTCACTTTTAATATGTTTTCTAACATATATAAATTTCAGACCCAAATAATTAATTATTTAGCCGTAAATAATGTTAAACCCAGATAGTCATTTTGTTCACTAGAAAATTAATATAAATCCACATAATTTCTGAAAATTATGAAAATTGAAATCCATCTCTAAAATATGATTTCCGATCTATGTTAAAATTTGCAAAGCTTTTGGATGTTATTTAATAGGGTTTTCATATCAGAACATGTCATAAAATCAATATGAATAAGCATAAATCACCAACAAGTATATATAAACATTTAAACATTCAAAGTATGGAATAATCATGCAAAATAAGTTCGGATTATCCTTAAAAATCGAAAATCAATAGAAAATAAGATGTAGTAATCATTCACCTTAGCTTGAGATTAAGGAGTTTGAGATATGAATGAATTTGATATTGATTAAGCTTCCCCTTTATCTTTCTTTCTCTTACTCTTGAAATGGTGGTCGGTCTCTAAGTTTTAGTTTTGTAAATGAGAATGACCAAGTGAATACAAGGCTAAGGGGTTTAGGGTATTAGGGAGCCCTTTTTCCTATTTTACCCCTCCTTTATAACGCTTAACCATTTTTTTAGTTCATTCATTTACATGGCATAGCTACCCTTTATTACATTTAAATCTCAATCCTCCAATCAACACATTATTTTGTTTAATTTTGCTAATTAAATATCCTAAATAATGTTACTAAAAATTGGGGCCACTACAAAGGATTCAACCATTTTGAAAGCTTGTTTTTTGCTTTTAAAAGGACTGTTTAGCAGAATCTTCTCCAACCATTTCGATGGATCTAATATATATGCAAAAGCTTATTATATGATGCCCTCAAAAGGCATGCTTAACACATTCAAAATTCCTTTATGCATGTAGACCCAACTATTTTGAAAGGATCAACTGAGTCAAAAGGGTAGTTTTGCCCTCCTTTTGACTCCTTCGAAAGCCCTTATCCCCTTAATACTTGTAGGAGCATCAAGTGCTTGTAGAATCAATTCAAACTCTTCGAAAGCTACTCCATTGCCTTCATAATGCCGCTTTTGAACAATGGTGAGGCCCTTCTTTTCAATCCTTGTGAACTTTTTACAATACTTTCATGGGACTTCTTTCATACCTTCATTCTTAAGTTAGCTTTATCGTTAATAATATCCTTTGGCTTTTCTAGGAGTCACATCTTCCTTATGGCCTTATTCTGCTTTAGGTTTTCTTAAATGCCATAGGCGCTTACTGTATACCCTAGAAATTTTCCTAACCAAATGTCAAAGTACACTTAAAGGGATTTAATTTCATGTTATATATCCTCAAGGCAACAAAGTTTTCCTCCAAATCCTACACATGACTCGGTGCTGCTTTTGAAATAATGAGCATATCATCCATACATGCTTTAACATTTTTACCAATCTGATTTGAGAACATCATATTATCTAACCTTTAATAGGTCACCCAGGTGTTTATAAGTCCAAATGGCATGACCTTGTAGTAGTACAAGCCTTTATCTTCCACAAAACTAATATGCTCCTGATTTAGCTTGAATATAACTATCAAGTTGTAGCCTGAATACGCATCCATGTACAAAAGCAGTTCATGTCCACTAGTTGCATCCGCCAATTGATCAATTCCTAGTAAAGGAATCCTTTGGGAAATACTTTTTGAGGTTAGTATATATGCAACTTTCCATTTTCCACAGGACTTCTTTACGAAAAAATGGTTGATGATCCACTTTGGGTAATACACTTCCCCGACGAATGCATTTGCCGTCATCTTCTTAATTTCTTAATGAAAATCATTATACCATTCCTGATCTAGAGTTCTATGCTTCTACCGACTGGATAAGCGTTGGGGTCGATGTTGAGTGCATGGCAGATGATAACCAGTTCTATCCCCACCATATCTAAGTGTGACCAAGCAAAAACATCTGCTGATCTCTTGAGGAATTTTATCAATTATGTTCTGGTTTCTATACGAAGGTTTTTTCCAATCTTTAGATTATTTGAAGGATATTTAGGATCAGTCTGCATAAACTTGAGACCATCCAATGGCTTTAACTCTCTCCTTGTCTCCCTTAATCTTGGATCTATTTCACTTTATTTTTTTCTTTAGGTTAGGAAGTGGTGGAGAAAGTTTGTTTGTAAGCTTCTTCAAAAAAGTACTGGGAGCAGATCGGTTATACTCATCAATGCTAATCATGCACATATACCCCTCTTTTTCACCCTTATTGAAGCAATGGTCGTAGAATGGCCCATTTCAACATCAGTCTTGGTATTCTGTGCCGATGTAGTTCTTTGAATTGGCTTAATTTCATTTTCATTATCATCATTACAATTATTAGAGGAAACAATAGAAGAGTTTTAAAAAAAGTTATTGCTAGAATTGAGATTTACATTGTACAATTCTCTAGCTAATAATTGCTCCTCCCCAATTGACATATTCCAGTAGGAGTATGTAACTTAATATGCAAGTCTTTATAAGAAACTAATGCCTTCATGTCAATCAGTGCAGGCTATCCTATGAGTGCATTGTACGAAGGCGGTTGATCAATGATTTGGAAGATTACATAGATCTATGAAGTGGGGCAGTCCTAATGTTGATGAGAAGACATGCTGACCTGATAGGAGATAATGTAATATTAATTGACTCAAAAATTGGTTTAGGACTCGGCTTTAGTATTCCCATTGAAAGCTCCATCTTTAATATGTAGATTTGAAATAATGTTAACAGAGTTCCAATCCACAAAGATTTTCTTCATGGTGTAGTTTGACATATGAACCGTAATTATCGACAAGTCTTGATGTGGAAAACCCACCCCATCAGCGTCAATAGTAGTGAAGACTATGTCCTGTGTAGGCTTCTGTTTTACATGAATATGGTTCTTTATTCTACTTTAGCCACTTGAATATATTGCCCCTGTGGGATTTCGCTCTTTCAAATGGAGTGTAGTCATTTATAGATCGAAGCAATGAGATTGGAGGGGTTTCCTGCTAGACCTTCATTCAGATCTAGAGAGAGATCACCAGTTCTCTCCACATTAGTTTCTTTTTGGTAGCTGCCTAAGTATTCCTTTTGAATCAATCTCTCAATTTCCTTCCTTAAGTGTTGGCGGTTATCAGTATAGTGGCCATTGGCTTTATGGAAGTGGTTATATGCTCCCTCATGTCTTATTTTGGCTTCTTTCCTTTGTTCGAGACATTGCAAGCTAGTTCATCTCTAGTCATATCGGATGAGGGGAGTTTTAGCTACGAAGTTAAATTCTCTCTTCAACTTCGTAGGTGGCGGTATTATTTTGTACCCCTTCTTTTTTAATTATGTGGAGCAGAAGTTCTATTAGATGAAGGTGATTATGCGATGCCAGCTTCTTCCATTTAAATGTAGCCGTTGGTCCTTTCATAGAAAGCCTTCATGCTATGGCATGGCTTCTTGCTGTTCTTATCCCATAGCGGCGTTCCTTCTAATCCCAACACGTGCATCTATCAGTTGCGCCTCTTCACAAGTCACGCCAATCCGTAAAGCCTCGAATTTGAATCATTTTATAAAGTTGCATAAGCTTTCATTTTTTCCCTACTTCATGTAAGACATGGCATTCACATCTTAGGAGGCCTCTCTTCTAGAGTTGAACTGTTGAAGTTGTGAAGTTAAAACGCTCAGCAATTTCATAGTGGTGGAGGTGAAAAATTTATAGCGAAGATAAAGCGGGGATATAGCGAAAAATAGCGAAAGTGCAAAAAGCTTCATTATAAATAAAATCAAATATTTAAAGGTAATGTATTCTCATTCTCACACCATTTTTGGGGAAAAAAGAAATATTTTTAATCTTATATAATAAAACTGAAAAATATCATGATTTATGCAGAATAGATTTGATGACTACAGTAGATTTCTAACTTATATTGAGCACTTGTCTCTTAAAGTTAGGTCTTTAACTTTACTTGGTAGATTTAACTTAAAAGAAAACCACTCAAATTAACCTTTTTATATTAATGTTGCTAAAGAGGGTGCTAAAAATCTTAGATTTAGTGGGCATAACATAAAATATCGGGGCTTAAAGCAGATCTAATGTTTAATAGCTCTAATTTGAAATAGCATAGTGGCTGGAGGGTGCTATACACTATTGCGGGGATTTAGCGAGTCTTTAAATGCACTTAATCTCAACTAGTTGTGCCCAAGAACAAACTTTCCTTAGTCCATATCACCTAAACCATTTGGAAGCGGCCCCATAAAGATATACCGAAAGAAGCTTGCACCTGGCCATCCTCCCTACCATCAGAATATCCATGTAGTACTCAAAAGGGCAATTATGGTCATATGGGTTTGTGATCCCATCAAATTTATTGATCGATGGGGCTTTGAAGTTGTCAGGGAAGTATGCCCCTATAATACTTACGGTAAATGGGAAGAACCCTCTTCCCACACTTTGCCGTTTTTCTATTTCCAAAGTCTCGCCAGCTGCTCTATGCAAGCTTTCAATTGATGGATTCATCCTCCTTAGGGCCTATTTGGGATGAGCCATTTTTGTAAAGTAAGGTGCCATCATCATTAGGTGCTATTCATGTTTGCTTTTCAATAGCAATGGGTTGATGTTTTGAGGCTTCGATTTGATTTGATGTTTGATTTGAGTTTTTCTTTTGGGCTTGGTATTTGTTTATTTTAGACTAGCATTGTTGTTCTCATTTTCGATTTTGTTGTTGTCACTCAAACGCTGCATAATCAGTGCAGTCAGTGAGTAATAACGGTGAGCTACGAAAGGATGAGAGGAAAATGGTTTAAGGGTAGGATATTAGCCTTGTATCTCTCTAGTCGTTCATTTATTTAGTTTGTAAAGGCTTGGAGAGCAGCTAGGAAAAGATTTGAGGTAGGCTTTATAGAACCAGATGCCTCGGTTGAGGTTATAGAGGTTAGGAGTTGACTTTTTGGTATTTTAAGGTAGGTGAATTTGTTCTTGACTAGGAGGATTTTTGGAACCTTTTGGATCCATGGTGTTATAATGGTGTCTAAAGAAAATGCATGTAATTTTTTACTGGATAAAGAAATCGTCCCTCTTTCTAGCACCAATAATGTTACTGAAATTTTTTGTTTTAGAAATAACCACATATTTTTTAAAATAACCATATTGTTGAATGCTTTCGTGATTCAGAATCAACAAGATTAAATAGTATTAAAATTGCCTTTAAAGTAAGTAATTATGTGATTATAATGCTTAAAAAATTATGAGAGAAAATATTTGAAATTCTATGAAAACTCTCTATCCAATTTGTTGAGCAATACATTTGTAACAACCCGGAATTTTCGATCCCGAAAACTCCAAATAGTTAGGAAAAGAAGGAAAGAGATAGAAGAAAAAGAAGAAACAAAAACACTAACATCTCACACTTGCAGCGGATAAAATATAATATCAAATAATATTCTTTACACAAAGAAAGCTGAATTAGACAATTGCATTTTAATACATCAGAGTTACAATATTTCACAATCACTGGAAAATTAAAATAACTCGTTCCTGAAATATAAATAATATATCACAGCGGAACACACTCCATACGTTCCTGCCATCCAGCTCGCCTCTTGAGCTCCAGAATGTCCTTACCTAAAAATCTGTAATACTCGGTCTGACCCGAGCATTACATCAAAGTAACACCCGGGTTAGGCTGGGAACCAGCGTGAGTAAACCCATATAAATTGAAATACTAAATTCAAATCGTTGAAGAAAAACCTGGGTAACTCATACTTCACTACGAGTTAATTACTTGTTATGCTCAAAACTTATTTCACAAATCAAATTCTAAGTATTCTTACTTAGTTCAAAGGCCCATATTATTCCATCTTAGTCTATTGATTTCACACATCAAATCCAACTAGAATCATGTAGATTACAAATCGAAGTGGGTTCGGGTATTACTGATACCTAGCCCCGGTCACTTCGAACATAATATCATCTTAAAAACAAAGCTGATTAAGTTTTAACAGTTCAATTGATACTCATAGTAATAGATTCACATAACAACTCTATTTCAGATAGATAATCCATATCCAAAACCCTATCATATAGCATCACAATCACATACCAAGTATAACAATAATCAAAGCATCCAATATCATTTATATGCAAGCTTAAATTAGTCACTCCATTCTTAATTAATTTAAATTAATTAAATTAATTACTTTAATTACCTTTAAATCATGCTTACTAAACCATTATTTAATGACAACCCAAATCATTAATTATCCTTTAGTTAACACTTAATTAATCATCAAGTAATTAACCTTTAATTAATTAGACAAATTAAATAACATTACCCATCCACATTAATTATATTTATTCTTAATTAATTACTTGAATTAATTTTTCTATAGTGACTTACATTGATTAATTACTCTTTAATTAATCACATTCTTTGTTTATCTCCCTAATAAATCAATCCTTTAATTAATTACACTAGGTAATTAACTCTTAATTATTCTTTAATTACTTTCCACCAAGTAATTTTCCTTTAATTATTTTCATCAGGAAATTATCATTTAATAAATCTTATTTAGTAATTTGTCCGTTAATTACCCACCCTAATTAATGACATAAAGTAATTAATATTTATTTACTTTTATTAAGTAATTGTCTTCAATTAATTACATTAAGTAATTAACCTTTAATAGATTAATTAATTACCTTAATGAATTAACAAATAAATTAAACTAATTATTCAAATTAATTACCCTCTAGTTAATTATCTTAATAAATAAACTACTCTTTAACTGATTTCATTAGCTTATTACTCATCCTAAATAATTAATCCTTCATTTAATTTCATTATTAAAATCACCTTGAAAACATATAGGAATTTACCCATTATAAAATTACTTTAACAAACAACTTTAAAATTTAACTTTGTAAAACTTGTTTAAAACTTATCAATACTTCGTTTAGAAATTGTTCATTATTTTCTTTTGAAACTTATTCTTTTTGATCGACTTTTAAACTTGATTTACTTATCAACTAAGCATATACACTTGTTACAAGCCGAGCCCAAACTATCATTAACCTAAGCCAATCACGAGATTCCTCCATGCATCCCTCGTTTTCACATCTCCTTCGAGTCGCTCGTCAATATTCTTAAGCTCATTCCCAGGGAAAATCCACATCCATACTTCACCAGCCATTAACGTGCACGCGTGCACATGCATGATCAATCGATGGAGCTCTGATCCTTCCTCCGACACCCGACCAGTCGACCACAACCTCGACGACTCCTACGAACACCCAGTTCGTCAATATCTCCCACAGAACGAAATAGAGCAACCCAATGCTACTGGAACTCAACATTCCTATGAAAACAATCATCCACCGACGATCCCATCATCGAGAACTCTTGCCGATCATACCAAAGCTTCTCCTTGACACGAAAAATCGAACCCCTCCCTTGCGAAAGCCTCCGATTCACCATAGCCATTATACGAATTCGAGACAACATCGACACCCACAACCGGGTTTTAAAACCTACTCTGACCATCCCCGGCCACCATGTGCACTGATAAATCATCTGCCTATTTTCCTATGACCACCAACTTTCCAACCAACTCTGACATCAAGCCCAACCTTCAATGCTTTTCCGATCGACAGAAATCGACCAAAGTACCAAAATCGATCAAACCAAAATTACTCCACGAATCTAAACCTAAAAATCCATATTTGTAGATCAAAATACCTCATTTTGATCCTCATTTCAGATTACATAACCAAGTTTTGAAATTAACAGGGTCGATTTTTAACCCATTTAGATTTCCTCTGTTATTTATAAATTTTTAAAATAAATAATCCACATATACACTTGAATTTATCTAGAAAAAATGTTTCTCCGATACAATCATTTCATCTTTAAAGATCCAGGCCTAAAAATTTAGTATGCGAGTAGAAATTGAATTAATGTGTTTTGTTCTTGAACTTGTGTTCACAGCAGAATATACTCAGATATGTACACACACTAACAATATGATTATTCAACCATAAATCAGTTAGATCATCCGTGCAACAACTTAACTTTAAAATCCTTTTTCAAGTATCAACCATTCATTCAGATTTAAAGATTTTAAGATAAAATGTTTACTCACCTTCTAAAATGTTAGACAGAGAAGTTTGAAACTGATGTTTGAATTGGTTTGCTTCCAGGGTTTGAAAAACAGAGAACATCACTTTATCCAATCTGAAAACTTGTTTGATGTTGAAGCTGATGTTTGATCAAGTATTTGATGTAAAACTTAATCTTTGTTGAGTTGATTTATTACAGGAAATTTGTTTTTTTTTGCTTTGGCTTGGATCAGGTTTTAGCTTGAAAATTGCTGTTTGGTTTCTATTTTTTTAGGGAAGAAAGTCTGGTTTCACAAAAATGAATACAGCTCTAACCTTGATCTACACATTAATTATATTTTTAAAATAAAATAAAAACAAGATTGCCACTTGTTGCCATGCATGATATCCTAAATTACAAATGTCTAGGTTCATTATTGCATTAATTACTTATGTTTTTATATAAATCATATGTTATATTTATTTATATATACAACTATCTTGATTTCAAGAAAAATTTAAAAAGAAAACATTTCAAACCTTTTTATTAATCTTATTTAAATTTAAACTAAACCTATGATATACTTTAAACAATTAAACATTTACCTTAAATATTTTAAAACTATATAATTAACTTTTTAAATAGCATTGAAAAGTTTTTTTTAAAATTTAATCTTGATTTCTAAATTACCAAAATATATTAGAATTTGAAAACATGATTTTTATTTATTAAATTCAAATCAAAGATATTCTATTTACAATATATACAAATATATACACACATTATAAATAGAAAATACTTTATTAACTTTAAAAGATAAAATTTACCAATTAAATATTTATTTACTTTTAAAATTCAAGATTCATTTGCATATCTAGATAACTTTTATTATCATAATTTTATCTGTTCAATTGATTAAACAGTTAATTATCCAATGATCAGATGTCCCAAAATCTAGGTTATCACATTCCTCCCCCTTAGAATCTTTTCGTCCTCGAAAAGGAACGAAGCCGGAATTTTATTCAATAATTTAAATTCAAATAAATTATTCTTTGATCATTTTTAAAACACTTTCACAATCGATATAATATTGCCAAATTAGTTTTTATAAAAATAGTTTTTAGAACTCGATGTTTCAACAAGTCTTTCCTCGTTCTCATAGAAATTCGGTCATATGTTGACCACGCGTAAGACTGATAATCTATAAGTACTTAGCAGACTCATTTTCAACACCCAATGAAAATACTTGGAAAATAATTTTATTGAAAATATAGAAAACATTTTTGAAAATAGAGGAAATATCTTTGGTGAGAATGCTCTGGAAATCATCACCCACATCCATGGTCGTAGTTACGTCCTAGGTAACGTTGCCATCGCAGCAAAAGTCCATGTAATTGTAGGCACTTCGCGCCCCTCGATTACGCCATGGAACCCATAACAGATCGCAGTTACATTCTAGGGTTACGTTGCCATCATAGCAAAAGTCCATGTAACTATAGGCATCAGCACCCTCCATTTTCGCTACCAAAAGTGAAACTTCTCCACTCCCACGTAGGTCGCAGTCTACCGATGTAAAATCAAACGCAGACTGTTGGCTCTCAGCAACACACATGACTTTCTCTATGTTACCATAGATCGCAGTCTACCGATATAAAATCAAACGTAGAATGTTAGCTCTCAGCGGCACACACGACTTTCGCTATAGTCTGTAGTAGATCGCAGTGACATTGAGTTACACTGTAGTCACAGCATAACCCAAATGCCTCTGTAGGCATCAGCGCCCTCGACTTCCGCTACACACTACAAAAAATTCTCAGGAACTAGTTTTGTCCGGACTCCTCACAGGATCAACTTTAGAACCCCCCTTAGGGTTCAAGGCAGTACCACCCTGTGGCACTCCTGAGAAGTTCATTTCAAGGGAGCGCCTTTTTCCCAGAGCCATTTTCAAAATACTTTATACTATACACATATAGTATCTTCCAAATCATACACCTAGTACGAATCTCATATAAATCTCCTTTCTCAAAATCGATTATCCCAAAATATGTAATTCTCAAGCTAGGCTTTTCAAATCCATTATTGATTTTACCCAAAAATCAAAAGCCTTTCCAAATCCAAAGGTTCCAAACCTTTTTTCAAAATCATTCTCATAAGATCCTTTATATATATATATGTATATATATAATTTTTTTTAAAAACTTTGGATCATTTCAGACCTGTATATATTCCCTTTTTATACTTCAAATAATTTCAAAAACCCTTTTATTTCTGGCTAGATTCATCAAGGGAAGATTTATCTTATATAACAGAAATATACAACTTTTTTTTATTCCAAATCAAATATTCAAATTGATAACACTATAAAGTCACTTACCAAATTACTTACTTCCACAAAGTAAATTTTTACCATAGAAATATCCAATTTCCACATTTATTCATTGTATATTTCACAAAATATACTTTTCATTTCAAAAACCATTTTACATTTCTTATCCACAAATTTCCCAATACCAATTTCATTCAAATCTGTACGATGTACACATATCATCCGTACGCTATATCAATCTAATCACTCACTCGATCACACAATTCCTCTTTCGAACTAATATCGTCCGCACGATTTCCTAGTGCAGACTCAGATCTGGTTTCTTGATCAGAAATCATTATTCTCCTTTCATAGCAATAACTATGATGGAGAACATCCAGAACCAATCAACAATCCATATCAAGGTTCGCCGTCGAAAATCGAGTGAAAAATCCCAACTCGGATCGATATAACTATCTCGAAATTCTGTGCTCGAATCTAGATCAAATCACTATGCGAATAGAATAATATACATACATCCTACGTATTTATCTTTATTGATTATTAGCCAAATCAATCTCCTTTTCTATTCACATTCACTTTAATTTCTATTCACTTATTCACAATTGCTTAAATCCTCATTTGGATTATCACCTCAATTCTTATTTCAAATGATGTTTAAATCATAAACAGTTTGAACTCTGTCCAGCTTAAATTTAGAAAATAGCTTGAAAAATTAAAAATAGACAAGTAGTTGAAAATAATGATTAGTTTGTAAAATAGCTATAAAATAGTTAAGTAATTTTAAAATGGTTGGAAAATAGTCAAATAGTTAAAGAAATTTTAAATAATTGCAAAATAGTTGTAAAATCGTAATTAGTTTATAAAACAGTTGCAAAAAAGTTAAATAATTCCAAAAGTAGTTATAAAATAAGTATAAGATAGTTTTTGGTTAATAAGAAAGGTTGTATATATAATAAATAGATTGGAAAAATAGGTTTGTACTAAAACAATTTATTTTGAAAATAGTCCAGAGCCAAACCGTTCAATTCCCAATCTCCATCACCATCAATTCAATTTAAATTTCCACTTCCATTTAAATTGACTCAATTCCAATTTAAATAACTTCAATTTCCATTGAAATTGATTTAACCCCAATTCAAGTTGAATTAATCCTCAATTTCTTTCCAAATTAAAATCAAATTCCATTTGAATTTTAAACCTATTCAACTTTAATTTCATTTCAAATTAACCCAATTCAAATTTTCCATTTAAATTCTTAAACTTATCCATCTTCAATCACAATTCCAATCAATTCAAATCAAATTCAATTTGAACTAATTCAATTCAAAATTTCAAATTTAAACCACCCGGAATTATATAAATTCGAGTTAAATTTTTAGATGTTGATTTAATCCTTTAAATCAAATCAACTTATATCTTTGAACCATTTAATTGTGAATCCAAATTCCATTTTTAACCTATTTCAAAGGTCAAGTAATAATTCAAATCCCTTTTAAACAACTAAATATTTGAATTCAATTTATCACCAAATTTCAATTTTGAAACCAAACCTTTGAAGTTTTATCTTAAACATTCAAATTATTACCCAATTTTATCTTTCATCCTTGAAACCGGTTTTTAAACAATTTTAATTTACAAATTCTATTCTTAATATTCAAATCTTAAATTCAAAGTAATTCCACATTCTTAATTTCAAATTAAAGTTTAATTTCTCTTTTATCTCAATGATGGATATATTACCACAATCCATTAAATAGATCCAATTCACAGTTTAAAGATTATTAATATCAACAGGATGATATCATCCAATTTATTTTTAAAACATCTATCCACTCCCAATTTCTCGATCTCAAACCCATTTTGAGATCACACAAATTTTCAATTCAAAACAACCATTTAACTTCCCAAGTTAAGTCTCAATTTCATCTTGAAATTTCCAACTCAGATTGCTTATTAACTTATTTAACATTTACTAAGTTAAATTTCAATTTATTTAATCCAGTTAACTTTATCCAATTTGAACTTCCATTTCAAATTTTAAACTTCTCATTAATAATCTTCCCACTTCAAATTTCTATCAATATTCTTTCTTACTTATAAGTTCAAAGACTTATATCACTTAGGGTTTTCATATCATAGTCAAAATAAAATTCAAAACTCAACCTTAGAGTTTATTTCAAATCACCTTTTATATTATGTATATTCCTCATACATTTTATTTTCTTTACACAACCAGTTATCCTTAAATTTTAAACCACCCTTTGGTTTTTTAACTCAAAAAAATTCCTTTAAATTTTCAAACAACTTCTTATTTTAAAATAAGACTATATTCAGAATAGTCTGAATTATATTATTATTTATTATTTCCTTTAACACTTTGAAACAATTCAAATGTTCCCAGACTTAACTTTTAAAACTTCACAATTCAAAACCTACTTCAATTTAGAAGTTATACTCATCTTAAAAGTTTCTTCATTTGGCTTACTTATTAACAAATATTTCATTATTAAACACAATAAATATTTATGATAATACCCAAGATTATCATATCAGGATAGCAATTCAATTTATCTTATTCCGAAACCCTTCTCAAAATTCAAGAATTAAATCTCAGTTTGAATCCTATTTCAAACTTATCTTTATTAAATTTCAGTTTGATTGTATTGCTATTACCACTTAATTCTCATTGTTTTATTTATTTTTCAAAGATTTAACAACCAATTACCTTAATATATAGTGGTTAGAAGAATCATCGCTTTATATATAAACTTATATAAATATCATTTATTTTTAAAACCATTATATAAGAAAATAACAAGTACGCTCTCTCATATATATGACACTCAACTCATTCTAGGGTACCATGGACCCTATCCTTAATGAGTAATCCCACCAAAGCCAAGGTTCTCGCTTAACCTTCTTCTCTGATACCAAAATGTTACGATGTGGAATTTTCGATCTCAAAAACTCCAGATAGTTAGGAAAAGAAGGAAAGAGATAGAAGAAAAAGAAGAAACAGAAACACCAACATCTCACTTCGCAGCGGATAAAATATAATATCAAATAATATTCTTTACACAAAGAAAGCTGAATCAGTCAATTACATTTTAATACATCAGAGTTACAATATTTCACAATCACTGGGAAATAAAAATAGTTCGTTCCAGAAATACAAACAATATGTCACTACGGAATACACTCTATACGTTCCTGCCATCCAGCTCGCCTCCTAAGCTCCAGAACGTCCTTACATGAAAATTTTGTAATACTTGGTCTGACCTGA
Organism: Allium cepa; assembly: GCA_030765085.1. NCBI lineage: Eukaryota > Viridiplantae > Streptophyta > Magnoliopsida > Asparagales > Amaryllidaceae > Allium > Allium cepa. Next base: position 224,051,510 of record CM060945.1, read on the forward strand.
GCATTACATCAAAGTAACACCCGGGTCAGGCTGGGAACCAGCATGAGTAAACCCATATAAATTGAAATATTAAATTCAAATCATTGAAGAAAAACCCGGGTAACTCGTACTTCACTACGAGTTCATTATTTATTATGCTCAAAACTTATTTCACAAATCAAATTCTAAGTATTCTTACTTAGTTCAAAGGTCCATATTATTCCATCTTAGTATATTGATTTGACACATCAAATCCAAATAGAATCATGTAAATTACAAATCGAAGTGGGTTCGGGTATTACTGATACCCGGCCCCGGTCTCTTCGAACACAATATAATCTTAAAAACAAAGCTGATTAAGTTTTAACAATTCTATTGATACTCATAGTAACAGATTCATATAACAACCCTATTTCGAATAGATAATCCATATCCGAAACCCTATCATATAGCATCACAATCAAATACCAAGTATAACAATAATCTAAAGCATCCAATATCATTTATATGCAAGCTTAAATTAGTCACTCCATTCTTAATTAATTTAAATAAATTAAACTAATTACTTCAATTACCATTAAATCCTGCTTACTAAACCATTATTTAATGACAACCCACATCATTAATTATCCTTTAGTTAACATCTTAATTAATCATCAAGTAATTAACCTTTAATTAATTACACAAATTAATTAACCTTAACCATTCACATTGATTATATTGATCCATAATTAATTACTTGAATTAATTTTTCTATAATGACTTACATTGATTAATTACTCTTTAATTAATCATATTCTTTATTTATCTCCCTGATAAATCAATCCTTTAATTAATTACACTAAGTAATTAACTCTTAATTATTCTTTAATTACTTTCCACCAAGTAATTTTCCTTTAATTATTTTCATCAGGAAATTATCATTTAATAAATTATATTTAGTAATTTATCCATTAATTACCCACCCTAATTAATGACATAAAGTAAACAATATTTATTTACTTTTGTTAAGTAATTATCTTCAATTAATTACATTAAGTAATTAACCTTTAATAAATTAATTCATTACCTTAATGAATTAAAAAAAATCCTTTAAACTAACTACTCAAATTAATTACCCTCTAATTAATTATCTTAATAAATAAATTACTCTTTAACTGATTTCATTAGCTTATTACCCATCTTAAATAATTAATCCTTGATTTAATTTCATTATTAAAATCACCTTGAAAATATATAGGAATTTACCCATTATAAAATTACTTTAACAAACAACTTTAACATTTAACTTTGTAATACTTGTTTAAAACTTATCAATACTTTGTTTAGAACTTGTTTATTATTTTATTTTGAAACTTATTCTTTTTGATCAACTTTTAAACTTAATTTACTTATCAACTAAACATATACACTTGTTACAGGCCAAGCCCAAACTATCATTAACCCGACCCAATCACGAGATTCCTCCAGCATCCCTCGTTTTCACATCTCCTTTGAGTCACTCGTCAATATTCTCAAGCTCATTCCTAGGGAAAACCCACGTCCACACTTCCCCAGCCATTGACGTGCACGCGTGCACGTACATGATCAATCGACGGAGCTCTGCTCCTTCCTCCGACTCCCAACCAGTCGACCACAACCTCGACGACTCCTACGAACACCCAGTTCGTCAATATCTCCCACAGAACGAAATGGACCAACCTAAAGCTACTGGAACCCAACAATCTGATGAAAACAATCATCCACCGATGATCCCATCATCGAGAACTATCGTCGATCACACCAAAGCTTCACCTTGACACAAAAAATCAAACCCCTCCCTTGCAATAGCCTCTGATTCACTATAGCCATCATACGAATTCTAGACAACATCGACACCCACAATCGGGTTTTAAATCCTACTCTGACAACCCCTGGCCACCACGTCCACTGATAAATCATCCGCCTATTTTTCCTACAATCACCATCTTCCCAGCCAACTCTGACATCAAGCCCAACCTTCAATGCTTTTTTGATCGAGATAAATCGACCAAAGTACCAAAATCGATCAAACCAAAATTACTCCACGAATCTAACCTAAAAATCCAGATTTGTAGATCAAAACTCCTCATTTTGACCCTCGTTTCAGATTATATAACCAAGTTTTGAAATCAACAGGCTCAATTTTTATACCATTTAGATTTCCTCTCTTATTTATAAATTTTTAAAATAAATAATCCACATATACACTTGAATTTATCTAAAAAAATGTTACCCCGATACAATCATTTCATCTTTAAAGATCTAGGCCTAAAAATTTAATATGCGAGAAGAAATTGAATTAATATGTTTTGTTCTTGAACCTGTGTTCATAGCAGAATATATTCACATACGTACACACACTAACAGTATGATTATTCAACCATAAATCAGTTAGATCATCCATGCAACAACTTAACTTTAAAATCCTTTTTCCAAGTATCAGGCATTCATCCAGATTTAAAGCTTTTAAGATAAAGTGTTTACTCACCTTCTAAAATGTTAGACAGAGAAGTTTGAAACTGATTTTTGAATTGAGTTGCTTCCAGGGTTTGAAAAACAGAGAACATCACTTTATCAGATCTAAAAACTTGTTTGATGTTGAAGCTGATGTTTGATCTAGTATTTGATGTAAAACTTAATCTTTGTTGAGTTGATTTGCTACTAGAAATTTGATTTTTTTTGCTTTGGCTTTGATCAAGTTTCAGCTTGAAAATTGTTGTTTGGTTTCTATTTTTTAGAGAAGAAAGTTTGGTTTCACAAAAATGGATACAACTCTAACCTTGATTTTCCACACATTAATTATATCTTTAAAATAAAAACAAGATTTCCACTTGTTTCCATGCATGATATCCTAAATTACAAATGTTTAAATTCATTATTGCATTAATTACTTTTTTTTGTATAAATCATATGTTATGTTATATTTATTTATATATACAACTATCTTGATTTCAAGAAAATTTAAAAAAAAGCATTTCAAACCTTTTTATTAATCTTATTTAAATTTAAACTAAAGCTAAGATATACTTTAAATAATTAAACATTTACCTTAAATATTTTAAAACTATATAATTAACTTTTTAAATAGCATTGAAAAGTTTTATTTTAAATTTAATCATGATTTCTAAATTACCAAAATAAATTAGAATTTGAAAACATGATTTTTATTTATTACGTTCAAATCAAAGATATTCTATTTACAATATATACAAATATATACACACATTATAAATTGAAAATACTTTATTAACTTTAAAAGATAAAATTTACCAATTAAATATTTATTTACTTTTAAAATTCAAGATTCATTTACATATCCATATATCTTTTATTATCATAATTTTATCTGTTCAATTGATTAAAACAGTTAATTATCCAATCATCAGATGTTCCAAAATCCGAGTTATCACAACATTCCAATTTCAGCACTGAATATAGGAAAAGAAAAATGCAGTGCAGAAAGCAGTAAACGACATAAAGAGTTTATATGGTTTAGATGTTAATGAATCCTACGTTCATGGGAAGATGTCCTTATCTTTTTCTTTCATTCTTAGCATAAAAATGGCTGTGAGTATAATTTTTATTTTAGTGCTCCCAAAAATGAGTAAAGTCCTCAAAAATCCCCCCTTCTCTACTATAGTTCCATATTCATTTATAGTACACAGAGACTCGCTTGGATTGCTAAAGTCCATCTTCCATTCTTTTACTTCCTTCCTTTTGATTATGTCACATGTCGATCATCCCCTTTGCTTATTTACGGTACGTGGATTGCTAATGTCCAACTTCCACTTGTTTAATTCCTGCCTTTGGAATACGCTAGATGTCGATCATCTGCTTTTCTTATTTACTGTACATGGATTGCTAGCATGCCCTTCGATTGAAAACTTGAATTTGGGTTGATGGATTTTTAACTTGGGTGGGAATCTTGGAATTTGAAGCGGGAAAACCTAAATTTGAATTAGCCATGACTTAATATGAGTTTTTAGCTACTTGATACTATGGGGACTAAGCAGTATTACCCTTTCCTCACTATGCTTTGTTCATATAAGAGGCGGAACTGCAGTCCAGATTGTTGCCAAAATAGCAAATTGGGTTCCTTTTATGATGTGGCAAGGCTTCAAAATAGCATCGCCATCTTATTTATTGAGCTGTACAATATTGTTTTAAGTACTTTTGACGTTGTGCTTTGTTGTTTTTTTTTGTGGATGGAAAAGTAAGGTATGGTTTCGAGAATGTTAGTTTGGTCGGATGTTGTCTAACATTACTCTCTTATATATTGTGGAGACGTAGTTCCATATTTGATAGTGAAGTTCAGGAGTGCTTATAACCATGCAGTCCTTCTATGTTGGGGGTAGTTCCTTATTATGGCTTTACTTATGTACGTGAATGGTTTGTTGATTTGTTTCTTCCTTCAAGTCTTTGTAGTTGTTGGGTAGTACTTTTTTTGAATTGTGGCGCTATTCTATAACTTCTTTGTCAATGTAAGTTTGCAATGCATTCCTGTTACTTCAATATTAATATAAGATTGCAACACGACCCTGTCACTTTAATGTCAGTTTAAGATTACAAACCATCTCTATTACTTATAATTGCTTAAAAGAATATGTCGCATTTCTATGTCAGCGGTATTGCTTTTGGGGCCGCAACAATCTCTGCATTTTGTTATCGCTTAGAGGTTGTGCCGCAGTCCTAACTTACTGAGGCTTACTTTATGAGTCGTGGCACAACCTTCATATTCGGTACTTGAAGGCTGTGCCACAGTTCTGCCTATTGAAATAAGTGCTAGGACTGCAGAGCAGTCCTTATACTTTGTGGTTATCTCAGGATATCAACATGGTATTATAATCCCGAAGCTGTGCTCAATGAAAAGGTGCATTCCTTATGTTTTTCTACTGCCTTACAACTTTGACGCAGTAGTGTTTGGACTTTGGTTTTTTCCTTGCTCCCTTTTCATCATCCAACTTCTATTCTAGGAGCCTTTCTTTTGGCTCAATTCTTGTATTGACTTGCCTTCATAAATATTTAGATAAAAAATTTCCACTTTTGTTAAAGCATTTCTAAATCATAATATTATGTTTTAGAAAAAATCAAAATTTCTCCCAATAAAATGTTTCTCTAAAAACTGAATTTAACTTCCAATATTTAATTCACTAGAAATACTTTCAGATAATTTTTTTACTATGTTCACTTTTCCTTCTTTTAAAAATATTTTGTTTCCCAAATTAAATACTTCATTCTCATTGAAATTTCAACAAATCACATTATACCCAAAAATAACCATTTTTCCCTTTCTAGTAAAATATTGTTCAAATCAAAAATGTATATTTTACAAATTTTCCAAACAAATACTATTTACTTAGAAAAAGTAACCCCATCTTATTAGAGTTAGGTTTCAGTTAAAATTTAACATCGCGTGTGTCACTCAGGTTATAACCAACACTTAACCTCTTTTATTAGTTTTCATCCTACCACGCTCATATTTTATTTATCTTCCATACAAAGGTCATTATAAGTAAATATCATTTTAGGGTTGAACAACAATTAGAAAAATAGCCCTTAGACATAAAGCATACGATTATCAATCAATACACTCTCTCGCTTATATTCTAACCCAAGCTAATGCATAAATTAAACTGGCCTAATTGATTTAAACCTACACAAGACTTAGGGAATGGCGAAATCTAAGCGCTAATATGAAGTGAGACAATTTAACATCTAAAAATATTTACATCGATAAAATACTCTTACAACTAATTTCAAATGTAAAAGATAGTGGTCCATTGATATACGAAATCAGAACTCTAAAACAATGAACCAAAAGGGAAATCTTGCAGTAGAATCTAAACATCAACGTTTGTGTATGTATATATATCATTTTAATAATTAAGTATTACTCAAATCCCATATCACATAATATACACATTTCAATACATCACCTACCAAGCAACGACTATATAACTAAGAGACAAGAGGTGCACTGAACCATCCTGTGAATACAACTCATTCTAGACCCTTTGTTACCTTTTTACTTCCACCTATAAACTTATAAAAACACATATACATAAAATAAATAAAAGAAGGTACCGACTATGTTTAGACTATGCCTAACCCTATATACTTCGGCCAAAGGATCGAGATTTTCTATATAGTAAAAGGCTGCATACATACCTATAACGACCCATATTTTAGAAGGTTTAAATCAACAATAATCCATACATGTCCAACTTAAACAATCCAAAACATAGATAATCAATGGGGTTAATTAACAAAAAATAAGAAAAGAAAAAGAAAACAAACACATAATCTCACAGCGGAACGATAAAAATGTAATAATCAACTAAACAGTTCATGGAGCTGTTTACTATACGTTTGATTATAATCAATACGCATTTATCAGAGTTATATATATACAACATGGATAAATAATCAACATAGAAGAATAGCATGATGTATGGGATAATAAAATAGTATTATACCAAATCTTCGTCTTCGTCCTACAGAGAATAATCTTCAATACACTGAAAAATTCAGGACTGACCCGAGTGTAATGAAAAGACAAAATACTCTAGTCAGCACTAAAATACTCTTATATAAGTCAAATCAATATCACGATATATGAGTGCAATAACTTAAGAGATGTTACGGGATTTTCCATCTCCTAAGGATCTGTCATACTATCTATATGTAATAGTGTACGCTATAATAAATAATGTCTATCATTAAAATAAATATCAAAATAGCGCTAAGGCTTTACATTTATCCCCTTTAACACATTTTTATAGCATATAGTCTATGCAGGTCTTGTAACACAACCAATAACGTTGGTAGCCTGTTAGTCTCCTATAGGCACAATACTAAACCAAAGTCATAATGGGCTCGTGTAAGGATAAATATGACAAGGCACGTGAGGCAATGCCTAAGATAGGATTCTACTAGTTTACCCTTTCTAGTAGTCGTAACCCATCCATGGTCGACCGCGACTACCAATCCAAACAGAAGGTGCACCCATTGAGTCGAAAATCACAATAATAATACGAGGTATCAACGTCGCTAGAGGCAGCTAACCTCATTGGCCAGACATAGACTCATGTTTTAGTTATTTTGATTATGACACAAGTATCAAAGCTATCTATCATCGTTCTCTTACTTCATTCCAGTAAACATTCACCAATTCAATCTCTACATTCTAGGTATCATCCATCACGTATACAGTTATTAAAGTGGTTCCAATATTGATAGAAAGTATGCAAATAAGAGGCCACGGTCTCTTAACAACCAACCGCCGTTATACACATCGGTTGACACTTTTATACTTCAAAAACAATTTGTACTTGATATCAAAATATCAAATTCGTTTTAAAACCAAATCCATTTCAAAGTCATTATATTCGCATCAAAATCAAATCCATTTCGAAATCATCATATTCGCTTCAAAATCAAATCCACTTCGAAATCATCATATTTGCTTCAAAATCGATCCATTTCAAAATCATCATATTCGCTTCAAAGATCATATTTTACTTTAAAATGTTAATTCATTTCGATATATCGATTTCACTTCAAAACTTGATTCAAATTGCAATTTTGGTTATAATTCACTTTAACCTAATTCACATTTAAATCCAAGATTTAAATATAAACATTCCATCCTTTGACCAGTTTAAATTTTTAAGAAATAGATCAAACTGTTTTAAAATAGTTTAATAGAAAATAGTTTGAGTATTAAAAATGGTTTATATAGTAAAATAGTTTGGAAAATCAAAATAAGTTGAAAATTTAAAGAATATAAATTTTAAACCGTTTATACTAAATAATTCGTTAGAAAATGGTTTCAAAGTCAAACCAATTCAATTCCAAATTTCCCAATTCAAATCAGTTCCATTTTCCATTTCGATTCAATCGATTCAATTCCAATTTCAAGTCGAATTTTACTTTGATTCCAATTTTAATTCAAATAAATTCAATTTCGGCTTCGAATTAATTCAGTTTCGCTTTCAATTCCAAGTGATTTCAACTTACTGTTCAGGTTTCTTCCTTCTTCCTACGCATGCGAATTTCCCTTGTTCCTCCTTTTTTTAAGACAAATGCAATCGCCAAAGCCTCAACCATCATCGCCCATGCCCTATGCCTTCCTCGCCTGTAGTTCCACCAACGCCAGCCTCGCCCCACATCAGCGCGCATGCTCTCCCAGATCGACAACCCAAACCCTAAAACACACCTCAATCGCAACTCGCGTGCGCTCAGGTCCCCACTCCGCCTCTCCAATCGCACACGTGATCCTCCTCTAGCCATCGTGACTAAGGTCGCCCTTTTTTTGTTCTAATTCGATTTGCTCATTATTTTTTCTTTCAACTAATGCCAATGATTTAATTTTGAATGAGAGAAGAGGGGAAAGGGAGAAGGATACGGCGTATAGAATGAGATGATGGAAGTTTCTTTTCTTTGTATATAAAAAATAAAATATCTCGCCTGAATGCCCCTCGCAAATCCGAAATTCAAATGAAGCATGCCGCTTGGCGTTCCTAATGTTATACCTCTATTCTGAATGCAATAGAATTACTTTCGATGCCTAATTCGATCATATGTAGAAGAAAGCTTTTAAAAGTCAATTATTTAAATTAAATTTTGAAATTAAATTCTACACGTTTCAAGCTCGCAAGACCAAACAACAAGTCCGATAGGTATGAAACTTGGAATCCTACAATAATTTACTATGAGGGATTCGATGAAACTGGTTTCATCGAAGTCTGAGACAGTGGCCGAAATGGCTATTTTTACTCGATAATTATAATATAAAATTTCTGATTCCTAATTATTCACATTTTATCCAATTTTAAATGTTATCCATCCTCATTCATATTTAAATAAAATTTGAATCAATTTCCAATACCATTTTTAATCATATTAAATCCATAATTCAATTATTTAAATAAGCTCCACCATTAAATTTAAAAAAATTAAGTTATCCAATAACCATATTAAATTTAATTAAATAAATAAAATGCGGGTCATTAAGTGCTCCTCCATTGAAAACTTTTCATCCCCCAAAAGGTGTTAAGTACGGAATTTAACATACAATATATATCAATTAACTTATAAACATAAACATCTTATTTATAAAACCATTACTATGTTTTTACTGCACCACTCCGATCGTCTTATGGAATTTACAACTTATATATTAAAAAAAGTTAATTTTTTTAACTTCAAAAATTTTCTAACTCCCAGATTTACGGAAAATTTCGGCAGGTCTCCATTGCACAGCTCGATTGAAAAAATTTCACAATACAATATGTAAAACAAATATACCCAATATATATCAAATATACTTCTCATCTCAATGATGAGGCATCCCGAAGGAAAAAAATATATAAAATCATGGTATGTAATCTGAGATACGTACCTTACTATTAAAAATACGAGCGAACTCGCTCGTATTAAGCAAGTAAAAGCATATAAATCTACGAATATGTCCAACGGTCTTCGTACGTACCTATCTCAACTCAATTTATAATGTTAGTTATTCATATTAAGATGTAAAACATGTATGAGTTAAATAGAACTATATAGTGTGAATTTGAATCCAAATCATAAGCATAAACACAAACACACGGCATACAACAATCATATGCAATCAAAAATAGTTAAAACAATGATTTGCAATAAAAGAAACCATTTGACCATATATATTCATCAAATTTATCCAAACAATCACCATTTACATTTTAATGTCAATATTTAATTTATACACTATCATTTCTTCTAATATATAATTTTTTTTGTTAACATTTAATTGACTCATTTCAATTTATTTTCATTCAGCCAACTTTCATTCAATTAGATTTGCGTTCGACTGGTTTTTATTCAAATTATTTACTTCCAATTGATTGACATGCACTTACCAACATTAATGAATTCACATTCTATTAATTTACATTCTTTTATATCTACATTCAATTTTTCACTGCCATTATTTCATTTCACTAACATTTTAATTGACTCATTTTCAGTTAATTTACATTCACATCCAATATATTTGCATCCACTTTATTCACTTCTTAATTGATTAACATTCACCATTAATATTCATTTTGTTAATCGTATAATGGATTTATATTCAATTCATTTGTTTTAATTGATTTACATTCAACTAATTGGTTTCAATCCATTTTTCCTTCTATCAATCAATATTCGTTGCATTCACGTTTAATTAATTACAATTTAATGTGTTTACATTTGTTCGATTTGTTTCAATTATTTACATTTGTTTCATCCTCATTTAGTTGGTTTTAGTTCAATTGATTTCTTCAACCTGTTAATTTTTGTTACAAATTTATTGTATTTAAACTTACTTATTCACATTCAATTCAATTGGTAAAATTTCAATGGTTTCACTTTTTTTAACTTATTTCGTATAAATTCATTTATGAACCATTTATAAAATTATTCCACTTAACCTTGCTTAAGTTGAATTTTGTCTTATTTCCACTTAGTATATTCTTTTTTGATTATTTTTTATTTTCTATACTAACATCATTTATAAATATCTAAGATTATTGTAAATATTTTATACAACACAACTCATGTTTATTATTATTACTCCATATCTTAACTTATTATTACTTCATCGATTCACTTCATTTATTCAAATTCATATTATTAATTTACTAAATAAATTTTATTTTATAATTTAATTCATATTAATAATTTTTTTCTCCTCAAAATCAATTCATTCAACTTCTTTTAAGTTAACTTCATCTTAAAGTTCATTTTGTTAACTTATTCCATATTAAATTAGTTAACATTCAATTTTATTGAACTTATTCCATTTATTTTTATTCAATTTATTTCACAAATCAAATTACATTTCATTTTAAAAATTCATGCCCCTGTTCATTTATTAATTCTTTTTATAGCTTAAGTGGAATTAATTCACTTTACTCATTTTTCTAATTTCATTTAAATCCAATTCAATTCATTTAATCTTCATTAAGTGAAATTTTATTTAATGTTACTCAAGTTAAATTTTCTTATCATTCCTAGTTTACAAATTTAAAATTTTTTAGCTTAGTATTCTCAAATCTATAAATTATAAAGTTTATTCATTTAAAATTCTATTTTATATTTGACCTAATTCATACATTTCATTATTTAAGCTTTCTTGAGTTTCATTTTATTTAATTAATTTCACTAAATCCATTTAATTAACATTATTAAGTTAATTATTTTATTTCATTTCTCGAATTCAAATTTTTTTCTACTTGGTTAAAATGTTTAACCATTTTAAAATTTAGTTTACTTCCCTGTTTAAAATTATAAGTTATAAATTTATTTCTTATATATGCTACTTTCAAATTTTTTTAAGTTCAAAATTATTTCCATATATTTATTAAATCATACTTGGAATATATTATTTTTCAAAATCAAAACTTTTTTTAATGGAAAATAAATTTCTTTCGATAGTAATTATCATTGAGAAACCCAGAAATGAATACTGGCAATGCTTTAATCATCTCCGGAATTATTTTCCAACGACCAAAGCGAGTTTAATGCTTCTATATCTTCAAAAATCCTTTCAAAATATTTTTCTAATAATTTTTATAAAATAATATTAATATTAATTTTTAAAATCTTCGAAAAAAATTTGAAAACAAAAGGATTTTAAATTCTAAAATTCTCAATTCTTAAAATCATATATATATATTATATATTATAAATCTACTTATACAAATTTCATTGCCTTACATTTTTGTTATTTCAAACAATTTTTTTAATTAGATTTCAATAATATTTAATTATCAAATGCTTCATAAAATAACACTAAGTATTCATTTTGTTTTAATTCAACCAAAATTGATGATAACTAAATATTATCATCTTCTAACAACAAATTAATTAAAAATTATTATTTTATATATAAAATATAATTTAGATAAAATTATTTCATTACTCGATTTTAAAACGATATTATATCGACTTGCCTCGTTTAAGTGTTTAGAAATTCCTATCTATAATATGGCATCCCATGCACCAACCAGAATTCATAAACAACTCAACGGAAAAGTAAACATGATATAAAACATTTTATAACACTAACAAGTACGCTCTCTTATACACATGCACTCAAAAGATACCCTATCTCTAATGAGTCAAACCCCACAAATTAAAGGTTATCGCCAAACCTTGCTTGATACCATTTGTAATGGGACACTTTCCAAAGGAGCAACGCCCACTGGAGCATACAGCCGTACCTATGTTCTACTTTTACGGCCAGCCTCTCGACTACACCAACCCGTGGTACATTTAGGAGTAAGAGTCATACGTTCGCTACCAAACCCAGAAGCGAGAACCCCCTATCATGTTGCCCCTCCTCGAGTGCCAAAGCTGACACACATGTCCAACTTAAATAATCAAAAACGTAGATAATCAATGGGGTTAATTAAAAAATAAGAAAAGAAGAAGAACACAAACACAGAATCTCACAACGGAAGGATAAAATATAATAATCGAATAAGCAATTCATGAAGTTGTTTACTATACATTTAATTATAATCTATACATATTTATTAGAGTTATATATATGCACCAGGGATAAATAATCAATACAATAGAATAACATGATGCAAGGGATAATAATAATATTATTATATCAAATCTTCATCGTCGTCCTTCCGGAAATAACCTTCGATATGCTAAAAAACCCTGGATTGACCCGAGCGTAATGAAAAGACAAAACACTCGAGTCAGAACTAAAATACTTGCACGTAAGTCAAATCAATATCACGAAATATGTGTGCAATAACTTAAGAGATGTTACAAGAATATCCATCTCCTAAGGATTCGTAAAACTATCTATATGTAATAGCGTATGCTACAATAAATAATATCTATGAGTAAAAGAAATATCAAAATAGCATTAATGCTTTACATTTATCCCCATTAACACATTTTTATAGCAAGTAGCCTATGTAGGTCCTGTAACACAACTAGTAATGTCGGTAGCCAGTGAGCCCCCTATAGGAACAGTACTAAACCAAAGTCGTAATGGGCACCTATAAAGATAAATATGACAAGGCACGTAAGGTAATGCCCAAGATATGATTCTACCATTTTACCCTTTCTGGTTGGTCGTAATCCATTCGTGGCCTACCGTGACTATCGATCCAAACAGAAGGTGCACCCATCGACTCTAAAATCAGAATAGTGATACGGGGGATCAACGTCGCTAGAGGTAGCTAACGTCATTGGCCGGACATAGGCTCCAGTTTTAGTCATTTTAATTATGACAAATGTGTCAAAGCTATCTATCATCGTTCTCTTACTTCATTCCAGTAAACGTTTGCCAATTCAACCACTACATTCCGGATATCATCCACCGCATATACAGTTATTAAAGTGGTTCCAATATTGACAGAAAGTATGCCAATAACAGGCCACCATCTCTTTAACAACCAAACGTCGTTTTACAAATCGGTTGATACTTTTGTACTTCAAAAATAATTCATACTTGATACAAAAATATCATATTCATATTCATTTTCAAATCAAATCCATTTCAAAATCCTCATATTTGCTTAATAAAATCCACTTCGAAATCATCATATTCGCTTCAAATTCAAATCCATTTCGAAATCATCATATTAGCTTCAAAATCAAATCCATTCCAAAATCATCATATTCGCTTCAAAGATCATATTTTACTTCAAAATGTTAATTCAATTGGATATATCGATTTCACTTCAAAACTTTATTTGAACTATAATTTTGATTATAATTCACTTTAACCTAGTTCGCATTGAAATCCAAGATTTAAATATAAACATTCCACAATTTGACCAATTTAAATTTTTTGAAAATAGTTTAAATCGTTTGAAAATAGTTAAAAAGTTTTAAAATAGTTAAAAAGTTTTAAAATAGTTAAAAAGTTTTAAAATAGTTTAATAGAAAATAGTTTGAATATTAAAAATGGTTTATATAGTAAAATAGTTTGGAAAATCAAAATAATTTGAATATTTAAAGAATATAGATTTTAAACCGTTTATACTAAATAATTCATTTGAAAGTACTTTCGAAGTCAAACCAATTCAATTCCAAATTTATCAATTCAAATAAATTTCGATTTCCATTTCGATTTAATCAATCCAATTCTGGTTTTAAGTCGAATTCTACTTCGACTCCAATTTCAATTCAAATAAATTCAATTTCAATTTCGAATTACTTCAATTTTGCTTTCAATTCCAATTGATTTCAACTTAAATTCCAACTTGAATAAATTTCAGTTCAATCCCAATTTAAATTCAAATTTCGATTCCAAATTAATTTCACTTTCTAATTCTGAATCAATTTCAATTCCAATTCCAAATTAATTTAACTTTCAATTCCAAAATAATTTCAAATTTTCAACTCCAAATTAATTTCAAATTCAAATTATCAGATTCACTTATTTAATTTCAACTTAATTTTCAAATTTAAACCATTTGGATCTATATAACTTTCGAGTTTGATTTTTAAAATATCAATTCAAATCATTTAAATCAAATTAACTTCCAATATTCAATTTAAATCCAAATCTTCAAATATAATTCAATTCCGAGCTTAATATTGAAATATCATTTTATATTACTTTTACTTAGCAATATTCAAAGTTTGAATAAAAATCCATTCTTTTGAAACAAATCAATTTCTGAAATTTAAATCATATTTCGATTATAACTTCAAAATCTCAACTTCGGTTATATAAACATTTCTTGTTATCAAATTTAAATTTCAAAATTTCGAGCTCTAGTTCGAAGATAATTCGATTTCCAAAATTTTGATTTGTATTTCTTTAAATCAAAACATTTAAATATATTCAAATCAAAATTTAAAATCATTTAATTTAGCCAATCCGGTGTCTGAATATAATTTTCTATCATGTGGTCAAGTGAATCGGTTATTCCTAATTAATCAGGGATGGATATTTATCTTTTCAATCCAAAATAAATGTCATTGGCATATATCATTTCAACCTATTTCTTAATTTGTTCAAAATAAATCAATTTATAGTTTTATATACAATAAATAGTATACGGGATGATAACATGATATATTAGAAGTAAATAAACATCCAAAATATCAATCAACAACATCCATCTCAATCCATCATCCAAATAGTCAATAATCACAACAATCTACTAATTATCAGTAATCGGGGATTTTACTAGCAGTTATTTCTAATTCAATTTAATTGTCAATTCAAATTTTATCAATTCATTCCGATGTCGATTGAAATGTCAATTTAGTTTATTAAAAAACAATCAATAAATTTGAATCACTTAATAACTTCAAATTCAACTAATATAAAAATATTCTAGTCAATTATGAGCGTATAAAACACTCACCTTTTATTTGAAACTGAATTTTTTTTCCAACACCAAATAAATTCCAGATCCACTCCAAGCGGTAGATGACGTTGATAAGATTCCAATGCAATTTGTTTCGTCCAAAACTGATCTCGGACGAAAAGGTTACGAATTTATTAATATTCGATATAAATAAAACCTAATTAACAAAATTAATATAATTAACCAAAAATAAAATAAACATAACCTAACCTTACTACCCACGTTTCTTCCTTCTCCCTGCACATGCGACTTGCCCTCGTTCCTCCTTTTTTTAAAGACAAACGCGATCGCCAAAGCTTCAACCATCATCGCCCAAGCCCTACGTCTTCCTAGCCTGTAGCTCCAACGCTAACCTCATCCAACGTCTATGTGCACGCTTTCTGTGATCGACAACCCAAACCCTAGAACACGCCTCAATCACCACTCGTGTATGCTTAGGTCCCCACTCCGCCTCTCCAATCGTGCAATCGATCCTCCTCCAGCCATCGCGATTACGGTCGCCATCTTTTCTTTTCTTTTTCTAATTCGATCTGCTTATTTTTTGTCTTTTAACTAATGCCAAGGATTTAATTTTGATTGAGAGAAGAGGGGAAAGGGAGAGGGATATAACGTGTAGAACGAGATGATGGAAGTTTCTTTTTTTGTATAATAAGAAAATATCTCACCCGAATGGCCCGTGCAAATCCAAACTCCAAAAGAAAGCATGCCGCTTAGCGTTTCTAATGTTATACCCTCATTCTGAATGCAATGAAATTATTTTCGATGCCTAATTCAATTGTACGCAGAAGATAGCTTTTAAAAATCAATTATTTAAAATAAATTCTAAAATTAAATTGTATGAGTTTCAAGCTCGCACAGCCGAAAGACAAGTCCGATCGCTACCGAACTTGAAATCCTACAATAATTCACTATTACTAATCGGATGAAGTTGGTTTCGTTGAAATCTGAGACAGTGGCCAAAATGACTATTTTTACTCGTTAATTATAATATAAAATTTCTAATTCCTAATTATTCACATTTAAATCCAATTTTAAATGTTAGCCATCCTGATTCATATTTAGATAAAATTTGAATCAATTTCCGAAACCATTTTTAATCATATTAAATCCAATTAAAATAATATCACTATTAAATTTAAACAAATTAAATTATCCAATAACCACACTAAATTTAATAATTTAAATTAATTAAAAATGTGGGCCGTTACAATACCCCTTTCGGTGATTAATCCCATATAGATCTGTTTCCTGCTCTTCTCCTACATCCAAATAGTTGTTAGTAGATAATAACGATAATATCCATGCAACCATTACAACCATCCAATGCAAAAAGTATAAGGAAAAACGGTATTCCAACTCATCCATCACAACAAATCATCATATGGATGAACAAAAATAATAATACACTTAGCCATTAAACATTAACAACACTCAATGCCAACCTCGAATAAGAAAATAACAATATGAATATACTTACATGCATTATTATTATCAACTATAGTAACACATCATCGGTGTAAGTATAAGTCATCAAATGTGTACTTGTCACTCCATAGTAGTTAATACATCAATAGGCAAATGTGTGTTAATCGACTCAATATTAGTAATACGATATCAATCATCAAATATGTCCTAATCCACTCAATATTAGTAACGAAACACTAATCATCAAATAACCATAATCTACTACCCATCATATGGTAGTAAAAATGGTAAAATATTACATCCACATCCGAATGCGATTTCATCATCACAAAACAAACATATGCGATAATTCAAGTGAATAATTAACTACATACTACATCCAACATTATATTTATGACTACTATTTTTTCTTTCAAGCATAAAACCATTTTTTATTTTTTATTATAAAATGATCTTTTATATATATATATATATATATATATATATATATATATATATATATATATATCGAGACAATAATAATTTTTCCAAAAAGTATAACATACTTCAAAAGCCCTTTATATACTTCTATTTCTTCAATTACTTCTAGACATTACATTTTAAATCAAAAATTATGATCTTTAAATTAATTTTCAAAAGGATAATATTATTATGTTACATAAAAATAATAATTGTAACCTTTCAAATACTCTTCAAAACCAATTTATGACCATTTATTCCAAAAATAACAATATTTAATTTTAAATAACCAAAACCCCTTCCATCTCATTTTATCTCCAAATAGTAATTATTTTATCCAAAATCACTTTAAGAAAATAATTGTTTACAATTATATTATTCAAAAAATGCCTTTTAATTTTTTGACTCAAATAACAATGATAATAATTTCTACTATAAATACATTAAACCAATGTCATTTGCACAAAATAATACTATTTTCACTAAAATTCATATTATTATTATTATTTATAGTTCCATTTTATTTTCTAAATAATAATTATTTTCCCAATCTTAAGCTAAAACATAATTATTATTTGTGAATTTTCCCATGTATTCGTATATAATAACCTTATTAAATTCCATACTTTAATTTCAGCAAGTTTTTTTTAAGTCTTTGTTATTTACGAATACCATCCAAAATCTATATATAACTTAACGTATCATTTATTTGTCTAATTTTCCCATTATTATTCATTTTATTTCAATTGATTATTTTACAATTAAAATTAAAAATTAATTATAATTAAAAACCTGAAAACTCTATAATCAAAAATAAAGTATCCAATAAGGTGCAACATCCATTCATAGTACACAACACATATAAACAAATATAACTTTTCATTGATAAATATGTATTTTTGTTTTAAAATTAAATTAACTAAACTAAATTAACCATATCAACATGCTTTTACAAATATCCTCCAAATCTGCAAACCCAACGTCGAATCATTTAAAATTCTGCCACGAGTCCAATAGAAAAAAACCGCACGTGAATTGGAGTTTCTATATGAGAGATATGGAGATTAGAAGTTTCGGGGTCTAATTGTAAATAAAGAAGATTCATGATTTTAAATATAATTTTACATTTCTTTCCTATTATCAGTCAATACCATCAACTTCAAATTTTGACCATGAAATTAGCGTCCCTTTGACCACCTGAACACCTTTAATCGACCGATCTGAGCCGCCGTGAGCTCCTCCACCAAGCACACCTCCGAGCCCTTAACTTCGCCATCGTTATTGGTTGATTAGGGTCTTCAAACATTAAGAAATGAAATTCAATTGCCACCATCATCAATAAGCCGTGTTACCACTGCATATTGATTCCTTACAATAAGGGCTACAATCCCATGCCATCAATTCCACCAACTATCATCAAAATCGAAAGCGCCCAAATTGGCACCTTGAACTTCGACAACTTGGCCTTTAATGGTTATTTATAGTTGCTTCAACCCTTCTTTGCAAAATGAACACTTGTCTGTAATTCATCTAGTCAAGAGCTCCAAAATGACTTACAATTCAATGGTATCGAACAGTTTGATTTTTAAGATAATTTGTAATTAGCAAAAATCATCCGTCATTGAAATATGATTAAGAGGAATTTTAGTATAAGAAAGCGAGACTGTGACGACCCATATTTTAACTATTTTAAATTCTTACATTTAATATAATTATTGAACAAAACTGGTTAGAAATAAAAATTTAATGATTTACTAATGTAATTTATTGGATAATTAAATTGTTTAAATTTAGTATTGGCAATTCTTTAAATAATTGAATCTTGAATTTAATATAAATGAATGATTTCGAATGTTGATTTAAATTTTATTTAAGCAAGAATGAAAAATGTTAAATTTTAAAATTGAATTTAAAGTGAATAAATTGATTTTTGGAAATTACTTATCTTAATTAACGTGTAAAAATAGTCTTTTTAAGCACTATCTCAAATTTCGACGAAACCAGATTCATTGGATCAGTAGTAGTGAATCATTATAGGATTTCAAGTTTCGTAGCGATCGGACTTATCGTTTGGCCATGCAAGCTTGAAACGCGTAGAAACTAATTAAAGTAAGTTAATAAAAATAATTTAATTTTGAAAAGCTATCTTCTGATTATGATGGAGTTGACTCTCGATATATGTTCTATTGTATTTGGAATAGGGGTATAACATATGGAATGGTAGGCGACATACTTTGTTTGGAGTTCGAAATTTTTATGGTTAAATCGGGTCCGAAATTTATATAATAGGCCACGTTATATGTTCATTTTCGCAAACCCTAAACTTTAGCCACACCATTGAATGATTTAATGGTCGAAATCACACAATCTCTCTCCCTCGGTTTCTCCAAATCCATTCAATGAAATCGATTGAGTCCAACAGCCAAGAGGTAGACCTAAACGAGCTCTATATGATGTGTGATTGGATCGAGTTTGAAGGGTTCAAAATCGCCTAGATTCTCCATGAAGATGCTGCAGTTTTTTGGGTATGTGCATCGTTTTTCATGCACTCAAGGTAGCACTGGGAGGCGCTTAGTGGAGTGCAACTAGGCACGGTGGCTAACGGTGGTCGATGGTGGCGCACGCGTGGAAGTATTTGGGTCGCCTTGATGGATTTAATGTGCGGTTGAGAGTTAAAGCATGAGGATGAAGATAAGGGTTAAGATAGTTGTTAATATAATTATGTTAATCAAACTTTAATTATCTCGTTATATTAATAAATTCTTAATATTTCCATACGAGGTCGATTCGAACGAAATAGTTTCAAATAAAGATGAGTGATTAAACCTGCTCATGAATACTAAAACATTTTCGATGTTCGTTAAATCTACATCATTAAGTGATTTATTTTACTTACTTTTATTTGGTAAATTTGATTGACAATTAAATTGATACGAATTGAACTGATGAGAATTTAAATTGACGGTTAAATTTGAAATTGAAATTAAAATGCTAGTTAAATATTCGATATTGATAACTAGTTAATTTTTGTGATATTTTGACTGATTTGGATGTTGTTTGTGATGATTGGCTATCGGTTGATATTTCAAAGGTTGGATGTTTATTTATATTATATATATCTAGTCATCAACTTGTAAATTATTTGACAGCATATAAACTATTATTTGAATTATTTAGAACGAATTAAGAAATAAGTTGAAATGACATATACCTATGACATTTATTTTGGATAAAAATGATATATATCCATCCCTGAAATTAAGATCGAAATAACCGATCACATGGCCATAGGATAGAAAATTATATATGGACACCAGATTGGTTAAATTAAATGATTTTAAATTCTTGAATTTGAATATATTTAAATTATTTAGATTTAAAGAAATAAAAATTGAATTATAAAGGTTGAATTAATTTCGAATTCAAGTTTTGAGATGTTGAATTTAAAACTAGTTAGAAGAAACTGTTTTAAAGAATTTAACTTGTAATTTGAAGTTATGATTGAAATATGACTGGAATTACAGAAATTAAATTGCTTTAAAGTTTTGAACTTTCATTCAAACTTTAAAATATTGCAAAGTAAAGTTAATTTAGATATTTCAAACTTGGGCGCAGAATTGAATCATTTAAAGATTTGAACATTAGATTGAACATCGAAGTTAAATTTGATTCAAAAGATCTAAATCAATATTCTAAAATTGAACTCGAACTTTGTATAAACTGAAATGGTTTGAATTAGAGAATTGAATTGATACTTAAACTATTTTAATCGAATCAATGAAAATCGCAATTGAAGTGATTTGAATTGAAATTGATTTGTTTGAAATGAAAATTGAGTCGATTTGAATTGAATTGAGATTGAAGGTGATTTAAATTTGAAGATTTGGAATTGAAACAGTTTGATTGGAATTTGAACCTGAGTCCAGATTTATTGGAAATGGAAAGAAACAGTTTGATTTGAAACTACTTTCAAAATAAATTATTTTAATGTAAACTGTTTAGAAATCTATCTTTTCAAATATTCAAATTATTCTGGATTTTTTCAAACTATTTTACTATATAAACCATTTTAATTCTCAAACCATTTTATATCAAACTATTTAAACTATTTAAAATTATTCAAACTATTTTCTAAAGTTCAAACTGTTAAAACTTGGAATGTTTATATTTAAATCGCTTATTTAAATATGAATTTGGTCAAAATGAAGTTATAACCTAAGTGGAAATTCAAAACGATTTTGGAAGTAAAATTGAGATATTGGGGTGAAATGATTTTAAGTGAAACTAACATACTTTATGCAACATCCCCTTATTTGGAGGCCAAAAACTAACGGCTATGGATGCTGCAGTCATCCATAGTTATTAATCCACGGTGACCAAATACAGCGATATTAAATACATTGATACACGAAAAGACAAGAATATAGAAAAAAAATTGAACAGTAACAAACTCCACATTTAATTTCAAAATATTCTAAGTTGATTACTTAAGCCCATTACACCAACCACATCCATATAACATATAATTAATACAAAATATGCTAAGAGTGACATATGAAAATGACTCCTTGGTTGATCAAAGTATATAATAAGGCAATAAAAAAAAGTTTCCTTCACAATCAAAACATGCGGCAGAAATAAAGAATTATAATAACAAGCTCTCCTTTTGCTCGTCCTTGGTAGCTTTATTCGTCTAAAAGAACACCAGGAAACCTTAACTCTCAACCTACTCAAAATCAGTTGAGTACCTGAGAGTTTAAGAGGAAACTAAAAAGTTCAAGTCGAACATAAAGCCTGGTATGAACAATAATCTACCATCTCAAATCATTTATCTATCTAGAGAGACCACGTTGTTTAGAGCGATGGGTTTCCCTTCACTAGTATTCTAAAACATTTATAGAACCATATACTGTGCTCCTGCATCCACATTGGTTAAAACATAGCATTTCAAAACATTATAATGGTATGCAAAAGAAGTAAACAAAATTCTGGATTTCCCATCCCCATTCATTCTGACTATCTATCGTAATATTGTTTCTAGAGTCACTATTAACCTGTTACATATTTATGGATTGTTTGTCCGATTTCATAGTTTTCATGGGATCACTTAGAATGTATCGGTGATTCCAATATATTTTCTCTTGTCCAAGTTTTGATGGGCTAACTAGGTACCTATTGACTAACTGTCAATATCTTAATCTAGATATAGTTTTCATAGGCAAATTAGAAACCTATTGGCCCCTACTAGTATCAAATCACTGTTTTCATGGGTTGACTATGGACCTAGTGGCCTATGTCAATATCTTTTGTTATATACAGTTTTCATGGGCTTACTATGAACCTATTGGCCCCTGCCAACATCTTGAATTAAGTTTTTAACATTTCTTAACTTATTTTCACTACTGGGTCAACCTAACTGGTTATTCCACCCTTCCCTCAAAGTACAATTATGGGTTAATAACAATGTGAATAAATATATATGAAGAAGTAACCATAACAACAAAATAACACTACATTTGTGGTTATTATCCTTGAAATCATATATATATATGTGTATATATATATAAAAGAAGTTTTCCTTGATAAAAGGGTTAAAAGGCTTAACCAGGAATACACACACACACACACACACCTGGTTAAGCCTTTTAACCCTTTTATCAAGGAAAACTTTTTCAAAACTTCATCTCAAATCTCTGTGTTTATTTATGCCATGACTATTCCTTTAAATTGAGACTGGGTTTTTGTTTTGAAATCATAAAACATCTCTTTCGAAACTTCTAGATAATCGTCGTCGAAAAAAAAGAGAAATCTTTTCAAAGCATAATAAAAATACCTTTCGAAACCCTTATTTAATAATCTCTTTCGAAACCAAATATGCCTTTCAATGGTATCAAGTTATTCTTTAAAACATAGCTTCGAAACAAATGAAAGTATCACATTTGAAAGTATTAGATTTACTCTTTTAAAGCATCCTTTAGGTCAAAGTGGTGTATATGTGAAAGTGTCTCTTTCGAAACCATCATAAAATTATTTTAGGGAAAAATTTGATGGTGTTGGGACCATCTATTCGAAAGCACAAATCTTTAAATTAAAACTCCGAAGATAGCGTCGAAACCCCCTTTCAACCCCATTGACTTGGAAACCCTCAACCCCTTTCGAAAGCATTTAGAAAGTCGCTTAACTTAGATAAAAGCATAGACATCCCTATGAAGGCATTGATGGCTTCAATATACTCGAAAGGTAGAATAGCAGTTGGGTTTCAACTAGGTTAGAACCAATCCTTTCGTAAGTTTTTATTTAAAGAGAAACCAACCCTTCAACAACTAATACTTTAATATAATATGGCAACCCTCCTCGAAAGATATTTATAAGGACCCTTTCAAAAGCATATATTTAGACTGTGTCGAAAGCTTTAAGTAGAACAAGGCAAGAACTTAACTTTTGAAAATAAAATATGGTTTTGACCCCATTGGAATCCTTCCTTTTGACACCATGGATTCTGCCATCCTTCCAATCCACTACGTACCATCTGAGTGATACATTATGTCTTGGTTTTGACTATGCGGGTTTCAACTGAGATGGTTTCGGCCGAGAAAGAGCGGAGTCAATGGAGTCGAACGGTACTGCTATTTGAGGCAGAACAAAATTTTCTGAGTTAAAGGCTTAAATTTTGCTGATTTTAGTAATTTCTTTATAACAACTTGCCTACTGTAAACCTTTGATTGGTTGCCTTAAAACTTTTCAAATACTTTATCGTTTAAGCGGTCGCATTTAATCTGATCAAAATCAAAGAAATATAACCTTTAAGCCCTCCCATATAACAAAACCAACAATTGCAGAAAATTCCTTTTAAAATAGTTTATTTTCCCTATTTGCACCAAAAACGATCACAAACCCCAATATCGTGAAAGAATCAAAGTATGAATATAAATCAGCAGGATTAATCACAGATCTAAGTAAACAGCAAGCAACAATTAAGAAGTGATGAACAGAGACACAAAAATTTATAGTGGTTCGACTTTCTCCGTCCTACGTCCACTGCAAAGTTTTATCCTTTATTGATTATCCTTGCTTGTTACAGATGATTACAGCAGTAGCAATGGAGAATTTCGAGTACAGTAGTTGTATTGAAGTGTAGAAATGAATCCGGCAGAGTCTGCACGTCCAATCGCCTAAAGGTCCTTTTTTTGTAGGCTCCAGGGGGCTATTTATAGGCGTAGGAGGCTGAGATCGAGCTAAAACTTTGGGAGACTTCTTCTGGCACGTGAGTGGGCCCACACGACCGACCCCACCAAGTTTCGACTCGAACTGTGGTCGATACGAAGCAATTTTGTATCCATTAAAAAATGATTCAATCGAGCTGAAACTTGGCAAGATTGTTCTTTACCTTGTATGCAAGCTGCTGTGAAAATTTCGTTGCATTTGGACCAGTGTTTTGGGAGATACGATCGATACGAAATTGCAATTTTCGTATGTTGCCGAGTTCGAAACCATGATTTCGTATCCATTCCTGTCGTATCGATCAGAGGCACGCACGTGAAATGACGTGTCACTAGTCTCCTGGATCGATCCGATCTCTGTGGCGTGTTGACTGGGTTGATCCACTTTGTGCGCCGAGTTGAACGCTTCTTTCCTGGAGACGTGGGTGTCCTTCGCCGCTTTGAATGCTTATCCCCTTGATTCGTGGATCTGCTTTGTTCGCATCCACATTTTATGCTTGTTCATATTCATAACATCGTACGTTCGCACCCATCAATTCGTGTCCTCCTTCGTATCGACTCCAGGAGGACATTTCATACCGCTTCCATATGCGCTGATCGATATGAAATATGCATGGGGGGATCGATACGAAGTGGTCATGAAAATGGACACGAATCTCATCCTTGGGATGGATACGAGCGAGACCTTACCTAATGGATACGAACAAGGCTTTACCTGATGGATACGAACAAGGCTTTACCTGATCAATGCAAAACCATTGAGTCGAGTCCATGCTGATCGATACGAACGATATCGATTCGAAGTCCACCACTATGCTCTGTCTCTGATCGATACGAACAGTATCGACTCGAAATGCCAACGACCGATCGATGCAAAATGCATCGATATGAAAAGACCACCGCACGCTTGCTTACCAATCTGGGTCTACTACTATCGAGTCGAAATCCTTCTGGCCTTCCCACCTGATCGATACGAACGCCATCGAGTCGAACCAAAACCTGACCGATTCGAACTCCATCTAGTCGAACCACTGCCTGATCGATACGAACCCAATCGATCCGACACACCCTCTGCTGATCGATGCGAAATGCATCGATACGAACTAGTCCTTGCGCACCTTAATCCATCCGTATCTCAAGCATACGAACTCCGATCGACCTGAAATTTGAAATGTAGCTTTCCATAACCTCGATTATCATCTCCCATTGATTCCGTCCTGATCGGAGCTCCACCAAATTTTAACGACATCGATTGCAACCTTGTTTTTAATCGATCTCCAATCCTGATATCCATCATTCCTTGCCAATTTGTTGATATTCCAGCTTTGACCAAAAAGTGGGATAACATTCCCCAGTAAATCATTTGAGAAAATTCCCTAAAAATCATAGAAAATATCTTTCAATACGTAATCGAACATATTAAATTTCAGACCCAATTTCTTTCTGAAATACTGAAAATAAATTTTAAGCACAATTATATCATATTTTCCCTTAAAAATCCATATAAATTTTCCATAGCCTGGAAAATTGTGAAAATTAAAACCCATATCAAAAATCATGTTTTAGGTAACGTGAAATTTTTCAATGGCATTCTAAAATTAGTAACCCTCGGTTTTTACCTTAAAACCATGCGAATTTTACATATAAACGAATTGTTTAAATCAAACAATTAATAACTTAAGCATATTATCATCGAAAGCATCATAGTAGTGAAAGTAAATCTTAAATTCGAAATCGTATGATTATAAACAAAAGGAGATGGAATGAATTATTATTCTTCTTAGATATGATAAGGAATTTGAGATTTATTGGCGATTAATCCTTCCTAGCTTTTGATCCTTAACTTTAGGTTGAATTCTTCCTCTTTTCCATCCTTGTAAATGGCCGGCTTTATCTTAGGTTTATGATTTGCATTTGAAAATGAGAAATGAATCGTGAAGGGGCAATTACAAAGGAGTATAGCCATGTATAATGAAGTGCTAATTTACTACTATGCCCATGTATAATTTAATTAGCCTATAAACCAAATTAAGCCAATTTATTTTATTATTAAGCACGGCCCTATATATATATATGATTTATTTAAATATCAATCACCTTGTCATCATTATTCTATTTAATTTAGCTAATTAAATTTCATAAATAGTGTTATCAAAATAGGAATGTTACATGCCCCCCCCCCTCCATAAAGAATTTCGTCCTCAAAATTAAGTAAGGACTAAGTATTAAATGTTGTAATCATTTGTAACAACTCCTAACAACCATGCTACTCTATCCGACTAGCAACTATTTGTATAAATTTAATATAGACATACCCTAAAAGTAGATCAGGATAAGTATCTCTGATCATGTCTTCTGTCTCCCAAGTACAATCCTTCTCGTTGTCGCTCCACTGAACTTTGTCCAACCTGATTGTCTTGTTCCTCATTCTTTCCTCATCTCTAGCTACAGCCTGTACTGGTTGTCTAACAGTAGTCAAATTAGGCTCTACTATCATGTCTTCCAACCCTGTCGGAGGAATAGTAGTCCCTGGATCATGCACATACTTGCGAAGATGAACCACATGAAATACATTATGGACACCTGCCATACTGCTCTGTAACTCTACTCTGTGAGTGAGCTTTCCAATCCTATCTATAATCTGGAATGGTCCAACATATCTTAGGGCTAAGTTCCTTGACTTTCTAAATTGTATCACACCCTTCATAGGTGATACTTTAAGGAAAATTTTATCTCCAACTGAGAATTTGAGGTCTTTACACGTCTTACCCGTGTAATTCTTCTGTCTGGACTGAGCTTCCTTCATCCTTCCTCGGATTAACTCAATCTTCTCTGACGTCTCTCTAATCAAATCTGGACATAAGACTAATCTATCTCCAGTCTCCAACCAGCATGCTGGTGATTTGCATAGCCTTTCTTACAAAGCTTCAAACTGGCGCCATTCCTATACCAGTCAGATCGTTATTATTATAGGAAAACTCAACCGAATGTAGGCGATCCTCCCAAGATCCACCATAGTCCAATACACAATCTCTCAATAAATGCTTGATTAACTTATTGACTCTCTCTAGCTGCTCATCTGTCTAAGGGTGATATGAAGTACTCATATTAAGCTTGGTATCTAATACTTCTTGTAGACTCTTCCAGAATTCACTACTGAACAAAGCATCTTCGTCACTGACTATACTACTTGGAATTCCACGCAGTCTAACTATGTTCTTCATGAACAACTTAGCAAAAGTAGGGTCCATCCTGGTTGACTTAATTGGAATGAAATGGGCACTCTTGGTTAATATGTCCACTACAACCCATATACTTTCATTGCCTATATTTGACCTTGCAACCCGTGTATAAAATCCATGGATATCGAATCCTATTTCCAAACTGAAATTTCTAAAGGTAGAAGCAATGCACTTGGATTTTGATGTTCAACTTTCACTTGTTGACAATTTGCACACTGCCTAACCCATAAGCCAACATCTCTCTTCATACCTTCCCAATAGAAGCTCTTCTTCATATCCCGATACATCTTGGTCCCTACGAGATGAATCATAAACTTTGACCAATGACATTCTCCAAAAACTTCTTTCCTTAAGTTCTCAACATTTGAAACACACAATTGTCCCTTCTTTTTAACCATCCTCTTCTATTAAGGCTAAAGTCTTTTAGATCATCGATTTCAATTCCAATCCCATGTCTTTTAATTCTCTCAGCTAATACTGGATCCTCTTTCTGTTTAGAAGCGATCCTCTCAATTAATACCAGTCTAACTTCTAAACAAGACAACATAGCGGTACTCTGAATAGAACCGGCAGTCGATCTTAATTGCACACTAACTAGCCAAAGCTTCCAAAGCCTTCCACTCCGCCAATATATCCAACAGCATATTCTGATGTTTTTTGCAAAGAGCACCGACTAACTTATTACCTTTCCCTGGTGTATATTCTATACCAAAATCAAAAGTAGCCAAAAACTCCAACCACCTATGCTGTCTCATATTCAACTCCTTCTGAGGGAATAAATACTATAAAGACTTATGATAAGTGTAAAGCTCAAACCTCTCCCCTAAGAGATAATGTCTCCAAATCTTCAATGCTAAAATTACATCGCCATCTCCAAATCATGAGTAAGATATCTAACATCATGCGATCTAAGCTGTCGTGAAGCGTAGGCAATAACTTTACCCTTCTGTATGAACACTACTCCTAACCCAGTTTCGCACGCATTGGTATAAACCACCAACCCTTGATTTTTGTCTAGAAATACTAACATGGGTGCATTGGTCAACAAATACTTTAATTTAAGGAATGCTTTCTCACATTTGTCGGACTAAATAAACTTCACCTGCTTTTTGGTTAGTTTAATTAAAGATGCTGCTATCGGCGAGAAATCCTTGATGAATCTCTGGTAGTAGCCAGAAAGCCCAACAAAACTTCTGATCGCGATCACCATCTCTGGTCTCTTCCAATTATTCACGGCTTTGATCT
Organism: Allium cepa; assembly: GCA_030765085.1. Classification (NCBI taxonomy): domain Eukaryota; kingdom Viridiplantae; phylum Streptophyta; class Magnoliopsida; order Asparagales; family Amaryllidaceae; genus Allium; species Allium cepa. The sequence continues at coordinate 224,080,484 of CM060945.1, forward strand.
TATTGGGTTCGACTGACAATCCTTTCTTTGAAACCACGTGACCAAGAAACTTAACCTATATCTTCCAAAAATAACATTTGGTAAACATTGCCTTTAGTTGATTCTGCCTCAGCATCTCAAGCATCACTCAAAGATGAATTTCATGTTCTCTCTCATCCTTAGAGTATACTAAAATGTCAGTATAAATACTATCACAAACCTATTCGAGTACCCTTTGAAAACTCGGTTCATCAAATCTACGAAGAAAGCAGGTGCATTCGTCAATCCAAATGGCATCACCAACCACTCATATGAACCATACGTAGGTTGAAATGCTGTTAAAGGAATACTGTCCTTCGCCACTCTTAATTGATGGAAACCTGTCACCAAATCCAACTGGGAGAATACTCTGGCTCCATTCAACAAATCGAACAGATCATCTATTCTTGGCAAAAGATACTTATTCTTCATCGTCCTTTCGTTTAACTTATGATAGTCGATGCACATCCTTAATGACCAATCTGATTTCTTCATGAACATTGCGGGCGCTCCCTAGGGTGAACTGCTTGGTCTAATAAAATTAATTCCTTCAAAATCCACCAGCTGTACCTTCGATTCCTTCATCTCTGTTGGTGTCGTTCTGCTAGGTGGTCTAATTATAGGTTTAGCTACGGGAATAAGATCTATTCTAAATTCAAAAGCTCTTTTCAGTGGTAGTCCAGTGACTGGCGCAAAGACATCTGCAAACTTTCTTGCTATCCGAACCTGACTTAACTCATCTCCTATCTTCCTAGCACTAAGCAAAGTACTAACACTGCGGTCAGTATTCTCTACTAAGAATATCACTCAGTTAGGACAATTAGGGTGTCTCAGTGATATCTCCTTATTTTGGCAAAATATTCTAGCCTCATACCTACCCAACCAATCCATATCTAAGATGGTCCTGAAATCTACAAAATCAATAACATACAAACTGCATGCAAATTTATGATGTAACAAATCAAGTTCTAACCGGTCACGTCTCTACCCTAGAGTTGCATATTCTCCTATTGGATTTGCAACCTTGAAGGAAGTAACAAGATAGGTGGGTTCTAAACATAATCTAGCAACAAACGCTGAGATATAAATGAATGTAATTCAGCGGTATCAAAAAGTACTCTAACTGGAATACTCTAAATTAAAAGCGTACCTTCCATCACAGTCTTCCCTTTGTTTGCTGCAGTTAGCCTAGCTAGTCTAATGGCAAAATCATTCCCTTTGTCCACCATGATCGGCTCTTGACATTGATTCTTGTAATACCCAACTTGATCATAGTTGAAGCACTTCACATTCTTCTTGTTTGCAGCTTTCTTCCCATTTCCTGACTGGCAGTCGTTCGCAAAATGACCCTTCTTGTCACACTTATAAAAAATTATCTCATCCTTTGACTTATTAATATCTCCACTCTGGGTTTGCTTCTTCTTAAAGAACTTTCTCCTCTTTCCCTGAGAACCCTCAGTTTCCACCGGCTTCTCTTTAGCATACTCAACAAGTAATTCCTTATGGCGAATGTCCATCACCACCACCGCATTACAAGGATCACGGACATGAGTCATGGTCACCATAGCAAGCTCGGGACTTAATCCCTGAACGAATCTCTCATTCCTTCTAATGTCAGTATCTATAGTAGCATATCCATATCGAGACAGCTCTTCAAACTTAGTTGCATACTCACTACTGGCATTTCCTCATGAACTATACCCATATATTTTTTCACCAGTTCAGACTTAGCAAACTCAGATACAAACTTCTATTCAAATCTACCTCTAAAATTAGCCCAAGTCAGCTCTTCCAGAACTCCGATAGTAACACTATTCCACCAGTGTAGCGTTGATCGCTGCAACTGTCTAGAGGCCAACCTTCTCTTTTTGCCCATCATTCAGACCCAAATCAAAAAATATATGCTCACAATGCAACAACCAATTCTCAACTCTATGGCATTCTCTGTTCCCAAGAATGGCTTCCTATCTAAACTGATGTAATCTCTATTCAGCAATGCATAATTATTCCAAACAAGGGCCACCGGATTAACTCCTCTTACATTTCCAACAACACCAGTAGCAGCTCTTGCTTGCATCAAACCAATAAAGAACTGATACATTGTCCCCATATCTACTGGTGGATTTCTAGCACTCACATTGGCATCAGCATTTTGATTATTAACTTTAGCCGGTCGACCCAGGTTCCTCCTTGTGGTGGGTCGAGCATTTTTATTAGTTTCGGTGCTTCCTCCACAATGATTTCCTCTTTCCATTCCCACTTTCGTATCTCTTTTCTCATAAATCTGCATATGAGCCTTAGTAAGATATGGAAGAATGGCTCGAAGAAAGAAGGAAACACGTACTTATATATACATAACTATATATCAAATATAAGTACATTACTATAGCGTTAACCCAAACCCTAATATTATTATATGATCGTTGGATTATGTTTGAAAATCTTTTAGGTTTAAGTTTCTTTTAAAGTATCATAAACCTATGCTCTGATATGAACTAGTAGAATCTCCCTACTTGGAGGCCCAAAACTAATCGCTACAGATGCTACAGTCATCCATAGTTATTAATCCTCGGCGACCAAATACGGTGATATTAGATACATTGATACACTGAAACATAAGAATATGGAAAAAAAATTAAATAGCGACAAACTCCACATTCCATTTCAAAATATACCAAGTTGATTACATAATCCCATTACTCAAACCATGCCTAGATAACATATAATAATACAAGATACGTCAAGAGTGACACACGAAGATGTCCCCTTGGTTGATTAGAGTATTTAATAAGGCAATAAAACAAACTTTCCTTTACAATCAAAACAATGTAAATAAAGAATTCTAATAAAAAGCATGCCTCTTGCACGTCCTCAGAAGCTTCATTCGTCTAAAAGAACACCTAGAAATCTTAGTTCTCAACCTGCTTAAAATCAATTGAGTACGTGAAAGTTTATGGGAAAACAAAAACTTTGAATCTGATATAAAGCCTGGTATGAATAATAATCTTCCATCTCAAATCGTTTAGATATCTAGCGAGACCATGCCACTTAGCAGAATGGGATTTACCCTCACCAGTATACTAAAACGTTTATAAAACCATGTATTGTGCTTCTACATCCAAAATGGTTAAAACGTCGCATTTCAAAAATTATAATGATATGCGAAACAAGTAAATCAAGTATGGATTTCTCATTCCCATTCATTCAGACTATCTATCTATATTATAGTTTTTAGGGTCACTATTAACCTGTTAAATGTTTATAGACGGTCTGTCTGATTTCATAGTTTTCATGGGATCACTAAGAACCTATTGGTGACTCTAATATCTTTTTTATCCTAGTTTTCATGGGCTAACTAGAAACCTATTGAATAACTATCATTATCTTAATATGAATATGGTTTTCATGGGCTAACTATAAACCAATTCGCCCCTGCCAATATCAAATCATAGTTTTCGTGGGTTGACCATGAACCTATTGGTCCCTACAAATATCTTTTTTATATACAGTTTTCACAGGCTTATTGCGAATCTATTGGCCCAAGACAATATCTTGAATTAAGATTTGTAACATTTCTTAAGTTATATTCACTACTGGATCAACCTAGCTGGTTATTCTGTCCTTCCCCCAAAGTACATTTATAAGTTAATTACAATGTGAATAAATGTAACGATCCTGAATTTTTAACAATTTAAATTGCAAATATTTAATTAATTTTAAATATTTGAATGATAATTCAAATTGAATTCCCAATGCTATATAAAACATTTCTATGATTTGGCGATTAAATATTAAAATTTAATCTATAAAAAGTTGAATAAAATTTGAATTTGACTTTGGAGTTTGAAAATTGAATATTAAATTTGTATTTAAAAATTCGAACTAATGACTTAGGGAAATAATTTGGATTTAAGGATTTTTATTTATGTAAATTAATAGATTGATGGTTAGTTTTAATAACATTTTTCTTTAACTTAAATAAAATGGAATAAATTTTATGAATACAAAATACAAGTATGAAATCTAATTGTAAAACACGTTAATGTAAATTTATGTTTGATAGTTGAGATTCAAAACGTTTATATATTTACTAAACAAAATATCTACAAAACAAATTGAATTTGAAATGAAAAAAAACATAATAATAATAATAATAATAATAATAATAATAATAATAATAATAATAATAATAATAAACAATTAAATAATATGAATATTGTATAAAGCAAAGAAATAAACTTAAGCATACAAAAGTAATAATAAAAAAAAAATTTGGTTAAGAGGTTGTGGGCTTTAAATTTAATCTCGGCCCATAGTGTTTCTTTGTTTTGATGCCGTTCCCTTTTTATTGCAATTCGACCCGTCCCCCTTTGTTTATTCATTCGGAACCCTAAATAAATCATACGAGAAAAATAATGGCGGCTTCAACTCATTTCGTCTCCCTCTTCAAGCCAAAATAATTGGGGCTTTCGTTCGATTGCGTTGCTTGGCTCGTTCGTCCTCTTTGAAAAAAAAAATGGGCTTTCGTATTCGCTTCGACAAAGGTGATTTTTTTTTCTCACGATTAATTTTTATTCAAGTTTTTAGATTTGTTTGAATTGGGTGCTTGGTTGCATGCTATGATTTGGGGTGTCATTTGTTATCATTTGCTCGGTTATTTGAATTTAAACTAATAAGAACAGATAAAACACTTCATGTTTGTTTGTTGGGTGTTATTTGCTATCATTTGCTCTGATAATTTGATTTAAACTGATGAGAACAGATGCTATAAATTTTGGTTTTAAACCGATGAGAACAAATGCTATAAATTTTGTTTTCAAACTGATGAGAACAGATGCTATAAATTTTGTTTTTAAACTGATAAGAACAGATACTTGTGAGCAAACCTTACCTTGATCTGATTTATGTTTTGATGCATGCTTAAAGTAAAGTTTTAGATTTGCTTGAAAGTGAGTTGTTTTGGCTTGTGGATTGATTGTTGTGCTTGAATCTCTGCATGGATGCCATGGCTTCGAATTTCATGAATAGTATGCTTATGTTTGATTTTCCTTGGGAACACTGTTTTCCTTGTTCTTTTTTTTTCCCGGTAACATTTAGTTACAGTGAAATCTTTTAAGTTACCCTGCCATCTTCTGTTGAAAAGGAAAAATTGGATTACAAAGCAAGAAAAAAAAAAGAGAAAGGTGTTTTAAAACTTGCACTAGTGAGCCAGAAATAAAATTAAAAGCAAGTTTTGAAGTTTTTCTTTCTTCTACTAGAAAATGAGTATCAGGCTCAACAAGTAAACCATATCAAAATCTTAAATATACCTGTAATATGTGTTTCAGTAATGAATCAGTAAAGTACTGATCTGTATGCATTTGGTTTTATAATAAATGATCATGAATTGAGATAATAATTTTGTGTTTCCATGGTTGCAAATTTTTAGTTCATCCTCTGTTAACAGTGCTCACTGTAAATTAACCGCAACCTTGAAATTGGTTACGCACCCATATTGGTTGTTACCTTGACTGTGCCTCATCCCTTACCTGTTGAATTTTCCATAATTTGTTGCCTTGACTCTGTTCATCCTTCACTGCCTGTTGCTGTGAAAATAAGTCACGAATGCCTTGAAAATCTGTTCGCATAATACCCTATAGCCATGGGAATTTGTACATATTTCACTGTTGGTTCCATTTGCTTTGGGAATTTCAAGTACACACCTCAAATTGCCTGATACGTCCCTTGTTTCTTTTGGAATTGTCATGCCTTACATTGCCCTGTTGCATTTAATTGCTATGTCCTACATCAGCATGTTGCTTTGGTGAGTCACGTTCCCTACCTTATTGTGATGAATGGTTATGTACAAGACCATAACGCAATTGAACACATTAATTTGGGATTAAGTGCAGTTTTATTTTGTGAATGGTAGCAAATTTTGCTATTTTAACACTGATGCAATGATCTTTGCCTATAGCTTAACCTATAGCTTAAAGTGGTCATATATATTTTTGCTTTCGCATTTATTGCTTGCGTCCTGACATAGATAGTGTTTTATTTTGCTTTGTCCTTTTGCTTTGGTACAAAGCCACTTTGCCATGGAAGGGAATATGGATGTGTGCTGTCATGTTTGTTATATCATATAGCTTATTATCTAGTACTTGTACATGCTTATTTTAAAGGCCTAGCACCTTTTCTTTTGCTTTTAAAACATCAGCTGTTCTTTGCACTTGTGTGTGTATTAGAATTTGAGCTAGCACGTATGGGCATATATTATCATAGTTTAACTTGACAACTACTAGTTTAAAGTTATGTTAAAACTTGGATGCGCATATTTTTACCAAATATGAGTATATATATATTTCAAAGTTTCATGTATTTACTTCCAATTTTAGTGTTTTACATTGCCTGCTTTCGAAATATAGATTTATTGCTTTGATTTTTAGGCACCAAGCAACATAGCTTAACTTGCCAATCATTTTAAATAAAAAAAGTATTTTTATGGTTATTAAAGTATGATAGTAAGTGTAAAATTAAATTGTTTCAAACAATTGTTGTAAACACCATCTTGATTGCTGCTGTGTTGTGTAGTAGCTGCGGTCTCTGTTGTTGTAGCATGCAATGCTGTGAGTTGAGTTGTCTGCACCTTGTATATTGTTGCATTGGTGCATTGGGTTTGTCCCAGCCTTGAACCTTTGTAGTTGTTCCAGTCTTCATGTTCACATATGCCTTCCCATTCACTGTTGCCTGGTCTAGTCTTGAATGCATTCTGTAGCCCCATCTTGATTTGGGCTTGTGGTTTAATATCTTACTGTTACCATATTTGAGTGTTGCCTCTGACCTGATGGCTTGGTTTCCATTGTCCACACCTGTTCATGCTTTACTACTGTTACCATTTTATTTCAATTCATTGCAAATTTAATTACTTGAATAAAGATTAATCCTGACTCGAGTGTTTTTGTGTTTTGCATAAAACGCTCGGGTCAGACCGAGTATTTTTGCAGCTTGGAGATTTTCTCGCAGCGAAGTTAGAGAGAGGGGAAAGCACTTCATTAAAGTTTTTTTGGAAAATTTTTCTTGTACTTAATAATAAATAAATTGTTCCGCTGTATTAAATGTAATTCATTGTATAACTCTGATATTTGTGTATAAAAGAAAAGTTCTTTTTATGGGAAATATGATTATTATTCTGTGATTCTGTAGCTGATTCTGTTTAAATGTTATAAACTAAATAACAATCCGTCATTTTGAACGTTTCTAGTTGGTTTAATTACCGACTAGAGGCGGTCAGAGCGGCGGGTCGTTACAAAAGTGGTATCAGAGCTTTGGTTTACACAAAGCTTAGTTTATGGCGTTTAATATGAATAGTTACTAGAATCACTTTAAAGAAAGTGTTTTCAAATCTAAAGAAGTATAAAATTGTTTTCTTTAAAATAAAAATTATTTTTGAAAATTAGAATTATTTTTGAAAATTCCCCTCTCTAAATTTAGGTTTGCGATAGTTTCTATTCGGTGAGGTCTCCTTAAATTTGAGTCCCGATCGTTCGAAAACTCGTTATCGAATTGTTGAGATTTACGGAAAGTGAAATATAAGTTAAGTGAATTAATGAATTGGTTTAAATTGGTTTAAATCGAATATTGTGAGTATCTCCAAAGCAACAATTGGGAAATGAAATGACATGTCAATTTGGTTGTAATCAAGAGAATTATTGAACTATAACTTGGGGATTTGGTTCTGAATTCTTTTGAAAAATTGATTTCAAACGTTGTGAAGAACGATTTAGTAAATAAATGGATTATAAATATTTAACTTATAATATGGATTTTGGTATATAACTGAGTTATATAATTGAATTGAATTAATAAAGAAGATTATAAATCAAAGTTTTATAAATAGAAATGGAATTTGTAAAGATTGTTTATAAATTCGAAACCAATTGAATTTGATAAATGAAACATAAAAGTTGTTAAAGGAGATATATTCGTGATTTTGGACAGCGAATTATCCTTTAAGTTAAATATTGTGATAATAAAAGTTGGTTGGGAATTTTATTCACAATTTTGGACAGTGAATATATTATTAAATAAATCGGTTATGTCTTGGGAAAATGATTGAATAATCCAACCTTCGCTAATGAGGATTGCAAAATTTTGATAGGAAATTTATTTGTCAACTTAACTGTATGAATCAAACTAGTTTTGATGTAAAAGCTTATATTCCAAGTTTAGACTAATGTCTAAAATAGTTAATATGGAGATATAAATCTAATGAAACCAAGTCGATAAATGGTTTACTAAAGAACTAGTTGACTATTTTGAAAATAGAAAGCAAATGCAAAGTTCAAATGAGATTTAGATTTCAAATTAAAATTTGTTAATATGAAAATCCATAATATATTTATTAGATTCAGTGATGAATTTGAAATTGAACGAGCATGGAATTAAGTTAAGTGGAAAACTTAATATTGGAAAATTTGAAGTTGTTTTAAAATGTGTTAAGGATCGAAAGCATAGATTTCAACATTATTGTTGAAATAGACGTTTTCGAGAGAAATCAAAGGAAATGGTGGACTATAGCACTGTTGTTATAGTAAATGATTTCTGAAAGGAAATGTTTTATATAGTATTGGGATTTATATATCTATCTTAAATTCGAATCCCTATACTAGTGATTTTGGATCGTCGTAACGATGTTTTACGCAACATTCGTTTTGACTCAAGTTAATGTGTTTAAAGAATGATTTCCTTTAAGAATGAAATATATACTTAATTATGATTTGAGTATATTGAATATTTTCAAAGTGTTGAAAATAAATGGATTTGTGAATTACTTATTATTAAATAAGTATGGAAATATTTTCCAATATGAAATGAAAGGTTTGAAATTTTATCTTTTAAAGATAAAGTGAAAAGTGAATGTTTTGAGATTTTATCTTTTAAAGATAAATTGAAAATGAATATGTGAAATCGATTTGAAAATCGTATATTCATAGATATTTTGGAAATGTAAATTCACTATGGAATTTATAAAAGAAAGGGAAATTTGTTAAAAATAAATATTGAATTATTTTTGAAGTGTGGAAATAAATTTACGGATTTGGAACGTAAGTTTAAAATAAATCGGTAAGGATTTATTTGATTGATTTAAGTGAACCATTTTAAGTTTAAAATGGATAAATATTTGGAAATATTTCCGTTTAAGGAAATCGTTTTGAAATTTGTTTTCAAAGATTGAAAGGTGAAAAATGATTTGAAATTTGTTTTCAAATGGTTAAGTGTGGAAAATTATATATCTTGTAACGATATTATTTTTGGAAAATATGAACAGTTAGTTCAACTTGGAAATTTTCAAAGGATTGAATTTTGAGTTAAATTGAGTTTAACTTTGACACCCAAAAATAATATAAGTTGAACTTTGAATTTTGAATGGTTGATTTGGATTGTATGTCTAACATTGTGAATTGACGACATAACAGTTGATCTCTATTAAATATATATCTGTTGGTGGCGGAGAATTTATTCTCTTAGCTTAACACCCTTCTCTGAGACGTACGAGCTCAGAGGTTATATATCGATAGACATCAATTATGTGTTGAGAATTGACGATGTAACGTGAAATCCAAATCGAGTGTGAAGTCGATAATAAATTGGATTATGAATGTGAATTATGTTTGAGATAACCTTAAATTTCCAAATCGACTTAGAGTAAAATTTTAAATGGATAATGAAATGGAAAATTTGTGAATCCTCTATTTGTTATGGGTATGAGATATTGAGGTTTTCAGAACGTATATATGAGAATACGATAAATTCGAAAACCATTTGTTTGGAAAGAAATTATTGTGGAAAACTTATGTAAGTACATGAGTATGATATGTACGAATTGTGAAATGAAATATTATATATGTATGTATGATATTATGTTTTCCAAATTGAGGATATGGAAAAGTACCTTCCATTTAAAATTTGTGAAGGATGTTGGAACTCGAGATGAGTGTCCATTTGAAAATCGTAGCTACGTAGAATTCCATTAGTTGGATTGACCATTTGAATTCCATTAGTTGGATTGACCATTTTATTTCCATTAGTTGGATTGGCCATTTGTTTTCCATTAGTTAGATTGGCCATTTGTTTTCCATTAGTTGGAGTGACTAGCGTAATTTGAGGGGCGAGATGCCTACAGTTACAAGCGATTCCACCGGGATAGTGGCGCAACCGCTGAGTAAACTGCAATCTAGAAGCCAAAGCGAAATTCGAGGGGCGAGATGCCTACGGTCACAAGCGATTCTACTGGGATAGTAGCGTAACCGCCGTGTGGACCGCGATCTTTGGCAACAACCATGGCGAAATTCAAGATATGAGAAATCTACAGTTACAAGCGATTCTACTGGGATAGTAGCGTAACTGCCGGGTAAAATGTGATCCATGGGGGAATGTGCTTTCCATATCCATTTTTAAAAAGATTTTTAAAGTATTTTCACTGGGAATTGAAGCAAGTATATTTAGTACTTGGAGATTTTTAGACTTGCACCTTGCCAGCGTATGCCTAATGTCTTCAAGAACGACAATAGACTTGTTAAATTTCGAGTTAGCAAATATTTTCAAACTTTAAATAGAAAATCAATAGTCTGAAATTAAAATTACATAACGCCAACTTAATAAACTAAGGAAGAGGATTTTTGAAATGTTTTGAAAGTCCACAGCTTTGGAAAAGATATAATATGTAAATGAAGTGTTTCAAGTTTAAAATTGAGTTTTTTTTTTAAGTTGGAAATTTTAGTAGAAGACTTTTGCGTCTTGATTTTAGAAATTAATGAACAAGAGTTAATTAACAAAGCTAATGAGACAAAACAAATAGAATGAATCCTATACTTATTTATTTATTTTTAATAAGTTTCAAACTTGATAAAATTGAGTAGGGTATAAATATTAGTGAAATTTTAACAATCATTTTTCCTTGTAATTTCGGGACGAAATTCTTTTAAGGAGGGGAGATTGTAACGATCCTGAATTTTTAACAATTTAAATTGTAAATATTTAATTAATTTTAAATATTTGAATGATAATTTAAATTGAATTCCCAATGCTATATAAAACATTTCTATGATTTGGCGATTAAATATTAAAATTTAATCTATAAAAAGTTGAATAAAATTTGAATTTGACTTTGAAGTTTGAAAATTGAATATTAAATTTGTATTTAAAAATTCGAACTAATGACTTAGGGAAATAATTTGGATTTAAGGATTTTTATTTATGTAAATTAATAGATTGATGGTTAGTTTTAATAACATTTTTCTTTAACTTAAATAAAATGGAATAAGTTTTATCAATACAAAATACAAGTATGAAATCTAATTGTAAAACACGTTAATGTAAATTTATGTTTGATAGTTGAGCTTCAAAACGTTCATATATTTACTAAAGAAAATATCTACAAAACAAATTGAATTTGAAATGAAAAAAAAACATAATAATAATAATAATAAACAATTAAATAATATGAATATTGTATAAAGCAAAGAAATAAACTTAAGCATACAAAAGTAATAATAATAAAAAAAATTGGTTAAGAGGTTGTGGGCTTTAAATTTAATCTCGGCCCGTAGTGTTTCTTTGTTTTGATGCCGTTCCCTTTTTATTGCAATTCGACCCGTCCCCCTTTGTTTATTCATTTGAAACCCTAAATAAATCATACGAGAAAAATAATGGCGGCTTCAACTCATTTCGTCTCCCTCTTCAAGCCAAAATAATTGGGGCTTTCGTTCGATTGCGTTGCTTGGCTCGTTCGTCCTCTTTGAAAAAAAAAATTGGGCTTTCGTATTCGCTTCGACAAAGGTGAGTTTTTTTCTCACGATTAATTTTTATTCAAGTTTTTAGATTTGTTTGAATTGGGTGCTTGGTTATATGCTATGATTTGGGGTGTCATTTGTTATCATTTGCTCGGTTATTTGAATTTAAACTAATAAGAACAGATAAAACACTGCATGTTTGTTTGTTGGGTGTTATTTGCTATCATTTGCTCTGATAATTTGATTTAAACTGATGAGAACATATGCTATAAATTTTGGTTTTAAACCGATGAGAACAGATGCTATAAATTTTGTTTTCAAACTGATGAGAACAGATGCTATAAATTTTGTTTTTAAACTGATAAGAACAGATACTTGTGAGCAAACCTTACCTTGATCTGATTTATGTTTTGATGCATGCTTAAAGTAACGTTTTAGATTTTCTTGAAAGTGAGTTGTTTTGGCTTGTGGATTGATTGTTGTGCTTGAATCTCTGCATGGATGCCATGGCTTCGAATTTAATGAATAGTATGCTTATGTTTGATTTTCCTTAGGAACACTGTTTTCCTTGTTCTTTTTTTTTCCGGTAACATTTAGTTACAGTGAAAGCTTTTAAGTTACCCTGCCATCTTCTGTTGAAAAGGAAAAATTGGATTACAAAGCAAGAAAAAAAAAGAGAAAGGTGTTTTAAAACTTGCACTAGTGAGCCAGAAATAAAATTAAAAGCAAGTTTTGAAGTTTTTCTTTCTTCTACTAGAAAATGAGTATCAGGCTCAACAAGTAAACCATATCGAAATCTTAAATATATCTGTAATATGTGTTTCAGTAATGAATCAGTAAAGTACTGATCTCTATGCATTTGGTTTTATAATAAATGATCGTGAATTGAGATAATAATTTTGTGTTTCCATGGTTGCAAATTTTTAGTTCATCCTCTGTTAACAGTGCTCACTGTAAATTAACCGCAACCTTGAAATTGGTTACGCACCCATATTGGTAGTTACCTTGACTGTGCTTCATCCCTTACCTGTTGAATTTTCCATAATTTGTTGCCTTGACTCTGTTCATCCTTCACTGCCTGTTGCTGTGAAAATAAGTCACGAATGCCTTGAAAATCTGTTCGCATAATACCCTATAGCCATGGGAATTTGTACATATTTCACTGTTGGTTCCATTTGCTTTGGGAATTTCAAGTACACACCTCAAATTGCCTGATACGTCCCTTGTTTCTTTTGGAATTGTCATGCCTTACATTGCCCTGTTGCATTTAATTGCTATGTCCTACATCTGCATGTTGCTTTGGTGAGTCACGTTCCCTACCTTATTGTGATGAATGGTTATGTACAAGACCATAATGCAATTGAACACATTAATTTGGGCTTAAGTGCAAAGTTTTATTTTGTGAATGGTAGCAAATTTTACTGTTTTAACACTGATGCAATGATCTTTGCCTGTAGCTTAACCTATAGCTTAAAGTGGTCATATATATTTTTGCTTTTGCATTTATTGCTTGCGTCCTGACATAGATAGTGTTTTATTTTGCTTTGTCCTTTTGCTTTGGTACAAAGCCACTTTGCCATGGAAGGGAATATGGATGTGTGCTGTCATGTTTGTTATATCATATAGCTTATTATCTAGTACTTGTACATGCTTATTTTAAAGGCCTAGCACCTTTTCTTTTGCTTTTAAAACATCAGCTGTTCTTTGCACTTGTGTGTGTATTAGAATTTGAGCTAGTACGTATGGGCATATATTATCATAGTTTTACTTGACAACTACTAGTTTAAAGTTATGTTAAACTTGGATGCGCATATTTTTACCAAATATGAGTATATATATATTTCAAAGTTTCATGTATTTACTTCTAATTTTAGTGTTTTACATTGCCTACTTTCGAAATATAGATTTATTGCTTTGATTTTTAGGCACCAAGCAACTAGCTTAACTTGCCAATCATTTTAAATAAAAAAAAGTATTTTTATGGTTATTAAAGTATGATAGTAAGTGTAAAATTAAATTGTTTCAAACAATTGTTGTAAACACCATCTTGATTGCTGCTGTGTTGTGTAGTAGCTGCGGTCTCTGTTGTTGTAGCATGCAATGCTGTGAGTTGAGTTGTCTGCACCTTGTATATTGTTGCATTGGTGCATTGGGTTTGTCCCAACCTTGAACCTTTGTAGTTGTTCCAGTCTTCATGTTCACATATGCCTTCCCATTCACTGTTGCCTGGTCTAGTCTTGAATGCATTCTGCAGCCCCATCTTGATTTGGGCTTTTGGTTTAATATCTAACTGTTACCATATTTGAGTGTTGCCTCTGACCTGATGGCTTGGTTTCCATTGTCCACACTTGTTCATGCTTTACTACTGTTACCATTTTATTTCTATTCATTGCAAATTTAATTACTTGAATAAAGATTAATCCTGACTCGAGTGTTTTTGTGTTTTGCATAAAACGCTCGGGTCAAACCGAGTATTTTTGCAGCTTGGAGGTTTTCTCGCAGCGAAGTTAGAGAGAGGGGAAAGCACTTCACTAGAGTTTTTCTGGAAAATTTTTCTTGTACTTAATAATAAATAAATTGTTCCGCTGTATTAAATGTAATTCATTGTATAACTCTGATATTTGTGTATAAAAGAAAAGTTCTTTTTATGGGAAATATGATTATTATTCTGTGATTCTGTAGCTGATTCTGTTTAAATGTTATAAACTAAATAACAATCCGTCATTTTGAACGTTTCTAGTTGGTTTAATTACCGACTAGAGGCGGTCAGAGCGGCGGGTCGTTACAATAAATATATATGAAGAAGTAACCATAACAACAAAATAACATTACACCTATAGTTTATTACCGTTGAAATCATATATATTATATTTAATCCCTTTAACCCTTTCATCAAGGAAAACTTCTTCAAAACTTCATTTCAAACCTCTGTATTTATTTACGCCACGGTTATTCCTTTTGGATTGAGATTGGCTTTTTATTTTGAAATCATAAAACATCTCTTTTGAAACCTTTGGATAACCTCCTTGGAAAGAAAAGAAAAAATCTTTTCAAAACAGAATAAAAATACCGTTCGAAGCCCTTGTTAAATAATCTCTTTCGAAACAAGATATGTCTTTTGATGGTATCAAGGTGTTCTTTAAAACATAGCTTCGAAACAAATGTAAGTATTCCTTTCGAAAGTATTTGGTTTACCCTTTCAAAGCACCCTTTGGGTCAAAGTGGTTATATACGAAAGTATCTCTTTCGAAGCCATCATAAAATTGTTTTAGGGAAAAGTTGATGGTGTCAGAATCATCGATTCAAAAGCACAAACCTTTAAATTAAAACTCCAAAGGATAGCGTCAAAATCCCCTTTCAACCCCATTGCCTTCGGAACCCGCAATGCCTTTCGAAAGTATTTAGGAAGTAGCTTAACTTGGGTAATACATAGATAACCTTTCGAAGGCATTGATGGCTTCAATATACTCGAAAGATAGAATAGAGGCTGGGTTTCGACTAGGTCGGAACCAATCCTTTTGAAAGTTCTTTTTTAAAGAAAAAGTACCCTATTGAAAGCTAATAAGTTAACATAATATGGAAACCCTCCTCGAAAGCTATTTATAAAGATCCTTTCGAAAGCATACATTTTGGCTATGCCGAAAGCTTTAAATAGAACAACGCAAGAACTTAACTTATGAAAATAAAATAAGGTTTCGACCCCATCAAAAGCCTTCCTTTCGATGTTATGGCTTCCGCCTTCCTGCCAATCCACTATATACCATCTAAGTGATACCTTGTGTATTAGTTTCAACCATGTAGGTTTCAAATGCGATGGTTTCGATTGAGATGGAGCGGAGTCAATGGAATTGAAAGGTACTGCTATTTGAGGCGGAACCAACTTTTCTGAGTCAAAGGTTGAAAATTTACTACTTTTAGTAATTGATTTATAACAACTTGCCTATTTGTAGATTTTTATTGGTTGCCTTAAAACTTTTCAAATACTTTACCTTTAGAACTGTCGCATTTAATCAGATCTCAATCAAAGAAATGTAACATTTAAGCTCTTCCATATAACATGACCAGTAATTGTAGATAAGTCCTTCTTTTAAAATAATTTGTTTTCCCTAGTAAATCAATTGGGAAAAATCCCCAAAAATAATAGAAAATCTCTTGCATTATGTAATCGAACATATTAAAATTTCAGACCCAGTTTCTTCCTGAAATACTCGAAATAATTTTTAAATCCAACTATATCAAATTTTCCTTTAGAAATTCATAATAAATTTTCTATAGCTTGGAAAATTCTAAAAATCAAAACCCATCTTCAAAACCTTGCATTACTTGACATAAAACTTTCCATGACATTCTAAAATTAGTAACCCTTAGTTTTTACCCTAAAACTGTGTGAATTTTACATATAATTGAATTCTTTAAATCAAACGATTAATAACTTAAGCATATCATCATCCAAAACATCATACAAACGAAATTAAATCTTAAAACCAAAATTACATGATTATAAATAAAAAGAATGGAATGAATTATTATTCGCCTTAGATATGATAAGGAATTTGAGATTTATTGTTTATTAAACCTACCTTTCTTTTGATCTTTCTTTATCTTGAATTCCTCCTCTTTTCCTTCCTTGTTAAAAAAGAGAAATGAAACGTGAATGGGCAATTACAAAGGAGTATAGCCGTGTAAAATGAAGTGGCTATTTACTAATATGCCCATGTGTAAATTTAACTACCCTATTTACCAATTTAAGCCCATTTATTTTATTATCAAGCACGGTCCTATGTATATGCTTTATTCAAATCTCAATCCTCTTATCATCATTATTCTATTTAATTTATCTAATTAAATTTCCTGAATAAATTATCAAATTTAAGGATGTTGCATTTTAAATAAAAATGATATTTTGAATGAAATGACATTTTGAAGCGAACATGATATTTTGATATCAAGTATAAATCGGTTTTGAAATGTAAAAGAACCAACTGGTGTGTAAAACAAAGTTTGTTGTTAAAAAGACCGGGGCCTCATATCGGCATACTCTCTATCAATATTGGAACTACTTTAACAACTGTGTATGTGGGGGACGCTCTAGAAGGAAGTTATTGGATTCATTCAACGTTTGCTAGATTTGAAGAAAGAGGACGATGATGGATAGACCCGATACTTGTGTCAATATGAAATGACTAAAACATAACGGCCTTACATGGCTAATGAGAGTAGCTACCTCTAGTAAACATTCGTACTTTGATTTTATTTTTGGACTTGATCCATACTATTTCCTTAACGTTGGTTTCGATTAGTGCACCTTGATTTGGGATGACCTTCATTTGACTCGATATGGGATGGATGGATGCGGTGAGCGGTCATGGCTACGATGCGTTACCACCAGCCTTGCAACCTGAACTGGTAGTATCCTACCTTGGGCATTACCTCATGTGCCTTGTCATACTTTTATCCTTATACGACACCACCATGAATTTGGTTTAGTGTTGTCGTATCACGGTGCATCCCTATCACCCGACGTGCTATTGGAGCATTATATGCAAACTATACGACAATGCTTAAAAATACGTTAAGAGATATTAATGTAAAGCCCTAACGCTAGGAAAAATATTTATTTTACTGATTAGAAATTACATATATAGCGTATTCTACTATATATAGATATTTTGATGGATCCTTAAGAGACGGAAAATTCTGTAACGTCTCTTGATTTATTACACGCATGTTAAACACTGGATAGAAGATGTAAAACCCATAAATATCTCTGACACTGTTACACTCCTGTTATATGTTATATTGATTTGAGTCATATAAGGGTGTTTTAGTTCTGACTCGAGTGTATTGTTTTACTTTATGCTCGGGTCAGCCCTTGAGTTTTCAGCAAATTGAAGATTTTATTGGAGACGAAGATTTGGTATATTATATTACTAGTATTATTTCGTTACATCATGTTCCGCTGCATTATTTTATTGTTCTATTGTATATATAACTCTGATGGATGTTGTAAAATTTTAATCAAATGCATAGCACAAATCGCTTCATGAAATATTTATCTGATTATTATATTTGTCATTCCGATGCGAGGTTATGTAATTTTCTTCTTCTTTTCTTATTCTTCTTAATTAACCCTATTTATCATCTATGTTTCGGATTGTTTGAGTTGGACATATGTGGATTATTATTGACTTAAACCTTTCGAAATGCGGGTCCTCATAGAGACTAATGTAATGGCTATCCTCTAGGGTTTCTAAGCATTATTTACGCAAGCAATGAAGTAGGTTCAGTTATATGTAGCCGTTAGGCCAAAAAGTGGTTGCGTGCTCTATTTAAACATTGTATCGTCTCTACTTCATAAACTGTAGTTCCAAATCCATCAAAATTATATATCAAAATGATAAGCTCAATGAGACCTCCACAACAGCTATAAAAACAACATCCAGTTTGTTCTTTTATTAAAAATTTATTTCAATTACTTTAATATTAGAGGTGTCAAATGTGCAGGCGTTATACGGTAATTCACTGTTTACTTTATGTTTTGCTATGATTTGAGTGCATTTGGGTATTTGGTGAGTGGTTTATCCTTAGCACTTTATTATGTTAGTTTATATAGTTATAAATTACCTTTTTAATTGATTTTTGAATGTTAAAATGATTTCTATAATAAATCTTACCTTAATAATATATTAAGATGGAATTAAAAAGAAAAATGCTGATTTTGATTTGTTTTTGGGTATTTGACCAAAGTAGTCATCATTGTCTATTTTTTTAGGTCTAAGGTGATATAAGTGTTTGAATTGCTTTTTTATGATGCTTGGATGTTGTATAATACTTATATATAGTTGTTTATTTTTATTTGATCCGTTTGAGTGTAATTCTGAGTGGTCGTCATTTAAGTGGATTGAGACGCAAAATTGCTCAAAACGATATGCCACCATTTTTGGGAGTTCAAGACTGTGCAATTAATGCTCGCTATTACCCTGCTATAGCCCTGCTATATCTTGTAGCAGATTTCTACCGCTACGATTTTCAATATAGCCCCAAATATAGCCTTTCCGCTTTAAGCCCCGCAATTTTCGCTATATCACATTATTCCCCCTACATTTTGCTATTTCCGTTATATCTTCTTTAAAACCAATGAATTAAAAATGAAATTTATACATTATAAAAATTATGAAATTAATTTATTTAATTGAATTTAATATATTTTCAGAAACAAAAATACTCTAGTATTCCACTAAATTTAATTATTTATATAAAAGTTTTACGTTTATTTGCAGAATATTCACACATATTTTTATTTAAAATTATTCATGTATTAATTATAATTCAATTGAATGTTAATTTTTCATTTAACTACCATTTATATATTTGTAAAATTATTAAGTACGAGTTTTATATGCTATTTTAGAGTCATCCATTATATCCCGCTATATCCTCGCTGTATCTCCGC
Organism: Allium cepa; assembly: GCA_030765085.1. Classification (NCBI taxonomy): domain Eukaryota; kingdom Viridiplantae; phylum Streptophyta; class Magnoliopsida; order Asparagales; family Amaryllidaceae; genus Allium; species Allium cepa. The sequence goes on from CM060945.1 coordinate 224,099,726, forward strand.
TATGACTATTTGCAAATCCATCGCATTGAATGTGCCGAGCGCTTTAACTGTACAGGTTCATGAAGACCTTGGAAACCTACATTATTAATCATATGGTGTTTGGAGTAGAGGAGATGATGTTTTGGGAAAGGTTTAGACATATTATGTGGTGAAGTTGAAAACTAGTTAGTGGTGGTTTACTTCATGGAATTTAGAGCAGGACTATGGGCTTAAAGTGCTGGAACATGGCAAGGGCTACAGATCAAGAAATAGATGAAAGGTTGGGACTTAGAAAATTTTAACATTGGAATTATGGTCGGTACCAGGCATGTCAACTCAGGCTTGGTGCATTGTTTCTTCGGGGAAATGGGTGCATTACTTCAGGAAAGTTGAGCTACAATGTGACCCCCCACCTCTATACCCACGCTAGCCAAGGACACTACATGGTAATGTCGTCAACTAACACAGAGAATAAGGCTGGTTAGGAGCGACCATCTATAGCCTTTCTCTAACTATCTATTGAATATATCGACAATAGTCATACCAAACAGATCGACATATCCAACGAATACTTTAAACAAAACCATAGGTGGTTAGAGGATCTATCAGAACAGAATATAACAACTCAAATGTAATATACATCACAGAACAGTAGATCATCATATACATATATACAGATACATAACAGAGTATACAAACTAATACATGTCAAGTGGTATAGCAAACCACAATATACAGACGAGTCAAAAGAATACATATCAGAGTTACTACAAAATAGGACTACACAAAAGCTATAACAAAAAGGAACAAGCTGAATAGTCCATGCGGAAGCAAAATAGGCTAAGTCCAAAAGCACCTAACCTGAAACAACTCGGTCTGACCCGAGTATGAAATACACAGGTCGGTCTAGCTAAACAAATCAGTTAGATAAACTGAACAACAATAAACCTGCAAGGTTACAAAGCATAATAGATATCTCTAAAAGAGATAACACAATCATCTAACGAAAGATGAATCATATAGAACAAGCCTCATATCATCGGCAACATATAGAAACAAAGGATACGAATATCCCAAAGCAAGCCAAAAGGCAATAACAAATGCCAATAAGGTATACAAGTTCCACAAGGTAAACGCTACGCATCATGCGGCTCATAATGACCAACATCGAAGGGCGATACCTAGGGAATATACATATGAATGAAACATCAGAAAATTTGCTCGAGCTCAGTACTGTACAAACAAGGATCCATGAGCCCGAAGACTCCAAACCCAATATCACCCATGCGGCTCATAACGACCAACATCGGAAGCGATACTAAAGGGCAACAAACCCGAAGGCACAAACCCGAATGCACATACCCGAAGGCAGCAAACCGTAGTGGTGAAGGTCAGAGACCCAGTACTGGACACCACTAACCGGCGGAATGTTTCATAACTCTCAAAAAGGAGTCCGAAAAGTGGTAACGCGAGTCCTATAACCACTCGTTCGCACTAAACGGTTTACTATCCGTTAGTTAATTTCACACTCAAAGCAGTACAAAGTTCACCTCATATCATCGGTAAACCAAACCCGAAGGTCAAAACGATCAATTGAATAGGTCGGGGATTAATCGAAAAGATAAACGCACAGATTCATGGTCCGTGTTTTGCCTAACCATTTAATCACCCTTCCACTTCGCTCGAAGTGCGAAATTGTGCGTGTGTTTAAATATAATTTATAAATTGGAGAAACGAGCTTTAAATATGATTAGAAAGATTATTTTATAAAAACCCGTGGATGAAGTCAAAAATAAGTTATCAAAGTCAAAGAGGCAGTAACAACCACTAAGAACCAACATGAATCGATAACATTCGGAAAACCAATCAAAATAAGCATAAATAGCCAAAATAGGAAAACAGGAGCAGGTCAGTCGACTGAAATCCCTGTTCAGTCGACTGAAAATTGTCCAGAAAAATTTCAGGCTTCAGCTCAGTCGACTGAACAGAGGATCCAATCGACTGAATCCAATTTCCTGCATTTCCTACTTATTACCATTGAAGTGCAAACTCTCCCAACCTTCAATCGGGCGAGCACGAACGCTAGGGATTTACGCCAAGCGGCTACCCGGCCCTATAAGCACTTCGATTCATCACCAAAAACATGATCAAAACATCAAAGTTAGGATTTCAAAGAATTGAACCCAAACACTAAAAATTTGGATATTCACCAATTCAATCCAAACTAAAAGCAAGTGCATATGAACAAGTGCTAGGAATTCATACCCAACATCAATGAAATCAAGAGAAGTAGATGTGAGTTCAAAACTCACCTTTAACCCAAAAACAAAGAAGAAAGAGCTCAATAACAAGGAGAAGACCAACCAAACACTACTTCAACTCAACAAGCTTCAATCTAAGAATAAAACACATATTTCCCAATTTAGGTTTAGGAAATTTTCTGAAATTGAAGAGGAGAAGAGTTGGAGAAGATGAAGAAGAGCTTACCAATGGATTCTCTTTGATTTTGGAGCAAGAATCAAGTTTACAAGAAGAAACTAGGGCTTGCAATTTCTATTTCCTCTTCCCTTCCACCATTTTCAGTTCTAGCTTAAGAAATGAAATGAAATGAGGATGAATGAAGAGAAGGGGTTGGGTTAGGGTATTAGTTAAACTAGTGGGCTGAACCCAAACCCAAAACCCAATAGAAAAAGGGTCAAAATTTCACAAACTCCAAACATATCAAAGATTATACTCAAAAAGATCGCAAACGCCATTTTGGAACCAATGGAGGTAGTTTCGAGTTCCAATTCGGCCATTTGCAGAAAGTAGCTTTTCGGACCCAAAAATCCGACTAACGACGTTATATTTAAATTAAACATTTAAATATCAAATCGTTAAATATGCGGGTTGTTACAGATCTCCCCTCCTTACAAAATTACGTCCCCGCAATTCCTAGAGACGATATTTGTAACAACTACATACATACAATCAATCAAAAGAAAAGGAAATAAGCTCGAGATGAAAAGACATACTCACCGTTTCAAAGCGAAGAAAGAAAACCCGGATAAGATCGCTCGACAAACTCTCTGGTTTCCCAAGTACAGTTATTGGGATTAGCGGACCATTGAACTTTAACGAGCGGCACGTCCTTGTTCCGAAGGTGTCGCACCTCCATGTCAAGTACACGAATAGGATGCTGTACAATAGATAAGTCCGGTGAGACCTCAAGCTCTTGCAAATCAGGAGAAGCAATAACAGAATCCGACTCCCGAAGACACTTCCGAAGTTGCGAGACATGAAAAACGTCGTGAATGCCAGACAGATGAGCAGGAAGTGAAACTCTATAAGCCACAGGGCCAATACGTTCAGTAATAGAAAATGGTCCTATATAGCGAGGAGCCAATTTCCCAGTCGTATTGAAACGCATAACCCCTTTTAAAGGAGAAACACGAATAAAAACAAGATCACCAATTGAGAATTCGAGAGGCTTCCTACGGTTGTCCGCGTAGGATTTCTGGCGACTTTGTGCCTCTTTCATTCTCAACCGGATAAGATCAATCTTCTCGGAAGAATGACGAACAAAATCTGGACCAAGAATAAGCTTCTCTCCAGATTCCAACCAACAAGAAGGTGATCGACATGGCCTTCCATATAAGGCTTCAAAAGGAGCCATACCGATACTAGACTGAAACTATTGTTGTAGGAGAACTCTACAAGAGGTAGGTGATCCTTCCAACTTTCACCAAAATCAAAAATACAAATATGGAGAAGATCTTCCAAGATACGATTCACCCGTTCAGTCTGTCCATCAGACTGCAGATGATAAGCTGTAGAAAAATTAAGCTTCGTTCCCAAAGCTTGCTGAAGACTCTTCCAAAAATGACTCGTGAATAAAGGTTCACGGTCACTCACAATAGAACTAGGAACACCGTGAAGTCTCACGATTTCCTTGACATACAACTTAGCCAAATGAGAAGTAGTTCTATTAGACTTAATAGGGATAAAATGAGCAGACTTAGTGAGGCGATCAACAATAACCCAAATACTAGAATGACCTGATCTCAAACGAGGTAGGCCGTCAATGAAATCCATAGAAATCTGATCTAATTTCCACAATGGAATCTCAAGAGGCTGAAGAAGACCCGAAGGACGCTGATGCTCGGCCTTAAAACGCTGACAAGTTATGCAATTGCTCACATAACTCGGCACATCGCGTTTCATGCCTTCCCAATAATAAAGACGATGCATATCGACATACATCTTGCTACTACCGGTATGAATGGTATACTTAGAACGGTGACAATCATCAAGAATGTCATGCCTAAGTGCAAGATCAGAAGGCACAAAACGACGGTTCTTCTTACGCAGACACCCATGAGAATCAATGCTAAAATCTTGCAACGCCTCATCACAAGATCCAGACTCACAAAGCTGAATAAAATGCAACAAATCAGGATCACGCCGCTGAGCATCGGCAATACGATCCAAATAAATAGGTCGAGCTCCCAAACTAAATAATAGAATAGGAGAATCAGAAGATGAACCTCGATCCCGAATTTCACAAAACGATAGAGTCTCAAGAACATCCCATTCGGCAAGAATCATAGAAATAACAGCCGAATGTTTGCGACTAAACGCATCTGCAACACGATTACCCTTACCAGGGGTATACTGGATATCAAAGTCATAGGAAGCAAGAAACTCGAGCCAACGTTGTTGTCTCATATTGAGTTCCTTCTGAGTGAACAAATACTTCAAAGATTTATGATCGGTATAGAGAATGAAGCGCTCGCCCAATAAATAATATCGCCAAATCTTCAAGGCAAAGACAATGGCGGCTAACTCAAGATCATGAGTGGCATAGCGAACTTCATTCGGACGCAGTTGCCTAGAAGCATAAGCAACTACCCGATCCTTCTGCATAAGAACAGCACCGAGACCACTAACACAAGCATCGGTGTAGACAACAAGATCATGATTCCCCTCGGGAACCACAAGGATAGGAGCATTAGTGAGAAGTTCCTTCAATGACTGAAAGGAAGCTTCACACTTGTCGGACCAATCAAAACGAACGCCTTTCCGAGTAAGGCAAGTAAGAGGAAGCACAACACGGGAAAAATCCTTAATGAACCGACGGTAATAACCATCCAATCCAAGGAAACTATGAATCTCATCTACATTCTCAGGCCTCTTCCAATTCTGGATGGCTTCGATCTTTGAGGGATCGACAGAAATGCCATCGGAAGATACAACATGGCCTAAGAACTTAACCCTATTCTCCCAAAAATGGCACTTGGAGAATTTGGCTCTAAGCTGATGATGACGGAGGGTACTCAAGACAATTCTCAAGTGATTAGCATGCTCAGCTTCAGACTTAGAATAAATAAGGATATCATCAATGAACACAAGGATGAACTTATCGAGATATTCCCGGAATATTCGATTCATGAGATCAACAAAGAAAGCAGGAGCGTTCATCAAACCGAACGGCATAACGAGCCACTCAAAAGAACCATATCGAGTGTGGAAAGCGGTAAGCGGTATGCTATCCTCCGTGACTCGTAACTGATGAAAACCTGTGGCAAGGTCTAGCTGAGAAAAGACCTTAGCACCACTCAATAGATCGAACATATCATCGATACTAGGCAATGGATACATATTCCTGATGGTTAACTCGTTAAGCTTGCGATAGTCAATGCAAAGCCTAAGAGTTCCATCAGACTTCTTCACGAAGACGACCGCGGATCCCCACGGAGAAAAACTGGACTGAATCAACTGCTTGGACTTAAGCTCTAAAAGCTGCTTCTTGAGTTCCTCATTTTCCTTTGTAGACATCCTCGTGGGAGGACGACTAACTGGCTGCGCGCCTGGAATGAGATCAATGCGGAATTCAATTGCCCTCTTAGGTGGTAAACCCGAGACAGGCTCAAAAACATCAGAAAAGTCACAAGCAATAGGAATACGAGATATATCATCATCATCTCGCGAATCAAGAGAATATAAAGCCATTTCAGAATTATCCACATCCCGAAGAACAAGAGATAACTGAGTAGGCGAATCCGTATGTCAAAGATACAAAATTCTCTTCGAACAAATAATCCTGGCATCATCTCTCACTAGCCAGTCCATACCCAAAATCAAATCAAATCCCAGACAAGAAATAACGTGCAGATTCGCACGAAAAGAAAAACCACATAAAATAATCTCAGCATCATCACACAACAAACTAAGGGTCGCGGATCCCCCAATAGGATTCGCAATCCTTAAAGAAGTAACCATACAAGAAACATCCAAAGATAAATCATCAATGAGCTTCTTCGATACGAAAGAATGTAAAGCACCCGTATCGAAAAAACTCGAATACTATGGTCATAAAATAAAATAGAACCTTCCAAAATGGATGGAGATATACCTTTGGGCTGAGAGGGACCTTTAGAAGCCTTGGTAGCATAAAGATTGCTAGACTTAGCACCAGCCGGAACAGTAGGGCAAGTTGAAACATGATGACCTTCCTTCTTGCAATAACGGCAGAAGAGAGGTTTAGGACAAGCTCGAATAATATGATCCGGAGAACCACAATTAAAACACTTTCGAACGAAAGGTGTTCCGGAAGACTGAGGCTGAGAACTAGGACTACCAGTCTTCTTCTTCTTCTTAGAAGGAAAAGGCCTGGACTTCTGAAGTGGAAACGACCTCTTGTTGGGGTTCTTGGAAACCTCAACATCAACATCACTATCACACTCCTTCTCGACGGTCTCGAGATGAAGTGCTGAATCAACCAACTCCTCAAAAGAAAGTTTAAGTTGGAGCAACAAAGATTTCTTAAGATATTTCTTAAGACTAGAGACAAACTTCAGATTCTTCTTATAAGAAGTGCTAATGAATTCAAGACCATACTGAGATAAAGCCTCGAATGATGCAACATACTCAGAAACAGAAGATTTCCCTTGCTTCAATTCAAGGAAGCGACGGGTCAATAAAACTTTTTCAGATTCAGGAACGAACTTGAGTTCAAATCGCTCCCGAAACTGAGTCCAAGAAAGAGTAGACTCATCAATTTCGGCTACAAGAAGCTCATACCAATCAAGAGCACGCTCTTGTAATAAGCTAGAAGTTACAAGAACTCTATCACGGTCAGAAAGATCCATGCGAGAGAAAATACGCTCGCACGTGCGAAACCAAGCTTGGACTTCAAGAACGGATTCAGAGCCTTTAAACGGCTTTCCTCCAAGATGAGCAAAATCACTACACTGACGTGCAAAGGCAGACTTGCGAGGTGGAGACACTCGAGGAGGAACTGGAGGCTAAGTGCTCCTAAATAACTCCAAAAACTGATCGGCAGACATATAAACGCCATTCGGATGTGAGCCACTAGGTTGCCCAGCATCCGAACGTCGTCCTCTGCCTCTTCCAGCCATACGCCGAAAGTAAGATAAGAACAAGATTATTCACAAGGTAGATACTTCATTACGGAATACTACGGAATAAAATGCATTCCTAGACGTATTCCCCAAATTTTATCTAACCTTGATGAAATAAAGAGACACGATGATTCAAAGGTTTGTATCACTTGTATACTTTGATGTACTGTAATATGTGCTCTATTCTGTGTTTGTCATACTTTGTTCTGAACTCGGCTCCGATACCACGCTGTGACGCCCCACCTCTATACCCACGCTAGCCAAGGACACTACAGGGTAATGCCGTCAACTAACACGGAGAATAAGGCTGGTTAGGAGCGACCATCTATAGCCTTGCTCTAACTATCTATTGAATATATCGACAATAGTCATACCAAACAGATCGACATATCCAACCAATACTTAAAACAAAACCATAGGTGGTTAGAGGATCTATCAGAACAGAATATAACAACTCAAATGTAATATACATCACAAAACAGTAGATCATCATATACATATATACAGATACATAACAGAGTATACAAACTAATACATGTCAAGTGGTATAGCAAACCACAATATACAGACGAGTCAAAAGAATACATATCAGAGTTACTACAAAATAGGACTGCACAAAAGCTATAACAAAAAGGAACAAGCTGAATAGTCCATGCGGAAGCAAAATAGGCTAAGTCCAAAAGCACCTAACCTGAAACAACTCGGTCTGACCCGAGTATGAAATACACAGGTCAGTCTAGCTAAACAAATCAGTTAGATAAACTGAACAACAATAAACCTGCAAGGTTACAAAGCATAATAGATATCTCTAAAAGAGATAACACAATCATCTAACGAAAGATGAATCATATAGAACAAGCCTCATATCATCGACAACATATAGAAACAAAGGATACGAATATCCCAAAGCAAGCCAAAAGGCAATAACATATACCAATAAGGTATACAAGTTCCACAAGGTAAACGCTACGCATCATGCGGCTCATAATGACCAACATCGAAGGGCGATACCTAGGGAATATACATATGAATGAAACATCAGAAAATTTGCTCGAGCTCAGTACTGTACAAACAAGGATCCATGAGCCCGAAGACTCCAAACCCAATATCACCCATGCGGCTCATAATGACCAACATCGGAAGCGATACTAAAGGGCAACAAACCCGAAGGCACAAACCCGAAGGCACATACCCGAAGGCAACAAACCGTAGTGGTGAAGGTCAGAGACCCAGTACTGGACACCACTAACTGGCGGAATGTTTCATAACTCTTAAAAAGGAATCCTAAAAGTGGTAACGCGAGTCCCATAACCACTCGTTCGCACTAAACGGTTTACTATCCGTTAGTTAATTTCACACTCAAAGCAGTACAAAGTTCACCTCATATCATCGGTAAACCAAACCCGAAGGTCAAAATGATCAATTGAATAGGTCGGGGATTAATCGGAAAGATAAACGCACAGATTCATGGTCCGTGTTTTGCCCAACCATTTAATCACCCTTCCACTTCGCTCGAAGTGCGAAATTGTGCGTGTGTTTAAATAGAATTTATAAATTGAAGAAACGAGCTTTAAATATGATTAGAAAGATTATTTTATAAAAACCCGTGGATGAAGTCAAAAATAAGTTATCAAAGTCAAAGAGGCAATAACAACCACTGAGAACCAACATGAATCGATAACATTCGGAAAACCAATCAAAATAAGCATAAATAGGCAAAACAGGAAAACAGGAGCAGGTCAGTCGACTGAAATCCCTGTTCAGTCGACTGAAAATTGTCCATAAAAATTTCGGGCTTCAGCTCAGTCGATTGAACAGAGGATCCAGTCGATTGAACCCAATTTCCTGCATTTCCTACTTATTACCATTGAAGTGCAAACTCTCCCAACCTTCAATCGGACGAGCACGAACGCTAGGGATTTACGCCAAGCGGCTACCCGGCCTTATAAGCACTTCGATTCATCACCAAAAACATGATCAAAACATCAAAGTTAGGATTTCAAAGAATTGAACCCAAACACTAAAAATTTGGATATTCACCAATTCAATCCAAACTAAAAGCAAGTGCATATGAACAAGTGCTAGGAATTCATACCCAACATCAATGAAATCAAGAGAAGTAGATGTGAGTTCAAAACTCACCTTTAACCCAAAAACAAAGAAGAAAGAGCTCAATAACAAGGAGAAGACCAACCAAACACTACTTCAACTCAACAAGCTTCAATCTAAGAATAAAACACATATTTCCCAATTTAGGTTTAGGAAATTTTCTGAAATTGAAGAGGAGAAGAGTTGGAGAAGATGAAGAAGAGCTTACCAATGGATTCTCTTTGATTTTGGAGCAAGAATCAAGTTTACAAGAAGAAACTAGGGCTTGCAAATTCTATTTCCACTTCCCTTCCACCATTTTCAGTTCTAGCTTAAGAAATGAAATGAAAGGAGGATGAATGAAGAGAAGGGGTTAGGTTAGGGTATTAGTTAAACTAGTGGGCTGAACCCAAACCCAAAACCCAATAGAAAAAGGGTCAAAATTTCACAAACTCCAAACATATCAAAGATTATACTCAAAAAGATAGCAAACGCCATTTTGGAACCAATGGAGGTAGTTTCGAGTTCCAATTCGGCCATTTGCAGAAAGTAGCTTTTCGGACCCAAAAATCCGACTAACGACGTTATATTTAAATTAAATATTTAAATATCAAATCGTTAAATATGCGGGTTGTTATAGGTTGGCAAAATAAAATTAGATAAAATTGGCAAGTACACAAAAACATGGTCACGAATGACCACTGTAGAATGGTCGGTACCGACAACTATTTGTCATGACCAATGATGACCATCTAGGGGAAGCCAAGGAGGAGCTTTTAGGAGCGTGGTTCTTTCATTCAACACTTAGTATTAACATTATGGCTCTATGATGAGCGATTTTGATAGTGAGGCATGACATGCTACTTTGATTAGATTGCTTTGGGACTTTTACAAGAGGACTCTACAAATTATGATGGATGTTTAAGGATGTTCCGTTGTGGTGACTCAATGATGGGAGTTGTAATGATAGTCCATTAGGACAAGTTCAGTGATGTAAACTTGTGGGTGGAATGATGATATGTTCTAATATGAAGATGAATGAAATGGAACTTTAATGTTTTCTACTATGAAGTCACTCGCAAAAGGATTGTTAATACTTGGAGGTTTCGAAGGTGCTCGTAGATAGAAGGTATGTGATGATAATCATTTGGATTTTTAACGTTGGTCCTAGATCGTATGATATGGCCTATCTTTCCTAGACCTTGAGGACACGTGAGTCTAGTCCGTGGCCTTATGAATTTGTATGGATTCGAGCATTAAGAAACCGTAATGTCAAGTACTCACTAGTCATTGATTGGGTTTTATGAGTTATTACGTATCCTACACACTCGGATGATGTGAGGATTTTTTGATGGATGATATGTTTGCTATGTTTGCTTTTTCACCATATAGCTGTCACGTGAAATAAGAATTGTTTACTTGGATACCCAATCAACCAATATTGTACTTTAATTTGTTGTACACCAATATGTTGATGATGATAGTAGATTTGCATATATTTTTATGTGTTAACTCTTTGAATGCATGGACAGGTCAAGTATGACTCTGCATACCCTATGTCCTATATTTTACCATTTCAACTTTTATAGTATTTTGAGATCGTAGACCGCTCAAACCAGACTATTGTGTGACTCAAGGTTTTATGCTTTACTTCTTACCACCTCGAGTACTCTAAAATGAGTTGACTCGATAATAGATATGGGATGGCACATGGTGTTGTGCAGATCGACTAGCAGGAGGCTACGCTTTCACATAAACTTATATTTGGGCATTAAGTTGCTTGTATTCTACTGTGTAGCACCTTGAACTTTATCGGTGATTTATTTTACTTAGAAACGATACATTTGAGTTTATTATTTGATATGTGAACCTTATGATCTGTATATATAACTATGTTGAACTTGTGCATACTGATAATGTGGTTTATAGTTATCACTCTTTCTTGTGTTCTAAATCTATGATTAATTATTATATTTTATTCTTGAAATGTAAGATATACAACATGGACTTTTTTGTATGGATATTTTATCACCTTGCAACCCTTTTTGTCGTTCGACATCGGCTGGGTGCCGGCGCAGTGCACTCTACCGTCTATATTGGGTACCGATGGTGTAAGGAGGTTGCCAAAAATTTGATCGGCATGAATTATGGGTTCTAGCGGTCCAAATGGGCTAATTCGACTAATCACAACATGTGCCACACCAACATTTTGATAGATTAAAATAGGAAATTTATGCTTGCATCGGGTCAAACTCAATTGAGTTGGTCATCATTTTGTCCACCATCTAAATCATTTCGAGCGGTGTTAGCATCCGACCGTTATGGTTCGAATTTTGTCAGTTAAACATTTTTATATGCCTTTACTTTGTTGAATTTCGATCATTTTTGTCATTTTGCATGTTTGTTTCATTCATCTTGCATCTCGGGCTCATTAGCGTTCTTCTTGATGTTTGCATTCAACCAACTGTTAAGGTTATCCATCAAACCTTGCATCAAAGCTATTTGTTCGGTTTCCTCTCTAGTCACCATTTCGATCATGGCTTATATATCGGCACTTGTTAATCTTTGAGGGGGTTGAAAAGTGGATTGAGTAGCTTCTCATTGATCTATATTGACAACAGAGGATCTATGGAATGTGGCAACCATGCAAATGTTTTGAACGAAAAGAGAAGATATTTTCGAAAATCATTTCAAAATCTGAAGAGTGAGGTTCCAAATATAGACAATTTTCCAACGCAGATTTGAGTCAATTTTGCGATGACACTAGATATTACAGTGGCCCAAAGTTGTTATAAATCATTTAGAAATGACTATTGGTCGTTGCCATTTTGCAAGTCACATGCAACATTGCAAACATTCAGCGTTTTAGTTGGTAGTAATTTTCCCACACTCTATTCGTACTTACATTTTTCCCCCGCCAACTTGTATCTTCATATTCCTCTTTAGCCTTGCGATAAAAATCCTTTAATCCTCAAATCGGGAAAAATAAGTTATGTGACCATGGCAACGTTAGCGACAATGGTGAAGGCGCATCAAGGCTCTCACACACGAAGAAGGGAAGGGGCTATGTAGATTGGGAGGGGCATGTAGAGGTGTGGTCGAGGTGGTTGTGCTTCAGGAGGTGGTGACGACACGAGTAGGATATCACAATTTGCAAGTGTAACATCTTGGTTTTTCTCCGCGTTTCTTATAATATGATAGTAATTCCATTTATGGTTCATGATACTATTTTAATTTGTTGGTAGGAATGTTGCAACGAATCATCTTACTAGATGGATTCCAAATCAATTGCAGTGAACTTATAATCTTGAGTAAGAGTTTGTCAGATTTTTTAGTACATGTTAAATATGTATCAATTATTTTATAAGTGATATTCATATCAATATTTTATTTAGAATTTATCATAAAATATAAGTAGCGATAAGGGCACCAGACTGGATGCTAGGGCTATTGCATCTAACCACAGTCGATGATTAACCGTCGACCAATTATCCATCGACTATATTATATTATTATTTTACTGGTCGGCCATTAGCAGCCGACCTTGGTAGTCCAAAGTAGAAAACGGTGCCCTTAGCACCTCACTAAAATATGTAAAAGAGTGTCGAGTCTTTAAAGTAATGTTTGTTTATATTATTTTCTTTCTTTTTCACATGCCATATTTAAGATTTAAAAACTTGCATAGTTAAAATTATCAGATGGCGCTTCTTCCTTTAAAAAAAATTTGAAAATTTTCCTTTTTTTCTATCCCAATGTTAAAGAACATATATCAATAATACAAGCCTACTTGACACATTGTGCAGATGATTCTACTATAATTCTATTTGGTCAATATATTTATGATTTTATAAATTTCATACATAAACTTCAACAGGGTTACGTTGACAAAAATCAGAAGTAAACTTTGTTAGGTATACAAATAGTAGGCTTAAGAACCCAGTTTTCAATTTCTGAAACAGCAAAACATATAGTTTATACACCAAATGTTTTCTGAACTAAAATCAAAAAATTCATGGTAATTTTTAGACTAACATTCATACTAAGTTACTATAACCTCGAACCTTTGTATTACATTAAAGTATGTGATCTTCCTCTAGGTGCGTCTGTTTAAATTTCAAAAGAAGTACCCATCTTTTCCAGGGCCTAAACTATATTAGAGAATCACTGAATATCATAAAGTTAAAATTCTATGTGAAGAGTAATACCTTAATGTTAACGAAGGCTTCTAATATTATATTATACTCTTGGTGTGTGATATATCTCAATGCTACTTTTCATATGTTTCTTATCATAGGCTAATTCATGGACGTTGGTTCTGTTTATGATAGGCATATAATTGTATATTTGGCTATGTGACATCTTTTTAATATTTAACAATCTCTACCTGTCATATTTCCACTGTGAAATATCTCAACGGTATACACAATACTGAATCACTTAAAATCACGTAAATAAGATATCTCGAAACCCGAGCTTTAGATCTTCTGATGAAAATACATGCAGTTGTTTGTGGATGACTTGTTCATGAAGTTTGCTTAATTCAAGTTAAAGTAGTAAATTTTTGAGATAAAAAAGAAAATCAAGAAAATGGCTTCCTGCTCTAATGAGATAACAGCCTCTCCATTTTGTCATGCCTTAGCCTCCTCCTCTTCTTCCCCTACTTCTTCCTCTAACCCCAAGGAGGTGCAACTCAATTCGATAATGAGGGGTTCCAACTAGTTAGAAACTGCTGCATAAGAAAGAAACCCCTTCTTCAATCAAAATCATCACAATTTCACACCAAGAATTCATATTACAATGGTTACGAAGAGCCAAGAATCAATTATTACAATCACAATTCAAGTCAAGCCTCTCAGAACATATCGAAAACTGTTACTAGTTTATAGAATAATTAAATGTACAATGGCGCAGCAGTAAATCAGAGACAATTAATAAGCAAGCAAGGGAATTTCTCACACAAAGTATCATCTTGGGCAGATTTGATCAAAAAGGGAGGCCTAAGTCATGAATATAACTTGAAATATCAAGCAACTATAACCATTAACAACAAGAAAATGGTTATAATGAATAAAGGGGTTGGTAAGAGACAAAGTTCAAAAGGGGCTGCTTGGTGATAGCATATGTTTATGGTAATAGGCCTTTCTATCATTATTTTAAAGCTTTTGTTCAAAGAACTTGTAATCCCATAGGTAATTTTGAAATTTTCACAAGAAACAATGGTTTCTTTATTATCAAATTTGCTGTAGAAAGTGATTGTGAAAAAACAATCAATGGAGGTCCCTACTTTATTAATTGAAAACTGATCATTTTGAAAAGATGGAATAATAAAATTACTTTTGATAAAGGTCTTCTAAACATAATTCCAATCTGGATTCGTCTCCTAGAAATTAGTTTAAAACTATGGGACAGTGAAGCTTTTGGAGCAATAGCAAGTATAGTAGGAACTCCTTCAAAGTTGGATGAATAAACAGCAAAAGAAACCAGATTAATTTCTGCTAGAATTCTTGTTGAAATCAATGCAAAATCAGATCTTCCTGAAGAAGCACATATTACAATGCATCATGGTAAAATCATAGTTTCTAAAATTGAATATGAGTTAATTCCTCTAAAGTGTTTAATTTATGAATGCTTGGGCACAATACAGAAGGTTATTCATCAAAAAAAGTATGGAAAGAGAAAGTAAAAAGCTCAAATGGCAATAAAGAAAAGTAGAATACAATGGAACAAAATCATGAAATAATGGAACAAAATCAAAAAACAATCAATACTGTTGAAAATAATTCTAAACTGATTTCTAAGCAACAGAAAGCCCCCATTCCTGAAACATTGGAAAGCTCCCTCTTAGGCAAAATCAAAATTTTTGAAAATATTAAAAACAAAATGTGTGTCTCCAAGCCTTCAAATACCTTCCAAGGGAAGGATTTACTAGATCAAGTTATGGTAGATAATGTAGAGGAAAATACAAATCATTTACAGTGAAATGCAAGTTTATCAGATACCATAGAAAACAGTTAATGAAGGATCCCGGTGCACATGTTAGGATCTCCCCATTGTTGATGCCATTTAGATAGAAGATGATATTTTTTTTAAAGAGGGTACTTATATTTACAAACTAGGTGGCAACAAGTCCACAAGACTCCTAGTAAACGCATAGTTTTTTAATATGCCAAAGGCAGGGATCGAACTGGCGACCTTATCGTTAACAGCCTAGCGCTTTACCACTATGCTAAGGCCTCAGACTAGAAGATGATATTATGGAAGCTAACATGAGTACTGAAGAAAAAATCAATTCTGCTGGGGATAATGAGCTCACAAATCAAAATGTTAATTCAAGCAGTTCATAACAAAATTTATCAGAAAACATGATTCAAAAAGCCATAAAGCTTATCCCAAAACCTCTTACTCCAGCAAAAAAGAATATTAAAGAAAAGAAGAAAAGCAAAAAAAAAAATTACAGGACAATATATCTCAAGACAATGAAGGTAGTAGGGAAAAAGATGATTTTCAAAAAAAGTATACAATGAAAAATCCAAGGTGGGCGAAGCATCTAAAACTCCAACGCAGAAAATCACTTAAAAGAGAAGGGCTTAAAGGGATAGAGTACATGGAAGAGAAGAAAGACAGAGAGAGCTTGGAGGAATTCAACCTCAATCTCTCAATCTAGCAGCAAAGATATCCTTTTATGTATCCTATATTTCTTTATTTCTATTAACTATGTCAATTATTACTTGGAACAATAGAGGGTTAAACTCTCCTGAAAGAAAATTAGATTTAAACAATCTAGTTTACACAAATAGCCAAATATTGTTGGTATACTTGAGCACAAACTTGAGGATACTAACATACTTAATTTTCATGCTAGAAATTTCAAAGAATGGGGTTTAGTGAATAACAATATTATAGGAGTAATGGTAGAATTATGGTGCTGTGGGACCCTAATATCTGGAGTTTAAATCAATACTTTTTGAATTTTCAATGTATTCATTGTAAATTCACTAACAAAGTAGGATTTCAAATTGAAGTGACTTTTGTATATGCTTCAAATAGTAAAAAATAAATTAGAAATTCTCTTTGGAATGATCTTGAAACTTTAAACAAAACTCGAGAAAGCCTTGGTTTATATTGGGAGACTTTAATACAGTTTTGCACTCTTTTGAAAAAAGGGGTGGTATTCCAATTCCCCTTAAAAAATTAGAGTTTCTTAATAAATTTTTTTCCTTAAAACTGGTCTTACTGAACCCAATATTTTTAGAAATAAATTCATATGGAAATCTAGTGAATTTAGAAATATTCATTGCAAGCTTGATAGGATTTTAATTAATCATAATTTTGCAAAATCATTTTCTAATTTTCAATGTTCTACTCTTCCTCAGGCTACTAGTGATCGTACTCCAATTCATATTCTTTTCTCTGGTAATCAACCTTATAGAAAAATATCCCATTTAGATTTTTCAATGGTTGGTCTTTAGAAAAAGGTTATATGGATACCGTGAAAAATGATAATGTCTCCTCCAACCATGGCTCAGCCCAATACAAATTCAGAAAATTTTTAAAATAGAAAAGAAAATATGAAACTCTGGAACAAAAATAGAAAAAGGGATGATATTAATCTAACTAGAAAAGAATGTGAGTCTCTCCAAAACATTGTTGATTTAGATAGCTCAGGCAATTCTATTGTTAGTCAATTTTTTCAAAGTCAGGACAAATTATGTAAAAGTTTTCATGTGCAAGCTATCAACATAAGGCAAAAAGCCAAGGTGGATTGACTTACTAATAGAGATGAGGCTAGCAAGTTTTTCTGTGCCAAGATGTCAAGTAGAAAGAAAATCAACGACATAGGAAAACTGCTAGACAAAAATGGAATATCTTAAATAATGTTTCACAATTAGAGCAGTTGGTTGTTAATTATTTTACTGATTTATATAATACAAATGCGTATAAGGAGTTCCCAAATTTTGAAACAAAATTTATTCTTAATGATAGCAGTAAAGACATTCTTTTTGCCCCAGTTGTTTTGGAAGATATTAAAAAATTGTTCTTAATTCCAAAGTTGATAAAAAGTTCTGGCCCTAATGAGTTTGGGACTAAATTTTACAAAGTTCATTGGGATGATATTAAATATAAAAAAATTTATGCCCTAAACGAATTTTTTTTTCTACTGGGAAGCTTTTGAAAAGCTTAAATCATACTTTTATCACTCTTATTCCTAAAGTTAAAATTCCTTCATGGTTAGGTGATTACAGACCTATTTCTTGCTGTAATTTTATAAAAAAATTATTACTAATGTTCTGATTAACAGATTAAAAAAATTCTAAAATACTTAATTTCTGAAAATCAATGTGCATTTATCCTTGGTAGATTTATTATTGAAAATACCCTTTGGCACATGAAATCATTGGAAAATTTAACAAAGGTTGCAAAAATAAAATATGTGTCAAAATTGATTTCACAAAGTTTTGACAAGATCAAAAGATCTTTTATCATTCACATGATGAGATAATTGGGTTTTCATGAATTTTTTTGCAATCTAGTTAAAGAATGTTTTGAAACTGCTTATTCTTCCATTTTAATTAATAGATCACCATGTGGTTTTATTAAGAGTAATAGAGGTATCAGGCAAGGAGACCCTCTTTCACCCCACTTATTCACAATTGTTAAGAAATTTTAACTCTTCAAATGAAGATTGAGCAAATTAAAGACAATCTTAGACCTGTTAATAGAAACTTGCCTGGTATCACTCATTTATTATATGCTGATAACTTGCTTTTGTTTATGAATGCAGACTCTAAAAGTGCTCATACCATAACAACAAAATTTGAATACTTAAAGAATATGTAGGTCTTCAAATCAATAAAAGTAAAAGCAAAGCTTATTTTAGCAAAAAATGTGTGAACAAAGGGGAATTTGTTAAAATTCTTGAAATTGTGGAAGGTCAATTGCCTTTCAAATACTTGGGACTTCCTCTTAGTACAAATCAGTTATCAAAAAAAGACTGCTCAAGACTTATTAACATCTTTCAAGATAAATTAGAAAGCTTATCTAGCAGACTCTTATCTATTGCTGGAAGACTAGAACTCACACACACTATCATCACGACTATCATAATATATTGGATTCAGACTCAAAATATTCCAGAAATAGCCATTTATAAAATTGAAAAAGTGTGTGCCAATTTCATATGGAAAGGAAAATATCATAAAGTCTCATGGGATACAGTTTGCAAATCAAAAAAGGTTGGAGGCTTGGGGTTAAGAAATATCAAGGATTTAAAAGAAGCTTGAATATGGAACTCTTTTGGAGATTTGTAGAGGGAAAATCATTATGGTCCAAGTGGATAAAATGTAAATACGTTAAAAATGAAAATTTTTGGACTATGCCAGCAGAAATCCACAACTCAAACTCATAGAAAAGCATCTTAAAAAGTAGAAATAATGATATCAAATTATTGGATAGAAGCTTTAAAGATGGTAAAAAAACCAGCCTTTGGTTTGATTCTTGAATCAATGGAAAGTCATTAATTAGCTTATTAGGCTGGAATTACATTTTGATAGTGCCAATTTAAAAGTAGATTATATCATTCAAAATCACATTTGGAATGCAAATCTTAATCCAACAGCCTCAATTTTTAAAAGAGCTATAGAAAGCATTGATATTGATTCAAATATGGCTGAAGATTGCTGGAGATGGAAACTCTCAAAGAAAGATAAATTTTCCTTTAAATCAACTTAGGATTATCTAATTGGTTCTGAAACTGAAATGGATTAGCATTCTATTGTTTGGAATAAAGCTAACTGCCCCAAAATGGCACATTATGCCTACTTTTCTCTGCTGAACAGACTGCCAACCAGAGATGGATGCAATAACTGGAGTAAAAATAATGATTTAAAATGTCTCCTTTGCAAGAATGATACTGAAACAGCAGAACACTTATTTTTTGATTTTAATTTTTCAAGACACGTCTGGTTTATTGCCAAAAACAAGCTCAAATTCAATCAAAAAATTCTAATTCAAAGCATCAAAGAAAGTATTCATCGCATCCATCAAAGCTTCAAAACCAAATCAGAAGAATTCAATAAGGCTAGCATCATGTTAACAGCTTCCATATACTATATTTGGAAAGAAAGGAATGCTAACTACGTACAAAAAAGGAAACAGAAGCCATTTAAATTTGGAAATGCATTGAAACAGACTTTCAAATTTTAATCTGCAAAGATAGCAGAAATAGTAATTACCCACATCAACTATCTTCATATAATAATGACCATGATGATTTCGAAATAGGAGTGCAATCATACTTACAGAATGGGAAACTAAATAATGATATTTTCCTTGGCAATTATCTCCAGATAACTAATCATTGGACTTCATCTTTGGGGAATGATACTAACAACTTCAACACTTCATATGATGGAGCCAGCCATTCTAGATCCAATACCAAAAGAAACTCCTGCAAGGGAAAAAAACAGGACTTCAATATAAATTATACTCCAATTATATATAATCAGACTAATTTTTCTAATAGTACCTCACGTGATACTGGCAGGAGCTACCGCTCAACAAGCAACGAGGCAATGAAGAAGAAGTTTCCCTTGATTCAAAATAAATCAAATCGATCAGATCACAATTTGCAAAGAATCGGCAATTATCACTACATCAGTAAGCTTAATGGTAATATTTATCACTTATCTATGTAGGAAAAGGGCGAAAGCAGCAAAACATCCAACGAAGCGGAATGCTGGATGGCTAATTATGCGGAAAGTAGCAGGCTTTACTGCAATTTTGACCTTTCGAATGAATTAAAAGTTCAAAACAACTACAAAAGCAGCATTTGGAGCCACGAAGGTCACGACTTTGTCAATAATAGTAAAGATCTGAAGAAAAACAACACTTTTAATGGAAAATCGAGAGAGCGCCAAGTAATTGAAAGCAGATTCAATAATTTGATCAACACGTTTGCCATGAAAAGTACTGATAATAACCATAAACAGGCCACGAAGTTATGGGAACCGCCATAACAAGAGTTAAGGCGGTTCACCATTTTTGATTCTTTTGCTATGTTAGCTGGAGGCGTTTTTGTTTGCCCTAGACATTTTAGGGTTTGTGTTTTAGTGTTTTGACATTGGGTTTAGTATTTGTTACCCGACTTTATTTTTTGTAAACTTTTAAGCTGGGCTCATTTACCAATCTTTTATAAAAAAGAGTTAAAGTAGTAGATGTCCTATTCTTATGCAGTAGATGCATTTTTCTAGGAGCACGTATTTTCTTATTTTTTTAATTATAAATAATGTAGTTTTCATTTGCTTGGGTTTAGTTTTTACAATTTATAAAACAATAAGCTTCATTGCTACTTATTTATCTTATCTCTTCATCGATCATACTGTTATTTTATACCAAAAATTTTTGGTATCAGAACCAGGTTCTTTTCAAGTTGGGCGTATTCAAGATTAAGTGCTGAAGTAACCTCGAGCAAAGTTGTTAGTGCATCTAAAACAGCGAATGGTGTAAGTGATCTCAATGTATCTCAGTCTCAGTCACTTATTCCTATTTTTAGTGCGGAAAGCTATGAACTTAGGCAATCAAAATGAAGACGTTCTTCATTTCTCAAGATTTTTGGGATCTCGTAGAGAGTGGATATGCAGAAACTACAACTGATGTAAGAGAGCTTTGTAAGAAGGATGCAAAGGCTCTACTAGTTTTGCAACAAGCCATAATAGAAGCAATCTTTCCATGAATATCAACTGCTGCCAAATCGAAAGAGGCATAGACTATTTTGAAAGAGCGAAAGAGACGTACACTATTTTGAAAGAGGAGTTCCATGATGACATCAAGGTAACAACAGTGAAGCTGCAAACATTTCGAAGAAAATTTGAGATGTTGATGATGAAAGGTAATGAATCTATTCATGATTTCATTTCTAGAGTTATGGTGATTGTCAATCATATGAAAACTTTTGGAGAAAGAATTTCTGATCAAAAAGTTGTAGAATTTTTTTTTAAAAGCCTTCCATCAAAGTTTGATCATGTAGTAACAGCCATTGAGGGGTCCAAAAATTTGGCTACATACTCTTTGAATGAACTTATGGGTTCACTTTTAGCTCATGAAGATAGGATGAATAGATCGATGGAGAGAAGTACCGAAACTGTATTTCAATCAAAGGTGGAAAGTACAAACAAAGAATATTTTTTTGATAAAAGAGTTGAAGGTCGTGGCCGAGGTAAAGGGGGTTTCTATGGTCGTGGATGGGGCCATGAAAAAATCAAGCGTTGATAAGAGCAATCGACAAGGAGGAAGAGAAAATCAATATGGAGATAAAAGCATCGAAAATTCATGCAATAGTCAAAGGTTCAAAGGAACACAATTTTACTCTTGTAAGCAATATGGACATATTGAAGCATACTGTCCAGAGAAGCAGCAGAACCGCGCTCATTTTACGAAAGAAGAAGGAGATGAAAACTTGTTCCTTACCCGCCTCACTGCTACTAAAAGTTCAAGTGATATATGGCTTCTAGATAGTGGATTAGCAACCATACGATAGGAGAAAGAAATCTTTTTCGCGATATTGATGAATCGGTGAAGTTACAAGTGCGACTTGGTGATGATAAAGTGGTAAAAATTTAAGGAAAGAGGACAGTTTCTGTAAAAGCTAAATCAGAGAATGAAAGGTTTATTCGTGATGTTTATTATATTTCGGGTTTGGCTCATAACTTGCTAAGTCTCTGTCAATTGTTGCAAAGAAGTTTCTCAGTTTATTTGATATTGGTATATATGAGATTAAGAAGAAAATTCCGATATTCCTCTTATCAAAATTCATATGTCAGAAAAAGGGATGTTTCCACTGAACGTTTCATGTTTTGATCATCAACTTACTCTGTCTATCCGGTCCCATGATGATTCAGGGCTTTGGTATCTATGTTACGGACACTTGCATTTTAATCGCCTACAACTTTTTGTTGAAATTGAGCAATTCAAACATGTACAGACCAAATTGGAGAAGTCATTAAACCGAAGGTCGATGAGGAGGAAGAAGCAATGTCGTCCGGTGATCTGCTAGGGCTTTTAAGTGAACTAGGAATTTCGTTCGGTGGTGGAGATGCCGGACCAGAAATTTAGTTCGGTGATATTCTTATTCTCAAGCGGTGATGTGTAGAATGCCGGATGAGAAATCTCATCTGTTGATGATTGGCTCAGTAGCTGAAGAGGAGAAGAGATGGTTGTTTGATGAAATTGCAATCTCGTTTGGTAGTCATAGTGATATCGAATCAAATATTTGGTTTGGCGGAGGAGTGGATTTCGTTTGGTGATGACAATATTTTTAGCAGAGGGAAGTATGGATGCCGATCCAGGTTTGTAGTTCGGCATCTTGCCGCTTTAGAATGAAGGTGCTATGCCGATCCAAGTTTTGTCGGTCTAGATTTTTTGTTCGGTAGACATACCAAACTGAAGTGTTTCCGCTCCAGATTTTTGGTTCGGTCCGAATCCAATGTACTGATGCTGAACTAGATGATTGCCAAACCAATCTTTGTCGAACCAGATCTCAGATTTGATATGTTACAGCGGCCCTACGTACTTTCTCATTCTATAAATACCGAATCTTCTACACTTTAATGGTAGACAATTTAGAGAGCAAAAACTCTGCCAATTTCTGTGCTCTATTTTGTAACTCTTCCAATTGAGTGATAGGTTAGGGAGAATCTCCACATATGTTTTAACCCTCTAATCTTGAGTGGCTTGTAATCTCTTATACTTGCTTTATAAAAGAAGTTGTTGGATCTCCATGGACGTAGGATATTTATATCGAAATCATGTTAAATCTTCTGTGTCTCTTATTTCTGCTTTTGTGTTTGTGAGATTGCATAGTCGATTTTTAAGTTGCGGTAATATCTAAATAGAAAGTACTAGATCTTGATCAAATAATTCGCTTTCGCTTACATTAAAATAAAATTTCACTACAATTTGGTATTGGGGCTAGTGTTATTGTTCCTATTTGGATATTAATGACTACTTTTAGTAAGTCCGTTGGTAGATCTGGTGTCAATTATGGAGTAAAACATTTTGACGGAAAGGGAGATTTTGGAACTTGGAAGATGAAGATTGAGGCTGTATTAAAGTAGGAGAAGACTTATAAGGTTGTTTCCGAACCTGAGAAATTGAAAGATATTGATCTAGCTGATTTGGAAGAGATGAAACATGAAGCTCTCACAACAATTCAGTGGAGTCTTTCAGATGAAGTTCTTAGATAATTCTCTTAGAAGAAGATGATAAAGGGACTATGGTATGCATTATCAGATGCATATCAAGACAAGTCTCTCACTAATCAGATTATTCTTCAGCGACAACTCTATTCATTCAAGATGAAGCCTAGAGCCGATCTCATGGAGCACGTAGATACTTTGACAATTGATTATGAACTTAAAGGCAACGTAAGTTGACATTAATTTTGAGGCTCAAGCTGTGATCCTCTTATGTTCCTTACCTAAGGATTATACTACTTTTGTTAATTCCATGATTTATGGATGTAGTAAAATTAGCCAGTCTAATGTAAGGGCCGGTCAAGTGTCAAGAGGTGGATCGACGAGCACTAGCTTAAATAGTGATACCAAAGGCTTATCTATTCAGAGAGGTAGAAGCCAAGGTAGGTCAAAGAAAGGTGGAGGAAAGAATTCTTCACGATCTCATTCTAGGTGGGGCCTAAGAAGTCAACTAGTCATTACTGTAAGAAGCCAGGGCACTTCATAGCACAATGTCCCAAGCTTGAATGTAGAAGAAAAGATCTAAAATAAGCATCAACTTCTACAGTAGAGAAATTAGATACAAAGAGTGACACCAATGTGTTTACAGCTTTTGGCTCTTTTGGAAAGAGCAACCTATGGCCGATTGATTCTGGCACATACTATCATATGACACCTGATAGGAACTGCTTTTTCACTTACCGTGAAATTGATAGAGGAGAAGTTCTGATGGGTAATGATGCTTCTTGCCACATGGTTAGTGTTGGTAGTGTGATGATTAAGATGTTTAACGGTGTTATTCGTACGATCACTGATGTTAGATATGTACCTAATTTGAGGAGGAGCTTGATTTCTATGGGGCATTGAGTAGACTTGATTTGAAAATTGTAGTGGAAGGAGAGAAAATGAAGATATCGAAGGATTCCATGATTGTTATGAAAGGTGTGAGGGCAGGAAATCTTTATCTAATAAAGGGCACTACTGTAGTTGGTGAATCAGCTTTTGTTACATTTGTTGATTTAGATTCTTCCAGATTATGGCACATATGGATGGGTCATTTCGGTGAGCGCAGCATGGATGAGTTGAGAAAACGAGGATTGATTGATGGAGTTCATCATCCAAAACTTGGTTTTTGTGAAGAGTGTGTTCTTGGAAAGCAGACAAAGATTTCTTTTAGTACAGGAGAGCATAAAGCAAAAGATGTCTTGGAGTGTGTTCATACAGATGTTTGGAGTCCCTTTCCTTGTTAGTCTTTACGTGGAGCCAAGTATTTCATTTCATTTATAGATGATTTCTCTCATAAATTATGGGTATAATTTCTTCAGTTAAAGAGTGAAACCTTTGCTAGGTTTTGAAAGTGGAAATCTATGATTGAGAAGCAGTTAGGGAAGAAATTGAAAGTTCTCCGTTCGGATAATGGTCGTGAATTTGTATCATAGGAATTCATCGATTATTGTGAGCATGAAGGCATTAAGAGGCATTACACCATACTTGGCGACACCCAGTCTAATGGAGTTGCAGAAAGGATGAATCAGACATTATTGGAGAGAACAAGATGCCTCAGACTGACTGTTAAATCGAAGAAGGGATTTTGGACTGAAGCTTTATATATGGCGGCTTTCCTCATCAATCGCACACCTTCTACTGCCATAGATATGATGATCCCATAAGAAGTATGGAAAGGAGAGCCTGTTAGGTGTTCGTTTTCCAAATTGTTTGGTTGTCCAGCTTATGTGCATGAGAGTAAAGGAAAGCTGGAACCTAGAGCTCGCAAGTGTATCTTTCTAGATTATAGAAGAGGAGTGAAGGGATATAGGTTGTGGTGTCCTATTAGCAAGAAGATCATTATGAGCAGGCATGTGACTTTTGATGAGAAGACTATGTTGAAGGTGGAGCCTTCCTCATCAGATGACAATGAGACATGTGAAAAATATCATATATAAAGAAAGTCATCTGTTGATTCTTTCCATAAGCATTTAGATGGTGTTTCCGATGACACCATGGTTGATAAGGATAATACCGATGTTGGTAGAGAGGTTCGGACTCAAGGTGGATCTCATTCAGAACCTAGGCCTGTCAGACAAAGAAGAAAGCCTAAGTGGCTTGATGAGTTTGTTGGATTGAGAATCGAAGACATTAACTTCGATGATATGACAATATATGCTTTGAATGTTGTCCATGATGAGCTCTATGATTATAGAGAAGCTATCACATCAGTTAACAGTTCCAGTTGGTTAGTTGCTATAGAGGAGGAGATTGAATCATTGCAGAGAAATCATACTTGGGAATTGGTGCTCCTTCCCACTGACAAGAGAACTATTGGATGCAAGTGGATCTATAGAGTGAAAGATGGTGAAAATGGCGATGTCAGATACAAGTCAAGATTAGTCGCAATGGGGTATGTTCATAAGAAGGGGTAGAGTATCATTATATCTTTGCTCTAGTGGTTAAACATACTTCTATTCGTATTCTCTTGGCATTAGTTGCTCATTATGATATGGAATTAGAGCAACTAGATGTCAAAGCTGCATTCTTGCATGGAGATCTGGATGAGGAGATTTATTTAAAGCAGCCGGAAGGGTTCATTTATAGTAGCAGGCCTGATTATGTTTGTAAACTTAACAAATCTCTATATGGACTGAAGCAGTCTCCTAGACTATGATAGATGAGGTTTGATAAGTTTATGCTTTCACAGGGATAATCCAGAAGTTTCAAAGACCAGTGTGTTTATTTTAAAAGATGCGATGGTGATATGATTTACTTGTTATATGTTGACGATATGCTGATTAAGTCTCGAAGTATGGTCAGAATTAAGGAGCAGAAAGCGGAGCTCGGTAGAGAGTTTGACATGAAGGATTTAGGAAAGGTACAAAGAATATTGGGTATGGAGATAAGTAGGGATAAGAAGCGGAGAGAGTTAAGGCTCACCTAGGCGCAGTACATCGAGAAGGTCCTCGCTTGATTTTGTATGGAGAAAGCCAAACCGGTTGACACTCCATTAGGCTCTCATTTTAAGTTGTCAAATGACTTATCTCCGTCAACGGAAGAAGATAAAAGGTACATGGCTGATATACCTTATTCTAGTACCGTGGGTAGTCTTATGTATGGGATGGTGTGCACAAGACCAGATTTGGCCCATGCAGTGGGTGTTGTGAGTCGATATATATCTAACCCAGGCAGAGCATTGGCAAGACGCGAAGTGGATTCTTAGATATCTTTGAGGCACTTCTTTGGTGGGCTTGTTATATGGTGGAGTGGATGGTGACATCTCTCTCAGAAGATACTGTGATACTGATTATGCTGGGGATAGAGATGCTAGGAAGTCAGTGTCGAGCTATGTTTTTACACATGGCATAGGCTCGATTTCATGGAGATCAAAGCTACAATCTATTGTAGCTTTGTCGACTACCGAAGCAGAGTTGATATCGATTGTGGAAGCAACAAATGAAGGATTATACTTACTTCAGTTGTTGGATGATCTTTTAGTGGTGCAGCGGATAGTAGAGCTATTTTCAAACAGTCAGAGTGCGATTCATCTTATAGAGAACCAAGCTTATAGTTCATGGACGAAGCACATTGATGTTAGAGGTTTCTTTCTTAAGCTTGAGGAAGAATGAAGCAAGATCAAATTGTTGAAGTTGGATACTTTGGATAATCCTTCAAATATGATAAAAAAGTCATTTCCAAAGGACAAGTTTGAGCATTGCTCGAACTTGATCAGTTTGATTCTATTACTTGAGCGCCATGGGGCGCTAGACCCAACAACTTCTATGTTGATTGTTTGATGGAGTGTTGAAATTGAGCGATTCAACACATGTACGGACCAAATTGGAGAATTCATGAAACCCTAGGTCGACGAGGAGGAAGAAGCAATGTCGTATGGTGATGTGCTAGGGCTTCTAGGCGAACCACGAATTTTGTTCGGTGATGGAGATGCCGGATAGAAATCTAGTCCGGTGATTATCTTATTCTAAAGCGGTGATGTGCAGAATGTCGGACGAGAAATCTCATCCAATGATGATTGGCTCGGTAGCTGATGAGGAGAAGAGATGGTTGTTTGATGAAGTAGCAATCTCGTCCGATAGTCATAGTGATACTGAAACAAATATTTGGTTTGGTGGAGGAGTGGATTTCGTTCGGTGATGACAGTATTTTTAGCAGAGGGAAGTACGGATGCTGGTCCAGATTTGTGGTTCGGCATCTTGCCGCTCTAGATTGAAGGTGCTATGCTGATCCAAGTTTTGCAGGTCCAGATTTTTGGTTTAGTAGAAATACCAAACTGAAGTGTTGCTACTCTAGATTTTTGGTTTGGGTATGTTATAGTGGTCCAAATCCAATGTACTGATACCGAACCAGATGATTGCCGAAGCAATCTTGGTCGAACCTGATCTTAGAGTTGATATGTTGCAGCTTCCTTGTTCATTTTCTCATTCTATAAATGCGGAAGCTTCTACACTTTAATGGTGGACAATTTAGAGAGCAAAAACTCTGCCAATTTTGTGCTCTACTTTCTAACTCTTTAATTGAGTGATAGATTAGGGATAATCTCCATATATGTTTTAACTCTCTAATCTTAAGTGGCTTGTAATCTCTTGTACTTGATGAATAAAAGAAGTTGTTAGGTCTCCGTGGACGTAGGATATTCATATCCGAGCCATGTTAAATCTTTTATGTCTCTTATTTCTACTATTGTTTTTGTGAGATTGCATAATTGATTTTAAGTTGCATTGATATCTAAATAGAAAATACTAGATTCTGATCAAATAATTCGCTTCCGCTTACATTAAAATAAAATTTCACTACACTTTTAAGTAGGAAGAGTATGGTTTATGGTTTACCTTCTATTGTTTGTCCTGGTGGTGTTTGTCAAGGTTTTTTTTATGGAAAGAAACACCGTCTACCATTCCCAATCAAAAAAGCTTGGAACGCAAAGAAGCCATTTTAACTTGTCCATGCTGATATTTGTGGTCCAACGAGGACTTTATCCTTAAATAAGAGCAGATATTTTTTTGCCTTCACTGATGATTATACTCGTATGAGTTGGGTTTATTTCCAAGCTTATACATCTAAATATTATGAGAAATTTATGGAGTTCGAAGCCTTAGTAGAGAAGGAAAGCGGACATGTTCTGAAAGTTCTCCGCACTAAAAGAGAAGGAGAGTTGTTGTCCGTCGAGTTCACTAATTTTTGCAAGAAAAATGGCATCCAAAGGCAACTAACAGTTAGAAAAGCTCCAGAGCCGAATGGTGTTGCCAAAAGGAAGAATTGAATGGTTGTATAGATGGCAAGAAGCATGTTACATGACAAAAGGCTGCCTAATGAATTTTGGTTCGAAGTAGTCGCAACATCTGTGTTTCTGCTCAATATATCTCTGACGAAGGCCATTCGAAACATGACTCCATAGAAGCTTGGTGGAACCGAAAGCCTAATGTAAGTCATCTAAATATTTTCGGTAGTATTTCTTATTCTTTAATTGACTCCACTGATCGTTCAAAACTTGATAAAAAGAGCGAAAAATGCAAATTCATTGGATATAGTGATGAAACTAAAGGTTATCGTTTATATAATCCTAAAGCTAAGAAACTAATTATTCATCGAGGTGTTTTAGTTGATGAAAACAGCTTTTGGAACTGGCAAGATGAACATAATCAGGGAAACCATTGATTGTAAGCGACGTTGAAGCAGATGATACAGTTCAGCCATTACCTTTGCCTCCAATTAGAGCTGCTATACAGGAACAAAGCCCAAAAAGCAATAATGATGTTGAGTCTACATTAGAAAATAGTTCTTCTCGTCCACAAAAGTTTCGTTCATTAGGAGATATATATCAAGCAGGATGCTTTGCTCTTATGGTTTCTGAACCTAGAAGTTACGAAGATGCAGTGGGCCAAAAGGAGTCGGAGCACGCTATGCATGACGAGATCAATACCATTAAAAGAAATAATACATAGGAGCTTGTTGACTTACCTAAAGGAAAAGAAGAAATAGGTGTAAGGTGGATATATAAAGTAAAGTATAATGCAGATGGTAGTATTCAAATGTGTAAAGCAAGGATTTGCTAAAGGCTGTGCACAAAAGCAAGGTATTGATTTTTCAGACACATTTTCTCTAGTAGAAAGATTTGAAACTGTTAGAATTATATTAGGATTAGCAGCACAAAAAAATGCATGTATTTCAGTTGATATAAAATCAGCTTTTCTTAATGGTTATTTGGAAGAGGATGTGTATGTTAAACAACCACAAGGCTTTGTTATCGAAGGAAGCGAGGAAAAAGTGTACAAGCTAAACAAGACTCTATATGGACTGAAACAATCCCCTAGAGCATGGTATAGTCGACTTGATTCATATCTTTGTAAAAATGGATTCCATCACAGTGATAGTGAGCCAAAATTATATGTCAAAGCAAAAGCTGATGGTGATTTTTCGATTATTTGTGTATATGTTGGTGATATAATATACACAGGATCATTTAATGTTCTTATAAAGGAGTTTAAGGAAAGTATGATGCATGAATTTGAGATGTCAGATTTGGGTCTGCTACACTATTTTCTTGGTCTTCAAGTTCAGCAAACAAAAAAAGGAATTTTCATCAACCAGGAGAAGTATGCATTGGAATTATTAAAGAAGTTCAATATGTTAAATTGCAAGACCTTTGTGACTCCTATGAATACAAGTGAGAAGTTTGCAATGAACGATGGGACTACAAAGGCGGAGGGACTTATTTTCGAACATTAGTTGGTGGTTTATTATACCTAACACATTCGCGCCTGAATATAATGTACCCTGTTAGCTTAGTTTCAAGAGTTGTGCATTGTCCTTTTGTCTATCACCTAGGAGCTGTAAAGAGGATTCTCCGGTACATCTGTGCTACAACTAACTACGACATTTGGTATAAACATGTTCCTAATATGAAGCTGTTTGGATTTACTGATGGCGACTGGGCTGGTAATGTTGATGATAGAAAGAGTACAAGTGGGTGTATGTTTAGCTTTGGTTCTGGTGCTGTAGCATGGAGCTCAAAGATGCAATCAACGGTTTCATTATCATCTTCAGAAGCTGAATACATTGCAGCATCAGCAGCAGCTTGTCAGGCTGTTTGGATGCGAAGGATTTTGGAGGACTTGCACAATATTCAGGGAGCAGCTACTGAAATTTACTGTGACAATTTGTCAACAATTTCGATGGCGAATAATCATGTTTTTCATGGTAGAACAAAGCATATTGAAATACGACATCATTTTTTTCGAGACATCACAACTGCAGGTATAGTAGTAATGAAGTATTGTTCAACATATGATGATGGGTTTACAAAGGCTTTGTCATATTCAAGTTTGTGAAGTTTAGATCAAGTCTAGGAGTTTTTGCATCAAGGGGGAGTTATGAAAATTGATGTGGTTGTTTGTGGATGACTTGTTTATGAAGTTTGCTTAATTCAAGTTAATAGTAGATGTGCTATTCTTATGCAGTAGATGCAGTTTTCTAGGAGCACGTATTTGTTTATTTTTAATTATAAACAATGTAGTTTTTGTATGCCTGGATTAGTTTTCACAAGTTATAAAATAGTAAGCTTCTCTATTACTTATTTATCTGATCTCTTCATCGATCGTACTGTTATTTTTTACTAACACCTTCACCTCCATCATCACCGGTCACTTCTCCACAGACTTGACTTATTAACCCTAGTCATAAATCTGGTACACCTAGAAGTCCATCTACGGGTGTAGGAAACAATGCAAATAGTGTGGATAAAAGCTCACGTATAATCACTGTTATTACACGAATTATCATTTCTGTATTGGCGATTTCTACTGCAGTTTCTTTTTTTCTTCTTACACAAGAAACATAAAAAAAATGTTCGAGCAAAGCAATACTAAAAGAAGACCACACTTCTTAGCCTTTGCATACTCAGAGCGCTAAAGGTATTTAGTATCTTACATTTCTCACATTTTAAGTTTTTCCCACGTAACTCGTGAAAGGTTTCATTTTAATCCAACTATCACCTGTCACTATTTATGAAGCATTACAAGTAACTTCTTCCATTTCACTGAAGCCTTCTCCTAATTGGCAAACATCATTTGGTGATGCAAATGCTATAAACAGTAAAGCTAGTACAGTTTTAGTAAAGCGATTTGCTATTCTGTAGCAGATCTGTAGTTAGCAACAACTAGTTTCAGTATAATCAGTATTGTTGGGTGAAGGATCTATTCGCCATGTCTTCAGAGCAAGTTTCAATGATGGAAAGGTATGTATATTTTCTAATTTACTATTAGGAGTCTTGAAATGAGTCCTATTTGTATATAAGCAGATTATTATTATTATTATTATTTATTTATTTAAATTTTTTAGTTTTTTGCAAAATGAACACTATATGGCTTGTAGCAAATTTCACTACAAGAGAAACCGGCTATTCCAACGGTGTGTAGTCGTTGGAGGCCGTTGGAAAAGCCATTGGAATAGGGTTTACGCTTTCCAACGGCTTTCAACAGAAGCCACGAGGCTATTCCAACGGCTTTTTCAATGGCTTCCAACGGCAACTTACCAATGGAAGCCGTTGGTTTAAAATGACCAAAGAGCCGTTGGTAGCGGTTGGTAGTCGTTGCTAATCTAGGTGAATTTTTTTTTATAACAGCAAGCCATTCACCTTTCAGCCACACACAATCAATTTATATCCATTTCCATTCCATTTTGTAACGACCCGTCTTTTTGGACAGTTTAAACCGATGATCGAATACACATGCCGATTCCAAACCATTCAAAAGGGCGGAAGGTTATTGGGGGTAAATAAGAAAAGAAAAGAAAGAGAAATAAAGGAAATGAAACAACACAGAATCTCGCAGCGGAACGATAAAATATAATAGTCAAATAAACAGTTCATGAAGCTGTTTACTATACTTTGATCATTATTTATACAACATTTATCAGAGTTATACATATACAACAAAACAAATAAAATAATGCAGCGGACAACATGATGCAAAGATAATAATAGAATAGTATACCAAATCTTCGTCTTCATCCTCCAGAATAGATCTTTGAAAATCTGAAAACTCATGGCTGACCCGAGTGTAATGAAAAGACAAAACACTCGAGTCAGGACTAAAATATCCTTATGAAAGTTAAATCAATCGTAAATAAATATGAGTGTAACGGCGTCAGGGATGTTTACGGGGTTTGACATCTCCTATCCAGTGTCAACGTGCGTGCAATAACTTAAGAGATGTTATGGGATTTTCCATCTCTTAAGGATCCGTTAAACTATCTACTATGTAGTACAATACGCTATTATAATATGTCTACAGTAAAGTAAAGGTATTAAAATAGCGTTAAGGCATTACCATAATCCCCATTAACACATTTTTATAATGCCATAGTCTATACAGCACCGTAAGCCCCACCGTAAACTAGTGGTTATCAGAGGGTACCCCATAGGTATAACACAAAACAAAACATAGTGGTGGTCGCGAATAGGATAATCAGTATGACAAGGTACATGAGGCGATACCAACTAGGATACTAGTAGTTGCGTGATCCGGACTGATGTTGAGCATAGCCAGCAGCTACCACAACACCGCGAAACAACACTCCCAAATCAAGGGGTGCACCCAAATCGAATCACAAATGTAATAGATATGGTATCGAAGAAGTGTATCCGCTAGAGATAGCGAACCTCAATGGCCCGGCACGGCTCCTGTTTTAGTCATGTCAGGGGTCATCCAATATCGTTCTCTTTCTTCAGTCAACGCGTTCACCAAACCATCCACTTCATTCTGCATCAACACTCCGCGTATAATAGTTATTAAAGTGGTTTTCGGTATCGACAAAGAGTATGTCCATATCTGATCCCGGACTCTTTAATAACTACGTATTATTACACCGGTGGCTCTTTTACATTTCAAATCGATTCATGATTGATATCAAAATATCATATTCGCTTCAAAAATCAAATCCATTTCAAAATCATCATATCTGTTCAAAATATAAGATTCCGTTTCAAAAAAATTATTTTTCGCCTTAATATCTCATTTCGATTTCAAAATCATTTCGAATTTCAATTTAGGTTGCAACTTCATTTAACCCCATTCGTATTTAAATTCAAGATTTAAATATAAACATTTCACCTTATTGATTTAAATTCAAGATTTAAATACAAATTGTCAATAGTTAATTCAAATGACAATCTATATGACAATTAAATTTTATCAAACAACGACAAATAAAATTTCATAACACTTCATAATGTCAAATTTAACTAGCATAAAGATATTCAGTACGTTGTGAGGGTTATAAAACACCCACCTTGATTTCAATGCAGTTCCAGCGTTTTATTTCGAACAACGTTTAATTTTACCTAAAATTTTTTCTAGCTCCAAACGATTCCAATCTACCTCCATCGTGTAGTGCTCGTCGATATGATTCCAACGCAAAAAGTTTCGTGCGTTTTCGACCTCGTTTGAAAAAGTTATGCTATTTTAAAGTTTATACGAATTTAAATATACAATTTCAACTTTTATTTTAAATATCAAACCCTCAACCTCATCCTGGTCGTTCATCCAAGCATCTGCAGATCTGGACCGCTGCTGCATCTTCTTCCTCTTCACATGAAAACTCACGTATAAACAACCCACAGCCGTCAAGCTTTAACGAATTTTCACGACCAAAATACACGACTTGAAGACGATCGGCCACCTCCATCGCGAAGCCTCGGCGAACTCTACCTACACCGAGAATAGCATGAAACTCGGCTGCCCATTTGGCCTCGAAAAACGTGAAAAACGCAGCGACTTTGAACGTGATTTCCCGTCGATCCGAAGCTCCATTTCAGATCATGACCGTTGGATTTGTAGATCTCGTCGAGATCTACAACTTTGTAGTTGGAGGTTTTTGCTAATTATCGATGGATTGTGAGATATTGGAGGAGAAAGGCGAATGATTTCTGGCCATAGAAATGGTGAACGGGAAATTTGCAAATTGCAAATGGTGAAAGGCTGCACTAGAAACCCTAGCCTTTGTTTGCAAATTGTGAAATGGAGGGCCTTTTATAGAAAATTGCAAAAACACTATTCACCGAAAAAATTTTGAACTCCAAACGAAGCGTGCCGGCAGGCGTTTCTAAGGTTTACCCCGCATTTCGGACACAATGGAACAGGTTTAGGAGGCTAATTCGATCATATGTGCGAGTTACGGAAATAAACAATCGATTTTAAATTAAATCGATTAAACCGATTTCTATGCGTTTTGGCTTGCCCCGGACAAACGGTAAATCCGATTGACACGAAATTTGAAACATTACAATAATATGACATTACAGATCCGATGAAACTAGTTTCGTCGAAATCCGAGACTGTTTGAAAAATGGCTATTTTAACTCGTCAATTTAATATTAAAATATTCAATTTTCACAAATTTACTTTTAATTCGATTTTAAAAGTTCTACAACATCATTCTAACTTTAATATGATAAAATAAAATTTTACAGATAATTTTAATCATATTAAACCCGTTATTCAATTATTCAATAAATTCCAAATATTAAATTTAAACAATTTTGATTATCTAATAATTCATTATCCTTTGAAATATTTGAAATTGAACTTATAAGATTCAACTTTTAAAACCAATTCACATCTTAGAACACTATTTCCAATTTACAGTTATTCAATTATTCAATAAGTTTTAAATATTTACTTTAAACAATTTACCCGTTCAATATTCAATTATTTGATTTTAAATAGATTTTACTTATGAATCAATTACTCTATTATACCCAATGAATTCAACATTTATTATCCTATCCAACTATTGATTTCAAAGGCATTCACTAAGTAGCATTTATTTTTCAATACTTATTACTATTAAAATCTTCGAAACCAATCTATTAAAATTTGTGTTGCTACCTAAATAATTCACAATTCTTATTCTCTAATTTACATTTGTTTTTCCATATATTCCTTTATAATCAAGTTATAACATTTGAGTCAATTCAATTAGATTGGAACTCCATTCAATCTATAAATAATTACTTGGATAATTATTGTTGCAATTCATTCCAGTTATTATTATTCCAAACGAATTACAATTTTTTTTCTAACATTAAATCATGAAATCTTATTAAATTAGCTATTTTAATTATCGAAAATTTACGGGTCGTTACACCTTTCCACTCCATTTCATATATTTATCACATATCTAACACATTATACTACAAACAATATAAACAACCAAAAATCAACATCAAACATTACATTTTCAAACCAAACTCCATGTCAAAAAGTACATAAACAACAAAACCCTCACCAACACCAACTCCAAATCCATATTCAAGTCAATATATACAATGCAAACACTTAAACCTCACCACCTCAAAGTCAATATATACAAAATAACCATCAAACATAATCCTCACCACCTCAAAGTCAATATATACAATAACCAACCAGAAAGACAATAATCATCATACCTCTCAAACATCATCATCGCCTCCGGAAGCACCAAACGACGAAGGGAAGGAACCATGCCTCTGTGCATACTTCGCTAAACGTTGATTCAGCTGCTCCATTTGTATAGCGCGAAGACGGTCATGCTCTTGCAGCTGCTCAACCATGGCTCTAAGCTCTTTTATTTCAGCTTTATCACACGCCTTTTGAGTTGCCCGAACCTGCAAATAGAATGTGAGATGTTCACAGTTGTATTATAATCATTTTCTTAAGCAATGCATATTTTAAAATATAGAAACGTAAATGACGTGATCTTAAGCAATGCATATACCACAAGGAAATGCATATTTTATTAAATGATAATGGTGCAGGATGATAATGGTGCATATTTTATTAGCAGATAATGGTGCAGGATGATAATGGTGCAGGATGATAATGGTGCATATTGTAATGTTTATAAGATTATTGCTTGGTTTCCATAGCCATAGTGCCTATTCCGCTGCGTCGAATCCATAATAACATCGAAAGTATTATCTTCCACCTCTACCGTCAACTCATCGCGATCTGATTCTGAAAGCAGCTCTGCCCGTTCCTCCTGAAACTTTGCCTAAAATAAAAAAAATTACATGTTAAAATTAGTACAATACGATTTAAACTTATCGATATTAATAAAATAAGATTTAAAATATGCATACATATGCAGCCGTCGTCTTATCATCATCATCCCACTGATATGTAATATTGCCAGAATTGTCTGCTTGTCTTGATACATGGGTGCAGGTAAATACCTCCATCATAGACATGGGACGTCAAAGCGATCTTTCCTGCAATAAATAATTTATATATTTTAATTTTCATAGCTAATTACTGAACTGATTAATAAACAAAATGTAATAAAGATTTAGATTCGTAATTGATAAATTTACCAAGTCCTCACGGTGATGCTGAAAAGACTTGGACCCGCCACGATGCGTTACAGGATTCCTACTTCTATTGGCAGAGTTCCTCTCCGACTCCACCAGCAATTTAAATTGAATATTATATTTACTAATTGCGAAACAATTAACTATATATTTGGTAGATTTACCTTGAACTCGTCGCTCTCCCACCAACTAATCCAAGAATCCCATATGAAAGCGCCCATTCAGTTCGGTTTCTTCTCCGATTTTTTAACAGCGGACATTACCTTCCAGTAATTTTTGACGACCTTCGAATTCCAGTGGCGCTGAACCATACGACATCGGGCTCCGCCAAGTCCACTTTGCCCCTGTACAAAGAGAAAATATTACTAATTGTTCATTTATATTTATTCATATAGTAAAGTGGTATAAACTCACCAGAAAATCCTGCCAGATGGCCTCCCTGATGTGGTCAGGGATCTTACTCCACTTAGGCCAGCAATCTGTCATCCTGCTCATATATGATTGCTTGGAAATGCCAAGCACAACTCCTGAGGGCTCCAAATCAAATCCCCTGTGTTAAATATAAAACAAAGCTTTAGACAAGTATATATATGTATGAACAAATTTATATTGTTATCATTTTAATTTTGATACTTACGCTCCATCAGCCTTCGGCTGCAAATATACAAGTGGTCGAGCTGGAGGCTCACCATTACTCTTGTCGGCCGAGCAAGAAGAGCTACGACGTCTGGAGCCTGACATAATACCTATTGAAAGTTTCATTTTTAATTATAGACATAGATAAAATGATGATGATGATATGTGGTGCATGTAATAAAGTCATTTTTAATTATAGACATAGATAAAATGATGATGATATGTGGTTTTAATTGATAGTGCGCATGTAATGATGATGATGATATGTGATGGGTGTGCGTGAATAATTGTAAAAATTACCGAATATTACTCAGTCCTTGTCGTTTTCTGATTTAGACTCGGTCTCGTGTTCTAAATCGTTTTCCTCTATACTCTCAAATGCTTCGACTAATACATTTGTCTCATCATTTAATTTTCCAAAATCAGTTTGATCGTCTGTAATGGTGATTTCAACATTTTCCTCGATATCTGCTTGATAGGCTTGTTCTTCTGGAATATTCTTTCCATCGAATGCAAATCCCGCCTTAGTTTTACAAACCGCAGACAATCCGCTTTATCTCTTTTTAGAGACGGATAAGGGGCGTAATAAATTTGTAGGGCTTGTTTGGCTAGTACAAAAGGACCGTACTGCTGATAATGAAAGGTATGTTTTATTTCTATAAGATTATAATTTGGATGCACGTTAATACCAGAACCTGTAACATTGCTGAACCAGTTGCATCTAAACAAAAAAACTTCCTCTGCGGGTCTTATAAAATATGTCAATTGCAAAATCTAGGTTAACACGCCATAAAAATCATGTATATGATTATTAGGATCATCACTGCCTTTAACAAATGCACTGGTATTTTTTGTGAAAGTGTATAGGACCGTATAATATGGATAAACAGTAATGCAGAGTATAGATAGTAAATAACGCGGAATATAAATGCTGTAGGTAAAATGACACCAGAGATTTTATACTGGTTCGGAGCACCGTCCTACGTCCAGTCCCAGACTAACTTCTGGCTTTAACTAACAATACCCTCTCTTAACCCGGAGGAATAGGTAAACAACACCTAAGCAGCAGAACATGATTTTTGCCTCAGCAGCAGAAGAGGACTTTCCCTTGCCTGAGCAGCGGAATAGGACTTTAACAAAGTACAATGTAGTTGACTTAATGTGTTCTTGATAACACTGATTAGTCAATTAAGATTACAAACTTCCTATAATCAATTCCTCAAGAATATAAAGAGTATGTGAAGATTTGAAAGGAAGAATATTGCTAAGAATCAAAGTATATGTTATATAATTCAAAGATTCAAAGCAATGGAGAATATGAATGCACTAGAATAATCACAAGAGAGAATATAGAGAATTAGAATCAGAAAATTGGTGATTATGAAGTGATTGATAACTTCTTTATATAGTTTTCAGAGAGATGCAACTCTTAGTGAAGAGTTGCAGCCAAGAGAGACATCCATTCATGCAGTGCATCCCTTCATGGAAGAAGATGTCCATTCAAAAAAT
This sequence comes from Allium cepa, assembly GCA_030765085.1. NCBI lineage: Eukaryota > Viridiplantae > Streptophyta > Magnoliopsida > Asparagales > Amaryllidaceae > Allium > Allium cepa. Next base: position 224,138,926 of record CM060945.1, read on the forward strand.
TTACAGTTGAAGTCGGTTCAGTCGACTAGTATATTGGGTCAGTCGACTGGTGTTTTGAATATTTAAAAGTTTAAAATATTTACCGTTTCAAAATTATGAACAGAGTTCACTGCTGTGCATATGCACAGTTAGTCGACTGGTAAAACCAGTCAATCGACTGGCTGTGCATAAATTGTACAGTGAATTCTGTTTTGTAAAGAAAAAATTTAAAATCAAAAACTTGAGGTTTGAATTTAACATATGTCTAAGACTCAATATCTAAAATAGTTACTTTAAACCTAGAGATCCTCTGTTGTCTTCTTTTTGTCATGTATGAATGCAAATTCTTCTTTAGTTTCTGAACTGTCTTGTCATGAATCAAAACTAGTAATTCAACATTCTCCCCCTTTTTGATTGATGACGACCTGTATATATATTGGAGAGAAAATATTTCTCCCCCTGAATGTATGATATCTTTTTCCTGCATCAAATATGTTAGTGCACATACTTTTTCTCCCACTTTGTCATCGACAAGAAAAGGAGATACAACAAACAAAAATATAAAATAAAAGTGCAGAATATATAAAAGTGAGACTATTTAGTACAAGTCTCAATAAATAAGTTGCAATAGAGTTTCATATGTTTGAAATGTCAATAGAGTTAAAAAAAATATCCAACTTACTTACGAAAAGAACCTACTCATCTTCCTCTTGTACATGCTCCTTTCCGGGTCTAGAAGTTCCATGAGCACCGCTTCCTGTGCCATTAGTATCACTACTAGTATGTTCTTCGGAAGTTGACCATGTAAATCTAGGTTCTGGACGTTTACCGTGAGCTATTGAAGAAGCAGTTGTGGAAGACGAACATGAAATTGCATCCCATAGGATAGAAAAGAATCCTTTTACTTTGTCTAATTTTTTATCAACTTTCTTCAAACGAGATCCTAGGATTTGTTGATTTCTAGAAAGGATCTCGACAGATTCTCGTAAACTCACTGATTGTGCAAGACGAATATCATCGTCTTCTTCGGGATGAGACGTTCGTTTTTGAATAATTGGTCCGCCTGATTGTCGTTGATGTTGCTGACGCCATTCTTCAAAGGAGGTAAATATCGAAGGAGCTGACGGTAGTTTCATGAGGCTTATTGTGCGAATGTTGATAACCCCAACGGAAGAAGTTTCGGATTCCGGTTGAGGTGTTCCCACATTTAAAAGCAATCGCATTATATATTCACCAAAATAAATTATTCTCATGTTACCGTTGTTGAAAGATAGAAACTCATCCAAAATTCGTCGTAGCCAATTTACTTGTATTCCTTCCCATATCGCATATAAAGCTTTAAAATTTTCTGGGTAGATAAGTTCATATGACCCTGTTCTTGGAAGTATACTTCGCATTAAAGCTTTGTGAACAATTCTAGCTTTTGGACGAAGAAGAATAGATTTCTGTTCCGTCATATTATCTCCCATAAACATATGGCTAATTATATCCCTTTGTCGAATATTACATTCGACATCATCTAGTGGAATGCCATGATTGGGAGTTTGAAGTATGTGTGCCATTCGATCCAAGGAGAAAAATACTTGTTGACCACACACTAAACTCCCCAACACAATCATCCTGATTCGATGGGCGTTGGTGAGGAAGATTTAATTAGCGAAGAATAACTTTACCATGAGGTGGTTGATCTTGTGAGAATTGGCATTCAAATCAAGTAGAGATTCCAAACCGGATCTACGCATAAGTTCTTGTAAACCATAAGCCGCGAAATCACTATAGACCATGAAAGAACCTTTAAAGTTCCTCGAGTTTTTCATTTTATGCCATCTTTGTATAGCCACATCATTGTATAGCCATTGAGCAATTTGGGCATCGGTAGGATCGACGGAAGAAGAACCTTGTCTTTGACGTTTTGGAGGAGCCATTTGTAGTGAAAAATTGGGGAAAATTGAGAATTTAGGGTTTTGGGCGAAATAGATTTGGGTAAAAAACTGAGAAGAGTAAAATGAAATGAGGGAGAAAGGTAAGTAAATAGGGAAGATAAAGGCAGTTGACCTACAGCCAGTCGAGTGGTAATAACGTTCAGTCGACTGGTGCACTGTTATTTGCAAAAAAATTCAATAGCCAGTCGACTGAACGTGATAGGTCGGTCGACTGACTGGTTTCCCGAGAGTTTTGAAACCCTGCATTCATTCGAATGACCTTTATTTCCAATCGACTGACTGGGAGTAAAAATTACATGAAGCTTAGAAAACAAAATTTATATAAAGAATCAACTATATAAATAAAATACAAATAAGCAAGATCAATAATATACAAGAAATGATAATTATTTTGGAGTTTTTGGAGAGCATTCTTATGGTTCAACCTTGGTATGCTCAACAAAAGGTTGCAAAGGAGACCAATAATTTTGGCGTTCCCATGAGTTTGGAGATGCCGGAGGTTGAGTTGGAGATTGTTGCCAGTTATTCCAGCTGGATGAATTTGCTTGATAGGATGTTGAAGGTTGAACAACATCACGTTTAGATGATTTGCCACAAAACTTAAGTGCAATAGATTTTATAAGACTTAGACGATTTGAATTCTTCCGCTGTTCGTAAAACATTTCTCTTTGTAAATTTGACTTGCTACTGTTGATAGTGATGGATTTCATTAGTTTTTGTTTTTGTTTTTGGAGAAATAAACAACGATCTTCGAGACCTTTTTGGTTTTGGTGAAAAACCGGTGTGATATCTTCCTGGTTCATGAATGGGGGTAGGAATTGGTAATGTTGGAGTTGAGCTATTGGATGAATCATAGTTACTTGAAGAGGTTGGATAGCAAAAGATAATTTAGAGGAATCATGAGAGTTTTGAGAGGCCATTGAGAAGAATATAGTTTGTAAAGATTTTGTAAAAAAAATTGTAATGATGATTAATAACCGAGAAGAGGCAGTTTATATAGTTGAATATGAGATTAGAATGATTGGTTATAGACCTTCAAAAGTTAATAACCTGAGATTAAAATTAAAAAAAATAATGGGGCAGAATAATTTAAGGAAAAGAAAGATATATGGTTAAGAATGTATGAACCATATAACTCAGCAAAAAATGTAATCATAGCATAACTTGTAAGCTATGGAGTTACCTGCTAGAAGACCCAGGTTCAAGTCTTGGTGGCCATGTTATTTTGTGATTTTTTAAACGAAAATATTCTGAATAAATAGAACCAATCTTCTACATGAAACAAGAAACAATCATAGCTCAAATGGTAAGAAGTATTTGAAAACATAGGAGTGGTTATGAGTTCAAGCCCTACTAGAGTCATAAAAATTTTATGTTGCAAAGATGTGTTATTAGAAGCTAAATATATATATATATATATATATATATATATATATATAAATCATAAATTTTTAAAAGAAATAATACTAAGCTCTCGTCTTAAATTCACAAAAGTATTTTCGTTTAAAGGTTTTGTAAATACATCTACCAATTGTTTATCATAGGAAACAAATTCTAGATTTATCAAATTCTTTTCAATATTATCACGAAGAAAGTGATGACGAATGTCAATGTGTTTTGTTCGTGAGTGATTAACATGATTTTTAGATAAATTAATAGCACTAGAATTATCACAGTAAATGGTTGATTTAGTTAAGTTAAAACCAAAATCTTTTAGTGTTTGTTGCATGTATGTAACTTGAGCACATGCCAGGGCGGCAGAAATATATTCTGCTTCACATGTTGATAATGAAATACAATTTTGTTTCTTACTAAACCAAGATATAAGAGATCGTCCAATAAAATGACAAGTCCCACTTGTACTTTTTCTATCTGTCCGGCTTCCTCCAAAATTAGCATCACTATATGATACTAATTCAAAATGACATTCCTTTAGATAGAATAGTCCAAAATCCTTAGTTTTATTAAGATACCGTAATATGCGTTTCACTGCTCTTAAATTTGATTCTTTGGGATCTTCTTGAAATCGTGCACACAGAAAAACACTCATTATTATGTCAGGTCTACTAGCTGTTAAATATAGTAACGATCCAATCATACTTCGATATAATTTTTAGTCAATACTTTTTCCATTTTCATCTTTATCAAGATGTATGGTTGTACTCATAGGAGTTGGTTTGGTAGAAGTATTTTCCATACCAAAGCGTTTAATTAGATTGTTACAATATTTTTCTTGATTTATAAAAATACCATTTTCTATTCGTTTTATTTGTAAACCAAGAAAATAATTTAACTCACCCATATGTGACATCTCAAATTCATTTGTCATTATTTTAGAAAATTCTTGACAAAGCTTTTCATTTGTAGATCCAAAAATTATATCGTCAACATAAATCTGAATAATTAAAATATCATGCTTGTTGCTTTTAATAAAAAGAGTTGATCAAACTTTCCAATTTCAAAACCAGAATTTTGTAAATAACTTTTAAGACGATCGTACCAAGCACGAGGTGCTTGTTTTAAACCGTATAAAGCCTTTTTGAGTTTATAGACATGGTCAGGAAATTGTTCATGTATAAATAATGGAGGTTGTTCAACATAAACATTTTCTTTTATAAAACCATTTAAAAAAGAACTTTTGACATCCATTTGATATAATTTAAAATTATGAAAACATGCAAAAGCTAGTAAGATTCATATTGCTTCTAGTCTAGCGACTGGAGCAAACGTTTCTTCATAGTCAATTCCTTCCTCTTGATTATAACCATGAGCAACTAATCTAGCTTAATTTCAAGTAACATTACCTTATTCATCTGCTTTATTTTTGAAAACCCATTTTGTACCAATAACTGATTGATCACTAGGTCGTGGAACTAAATCCCAAACGTCATTTCTTTCGAATTGGTTTAGTTCTTCTTGCATAGCGATTAACCATTTTTCATCAGTAGATGCTTCTTTCATATTTTTAGGTTCAATATGAGAAAGAAAACCTACATGACCCATTTGATTTAATGGACTTCTTATCCTAACAGACGAATTTAGTTCTCCAATAACATTAATAGAAGGATGATCTCTTAATACTCTAGGTGGAGATCTTAATTCATTGTTATTGTGAGCAATGTTTTCATTAATTTCAAAAGTTGTAGTTTCTGTATTTGTGGTATTATCAGGGAAATCTTCATCATCTATTATACTTGGACTTGGTTTAAAATTTTCATCAAAAGATACATGAAGAGTTTCTTCAATGATATTTGTTCTTTTATTATAAATTCGATAAGCTTTGCTACGATTCGAATATCCTAAAAAGATTCCTTCATCGGATTTTGGATCAAATTTACCAAGCTGATTTTTTGTGTTTAACATAAAACATTTTGAACCGAAAACTTTAAAATAGGAAATATTTGGTTTTCCTCCATTAAGAAGCTCATAAGGAGTATTCTTAGTTAGTGGTCGAATAGAAACACGATTCAAAACATAACAAGCTGTGGCAACTGCTTCAGCCCAAAAATGTTTTGGTAACGTACTTCCATTTAACAAAGTCCTTGCACATTCTTGTAAAGTTCTATTTTTACGTTCTACAACCCCATTTTGTTGTGGAGTTCTAGGAAAAGAAAAATTATGGAATATTCCTTTTTTCTTACAGAAATGTTCAAAGGCTTCATTTTCGAATTCACCTCCATGATCACTTCTTATGTTTTTGATTTTCAAACCTTTAAAAAATTTAATTCTTTTGACAAATGATTTAAAATTATCAAAAGTATCACTTTTATTTTTCATAAAAATAGTCCACGTATATCTCGAAAAATCATCAACAATTACAAACACATATCTACTGTGATTAATGGATTGTACTTGTGTTGGTCCAAATAAATCAGTATGTAATAATTCAAGTGGTTGTAAGGTTGAAATAACCTTTCTAGATTTAAAAGATGATTTAGTTAATTTTCCTAACTGACATGCATCACAAATATGATCTATTTTAAAATTCATTTTTGGTAGACCTTTTACTAAATCATTTTTAGAAAGCTTATTTATAGTTTGAAAATTAATATGATAGAATCGTTTGTGCCATAACCAAGGATCATTTTCTTTGGCTATTAAACACATATCTGAATTATGTTTTATTTTCATATTCAGAACATAAATATTTCTGTCTCTATTTCCTTTAAAGATAAGATTTTGATTTTGATCAAAAATACTACATTTGTTTTCAGAAAAGGTGATTTTGAATCCTTTGTCACACAATTGGCTGATACTAAGTAAATTATGTTTTAAATTTTTGACAAGTAAAACATTTGAAATAAGAGGTAAACTTGAAATACCATTGTTGCTCACATCGCCTTTGCCGATGATATATCCTTTAGAGTTGTCTCCAAATGTGACGGAGTCTCCATCTGTGTAAATAATATTTGATAGCATATCTTTGTTTCCTGTCATATGTTTTGAGCAACCACTTTCGAGTATCCATTTTCCTCTTTTCTTGAGTGGGACCTGCAAAATATAATATAATATTGGTTCCCACTTTTTTTTAATAGGGTCCTAAGAGTTAAATCTTAGGAAACCAAACCCAAGAGGGCACAGTATCCCATTTAAAAATATACTTTTTATTCTTATGAACAGTTTGTAAAAAGGTTTTTATATATTTCTTTCTAATCAAACTGTTGTTTGTTTTAGGAACCCAAATTTTTATGCTTTGTGAGTAAGAATTCATTTTTGTTTGAACTTTAGTAAGATTCATATTTCTCCTATTTTTCTTTTTAGATGGAGCTGTTGTTTTCTCAACATATCCTAACCCTTTCTTACTTGACACAGATTGAGAGTTATCAATAATTTTTGATAATGTTTCTCTTCCTTTATTAAAATTCGAAACATTTTTGGTGATGCTTTCTAACTTAGTTTTGAGACTAGTATTATCCAATTCTATCAATTTTAATTTTGTTTTTAGTTCATGATTTTAAGAAATAAGAGCATCATTTTTATCTTTTTGAGTTTCAATTTCTTGACTCAAGAGAGTGAGTTGAGAATTGATATTAGAGAATGATTCTTGTAATTTTTCAAGTTCTTCCTCTAATATTTTCTTTTCATCTTTAAGCATATCTCTTTCGAATTCTGCTTTGTTCTGATATTCACGAGTCTCCTTATATTTTCTTTTGAGATTTTTTAGAGTGTCAACTAGCTCCGAATTTATCTCAATCATATTATCAAAAGTAAAATCACTAACCTCGTTTTCAGCTGCCATGAAGCAGACATTTGCTTGCTCGTTTTCACTGTCACTACTGTTTTCTGATGAAGAAGTGTCTGAATCATCCCATGTTACTGAGAATGCTTTCTTTTTCTTGTCTTTTCTGCCTTTGAAATATTTCTTCTTTAATTCTGGGCATTCCTTCTGAATATGACCTTTCTTATGACAATTGAAACATTCTAGAACTGAAGATGATGGTTTGTTTGGAAAGTTCCTTTTTCCATTATTTCTGTTATTTTTTTTTGAAATTTCAAGAACTTTTTGAAATTTTTAGCAATAAATGCTAGATCCTCTTTATCTGAATCTTCATCTTTTTCTTCCTCAGCATGAAAAGCTATGTTCTTTTTATCTTTTGCTTGTACTCGTTTTGCCTGCAAATTCACTTCATAGGACATTAGATTTCCTATTAACTCTTCAGGTTTTATGGTAAAGAGGTCATTAGCTTCTTCAATAGCCAAGACTTTTCTCTCCCATTCATCCGTTAAAGAGTTTAGGATTTTTGATATAATATCAAAATCAATGTACTTTTCTCCTAATCCTAATAGTGAATGATAGATATCTTGAAATCTAGAGTACATATCAATGATGAAGTCGTCTTGTTTCATTCTAAAGTTTTGAAACTGATTTTTGATCATGGAGATTTTGCTTTGTTTGACCTTATTAGTTCCTTCATGAGTGATTTTAAATGTTCTCAATATTTCATAAGCAGTTTGACACATGCTAACACGATTAAATTCATTTCTATCTAGTGCACAGAATAACATGTTCATAGCTTTAGCATTGGCAGTAGCATCTAGTTTTTGTGTGTTTGACCAAGTGGCATATTCTCCAGTAGGAGGAGTGTATTCATTTTGTGTGATATTCCATGATTCAAAACTATTTGATTGCATATAGATTCTCATACGAGTAGACCAATAATTATAGTTTAAACCATTAAAGAAAGGAGGTCGTGCAGTGGATTGACCTTTAATAAAACTAGTGTTAGTGACAGTGTTAGTGGTGGTGTTATTTTCCATATTAATAAGATATCAGATAACTTTGTAACGGTTATAAGATGCCTTGCTCTGATACCAAATGAAAGTGTATAGGACGGTATAATATGGATAAACAGTAATACAGAGTATAAATAGTAAATAACGCGGAATATAAATGCTGTAAGTAAAATGACACCAGATATTTTATACTAGTTCAGAGCATCATCCTACGTCCATTCCCAGACTAACTTCTGGCTTTAACTAACAATACCCTCTCTTAACCCGGAGGAATAGGTAAACAACACCTGAGCAGCAGAACAGGATTTTCGCCTCAACAGCAGAACAGGACTTTCCCTTGCCTGAGCAGCAGAACAGGACTTTAACAAAGTACAATGTAGTTGACTTAATGTGTTCTTGATAACACTGATTAGTCTATTAAGATTACAAACTTCCTATAATCAATTCCTCAAGAATATAAAGAGTATGTGAAGATTTAAAAGGAAGAATATTGCTAAGAAACAAAGTATATGTTATATAATTCAAAGATTCAAAGCAATGGAGAATATGAATGCACTAGAATAATCACAAGAAAGAATATAGAGAATTAGAATCAGAAAATTGGTGATTATGAAGTGATTGATAACTTCTTTATATAGTTTTCAGAGAGATGCAACTTTTAGTGAAGAGTTGCAGCCAAGAGAGACATCCATTCATGCAGTGCATCCCTTCGTGGAAGAAGATGTCCATTCAGAAATTTTGCAGTTGAAGTCGGTTCAGTCGACTGGTATATTGGGTCAGTCGACTGGTGTTTTGAATATTTAAAAGTTTAAAATATTTGCCATTTCAAAATTATGAACAGAGTTCACTGCTGTGCATATGCACAGTCAGTCGACTGGTAAAACCAGTTAGTCGACTGGCTGTGCATAAATTACACAGTGAATTCTGTTTTGTAAAGAAAAAATTTAAAATCAAAAACTTGAGGATTGATTTTGACATATGTCTAAGACTCAATATCTAAAATAGTTACTTTAAACCTAGAGATCCTCTGTTGTCTTCTTTTTGTCATGTTTGAATGCAAATTCTTCTTTAGTTTCTGAACTGTCTTATCATGAATCAAAACTAGTAATTCAACAGTTTGTTAATTTTTTAGCATCGTATTCTTTGGTGTTGAATTTATATCCATTAACGAAAAATATTGGATATGTTTTAACTTTCCTTTTCGGTCCCAACGCCAAATATTTTAATCCTTCATCGACCACATTATTTATAGGATCACAAGCGTAGTTAGAAAACCTAGTAGCGGAATTTTTGCTTAAATCGCCGTTTGGATTTTGTGATTCATAAACACTGCAAACAAAAACATAATACATTGCTTTATTATTAATTTACACATGCAGTATTAAATTAAATTTATCAAAACTTGTATTCTGATAATTACCTAATAAATGGTGCAACTTCTGGACAATTAAGAAGAATATATGTGTGTGCTACATGGTAATCTCTATCATCTAACCATACTTCTACATATTTTCTAGCATATCGACCATCTTGTTTAAAAATAGACAACATTGCTTCAGAAGAAGAATCTTGTTCAACGGCCTCATCATTACGCGGAACACTTTGAAATGATATATTCACATGATCATTGAAATAATGAGAGAAAAAGAACGATGCTTCTTCTTCGATATATGATTTGCAAATCGAACCTTCAACTCGAGCTTTTTATCTCACTACTTTCTTTAAATTATTTAAGTACCTAATAAAAAATATTTCATATCAATATTGATTTTTATTTATAGTTAAATTAACATTTACATACTCAGTATTAATAGCATACCTCTCGAATGGATACATCCATCCATATTGCACAGGACATCGAAGACGTAAAGAAAATGCTCTTGTTTCTTCCATACAGTAAGGACAAGCAAAACGACCGGCCGTACTCCAACCCGAAAGCATTGCATATGCAGGAAAATCGCTAATAGTCCATAACAAAGAAGCGAACATCCGAAATTTTTTTCCGATACGTCGTATGTTTCAACTCCTTCATACCACAATGTTTTCAACTCTTCGATTGGTGGTTGTAAGTAAACATCGATACCCTGTGTCGGATCATCAGGGTCAGGGACGACAATTGTGAGAAACATATATGGAGTTTCCATACACATCTACGGGGGTAGATTGTAAGGTGTAATGATTATAGGCCAAGATGAATATTTAGAACCAAACTGAGAAAATGGTGAAAATCCATCAGTACACAAACCTAGTCTTACGTTACGACTCTCCGCTGCGAAATCGGGATATTCCTTATCAAAATACTTCCATGCTTCTCCATCAGATGGGTGTGTTTACGTACCTTCTTCAGGTGTTCTCACACTGTACCATCTCATATGATGCGCTGTTACAAATGATGCATATAACCTTTGAAGTCTAGGAGTGATAGGTAAATAATACATACGCTTGTATGAAACTTCTTTTCTCGTTTTTTTGTTTGTATCTTTCTTGATTACATATTTACAATTTCGAAGACTGACATCATCTTTTCAAAACAACATGCAACCATTTAGACATGTATCAATTTTTTGATACGGCAAACCGAAAGATGACATAAGTTTTTTCACTTCATAATAATTTTCGCACATTAAATTATCTGATGGCATATGGCGTTTAGCATCTTGTACAACAGCCGTAAATCCTTCTTCTGTGAGGTTGTACTTTGATTTCATTGCAATGTACTATGTAGTTGTCGATAATTGAGTGTCGCTAGTACATCCATTCCAAAGAGATTTTTTAGCAGCATCCAGTAAATCATATATTTTTTTCGCTCCAACATTTGGTTCCTCTTCGACGTTAACATCGTCATTATTAATTTCAACAGTATGGAACATTGATCGTGATGCATCTTCAACCATATGTTCTATGAGATTCGTCGTACCAACTTCATCACTAATGACCTCTATTGACTGTTCTTCGTTACGTGTTATAATTTCTCCATGACGATCCCACACCAAATAATTCGTTACGAAACCATATTAGCGCAAATGAATCCTAATCATATTCGGTACTAAATGCTTCAACAATTTGCACCTACTACATGGACAACGAACTTCTACGTCATTTCCAATATTACTTAAAACAAATTCGACAAACACATTTACCCCATTGAGAAAATGTTTACTTATTGAGCCTCACATTTCTCTTCTTTGATACATCCAGCTCCGATCAATAAAATAATTGACCATTTCTCTACTGTAAAACCTATGATCAATAGTAAAAAAATTATTAATTAAATTCGATAAACACATTTAGATTTTACTGTTTTTTATAATCCATTTTCGTTATATACAAAGTTATATTTCTTGATATTTTCTTCACATTTTTGTACCTTTTGTGATGGTCGGTTATCCTACTTCTCATTACAAACACAATAGTAATTACATTTCGTAAATCATATCATTATAGACGATTTTCCAACATTTCGGCATCACTTCCTCCGTGTTCCTTGTATTGTACACATATGCATGTACACAAGGAACAAAAGGAAATGCCGTCAAATTTTGTGAACCGTTTATAATGATATGATTTACGAAACGTAATTACTTTATAGTGTCTGTAACTTGTCCAATACAGGGACAAATCCAACAGATATTATATCAGATGAATATGAATATCCGTTTGGCAATAAAAAGAATATTCATACAACGATCATATACAACACTTGTTAGACGGGGCCAAAAATTCACTAAGGGATTTAAATTTTGTGTATATGTTACCGTTTTCTTAAATATATAAAATAAAGCATATTATGCATTATTTTATTTATATTCTACTATTTTATTAAATATATAGTAAATTATATTATTTGTACTATTTCACAAAATATATAATTTATGTGTATATGTATACTAAATTATATACTTATCTTATGCTAGTATATTTTGTAAAAGATATAATTCATGTTCGTAAAATATTCGACTAATTCATGTTTGCCTAATATTTTACATAACATACACAAAATAATTTAAATCAATCCTAATTAATCTAACGCTAACTCAAATGCGCATTTACACTAAATTATCAACATATGTATATATGTGCATAATATATATACACAAACAATTTGGACATTTGGATGGTAATAATTGTAATTAACACTTAGTTTGGTATAATAAACAATCAATAGGCCATCAGAGACAACTATAACAACAAATTAACACAAAATTAGAAGAAATTTTTTTTTTTAGGGTTTTAGGCAAAACTTGATTTTGGAGATGTTTGTGGATGAAGAGTGGCCGTTGGTGTTGATTGATGGCGTCGGAGCGGCTGCCGATTGCGTGGGGAAGCTGAAAGCAAGAAAAGAGGAGGAGTGGAGGAGGATTTTGGTGTTTTTAAGGAGGAAGATGATAATGAATCTGGCCTCGGCCTTGCTGTAGGTTTACACGAATATTTCAACGGCTTCCAACGGCCGCAAACGGCTGTTTTTCCAACGGTTACCAACGGCAGGTTAAAAAATAACGAGCTGTTGGTAGCCGTTGGAAAGTACCGTTGGCGGCCGTTGGAAACCTATCGTGGCTATGTACTGTAGTTCTAGTAGTGTTTATATCTTAAAATTTGTCCAACATTTTTTTTGACACTGCAATTCGGATTGTAAGACAGATAATTACTTATCAACTATGTTGTGAGTAGCATGCATCGTTAATTAATTTTTAAGATAGATGGCTCTTACTGCACTAATTGTGTAATATTAAACATATCGCTAATCTTTAGGTCTTTACCAAGTTTTATTGTCTATGTTATATGCATGTGATTTGGTAATGTTAGCTTATGGAACCTACCCGTGCCGATATGTGAAGCATTAAATGGTTAGTTGGGTAATCAGAAACAGTAATCAATTGATTTAGGTAACTTTTGAAACTAATAACAGACTTAGGCCAAGTCTACAAATTTAGACCATTTTTAGTCACATTGACATTAATGTCAATTTGGCAAAAGTACACATTTTTTCCCAACTATATAAAGGTGCACTCTAGGAATGATACTCTTTTCATTGCATGATATGTCCGTGCATACTCTATACAGACAAGAAATAGGCTCATTGCAATTCTTTCCTATCCTCACATAGCTGAGAAACTCTCCTCATTTATCCATCCTTGGGTTTCTATATATGATATAATTGCTTTTAAGTGAGTAGTCACAATATTTATACACGTAAAAATATATGTGTATTTTTTTTCTTTCAACTATTTTCATGTCAAAACTTCCAATTGAACTACCTAACAAAACTAAATATATATGCAGTTCAAGGGAGTTTCATTTTCAAATAACAAAGAATTTAATCAATACATTGCTAACTTTGTGAGTCAACTGCAATATAATACATAGTGTTTGGAGGAAAAGGAGTGTCTGTATGTATCTACGTATGTATGTATGGCTGTGTGTTTGCGTGCGTGCGCGTGCGCGTGCGAGCGATGGATAAGTTAGAAGTATAGTTTATTTTTCTTAGCTACTTTCTTTGAACCATTTCTTTTTACAAAGGTGAATATCTTAATTAGTATGATGTTTAGATTTTCCAACGGTATTTTCCACATTTCCAATTGTAATATTTTGATGAGAATGTGGATTTAATTATAGATGATTTTGCGTATTACGTAGAGGAGAATATTTCACCTATTTTTCAGTTATGTCATTTCAGTGTTGTAATGTACTTGAATGTGTATTTAAATTATACACTACAAGGGGAAAAACGATTTCAGACGGCCGAAAACCGTCGGCGGCCGTCGGAAGCCGTCGGCCGCCGTTGGAAAAAGCCGTCAGAATATACTGCGTCGGGGAGCAGTATTTCCGACGGCTTCCGACGGAGGCTGCCGTAAAAGATTTCGACAGAAACCAACGGCTTCCGACGGATCCCGACAAATGTCGGAATCCGTCGGAAGCCATCGAAAATAATGTGCTACAGGCCACCGGGAGCCGTTGGAAGCCGTCAGAAATTTTGACCTGTAAGCCGTCGGTAACTTCGGAAGCCGTCGGAAATATGATGTTTTTAAAATTCGCTACAAATATAGCCTTCCAACCACATTTCTCTTCCAAACACTATTATATCAATACTGCACAATCCAATATGCAATATTCCAACCAAATATCAAAACCCAAACTACATAATATTCAATAAACACACAAATAAATAAAATTACATCAAAATAGAATACATAATATACATAACCGTTCCAACATTAACAATAATCCTAACAATAAGTGTTCTACCATGTTATTAATACACAAATTCATCAACATCCTCATCCACATCCTCATACAACCACGGAACCAAGTGTATCAAACATAATTATACATAAATCAACAATTACCTACGCCGTCTACCAAATCATTCTTAACTAAAACAAAACATACTAAACGAACAAACAAGCAAGCAAACAATGAATCAATCTCCTCCAGATCCAGAGCCAGCCGAGGAAGGGAAGCGGCCACCAAACTATTGCATATAGTCTAACATCTGTGCAGTTTGCATGGCCTGTTGGCGGTTCTGCTCCTCTAGCTGGGACACTCTAGTCCGCAATTCTTCTATATCTGCTAGATCGCTCTGAGCTCTACTCCGCCGTCCCCTACTCTGACTATTGGCCTGCAATAATTGAAAAATGAATAAATCCAAGTTTATTATTTTGAAAAGGTAAAAATATCATATTTGAAGTATTGTAAGAAAAAGTAAATTATTTACCGCTAGATTGCCAAATCCGTATCGTCGACCATGCTCTGCTAGATCCATAACGGACTCAAAAATAACATCCTCCTCGTCGGTCGTCAGTTGATCTCTACCCGTGTCAGCAAGGAGTTTCTACCGCTGCTCCATAAACTTCTCCGGCATTAATAAATTAATAATATCATATCTTGTTTCATTATAGTTTAACAAGCAAAACAATTACTAATACTGAATAAAATGAAATATGCTTACATGGCTTTTGCTAGATTTATTGTCCTGCCATGTATACGAAACAGTCCCGTCTGGATTAACATGCTCGACAGCATGCGTACGGGTGAACACGTCCATATAGCTGACATGACCATGTGTCTCGACTTCCTGAAGTTGATTGTTACATACAATGATTATACATTTAAAATTATATAACATTAACTATTTACATTTATTATTCAGTAAATTTACCAACTCCTGCCGATACTGCTAAAACGACTTAGCTCCTCCGCGATGAGTTACTGGATTTTTATTTCTGTTTGTAGAGTTTCTATCCGACTCTACCTGTACATACAAAATCTGATACATTATTTTTCGATCACGTCAAATTAATAAGTAAAAAAAATTTAGTGTACTTGCCTTTGCCTCGCCCGTCTCCCAATATCTCAACCAAGCTTACCATACACTCTTTCTCATCCACCGTGGTTTCTTACCAGATTTCTTAATCTCAGATATCGTGTCCCTGTAGTTCTTGCGCATCTTCTTCATCCAGTATCCACGTGCCAGCATCATATCGTCTGTCTGGATGTCTATCTCAGCCTGTGTTTCACAATAAAAAGTAAAAAAAAAGACTACACTTTAAACGATAATTAAACAGTAGAAAAATGACAAAAACGAATTAAAAATGAAAAACAGAAAAATATACATACTAGGACATCCTGCCATATACACTCTATGATGTGAGGAGGGATGCTATCCTACTTCGGCCAGCACGCACTCATCCTACTGCGATAAGAAGCTCTAGAGACATCCAGCACAACCTTCGGGGGAAGTAGGTCGAACCCCTTGTTTTTAAATACGATATAGATAAGTACGTACGTATATGGTAAAAAAATAAGATGCTGAATAAAATTTAATTCTTACCCTCTGCTCTAGGCACTAACGAAACTACTGGATGTTGTGGCTCTTGCGATGGGCCACTGCCATCGCCTCTTGACGATCGGGAAGAGCTCCTACCTCTATATGATATAATGATAAACCTGTGACATATATACACATCATTATATAAGAGAATAATAACATGATAATGAAATACATTTCATATGAAAATGACATCAACGGTATAAATTGCTTAATTAATGACTGAAATGGAAATAGAAATGGAAGTGTGTTATACCTGATTCATAATGGGTGTACTCTTCCGACGATAGGCAGATTTCATTGCATTTTTAATAAAAATTGCTAAATAAATGACAAATGGAAATGACATAAAACATGTAAACATTGGTAAACGGATTTGGTTTCATAGTTACATCAATTTCATAATACATCGAGAATTCAACGTAGTTTTTTTTTTGAATTACCTAGAGAACCAAGCTTCGCTTGTAAACTCTAGGGAAGTATGTGCCTGCCAAACACATACTTCGGGTACTTGTTATAGGGTTGTCAGTTTCGGGGCTCGAACTCGTGACCTTCGATCACGCAGTCCGGACCATCAACCAACTGCGCCAACCCTGTTGGCTTCAACGTAGTTACATCAATTGCAAAAAAAAGATTCAAATTTATATCAGTCATCATCGTCTTCAGATTCGGTCTCATTTTCGACTATATTTTCCTCTGCACCGTCAAACACTTCTACCAAAACATTTGATTCATCGATCAAAGGACCAAAATCTGTATGATCGTCTGTAATTATTATTTCGCTATTTTGCTCAAGATCTTCCTGATAAGCTTGTTCGTTTGGAATATTCTTCCCATCGAATGTGAATCGAGCCTTTGTTTTAAAAACTACAGTCCAATCTGCTTTATCTCTTTTTAGAGACGGATATGGAGCGTAATAAACTTGCAATGCTTGTTTGGCTAGTACAAAAGGATCATACTTGTGATAGCGCGATGTATGCTTTATTTCGATAAGATTATAATCCTTGTGCACATTAATTATAGAACCTGGAACATTGCTAAACCAATCGCATCTAAATAGAAACACCTCCTCCGCGGGTCGTGAGAAATATGTCAGTAGCAAAATTTGTGTTAGAACGCCATAAAAATCATTTAAGTCATTTTCTGGATCGTCACTACCTTTAACAAATACACTAGTATTATTTGTTAATTTTTCTACACTGTATTCTTTGGTGTTAAATTTATATCCATTGACGAAATATACTGAATATGTCTTGACCACTCTTTTTGGTCCCATCGCAAGATGTTTCAACCCTCCGTCAACAACACAATTTCTCGGCTCATAAACGTAATTTGAAAACCAACCGGAAAATTCTTTACTGAGATCTCTGTTCAGATGTTCACATTCATATCCACTGGTTATATAAACAAATTATTACATTGGGTTATATACGCGCATGCATTATAGAAAAGAATAAAACACAAATTATTATTTCAGATTACCTAACAAACGTTGCAACCTCGGCACAATTTAGAAGAATATAAGTGTGTGCTACATGAAGATCTCTATCGTCTAGCCATATTTTTACACATTTTCCAGAGGGCCGACCATGTTGTCTAAAAATAGATAACATTGCTTGAGAGGACTCTTGTTCGTCGCCTTCGTCATTACGAGGAACACTTTGAAATGAAATATTCACATGGTCACTGAAATATCGAGAGAAAAAGAACGAAGCTTCTTCTTTGATGTAAGATTTACATATCGAACCTTCAACTCGTGCTTTTTGCCTCACTTTTTTCTTCAGATGATTCAAATATGTATGCAAAATTAATTTATATTAACTTCATCTTTTAAATGCAATTAAATTACATGATAACATATTACATTCCTCTCAAATGGATACATCTATCCATATTGGACAGGACCTCGAAGTCGTGCTTCAGATGGGAGATGAACAGGTAAATGCTCCATTACATTAAAAAAACCTGACGGAAATATTTTCACTAACTTGCAAAGCAATATAGGAATGTCCACTTCAAGTTTACGTAAATGTTGCACTTTTAAAGTAGTCGAACAAAGCTCTTTGTAAAACATACTAAGCTCCGTTACTACCTTCCAAACTTTTAACGGTAGTAGTTCTTTGAACATAACGGGAAATAAATTTTCCATCATTATGTGACAGTCGTGACTTTTCATTCTGCTCAATCTACCATTTTTAAAGTCAACACATCTACGAAGATTTGATGATATCCCATCAGGAAATATTAACCCTTCCACCCATTTTAACACAACTTTAACTTGATTATTATCTAATTCGTAACATGCTTTGGGCTTTTTTACTGTCATTTGGTTTCGTATGAAGCTCAGGACGTTTGCATAATTCTTCTATATCACGTCTTGATTTCAAATCATCCTTCGTCTTCCCTTTCACATTCAAAATTGTGTTAAAAACGTTATCAAATACATTTTTCTCATTGTGCATCACATCTATGTTATGACGAAGCAGAAGATGTTTTCAATACGGCAACTCCCAAAAAATAGTTTGTTTGCACCAGTTATCAACAACTGATTTGCCTTCAATTTCTGTTTGCTCGCCAGTTTCATATATCTTTGGATAGTCCCTAACAAGTTCATATATGTCTTCGCTTGACCATATCGTCGGTGGTTGTTTGGTTTCTACTGTAACGACCCACTATTTTCCACTATTCAAATCGACAATAGTCCACATATGCCATACTTGAATAGTACAAAATAACAGATTGTAAAAAAAAAT
Source organism: Allium cepa (assembly GCA_030765085.1). Taxonomy (NCBI): domain Eukaryota; kingdom Viridiplantae; phylum Streptophyta; class Magnoliopsida; order Asparagales; family Amaryllidaceae; genus Allium; species Allium cepa. Next base: position 224,157,660 of record CM060945.1, read on the forward strand.
TTGGAGCAAATGAAAATCAAATCATAGAATCACAGACATAGAACATCAGAATATCTCGCAGCGAAAATTAAATACCATAGTAGTTCATGAAGCTACTATCACAAAGTCTCAAAATCAAATACAAAATACATAATATCCGACTGAAAGTAAATACGACATCAAATCCCAAACACAAAGAAGTCCACTAATACAAAGCTGACAACAGAACAACAGAACTGAAATATAGATAACTAGATAAGCTGATAAATCTCCAGTGATTCCAGACCTCCAGAGAGTGGGAATCCAAATCTATGAATAAACTCAGGCTGACCCGAGCGTAAATAAAAAGCAAACACTCGAGTCAGGACATACATACTTATCCAGTGTAAACCAACTTAAGTGAACTGTAGTAAAGGTACAAATAACTTAGAAGATGCCTGGGACCGTCCATCCTCTAAGGATCCGTTAAAATATTTACTATATAGTATATTGCGCTATTATAATAATGTCTAACAGTAAAATAAACATACTTTTAAATAGCGTTAAGGCTTTACATTTTCCACCTTAACATAATTAATGCCAATAGTCTATACAGTACAAGCATATCTCCTGATCGGGAGACTATGAGAAGATACTGCATAGGTACGACACAAATAGAAACTCGTAGTAAATGCACGGTATGGTAGGTGACACGGCATACAAGGCAATGCCAGGGTAGATATACCAACTACGCACACGGGCTGGTGGTAACGCAGCAGCCACATATGCCCACCTCGGAACACATTCCCAAAATCGGAGGATGGCCACCAAACAAACACAAGTAATAGAATGGTATCGAAGAAATGCGTCCGATAAGAGGTGCTACCTCAGCTGGCCCGAGATCGCTCCTGTTTTAGCCACCTTATGCCAACTCACGGGAGTTGGGTCCACGTAACATACCACAAGAACGTCGTCACCATCCTACTTCATTCTGAAATCTCCACCGCGTACACTGTTAGTCAAAGTGGTTTTCGGTATCGACAGAGAGTATGTCCATATCCGATCCCGGTCTCTTTGCCAACCAATCGTTATTATAACCCGTGGTTATAACTTTAAAATAATACTTTACTTCAAATGAAAACATCATTTCAAAACTCAATTCTTTATCCAATAAAGATTTAATCATTCCCAAAAATCATGTAAATATTTCAAAACAACGTATCTTTTCAAATTTCCCTTTTTAAATCATTATTAAATTCAAATGCAAATTATCAAACTTAATACCCTTTTAAAGTTCAAAGATAGCATTCATTTATTTCAATTTGAACTTCTCTTTAAAATGATTCATTTTCAATTTAATTTATTCATTAAGATCATTTTAAAAGTGGACTTATTGTTCTTTCATTTCAGGTATTCAATTTCCAAAGTTTCAAACCATTCAGAGTTCGTTTACTAAGTCAAAAACCGTAATTATAGAAATTTCATCCTTTTACAGCATTTAGAAAAAGCTGTTATAAGTTATATATGAAAACATTTTTATTCAGCAAAGACAGCACTTAAATCTGCTGTTACAAACTCAGTTTTTAGTTGAATTATAGTTCAAAACAGAAAAGACAGCATTTCAGAAGTGCTACGGTAGTTCAGATTTCAAAACAAAGGTTTAAATTGATTTCAGCAAACACAGTAGACCACTACAGCATTTCCAGAGAATGCTAATAGACCTGAGTCCAATATTAGTCTATAAATTCAATTACAGCAACTACAGCATTTCAGAAATGCTGTAATAGCTCTATTTACACTATTTTAGTTCAATTCAGCAACTATAGCATTTCTGAATGCTATTAAAAGTGATTTCCAGAATTTAGTGTATTTCCAGCAAATAATATTCTTCATTTAAAATCCTTTAAATATTTCAAAATCATATTTTTAACAATAAAAATGTTCATTAACATATTATTTATATACAATAAATTTCTTATTATTTAAATCCAATTTTCAACAGATTCTTTTAATAAATTCAAGTGTAAAATTCCAATTCTTCACATTTTTAAATAAACAACTTAACACTTAAATTTTCTCCATTTTTTTTTCAAATAAATTTAATTTCCAATTTTTATTTATATAACTTAATTTATTTAAATAGAATTCCAATTTTCCACTTAAGTTATATTTCAAAAATTCAATGCAACTATTCATTTTTCCCAACATTTTAACTTATAGAAAATTCCAAATTTCTATAATTAATAAATAAAAATCCAATTTAAATCAAATTTTCATATATTTACAATTTAAAAATATTTAAAATTCCAAAAAACATTTATAAAATAACCACGGATCTGTATATAGTTTTCCAACCTAGGTCAAGTGATACGGATATGTATTATTTCAATCCACAGTTTAAAATAAAAATCCGGGTTCTATCATTTCAAACCCGCAATCTCAAGTCAAAATAAATAATTTAAAAACCGTTCAGGCCTATCATTTCAGCCCATAACGATTTTTCCTTATTCTAAAGTCCGTTCGGGTATGTATCATTTCAACCCATAGTGATTTCTAATCTACAGGGAACTTGCAGTGTGATAAGCATATATATAAGAACAGTTTAACAATATACAATAGTAACAGGTGATGTGACATGTAACAGGTGATATGACATATAATTTAACATGTTAACATCATATATATATATAAAATCACATGGCAGTTATAACATCATAACTATTTTCTACACATTCAGTTGTAGTTGTTTTACAACTGCATAAGTATATAATTGTCGTGTGAGATTTACTCACCTCTAATTGCTGAATATTTCCAAACCAAAGGCACAAATAGACAATAAGGCACGATGACACAACTACGGACTTGAGTGGAGGTTGAATCCAAGTTACAACTCTTGTGTACAACCCAAAATAAACAAACAAAACAACACAATTCAATATGACTATAACATGCAATAACTTTGAATAAAAGAGAAACGAATTGCCAAACTTTTGCCTTGCTTCCTCAAGCCTTTGTCACAGCCTAGGGTATTTTTTGTTTCATATTTGGTAAAGTTTTGGTTCAGGTTTATGGCTAGCATGGGTCGGGTTCATGGCCAAACAAGATGGAGTTTTATACATGAGGCGGTGAATGGTTTTTAGGCAAAAAGTGGAGTTTTTGTTAGGCTAGATGGCTCGGCCATGGGAAGTATGCTCGGCCTAAGGGTGCATCATGACTGGACAGAGGTGGAAGGGGTGTGTGGTGGTCAGGTCAGTGGTGGTGGTGGCGGCTATGGTGGTAATTTGAGTGGTGGATGAAGGGAATGAGGCAACAATGGTCAAAAACATTGTTTTTAGGCATGTAGGTTGCAATTTGAAGGTTTTGGTCACCATAGATGGCTCGGCCATGGTCATGGCTAGTGGAGTAGATGGTGTTGGAGGCATGGAAGAGATGTAGGAGTTTGTGGCTGCGGCTATGGAGAAGAGGCCGATCCAAACTAGAAGAGAAACAAGGCAAAAATTTAGAGAAAACAAGGAGAAAAGTAAGAAAAAGAAAGGGAAGTCATTACCAGATCTTATTGAAGCCGTGAGAAACAAATGAAGATGGATTTTTTTTCACGTGAAAACCTAATGAGATGACGGCTACACTAGAGTTTTACACGGCTAAGGCAATTAATTGAGGAGTTTAAGGAAATGAAGGGTTTGGGCAAATAAAAGGGCTTACGTTTCAAAGTGATTTACAATCTTCCATATTCCTTTCCTTCTAAATCTTTATATAAACAAAATTTCAGGATAAAATACTTTACAAACCGAAATCAATTAGAAATATGAGGTAACAAACAGTATAATTTGAAAAAAAATATAAAATAATGAAGAAAATGCCTTAAAAATACCAAACAGTGTTCTAAAATTGTGAATAAATCACTGTTAGTCTTGAAAAATTATACATTTCATTATAAAATTATTATGAAGTGGAAACTTGAATTAAATTTATTTATTTATCATTTTCAAAATAAATAGAAAATTAAATTGGAGAAAAATAGAAAAAGGAATAAAGAAATTGTTTAAAAAAATAGCAAGCAGGGCATAAAAATTACAAGAAAATTACCAATGGCTTTGGAAAGTTATTTACATCATTTTAAAAATATTATAAAACAAAATTTGAAATAAAAATGATTTTTAAAACATTTTCAAAGTGAAATAAATAATTAAATTCATCGAAAATATCAAAAGAATTAAAGAAATTGCTAAAAAAATAGGAAACAGAGCCTGAAAATTCAAATAAATCACCATTAATTCTAGAAAAAATTCTACTTCACTATAAAAATAATTTAAAACAAATAAAATAAATTTTAAAAATATTGGGTTGTTACATCTACCCTATTAGCTAAAAAGTTTTTCTTGTCTCCTCTGAAAGGATGATTTACATGGAGAACATATCGATGACAGTCAAACCATGAAATTTTCTTACCACGAGGTAAAGAAAACGCTCGTGTTTCATCCATACAATATGGACATGCTAGATGACTGGCAGTACTCCATCCCGAAAGCATTGCATAGGCAGGAATCACTTATAGTCCACAGCTCCATCCCGAAAGCATTGCATAGGCAGGAATCACTTATAGTCCACAACTCCATCCCGAAAGCATTGCATAGGCAGGAATCACTTATAGTCCACAACAAAGAAGCAAACATACGAAAATTTTTCTACTTGGACACATCGTATGTTTCTACTCCTTCGTTCCACAGTATTTTTAACTCCTCAATCAATGGTTGTAAATATACATCGATTCCTTGTGTCGGATCGTCGAGGCCAGAAACGACAACAGTAAGAAATACATATTGCGTTTTCATACACATCCATGGAGGTAAATTATACGGTATGACGATAATGGGCCAGGATGAATATTTAGAACCAAATTGAGAAAATGGAGAAAAACCGTCCGTATATAATCCTAGTCTAACATTTCGACTCTGCGCTGCAAAATTTGGATACGCTTTATCGAAATGCTTCCATGCTTCTCCATCGGCCGGATATGTCAACGTACCCTCTTCCTCCGTTCTCACGCTATGTCATCTCATATTAGATGCAGTTACAGAAGATGCATATAATCTTTAAAGTCTTGGAGTTATGGGTAAGTAATGCATACGCTTGTACGAAACTTCATTCCCCTTCTTTTTTCTTGGTTTGTATCTCTCCTGGTTACAAACTTTACAATTTCTAAGGTTTGCGTCTTCTTTCCAAAACAACATGCAGCCTTTTAAACATGTATCTATTTTCTGATAAGGTAAATCAAAAGCCGACATAAGTTTTTTAACTTCATAATGATTTTCACACATTAAATTATCGGACGACATATGTCTTTTTGCAGCTGTACAACAGCCGTAAACCCAGCTTCAGTGATGTTGTATTTTGACTTCATCGCAATGTACTCTGCGATTACTAACAGCTGAGTGCCGCTCTTACAACCATCCCAAATAGGTTTCTTAGCAGCATCTAGTAAATCATAAAAAAAATTTGCTTCAATATTTGGTTCTTCAACATTTCCATCATCGTCGTCAACTTCAACCATATGAAACATTGATCGTGCTGCATCTTCGACCATATTTTCTATACGGTTCATCGAAACTATTTCGTTAACGACACTTTCATACTCTACAGAAGTATTTGCTACAACTTCTCTATGCCGATCACAAACATAATACTTGGGTACGAAACCGTTTTGGCACAAATGAACTTTCACAATATCTGATAACAAATACTTCAAATGTCTACACCTACTAAACGGACAATGAATTTTTGGATCGTTTCCGTAATTACTTAAAGCAAATTCAACAAACATGTTTATACCATTATAAAAATCTTCTTTTGTTGAGCCCCTCAATCCTTTTCTTTGGTACATCCATCCCCTTCGATCAACAAAATAATAAATCATTTTTCCTATTTGACAAAATGAGAAGTTCAAAATTTAATATTTATTTTCGAGAATACAAATTCGAAAAAGATTATTTTCATGGTCATATAATATTTGAGTTTAAAGAATAACTTCACAAATTTAAAAATATTTTCAAATATGGCACATTTTATTTTTTAACGTATCGATATAAAAAATTATAATTTTTTTTCATTTGTCAGGCATCCTACTTCTCATTACAAACACAGTGCGCATTTAATTTTGTATATTACTTCGTCTCAAACGATTCAACAAAATTTCGGCAGCATTTCCCTTTTGTTCCCTGCATTGTGCACAAATGCGTGTATGCAGGAAACAAAAAAGAAAAGCTAGGCCGAAATTTTATGAACCGTTTGAGACGAAGTAGTATACAAAATTTAAATGCTTACTGTGTTCATAACTTGTCCAATACATGGACAAATCTGACAAACATTGTACCAGATGAATATAAATGGTTGTTTTTCGAAAAAAACGAGTATTTATACAACGATCATGTACAACACTCGTCAGACGGAGCCAAAAACTCTCTAAGGGACATTTGTCAGTTACATGCGCGCATTTTACGAAAAAATACAGTTTACTCACTGTTCACATTTACAAAAATATATATTAATTTAACATATTTATTCGACGTATTACATCAACTTAAGACTGGTTTAACATTTTTGTCATCTTTCAGTACACACAATTATAATTTAGAGTAATGCATTTTTTTGTTTCATAAGTCAATACGTGCACAATATAATACTCCTAGTTCATTCATTCATTTTATCTTATTCCAACTAATGTATACAATCGTAAAATCAAGGCATATACAACAATTTACATATACATGAACAACCACAAATTATGCATGTTTTTCACAATTTCACGATAAAAGATGAAATAGGTAGACCATGTGATGCTATAAACCGTTATTAGCTATTGGAAACAATTGCAATCACTAATTCACCCTAATTTATCAATTTATGCAAATCTAGAGTTAGGGTAAAAATTGAATTTTTCATAAAAATAAGAGATTATACCTGAGATTAAGAGTAATGGAGTTTGATTAGGCAGCCGTGGAGGATCCGGAAGCTCGAAATTAGGGATAGGAAGCTTGGAGAAGGGATTTGGGGGTTTTTGGGTTTAATTTTCGTATGAAATAATGAAGAAGAAGAGGTCTCGGCTGAGGCCTATAATCGCAGTTTTCCGACGGCCGCCGACGGTCCGTCGAAAACCGTCGGAAATTAGCCATCGGAAGTCGTCGGTATTAAAGCCTTTTCTAGTAGTGTATATTATCTCATTGTTGCATATACTTGATTGTATTTAGTGTGCTATTTCAGATATTATGGATGTGATATTTGTTGTATGTTATCTTCTTATTTTTAGATATTGTAATAAAGGGCATCAATAATCAGTTTAATTTTTATTTTTATTTTATTTTTTCAAAAATGGACAATAGTTTGCAATGACTTAAAGCCGTTGGTAATTGATATTTAGCAATGGTTTTGAGCCGTTGCGAAATGTAGATTAGCAACATCCCAAAATTGTTGCTAAATGTAGACAAGCAATGGTTCTAAGCTGCCGCTAAATTTCAGTTAGCAATAGCCCAAAGCTACGCTAAATTTTAGCCACACTCTATTCTGCAACGGCTCAAAGCCATTGTGAAATAGCTTTTTTGCCATCTTTTTCATGCAAGCAAACAACATTAGATTACATAGATATTCGACCTCAGAGTGTACTAAGAATATAACGAAAAGGAGGGATTTCTATTCTACTGTAACAAAAACATGTGCAATAACAGAGATAGGAAATAATAAAAAGATCATAAGAGCGTAATATATCAGAAATAAAAAGTAAAAAATCAAGAAATACGCAGTTTTTATAGCGGTTAGACCTGAATTTGATGCGTATGTCCACTTCCTTTATTCATTGCTGATTACAATGAATATTCATTTACATTACCCTCAATGGGGTTTTGCTAGAAAAGATGGATTAAGGAAAAACAAAAGCAAGAGTTTTTCAAAGAAAAATGGAATGGAGAAGAGATCTCTTTTCTCTATGGGTCTTTGGTTGTATATAGGCCTCTAGACTGCAGCTCTACAGTTAAAATGTGTGTCCTATTTCTAAAATTTAACTTTTGAATAGGATCCAAGAAAGATCTCGTGTGAAGAAAGGTCAAGTCAAACGAGATCGAGTCGATTTTTTGGGAAGGGGTTGAATCGACTGGGTAAGGTGTCGGATTTGAGGGTATAGTGATGGGTGCTCGAGTTTGAGCACTGTGAACATGGGGTTGAGCTTCAAGCGCTTGGTTGGGTTCATATAATCGGAAGACGGATTCCTTTTTTCAATGTACATTTTGTTGATATATGTTGTGGTACATGGAAAATGGGACAGGGAGTCAGGATTGAATTTGAAGCCCTTAACTTTCTTCCAGAAGCTTGATACTGGTTAGCTCTTCAAATGTGTAGAACCAAGTGTATACTGCTGTGCAGTAAATAGGCTCTTCTACTCCCCTTTATAAATCCTCTTTGCATAAAACTACCTGGACTCGGAATGGAACAATCTTCTGATCAAGATAGATCCACTTAGGCGGGGTATATCTAGTTTAATTTGGTACGCTTACTGATGGGAGCAAATTAATCATGCCATTTTGCTCAATGTTGTACATGGTGGTAGCTTTTTGAGTCTCTGCAGAAATATAATTAAATAGCAATTAATACTTCAGTTATAAAAGCTAGACTATAATTTACATAATTTACGCTTACATTTATATCAAATAACAACCCTTAATTAAACCCACATTTAATTTCACAAAACTCCATCAAAAACCCACAACATATTAAATATATTCATAATCAAACTGCAATACAACAAACCCTAAGATATAAAAACAAACCATCCACCCACTACACAGCCCTAGATTTCCAACCATGAACAAACTTGGAGCACTTCCAATTCTCATCTTCTTCTGCCTATCAACTCTGACTGCAGTGGACTCATATTATCTATGCAGCTATGGTGAAGCAAGATGGCGAAAAAATATCCCTTGCGAAATTTCCAAGTTTCGCGGTGTAGGGCTACTGCCCTACCCTTTAGAGACCGTACCTGCCCTCAGAACCTGCTGGAAGCCCATCAAGGACACACCTGGCTGTGCGTTTTCGATCGTTGTTTCTTCTCAAGATAACAGTGTAACTGGAATCAATCAAAAGTGTTGTGGGGCTTTGCTTAACCTGAACCATGGTTGCTTTATAAAGTTGTTTTCACCGCCCAGCGAGTTTACTCGTGAATTTGGTGAGAAGGCTGTCGGATATTGTTTCTCTAAAAGGAAAAAAGGTATGATTTCTCACCTCTTTTTTGCTGTTTTATGGTATATATGCATATGCATACATACATATGTATGCATATGTGTGTGTATTCACAATTTGCCAATGTGGTTTCCTGATTGTGATTCATTTTCTTTTGTGGTTATGTAGGGAATAAAGCAGATGCTCCAGCTTTACAGTGAGGAGGGTTAGCCATGACTGACTGCATGCATCCGTTTTTGTGACATTTTTTCTGGTCAGTTGATGTGTCATGTAGAATGAGTTGCATAATCTGATTTTACTTATATGGAATAATAATATTTTGGCAGGTCTTAACCATTGTTTATATGTTAAGAAATTTTATTTTATTCAAAGGTTACTTGTAAGAATACTTAATACCCACTTCCCTAATGCAACTTTACTTTTCCTTATCCTCTCACTGTCTTCATTTGCCAGAGACTGAGAAATTCATAATTCAATGAGTCGTATATGCTTTTCTTATATGACTATTTTAACTAATCAGGGTAAAAATGTACATAAATAGCAAACGGGTGATAAACTAGTGCATTTCATTGTCGTCGAGCATTTTACAGAGGCAGTCAATATTTGAAAACTAATTTTGACATCCTTTGCGCAACTTCTAAAAATACTGATACATATATACATCCACGGTTCTTTGGCGTCTTGTCAGTCTATGCTGGATATTTCTCTAAAAATTGAATGATACTATAGCCTATATGCATTGTTCAGTAGGTATAATAAAAAAATTAGAATTGAAAAATCCTGTATAGGTTAAAAAATTACTCAATAATGATATTATAAATATGCATAATCCAAAATTGAAAAGTTGGTGATATATAATTATAATTTTCAGAAGCATGGTATGCTGATGTTGCTTTTATATGACCATAAGTCAATAGTTAATAATGCACATGATTTATAGATTACAAAATAAGATATCAAGATATTGGTGCATAACAAAGAATACTAGGATTATGAAGCATAAATTAATTAGATATTAAGATATAAAAAGAGAAGATTAGTAATTTTAGTATCTGACTGAAAAGGGAAATGAAAATAAAAAGAAAAAGAAAAAGAAAAATCAAAGTTCTACTACTCCAACGTAACATGTAAAACAAAGCAGAGAACAAAGTACTAATCAAAAACTTTCTGCTGAATTAAATATCTCTGAGTCGTATATTATGTTTCACAACTGAAACTGACCACCCCTTAGGGAAAGATTAATAACATTATCTTTCATTTGCTTTTTATTTCTTTAAAAGACCAATTTAAATTGGAAAATTATCTCATTACAGCTCATATTGGTTCAAGTCTGATTATTTCAATTTTTTTTTTTTTTTCAAAAGAAATTACTACCTAATTTGTCATATTAGTTTCCACATCCTTTTGATTACCTTCAATATATACAAGAACAACGTGCCTTAAAAGTGACACTAGATGAAATTAATCAACTATTTTAATCAAGACAGTGCTTGGTAAAATATTGTTCATAATTCTCCCACCCTAATTTATGCATAACTGAATCACCTGTGATGGAAAGCCACAAGATAAATCATCACGCGATACTGACACACATCTTTCCTGCAAATGGAAGTAAATGCTTACACAACAGGTATTGTAATAAAAAATTCCAGACTAAAAAATATATAATTTCTGAACAATATACAAGTATTGGTGAAATTTTTTTGTTTTTGTTTATAGTCTTCCGTTGGAACACATTCGCAATTCAAATATGAAAAAGAATTTTCAGCAAGTACGTAGCATAGACTAAATTTAATTTAACATGTTAATTTGATTTTTATTATAACCTTCCCGTTGTTGTAAATCAGTTGACCATGGAATAAGAAGGTTGTTGCAAATCTGGATGCCCTGTTGGGAAAAAAGTTGCTAGCCCAATTTCCAATAATCAAATATTTAATCATATCATCATACAGTGATGTTTTGATGGTAAACTAACGTAACATAAGTCAGTTCAATAAATATGATCAGGATAGTAGTAAGCAGAACAATGTAATTCGTCCACTAGAGTTATCTTCTTATCTGTGAAGGCAAGAAGTTCAAATGGAAGTAAAAGATCAACCTTTAGGCTCCATTTGTTTAAAATGATGAATTCTGAATTCTGATTGTTGAACTCAGAATTTTGAATGCTGAATGCTGAATTTTAAATAATCACTTAGTTGTTTGTATGCATTCGACATTCAGAACAAAAAAGAGTATTCATGATTCAGAACAAAAACTGAGAAGAAGAAATATTCTGAATAATTTTGTCCGAATAGATGGTTGTATTTAAAACACGAACAAAAAACAAACAATATACAAAGCTCTGATTTATAAATCAGAAGTTTAATTCAGAACTTTTGGGTGAAAACAAACATAGCCTAAGCTTATTAGTAACAACATATAAGCATCATACATTCTTGACCAATTCAATTGCCATCATACATTCTTCGTTTTACTCCATTTTAATTATTTCAAATATCATAAATGTGAGCAAATAAGTTTGGCTTAGTTGGTTACACTACAAGAAATAGTGAAATTTACGGCGAAAGCTTCCGACGGCCACCGACGGCTCCGTCAGTATGCTTCAGACGGCTGCCGACCAACCATCAACTTATTTATTTAAACCTATTACATTATTATTTCATATTAGCTATATAAGCTAGAAATTTGATTAAATATATAATAATTCAATCCTAAGAATTTTGTAAATATATTTCTATCCAATTATTCGAATTTATGATAGTTTTTGATTAATTAAATTAGTGTTGTCGATAATCTTTTTTATTTTATAATTATACTTGATAATTAACTTTATTAAAAATCAAACATAGACAATCATTTTCTGCAAGTTTCAGTCTATCAATCATAAATTTCAATGAAAGCTATTATACTTAATAGTTTTATGAATTTATTTTGTAAACATTATATATAACTACAATTTAATATTTTTAAATTAATTTGAAAAGACAAGTAAGAGAGGCTGTAATCATTAGTATTTATTTCATATTCATTGATAACTAATATAAACTATTAAATTTTCTACAAATTAAAATTTTCAAACAAACTAATATATATTAAATCTATTTTAAAAAGTGTTAAAATGGAATATAAAAAACTTATCGGCCAACAATATCCGACAGTTATCGATGGCTTATTGACAAAATATTACCAATGACTTATAATGGTTTTTGACGGCTCAATAACAACGGTTTTCGACGCCTGTCGACATATGTCCAATTGAACCATGGTTTCCCATGTGTACATGACGGTCATCGGAAACACATTGAAGGTAATCGACGGTAGCCGTTGCAAAGCCATTGACGAAGCAGTTGGAAAACCATCGGAAGCGGGTGGCAACTGAGAATAGGCGGAACAAGGACCTTAAGGCTAAATTAACACTAAGCGGGATAATGTTTAATGAACTATATGAATATTTTTCAAATTATTTAAGATTTTACTTGGAATGATGTAATTAACAATCATAGAATCAAAGTGCAGATAAAAGTAAATGCAGTAAATTAAGGTAAAAAGGAAAGAATACATCAAGATTTTATACTGGTTCATAGTTACTCTACATGCAGTCCCGCAAAATTGCTTGTACGGATTTCTTTTCGACTAGTTAATGTAAATACAATCTCGATTTCAAAGCTACGAGACACACCCTTCAGAATTCCGACCTTTGGGTAAAGTCATTTGATTTCCATGCTACAAGCACACCCGATTAATTTTACATTCTACAACCACACCAACAAGTATAGCAGCATGATTTGATAGAATTTATCAGATTCAAATCTTCGATCTTGATTGCAATTAATCCTAAAACTCTTTAATAGCACTTTGATCTTAGTTCGAGTGAGAGAGATGAGAGAAATCGGAGGGTAGATGAAGCAGAATCAAACTAGTGATGATTGAATCTGATTCTATTTGAATTTCGACAGAGTTTGCGTATATTTTGATTTAGAAAATGAGAGAGTGGAAGGAGGAGAGATGAATAAGAAAATGGTGATAAAAATTTGTTTGGAAGTCTGGTATTTATAGAGGAACAACAGTCATATCCATTCGTGAAGGGATATGATGAAAAGAAACTTCTTTTAAAATTTAAATATTGTTAAAATCGACCATTGTGTCAACATACATAGATAGAGTATGTCGACAAACTCTTTTTAAAAATTGAAAATACTTTAAAACATTTTTGAAAACTTGTTGTTTCGTAAAATAGTTTGATACATTGTAAAATCATTTAAGCATAGTTTATACATACTTTTAATCATAACAAAACTTAATAAAACTTTATATAATAATTTTGAATAGTTTAATATAATGTAAATTATATATATATATATATATATATATATATATATATATATATATATAATATCAATATAACCATGAATTAAAGTATAAACAAAAATTCAATATATATAAACTTGAAAACACTAAAGTAATATCTTTATAAGTAAAAGAGATTGCAAATCATTTTGAGAAATATTTTAAATAGATTAGTTTTAAACCAGGATATTTGAAAAACCATTTAAAACAAAATTAGAGAAGGAGAGAGATCAGGAAAGTGCTATCAAGGTTTTAACATTAATTCTACAACTCAATAACTTATCTGAAATATTTTGAAATATTGAACTCTTCGATACTCATGAGTCTTCATTCTCCAACGCTTGAAATTCTATATCAGCATCTTGAATCTACTCTTGAATCTTAATTAATACATGTCTAATATCCTGCACTATGTACTATATATAACTTGATAAAACATTAATATCTATAATTTAAAAAATATCATATAGTTGTTATCATCAAAACCAATACCTAAGGTACTAACAATCTTCGCATTTTTTATGATGACAACTTTGTATATAAAATATAATATAACTCCCCTTGGGTTACAAAACCCCCCTTAATCTATTCCTAGATTATATATATTTCTCCCCTTTTATCATCAACAAAAATTACCACCTAAAACTCTAACTCTAACTCTAACTCTTACTCTAATTCTAACTCTAAATCCCCCTAAATAAAATATTAATTAATATATAAAAGAATTATATATATATTGATGATGAGAATGATTGTATAAAAACAATGAGTGGTATATAAAATTAGATAATCATGAAATAATCATAATCAATCCAAATATACATCCAATCCAACAAAGTTAATATCACACTCTATTTAAACAAATTTACACAAATCAAACCAATCAAATCCAAAATAAATCAAGTATTATTATTTATATACAATCAAACTTATTCAAACTAGACATTTCGAGGAACTTCAACCCATCCATCAGTGTCAAAAATTGGATCTGCTTTGATAACATCCTATCATTATCTTTGTTGATAGTACACTTTTGATTGGTGGTTGGTTCTTCTTTTTTGAAGGCAGAAATCATCCACCGAACCACTCCAAATGCATTCTTGCTTTTTATTATCTACATTTAACTCAATTATTAGTGCCTCTGGTTTCTTAGGATGAAAGAAAGAATGTTTTTGAATGATTCAAGAGTCTGTTCGGGGTTTTGGGTTAGTTTTTGGATAGGAGAAACCATTAATTTTTATTAGAGTTTAGGAATGAAAAGGAAGAAGAAAGAGACTTGAAACAAATGATTCTCTTGTCTTGACAAGTATTTAAATGGGTGAAAATTCGTAAGAAATAAATAGACGCTCGTTATCCACTTAATTTTCAAAACTGAAAATTTTGAAAAATTACCGTTGTATGTCGACATATGTAAAGAAATTTTCATAGATACATTTACACTTGTATATATATTTAATTTCAAAATTGAAAATTTTAAAAAATTACCACTGTATGTCAACATATATAAAGAAATTTTCAAAACAATTTTTTTTATATTCTAATGTATTTAGCTTATACGTTTAAACTTGTATGTTTTCAGAGATGATAAACAATGTATAACAACAAGGAAATAGATTTTTCATTAAAATTAGATAATGATTACATAACTCATACACTAAAATAATGAAAAAAGACATAAAATCAATCCAAATTCAAACTAAAATGACCAAGTATAACCTACTCATAAGCAACTAGATAGACAGTAAACTAGAAAGATGTAGATGAAGAAGGTAATGAAGATATCCCAAGCTTGAGTTTCACTTTTTCAAAAAAATTGTCCATTTTGTTGGAAATAGTGGTTAATTTCTTACTAACAGAATGCGTGAGAATCTTTTTGTTTTCAACAATCTTCTTTTAATTGTCGAGAAGGCCTTTG
Organism: Allium cepa; assembly: GCA_030765085.1. Taxonomy (NCBI): domain Eukaryota; kingdom Viridiplantae; phylum Streptophyta; class Magnoliopsida; order Asparagales; family Amaryllidaceae; genus Allium; species Allium cepa. The sequence continues at coordinate 224,173,102 of CM060945.1, forward strand.
TTGGTTGGTCGAAGAGGAAAATAAATGCTTTCTAAGGAGGTTCCCTCCTCCTCTTCCTCTTCTTCTTCTTCAATATCCATATCCTATCCTTCTTCCTCTTCCTCCGCTTCTCTAATTTCTTTCTTTTCTTCATATGCTAACATTTCCTCTTTCTCCGTAGGAGTTTCATCTGTCTCCAAAAAGGGTGAAATTCTCATAAGAGCGATATTGGCTTGATAAAAGACTTTATGAGAGACAAATTCCTTCCCTTTAAAGTTAACACCAAAGTAATTGAAGATTCGAGTAAGATACACACCATGAAATAGTGTGTTTTCATGATTAGAGAGATTTTTGGGATAAAATTCATCTAAAATAACTTGAGTCCAATTTATGTCATATTGACTATAAATGATTAAAATAGATTTTCACACTTTTAGATTTTGATTATTGAAATTTCCCGATCGAGGGGTGATATTTTATTATAAGCGAAGGTTTAAAGTTCTTGCTTTTGGTCGAAAGTTTCGATTTTTGAATTCAAAGACATTGCCACCTTCAAAATTGTTTTGAAATACTTCATGATTTTGATCATCACTTATGTAAGTTCCATTTAGGTAGATTTACATCTAAGAATTATAACCAAAATGTCATAGTTTAGAACTATTAAAGTTCCTTTTACATTACTCCACACTTCTCCTTCATTGCCTTCATGAAATTTTCCTTTCAAGTTTGCATAAAACATTTTGACCAAGTGTAGGTAGCAAACATAATCATTTTGAGATGCATTAATTAAACTGAGAATTCCATTTTGTAAACAAAGAGAATCAAGTTCATAAGTAGAAAAATTATTGAAAATTGCAAATCTTCCCATAGAAACCTTTCTAAAATTCATTTCATTAATATAAGATTTCATAACCTCGTGATCATTGTAGAGAAAATTCTTGATATTTTTGGAAAGTCTCATAGATGAAGGAGTGCTTGAGGAAGCCATTGATGAAGAGTTTTGAAGAGAGTTAATGAAATTTCTAGAAATTTAAAAGTGAAATGAATGGATAGAGATTAGGATAATAAATAGAGAATCAAATGATATGTTCTTTGGTCAAGGGACACCTTTTTAGAACATTGGGTTAGTGAAAAGGTGGAGGGAGAATTCAAATTTTGAATTTGAAATTGTAATACAAAATCTGCCTAAGTATGTCGAGATATTCTAGAGATGTACATCGATATACATGTCAAATTTTTCAAAAATGATTTTGGTTTAACTATATCCTATTTTATTATATATATATATATATATATATGTATGTATAGTTATTCTATTTATAGAAAAATAATTTTAAATATATTTCATATTAATATTATATTATTAAAATATATAAAATATATAAAATATTTAAATTTTAAAATATAATCACATAATATTCAACTAATATTACTATTAATCTATAGGGTATTCCTACCAACCAATAAAGAAACCAAAAAATTCATTCAAGAAATTGAAACTTTTGATATGTTAGTAAAGTACCTTTTTCTGATCCATTTCTCCATTTTGTCATGAATTATGTATTGCTGTGAAGCACATGTTAGCTATTTCTGTATCTAATTCATTACCACTTGAGGATGCATTTGAATCGTCAAATGTTGCGGTATATAGGCTCTTCTCCTTTTTCTGGTTGAATCGATATTTGGTGTAGCTTTTAGTTTATCAGGATATGGATAATCTCGTTTTAAATGGTAAGGTTCATCGCAGTTATAACATCTAATGCCATTTCTACTTCCACTTTCGCTTTATGGCTTTTGTTGTCATTTCTTATGAGATTGTTCATCTTCCTACATTTTAGAAATTTCATGAAATTCCTTGTCATGAAAGCAATTTTTCATCGTCATCGTTGTCTGAATCCAGATTATCCTTTATTGCATTAAAAGCTATAAATTTCTTCTCTATTGCTTTGCTTTCTCTTCTGCCCTACATTTGTGCTTCAAATGAATTAAATTAACAATTAAATCTTCAATTTTTAGAGTGTTAATGTCAATAGCCTCTTCAATTTCAAGAGTCTTTTGACCCATTCAAAAGTAAGTGAATTGAGGGTTTTTCTAACTTGATCCTCCTTGAAAAAAACTTTATCCAGCGTAATAAGTGAGTGTACTATATCTTGGAATATACTATACGTATCGGATATGGACTCGTTTGAACTCATTTTGAAGAATTGAAATTAGTTTGTTAACATAGAAATTTTTGTATTTTTAACATTACTTGTACCTTTATGTGTAACTTGCAAAGTTCTCTAAATTTTAAATGCAGATTTACATATAGATACTCTATTAAATTCTTTCTATCTAGTAATAAAATAATGTATTCATAGGCTTAGTGTTACTTTGTCCAACTGCTTTTTAATCAGCATTAGTCTCAGGTTCAATGTACTCAATTTGTGTGATATCGAGTGTCTAAACCAATTGACTATAAACAAATTTTCATCCTACATGACCAATATGTGCAACTGCTGCCATTATTGTCCTTTGAAAAATGAGTTACTAACAAGCGTATTTATAGTGTTACTAATAGTACTATTACCAGGGTCGGTAGCTATTTAAACTTTTCAAAAATCAGATGATGAGTACTTGGAAAACCAAAGCTCTGATATCAAATGTGAAAAATAGATAGGAATCTTAAGGCTAAATTAACACTAGAGGGGGTGAATAGATTTTAATGGATCATATGAATATTTTAAAAAAAAGTAAAATACTTGGAACGATGTAATTAACAATCATGGAATCAAAGTCCGAATAAAAGTAAATGTAGTAAAAGTAAGAAGGAAAGAACACACCAAGATTTTATACTGATTAGGAGCAACCCTACATTTAGTCCCGCACAATTCCTCGTACAGATTTATTTTCAACTAATAAATGCAAATACAATCTCGATTTCAAGGCTATGAGACACACCTTTCAGAATCTTAACTTTTGGGTAAAGTTACTTGATTTCTGGGCTATAAGAATACCTATTAGATTTATGACCTACTAAGCATACCCAATCGATTTTATGGGCTAAAATTACACCCACACGTACAGCAGTATGATTTGATAGAGTTTTATAGATCAGATCATCGATCTTGATTACAATTGATCCTATAACTCTTGAATAGCACTTTGATCTCGGTTTGAGTGAGAAAGATGAGAGAAATCAAAGAGTAGATGAAAGAGAATCAAACTAATGATGATTGAATTTGATTCTGGTTGAATTTTGGCAGAGTTTGGGTATATTTTGATTTGGAAAATGAGAGAGTGGAAGTAGGAGAGATGAATAAGAAAATGATGATGAAAAATTCGTTTGGAAGTCTGGTATTTATAGAGGAACAACGATCATATTCATCGTGAAGAGATACGACGATGAAACTTCTTTTGAAATTTAAATTTTAAAAAAATCGACCGCTATGTCGACATACATACATAGAATATGTCGACATACTCATTTTAAAAATTGAAAATACTTTATAATGTTATTTTGAAAACTCGTTGCTTTATAGAATAGTTTGATATTTTGTAAAACCATTCAAGCATAGTTTATACGTATATTTATCATCATAAACTTAATAAAACTTTATATAATAATTTTGAAAAGTTTAATATATTATAAATAATATATATATATATATATATGTATGTATGTATGTTTGTATATATGCAATATAATTATAACTTATTAAAGTATAAAAAAATTCAGTATATATATATATATATATACACTTAAAAACTCTAAAATAATATCCTTATAAGTATAAGAGATTGAAAATCATTTTGAGAAATATTTTGGAAAGATTATTTTAAAACTAGAATATTTAAAAAAACAATTTAAAACAAAATTAGAGAAGGGGAGAGAGATCAGAAAGGTGTTATCAAGGTTTTAACATAAATTCTACGATTCTATAACTTATCCAGAATATATTGAAATCTTTAACTCTTTAATACTCCTGAGTCTTCATTCTCCAACACTTGAAACTCTATATTAGCATCTATTAGCATCTTGAATCTACTCTTGATACTGTACAGTCTTCTTAATTAACATATGTCAAATATCATGCACTATATACTCTATATAACTTGATAAAACATTGGTATATGTATTATATAATATCCTATAGTTGTTATCATTAAAACCAATAACTAAAGTACTAATAATGGTTTTTTTCTGACGGCTTTTTTTGACAGCCGCCATTTGTTTTTGACGGCCGTCGATAGTTTTCAACTGTCAAAAATGACGCACGTTCTTGTATTGTTAGCAGTTCAGACTACAGAATTGAAGGTTACGAGTTCAATCATCAAGACTGATACTAGCTAGTATTAATGAATCATGTTCAAGAAAACATCGTTAATGCGCATGGTGGTTGATTTGGTCCATTAGGACACCGAGCAGATCACGGTGACTACCTCCCTAAGTTTTCATATTAATTTTTTGTATATTTACATATAATATTTTTTAAATAAAAAATCAATAATAATTTTTGTTTTCTAATTCACCACACTTGCTTTTCCATTAGATTTTACACTCTTACATTACATTAAGGAAAATTCGTTTAAGGCATGGTTCCATATTAGATTCAAATCATTACATTTTTAGTTCATGAAACTTACTTTTCTATATATTCATAAACTAAATGCATATTTCAAAAACTTATGCAGATATATGATTTAGTAATTGTAACTTCTTTTTATATACAAATTAAGAATATATACAATGTTCAAATAGAGGGCAATGCATCCTCTAGCTTGTATCAAAAGGTAGGTAAAACCTAATGCATTTATGCAAAATCTAAGAGATTGTGCACTATGTTCCATGTGCTAAATGCCAAAATTCAATGTAAGCTGTTATCTAGCATTTGAATGAAGCAACATCTCAATGAAACTAGACTTTAAGATAATGAATAAATGGATCGAGAAACTTAGGACATGTCAGGAATGATGGGTAAATGATGCACACAAAGTTTGATTAAGTATTACACAAGGCAAATCATGTCGGTACCGAATTAGTTAAAGATGAAGGATCTATTTTGAACTATGATTGTTATCTGGCATTTTGAATTGACTATATCTGAACTGACTGCACAAGTTAGACTTGACTGTCATCAAGGATAGTAGCCTAAAGCGATGATTGTAAGGTCCAAAAATTAAGTGCAGGTAATGATATGAAGAGATGGTGAACCAAGACCAAGAGATAGACTCTCCAGAATGCTATAAGTATTGATTATTACCTCCACCAGGCAGGGACCAGTGTGTACCCTTCCCCTAGGGGATCGTTACATATCCTTAGTTTTTATCCCAAAAAGGGTGTGAGATAGATATAGATTGACAAGGAAGGCCCCACAAGGCTACATTTCAAATCTTAAGTCATTTGGAGTTTGTATGCTCAAGTCATGGTGAAATTACTTCATCTAAAAAAGGTACCATATAAAAGGGATCGTATCAAAAGGATCATATCAAATGGATTAGATTGTATCCAGCAAGTAATGTAACTTAATAGAAAACGATCGATATCTCAAAATCCAGAAGTCCAATACATTTGAAACTTTGAGAAAAAGAAGAGGAGACCTTAGGGAGTCCACCTTAAGGATCGCACCCCAAAAAAGCACAAGAAATAGGGAATGTCCCTCTTCCCTCTAGGGGAATCGTCCAAAATCAGACAACATCACATATTGCAACCATGATTGATCAATAACTCAAGTTCCACCAATCCAATTGGCACGAAACTTGGAGGCTAAGTATAATACAACATGGAGAAGCTCCTATAGAGATCACCCCCCAAACTCCTTCAAAATAGGGATCGGCCCCGATCCTTATTTCTCGGGATTTGTGCCATGCGGTCCCTCCAATGGGCCTCTATGATTCTCGAGATCCTTCTGTCGAATTTTCAAGGAGATATTTCGCTGTTTTCCTCTATAAATATAGACTTGATTGTTCATTTTTGAGACTCTTATGCTGCTTGTTGCTTTATATATTTTGTAATTAATGATTCTAATCTTACCCCAACTGTACTCGATTTCAAAAGTGATTAATAAAGCTATCTCTTCAAAGTGGACGTAAGCTAACAACTTCAAACCACTATAAACTGCTATGTCTCTATTATTTGCTTGTTGCTTATTACCTTGCTGTTGTATTCTCTTTGTTTACATTTATTTTTCTTTACTTATTCCTCTACAAAATTTCAATAGGGTGTTTGTGTCAATTTTTTATGCAGACATTTTGGTTCTTTCACTAAAAATTAAATTCTCAGCTTGACTGGATTTCATCATCTACTTGTGAATTCCCATATTCATTAGATAGATCCAGCTTTCTACCAACAAGTTTTCAATTGTACTCGGATTTGAAAGAGATCTATAAGGAGACTATCATCCATAGTTGGAGCAATCAGGTCTAGTTCCCCTGTCGTTGAAGGAAATGATAATGCTAGTGCTCTTTTTGGAGTTATCCATGTGTTCGTGTTCATTTGATAGGGATCGGGTTCACTTATATATTCAAGTCCATAGGATCAGATATTGAAGTTCACAGTCAAGTTAGAGAAGCCAAAAATGGCCAAGTATGCCTAGATGGAGGGATCACCTCGCCAAGGCAATTCAGCCTTATGGGGATCCCATCACTTTTTCATATGTCAATCGATCCGATCCCTCTACCAGCATCATTCGATCGATCCATATACCACCGCAACCGAACCCTAGCTGATCCTTTTATCTCAATATGGACGATCCCTCTCTTAAAGAAAAAACGACCGAACCCTTCATACTCCAAAATGATTGATCCCTCCATACTCCATCATCACCGATCCCTCCTTCATGGGGTCTACAACCGATCCCTTCACACCTATCAGCACTGATCCCATGAATGATCGATTTATTCGTTCCATGTTCACTCTGAACCCTCCGCCCACTGCAACCAATCTCTATACCCATTCAACGATCGATCCTTGAGCCAATGCCAATCAGTTATAGGGGATCAATGACTAAAAAAATGTGAAGATGGAAGGGATAGGTTGATTTTAAGAAAAAAAACTCCAATTTTTTTTTTACACAGCGCCGTGCCCCTGCCTTTTGGATTTGAAATTCAACTTAAAGACTGCATTCTTTATGCTTCTCTTATTTCTCTATGACTGACCAGGGCATAGGGGATCAAGCACTAGCTTCTAAATTGCAGCCAAGGAATGGACAAGGAACTGCTACTCAAACGGTATTCCTAAAGGCTGGAGAACCAAGGTGATACGACATGAATTAGATTAGTTATTGGGTCAGGCTTCTAGGGTTGATTATGACTGCTCTCAACTAACCAACTTTCAAATGCCTGATTTGGCAGCTATGGTACAACGTCTTGTGTGAAAAAAACCCTATGCCGCTTATCATGCCATACCGAAATATAGCTATCCTTCATCAATGTCATCACTTACCATCATGGAACCTCCATCATCGAGTCAGGAGTCATACTCGTTGAAAACCATAGAAAAATCATCGAAACGTTTGCCAAAAACTCCCTTCAATGCTGACCCGAAGTCAAAAATCGTTCACTGAAACCATTCTATGGGCATAATATTTAAGGACATTCAATATGCTGACCATGCCAGCGTTTTCTATGAATAGAGACCCCAACAACACCTCATGAAGTACGAGTGGCACATGAATCTTGTCAGAGTGACGAAAGCCGTCGAATGCAAATGTTTTACCATTTCCTTGGAGGAATAATGATTGTGCAGTTTACGCAGTTACCACCCAGGTCCATCTCCTTGTTCAATAAACTGGATCAGAAGTTTGTCAAGTGGTTCAAAATGTATGCAACTCGCACCAAGGACAAAATGTCATTATCCAACTTATCTCAAGTTCCAGTCCAGCTGTTCAAAGACTACTGGCAAAGATTTAACACCGCTTGTCACTGAAGTGAGCATTCCCAGCAAGAATATCATACTGATGGTGTTGATAAGGGGAATCAACTCCAAGATAGAATTTGGCGATTAGTAAGCAAGAGAGCCTTCTACAACCTTGGATCGTTTCTATTACAAAGTGTACCTAAATCCTAAGTAAGGAGGAGGTAGAGCAGACTAGGAGAAGGAATGATGCAAGCCCGTTGGCTGTAGGTATTCAAAGCAAGGGCAGCATTAATTCCTTAGATGAGGACTTGGATTCTATGAGATGACTCAGAATCCCAAAATTCGACTTGTATACTCCGTTGAATGATTCAATTGAAAATATTTACTTAGAGACTCACGACTTGGAGGAGTATTGGAAACCAGCCTCGAGAGAGCACACCGAAACCCAAAGAAAATATGGAAAATATTGTATATTTCAAGATACACATGGTCATAACACCAGCTATTGCAGATACCTCTAAGATGTGATTGAAAAACTGATTCGAAAAGGAAAGTTTCAACAATATTTGCAATCCCCGCAAAATGGCGAGCATGGAACATCCGACCCTATCAATAAAGAACTTTGATTATCAATTGAACCACCTATGGCCAACTTCTAGTTGAGAAGGGCTGGGGCAAAGTGGAGTAAATAGCTTATGACGCTGCTTCACTTATCAATAAGATTTATTACAATTTCAATTATGTTGTGAACTATGACCAACTCGAACTAAAATAATTCCAAACGATGCAGGTGACCAAATATTTATTTCCATGGACCATGATTGGACCTTTAGAGGATTATCAAGGCGGGCATGATTCAACTACGCATCAGCTAACATATGCCCTTGACTTGGGGGCAAGGACTCATAATGTAAAGTGGGTGTGACTTGACTATCCACTTCTTACTCTATACTTCAATTCTAACGGAACATCTTTGCCTTACTTAGAGCTCAATAAGGTCAGAATTAAATTCAAAGTGGACGCGACTGACTGTCCACTTATCAACATCCGTGCTTGACTTGAAGACCGGAGAAACACTTGGAGTGAACGCAACCCGACCACCCATTCCCTAACTCATACTTGAAGTTCTCTGAAATATTTATGCCGCTCCCGAAGCTCAGTAGGACCAAGGTCCAACTAATGTGAACATGATTTGACCATCTAAAAATTAACTTCTTCCCTAGATAGTGGAAGCGGTCTTGAACCTTGGCCTAAATTAGGCATGATTGACTGTCTACTCATCAACAACCGCCCTCAGAACGAGGACAAGACTGCAACCTGAGATAGATGTGACTTGACTGTCCACCCAACGACTCTCTCCCTTGACTTTCTGGGAGGAGTACGAAGCAAATTGGATGAGACCTGACCATTCAACCCAAGCATGGACCATGGATGTGGTTCGACCATCCATCGCTTAATCGCCAAGTAGATGTGAATCAACCGTCCACTCGCTAACTTTTGTCCTCGACACTGGGCGTAGAATTCCTTCCTACGAATGAACATGACTCGACTATTCATTTGAAAACTCTTTTCTTGACTTGATAGGTAGATTATATATAACGACCCAGAATTTTATTAAATTAAAATTTGAATATTTAATTAATTTTAAATATTAATAAATGAAATTTATAAGTCGAATAAATTTTATTTCGAATAATTGGATTTAATTGAATAATTAAATCGATAATTCAATATGTGAAATTATGGAAATAATTGAAATTTGGGTTAAATATGATTGAAAATGATTTGTAAAATTTTATTTTATCAGGTTGAAGTTAGAATGATATTTTATAACTTTTAAAATCGAATTAAAAGTTAATTTGTGAAAATTGAATATTTTAATATTTAAATCGACTAGTGAAAATAGTCAATTTTTGAACAGTCTCAGAATTGAACGAAACCAGTTCCATTGGATCCGTAATAGTTAGTTATTATCGGATTTCAATTTTCGTGTCAATCGAAGCTATCGTTTGATCGTGGCAGCTCGAAACGCATCGAATTATTTTTAATATTATTTTGGCGAGTTAAAATAGCCATTTTTCAAAAAGTCTCGGATTTCGACGAAACCAGTTTCATCGGATCCGTAATGTGATATTATTGTAAGGTTTTAAATTTCGTGTCAATTGGATTTACCGTTTGTCCGGTACAAATTAAAACGCCTAGAAAATCGTTTAAATCGGTTTAATTTAAATTGATCGTTTATTGCAATAACTCACACAGATGTCCGAATTAGCTTTCGAAACCTGTTCCATTGTGTCCGGAATGTGGGATAAACCCTAGGAACGTCAGTTTCGGCGCGTAAATCGGAGTTATGAAAACCGGAATGAATAGTGTTCGATATATTCTATAAATAGGCCTTACTTTTCACAAATTAAAAGAAAAAAAAGTATTAGGGTTTCATCATCTTGTGGCCGCCAGTTTTAGGAATGAATGGCCGAAAAACTCTGATATTCCACTCGATTTTTCTCCTCATCCATGAAGTTATAGCCGAAACTTCCAATAGCAATCTTGTAGAGCATCGAAGGAGCTTGACATCCATACGGATTTGATGGAGATCTGAGCAACGAGGAGGGAGAGAGACGCTTGCGTTCGTGGTGGGTTTGGGCACGAATTCCGAGAGAAAGGGTCGACCGAGCTTCAAGCAAGGGTGGCCGTGGGTAGCTCTGGGTGGGGCGCACGTAGTGGCGTCGTCAGATCGTAGTAGAAGCGAGCGTGGTGGTTGCGTTTTCAAGCCCTAGGAAGCTAGATTTGGGTTCTTGCGCACCGGGAAGAGATGCCTGGGAGGAGAAGGCTGTACGCGCATGCGTGATGAAGGGAGATGTGCGGTCGAGATTTGTTCGGGGTTAGGAAATTTAAATGAATATGTAAATTAATTATATTTAAATTCGTATTAACTTTAAAACTGTGTATCTTATTCATACGAGGTCCGATTTGGGCGAATCAAAGTCCGTTGGAATCGTATTCGCGAAGGCTACGCGATGCAATTGGATTGGAGTCGTTTGGAGTTAGTGAGAATTTCGGGTAAAATTAAACGCGCTTTTAATTTTATTCGAAATAAATCGCTAAAACGGAATTTAAAATCAAGGTGAGAACTTCTCACTCAATCGAACCAGTTTCAATTTTATTTTAAATAGTTAGATTTAAAATATCTGAATGCATGTTTGAATGATGATTGTTATCTATTGATTGTTAAAATAGACATTATGCGCCGTTAGTAAGCGGATGTTATTTATTAAAAACATATACCGCGAATATTTCATAAACAGTGAAATTGGTATTATATATAATATCAATATATATATATTGGCATATGTATATATTGCAGTTGTTGATTTCCCGCATTTTTTTAGCGGATGAGACCCTATTGCGCCGTTATTAAGCGGATAATATTAAATCCCATATATCGCGATAATTCCGTACTGGAGCGGAATTGGTATTGTGCTAATGTTTGTGGATGCAGGGAAACAGGTTGGAGGGATCCAACTGGATTCCTCAACTGTATTGATTTATTTACAGATATTTTTATATTTGTTGATTATCATATCGATATATGATATTTGGATGTCGTGATTGACTATTTGGTGCTGCTGCATCATCGGATCCATTTTTGGAGTTTTAAAATAATAATTTTGGTTTTAAAAGGAATTTTTAAAGTGATTTTTCAAAGTATATGTTTTATTAAATTTTGAATTGATTCACTTTAAATAATTAAAACGTTATAAATTTTTATGTTATAAAAATTAAGATTTTTGAGAAATATAACAAAAATGAGATTTTTGGAAATAAATAGTTAATTAATTTATAAAATGGTTAAATTGGGAATTTTGAATCATTATAAGTGAATGGAGATTTATAGATTTATAAATCGTGAAGTTATAAATATAAATAGGTTTTGTAAAATAAAAGATTTATAAGAAATTAGCTTATAAATCGGATTTAGGCATTTAAAATGAGATATAAAAAGGGTTTTTATAAATAATAGTTTATAAGAATATAAGTGGAGTTTATAAACATTGTTTATAAATCCGAAATCAAATTGAATTTGATAAGTTGGAAATAGGAATATATGAAAGGAATTATATTCACGATTGGGACAGTGAATATATTTCCAAATGAAATTGGTTAGAGTTTTATATCCACGATTTTGGACAGTGGATATTCTATAATAAATACGTAGAAGTATTGAATATGGAAAATGTTTTTATTCACGATTGTGAATAGTGAATAATAGATTGAATAAAATGGATAGTTTTGGAAAGTGAAGTTTAAACGAAGTAATGATTTTAAAGACGTTTTAAAATGCATTAAGTATCGAATACATAGATTTCAACATTCATTGTTGAAATAGACGTTTTCGAGAAAGAAGGAAATGGTGGACTATAACACTGTTGTTATAGTAAATGGTTTCCGAAAGGAAATGTTTTGTATAGTATTGGGATTTATATATCTATTTAAACTTTGAATCCCTATACTAGTGATTTTGGGTCGTTGTAACGATGTTTTACACAACATTCGTTTTAGCCCAAATAAATGTGTTAAGAGAATGATTTCCTTAAAGAATGAAATATATACAAAATTTTGATTTAAGTATATTGAATATTTTCACATGTTGAAAATAAATAGATTTGTGATGTACTTATTATTAAATAAGTATGGAAATATTTTTCCAATGAGAAATGAATGTTTAGAATTTAACCTTGTAAGGTAAATTGAAAGTGAATATTGAAAATCGATTAAAAATAGTATATCATAGATATTTTGGGATTATAAATTCACTATGGAATTTATAAAAGAAAGGGGAAATTGTTTAAAAATAAACGTTGATTTATTTTTAAAGTGTGGGAATAAATTTACGAACTTGGAACGTAAATAAAAAGTAAATCGTTAAGGATTTATTTAATTGGTTTAAATGAACCATGTTGAATGAAAGTATTTCCGAGTAAGGAAAAGTAATTTGAAAAAAAAAATTGTTTTCAAATGTTTGAAGTGTGGGAAAGTTTATATCTAGTAAAGATATTTTGGAAAGTAAATAATTTGGGAAATTATTTGGATTTGGTGATGTTGAACACGCCTATTGATAGTTAAATAATCCGACTATCAATATTTACCTTTAAATAGGTATTTGTTGTGAATTATTGAATTTGAATACCACACTTATTTTTGAATAAGCGCTCACTATTCGGGTTAGCCGGGAAAGGACCTTGGGGTCGTATAACCCATTCTGAATATGTGATACGTCGTTATGGATTGCATTTGATGACCGGTGTTGAAGACCGGGTATTTGTGAAAATGGAAGGATTACCGTCGAGTTACTCTACATCGGCTGATCTCCGATATAGAGGTTTTATCACCCTTAGTAACGGGAAGTCCGGTCGTGATTAGTGAATATCCGGATTGCAAGGACTTCTTTGTAAGTGCCTTCGGTTCTGTTCGATCCCGGAACAGACTTATATGATTGTATGTCTGACATTACAAGTTAAGATATAAAGCTGATTTCTTTCAAATATATTTCTGTTGGTGGCGGAGAATTTATTCTTTTAGCTTAACACCCTTCTCTGAGACGTACGACCTCAGAGGTTATATAGTTGAAGGTTATTAGTGATATACTCCCAATTTGGTAGTGTGGCATACTGAGTGTTGCTGTGAAATGATCATTGTGTTGATCATTTGTGATGGGATCATTTATTTGATCGTTTATCTTGGTGATCATTTCTATGATCATTTGTTGACCCAAAGCACGACTTTTGTATAAAGTGTGTTTTTGTGGACGAGACTTCGTCGGACCTCACACCCCGGAAATGGTCAAAACAGGAAGGATGCGGCAAGGTTATTAGGGATAGCGCCCTTTAGTGTATGTCATTCCTTCTGGATAGAGGTGGTATCATGGTATGGAGCCCAGATATTTAACCTATGTTGTTACTGCATATTTTTGTGGTTGTTGGAAATCGAGGATCCTCGGATAGATCGGTTACGATCGGGGGATGACATATTCGTGTCAGTAGTTACCCAGTTAGGGGTAACCCGGCCTTGTGTTGGCAGAGATCCGGTTTGGTTCTCGGGACGTCATTCCAGAGGCGTTTCCATGTGGCAATGGGAAGTTCCTTGGCCTGACCATTTGTTGGAAATCCAAAGAAACAATACGAAACCCTGTACGGTTTTAGTTGTAGAACCTGCCATTCACTTATGGTGGCGCCCCACTGTTTGGATGGTAGCTATAGTAGGCATACGATAATGGTCGTATGTTGGCTAAGATTTATATTCCACTTTCGAAATGAATTTTTCCTACACTATGCACTAGTAATAATATAAAATGTTCTTTTAAATGCGTATCAAGCATCTTTGACTATCATAAGGAGAAATCTCCTCCAATTCTGCGTTTGCATGTGTGTGTGTGTGCGGGAGGCCTTATGGTAGTCTCATTTTTAAAAGCATTGCGAATCGAATTAAAAATATCCCTCTATTTTGATTTTAAAGATAAATAAACTGTTTTGAGTTCTCACACCAGTCACATGACTGACTCGGAGTTTATTGTTTTCGTTCCTAAACTCTGGGTGCCCACCAATTTCCACACGGGCAGTCACGAGTTAAGGTTTATTAGGATATTCTGGAATTCAGGAGTTGCTGGAGGCAAGCTAGATGGCATGGCGTATTACTAGTATATAGTATTTCTTTTTCCGCTGCATTGTTTGAGGTTGTTTGTTGTTGTACACTCTGATGATATGATGTAATGAAATGAAATGAAATGAAATGTAATAACTGATATAGTTCTTTGTTTAAAGATTATTCATTTATTATTATATGTTGTTCCGCTGTGAATTGTGAGATTCTGATGTTGTTCTGTTATTTCTTCTGTTCTGTTCTATCTTTTCTATCTTCTTCTACCTCTTTCTTTTTCTAAAACCATAACATTTCGGGTTTCCGGCCTTCGATTTCTCGGCAGTTGATAAAGTGAGTATCGATGTTGAATTTTCGAAAGTCGAAAATTTCCGGGACGTTACATTTGGTATCAGAGCGTATGGTTAAGCGACAACCATGGTTCTGTTGGGTATTACTCATTAAAGATAGAGTTAGTAGTACTCTAGAATGAGTTTGAGTGTAATAATAGCTATGAGAGCGTATTTGTTAGTGAATATAAAATTGTTTTATATTGTGATGATTGGTTTATTGAGTGGTATATGAACCTTCGTCAGCACGGTCTCGACAACTATGCCGAAGGGGTTTCTAAACACTTGAATAGAACAATTCGGCACAATATTGATTTTAAATTGG
This sequence comes from Allium cepa, assembly GCA_030765085.1. Lineage (NCBI taxonomy): Eukaryota > Viridiplantae > Streptophyta > Magnoliopsida > Asparagales > Amaryllidaceae > Allium > Allium cepa. The sequence continues at coordinate 224,188,226 of CM060945.1, forward strand.
GTAAATGAAATAATTTTACCTTGATTATATTTTTATATATAAAGGAATAATTTTTCAGAATTATTAAAGTGTATATAAGTAGATTGTTAGTTGTTTGAATAATCTAAATAAAAGAATAATTGTATAAGCAAAATAATTATAAGAATTGAATTATAATTAAAGTAATTTACAATTGTGAAATAAACTTATATATATAACAAGTGAAACTATATGGATATATCTATGAATATGAGTTATAGATATAAATGAATTTAAAGTTAAATGGAAAATTTACTTTAGAATTTGGAAGCTAAATTGGATTTATAAGTGGGAATTTAAGTTATGTAAAACCAAGTGATGTTTAAAATGGAATATAACTTAAGTGTTGTAGAATGAAGTTGATATTGATATCAAACTAAATTAATGAAGTTAAGTAATAAATGTGAACTTAAGTTATGTGAATGAAATTCAACTTTAGTAATTGGATTGAATGAATGGATTGAATGATAATCAATTGGATGTGAATTAAATTGATATGAAATAATGAATGTAAGTGTTAATTTATTAAAATCTAATGTTATTAGAAGTTGAATAATTGAATGAAAATCAATTAAAATTTAACCAAATTGAATGAATATAAGCAAAGGAATTTTGTTTTAATTAATAAACATTGGTTGTCATTTGATTGTTGGATGATTGTATATAAATTCATTAAGTGTTAGTGAAATTGGAAGCTATATAATTGAATTCAAATTGAAAGTAAATAAATTTGAATAGAACTGAATGTGAATTGGATTTAAATTAGTAAATGTTAACTAATTGAATTGAGAATGAATGTTGATAAAATCCAATGTAAATGAATCAAATGTGATTAAAATTGAAAACCAATTCATTGAATATTAATGAGAATATGAATGAATATTTAGTTGATTGATGGTTTCATTTGTTGCTTTAGTTGCATTTGCTATATTATATAGTTGTTATGTTGCTATATGTTGTATATTGAGATTATTGTCTATAAACATGTTCTCATGTTGTTGTTGAGTGTTTAGTAGGTGCGGATCGCGTTTGCTTCGCATTTGGAGCTCGCTTTCGCGCTATATTAGCCGTATATGCTTGCTAATAATATATAAGGTACATATCTCGGATTAAATATCGTACTTTTACACTTTTTTTCCCTGCGGGATGCCTCATTACTTGATGAGATGTATATTTGTGATATATATACTGCCATTTTTTTTCGGATCGAGCCGCGCAAAGGAGACTATGGCGAATTTTCCGGAAATTTAAGGCGTTAGAAAAAATTTGAGAAAATCTGGAAAATTTTGAAAACTTTAACTTTGATTTGGAATTGAAAGTCAAACAAGATAGTTGTTTTTGAAAGGATACCTAAGTATGATTTGAAAACTTAGTAAGTATTGTAAGAAGTTTAACTATAAATTTTGGGAAAATTAATAGATTCTGTAACTTTTCTTACTTGTTAATTTCGAGGACGAAATTCTTTTAAGGGGGGAAGATTGTAACGACCCAGAATTTTATTAAATTAAAATTTGAATATTTAATTAATTTTAAATATTAATAAGTGAAATTTATAAGTCGAATAAATTTTATTTCGAATAATTGGATTTAACTGAATAATTAAATCGATAATTCAATATGTGAAATTATGGAAATAATTGAAATTTGGGTTAAATATGATTGAAAATGATTTGTAAAATTTTATTTTATCAGGTTGAAGTTAGAATGATATTTTAGAACTTTTAAAATCGAATTAAAAGTTAATTTGTGAAAATTGAATATTTTAATATTTAAATCGACTAGTGAAAATAGTCAATTTTTGAACAGTCTCAGAATTGAACGAAACCAGTTCCATTGGATCCGTAATAGTTAGTTATTATCGAATTTCAATTTTCGTGTCAATCGGAGCTATCGTTTGATCGTGGCAGCTCGAAACGCATCGAATTATTTTTAATATTAATTTGGCGAGTTAAAATAGCCATTTTTCAAAAAGACTCGGATTTCGACGAAACCAGTTTCATCGGATCCATAATGTGATATTATTGTAAGGTTTTAAATTTCGTGTCAATTGGATTTACCGTTTGTCCGGTACAAATTAAAACGCCTAGAAAATCGTTTAAATCGGTTTAATTTAAATTGATCGTTTATTGCCATAACTCGCACAGATGTCCGAATTAGCTTTCGAAACCTGTTCCATTGTGTCCGGAACGTGGGATAAACCCTAGGAACGTCAGTTTCGGTGCGTAAATCGGAGTTATGAAAACCGGAATGAATAGTGTTCGATATATTCTATAAATAGGCCTTACTTTTCACAAATTAAAAGAAAAAAAAGTATTAGGGTTTCATCATCTTGTGGCCGCCAGTTTTAGGAATGAATGGCCGAAAAACTCTGATATTCCACTCGATTTTTCTCCTCATCCACGAAGTTATAGCCGAAACTTCCAATAGCAATCTTGTAGAGCATCGAAGGAGCTTGACATCCATACGGATTTGATGGAGATCGGAGCAACGAGGAGGGAGAGAGACGCTCGCGTTCGTGGTGGGTTTGGGTACGAATTCCGAGAGAAAGGGTCGACCGAGCTTCAAGCAAGCGTGGCCGTGGGTAGCTCTGGGTGGGGCGCACGTAGTGGCGTCGTCAGATCGTAGAAGAAGCGAGCGTGGTGGTTGCGTTTTCAAGCCCTAGGAAGCTAGATTTGGGTTCTTGCGCACCGGGAAGAGATGCCTGGGAGGAGAAGGCTGTACGCGCATGCGTGATGAAGGGAGATGTGCGGTCGAGATTTGTTCGGGGTTAGGAAATTTAAATAAATATGTAAATTAATTATATTTAAATTCGTATTAACTTTAAAACTGTGTATCTTATTCATACAAGGTCCGATTTGGGCGAATCAAAGTCCGTTGGAATCGTATTCGCGAAGGCTACGCGATGCAATTGGATTGGAGTCTTTTGGAGTTAGTGAGAATTTCGGGTAAAATTAAATGCGCGTTTAATTTTATTCGAAATAAATCGCTAAAACGGAATTTAAAATCAAGGTGAGAACTTCTCACTCAATCGAACCAGTTTCGATTTTATTTTAAATAGTTAGATTTAAAATATCTGAATGCATGTTTGAATGATGATTGTTATCTATTGATTGTTAAAATAGACATTATGCGCCGTTAGTAAGCGGATGTTATTTATTAAAAACATATACCGCGAATATTTCATAAACAGTGAAATTGGTATTATATATAATATCAATATATATATATTGGCATATGTATATATTGCAGTTGTTGATTTCCCGCATTTTTTTTAGCGGATGAGACCCTATTGCGCCGTTATTAAGCGGATAATATTAAATCCCATATACCGCGATAATTCCGTACTGGAGCGGAATTGGTATTGTGCTAATGTTTGTGGATGCAGGGAAACAGGTTGGAGGGATCCAACTGGATTCCTCAACTGTATTGATTTATTTACAGATATTTTTATATTTGTTGATTATCATATCGATATATGATATTTGGATGTCGTGATTGACTATTTGGTGCTGCTGCATCATCGGATCCATTTTTGGAGTTTTAAAATAATAATTTTGGTTTTAAAAGGAATTTTTAAAGTGATTTTTCAAAGTATATGTTTTATTAAATTTTGAATTGATTCACTTTAAATAATTAAAACGTTATAAATTTTTATGTTATAAAAATTAAGATTTTTGAGAAATATAACAAAAATGAGATTTTTGGAAATAAATAGTTAATTAATTTATAAAATGGTTAAATTGGGAATTTTGAATCATTATAAACTATTTATATAAAGATGAAAAATATTGATATTTATGGATTAAAAATATAGGAATTGTGAAACCCGTTTTATAAGTGCTAAAAAGAAATATAAATGGATTTTATAAGTGAATGGAGATTTATTGATTTATAAATCGTGAAGTTATAAATATAAATAGGTTTTGTAAAATAAAAGATTTATAAGAAATTAGCTTATAAATCGGATTTAGGCATTTAAAATGAGATATAAAAAGGGTTTTTATAAATAAAAGTTTATAAGAATATAAGTGGAGTTTATAAACGTTGTTTATAAATCCGAAATCAAATTGAATTTGATAAGTTGGAAATAGGAATATATGAAAGGAATTATATTCACGATTGGGACAGTGAATATATTTCCAAATGAAATTGGTTAGAGTTTTATATCCACGATTTTGGACAGTGGATATTCTATAATAAATACGTAGAAGTATTGAATATGGAAAATGTTTTTATTCACGATTGTGAATAGTGAATAATAGATTGAATAAAATGGATAGTTTTGGAAAGTGAAGTTTAAACGAAGTAATGATTTTAAAGACGTTTTAAAATGCATTAAGTATCGAATACATAGATTTCAACATTCATTGTTGAAATAGACGTTTTCGAGAAAGAAGGAAATGGTGGACTATAACACTGTTGTTATAGTAAATGGTTTCCGAAAGGAAATGTTTTGTATAGTATTGGGATTTATATATCTATTTAAACTTTGAATCCCTATACTAGTGATTTTGGGTCGTTGTAACGATGTTTTACGCAATATTCGTTTTAGCCCAAATAAATGTGTTAAGAGAATGATTTCCTTAAAGAATGAAATATATACAAAATTTTGATTTAAGTATATTGAATATTTTCACATGTTGAAAATAAATAGATTTGTGATGTACTTATTATTAAATAAGTATGGAAATATTTTTCCAATGAGAAATGAATGTTTAGAATTTATCCTTGTAAGGTAAATTGAAAGTGAATATTGAAAATCGATTAAAAATCGTATATCATAGATATTTTGGGATTATAAATTCACTATGGAATTTATAAAAGAAAGGGGAAATTGTTTAAAAATAAACGTTGATTTATTTTTAAAGTGTGGGAATAAATTTACGAACTTGGAACGTAAATAAAAAGTAAATCGTTAAGGATTTATTTAATTGGTTTAAATGAACCATGTTGAATGAAAGTATTTCCGAGTAAGGAAAAGTAATTTGAAAAAAAAAATTGTTTTCAAATGTTTGAAGTGTGGGAAAGTTTATATCTAGTAAAGATATTTTGGAAAGTAAATAATTTGGGAAATTATTTGGATTTGGTGATGTTGAACACGCCTATTGATAGTTAAATAATCCGACTATCAATATTTACCTTTAAATAGGTATTTGTTGTGAATTGTTGAATTTGAATACCAAAGTTATTTTTGAATAAGCGCTCACTATTCGGGTTAGCCGAGAAAGGACCTTGGGGTCGTATAACCCATTCTGAATATGTGATACGTCGTTATGGATTGCATTTGATGACCGGTGTTGAAGACCGGGTATTTGTGAAAACGGAAGGATTACCATCGAGTTACTCTACATCGGCTAATCTCCGATATAGAGGTTTTATCACCCTTAGTGACGGGAAGTCCGGTCGTGATTAGTGAATATCCGGATTGCAAGGACTTATTTGTAAGTGCCTTCGGTTCTGTTCGATCCCGGAACAGACTTGTATGATTCATGTCTGACATTACAAGTTGAGATATAAAGCTGATTTCTTTCAAATATATTTCTGTTGGTGGCGGAGAATTTATTCTTTTAGCTTAACACCCTTCTCTGAGACGTACGAGCTCAGAGGTTATATAGTTGAAGGTTATTAGTGATATACTCCCAATTTGGTAGTGTGGCATGCTAAGTGTTGCTGTGAAATGATCATTGTGTTGATCATTTGTGATGGGATCATTTATTTGATCGTTTATCTTGGTGATCATTTCTATGATCATTTGTTGACCCAAAGCACGACTTTTGTATAAAGTGTGTTTTTGTGGACGAGACTTCGTCGGACCTCACACCCCGGAAATGGTCAAAACAGGAAGGATGCGGCAAGGTTATTAGGGGTAGCGCCCTTTAGTGTATGTCATTCCTTCTGGATAGAGGTGGTATCATGGTATGGAGCCCAGATATTTAACCTATGTTGTTACTGCATATTTTTGTGGTTGTTGGAAATCGAGGATCCTCGGATAGATCGTTTACGATCGGGGGATGACATATTCGTGTCAGTAGTTACCCAGTTAGGGGTAACCCGGCCTTGTGTTGGCAGAGATCCGGTTTGGTTCTCGGGACGTCATTCCAGAGGCGTTTCCATGTGGCAATGGGAAGTTCCTTGGCCTGACCATTTGTTGGAAATCCAAAGAAACAATACGAAACCCTGTACGGTTTTAGTTGTAGAACCTGCCATTCACTTATGGTGGCGCCCCACTGTTTGGATGGTAGCTATAGTAGGCATACGATAATGGTCGTATGTTGGCTAAGATTTATATTCTACTTTCGAAATGAATTTTTCCTACACTATGCACTAGTAATAATATAAAATGTTCTTTTAAATGCGTATCAAGCATCTTTGACTATCATAAGGAGAAATCTCCTCCGATTCTTCGTTTGCATGTGTGTGTGTGCGGGAGGCCTTATGGTAGTCTCATTTTTAAAAGCACTGCGAATCGAATTAAAAATATCCCTCTATTTTGATTTTAAAGATAAATAAACTGTTTTGAGTTCTCACACCAGTCACATGACTGACTCAGAGTTTATTGTTTTCGTTCCTAAACTCTGGGTGCCCACCAATTTCCACACGGGCAGTCACGAGTTAAGGTTTATCAGGATATTCTGGAATTCAGGAGTTGCTGGAGGCAAGCTGGATGGCATGGCGTATTATTAGTATATAGTATTTCTTTTTCCGCTGCATTGTTTGAGGTTGTTTGTTGTTGTACACTCTGATGATATGATGTAATGAAATGAAAGGAAATGTAATGTAATAACTGATATAGTTCTTTGTTTAAAGATTATTCATTTATTATTATATGTTGTTCCGCTGCGAATTGTGAGATTCTGATGTTGTTCTGTTATTTCTTCTGTTCTGTTCTATCTTTTCTATCTTCTTCTACCTCTTTCTTTTTCTAAAACCATAACATTTCGGGTTTCCGGCCTTCGATTTCTCGGCAGTCGATAAAGTGAGTATCGATGTTGAATTTTCGAAAGTCGAAAATTTCTGGGACGTTACATTATAAATTAAAAATGGGTGTGAATAACCATCAACTATAAAACTCTAGTTCTCGGAGCATGGTCCGGAGTATAAACAGAAAAAGATGGACTCGGTTCGACCATCCATCGATCAACTCTGATCCATAGAGTGTGGACTGAATTATAAACATCAAACGGGTGTAATTGACTGCCCACTGAATAACTGTGGTCCTCCAACACGGACCGAAAATAAAAAAAGTGGATGCAGTTTGGCGGTTCGTTCTCCAACTCTTGCCCCTGACTTTGGGGCAAAGATACAATTCAAAGTGGTTGCAGTCTGACATATGCTCCCCTGCTTGAGCAATTCTCTAGAACACACATCGTACTCCAAAGCTTGGAAGAAATAGGATCCAAATGGAAGTGGATGTGGTACAACCATCTATGCATCGACTCCTTCCCGAATGCAAGTGGCAATTTGAGAGCCCAAGCCTAAATTGGATGTGATTCGATCATCCAATTCAAGGAGGATGTGATACGTCCATTCATGACCTTGGTCATGCTTGAAGTACGATGAATTATTCAAGCCTTTCTTGAATATCAGCAAGCCCAAAATACAACCCAAGACATGAACATGGTTCGACCATCCAGTAAACAAATCTGGTCCCCTAGTGCGGATTGGAGTATAAACACCAAATCGGTGCGACTGACCACCCATCAACAAATTTTGGTCTCTGTGGCGTGGATAAGAGTATAGGTAGAAAATGAACATGGTTCGACCTTCATCCATTAATGCTTCCCTATAAATCGACAAGTTGAGTATAAAACATAAAATGATGTGACTTGACCATTCACTAATCAGCACCTTCCCATGATTCAACGTGAAGAACTCCAAGTAAGAGTGAACGTGATATGACCGATCACTCATCGACTTCCGCCCCTGACTTTGGAGCAGGAGAAATGACTAAGGAAAATATGATTCGACCATTTTTTGGAATAACTCTAAGTCCCCAGAGTGTGGACTGGAGTATAAACACAAAATTGGATGCGATTCAACCATCCACCGATGAAATCTTATCCCTAGAGTGTGGATATGAGTATAAACAAATAAATGAGTGTAGTTCAACCAACCATTATTCCATAAACTCTGACCTGAACTCGATAGGAGGAGTATAAATTCACTACGGATGGAATTTGACCACCTGCGAACTAACTCCGCTAACCCAAGACTGGGGACAGGAGTACAAACAACTAAGCTAAATACAGTAGCTAATTATAGCTCCAGTTTAGTGTTCTTTACGACTCCAAGCAACAACCGCAGGGAGGCCTTAATACAAAACCAATCGAAATGATATCCGAAATTACGGGTACCCGACTTTATCGTGCTATTAGATCAACATGCAATATCGATCCAAACTTTCTATACTATGCTGCTAGATTGAAGGTCGGCATCGATCTGCACCAACCATGAATGAGTGTGACTTGACCATTCATTCTCTACCACCGTCATTTGATTCTTCAGGAGGAGTATGAAACTAGATGAGCATGACTCGACCACTCTTGAGATAATTTTATCCCTTAATCCGACAAGAGAACTTAAATCAAAATAGACGTGACCAGTCCACCTCCGAATGAATGCGACATGATTGTTAATTCCTCAAATCTGACCATGATTTGACTAGAAAAGCAGCTCGAAACTGACGTGACTTACCTGTCCGCACACTGATCCTTGCCTTTGTTCGACAAGGGGAGCAATAGTCATAGATTGGATGTGACGTAACCATCCATTCTTTGGTCCTTGCCTCGAGTATGGCGACATTTGCAAAAAAAGTGGGCGTGATTGACCATCCAGTGCTTAGCTCATACCAGAAATCCAATGGGGCATTGAAGTCTTCCCCCGAGAAGGAAAAGACATAGTACAGTCCATAAAAGCCACGACTCATCCTTCCATCAACTAACTCAATCCCATGGATCGACGAGAAAGAGTGTAAAGCCAAAACCAATGCAACATGCCCGTCCACTTATCGACATTTACCCTTGTCTTAGGGGGCATAAGCGATAATGAAGATGAATGTGAACCGACCATTCATCAATCAAATCTAAATCTTCAGAGTTTAGGTGGGAGTATTAACACGACTAGGATGATACTTGATCGTCCATGCAGTACATTTATCAACCCGAGACTGAGGGTAGAAGTGTGATCATCCAAAAAACTAATTGCAATAGCTCAATACTGTGACCCATAACTAGTGTTTATGACGACTCGAGGCTACAACCAAAAGGATGCCTAGAGATAGAATTATCGAATCGATGCCCAGGCTCATTGGCGACTGGCTATCATTCCGACCTGAATGACGAGCAACAGATCGCGAATACATCGAATGAAAAGCACGTTACTTGAATATACAAGTACATCCAATCTCAAAACAAGAGCTAGCTATGTAGCTACACAAAACATGAGGTTGAACCCTACTCGACATTTGATTCAACGTGCTTCTAAGCCTAATAGCCATTGTAGATAATCACTCAAAGAATTTAGAATCCATCACTATTGGACTCACCAGCTCATGACAAGATTTGAAAAGTCAACTGGAGCAACTGTCATAACATGCCGTCCTAGCAGACTATCTTTCCTTGACTATGCATTAGAGAAATGCTCGAACATAGGGATTGACATTATATCCAACTTTTGTTCTCTGTGCCTACATGTACCACGAAAGTGTTGAAGTTACAAGACTTGCCTACGCAAGGGGCTGACACTGATCCCATCGCCTATATGACTTTGCAAATCCAATTCAAACGTCCCGCATGCTAGGTATAGTTTAGTGCAGAGTAATACAGTTCAATACTATATGGTAGTTATGGAAAAAATTAGGAGTTCGACCGGTCTAGCAGTCATCGCCGACTATTCCAACCGGATTTCACATCGATGGTTACGCAAAATTGTTACCTTCATATCCAGGAATCGTCGATTGGCATATAAGATTCTAACGTTCATATTCAAGTTCATTCAGGGCACATACTACAATCTGTACAAGTACAAATATGCTAATTTATTCAAGTCTGAAGTGGTAAGCATCTGATTCAAGGACATATGCTAGTTCATGTGTGCAAGTCATATATGACATATCCCATTGTTCGATTTCGAGTTCATAAGGTCTAATATGTTCCCACTAATAAAAGGGATTAGAACCCATCCCATTGCTTAAGCAAACCCACTTAAGCATTTTTCAGCTTACAACATAAGGCTAATATCAAGCAATAATAGCACAGTCTGTTCTATAAAGATATAGATAGCAAAGATGAAGAAGAGGAGCCTAGAGAATCCAAGCTTCACTCGCTAAGCTAACAATCAAAACTACGGTTAGCCATGACGACCCATCATGGGTCTTGAAGATCGAATCACAGCCTAATGCAACAATGACAAAGGAATTAGTTGGCTTTCTCCAGGCGAATCTTGATGTGTTCGCTTGGACCCATTCTAACATGTGTATGATCTTATCGATTATCGTGGGCCATGCATTGAATATCGACTCGATGCATGTACCAGTGAAATAAAAACGATGCAACATAGATCCGGAGAGATTTGTTGGACTTAAAGAGGAGGTGGATAAACTCAAAAACAATGGGTTTATCTGCGACTCCCTCTAACCGAAATGGGTATTCAATCCAGTTCTCATGAGAAAAGCTAATGGAAAGTGGCGGACATGCGTCGACTACTCAGAGTTGAGCAAGGCATGCCTGAAAGACAGTTATCCACTTTTTAGGATTGACCAGCTGGTAGACTCAACTGTTGGATATGAACTGCTTTCATATATGGATGCATACTTTGGATACGACCAGATTCCGATGCACGTCTTCGACCAAAAACACACCTGCTTCATTACTGATCTAGGGCTATATTGTTATGTTGTGATGTCGTTTGATCTAAATAATACTAAAGCTACTTACTAGAAACTATTAAATCGGATGTTCAAAGATCAGATCGGGCGATCGATGAAAGGATATATGGATGATATGCTCGTGAAGTCACAACAATCAAACAACCACATTGATGACTTGGCGGACATGTTCAATGTTCTCAAAAATTATGGAATGAAACTCAATCCCTTGAAATGTTGTTTCGGGGTTGCATTTGGGAAATTTCTATGTTTCAATATTAACTATTGCAGAATCGAGGCAAATCCTGGGAAGATTCATGCAATTCAAAACATAAAAGCGCCGAAGACGATTAAGCAGGAACAGAGCCTCAATGGGAAGGTCTCCGCCTTAAGTAGATTCATCTCCAGGGCCACCAACAAGTGTATTCCCTTCTTTAATTTGTTTAGGATAGGAATGAGGAACATCGATTAGATGCGAGATTGCATAGATACATTTCAAGCTCTGATAGATCACTTAGAGAGACCTCCAATCCTATCCAAGCCATTAGATTATGAAGACTTATACGTCTATTTAGCGACGTTGGTACAAGCCATAAGTGATGCACTATCACGCGAAGGGAATCAGATCCAAAGGCCAGTATATTATGTTAGCCAACGATTGACAGGTGCTGAGAGAACTAACCAAATCTGGAGAAGCCCGCATACTGCCTATTGATTGCATCATAAAAGCTTTGCTCTTACTTCCAGGCTTAACCAATAAACGGCTACACCTATCGGCCATTATGATGGGTCTTACATTTATCTAAGGTATCTGCATGGTCGCTCAAATGGAATATTGTGCTAAGCCAATTCGATATCACTTATCTTCCTTGGCGAGCTATCAAGGGACAGACATTGGTAGACTTCATAGCTGAATTCCCTACACCAGATGACTCTCCATAGAGCAATGGAGAATTGACCAAGTGATGGAAAATGTACATGTATGGAACATCCAACGATCAATGTTCTAGTGCCAGAGTCGTGTTAATGACTCCTGAGGAATGATCGATCTACTATACCCTGAAACTCGGCTTCCCTGCAACAAATAACAATGCTGAAAATGAAACCTTGATCATAGGGCTCAAACTTTCCATAGAATAAGTAGTGAAAACTTTACAAATCTTTTGTGATTCCTGGTTAATAGTATGCCAACCCGGGAGAGATTTATCAGCTAGGGGGGCAGCAACTTGATTCTTCTCTCAGTTGGGTCCAAGAAATATAGATAGATTTCGAGTATAACACTATTGCACACTCATGGAGAACAAAATGAGAAAGCTGACTCACTGGCCAAGCTGGCTAGTTCCAAGGATGCGCAACAAATGGGCCTTCTCCTGATTGAAGTACTAAATGCCTCAAGCATCCACCAGATGGAGATTGATCAGGTTCTAGAGACAGAGCCGAAATGGTTGTCGTGGATGGTTCCTATCAAAAGTTATCTACAACGAGGGATCCTTCCTAGGCGGAGGAATGAAAAACAATAGATCCTCCTTAAAGCTTCACACTGCATCATCCAAGAAGGTTTCACGTATACAAAGGGTTTTTACGTACCCCTTCTTTAGTGTATCACCCATGATGAAATAAAATGAGTCTTGAGAGAAGTCCATGAAGGAGAATGTGGCAATCACAATAGGGGGCAATCTCTGACAAAGAAAATACTCCGCTATAGGCATTACTGGCTAACTTCCATTCAAGATGCAGCTGATCACACAAGAAAATGTAACGAGCTCTAGATATTTACAAAAACTCCGAGAGCCCCGCCGATGGAAATTTCTCAAATGGTCAGTCCATAGCCATTTTTAACTTAGGGTATAAACATCGTTAGCACCTTGCGGATTTCTAAAGGTGGTGTGAAATATGCCATCGTAACAGTTGATTACTTCACCAAATGGGCTGAAGCTGAACCTTTAGCCACGATCGCAACAAAAAAGTAATAAACTTTGTTTTCTGAAACATCATCTATTCTTCTGGTCTTCCCTGACCAATCGTAACTGATAGTAGGACCCAATTCGATGGTGATGAATTCAAAGACTTCTGCCACTACTAGAAAAATGCCAAATAGCGACGGGTGGGAGCGACGGCTTCCGATGGCCGTTTTCCGACGGCTTCCGACGGGCCGTCGGCGGCCGTCGGAAATTCGCGATTATCTGCAGCCCGGCCGAGCCTTTCTTCCTCATTTTCCAGCTTCTCAAATTCTCAAGAAAAACCCCCAAATCCCCATTTTCCACCTCTAATTGCTGATTTCGTGATTTTTTCTCCTTCCCCGCTGTTAATTCGACACCTCTTGCTCTTAATCTCAGGTATAATCTCTTATTTTTGTGAAAATTTCAGTTTTTACCCTAATTCTAGATTTGCATAAATTGATAAATGAGGGCGAATTAGTGATTGCAATTGTTTCCAATAGCGTAATAATGGTTTATAGCATCACATGGCATACATATTTCATCTTTTATCGTGAAATTATGAAAAACACGTATAATTTGTGGTTGTTCATGTATATGTAAATGTTGTGTATGCCTTGATTCGACGATTGTATACGTTATTTGAAATAAGATAAAATGATTGAATGAACTAGGAGTATTATACTGTGCACATATTTACTTATGAAACAAAAAAATGCATTACTCTAAATTATAATTGTGTGTATTGAAAAATGACAAAAATATTAAATCAGCCTTAAGTTATTGCGTAATACGTCGAATAAATGTGTTAAATTAATATATATTTTTGTAAATGTGAACAGTGAGTAAAACTATATTTTTCGTAAATGCGCGCATGTTAACTGACAAATGTTCCTTAAAGAGTTTTTGGCCCCATCTGACGAGTGTTGTACATGATCGTTGTATAAATAGTCGTTTTTTTTTGAAAAACGACCATTTATATTCATCTGGTACAATGTTTGTCGGATTTGTTCTTATATTGGACAAGTTATGAACACAGTAAGAATTTACATTTTGTATATTACTTCGTCTCAAATGGTTCATAAAATTTCGGCCTAACTTTCCTTTTTTGTTTCATGCGTACACGCATTTGTGTACAATGCAGGGAACAAAAGGGAAATGCTGCCGAAATTTTGTTGAATCATTTGAGACGAGGTAATATACGAAATGTAAATGCTTACTGTGTTGTAATGGGAAGTAGGATTCTTGACCAATGGGAAGTAATATACTGGATGAAGAAGATGCGCAAGAACTACAGGGACACGATATCTGAGATTAAGAAATCTGGTAAGAAACCACGGTGGATGGGAGAGAGCGTGTGGCAAGCTTGGTTGAGCTACTGGGAGACGGACGAGGCGAAGGCAAGTATACTAATTTTTTTTGAATTATTAATTTGACGTGATTGAAAAATAGTGTATCAAATTTTGAATGTACAGGCAGAGTCGGATAGAAACTCTGCAAATAGAAATAAGAATCCCGTCACTCATCGCGGAGGATCGAAGTCGTTTCAGCAGTATCGGCAGGAGTTGGTAAATTTACTGAATAATAAATGTAAATAGTTTATGCTATATGATTTTAAACGAATAATAATTGTATGTAACAATCAACTTCAGGAAGCCGAGACACATGATCCTGTCAGTTATATGGACGTGTTCACCCATACGCATGCTATCGAGCATGTTAATCCAGACGGGACTGTTTCGTACACATGGCAGGACGATAAATCCAGCAAAAGCCATGTAAGTATATTTCATGTTATTCAGTATTAGTAATTGTTTTAATATTTAAATTATGATGAAATAAGATATGATATTATTAATTTGTTAATGCAGGAGATGTTTATGGAGCAGCGACAGAAACTCCTTGCTGATACGGGTAGAGAGCAGCTGACGACCGATGAGGAGGACGTTATTTTTGAGTCCGTTATGAGTCCAGCAGAGCATGGTCGACGATACGGATTTGGAAATTTAGCGGTAAATAATTTACTTTTTCTTAAAATACTGAAAATATGATATTTTTACCTTTTCAAAATAATAAACTTGGATTTTATTTATTTTTCAATTATTGCAGTCCAGTAGTCAGAGTAGGGGACGGCGGAGTAGACCTCAGAGCGATTTAGCAGGTATAGAAGAATTGAGGACTAGAGTGTCCCCATTGGAGGAGCAGAACCGCCAACAGGCCTTGCAGACCGCACAGTTGTTAGAGTACATGCAGCAGTTTGGTGGCCGCTTCCCATCCTCAGCTGGCTCTGGATCTGGAGGAGATTGATTCATTGCTTGCTTATTCGTTCGTGCAGGTATGTTTTGTTTTAGTTTAGAATGATTTGGTAGATGGTGAAATTAATTGTTGATTTGTATAATTATGTATGATACACTTGGTTCTGTAGTTGTATGAGGATATGCATGAGAATGTTGATGAGTTTGTGTATTAACAACATGGTAGAACAGTTATAGTTAGGATTATTGTTTGTGTTGGAATGGTATGTATATTTTGTATTTTATTTTTATTCTAATTTTATCCATTTGTGTGTTTATTGAATATTTTGTAGTCTAGGTTTGGATATGTGGTTGGATTATTGTTTATTGGATTGTGCAGTATTGATATCGTAGTGTTTGGAAGAGAAATGTGGTTGGAAGGCTCTATTTGCAGCAAATATATAAATAAAAAACAGCATAATTCCGACGGCTTACAGGTCAAAATTTTCGTCGGCTTCCGACAATTTCCGGCGGCCTGTAGCTAAACATTTCTGACGGCTTCCGGCGATGTCCGACGCCCGTCGAAAGCCGTCGGAAATCGTCGGAAATTGTCGAGAGCCGTCGGAAACGTGTTCGGCAGCATCCGTCGGAAGCCGTCGGAAATACTGCTTCCCGGCACAGTCTTTTCCGACGGCTTCCGACGGCCGCCGATGGCTTCCGACGACCGCCGACGGATTCTGGCCGTCGGAAAATGCGTTTTCCCTTGTAGTGTGCCCCCGGCATTGTATTGAGAAAAGATTCATGGCATTTGCTCACCATCAAGCTAATGAACAAGTCAAAGTTGTTAACAAAATCATAAAGTCTATTCTGAAGAAGTGTTTGGAAAAGGTTAGAGCAAGTGGGTAGACGAAATCCCATCAGCATTATCGGCATACAAAACAACCCATAAGTCCACGACTGGCCATACTCCATTTGCCTTTGCTTACGGTTTCATGGCCGTCATCCCTGTAGAACTTGAAGTCCTTTCTCATCGATTGACTTATTATGACCCCTATTTCATCATAAAAAAATGTAAACAAGGAATTGAAATCCAATTGCAATTAAACTATAAGAATGGTGACAACCCACGAGCTACAAACGCATCCAGAAGCCAATGACAAAGACGTGTACCTAAATGTGCATATATATATATATATATACACACACACATATACATTCTCAAAATTCAATTTTTAAAATCGACAAAAATTGAATTTCGACATGAAGCTTCCAAAAAAAAATTGAAACGGGTAGCCAAAGCTTACTAGCTCTGTAGAACCAGGCAAAGGTAGCAACTAATGGAATACAATCCTGAATTTATACTATTGGAAATCGATGAAGCGTCATGACTATCAAAGAGAGATATGAAAATTTGGGAAAATAATTCAATGGAAGGAAAGTGACTAGTTACAAAACTGAATGGATTTCTTTTCGAAAACTCTAACATGCTTCGATTCAAAGCACGTCATGTTCGACACAAGATGTACTTTTGGGGAAAGTGTTATCTAGCATTTTGATCTGGCTATATCCGAACTAACTGAACAAGTTAGACTCGATTGTCATCAAGGATAGTAGCCCAGAGCAATGATTACGAGGTACAGAAATTAAGAGCAAGCAATGATATGAAGCGACGATCAACCGAGACTAAGAGATAAACTCTCCATAATATTCTAAGTATGGATTAGTACCTCCTCCAAGCAGGGAATCGGTGTCTATCACATCCCTTAGGGGATCGGTACATATCCTTAATATTTTTTTGAAAATGGGTGCGATATAGAGTGACAAGGAAGGACCCATGAGGCTAAATTTCAAATCTTAATTTGTTTGGAATTTGTATGGTCGGGTTATGGGCAAAATACTTCACCTAAAAAGGGATAGTATAAAAGGGATCGGATCACAGATAGCCAAACAATGCAACTCAATGAAAAGCGATCGACAAAATCCACAGAACCAATACATTTAAAACTTTGTGAATAACAAATTGGGATCCCAGGGAGTCTACCCTAAGGATCGGCCCTCTTCCCTCTAGAGGAATCGGTCAGATTCAGAAGACATCACATATTGCAATAACGATTGATCAATAACTCAAGTTCTACTGATTCAATTAGCATGAAACTTGGAGGTTAAGCATAATACAACATGGAGAAACCCCATGGGGATCGCACCCCCAAACTCCTCCGAAATATGGATCGGCCCGGATCCTTATTTTTTAGGATTTGGGCCATACGATCCCTCCTGTGGACCTTATGATTCTGGATATCCTTCTACTGAATTTTCAGGGAGACATTGTGTCGTCTTTCTCTATAAATACAGTCTTAGTGGTTCATTTTCTAGACCCTTACGATGCTTGTTACTTTGTACTCTTTTGTAACTAAGGATGTTAATCGGATCCTTATTATATTCGGCTTACAAAATGATTAACAAATCTATCTCTTCAAAGTGGACGTAGGCTAGCAATGCTGTATCACTATAAATTGCCATGTCTCTGTTATTTGCTTGTTTTTATTACCATACTACTATATTCTCTCTATTTACATTTATTATTCTTCATTTACTCTTCTAAAAAAATCTCGATTAGGCGTCTCTGCTAATTTTTGGTGCAAACGATGATGAAGTCATCGTTTGCTTTCAAGCAAAAGACAAAGAATCGGATAAAACAAATCATGTTTGTACCGACATGATTTGAAAGGAAAATTTTATCAACCGAGGTATAAAGCTTGAAGATTTGAGTAAGTACGAAGAAGAACCAAAGAAATGGATGGCAAAAACATGTCGGTACTAATATGGTCATGTCGATGCTTAGAGCTTTTGATTGACGGATTCGGCCCTAAATGTTCGAATATGACTTCTTATATGTTCCTATGCGAGCTAGCAACTTTTTAATGGAAAGATTCAACTATAAATACACCACACTCGGTAAATAAAATAGGACTTTGGATCTAGGTTTTGATTTTTAAGCAATAAAGCGATGTCATTTTTTTAATCATTTCTTCCTGTTAGCGCCAAAATTGGTCACTAACACCCAAACGTAACTGAAAGCACCAACTAACAGTCACAAATCATAGATAGAGTATATATAGAGAGTATAAATATGAAAACAGTGAAAATTAAAAAGAAAGTAGTAATAACAGAGGATTTATAGTGGTTCGGCTGACTCTGACCTACGTCCACTCCAGAAATTCTCTTTTTATTGATATCAGAATCAATTAGGTTACAATTCAGAGTTTTTAGAACAATAATGGCAGAGTAGTCTAAATGGGGAAGAAGAAGGGAAGTGAAGTCCCCTTTTTTGAAGCCTCACCTACTGTATTTATAGGAAAAACCTAAGTTGCTGGGCTTCCTGAGTGATCCAGGCCCACCAAGACTATAGCTGATCCAGACTCTTCATCCCGACTGATCCCAAGCTCTCCATAAGCCGACCCGAAGTAGCCAGGGTACCGACCCGAAGTCCATCTCGAAGTTAACCCAGAGCAAAGCTGAATGCCGATCCCAAACTCCATATATCGATGCCATGCCTCGCTTGCCCATCGACCCATTCCAGTGACGACCCGCTCAAATGCCGATCCACTCCACTGCCAACCACTCAAATGTCGATCCACTCCATGTCGTTCGCTAGCCTTCCTGCCTACCCAAACTGACCGATCCATATGGCAATCGACCTATGTCGACGCACCTTGACCAAGCCACCTAAATGTCGATCCACTTCACGCCAATCGCTAGCCTTCCTGCCGACCCAAACTATACCGAGCCACACATGCCGATCGACCTATGCCGACCCACCTTGGCCAAACCACCTCAATGCCGATCCACTTGTGATGCCAACCTATCCATGATGCCGCTCCCTTTACTCCACCAACTCGAAGTATACTAGATGCCGAGTCGAAGTTTTCACCGATCCCAAGCTAATCAGTCCATGACCCGAAGCAAGGCTAAGTGCGACTTAAAGGAAACTCCAAGTAATCCGAAATGACTCAATTGTTGAAACTTGACTTTCATGTATCACACGCCTTTTGTCTATCGACTGTGCTCAATCATGGCTTCAAATTATTATCTGTAGTTGAGTATCCATTCATCCATTTGAACCAAATTCATGATATTCCAACCTCGATAACCATGAAGTTGATTAGAATGATTCGCTTGTTTATAGCCTTGCTAAAAAGGGGGGTTAACATTAGCCCCCCAAAACATGCCATGCGATAGGAAGGCGTGTTTTGAATAGCCTTTAATCCATCATCCAAAGTCCACATTCCATCCATAGCCATACCATCTGATTCGTAATCCAATTCGTTTTTTCCTAGCGCCATTGTCGTATCCTTATTTGAATCCGCAACTGCTATGAGTTGATATCCGATTCCAAATCCAATAACTAATGACCAAATCCATGACCACTCTGGGCCGATACCCTATTCTGACCTCAAATCTCCAGTCAAGGGCTTTTATGTTCTCCGTCCTCGGCTCTCCGGCCAAGGACTTTTTAATATTCTCCGGCCTCGGCTCTCTGGCTAAGGACTTTTTATATTCTCCGGCCTCGGCTCTCCGGTCCAGGAATTTTTAATATCCTCCGGCCATGGCTCTCCGGCCAAGGGCTTTTTATATCCTTTAGCCTCGGCTCTCCGGCCAAGGGCTTTTTAATATTTTCTGGCCTCGGCTCTCCGGTCAAGGACTTTATAATATTTTTCGGCCTTGGACTTTTTATATTCTCCGGCCTTCGCTCTCCGGCTAAGGACTTTTTATATTATTTTCGAGTCCATTCCATCGCACTTTGGTGAAGGGACTCATCATTTACGATCACTACTCCATCTCTTCGGTCGGGACCATGATCGCGAGACTTGTATTATTTATTACATTGATCCAAATCCAATCATTCAAAAAAGTGATTTTTACAGCCAGGGAAAACCAAATAAATGTCTGTACATCTAAGGAAGAAACCAAAGTTTTTAGGAAAACGAAAAGAAAAATAGGATTTCATAGACTCGAGCAACACGATTTATCATCGTCTCAGAGCGTGCCCAGGGACTGTCCTCGATCTCATACATGTGTGAGTGATTTATTCATATTACTTCGAGTTCTATTACTTATTCAAATCCATAAATCTATTTAGTTGATCAAAAGCTGACGTTGCCTGGGTCCAGTGCCATCTTCGTTCGGGGTGGGTGCGGCGGCCGCTCCTGCAACTTTATTCCTTACATATTCCTGTATATAATCATTCCTTACATGCTCCTCAATGATATCTTTCAAATTCCTATAGTCGTTTGTGTTGTGCCCATCCAGCTCAAGGAATAGGCAATGTTTTCCCGATGCCCACTCGTATTTAGAAGGTTCCCTCCTTGCCGGCCTTCAATACTGGAGGCGCCCTCGAGTATCCAAGTAAATCCTTTCTAGATTGTCAGTTAAATCTGTGTAAGAAGAAAACTTTGACTCCCTTCGAGGCCTTTTCAAAGTGCTACAGTTGTCATTCATTTTCCTTTTTCCTTTATCATCTTTACTTCGATCCTCCCTGGGTGGACCTCTACCCCTTACTACATAAGCTTCAGGCTCTCTCTCCCTTCTCTTTCAGCCTGTGCATCTTCCTACCTCAGGAACCTTTCCGCCGCATGGTAGAACTCCCCAAGATCCATCGGTGGTTCCCGTTCCAACGAAACCTTGAAATCCAAATTATCTACAATTCCTAAAACTGCCGCCATCAAAACCATCGATGGATCGGGTCGATCAACCGAAGCCGCCACCGTATTGAATCTGGTTAAGAAATCCCTGAGCGACTCTCCTTTCCATTGTTTCGTCGATGTTAAAGTCATCATCTTATTGGGTCTGACTACTGGGACCCGAAACTGTCTCATTAACCTTTCAATTAGCTCCATCCAAGTGCCTATAGAGCCACTCTCCAGCTGTTTGAACCATAATTCTGCAATATCTGTCAAATTCAAAGGGAAGCATTGTGCCATGACCTCCGTCGATTTCTCCAGCACTTCCATACGCCTCATATACCTCGTTAAGTGAACAGTGGGATCCTTTCTCCCATCATACATTTCTAGTGTTGGTAGTTTAAAATCTGGCGGGTTTCTAGCTTGCCTGATCGTAGGAGCAAAAGGACTCCTATTCACATCCTCCAAGTCTCTATATACCAGTCCGCCTCTCATGGCTCACCTAACCATCTTGGCCAACCTATCATTGTCGACAACTGTAGTCCTTGTCTGTTGCCTCCGATTTACCTTCTGAATTCACGAGGGAGTCCTGGGACCTGCTCTCCTAGATGAGCATCCATTCCTCTATCGACATCATGTTTACATCTCTACCTGGTACTCCGCCCGAGATTGTATCAACATGCTCCGAGGGAGTGAAACCTAGTCCTGGTGCTGCTCCTAATGGTCCTGCTCTGTTCTAAATTCTGGTTGCTCCGTGCTCCTGACCCCTGTTTCTAGAATATCCTGCAGTTGCGTTCCCTTGACTCTACACTCCAACTTGTGCAACTTGTCGAAGTAGATTCAGCATCATCTCCTCTTGTCTTTTCAGCATTGTTTCCATCTCGTCTCTGGTGATGAAAATCAAGGCCTGATTAGCTTTCGAGAAAGCCACCTGACTCCCCTCATGCTGACTTCTTTAGTCCTCTGTCCTCTTATCGATTTCCTTGCCATAACTTGTGAGAAATGCGGATTATGTATCTTAAGGCTAGGATTTACACTAGAGGGGGTTAATAGTGTTTTTAAAGAATTACTAAATCTTTTTGAGTTTATGTTAATTTGAACACAGATGTATGCAATATTCAGACACAGATATGATCACGGTAGCAAACACAGATGCAGAAATAAAGTAAAAGCAGTAAAGGAAAGAACACACCGGATTTTATACTGGTTCGAAGTTACTTTACATTCAGTCCCGCACAACAAGTACGGATTTCCTTTCAAAAGCAATCTTATAATTACACCCTCGATTTCAAGGCAACGAGGTACACCCTCAAGACTCACAATCCTCTGGGTAGAGATACTTGATTTCCCGGGCAACAAGTTCACCCAATTGATTTCCCAAGGCTACAATCGCACCTTATCTCGCTTGGTTGATTTCCAAGGCCACAATCACACCTTTTCTCGCTTAATAGATTACAAAGAAGTCTATAACTCTAAATAGCACTGAGAATCTTGTTGAGATAGTGATAGAGAATCAAACTAGAAATGATCGAGTTTGATTCAATGTTGATTTCGGCAGAGTAATGGTAAGAATATGTATATAGAAATGTGGAAGAAGAAGAGGAGCGAAAAACCAGAAAAACTGAATAAAAATTCGTTGAAACTGAATAAAAATTTATAGAAGAACAACAACCATGTCCATTCGTGAAGAGTTATGGCGAATAGGCACTTCTTTTGAATTTTGAAGCCAACTGACACAATGTCGACATGGGGTACTTGGACATGTCGACATCCCAAAGGGATTTTTGATGTTTTGTTTTTCTTTGAAAATAATTTCTATCTTATATAGAAACAATTTTAATATTTATAAATAAACTTAAATACAGATAAAATAAAATAATAAACATAGAAAATAATATTTTGGTATATATAAAATTTTGGGGTTTTTAGGCACAGGGAAGAAGTTGCAAAAGAATTTAGTCTCAGGGACAGCAAGTTTGTTTTTTAGTTTCAAGAACACTTTGTAGTGTAAATCACAGCCTTGTGCCTATTTTCCTGTAAAATTTTACTATAATTTTATATTTAAATCTAAGTATAAATATTTAAAAGTTAAATATATTATTATTAAAGATAGTTTAAAAACAAGGATAATTTGATTTTGAAATTAAAGATTGTTTTGAGGCTAAAAGTATTTGAAATCAGGATAGATGTTTTTGATTCTTTTACAAGGAAGATTTTGAAATCATTTTGAAAGCAAGATATAATTTTAAAAAATCATTTTGAATAAAAGTTAGCGGATACGAAACAATGTTCCACTAGATTTTTCATATTCAATCCTACTTAGGGTTCCATCCCTTTAACGGGCTCGAAGTGGATTCCATTCCACAAATAAATTGGATTTTAAGACGCCATTGATTTTTTAGGAGTTTTAACAAAATTCCTAATTAAAATACTTATTCTTGAAATCTTAAACTCTTGATAATCTTGATACTCATGAGTCTTCAATCTTGATATATTGAATCTCTATACTGTACAGTCTTCATTCTTGGTACCTGCGTGGTTAATTCCTGCATATACATATATATCTAAACTTATACTGTTAGTATTTATATTTTATAATCTATTCTAAGGTTTTTGTCATCAAAACCATCATCTCACGAACTAACAATCTCCCCTTTTTTGATGATGACAACCTTTGTTTATAAAATATTACTTCTATCCTAATAACTCCGCCTAAAACCTAAAACTAATAACTCCCCCTTAATCTATGCCTAACTACCCTATTTTATACTTCGCCCCCTTTATCATCAACAAAAACTAACTCCCCCACATACTTGGACTAAAGCACCTGCATTAATAAACTATACAATAGAGTATATAATAGAGAGATTAAGAAATAATTATACTTATGAACATGATAATTAATCAAAGATTATATACATTTCAATGTATATATATACATGTCTTATACAACAAACATCAAACCAATTTAAGAAATCAATTCACACCAAGTATCAATCCAAACCAAATTAAATCAAAACAAACAAACAAATCAATCAAATAAAATCAAACGTTACGAGGAACTTCTACCCATTCGTCTTCTTCAAATATAGGATCTGCTTTAATGACATCCCAATTTTCATTTCCATTGGTGAGAGAGACATGAGGATATGCTTCGTTATCATCCTTGTGCAGGGAGGAAATCATTCATTGTATCGCATCGAAATGCCTTTCTTGCTCCTTGATCATCTGCATTTAACCCAGTTCTAAATGTCGCTGGTTATGAAGAATAAACGAGAGAATATTCTTGAACGAATTAAGAGTTTCTTCAAGATTCTCAGATAAATTATGAATTGGATTAGCCATATTTGAATTTGTGAGAGAAATGAGAGATATAGAAGATAAGAAATAATATTCAGTGATGAATTCTGGAAGAAATAGGTATTTATAGGAGTAGAAATTCGTTTGAAATGAATAGACATATGGTAGTTATTCAAATTTCAAATTCAAAATGAATTGTAATTTCTGACCGGTACATGTCGATATGGTCATAGGGGGTATGTCGACATGGTGTGGTGAAATTTGATGATTTATTTTGAATTTGTGAATAATTGTGTGTGTATATATAATATACTAACATTTATTCTGGAGATAAGATAAGATAAGCTAGATAACAGAAAAGAAATTTCATTTCATTGCATACTAAGATGATACAATGACTAAACATAAAGAACTACATGAACTTTCAAATAAAAACAAACTAAAACAAATACAACAAGATACGAAAAGGTAAACTAGTTAGAGGATGATGATGAAGATAGGCCAAGTTTCTTGCTGACTTCGGAAATGAACTTGTCCATCTTGGATGAAATTTTGTCCAACTTCTTACTAACGGATCGTTTAAGAATCCGTTGATTCTCAACAATGGTGTTTTGGTTTTTGAGAAGGGTTTTGTTGGATGGATTAGGAGGATAGTCGATGCTTTCCAAAGAGGTTTCACCTTCTTCATCTTCTTCTTCTTCAATTTCCATTTCATCCCCTTCTTCTTCTTCTTCCTCTTCCTCTTCTTCCATTTCCTCATAAGCCAAACGCTCTTCCTTTTCGGCAAGAGTCTCATAAGATTGAAAAACAAATGGAATTTTCATAAGCAAAATGTTGGAATGATTAAAAACCTTACTTGAAACAAATTCTTCGCCTTTGAAATCCACTCCAAAATAGTTAAAAATTCGAGTGAGATAAATTCCAGGATACAAAGTATTCTTGCCCATTTCAAGATTTTTAGGACGAAGCTCATCCAAAATAACTTGCGCCCAATTAACATCATAGTTTCCAAAAATAGCAAAAAGTGCTTTGCAAACTTTTGAAGTGGGATTGTTAAAATTTCCCGATCTTGGGGTCAAAGTATGTTGCAAAAGAAGATTGACAATTCTTGCTTTTGGTCGAAAATTTCGAATTTTGAATTCAAAATCATCATTTCCTTCAAAAATATGATGAAATGTCTCACGATCATTTTCATCGATTTTAAAATTAGAAAGATCTATTCCCGTATACTTGAAATTGAGAATGGTACACAAAAGATCACAATTCAAAACAATTCTAGTGCCTTTGACACTACTCCAAATTTCATCCTCAATTCCATCATAAAATCCACGGTTTAAATTAGCATAGAAAATTTTGACAAGATTTGGATAGCAAACAAAATCATTTTGAGAAGCATCAATAACACTAAGAATTTGATTGTTTGCAAAAAGATAATCAATTTCATAAGAAGAGAAATCTTGAAAAATAGCAAACTTTCCGGGATGGACTTTGGCATAGTTAGCATAATTGATGTATGCTTTTATTGCCTCCGGATCATTTAAGAGTTGCTCTTTTATCTTTTTGGAAATTCTCATGGTGGAAGGGTTGCTAGAAGAAGCCATTAAAGTAGAGAGTAGAGAGCTTGAAGTTATGAAGAGAGAGTTTGAATTTGAAAATGAGAGTGAAAAGAAATGATAAAAGATAGTGAATAAATAGATTCTTAAAGGACATATTCTCTGGCCAAAAGGTAGCTTTTCAGAGAATTGAATGAAGTGAAAAGGCAGAGGAAAATTCAACCATTTGAATTCAAATTTTGAAATTCAAATTCTGGTACCTATGTCGACATCATGGTAGGGACCATGTCGACATGTGCCAGTGAATTTTTATGATTTATTTTTCCTAAGTTCTCTAATATATATATTTACTTATTATTTTTAATATCTATATATATCTAAAATATTATTGCACTTATAGTATATTTCAGAAAATATTATTATATTATTAAAAATAATAATAAAATAATAATAATAAATAGAAAATAAATTTTAAAATTCAAATAACACATCAATTCAAAATCAATCAATCAAGCATCTAATTCTAAGAAATCAATTTCAACCAATTATATTGTAAATGTGTACCTTTTTCTGAGTCCGTTTCTCTGAATTCGTCGAAGTCATAAACTGCCGTGAAACACAAATTTGAATTTTCTGTCTTCTGATCATCATCACTTGAGGATGAGTCTGGGTCATCTAAAGTAGCAGTAAATGCACGCTTTCGTTTCCTTGCTGGATCATTGTTCATAGGAGGATTTTGCCTTTCTGGATGCGGACAGTCTCTTGTAATATGGCCTGGTTCATCACAGTTGAAACATTTGACATTGTTTGGCACTACATTCTGATTATAGTTGTTTCTCTTGATATTATTCATCTTTCTGTATTTCAAGAATTTCCTAAAATTTCTGGTCATAAATGCTATCTCTTCATCAGTATCACTGTTTGAGTCTGATCCATTGGTCAATGCATTGAATGCCATTGATTTCTTTCCAGATGCTTTGCTTTCTCTTCTTCCGATCATTTGGACTTCAAACGAAATTAGATTTCCAATTAATTCTTCTACCTTTAAAGTATTGATGTCATTTCCCTCTTCGATCGCAAGTGTCTTTTGATCCCATTCTGGAGTAAGAGAATTTAAGATTTTTCTAAGTTGATCTTCTTCAGAAAATTTCTTTCCCAAGGATATTGGAGAATGCCCAATATCCTGAAATCTACTATACATATTTGAAATAGACTCATTAGGATTCATTTTGAATAATTGAAGCTGATTTGTGAGCATGGAAATTTTAGTCTGTTTAACTTTGCTTGTTCCTTCGTGAGTAACTTACAAAGTTTTCCAGATTTCATATGCAGACTTACAAACTGACACTCTATTAAATTCATTTCTATTTAATGAACAAAACAGAGTATTCATTGCTTTAGAATTATTTTGTGCAAAACTCTTTTGCTCGGCAGTCCACTATGCAAAATTAGTTGTGGGTTTAGAATATTCAGTTTATGTGATATTCCAAGTGTCTAATCCTAAAGGTTGTAATTATATTTTCATCCTACATGCCCAATATGCATAGTTACTGCCATTAAAAAGTGATGGTCTGACAGTAGACTGACCTTCTACAAATGAACTAGTGACAAGGATACTAGTGTTAGTAACAGTACCAGTGTTGGTAGCCATTTTGAAAACTTTTCAAAAACCAGATTATGAAACTTTTGAAAACCTTGCTCTTATACCAATTGTGAGAAATGTGGATCGTGGATCTTAAGGCTAGGATTAACACTAGAGGGGGGTGAATATTGTTTTTAAAGAGTTACTAAATCTTTTTGAGTTTATGTTAATTTGAACACAGATGTATGCAATATTCAGACACATATATAATCACAGTAACAAACACAGGTGTAGAAATAAAGTAAAAGCAGTAATGAAAAGAACGCACCGGATTTTATACTGGTTCGGAGTTACCCTACATCCAGTCCCACACAACAAGTATGGATTTCCTTTCAAAAGCAATCTTACAATTACACCCTCGATTTCAAGGCAAAGAGGTACACCCTCCAGAATCACAATCCTCTGGGTAGAGATACTTGATTTCCCGGGCAACAAGTTCACCCAATTGATTTTCCAAGGCTACAATCACACCTTATCTCACTTGATTGATTTCCAAGACCACAATCACACCTTTTCTCTTTTAATAGATTACAAAGAAGTCTATAACTCTAAATAGCACTGAGAATCTTGTTGAGATAGTGATAGAGAACCAAACTAGAAATGATCGAATTCGATACAATGTTGATCTCGGCAGAGTAGTGGTAAGAATATGTATATAGAAATGTGGAAGAAGAAGAGTGAAAAACCAGAAAAACCGAATAAAAATTCGTTGAAACTAACCCCTATTTATAGAAGAACAACAGTCATGTCCATTCGTGAAGAGTTATGGCGAATAGACACTTCTTTTGAAATTTGAATTTTGAAACCAACTGACTCCATGTCGACATGGGGTACTTGGGCATGTCGACATCCCAAAGGGATTTTTGATGTTTTGTTTTTCTTTAAAAATAATTTCTATCTTATATCAAAACAATTCTAATATTTATAAATAAACTTAAATATAGTTAAAGTACATAAATAAACATAGAAAATAATATTTTGGTATATATAAAATTTTACTATAATTT
Source organism: Allium cepa (assembly GCA_030765085.1). Taxonomy (NCBI): domain Eukaryota; kingdom Viridiplantae; phylum Streptophyta; class Magnoliopsida; order Asparagales; family Amaryllidaceae; genus Allium; species Allium cepa. The sequence goes on from CM060945.1 coordinate 224,216,462, forward strand.
TATATTTAAATCTAAGTATAAATATTTAAAAGTTAAATATATTATTATTAAAGATAGTTTAAAAACAAGGATAATTTGATTTTGAAATTAAAGATTGTTTTGATGTTAAAAGTATTTGAAATCAGGATAGATTTTTTTGAATCTTTTAAAAGGAAGATTTTGAAATCATTTTGAAAACAAGACATAATTTTGAAAAATCATTTTGAATAAAAGTTAGCGGATACAAAACAATGTTCCATTAGATTTTTCGTAGGTTCTATCCTACTTAGCGTTCCATCCCTTTAACGGGCTCGAAGAGGATTCCATTCCACGAATAAATTGGATTTTAAGATGCCAGTTCTTTTCTAGGAGTTTTAACAAAATTCATAATTAAAATACTTATTCTTGAAATCTTGAACTCTTGATAATCTTGATACTCATGAGTCTTCAATCTTGATATCTTGAATCTCTATACTGTACAGTCTTCATTCTTGGTACCAGCATATTCATATATATCTAAACTTATAATGTTAGTATTTATATTTTATAATCTATTCTAAGGTTGTTGTCATCAAAACCATCATCTCACGGACTAACATAGCTTTCTAGATCCAAGTCTTTAAGTGTTCAAATCCAAAGTCCAAGCTGTAGGTTCCTCGAGTTCTAGACTTCTCAATGAAAGCACTAAAATTTTAGCGCCAAAATTGGTCGCTAACACCCAAACGTAAATGAAAGCACCAACTAATAGTCACTATTCACAGATAGAGTGTGTATAGAGAGTATAAATATAAAGAACAGTGAAAATTAAAAAGAAAGCAGTAATAACAGAGCAGTTATAGTGGTTCGGCTAACTCTGGCCTACGTCCACTCCAGGAATTTCCTTTTTATTGATATCAGAATCAATTACGGTTAAAATCCAGATTTTTGAAACAATAATGGCAAAGTAGCCTTAATGGGGAAGAAGAAGGGAAGAAGAGTGAAGCCCCCTTTTTTGAAGCCCCGCCTGCTGTATTTATAGTCAAAACCTGAGTTGCTGGGCTTCCTGAGCGATCCGGGCCCACCAAGACTATAGTCGATCTAGACTCTTCATCTCGACCGATCCAAGCTCTCTATAAGCTGACCCGAAGTAGCCAGGGTACTGACCCGAGGTCCATCTCGAAGTTAACCCAGAGCAAAGCGAAATGTCGATCCTAACTTCATATGTCGATCCTATGCCTCGCTTGCTGACCGACCCATTCCAATTTTGACCTGCTCAAATGGCGATCCACTCCAGTACCGAACCACTCAAATGTCGATCAACTCCATGCCGATTGTTAGCCTTCCTGCTGACCCAAACCGACCGATCCATTCAGCCGATTGACCTATGCCGACCCACCTTGACCAAGCCACCTCAATGTCGATCCACTTCACGCCGATCGCTAGCCTTCCTGCCGACCCAAACTATACCGAGCCACACATGCCGATCGACCTATGCCGATCCACCTTGACCAAACCACCTCAGTGACGATCCACTTGTGATGCCAACCCATCCAAGATGTCGTTCCTTTTACTCCACCGACCCAAAGTATACTATATGCTGAGCTAAAGTTTTCACCGATCCTATGCCAATCACTCCATGACTCGATGCAAGGCTAAGTGCGACTCAAAGGAAACCCCAAGCAATCCGAAATGACTCGACTCTTGTCGAAACTTGTCTTTCATGTATCCCATGCCTTTTGTCCATCGACCAAGCTCGATCATGGCTTCAAATTATTATTTGTTGTTGAGTGTCCATTCATCCATTTGAACCAAATTCATGATATTCCAGCCTCGAAAACCATGAAGTTGATTAGGTTGAATCCGCCTGTTTATGGCCTTGCCAAAAGGCGGCTTAACACTTCCCAAAACATCATGTAATTAAATGAAGTAGTAAGATCTAATTGAAATAAAGTTGGTAATGCATGTAGGAAATCGAATTGAGGTTGAACCATTTTAAAAATCCCATTTTTCCTCATTTTACATTTCATTTTTAATTGATTTATCTTGTTTTTATCTGAATTTAGATGTTGTACCACTTTTTAGTGTACGCCAGCTTAAGCCAAAAATATTATATTATGAACATACACACCCCCTTTTGAGCATGAACCTATAAAAGCACTCCAGTCCTCATGTCCATAGGTTGAAGTTTCCATAAAAGCAAATACTGACTTTTGACCACGAATCTTATGATGCTTCCATTTAACTTTGGGAGAAGGAAGTTTCCCTAGTTTTCTATATCCAAGTGGCACTCTAATAACATCACTGTACATGTAAAGAGAGCAACCTAAGAGAGCTTGTGTAGCCACCACCAAAGAAGAGCCTTTCTTGGAGAAGGCAATTGTTGTACATGGTAAGTTTACTTTTAGAACCATGTTTGATTATAATGTAACGACTTATGAGTTGATTTTTGATGCACGTTACATTAAGAGTACAATACCGGAACACTGAAAATGGAGCCAGTGTAAAACATTTGATATGGATGTTTCATATGAACATAATTTTTCATTTTGACCAATAATTTTTAACTGGATCGACACAATCAATGTAGAACAATCAAAATATAACAAATATTCATATTATTTAGTTTTATGTAAGTGCATTAGTTAAACAAAATGGTCTATGTACTATGTTAAAAGTATTACTATGTTGATTAAAAAATATGTGTGAATAAAATGCAGGATCCTTTTCACTCTAAAGAGGAGGGCGGGGGGGGGGGGGGGGTGAATAAGGTGTACTAAAAATTAATGCGGAAATAAAAAAATAGAAAGTAATGCAGTAAAGATCACATACGGTTTTACCAAGCTTCGGCAAAAACCTGCCTATGTGCTGCCCCTAAGGTATCTACTAGAAATTAAGTAATCAAACGCTTACAAAAACATATAAACTTATGATACCTGCTAACTTGATTAACCTAACTCTGAGCTCAAAACCCAATCACTGAGTTGCTAATTCTCAAACTACGCCCCATAGTTTATACCTAGTTACACAACTAGAAATTTACACAATTTTAAAAAGGAAATAAAAAATAAAACTAAAAAATCCAAACAAAACCCTATATAAATAAAATGAAGCCTAAAACTCATAAAACTAAAACGGCCCAAAAGAATTTGTGCGGTCTAAAAAACACGATGACCTCCTTTTATTTGTATGTTCAGCTAATTGTTCCTTTTTCACTTTTGATTTAGAGTTTTGCTGGATTTGAATCCACTGCTTAAAATCGATCGATTGAAGTGAAGATTTTGCTTTGATTTGCGTCGTCAATCGACTCTCTGGCTTTGATTGCTCACGATCGCTTCAATTAAGTCGAGCTGGATGTTACTTTGAATTGGTACGTGATGCAGCGGATAATAACAAAACGATATATATCGATGAAAGTAGCAAACGGTGGATTGAAAGATACTGTAATGCCCAAATTCGTTGATCCAAAGATACCAAATTCTAGCTATCTCTGACACGTTGATCGCCCACGATACCGTGAAGAGAGATCTACAATTCTTCGAGCGTTGATCAAGCGCACTTGATTTCACGAATTGGCTTCAACGAACGTTGATTCGAGCGCACTAGAATACCGTAAGTGGAGATAGAAGATCATACTCAACTACCAATTTAGATGAAAGCACAAAGCTAACAAACAAGAATTTTATTCAACAATAACCGAGTTACAAATGACAACACCCATGCCTATTTATAGGCTATAACTCACACGACTCAATACTTCACCGACCTAACTTCGGCCGCGACCTACGACCTAACTTAGGTCGTTAGCGACCTAACCATATACGACTCAACTGATTACACGACTTAGCAAACACAAAGCGACTCAATACAAGACGACCTACGAGTTACGACTCATCAACACTACAACGCCACAACATCAAGCGACTCAACCATATTTACAACACGAGTTATGACTTAAGAAAATACATCACAACAACGACTTAACTGTTACAAACGACTCAACATACGACGACTCAAAATGATACGACTTAACCAAGCCACGATCTAAAACAGCAACGACTTAAGAAACAGCTTTAGGACATCTTCACGCGACCTAACTTAGGTCGTAACTCGTTGCAGCGACTTAAGACTTCAGCGACCTTCAATAGTGCGACTTAAGGAATCCCCGCTCCAAGAGGATGCGGCATATCTCGAAGGACTCAATACCGAGCGACCTAATCCTTCTCCACTAGGTCGTGAGCGACCTAAAACACGTTTGTTAGCTCGCAAGCAATATTTGTTAGGTCGCTCCTGATAGGTCGTTCGCGACCTAAAATCTGAGCGACTTAATTCTCCAGGGAAACCAACTTCCATAGGTCGTAGATCATTTCTGCTAGGTCGTGGCGTCTTTACACGTGACTCATTAGGTCGTGGCCGACCTAAAACTCCTCCCTTAGGTCGTGGCCGACCTATCCCTTGTGAAATTGTAGAACGTGCTGCATCATCCTCCCCCGGTTGACAGAAATTCGTCCTCGAATTTTCACTATCTTCTTCCACAACAAGCTGTTCCCTAAGATACGGAATCAAATGTTTGACGTTAAAGACATCGGACGTATGAACATCATCTGGTAACTTCAATTGATACGCATTCTCATTGATTTTCTTCAAAATTTCAACTGGACCAAATTTATGTGCCTTCAATTTATTGTACATTCCCACCGGAAAACGATCTTTTGGCAACACTGCATAAACCAAATCACCTTCTTTGAAATTCACTCTTCTCCGCTTCTTATCCGCCAGCTGTTTATACTTCTCGTTAGATGCAAGCAACCGTTCATGAACAGTTCTGTGGCACACCTGTAACTCATTTACGAAGTCACTAGCCTGCTTAACAACTACCTTCTGATATGGCACTGTTGTTAAATCCAATGGTCCTTTCGGAATTTCAGAATATACAACTTGAAATGGACTAAATCCAGTGCTTCGATTCACAACGTGATTATGTGCAAATTCCGCTTGACTTAGTTTCACGTCCCATCTCTTTAGATTGTCCTTCACAAGATATCGCAACAAATTTCCTAACGATCTATTCACAACCTCCGTTTGTCCATTTGTCTGCGGATGGTAAGCGCTACTAAAATTCAGCTTCGTTCCGACCATCTTCCACAAACTTAGCCAAAAATGACTCAGAAATTTGGTATCCCTGTCGGAAACTATAGATTCCGGTAAACCATGCAAACGATAGATTTCTCTAAAGAACAACTGTGCTACATGAACTGCATCCGCTGTTTTGTTACAAGCAACAAAATGTACCATATTCGAGAAACGATCCACCACCACATATATAGAGTCATTTCCCCTTTGAGTTCTCGGCAAACCCAACACAAAATCCATGCTAATTTCTACCCAAGGTTTTGTAGGAACAGGTAAATGCATATACAATCCCGCATTTGTAGCTATCCCTTTCGAAACCTGACAAATATGACATCTGCGCACAAACTTTTCAACTTCCTTTCTCATTATCGGCCAATAATAAGATTGAGAAATCAACTGCAATGTTCGATCTTTACCCACATGGCCTTCTTCATGTAATTCTTTGATAATCTTCATTCTCAAACTACCTTCTGGTACGCACAATTGATTCCCCTTGAATAAGAACCCATCTACCAACATGAATTCATCAGTACTCCTGTCCTTGACTTTCTCAACAAATTTCGTAAAGTAAGGATCTTCTTCAAGCAACTCTGGTAATAGTTCAAACCCTGTCACTTCAACTTTCATTGTCGTCAACAAATGATTCCTCCTGCTCAATGCATCAGCTACACGATTCGTCATCCCTGATTTGTGCTTAACAACAAAAGTAAACTGCTGCAAATAGGCAATCCACGATGCATGCCTTGCAGAAATCTTGTCCTGCCCTTGCAAATGCTTCAAAGCTTCATGATCCGTATAGAGAACAAACTCCTTCTGAAATAGATAATGTCTCCAATGCTTCATTGCTTGAACAATTGCGTAAAACTCAACATCATAAGTGCTATATCTCAACTTAGCTCCAAACAATTTCTCACTGAAATAAGCAACTGGTCTTCCCTTCTGACTCAAAACTCCACCAACCCCAACCTTCAATGCATCAGTATGTAATTCAAACAACAACTAAAAATCCGGTAAAACTAGAATTGGTGCTGTCGTCAATAGTGTCTTGATCTTCGCAAAAGCAACCCCTGCCTCATCTGACCACTCAAACTTCTTTCCCTTCATGCAATCAGTTACAGGTGCCATTACACTACTGAAGTGCGGAATGAATCTTCAATAGAAAGATACCAATCCATGAAAGCTCCTCACTTCAGTAATTGTCTTGGGTTGTGGCCAACTCCTGACAGCTTCTACTTTACTTTCATCTACTTGAATTCCTTCCTTCGATAGAACATATCCCAGAAATAAAACACCGTCCGTCATAAACACACACTTCTTTGCTGCTGCATAGAACTGCTCTTGACGTAGAATCAACAATACTTCTCGCAAATGCTGGATGTGTTCTTCCATACTCCCACTATAGATTAAAATATCATCAAAGTAAACAACCACGAACTTCCCAATGAATGGTCTGAAAATATGGTTCATCACTCTCATAAAAGTACTAGGAGCGTTTGACAAGCCAAATGGCATAACCAACCATTCGTATAAACCCTCCCTGGTTTTAAAAGCAGTCTTCCATTCATCACCCGGTCTAATACGAATCTGATGGTATCCACTCTTCAAGTCAATCTTTGAGAACACAACAGCTCCACTCAACTGGTCAATCAAATCATCAAACCTCGGCATAGGAAATCTGTATCTCACAGTGATCTTGTTCAGAGGCCGACTGTCCGCACATATCCTCCACGAACCATCCTTCTTTGGTACTAATAAAGATGGCACTGCACAAGGACTTAAGCTTTCCTGAACACGCCCTTGTTCTAACAGCTCCTCCACCTGCCTTCTCAGTTCCTCATGCTCTTTAGGACTCATCCTGTAATGTGGCCTGTGTGGTAATACTGCCCCTGGCACAAGATCAATCTGATGTTGAATATCCCTCAATGGTGGTAACTCCGTTGGTAACTCCTCAAGAAATACATCTCTGAATTCTTCCAATACCAGCTTTACTTCCTCTGGAACTTTTATAGATTCAGTGGTTTCATGTCCAATCAACAAAAACACCTCTGGACTCTCCTCTACTTCTTCAATAAATTCCTTCAAAGTCAATAAAGTCTTCAGCTCCTCAATCTCTTCTGACTTGCTCTCTCCTTGCTGTCTCTTCTTTGGAACCAAAATGATCTTAACACCTTCAAACATAAAACTGTAGCTATTGGTCCGACCGTCATGCTGTACTGCTCGATCATACTGCCATGGTCTTCCCAAAAGCAAGTGACAAACATCCATCTCCACAACGTCACACCAAATCTCGTCTTTATACTTCTTCCCAATAGAAAATGGAACATGTACTCGCCTGTCCACCTTCACCTCTCCTCCTTTTCTCAACCACGCTAACTTGTAAGGATTTGGATGCTTCTCTGTTTTCAGCTTCAACTTTCTCACTGCTTCGGTAGAAATAATATTGTCACAACTTCCAGCGTCAATCACAAATTTACAAACCTTCCCCAGAATAGTGCACGTTGACTGAAAGATGTTATTCCTCAACCAACTAGCTTCTTCTTCCTGCTTCGGTATTAAACAAGACCTCCTCATCATTAGGTTACATCCTTCATCTCCCGACGCAACATCCTGTTCATCCTCCTCAACTTGACTAGAATAACCTTCACCAACATCCTCACTTTCAACCTCAACAATCATCGTTCGTTTCTTTGGCTTTGGACATTCATTACTCTTGTGACCCACTTCCTGGCAATTGTAACATTTGAAACTGTCGTTGACCTTCGCCTTTGCAACTTCATTCACAATTGGTTTATTGACAGCTTTAGAAACATTGGAACTTCCACTCACACCCTTCACTTGATTGTTGGAATTAGTAAACACACCACCTCCACGCCTTCCCTGCTTCTCCCAAGCCAATGCCTTTTGGTGTGCTTCCACCACAGATCTTGGATCGAACATATTCACCATATCATGTATCTGCATTCTCAACCCCCCAATAAATCTAGCAGTCAGCTGTTCCTCTGTCTCCATAATGTCATTTCGAGCAATCAGTTGATAAAATTCGTCAGCATAATCATTAACAGTCTTCGTCCCTTGCCTCAGATTCTGCAACCTATGACACATGAGTGATTGATAATTGTAAGGCAAGAATGTAGCCTTTATTAACTTCTTTATCTTCTCCCATGACTCAATCTTCGACTTCCCCATCCGTTATCGTGTAAGTTTGGTTTGCTGCCACCATGCCATAGCTCTCCCCCTCAACCTAGTAGCAACCAACTTCACTCGACGGTTCTCCGGAACCTCTTTGAAATCAAAGATCTCTTCAACATTAGACAACCAATCCAAGAATTCCTCTGCAACCATTCCACCCTTGAATTCTGGAATTTCCAACTTCATACCCGATTCCCATCGACGATCATCATCTACATCCCGATATGAATTTCGAACTTGGTCTCGATCTCGATAATGAATGCTAGCTCTATCACCATCTTCATCAAAATCGAATGTATGTCTATATCGATCTCGACCATTATCATCCCTTCGATCACGCATGTCCCTTCTACTATGTCTCTCTTCATCTCTATATGGCTCATCTTCAAACTCACGTGGAGTTCTTCTCTCTTCATGTCCATAGTCATGGTGATCTCTCCTCGATGAAATTGATGTTTCTCTTCTCTCTCTAAAAGATTGCGGTGATACCCTTCTCGCTTCCGTAACCAATGGCGAAACTCTGTTTCCTCCATGGTTCGAGATTGGTGATCTCCTCCTTTGAGTTTGATTCATATCAATCATCAACTTCTCTAGCTTTCCAATACCTTCATCAAATTTCTCATTAATACGTTGTTCCATTTGCTCAGCTTCTTCCCTTCTATACAACGCTTCCACATTTTGATGACGATTAGCTCTCCTTGGCGGCATGATTGAATCAACACAATCACTTCAAAACTTCACAAATATTCAACTCAAACTTGAACAGCAAGTCACGGCCACTACTAGCTCGAAAAATATGCACAAGTTCGGCCCTAACTTCAACCAGTGATACCAAACTGATGCACGATCCAAACTTAACACAAAGTTATGCTCGGCCTTCACTCAAACACCTTTCAAACTTTGATACAAAATGTAATGGATCGAAAGCTTCTAACTTGTTGCAACTTCGCGATGAACACGATGAACACAATCTTCAAAAATCGGCTCCAAGTCTCGGCTTAGCTATGATTGGCTAAGTCTAGCTCTGATACCAAACTGATGCAGCGGATAATAACAAAACGATATAGATCGATGAAAGTAGCAAACGGTGGATTGAAAGATACTGTAATGCCCAAATTCGTTGATTCAAAGATACCGAATTCTAGCTATCTCTGACACGTTGATCGCGCACGATACCGTGAAGAGAGATCTACAATTCTTCGAGCGTTGATCAAGCGCACTTGATTCCACGAATTGGCTTCAACGAACGTTGATTCGAGCGCACTCGAATACCATAAGTGGAGATAGGAGATCACACTCAACTACCAATTTAGATGAAAGCACAAAGCTAACAAACAAGAATTTTATTCAACAATAACCGAGTTACAAATGACAACACCCATGCCTATTTATAGGCTACAACTCACACGACTCAATACTTCACCGACCTAACTTCGGCCGCGACCTACGACCTAACTTAGGTCGTTAGCGACCTAACCATATACGACTCAACTGATTACACGACTTAACAAACACACAGCGACTCAATACAAGACGACCTACGAGTTACGACTCATCAACACTACAACGCCACAACATCAAGCGACTCAACCATATTTATAACACGAGTTACGACTTAAGAAAATACATCATAACAACGACTTAACTGTTACAAACGACTCAACATACGACGACTCAAAATGATACGACTTAACCAAGCCACGATCTAAAACACCAACGACTTAAGAAACAGCTTCAGGACATCTTCACGCGACCTAACTTAGGTCGTAACTCGTTGCAGCGACTTAAGACTTCAGCGACCTTCAATAGTGCGACTTAAGGAACCCCCGCTCCAAGAGGATGTGGCATATCTCGAAGGACTCAATACCGAGCGACCTAATCCTTCTCCACTAGGTCGTGAGCGACCTAAAACACGTTTGTTAGCTCGCAAGCAATATTTGTTAGGTCGTTCTTGATAGGTCGTTCGCGACCTAAAATCTGAGCGACTTAATTCTCCAGGCAAACCAACTTCCATAGGTCGCAGATCATTTCTGTTAGGTCGTGGCGTCTTTGCACATGACTCATTAGGTCGTGGCCGACCTAAAACTCCTCCCTTAGGTCGTGGCCGACCTATCCCTTGTGAAATTGTAGAACGTGATGCATCAGTACGTGATTTGCCCCTTTTCAATTTTTGATTATGCTCGAATTTGATGATCTCTACTGATGATGAATTGGGTATATCTATAGGGACGAAAACCCTATAATTTTTTTTATATATTTGATTTGAATTTATCTTGATTTTATTACTTTGTTGATTTGTAATCCATTGGTTTGCTAATCTTTGACTTGTTCATTGGTTGAATGCATTTATGATGTTTTCGAATTTGCTTAAACATAGGTGAATTTTTTCGTTCTTTTCTGCTATGACTTTAGCATTTGAATTTGAGATAGTCATGCCTTAATGAAGTTTGACTTGTTCATCGGTTCCATTCTTTGCTTTGGTTCCACTCTTTGCTGGCAATGTTTGATTTTTTTGAACAATTCAATGGTTTTTTTCGTTTGCCCATTACTGTTTGAAACATGACCCATGGCTTTGTTTGAACTGCTACTGATAATTATCAAAATGCTTTGTCCACCCGAGTGCTTGCATTCATGTGTGTTCATGTGTGTGATGGCTATGCTCTGTCCACTATGCTAGTTGCTTCAAGTTCTATGTCCAGTTGCTTTGAGTTCCATGTCCAGTTGCTTCGAGTTCCATGTCCATTCCCAATGCATTGATGTCTCCATTGTTGATTGCTTTGCCACTATATATGTACATACATGTATATATGTATGCTGGTTGATGCTCTTACTTGATGGCTTTGCACTGACCATTGTTGTGTTGATAAACTTGGTGCCTTTATACCTGAACTTGATTGTTGCTTGGTTTGCATGTGTTTTAATTTGAAGTTTGCTTGCTTTGTACTGATGCTTGCATATCCATTTTGCTTGAACCTTTTTCTTTGTACTTGGCCCTGTATACTCTGGTTGCATATGAACTTGGCCCTAAATGTTCATCATGAACATTTTGCATGAACATTTTGCCATGCACTCTGGTTTTCATGCCTGAATGCTTGCATGTAGCTTGCCTTTGTTGTTGTAGTCTGTTTCACTTGAAGTATTATTTGCATTACATTCATGTTAACCCATCTAAGCATGTTTACTTGTTTGGTTGCCTTTTACTTGTCTGTTCTTGCATGAGTTATGATAGTCTGGTTTCTTGTTTGGTGCACTTTGATGTACATGTTGAAACTGAACATTGCTTTGGCATTTTGCTGAGTTCATTTGTTGGTCTTCCTGTCTGAACATGTTGTTTTCATGTTGGTTGTTTTTGCATTTGCACTTGAGTTGAATCCAGTCTAGGCTTGGGTTTGACCTTGTGCTCACCTGTCCCTGCAATTTTAACAAGAAAGTGTATATCGGTGTGCACGACGTTGTGGCATGTATGATGATACACCGTGCGTGTCACAAGTTGTTCATGTAAGATGATTTGAAAATAATGATGACGAACAACCCAAATAACTGAGGCAAAAATAAATTTTCAAAACACACACTTCATTGTGCACTACAAAATATTTCTTTTTCAATTTTACCACGTCAGTGTTTATTTCGCAGATAGTTCAAATGCTGGATTCAGACTTTGAGTTGAAGATCAAAATACGAATATGAGTGAATATGTAGTGAGATGAAATATTAAAGAACAATTGTATAGTGAAATTTGTGTTGTAATTGAAATTGTAATGTAATTGAAAATGTATAAATGTAGTGGAGCTCGAATTGACTATTTGAATTTGTAATAAAATATTTGCTTGAATAAAATATTTGTTTAAATAAGAATTTCGAGTTATTTATTTTACTCAATGAATATTTATTTAATTATGTGGAAAAATAAAATAGTACAATAACAAATAAATTTAAACGAATATATATATAAGTTTATTATCATCAAACATAAACCATAAGCTATTGTATTCTATATAAAATAATCTCTGATTTCTCATTGTACATTGCATTAAAAAATAATTTAAGGCATGCTTTTCATATTAGATTCCCTTTATTACATTTTTGGTTCATGAAACTTAATTTTCTAAATATTCACAATATAAATGCATATTTCAAAAAAATTATGCATGTATATACTTTAATAGTTGTACCTTCTACTTACGTACAAATTAAGTATATACAATGTTCAAATAAATGGAAATGCATCTTCTGGCTTATATTAATGAAGGAAGGTAAAACCATAATGAATTTATTTATCCTACTAATTTAATAGATCTACACTTCAACATATACACTGGTTTGCACACTTCTTACCTGCACTATTATAATAATTTAAGAATATAAAATGTTCAAATATAAAGCAATGCATCCTCTAGGATATATTAATGAAGGAAGGTAAAATGATAATAAATTTATGCAACTAATCTAATATATCTTGTAACATCCCCTATCTGGATGCCCGAAACTAAGCGCTACAATGACCAAATACGGTAATATCATTGGTGTCCATAGTATCAGAAGCATATGAATATGAATCAAAATCACAGATTTCAAAAATAACCTTTCTGACTACATTTCACAGAATATGTTCATATTTCGTTACATAATCCCAAACGTTTCCTAGGTTCAGATCAATATAATTATTATAAAATATGCCAAAAGCGACTTTGAAGATGTCATATTTGTTGACTAGAGTATTATGTAGTCAAAACTGCAGAATAAAACAAATGAATCAACAACTCCTAAATAGCTACCTGTTAGCCACCTGCTCATCTCCGGAAGCTTTATTCGTCAATCTACTAAACCTACAAATCCTTAAACCTCAGCCAACTCAAATCAATTTTGAGCATCCAATAGTTTAAGGCAAAAACATAAACTTTGAGTCAGACAAAAAGCCTGGTGTGAATAATATTATACATCTCGTTTATTTGATATTAAATGAGACCACGCCGCTTAGCGGAACGGATTTCCCCTCGCTAATATCCTTTTAAAGCATATCTTTTGCAAATCATTTCCCGCAACCAAAATTGGCTAAAACTGTAAAGTAATATCATGTAAACATACATGTTAGGCAATAAATGACTATCTGTCCGAACACTATAGTTTTTTCGGTTTACTACTAACCTTTGGCTGACTCGAGCCTACCAGAAAATATAAAGAAATAATCTAACACATGTTAGGCATTCCTCTTCTGGATGGTCTATCCCTAACTTATCTTCTCCCAAGGTTACCTGATCCTAATGGTTTTGCGAGCTCACCAATATACTATCTCTGTACAAATACATATTCCCTTCTATATGTAAGATCATTTTGGTCTTACCTATGAAAAAGCCCTACACAATGGAATTTTGGAGTAATTTAGCTGGGGATAATAGCTAATGTATATGATGCGACCTAATACCTGTCCCATCTGGTATACAAATATCTGAATCATTTTACTTAGGGCAATCTTCCATTAAATTTTCCTTGGAAACCTTTTCATCTCAAATTGATTAAAAACCTTTAAAATCAAACTTAAAGAAGGAAAATATACACTCTATGCTTTACTCAAAATCACCTTGCCATGTTATATATACTTTACTCAAATCTTTGTTGGTGAAAACATTTAAACCATTGAAAGTACCCATTTCAAATCTATTGAAAGTAGCCATTTCGAAACTAAGTAAACCCATTTCATTCACTTAGGTCGAAAGGCCAAATCATTCCTTTCGAAACCATTCATATAAACTTTCAAAACCATTTAAAAAAATTTCCTTCGAAAGCTATAAAACCTTAGACATCCTATCTTTAAAACAATTAAGCATTGCCTTTCCAAAACATTGGAAAACCTTTCCTTTCAAACATTTCGAAACGATTAGGGAACCACCCCTTCGAAACCTTCATTAAAACCTTTTGAAAGCATTGCAACATCAAACCATTCGAAAGCCTTTGGGTTCAAGTAAAACACATGGAATGACCTTTCGAAACCTTTTAAAACTTAACCATTCGAAACCTTTGGGTTTCACCTTCAACAGAGCAAAAGGGTCGTAAAACATTTAGGTCGAAAGCACTCTTTTGAAAGCTATTTCCTAAGCAAAGAAGTGGTGATGTCGAAATCAACACTTTCGAAAGCATTAGAGAAGTGGCTTGGATTTAAAAACAAAGTCACTCTTTCGAAACCATTCACTTCGAAAGGTAGAAAAGCAACAGTTAGTCGTTTAGACCCTTTTCTAAATCATTGACTTAAAAACAAAGACGCAACCTCTTCAAAACCATTTTTTAAATCAATCTGACCCAGTCAGAAGCCAACCAAGTTGAGAGCATATCCTTCAAAAGAAAAGCAGGTGTGTTTTCATTTGAAAGCAAAGTAGCGCTTCGACTCCTTCGAACCCCTGGTTTCGACCCAATACCTTCCGCCTATATCGAATTCGCTACGCACCAAGCTTTGATGCCATGAGCATTGGTTTCAACGGTGATTGTGGCAGAACTACTAAGTCGGAATCTAGGTGTCGAAAGTGGCAAAAAATGCTAAAAGCATGTAAAAACTGATTTTAACTTTAAGAAAAAAATTCTTTTCAACTAACCTGCTTGTTTGTTAAAATATCATCGGTGGTAAATTTTCTTTTCTAAAAGCGCTGCCAAAATTTCAAAATTAAACATTTTAAATTATTTACAAAATATCCCTTCTCCTTTTATAAATAGATAAAACATTTAGGTCCTGTACCTTAAATAATTTTATATATCTATTGAAAGGAAAATTATACAAAAATTCCAGAAAATCATTTTAAATATATTTTCTAACATATCATAATTTCAGACCCAAAAATTATATTATTTTGCCATGAATAATTTTAAACCCAAATAATCATATTTCTCGCTAGAAAATTAATATAAAATCCACATTAATTCAGAAAATTATGAAAATTGACACCTATCTCTAAAATATCATTTCTGATCTAAATCTAATATCGCAAGGCCTTTGGATGTCATTAAATAGGGTTTTCACATTAATAAATATCATAAAACCTACATGAATGAGCATAACTTATCAACAAGCATATATAAATATTTTAATGAATGACACGCATTCCTAAAAGCAAACTTAATTCACTAAAACTCCTCCCGCAAGAAAATATACTTTGCAGGTTCCTGTTTTTCATTTCGGCTGTTTTTTCCCCTAAAATACCCCTCCGATCTTGCACGATTGATCTTAATAACGAGCTTATCTTTCTTGATTTTATCTTCTACTTCATTGGTGAACTTATCTTTCTTGATTTCATCTTATTCTTCAATGGCGAGCTCAGCTTTATCGATTTCAATGAAAAACTGCAACTATACACAATAGTTGCAGAAATTTCTGCAACTAATATGCAATAGTTGTAGACATTTATGCAAGTATATGCAATAGTTGCATTTCTGCAACTATATGCAATAGTTGCAGACATTTCTACAACTACACCATGTAGTTGCAGAAATTTCTGCAACTATATGCAATAGTTGCAGAAATGTCTGCAACTATATGCACTAGTTGCAGACATTTCTGCAACTGTACCATATTGTTGCATTTCTGCAAATATGCAATAGTTGCAGAAATGTGTGCAACTATATGCAATAGTTGTAGACATTTCTACAACTATGCCGTATAGTTGCAGAAATGTGTGCAACTATGTGCAATAGTTGCAGATATTTCTACAACTATACCGTATAGTTGCAGAAATGTCTGCAATTATTTGCAAATTTTGTAAATTTGAAAAAAATCGAAAATGTTCAAAAAATGCTGAATTGTCTGCAAATGTTTGAAATAATTGCACATTTACTACAAATATAAATTTTTGGTAACAATAATGGATCTCATTTTAAAGATCATAAAATTTGTGATTTTTTGGTGAAAACGGTATGTTGATCCGGATTTTGTACATAAAGTTATACGCGTTTGAAATGTTAAAAACATAAGGGTATTTGGGTCCTTCTGCATGCGTGAATTTGAAAATAGGGACTGGAAATGTAAGGTTTGTTTGTGAAGGATGTTTTTTCTATTTTGAAACTTACTAGGGATGTGAGTCAAACTTACCCAATATTTTATCCTTCAAAATCATGGCATGATATTGCAAAATAAATCGGGTTAACCTTAAAATAAAAAACAATTAAGAAAATAAGAGATGTAGTCATTATTTACCCTAGCTTTGAGATTAAGGAATTTGAGATTTGAACGGATTTAGTTTTGATTAATCTTCTTCCTTTGTTTACTTTCTCTTTCTCTAGCTTATCTAATGGTGGTCGGCCTCTACTTTGTCTTTGATTTTGAAATGAACGTGTAAATGAATTCCTAATGGTTTAGGGTATAAGAATACTCTTTTTCCTATTTTACCTCTTCTTTATTTCATTTTAACTCATCTTTAATTGATTGTTTACATAGCATGGCTACCCCTTAGTTTAATCACAAATCTCAATCCCATAATCTCCCATTATTTTATTTAATTTAATTAATTAAATATCCTAAGTAATGTTACTAAAAATTAGGGTCGTTATAGACTCCCCTCCTTTAAGAATTTCATCCTTGAAATTACGATAAGGTATACAATAAATAGGACGTAAAGGTAAAACATAACATCAAACAAATCAGGATAAGCGTCTCTAATCCTGGTATCAGTCTTCCAAGTATAGTCTCACTCATCTTCGCTTCATTGGACTTTAACTAATCTGACTGTCTTGTTTCTAAGCCTTTTCTCTTCTCTCGCAACTATCCGAACTTGCTTTCTAACTATAGTCAAGTTTGGTTCTACTACCAAGTCATCTAATACAATCGGTGCTATAATAGACTCTGGATCTCTAACACGCTTCTTAGATGAGAAATATGAAAAACATCGTGGAATCCTGCCAAACTATTCGGCAACTCTACTCTATATGCGAGTTTTTTGATCCTCTATATAATAAGAAATGGTCCTATGAGTCTTGGTGATAATTTCCTTAATTTCCCAAATCGAATCACACCCTTCATCGGTGATACCTTAATGGAAACATGATCTCCAATAGAGAACTCCAAGTCTTTCAGTCTTCTATCTACATAATTTTTCTACCTGGATTGGGCTTCTTTCATCCTAGCCAAAACCAACTCAATCTTTTCTGCGGCTTCTCTAACCAAATCTAGGCCAAGAACCAACCTATCCCCAGTCTCTAACCAACAAACGAGAGATTGGCATGGCCTTCCATACAAAGCTTAAAACGGTGCCATCCTATGCTAGTCTGATAACTGTCGTTATATGAAAACTCGAATAAGTGCAGATGGTCTTGCATGTTCCTCCAAAATCTAACACACAAGCTCGTAACAAATCCTCTTAGATTTTGTTAACTCTTTCCATTTGCCTATTAATCTATGAATGGTAAGCGATACTCATCTTGAGCTTGGTTCCCAAAATCTTCCGTAGACTCTTCCAAAACACACTAGCGAATAAGGAATCTCTATCACTTATTATACTACTAGGAATTCCATGAAGTTCAACTATATTCTTCATAAATAACTTTGCCAACACAGGTGTCATCCTAGTTGACTTAACTGAAATAAAAGGGCACTCTTGGTTAATCTGTCCACTATAACCTATATACTTTCATTTCTTCTGTTTGATCTTGGCAACCCGTCTATGAAATCCATAGAAATAGAATTTCACTTCCATACCGGAATATCTAATGGTAAAGCAACCCGCTTGGCTTCTGATGTTCGCTTTTACTTGCTGATAGTTCAAACACTATTTAATCCATAAGCATACATCCCTCTTCATACCTTCCCAGAAGAAACTCCGCTTCATGTCTTGATACATCATAGTTCCTCCCGGATGAATAGTGAACTTCAAGCGATTGCATTCCTCCAAAACTTCCTTCCTTATGTCTCCTCCACTTAGAATACATAACCTACCTCTCTTTCTCAACCACCCATTCTGGTCAAGACTAAAATCCTTTAAGTCATCACTCTCCGTTCTTTCGTTTAACTTTCTAATCCGTTCAACAAAATACTAGATCCTCTATCTGTTTAGAGGCAATCTTTTCAATCATCACTGGTCGAACTTCTAAACATGACAACATAACAGATCCTCCACTAGACCCAACTTCAGATCTTCACTGCTAAACAATTCGACAACGTTTCAAAATCCCTCCACTCTACTATCAATGCCAACACTACATTCTGATGCTTTCTGCTAAGCGCATCTAAAACTTGTTACCTTTCCCCGGTGTGTATTCAATTACAAAGTCTTAAGAAGCTATAAACTCTAACCATCTCTCCTGCCTCATGTTCAGCTCCTTCTGAGATAACAAGTACTTCAACGACTTATGATTCATATAACTCAAATCGCTCTCCCAAAAGGTAATGTCTCCACACCTTCAATGCAAAAATCGCCGCAGATAACTCCAAATCATGCGTTGGATATCTAACCTCATGTAGTTTAAGCTGTCAAGAAGCATAGGCAATCACTTTACCTCTCTGCATTAACATAGATCCTTACCCAATTCCACATGCATCTGTATAAATTAACAAATCCTGATTCCCTTCCAGAACAAGTAATACAAGTGCATGGGTCAATAAGTGTTGCAAGATCTGGAATGCTTCCTCACACTTATTGGTCCAAACAAACTTCAATCTTTTCATGTTAGCTTAGTCATCGGTGCTGCTATCCATGAAAAATCCCTTATGAACCTCTGATAATATCCGGCCAATCCAAGAAAACTCTTTATCTCGGTCCATTCCTCGAGTCTCTTCTAATTATTCATCACTTCAATCTTAATCAAATCTGTATGCAACCCTTTATTTGAGACTACATGAACAAGAAACTTTACTTCCTTCTTTTAGAAATGACACTTCGAAAACTTCACCTTTAGTCGATGCTGCCTCAGCGTCTCAAGCACCACTCTAAGATAACTTCATGCTTCCTTTCATCCTTAGAGTATATCAGAATATCATCTATGAAAACCAATGTGAACATGTCCAAGTTCTCTCGGAAGATTCGGTTCATCAAGTCCATAAAGAATGTCGACGCATTAATTAGTCCGAATGCCATAACTAACCATTCGTATGATCCATATTTAGCCCTAAATGTCATCAGAGGAATACTATCCTTCGCTACTCTAAGTTGATGGAAAACTGTTGCTAAATACAACCGAGAAAATACCTTGGCTCCACTCAACTAATCGAACAAATCGAGAAGTTTAGGTAACATATATCGATTCTTTATCTTTCTCTCATTCAACTTAAGATAATCGATACATAGCCTCAACGATCTGTCCGGCTTCTTAGCAAACACTACGGCTGCTCCCTAGGGTAAACTATTTGGTCTAATAAAATTCTATCAAACTAGATCCACCAATTACACCTTTAATTCTCTCATCTTCATAGGTGTCATTCTACTTGATGACCAACTCACTGGATTTGCTCCATGCATCAAATCTATCTGAAATCTAATGGCTCGAAACATCTACGAATCCTTTAACCACGAAAACTCGATTCAACTCATCTTCTACCTCCACAACACCCAACAAAGCATTCGCCTCACAACTAGGGTTTTCTACGGTATATACAATCCAATCACTATGTTTAGGCTGTCTAAGTGATATTTTTCTATCATGGCAAAAAATCCTAGCATCTTACTTAACCAATCTATACCCAAAATAATTCTGAACCATACAAATTCAAATATATGCAAACTGCAAACAAAGGTATGACTTAACAAATCAAACTCTAGGTAATCACAATTCATCCCAAGTGCCGCATACCCTCCTATCGGATTTGCAACTCTTAAGGAAGTAACTAAGTATAAGGGTTCTAGGTTAAACTTATCTACTAAACAACAAGATACAATAAAATGTGATGCACCATTATCAAACAGAATGCTAACAGACATACTGTGGATCTGAAGCGGACCTCCCAGCACTGCCTTCCCTTTTTACTCTGTTGTTGCCCTTAAAGTAGCTGGCTCTAATGCAAATACTTTACCCCTTCCATCCTTAGCAAGCTCTTTATATTGGTTCTTATAATGTCCAATCTGATCGCAGTAGAAGTATCCAATATTCTTCTTTCTGATCACTTCCTTAGCCTTCCCAATACGATAATCATTAGCGAAATGTCCTTTCTTATCGCACTTGAAGCAAACAACCTCTGACTTCCCTTTCTTTGTAGCCCCACCTTTCTTAGCACCTTCTTATGAAAGAACTTCTTTTTCCGACTCTATCTCTCATGGACCTCTTTGCCTTATTCTTTTCCAGAAAAGTAAGCATCTCCTCATTCCTCAATATCGTTTCCACTAAAACATCACATGGGTCTCTGATATGTAGCAAGATTTCCCTAGCAAGCTCAGGCTTCAACCTCTGATGAACTTCTCATTTGTCTTAATATTAGTATAAACCGTAGCATAGCCATATCTTGCTAGCTTCTCAAACCTCCTCACATACTCAAGTATAGTCATATCCCGCTGCTCCAACTCATCAAACTTCCTGAGCAATGTGGACTCACAATCTCGGACATGAACCTCTCCTCAAATCTCCTTCTAAACTCAGCCCAAGTTATGATCTCCTCATTAACTCCAACCGTCACACTATTCCACCAATATAAAGTTGCTCCTTGAAGCTATCTTGAATCAAGCCTTCTCTTCTCCTCATCATTGAGCCCCAAATCGGCAATAATCCTCTCACAATGTAGCAACCAGTTTTCTACTTCAATAGCATCTTCGGTTCTAATAAATGGCTTTCCTCCCAGCCTAACATAGTCTCTACTCATGATAGCATAATTGCTGACCATTGGAGTTTTCTGAACTCCTTCTCCTACTACTCCAGCAGCAACACCCTCCAAAATCATGTTGACAAAGAACTGATACATAGCTCCATGTCAACTTGTGGGACTCCAGCACCCACATTTCTAGCCTGTACCTGACCTGGGTTTCTCCTGCTATTCAGTCTGACATTTCCATTTATGGTGGTGCTTCCCAACCAAGGTTAACTGTTCCACTTCTAACATCGATAGCTATATTCAAGCCTCGTGAGATACAAAGGAATTGCCTAAGAGAGATAAAAGAATAGAGATGTAGCATATACTTATATATATAGCAAATACAAGTGTGTTACTATAGCGTTATCTCATACCCCGCTCTTATCTCTATTCCTTAGGATTATGTTTTAAAAAATCATTTCTAGTTTAAAGTTTTTCATAACCTATGCTCAGATACCAAGTTGTAACATCTCTTATCTGGAGGCCATAAGTTATGCGTTACAGATGATGTAATCATCCATAGTATTAACTTCTGGTGACCAAATACGGTAATGTTGATAGTATCCATAATAACAAAAGCATATAAATATGAAACAAAATAACAGATTTCAAAAACAACTTTTCTGATTACATTTCAAAAACATGTTTCATATTTCTTTACATAATCCTAAACGTTTCCAAGGTTCAGACCAGTATAATTATTACAAAGTACACTAAGAGCGACATTAGAAGATGTCCTCTTGGTTGGCCAGAGTACTATATAGTCATAACTGACTTAATACAACACAACATAATAAAAAAAATGAAACAAAAACTCTTAAATAGCTATCCATCAGCCACCTGCTCGTCTCCGAAAGCTTTATTCGTCAACTTACTAAACTTGTAAATCCTTAATCCTCAGCCTACTCAAATCAATTTTGAGCACCAAAGAGGTTAAGGGGAAAAGCATAAACTTCAAATCAGATATAAAGCCTGGTATGAATAATAATATAGTTTTTAGTTATTTGATATTAAGTGAGACCACGCCGCTTAGTGGAACGGATTTCCCCTCACTAATATCATTTTAAAGCATATCTTTTGCAAATAATTTCCTACAATTAAAACTAGTTAAAACTGCAAAGCAATATCATGTAAATATACATGTTAGGTAACAAATGAACTATCTGTCCGAACATTATAGTTTTTTAGCTAACTACTAACCTTTGGCTGACCTGGGACTACCAGACAATGTTACTCGAAAAATTCACCTTCCGCTTAAGCAGTGAGGTCTTAAACAGAAGATAGAAAGGAAAAGAGCAGGATCAGGCCTTTCAAAGAGATTAAAGGGATGCATTCAATAAAATGATGCAGCTCCGAACCTTTCATGGAAAAGTAGAGTGTTATCCTATAAATGATCAGGAGGCACATACCCTCCGGAGAAGGCAAACAAGCGGAAACAAAGACATATGATCTTACGCCAACCATTCCGGAAGCGCAACAAGCTTTTTAGGCTAAAAACTACATCTAAAGGGCACCTTCGCTATCACCAGAAGGTTTACGTAAAATCAATGTTTATAAATCAACAAGCAATAACGTTCCGCCTTCATCTAGGGAAGATGCAACTTTCAGTAGAAGTGCAGTAAGAAAAAGAGACTTCCAATAATGCCAAAGGGTTCACAAGGGCTATAAACCTTTCAGTGCCTTCGGAAGGTTCATAGGCTAGATGTATAACAAACCTTCCGGTAAAGGCAATAGTTTCATGAAGGCAAGCAAGGAAAGAGGCCATTCGGTAGCATTTGACAGGCCATGGTGATACACAATAAAAAAACCTTCTGACAATCCCGAAAGACCTACAACTGTGTACAAGAAACAACCTTTCAGTAAGGCCGGTAGGTTTACAGCTGTGTAGTAAAGGCAACCTTACGTACCAGACGAAGGCATAAGGCCTGTGGGATGCCACCTGCATCTTTAAATAGGACCCGAGGGGTCCAGTTTAGGGGGACTTTTTCTATTCATTCAAAACTTGTAACTTACTGATCATAATTTTGTGACCCTAATTTGGGAATCTAGTTTGAGAAATTCAATAAAATTAAAGGATTATTTGAATGGCAAGGGAAGTCATCTGATTTCATGAATCGTTTCATTAATCACTTATTTCTTTGTTGTTATAATACTGATTTACAAGATCAGTCCCTCCAAAAGGTTCAGGCCGATAGATCTAAAGATCAGTCGATTGAAGCTACCATCTCAAGATATGGAAGATATTGAGTTCTCTACTTTTACCCTTCAATAGGGCCAACAACTGATCTGGATTAATACAAGTAGTAACCTTTCAGAGTTATTAGCATTGTGATTCGAATTCTCCAACTAAAGTTAGTGGATATTTGTGCTCAAGCAGTAACTAAACCTTCCATTGTTATTAGTCCACCATTCAAACCTTTCGTAATAATCCAAGTACAGGAAAATAAGGTCCAATTTAAAAAATAATATTCAAATACCTTTCGGCCAGATTAAGTCCAACCACTAAGAGTAATTAATCCTTACAATAAGATCAAAGGTTCCCACTTACTACCTAGGATTTCTTTACTCACCCTTTTTCAATAAGACCAATCATTTAGACCTTTCGAAAGTTCAAGAGCATAATCCTAAGAGAGTATATCTAGTTAATTTCCACTCATGTTGAAAAGAAAAGTTTCATGAGGGTTCTAAATCAGTTTAACTCTGATAATAAACCTTCCGATTGAAATACTAAACCTTTCGACTATATTATGATCTCCCTATTTGAATTTGGTAGTTATTAGAGTAAAGTGTAGAGATAATAATTAAGCCTAACGTTCCTTTCCACTTATTAAAGTAAGGTGTAGAGATAATAATTAAGGCCAACGATCATTTCCACCTAACCAAATAGCTCTTTCCTACCGAAAGAACTATTTAGGATGTTGACCAAAAATCTGGTTAATAGACAATATAAACAAATAATCTAACACCTGTTAGACACTCCTCTTCTGGATGATCTGTCCCTAGCTTATCTTCTCCCAGTATCCCCTGATCCTAAGGATTTTACGGGCTCACCAATAACCTATCTCTATACAAATATATATTCCCTTCTATGTATAACATCATTTTAGTCTTACCTATGACAAAGCCCTACACTCTGGAATTTGGGACTAAATTAGCTGAGGCTAATAGCTAATGCATAGGGTGCGACCCTATATTAGTCCCATCTAGTATACAAATATCTAAGTCATTTTACTTAGGGTAATCTTCCCTTAAATTTTCCTTGGAAACCTTTTCATCTCAAATTGATTTAAAACCTTTAAATCAAACTTAAACAAGGAAAATACACACTCTGTGCTTTACTCAAAATCGCCTTGCCATGTTATACATACTTTACTCAAATCTTTGTTGATGAAAACATTTAAACCATTGAAAGTATGCCTTTCGAGTCCATTGAAAGTACCTCTTTCTAAACCAAGCAAACCCCTTTATTTCACTTGGCCAAAAGGCCAAAACATTCCTTTTGAAACCATTCATATAAACCTTTCAAAACCATTGACAAACCTTTCCATCGAAAGCTATAAAACCTTAGAGGTCCTATCTTTAAAACACCTAATCATTGCCTTTCAAAAACACTGGAAAACCTTTCCTTTCAATCCTTTCGAAACCATTGGAGAACCACTCCATTGAAACCTTCATCAAAACCTTTCGAAAGCATTAAAATATCAAAACTTTCGAAAGCCTTTGGGTTCAAGTAAAACATGTGAAATAACCATTCAAAACCTTTTGAAACTAAACATTCAAAATCTTTGGGTTTTACCTTCAACTGAGTAAAAGGGACATAAAATATTTAAGTCGAAAGCACTCGTTCGAAAGCTATTTCCTAAGCAAATAAGTGGTGGTGTCGAACCAACCCTTTCGAAAGCATTGGAGAACTGGCTTGGTTTAAAAACAAAGTCACTCTTTTGACTTCGAAAGGTAGAAAAGCGGCATCTAGGGGTTTCGAATCCTTCGAAAGCATTTACTTAAAAACAAAGGTGCAATCTCTTTGAAACCATTCTTTAAATCAATTTGACCCAGTCGAAAGCCAACCAAGTCGAAAGCATATCCTTCGAAATCAAAGTAGACATATTTTCATTTCAAAGAAAAGTAGCGCTTCGAATTCTTCGAAATCCTTGGTTTCGATCCAATACCTTTGGTCTACATCCAACTCGCTGCATACCAAGGCTTTGATGCCATGTGCGTTTGTTTCGATGGTGGCGGAACTACTAAGTCGGAACCTAGGTGCCAAAAGTGGAGAAATATGCTAAAAGCATGTAAAAATTGATTTCAAATTTAAAAAGAAATTCTTTTCAACTAACCTGCCTTGTTTGTTAAAATATTATTGGTTGTCTATTTTCTTTTCTAAAAGTGCTGTCAAAATTTCCAAAGTGAACAACTTAAATAATTTACAAAATATCCCTTCTCCTTTTATAAATATATAAAACATATAAGTCGCATATCTTAAATAATAGTACATATCTATTCAAAAGACTTCGAAAAAATTTACAAAAATTCCAGAGAATCATTTTTATTATGTTTTCTAAATATATTAATTTCAGATCCAAGACTAATATTATTTAGCCGTAAGTAATTTTAAACCCAAATAATCATTTTCCTCACCAGAAAATTAATATAAAATCCACATTAATTCAAAAAATTATGAAAATTAAAACCTATCTCTAAAATATCATTTCTGATCTACATCTAAAATCATGATTCATTCGGATGTCATTAAATAGGGTTTCCATATTAAAACATATCATAAACCTATATGAATGAGCATAAATGATCAACAAGCATGTCTAAATATTTTATCCTTCAAAATCATGGCATAACATTGCAAAATAAACCAGGTTAACCTTAAAACCAAAACCAATTAAGAAAACAAGAGATGTAGTCATTATTCACCCTAGCTTTGAGACTAAGGAGTTTGAGATTTGAATGTATTTGATTTTGATTAATCTTCTTCCTTTGTTTATTTTCTTTTTCTCTAGCTTGTCTAATAGTGGCCTGCCTCTCCTTTGACTTTGATTTTGAAATGAACATGTGAATGAGTTCCTAAGGGTTTAGGGTATAATAATACTCTTTTTCCAATTATAACCATTCACTATTTCATTTTAACTCATCTTTACTTCATTGTTTACATGGCAGGCTAACCCTTAATTTAATCATAAACCTCAATCTCCTAATCATCTCATTATTTTATTTTATTTAACTAATTAAATATCCTAAATAATATTATAAAAGCTAGGATCGTTGCAGATCTCTCCTTAACATATACATTTGTTTGCTCACTTCTCTAGCTCTTACTGTTATAAAAATTATGGGTATTCTCTTTTAGCTCCATCCATTCATGAAAAGTACTTAACAAAAAATACTTTCTAGAGCTATGGATATCAATCTTTACAAATTTGCATTAAAATTAGTTGAAATAATACCTCATAAAAATTACTGTATTAATTTATGTCAACCACATGAATTTTTGCAAAACTGCAGCTAGGAGCGTGATTTTAGGCAGGACATCATGTAAAGGGGGGGGGGTAAATAGAATGTTACTATATTATATACTGCACCAATAAAGAACAATCTAAAAAAATATTATACTTTTAGAGGCAAAAGATTTGTAAACATAGAAAATATTATTCCTTCCAAAGATAGAAGGTCAAAAATGGTTCACCAAGCATTACCAGCAAACTAAACCTTAGCTACATAAGCTCCATTTAATCTATCAACCACTAATATATATTCCCGGTTAAGGGTCTTTTTCTACTTATTATATTTCATGTTTGGCTGCATATGGATACTGTTTTCACTGACAATCATTAATCTATATAAATTAGTTTAAAAGAAAAGGTTAAAATAAATCTTATATTGAAGGATGTTAATTTGAAAAAAAAAATTCAAGGATGCGCACCTTTTTTCAGCCCTACCAACTAAAAACACCATTTTTCCACCCTACTAACTAAACTATTTCCTCTTTTCTCCAACATTCAAACAACCTAGGGCTTCATTTATCCAAAAGGGAAAATCATAAATCAATGGAAACCCGATCTAAGTCGAAAACATCATCGATGTTGGAACTTGGAAGCGAATCTTCCATTGTCGACCTATAGTTTAAAGCCGATTTCTTTGAAATCAAGAAAGCGTAATTTGGCGCCTCAATCCATACCTACGTAAAAAATTACTCGATAATTGAATATGAGAGCTGCTAAGTCAAGAGCTAAGAAACGTATGGAAAAGCAGAATGTAGAAGAAAAAGGAGAAAAAAGTCCAAAAAGTACCAATGAAGTCATTGCTTTAAATGTATTGATTGCTGCATAATTTATTTTTAGCTATCAAATGTTCAAATGATAGTTAATAATAGAATTATTGACTCAAAAACAACATGCGTAAATTACATGTCGAATGATATTTAGAAATAGCATCTCTATATTTGAAAGATAGTAGACTGTGTTTAATATGCTAAATGATTGACTAATATAGATTTTGTACTTTTGAACTATATTGTACCATTATCAAACTATGCAAAATGATAGTTGGATATAGCACAAGTATGTTTAAAACAAGGTTTTTAATATTGAATTTCTGTCACATCTCGCCTCGGAGATTTTAGAGACTTGATCTCGTATCGGAGGAGATCTCGGCCAAGATGAGTCCATCTTGGGCGTATGTCCTGAACTTCCATCTCGAATCTCAAAGCTTATCTCGGAACCATCTCGGGGTATATGATATATTAAAAATTTATGTTCTTCACAATATTTTTTATGAATGTTACCATAAAAATAATAACTTTAACATGATTTGCAAAATCATTCTATTGTTATTAATCTACGAAAGAACATTCATATTCATAAATCATAATATGGTTAAACTAATAAAATAACAAAGTACAAATAGATTATAGCTTGCAACTCATGATCCATGAATACGAATTATTGTTAGACATCGAACATAGAAAAGATCCAAAACATTAAAAAACAACACAGAAATAGAACATAAAACACAGATATTAGTAAGTACTATGCACGTAAAAACAAAGAATATGAAAATGTAAAACATTGTAGAACATATATGAATGTATGATAAGGTCATCTAACATGCAAAATGTACATAAAACGTTGAAAATTAAACACTGTTCTTTTCAAGTCTTTTGTTTACATACAAATTACATAAAAAAGCATAATTTTAAACCAAAATGAAACTAGGATTTTACTATTACAAGCTAACTAGAAAAAAGGACATTAATATATCTAAAAAGGTTATCTTTAAATGGCTCGAAATGTGTTTCAAATGTCTCGCGTAGGGCTGTCCAATTTAGGGTTTATTTTTAGGAATTAAAGTAAGAGATTA
Organism: Allium cepa; assembly: GCA_030765085.1. Taxonomy (NCBI): domain Eukaryota; kingdom Viridiplantae; phylum Streptophyta; class Magnoliopsida; order Asparagales; family Amaryllidaceae; genus Allium; species Allium cepa. The sequence continues at coordinate 224,244,855 of CM060945.1, forward strand.
ACTATTGAATAGCAGAAGCTTATAGTAGCCATGCATAAATTATTTTAATTATTGTTTTGGGATAGGAACGAGCTTAAATTTTAGCTCCAAAAAAATCTCGGTTGATATTTCAGTATCTCATCTACGTCGATATATCGACTGATATTGCCATATCTCGGCCGATATATTTGAAACGAAATTTACACCTCGATTTACTGTTTTGTTTCATAGGGAGATTGATCCGTGATCTCAGCCGAGATATCAGCTAATATTTCCGAGATTTGAAATAGTGATTGAAACTTAACTAGGATGCATAAAATATGTAAAATAATAGTTGGATTTAGCATAAGTATATTTAAAGTGAACTAGCATGAAAAGAATATGCAAAACGATACTTGAATTTAGCTTAAGAATTCCTATAGAGGACTAACATGATTAGAATATGCGAAATGATAGTTAAATATAACATAAGCATTCTTAAAGACAACTAACACGAATAAAATATACTTTTCTTGGGCCTAGGTGGGAGTACGTAGTAGTGGCGTAGTGGTAGAGACACTTGCAACTTGTAAATGAGGTCATGAGTTCGATACCCATCTGCCCTACTCCCTTAAGGGGGGAGCTTGGGTTCCTGTTAAATCCAACTAAACACGGTTGGGATACGAATGCTACCTTCTGGGCTAGCTAACCTTCCATTCCTGGCTCTGGTTGGACTAGCTGAGTTGGGGCTCTACTCTACGGAGTGGAGTTTTAAAACATGAATAAAACATGCAAAACGATAGCCACATAAAGCGTAAGTATTTGTAAAGTTAACTGGAATGAATAGAATATGTAAAATGAAGATTGGATATAGCATAAGTATTTTTAAAAAGTGAACTACCATGTATAGAATATGCAAAATGATGGTTGTATATAGCTTATGCACTGTTGTAAAAATCCTTCTAGACTCCCACCTAGGCCCTGCCTAGAAGTTAGGCTAACCTTACTGCCTATGTATTTTCCAAGTCTGCCTCGATAAGACTTATTGCACTATCTAAGCATATAAACAGGTTTATAAGCACCATCTACATACCAATTTAGGCTTAGTGCCTCTTATAAGCATCAAAATGTTTGTTTCAAGAAATTTTGTCTCCACGGTGGCTTCCAAACCCATCAAAATCCATGATATTTCATTGTGGATCAGTTGATACTGAACAAATACTAAAATTTTAACCAAAATGTATGAGTTTATCTAAAAATATAAGTTCGATTAATCCTCAATTAGTCCTTGTCTTGACGATTAATCCCTAATCCATGCTTACCATCTAGCATCCGTCTAGCAATTTTTACAACATGGATAATATGTATTTCTTAATATAACATTTTAATCACAAAGTTCAATACCATGTTTATGATAAGCAAATTGATAGTTTAATATAGTATTTAAGTTAGGAGCCCCACTATTATGTTTAAAATATGCAAAATGATAGTTCAATGTAGCAACATAGTTATAAAGTCCCCTATCATGGTTACAATATGCAAAATGATGTTTTAATGTAGCATTTTAACTATAAATCCACTAGCATATAGCATTTGTGTTATGAAGTCCATTATCATGTTTACAGTATGCAAAATGATATGAATAAAGTATTTTAATTACAAAGTCCATTAGCATGCTCGAAATATGGAAAATGATAGTTTAATGTAGCATTTTAGTTGTGAAGTTCATTATTATTTTTATAATATGAAAACTATTTTAATGTAGTATTTTAATTACAAAGTCCACTAGCATGTTTACAATATGCAAAATGTAGTTTGATGTAGTATTTAAATTATGAAATTCACTACCATATTTATGATATGGAAAATAATAATTCAATGTAGTATTTTAGTTATGAAGCCGACTAGCATATTTAGGATATGCAAAATGATAATTTAATGTAGCATTTAATTTATGAAGTCCATTATCATGATTACAATGCGTAAAATAATATTTTACTGTAGCATTTTAGTTACAAAGTCCATTAACATGTTTGCGATATACAAAATGATTGTAACGACCTACCTTTTCGAACCCCAGAAGTCGATACTAATACATCTACGGTATTCATGTGCCGAACAACCAAGTGCCGAAAAGATGGATTGTTAGGGAAAAAAGAAAATAAAATAAAGAAGAAATAAGAAACTAAACTATCACAAAATCTCATAACGCAATGGAATAACATATATTAATCAACATAATTCTTTAGGAAGTCAATTTAAAAATGATACATCAGAGTTATACTAATAAAATTCTACCTTAGGACAGTTATAACAGTCTGTACCTACGTAACTGATACAATATGCATATAGTACAGCGAATAAAATAGTAACGATAACCAAAACATACCGCATATAAATAAAGGGTATTTCATAAGACAACGCCGCATATAAATACAGATAGGTTTTTACCTTATGATAACCAAAACACTTTTATATAAAATCCATCGATACTACAATAATGTCTAACGGTTCAAAGTAAATATATAAAATAGCCGAAATGCTTGCACCCCACTTACAACATAGTTGGGCACAATCAAAATCATAATGGCTCATATTGGAGAGTGGATTCCATACTATAGCAAGGTAAGGGACTACCTTCATGATGATACACCTCTAAAAAATGTACCTGAGGACTATAGACAAATCTACCCCTCTGCTACACAGAACTGGCCTGCCCATTTAACATGACAAGCCGAATTACCTCACCTCCTTGACACTGAGGCCTTCTACTACCAAGGTGCTTGTGGGCAAACCAACTCTGAGAGGGGCAATCTAGAATGGGATGATGCACATGGCTCTGCTGCATGCCCTGTTTTTTCTATTTCTCCAAGCTGTAAGGCTTGTGATGTCATGTCTTTACCTTTTTATATAGCAAACTCAGCTGGAATGCTAAAATTGCTCTCCAAGCGTCAATGCTATGCTAGAATTCGTCCATATAAGTTTGTTCTGGGACTGAACGAAACCGAAGGCACTACATCTATTATGACCATTACGAGGAATCCCCCTAAGGTTTATAGATAATAGTCCTTGTACTTCAAACTCTGTCTTTGATTCCATACTCTTCAGGATGTTTTCGGTTTGAAATATTTCAGCTGGATAGAAGTGGTTTTTCGATAACAAATCTGATTCTCGTCTCTTTGAAACAGTTATCAATAATTTCTCGTAAACCCAACCCCGGTTTAATAGAAAATAAATAGACAATGGATATGAGTGGAGTTCACCCCTTAACTATTGAATGAACGGATTTCCTTATCATTTGTCTGAGAAGAACGAAAGGAGATTTATACACATAGTGCAGCATCATTGAGGATGACTGTGCCATATTACTCACGTGTTTCTTCTAGAGATTTAGAAAGTTACACTTTGATCCAGATTTAAATGTCGGTGATTTAATTGTCAAATAAATAATCTTTCGGACATTGATTAAATTCCATATGGGATTCGCTATGCCTTTATTAATTTATTATTCATTAATTAAAACAATTTGAGAAACTTGATCAAAAGATCTTTTCTAAAACATTTTGCTCAAACCCCTTACATCCCTTTTATAGTTGGAAAACATTTTTTACTTATCACAATATAAGTATTTACGGAAAACATTTTGGAAAATTTCCCTTCTCAAATTGCATAGTAAATGACCAAACAATTCCATTTTCAAAACATCATTTACTATAAAACCCATCCAGTTATCCCTTATAAAAAAAGCTCACGTAGACTTATATGCACAGTACAACATCATTGGGGATGCCTGTGTCATATAACTCACATGTTCTCCTAGATATTTCCAAAGTTACAATTTGGTCCAGATTTGATAGTCAGTGATTTATCTATCAAACAAACAATCATTCGAACATTGAATAAATTACATATGGATCCATTAAGCCTTTATTAATTAATCTTTCATTAACTAAAACACTTTGCAAAACTTGATCAGAAGATCTTTTCTAAAACATTTTTCCCGAACCTTACATCCCTTTTATACTTGGAAATCATTTTTACTTACAATAATATGAGTATTTACTGAAAACATTTTAGAAAATTTTCCTTCTCAAATTCCATATTAAATGGCCAAACAATTCCCTTTTCAAAACATCATTTACTAAAAAAACCATCCACTTATCCATTATAAAAAAAATTCTTTTCAAAAGCTCACCACATGATTTAAACAACTTATAAACTTCCAAAATAAATTTATAACTCACTTTGAAAATCTCCAAATTAATTTGTAAACCCTCTTTACGAATCTCTAAAATGATTTACAAGTCTTTTCCATATTTTTAAAATTCTTTATAAATCCTCCTTTAAAACTCCTTTATAAAATTTCCTTTATAAAATATCATTTACAAAACATCATTTGTAAATCACTTTAAATAAACCCTTTTATTTAGTAAAACCCTATTTTAAACAAGTTGTTATTCATAAATACATAACTTATAAAACCATTTATAAACCCTTAACCTTAAATTGATTAAAGAATTGAAGTTAATTCCAAACTATTCTTCAATAATTCAAAAGGAGGCTTAGCATTCCCATGGGTACTAATTTATACCATTTTATTTCTTTTTTGAATTCCAATTCATTTAACAATTATTTACATAGATCTACATGTATATAAATTCAATTCATATCCAAACCAGGACATAACATGTCAATATAAACTAAATGGTGCATACATATCCAATAACATAATAACAGGATGGTGATTTATACTACTAAATAGATGGCCATACTATTTACTTAATTATAGTGGAATAGGGATTTATTATGCTAATCTATGTCCACACAATCAAACAATTACATTATAGTAGAACAATGATTTATTCTACTTACAGATGTCCACAAAATCCAACAATTACATCATAGTACAACGTGGATTTATTCTGCAAATTGATGTCCAAACAATAAAACAACTTACATAACTCATTTATTATTGTTTGGTTACTTAATGGTATTGATACTTGAATCCTTTGTGTTTAAAACTATCATTTGTGTGTTTTCCTTCTAAAAAACATATTGGTTCTTGAAAAACAAAGTAATTATAAACTTCTTTTCAAATTAATAATTTACAAGTTAACACTTTATTAAAATATAATTAAATTAAATTAAATGTAAATTTCATTCAATCAATAATTAAGAAATAATTAAACAATAATTGACCATTATATAAATAATTAAACCTTAATTAATCCTTTATTAAATTATAGTTTAAAGCTTCATTAATAACTAAATAATAATTAATCTCAATTTATTAATTAAATAATCTTTATTTGAAACTAAAAAATAAATTAAACCTTCAATAAAAAAATTATTAAAATTTAAGCCTTAATTAATGTATAATTAATGATAATTAAACATTTAATAAATTAAATAATAAATAATTGACTTTATATTTAATTAATAATAATTAAAAATAAATCATACACTTAACTAACAATTAATAAAAATATTAATCATACTTAATTAAAAATTAATTAAAATTAATTTTACCCTTAAAGGATAATTAATCGGTACTAACATTTACTTAATTAAAGTTAATAAACCTTATTTAGAACATAATTAATTATTAATTATCAAAATTGATTAATCATAAATTAATTATTACATACTTAATAATCTTTCTAAATCATTTTCATTTAGTTGATAAAACATTTCTAAATAATTAAAGTATGAAATACTAAATTTTCAAAAGTCGGGACTTTTATCGAAACTGCATACATAGCGACTATCGCTATTAATGCCATAACTTGTAAACTTATTTTGCGTACACAATACCCTTTGAATCTCTTACCCTTTAACCTTACTTCTTTTAATAACTTATATAAGTTTTTGAAAGTTCTAAAAGTAAAGTTAGAAACTTCATAAAACTTTTGTTAGAAAACAAAGTAAGTAAAACAACTTAAACTTAAAGGATCCCTGTATCGCTTAACAAATCCATCACTAACTTTTCTAGCATCACAACATGTATCATATGCTCCAATGTTTATCACATACCATACAATCTACATAAAGTAAATTTACAACTTTCAAACCATGCTACATTAACTTCCATTCCAAGTTCATACTAGTGCATCCAAGCATATATATACCCATACGTAAGCATCATAAGAACATTATTTTAAACCAATCATAACTACATAATTATCAATCACATATCATACACTAATTTATAAAGCTTAGATCCTTGCTCCCTCATGCTAAAATTTGATTTCCGAAGCCCTAAAGGCCTATGGCACAACCTCATGCATGCATGGCTTGACCATGATAAGAACAAGGATGCACAGGCTTTACTTGGAGAGGTGGAGGGACTTTAAATAAGGTAGAATTCACAAAACTAGACCTAAAAATTGGTAGTACTCTCATTGATTTTTAGCCATGTTACTCTCAGAATTTGTAGAAATCATCAAATTAAAATTTCTTATAAATTTTCTTCTCTGTCGTTTCAAAAAAAGAATCACTCAATTTGGATCTGTTTTGAGGAAGATATGGTAAAAAGAAGAAGAAATATTTTCGAATTTAAAAATATGGATCCAAAATCACTTTGCAAAGAAATGATATTTTGACTTGTATAATCTCAAAATTTGAAGAAGTGTCCCAAATAAAAGCTGCAGCCATCATAATTTCCCATGAATTGAAAAAATAATTTCTTGACTTGAAGTAGTTTATGGGGATTTATGGCCATGAGAAGTGGAGGAAGAAAGTAGGTGATTTAAACATGATTTTAACTGATCCTAAAGTACAAAATTATAGATTTAAAAACATAGGAATTTAAAAATTGAAGTCATGAAAGGACTTTCGGAAGATTGGAGAAATTTTATAAAGTATAGATAAGGAAAAAATGAAAATGAGAAAAGTTTTGGAAATATATTTTTTACATAAAATGAAACTAGAAAATTACCAACATGTCCTTGGTACCTTACCCTCTACTTAAACCATGTCACTTTATCTTTCAATGTCACTCCCCACTTCTCCACCTCACCATACATGTTTTTTTCCCTTTTCTCTCCTTCTTATGAACATTAGCCAACATGTCTAGACAAGTTTAAGTAACTAAGTGTAATTATATCTCCAATGATCTGACATATTTTTAGTTTTTTTTTTATATTTTCTTAACTTATTGAACTTAAGTATAAATACATTTATACATACATCTATATGTATACTAACTAATTTATAAATGCACATACTTATGCTAAAGAGCTTACAACATTTCCGATAAATTTAGCAGACGAAAAGTCAAAAATTCGAAAAACGAATTCTAGTCACATCTTCGATCTTTCTTCGAACTAAATATTTTCGTAAAATTTTTTTGAAGACTATTTCACCATTATTATTCATTATTTAAAAGAGTTTTATCTCCATTATAAAATCAATTACTATAATATTTAAAATTAATTAAATATTCACAAATCAAAGCATTGAAATTTTGAATCGTTACACTCTCCCCCTTTAAAAGAATTTCGTCCCCGAAATTACATCTCAACCTATCCTAGAAAACGCTCAACACTATACATTAGTTCGTATGATGTACATAGATCATTCACATGTCAAAGCTGATTTGATGTCTACCTGAATACATAACTATACTTCCAAACTACTATCACTCATCTAATTCTCTAGTGCGGACCCCGATCAGGCTCCTTGATTAGGAACCTTTGTTCTTCTTACATAGCTATGTACTGTGATAGAAAACATTAGTCCCATACCAAAAATCCTCGTCAAATGCTCGTTGTCAAAAATCGAGTAATAGATTTTTATTTAGAACGGTGTGAAACATCTCAAAGCAATATTCTCATGGCTTAAATCAAATTTTATGAGAAGAAGAAACGATCGACATCCAGCCTACGCATTTATTCAATTAGTTCTCACTAATATCACTCATATTTCCACTAAATATATTTATGAAAACATTTCATAAATTGACTTATGTTTAACTTGTATAATAATCCATTATATCATGGGAGTATATAACTCTATCTGCTTCAACTATTCTACCCGATTTTTATTCAAATTTTTTTTGGAATGGAACCCAGTATTTTAATTATCGAAAATATATACATATAGCCCTAGTAACTCCAAAATGATACTAAGGAATTGGGTACTACCAAACAGTATCGTACATCCCCTTACCAAAAGGGTAAAACTCAAGAGAAGTGCTTGCCATCCAAAGACATCCCTTCTCCAATTTTAAGTTATTTTCAAGCCACTCAAACTAGTTAACTTAAAATTATTTCTTTTATTTCGAAATCTTGTTTTTGAAACAATACTTTACTTTTTCCAACAAAACATTTATCGCCCACTTGCTTTGGGTTTGTTTTTTTTTGAATTTGTTTCGATTGTACAATGATAAAAAGAATAATTTACTAAATACACTATAATGTTCACCAAGGCAATCATCTTATTATCGCTTAGAAGATTATTCTGACAATCACAAAATAATCGAGACTCTTTTTCCTTATCCAATTCAAAGAAAATACTTCTTCCCTATCATTTTCACTCCAAAATATTTAACTCTTGAACAAAATTTCTTTCAAATAATACTATTATTACTTTTCAAAACCTTGAAAATCCTTTCCAAAAGCCTCAGTATTTAAGTCCTCATGTTTCCTACTAAAATTCTTTTTAATGAAAAGAAACATCTTAAAAATTCATTTTATTAGATCATCCTTTATAAAACCATTTTTCTCTAAAAAAATTCAAAATATTTTAAATCTTTTTTATAAACGTCTTTCATTAGATTAATTTTTTACCCTAACATTAACATCAACGTCTTATAGTTAAATTGTGAAACTTAATTCACAATATGTTCGTTTCAATATTTCTTTCAATTTCTATCTACCCAACATATATCTTAAAAAGGAAAGCGACCAATACACACTAATAATAGGCAATGCACAAACTGGATGAGTATGACTAAACAAACCCTAAATGATAATAATAAAATATTATTATCTCCTAACAACCTACATTTCAAATAACTATACCATACGATGCTAATTTTGAAAATCATTCTCTATATATAAAGTATATCCTAGAGTAAAAGTATTTCATTTAGCCAATTTAAAAATAATACTATATCCGTTGGTCATATTTAAGTGTTTAGGAATCCCCATCGACAACGTTGATCAAGCGCGTCGTTTAGAACTCATAAGCCACTCAATAGATCAAACAACACAACATAAAACATTTTTACATCACTAACAAATACACGCTCATATATAATATACACTCAAACTCATAATAAGGCATTCCATCACTTTCTCTCTTAATGAGTTATCCCACCAAAGCCAGTGTTCTTGCTTAAACTTACGCCCTGATACCAAATACAATGACGTGCCTTTTCGAACCCCATAATTCGACACTAATACATCCATAGTATTCATGCTCCGAAGTACCAAGTGCCAAAAAGACAGATTGTTAGGAGGAGAAGAAGGTAGAATAAAGAAGAAAGAAGAAACTAAACAATCACAGAATCGCACAACGCAACGAAATCACATATATTAAACAACATAATTCCTTACAAAGTCAATGCTAAAATGAAACATCAGAGTTCTACAATACAATTCTACTTTAGGACAATTATAACAGTCTATCCTACCTAACTGATATAATATACATAAGTGCAGTGGAAACAAAATGGTAAGTAGCTATCTATGAAGCCTTTTCTCCCAGCTCCTCCAAAATGCTTCTGTGGAAAACTGAACTACTTGGCTGCCCATATAAATTTGAGCACCCAAGAGTTTTAGGGAAAGAAAATAAAACTCTAGGTCAAACATGGGTCTGGAGTGAGTAAACTCAAAGCAAATGTATTACTACTTTTAAACTATATTAAAATCAAGGGTATCTCGTAAGACCATGCCGCATATTGTAAGTTTACAAAGTGGATCGTGTAGTGTATATGCAAGTATATGTGACAAAATATATGATGCAACTAAAATAATAATAATCTAGGTAAATATAGAATAAGCACACCAAGATTTTATACTGGTTCTGACCTTCCGTCCTAGGTCCAATCCTAAAGCTCCCCTTCGGAATTCGATTATCAAACACCCTCACTTCGCCCGAAGGAATAGGCTTGGTTACAATAGCTTGTTCTTGTCGAGTATGTATTCTATTACACGGATATTGACTAACAAGTTCAAATGCTTCCAATATATATATCTAGAGAGTAATGATTATAAAGAACTGAATATATGGAAGAGTGAAATACAAGTATTGATTGCTAGAAATCAACAATATAACAAAGTATGTAAGTAAAGAGCGCAAGTAAGTTAGATGATTGTTCAATTTGATTCTTGATGATATATATAGTTGTAGGAACGTTCCTTGAGTAGTTGTATCCATTGACAAATGATTCTACAGTTGCTACTGTTGATGATGAAGAGTTGCAGCGAGAAGAAGCGAAGATGTCTTTTCAAATGTGGCAGTTGAATTTTGAAAATAAATTCCGAGTTCAAAATCAGATGTATGGTAATTGTATCAGACGTCTGACACTATATATTTTTTGTATATAGTAGACTTTCAGACGATCGAGTGCATCTACCAGACATCTGGTCCTGTCTGTTTTTTTATTCCAGAGGATTTTTCCAAATGTCTGGCTAGTGCACCCAGACGTCTGAAAACTATGGATGTCTGCTTTGTGCATCTTTCTTGTTGCTTCTTTGATCCTATCGACTTGTAGTCTCTTGTAATGTTCTTTGAACCTTGTTCTTGTCTTTTTAGTGATGTTACTCTAGCAAGTACCAGTATATATAAATATATATACATATTCGATTTCCATTGTATAGTTATTGTCATCGAAACCGTAGATTTGATTTCCAAACAATCTCCCCCTTTTTGATGATGACAACTATACAATGTACTTATATATAATTTTATAAATCTCCCCCTAAATATGTGCTTATTATTATTTTTTATTTCTCCCATTTTGGGGGATATCTAACTTTTTAAATGTAGAAATTATTAAATATCGATCAATCGTTGTAAGATAAAGATATATACAGAGACAACACACCAAAAGAGAAATTTCTTAATAATTGTAATCGAGTACATTCATAGATTTTTTCCATTGTACATAAGATGAAGTCCTAAAAATCTATGAGTCTTCTGGGGAAGCTTTTTCTTGATCATCTCCTTTATCTTCATTTTTGGAAGAACTAGGTTGCTTTGTAGGAGATGTTGGAGCTTGTTCTAGAGGTTTGTTCTTCTCAAAAAGTATAGAATGTTTTCAAAGGAGGAGAAGGCACTTAGGTTGGCCAATCTTTGGAAGGGGGTGTAAGGCCACAAACCCTTTGAAGAACTTCTTTGAGAACTGATAATACAGTTGAAAGTGATGTTTCAACTGTGGCTAGGTGTGCGGCAAAATATGTTTCAAAGCTGTCAATACGCTTAGCCAAAACTTTATTTGTAAACCTAAGAAGAAATTTAATTCTCCCATGTGAGACATTTCAAATTCATTTTCATAATATTTGAGAATTGATTACAAAGATTTTCGTTAGTTGAACCAAAAATAATATCATCTACGTAAATTTGTACAACTAACATATCGTTATTTTCTTGTTTAATTAATAGAGTTATATCGATTTTAGCTATTTGAAAACCATATGTAATTAAATGATTTTTAAGACGTACGTATAGGCACAGGAGGCTTGTTTCAAACTATATAAGGCTTTTTGTAATTTAAAAACATGGTCGGGATATTTTTCATGACAAATAATGGAGGTTGTTCAACGTATACGTTTTCTTTAATAAAACCATTTAAAAAAGCACTTTTGAAATCCATTTGAAATAGTTTAAAATTGTGATGATTTGCAAAAGCGAGTAATGTATGTTGGCCTCTAGTCTCGCTACTGGAGCAAAGGTTTCGTCATAGTCGTTACCTTCTTCTTGATTATAGCCTTGAGCAACTAAACGTGCTTTATTTCTAACTATATTTCCGTTTTCAACTGCTTTGTTTTTAAATACCCATTTTGTTCCTATAACCGATTGATTTTCTGGTCTTGGTACTAATTCCCAAACATTATTACGTTCAAATTGATTTAATTCTTCTTGCATAGCAATTATCCAAAATTTATCGTTTGAAGCTTCTTTATAATTTTTTGGTTCAAAATTTGACGCAAATGCTATATGGCTTATTTGATTAAGTTGATTTCTATTTACTCTATAATTGAGATCTCTAATGATATTATCTTTTGTATGATCCTTAAGAATTCTAGGAGATGATATTAAAGTATTATTTTGCGCATTTTTCTCATTATTAAAAGAATTCGTTGTATTTGTTATTGAAATTATTTCTTCATCGTCGTTAGTATGATGGTTAAGAAGATTTTCATCGAACGAAACATGTAAACTTTCTTCAATAGTTTTATTTCGTTTATTAAAAATTCTATATGCTTTGCTTCGATCCGAATATCTAACAAAGATTCCTTCATCGGCCCTCGGGTCAAATTTTCGTAAATTATCTTTTGTATTTAATATAAAACATTTTGATCCGAAAGTTTTAAAGTATGATACTTTAGGTTTTCTTCCAAAAAAAATTTCAAAAGACGTTTGTTTAGTCATAGGTCGTATTGTTACTCGATTCAAAACATAACAAGCTGTGGCAATAGCTTCAGCCCAAAAATGTTTTGCTAGACCACTACTATTTAATAGTGTTCGTGCACATCTTGTAATGTACGATTTTTTCTTTCTACTACACCATTCTGTTGAGGTGTGTGAGGAAAAGAAAAATTATGACTTATACCTTTTTTATTACAAAAATTAGTAAAAAGATCATTTTCGAATTCTCCACCGTGATCACTTCGAATATTTTTAATTTTCAAATCCATTTGTGTTTTAATTCTTTTAGCAAAAATTTTAAACATACCAAAGGTGTCACTTTTATGTTTTAAAAATAAAGTCCATGTATATCTCGAAAAATCATCAACTATTACGAAAACATACTTGTTGTGATTTATAGATCGTACTTGCGTTGGACCAAATAAATCTAAATTTAATAATTCCAATGGTTGTTTTGTAGAAATATTATTTTTAGATTTAAAAGAGATTTTCTTTAGTTTTCCAATTTGACAATCGTCATATAAATTTTCAACTTTGTAATTTATTTTGGGTAAACCTCTAACTAGCTCATATTTTGCAAATTTATTAAATATTTAAAGTTAATATGACAAAATCGTTTATGCCACAACCATGGATCATCATGTTTGACGGTTAAACACAAATTTGATTTTTTATTTATACTCAAGTTTAACACATAAATATTTTTGTTTCTAAAACCCTCAAATATAAGTTGTTTGTTATTATCAAAAATATTACATCTATCTTTTTCGAAATTGATTTGAAAACCTTTAGCACATAATTGACTAATCCTTAGTAGGTTGTGTTTTAGATTTTCCACTAATAAAACATTTGTAATAATAGGAGAGTTAGAAATATCAGAGTTGATGACATCTCCAATGCCCACAACATATTCTTTTGAGCTCTCTCCAAAAGTTACCGTTACACCATCGATGTATGTTATATTTGATAACATTTTTGAATTTCCGGTCATATGCTTGGAGCATCCGCTATCTAGTATCCATTTCTTCTTATTTGTTATTTTGGGTACCTGCAAAATAAAAGATGATTATTGGTACCCATATACTTTGTTAAGGTCCTAGATGTTAGGAGAAGTAGGTAGCCATACCTAAGAAGATTTGGTACCTTTATGAATATAATTTTTATTATAGATTACATTTTCTAAAAAAAATTAATATGTTTTTTCTAATCAAATTATTATTTGTCTTAGGAATCCAAATTTTTATACTTCTGGTATTCGTATTAGACTTAGGTGAACTTTTAGTCTTTTTATAAATACAACCATATTTCTTAATTTCATTCCCTCTTTGTTTAGGAATATTTTTAAATCCTATTCCATTTATATTACCTGATGGTTTTGAAATTTTGATAAGATTTTCCAAATCTTGTATCCCCTTATTAAATTTTGAAACATTATTTGTAATATTTAATTATCTTTTAATTCTAAATTTTCAATATTTCAATATTACTCTTCATGTTGACATTTTCTTTTAATAAGTTATCTTTTTCTAATTTAGTTTTATCTAAATCAATAGCAATAGCCTCATTTTCGACCGGATTATTTTTAATTTTTTTTTGAGATAATTCTAGTTCCTCTTCTAAAATAATTTTTTTCATCCTTTACATTCCTACTTCTTTTTCAAATTTGTTCTTCTTTTTATCATTATTTAGCTTGGGACAATCTTTCTTCATATGTCTAAATTGGTCACATTCATAGCATTTGATAGGTGTTTGATTTGTTGTGCTTGATTTTCCTCCTTTCTGAAATTTAGTCATTTTCCTAAACTTCTTGAATTTGTTGTAGTTTTTGGCAATAAATACAATTTCTTCTTCATCTAAGTCAGAATCTTCATTTGTCGTTGGGAATGCTATGTTCTTCTTTTTCGAATTTAGTTCTTTTCGTGCCTGCAAATTAGCTTCATAGGACATTAAATTTCCTACCAATTCTTAAACTAAGAGTGCTGAGAGATCATTAGCTTCTTCGATAGCTAATACTTTTCTTTCCCACTCTGGAGTTAAAGAATTGAGTATTCTAGAAACTAAATCAAAATTTGTGAATTTGACTCCAAGTGCCATTAAATCGTGTTGAATGGTTTGGAATCTAGAGTACATGTCTACTATAGATTCGTTTTGTTCCATTTTAAATGACGAAAATTGATTTTGTAAAATTAAAATTTTAGTTTGTTTAACATTGTTTGTGCCTTCGTATGTAACTTGTAAGGCACGCCAAAAATCAAATGCAGTGTTACATAACATGACACGTGAAAATTCATTATTATCTAGTGAACAAAATAGAACATTCATAGCTTTGGCATTATTAGAAGCTGTGGTTTTTTGTGCATCGGTCCATGTGTTCATAGCAGTGTCAGGTGCTTCATATTTATTTTGAGTAGCTGACCAAATTTCTAATCCATTAGCTTCTATAAAAATTCTCATACATGATGACCAATATGCATAGTTAGAACCATTAAAAAGTGGGGGTCGTGCTATGGATTGACCTTCTTGAAAAATACTTGCCATATTATACTGATTCAAAAACGTGTTACCGTATTTTGATCTAACCTTGCTTTAATACCAATTGTAAGTCTACAGGGTGGATCGTGTAGTGTATGTGCAAGTATATGTGACAAAATATATGATGCAACTAAAACAATACTAATCTAGATAAATATAGAATAAGCACACCAGGATTTTATACTGGTTCGAACCTCCCATCTTACGTCCAGTCCCGAAGCTCCTCTTCAGAATTAGACTATGAAATACCCTCACTTCGCCCGGAGGGATAGGCTCGGTTACAATAGCTTGTTCTTGACAAGTATATGTTCTATAACACAGATATTGACTAATAAGTTCAAATGCTTCCGATATATATCTAAAGAGTATTGATTATGAAGAATTGAATATATGGAAGAGTGAAATACAAGTATAGATTGCTAGAGATCAAGAATATAAAAGATTATATAAGTAAAGAGCGCAAGTAAGTTAGATGATTGTTCTCTTTGTTTCTTGATGATATATATAGTTGTAGAGAGGTTCCTTGAGTAGCTGTATCCATTAACAAGTGCTTCTACAGTTGCTTCCGTTGATGATGAAGAGATGCAATGAAGAGAAGCGAAGATGTCTTTTCAAATGTGGCAGTTGAATTTTGAAAGTGAATTCCGAGTTCAAAATCAGACGTCTGGCATTTGTATCAGACGTCTGACACTATATATTTTTTGTATATAGTAGAGTTTTAGACATCTGAGTGCATCTACCAGACATCTGGTCCTGTCTGTTTTGTTGTTCTAGTGGATTTTTCCAGACATCCGGCTAGTGCATCCAGACGTCTTAAAACTGTGCATGCCTGCTTTGTGCATCTTTCTTGTTGCTTCTTTGATCCTATAGACTTGTAGTCTCATGTAATGTTCTTTGAACCTTTTTCTTGTCTTGCTAGTGATATTACTCTAGCAAGTACCTGTATATAGAAATATATATGCATATTCGATTTCCATTGTATAGTTGTTGTCGTTGAAACCATAGATTAGATTTCCTAACATATATAAACACGGATGATTTTTTAACTTACAATAACCAAAACATTTTTGTATAAAATCCAATGATATTATAATAATGTCTAAAGGTTCAAAATAAATATACAAAATAGACGAAATGCATGCATATATCTTTCCAACATTGTTGGGCATAATCAAAATCTACTATGTTAAGGAACTACCATCCGATGATACACCTCTAGAAAATGTACCTGAGGGCTAAAGACATATTTTACCCTCTACTACGCAAAGATGGACAACCCCACTAACATGACTGGCCAGATTACCTTACCCCTTTGACACCAAGGCCTTCTAATGCCATGGTGCTTGCATACAAACCAACTTTGAAAGAGTCAATTTAGAATGGGATGATGGCTCCTAATGCCAGCTAACCATATGGTTCTACTGCAAGCCCTGTTTTTACGATTTCTCCGAGTTGTGAGGCTTCTAAAGTCACGTCTTTACCTTTTTATATAGAAAACTCATTTGGAATGCTAATATTTCCCTACATGCATCAATACAATCTAGCATTCATCCATACAAGTTCGTTCTAGAACTGAATGACACATAAGGCACTACTTCATTACAACCATTACAGGGAATCCCTCCCAAAGTTAATAGAAAAAATAGCCCTCGCACTTCAAAACTCCGTCTTCTATTACATACTGTTCAAGATGTTTTCAGTTCGAAACGCTTGAGTTGGATCGGAGTGGTTTCGGATAACATATCCAAGCTCGGTCCCTTTGAAACAACTATCGATAATTTACAGTAAACTCAACCCCTGTTCTTTAGGAAATAAGCAGAGAAAAGATATGAGCGCAGTTCACCTCCTAACCGTTGAATGAATGGATTTCCTAACCATTTGTCATAAAAGAACAGAACGAGATTTATATTCACAATACAACATTATTGAGGATGATCGTATCATACAACTCAGATATTTCCAAAGTTGCATTTTGGTCCAGATTTGATAGTTGGTGATTTAACGATCAAATAAACAATCATTCGAACATTGACTAAATTCCATATGGGATCCATTAAGCCCTTATTAACTAATCTTTGATTAGTTAAAACATTTTGCAAAACTTGATCAAAAGATCTTTTCTAAAACAATTTTCCCAAAACCTATACATCCCTTTTATACTTGGAAAACATTTTTACTTATCACAATATAAGTATTTACGAAAATACTTTGGAAAATTTTCCTTCTCAAATTCCATATTAAATGGCAAAAAAAATCCCTTTTCGAAACATCATTTACTATAAAACTCATTCACTTATCCCTTATAAAAAAATTCATTTTTAAAGGCTCACTACATGATACAAACAACTTATAAACTTCCAAAATAAATATATAACTCACTTTTATAAATCTCAAAGTTAATTTATAAAACCTCTTTATGAATCTCTAAAATAATTTGTAAGACTTTTCTTTATGTTCAAAATTCATTATAAATCTTCCTTTAAAACTCCTTTATAAAATTTCCTTTATAAAATATCATTTACAAAACATCCTTTGTAAGTCACTTTAAATATACCTTTTTATTAAGTAAAACCCTATTTTAAACAAGTTGTTATTCATAAATACCTTAATTAAATAACTTGCAAAACCATTTATAAACACTTAACCTCAAACTGATTAAAGAATTAAAGTTAATTCCAAACCAAACTTCAATAATTCAAAAAGAAGCTTGACAATCCTAATGGTACTAATTTAATTTACCATTTAATTTCAGTTTTGAAATTCCAATTCGTTTAACAATTATTTTTATAGATCAACATGTATATAAATTCAATTCATATCCAAATCAGGACATAACACATCAATATAAACTAACTGGCATATGCATATCCAATAATATAATAATAGGATAGTGATTTGTCATGGTAAATAGATGTCCAAACAATTTACTTAATTATACTAAAACATAGATTTATTATGCTAGTCTATGTCCACACAATCAAACAATTACATTATAGTAGAATGAGTATTTATTCTACTTACAGATGTCCATAAAATCCAACAATTATGTTACAGCAGAACGTGGATTTATTCTGCTAATAGATGTCCAAACAATCAAACAATTTACATAACTAATTTACTACTGTTTGGTTACTTAATGGTATCGATAGTTGAATCCCTTGTGTTTAAAACTATCATTTTTAAAAGTGTTTCCCTTAAAAAAAACAAAATGATTCTTGAAAAACAAAGTAATTATAAACTTAAAACGCTTTTTAAATTTATTATTTACAAGTTAAAACTTATTAAACCATAATTAAACTTAATAATATCTAAATGTCATTCCATTAATAATGAAGAAATAATTAAAAATTAAATAAATAATTAAACAATAATTTACCATTATATAAATAATTAAACCCTAATTAATCCTTTGTTAGGAAATCAAATCTACGGTTCCGATGACAACATTATACAATGGAAATCGAATATGCATATATATTTCTATTTACAGGTAATTGCTAAAGTAAAATCACTAGAGAGACAAGAACAAGGATCAAAGAACATTACCAGAGACGACAAGTCGATAGGATCAATGGAGCAATGACATAGATGCACACAAGCAACATACACAAGTTTCAGATGTCTGAAGACACTAGCCGGACGTCAGAAGAAATCCTCTGGAATTCAAAACAGAAAGGATCAGATGTCTGGTTAATGTACTCAGACGTCTGAATGGCTATTGTGCACAAAAAATATATATAGCCAGACATCTGAAACATATGCCAGATGTCTGGTACTAAACCCGGATTTTGAAATTCAAACTACAACTGTCGCACTTGAAAAGATATCTTCGCTTCTCTTCGCTGCAACTCTTCATCACCATCAAAAGCGACCATAAAACACTTGTTAATGGATGCAACTACTCAAGAAAACTCTCTACCACTATAAATAACATCAAGAATCAAAGAGAATCACTTACCTTACTTACTTGTGCTCTTTACTTCAATACTTTGATATATTCTTGATCTCTAGCAATCATATACTAGTATTTCACTCTTCCATATATTCAAATCTCTGCAATCAATATTCTCAAGATATATATATATATATATATATATATATATATTGGAAGCAATTGTACTTAATAGTCATATTCATGTTATATAACACATACTTGACAAGAACAAGCTATTGTAACCAAGCCTATTCCTCCGGACGAAGTGAGGGTGTTTGATAGTCGAATTCCGAAGGGGAGCTTCGAGACTCGACGTAGGATGGGAGATCCGAACCAGTAAAAAATCTGGTGTGCTTATTTTATATTTACCTGGATTAATTTTATATTAGTTACATCATATAGTTAGTCACATATACTTGCATATACACTACACGATCCACTGTATAGACTTTCAGTTGGTATCAGAGCAAGATTTGATCAAAGTAAAGTAACATGTTTTTGAATCATTTTAATATGGCAAGTATTTTTCAAGAAGGACAATCAACAGCACGACCCCCACTTTTTAATGGCTCTAACTATGCATATTGGTCAACACTTATGAGAATTTTTATGGAAGCTAATGGTCTAGAAATTTGGTCACCCACTCAAGATAAATATGAAGCACCTACTGCTGCTATAAACATATGGACCGATGCACAAAAAAAGGCAGCTTCCAATAATGCCAATGCTATGAATGTCTTATTTTTCTCAGTAGATAAAAATGAATTCTCACGTGTCATGTTATGTAATACTGCATTTGACATTTGGCGCACCTTACAAGTTACACAGGAAGGCACAAACAAAGTTAAACAAACTAAGATTTCAATTTTACAAAATCAATTCTCATCATTTAAAATGAAACAAAATGAATCTATAGTAGACATGTACTCAAGAGTTCAAACCATTCAACATGATTTAATGGCACTTGGGGTCAAATTCACAAATTTTGATTTAGTATCTAGAATACACAATTCTTTAACTCCGGAGTGGGAAAGAAAAGTATTAGATATCGAAGAAGGCAATGATCTCTCAGCACTCTTAGTTAAAGAATTGATTTAATGTCCTATGAAGCTAATTTGCAAACACGAAAGGAACTAAATTCGAAAAAGAAGAACATAGCATTCCCAGCAACAAATGAAGACTCTGACTTAGAAAAAGAAGAAATTGTATTTATCGCCAAAAACTACAAAAAATTCAAGAAGTTCAGGAATATGACTAAATTTCAAAAAGGAGGAAAATCAAGCTCAACAAATCAAACATCAATCAAATGCTATGAATGTGATCAATTTCGACATATGAAGAAAGACTATCCAAGCTCAATAGTGATAAAAAGAAGAACAAAATTGAAAAACTCAAAAAGAAGAAGGCTTTCAAAGTGACAAGGGGTGACTCAGATTCTTCATCATCTAATAGTGATAGCGATAGTGAAGGAGAGCAAGCTAATGTGTGTTTTATGGCACAACTAATGAGGCATGCCCCGAACTTAGCTATGACGAACTATTAGAACTTAGCATGGAATTAGGTGATCAATTTAGACAAATTAAAAAATTGAGCAAAGAACATATGGCCAAAATAAATAAATTAAAACTTGAATTATTAATGTTAAAAGATGAAAAAATTATCTTAGAAGAGGAACTAGAATTATCTCAAGAAAAAATAAAAAATAATTTGGTCGAAAATGAAGCTATTGCTATTAATTTTGATAAAACTAAAATAATAAAGGATAATCTGCTAAAAGAAAATGTCAACTTGAAAAGTAATATTGAAATATTGAAACTTGAAAATTTAGAGTTAAAAGAAAAATTAGATAAAATTACAAACAATGTTTGATAATTTAATAAAGGAAAGGAAGATTTGGAAAATCTTATTAAAACTTCAAAACGACCAGGTAATAGAAATGGAATAGGATTTAAAAATGCCCCTAAACAAAGAGGAAATGATGTTAAGAATTATAGTTATAAAAAGAATAAAAGTTCACCTAAGTCTAATATGAATACCAAAAATATGAAAATTTGGATTCCTAAGAAAAATAATAATTTGATTAGACAAAAACATATTAATAATTTCTTAGAGAATGCAGTCTATAATAAAAATTATATTTATAAAGGTACCAAACCATCTTGGGTATGGCTACCTACTTCTTCTAACATCTAGGACCCTAACAAAATATATGGGTACCAATTAAAACATCTTTTATTTTGCAGGCACCCAAAATAAAAAATAAGGAGAAATGGATACTAGATAGCGAATGCTCCTAGCATATGACCGAAAATTCAAAAACGTTATCAAATATAACATACATCGAAGGTGGAATGGTAACCTTTGGAGACAACTCAAAAGGATATGTCGTGGGGATTGGAGAAGTCATCAACTCTGGTATTTCTAACTCTCCTATTATTACGAATGTTTTATTAGTAGAAAATCTAAAACACAACCTACTAAGTATTAGTCAATTATGCGATAAAGGTTTTCAAATAAATTTCGAAAAAGATAGATGTAATATTTTCGATAATAAAAAACAACTTATATTTGAAGGTATTAGAAACAAAATTATTTATGTATTAAACATGAATATAAATAAAAATTCAAATTTATGTTTAACCGCCTAACATGATGATCTATGGTTATGGCATAAATGATATTGTCATATCAATTTTAAATATATTAATAAATTGGCAAAATATGAGCTAGTTAGAGGTTTACCTAAAATAAATTACAAAGTAGAAAATTTATGTGACGATTGTCAAATTGGAAAACTAAAGAAAAGCTCTTTTGAATCTAAAAATAATATTTCTACAAAACAGCCATTAGAATTATTACATTTAGATTTATTTGGTCCAACACAAGTACGATCTATAAATCACAACAAATATATTTTTGTAATAATTGATGATTTTTCGAGATATACATGGACTTTGTTTTTAAAACATAAAAGTGATACATTTGGAATGTTTAAAATATTCGCTAAAAGAATTAAAACACAAATGGATTCAAAAATTAAATTATTCGAAGTGATCACGGTGGAGAATTCGAAAATGATCTTTTTACTAATTTCTGTAATAAAAAAGGAATATGTCATAATTTTTCTTTTCCCCGTAGACCTCAACGAAATAGTGTAGTAGAAAGAAAAAATCATACGTTACAAGAATGTGCATGAACACTACTAAATAGTAGTGGTCTACCAAAACATTTTTGGGCCGAAGCTATTGCCACAGCTTGTTATGTGTTGAATCGAGTAGCCATACGTCCAATGACTAAACAAACTTGTTTTGAAATATTTTTTGAAAGAAAACCTAAAGTGTCATACTTTAAAATTTTTGGATCAAATTGTTTTATATTAAATACAAAAGATAACTTAGGAAAATTTGACCCGGAGGCCGATGAAGGTATTTTCGTTGGATATTCAGATCGTAGCAAAGCATATAGAATTTTTAATAAATGAAATTATACTATTGAAGAAAGTTTACATGTTTCGTTCGACGAAAATCTTCTTAACCATCATACTAATGATGAAGAAGAAATAATTCCAATAAAAAATACAATAAATTCTATTAATAATGAGACAAATGTGCAAAATAACACTTTGATATCATACCCTAGAATTTTTAAGGATCATCCAAAAGATAATATCATTGGAGATCTCAAATCGAGAGTAACTAGAAATCAACTTAATCAAATAATCCATATAGCATTTGTGTCAAATTTTGAACCAAAAAATTATCAAGAAGCCTCAAATGATAATTTTTGGATAATAGCTATGCAAGAAGAATTAAATCAATTTGAACGTAATAACGCTTGGGAATTAGTACCAAGACCAGAAGATCAATCATTGTAGGAACAAAATGGGTATTTAAAAACAAATCAGACAAGAACAGAAATATTGTTAGAAATAAAGCAGTTTAGTTGTTCAAGGCTATAATCAAGAAGAAGGTATCAATTATGACGAAACCTTTGCTCCAGTAGCTAGATTAGAGGCCATTCGTACATTACTCGCGTTTGCAAATTATCACAATTTTAAACTATTTCAAATGGATGTCAAAAGTGCCTTTTTAAATCGTTCTATTAAAGAAAACGTATATGTTGAACAACCCTCTTTATTTGTTCACGAAAAATATCCCAACCATATTTTTAAATTACAAAAAGCATTATATGGATTAAAACAAACTCCTCGTGCATGGTATGAACGTCTTAAAAATCACTTAATTGCATCTGGTTTTCGAATAGGCAAAATAGATACAACTTTATTTATTAAACGAGAAAATAATGATATTTTAATTGTACATATTTACGTTGACGATATTATTTTTGGTTCAACCAACGAAAATCTATGTGATCAATTTTCAAATATTAGGAAAAATGAATTTGAAATATCACATATGGAAGAATTAAATTTCTTCTTAGGTTTACAAATAAAACAACTTGAAATGGTATTTTTATTCATCAAGAAAAATATTGTAACGATCTATTACGTCATTTTGAAATGGATAAAACTTCGAGCAAACCAACACCAATGAGTACTACTGTTCACTTAGAAAAAGATGATAACAGAAAATATTTTGATGAAAAATTATATCGTAGCATGATTGGTTCTTTACTCTATTTGACGGCTAGTCGACCCGATATTATGATGAGTGTATGTCTCTGCGCTCGATTTCAAGCAAAACCAAAAGAATCTCACCTAAGAGCTGTTAAACATATTTTACGGTATCTATCTAGTACTAGAGATTACAGCTTGTTTTACCTTAAAGGACCATCGTTTGAACTAGTTTCATATAGCGATGCAGATTTCGGTGGATGTAGAACAGATCGTAAGATTACTAGTGGAACATGTCACTTTATCGGACAATCATTAGTTTCATGGTTTAGCAAAAAGCAAAATTATGTTTCTTTATCTACTTGCGAAGCCGAATATATTTCAGCAGCTCTCGCATGTGCACAAGAGATATACATGCAACAAACACTTACGGATTTCGGCAAAATTATCAATAAATTTCCAATATATTGTGATAACATGAGTACAATAAATTTATCAAAAAATCCTGTAAATCACTCGCGAACTAAACATATAGATATACGACATCATTTTTTACGAGACAATGTTGAAAAGGAACTATTTCATTAGAATACATAAATACCGAGAATCAAATAGCATATATCTTTACAAAACCACTAAATGAACAAACTTTTATTAAACTCCGATGCGATTTGAGGATTTGCTCTCTTCATGATTTGCTCACTTAATAATCACTCCTTCATTTAGGCTATGATTAGCTACTAATTTTCTATCCACAAATTACAATTAATAAATTCTGCACCTTTGATTTTTTAGTTAGTTAGTTTTTAAAATTTTCTATAAATAATTTTTAAAACTTATATATAAACAGTTATACAACAAGAAAAAATATACAATTTACAATTTTTAACAAAGTATAAGTCATGGCTTTTGAAAATTCTTATATATCCATCTCGACACCTACAACGGATAGCTCGGCGGATACACCACAACGGCTTCCTACACCCACACCAAATCAGGAACCGACGTATAGGCGGTCCTTATATCACACGGGTTTGACTCCCGATAGCAAGAAGTCCAAAAGATCTTTATTTATTTCTCCTAACACAAAGGAGAAAATTGATGAAATATATCACTATCAAAAACAACAATAGATCTTCAACGAGAACTATATTTTGAACAAAAAGTCACGGCACGTCGACTAAGCTTTTTGGAACAAGTAGCAATGAAGTTTTGTACTTCATGGAAGAAAGATGTCCATGAACCAC
The DNA here is from genome assembly GCA_030765085.1 of Allium cepa. Lineage (NCBI taxonomy): Eukaryota > Viridiplantae > Streptophyta > Magnoliopsida > Asparagales > Amaryllidaceae > Allium > Allium cepa. The sequence goes on from CM060945.1 coordinate 224,269,696, forward strand.
TTCTGATGCCTTGCAGTTCCTTGGAACCCTCTTCTTTGTATCGTACACCTTCGGACCCTTCACATAGACGATTCTCTGGTACCCCGAGAACCCACGAACGAGGAAATATATGGTCTCCACTTAAACCATGGAAGGATAACAAGTCAGAAGATCACAAAACTCCATCGCCATCTAATAGATTATATTTTTTATTGTATGCATATCCTGTTTATTTGTAATTTTGTTTCCACAAATAGTACGACATTTCGTTTCCAAAAATAGAAAACCTAGAAATAAGCAAAACCATTAAAATTTAGGCTATTATTAGAAAAATTGCCTATTTCAGACATTTGGATGTGGACCTCTAACGTCTGACACTCTGATATCCCTCGAATTTTTAACCACTGTGCATATGTCAGACATCTGTTGTAACCCTCCAAACGTCTGAAAAATTGCTCTGCCTACTTAAAATAGAAACCAGACCATTTCAGACGTCTGAGCTTTGATCCAGACGTCTGAGTTATGTCTCTGCCACCAAATTTGAAAACTCAACCTATTTCAAACGTTTGAAAAATCTCTCTGACTATCATATTTTTTAAAAATTGACCAAACTAGACGTCTAGCAAATAAACCAGACGTCTTATATTATCTACTGTGCTTGAATTAGGGCTAACCAGTCTGAATGTGCTTCCAGACGTCTGAAATTCAATCGACACTTTAAAATCATCTAGATAACATCATTTTTTACTTTCATTTCTATTATCAACTACAAATTATCTACAGACGATTTGTTTAACTCCAAAAAAAAAACTTTTCTTCTTACAATTGTTCGATCAGGATGCCTCCTAGAACTAAAAATCCTAAGATTTCCAAACGAAAACAAGACCAACCAACATCATCCTCAAATCCTCAAGTTTCCTTGGATGATCAAATTGAAAGATAGATTAATAGAGCACCACACTCAATCAAGAGATATGAAGGTATACAAAAGAAGAAGCTTCACACAGGTCCATTTTATAACCTACTTAAATTTCCAACGTATGATTTGGATGAAATGTGTGAGAATGCTGGACTAGAAACATTGATATCATTTGCTCCCAATGACATCCAAATCGATCAATTGGCAATATTTCTTTTTTACGCAAATTTGGATAGCACTTCAATATGGAACACTGAAGATGAAGATAATTGGCTATGGTCTAGCGTGTATGGAAACACGATTAGACTCACTCCAGGCATAATAGGTAGAACTCTAGGATGTTCTGACACGGGCGAAGATTGATACAATATTCCTGATATGTGCTTCAAACCAAGGAATAGTATAACACATCAAATTTGGAGGATGAAATGCCAAAATTTGCATCTAAATATCTACGTCCAAAGCACGACTTCTTACTTGAATGATAATCAATACCATCGTTCCACGTATGGGAAGTCATGAGCAAATAACCGAGTTAGAGCACAAAGCCTTATATGCTCTATTTAGCAAAACAAGGGTGAATTGGGCCAAATTTATCTTTGATGAGCTCAAATATTTTTGGACTCGATCACGGCCATCAATTATCTACTCAACATATATTATGAGACTTCTACGTGCTCACAACATCCCCTCCTACTTATCAACTTTTGAAGAAAACTCTCTTAAATATGCTTCCACCAAGTTTTTCTCACTGATGCACTTACCCGAGATTGACCCGGAATTTATATCTTTTGAAGATTGGACGCATAATCGTCAAAACAAACAAGTTCAACCTCCACCTCAACCATAAAATGAACCATCACAAGAGGAGGAACAACATCGTGAAGCAACTCCACCTCCTCCGGTGCCATTCGATTATCCAAGCCAGGATGAGATTTTGGAGACTCGAACGGAAACAAATCCAAATGAAAGTATTCGAGATCTCCTTCTTAAAAATCAACACATTTTGTCTCAAAATCAAAAACTTTTGGCTAAGCGTATTGACAGCTTTGAAACATCTTTTGGTACACGCCTAGCAACAGTTGAAGAATCACTTTCAACTGCCCTATCGGTTCTCAAAGAAGTACTGCAAAGGCTTCGCGGTCCGTCACCCCCTTCTGAAGATTGGACAACCCCCGTACCTTCCCCTCCCGCGAAACATTCCAAATATTTTGAAAATGAACTTCTGAAAGAAGCTTCGACATTTCCTACTAAGCAACCTAGCTCTTCCCAAAAAGAAGAAAAAGGGGATGATCAAGAAAAAGCTTCTCCGAAAGAATCATAGATTTTAGTATTTCAACTTTTATACAATTGACAAAATCTATGAATGTAATCAATTTCAAATTATTAATGAAATTTTCTTTTGTGTGTTATCTTTGATTTTTGGCTAAATATTTTATAATTATTTTTGATAATACCAAAAGGGGAGAAATATAAATATATACAAAACATTAGAAATAAGCATATATTCAGGGGAAGATTTATAAATTATATATAAGTACATTGTATAGTTGTCATCATCAAAAAGGGGGAGATTGTTAGGAAATCAAATCTACTGTTTCGATGACAACAACTATACAATGGAAATCGAATATGCATATATATTTCAATTTATAGGTAATTGCTAAAGTAACATCACTAGAGAGACAAGAACAAGGCTCAAAGAAACATTACAAGAAATGACAAGTCGATAGGATCAATGGAGCAATGACACAGATGCACATAAGCAACATGCACAAGTTTCAGACATCTAAAGACACTAGCCAGACGTCTGAAGAAATCCTCTGGAATTCAAAATAGAAAGGATGATGTCTGGTTAATGTACTGAGACGTCTGAATGGTTATTATACACAAAAAATATATATTGCCAGACGTCTGAAACATATACCAAACGTCTGGTACTGAACTCGGATTTTGAAATTCAAACTATAATTGTCGCACTTGAAAAGACATCTTTGCTTCTCTTTGCTGCAACTCTTCATCACCATCAGAAGCGACCATAGAACACTTGTTAATGGATGCAACTACTAAAAGAAACTATCTACCACTATAAATAACATCAAGAATCAAAAAGAAGCACTTACCTTACTTACTTGTGCTCTTTACTTCTATACTCTGATATATTCTTGATCTCTAGCAATCATATACTTGCATTTCACTCTTCCATATATTCAGATCTCCTCAATAAATATTCTCAAGATATATATATATATATATTGAAAGCAATTGTAATTAATAGTCAATATCCGTGTTATAGAACACATACTTGACAAGAAGAAGCTATTGTAACCAAACCTATTCCTCCGGGCGAAGTGAGGGTATTTGATAGTCGAATTCCGAAGGGGAGCTTCGGGACTGGACGTATGACAGAAGGTCCGAACCAGTATAAAATTCTGGTGTGCTTATTTTATATTTATCTAGATTAATTTTATATTAGTTACATCATATAGTTAGTCACATAAACTTACATATACACTACACGATCCACTATACAGACTTTCATCCTTTAGTTTAAACCTTCATTAATAATTAAATATTAATTAATCTTGATTTATTAATTAAATAATCTTTAATTAAAAGAAAAATAAATAAATTAAAACTTCAATAAATAATTGATTAAAATTTAAACCTTAATTAATTGATAATTAAACATTTAACAAATTAAATAATAAATAATTGACCTTATATTTAATTAATAATTAGTTAAAAATAAATCATATAATTAACTAATAATTAATAAAAATATTTATATTACTTAAATAATAATTAATTAAAATTAATCTTATCTTTAAAGAATAATTAATTAGTACGAATCTTTACTTAAATAAAGCTAATAAACCTTTTTTAATACTTAATCAATTATTATTTACCAAAATTAATTAATGATTAAATACTTAATCAGCTTTCTAAATATTTTTATTAAGTTTATAAAACATTTCTGAAACAAATTAAAATATGAAAACTTAAAATTTCAAAAATCGGACTTTTATCGAAACTGCATCCATAACGACTATCGCTATGGATGCCATAACTTCAAAATTTATTTTCCGTATACAATACCCTTTGAAAATTTTAACCTTTAACCTTTTAACTTCTTTTAATAACCTATATAAGTGCTTGAAACTTCTAAAAGTAAAGTTAGAAACTTTATAAGACTTTTGTTTGAAAACAAAGTAAAACAACTTAAACTCAAAGGATCCCTGTATCACTTGACATATCTGTCACTAACTTTTCTAGCATCACAGTACGTATCATATGCTCCAACATTTATCACATACCATGCAATCTACATAAAGTAAATTTACAACTTTCAAAATATACTACATTAACTTCCATTCCAAGTTTATATTACCATATCCAAGCACATATATACCCATCCATAAGTATCATAACGACATTATTTTAAACCAATAACAACAACATAATTATCCACCATATGCCATGCATTAATTTTCAATAAATAAAAAATTTAAACTTTAAATTGAAATCCAAAATGTTTACTCACCATAAGTTTGCAAAAATTTCCTACATTTGAAATCAAACTTAGACCCTTTCTCCCTCATGCTAAATATTAGATTTTTGAAGCCTTAAAGGCGTAGATGGTTTGGCCAAGATAAGAACAAGGATGTATGGGCATGACTTGGAGAGGTGGAGGGACTTCGCATAAGATGGAATTCACAAAACCGGACCCAAAAATTAGTCATATTATATTGGATTTTTGGCCACGTTACTCTCAGAATTTGGAGAAGTTATCCGAATAGAATTTCTTAAAAAATCCTTCTCTACCATTTCAGAAAAAGAATCACACAATTTAGATCTTTTTTAAGGGAGATATGGTCACAAGAAGAAGAGATATTTTGGACTGGAAAATATGGGACCGAAAACACTTTGCGAAGAAATGATATTTTGACATGTATAATCTAAAAATTTGAAGAAGTGTCCTAAGTAAAAATTATGGCCACCAGAATTTCCCATGGTTAGAAAAAATAATTTCTTGATTTGGAGTAGATTATGGGGATTCATGGCCATGAGAAGAGAAGGAAGAAAGTAGGTGATTTAAACATGATTTCAAAGGATTTTAATGTACAAATTTTTTTATTTAAAATCTTAGGAATTTAAAAATGGAAGCCATGAAAGTTCTTTACAAAGATTGGAGAAATTTTAGAAAGTAGAGGTAAGGAAAAAATGAAATGAGAAAAGTTTAGGAAAAAGATTTTAAAATAAAATGAAACTTGAAAATTACCAACATGCCCTTGGTACCTTGTCCTCCACTTAAACCATGCGAGCTCATCTTGCCATGTCACCCCCCTTCTCCTCTACCTCACATACATATTCTTTCCTTGTCTCCCCTTCTCATGAACATTACCCAACATGTCTAGACATGTTTAAGTACCTAGGTGTACTTATGTCTCCAATGATGTGACATTTTTTTTAATTTTTTTGTTTATATTTTCATAAACTTATTTAACTTAAGTACAAATACATATATACATACAATAATACACACACCTATATATATACTAACTAATTTACAAATGTGTAAATTTACGCTAAAAATTTCATAATGTTTCCGATAAATTTTTGCTGGTGAATAGTCGGATATTCGGAAAACGAATTCTAGTCACATTTTCGATCTTTTTTCGAACTAAATATTTTTGTAAATAAATTGAAAAACTATTTCACCATTATAGTTCATTATTCAAAAGAGTTTCATTTCCATTATAAAATCAATTATTTGAACAAATAAATTTAATTAAATATTCGCAAATTAAAGTAGTGAAATTCCAGATCGTTACAATGATAGTTTAATGTAGCATTTTAGTTATAAAGTCTCTATCATGATCACATTATGCAAAATGATATTATAATATAGTATTTTTATTACAAAGTCCATTAACATGTTTAGGATATGAAAAATTATAGTTTAATGTAGCATTTTAGTTATGAAATCCACTATCATGATTAAAATATGCAAAATGACCTTTTAATATAGCGTTTTAATTACAAAGTCCACTAGCATGTTAGGGTATTCGAAATGATAGTTCAATGTATCATTTTAATTATGAAGTCTTCTATCATGACCACAATATTCCAAATGTCTTTTACTGCAGTATTTTAATTACAAAGTCCACTAGCACGTTTAGGATATGCAAAATGATAGTTAAAGATAACATCGTACTCTCAAACTAGACTATCATGTATGAAATATGCTAACGATAACTAAAGGCATCACTGTATTTTTAAAGTGAATTAGCATGTGTATAATATGCTAAATGATAGTTAAAGATAGGATTGTATGTTTAAAGTGAAATAGCACGTATAGAATAAAATAAATGATATTTGAACATAGCATTGTATTTTTCAAGTACTCTAGCATGTGTTGAATATATAAAATGATAGTTAAATGTAACATTTGCATTTTCAAAGTGCACTGGCATGTGTTGAATATGAATAATGATAGTTAAACATAGCATTTATTTAATTTCTATGAATGTACATAATTTTCACTCTCTTATTTGTATAGAATCAAAAAGAAAGAAAAATTAAGAAAATTAAGAAAACACAAAAAGAATTTAAAAATTAGAGAGAACTAGGAAAACAAAGAGATGATGTGATAGAAAATTAAAAATTAGCATTAATGTCATGAAAACAAATGTGGAGACAACTGAAAAAGGAGAAGAACGGAAAAAAAGAAGGATAAAGAGAAGAAAAACAAATTCAAGTTCCTTCTTTTGACATGTTTATCAGTCAACAATTCCTAGTGTAGGAGAAAACAAAGAAAAAGAAAAGCTAGAGGAAAAAAATCAAAACACAAAGTGAAAGAAGACGGATTCAAAGTAGACACCAAGCTCAATTGTACACAGGTTGGAAAAAAGAATAAGAAAGGCAAAAACTGATTTGGATAATCAATATGAAATTGTATATCATAAATCAGACCATAATATTGAAGAAGAAAAGAATTATAACATTGAAAAGGAGATTGAAAAAGAGAGTGAACTGAAGATAGAAAATGATAGTGAGAATGACGAGAAAAATAGAGAAGAACTTGAAAAACAAAGTACTGAAAATGAAGAAGAAAATGAGGAAACTAAAAGTGCAGAAACATAGATCGGACGGACCAACAAGTTGTACAATGTACCTAAATCTGATATGACAACCTGCTATTTTATCATCGAAATGCCCCACTTAGTTACAAGCTTAAGCAACGGAGCTCAATTTCAAAAAAAAAATGAGGAGACTAAAACTAATAGCAGCATTGAAGAACACATCTCAAAAAATGAAAAGCAAACTGAAAATGACAAAAAAGGAGTTGAAGCAGAAAATAAAAAACTGAAGAAGTAGACAAGACGAAGAAGAAGAAACAATATATCAAGATAGATATTCATCAAAAACGAAGGAATATGCACAAAAACTAAAATTACAAAACTATGAAAAAAACAAAAAACATTGATCTTACTTTTCTCAAATGCAACGAAAATGACAAGTATGGTATCATTAATTCTATAATTAGATTATAGATTACATAAATTTGAGTGTACTAACTTGCTAATTTTAAACCTGTAAAAATAGCATAATAGCTTGGATAAGAGATGATAGAAAAAAAGAAGGAATCACAATAGTTAAATCAATGTCAGAAGCTGTGCTTTTTGAACAATTCACAATGGCCAAGTATGTAACTACTTTAAATGAAAAGCATGCATAAACTTTTTACCGTTGCATTAAAAACATATAATTTTTTTCCACTCAGATCATACCTTGGTTTGTTGAGAAACAATGGATCTATAAGCATAACTACGCATTTGGTATAATGATGATGGTAACACAAAGCTTTTCCATAACAATTTTGTATATTAATGCAATAGATTCTAACAGTTATTCATATATAGAATGCTATAGTAAATGATTTGGAAAATGTAATGGCAGACGTTGTTCAGTCAACAATACAAAACATTATAACAAATGAGTTCACAAAGACAATCTTCTTTCCAATGTATCATATAAATCACTGGTCTTTAATGAAATTAGGCTATGTCACAATGTAGTGAAGTTGTATTGGCTCATTGCGAGCATAAACTAGATCAATAATAAGGTCGAATCCAGACTACAAAAAAGCTCAAAAAGTGGTAAGAAAAAATTATAAAATATTATTTAATATCAAATAAAAAAACTAAAACCATTTGTTTTTTTGCAGAGAAACATTATCAAAATACTTTTAAAGAAGAAGTGGGCAGAAAAAACATCATGAACAAGGAATTTGGGAAAAAAATAATGAAGCAACCAAAATAACCATAGCAAGAACCCAATCCAATTCATAAGTACTTTTCATTTTCTTTATACTCAAAATACACAAGTAAACTTTAATTTAAAAATATAAAATGTAATGTATGTTATGCTGAAAATGCTACTAAAGTATATCATTACAAATATACACAATGCGAGTCAATCCATAATTGCAAACATATAAATTGCTAATAAAAAATATTTTTTGCAAATATATAGCATTACAGGTATTACAATATAAACATAAATAGCCTGAATAAAAGGCTATATTATTTTAGCACTGCCATGTAATTTTCTACCAATATTCTCAAAATGCATGGAAGGTTAAAAATTTATAGGATTATAACTTCTTATTGTTTTAACATAAAAACCTTGAATAAAATGTTAAATTATCGTATCATTTTCGTGTAGAATTCTAATATCATAAATAATAGGTATAATGTACTAAATTAATATTGCATTATAACTTTTTATATTATGCATAACCATTTAGAATAAAATTATATAAATATTTTAGCACTATCATGTTGGATAATGATAGCATATATAATAACATCTTATTAACTTAACATAAACAAATTGAATCAAATACTAAATTATTGTAGCATTATAATATGATATTATGTTATCTAATGCTTAAATAAAAATAACAAGAAAGAGTCTGCATTTTTCATAACGAAAAACATCAGAAAGATGGATAAAGAAGAGCTTCTAGAAAAGTATGAAAATGAGGAAATCGACATGTTCAGAGCAGAAATAATTTGTCTGATCTTTAGTGATCCTGAAAGATGTTGGTTGGTCCATAAATACTTTTCAAACTCTTCATGAGATTAGGATAAAGCAACTACAAAAAATCAATGGAAAAGGACAGAATTGGCTACAAAAATCAAGCAGACAAGTAGATAATATGCTATGATATCGATTTTATCTGTACTTAATGTACGCTAGTTCTTTTCTTTGTAATATTTATTGTGTTGTTGTCAAAAACATAACCGACTTCTGGTAATTTTTCTAATTTCGGATTTTTTTTTAAAAGCAAGACTTTTGTTATTTGTTCAATGTTATATTTGAAGTTGTTAGTAATTATTTTACTAAAGTGCTAGATATAACTATAAATTATACAACGGTATGTTTATTCCTATTACTTCCGATTATACTAAAATGTTATATACAACTAGCATAATGTGAAAACTTGTTCAATGTTTTTAGTGTGAAAAACTTGTTCAATGTTTTTAGTGTGAAAAACTTGAAGTCTCAACCAAATAAAGAGGGAGGAAAGTTTAGTTTCGATCACTCCAATACAAAGCATAAATGGGATGAAAGTAGAAGAGGAAGATGGGAGGATATCCCTAAATATAATTATGTAGACCTGAATAATCCCATTTCCTCCTTTTATGTTGTAACCAAAGATGGTGGAAATTTCCTCACTTCCAACAAAGCGAAGAACCATACTCCACAATATTCATGAAAAATACAAATAGCTAACTGTTAGTCCGCAGGTGTGACGCAGTGGAAAGAAGGCTTGGGTTCTTGTAAAAAAACTCAGGTTCGATTCTTACCATGCGCTTCCCTATCCTATATAAATTTACCAGGGGGTTTGGGGGCTTAGATCAGCGGACGACTTTACTATAACCTTCTTAGGAGTTTACCAGCCCGTCGGGTTCTCTTGGGTTTTCAAAAAAAAGCTAACTATTAAAATAAAAGGCTATATATGAACCAAAGATTGTTATAACACTCATAATGCCATGAATGATAAATAAATTTTTGATTCGATTATATTTGTTAACATGGCCAAGGATGAATTGGTCGACATTGATTGAGTCAAGGAAGAATCTAACATTCGATGCCAAGTGCAAGATGAGATTATTAAGAGATAGGTTATGATGCCCATGGGTATTAGATATTGCATATTCGATGTTTTCATATGTTAACTTGGAATATAATATTCGAGATCACTTAAGGTTATTTGGAATAAAATATTCGAATGCCCATAAGATTCACTTAGAATAAAACATTCGAGAATCTATATGGTCCCCAAGAATAAAGCACTCCAAATCCCATGTCATATATCCAAAGGAGAAAGAAGATAAGAGGTAAATACGTGAAATAACCCATTAAGCTTATTAATGAACTAATTAAATAGCGCTGATGTTCATAGTCCAATGTTTATATATAATGCGAAAGATAGAAAATATGCATGTAAACACTAGTTTAGACAAAAGCTCATGTGAATCTATGTAAAATAGAATCTTAATTGTTGTAAGTCTAAAGAGCTTTATTATATGCATGTTCATGTCCAATATTGTTCAAAGTGCACAATTACGATGATATGTATGCCCAAGTCTTTCTCATATAAATTAAGCATGATTACAGTCGGATGGAATTGTCCCTAATTTGATTTAGAGTTACAAGAGTTTAATTTTGAGAGTTCAAAAAAGAAAATCAACGTGCCCTCTTTATGACCTCTAGGTCATTATTTATAAGAGTTGGCGCATAGCAGGACGCATGGCTTCGGCACGCTTGGCTCCAGCAACATCAATGTTGCATGGCGCTGGGCTTGCTTTAATGATGGCATTCATCCTCCCTTGGTAAATAGCTGAACTTTGGCATCGTCTTAGCAGTAATTACCATTGGCCTTGATAGCCTTATGCAACGAAATGCATGGCACCGATTGGAAGCGACATTAAGCATTAATGAAGAGCGATCTTGACAAAGAGCAGTATTGATAAAGAGTGACATAGCAATTTCCACTGATATTGATGATCCTCGGCATCAATATCGCACTTATACATGTGCGGCATCCCTAAAGATTGATGAAATGCTTTATCATCAAGATGCGTTGAAAGTTACGAGTGGCATTATCTTATGGAAATATCATTGGAGTGGCATTGTCCATCAAATAGCTTTATTAGTAATATCATACGACATCAGTGCATAGAGCTCTTAGTAGTATGCAACATCATTTGACCGGTGGCATTAATAAATAGCGACGTCGATGAAGGAGGGCATTGAAAGAATGCAACATGGATTTAACGAAGTGTGGCATCGTTATAGAGTTGTATCTATATTTGTTAGCATTCATGGACATTGATAACGTTCGTCAGAGATGTCACTTTAGAGGTCCACGGTTATCTCTGAAGTGCGGTATTGATATAGTACAACATTGAAGTGGGACAATATTACATGTAAGCGACATTACTCAGCAGCATCGTTGATACTTGATATTGATAAGAGGTGACATTGATTGTAGTCGAATTGATTAAGTGCGAGATCAATCCCGACCTTGTTCATTTGTAGCATTGCTTGAGTGGTAGCACTGATGGGTAATGATGCTGAATAAAGATGATAATGGAAAGTATGGCATTCGTAACTTATACGACATTGATGATGGACAGTATGAAATCTATGTAGCATTAACTAAGTGTGTTGTCCTCCTTTACAGCATCAATGAAATGTATCATAGGTAGTATATGACACAGAATGTTGTATCACCTGAGGCTTGGTATTGAGAGGAAGCATCGTTGCATGAGACACGACATTAAAGGAAGGCGGAATGAAGGAGGTGGTATAGATGAGAGACGATGTTGTATGATATGCGGCATAGTTGAGTAGTGGCATTGCATGAGATGTGACCCGGATTACACTAACAAATCACGACATTATTTATTGATATAAGAGATTCCTGATTCATTATCTAACCCTATGAATGGTTGCGGCATTGTACATGGTCTCTTATTGATGAGAGGGGGCACTGTAGTATTTCGATCATCGACCTTAATGGCATTTGTTTCTTTGTGAAACTGTAGCTTATTGCATTCTCTTCAATATTGAAATTAGGTGGATAACATTTGCATCCATAGTATAGAAGAAACTTTTTACACTTTAGTATAAACCAAGAATTTCTTTCTTTCTTTCTAGTGATATTTCCTTTCCAACCCCATTTTACTAAAAAGCATAAAGAGAATAACTACTGCAGTTACTAACTTTAAACTCAATTTCAAGTAATCCCCTTCTGGATTGGTTATAAATAAGATACATTGTCTACATTATCTGTATGAGTTTAGAATATAGTTATTAATCCAAAAAATGGATCAACACCCTAAATCGAGTATGAAAACACCAGTGCAGATAATCAGCAGCACAAATCTCAGATAAATAACAAATAAAACGAAGAAGTAAAATAAGAGACACATAATTTTTATAGTGATTCGGATGACTCTGGCTTATGTCCAGTTTAATCAATCTTTATTATGATCATACTAGTTGAATCTCTTTGGATAAGAACTAGTTAGTCCTTAGACCTAAGTTACAATGAGATAGAATAATTCAAAAGTATAAGGGTTGAATGGAGAATCATAGCAACCCACTTAATGACTGTTGTGAGGGAGAAGAAAATTGAAGAGGTGAAGGAATTCCATGATAGTAATGGAAGCTCTCTCCTCAGAAAAGATCCATCTCTAATTGCAGGTAGGTGAGTATTTATAAGGGAATTCGGTGAGTATTGGACCAAAATTCTAAGTGCATAAGAGTCCAGTTATTATGCTAAGTCATCACTTAAAATCTCAAGTCAATCTAAGCCATTTCTATGGATCGCTAGCTATCCATAGGGGATGGATCACTAGCTATCCATAAGGGATGGATAGCTAGCTATCCGCTTAGCATATTTTTGAGCGATCTTAGTTTGGTTGTCTTCTTATCTTCTATTTAAGTGTCTTTTCCAAATATCAAGTCATTTGGAGTTTGTTTGATCATCCATAACTCACTCAATACTTAACCAAACACATGAAACTTCACACATGCAATGTAGACAAGTAGGAGAGCCCCATTTATGGATCATAGGTCATAAGGCCCACTCCTCATGGGTCGGACCTGATGGATCAAACTAGCCTAATTTGGAGAAGAATCATCCATAACTCACTCAAAACTTAACGAAATATACGAAACTTTGCAAATACTCTCTCTACGGTGTGTGGAACCTACCCAATGAATTTCAGGTTATGGGGCCTAACCTACATGGATCATTAGCGATCCATCTAGTTAGATCGTTAGAGATCCATCAAACAACCTCCAAATGATGCCATTTTTTATATGAGCCTTCTTCTATGTTTTCGAAGTGTTCTCCCAATTTTTCAAGTCAATCCAACTCTATATGAGTTCCCTAGGTCCATTTTAATTTTGCTGCTTTGGTCAAAAAGCAGGTAAACAATAGTTTTGCTATAAGAAATTAGTAAATAACGATAAGTTTTCAAATAGGAAGATTATCTGCCAACATAATAGGAGGGAGCACCAGACATTTTCTCTGACAATATCATGAATAAAAGATCAAAAATCCATTTGATAATAATAGAAGACTAGAAATCCCATTTGGTAAGAATGGAAGACCAAAAATCCATCTGTTAGTTATAAAATACCAGAAATCCCATTTGATAATAACAGAAGACCGAAAATCCATCTGATAACTATAGAAGACCAGAAATCAACCCAGCAATAAAAGAAGATCGAAAATTCAATTTGTTAATAACATAAGGCCAAAAATCTATTGGCAATAAAAGAAGACTAGAAAACCCATTTGTTAATAATAAAATACCAAAATTCCTTATCTGGAAATAATGGAAAACTAGAAATCTCATTTGTTAATAATAGAAGACTAGAAATCTTCATCTGGCAATAATGGAAGACCAGAAATCCATCCGATAATTATTGGAGACTACAAATCCATCTAGCAATAAAAGAAGACTGGAAATCTTTATCTGGCAATAATAATAGAAGATTGGAAATTCTTATTTGGAAACTGAAGTTTGTGTTTGTTTAAGAGCACAAATGGTTCATATTCGATGGATCTTCCTCCAGAAGATTGTTTGACTTGGAGCGCTAACTGGCTTTAATTGTTGGCAGATCTTCCTCTAGAGGATTGACTGATCTGAAGCACTACTTGGCTCTAATTTTGATTGATTTGTTTAGAACCATCTTAGGTGACGATCTTTTCTTCTGATTTGTTTGATCTTTGGTGAAAATCTCTGCTTGGATTTGATCCCTTATCACCGTCTTAGGTGATGATTTAGGTCTTGTTGTCTGATGCGTTTGGTTAGCTTCATTAAGCGGGACCATGGACTTACCTGACCTACCTTTAAGAGGTGCTTTAGTGAGGCCTTTGATGACGACACTAGAGGCTTGGTTCGATGCTCAGGGTTGCTATCTTAATTAGAACTAGAGTCTTAACCGATCATCCTCTAGGAGACACATCAGTGAGGCCTTTGATGACGACACTGAAGGCTTTGTCTGGCGCTCTAGGTAGCTAAGCAGAACCGTAGACTTATCTGACCTTCCTCCAGGAGGCTCTTTAGTGAGGTCTTTGATGATGGCACTAAAGGCTGGTCTGATGCCTTGGTAGCTATCTTAAGCAGAACCAGAGTCTTACTCGATCTCCCTCTAGGAGATGCTTTAGTGAGAACTTTGATGATGACACTGAAGGCTTAGTCTAACGCTCTGGGTAGCTATCTTAAGCAGCACCAAAGACTTCCCAACCACCCTTTGGAAGGCACTTTACTAAGGCCTTTGATGATGGCACTCTAAGCTTTTTTTGTTTGTTTAAGGAGGGTTTTTCTCTTGATCCAATAGACATTCTCATCTCAACTTCTTTATTCGTCCACTGTCGGGATGTACGGTCGCAAATGTTTGGGATTCTATGTTCTTTCTATCACATTTCCATCAGGTCGGCATAATTTGCAAGCTCCATATGGAATTATGACTAGAGGTCCTTCTAATTTGGCTCAAGTGGTCCATCTGTGGGGTTTTTAGTATTTACCTTAACTTTTTGGAGCACTAAATCTCCTTTTTGGAATGATCTTGCTTTTACTTTTAAGTTTTAATACTTAGATATCATTTGTTTGTATTCAATTTTCTATATGGCTTCCTCATCCCTTAACTCATTGATTAGATCTAAGAATTATTTCCTCAGTTCTTGATTTGGATTGAATACATATGCAATTCTTCGATAAGAGGACATCTCAAGCTCAACTGGGAGCATTGCTTCACACCCATATGGTAGTCAATATGGAGTATGTTCTATTGTTGTTTTGGTAGAAGTTTTATAGGCCCATAATACCAGAGGTAGCTCTTCTACCCAGTTTCCTTATGCTTTGTATAATCGTTTCTTGAAAATGGTTTTGATAGTTTTATTGGCCGCCTCAACGGCTCCATTAGCTTTTGGGTGAGCTACAGATGAAAAGCTTTAAATAATTCCACTTCTATTGCAGAATCGAGTTAATTTTTCACTTTCAAATTGAATTTTGTTATCAGATATTATCTTTTTTGGGATTTCGAATTCGGTGAAGATATTCTTGATTACAAACTAGAGCACCTTTCCAGATGTGATACTTGGTAGGTGTTCTGGTTTCTACCCACTTAGTGAAATAATTAATAGCCACTATAGCATATTTGGCTCCTCCTTTACGTATAGGCATTTGTCCTATTAGGTCGATTCCATATATGGGCTTGAGATTGAAATTAATTCGCTTGGTGGCAAATGTGGGGTTTTAGAGAACTTTTGGCACCTGTCACATCTTTTCACAAGTTAATGGCGTGCTTAGTGATTTGAGTCCAATAAAAGTCTTGTCTCATAACCTTCTCAACTAATTTTATGATGTTAGAATGATCCCCACAAAGTCCTTCAAGGGTTTCTTTCAATAATTTTAGTCCACTTTCTAGATTGACACATCTTAAGTAGGGAAAATATTATCCTTCACATAAATTACTATGTCCATTATAAAAAATTCAGAGCCTAGTGCTTAATTCTTTTTGCCTCCTTTTTGTCAATTGGTAGTGTTCCATTTACAAGGTATTCAACAATGGGGGTCATTCAATTATCTTATGGCGATTGATGTTTCTGAATGGGAGAATCTCACTTATGGGATCTTATGTTTATCTTCTCTTTCTTCTTTTCTATGTGCTAGAGCTTAAGATCTAGTCAATACTATCAATTCTTCCTTGATTCAGGAATCTTTTCATCTAAGATGGGACTTGGCTGAGAGCCTACTTTAACAATCCCATCAATTCTTTATTTGATACGGGAATCTTTTCTTCTAAGCTGGGACTTGGCTGATAGCCTACTTTAACAACCCGTGTTTCTAGCGCTCCCCGTGAACTGACTAGTTTGGCTAAAGAATCAGCTTGGGAGTTCTTTCCTATTGGGACTTGGTGAGTTGAGAAATTCTCAAATTGGTTCAGCATTTTTAAAGCCATCTTTACATATAAGACTAACTTGGCGATCTTTGTTTGGTATGTTTGTTTCAACTGATTTACCATTAGTTGAGGATCGTTGAAAATTTCAATTATGGGAACATTCAATGGTAGGACCAAAGTGAGTCCTGCTAACATTGATTCATATTCTGTCACATTATTTATAGTCGAAAATCCTAATTTTATTACATAATGTAAGCGATGTCCATCGGAGCTGATAATGACATATCCTGCTCCAGCACCTTGTTCATTCGAAGCTCCATCTACGAATAACTACCATTTAGGCTTTAAATCTTTTTCCTTTTTCGACTGTTCTTTGATGAAACCCATACACTCGTTGACGAAATCAGCAAAAGCCTGACCTTTAATTGCTCCTTAGGCAAGAATTCAATGTCATGTTGACTAAGCTCTATCCCCCATTCTACCAATCTTCCTGAGGCTTCTGGTTTGCTGAAAGCTTAGTTAAGCGGGAAATTGGTTAAAACCTTGATTAGATGCACTTGAAACTAAGCTCTTAATTTTCATGCAGTGAGAATTAAGTAGTATGCTAGATTTTCTATGATTGGATATCTAGTCTCTACATCTTTTCACATTCTGCTTACATAATATATCGAAAGTCGAATCCCTTTCTCTTCTCTTATCAATACAGAGCTAACTGCATGTTCGAAACTGCCAAGTAAAGATAAAGGTTTTCCCTTTCTATGGGACTGGACAAGCTGGGGGGTTTCTCAAGATAGACGTTCAACTCCTTGAAAGCTTTTTGATAGCATTCTCTCGATTCAAAGTTCTTCTTTTTCCCAATCACATCGAAGAATGGAATGCGTTAGCCGATGGCCTTGGAATGAACCTACTCAATGCAGCCACTCTTTCGTATAGATTCATTACATATTTACTCATTTTGGGCATCGCCGTGTCCTTAATAGCCTAAATTTAGTCAGGGTTAGCATCGATTCCCCGGTAATGTATCCTAAGAACTTCCCAAACTGAATTCTAAAAGAACACTTCTGTGAGTTGAGTTTCATTTGATACTTTCACAATAACCCGAACATCTCCTTGAGATCTTTTAAATACTTGATGTCTTCATGAGAGTTGGCTAACGTATCATCCACGCACACTTCCATATTTTAGCCAATTTACTCTTTATACATTCTGTTTACCAATCTCTTATCTGTAGTGCCAGCACTCTTTAATCCAAAAGGCGTTATCTTATAACAATAGATTCCCCAATCTTTTATGAAATCTCCTCATCTAGCTTAAACATGGTAATTTGATTATAGTGGAAATAGGCATCCATGAAAGGCAAAAGTTTGTGCCCACTGGTTGCATCAACCAACTGATTTATTATCGGAAGTGGATAGCAATCCTTTAGGCATGCCTCATTTTGATCAGTATAGTCAACACACTTTCCCCACTTGTAATTGGATTTCTTGACCAACACTGGATTGGCCAAACACTTCGGATAAAGTACCTATCTGATGAACCCATTCTCTAGTAATTATTTGACTTCCCCTTTTAATGCATTGGACAAGACTTTATCAAATTGCCTCCTTTTCTATCGAACATGTGTTATATTCGAATTGATAATCAGAGCATGACACATGACAGTTAGATCTATCACTACCATATCCGAATGGGCCTATGCGAATATATCTTTTCTAGACTGAAGGAACTGAATTACTTCTTCTTTAAGTTTGTTATCCAACTCTTTTCCAACTTTAAGTGTCTTTGCTGGATCAACTGGATCTAAGCATATTTCCTTAAGGTCCTCTGTGGGTTTCATTCGTTCTTGTTCACTTCTACAATCCAACTCGGTTGTTATTTCTTCACCTTTTATTTCATCCTCCACCGGGTTTGTTTCCTTCCTTTTCCTTTTCTTCCCAAAGAAATCAAATTTTCTCAATACATGCTTAGTTCTCTCAATAAGCTTCATCTTTTATTCAGATGATTGGCTTGAAAAACCCTCATCCCAATGCTTACTTATGTCATTTCTAATTAACCCAGTTTTTTCCAAGTTATAATGAAAAATGTTGTCTTGTTTATATTGTTCAAGACTGGAAAAATACACTTCACGAGAGCTAAATTATTCTCCCCTTATTGTTCTCCATCCATTTTTGGTTAAGAACTTCACCGTCAAGTATTTTGCTAAAACAAAAGCACCAACTTCATCCGAAGAAGAACTCCCAATGAAAGCATTATAATAAGATGGTTGATCCATGATGACAAAGGGAGTCTCGAATGTCCTGAAGTTGGGTGGAATTCCCATCAACACCAAAAGCATTATTTGCCCAATAAGAGTTGATTCTTTGTTGTTGAATCTGAAAATGGGTACAAAGCTTGGCTCTAGTTTCTCCTTTGATAGTCTCATTTGATCAAAATCATGTCTAAATATTATGTTGACGGCACTTCCAGTATCCACCAAAATTTTGGAAACCATGGATAAACCAATTTGAGCAGTAATCATGAGTGGATCATTGTGCGAATGGCAAACTCCTCCTCTTAGATCTTGTGGAATGATGATTAGGCTGTGCATCTGAATTTGGAACCTGAGATTCTTGAGCGGTGGTTCGTCATGGATAGTGAAAATTCGCTCCTTTGCTTCTCGAACATAGTGGTCCCTGGCTCCTTTACTTCTTCCTACTAGATGCGGTCCTTCATGGATCACATCAATACTATTGAGGGTCGATATGTAATCTGGTTGACCATCACTTTCCACTAAGTTAGCAGCATTTTTTAGAGTCTTTGGTAGGGATCTTTAGAATGAGCCACCTTTGGATTATCTTTAGCAAAATATTTTAAGCTTCCAAAGCGAATCGTATACTGAATTATGCCCACCAAAACATGATATCATCAATTTTATGCCCATTCGATTTATGGTAAGCACGGTATTCTTCCCCTCTTCTCGGTTCAAGATTATTTTTAACTTTTTATGAGATTGGAAATTATTGTTTTCCTTTGCTATAATGTATATGTAAAATAGCGGCTTATTCAAGATAATGTGATTAGTGTCATGGACTTTCTCCCATCTCGATTTCTTATAGTTGTGGTTATAGCTTGTTTTTTTGGATTCCTTTTTGGCTTAAGCTTCCTTTTTAGCATGAAATATTTCATCCATATGAATGAATTCATCAGCCTTGAAGTGGAAGTCTTGTAAATCCCTACATCCTTTATATAGAGCTCTTTCCAGAATAGAGTTTGGTCATTCAATCACGAAAGCACTGCTACTAACTTGTCCCTATCGGTAATCCCTTACGCCTTTAGTGCCTTTGTATTTAATCTTCTTAGATAATTTCCCAGGACTCCCCCAGTCTTTGCTTCATATTAGCCAGTACAGTGCATTCGATAGTATGGTCTTTATAATATAGGACTAGGCTAAGAATTCATAAGAGAATTGCTCCTAGGAATAGATGGTTTTCTAATGATATTGCCTATACCACTTGGCTACTGCACCTTGGAAAGTAGTAGAGAAAAGCCTGCAACGCACAGTCCTAGAAGCATTATATGGATCCGTTTGACTTTCAAATGCCATCATGTGATCATCTAGGTTGGTGGTTCCAATGTATCTTAAGGATGAAATTTTGACTAGGGACGGGATTCTGATGGACATGATTTCCTGTATGAAGGGAGCTTCTCGGTGATTATTGTTGACCTTATCATTAAGAGTTCTTTTTTCTTTAAGATTAAGCATATCCTTTGCTATTTTCTTAGCCATGTCATAAGCTTTGTTACTATGATAATTGCTTCTAATAGGTTTGTACCCTTTGGAGGTTGATCTTCAACATCGCTTTTTAGAATGTTTCTCCAATCTCCCTTCGTAATCTGCCTTAACTTTGTTATCTACAAAAGACCTTGGAGATAACTTGGTTACTTCAGCTTGCTGGTGATTTTTCCTCTTCTATGGTGTCATAACGCTTCTGCTCTTATTTCTGAGCAAAGAGAAATCTATGCCCCTTCTTGGGGATTCTACTTCATCTCCTCCCAAGAGCTGGGAGGATTTTTGAGTAAGGATTCCTTTCAAAAGTCCTTTCATCTTTGACACCTATTGTTCTACATTTTCAATCTTAGCTTCTTTGTTACTTGGTTGTGCCCTCTGATGGTTGTCCGATGTTTACATCGTCCATGTTGAAATTGGGAACAATATTTTCTTCCAACGTTGTTTGTTGTGCGACTTCCTCATTTGGAACATTGGTTCACCTTGATTTCACCGCTTTTCTATGAAAAAAATTCATTCAAGTAGTTTGAAGGGAAAGTTAAATAAGATCGGAGGTTCGAGCCCTCTTTCTAACGTCAAAATATTAAACCAAATATTGGTATAACACCCATGATGCCGTGAATGATAAATTAATTCTTGATTCGAGTATATTTGATAACACGGCCAAGGATGAATGGTCGATATTAATTGAATCAAGAATGAATCTAACATTCGGTGCCAAGTACAAGATGAGATTATTAAGAGATATGCTATGATGCCCACGGGTTTTAGATATTGCATATTCGATGGTTTCATATTTCACCTTGGAATATAATATTCGAGATCTCCTAGGGTTATTTGGAACAAAATTTTTGAATGCCTTAAAATCACTTGGAATAAAATGTTTGAGAATCTTTGTGGTCCCTAGGAATAAGGCCTCCAAATCCTACACAATATATCTAAAGGAGAAAGTAGATAAGAGGTAAATATGTTAAATAGCCCATTCAACTGGTTGATGAGCAAACTAAATAGTGCATATGTTCATAGTCCAATGTCCATATGTAATAGGCAAGATGGGAGATATGCATATACGCACTAGTTTAGACCGAAGCTCATGTGAATCCATGTAAAATAGAATCTCAATTGTTTTGGGTCTAAAGAGCTTTATTATATGCATGTTCATGTCAAATAATGTTCAAGGTGCACAACCAAGATAATATGTATATCCAGGTCTTTCTCATATAAACTAAGCATGATTACAGTTGGATTAGAATTGTCGCCAATCCAATTTAGGTTACAAGATTTAATTTTGACAGTTCAAAAAAGATAAGCAGCATGCCCTCTCTGTGACCCCTAGGTTCATATTTATAGAAGCAGACATGCTGCATGATGCATGGCTTCGGCATGTTTGACTTTGGCAACATCAATGTTGCACGCGCTAGCTTGGTTTAATGATGGTATTCAGCATCCCTTTGTAAATAGCGGAATTTTGGTGCTTCCTTAATAGTAATTGCCTTCAATCTTGATAACCTTATGCATTGAGACACGCTTAATAAGTCGTTGACGGCATCGATTGGAAGCAACACTAAGCATGAGTGAAGAGCAGCGTTGACATAGAGTAGTATTGATAAAGAGGGACATAGGAATTTCCACGGATATTGGTGACGCTTGGCATCAATATCGCACTTGTAGAAGTATGGCATCCTCTAAAGATTAACGAAACACGCTGTCATCAAGATGCGTCGTTGGTTATGAGTGACATTGTCTTGTGGAAATATCATTAGAGTGACGTCGTCCATCAAATAGCTTAGGTAATAATATCATACTACATCAATGTATAGTGGTTTTGGTAATATGCAGCATCATTTGATAGGCGGCATTAATAAAAGACGGCACCAATGAAGGGCGTCATTGAAAGAATGCAACATGGATTTGATGAAGTGTGGCATCATTATGGAGCAGCATTTACTTTGATATCCTTCATGGATATTGACAATTTCATCATCGATGTCGCTTTAATGGTCTACGGTGATATCTCTGAAATGCAGTATTGATATAATGCAACAATGAAGTGAGATAGTATTGATGATAAGCGACATTACTCAGTAGCAACGTTGATTCTTGGTATTGATAAGAGGTGACATTGATTGGAGTCGATACTTATTAAGTGTGACATTAATCCCGGCCTTGTTGAAATGCGGCATTGCTTGAGTGGTAGCACTAATGAGTAATGACGCCGAACAAAGATGACACTGATAAAGTATGGCATTCATAACTCATATGAATTCGATGATAGGCGGTATGAAATCTATACGGCATTGACTAAGTATGGCATCCTCCTCTGCATTAATCAAATGTGGTGTAGATAATACTACACAGAAGTGATGTAGTATCATGATGAGGCATAATAATGAGAGGAAGTGTCAGCACATGAGACACGACATCAAAGAAAGGCAGCATAAAGGAGTGGTTGTATAAATGGGAGATGATATTGTATGATATGCGGCATAGCTGAGTAGTGACGTTGCATGAGATGCAGCCCAGATCACACTAAAAAATCACAGCGTTATTTATCGATATAAGAGATCGTCATTCATTATCTAACTTTACTAGTGTGTAACCCACGTGTTGCACACGGTAATGTTGTTAAAAAATGTAGTATAAAAATTTCATTATTGTTAAAAATTGAATTTTTTAAGAAGTATATGATAGATTTATTGAAATAAAGGAATTTATAATTTAAATGACAAGCAAAGTTCAGATGTAAGGTAGAGAACCGCTAACCACATATTCTTGTCAGAATTATTGCCCTAACTCGGTAATAACAAACAATACATACATACACATGTATATGTATAGTTTGTTATTACTATATATGTAAATAGTTGATGCTATGTGATACGTGTATTTATATATATATATATATATATATATATATATGGATGAAAAAAATGAATTTTCCTTTTCTATAAATATGAATATTGTATATATTTTTTTAAGGATTTATAAGGAAATAATGAATATTACATAATTGAATGTATTTAAATATTTCAAATCAATGATCAACTTATCTAATTAAATATGAATGTTAGAAAGTAGGGAAAAAATGAAAAGAGCTTTGTATGTAATTATAGTAGAGAAGAACATCGTACGGTCAACTTATATGCAGATGAACTTTTATTCATTATCTGAAATTTCAATTAATAAACCTTTTTTTTAACTTTGTAGTTAATCATAAATTTCAGGTTGTTGTTGAAGTGTCATGTTTACAACTTTAATAATTGCAAAAGAAAAAAATTCTATAGCATTAGTTTGAGTTATGCGTCAGGTAAGTTTTAATATCATATTAAAAATGAGAATGCCCACATAACCTAATTTTTATTAGAGTAAACCGTACTTCTACATTATCCTTCAAAGTTGTAAAAAGGGAATTTTGTAATGCAATATATGCTATTTTTATAGATAAATTAATTATAAGCTAAAAAAAAAATTGTTGTTTGTGTTTACATTTTATGTTATGCGATTCACATATCTTTATATATGAACAAAAATAATAATTTTATCATCTTCGCTTATATAAGTGTTGTATACGTACTTAACCGATATATTTAAGATTTATTAGGTGAACTAATAAATATTAATTAATTGTAATTATTTGAATGATTTAAATAAAGATGACATAATTAGTTAAATACATAGATATGAGTAAAAAAATATTAGAAGAGAATTGAGAAGTGTTTGTAAGTAACTATGAAATTTTAAAGTATAGGTGTTTAAAGCTAAAAATATAATTTTTCAGTGTAATGCATGATAACTTCATTGAGATAAACAAATTATAAAATAAATTTGTTATTATTGTTGGTGTATGTAATTTATGTTATGTGATTTACATATCTTTGTATGCAAATGTAAATTTTCTTTTACCAGTTTGTTGATGCTACTATGGTATACTATTGAAATCGTTCATATTTTAGAATTTACATTATGTATCGAATATTAGTAAACTAAGTTTATCAAATGATTTAAATATTGAATTACGAATTAATTTAAATGTATGTACTTAAATATAAAATATTAGAGGAGAACTAAGAAGACATTTGTAAATAATTATAGAAAATTTTAAAACTATGCATTTTATTATAAATTGACATTAGAAGTTTAGTAGAATAAAAGTTATAAATTATAAAAATTTAAATGTAAGATATCTAGAGAGAATTAAGGAGAGTAGAGAAAGCTACAATTAATAAGAGAGCTTGAATTTCTTCTACTTTACTATTATTTGATAGATGAGTGGTCCGTGGCATTTTACATGTCTCTTATTGATGAGAGGTGGCACTGCAGGCTTTCAGCCATCGACCCTAGCAGCATTAGTTTCTTTTTGACGCCGTTATTTATAGCATTTCCTTCGACATTGGAATTATGTAGATAACAATATACATTTAGCATTACACTTTAACAAATTCAACAACAGCCTGAAGCTTACCGGAAATACAATCAATATTAAAATACACCATCTGAAACTAACAAAAGCAACATTCAACATTAGATATAAAATAATAAAATACTAACATTTTGACATAATAGTTTTAGACAAAATAACATAGTTCACATAAAATTCTTATGCATTCATAGACAAGTTTACATGGCTAATCCTAACAAAATGTTATAATATAAATGATGATTAAGCCAAGTACCATTTCTTTGAATAAAGCCAAGTGCCAATTCTTTGCTGCAATGGGTCTTTTCTTCCAAAAAGCTTAAATACTTGTAGATAGGTTTAACAATCAACATGTTTAGCTCCTTACTACAAACGATAGAAGGTTGCTAACCAGCCGTTTACTCATATGAATAACATATATCATTTTAGTTTTAGCAAATTAATTACAATTTACATTGATTAAAAAAAATAGTCGATATTTGTTTTGAAATCATAAGCATGCATACGTAATCTACTAACAACAACCTATGTAGAAAACAATGAACATGTTCAATTAGACTGGAGGATAAGGAGAATTATAGCATACAAAGCAAATTAATTTTTACAAACTTAGTTAATTTTAAAAGTGATGTTGTTTTTGTTATAAACTACATTCAGTAACATACCTTAAGGTACCTATCCCAGCATTCAGCCAAGGCTAGTCCCGTGCGTCTTTTCAGTTGTGTATCACTAAGCTTTAATGGCCACTCTTGTCTGCATAGCCAGCTTCTGCAGCCCCATTCATGCCTGCCACTCTCTACACTTTTCATGCCTACGAGTTCTTAGCAGCTCTTCAGCTCTCTCCTAGTGTGCTCCTTCAGTGCATGTTTCAGCTACATGCACTGTCGGATTACGTTAAGGCTTTGTAGTAACATTCAGTAATTCTCCAACCAACCCTCCTCGATGCCTCCTCTCATCATGAAATGATAAAGACCTACAAAACATTCAGGTCAAGCTTTCACACTATTTCTCCATGGCCAACATCGTATATTCAAGAACCAAATAAAATAGAAAGACACCTGGAGTAAGGAGAACAGGTGTGTGATCTAGGTCTACTGTACCTAGAACGATGATATCTTGGAGATGGTGAATGTGAATAATGTAAACGTGAATGCCTTGGTGGTGACCTGTAGTCATAAGATTGACTCATGCTTGAATTATCACAAATGTTAGCAATAACAGCGTTACGGATTCGGGAAAAAATATTGATGATGTTAGGGCATGATAGAAACCCCATACGTAAAGAATTAAGAGATGACAGAAAGCAAACTTGAGCCTCTCCCTAGCTCTCATATCATAAGGTTTCTTTCGGTTCTCTTTAGCGAATACAACAGTCAACTCTCTGCCAAGGAAAACCCCTTTATACATGTCATACTTGGCATATGTTGCATATTTTGGATCAATACACTGAAAAACCCAAATCCTCTCCTTTGAAACAAACAACTTGGAGAATTTTTGTTAGAGCAAAATAATTAATAATTAGCAGAAAACTGACATCCAGTATGATTGCAAAAGCAAGCTACATCTGATTGTCTACAAGAGAAAGAAAATGTCAATAGTAAAGAAATATTATTTATTTCCTACCGGATTGCTGACCTCACATTCTCACATTTTGTTAACTTCAATTTCTTTAATACTTGAATAACTTCAACAGAAATTCACAAGTTCAATTTTTCAATAATGATAACTCAAGAGACATACAAGTTCATTTATTATTGAATAACTTCAAGGGACATGCAAGTTCAATTATTCACTTCCCTTCGATCAATTTCAGTAATATTTTAAAATAGATATATCTTCCACTACAAGGAAAACCGGCATTTGCGTCGGCTAGAAACCAACGCCGACCATCGCTAGCCGACGCAAGCCATTTCGAAAAGCCGTCGCTATATTAGACATCACCAAACAGTATTCGAGTCGGCTTTTGCGTCGGCTTCGTCACCCATTTAGTGTCGTTAGTGACGGCTTTATCCATGTGGTCATTTTTTAAAAATTATGTTAGTCGTAACAAGCCGATTCAAACCGACGCTAACCTGTAACCACAAAGCCGTCGCTAGCTGTCGCCAACCTGTAACCCATAAGCCGTCGCTAGCCGTCGCTAGCTGACGCAAACCTGAGTTCCAGCTTATAAACCCAGCTGCTGTTTGCACCTTCAAACCACAATATAAACAATTTCCGTCGAACTATAACAACATTCAATCTTCCAACACAAGTATAACACCAACCTCTCATCAATCAGACATAAAATTCAAAATTTTCCATCAAACAACAACTATATATCCAAAAACTCATCAATCAAACACAACGTTCACTAATATACATCATACTCAACAATACATATAAGTACTATCAAACAAATCATACGTCATTGTCCTACTCATCAACATACACAAAATAACAATAAGTTCAACACAAAACAACACAATAAGTTCAACAAAAAACAACCTTACCTACTCATCATCTCCAGACGCATCCTCTCCAAGCATTCTTCCATGCTCTGCCAGGTATGGCGCGATATGCGCATCGAGCTACTGTGGAAAAGCAGTGCTCTTCTGCTAGTCATTGATCTCCGCAATCTGCTGACGCAACAACGCTATCTTCTCCTCTGCCGGGGATCTCCTGTAAGCTCTCTGGGACGATATCGCCTGTGAAATAGTTAATAGCTAGTTATAATTTATGCTTCATATCATATTAAATGTACATATTAGTTAATGAAGCAGTTTACCTTCATATTTCCATAACTATATCGCCTATTTCGTGTAGGCGGATGTACAATGGCGTCCCAAATATGGTTTGACTCCTCAACGGTCAACTCCTCACGTCCACTGGTCTGCGCCACACGTGCCCGCTCCGCCTCATATGACTCCTGCGATGATAAATAAAAGTTTGACACAAAAAAAAGTTACGATTTTTTAGCTGTGAAATAAAGTATTGTCAAACACTATCATTACGGATAAGCATGTTTACCAGTACAGATTGAGATTTGGCATCTGTCCATCTATACGAAACATTTTCTTCCTCGTCTGTCTCCTCCACCGCATATGTGGCATTAAACAACTCAGCCATCGTAGGCTCGCGATTGTACTTCTTAGACTAAAAATATATATATGAATAAACAATGTTACCAATGTGATTAAATAATGTTATAGATATTCATAAACACAATTTATAAATTTACCAATTCGTTTTTGTGTTGCTGAAAAGATTTTGAGCCACCACGATGCACAGCAGTATTCTTATTCCTGTTTTCGCGGTTCCGCGCTAAAATTTCCTATACATTTAAACACAAGGTTAACTATATTAACGCAATTAATATACGAAATCTTAAAAAATTTAAATTACAATTCGAAAGTGGATAGCTTACTTTGAATTCAGCAGTATCCCAGAGCCGAAGAAACTCACTATATACGTCAGCGCTCATCCAACTAGGCTTTTTTCCCGCACTCTTTACTTTAGTTAACGTGTTTCTATAATTTTTTCTCATTCTTTGGTTCCAATGATTTCTAAACATGTCCAGATCCTGCGGCTCAACACGTACGGCAGCCTGCATATTGAAATTAACTTGAATTATAAACATTCTATTGACATTCAAATCAAATAAAAATTTATACTTAATTACCATCAAACCTGCCCATATTGCGTTCTTTACAGGCTCTGGGATGTCGTCCCACCGTGGCCAACAGTCGGACATCCTACTCATAAATGCCTGTCTCGACGTTTGTAGAATGAAATCTGAAGGCTCCACCTCAAAGCCCTTATATAAATTTTGATATACATATTTAATATATTTTAGATAACATACTTGAAATATATTTGATACTTACCCTGCCGTCTTCGGAACTAACTCCGCAACGGGGTGTAAATCCGACGCATTGGCACTGGCACCTGCGTCGGGAGAAGGAGAAGGCTCAAACCTACTGCCGTGTCTCCTGTAAGACATATCTGCTACAAACATATCATATCATATATCGTATATCATATCAGAATATATCATATCATATCAGAACATAACATATCATATCATATCAGAACATATCATATCATCGCATAAAACATTCCACTTGATTCAGACTTTAAATATTACACATGTCATAAAAAACATTATACAACATGCAATTCAAATATTTACATATGTCATATTCAGACTCCAAATATTACATATGTCATAAAAATACATTATATAACATGCAATTCAAATATTTAAAATTATCAGTCTTCGACATTCTTTGATTCAGGCTCGGTCTCGTATTCTATATCGTTTTCTTCAACACTTTCAAATGCATCTACTAAAACATTTGATTCATCATTCAACAACCCTACATCAATGTCATCGGTTATTATTACTTTAGTATTTGGCTCAAGATCCGCTTGATACGCTGTTTCGTCTGGAATATTATTTCCGTCAAATGTAAATTTTGCCTTTGTTTTAAAAACAGCCGACCAATCCTCTTTATCTCTTTTCAAGGATGGATACGGAGCAAAATAAACCAGTAACGCTTGCTTGGCCAATACGAAAGGATCATACTTATAGTAATGTGAGGTATGTTTTATTTCAATAAGTTTATAATCTTTGTGCACGTTGATTCCGGTACTAGGAACATTGTTAAACCAGTTGCATTTGAATAAAAAACTTTTTCTGCAGGTCGTTTGTAATATGTCAACTCTAAAACCTGTGTTAAGACGCCGTAAAAATCTTTTATATGCTCATCTGGATCGTCACTACCTTTGACAAATACACCGCTGTTATATGTCAATTTTTCGGCACCGTAATCTTTGGTGTTGAATTTAAATCCATTGGCGAAGAATATTGGATACGTCTTGACATTTCTTTTTGGTCCGGTCGCAAGATGTCGTAATCCTTCGTCAACGACATAGTATATTGGATCATAAACGTAATTTGAAAACCAAGTAGCAAATTCTTTACTAAGATCGCCAGATGGATGCAGTGATTCGTATATACTGCAAATATGTAATATGTTTTAATATAATTAATATGTAAGTATAATTGAATTATATATGAATTTACAATTACCTAACAAATGGTGCAACTTCTGGACAATTTAGAAGAACATATGTGTGTGCTACATGGTGATCTCTATCGTCTAACCATATTTCCACACATTTTCCAGCATGTCGGTCATTTTGTCTAAAAATAGATAACATTGCTTGAGAAGAATCATGTTCAACGACTTCTTCATTACGTGGAACACTTACATCGATAAGTTCACATGATCACTAAAATAATGAGCTAAAAAGAATGAGGCTTCTTCTTCAAGATATGATTTGCAAATCGAACCTTCAACTCGTGATTTTTGCCTAATTTTTTTCTTCAAATGATTCAAATGCCTATTACAATTTTATTTTAAATTTAGGTATATAAAACTGAATTTTAAACTAACATAAATATTGCCGATATTCAATATTACCTCTCAAATGGATACATCCAACCATATTGAACAGGACCTCTAAGAAGTGCTTCGGATGGAAGATGAACAGGTAGATGCTCCATTACATTAAAGAAACCTGGCGGAAATATTTTTTCCAGCTTGCAGAGCAGTATAGGAATTTCTACTTCAAGTCTACGTATACAGTCGATTTTTAACATCGTCGAACAAAGTTGTTTATAAAACAAACTTAATTCTATTATAACGCTCCATACTTTTACGGGCAGTAGTTCTTTGAGAATCACGGGTAATAGATATTCCATCATGATATGGCAATCGTGACTTTTCATCCCACTCAATTTATTGTTTTTAAAGTCAACACATCTACGAAGATTAGAAGAAATCCCATCAGGACATCTTAGTGCTTCCACCCACTTTAGCACAAGTATTACTTGCTTATTGTCTAGCTCATAGCATGCTTTGGGGTTTTTTATTGTCATTGGGTTTCATATGAAGTTCGGAACGTTTACTAAAGTTTTCTATATCAAGTCTTGAATTCAAATCGTCCTTTGTTTTCCCCTTTACATTCATAGCTGTATTAAAAACATTATCAAACACGTTTTTTTTCGTTGTGCATCACGTCAATATTATGTCGGAGTAGGAGATCTTTCCAGTAGGGTAACTCCCAAAATATACTTAGTGTGCACCAATTATGAATGTCCGATTTACTTGGATTTTCAGTCTGCACTCCAGTTTCATGTATCTTCGGATACTCTTTTACAATTTCATATATTTCTTCGCTTGACCAAATCTTCGGTGGTTGTGTACTCTCTTCTCTGTTCGCTATAAAGCTTTTTCTATCTCTTCTAAAAGGATGATTGAGATGGAGAAAACACCGATGACAATCAAACCAAGAAATTTTTTTTCCATACCATAGCGAAAACGCCCGTGTTTCTTTCATGCAATTAGGACAAGCTAGACGACCAGCCGTACTCCAACCTGAAAGCATCATGTATGCAGGAAAATCACTAATAGTCCATAACAAAGAAGCGAACATACTAAAATTCCTTTTTCTCGGAATGTCGTACGTTTCAACTCCTTCATGCCATAGTGTTTTCAACTTTTCGATCAATGGTT
Source organism: Allium cepa (assembly GCA_030765085.1). Lineage (NCBI taxonomy): Eukaryota > Viridiplantae > Streptophyta > Magnoliopsida > Asparagales > Amaryllidaceae > Allium > Allium cepa. The sequence goes on from CM060945.1 coordinate 224,300,838, forward strand.
GTAAATAAACATCGATTCCTTGTGTTGGATCATCAGGCCCAGGGATGACAGTAGTAAGAAACATATATGGAGTTTTCATACACATCCATGGAGGTAAATTATAAGGAGTTACGATAATAGGCCATGATGAATATTTACTACCAAACTGAGAGAATGGTGCAAATCCATTCGTACATAAACCGAGTCTGACATTACGGCTTTCGAAAGCAAATGCAGGATAAGTCCTATCGAAATGTTTTCTTGCTTCCCCATCGGATGGATGTATGAAAGTTCCTTCTTCCGGTGTTCTCACCCTGTGCCATCGCATATGGCAAGCCGTAGCAGAAGATGCATATAACCTTTGAAGTCTGGATGGGTATATAATGCATCCTCTTGTATGGAACTTCTTTTCCTTTTTTTCTTGGTTTGTATCTTTCTTCGTTACATATTCTGCATTTTCTAAGCTCAACATCATCTTTCCAATAAAACATGCAACCTTTTACACATGTATCTATCTTTTGGTACGGCAGATCGAAAGCGGACATAAGTTTTTTCACTTTATAATGACTATCGCACATCAGATTATTGGATGGCATGTGTCATTTTGCTGCTTGTACAACTGCCGTAAATCCAGCTTCTGTAAGGTTGAATTTCGATTTCATAGTAATGTATTCGGCGGTTACTGATAATTCGGTTCCACTTTTGCAACCATCCCACAACGGCCTTTTAACAGAGTCCAATAAATCATATATATTTTTAGCTCCCACATTCAGTTCTTCTTCGACATTTACATCTTCATCGTCATCTTGATCAAACATTGGAAACATTGATCGTGCAGCATCTTCCACCATATTTTCTATTGGATTCATCATAACATTATTGTCATCTAACGCTACAGGATTAGGTGTGGGTGCAAGAAGTTCTCCATGACGATCCCACAAGTAATAATTCGGCACAAAACCATTTTTATACAAATGTACTTCAACTATATCTGCTTTCCAATGCTTCAAATGTTTGCACTTAATACACGGGCAGCGAAGTTCTTCGTTATTACGATTATTAGATTTAGCGAATCTAATAAATTCGTGTACACCATTACAGAAATGTTTCTTTATTGAACCTTTCATACCAGTTCTGACTTCATACATCCAACTACGGTCGAGAAAATAATCGAACATTTTTCCTGATTTGAAAATATATGTTAGAAACACAATAACGTTTATCGTTTACTAATCCAAATAATCAATTCGATTTATTTTTTGTTTTCTACTTTATTGTTTTAACTTTGATGGTCGACCATCCTACTTCCCATTACAAATACAATGAAGTAATTACATTTCGTAAATCATATCATTTTAAAAGGTTCACTTAAGTTTAAATAAATACTTAAAATAAATATCATATCATACTATTTTAACAAATTCAAATAAATACTGCAATAAAATTTTCAATTCTTAAGTTTATTGTTTCAATAAAATAAATACTGCAAAAAAAAATTCAATTCTTTATCCCCCTGTGGCCAACAGCCGGACATTCTACTCATAAACGACTGTCTCGACGTTTGTAGAATGAAATCTGAAGGCTACACCTCAAAGCCCTTGTATAAATTTTGATGTACATATTTAATATATTTTAAATAACATACTTGAAATATATTTGATACTTACCATGCTGTCTTCGGAACTAACTCCGCAACGGGGCGTAAATCCGGCGCACTGCCACTGGTAACTGCGTCGGGAAAAGGAGAAGGCTCAGACCTACTGCTGTGTCTCCTGTAAGACATATCTGCTACAAACATATCATATCATATATCATATACCATATCAGAACATATCATATCATATCAGAACATAACATATCATATCATATCAGAACATATCATATCATCGCATAAAACATTCCACTTGATTCAGACTTTAAATATTACATATGTCATAAAAAAACATTATACAACATGCAATTCAAATATTTACATATGTCATATTCAGACTCTAAATATTACATATGTCCTAAAAATACATTATATAACATGCAATTCAAATATTTAAAATTATCAGTCTTCGTCGTTCTTTGATTCAGACTCGGCCTCGTACACTATATAGTTTTCTTCAACACTTTCAAATGCATCTACCAAAACTTGATTCATCATTCAACAACTGTAAGGACCCGATTCTTCGACTTCCAAAAACTGACATCAATACGTTCACTGTATCAACTGCCGAGCAATCGAATGTCGGAAAACCGAACACTTAGGGTTTAAGAAAAAGAAAGAGGTAGAAGAAGAAAGAAAAAGATAGAACAGAACAATATCAGGATCTCACAATTCACAGCGGAACAACATATAATAGATAAATGAATAATCATTTAAAATAAAGAACTATATCAGTTATTACATTACATTACATTACATTACATTATCAGAGTGTACAACAAACAAACAGCGGAAAAGAAATACTATATACTTAGTAATATGCTACGCCATCTAGCTTGCCTCCAGATTTCTACAGCAACTCCTGAATTCCAGAATATCCTGATAAACTAACTCTTGACTGCCCGTGTGGAAATTGGTGGGCACCCAGAGTGTGGAAATTGGTGGGCACCCAGAGTTTAGGAGGTAAAACAATAAACTCCGAGTCAGTCATGTGACTGGTGTGAGAACTAAAACAGTTTATCTTTAAAATAAAGAACAGGATAATTTTAAAATAGATTCGCAATGCTTTTTAGAAAATGAGACTACCATAAGGCCTCCCGCACACACACACAATGCAAACGCAGAATCGAAGGAGATTTCTCCTTATGATAGTCAAAGATGCTTGATACGCATTAAAAAGAAACATTTAATATCATTACTAGTGCATAGTGTAGGAAAAATCATTTCGAAAGTAAAGATATAAATCTTAGCCAGCATAGGCATTTCGCACTTATGCCTACTATAGATACCATCCAAACAGTGGGGCGCCACCATAAGTGAATGATAGGTTCTACAACTAAAACCGTACAAGATCGTATTGTTTCTTTGGATTTCCAACAAATGGTCAGGCCAAGGAACTTCCCATTGCCACATGGAAACGCCTCTGGAATGACGTCCCGAGAACCTAACCGGATCTCTGCCAACACAAGGTCGGGTTACCTTTCAAACTAGGTAACCACTGACACGAATATTCCATTCTCCAATCGTAACCGATCTATATCCGAGGATCCTCAATTTCCAACAACCACAAAGCAATAAATTCGCAGCAACAACATATGTTAAGTATCTGGGCTCCATACCATGATACCACCTCTATCCAGAAGGAATGACATACACTAAAGGGGCGCTACCCCCTAATAACTTTGCCGCATCCTTCCTGTTTTGACCATTTCCGGGGTGTGAGGTCCGACGAAGTCTCGTCCACAAAGCCACGCTTTATACAAAAGCTGTGCTTTGATCACCAAATGCTCAACAGCACTTCGTATGTCACATTACCAATTTGGGAATGTATCACTAGTAACCATCAACTACATAATCTCTAAGGGTGTTAAGCTAAAAGAATAAATTCTCCGCCACCAACGGAAATATATTTGATAGAAACCAGCTTTACATCTCAAATTGTAACGTCAGACACACATCCATACAAGCCCGTTCCGGGATCGAACGGAACCGAAGGCACTTACAAAGAAGTCCTTGCAATCTGGATATTCACTAATCACGACCGGACTTCCCATCACAAAGGGTAATAAATTTCTATATCGGAGATCAGCCGATGCAGAAACATTCGACGGTAATCCTTCCGTTTTCACAAATATCTGGTCTTTAACACCGGTCATCAATGCTATCTATTATGACGTATCACATATTCGGAATGGGTTATACGACCCCAAGGTCCTTTCCCGGCTAACCCGAATAGTGAGTGCTTATTTTTAAAAATGAGAGTAGCATTCAAATTCAAGCAATCACAACAAATACCTATTTAAAGGTAAATATTGATTGTCGATTATTTAACTATAAATGGGTATGCAGAACATCACCAGATTCCAAATAATTTTCCAAATTATTTATTTTCCAAAAAATATCTTTACAAGATATATATAAAATTTTCATACTTCAAAAATAAATCGATATTTATTTTTAAACCAATTTTTCCAATTTCATTTATAACTTCCATATTGAATTTACATTCCAAAATATCTGTGAATATACGATTTTCAAATCGATTTCAAATATTCACTTTCAATTTATCTTTAAAAAGATAATTCTCAAAACGTTCATTTCATATTGAAAAAAAACATTTCCCTACTTATTTAATAATAAGTATTTCACAAATCTATTTATTTTCAACATTTGGAAAATATTCGATATACTTAAATTAATATTGAGTACATATTTCATTTTTTAAGGAAAACATTTTCTTTAACATTTTTATTTGAGTCCAAACAAATGTTGCGCAAAACATTGTTACGACGACCCAAAATCTCCAGTATAGGGATTCGAAATTTAGATGGATATATAAATCCCAATACTGTATAAGGCATTTCCTTTCGGAAATCATTTACTATAACAACAGTGTTATGGTCCACCATTTCCTTCAATTCCTTGAAAACGCCTATTTCAACAATGAATGTTTAAATCTATGTTTTCAATACTTAATACATTTAAAACATCTCTAATCGTTTTAATTCTATTTAAAATATAATTTTTCCCAAAACATTTCCTTAATATATTATTCATTATCCAAAATCGTGAATATACTTCGTTAATCCAAATTCAAAATTTTCTACACGTTTTATTTAGAAGGTTATCCACTTTCCAAAATCGTGGATATACATCGTTTACCAAATTCAACACTTCCACATATTTAACTAAAGGATTTTCCACAGTCCAAAATCGTGGATATACATCGTTTACCAAGTTCAACACTTCCACATATTAAATTAAAGGATTTTCCACAGTCCAAAATCGTGGATAAAATTCCTTTAATAATTTCTAAGTTTACTTACCAAACTTATTTGATTACGGATTTATAGAACAACGTTTATAAATTCCATTTCTATTTCATAACTACTTCGATTTATAAATCTCCTTTAATAACCAATTCTATTTATATTTCGTTTACATGTCGAATCCAACTTATAAGTAAATTACTTATATACCATTTATTCACAAATCCATTCTTTTATATCATCATTAATTTATAAATCTAAAATTCTTATTTACTTATAAAACTAGGTACAACTTGATTTTAACACTTATAAAAGCTCGTTTTATAATTCCAATATCTTTAACTTATAAAATATCAATTTTATAAATCTTTTATATAAACCGTTTATAATAATTCAAAAATCCCAATTTAAACCATTTTATAAATTTATCAGCTATTTATTTCAAAAATCATGCTTTGGTTATATTTCACAAAAATAAAATTTTTAACGTTTTAATTATTTAAAATGAATCAATTCGAAAATTTAATAAACGTATAATTTCAAAAATCACTTTAAAAATCCCTTAAAAATCAAAATGGTTATTTTTAAACTTCAAAATGGATCTGATGATGCAACACACCAAATAGTCAATCACGACTTCCAAACATCATATATCGATATGATAATCAATCAAATATCAAAATATCTAAAATCAAATAAATGCTGGTGAGGAATCCAGTTGGATCCCTCCAACCTGTTTCCATGCATCCACAGACATTAGCACAATACCAATCCCTTTTCAAGACGGGATATCACGGTATATGGGATTTATAAATTATTATCCGCTTAATAGGCGGCGCTATAGGGTCTCATCCGCTATATAATGCGGAAAATCAACAACTCCAATATATACGTATTCCAATATATATATATATATATATATATATTGCTATATATAGATATATCCTACTATATCTAATATCACAACCAAATAGCAATCAATAACTGCAATCCAAAATTTCAATTTGAGTGAGAAGATCTCACCTTGATTTTATTTTGCAATCCATTTCCATCTTGACTCGATTTTCTTGATTTATACCTTGTATAAATATTTATATAATTCATTAATATTCAATTTAATCGAATAATCAGTTACCGTTTAATAGTTTAATTAGCTGATAGTTTTGTTTAAACCAATTTTGTCTTTAATAAATTGATTTAACTAAAAATTAAATTTAAACTAAATTTCCATTAATAAACTATTTTTAGCGACAAAAATAAATTTCTAAATACGTTAACTAAACAAACAAATCACCTTTAAAAATTTATTTTAGAATATTTAATAAATTGAAACACATGTATGTATATTTATAATTAGAAATTTCTGTAAAAATAAAACAGGAATTAACTTTACTGTTTACAATTTTTTCTTTACTGTAAATTCACTTATACATTTATAAAAACAAATACACATATATGCCATACTGTTTTAAAAATTAAAATGCGTATCTATCACTTTCTGTTTTACTGTTTTATCTTCTGCAAATTTAAAACAGAAATTAAACTTACTGTCTATATATACATTCATATACACATTAAATTTAATGAATTCAAATCCCTATATTTTTAATTTCTGTTCCTGTGTATATATATATATATATATATATATATATAATTTGCATAAATTCTTTACTGTATATATATTTTCTTCAACAACGTAAAATATTTATTTAACTACATATATTTGTAAATCTTTAAATTGAAAAGATAAACTATTTTAACTTTACAAAAAAAAATTCGAATCTATATACATATATTTTTCAATATGTAATTAAATAAGAATAAAAACAACATTGATACCTCACTGGAAAAAATGCGAACCAGGCCATTGCTCGAAGCCTTAGCCCACGGTCATTGATGAGTCGCCGCCCCTCCACGTCGCCTGCCGCGGCGCCATCTGCTCGAGCCTCGATCATGCGAATTCCATCGTGATCGAAATCGCCTTGACTTAAACCCTAATACGAATCGTCACCGTCGCCATTCCATTCGAGGCCGCCGCCTCCGAACCCTAGCACGCACTCGTGCCTAAGAATGCGACCTCGATCGAACCCCTCATCGATTTGTCGCCACTAAATTTTTTTACTTCGGCCATTTGATTTTTGTTGACAATTGAGTTGAGGGAGGATTTAAGGGAATCGAGCAGAGGGTATGGGTGAGGGAAGAAACGAAAAATTTTGGTCTGCCATTATTTTTTCAAAGCAACAGATTTTATTTTGATTTTTGAACTCGTTTTGGTTTACTAAAGAGAAAGGGGGAAGGTATTTTAAAAAATGTTCTCGGCATGCTTGGCACGATTTCGTTCGTGATTCTTCTGCGTGATTTTAGGCACAATTCAAGCGCGTGATTAAAGGAGATAACGTGCTGTTTGTTGACCAATTTAAATTTAAATTTAAATTGAATCCGTTTTAATTTCAACGCGTTTACTCCCCGTGTGCTCACATAACAACTCTGAAAAATACGACATTTGAAATCCGGTAATAATTCAATACTACGGATCCAATGGAACGGGTTTCGTCGAATTCCAAGACTGTCCCTCGGACGGCTATTTTTAAATATCGATTCAAACGATATAATTTCAAAACTGATCAAAACAGTTTCAATTTCAATTCTGAAGCTTCTATTATCTTCAGTATTATCAATAGGAATTTTACAAACCTTTGAAATATTTTTAATCAGCTTAAAATTGGAGATTCAAATTTTTATTCAACTTTCAATAGATTAAATTTTATAATTTAATCGCTAAATTCATAGTTATATTAGGAATTCAAGTCAAACCATCATTCAAATATCTAAAATTAATTAAATATTTCATTTTCAAATGTTCAAAAATTCTGGGTCGTTACAATCTTCCCCCTTAAAAGAATTTCGTCCCGAAATTACAAGTTAGGAAAAATGATCCTTAACCCGTTTGCTCTCTTTCTAACACTAATCAGTTTTATCAACTTACCAACACAAATCTTTTATTAAAGATCCATTATCATTTCAACTAGCTTTCCCACTTCAATTATAAGTTTCAAACAACATTGTTTCCTTAACAATTCAAATTTAAATTTAAATTTCAAACTTTCAAAATTTTCTCAAAAATTTTCTAACACCCTAAATTTTCGAAAAATTTCGCCAGCGTCTCCTTTGCGCGGCTAGCTCGGTACGACTACAAAATGGCTCTATGGCCTCTTAATTTCAAAAAGAAAAGAAAAGGCCAAGCGGCAGAGCAAGAAAATCACCAAATTTCATACTGAAATTGAAATACGTACCTTTTTGTCGAGCAATTCAATTTTATCTTTGAAATCAAAATCTCAATTCCATTTCTTTTAATACACCTGTATATCCTACTAGCCATAATATCCAATTCCAACATTCAAACTATTTTGCACCTTTCATTACAAAATTTTCAACATATGCTTCTTATAGATTTTTACTTCGCTATTGAAGTTACATATTTATTCTCATTCAATTTTACATTTCAATTTCGTTTGAATTCAATTCATAATTTCAAATCTATTTGAATTCAATTTATCTTCTATTCTTAATATTGAATTTTATCTTTCAATTATAACTGATTCATATTGCTATTTTAAATTAGTTTCATTCACCAATTCATTTCAATTTCCAATTTGAAATCGTTTGTCGTTAACTAAATTTTTTCAACAATTTTCAAAAAAATTCTAACTCCCAAAATTTTCGAAAATTTTTGGCAGAGTATCCTTTGTATGGAGGAGCTTTTGCAATTTGACAATAGATATAAATATATATACATCGACCCACACGGTCGTAAAAACCAAAAACAGTTCATATTTCCTATTTTTATTGCACAGGCATACCTTATTTAGCATTTTTAAGCAAAGCGGCTAATCATTAGCTTATTAGCATGACCAAATCCAGCCAAACGGCCCTCACGTACCTGTACTTACTCAATTTAAACACATAAGTAACATATACAGGAAATTTATTTGCATTTCATTTATTTTCAATAGCAAAACATATACATTTCATGAATAATGTACGTAAAACAATTTCCGTAAGCAATTTACATGGTTTCAATACAAATTTAATCGCTTACATTCCATACCATTTCTATTTAGTTCAAGTGATTTACAATTCACCTTCTTACATTCTATTCATTTTTATGTTCAAACAGCTCACATTCATTTCAATTGATTCAAATATGAATTCTATTTGTTTTTATTAAGCTGTAGAAATTTATACAACTCATTTGCGTCAAACGACAACCATTTCTATGCAAATTTTGACGATATGCACTTAATAGAATATCCACTCTATTTTATAACTAATTTTAAATTGATACCAACTCAATTTACATTTTATTCTATCTCATTTCCATTTGATTTCGTTCAATTCAATTTGCATTTCATATTCACATTCATTTTGAATTTATTTTATCAATAACAAGGTAATATTCAATTTATTTCAACTTACTTGAATTTATCTGCAATTTCGAACCATTTTTATATTTAGCTCATAATTCAAGTTTTAATTTAATTAATTCAACTTCCATTTTAGTATTTCATGAATTAATAAATTGTCATACTAGTATACTTGAATTCAATCTATTTTATTTTACCCAAGTTTGGATTTTATTCAACTCGATTCAAATCTCATTCCATTTTTCAATTTCAATTCATTTATTTACAAATATTACTTCATTTGTTCATTTACAAACACAATTTAATTTCAATTCACCATTTTGATATATAACCACCTATATTTAAATTGGATTTCAATTCTATGTGAATTCAATTCTTTTAAACCATATTAAACTTGTCATTTCTTCAATTAGTTTTGCTTACTAATTTTTTTATTTCAATACTTCACTTCGTGTCCTTAGACATTTCTTCCAGTTCACTTTATTCAAATTTATTCACTTATACTTACTTTAATTTAACTCCATTCTTTAAATTAAATTTATTCTATTAAAATTTAGTTTGTATAAGTTATTAACTTATTTATTATTCCCATAGATATTTTAAATAGGCTTCCAGAGGCTTTTCTATCTTTCAAAACCATTATTGAAAAAAATTCAAACTATCCTTTGAATTTCCAAAACCAAACCAAAATTTTCCAAGCAGCTTTCACTTAAAACAATTTGGCAGCAATCCCTCTTTTGGAAACCTGAAAATGAACACCGATGATGTTGCAATCATCATCGGAATTATTTTCCAGCCACCGAAAAGAGTTTAGAGTTTTTCATTTCTTCAAAATACTTTTCAAAACCTTTGAAATTCATTTTCAAATCACAAAGGAACTTAATTTCTAAAATTTCTAAATTCTTTTAAAAACATTTCCAAAAACTTCTCTGGAATTCTATTTCCAATTATAAGTCACATTTATAATTTACATTCTTAAATTTCATTTGTATATGGATTTTATTTTCTTATCTTTTTTTTCAATTTTCATATAACAATGATTTCAATTCTTATTCAATTTCAATGGTAATAGTTTAATATTATTACTTCCTAACAACCATGCATCCATATACTACAATAATTTATAAAGATATTTTCCTTTTATCTATGAAAATAGTTTTGGGCAAAATTATTTCATTTACCCGATTAAAAACAATACTGTGTCAGTTTATCTTGTTTAAGAGTTTAGAAACTCCTATCAACACAGTTAGCTAGACTGCACCGACCAGAATCTATAAACAATCAACCGATAAGTCAACACAATACAAAACAATTTCATATTCACTAACAAATACGCGCTCATATCTATTACTACACTCAAACTCATTCTTGAGTACTGCTGACTCTATCTCTAATGAGTAACACCCAACAGAGCCATGGTTGTCGCTTAACCATATGCTCTGATACCATATTGTAAGGACCCGATTCTTCGACTTCCGAAAACCGACATCAATACGTTCACTGTATCAACTGCCGAACAATCGAACGCCGGAAAACCGAACACTTAGGGGTTAAGAAAAAGAAAGAGGTAGAAGAAGAAAGAAAAAGATAGAACAGAACAATATCAGGATCTCACAATTCGCAGCGAAACAACATATAATAGATAAATGAATAATCATTTAAAATAAAGAACTATATCAGTTATTACATTACATCACATTACATTACATTATCAGAGTGTACAACAAACAAACAGCGAAAAAGAAATACTATATACTTAGTAATATGCTACGCCATCTAGCTTGCCTCCAGATTTCTACAGCAACTCCTGAATTCCAGAATATCCTGATAAACTAACTCTTGACTGCCCGTGTGGAAATTGGTGGGCACCCAGAGTTTAGGAAGGAAAACAATAAACTCCGAGTCAGTCATGTGACTGGTGTGAGAACTAAAACAGTTATCTTTAAAACAAAGAACAGGATAATTTTAAAATAGATTCGCAATGCTTTTTAGAAAATGAGACTACCATAAGGCCTCCCGCACACACACACAATGCAAACGCAGAATCAGAGGAGATTTCTCCTTATGATAGTCAAAGATGCTTGATACGCATTAAAAAGAAACATTTAATATTATCACTAGTGCATAGTGTAGGAAAAATCATTTCGAAAGTAAAGATATAAATCTTAGCCGGCATAGGCATTTCGCACTTATGCCTACTATAGCTACCATCCAAACAGTGGGACGCCACCATAAGTGAATGATAGGTTCTACAACTAAAACCGTACAAGATCGTATTGTTTCTTTGGATTTCCAACAAATGGTTAGGCCAAGGAACTTCCCATTGCCACATGGAAACGCCTTTGGAATGACACCCCGAGAACCTAACCGGATCTCTGCCAACACAAGGCCGGGTTACCTTTCGAACTAGGTAATTACTGACACGAATATGCCATTTCCCAATCGTAACCGATCTATATCCGAGGATCCTCAATTTCCAACAACCACAAAGCAATAAATTTGCAGCAACAACATAGGTTAAGTATCTGAGATCCATACCATGATACCATCTCTATCCAGAAGGAATGACATACACTAAAGGGGCGCTACCCCCTAATAACCTTGCCGCATCCTTCCTGTTTTAACCATTCCCGGGGTGTGAGGTCCGACGAAGTCTCGTCCACAAAGCCACGCTTTATACAAAAGCTGTGCTTTAATCACCAAATGCTCAACAGCACTTCGTATGTCACATTACCAATTTGGGAATGTATCACTAGTAACCATCAACTACATAATCTCTAAGGGTGTTAAGCTAAAAGAATAAATTCTCCGCCACCAACGGAAATATATTTAATAGAAACCAGCTTTACATCTCAAAGTGTAACGTCAGACACACATCCATACAAGTCCGTTCCGGGATCGAACGGAACCGAAGGCACTTACAAAGAAGTCCTTGCAATCCGGATATTCACTAATCACGACCGGACTTCCCATCACAAAAGGTAATAAATTTCTATATCGGAGATCAGCCGATGCAGAAACATTCGACGGTAATCCTTCCATTTTCACAAATATCCGGTCTTCAACACTGGTCATCAATGCTATCTATTACGACGTAACACATATTCGGAATGGGTTATACGACCCCAAGGTCCGTTCCCGGCTAACCCGAATAGTGAGCGCTTATTTTTAAAAATAAGAGTAGCATTCAAACTCAAGCAATCACAACAAATACCTATTTAAAGGTAAATATTGATTGTCGATTATTTAACTATCAATGGGTATGCACAACATCACCAGATTCCAAATAATTTACCAAATTATTTATTTTCCAAAAAATATCTTTACAAGATATATATATATATATATATATATATATATAATTTTCATACTTCAAAAATAAATCGATATTTACTTTTAAACCAATTTTCCCAATTTCATTTATAAATTCCATATTGAATTTACATTTCCAAAATATCTGTGAATATACAATTTTCAAATCGATTTCAAATATTCACTTTCAGTTTATCTTTAAAAAGATAATTCTCAAAACGTTCATTTCATATTGAAAAAAACATTTCCCTACTTATTTAATAATAAGTATTTCACAAATCTATTTATTCTCAACATTTGGAAAATATTCGATATACTTAAATTAATATTGAGTACATATTTCATTTCTTAAGGAAAACATTTTCTTTAACACTTTTATTTGAGTCCAAACAAATGTTGCGTAAAACATTGTTACGACGACCCAAAATCTCCAGTATAGGGATTCGAAATTTAGATGGATATATAAATCCCAATACTATATAAGACATTTCCTTTCGGAAATCATTTACTATAACAACAGTGTTATAGTCCACCATTTCCTTCAATTCCTTAAAAACGCCTATTTCAACAATGAATGTTGAAATCTATGTTTTCAATACTTAATACATTTAAAACATCTCCAATCGTTTCAATTCTATTTAAAATATCATTTTCCCCAAAACATTTCCTTAATATATTATTCATTATCCAAAATCGTGAATATACTTCGTTAATCCAAATTCAACATTTTCTACACGTTTTATTTAGAAGGTTCCACTGTCCAAAATCGTGGATATACATCGTTTACCAAATTCAACACTTCCACATATTTAACTAAAGGATTTTCCACAGTCCAAAATCGTGGATATACATCGTTTACCAATTTCAACACTTCAACATATTAAATTAAAGGATTTTCCACAGTCCAAAATCATGGATAAAATTCCTTTAATAATTTCTAAGTTTACTTATCAAACTTATTTGATTACGGATTTGTAGAACAACGTTTATAAATTCCATTTCTATTTCATAACTACTTCGATTTATAAATCTCCATTAATAACCAATTCTATTTATATTTCGTTTACATGTCGAATCCAACTTATAAGTAAATTACTTATATTCCATTTATTCACAAATCCATTCTTTTATATCATCATTAATTTATAAATCTAAAATTCTTATTTACTTATAAAACTAGGTACAACTTGATTTTAACACTTATAAAAGCTCGTTTTATAATTCCAATATCTTTAACTTATAAAATATCAATTTTATAAATCTTTTATATAAACCGTTTATAATAATTCAAAAATCCCAATTTAAACCATTTTATAAATTTATCAGCTATTTATTTCAAAAATCATGCTTTGGTTATATTTCACAAAAATAAAAATTTTAACGTTTTAATTATTTAAAATGAATCAATTCGAAAATTTAATAAACGTATAATTTCAAAAATCACTTTAAAAATCCCTTAAAAATCAAAATCGTTAATTTTAAACTTCAAAATGGATCCGATGATGCAACACACCAAATAGTCAATCACGACTTCCAAACATCATATATCGATATGATAATCAATCAAATATCACAATATCTAAAATCAAATAAATACTGGTTAGGAATCCAGTTGGATCCCTCCAACCCGTTTCCCTGCATCCACAGACATTAGCACAATACCAATCCCGTTTCAAGACGGGATATCGCGGTATATGGGATTTATAAATTATTATCCGCTTAATAGGCGGCGCAATAGGGTCGCATCCGCTATATAATGCGGGAAATCAACAACTCCAATATATACATATTCCAATATATATATTGCTATATATAGATATATCCTACTATATCTAATGTCACAACCAAACAGCAATCAATAACTGCAATCTAAATTTTCAATTTGAGTGAGAAGATCTCACCTTGATTTTATTTTGCAATCCATTTCCATCTTGACTCGATTTTCTTGATTTATACCTTGTATAAATATTTATACAATTCATTAATATTCAAATTAATCGAATAATCAGTTACCGTTTAATAGTTTAATTAGCTGATAGTTTTGTTTAAACCAACTTTGTCTTTAATAAATTGATTTAACTAAAAATTAAATTTAAACTAAATTTTCATTAATAAACTATTTTTAGCGACAAAAATAAATTTCTAAATACGTTAACTAAACAAACAAATCACCTTTAAAAATTTATTTTAGAGTAATTAATAAATTGAAACACATGTATGTATATTTATAATTAGAAATTTTAGTAAAAATAAAACAGGAATTAACTTTACTGTTTACAATTTTTTCTTTACTGTAAATTCACTTATACATTTATAAAAACAAATGCACATATATGCCATACTGTTTTAAAAAATTAAAATGTGTATCTATCACTTTCTGTTTTACTGTTTTATCTTCTGCAAATTTAAAACAGAATTAAACTTACTGTCTATATGTACATTTATATAAACATTAAATTTAATGAATTCAAATCCCTATGTTTTTAATTTTTGTTCCTGTATATATATATGTATATATATATATATATATGTATGTATATATATATATATGTATATATGTATATATGTATATGTATGTATGTATGTATGTACAAATTTAAAATTTGCATAAATTCTTTACTGTATATATATTTTCTTCAACAACGTAAACATTTGCTTAACTGCATATATTTGTAAATCTTTAAATTGAAAAGATAAACTGTTTTAACTTTACAAAAAAAAAATTCGAATCTGTATACATATATTTTTCAATATGTAATTAAATAAGAATAAAAACAACATTGATACCTCATTGGAAAAAATGCGAACCAGGCCATTGCTCGAAGCCTTAGCCCACGGCCATTGATGAGTCGCCGCTCCTCCACGTCGCCTGCCGCGGTGCCATCTGCTCGAGTCTCGATCACGCGAATGCCATCGCGATCGAAATCGCCTTGACTTAAACCCTAATACGAATCGTCGCCGTCGCCATTCCATTTGAGACCGCCGCCACCGAACCCTAGCACGCACTCGTGCCAATGAACGCGACCTCGATCGAACCCCTCATCGATTTGTCGCCATTAATTTTTCTTTTTTACTTCGGCCATTTGATTTTTGTTGACAATTGAGTTGAGGGAGGATTTAAGGGAATCGAGCAGAGGGTATGGGTGAGGGAAGAAACGAAAAATTTTGGTCTGCCATTATTTTTCAAAGCAACAGATTTTATTTTGATTTTTGAACTCGTTTTGGTTTACTGAAGAGAAATGGGGAAGGTATTTTAAAAAATGTTCTCGGCATGCTTGGCACAATTTCGTTCGTGATTCTTCTGCGTGATTTTAGGCGTAATTCAAGCGCGTGATTAAAGGATAACGTGCTGTTTGTTGACCAATTTAAATTTAAATTTAAATTGAATCCGTTTTAGTTTCAACGCGTTTACTCCCCGTGTGCTCACATAACAACCCAAAAAATACGAAATTTGAAATCCGGTAATAATTCAATACTACGGATCCAATGGAACTGGTTTCGTCGAATTTCGAGACTGTCCGGCTATTTTTAAATATCGATTCAAACGATATAATTTCAAAACTGATCAAAACAGTTTCAATTTCAATTCTGAAGCTTCTATTATCTTCAGTATTATCAATATGAATTTTACAAACCTTTGAAATATTATTAATCAGCTTAAAATTGGAGATTCAAATTTTTATTCAACTTTTAATAGATTAAATTTTATAATTTAATCGCTAAATTCGTAGTTATATTACGAATTCAAGTCAAACCATCATTCAAATATTTAAAATTATTTAAATATTTCATTTTCAAATGTTCAAAAATTCTGGGTCGTTACAACAACCCTACATCAATGTCATCGGTTATTATTACTTTGGTATTTGGCTCAAGATCCACTTGATACGCTATTTCGTCTGGAATATTATTTCCGTCAAATGTAAATTTTGCCTTTGTTTTAAAAACAGCCGACCAATCCTCTTTATCTCTTTTCAAGGATGGATACGGAGCAAAATAAACCTGTAACGCTGGCTTGGCCAATATAAAAGGATCATACTTATAGTAATGTGAGGTATGTTTTATTTCAATAAGTTTATAATCTTTGTGCACGTTGATTCCAGTCTAGGAACATTGCTAAACCAGTTGCATTTGAATAAAAATACTTTTTCTGCAGTTCGTATGTAATATGTCAACTCTAAAACCTGTATTAAGACGCTGTAAAAATCTTTTATATGCTCATCTGGATCGTCACTACCTTTGACAAATACACCGCTGTTATATGTCAATTTTTCGGCACCGTAATCTTTGGTCTTGAATTTAAATTTATTGGCCAAGTATATTGGATACGTCTTGACATTTCTTTTTGGTCCGATCGTAAGATGTCGTAATCCTTCGTCAACGACATAGTTTATTGGATCATAAACGTAATTTGAAAACCATTTAGCAAGTTCTTTACTGAGATCGCCAGGTGGATGCAGTGATTCGTATATACTGCAAATATGTAATATGTTTTAATATAATTAATATGTAAGTATAATTGAATTATATATGAATTTACAATTACCTGACAAATGGTGCAACTTCTGGACAATTTAGAAGAACATATGTGTGCTACATGGTGATCTCTATCGTCTAACCATATTTCCACACAGTTTCTAGCATGTAGGCCATGTTGTCTAAAAATAGACAACATTGCTTGAGAAGAATCATGTTCAACGACTTCTTCATTACGTGGAACACTTACAAACGATAAGTTCACATGATCACTAAAATAATGAGAGAAAAAGAATGAGGCTTGTTCTTTAAGATATGATTTGCAAATCGAATCTTCAACTCGTGATTTTTTCCTAATTTGTTTCTTCAAATGATTCAAGTACCTATTACAAATTTATTTTAAATTTAGGTATATAAAACTAAATTTTAAACAAACATAAATATTGCCGATATTCAATAGTACCTCTCAAATGGATACATCCAACCATATTGAATAGGACCTCTAAGAAGTGCTTCGGATGGAAGATGAATAGGTAGATGCTCCATTACATCAAAGAAACCTGGCGGAAATATTTTTTCCAACTTGCAGAGCAGTATAGGAATTTCTACTTCAAGTCTACGTATACGGTCGATTTTTAACGTCATCGAACAAAGTTGTTTATAAAACAAACTTAATTCTATTATAACGCTCCATACTTTTACAGGCAGTAGTTCTTTGAGAATCACGGGTAATAGATATTCCATCATGATATGGCAATCGTGACTTTTCATCCAACTCAATTTATTGTTTTTAAAGTCAACACATTTACGAAGATTAGAAGAAATCCCATCAGGACATCTTAGTGCTTCCACCCACTTTAGCACGAGTTTTACTTGCTTACTGTCTAGATCATAGCATGCTTTGGGTTTTTTTATTGTCATTGGGTTTCATATGAAGTTCGGGACGTTTACAAAAGTTTTCTATATCATGTCTTGAATTCAAATCGCCCTTTGTTTTCCCCTTTACATTCATAACTGTATTAAACACATTATCAAACACGTTTTTTTTCCGTTGTGCATCACGTTAATATTATGTCCGAGTAGGAGATCTTTCCAGTAGGGTAACTCCAAAAATATACTTTGTTTGCACCAATTATGAAGGTCTGATTTACTTGGAATTTCAGTCTGCACTCCAGTTTCATGTATCTTCGGATACTCTTTTACAATTTCATATATTTCTTCGCTTCACCAAATCTTTGGTGGTTGCATACTCTCTTCTCTGTTAGCTATAAAGCTTTTTCTACCACTTCTAAAAGGATGATTGAGATGGAGAAAACACCAATGACAGTCAAACCAAGAAATTTTCTTTCCATACCATAGCGAAAACAACCGTGTTTCTTCCATGCAATAAGGACAAGCTAGACGACCAGCCATACTCCAACCTGAAAGCATCCCGTATGCAGGAAAATCACTAGTAGTCCACAACAAAGAAGCGAACATACGAAAGTTCTTTTTTCTCGGAATGTCGTACGTTTCAACTCCTTCATTCCATAGTGTTTTCAACTTTTCGATCAATGGTTGTAAATAAACATCGATTCCTTGTGTTGGATCATCAGGCCCAGGGATGACAGTAGTAAGAAACATATATGGAGTTTTCATACACATCCATGGAGGTAAATTATAAGGAGTTACGATAATAGGCCATGATGAATATTTACTACCAAACTGAGAGAATGGTGCAAATCCATTCGTACATAAACCGAGTCTGACATTACGGCTTTCGGCAGCAAATGCAGGATAAGTCCTATCGAAATGTTTCCATGCTTCTCCATCGGATGGATGTATCAAAGTTCCTTCTTCCGGTGTTCTCACCCTGTGCCATCGAATATGCCACGCCGTAGCAGAAGATGCATATAATCTTTGAAGTCTAGGAGTGATGGGTAAATAATGCATCCTCTTGTATGGAACTTCTTTTCCTTTTTTTCATGGTTTGTATCTTTCTTCGTTACATATTATGCATTTTCTAAGCTCAACGGCATCTTTCCAATACAACATGCAACTTTTTACACATGTATCTATCTTTTGGTACGGCGGACCGAAAGCGGACATATGTTTTTTCACTTTATAATGACTATCGCACATCAGATTATTGGATGGCATGTGTCGTTTTGCTGCTTGTACAACTGCCGTAAATCTAGCTTCTATAAGGTTGAATTTCGATTTCATAGTAATGTATTCGGCAGTTACTGATAATTCGGTTCCACTTTTACAACCATCCCACAACGGCCTTTTAGTAGTGTCCAATAAATCATATATTTTTTTAGCTCCCACATTCGGTTCTTCTTCGACATTTACATCTTCATCGTCATCTTGATCAAACATTGAAAACATTGATCGTGCAGCATCTTCCACCGTATTTTCTATTGGATTCGTCATAACATTATTGTCATCTAACGCTACAGGATTAGGTGTGGGTGCAAGACGTTCTCCATGACGATCCCACAAGTAATACTTCGGCACAAAACCATTTTTATACAAATGTACTTCAACTATATCCGCTTTCCAATGCTTCAAATGTTTGCACTTGCTACACGGGCAGTGAAGTTCTTCGTTATTACGATTATTAGATTTAGCGAATCTAATAAATTCGTGTACACCGTTACCGAAATGTTTCTTTATTGAACTTTTCATACCAGTTCTGACTTCATACATCCAACTACGGTCGACAAAATAATCGAACATTTTTCCTGATTTGACAATATATGCTAGAAACACAATAAAGTTTATCGTTTATTAATCCAAATTATCAATTCGATTTATTTTTGTTTTATGCTTTATTGTTTTAACTTTGATGGTCGACCATCCTATTTCCCATTACAAATACAATAAAGTAATTACATTTCATAAATCATATCATTTTAAACGGTTCACTTAAGTTTAAATAAATAATTAAAATAAATATCATATCATACTATTTTAACAAATTCAAATAAATACTGCAATAAAATTTTCAATTCTTAAGTTTATTGTTTTTTTACTTTGATGGTCGGTTATCCTACTTTCCGTTACAAACACAATAACGTAATCATATTTTATAAATCATTTCAGGTTAAACTATTCTAAAAAAATTTGGCAGCACTTCCCTTTTTCCCCTGTATCTTACACAAATGTGTGTACACAGGGAAAAAAGAAAGTGCCATCGAAATTTTTTGAACCGTTTAAACTGAAATGATTTATAAAATATGATTACTTTATTTTCTTTGTAACTTGTCCAAATACTAGGAAAAATCCAACAAATGTTGTATCAGATGAATATAGATGTTCGTTATGTGGAAAAACGAATATACGTATAACGATCATATACAACACTTGTCAAACGGGGCCAAAAATTCTCTAAGGGGTTCAAATAAATAAAGCACAAATTAAAAAAATATTAATATTGATGTGTTAGTGGTCTGTAGTGAAATAATGATCTTAAATATTAATATTGAAGTATCAGTGGTCTGTAGCGAAATATTAATATTTTAACTTTTGTTTAACTGCATAAATTTTAATTAACGATTTTGTGAACAAAATAAGTAGTTAGCGCTTACAACAGTATAACAAACATTCTCGTAAACTTATCAATAAACATATTATTCAATGATCATGTATTATTTTTTGGATTTTAAATTAGCCATAATTTTTAACAACAAAGTGAACAATAAATTCACTAATTAATACCGTCAAATCAACACTAATTATCATCACCTAATGCGCAATAATCACCATTTTCAAACACATAATCAACTAATTTTCTAAATTAGGTTTACCATTATATACCCAATTCAAATAATAAACTATGTATCATAAAGTAATAACATATATTCATCAATTCCAAACACCTAAATCATCCAATTCAAAATCCCTAAATCATTTACTAATTTAATTTAAACCTAAATTAAACAAAGCTAATGGAAAATAGGAGTTACCGGCAAGTGTGGAGAGGTTCAAAGTAGCGATGGAAGGTTGCGACGGCCTCTGGTGGCGGGTAGCGGCGGCTAGCTGTGGGATGGAGGAGAAGGGGCTGAGTGAATGGGAAGAGGAAAGTGAAAAATGTGTTCTCGACTGGGGTCTGTATATTCGCGATTGGTGATGGCTAGCGACGGCCGTATTTTTTAGCCGTCACTAGCCTCTGTCGCTATACGAGCCAACTCTTGTAGTGTTCAGACTTTATTTTCACCGTTAAACCCCAATAGCTATAGTGAAAGACATTCAATAAGAATTACAAAAGTATTCTGCTAAGAGAAGAATACGGTGTATCCCACACATTTATTAGCATAAAAATGAATGGCAGAAGTAAACACAAGTAATACAAACAATTCGATTCACATGCACCCTTTTACGTAGATGTTACATGATGATGCTATTAAATAAAACATCAGTGCATATCACAATTCTGAGGCAAGTTCAACTTCACCATATCTACATTTGCAAGGTCAGATTTTATAGTAAAGAACTTATTTTCGGGACAGTATATACTGCACATTAACGTACCATAATTGGGGAATTGTATTCTATTTTCATGTCTAAATAAATTATACATCCATCCATATATTTGCATATATGTATAGCCACACATATGTACATGTGTGTGCATACATCTGTGCATTTGAGTGATGGGAATATGTTGCTCCCACTAGGCCTTGAATTTCGAATTCGCCCAAAGATAACACGAAACTATTCAGAGCACAAAAGGACATATAAAATTAAGAGCCAACGCACTCCTTGTATAATTAGACCTCATCAACACCTATAGTATTTCAAATTCAAATGGAGATTTGTTGTTATCTCTACTAGTATAATAGTACCAACACATCTAATGGGATTAAAATCAAAGCAAAATTCATAACAAAAGATTATTGAGATTCCAAGTATACACTATAGTCTTCACTTGAATGTCTAGCTATAATAAGTGGCAAGTACATGCGTTTCTCATCAACATTACCATTTATTCAAAACTAAACCATGTTCCTTCCAAGAAGGATGAGTTGATATCATAGATTTCATGATCGTGCCGTGCCTCGAACCGTGATAGTTGAAGGTTTAAGGTTTTGATGGTTCAACCGGTCGAACCGTGGAATTTATATTTTGAAAATTTACACATTTAAATACAAGATATACACAAAAATATTAAAATAAAAATGCTAGGCAGACATATTGCAATTGCAAATTATCTTTCAAATTTATTATGTTTTGTTTGCAAATTAGCGAATCACAGGTTCACAACATATCTTAATTAGCAATAAAAGTCCAACATATCATAATTTCACATATATCAATTATAAAACATAACAATTCTACGTGCTAGTTTACAATTTCACAAAGATAAATTTTATTCAATTAAAATATCTATGCACTAAAAATAAAACATCAATGGAATTGCAGGTAATAAATTTTAGTAGTTAGCTTAAGCATTTAGCAAGTTTCATTCAGGTTGCAAGTACAATTTGCAGTTTCTGTTCCATGCAAATGCTAATTTATTCCTGTCCTCATTTTTTATTGGCATAATACACACAATAATTACAATAATCCAAAAGATGGATCTCATCCATGCTAGAGACATGTTGCTTTGATATTAAATAATTTCATTGTTGGTTGATCGACTAACAGTAACAGGCTAGAACCTACAGGATTCTTGATGCAAATTTGAGAAACAAGCTAAAATCAACAGGAATATTAAGACTAATGCCCAAATATATTAGCCTTAACCACTGTACACAAATACACACCTGCCTCAAGATCAACTATCCTTTAAGAAGGCTACAGCGCATGGCTTTTTAGGCATATAAATGAACCAATAAATTATGTTTTATAATTTTGGAGTTGCAGTTGACAACGACGTGAGAAATTAAAGTGGAAAAATAAAAAGCAGCTGGACTTGGGTTATTTGCAATAATTCAACTTCGGTTTTGGGGTTCAACCTACGGTTCACGTTTGTAGCGGCTCAACTCCACTCCAGACCTTCAACTCAAGCGGCCCGCGGTTTTTCGCGGTTGAACCGCGGTCCGGTATGGTCTTTAAAACACTGGTTGATATTGTTTTCCTGAGTTTAGGTTTCAGGAAACCACGTATTGTTATAACTGATAGAGAACCACATATTATCGACTAATCTCAACACGTCCCCGCACGTGTTGGGTATGATTAATGTGATGGAAAGTCTCTTAGTATTTATGTAAAATTCATATTGTAAATTTCTCGATGTGCGACTAATCTCAACAATAACCAATGGCAAACACTTTAGAAACACGAAGATGTTTCAATTTAAGTTATCCACATGCCTACTCTTTAATCTGTACTTAAATTTTAAATGCTGAAGCTCAAACACAAGCAAACAATTAAAGCTTGTATCTATGCAGTAATGTGGCATGTGTTTTTTCATGTAGGCACTGGGAAACAGTGCTTAAAATTCTACAACATTCAAAGAAATAAGTAAATAACTTACACTATGTAAGAACAGGCCCAGCCCCAGGGTAAGCCTGGTAAGACAACCGTCTAGGGCAACCTATCCGGCAGGGGCAACGAGGAGAAGGTATACAGTTCTGTTGAAGATAAATATTTTTTTACACGTTGGTAAATCAAGAGATGCTATAGTGTAGTGGAAGTAACATTGTCATTGGGGTGAGGCAACCTGAGTTTGATTTCTGCCATAGTTGTAATATTTTTGCTCAACTACCAGAAAACTGGGCTAGGGCAACAACAATGCTTGGGCCGGCTCTGTGTAAGAATCATGTGGGAAGTAAACGTTCTTCAAAGGGAAAATTGAGAAAATGGCCTATGTGGGTCATCAGCCTGGCAATAAAAAAGTAAAACTTGTTAGAATTGCACCTAATACTAGGCAACATGAAAGAATTTTGAGAAACTGAAATGAGAATTATTTGTTACACAACAAAAACCAGCAACACCATCTTCTGACAACACAAGTCAAAGCCCAACATTTCTTAAACAAGGGCAGCGTCTAACGTATTTAAATATATAATTAGATAGGTCAATAACAGTTGACCAAATTTATGCCAACAAAAACTGAGTAATAACATGTCAATGAACTACTGCACTATACGAAGGTTGAAATGAATGGCCACAATGGTAACTAGTTGTTCAAGGCAAAGTAAAGCTCTATGTGCCAAAACTCCCAAATAAGCCTATAGACAAGGCGAAGCTTCACATTAAATAGTAAAGTTTTAGAGACTTCTATATAAGAAAAGGCTTAATAGCATACCAATTTATCATTCATGTCAGTATTTCAACTAACAATTCTAAGTTTAAATAATATCAACCCAATAAATTAAGGACAAATTTTCAAACAAAGCCTCTCAAAAAAACTTAGTGCAACATTAAGTTCAACGGAAAATTTATTATAAAAACAGGCATACTTTTTTGTATAGCTTGCGATATATATATATGTGCAAATACGGATTGCGCAAGCATTAATTCGGCCTTCAAAATTCCAGCAAGCACAGATCTAATATTCATTTTTTAAAATAATCACTTCTTCTCAAAATCCATCCCAATGCCCAATCCAACCCACTATTTTCCCAAATCAAACTTCTCGATTATCTTATTAAGTATACCTTGAAGCAACTAATTGATTAGCTATAAATGGAAGGAAATTTCACATCCATGGTGATTAGAGGTAAAAAGAATTTTGGTTGAAATTGATGTTAATTTAAAAGTGATTATTTTTGGTAATGTACTAAATACTGTTGTTGTTTTCGATCACAATTACCGCCAATGTTTGTTGTCATAGTGGAAATTATAATTAGTAATAAATCATTCCTAAACACTAAATGGAAAATCGATTTTTGGAAGATTAATTGGGTGATGAATATATTGTAAAATTGCCTCACGAACCCGAAGATAAAAATAATATGTATCTTCAAAAGCAGCATAGAAGTGAAAATGATTCTTTTATGGAGGTATTTATTTAAACACGTTGATTATTGTTAATCCAATATACAAATATGAATTACTATTTGCAATTCTTTGTTGTAAATCAGGATGTAAAAACAGTTAAACATTGCGATCATTCAAGCTAGCTAAAAAAATACATTTTAAAGATCGTAGGTTGGAACAAAACTTAAGAATAGCTGATTTTGGAAAGTAATGCAGGTTAACTACATTCGACTAGATCATCATCTTATTACGACATCCGTGATAGATGGAGACCGAAGACAAATACTTTTCATATAAGAGTGGGTGACATGACGGTAAATCTAGCCGATGTTTACTTTCTCTTTGGTCTAGGCATGACAGTTTTCTGGCATGTTCACAAAATTGGGATATCGATTATATGAAATTATGTCATGATTTGCTTGGTATTTTTCCACCAAAAGAGGCTGTAAAGTCTAAAAGTGGGCTAGCAATGACATGTTTTAAAAGTGAATTTTCTGAACTACAAGCTAAATATGCGATGGATTTAGATATACATCGTCGTAGTCGTGCTATTTTCTTGTACCTTTTAAGTTGTCGTTTTTTTCAAATCATTCAAAAGGTAGATTGAATATGAAATTTTGACCATTTCTGAAAGATTTACCAAATTATGATTATCATTCATGGGGCAATGATGTACTTTGTTATTTGTACAGGGAGTTGATAAATGTTGTTTTGCAAAAAAGAAAAGTTGTAGGCGGTTTTGTAATATTGTTACAAATATGGTCTTGGTTTCAGATTGTTATTGGACGGTCGTTTGTAAGAATTCATACTGATTTAGATTCTTATCATCCATTCAGGTGTAGGTGGAATTGTGCTAGGAGTTGGCGTGAAACTCATAAAAATGTACAATTTTGCCGAATGAATTGGATTTGTTAGTGGATGACGCCGTTACTTGTGAACCATACTCTTTGTTGATTAAATTTGGACATCCTGCCATTGAGTATATGTATGTAGGTTAAATCGTTATAGGGGAGTCCGACAACCTTATTCCCTCGGTCAGCTAATGACACGGCAGACTAATTCTTTTTTTGGACTTTGAATTCAGTTTGGCTTTGACTATCAACACATTCCTGATCCCATGGTGCCATTAGATCTAGAACCCAATAGTTGGATGGACTTCCTTCAGGAAAGTATAGCTTTACGTAATTAAAGAATTGATCGTGCCGAACTAGCACGTAATCCTCCGACAACTATTGAGCGAGTATGAGTATTGATATTGGCAAATAATTTTCTGTTATATTTTTGAATATTCGGCTAGGAAATTGGTTGTTTACATTCTCGAGCTCCAGTAGAGCGTGATGTGGTTAGTATTTTAGTTTATAAATTTTGATTATTCATATTTTTAGATCATATTAGTTGTTACATTGTTTTGTGTTTCACGTAAGTAAGCAGAATATATAGCACTTTGAATGTGTTTGATGAAATTGAAGAGAGTCGTATGGAGCTGGAGAAGGTGAAAAGTAAATGTATTGTCCTACGATGTATACTCGATACGATTTTAGGTAGAAACAAGTTAAGAAAGCCAGCAAAACCTTTGCATATTGCGGGAGAAGGACCATGTACTTGGGAGGAGACACCTACAACAGTGGAGGAAGCGGAGGGAGGAAAAACGACATTATAGCGACGACCTATGACGGGTCTTTCGATGAAAATTCCGACGGTCGCGACGTATACGTGGCGTCTTATTTTTCCACTAAGCCGCATGGAGCCCGACACTAGCTGTTGGAATGGCGCTGTCAGAAACTATAGTCTACCGTCGGAAATCTTGGTCACAAAGCCGCTGAACGCCATCGTGGACCATCGAAATTAATGGCCTGTAGGCCATTGATGGCAGTCGGTTATTTAGGCAAAAAAAATTCTACTTCTTGCTTTGCTTCTATACCACAATCAATATATAACTCATCAAAATCAATATATAAGCCTCATATATAAACAGAAATCAATATAAATATAAAATAAAATTCGAACATCATAAAATCAAATGCAAACATATTTACATCAAACATCAAACTCCAATATTTACAAAACAAATCTTCCATCATCACCTTCACCCCAACTTCAATATTTACATCCAGTATTTACGTCCAACGTCAAACTCCACATTTCAACTCCACAAATCAACCAACAAATCAATGTCAAACACCACATGTCCATAAATTAACCTCATCGTCACTTAATATTAATATACACAAAACTACATCCAACACCACATGCCTATAAAAAAAACTGCAAATCGTACCACAAGACTCATCATCGGCTCCGAAACTACTGGATGAAGGGAATGAACATGATGCTTGATATACTCAGCCAAACGCTGGTTGAGCTGTGCCATTTGCACTGCTCGGAGGCGGTCCTGCTACTACAGCTGCGTAGTCTACTGTCTAAGCTCATTAATCTCCATGCTGTCTTGAGCCTTTTGATAAGCCCTTTGTGATGTCCGAGCCTATAGAGAAAGTAGAAATATGTTTAAGTTATTACGTAACTTTTACAAAAATTAAGCAAATTTTATAACGTAGTTAGTTTTTTTAAATTGTCGATTGATTGCCACAATCGTAGCGCCTGCTTCTCTAGGTCGGGTCCATAAAAGTGTCAAAGAACGCGTTCTCCTCGTTAGTGATCAACTACTCCCATCTGGAATGCTCAAGCATCTACGCACGTGCCTGCATAAATTTTTCCTACAATGCAAAATTAAATACAAATAAATATGACATGACATTATTATGATATTTTATAATTAATTAATTAAAATGATCATTATTAATAACTTATAACTTAAAGTATACGTATATGTGCGGCGTATGCTCTATCATCCTCATGCATGACATACGACACTGATCCCTCGTTGTTTGTCTGCCTAACGGCATGTGTATGCTCGAACACATCCATATATAAGATCGGTCTCCCTCCTCTCACTCTCTTTCCTATAATAATTGATGCATATTATTGTTGTTTATACAAATTTATGCTAAAATTGTAATAACTATTCATAATTCCAATTAATTAATTTACCATGCCCTCATGATGGTGTTAGAATGATTTTGAGCCATCGCAGTGTGAGAGGATTTTTCTACATGTTTGCAGAGTTTCTATCCGACTCCGTCTGCAAATTAAAAATTAAGATTATATTTTACAGATATAAATTATGTATTCTGTACTGAATAAATTAATGTGATATCTGATAGACTTACCTTGAATTCGTTGTTATCCCACCATGTGACCCATGCATTTCATACGCCAGCGCCCATCCATTGTGGCTTCTTCCTCAATTCTCTTATGCTAGACATTGTATCTCTATAATTCTTTACCACTTTTGAGTTTTAGTGATGCTGGCAAATCGACACGTTCTCCTCTTGCAAGTCTACCGCACCTTTTATATATGTTTAAAAATATAAGTTATACCCTTATGCTTTGTCAGAAAATTGTAAAGTGATTATTTATAATTTTATACTTACCAGAAAGTGCTGTCATATGCTCTCCCGTACATGGTCCGGTATTCTACTCCACTTCGGCTAGCATGCAGACATGCGATTCATGCACACCTGCTTCAATATGCTAAGTACAATGTTAGAAGGCTCAAGCTGAAAACCTTGCATTAAATACGATACATAAAAATCATGACTAATATATCATACAAAATATTTATAGTACTGAAGTTAATTTGATACTTACGAGCCATCAGCTTTCGGTGGTAATCTATCAACTGTACGTGATGCCTCCTATGAAGGTCCGCTGCCATCACCACTGCCGCGCCCTGTCCCTCTCTGAGACCCAGAGGGAGAACCGGTCTGTGAAGAACTCCGACGTCTAAAAAATGACATCTGTAATACTTGTGACATACATATTATTTTATTATGGCATAATGTATCATTCAATTATGAGCAAAAATATCAAGATTTAACAGCAAAAACCGCATGTAACATAAAAAAGGGTAACATCAATACTCACATAAATTACATTTTTTCAACGTGTATACTATTAAATTAGTCTTCGTCATTTTATGTTTCAGACTCGATCTTGTACTCTATAACGTTTTCCTCAGTGGTCTCAAATGCTTCTACTAATACATTTGATTCATCATTTAGAGGTCCTAAATCATTTTGATCATCTGTCATTGCAAATCATTACTTTCCTCAATATCCGCTTCGTACGCTTGTTCGTTCGGACTATTATTTCCATCAAATGTAAATCTTACCTTCGTTTAAAAAATTATCGACTAATCGGCTTTATGTCCTTTTAGAGATGGATAAGGAGCATAATAAACTTATAGGGTTTGTTTTACTGGTATAAATGGATCATACTTATGACAAAGTGATGTATGGTCTATTTCAATAATATTATATTTTTAGTACACATGGATTCTAGAACCTGGAACACTAAGGAACCAGTTGCATCTAAACATATAAATTTCTTTCGTAGGTATGGTAAAATATGTTAATTGAAAAACCTAAGTTAACACGCCGTAAACACTACACCAGAAATGATATTTTGATACGGCTCAAAGCCGTATCAAAATATATCGTCGTTATCATTTAGATACGGCTAACATGTGTCATTTTGATACAGCCGTTAGCTGTATCTAATGTGTCATTTTGATACAGCCGTTAGCCATATCTAATTGACAAATAGATAGGGCTAGATACGGCTAAAAGACGTACCTAAGTCTTCAATTAGATACGTCTTTTAGCCGTATCTAATTAAACAATGAACTGCTGCCTATTTGTCAACTAGACGCAGCTTATGGCCGTGTCTAACTAGTCATTTAGATATGGCTTTAGCCGTACCTAATGGATCAATTACTTGCTCAGCTACTGCACATATACCGTGGATATACAGCAGTAGTTCATATACAATACCACATATATAATCATTCCAAGACATCAAAACAAATAATATTATAGACAGTGCATGTTTAAATGATTCAATAATTCGCATCGCAATGCGTAATAACTTAACAATATTATTACATTGTACATTGCAGTATAATACGGATACTAGCATACTACATAGTAGTCATTACTACATATTAGCATTTAGCACATTAGTACATTGCGGTATAATACAGATAATGCATACTACATAGTCATAGAACTACCACTAAGTACGTTATAGTTGTTCATACTTAATAATTAATAACATTACATAATACAAATGTGAGGCAGCAGTGCAGCAACTCAACTTAGCAGTGCACATGTCATTAAGAAGATCACCTGCAGCCTGATTTGTGATAGAAAACAGGGTTAGCAACCGAAATTGAACAATGCTCATGTTAATCATGCTAGTATGACAATTCATCTTTTTAGAAAAAGGAAAAAAATTCACATGATAATCGAGAATAACTTATACCGATCAAAAAATAAAACGGATAAACTAAACTATTACTTTAGCATGCATGAATATTTCTATAAGCATGAACTCTATCTAACAAGCAAATGAATATTAACACGGCATATACTCCTTCCTTGCATCTTATTATAATCATCTAATGCAAAAAATCATAGCCCATAATAAACAATGTTGAAATTGAAAACCAAGAGAGGAAGCCAGTAGTATCACATCAAAACAACCCTTTGTAAGTAATCCACAAGCATCAACATACAATATCGAGACAACAATATTTGGCTTTCTAATCAACATGCAATAATAAAAATTCAATGACAAAATTGAAAACCAGCGAAAGCTGCCATAATAGACTGGTGGCATGTTACAAACAAACTGTTCAGTTATACACTCATTTTTACATATAGTTTCGCAGAGTACCAACATGAATTAGATAAAGACTTCAAACAACGCACAATAAAGAATGAATTCAATGGTAATGCCACCAGTATCATCACCATTTGTCAAAACTTTCGTGCAACAATTGTTTCTAAAATTCCTCCTCTATGATTCATTGCTCAATCAACAATCTAATAACATGGCTAAAGGATAATCATTATCATTGTCAACTTTGGTAAACAAAGGGAGAAAAATTACTTCAATAATTGACCGTACTAAAATGATATAAGATGACTTGACGATTAATTTTTTTCATTATACTTACCCTCTAACTCTTCAACCAATGTTTAGGAATCTTTGACATGGGTTTTACCTCTACTGAACCAAGACCAAAGAGGACCATAAAACATCCACCTCATTTGACTGACTAGACTGAAATATTGGAGCATGGTGCATAATACAATATGGCAGCCTACAAATGGCCAACTAACGTACACAGTAGCCTATAAATGTACTAAAAATCAAAGAATGAATATTTAAAATGTCATGGTCCAAATTTCAGCATTCGAAAATCGACACATGTACTTCACTTGTACTTGAATGCCGTAAATTCAACCGTTGAAATTTGACTCGTGCCGGAGCTTATAACACATTAAGTATAACAACACAGCGGAAGAAAAAGAAATGAATATCATATACAACTCCAATGAATATAATATCCAATGATATACAACAATGATATCGATATGATATAAGAATATCAGAGACAATAAACAAAAGCGGAAAACAAATAGAAAAAGAGATAACTCAAATATTAAACTGCAACTCCAATCAAATGCTCCAAAGCCAAAACTCCAAAACACTAGCTCGAACCCCCCATCACGTTTCATCAAGATAAGAAAGTCTGGCCCATGCACTCCAAAGACTCCAAAGAATACCAATCGAAAGCTGAAGGCTACCAAATCGATATCTACTATCTGACTATCTGAAAAACCAAACTCTAGACTGCCCGTGTGGAAAATTATGGCACCCAGAGTTTAGGAAGGGAACAATAAACTCCGGGTCAGTCGTGGGACTGGTGTGAGCAAACAAAAACAGTTTATTTTTAAAAACAAATAAAAGAATTTAAATTTGAAATCCGCAATGCTTTTTGGAAAATGAAACTACCATAAGGCCTCCTGGCACACACACCATGCAATCGCACACTTGGGGGAGAATTCTCCATATGATAGTGAAACATGCTTACTACGCAAAATCCTTTTTGATATTATTATAAGTGCATAGTGGAAAACATTTCGAAAGTATAATATTAATCTTAGCCAGCATAGGTACCATTATACAATGCCTACTTAGCTGCCATGTTAAATTGCAGGTTCTACAACTAAAACCGTACAAGGCTCGTATTGGATGATTGGATTTCCAACAAATAGTCAGGCTAAGGAACTTCCTATTGCCACATGGGTACGCCTCTGAAGGGACGCCCCGAGAACCTTCCTGGCTTTTTGCCAACACAAGGCCGGTCTACCCCCTTCCCGGGGGTAAAATCTAAGATATGCCACCCTCGGTCATTTGCGACCTTTATCTGAGGATTCACTACACCAAAAACATCACACAGTAATAAATATACTACGGTGCCCACTTGAGTAAGTATTTGAGCTCCATACCATGATACCACCCTTTTCTAGAAGGAATGGACATACCCTAGGGGAGCTACCCCTGAAACCTTGCCTCATCTTGCTTGTTTCAACCATTACCGGTTTGTGAGGCTCGATGAGGTCCCATCCACAAAGCTACACTTTTTCACA
Organism: Allium cepa; assembly: GCA_030765085.1. Taxonomy (NCBI): domain Eukaryota; kingdom Viridiplantae; phylum Streptophyta; class Magnoliopsida; order Asparagales; family Amaryllidaceae; genus Allium; species Allium cepa. The sequence continues at coordinate 224,333,419 of CM060945.1, forward strand.
AAGTCATGCTTTGATCAACAAATGATCAGCAGCACTTCGTATGCCACATTACCAAATTGGGAATGTATCACTATAACCATCAACTACATAACTTCTGAGCTCGTACCTCTCAGAGAAGGGTGTTAAGCTAAGAGAATAAATATCCGCCACCAAACAAAAATGTATTTGATAGAAACCAACTTTACATCTCAAAGTGTAATGTCAGACACACATCCATACAAGTCTGTTCCGGGTTCGAACAGAACCGAAGACACTTCCAAAGAAGCCCTTGCAAATCCGGATAATTCTTAATCACGTCCGAACTTCCCATCACATATGGAGTCTCTATACCGGGGACCAGTCGATGCAGAGACATTCGATGAGTTATCCTTTCGCTTTCGAAAATATTCAGTATTCACCACCAGTCTTCAAATGCTATCCATAACGTCGTATCACTATTCGAAATGGGTTATATGACACAAAGGTCCTCTCCCGGCTAAACCGAATAATGGGTGCAATATTTAAAAACATATGGATATGGGTCTCAGTTAAGTCACAATTTAAAACCCAAACTTTTCTTCAAATGGTTTAAAACAAATTACCATTTTCAAATCTTTAAACAAAAGATTCATTTCATAAAGTTCAGTCCCAGTTTCACAAAGATTTATTCATAGATTTTCAAAACGATTTCCATTTTAATTAGTTAACTCATCCAATCTTTAAATTGAAGATTTAATAGCTTTCGAACTCATTTCCAATTCAAATCTTTCGTATAAAAGATATACCATTTAAATTCCCTTTCGATTTCAAAACAAGGTTTAATAATCTTTCACAAAGGTTCATTCATAGCTTTCAAAAACAATTCACAATTTTATTTCAAACTTGAAATCTTTCGATACCAATTAGAAATCCATTCTTTGTATGAAAGCTATTATCATTTGGAAACAACTGTTTCTGTTTCGGAAAATCCGATTACATTTATACAAGTTAAAGCCTTTCAAGTATAAAGCTTGGTTTAAATTCAAATTCCCAAAACAATACTTTTTAAATGGTTTAAAACCCATATAAACACATTTATAACTTGTATAACCTTTTCAAATCATAATTTCCAAACATAAGATTCAATTACAAATTTTGAATTCAAATCCAAACCAAATCATTTAAAATTTAAAACTTTAATAATTTATTCGAAATAACTTTTTAACTTTGAAATCCTTTTCCAAAAGCTTTTTATATTTAACCCAAATCCATTTCCAAAACTATTTGAATTTAAAATTCAATTTAAAAAAAATTATTTTCTAAAATCGATGACTTAACCGATTTCCTCATGCAATCCATATTGTGTGTGTATGAGTGTGGTCCAGGGGTTTTACACACAATAGTGCGACATTAACAATCATCACAGATACACATAAAGAAATATAGACAAGCGGTATATTCCTATAACGCTTATCTTCATTTACAGATCACAGATTCATCACAGATAATTACATTACATTTCATAACTCAATCACAAATCAGAATATCATAGATCAAATAGGATAATCAATTCAAGGCATTTCATGCAATACAATCATTCATAAGTAATTCAAGCATTCAATGATCATTTATAAACAGGATTAATTGTTTAATCCTAAATAAATTCAATTAAATTTTCAATTAAGTTAATTACTTATGAATTAATTATCAAATCTTGATTTAATTTATTTACAAATATTTTGATATTAATTTATGAACTTAATCAACCTTAATTATTTATTTTAATTAATTACCTTTACTTAATTAATTATTCCTTAATTAATCATATTAAATTAATTATCCTCTATAACTTACTTTAATTAATAACCTTTACTCATGAAGTAATTAACCTTTAACTACTTTCACTAAGTAAGTATCCTTAATTAAGAAATTAATATTAATTTATCATATTAATTAATTAACTCTTTAATTAATTAACTTTAAATTAATAGTTTAGTCTTAATTTATCGTGTTAATTAATTAATCTCTTTAATTAATTATCTGTTAATTAATTATCCTAATTATCATTAAAAATCATTATTTAATAAACCATGCGTTTAATTTTTAATTAACAAAATAAATTACTTAGATTTTAAAAGTAAATTAACAAATTAAACATCTTTCATAATTAACTCTTTAAAATTACTAAGTTTATTTAAAATAAACTTTGAAAATATTTTTAAAACTTGGTTAAATAAAATAATTTTATTTTAAAAACTTTAAACCAATTTAACTTGGATAAAACCTTATTATTTACCGAATGAACTTGCTTTTTTACAAAAATTTGTTTTAAAATTAACTTGATTTGTTTTAAAAGTTTAAGCTTGTATTTTACTTGATTTCACAAACCAGTCAATTTTTTATTTTACCCGAGCCAATCTTTATTTTACCCGAGCCTTACTTCGGGCAACCCACCCTTCTTCCTCCTTTATACTTCGGTTTAGTTTTTTCTTTAAATTTTAAAAACGGTTACACGAGTAAGTACCCGAGCCACAACTGTTTTTCCCCGATATAAACTTTGAGTTTAACTTCTTCTTCCCATTATCAAGAACCCCCAGGCACACAAGTGCACGGTGCACGTGCACCATCGATTGGATCAACTTCGATCATCGTATCCGGCCTCAGCATATCGTCGATCGTCTACTTTATCCTACCCAACACCCAGAATTTCGAATTCGACTGGATGTCAAAAATCAGCAGGTTCGAACACCCATTGAAACCCAACCACCATCGAAATCCCCTCGATGCCGACAACCTAGTCCATCAGAAATGACGTGACTTCGTCCAAAGCTGCACAACACTTCAACGCATCGATTCCCCCAGCTTTGATTCACTCCGATCAATTTTTGTTGCTACACGAACACGACGAACACCTCGACCAAATTGGGTTCTTAAACCCTATTTCAATGCCGCACCTCCCCCACGATGATTTAAAAATACTATTTCTATTTTTCCATCAATCTGCAACACCCAAACCACCTTCCACCACAATCACGATATACACAAATTTGCCGATCATCGGCAATTGCTGAAAGAATGTTTTCTGTTCAACTACACATTTCACCTTCAATACTAACCTAAAATTTTTGATTTCATTATCAAAATCCAACATTTACAAGTACTAACCAAGTTATTGAATCCAAATGTGAAATCAAATCATTTGGTTTTTCTGTCAAGTGTTTGTTCATCACTGTTTCATCCTATAAAAAATGATGGCTTAACGTATATGCTTGTAAATTATTTTTAAAAATAAATTAACATTATTACAAACATTTTCAATTTAGAAATCCTAGCTTAGAACTTAATGGTGATGAAGTAATTGAACTTTTTTTTACAGGGTTGAAGCCTGAAATCTATGAATAGAGATAGGTATTTAAACATACCCAGACATCCACACTCATAAATATAAGTAAATTCAAACATGCAGGCATTTAAACCATCATACTTCAAGTATAAACCAAATATCAAAGGCACAAAGGTAGATAAGTGAGTTTACTCACCTTGCTCAGAAGGAACAGAGAGTTTTGAACAAAAATCTGGAACCCAACTTCTGATTTATATTTTTGAAACTGATGCTTGTGCCTATGATTTGCTTTGTTGTTTGCTTTGAAATGCTTCTTTGATTTCTTACTCTTATTTATACTGATTCCAGGATTTGAACTGGCAATTTCTTTTCCAGGTTTAAAAGCTTTTGATCTCAGGATTTTTTCCAGTTTTGAGTTGTTTTAGATGATCTTCAGGTTGAAATTATTTGATCACTTTGCATGCTTCCGACTTGAATCAGGTTGAAGTTGATTGAATTGAATTTTGATTGTTGTTTTGAAATTTAAACCTGAATGCTTTGATCCAGGTTGAAGACATTGAATTGCTAGCCTTAGGTTTCCAGAATTGATCTAGCTCCCCTCTTTCTGTTTTGAATTTTTTTTCTTTTTTCTTTGATCTGATTTGAAGATTGTTTCAGACTTGTTATTGTTTGAATTGATTTTCATTGTTTTCTAGGTTGATGTTTGAGATGAATGGAAGAAAACATGCAGCCTGGTTTCTTTCTTTTGATATTCACTTACATCTTAAAATAAATAAATAAATAAATAAAACATCTTTTGCCACTTGCAATTATAAGCCATACAAAGTTCACAAGTGTTAATGCATACGGTTACTCATCTTACAAATGTCCATTATTGTTAAAATTGTGTTTGATTAAGTCCTCACTCTAATTAATTTTACAAAATTGTGTTTTAAACCTTGTTTATAATTGATTTATAACTTTGCTTTAAACCCTTCTTTATTTTAAAGCTTGTGAATCATATCTTAATGTTTTTAACTTATATATATATTAATAAATTATATTTTAGACCTTACTTTTTTTTACTCATGAAACATGTTTTTATCTATTTTATACTTATATTTTCAAAGGATATATTTACAATATCAAGACTTTACATTTATACTAACTATATTTTATTTGAAGTATATAAAAGAAACATAATTTAAATCTTTATCACATCTATTCTTCACATTATAATTTTAATTTAGTTTAAAATTTTAATATGCATTTTTCATTCATACTATTCTTATCATTTATTTTTGTACAACTTTAAAAAGAAAAGAATGGTTTAAAAAATCTTGATCACATATTAACAAATAATCACTTTTATTCTCAATACACATTTATTTAATTTCAAAATCACATTTTATTTTTTATACTTAGACAATTACATAAAACTGATTTGGAATCAAATTATTCATTATTACAATTAACTATATATATGTATTAGTTTTTTTTTTGAAATATAAAGTTTTTATTTCTAATTCTATTTCAATCTATTTTATATTAATTACCAAATGTTTCAAAATTTAATCTCAAAGATTAAATTAATTATCAAATTGTACATAGCTAAAATCGAGGAATGTTACAGATTTCCCCCTTTAAGAAAATTTCGTCCTCGAAATTTGAAAGTAGGGAGACAACAAAAGAATATAGAAAGATTGAGAGATGAATCACCAGATTAAGCTAAATATATATTATGTAATTGTCTATGTAACATTCCTAGATTTTAGCTAAAAATAATTTGATAATTGATTTAATTTTTGAAATTTAATTATGCATTAATTTGTATTTTCCAAATTAAATAGATATTTGTTCATTTATTCATTTATAAATACAAATTGGTCGTACATTAATCTTGGAATTTGAAATTCAAGAATAAATATTCTAAGAAATAAATTGGATTTAAGAATTTTATAAACTAGTAGAGGTTTGTTTTCTATTATATATATATGTATGTAAATATGTACATTGTGATTGGGAAGATAGGATTTAAGATCAATATAAGAATTATTTTCTTAAGGATGTATAATAGTTATAAAAAGAAATGTAAATAGAAAATAATATAAAGATATTTGAATTTAATTTTATGAAATGGATTTTAAAAGTTGATTGAAGTTAAACCTTTATTCTAAAGACTTAAATACATATATAATCTATATATGTGTTTATTATTAAAATACAACTAAAATTTTAAATTAATATCTTTAAAAAGTTATGATTTGTGCAACGACTTGAATCTGAAATTTAAAACAAGAATGAATATAAATTATTTACCTTTTGAAAGTTAATAAATGTATTGTAAATAAAATTGATTTAATAAATAAGTTTACAAAAGCTTTATAAACTAAGAAATGTATATATGCATGATTTATTTGTTGAGTGTACAAATTGTTTTAGTCCATTTCTCTTTAAAAAGTTGTAAAAGTAAAAAAAATACAAATGTATGTAAATAATTTGTAAATAAATTAATAAAAAGGTTTAAAAGCATAAAGCATGTTTTCATAAATTAAAATAAAGTAAGAATTAAAACAAAGTTACAAATAAATTATAAACAAGGGTGTAAACATAACTTGAAAAATAAACATAAGAGAATGAGGGTCTAAAACTAAAATTTTAACTAATTAAGTCAAGGGGTTTAAACATAAATATATAAACATTTACAAGTGTGAACCTTTTAACACACATTTGAACAAGTGTACGCCATGCACATAAGTAAATTAACAAGTGTTAGCATTAAAAGACAAGTGGGATTTGAGTTTTTCTTTTAATTTAAATTTTACAAAATAATGTATAAGAGAAAGGAATAACCAGGTTACTCATTTTAGTTAAAGTTCTCTACATTTCTCTTTATCTTCATTCTCACATTCGAAAATGAAAATCAAATAAACGAGTTCAAAATCAAAGCATGTCATCAAAAAAACATTCTCAAACCTGAAAATACAAATTACAAACTAGAAAAGAGATAAAGCAATCAACCTGATTCCAAAGCCTTCTTGGAAATCAAAAGTTTGGATTCAAGCTTTAAATCAGAATCAGAAACAAAGAAAACAAACAACTGGAAAATGAATTCAACAACTTCAAAGCTTGAGAGAAGAATCAACCTGATTCGAACCAGCAAAGCAAGTTCAAATTCGAGAAACAAGCAAAGTTTAAAGAATCAAAACAATCAGACAAGTAGCAGTTCAAGTTTCAGCTTCAGCTTCAACCTGAAAACCAGAAGATCAAATCAAATATCAAGTTAAGGTTAAGCAAAATTCATGAAGCAAAGCAAGTAACAGATCAAACAAACTAAAAAAAATCATTGCAGATCATAAGCATTTCCAGACTTTTGTTCAAAGCTCCTCTGTTTCAACATTCAAGTTTTCTGTCTTCATCTCTCTGTCAGTAAACTCTTTTTTATTTTCAAGCTAAAATCCTAATTTACTTGATGCATGAAATTGATCTGGGTAGTGATAATATATATATATATATATATATATATATATATATATATTATTGCATGGATGAAATTTTATTGAAGTATTGTTGAATCCCTGGGTATGTAAACATGCATGCCTGTTTTGCAGATATATGTATATCTGTTCCTATAGTTACAGGCTAGAAACAAGAGTAAAAATCAACATCTCTGTAATCAATCATTTATAAACTTAGATGTATAAATAAAAGTTGTCTGGAATCATAAGGTAATTGTTTAGAAAAATGGTTTTCAATAAAAACATTTGGTAATATTCTGTGAATTGCTAAATAACAGTAGAAAATTAAAATTGGACCAAATTTATACATCGGAATTTAAAGTTTTGATTGTATGAATGTATTCGTATTGCAAATCCAGGAATATTGATGAAAATTCCAAGATTTTTAATAAAGCAATTTGCAAGACATTTTAAAATGAACAAAAAATGAAAATTCATAAATTTCCAATGATCAAGGCGAAATTGGGCTTCGGGGTTGAGTCTGAAGATAGATGATGTGATGCTGGTCGATAGAAAAATGGTATGAAATTTTTTAGATAATCAAAAAATCTTGGGTTCGAAGAAATAGGGTTTAGGACACGGATTTGATAGTCGAAGTTCAAAGGAGAAATTCACAGCCGAAGGTGATCAATATTCGATCGGTCCGAGGGGAAAAGGAGGAGGAGGCTCTGGCGAATGTCTGAACGCGACGGCGTGGTTACAGGTGATCTATGGTGGTGGAACGAGGCGTTTCTGTTGACTGGTTCTTTTTGTTTATAGGGTTCAATTGTTCGATTTCAAAATTTTGGTCGAAGTTCATCAACTTGGGTGATCGTAGCCTATGCGTGAGTCGTCAGTGACGTGGTGGTGATGGCGTAAGTGGTCGGAGTTGCGTTGTTGGGTTGTGCACGTGAATACGTGTGTATATGTGTGTATCAGGAAGTTTGAAGGAAGAAGAAGGAGGCGACTCACATTCAACTCGAGAAAATGACAATACAGCTCGAAGTCAAGCTCGAAGCGAATCCGTGGTGCACCGGGGTCAAAACTTAAACGAATTTTTAAGTTGAAAAAAAATGTACAAGGGTCAAGTTTTGTAAAACCTCGAAGCAAAGGGGGCAGCGGTCTCGGGTAACACCCGAGAAGATCTCGAGTACTTCAATGTCTGACTCGGGTTTCTTGATTTTTATGATTTAACAAGTTTAAAGTTATTAAAAGATTAAGTTTTTAAGCAATTTAAATAAATCTTTAAAGAATATTAAAACGTTTAAGTTTTAAAGATTTGTTTTTAAAGGATAAAATAAAGTGTTTAGAAATTAAATGATTTTATATATAAGCTATTTAATTAAAATTAACATGTGTTTTTTTTTTGTAAACGTGATGATGTAATCTAAGCTTAAATTAAATTAATGATTTGTATAAAATGATTTCAAGCATTAAGTTTAAATATGATTTAAATGCTTTAATTAAGTAAGATAAAAGGATATCTTTAATTAAAGTCTTGATTTATGAGAGGATAATTACTTGGTGAAATTAATTAAAGTATAATTCCTTAATTGAAAGTAATTAAGGGACTAATCTGTTAATGATAATTAATTTAAATGGTTTATTAAATAAACTTTATTATAATTAAGTGGTTAATAAAGATAATGAAGTCTTTAAATTAAAATAAGATTTGGGTAATTAAAGATTTATTGTTGAATAAAAGTAATTAAAGAATAATAAATTAATGAAAGTAATTAAAGAAAATTAATTACTTAAAAGATAATTACTTAATTAAAAGTAATTAATTATTGATCCAAGTTAATTAATCAAGTGACAACTAAATTATGTGATTAGGGATAATCAATAATTATTATTAAAGGATAATTAATTAAATGGTAATAAATTAAATGGTGATTAATTAAGGTAATTAATTTAAGGATAATTAAATTAATTTAAAGTTTAATTAATTAATAAAGAATCATAGTTAATTTAGGATAAATTAATCAAGGATAATTAATTAAGAATTAATTAATGATTAAAGATTGATTAATTAATAATTGAAGGAGGTTAATTAATTTATTATTAAAGGATAATTAATTGAAATAATTTGTAATTAATTAATGTTAATTAACTAGGATTAGTGATTAATCTGATTTAAATTAATCCGATGATTAATTAACCTTATTTATGGATGATTGAATTGCACTGAATGTTTGGAATTGATTGACATCCCTGATGTATGATGCTGTGTGATATGAATTATCTTGATCCAAGCTATGATTTATTTAACTGGGATGTACCTATGTTATTTATCTATGATCTGTGATAAAGATAAGCATTATAGTTTATATCGCTTATCAACTATATTGCTGGATTTGGATCTGTGCTATATTGATGATGTTGCACTTCTATTGTGTAAAACCCGTGGACCACACTTATACACACACAAATATGGATTGCACGGGGAAATTGGTTAAGTCACAGATTTTTGAAATGATTTTAAAATTGAATTTTGAATCCAAAATAGTTTTGAAAATAGAATTGGGGTGAATATAGAAAGCTTTTGAAAAGGAGTTTTAAGTTATTTTAAATAACTGGATAAAGTTTTGAAGTTTAAATAATTTGATTTGAATTGAATTCAAAATTTGAAATTGAATTCTTTGTTTAGAAATTATGGGTTCAAAAGACTATACAAGTTATAAAGGTGTTTATATAGTTTTTAACCATTTAAAAAGTATTGTTTTGGAAATTTAAACTTAAACCCAAGTTTATACTTGAATGGCTTTAACTTATGTAAATGTAATCAGCTTTAACTTGTGTGGAAGATTATTAAAACTTGTTTTGAAATCGAAGAGAGTTTTAAATGGTATATCTTTCATATAAAAGATTCGAATTGGAAATGGTTTGAAAGTTATGAATTAAATCTTTAATTTAAAGAATGGATAAGTTAATCCAATTTGAAATGAAATTGTTTTGAAAAGCCATGAATGAACCTTTGTGGAAAATTAGTGAACTTTGTGAAATGAATCTTTTTATTTAAAAAGATATGAAATGGTAATTTGTTTAACCGTTTAAAGAAAGATTTGGATAATAAGTTGTGACTTAACTGAAATCATATATCCATATGCTTTTAAATATTGCACTCATTATTCGTTTTAGCCGGAAGAGGACCTTGTGTCATATAACCCATTCCGAATAATGATACGTCATTATGGATAGCATTTGAAGACCAGTGGTGACGACCGGGTATTTTCGAGCATGAAAGGATAACCCGTCGATTGTCTCTGCACTCAGTCGCGCCGGTATAGAGATTCCCTAAGTGATGGGAAGTCCGATCGGGATTGTGAATACCCGGATTTGCAAGGGCTTCTTCGGAAATGCCTTCGGTTCTGTTCGAACCCGGAACAGACTTGTACGGATGTGTGTCTGACATTACACTTTGAGATGTAAAACCGGTTTCTATCAAATACATTTATGTTTGGTGGCGGTGATTTATTCTCTTAGCTTAACACCCTTCTCTGAGACGTACAAGCTCAGAGGTTATGTAGTTGATGGTTCCTAGTGATACATTCCTAATTTGGTAATGTGGCATACGAAATGTTGCTGATCATTTGTTGATCAAAGCATGGCTTTGTGAAAAAAGCGTAGCTTTGTGGGCGAGACCTCATCGAGCCTCACAAACCGGTAATGGTCTATTGATATATACTTTGGGATATTTCAACTTGAATTGAATCCATTTGTTCGTCCTTTTGGTTCTAGATATGTTCTACGAGTGGTTAGTTATTCCTTCGAACTAACCAATGCCCATGCATATTCGTAGATCTGGATGACCCGAGTATCTTAAAGAGTTAAATAGATTCGTTCTTGTATTTATTATTGATATTCTGATTTGGTAAGCCAAATACAGAATAGATAATCAGCTTGATTTGTGAGTCGATTCTCTATCTCTGCGTATCTATCCATTCTTCGTTGTCTCCCTGGCAAATTTCGAGGACGAAATTTTCTTAAGGGGGGAATCTGTAATATTCTTGATTTTAAGGCCAAATTAATTTAATAATTAATTTGATCTTTGGAATTAAACTTTGAAAATATTTGATAATTAATATAAAATTTTGAATTTAATTATGAGGTTAATTGGTAAAATTTATTTGAGTTTCTCCAAAAATAATTAAAATGTGGGTTTTATAAAGATTGTGAAAACAGGAACTAATAAAAGCTTTAAAATTTATATATATGTGTATAAATGGATTTTTTAATTGAATCTGGAATTTGAAATTCAAGAATGAATATTCTGAGAAATAAATTGGATTTAAAAAATTTATAAACTAATAGAGATTTTTTTTCTATTATATATACATGTATGTAAATATATACATTGTGATTGGGAAGATATGATTTAAGATCAATATAAGAATTATTTTCTTAAGGATGTATAAATAGTTATAAAAGGAAATATAAATATAAAATAATACAAAGATATTTGAATTTAATTTTATGAAATGGATTTTAAAAGTTGTTTGAAGTTAAACCTTTATTCTAAAGACTTATATACATATATAATATATATATGTGTTTATTATTAAAATGCAACTAAATTTTGAAATTAATTTCTTAAAAAAGTTATGATTTGTACAATGACTTGAATTTAAAATTTAAAACAAGAATGAAAATAAAATGTTTACCTTTTGAAATTTAATAAATATATTGGGAATAAGATTGGTTTAATAGATAGATTAGATTTAAAAAGCTTTGATGTGTATATACCTTTTGAAATATGAGCATAAGTATTAAAATAAACATAAGATAAATCAATTCACAAATTGATTAAGGATTTAAAATTAAAAAAAAAATCTAAAATAAAGTATGATTTAATTAAAATTTTAAAATGCTTTCCTCTTATATAATTAAAGATGAATATAGTTAGAAATATATATATATATATATATATATATACATGAATTTGTAAGTAAATTTTAAACAATGGTTTAAAACTAAGTTTTGAAACTAATTTAAACTAAGGGATTTCAACATAAAATTTCTTATTTTAACAAGTGTAAACTAATTATACATGAAAGTAACAGGTGTATGTATTTTAATGTATATTGATTTGAAACTTATACTTTAAATTCAAATTTTAAAAAAGGATATTTGGAAGATTTTATTTTGATATAAACATAAGAAAGTTGTTGGTGTAGAGGATCCTCGGATAAAGGTCGCAAACGACCGGGGGTGGCATATCTTAGGTTTTAACCCCCGGAAGGGGGTAGACCGGCCTTGTGATTGGCAGAGAGCCGGGTAGGTTCTCGGGGCGTCCCTCCAGAAGCGTTCCTATGTGGCAATAGGAAGTTCCTTGGCCTAACCATTTGTTGGAAATCCAATCAAACAATACGTGCCCTGTACGGTTTTAATTGCATAACCTGCCATGGAATGTGGCGGTAACCTGCTATTGAACACGGTAGCTATAGTAGGCATACAATAATGGTTGTATGCTGCCTTGGATTAATATTATACTTTCAAAAGGTTTTCTGCACTATGCACTAATAATAATATCAAATTACTTTTGCGTATCAAGCATGTTTGACTATCATAAGGAGAAATCTCCTCCAATTCTACGTTTGCATGGTGTGTGTGGCGGAAGGCCTTATGGTAGTTTCATTTTCCAAAAAGCATTCGGATTTGAACTTTAAAAGATTTTGATGTTTGTTTTAAAAGATAAAACTGTTTTTGTTTGCTCACACCAGTCCCACGACTGACCTGGAGTTTATTGTTCCTTTTCTAAACTCTGGGTGCCCACAACTTTCCACATCGGCAGTCTAGAGTTGGGTTTTTAAGATAGTCAAATAGTAGGAATTGATTCGATAGCCTTCGAAGCCCTTTGGATTTATGGATCACATTTGCTACGCTTCAGCATTCACGGTTGCACTTGCTTATCTTTGTGCAACTTGATGAGAGTTCTCGCTAGCTTTGGATTGGAGATGGAGTTCTTGAAGTTTGGCATTGAAGACATTATCTTTCCGTTGCTATTTCTTGTATCTCCGATAGTATTGATATCTGTCTTGGGTCCTATTGGAACAGGAAATGCGTAACATGGACAAAAGCAAAGCGCAGGCAACCTCTAGGGAGGAGTTAATATCTTGAGAGTGATAGAAACCTCCTATTGAGATTGAAACAATCACTTCCAAATTCCGAAGGAAGGCCAGTATATTAATTGCCAGTATAAACATTGGGGAGGTATATTAATTGGGAGGGAGAATGGGACTTGGTTGCAAGAGGATCCCAAAGGAGCCGCCCACTTCCACTCTTAGCCCGAAGGAAGCAGGTAATAACATTGGCTGCTTAGGGAGGAATTTCCCAGCTCGTGTGGCATAATGTATCTATCGGGAATCACACCCAGTTTCATTAAGGAGCGTAGCAAGGAAATGTATAAAAGAAAGGAGCCTAGTTCAGGACTGGTAGTCCGCTATGCTTTTTCATTCCCTTTGGTAGAAAACGAATAGAAAAGTCTATGGTGCTATGAAAAGAACCAGGCTAATTGACGAATGCAGATCAATCAGCCTTTTCAATAGGTTACGGGAATCAATATTAGGACTACATGCTAAGGAAACAGCAATAGGGACCCAATCACCTGTGGAATGATCACTGACGCAAGTTAGCCCACCCCAGTAAAAACATTGGCCTCAGCTTAGTGTGAAGAGGGGACTCGACGTCGCTCCTCGGTTTGGTTTCATCGGAATTCGCTCTGGTCACCTCTATAGGAAGAGGTGCGAAGCGAAGACTGGATGCTAAGCCGCTATGGCAATTGACTACTCATTTTGTGGAAGCAGTGGGAATCCAAGTCATTAGCCTAGCCTGAGTTAATAATGACTTCCATCCATATCCTCGGTAGCTGCCATTGGTTCCAACTATTCATTGGGCAAAATGCAAAATCATAGGCTAGGCGCCTAGTATACCAAGTCCTAAAATACGTGATTTTCATGTCAAATTTGCAGTAGGTTTAATCTGTCTCCTAGTTAGGTTGGTTTTTTCGTGAAATCCCGCAGAAGCAAAAAACACGAAGTTATTGCAATTTCATTACAATTGATTCCGCTCCACTATTTGATTGTGTAGCTGTTCAGTCGAATAACGAGGGAACACCCAAAGCAAGAAAACAAGAGAAACCCGAGTAAACATGCACGAGGAACACGAACTTGGATTTTGTTGAACAGTGCAACCAGCAACATATGAATTCCGGACGCTACCGGTCTACAGACCTAGGGAAGACTGGTTATTACTATTCCGGTCGACCAGTCCTTTCGTTGGTTCCGTCGCCTATCTGTTCCGCTTCGCTTCCTCTCCCTACCGAAAGAGCTAGGCATCCTTCCGTCTTAGGACCAAAGCGCAGTACCTTTTTCCTTAACCGAATGGTCCAGCTGTCTATCTGAGGCTGGTGCCCAAGAGTGATTAGCTGATGCGGGGTATGAGAATACCTCCGCCAATACCAATATAGGAACCATGAAATCCATTCAAAAAAGCAAACTTGTGAACAATGTCCCTTCCTTTGAACCAACCGAAAACAGAATCAGCAGTTTCAATAGAAGCCCTATTAATATACTAGGAAAGTGTGCTTTTAATGAGGTGTCACCCGCTAATGCAACCAGTTGTGCTTTCTTTGAGTTTTTAATCTATCTTCCTAAGATGCCAACAACTCACCAATCCTTGCCTCTTTCCATTTCTTATAAATACTACCTCTCCTTTCCGCTTTTCTCCTCCTTTCTTCCATTTCCTCTCTTCTCCCTCCTTCCTATCACCTCCTCCCCTCCACCCACGGGCCCTACTATCGAACCCAACCTGATTTGCCTCCCCCCTTGCTGCCACATCAACAACCAACGTCTTCCTCTCCTCCCTATGGACCCTGCCACCCCTAAACATCTCCAAAACACATTAAAACCCTTTTAAGCCACTATACCACCTCCTACACCCCCTAGCACCCCCTTACTCCCCTTCTCTACCCCTATAGGCAGCACCCTACCCCCCACCCCTACAGGAGTGCTCTGCCCCTACCCCAAAGTCGTGGTCACCACACTCCAATGCCCCCTCCTTTTGCATAAAAATCAAGTTTTTACCACATTAAACTACTACCCCACATCCCCTAGCACCCCCTATACCCTCCCCTTACCTTATGCATTCACCCCGTACCGCAACAGCCCACACATAGCAAATCCCTACTCCCTAGGCTAGATGTAGATGGGTGAGTAAGCAATGAACCCTTTAGGGGGTTAATCGATAGTATCTGTTTCTGACGGGGGATTGGCTTCTACTCCGGTCATGCCAAAGCTCTCAAGAATTATGTTCACCTGTTCTTGTGTCCGAATGAGTGAAGGAAGATAGATTATTTGGGTTTTTGATTGAGAAGCCAAAGAGCTTCCTGAAGTTTATGCAGTCGTAGTTGGTTCCTTGTTTGTGGCCCTGCCACTTGATATTGTTTCATTAAATGATACATTACACATACATTAGTAGATGGCTTAATTGGTGAAAAAGTTAAAGTTCATCATATTTGTCATCTCAAATTCCTATGAACATGTGACGTCCGCCCATAACTCCTGCACTAAAACAAGGGAATTATGCGCTGAAAGGTGTGCCAGGTAGCTATGGACAATCACCAAGGTATAAATGATCACACCAAACCTGTCGTATAACTCACAGCGCATGGATAAAATATAATAGAACATATACAACAGGAGATATAGTGAAGCACAGCTGAACAGAAACTTCAAATCATTATATCATTCAATACAATAGTTTGGTACAATATCTGAATGAAATCTGTACATCACGCCTCACTACATATCCACTCAGAGAATAAGCAAACAACGGAACATCTAATATGTATATTAATGAAAGATAATATGCAAGCCTCCATCTCGTCACCGTCCAGCATCACTAATCATCATCAACCTGTCACCTGCTACTCAGTCTGCTTATCCACAACATGGATGAACAACCCAAGGTAATAAGAGGAAACATAAAACCTTGAGTCAGACAACAGTCTTAATGAGCGATAAAACAGAGCTATCAACTGTAACGAACCGAAATTTTCTAACCCGAAAATTCCAGATAGTTATGAAAAAGAAGAAAGAGATAGAAGAAGAAGAACAGAAATGTCAACAACTCACATTCGCAGCGGATAAAATATAATAATAAAATAATAATAGCTTACAAAAGAATACTATACATGTCGATTACATTTAATATACATCAGAGTTTCACATTATATACAGTCACTGAATATTTAAAATTATCAAGTCTCAGATTAACAATAACATAAATACAGCGGAAAACTCTCTACGATGTTGCCATCCAGCTCGCCTCCTGATCTCCAGAACGTACCTACCTGAAAATCTTTAATACTCAGTCTGACCCGAGCATTACATCAAAGTAACACCCGGGTCAGGCTGGAAACCAGCGTGAATAAACCCATCTAACATGTAGTACGAAACAAACAACATATATAAACCCGGGGTAACTTTTATTAATTTAACCAATTCACAATTTTCTATAGACAATGCTTATTTCACATATAACTTTCTAAGTACCAAAACTTAGATAAAATAATCCAATTCACTTAAATCATTTCATTCAAGTCTATTGATTTCATACATCAATTTATTTTTAATCCAAAGTGGTTTCGGGTATTTCCGAATACCCGATCCCGGTCTCCTCGGATCTCATGTCATCCTAATCTCAAATTATCCAAATGAAATACACAACATTTCATATCAGCGATATCAACTCATTCAAAGTATCCCATATCATTCAATCATCCATAAGCAATGCTTAAACACAAACAAATTAATTTAATTGATTCTAATTGAATTTTCTAATCACATTCACTTAGATTATTAATTAATTCCAAAACAATTAATTAATCAGTTCCTCTATATCCATTCATCTTAATTAACAACCCTGGATTAATTATCTTCCAATTCCATTCAAGTAATTCTCCTTAATTAATTTCACGATATAAATTACTTTTACCAAATCAATGAGTAATCTTTAATTACTTCACAAATTAATTAACTAGAATCAATTACGCTAATTCTTAATTACTTATATTAATTGACTTCTCATAAGTCACTTATTACGATTTAACTCATCTCAATTAATCAAATTTTTAATTACTTCATTAATTATATAAATTAATGATTTCCAATTATGTTTTACTTTAATTCAACCCCAATATTTTTCATTCTCGATTAATCCCAATATATAATTAACTATTCTTTTATTTATTTCATTAATAAATCAGTTACTCCTAAATTAATTATCTTAATTAATCTCTTGATAAATTTCACAAAGTAACTATATTTTATTAATTTCATTAAATAATTATTATCACACCATCAAATGATTATTCTGAATTATATATACTTAGTTAATTAACTTACAACTTAATTTATTATTTATTCAAACCGTTAATTACTGAATTAAATAACCCAAATCATTAATTAATCAAATTAATTAATTATCCATTTCAATTATCCTACTAATTTAATGTATCACAAATCATTAAGTCGTTAGTAACTTTTAAATGGAAATATTTTCTTATTTATTGTTTTCAATTTAAAACAACTTAAAATTCCCAATACTTGGAGTTAAGCAACCATTAACTCGAGAATCATCCAATACCAAAATCACCCAATCATCAATTCATAGTGCATATCAAATAGATTAAATCATTCAATCAAATATTTTAATATAACCATTTAAGCTCAAATAGAGTCAAATAAAGTGAGATTTACTCACATTTGCTTTTGTTTTGCAATCCATCCCATATTGCTTTGGTTTCCTAAATGTTTTAGACCTTGTATAAATAAATAAAAAATTAATACTCGAACAAATCAATTTCCCTTTTTAATAAATTAATCAACTAATAATTTAGTTTTAACCAATTTTCCATTTAAAATATCCTTTAATAACTATATAATTCTATTAAGCTTATTAAATAAATTAATCACCTTAATAAAAATTTCACAACCTAATAAATTGCATTTTACCCCCCTTCATCTCCAAACAGCATATAAAATAATCTAACTAAGTTTAAAACTCAAGTTTAATATAAATTTCCAAAGTTTGATATATTTACCGCATATCAGTGCATATTTAAATTACATAAATATGTGTGGAAACATTTTTCTTCTGCAAACAACAAACTGTAATTTGCTAATTATAAACCCTTTTCCCATTTTTGCATTTTCTTTTCAGGTATAAAATTCTATTAGGGTAAAAACAAAAATAACTAGGTTAAGGGATTACCAGAAACCCTCACGGCCTTCACCATATCGCTCGAGTCGAGCTCAAGGTCGAAGATTCCCCCACTGCTCGATTCGGCAAGCTTCCCCAACGATTGCGGCAGTGAGTTTCCCCCTCTGGCCCAGCGCCTCCAAGCGCTCGCTAGCCCCTCATCTTCGAAGATCGCGACTCCAACTGACCCTTCTAGTTTGGCGTCTTCACTGCCACGAATGAGCCTCGTCTCTGCCCCCCTCTCTCTCTCGAGATCTGTTCGAAAAATCGCTGTCGAACCATACGACTTCACGCGATTCGATTTTCAAACGCGAGCCTCTCAATTCCCCTTTCGGAAAGAACGGCTTCAGCCATTTATTTATTTTAAAAAAAAATGAGTTCGGTCTATTAGAGAGGAAGACGGGAAGATATTTCCCCTGAAGTGGCTTCTGTTGCAAACTATAGTGAAATCACGTGAGTAGGGTGATGCAATTTAGACTTTTAATTTATTTTATATAATCGAATATTGGAAATATCTCGTGTTCCCTAACGCAAAATCCCAATGCCCGAATCAGACTAACCGACAGACGACTATAAGGTTTTACCCGTATCCCGAATGCAATGGAACGGTTATCGGAAGCTAATTCGAACATATCAACGAGTTACGGAAGTAAACGATCTATTTTAAATTAAATCGATCCAAAACGTTTTAAGCGTTTCGAGCTGCAAGGGTCAAACGACAACTCCGATTGCTACGAAAATTGAAATCCAATAAAAATTAACTATTACGGATTCAATGAAACTGGTTTCGTCAAATTCCGAGACTGTGCCTCGGAAGGCTATTTTTAAATTCCAATTTAAACGATATATTATTAAAATTGAACAAATTACCATTAAATTTAAATTTTAACTATTCTATTATCCTCAGTATCATCATTATAGATTTTATAAGCCTTCAAATTATTTAAACAGGCTTAGAAATT
This sequence comes from Allium cepa, assembly GCA_030765085.1. NCBI lineage: Eukaryota > Viridiplantae > Streptophyta > Magnoliopsida > Asparagales > Amaryllidaceae > Allium > Allium cepa. The sequence continues at coordinate 224,352,420 of CM060945.1, forward strand.
TCAGATTCAACAATTTACCCTATTTTCAATTATATAATTCAATATTGAACTATAAAATTCAATGATTTAATTATCAATTAAATATTGATATCTCGAATTCAAGTCAACATCAACTTGTAAATGTTTAAAAATCAATTTATTATTCCAATTTAAATTGTTAGAAATTCCGGGTCGTCACATTCCTCCCCCCTTAAAAGAATTTCGTCCCCGAAATTACTAGTTAGGAAGAATGGTCCAATACCCGTTTACCATTTTCCCCAAAATTCCCAATTCAACATCCTACCAACAATCTTTTATTAAAGACCCACTATCCTTAACCAACTTCCTAAAACCTTCTATAGATTCACACAACCCCCTTTTGCTCAATCATCTAAATTTCTATTTAAAAGCATCTTCAGAAATATCAAAATTTTCTCAAAATTTTTCTAACTCCCTAAATTTCCGAAAATTTTTGCCAGCGTCTCCTTTGCGCGGCTAGCTCGGTACTACTACAAAAGGCCTCTACGGGCTCCCAAATACCCAAAAGAAAACAAAAGCCAAGTGGCTACATAAAAAACTCAATCAATTTCATACAGAATTTTAAATACATACCTTTATGTCGGGCAATTCAAATTTATCTTTTAGAATCAAATCCAATTTTCTTTTCCTCCTTTAATACCTGCATAACCTACTTAGCAATAATATCCCATCATACCCCTTTCAAATCTTTACATACTTTTCCTTATAGAAGTTTTCATATCCATCTCTATTCAAACTAGTTTTCTCCACTTCATATGTTTTCAATTTACTTTAAATTTTGAATATTGAAATTTTTTTATCTTTCATTTATAACTGATTCATATTAGTTTAATTTACTAATTTTCTTTGGTTTCAAATTTGAAATTGTTTTGTCGTTAATAAAATTTTCTCAAAAATTTCCAAAAATTTTCTAACTCCCAAAATTTCAAGAAAATTTTGGCAGAGTCTCCTTTGTACGGAGGAGCTTTTGCAATTTGACAAGAGATATAAATATATATACATCGACCCACCCGGTCGAAAAAAGCAAAAACAGTTCATATTTCCTATGTTTATTGTGTAGGCGCACCTTATTTAGCAATTTTGAGCAAGCGGCTTATCAATTTTGGCAAATAGCGCAATCCAAATCCAGCCAAACGGCTTCTCAGTACCTGTACTTACTCAATTTGGATATGTAAGTGCCATATAGAAAATTTATTAGCATTTCACTTACTTCAATAGCAAAATTCATATATTACATACACAACAAGTGCCAAACGCTTCCCATAAGCGATTCGTATGATTTTAAAGCTTATTCAATTTGTTTTCAACCAAATTATATGCCATTCCATTCAATTTTTATGGCTTACAACTCAATTGCTTACATCCAATTGATTTTTAACCCAAACGAGCTCATATTCACTTCAATATATTCTAAAACCAATTTATTTAGTCTCTATCAATTCACAGAAATTTAATTACTTTAGTTTACGCCAAACAACAATCATTTTTACGCAAATTGGTGATATCCACTTGAATAGATAATTACGTAAATTTCATAACCATTTTAAATTAATTTCCGACTCAATTTGTTTAATTCAATTCCACTTTAATTTATTCACAACCATTTATCATTTAGCTCGACACATTCCATTCTTGGATACTTCTAACCATTCCAAAATTAATTCAATCCAAGTTTTTATTTAATGGGCTTTCACTTTTATTCAAAATCGAACTTCCATAAATTTTAAACTTAAGTGAATTTACTTTAGTTTATTCCAACATTAAACTTAAGTTTACTTCTATTTGATTCTCATTTAAGCAACTTCCATTAAATTCAGTTAGCCCATTCATTTTAAATTTTAAAATTTTAAATTCACCTTCTCAATTCTCAAAATAATATCCAAGCACATATTCAACACATTTATACTTCAAATTAATGTGCCACCGAACTTAAGTTCAGTCTGATAATCCAATTCCAATCACAACTTTGATTTAGTTTTTATTCAATCAGACTTCATCCATTTATTATTTAACTCAATTAACTCGTCTTAAATTTTTAATTTACCTACTTAATTCGTTATCGAATTTATTTTATCAATACAAGGCTATTCTCAATTTATTTTTATTCACTTGGAATCTGTTTTGCAACTCAAACCATTTCTATTATAATCACTTCTCTTATATCCAATTTACTTGCAAATTTCATTAAATATTATTCAAATCACCTTTGAATTTTATTTACAAGTCAACCGTCACATTCTCAATCCAACTCTATTTTATTTCCATTTTATAGCATCTTCACTTATGCAATTCATTATCAAATCCAATTTGAATTCTATTTACAATTCTAATTCACTTTTCAAACTCTATTATTAATTTACAATCCATTTGTTTAACCATGTTAAATTTTCTTAACATACTTTATCAAATAATTTATTTAGCTGATTTGCTTACTTCCATTTTTAATTCAATAATCGATTTTTTTAATTACAAAGAATCACTTCTTCAAATTTTCCCTAGTTTCAATTTTATTTTATAATTTCAGTTTGGGTTTCCCTTGATTTTCCAAAATTCCAACCTTTTACTTTAAAATCTTAGAAAAGCTTTTAAATTCACATAATACTATTAAAATAGCTCTTTATATAAATGCTTTTTATACCTCGATGTCTCAACCAGTCCATCCTTGTTCTCATAGAAATTCAGTCATACGTTGATCTGGCGTAGGACTGAAAATCTATAAGTACTTGGTAAACCCTTTTCAACACCTAGTGAAAATACTTGGAAAATAATTTTATTGAAAATATAGAAAACAGTTTTGTTGAAAATAGAAGAAATATCTTTGGTGACAATGCTCTGAAAATCATCACCCCCATCCATGGTCACAGTTACATCCCAAGGTTACGTTGCCGTTGCAGCAAAAGTCCATGTAACTGCAGGCTCTCCGCGGCCTCTCAATTGCGCCATGGATCCCACACAACAGATCACAGTTACATCCAGGGTTACGTTGCCGTCACAGCAAAAGTCCATGTAACTGCAGGCTCTCCGCGGCCTCTGATTTTCGCCGTCAAAATGAAACCTCTCCACTCCTACATAGGTCGCAGTCTACCAATGTAAAATCAAACATAGACTGTTGGCTTTCAGCGGCTAACACGACTTTTGCTATGTTACCATAGTATCGCAGTCTACCGATATAAAATCAAACATAGACTGTTGGCTCTCAACGGCTCACACGACTTCCACTATGGTACACTACTCATAATCCTCAGAAACTAGTTTTGTCAGGACTCCTCACAGGATCAACTTTAGAACCTCTCCCTTAGAGGCTCAAGGCAGTACCACCCAGTGGTACTCCTGAGAAGTTCATTTAAAGGGAGCGCCTTTTTTCCCAGAGCCATCATCAAAAAAATTTATACTATACACATATAGTATCTTCAAATCATACACCTAGTATGATATCATACAAAGCTCCTTTACACAAAATCGATTATCCCAAAATCGATAATTCTCAAACTAGGCTTTCCAAATTCAATACTGATTTTGCCCAAAATCAAACCCTTTCCAAATCCAAAGGTTCCCAAAACCTTTTTCTAAATTCCTCATAAGATCCTTTATATATATACAGATATATAAAATTTTAAAAACTTTGGATCTTTTCAAACTTGTATAAACTCTTTTTGTACTTCAAATACCTTCAAAAATCCTTTTCTTCCAGCTATAGATTTAACAAGGAAAGATTTATCTTATTTAACAAAGATATACATAACTTTGTTTATTCCAAATCAAATATTCCAATTTGATTACTCTTTCCAATATAAATTTTGTTCAAATCCGTACGATGTACACATATCATCCGTACGCTATACCCATCCGATCGCTTACTCGATCACACAATTTCACTTTCGAACTAGTATCGTCCACCCGACTTCCTAGTGCGGACATAGATCTGGTTCCTTGATTAGAAACCGTCATTCTCCTTGCATAGTCATAACTATGATAGAGAATATCTAGAACCAATCAACAATTAATATCCAGGCTCGCCGTCGAAAATCAAGTGAAAAATCCCAACTCGGATCGATAACTATCTCGAAATTCTGTGCTCGAATCTGGATCAAATCACTATGCGAATATAATAATATACGTACATATTACGTATTTATCTTTATTGATTATTAACCAAATCAATTTCCTTTCCATGCACATTCACTTATTCACATTTACATCAATCCTCATTTGGATTATCACTTCGATTCTTATCTCAGTTGGGTATTTAAATCAAATATCAGTTTGAACTCCAACCAGTTTATTTTTAGAAAAATAGCTTGAAATTTTTTAAAATAGATAAGTCATTGAAAAATAATTATTAGTTTACAAAATAGCTATAGAATAGTTAACTAATTGTAAAATAGTTGAAAATAGTTAAATAGTTCCATAAATTTAAGATAACTGCAAAATAGTAGTAAGATAGTAATTAATTTGTAACATAGTTGAAAATTAGTAATAAATTTAGGAAATAGTTGAAAAATGGTTACACAGCTCCAAAAATAATGGTAAAAAAAATATATAATAAGTTAGTTTTAAAAAGAAAGGTTGTATATATTTAATAGCTTAGAAAAATAAGTTTATAATTTATATTAAAAACAGTCAAGAGCCAACTGTTCACTTTCCCAACAATCCAATTTAAATTTCCATTTAAATTGACCCAATTCCAACTCCAATAACTCCAAATTTCATTGGACTTGATTAATCCCCAATTCAAGTTGAATCAATCTTGATTCCTTCCCAAATTTAAATCAAATTCTGGTTGATTTTAATCCTGTTCAATTTTAATTATAATTTTCTTATTATTCCAATCAATCTGAATTATTATCAATTTAATTTCAAAATCCAAGTCACTTCAATTTAATCCAATCTGATTTCCCATTTAAGTTTTTTAAACTTATACATCTTCAATCACCAATCCAATTACTTCAAACCAAATTAATTTTGAACTAGTTCAATTTCAATCTTAAATTCAAATTATCTCGAATTATATAAATTCGAGTTAAATTCTCAAAGGTTGATTTACCTTTTTAAATCAAATTAACTTTTATTCAAAGTTTTTAATTAATTTAATTTCTGAATCCAATTCTCAAAATTCTACTTTATATTATCTTCACTTATATATTTCAAGGTTCAAATAATAATTCAACACAATTTTATTTTAAAATTTTCATTTATTATTCAATTTTATCTTCCAGTTTGAAGCCAGTTCTTAAACAAGTTTAATTTACAATTCAATTACTCAAATTTATTTTATTTATACAATACCATTCTCAATTTACAGATTTTTATTAACAATAGAATGGTATCATCCAATTTATTTTTAAACGTCCATCCATTCCCAATTTTTAAATCTCAAACCCGTTTTGAGATCGCACAAATTTCCAATTCAAATCACCATTTAACTTTCCAAGTTAAATTCCAATTTAAAATAATTTGATAGCAATTTCTCTTCTAGAAACTCGAAAATGAACATCGATGATGCTGCAGTCATCACCGACGTTATTTTCTAGTGACCAAAAGAGTTCAATGCTTTTATCTCTCTAAAAACACTTCCAAATATTTCTGATTTCAAATCTCCTAGGTTACAAATTCAACACAAAAATATTTTTGAAATAATGCTATTATTTTTCCAAAACCTTTGGAAACCACTTCTAAATCCAAAGGAATTTTAAATTTTCCCAAAAATTCCAAATTTCCCAATCCATCCAATTCATATTTAAACATTACTCTGGAATTTTCATCTTACTTTATTTTCACATATTCTCTAGAATTCTATTTCAATTTATAAATTACATTCACAATCTATATTTCAAATTCCATTTTGTTATATAAGTTTATTCTTCAACTTTGGTTATAAGTTTCAATTTGGTCGTATTTTATATTGCTTCTTAACTTAATTCCAATAGTTTAAAAGGAAATGTTGCTATATATATCAAATATATTTTTATATAAAATCATTAAAAATCTTTATAAACAAATAACAAGTACGCTCTTATATATTTATACTCAACACTTTCTAGAGTACTACGGACTCTAATCAATGAGTAATCCCCACCAGAGCCAAGGTTCTCGCTTAACCTTCGGCTCTTATACCAAATGTAACGACCCGAAATTTTCTAACCCGAAAATTCCAGATAGTTATGAAAAAGAAGAAAGAGATAGAAGAAGAAGAAGAAGAACAGAAACGTCAACAACTCACATTCGCAGCGGATAAAATATAATAATAAAATAATAATAGCTTACAAAAGAATACTATATATGTCGATTACATTTAATATACATCAGAGTTTCACATTATATACAGTCACTGAATATTTAAAATTATCAAGTCTCAGATTAACAATAACATAAATACAGCGGAAAACTCACTACGATGTTGTCATCCAGCTCGCCTCCTGATCTCCAGAACGTACCTACCTGAAAATCTTTAATACTCGGTCTGACCCGAGCATTACATCAAAGTAACACCCGGGTCAGGCTGGAAACCAGCGTGAGTAAACCCGTCTAACATGTAGTACCAAACAAACAACTTATATAAACCAGCGGTAACTTTTGTTAATTTAATCAATTCACAATTTTCTATAGACAATGCTTATTTCACATATAACTTTCTAAGTACCAAAACTTAGATAAAATAATCCAATTCACTTAAATCATTTCATTCCAGTCTATTGATTTCATACATCAATTTATTTTTAATCCAAAGTGGTTTCGGGTATTTCCGAATACCCGATCCCGGTCTCCTCGGATCTCATGTCATCCTAATCTCAAATTATCCAAATGAAATACACAACATTTCATATCAGCGATATCAACTCATTCAAAGTATCCCATATCATTCAATCATCCATAAGCAATGCTTAAACACAAAAAAATTAATTTAATTGATTCTAATTGAATTTTCTAATCACATTCACTTAGATTATTAATTAATTCCAAAACAATTAATTAATCAGTTCCTCTATATCCATTCATCTTAATTAACAACCCTGGATTAATTATCTTCCGATTCCATTCAAGTAATTCTCCTTAATTAATTTCACGATATAAATTACTTTTACCAAATCAATGAGTAATCTTTAATTACTTCACAAATTAATTAACTAGAATCAATTACGCTAATTCTTAATTACTTATATTAATTGACTTCTCATAAGTCACTTATTACGATTTAACTCATCTCAATTAATAAAATTTTTAATTACTTCATTAATTATATAAATTAATGATTTCCAATTATGTTTTACTTTAATTCAACCCCAATATTTATCATTCTCGATTAATCCCAATATATAATTAACTATTCTTTTATTTATTTCATTAATAATCAGTTACTCCTTAATTAATTATCTTAATTAATCTCTTGATAAATTTCACAAAGTAACTATATTTTATTAATTTCATTAAATAATTATTATGACACCATCAAATGATTATTCTGAATTATATATACTTTGTTAATTAACTTACAACTTAATTTATTATTTATTGAAACCGTTAATTACTGAATTAAATAACCCAAATCATTAATTGATTAAATTAATTAATTATCCATTTCAATTATCCTACTAATTTAATGTATCACAAATCATTAAGTTGTTAGTAACTTTTAGACGGAAATATTTTCTTATTTATTGTTTTCAATTTAAAACAACTTAAAATTCCCAATACTTCGAGTTAAGCAACCATTAACTCGAGAATCATCCAATACCAAAATCACCCAATCATCAATTCATAGTGCATATCAAATAGATTAAATCATTCAATCAAATACTTTAATATAACCATTTAAACTCAAATAGTGTCTAATAAAGTGAGATTTACTCACCTTTGCTTTTGTTTTGCAACCCATCCCATATTGCTTTGGTTTCCTAAATGTTTTAGACCTTGTATAAATATAAAAAAATATATTAATACTCGAACAAATCGAACAAATCAATTTCCCTTTTTAATAAATTAATTAACTAATAATTTAGTTTTAACCAATTTTCCATTTAAAATATCCTTTAATTACTATATAATTCTATTAAGCTTATTAAATAAATTAATCACCTTAATAAAAATTTCATAACCTAATAAATTGCATTTTACCCCCCTTCATCTCTAAACAGCATATAAAATAATCTATCTAAGTTTAAAACTCAAGTTTAATATAAATTTCTAAATTTCCAAAGTTTGATATATTTACCGCATATCAGTGCATATTTAAATTACATAAATATGTGTGGAAACATTTTTCTTCTGCAAACAACAAACTGTAATTTGCTAATTATAAACCCTTTTCCCATTTTTGCATTTTCTTTTCAGGGATAAAATTCGATTAGGGTAAAAACAAAAATAACTAGGTTAAGGGATTACCAAAAACCCTCACGGCCTTCACCATATCGCTCGAGTCGAGCTCAAGGTCGAAGATTCCCCCACTGCTCGATTCGGCAAGCTTCCCCAACGATCGCGGCAGCGAGTTTCCCCCTCTGGCCCAGCGCCTCCAAGCGCTCTCTTGCGCCTCATCTTCGAAGATCGCGACTCCAACTGACCCTTCTAGTGTGGCGTCTTCACTGCCACGAATGAGTCTCGTCTCTGCCCCTCTCTCTCTCTCTCGAGATCCGTTCGAAAAATCGCTGTCGAACCATACGACTTCACGCGATTCGATTTTCAAACGCAAGCCTCTCGATTCCCCTTTCTGAAAGAACGGCTTCGGCCATTGATTTTTTTTTTTTAAGAATGAGTTCGGTCTATTAGAGAGGAAGACGGGAAGATATTTCCCCTGAAGTGGCTTCTGTTGCAAACTATAGTGAAATCACGTGAGTAGGGTGATGCAATTTAGACTTTTAATTTATTTTATATAATCGAATATTAGAAATATCTCATGTTCCCTAACGCAAAATCCCAATGCCCGAATCAGACTAACCGACAGACGACTATAAGGTTTTACCCGTATCTCGAATGCAATGGAACGGTTATCGGAAGCTAATTCGAACATATCAACGAGTTACGGAAGTAAACGATCAATGTCAAATTAAATCGATCCAAAACGTTTTAAGCGTTTCGAGCTGCAAGGGTCAAACGACAACTCCGATTGCTACGAAAATTGAAATCCAATAAAAATTAACTATTACGGATTCAATGAAACTGGTTTCGTCAAATTCCGAGACTGTGCCTCGGAAGGCTATTTTTAAATTCCAATTTAAACGATATATTATTAAAATTGAACAAATTACCTTTAAATTTAAATTTCAACTATTCTATTATCCTCAGTATCATCATTATAGATTTTATAAGCCTTCAAATTATTTAAACAGGCTTAGAAATTTCAGATTCAACAATTTACCCAATTTTCAATTATATAATTCAATATTGAACTATAAAATTCAATGATTTAATTATCAATTAAATATTGATATCTCGAATTCAAGTCAACATCAACTTGTAAATGTTTAAAAATCAATTTATTATTCCAATTTAAATTGTTAGAAATTCCGGGTCGTCACATCAACGAAACCAATAAAGCATAAAGGTAAAGAGAACAGAATAGGATTCCCAACCCGGATTTCTGATCCAAAATCAACGAGAGTCTAGCATTCACCATAAAGGAACAGATGGACAGGCAAGTTGAGGATCTTTTTTCTCAACAACCAACCGACCCTTCACACAACATCGGTTTGAAATTGTAGATGCAATGCCCTATACGGAGACATGTTGGGGAATCTTCTACAATTATCTCAAACCTACGAAAGCTTGGGACTTGGGGAATTCAGCCCCATTTTCCAACAAGCGCTTTCTTTATTTGGTGTCGGGTAGATGAATGAGAATGACTTCTTTTTTTCTTTCTTTTATGTTAGAAGGTGCTAAATCAATAGGTGCAAGAGCTGCTACTGTTGCTTCAACAGGAGCAGCTGTCGGTATTGGAAACGTGTTCAAAGAAGATGCATGGTATACCAAGAAATAGAGAAACAAAGAAGATTATAAGTACGTACAATAAGTCTGATGTGTTAAAAATGACCATTTCATGGTTAAAAGAATATAAATTTTGTGATTCGACCCATTTAATTTTGTCAGATTGGTACCCATTTTATAGTTTCTTCAATTTCATGGGGAAAGTATGTAGAAGTAGGCACATGAAGTAATTTTGGAATCATGTGTGGCCAGTAAAATCAGGCTCCATCAACCACTAAAGTTAGAAAAGATATGCACGACCTGTTATCATAGGTCAGAGAACCACATGAAAAAGATATGACCGGCGCATGCATCCGTAGCGATATTGAAGGTTACTTATATAACTACGATGATGGGAAAATCCCCATGTCACCAGAGCCTTCTATTAAACCTACGTTTGAGGATTTCAATGAAAAAGATTTAAAGGATAACTCAAATGGTTGGTTGGATGGGGGAACACAAAGACTACGTCAGATGATGGTGGTAGGGGTTCAACTCCTTTGAAGCAATCAAGTAATTCATTCGAGAATGATGGGTGGAAATCCAACAATGTAACTAAAGAAAATCTTTTAGATTAGGGAAACAATAATCGAAATTCTAACATGGGAAACCCAACTTGGTACAAAAATTCTATAATAGAAAGGAAAAAACGAAATCTCACGGGAAAATAGAAACCATGAAAACAAAGAATCTGGGGACTGGCAGGCGAGTATAGAGAACAAAGTAGACGAGCCGTCTTCATAGGGTAGCGATTGGATAAGAAAGAAAGATGGTGAGTCATTTGGATGGGGTGCTGCACAGACCAACCATTCACAAAAGAAGAATGATACTTGGTTTACAAAGAAAGATATGAATAAAGAGAATTAATCATTCTCCTGGGGTAGTAAGAAAACTAAATCACCATAAAATAATGAAAATGATGGTTGCTTAACCAAAAAAGATGATAGCAGCAAAGCAAATGGACCCCAATTTTGATTTCCTTAGTACCAAATGTTGGGATTTCATAATACTAGTACCAAATGTTGGGATTTCATAATACCAGATGATACAGGATTTTTCTGCTATTTAAAATGGAGTTAATAAATTAATTACGACGGTCGCCGTAATTAAAACAGGGCCTTTTATTTAACCGTAATTCTAAACTTAACCAAAGGTGTCCAGAGTTTATACTAGTGTGTTCTACATTACAATACGGTTCCAACGCCACCAACGGCGCGTAAATCGGATTTAATATGACTTAGATATAAATTTTCAAAGTTTCAGCTATTAAAAGTTTTAATAAATAAAGGCTTCCTCACCCCAGCCCATTGCAAAACCCGGCCCGCTTCATTTCCATCCCATACCCGGTTGCACAGCACTTCTTCCTTTCCCCATCTCCATTGCTCCGTTCGAACCCAATGTACACCCATCTGCCAGTGCACGCGGTGCACATGCACACCACAATCACACCACGAACGCCACATCCGGGACCACCAACAACTTGCTCTCCTCCGCCTCTGCCAATTGCACCACTTCCCCCATGCTCTACCCCTCCAGATCGAAATCCTAGCACTCCAACTCGAGGTAAAAACCCTATGACCTGGAACAAATTTTTCCGCGTCCAAACACATGTCGCACCCCCAATTCTTGCTTCGATCATCACCAAAATTCGCAGGGTCGAAGCTCGCTCCATCCGGAACACAAATCTAAGGTCCATTTCTCAAGTCAATGCCCGAATCGAAATCAAACTCGAACCCTAGTTTTGAGTAAATGAAATCGTCGACACGGAATCGCTTCGAAATCACATGAAAAATAATATGGACCATACGAACTCAACGGCGCTGACGGCGTCGAGCGAAACGATGCGGATCGAGAGATACAATTTTTCGAAGATTTGAACACAAAAACGTCGTTTACTGTAAATTGAGGATTTCGCCATCGTATCTCGACGAAACTTCGATCCGTCTTTTTCTGAAAATACTAGAGGATGATACGAAGATGTTTTATGTTGGAGGTTGAAGCTAAAGTGGACGGATTGAGAAGAAGTGATTTTTGAAGGGAGAAGTAGCCATTTTTGTGTTTTACTATAAACTTAAAAACTTTGAACACTTGAATTTGCCGTGAGTTTCTTTATGTCATTGGATGCTATGAAGTTGTGTAGGGTAACCAACTTATGATTTGGGGACAAAGAGAATCAAAGGACATATGAAAAGAAAGGTAATAATAAGACGAAGAGGAATATGTCACTTCCAAAACTAACTTTTATTCCCTTTTTTATTTAATTTATATGCAATATTATCATGATGTCTATGGCCATGTGGGCTTGTCTTTGAATGGAGGAGGATCGATGAGGTGTATGGTGGAGATGATCGACAACAAGAAAGAAGCACATTCATCTTAGTTCTAGGCTTGACACATCAAAACAAACACACCCTCTTTATTTATTTGTTTTGTTTTCTTACTTATGTGTATATACATATATCTATTCGTGTGTGTGTGTGTGTGTGTGTGTGTGTGTGTGTATTAGTTTCAAAACTGTGACGACCCGGAATTTTGAGCAATATCAATTTAATAATCTTTGATAATAATTAAATTGATTTGATCATTTTATATTATAAATTGACAAGTTAAAATGATTTCAAAGGCTGAAAATAATAATTTGTTAATATCTAAACATTTTTCTTAACAATATGAATTGGCAAATTTAATTCTTTTGAAAGCTAATAATATTTTGATTTGGAAATATTTATTTTTGGTAAATAAGAAGTTTTTAATGTAATAAAACTTTATATTCAAATTGTAATATATATGAATGTATATATTGTGATTTGAGATTTGTTTTAAAATTTAATACAGTAATTTTCAAATTTAATGATAAATTGCTTTTCTATTTGAAATGTGTATATATATTTGTATATATATGTTTGAAATAGGAATTTTATTAACCTGAATTTAATAAGGGTTTTCAAACTTTAATATATATATATATATATATAATTTGTGATTTGAAAAATTAATTTGATTTAATGGTTTTAAAATGATAACTAAAATTTAAATTTTAAATAACAAAGTTAATTCCTTATTTATTATAAATATGTACTTTAAGCTTTTAAATAAGATTTAAATTAAAAGTTCATTTGTTTTAATAGTCTTTCAATTTTAATTTTAACATAAGATAAATTGTTTTAAAATTTTTATATAAGAGTTAAACTAAATTTCTCAAGTTTATAAACATATATTATAAAATAAATCAAAATATAAGTTACTTGAATTCACATGAATATTTATTAAAGATTTAAAAGCTTGTTATATAAGATAAAAACATTTTACAATCATATAAATATTACATAATAAAATCAATAATTAAGCGTTAAAATACAATACATACACATACACATTTCACGCAAGGCTTAAAATAAATTATAAAAGAGAAAATAACATTCAAGGTGTTAATTTAACAATAAAACAGTATTTGTAAATATTAAATAATACATAACTACACTTGTAAACTTTTTAAGGCATATTAGAGACATGTGTAAGCTAATTAGAACATATAGGGAACAAATGTCATCCTCTTAATACTTTAGTTTAAAATTTAATAATGGGAAATGAAAAGTTTTATTTTTCAGCTAGAATATTTTCTTCATTTCACAAAAAAAAAATGAGTACAAATCTGGAAAATCTGAAAAAAAATGAATGGAAACCTGGAATTGCAATTTGAAAACAAAAAGAGGAATATACTGGAAATTCTGTAATCAATGCAAGTTCTTCATCCATACAAACAAACAATTCTGGAATATCAACATGCAAACTGAAATCAAAAGAAAATCTGGAAAAAATTCAGTCAAATGCAAGTTCATCCTCAAGTACAATCAGTAATCAATGCAAGGGTAGATTCAAATTAAAATTCAAGATCATGCAAAGAAGAATTCAGAGGAAATTGCAAAAACCTGGAAGTCAAGAACATTCTCTGTTTTCTGCAAATTTACAGGTGAGTAAATGCAGATTTTAAAAAAAGTTTTAAAGGTGGTTTTAACTTGTTTTTATGAATGAATAACTTAATGTTATCTGAAATTATTTGAATTGTTTTGGATGCATGTTTGGTTTATGACTTTTGAATGCCTGTATAGTGATACTTTAGTGTCTGTATAAAGAACAGGTTCACAAATTTATAAATAAAATTCAATAACTAGTTTTTCAAGTTAAATTGGACCTTGAATTGTAAATAGAGATGTTTGTAATCAAGTAAACTGTCATCTAAAAATGGTTATAGGTTCTTTAAAATGTATGATTAGCTTGAATTTAAAAATTTACAGTAAAATCTTATTATGGGTCAAAAATTAATCGAATCAATTTTGGATTTGAATTATATAATTGAATTCCTAATGCAAAATCATGATTTTTGAGATTAGTATCATGATTTTTAGATTCGAAATTTGAGAAAATTTTGGGATTTACTGATTTGGGGTTTTTGGCCAAATCACGGCAAACGGAGGCAAATTGGCCGACGTGGGTGAACTCGAAAGTGGAGGGGTCTTCTGGGATCATGCGAAAAATACTTCGAGAATTTTTAATAGGTTGTGATGATTGTTAATCGAGGAGTTAGGGTTTTTATTACCTGTTTTTGCCAGTGTGTTCATCGTGGTTTCACGGTGTCGTGGGAATACCAGAGTTGTTCGCGTAGGTTGCTGAAGGTACTGGAGGTCGCGACAAGGCTTTAGGGAGAAGGACATGACATCGCATGGCAAGGAACGTCGGCGGCGAACTGTTTTGCAAGGAGTGCTTCAGACAGTTTTTTAGGTGAGGATCGAAATTTTGATTTTGATCGAAGTTTGGTTTTCTGGATGGCGTGATGGATAGTAGGGGTTGAGTATGACGTGTGGGTGGTCGGCGTGGAGTTCGCCAGCGTCCACCGGCGCTGTGCACGGTGACATGATTTGGTTTTTGGGTTCTGGGATGAAGAGGGGAGGGAACTCGAAGTATGCTCCGTGTTTTTGTCGTTCTGGCTCGAAGCAGGGCGTAGGTAGGTGAAACTCGGGGAAGTCTCTGGGTTTTTGTGTAGTTTACTCGGGTTGTCGCGTGAGTTGCTGTAGATTGCTCGAGTCATTGAATATTGTGTTAGTTTGGTTCAATGAAGTTTTAAATTTTTAGCTGTAATGTTATTAAAAGTTTAAAACAAAGGAACTTGATTTTTGGTAATTAATTAAAGTTTTAAAACTCAAGGTTAAACAAGTATTAATTATAAAACTAAATTTGTTTAATGTTAAGTTTTAAACAAAGTTCTTTTATTTTGAAATATATGAAAATTTTAAACAAAATAAGTAGAATTTTAATAATGAAGTTTGTAAGAAATTTTATTTAATAACTTTGGGAAAGTTCCGGGTTTTATTTGAATGATAAAAACTATTTTAATTCTAATTGATTTCAAACATAATTTATTTTAAATAAGTTTATGATTTGAAATTTGATAATCAATTTTTAACTTATGTAAACTAGGATTTTGATTCTTTAAAGATAAAGAGAATTGTGTGAATAATTAAGATAATTCACTTATTATTATAAATCAAATGTTATTGGTTAATATAGATGAATTAATTTAGATAATGTTTTCTTAATTAAGAATTTTTATAATATAGTAAGTTAAGAATCATTTAATTAAACTTAAATGATTAAGTTAAATAATTAATTAAATAATTAATATAGATGAATTAATTTAGATAATCACTTATGGGTTAATCTAATATAATTACTTTGGGAAGTAATTAAGTGGTTAATTACTAAAGGTAAATAAGTAAAAGTTAATTAATTAAAAGTAATTAAGTAAATGTGATTAAGAATTAATCACTTGAGTTATTAATTAAAGACTTAATTAATAATCAGTTAAAGGTTTAAATTATTTGATTAATGGCTTAATTAATAAAAGGATTAAGAATAATTAATTAAGTGATTAATTACATGTTAAAGTAATTAAGTAAAAAAAAAAGAATTTAATTAATGAAGTAATCATTAATCAATGGAAATAATTAATTAATTGTTAATGAATAATTTAAGAATAATTAATTTATAATTTAGTTTTAATTACTAAATGTAATTAAAGTAATTAATCAAAGGTGATTAATTAAAAGTAATTAATTAAATATGATTAATTAAAAGTAATTAATCAAGTAGTTTTAATTAAAAGTAATTAATCAAGTGTGATTAATTAAAAGTGATTAATCAGGTGTAATTAATTAAAGGTAATTAAGAAATAATTATCAGGATAATTAAAGAATAATTAATCAAGGCTGATTAATTTAGAAGGTAATTAAGAGGTAATTACTTAGTATAATTTGGAAGTAATTAATCAGGATGATTAACTAATATGGTAATTAAGTAAGAATTACTAAAGTAATTAAGTGATAATTAATCAGGGAAGATTAATTGAAGTGGATAATTAAGTGATGTTAATTAATTAATTTGTAATTAATTAATGAATAGTAAAATGGATTGAAGATAATCCAAGTATTTAATTTAAGGATTAATTAAATTAATCAAGTTTGAATCAAACTTGTTTATGAATGGTTAATGATTGATGAGATATATCATTGGATGAGTAATGATATTGGTTGTTGTTGGATGACATTGATTGATATGTGATGATGTGAATATGTTATATCTGAGATGTGATATGCTGCTTTGTGATATGTATAGATGCATGTGATAATAGATGCTTATCTATCTGTGTAATATGGTACATCCATTTATGTTAAGTGATATTTTCTGAAATATCTATTGTTTAAATCCCTTAAGTATAACTTGGACATTAAAATGGCGTTTGGATTCGGTGAGACAGGGATCGGGTTTCCATATTTGGATATCCGAAAACCACATCGATTCCAATTAAACGTTAGGTCGTTAATCCAAGTGGAGCAAGCGAAGACTCGAGGTGTAAGGGCTATACGTCAGTATAACTCTGTGGGTGATTCCGTAATGAGTTTTACGGAATAGTGCTTATAGATTCGAGATGGAGATTTAGATTGCAAGGGCTATGGTCGTTGACTCTGAGGGTGATTCCAAAAATGTGTGCAACGAGATAGTGCCTTCGGTTTCGTTCGAACCCGGAACGAACTTGTATGGATTGAATGCTTTCAGCACATCGTCAGGTGGATGATGAGCATTCTAAGATAATTGGTCCTATAAAGGTAATCGCAGCCTCAAGCCTCATCAACTGGGAATGGCTAAAACAGGGGAGGACCAGCAAGATACATCCCTGTCTAGAAGTCCCTTTTTATTTCCGCTGTGTGGGCAGTTGGTCTGCAGCCAACTGCGGGGTGGTCTTGTTCGGGACTGTTCAGTAAGGAATGGTCCCGGCCTTGTGTTGCAGGGGAGTGGGAGTACTCCTCGGTACGGTGATCTAGGCCACGTACTATGACGGGCGGTACCCCAGTAGCCCTGCCATTGGTGGAAACCCATTTACCCTACGAGACCCTACGGTTTTGTTTGTATTACCCACTTTTGTGGCTAGTAGCTGGAATTTAATAGATGTAACAATTTTGGCTATTTCATATTTACTTGAAAAACCTAGACACCATTATAATATCACTGGATTTCCTATCAAATGTTTTGGTTAGCGTAAGGTAAAAATTTTTCCATGTTTATGTGTGGGAAGTCTTACGTGATACCTTTCTTTTCAAAGGATTTTCTAAAGTTAAGCAATCTTAAACCATTTACTCACACCAGACCTCTGTCTGACCCGAGTGTTTATTTTCTGTTTTATTAAACTCTTGGGTACTCATATTCTGTATGAGTAGTCAAGTGATTCAGGTTATCTCTTGACGAATTCTGGAGGAGCTTTGGAGCAAGAGGCTTCAGCGTGTAGATATATAGTTAGAGTTTCCGCTGTGTTGATATTCTGTGTTGATGTCTTGTATTATATTTGGCAGAAATGTTATAACTGTCTAAATTTGAGTTGTTTAGTTGTGTACTCTGATGTATATGGTACTATGTATATGTTCTATATTATATTTAAATCGTTCCGCTGTGAGATTCTGATGTGTTGTTTCTTTTTCTTCTCTTTCTTTTCTTCTTCTGTCCCTTTCTTTCTTAATTAGTGATGCGATTTTCTGGTGATAGAAAGTCGGGTCGCTACAGTTGGTATCAGAGCATTAGGTTGAGTGAATACCTAGGCTCTGGAGTGGTGTCTATCTTGAGAGAGCGTACTTGTAATTTTTTATATATAAATATATATTTATATAACTACCTAATCAGTTGGGTTATCTATTCAGATTTTCCAACATAGGTTATAAAGGTAGATAAGGTAGGAGTGTGTGGAACACGACTATCACTAATGGAAGAGGTTTATATGTTGTGGTTGGAGGTGTTTATCGAGATTGTAGATCTAATACAGTCTCGAATAAGTTTTGTAGATTGGAGAAAGGATTTCTTTGAGTCCAAAGGAAGTATTTTCAAGAATTGGAGTATATTGATGAAGTGTGAGGTTGATTTGCTCTCGAGTGAGCGGGATTTCCGAGAGTTGAGTTTGTCAGCTAAATAGAAGCAAGTGGTGGTATCTTGATAGCTTCAAGGAGGAATAGCTGTGAGATGGGATGCAGTTTCCATAGATGGTTCTGAAGATGTTTCTTTTGGAGCCAGATTTAGATGGTGTTGGAAGAGCAATTGATGTCTACTGCAGTGGAGATTCGGATGTTTAGGGATTTTCTGGATCTCAAGTAAGGGTGTCTTGTCTATATTGAAGTAGGAGACTAAGGTCGATGAGTTACATGGTCTCAATTGTTTTCTTAAGAAGGATCTTGTGGCTTAGCTGTATCTTTGAAGTGAAGTTTGGAAGCAGCAGCGTGACCTATTTCTTCGATGATTCAGTAATCTTTGGGATTCTACCATCAGCAGACCAGGCAGATGGCGAAGCTTATCCATTTCTTTTGGGAGGCTTAGCAGAGCGGGATATCTGATGGAAGTGATCTATCAGTTTCTGGTAGATAAGCCATTCTGGAAAGATTTATCTTGTATAGGAAAAGCTGTTCTAGTTGGGGAGACAGTTCTTTGGAATCAGAACTGAGTGGGATCGCAAAAGTGGCTTGCGATTAGTTTGGGAATCTTTGAGTATTCTTGGTTTGAGATTGAGGCATCTCGAGTAGAGGTGAAAGCTATGGAAGTAGTCAGAGGGTTTCCAGATGTTTTGAGGGAATTAGAAGTTGACCCGAATCAGAGATTGAGTTTTCCTATCGACTTGGATTCCAGGAGCAGTATTAACGGTTCAACCATGAAGAGGGATGACTCTTGGAGCGAGAAGAGTTTGGTAAGGTAGCTCAGGGCTCTTTGGAGAAGGATTGATCATCTTATTCTAAGTTGAGATTCTGCTGAGATGTTTTGATCAAGAAGAATGGTCACTAAGATTTTATGAATTGGGTGAACTGTATATGGAGAAAGATTATGCTTGAATTCTTCGATAGCATTCTTATCTGCCCTAGATCAGAGTTGTGCAGCGGAAGCGAGTTGGGAATTATTCTAGAATGCGAGCAACCAGGAGTTGCAGTAAAGGATTTCTACAAGAAATTCAAGTATGAAGGAATTTTCTGGATTTGGAAGGTAAGGTTGTCAAGTGCAACTATTTGGCTATTCCATATATGAGATGTAGGTTTGAAGTCCATTGATGCTTGTGGTATAGAGTTGTATTTTGGATTTCAGCAAATTATTTTTAGGTAAGCCACTTTGTTGAGTAGGACCTGGAGATTTGATTTGAGTTGGTCCAGTTTGTTTCTTGAAGCAATCAGCAAGGGTTAGTCTGATCAGGAATATTGGAGGTGACTCAGAGCATCTGAAGAGTTGTGCAGTTAAGAATTGAGAAATTTTGGAATGTGCAGTTGGAATTTGGATATTACTTTAGGTTCTATCCAATCAAAGGAATTATAAGAGGTTGGGTAAAACTGGAAAGTTAGCTTTGAAGGAATTTTGAGTTTTCCTGTGTTCTCTAGAAATTAGATTTTAATCTACAGGATTTAATTGCCAGTCCGGATAGCTGGAAATTCATTGTATTTCACATATCTCTGAGGAATATGTGTATGATTCTTCGAGTGATAGAATCAACAGTTCAGAAGGGATCTGGTAGTTGAGCTGGTTTGAGTTTAATCTGATATCTTGTTCAGTTTTGTAGGATCAGATGAGGGAGTTCTTGGTTTTAATAGTGTAGTTAATTAAGATTATGTAGAGCGAGTATTCCAGTATAGGTATCTGGAAACTCTTGATAATATTAGGAAGTTCTATTCAGAATTTTCTGGAATAGATAAATTGTTTGTTTTTTTGAATTCAATGCCATGATTGATAATGTATGATTGATTGTTTGATTTCTGATAAAAATTTAAATTCTTTAGCTGGGTTATTAAATTATCTTTGCTTTTAAATTTCGGGGACGAAATTCTTTTAAGGGGGGAGGAATGTGACGACCCGGAATTTTGAGCAATATCAATTTAATAATCTTTGATAATAATTAAATTGGTTTGATCATTTTATATTATAAATTGACAAGTTAAAATGATTTCAAAGGCTGAAAATAATAATTTGTTAATATCTAAACATTTTTCTTAACAATATGAATTGGCAAATTTAATTCTTTTGAAAGCTAATAATATTTTGATTTGGAAATATTTATTTTTGGTAAATAAGAAGTTTTTGATGTAATAAAACTTTATATTCAAATTGTAATATATATGAATGTATATATTGTGATTTGAGATTTGTTTTAAAATTTAATACAGTAATTTTCAAATTTAATGATAAATTGCTTTTCTATTTGAAATGTGTATATATATTTGTATATATATGTTTGAAATAGGAATTTTATTAACCTGAATTTAATAAGTGTTTTCAAACTTTAATATATATATAATTTGTGATTTGAAAAATTAGTTTGATTTAATGTTTTTAAAATGATAATTGAAATTTAAATTTTAAATAACAAAGTTAATTCCTTATTTATTATAAATATGTACTTTAAGCTTTTAAATAAGATTTAAATTAAAAGTTCATTTGTTTTAATAGTCTTTCAATTTTAATTTTAACATAAGATAAATTGTTTTAAAATTTTTATATAAGAGTTAAACTAAATTTCTCAAGTTTATAAACATATATTATAAAATAAATCAAAATATAAGTTACTTGAATTCACATGAATATTTATTAAAGATTTAAAAGCTTGTTATATAAGATAAAAACATTTTACAATCATATAAATATTACATAATAAAATCAATAATTAAGCATTAAAATACAATACATACACATACACATTTCATGCAAGGCTTAAAATAAATTATAAAAGAGAAAATAATTCAAGGTGTTAATTTAACAATAAAACAATATTTGTAAATATTAAATAATACATAACTACACTTGTAAACTTTTTAAGGCATATTAGGGACATGTGTAAGCTAATTAGAACATATAGGGAACAAATGTCATCCTCTTAATACTTTAGTTTAAAATTTAATAATGGGAAATGAAAATTTTTATTTTCAACTAGAATATTTTCTTCATTTCACAAAAAAAAATGAATACAAATCTGGAAAATCTGGAAAAAAATGAATGGAAACCTGGAATTGCAATTTGAAAACAAAAGGAGGAATATACTGGAAATTCTGTAATCAATGCAAGTTCTTCATCCATACAAACAAACAATTCTGGAATATCAACATGCAAACTGAAATCAAAAGAAAATCTGGAAAAAATACAATCAAATGCAAGTTCATCTTCAAGTACAATCAGTAATCAATGCAAGGGTAGATTCAGATTAAAATTCAAGATCATGCAAAGAAGAATTCAGAGGAAATTGCAAAAACCTGGAAGTCAAGAACATTCTCTGTTTTCTGCAAATTTACAGGTAAGTAAATGCAGATTTTAAAAACAGTTTTAAAGGTGGTTTTAACTTGTTTTTATGAATGAATAACTTAATGTTATCTGAAATTATTTGAATTGTTTTGGATGCATGTTTGGTTTATGACTTTTGAATGCCTGTATAGTGATACTTTAGTGTCTGTATAAAGAACAGGTTCACAAATTTATAAATAAAATTCAATAACTAGTTTTTCAAGTTAAATTGGACCTTGAATTGTAAATAGAGATGTTTGTAATCAAGTAAACTGTCATCTAAAAATGGTTATAGGTTCTTTAAAATGTATGATTAGCTTGAATTTAAAAATTTACAGTAAAATCTTATTATGGGTCAAAAATTAATCGAATCAATTTTGGATTTGAATTACATAATTGAATTCCTAATGCAAAATCATGATTTTTGAGATTAGTATCATGATTTTTAGATTCGAAATTTGAGAGAATTTTGGGATTTACTGATTTGGGGTTTTTAGCCAAATCACGGCAAACGGCGGCAAATTGGCCGACGTGGGTGAACTCGAAAGTGGAGGGGTCTTCTGGGATCATGCGAAAAATACTTCGAGAATTTTTAATAGGTTGTGATGATTGTTAATCGAGGAGTTAGGGTTTTTATTACCTGTTTTTGCCAGTGTGTTCATCGTGGTTTCACGGTGTCGTGGGAATACCAGAGTTGTTCGCGTAGGTTGCTGAAGGTACTGGAGGTCGCGACAAGGCTTTAGGGAGAAGGACATGACATCGCATGGCAAGGAACGTCGGCGGCGAACTGTTTTGCAAGGAGTGCTTCAGACAGTTTTTTAGGTGAGGATCGAAATTTTGATTTTGATCGAAGTTTGGTTTTCTGGATGGCGTGATGGATAGTAGGGGTTGAGTATGACGTGTGGGTGGTCGGCGTGGAGTTCGCCAGCGTCCACCGGCGCTGTGCACGTTAACGTGCACGGTGACATGATTTGGTTTTTGGGTTCTGGGATGAAGAGGGGAGGGAACTCGAAGTATGCTCCGTGTTTTTGTCGTTCTGGCTCGAAGCAGGGGGTAGGTAGGGGAAACTCGGGGAAGTCTCTGGGTTTTTGTGTAGTTTACTCGGGTTGTCGCGTGAGTTGCTGTAGATTGCTCGAGTCATTGAATATTGTGTTAGTTTGGTTCAATGAAGTTTTAAATTTTTAGCTGTAATGTTATTAAAAGTTTAAAATAAAGGAACTTGATTTTTGGTAATTAATTAAAGTTTTAAAACTCAAGGTTAAACAAGTATTAATTATAAAACTAAATTTGTTTAATGTTAAGTTTTAAACAAAGTTCTTTTATTTTGAAATATATGAAAATTTTAAACAAAATAAGTAGAATTTTAATAATGAAGTTTGTAAGAAATTTTATTTAATACTTTGGGAAAGTTCCGGGTTTTATTTGAATGATAAAAACTATTTTAATTCTAATTGATTTCAAACATAATTTATTTTAAATAAGTTTATGATTTGAAATTTGATAATCAATTTTTAACTTATGTAAACTAGGATTTTGATTCTTTAAAGATAAAGAGAATTGTGTGAATAATTAAGATAATTCACTTATTATTATAAATCAAATGTTATTGGTTAATATAGATGAATTAATTTAGATAATGTTTTCTTAATTAAGAATTTTTATAATATAGTAAGTTAAGAATCATTTGATTAAACTTAAATGATTAAGTTAAATAATTAATTAAATAATTAATATAGATGAATTAATTTAGATAATCACTTATGGGTTAATCTAATATAATTACTTTGGGAAGTAATTAAGTGGTTAATTACTAAAGGTAATTAAGTAAAAGTTAATTAATTAAAAGTAATTAAGTAAATGTGATTAAGAATTAATCACTTGAGTTATTAATTAAAGACTTAATTAATAATCAGTTAAAGGATTAAATTATTTGATTAATGGCTTAATTAATAAAAGGATTAAGAATAATTAATTAAGTGATTAATTACATGTTAAAGTAATTAAGTAAAAAAAAGAATTTAATTAATGAAGTAATCATTAATCAATGGAAATAATTAATTAATTGTTAATTAATAATTTAAGAATAATTAATTTATAATTTAGTTTTAATTACTAAATGTAATTAAAGTAATTAATCAAAGGTGATTAATTAAAAGTAATTAATTAAATATGATTAATTAAAAGTAATTAATCAAGTAGTTTTAATTAAAAGTAATTAATCAAGTGTGATTAATTAAAAGTGATTAATCAGGTGTAATTAATTAAAGGTAATTAAGAAATAATTATCAGGATAATTAAAGAATAATTAATCAAGGCTGATTAATTTAGAAGGTAATTAAGAGGTAATTACTTAGTATAATTTGGAAGTAATTAATCAGGATGATTAACTAATATGGTAATTAAGTAAGAATTACTAAAGTAATTAAGTGATAATTAATCAGGGAAGATTAATTGAAGTGGATAATTAAGTGATGTTAATTAATTAATTTGTAATTAATTAATGAATAGTAAAATGGATTGAAGATAATCCAAGTATTTAATTTAAGGATTAATTAAATTAATCAAGTTTGAATCAAACTTGTTTATGAATGGTTAATGATTGATGAGATATATCATTGGATGAGTAATGATATTGGTTGTTGTTGGATGACATTGATTGATATGTGATGATGTGAATATGTTATATCTGAGATGTGATATGCTGCTTTGTGATATGTATAGATGCATGTGATAATAGATGCTTATCTATCTGTGTAATATGGTACATCCATTTATGTTAAGTGATATTTTCTGAAATATCTATTGTTTAAATCCCTTAAGTATAACTTGGACATTAAAATGGCGTTTGGATTCGGTGAGACAGGGATCGGGTTTCCATATTTGGATATCCGAAAACCACATCGATTCCAATTAAACGTTAGGTCGTTAATCCAAGTGGAGCAAGCGAAGACTCGAGGTGTAAGGGCTATACGTCAGTATAACTCTGTGGGTGATTCCGTAATGAGTTTTACGGAATAGTGCTTATAGATTCGAGATGGAGATTTAGATTGCAAGGGCTATGGTCGTTGACTCTGAGGGTGATTCCAAAAATGTGTGCAACGAGATAGTGCCTTCGGTTTCGTTCGAACCCGGAACGAACTTGTATGGATTGAATGCTTTCAGCACATCGTCAGGTGGATGATGAGCATTCTAAGATAATTGGTCCTATAAAGGTAATCGCAGCCTCAAGCCTCATCAACTGGGAATGGCTAAAACAGGGGAGGACCAGCAAGATACATCCCTGTCTAGAAGTCCCTTTTTATTTCCGCTGTGTGGGAAGTTGGTCTGCAGCCAACTGCGGGGTGGTCTTGTTCGGGACTGTTCAGTAAGGAATGGTCCCGGCCTTGTGTTGCAGGGGAGTGGGAGTACTCCTCGGTACGGTGATCTAGGCCACGTACTATGACGGGCGGTACCCCAGTAGCCCTGCCATTGATGGAAACCCATTTACCCTACGAGACCCTACGGTTTTGTTTGTATTACCCACTTTTGTGGCTAGTAGCTGGAATTTAATAGATGTAACAATTTTGGCTATTTCATATTTACTTGAAAAACCTAGACACCATTATAATATCACTGGATTTCCTATCAAATGTTTTGGTTAGCGTAAGGTAAAAATTTTTCCATGTTTATGTGTGGGAAGTCTTACGTGATACCTTTCTTTTCAAAGGATTTTCTAAAGTTAAGCAATCTTAAACCATTTACTCACACCAGACCTCTGTCTGACCCGAGTGTTTATTTTCTGTTTTATTAAACTCTTGGGTACTCATATTCTGTATGAGTAGTCAAGTGATTCAGGTTATCTCTTGACGAATTCTGGAGGAGCTTTGGAGCAAGAGGCTTCAGCGTGTAGATATATAGTTAGAGTTTCCGCTGTGTTGATATTCTGTGTTGATGTCTTGTATTATATTTGGCAGAAATGTTATAACTGTCTAAATTTGAGTTGTTTAGTTGTGTACTCTGATGTATATGGTACTATGTATATGTTCTATATTATATTTAAATCGTTCCGCTGTGAGATTCTGATGTGTTGTTTCTTTTTCTTCTCTTTCTTTTCTTCTTCTGTCCCTTTCTTTCTTAATTAGTGATGCGATTTTCTGGTGATAGAAAGTCGGGTCGCTACAGTTGGTATCAAAGCATTAGGTTGAGTGAATACCTAGGCTCTGGAGTGGTGTCTATCTTGAGAGAGCGTACTTGTAATTTTTTATATATAAATATATATTTATATAACTACCTAATCAGTTGGGTTATCTATTCAGATTTTCCAACATAGGTTATAAAGGTAGATAAGGTAGGAGTGTGTGGAACACGACTATCACTAATGGAAGAGGTTTATATGTTGTGGTTGGAGGTGTTTATCGAGATTGTAGATCTAATACAATCTCGAATAAGTTTTGTAGATTGGAGAAAGGATTTCTTTGAGTCCAAAGGAAGTATTTTCAAGAATTGGAGTATATTGATGAAGTGTGAGGTTGATTTGCTCTCGAGTGAGCGGGATTTCCGAGAGTTGAGTTTGTCAGCTAAATAGAAGCAAGTGGTGGTATCTTGATAGCTTCAAGGAGGAATAGCTGTGAGATGGGATGCAGTTTCCATAGATGGTTCTGAAGATGTTTCTTTTGGAGCCAGATTTAGATGGTGTTGGAAGAGCAATTGATGTCTACTGCAGTGGAGATTCGGATGTTTAGGGATTTTCTGGATCTCAAGTAAGGGTGTCTTGTCTATATTGAAGTAGGAGACTAAGGTCGATGAGTTACATGGTCTCAATTGTTTTCTTAAGAAGGATCTTGTGGCTTAGCTGTATCTTTGAAGTGAAGTTTGGAAGCAGCAGCGTGACCTATTTCTTCGATGATTCAGTAATCTTTGGGATTCTACCATCAGCAGACCAGGCAGATGGCGAAGCTTATCCATTTCTTTTGGGAGGCTTAGCAAAGCGGGATATCTGATGGAAGTGATCTATCAGTTTCTGGTAGATAAGCCATTCTGGAAAGATTTATCTTGTATAGGAAAAGCTGTTCTAGTTGGGGAGACAGTTCTTTGGAATCAGAACTGAGTGGGATCGCAAAAGTGGCTTGCGATTAGTTTGGGAATCTTTGAGTATTCTTGGTTTGAGATTGAGGCATCTCGAGTAGAGGTGAAAGCTATGGAAGTAGTCAGAGGGTTTCCAGATGTTTTGAGGGAATTAGAAGTTGACCCGAATCAGAGATTGAGTTTTCCTATCGACTTGGATTCCAGGAGCAGTATTAACGGTTCAACCATGAAGAGGGATGACTCTTGGAGCGAGAAGAGTTTGGTAAGGTAGCTCAGGGCTCTTTGGAGAAGGATTGATCATCTTATTCTAAGTTGAGATTCTGCTGAGATGTTTTGATCAAGAAGAATGGTCACTAAGATTTTATGAATTGGGTGAACTGTATATGGAGAAAGATTATGCTTGAATTCTTCGATAGCATTCTTATCTGCCCTAGATCAGAGTTGTGCAGCGGAAGCGAGTTGGGAATTATTCTAGAATGCGAGCAACCAGGAGTTGCAGTAAAGGATTTCTACAAGAAATTCAAGTATGAAGGAATTTTCTGGATTTGGAAGGTAAGGTTGTCAAGTGCAACTATTTGGCTATTCCATATATGAGATGTAGGTTTGAAGTCCATTGATGCTTGTGGTATAGAGTTGTATTTTGGATTTCAGCAAATTATTTTTAGGTAAGCCACTTTGTTGAGTAGGACCTGGAGATTTGATTTGAGTTGGTCCAGTTTGTTTCTTGAAGCAATCAGCAAGGGTTAGTCTGATCAGGAATATTGGAGGTGACTCAGAGCATCTGAAGAGTTGTGCAGTTAAGAATTGAGAAATTTTGGAATGTGCAGTTGGAATTTGGATATTACTTTAGGTTCTATCCAATCAAAGGAATTATAAGAGGTTGGGTAAAACTGGAAAGTTAGCTTTGAAGGAATTTTGAGTTTTCCTGTGTTCTCTAGAAATTAGATTTTAATCTACAGGATTTAATTGCCAGTCCGGATAGCTGGAAATTCATTGTATTTCACATATCTCTGAGGAATATGTGTATGATTCTTCGAGTGATAGAATCAACAGTTCAGAAGGGATCTGGTAGTTGAGCTGGTTTGAGTTTAATCTGATATCTTGTTCAGTTTTGTAGGATCAGATGAGGGAGTTCTTGGTTTTAATAGTGTAGTTAATTAAGATTATGTAGAGCGAGTATTCCAGTATAGGTATCTGGAAACTCTTGATAATATTAGGAAGTTCTATTCAGAATTTTCTGGAATAGATAAATTGTTTGTTTTTTTGAATTCAATGCCATGATTGATAATGTATGATTGATTGTTTGATTTCTGATAAAAATTTAAATTCTTTAGCTGGGTTATTAAATTATCTTTGCTTTTAAATTTCGGGGACGAAATTCTTTTAAGGGGGGAGGAATGTGACGACCCGGAATTTTGAGCAATATCAATTTAATAATCTTTGATAATAATTAAATTGGTTTGATCATTTTATATTATAAATTGACAAGTTAAAATGATTTCAAAGGCTGAAAATAATAATTTGTTAATATCTAAACATTTTTCTTAACAATATGAATTGGCAAATTTAATTCTTTTGAAAGCTAATAATATTTTGATTTGGAAATATTTATTTTTGGTAAATAAGAAGTTTTTGATGTAATAAAACTTTATATTCAAATTGTAATATATATGAATGTATATATTGTGATTTGAGATTTGTTTTAAAATTTAATACAGTAATTTTCAAATTTAATGATAAATTGCTTTTCTATTTGAAATGTGTATATATATTTGTATATATATGTTTGAAATAGGAATTTTATTAACCTGAATTTAATAAGTGTTTTCAAACTTTAATATATATATAATTTGTGATTTGAAAAATTAGTTTGATTTAATGTTTTTAAAATGATAATTGAAATTTAAATTTTAAATAACAAAGTTAATTCCTTATTTATTATAAATATGTACTTTAAGCTTTTAAATAAGATTTAAATTAAAAGTTCATTTGTTTTAATAGTCTTTCAATTTTAATTTTAACATAAGATAAATTGTTTTAAAATTTTTATATAAGAGTTAAACTAAATTTCTCAAGTTTATAAACATATATTATAAAATAAATCAAAATATAAGTTACTTGAATTCACATGAATATTTATTAAAGATTTAAAAGCTTGTTATATAAGATAAAAACATTTTACAATCATATAAATATTACATAATAAAATCAATAATTAAGCATTAAAATACAATACATACACATACACATTTCATGCAAGGCTTAAAATAAATTATAAAAGAGAAAATAATTCAAGGTGTTAATTTAACAATAAAACAATATTTGTAAATATTAAATAATACATAACTACACTTGTAAACTTTTTAAGGCATATTAGGGACATGTGTAAGCTAATTAGAACATATAGGGAACAAATGTCATCCTCTTAATACTTTAGTTTAAAATTTAATAATGGGAAATGAAAATTTTTATTTTCAACTAGAATATTTTCTTCATTTCACAAAAAAAATGAATACAAATCTGGAAAATCTGGAAAAAAATGAATGGAAACCTGGAATTGCAATTTGAAAACAAAAAGAGGAATATACTGGAAATTCTGTAATCAATGCAAGTTCTTCATCCATACAAACAAACAATTCTGGAATATCAACATGCAAACTGAAATCAAAAGAAAATCTGGAAAAAATACAATCAAATGCAAGTTCATCTTCAAGTACAATCAGTAATCAATGCAAGGGTAGATTCAAATTAAAATTCAAGATCATGCAAAGAAGAATTCAGAGGAAATTGCAAAAACCTGGAAGTCAAGAACATTCTCTGTTTTCTGCAAATTTACAGGTGAGTAAATGCAGATTTTAAAAACAGTTTTAAAGGTGGTTTTAACTTGTTTTTATGAATGAATAACTTAATGTTATCTGAAATTATTTGAATTTTTTTGGATGCATGTTTGGTTTATGACTTTTGAATGCCTGTATAGTGATACTTTAGTGTCTGTATAGAGAACAGGTTCACAAATTTATAAATAAAATTCAATAACTAGTTTTTCAAGTTAAATTGGACCTTGAATTGTAAATAGAGATGTTTGTAATCAAGTAAACTGTCATCTAAAAATGGTTATAGGTTCTTTAAAATGTATGATTAGCTTGAATTTAAAAATTTACAGTAAAATCTTATTATGGGTCAAAAATTAATCGAATCAATTTTGGATTTGAATTACATAATTGAATTCCTAATGCAAAATCATGATTTTTGAGATTAGTATCATGATTTTTAGATTCGAAATTTGAGAGAATTTTGGGATTTACTGATTTGGGGTTTTTAGCCAAATCACGGCAAACGGCGGCAAATTGGCCGACGTGGGTGAACTCGAAAGTGGAGGGGTCTTCTGGGATCATGCGAAAAATACTTCGAGAATTTTTAATAGGTTGTGATGATTGTTAATCGAGGAGTTAGGGTTTTTATTACCTTTTTTTGCCGGTGTGTTCATTGTGGTTTCACGGTGTCATGGGAATACCGGAGTTGTTCGCGTAGGTTGCTGAAGGTACTAGAGGTCGCGACAAGGCTTTGGGGAGCAGGACATGACATCGCATGGCAAGGAACGTCGGCGGCGAACTGTTTTGCAACGAGTGCTTCAGACAGTTTTTTAGGTGAGGATCGAAATTTTGATTTTGATCGAAGTTTGGTTTTCTGGATGGCGTGATGGATAGTAGGGGTTGAGTGTGACGTGTGGGTGGTCGGCGTGGAGTTCACCAGCGTCCACCGGCGCTGTGCACGTTAACGTGCACGGTGACATGATTTGGTTTTTGGGTTCTGGGATGAAGAGGGGAGGGAACTCGAAGTATGCTCCGTGTTTTTGTCGTTCTGGCTCGAAGCAGGGGGTAGGTAGGGGAAACTCGGGGAAGTCTCTGGGTTTTTGTGTAGTTTACTCGGGTTGTCGCGTGAGTTGCTGTAGATTGCTCGAGTCATTGAATATTGTGTTAGTTTGGTTCAATGAAGTTTTAAATTTTTCGCTGTAATGTTATTAAAAGTTTAAAATAAAGGAACTTGATTTTTGGTAATTAATTAAAGTTTTAAAACTCAAGGTTAAACAAGTATTAATTATAAAACTAAATTTGTTTAAAGTTAAGTTTTAAACAAAGTTCTTTTATTTTGAAATATATGAAAATTTTAAACAAAATAAGTAGAATTTTAATAATGAAGTTTGTAAGAAATTTTATTTAATACTTTGGGAAAGTTCCGGGTTTTATTTGAATGATAAAAACTATTTTAATTCTAATTGATTTCAAACATAATTTATTTTAAATAAGTTTATGATTTGAAATTTGATAATCAATTTTTAACTTATGTAAACTAGGATTTTGATTCTTTAAAGATAAAGAGAATTGTGTGAATAATTAAGATAATTCACTTATTATTATAAATCAAATGTTATTGGTTAATATAGATGAATTAATTTAGATAATGTTTTCTTAATTAAGAATTTTTATAATATAGTAAGTTAAGAATCATTTAATTAAACTTAAATGATTAAGTTAAATAATTAATTAAATAATTAATATAGATGAATTAATTTAGATAATCACTTATGGGTTAATCTAATATAATTACTTTGGGAAGTAATTAAGTGGTTAATTACTAAAGGTAATTAAGTAAAAGTTAATTAATTAAAAGTAATTAAGTAAATGTGATTAAGAATTAATCACTTGAGTTATTAATTAAAGACTTAATTAATAATCAGTTAAAGGTTTAAATTATTTGATTAATGGCTTAATTAATAAAAGGATTAAGAATAATTAATTAAGTGATTAATTACATGTTAAAGTAATTAAGTAAAAAAAGAATTTAATTAATGAAGTAATCATTAATCAATGGAAATAATTAATTAATTGTTAATTAATAATTTAAGAATAATTAATTTATAATTTAGTTTTAATTACTAAATGTAATTAAAGTAATTAATCAAAGGTGATTAATTAAAAGTAATTAATTAAATATCATTAATTAAAAGTAATTAATCAAGTAGTTTTAATTAAAAGTAATTAATCAAGTGTGATTAATTAAAAGTGATTAATCAGGTGTAATTAATTAAAGGTAATTAAGAAATAAGTATCAGGATAATTAAAGAATAATTAATCAAGGATGATTAATTTAGAAGGTAATTAAGAGGTAATTACTTAGTATAATTTGGAAGTAATTAATCAGGATGATTAACTAATATGGTAATTAAGTAAGAATTACTAAAGTAATTAAGTGATAATTAATCAGGGAAGATTAATTGAAGTGGATAATTAAGTGATGTTAATTAATTAATTTGTAATTAATTAATGAATAGTAAAATGGATTGAAGATAATCCAAGTATTTAATTTAAGGATTAATTAAATTAATCAAGTTTGAATCAAACTTGTTTATGAATGGTTAATGATTGATGAGATATATCATTGGATGAGTAATGATATTGGTTGTTGTTGGATGACATTG
Source organism: Allium cepa (assembly GCA_030765085.1). Lineage (NCBI taxonomy): Eukaryota > Viridiplantae > Streptophyta > Magnoliopsida > Asparagales > Amaryllidaceae > Allium > Allium cepa. Next base: position 224,384,773 of record CM060945.1, read on the forward strand.
ATTGATATGTGATGATGTGAATATGTTATATCTGAGATGTGATATGCTGCTTTGTGATATGTATAGATGCATGTGATAATAGATGCTTATCTATCTGTGTAATATGGTACATCCATTTATGTTAAGTGATATTTTCTGAAATATCTATTGTTTAAATCCCTTAAGTATAACTTGGACATTAAAATGGCGTTTGGATTCGGTGAGACCGGGATCGGGTTTCCATATTTGGATATCCGAAAACCACATCGATTCCAATTAAACGTTAGGTCGTTAATCCAAGTGGAGCAAGCGAAGACTCGAGGTGTAAGGGCTATACGTCAGTATAACTCTGTGGGTGATTCCGTAATGATTTTTACGGAATAGTGCTTATAGATTCGAGATGGAGATTTAGAGTGCAAGGGCTATGGTCGTTGACTCTGAGGGTGATTCCAAAAATGAGTGCAACGAGATAGTGCCTTCGGTTTCGTTCGAACCCGGAACGAACTTGTATGGATTGAATGCTTTCAGCACATCGTTAGGTGGACGATGAGCATTCTAAGATAATTGGTCCTATAAAGGTAATCGCAGCCTCAAGCCTCATCAACCGGGAATGGCTAAAACAGGGGAGGTGCGGCAAGGCTTCGTGGGTCGCTCCCACTGGAGAGCAAGATACATCCCTGTCTATAAGTCCCTTTTTATTTCGGCTGTGTGGGCAGTTGGTCTGCAGCCAACTGCGGGGTGGTCTTGTTCGGGACTGTTTAGTAAGAAATGGTCCCGGCCTTGTGTTGCAGTGGAGTGGGAGTACTCCTCAGTACGGTGATCTAGGCCACGTACTGTGACGGACGGTACCCCAGTAGCCCTGCCATTGATGGAAACCCATTTACCCTACGAGACCCTACGGTTTTGTTTGTATTACCCACTTTTGTGGCTAGTAGCTGGAATTTAATAGATGTAACAATTTCGGCTATTTCATATTTACTTGAAAACCCTAGACACTATTATAATATCACTGGATTTCCTATCAAATGTTTTGGTTAACGTAAGGTAAAAACTTTTCCATGTTTATGTGTGGGAAGTCTTACGTGATACCTTTCTTTTCAAAGGATTTTCTAAAGTTAAGCAATCTTAAACCGTTTACTCACACCAGACCCCTGTCTGACCCGAGTGTTTATTTTCTGTTTTATTAAACTCTTGGGTACTCATATTCTGTATGAGTAGTCAAGTGATTCAGGTTATCTCTTGACAAATTCTGGAGGAGCTTTGGAGCAGGAGGCTTCAGCGTGTAGATATATAGTTAGAGTTTCCGCTGTGTTGATATTCTGTATTGATGTCTTGTATTATATTTGGCAGAAATGTTATAACTTTCTAAATTTGAGTTGTTTAGTTGTGTACTCTGATGTATATGGTACTATGTATATGTTCTATATTATATTTAAATCGTTCCGTTGTGTGATTCTGATGTGTTGTTTCTTTTTCTTCTCTTTCTTTTCTTCTTCTATCCCTTTCTTTCTTAATTAGTGATGCGATTTTCTAGTGATAGAAAGTCGGGTCGCTACAAAAACAAGGCCTATTAATCATTTAACAAATAATTTATTTCATTTGTAATATATTTTAATTATATTTTTAATTCAATTCAAACTATACTCATTAACGACTAGTTAATAAATATTAATCCATTCTGATTATTTTCCAAATATATTTTCTTAATATAATTCAATTGAATGTTAATTTTTCACATAATTACTATCTATATATTTGTAAACACAACATGCATGGGATTTATATGCTATTTTAGAGTAATCCGATATATCCCGCTATATCTTCGCTACATCCCCGCTATGACTTTTTGCAGCACTACCGCATTGAATCCACCGAGCGCTTTAACTGCACAGGTGTGTACATAATGTTGGTGGTCAACAATGATCTACTAAGGCTAAAAGAATAGATACATATATTGTGCGATCTTCATAAAATAATATGCACATATCATAGAAGTGATATCATAGGTACATGATGATTAAAACTGCGGCAATAAAGTAGCTGGCGTAAAGCAGAAGATCAACCCTGCGAGAAGTCCCAGAGAAGTACCTATAATGTCTCGGTCTGACCCGAATATTATTTATAAGAATAAACAATAAACGGATCAGTCTAGCTACACTTATCAAATAACTGAGATAATATAAGAGATATACACAAGATGACATATTGGTAATAACAATGTTTAGTCATGAGTAAATATGAAGCATGGGATGCCACATATAAAATCAGTAATCTCAAGGCTAAAATAGAATATCCCATTCAAATAATAGCACACAAGGAAATGACATAATGACAACGGAATGTCAAATGAACTCAACACAAGGATATAACAATTTGACAATAGAATGTCAAATGAACTCAAGGTGATTCCACTTGCATCAAAGAAAATGAAGATCCAGAAATCAAGCAAGAATCCAGAAATAATCATAAAGAGGCTTGTCATAGATTGAGATTCTTTGTTGTTCATTTGCATGCCAAATCATAAAACGGATCACATCAATCCGGGTAAGTGTAAATTACTCCGTGCTAGCGAATATAAGAATATAGCTACATGTCCCATAACCACTTTCTTATTCAAATATTTACGAACTCTTTGTTGGTTTCCACTCAAAACTCAATGATTGTCACATCGTGTTCAAACGAACAAGTCCAAGAATAATTCACCAAAGTAAACGTACAAGGGGTCACTGTCCTCCTTTTTACTAAGGCGTATAATATAAATTTCTCGTTCGAATGAGTAAAGAGGAATCGTGTTGATAAACCCTACTTGATGTATTTATAGGATATAAGGAATTCGGGTCGGATTTATAGATGGGTTACATTAACCAAATATGCAAAGTTGGTTCAGCCTGATAACTAACGTTTTATCATAAAGAGAACACGACATGGTCTACCATAAAGAGCCTCAAACGGTGCCATGCCAATGCTAGACTGAAAGCTATTATTATAGGAGAACTCAACTAATGGAATATGATCTTCCCATGACCCACTGAAGTCAAGAATACAAGCTCGAAGAAGATCCTCAAGAATACGATTCACCCTCTCAGTCTGACCATCAGACCGAGGATGATAAGTTGTCGAAAGATTAAGCTTTGTATCCAAAGCTTGCTGAAAACTCGACCAGAAATGACTAGTGAATAAAGGATCACGGTCACAAACGATCGAAGATGGAACACCATGTAACCGCACAATTTCCTTTATGTAAAGCTTAGCCAAGAAAGGAGCACTACGAGTAGACTTGATAAGAATGAAGTGAGCAAACTTAGTAAGACGATCAAAAACGGCCCAGATGCTAGAATGACCCGACCTCGAACGAGGTAGGCCGTCGACAAAATCCATCGAGACTTGATCCCACTTCCCAAATGGAACCTCAAGAGGCTTTAAGGTCATTTTACTTGCAAGCACAGAATGGTGTTTTATTCCGCCCAAATATGTCAGTGATAATTTATTTAACTTATAATAGCAGACTGGTAATTTTTCTGCTATTTAAAATGGAGTTAATAAGTTAATTACGACGGTCGCCGTAATTAAAACAGAGCCTTTTATTTAACCGTAATTCTAAACTTAACGAAAGGTGTCCAGAGTTTATACTAGTGTGTTCTACACTACAATACGGTTCCAACGCCACCAACGGGGCGTAAATCGGATTTAATATGACCTAGATATAAATTCTTCAAAGTTTCAGCTATTAAAACTTTTAATAAATAAAGGTTTCCTCACCCCAGCCCATTGCAAAACCCGGCCCACTTCATTTCCAGCCCATACCCGGTTGCACAGTACTTCTTCCCTTCCCCATCTCCATTGCTCCGTTCGAACCCAATGTACACCCATCTGCCAGTGCACGCGGTGCACATGCACACCACAATCACACCACAAACGCCACATCCGGGACCACCAACAACTTGCTCTCCTCCGCCTCTGCCAATTGCACCACTTCCCCCATGCTCTGCACTCCAACCCGAGGCAAAAACCCCATGACCTGGAACAAATTTTGCCGCGTCCAAACACATGTCGCACCCCCCATTCTTACTCAGATCATCACCAAAATTCGCAGGGTCGAAGCTCGCTCCATCCGGAACACAAATCTAAGGTCCATTTCTCAAGTCAATGCCCGAATCGAAATCAAACTCGAACCCTAGTTTTGAGCAAATGAAATCGTCGACACGGAATCGCTTCGAAATCACATGATATGGACCCATACGAACTCAACGGCGCAGACGGCGTCGAGAAAAACGAAGCAGATCGAGAGATACGATTTTTCGAAGATTTGAACACAAAAACGTCGTTTACTGTAAATTGAGGATTTCTCCGTCACGAAACTTCGATCCGTCTTTTTCTGAAAATACTAAAGGATGATACGAAGATGTTTTATGTTGGAGGTTGAAGCTAAAGTGGACGGATTGAGAAGAAGTGATTTTTGAAGGGAGAAGTAGCCATTTTTGTGTTTTACTGTAAACTTAAAAACTTTGAACACTTGAATTTGCCGTGAGTTTCTTTATGTCACTGGATGCTATGAAGTTGTGTAGGGTAACCAACTTATGATTTGGGGACAAAGAGAATCAAAGGACATATGAAAAGAAAGGTAATAATAAGATGAAGAGGAATATGTCACTTCCAAAACTAACTTTTATTCCCTTTTTTATTTAATTTATATGCAATATTATCATGATGTCTATGGCCATGTGGGCTTGTCTTTGAATGGAGGAGGATCGATGAGGTGTATGGTGGAGATGATCGACAACAAGAAAGAAGCACATTCATCTTAGTTCTAGGCTTGACACATCAAAACAAACACACCCTCTTTATTTATTTGTTTTGTTTTCTTACTTATGTGTATATACATATATCTATTCGTGTGTGTGTGTGTGTGTGTGTGTGTGTGTGTGTGTGTGTGTGTGTGTGTGTGTGTGTGTGTGTGTGTGTGTGTATATATATATGTTTATTAGTTTCAAAACAAGGCCTATTAATCATTTAACAAATAATTTATTTCATTTGTAATATATTTTAATTATATTTTTAATTCAATTCAAACTATACTCATTAACGACTAGTTAATAAATATTAATCCATTCTGATTATTTTCCAAATATATTTTCTTAATATAATTCAATTGAATGTTAATTTTTCACATAATTACTATCTATATATTTGTAAAAACAACAAGTATGGGATTTATATGATATTTTAGAGTAATCCGATATATCCCGCAATATCTTCGCTACATCCCTGCTATGACTTTTTGCAGCTCTACCGCATTGAATCCACCGAGCGCTTTAACTGCACAGGTGTGTACATAATGTTAGTGGTCAACAATGATCCACTAAGACTAAAAGAATAGATACATATACTGTGAGATCTTCATAAAAGAATATGTACATATCATAGAAGTGATATCATAGGTACATGATGATTAAAACTGCAGCAATAAAGTAGCTGACGTAAAGCAGAAGATCAACCTTGTAAGAAGTCTCAGAGAAGTACCTATAATGTCTCGGTCTGACCCGAATATTATTTATAAGAATAAACAATATATCAGTCTAGCTATACTTATCAAATAACTGGGAATTTTAAGGTGATGTCAGGCGTGGTTCGGGTTACTCCTGAACATAACATTACCGTGATCTGTGAATTCTGTGTGATTCAGTAGGAACTTATAATAAGTTGATTTAATTACATATACTGATTCTTCGTACGTTAGATTAATTAATGATGTAGAATGGTTCTTCGTACGTTGTTATGTGTTGAACTTCTATTTTTCAGTTGCACTTTGTTCTCTGCGTCGAGAAGTAAATAATTCATGTACTGAAATAATACCAGTCACAGTAAATAATTTGTATTTAACTTCTATTCTTAAAAAATCAAGCATCCATGGCTACTTCCGGTTGCTTCTACTTAAGCTGATCTTGCTCTGATAGTCTTAGTTCGTCTTCAACCACTGATCCCTCTACTTTGGTATGTAAATTAGGGTTTTTCGAATTAGTTTAGTTTGTAAATTAGGGTTATTCGAATTAGTTTAGTTTTTCGATCTTGTTTGTTTGTAACTTCCAGTGTACGTCAAATTATTATTTCGGTCCTGTTTCTTTTAATCTTTCCTGATGCCTGTTAGCGACAGTTTAAAAATATTTATATTACCATTTTTTTTTGCAAAATGAAACCACAGTTAACCAGGTTCAAATTCATTAAACATGAAGAAATCAAGTCATTCAATAAATCATAACGCACTTCACAGCAGCAACCTAAACTTTTGCAGTAGTCTCATGCAAATATTTATGCAACATCAGTCGAAATTTTCAGAATTGCATCCTGAATTTGAGCATAATCAAGAGCTTATTTTACAAAATCGAAAAGAAATCCAAATACATCATCTCATATTTGGACTTTGTACTACTTTCAAAAAGCACAGCCTTCTAGATGTAATGTAGAACCAAAATGATTTTAGCAAAAAATGAGTTTGTTCTGTATATCACTATATTACTAGATAGAATGACAAGATAAAGGTCTATTATTCTTCATCCACAAATATCCAAATTTTGAGGCCTAGTACTCCATGGATGGTTCGAATTGTATATATGCAGCAGCTGTTTTTGCATTAACTGTGACTTCATCAATCTTACTTATTAGTGTACCCATTGTATTTGCTTCTTCTGAGTTATAAGGGCATGTTCAATTCATGACTTAGCCATTTTCCTTTACTAAATTTAATACTTTGAACAATAAATTCTCAAGAAAGAAGACAGATTGCAGGCCAGATGCAATACACAATCAAAGGAAGATAAGTCCACGGATAAATGACGGAAATAACGTAGAAGAGTCTCTCCAATGACTTCGAACCACCTCTATAGAGCCATACCATATAGAACAATGTTTACTCAAAAATATCTCAACTGATCCAAGAGCCCATCTCAATACTTGATGAAGACGATCTGATAGATTTATTAGAGCCGATCCTTTGAAAGCTAAACTATGAAAGATATTAATTGAAACAACTTATCTAGGTACATATCTTGTAATATCTAAATAGTTTGCAGATTAATGCTTACAAACAAGAGTAAAAGGTAATTATTGAAATCAGCAACAAAATAAAAAATAAAAAATCTACATTCTAATTACTATTTTCAAAACTCAAGTACAATTATATAGCTGATAATACGGACAATGGAGAGAATCAAATTAAAATTACTACTAAATTATTTATTTAGTAGTAATTAATTATTACAAGTGAAATTCGTAAGGGATAAAGTGCAACCTCTTACGAATTAGTCCAAGTGGTAATTAATTATTACATGAAATTAGGCGCAAGGAAGAAGTTGCGAAAAAATTTAGTCTTAGGGACAGCAAGCTTGCTTTTTAGTCTGAAGGACATTTGTTAGTGTAAACAGAAAATGATAGTTACAACTATCATTCTGTGATTTACACTAAAAAGTGTCCTTCAGCCTAAAAAACAAACTTCTTGTCCCTAGAACTAAACTTTTCTACAACTTTTTTCTTAAGCCTAAAATCCCCTTAATTATTATAAGTGAAATCTTTCTGCTAGTTGTTCTTCCTGCTAGATGCAAAGGTATGTAAAACCCATCAAACCCGCATGCCTTCGATATGTGCGGACACATTAATTTTGCTATTCACTCATAGCGAAAGGCATAACTGATACAAGCTCTCAAAGTTGAAGACAGATGTTGTTTTCATTGTCAACAGCAGAAGCAAAAACACGCTCCGATTCAAACTTCAACAACAAATTACTATAAGCTACACAGGTCAGAATGACCCAAAATTTGACATGCATAAACTTCAACAACATTATTACCTACTGAAATTTTTATGATACAATTCGGATAAGAAACGAGAGAGATACAAGCTCTCAAAGTTGAAGACAGGCTGTTTTCATTGTCAATAGCAGAAGCAAAAACACGCTCCGATTCAAACTTCAACAATAAATTACTATAAGCTATTAGGTCGGAATGACTAAAATAAGACATGCATAAACTTAAACAACATTACTATCTACTGGAAAATTTTGACACAATTCGGATAAGAAACGAGAGAGATACAAGCTCTCAAAGTTGAAGACAGGCTATTTTCATTGTCAACAGCAGGAGCAAAAACACACTCTGGTTCAAACTTCAACAGCAAATTACTATAAGCTACAGCTGTCGGAATGATCCGAAATTTGACATGCTTATAGTTTAACAACTATACTGCGAAACAGAAAAAGAATGATGCAATTCAGACAAGAATCAAGAGATACAGGCTCTCAAAGTTGGACCCAGAGCCTGTTTTCGCTGTCAACAACAGGAGCAAAAATCTACTCCGATCCAAATTTCAATAGAAATTTTCTGTAAGTCACAAAGGTCGGAATGACCAGAAAATTCACCAGCATATAGGACAACAACAATACTATCATCCAGAAAATTTTTGATGCAAATCGGAGATGTAACGAAAGAGATACAGACTCTCATTGATATTTAGATGTTATCTTCTATAATTTTTGCATTAGTTAAACGAGTGATATCTATAATGTAACAACACGTATACTTTCACGATTTTATATTTAAATATTTTATTTGAATATAGCATCGTTTATTCAAGTTTAAAGTCCGAAATATGACTTTTTGCATATATCGTCGAATCCGGACTCGAGACTATTTTTATTGAGTTCGAATCGACATTTACAACTTGTTTCGATATAAATACGTTCGAGTTTGGAGTTGGTTAGGTTTTTGAATTTCTAAATGGGCCTTGCCTCAGTCCATTAGTCCAAACCCTTCTGCCTATTTCCTAACACCCAACTCCTCTCCTCTCATTCACTCTACCATTTCTTTAAACCAAAGCGAAGAATAAGACTGTTGAGGAGCGACCATTTGTATAATTACTCTGAGTGAGGAGAAGCACATTGAATAGTACGGCCGTACATTTTTATGTGTATAAAATTTCGACATGACCATTTCAGGCTTCTTTGTACGGATAGGTCCGAAAAATAATAATATCAATAATCACAATATACAAATCATATTTCAAAAATAAAATATCCCAAACCATGGGAAAAAAATAAATATAAAAAAATTTCATTAATAATATGCAAACTCTGCTACATGAAATAATTGTACGTATTGAGTTACAAATTATATGCTTTAATTTTAAATAAAAATTATCTTAATGAAGGTTTGAGTGAAATTCAGCATGATACTTCCTAGGTATTTTAAGACTTTTTACAAAATAGATCTCTAAATACTGTAATACAATTAGGCTTGGATTGCAACTAACCTAGCACAACAGTTAGCGATAAGTTAACTTTAAAATGTAAATAAATTCTTTCGAAAGGAAATATAATTGTTTATATCGAAGTAAAGATTTTTTTGAATATTTTCATAAATTAAAAAAAAAACCGTCTATTCGAAATACAGACGTCTGAAGTAGAGAATCAGATGTCTGAGTAGTTTGGAAGATAGGTATTCGTGATGATTTTCAGACATCTGAGCTATGGTCCAGACATCTGGAAGAGAAACAGAGGTGTTTCCGAAACATTTTTCAGATGTCTGGTTTTAAGTTCAGACGTCTGGAAGTTGTTTTCCTGTATAAGTTTAAAACGGAGACTTATTTCAAACGTCTGAGCTATATTGTAGACGTCTGATATGGTGTGCATCAATATTGGTTATGGTGTCAGACGTTTGGATTATGCTGTTAGACGTCTTAAATTTTCTGGAGGTTAAAATTAGTTAAGTTTTGAATGGTTATACCTTAATTTCCGAAATTGGTAATTTTATTTATTAAATATTAATAAGTAATTACAGAAATATCATGAAAGATAAATACATAATATGGGTGAAATACTTATGTTATTGTTGATGGCCTAGCCACCAATGGCGTGTGCTTCGCATGGAGCTTGGCGTGATCGTGGTGGGACGTTCAAAATTTTTATCGTCGTCAACTTTGAGTTATAGGTCAATTTTCTTTGCCACGACAGGTGAGTATTATCTCACTCTCGACTAACTCTCATGAAGTAAATTAATAGTGAAATTATGAAATGTTAGGGAATCGAATGGTAATATAAAGAAAATTTTATCGTCGTCAACTTTGAGTTATAGGTCAATTTTCTTTGCCATGACAGGTGAGTATTATCTCACTCTCGACTAACTCTCATGAAGTAAATTAATAGTGAAATTATGGAAATGTTAGGGAACGAATGGTAATATAAAGAAAATTTTATTTGGATGCTAGTTTATATGTAAATTAGACATTACTTACACGAGTTATAGGTCATTGCCATTATTTTATGAAAATGAACCACTATTTGCACACTCACTATGTCCGAAAAATCATTCGCACGAGAACTAAGGGTGGACACGATCGGTTAACTGAACCGATCGGTTAATTAACCGATTTAATTGATCAAAAATATCGGTTCGGTTAACCAAACAATCAAAAAAACTACAGTACTCTACCGACGGATGAAAAAATCGGTTACTTAATCGGTTAATTAACCGATTAAATAACCGACTTTTCGGTTACAGTTTAACCGAAAGTCAATGTAAAACACTGAAACAGCAGCCTGCGGCAATATTTCATTAGCACATCAGCAAAGCACGGTGTATTAGTAATTTAATACTTCAATTCACTATATAGTATTCCATTCAGCACAGTGCTCTCAATACATATTTAAATATTTCTCCACATATACATTAATATTTAAACTCAACAAATATACTAAATAGTAAATACTGTCATACTGATAAATATTTCATTATAGCTAAATATCAATCATGGAACCATAAATACTTCAACTCAGCACATATACTGCCATATAATATTTCATGCTAACACATTGCTTCAATTCAACACAGTACCATAGACACGTTAGTAAAGCACAGTACATACAACTAGCTAAGCAACCAAATACATATGGAGTTTAGTTCAGCACATATACGTATAGAGTTCAATTACAAATTACATATATATTACATATTATAAATATACTGCAGCCTTCACTTCAGTCAAGTGACTCCAGTCTTCCTTTCAGCCAGCAAATCTGAAGTGAACAAAGGTTAAACAAAGCAAATCTGAACAATGGTTAAACAATGGCAAATAAGATGACAGTGCAAATATGTTAGAGCTTTGATAAGCACACAAGTAACTTAAACAACCCAAAACTGTACTGCAAGTACACAGTTTACTAGTTTAGATGTTTCATAAGCACATAAATTTACAGCTTTGATAAGCACATAAATTCACCGTTTACTTCATTTACAGTTTACTAGAAGTACAGAAGAAAAACATGAGTAAAATGTGTTTACACAAAATTGGGAGACAGACTCGGATGAACTCAAGAACTCGAACTCCACTTTAAATTATTCACTTAACATGACAATTTTTGTACTTTCAAAAGTTCCAAATAGAAGTATTTTAACATACAGAAGATGCAGATATTAGTTGAAGCAACAGATCAACAGATATATAGAAAAAAATGTTAAATCAAAATATTCTAATTATGCTTGTTAATTTATCAATTATTGAATAGGATAATCATCTGGCATTCGCCTGCATGACGAATGTCGGGAAACTTCAAATCAAGAGTTCAGTAAAGGAAAAGTTAACTTACATACCTTAAAGGAATTGCTCATTTCCTTTTTTTTACGAGAGTTACCCGAAGAGTTAGAAAAATTAGAATGGACAGAACATATTGGAATATCATTGAATAACAACCTAAGCATTTTCGATCTTGCTTCCTGCAGCTCTTGAAATATGGTCATATATTCATGACTTGATGGAACAAAATTATGGAGCAGTTTGTACTTCTCGTCTGTATTCAAGTTTAGACTCGACAAATCTTCACTATATTGCGCTGTTAAAACACCACGGAAACCATACTCTTTGGATAATTTGTGACCAATCTCATTCTCCAATGTTGAATATAATGGTTGATTTGATGTACAATGAACTAGCACCAACTGGGTCTGCCCCTGCTGGTCGATCTGAAGCATTTATTAATTAAAAAAATTCTATGAAGTATAATACTTCAAAGACCAAATTGGATTGCTTACTGAAATAATCAGGTATATAAAATAAAGGAAATTACTTGCTGAAAATAACTAAATAATATTATTAGTTACCTTTGCGTGATGAGAATTTAGGTTACCTTTGTGCCATCACAGCATGAGCCAGAGTCCCACACGTAGGGTGAAGCAACACATCCAGCCCAGTAAAGACGCTTAACCAAAATCCACAATCTTCAGATTACCTATGATATTGATAAGGCAAGAGTTAAATAGCATAAAATTTAGGAATCTTCCCAATTTTTATGCTATTCAACTATGCCTCATCAATATCATTTAGACCTTATATCATAGTGACAACATTTATGATTGATGTAAACACACCTGTGTTAAAACTTATAATTCAGATTTTACCAAATTGGGATTATTTGTTGTAAACGCACCTGTGTTAACATCTATATTCATTCACAAAATATATCATAGGTTTAGTCTCCACAGTCCAAGCCACTTGAGCACAGCAAACACACAATAGAAAAAAACATATATAATGATAGTATTTTCTATCCACAGTCCATGCAGAACCATAATCATGTCGAAACATGCATTGAATGCATCAAAAAAGTCAGTCCTGTGAATCCTTTATCACCAAAACCTTGCATCGAAAACAGTCAACAAACATAAGTACACTACATACAAACCAAGGCCATGCATATATGCAAGCACATTCAAAGAAACAAGACCATGCACATCACATGACAAAGCATGCTAAAAAACGATAGTGAACTAAGGAGAACAACACCCTCAACTAAAACCAACTGACTACACTAAAAACAAAGCATAACAATGCTCAAATGGAGTTACCTACTTTAATGCCAGAGTTCTCTACTTTAATGCAGGCAATATATAATTACTATCAAATATCATATGATATATAATAAAACTATAAATGAAGAATATTGATAAGTTAACCAGTTATGATATAGAATATCAGGCTGAACCAACCTTGCAATAACAGAATAAACTTAATCAATATGATATATAATAAAATGCTAAATTTTGATTCGAATGAACTATAAATGAAGAATATTGATAAGTTAACTAGTTTAATAAAAAAACAATTGAATAGGAGGGATAAACAAAATGAAAAATAGTATCTCACTTAACCGAAATGCATTCCAAAGAATGCAGGGAAGTATGCATTCACGGAAAATTCGGATGTGTAGTAATTTTTCAAACGCTTTGAATTATCCTTTCTACACAAAAATGAGCTTTTCTTAAACAATTTTCTTCTCGGGAAACAACTAGAATGTGCTTAATAAGTTATCAATTTTAATATCAATAATTCATATCAAGTATTAGACTAAAATCACAACAGTTGCTGCGATGGATAATTAACAGTTGAAAGACTGTTTTGAGATACTTAGATAATTGCCGTCAAATAATTGCCAGGATGTCAAATATTTAGACTTAAAAAAATCATCACCTAAACTAGCTACCAAACTGCAAGATGAGCTTTAAAGAAATAATTGTGCCCTTCACATTATGATTTCATAATGAGTATTGCTTTGAAACTTTCCATTAAAAATGCACACACATCTTTCAAATTGCAATAACAGATTATCAAAGTATATGTTTCATTAAACAAATATTAAACAGAATTTATTTTATTTCTTCAAAATATCAAAACCGCTTCCAAAAAATATTCAAAACCAGAATTGTGAACTCGAAAATACTTGACAAAGAAAACAACTAGGAAAACAAACTAAGAAAACAAATTACATCATCCTTATCTATATGTTTGGTCTGGTTATTAACATGGCTTCAAATAATGATGAAAATGGCTAGTTGTTAACATGGCTTCAAATAATGATGAAAATGGCTAGTTGCACTAAAGTAGATAACTCTTTCATTAAAGTAGGTAACTCCATGTAAGAAATATCATAACAGGCTGAACCAACCTTGCAATAACAGAGTAAACTCAATCAGTATGATATATAATAAAACGCTAAATTTTGATTCGAATGAACTATAAATGAAGAATATTGATAAGTTAACCAGTTTAATAAAAAAACAATTGAATAGGACGGATAAACAAAATGAAAAATAGTATCTCACTTAACCGAAATGCATTCCAAAGAATGCAGGGAAGTATGCATTCACGGAAAATTCGAATGTGTAGTAATTTTCCAAACGCTTTGAATTTGTCCTTTCTACACAAAAATGAGCTTTTCTTGAACAATTTTCTTCTCGGGAAACAACTGGAATGTGCTTAATGAGTTATTAAATTGCATTCATTGAAATGCATTCTGACGGAATGCATCTCACTGCACCTAAATGCATTCCACGGAATGCAAACGGCTGATTTGTATGCATTGAAGGAATGCATCTCTTTGAACCTAAATGTATTCCACGGAATGCATTTAGCTAATTTATATGCATTGAAGGTTATATGGATATTTAACGATTTAACTCTAGTTTCAAATCAGAAAATAATCAAATTCCAAATAATATAGGTAAATCAATTCCACAAATCAAGAAGTGAACTTTTTTGTTGAACTATTTATCTTTTTTTGATTAGTATTGCGAGAATAACTGTTCACGAGATGTTTTATATTTTTAGGAACTAGGCATTCATGGAAAATTCGGATGTGTAGTAATTTTTCAAATGCTTTGAATTGTCCTTTCTACACAAAACAAGTAATGGGCTTTTCGTGAAAAAATTTCTTCTCAGGATATAACTAGAAAGTGCTTAATAAGTTATCAAATTGCATTCATTAAAATGCATTCTGAAGGAATGCATCTCACTGCACCTAAATGCATTCCACGAAATGCAATTATCTAATTTATATGCATCGAAGGAATGCAGCTTAAGTCTGTAGTAATTTTTCAAATGCTCTGAATTGTCCTTTGTACACAAAACAATTAATTTGCTTTTATTGAACAATTTTCTTCTCGAGATATAACTGGAATGTGCTTAATGAGTTATCAAATTGCAGTCACTGAAATGCATTCTGAAGGAATGCATCTGACTGCACCTAAATGCATTCCACGGAATGTAATTATCTAATTTATATGCATTGAAGGAATGCATCTCTCTGTACCCAAAAGCATTCCATGGAATGCTGAAGGAATGCAATTACCTCTTCACCAACAACTCCAACTTTAGCACGGCTCCGAAAAGCTCATTCCCCTCAAACAGCTCGGCTCGGTACAGCTTCATCTTTACCTCATTCTGCTTGGCTCGTCACTTCTTCCAGACTAACTGATCTGCTTGGCTCGGTCTCCTAGATCTGCCTCACTGACTTTAACCAATCCAAACACTAAAGATGTGGGCTACAATCATGGACCACGTAGAGGCCAACAATGCTGGTAGCAGGCTCCATTAACTTGCTTCAGTTCGGCAAGCACCACCCATCTCATTAGCTCGGTTTCGTACTCCGTCTCCTCGGACCGGCCTTCAGAACCGTGGGTTTCCATTCTCCATAACCAATATACCATCTATAGGACCTTAGAGACTTTATGACTGAACTGGGAACTACTTGCCCTACTTGACAATGGTTGGGATCTCGACTCAAAATAAACTCTGGTAGACCCCACAACAACTCTGCGGTCATCTCAAATCCTCGATTCGACTCGGCTTTCCTTTTCTGCTCAGGCTTTTGATGAATAATGAGCCTCATTTAGTGGCATTATTCTCAAAGGTCATATTAAATCCAATTTACGCGCCGTTGGCGTTGGAACCGTATTGTAGTGTAGAACACACTAGTATAAACTCTGGACACCTTTGGTTAAGTTTAGAATAACGGTTAAATAAAAGGCCCCTTTTTAATTACGGCGACTGTCGTAATTAATTTATTAACTCCATTTTAAATAGCATAAAAATCACCAGTCTGCTAGTATAAGTTAAATAAGTTATCACTGACATATTCTCCCAGGCTGCCCAGTCCAAGGGCCGACACTGTTTGCATTAAATAGATGGAATGTTTGCATTAAATGGTTTGTACGTTCATTCCTTTGCTACTAAGTTAATTAGCCTATATATATACATACACACGCGATAGAGAAGAGGGGTACCTCTCTTTTCATTTGAGGAGAAAACCAATTTTCTTTTTCTTTTCCATACTCCATTTCTTTTATCCAACTTTGCAAATGTTATACACAGGACCATTTATCATTCTTCCTGAGAATGAAGGGTTCCAAACTTCCAATTCATCTCTGTTCTTCAACTATATTTCTCTCCGCTCCACATCCCCCAACAGTTCCCCCTCCTACTCCAGCAACTCCGAGCCACTCTCTGCTATAAACCCTGAATTTGCAATTCTCCTCCAGCCTCTGCACCCGAACCCAGACAGCACATAGCCTCCTCCTCCAGGTAAAACATCCAAACCCCAACATAATCCCCTCTGAACTCCTGTAGTTTTCCCTTTCGCTCCAGTCTCCTTCGACAGCCCACATACCTAAAGTGCAGCAGCTCCTTGCTTCAGCCACGCTTACATTCTAGTGCAGCAACCGCCTAGTCTAGTTTCGACGTCGGTGCTCTATCGAGTAGCAACCACCATTCATGAGCAGCAGCAAATCCTGGTGGTGTTGTGTGAGTGAGAAGGAAGAGCGTGTGCATGCATGAATTAGAGTGGAGTGCTAGTGCATTCATGTGTACGTATAGTAGATGAATGAAAAAAAAAGAAAAAAAAAAGAAAAAAAGGCTGGAGACGTAAGTTGCAAGAGGAAGTGAGATACATGCAAGGATACAGGAGGCAAAACAAGTAGTGGAAGTAAAAAAGGAAAGAAATGAAGAGAGAGAGGAAGTGTGGTTCAATTTGTATGAATGCAGGGGAGTTCGCATGCATGTGAGCTTGGTCATAAAACGTGAACAGGTGGGGAATGATGAGCAGGGGCGTAACTATATTTGTAGTCACGAATGGAGTGTTCAGGCGAGTCATACAGTGATGTGGTTTTGCAGGGATGCATTAAGCTTTGCTAATATATGGAAGTGGGGTGAGATTTATTTTAGTTAATTAGTTTACTTATTTAGTTTATAAATTAGTTAGCTAATTAATTTAGTTTTACTATAAAATTGAATAACTACCCATACAAAGTCCATTTAACCCGGGGTTTAATTTCGACGTTAGATTCGTAGCAACGAATAGAACGCACTAGTATAGAATATTAACCCCTTGGGTTAAGTATAATTTATTGAGAAATTATTAGTCGTTAAATTTAATTACGGTTAATGTAGTTAAATAAGTAAACTTCATTATGACATTCATTGAGCAGAATAAAACACCGTTCTGTGCTTGCAAGTGAAACAATTGTTTTGAAGTTAATTAATCTATTGATTAATTATTATTTAATAAATAAATCTGTCTCAATTTGTTTATTGTTGGGCTAGCTGGGTTTTGAATTAGGAAAAGTGGTCAACTACAAAGTTGTAGCCACTGGAAAAATACATGATCTGAAAAAAAGAATCACTAAAAAAGTTGATTTTCTTCTCCAAAACAAATTTATTTTTTTAGTTCACAATTTTCTCCTACTTTGTAAGATTAGTAATTTAGGTCTCAAGTAACACTTTGCTCAAACATGCAAATGCCTTTTTTTGTAGTAGCAAAAATTTCGTATTAATAAGATCGAAATATTTTATCATTTTCTCTCCATATCCGCTAATAATTTCGGTTCATATCTGAAATTTAGGCGTAGGATGGGAAGCCGATGAATTCAGTGAGAGATTGAGGTACAAAAATTAGTATTTATTATTCCGATTGAAGAAAGATAAGGTTAAGTCATTACCTTGCTTCGTGCATTCTCGTTATGACTGAGTTCACCGTATTATCATTGAAACGCAATGGGATTCGAGGAGTCCTAGAAGGCCTCCTATATCCTCTGTTACCTCCATCACCATTAGCTCCACCCAAATCGATAGCATTTCGTTCATCGCCCATGTCTTCATTAGGAGCATCCATGTCTTAATTAGGAGCATCCATTTCTTCATTGCCCATGTCTTCACTACCTGCAGCAAAGAGTGTGTTTAGGAATACTAAATACACCTGAGAAAATACAAAAGCACTAGAGTTCGAGAAAACATGTTCTAATTTGATCCTCAACTACTATTGGATAAACTTGAGGATGACCAGGCTGACAAATTAGTAATTGAAACAGACCAATCAGTCAATGTGAATGAGCTCGGCAACTCAATGTCAGAAAGTAGTGCAGTGTCACAGGCAATCATTTTAGTTTAGTTTATAATGATACAAAGCATGTGAACTTTTAGGATGTTTAGCAAATATTGATTATGTAAACATGTAATATTACCATAAACTAAAACTAGATTGAAGTCCTGTATGCCACAAGGTTAAGCAGACAATTGCATATTAATGAACATGTTAATTCTTGCCATGTCTACAACACTGAAGACAGCACAAAAATTAATAAAATAAATAGTAGTCTAATAATTTTGCACTGACATGGACAGTTGACCTAAACACATTTGAACACAAATTTACCACCATATCGTCAAGCGATACAATCTATCTTTAAATAGGTCGATTCCATTCCAGAGAACATCAAAGAAGATGTAAAGAAAGTCGAAAAGGTCACAGTTGATGAGTCAAACTTAACCGACTACCTTGGAAAGCCAATTTTCCATTCAGATCGTATATATGATCGAACCCTTATTGGAGATAACATGTTCCCGGAATTGAATAAATTCAAAATTTTACCTGAAACACTATGCTCGTCTTCATTATCTTCAATACATTATTCCTGTCTTCATTATCTTCAACATCATTATTCCTATCTTCGTTATCTTCAACATCATTATTCCTTTCTTCATTATCTTCCACGCAATCATTACTTTCAACCACAATATCATCTATAAAAAACATATGAATTATTAGTAATATATGGCATCTTAAAAAAAAAATGGATTATGCAACTTTCTAATCAAATTCAGCTAAAAATTGAAAAATTACATACGAATTATGAATAATTTATAGAAGCTATATTTGTATTTGTTTAGACAAATATATAACCATAACAGTCATTCATATTTTCTAAATACTGGCTAATAATCTTACCATCATAATATGAAGGATACACAATATTTTTATGTCTGTTAGTCCATGACTGCATTGGTTTTTGGGCCGGATGAAATGTTTTCCAGTTTACCTTGCTCGCATTGCGCTTCCTCGAGTTTAATTTAAACACGTCATAAAATTGAGCACGTACTTCTCCCTCTTCCATCCCAAACTTTAATGGGCATGTAAAAGGGAGATGCCATGCAAACTGGGAAAAGCAAATTAAGACAGTAAAGGCTGACGACACCGGCATTTGTGATTGAAGATATACAAGCAGAAATTTTTTTGATAATCTTTTATATGGCTGCCAAAAAATCTATAAGAAAATAGCATATATTAATTGAAAATCAAAGAATAACGTAAGTCCAAATAAAATATGTATAAATATCGATACATTCATCGAATACTTACATTCTCAACATTGAGCACATCATTCAAAAGCGGTCGGGAGTAGGAATTTTTGGTTTTTAATTCAAGTAAGTTAGCCCAGCCAACCACCAAAGGAAATTTTGATAATTTGGCTGAATAATCTTCATTTGTAACATTCACTTCATAAAGTTTTTCAGGAAGCATTCTAAAGTGCTCGAAAAACAAAATCTACAAAACAGTAAATATTTTAAATGTTTTTTACTTTTGTTAAATATAAGCCACAATGAACAAAAAATATTTTCCCTCTAGAAAAGGTACACAAAAAGCAAAAGATGTTTTCCTCCGACCTTTATGATCTTTGTGCGCTGCCAACTCATTGTGCATTTGGGTTAATAAAGCAGACCCCATGAATAATTTTTGATTTTATGCACGTCTTTTAATAAAGAAAGATACATGCAAGGGACAGAATTTTGAGCTCTTCCCGGAAGAAGAAAACAGGCGATAACAAATAATGTATATGCTCTAACATAAACATTTATTTGTTCTGGGTCTTCAATTTTTCGACAATCCAACAACTTATCAAATAATATATCAGAAGACCGTGGGCGCACATAATCTTCGTTTAGCAGTCTTACAGATAACGCTTTACAGTCATCTTCTCTCAAATCCTCACCGGTCACAGGGTCTCCATCTATGGGAAAGCATGTAATTCTGGCCACATCTTCCAATGTGGGCGCTATCTTTTTGTCACCTAATACAAAGAAATAGTCTTTAACGTCATAAGCATCTATAACATGATCGAGTAAATCCCAATTGATTTTAAAACCGGTATTAAATTTTAAAATCAAATCAAATCCGTTGCCATGCAGTATGTTTAATGCTTCAGCATTGACTTGACCCCACGCTTGAAGTTTTTTTAGATGTGTCCTATTTGAATGTTGCTGTAAGATATATGGGGAAGGATCGGCTACACCTCTTAGGCTACAACTTTCTATCCTCCTGAATTCCAGCCACTCATTCCGAATTAAATAATCATTCTTTCTCTCTCTTTCCACTACATTATATTATTTATTTTGGAAAGAGAGAGAAAGAATGAATATTTAATTTGAAATGAGTGGATGGAATTCAGGAGGAGAGAAGGGTGTAGAATAAGAGGTGTAGCCGATCCTTATCCTATATATATATATATATATATATATATATAAACAATTAATTAATTATATAATTTATTTTTAAGTATTCAAAAAAACATGAATAAAAATAAAGAAAAATGTACCTTTGCCATTGCAAATGTTGTAATTTATTGTTGTAGATCAAAACATGCAATAAAGTTGTAGCTGGTAGATGCTGATACTGCATTTGATAACTGATAGTATATATCAAATAATATCAATACAGTTGCATGATACTGTGCACAGAAGCTAACTAAATAATAATTGGCGTCCGAACTAACAAAATAATGATACAAATTCGAACCAAAAGATACTGTCAATAGACATTCAAAATCACATAAACTTAGTTACATGTCAGTCTATTTACTTTAGTTGTTTAAGATGAAAATGTAGTTTATGTTGAGAGTCTTCCGCTGATTGTAGTTTATGTTTCCGCTGTGCATTGTGTTGTATTTGTAGTAATTTATCTTCCGCTGTATTATTTATCTTCCGGATCTACATTTGCTGTGCGTATATTAGTCTGGCCAATATTTGTCATGCAAATAATAATTGGCGTTCGAACTAGCAGAATAATGATACAAATTCGAACCAAAAGATATTGTCAACAGACATTCAAAATCATACAAACTTAGTTACATGTCAATCTATTTACTTTAGTTGTTTAAGATGAAAATGTAAGTGGTGTTATTTTTTTCTTACACCATATGATAAAATATCGTTGTACAATTCGTACATGGGCTGGAGGCTTGCTGAATATGAGAGATCGCCATCGGCAGATCACTCCAGAGCCAGTTGTCCCTTACATCACTGGATACTCGACCAGGCAGGACTAGTCTGAGGCTGAGAGGGCAAGAAGGAAAGAAAGAGAAAGGGGATAGAGAGCGAGATGACAAAGAGCAAGAGGACGGCCTCAATATCTATAATCATATTATCTGTTGAGTTGATTCCGACTTGGGTCAAAAGGCGAGATAACATTGGGCTCAGCTTAGGCTAATCACAGCTCGGATCGGCTATGATAGTACATGGAGCATCTACTCGTCCTTATGTTTTGGTTGGACCCGGAATTGACGGTAACCAGAGGTTGTGCCCTCCTGCCTCCACTAACAAATGCATGTGCCTTAGAGATTGACTTCATTAAATGCTCGTTGTAACGACCCAGAATTTCTGTCATTTAAAATTTGTATATTTAATTGATTTTAAATATTAATAAGTGAAATTAAAAAGTCGAATAAATTTCATTTCGAATAATTGGATTTAATTGAATAATTAAATCGATAATTTAATAAAAGAAATTACAGAAATAATTGGAAATTGGGTTTTATGTGATTAAAAATGATTTATAAAGTTATATTAAATCATATTGGAGTTATAATGATGTTATAGAACTTTTAAAATTAAATTAAAAGTTAATTTGTGAAAATTGAATATTTTAATATTTAATTGACGAGTTAAAATAGCCATTTTTAAAACAGTCTCGGATTTCGACGAAACCAGTTTCATCGGATCCGTAATGTGATCTTATTATAAGATCTCAAATTTCGTGTCAATCGGATTTACCGTTTGTCCAGCGCAAGCCAAAACGCATAAAAATTAGTTTAAATCGATTTAATTTAAATTTGATCTTTTATTGCCGTAACTCGCACATATGATCGATTTAGCTTCCGAAACACATTCGATTGTGTCCGGAACGCGCGGTAAACCCTAGAAACGCTAGTCACCGTGCAAGATTTGAAGTTCGGAAAATTCGGGATGAATAGTGTTTTTTGGAAATTTTCTATAAAAGCACCCCCTTATTCACAATTTGCAAAATAAACTAACCCTAACCCTAATTCTAAGCCAGCCGCCTCCCACTATACCAATGGCTGAAAATATTCCATCTTCTCCTCTTAATCTCTTCCAATCCGTGAATAATTAGAGAAAGTGTTCAACTACAATGTTGAAGAGCATCGGGAGAGCTTTAAATCCATACGGGGATGACCGTCTGAAACGCAACGATGAAGAAGGAATCGTGTCGCGTTCGTGGCTAGTTCGCACGCAATTTCCCATGGCATGGAGCGGCCGAGCTTGACGTGCTCTAGGCCGATGGTGGCTTCAGTGATGGGCCTTCAAATGGTGGGTGCCGATCAACTTCTCGAAGCTCGTGTTGGTCGCGTGAATTAGGTTAAAATGGCGGCCATGGGTTCCTATGTGCGTGCAACATGCCTGGGAGAGGGAGAAGAAGGCGACGGCCTGATGTTGGAGCTTGGAAATCTAACGGCCAGAAGTGTTTCTAGGTTAAAAATTAAAAGAAATTGAAAATGTTATTTATATTTAAATTCATACAATGTTTAAAATAGCGTAACTTTGTCGTACGAGGTCGAAAAATTACGAAACGAATTGCGTTGGCTTCGTTTCGTCGAGCACTACGCAATGGAACTGGATTGTAGTCGTTTGGAGCTAGTGAAAATTTCGGTTATTCGAAATAAAACGCTACAACTATTATCGGAAACTCAAGATCAGAACTTCTCACTCAATCGAAATTAGTTTCGATTTAAATTTTAAATAGTTAGATTTAATAATGATGATTTTATGCTTGGATGATAAATTATTATCTCTTGATGATTGAAATAGACATTATACGCCGTATATTAAGCGGATGTTATTTATTAAAAACATATACCGCGATAATTCCATCTTGATTGGAATTGGTATTATATATGTATTTGGAGTTGATTTTCCGCATTATATAGCGGACGAGACCCTATTGCGCCGCATAATAGCGGATAATATTTTATAAATCCTATATATCGCGATACTCCGTATTGGAACGGAATTGGTATTGTGCTAACATCTATGGATGCAGGGAAACAGGTTGGAGGGATCCAACTGGATTCCTCACCAATATTATTTGATTACAGATATTGCGATATTTGTTGATTATCATATTGTTATGTGATGTTTTGATTGTCGTGATTGATATATTGTTGCTGTTACAGCATTGGCCTATTTTTGGAGTTTTTAAAAATATTAAAGTAACGATTTTGAATTTAAAAGGATTTTTAAAGTGATTTTTGAAAATATATGTTTTGTTAAAATTTTGAATTAATTCATTTTAAATAAATAAACGATATAATTTAATATTATAAAAATTATGATTTTTGTGAAATATAACCGAAATGTGATTTTTGAAATAAATAGTCGATTAATTTATAAAATAGTTTAAATTGGGATTTTTGAATTATTATAAACGATGTGTATAAAAGATTTATAAAATTAATATTTATAAATTAAAAATATAAGAATTATAAAATGAGTTTTATTAAGTGTTAAAATGAAGTATAAATGGATTTTATAAGTAAATGAAATTTATAGATTTATAAATTGAGAAGTTATAAAATGAATAGATTTTGTAAAATAAAAGATTTATAGTTAAATTTACTTATAAATATGGATTTTGGCGTGTAAATGGGATATGGATAAAATTTGTGAATAAAGTAATTTTATAACTTGAAGTGTTTATAATATATAAATGTGAATTTATAAACATTGATTTATAAATTCAAGATTGATTGAATTTGATAAGTAAATTTTTATAGCTTATTAAAGGAGTATATTCACGATTTTGGGACAGTGGATAATTTTTGAATTGAACATGTAAAAGTGTTGAATTTGGTTAATGATTTATATTCACGATTTTGAACAGTGAATAACATATTAAAGGAATGTTTAGGGAGTGATCTTTTAAATGGAATTAAAACAATTTAAAGATGTTTTAAAATGCATTAAGTATCGAATACATAGATTTCAACATTCATTGTTGAAATAGACGTTTTCGAGAAATAGAAGGAAATGGTGGACTATAACACTGTTGTTATAGTAAATGAATTCTGAAAGGAAATATTTTATATAGTATTGGGATTTATATATCTATCTTAATTTCGAATCCCTATACTTGTGATTTTGGGTCGCCGTAACGATGTTTTACGCAACATTCGTTTTGACTCAAATAAATGTGTTTAAGAGAATGTTTTCCTTAAAGAATGAAATATATACTCAATTTCGATTTAAGTATATTGAATATTTTCCAAGTGTTGAAAATAAATGGATTTGTGAATTACTTATTATTAAATAAGTATGGAAATGTTTTCCAATATGAAGTGAATGTTTTGACATTTTATCTTTTAAAGATAAAATGAAAATGAATATCAGAAATCGATTTGGAAATCGTATATTCATAGATATTTTGAAATTGTAAATTCACTATGGAATTTATAAAAGAAAGGGAAATTTGTTTAAAAATAAACATTGATTTATTTTTGAAGTTTGGAAATAAATTTACGGATTTGGAACATAAATATAAAGTAAATCGTTAAGGATTTATTTAATTGGTTTAAATGAACCATGTTGAAATGAAAGTATTTCCGCGTAAGGAAAATGTTTGAAATTTGTTTTCAAAAGTGGTAAAGGTGAAACGTGATTGGAAAATTTGTTTCCAAATGGTTGAAATGTGGAAATTATATATCTAGTAAAGATATTTTGGAAAATAAATAATTTGGAAAATTATTTGGAATCTGGTGATGTTGTGCATACCTATTGATAGTTAAATAACCGACTATCAATATTTACCTTCGAATAGGTATTTGTTGTGATTCGCTTGAATTTGAATGCCACACTTATTTTCAAAATAAGCGCTCACTATTCAGGTTAGCCGGGAAAGGACCTTAGGGTCGTATAACCCATTCTGAATATGTGATACGTCGTTATGAATTGCATTTGATGACCGGTGTTTAAGACCGGATATTTGTGAAAACAGAAGGATTACCGTCGAATGTTTCTGTATCGGCTGATTTCCGATATAGAAATTTATTACCCTTTTTGATGGGAAGTCCGGTCATGATTAGTGAATATCCGGATTGCAAGGGCTTCTTTGGAAGTGCCTTCGATTCCGTTCCATCCCGGAACGGACTTGTATGGATGTGTGTCGGACGTTACAATTTGAGATGTAAAGCTAGTTTCTATCAAATATATTTCCGTTGGTGGCGGTGAATTTATTCTCTTAGCTTAACACCCTTAGAGGTTATGTAGTTGATGGTTACTAGTGATACATTCCCAAATTGGTAATGTGGCATACGAAGTGCTGTTGAGCATTTGATGATCAAAGCACCGCTTTTATATAAAACGTGGCTTTGTAGACGAGACTTCGTCGGACCTCACACCCCGAAAATGGTCAAAACATGAAGGATGCGGCAAGCTTATTAGGGGGTAGCGCCCCTTTAGTGTATGTCATTCCTTCTGGATAGAGGTGGTATCATGGTATGGAGCCCAGATACTTAACCTATGTTGTTGATGCAAATTTATTACTTTGTGGTTGTTGGAATCGAGGATCTTCGGATATAGATCGGTTACGATCGGAGAATGACATATTCGTGTCAGTAGTTACCCAGTTTGAAGGGTAACCCGGCCTTGTGTTGGCAGAGATCTAACCGTAACGTTAGGTTCTCGGGTCGCCTGTCCAGAGGCGTACCCATGTGGCAATGGGAAGTTTCTTGGCCTGACCATTTGTTGGAAATCCAAACTTCAATACGCACCTTGTACGGTTTTAGTTGTAGAACTTGCCATTTACTTATGGTGGTCACCACTGTTTAGATGGTAGCTATAGTAGGCATACGATAAAGGTCGTATGTTGGCTAAGATTTATATCTTTACTTTCGAAATGATTTTTCCTACACTATGCACTAGTAATAATATCAAATATTTCTTTTTAATGCGTATCAAGCATATTTGACTATCATAAGGAGAAATCTCCTACGATTCAGCGTTTGCATTGTGTGTGTGTGCGGGAGGCCTTATGGTAGTCTCATTTTCCTAAAAGCATTGCGAATTTATTTTAAAAATATTCCTGTTGTTTGTTTTAAAGATAAACTGTTTTAAGTTCCCACACCAGTCCCATGACTGACCTGGAGTTTATTGTTTTCCTTCCTAAACTCTGGGTGCCCACCAATTTCCACATGGGCAGTCTAGAGTTAGGTTATCAGGATATTCTGGAATTCAGGAGTTGCTGGAGGCAAGTTGGATGGCATGGCGTATTCCCTAGTATATAGTATTTCTTTTCCACTGTTTGTTGTTGTACACTCTGATGATGTAATGTAATGTAAGATGATGTAATGTAATAACTGATATAGTTCTTTGTTTAAAGATTTTTCATTTATCTATTATATGTTGTTCCGCTACGATTGTGAGATTCTGATATTGTTATGTTGTTTCTTTCTGTTCTGTTCTATCTTTTTCTCTCTTCTTCTATCTTTTTCTTCTTCTTTAACCATAATGGTACGGTTTTCCGGCATTCGATTGCTCGGCAGTTGATACAGTAGACGTATTGATGTCGGTTTTCGAGTGTCGAAAAGTCACAAACGTTACACTCGTGGATGACAGTCGTCCAATCCACTTTATTGAATTCTTCCATATCCGACACAAATTTCCACAGCCTATGGCGAGGATTACTTAGCTTTGTACCACATAGAGCAAATTTCTCTATGTAGTAGTAGCTGAGCAACTGCACAAATAGTTGATTTTCCTCATCCTTCCCCATTTCCATTTTTTCAATAATTATTTTCAGATCTTGAGCAGACAAATCCTTTTCTGGCTTCACATTTTCAATTAGCTTCTTTCGAAGCTCAAAAAGAGAGTTTGGAAAGTAACTTGATTTTAAGAGTTCGAATTAAAAGTGGCAAAGTCCAGATTTCCTATTGGGATACCTAGGACTGCCACCACCTCATGGGGGCAAAAAGAAAACGATTTTTCATTAAAACGAAATTTTTTTGAATCATTGTCGTAAAAAAAAGACAGTGCCTCTATAAGAGTCGCACTGCTTTCTTTGTCGTTTCTAATAGAAACAAGAGATGAAAAAATAGATTTTTCTGAAAAAAAATTCTAAATAAAGTGTGGTGGCATCTTCACAAGTGATTAAACTCACCTTTTTGGACATGTTTATATTTTGTATAAAAGTGTATAATTTTATTTCGGCCTTCAGGAGTCACCAAAACAACTCCAGCTTCAGAACACCTCTCATTTGATGATCAGACCACAAATAGTAACCAACGAGGAGACGAAGTCTCCCTGTCCTCTTCATCAGCATGATCCTTGCATTCCACGATGAAGTCAGCTAACGCTTGCCCTTTGATTGCCGCCAGATGGTGATAGGTGATCTCAAACTGACTCGGCTTGACAGACCACTTCATCAATCTTCCAAAAGTCTCTGGCCGGTGCAGGACTTGCTGTAGGGGTTGATCAGTCAACACTCGGATTGAATTAGCCTGAAAGTAGGGTCTCAGCTTGCGATAGGCGGTAATCAAGCAGAAGGCGAACTTTTCGATCTTAGGATAATGCGACTCAGTTCCGTTGAGTCGTTTGCTCACATAGTACATGGGTCGCTGGACCCTATCATCTTCACGCACCAATAGTGCACTGACCGCCTTATCAGTCACAGCGAGGTAAAGGTATAGCCCCTTTCCTTCCAATAGTTGCCCCTTGACAGTTCATATTTGCCTTGGCAGAGACATTAGTCTGTCGCCAGGGGAGAGCTAACACTACAAGAAAAGGGCCCATTTTGTATCGGATCGTTGCAACGGCTGGCAACGGCTAAAAAATGCGGTCGTTGCTAGTCGTTGCATATCGCGAATATAACCTGCAACCCGTGAACAGATTCTCATTTCCCACCACAACCGACTTCTTCCAAAAACCCTCCTCCCCGTCATA
The DNA here is from genome assembly GCA_030765085.1 of Allium cepa. Classification (NCBI taxonomy): domain Eukaryota; kingdom Viridiplantae; phylum Streptophyta; class Magnoliopsida; order Asparagales; family Amaryllidaceae; genus Allium; species Allium cepa. The sequence goes on from CM060945.1 coordinate 224,413,120, forward strand.
ATCCGCCGCCTCTCCAACTCCAGCCGTTGCTGGTTGCCTCCACGTCGCTCAAACGCCTCCAAAACTCGCTGGTATTTCTTCTAAACTTGATTTGGCTTTGATTTAGGATTAATTGAAAAACCCTAATTTCGAAAATAATTGTATTAGTTGATCATAATGATATTGGGTGATGATTATAGTGATATTGGGTGATGATTATAGTGTTTTAAGTCAAGTGGAAGTTAAATTAGTTTATGATTATGTTGTAAATGATGATTAATGCGTATTAGTTATGGTAATATTTGTATTAGTTGATTTTGATTGGTGGTTTGATTTTAAAATTAGTGTATATTATTGATGAACATGCTTGTTGATATTTAAGTTTATGACAATATTTGTTTATATTTAAAATAATGTGTATAGTTTACGCCAAAGTTAATTATATAGTAATTAATACATATCTTGATAAATTGGTACAGTTAACGATAATTTAATTCAGAAGTGCTAACTATAAGTGTTATCGTAGTTTAAAATAAATATAATTCGTTGAATGAATTATAAAATTTTGAAATGAGCGTAATAACAATGAGCTAATTATTCAGTGAAAGTTATAACACGTTTTAAAATTTAGTTAATAAATATAATGAATTAATTAATTATAAAATATTTTGTAGTTGTTAGAAGAATAATTAGAAAATATGTTTTATTTATGTAAATCCCTTAGAGATATTTCGGCCTCGTTTGACAAGTGTTGTATATGATCGTTATATGGATATTCGTTTTTTCCAAGAACGGACATTTATATTCATCTGATACAATATTTGTTGGATTTGTCCTAGTATTTGGACAAGTTACAAACACAATAAAGTAATCACATTTTGTAAATCATTTCAGTTTAAACGGTTTACAAAATTTTGGTGGCATTTCCTTTTTGTTCCCTGTGTACACGCATTATATGTACGATACAGGGAATAAAGGGAAGTGCTGCCAAATTTTTTTTGAATCGTTTAACCTGAAATTATTTATAAAATGTAATTACGATATTGTGTTTGTAATGGGAAGTAGGATGACCGGCCGTTAATGAATTATAAAATGTTTTTCAATTGTTAAATAGTAGATTTAATGACAAATTATAAATCAATCGTAAAATACTGTAATATGAAGTGAAGTGTTTACTTGAATCTTCTAACATATTTTATCAAATCAGGAAAAATGTTCGATTATTTTCTCGATCGTAGTTGGATGTATGAAGTCCGAGCTGGTATGAAAGGATCAATAAAGGAACATTTCTGTAACGGTGTACATGAATTTATTAGATTCGCTAAATCTAGTAATCGGAATAACGATGAAATTTGTTGTCCGTGTAGTAAGTGCAAAGATTTAAAGCATTGGAAATCAGATGTAATAGAAGTACATCTGTATAAATTTGGTTTTGTGCCGAATTATTACTTATGGGATCGTCATGGAGAACTTGTTGAACGTACACCTAATCCTGTAGTGTTAGAGGACGATAATATTATGACGAATTCAATAGAAAATATGGTGCAAGCTGCAGCACGGTCGATGTTTTCTACCATTGATCAGGGCGATGATGACAATGATAACGTTGAAGAAGAACCAACCGCGCAAGCTAAAAATTTTTACGATTTATTGGATTCTGCTAAGAGGCCCTTGTGGGATGGTTGTAAAAGCGAAACCGAATTATCCGTAATCGCCGAATACATCACTATGAAATCAAAATTCAACCTTACAGAAGCTGGATTTACAGCAGTTGTACAAGCTGCAAAACGACACATGCCACCCAATAATTTGATGTGCGATAGTCATTATAAAATGAAAAAACTTATGTCTTCTTTTGGATTGTCATACCGAAAGATAGATACATGTATAAAAGGTTGTATGTTGTATTGGAAAGATGACGTTGACCTTATAAAATGCAGAATATGTAACGAGGAAAGATTCAAACCGAGAAAAAAAAAGGAAAAGAAGTTCCATACAAGAGAATGCATTATTTACCTATCACTCCTAGACTTCAAAGGTTATATACATCTTCTGCTACGGCATGTCATATGTGATGTCACAGTGTTAGAACACCAGAAGAAGAAACTTTGATACATCCATCTGATGGAGAAACAGGGAAACATTTCGATAAGACTTATCCTGCGTTTGCTGTAGAGAGCCGTAGTGTCAGACTCGGTTTATGTACATATGGATTTTCACCATTCTCTCAGTTTGGTAGTAAATACTCATCATGACCTATTATTGTTACTCCTTATAATTTACCTCCATGGATGTGTATGAAAACTCCGTATATGTTTCTAACGATTGTCGTCCCCGGTCCCGATGATCCGACACAAGGAATTGATGTTTATCTACAACCATTGATCGAAGAATTGAAAACACTGTGGCATGAAGGAGTTGAAACATACGACATTTCAAGAAAAAAGAATTTTCGTATGTTCGCTTCTTTATTATGGACTATTAGTGATTTTCCTGCGTATGGGATGCTTTCAGGTTGGAGCACAGCTGGACGTCTAGCTTGTCCTCATTGTATGGATGAAACACGAGCATTTTCATCAAAGTATGGAAAGAAAATTTCTTGGTTTGACTGTCGTCGATGTTTTCTACATGTTAATCATAAATTTAGAACGGATAAAAAGAACTTTAAAGCAAACAGAGAAGAGAGTATGCTACCACCGAAGGTTTGGTCAGGTGAAGAGATATATGAAATCGTAAAAGACTATCCAAAGATACATGAAACTAGGCTACAAGTTGAAATTCCAGGTAAATCAGACATTCATAACTGGTGCAAACAAAGTATATTTTAGGAGTTACCTTACTGGAAAGATCTGCTACTCCGGCATAATATTGACGTTATGCACAATGAAAAAAACGTGTTCGATAACGTGTTTAATACAGTTTTGAATGTAAAGGGGAAAACTAAGGACGATGTGAATTCGAGACGTGATATATTACACTTTTGTAAGCGGCCCGAACTTCATTTGTACGACGATACAAAAAAACCCAAAGCATGTTATGAGCTAGATAACAAACAAGTAAAACTCGTGCTAAAGTGGGTGGAAGGAGTAAGATGTCCTGATGGGATTTCTTCTAACCTCCGTATATGTGTTGACTTTAAAAACAGTAAATTGAGTGGGATGAAAAGTCACGATTGCCATATAATGATGGAATATTTTTTCCCCGTGCTTTTCAAAGAACTGTTGCCTGGCAAAGTATGTAGTGTTATAACATAATTAAGTATGTTTTATAAACAACTTTGTTCGACGACGTTAAAGGTAGATCGCATACGTAAACTTGAAGTAGAAATCCCTATACTGCTATGTAATCTGAAAAAAATATTTCCACCAGGTTTCTTTAATGTAATGGAGCATTTACCTGTTCATCTACCATCCGAAGCACTTCTTCGAGGTCCTGTGCAGTATGGATGGATATATCCATTTGAGAGGTAATTTTGAATATCCGCAATATGAAGTTTGCTTAAAATTTAGATTTATATACCAAAACAGAAATTAAATTAATTTTGTTATGGGTACTTGAATCATTTGAAGAAGAAAATTAGACAAAAAGCACGAGTAGAAGGTTCAATTTGCAAAGCGTATCTGGAAGAAGAATCTTCATTTTTTTCTCACATTACTTAAGTAACGATGTGAACTTATCGTTTGTCAGTATTCCCCGTAATGATGAAGCTGTTGTGATTCTTCTCAAACAATGTTATCTATTTTTAGACAACAAGGCCGACCTGCTGGGAAATGTGTGAAAATATGGTTAGACGATAAAGATTTTCATATAGCACACACATATGTTCTTTTAAATTGTGTTGACGTTGCACCATTTGTCAGGTAGTACTAAATTCATGTACAATTTAATTATACGTATATATATATATATATTAATTTTGATGGGAATAATACATTTTTGCAGTATATACGAATCACAACATCCATCTGGCGATCTCAGTAAAGATTTTGCTAAATGGTTTTCAAAATACGTATATGATCCAAAAAACTATGTTGTTGACGAAGGATTACGACATATTGCTATCGGACCAAAAAGAAATGTGAAGACTTATCCAATATTCTTCGTCAATGGATTTAAATTCAACATCAAAGATTACGGGGCTGAAAAATTAACATATAACAGTGGTGTATTTGTTAAAGGCAGTGATGATCCAGAGGAGCATATAAAAGATTTTTACGGCGTCTTAACATACGTTTTAGAGCTGACATATTATATACAACCTGCAGAGGAAATTTTTTTTATTCAAATGCAATTGGTTTAGCAATATTCCTGGTTCTGGAATTAACGTGCACAAAGATTACAAACTCATTGAAATAAAGCATACCTCGCATTATTATAAGTATGATCCTTTCATATTAGCCAAGCAAGCATTACAAGTTTATTTTGCTCCGTATCCATCCTTAAAAAAAGATAAAGCAGATTGGTGGGCTGTTATTAAAACAAAGGCAAGATTTACATTTGACGGAAATAATATTCCAGATGAAGCAGCGTATCAAGCAGATCTGGAGCCAAATACTGAAATAATAATAACTGACGATGTTGACGTAGGATCGTTGAATGATGAAGCGAATGTTTTAATAGATGCATTTGAAAGTACCGAAGAAAACGATATAGAGTACGAGACCGAGTCTGAATCAGAAAACGACGAAGACTGATACATTACACTGTTTTTTTAATGTATGCATGTATGATGTTTTATTTTGAGTAATGTATTAAGAATGATGAATGCGTTCTGTATTATTCTGAGCTATGTAATAATAATGATTTTGTTATGTATTATCATTCTGTTTTATTTTGACCTATGCGTTATTCAGAGCTGTGTAATAATAATAATGATTATGTTCTGCATTATTCTGAGCTAGGTAATTACAAAGAATGATTATGATGATCAATGGAACATGTGTTTGAATAATTATTTGTTTTCTTTCCATTATATGATATGATTATGTTTGTGGCAGATATGTCTCACAGAAGACGCAGTACATCTCAGCCTTCTCCTTCGCCTTCTCATGGCGCAGGTCCCAGCGGTACGGCTCCGGACTTACGCCGTGAGATAGAGATAGTTCCCAAGAGTGTTGGGTAAGTATCTAATTAATTTCAATTATATTATTTAAAATATATTAATAATATAATATATTAATTATATACATCAACATTTATGCAAGGGTTTCGAAATAGAGCCGGCGGATTACATTCTTCAAGTTTCAAAGCAATCCTATAAGAGTAGGCTGTCTGGTTGCTGGCCTTATTGGGACGACATCCCAGGCAAAGTGAAGGACGCTATAGTTGCTGATTTGATGGTAAGTAAAATTTTATATTTCAATTTAAAATTAGTATACTGTATATAATTCAAATTATTTTCAATAAGCAGGCTGCAATACGTGTCCGCCCGGAAGATAAGACTGTTTTCTTCAATCATTGGAATAAGAGGATGCAGAAAAATTATACGGAGACTCTTTCAAAGGCCAAGCTAAGCGGAAAAAAATCCAGTTGGATGGGTAATGATGTTTGGGCTGCATTTGTCACCACTGGGAAAGTGAAGCTGTCAAAGTAAGTTATGTATTGTTGTATTGTTAGTATTATTTATTTAAATTATGTATGTTAGTTGCATTATTAATTTAATTAACCGTGTATTTAAATTAACAGGAAATAGCAAAGCGAAATAGCGCGAGAAATAAAAATCCTTCGTTACACCGTGGTGGGTCCAAGTCATTCCAACAATGGCGGAGGGAATTGGTAAATTTGTAATTTGAGTTTATAAACTGTAATATTATTTAATCATATTATTAATGTTTTTTATTCATGTATAATTTCAGCATTAAAGAACCGGACAGGAGCCTACAATGGCCGAGGTTTTTAGAGTCACTCATGCGGTGGAGCAGACCGATGATGATGGGAATGTCACCTATGAGTGGACAGATGCAAAGGCTGAATCTGTTATGGTAAATATGTTTATTCGCAATGACAACGTTTCACATTCCTTTAGTAGTGTATAAGTAAATTGTATAGCTATATATTGAGTCAAATTTGTATTCGTAATTGCAGGGTAGATATGAAGCGGAGCGGGCAGTGATGGCGCAAAGAACTGGACGGAAGGATATTACGCTTCAAGAGTCCAATCAAATATGGGATAGAATTATTGATCCGCCTTCTCGCTATAGGCGTTATGGATACAGCAATCAGGAGGTAAACTGTTTTAATAACTTATATTTGAATTTAATATAGCCGTTGCGAGCGTGAAATAGAACTAGTTTGTTTGATCGTTTTACAGGCTCTTAACTTCCAGAGGGCTTATAAGAAATCTATGGCCGAGGAGGAGATAGCCCAGATGCAACGACAGCTGGACGAGATAAATGATTGACGACAGAGCTTCTTGTCTCAGCAGATAGATGAGCGCATTACCGCATTCGTTTCAGAGCATGAGACCATGCCAGGGTCTTGTGGTGGTGGTGGTGGTGGTGATGATGATGCTGATGATGATGCTGATGATGATGATGAGTAGGTATGTTTTGTTGATGGTTATTTTTTTGGGCAAGATCGTGGTTTTAATGGATATTTGTTGGACTTGTGTACTTATGTTGGTGTGTACTTATGTTGGTGTGTACTTATGTTGGTTGATGGACTTGGTAGTTTGTTTGGTGTTTTGTGTACCTATGGTGTTGGTGATGGATATTATGTGTGATGGATTTGAGATGTATGGATTTGTGTTAGTTGATTATATAGTTGCGTGATTATTGATATATATGTGTTTTATTTGATTATTTGCGATGTATTTGGTTATATGATGGTTGGAATGGAATGTATACGATGGATTGGAAGTGATTATTGTGATGTGGAATGGTTTGCGACGACAGAGGAGGTTGGAAGAGTGAATGGAAAATAAAAAAGTTCCAGGCTCGCAACGGCTATCTGGTTCAGGCTAGCGACGGTTATCTGGTTTCAGGCTTGCAACGGCTCGCGACACCACGTGACGACCAGGATTGTAACTAACTATTGCCACGTGGACAACTGGTCGTCGCTACCCGTTGCTAAATTGGTAACGGAGCCGTTGCTATTGCCGTTGCTGGAACAAGTAGCAACGTGCTTAATAGCAACGGTTTTTAACAACGGTTGGCAACGGCCGCCAACGGCTATTTGCCGTTGCTATGCCTTTCATTCCTTGTAGTGTAAGGCCAGGCTAATCCCCTTTGGAGGGCATTGCCTATTCCAAAGCATGTAGGATGATACCATGGCCATGGTGTGCCACTTCCATTCTATTGTGTAGAAGCTCGATGTTAGCCGACGACGGATGTTATTGAGTATACCTGGCGATTCTTGCAGGCTAGTACTCTCTGAAGAGGAGCATCATTTCCTAGTTTGGGAAGGAAAAAATACTAGTAAAAAGAGGATCTTGAACTGTATTTAATGTTGCTCAAAATTAGTCAGATTTTACCTATGGTGTCGTTAAGAAGATGCATGGAATCATTAAGAAGCATTCATTAAGAAGCTAGCACCTATGGTTGGAAATTTAAAAACAAAAAAAAAAAAAACAAAAAGATGCATGGAATCATTAAGAAGCATTCATTGATTTGCACTGAAATCGAACATGGCTATTCATGCCTATAGATAATCTCAATCTTGATGTGGTGTTCCATATTAAACAACTTTGTCAGATTTACAATTTTTGAATGTGAATTAGTGAATTGTTTTCATTACGTCCAAGTCCAAGACAGATATGGAAACCAAGGCAAACAATGATGACATTGACTGGGATTATTTGGACTGGAATGTTCCTACTTGTGAAGACATATCTGCACCAGCTTACATAGTCTGTCTTACTACGAGTTAGTAGGGGTTGCATGTTAGTAGGGGTTGTTGGTTGGTAAAGGTTCACTCGTAGTAGGGGTTGCATATTAGTAGTGATTGTAGGTCAGTAGGGATTGCATCTTAGTAGGAATTGCAAATTAGTAGGGGTCGCATGTTAGTAGGGGTCGCAAGTTAGTAGGAGTTGCATGTTAGTAGGGGTTGTAGGTTAGTAGGGGTTGCAAATTAGTAGACGTTCTCTCGTAGTAGGGGTTGCATGTTTGTAGGGTCGCAAGTTAGTAGGGGTTGCATATTAGTAGGGGTCGCAAGTTAGAAACGCCCGCACAATCCACGGGAAGGTTACTGGCAGTCACTAGGCCAATGTTAGCATGAAGATACTTAAACTCAAATATAAAGTTTTTTTTTATTTGCAAATACATAGGAGCTGGAACTTAAAATGCCAACAAATTTATGTATAGAAGAAAACTGTGCATATAAGTGTAGTACGCATCTTGTGTTTGAAATAAACATGGGACACCGTAAAGAGTTCTGTAGCGATGCTCCAATATGAAATATTTGTTGTAGTTCGGTAATGTGTTCCACTGTGTGCACATGTATCGTAATAGTATGGGTTGCAAGTTAGTAGGGGTTGTAGATTAGTAGGGGTTATACTAGTTAGTAGGGGTTGCATCTTAGTAGGGGTTGTAAGTTAGTAGGTGTTGCAAGTTAGTAGCGGTTGTAAGTTAGTAGGGGTTGCAAGTTTTAGCTCGTTATAGTTCTGGTATACAACAGTCATTGACACTTTGCCCTTTTTGTTGCATGAACTGTTGAATGATGCCGAATTTGGTATTTGATTTTGGTTCCTCCGAGTATGGAACCTTTGGTTTATTTACGGTTCCTCCGTCTATGGAACCAGACGTTTATTTACGGTTCATTCGAGTATGGAACCGAAAGTTTATAAACGGTTCCCCCGAGTATGGAACTGGATATTTATTTTCGGTTCCTCCGAGTATGAAACCGAAAGTTAATTTACGGTTACTCTGAGTATGGGACGGGGTATTTGTTTTCGATTCCTCCGAGTATGGACCCGAAAGTTTGTGTACGGTTCCTCCGAGTATGGAACCGGGTATTTGTTTTCGGTTTCTCCGAGTATGGAACCAAAAGTTTGTGTATGGTTACTCCGATTATGGAATTGGGTATTTGTTTTTGGTTCCTACGAGTGTGGAACCGAAAGTTTAATTACGGTTCCTCCGGAACCGGACGTTTATTTACGATTCCTCCGAGTATGGAACCGGGTATTTGTTTTCGGTTCCTCCGGGTATGGAATCGAAAGTTTATTTACAGTTCCTCCAAGTATGGAACTGGATATTTGTTTTCGGTTCCTCCGAGTATGGAACCGAAAATTTATTTACGGTTCCTCAAGGTTTGGAACCGGGTATTTATTTACGGTTCCTCCGAATATGGAACCGGAAGTTTGTGTACGATTCCTCCGTGTATGAAACCGGACGTTTATTTACGGTGTTCCGAGTATGGAACTGGGTATTTGTTTTCGGTTCCTCCGAGTATGGAACCAAAAGTTTATTTGTGGTTACTCCGAGTATGGAACCGGGTATTTGTTTTGGTTCCTCCGAGTATGGAACCGAAAGTTCATTTACGGTTCCTTCGAGCATGGAACCGGGTATTTGTTTTCGGTTCCCCCTAATATGAAACTGAAAATTTGTGTACGGTTCTTCCGAGTATGGAACCGGGTATTTGTTTTTGGTTCCTCCGAGTATGGACCCAAAAGTTTGTGTATGGTTCCTCCGAGTATGGAACTGGGTATTTATTTTCGGTTCCTCCGAGTATGGAACCGAATGTTTGTGTACGTTTCCTTCGAGTACGAACTAGGCATTTGTTTTCGGTTCCTCCGAGTATAGAACCGAAAGTTTGTTACGGTTCCTTCGAGTATGGAGCCAGGTATTTGTCTTCGGTTCCTCCGAATATGGAACCGGAAGTTTGTGTACGGTTCCTCCGTGTATGGAACTAGACGTTTATTTACGGTTCCTTCGAGTATGGAACCGAGTATTTGTTTTCGGTTCCTTTGAGTATGGAACCGAAAGTTTATTTACAGTTCCTCCGACTATGAAACTGGGTATGTGTTTTCGGTTCCGCCGAGTATGGAATTGAAAATTTATTTACGGTTCCTCCGAACATGGAACCGGGTATTTGTTTTTGGTTCCTTCGAGTATGGAACTGAAAGTTTGTGTACGGTTCCTCCGAGTATGGTACCAGGTATTTGTTTACGGTTCCTCCGAGCATGGAACCGGGTATTTGTTTGATAAACTTTATACACAAACTTCTGTTCTTCTCGCAAAAGTTGGTAAATAATTTGCTTTCAAACTGGGTGCCGTTGTCTGAAATGATCCTGTTTGGCAGGCCAAAACGAGTGGCGATGTTCTTTGTCACAAACTTCACTATCTTCTGTGCGGTTACTGTAGACAATGTCAAAATAGAAGAAATTGACATATATACATCATCATGCAAATCAGTATGTAGGAAAACATTATTAACATCAAGCTAGTGCAGGTGTCATCTTTAAGTAGTGGCAATAACTAAGATGTATCGGGGAATAACTACTTTTGTAACGGGTGCAAATGTATCATGACAATTTAATCCATCAACTTGCATGTAACTCCAGCAACCTAACTACTTTATCTTTCAATAGTGTCCTCTATTATTAATGTTTTTTTAAAATTAGTTTTACAGTTTTTTTTTGTTCTTGTTGGGGGAGGAAAAGTGTCATTTTTTTTAACGTTGTAAGTTTTGCTTCAGTGACATCTTAAAAAATTTGATGCTTATTCACTCAATTTCACTTCTTCATTTGCAGGCTTTTCTTTTCCCATCCTAATGCTGCTGCCATTTTGTTTGCAAATTTTTTTTTGGCTTGTGACTTATTTCGCTCGGCTTTAGCGCAATCGAAAGAAACAAGATATGAGTTGTATGAACAAAAATAAAAATTGATTATATAATTTTCACAGTTGGTCCAAGATTAAAAGTGTAAAATTGTCCATAGATAAGACAATGTAGCATTTGACAATATTTTTAGGCACCCCAATCCTCATCACCTCTGTTTTAGCATATATTTTTCATAATATTCCCTTTATTTGCATTCTCATCTCTCGATGATTGTCCCTGTATGCAATGCTGCATGTGCTTATTGAAGATTAAATTATGGTAAATAGGCAAACTAAAAAAGGTGTTAGTGCATTTAACAAAGTGGTTAAAAGCTTGATGTCATGCCACAATTTTTAGCATTTCGTAACATAATATAAGACATAAATGTCTCCAAAATTTAAAAAATAAATACGAAAGCTTAATACCTTGTGCATATTTGGTGCAACAGTTGTTAATAAATATATTGAGGTTCATAAACCTTCAAAAAATGATGAGGTAAAGTAACTAAAATAGATAAACAAATAAATAATCAGTTGATATTATGAAAAGCACCTCAAGTAGAAATTCATATTATCTGAATTTGATCTTTTGATATATAATCTGATGAGCTGATTTTAAAAGCAATTCAGTTTGCCAATCTTTTGATAGCTCAATGCATTCCTGAGGAAAAGCGAAAGTTAGATAGCATGATCGTTAGCAAGTTCACGTTCTTTTTCTACTCTGAATTGCCGTAGCAACACATTGAGCTATCTATTGTATGAGCATATCAACTCCCAAGCGTCAGATGAATAGTCCAGCATGTAGGGTAGTTCTAGGTCTACGTCATATCATATGTTCTCGTATGCAGCGATAAGATTTGACTGGCCATCCTCGTTTGTTGCTACAAACTAGTATGGACAGCTGCACAACCTATTTTCCTTGGCCCAATTCTATAGTGCCTTCCTTAGCTGGCGTGTCTATGATCACTGGCTCGAACTTATTAAGAAGGATTAATTTTGTATTTAGCCCACTTTTGCAAACAAATTACAAGAATAACTCACTTGGAAATAGAGCAGTTTTAACCACGTAAGACGACACGTGTACTGGCGGCATCTCAAATGCCGCCAGTACATGTCTTTGTGGCATAATAACACTGGCGGCATTTGAGATGCAACCAGTCGGCGGCATTTGAGATGCCGCAAGTTAGCGGCATCTCAGATGCCGCTAATTTTGCTGCCCTCTGTTTAGTTTCCAGCCCTCCCTTCTTTCATCCTCACTCCCCCTTCTCTCATACACTCTTCAAAAAAGAAACGAACCCATCCCCCCAAATCACCAAAAATCAAAATTTGAAGCTTCCAACTACCAAAATCTACTTAGCATTTGAACTATGGCTTCATCATCGTCTCAAGCTCATCCTATAGGTATGAAATCTATCGATTTTGTCTCTAATTGTCATTTTTTCAATTTAGGGTTTAGAGCTAAAATTGTTCTATGGTTGCAAATCTATGATTGTATAGTACAATAAAGTTGAGTACTCACCTAGAGCACATGTTTAATTGTTTTTCCATCGTATACAATGAAGTTGTATAGTTGCAAATCTATGGTTCTATACCCATTGAAGTTGAGTTTGATTATGCAATGTTATTGTGGTAGAATACGATGAAATGGCTCCCGGACCGATCGATCCTAGCGTGCTTTACCTTCAAGCTCAACACCGCACAAACAACATCGATATGATGGAGGTACAAGGTCAAATAATTTGTTAGTACTTCTGCAAATTGGTGGTAATTACCATAATTGCTTTGCTCTGTTACTATGTATCAACAGGCGGTTGAGCCGGACGGCTTCATTGACCATTCATCAACTTTAAAGCTCGTCACGTCAGCGCATCCAAGCGTGTTGGAACTGTTAGACAGAGCTGGATTTGGTGTTGTTAATAAGTTGGGATATACACAGCTCGACATGAATCTTTTGACGGCTTTGATCGATAGATGGCGACCGAAGACGTCTACATTTCATCTTAGAGTAGGTGAGATGACAATCACTTTGAAAGATGTAGCTGTATTGCTTGGATTGCCGATTAACGGGGATCCCATCCTGAAACCGGATTATCCAAGAAATTACATGGATTTGTGCGAGCCCTTGCTTGGATTGGCTCCTCCAGAAGACGTGAGGTGGGGAAATGATTCGATAGTGGCCACGTGGTTTAGGGAACAGTTGGCCGGTGATATTCCACGTCGTGCCTCTCCTTTGCAGATTGCCCAGAGGGCCCGCTGTATTATGTTGCACATCATCACGCAACGTCTTTTTTGTGATCGATCGAAGACAAGAGTAGCCCTTCAATGGCTTCCATTCTTAGAAAACTTCGATTCATGTCGGCAATACTCCTGGGGTAGTGCGGTGCTTGCTTTCACCTATACGGAGCTTACGAGAGTTGCTTTGGTCCAACAACGGTCCGCCGGAGGTTGTATGACTCTACTTCAGGTACGGACATAGGCATTCGTTGTTGCATAGTTGAGTATTTCGTAAAACCGTAACTAAAATTAAGTTTCCCACTTGCAGCTTTGGTCATGGACCTACCTTCCGGTTGGTCGTATATCTATGAAGACGCAAATAATTGACAATTCAAAGCCTTATGGAGCGAGGTAAAACAGTGTTGTTAATGTTGTTGTATCGACACAGTAAATTTGAATTTCGTATAACATGTTGCTGTTATAGGTGGATTGGCCCGAAGAATACAAAAATGATCCCCAGACGCAATTTAACCTTCTACCGAAACAAGTTTGATGTCTTAGATTACAATGCAGTAACATGGAATCCGTATTCCGAAGCAGACCTTCATGCACTTCCGGCTATTTGTACAATAGACAGGACGTTATGGCGGGAACGACTTATGGTTTTTTGTTTCGGAGATTTAGCATACCATCTGCCAAACAGAGTCATGAGACAGTTTGGTCTTCGTCAGCACCTACCGTATCCTGCTCCATATTACACGCTTGCATACGGCGAAGATGAGTTCGAACAAATGATTGAGTTATGGAACAACCGTTTCATAGCTGCGGAAGACGAGCACGATGTCACTCTGACCGATGAGGAGTATCTTAGCTGGTACTGGAATATCACTCGTCGTTATGTGCTTCGAAGACGAGCGGAGGAACCCGAGCAAGAGGTGGCACCTTACACTCCACGAGCTCCGCTAGAACGGAATGTGGTACGTATTACTATTGACACCTTTTGTAGTACTTACGAAACTCATACGGGTTTATGTTGTACGCAGGCGGATGGTATGTATCATGTATTGGACATTGTTGACGAGCTTGCGGAGGAGGTTCCTGAAAAGAGCAAGGCAAAATGCTTGTCTATCAAACAAATTTTGCTATCATGTTTGTCTAAGAACAAGATGTCAAGGCCCATCCCACCTCCGCCTCCTCCTCCTCCTGTAGTGCCACCACTTATCGAGGATATTGCCCCTCCCGCGTCATATGAGGACATAACTGCAGTCCCACCGGCCCCCTCACCGAAGAGAAAGTATGGAAGAAGGAATAAAAAAGAGAGCGGGAGTTCCGGAGCGATATCTTCGCAGCATACACAACCCGTCGGGCCATCGCAATCCCCAACGGAAGAGACGCAAGAGGAGGGTAGTGAAGAGCTGTCACTGGAAGAGGAGGAATTCATGCTCAAGCCTAGAAGACCGAAGAAGAAACTCCTAGGGAATTAAAAATTTTGAGATGAAATTTTAGGCTAACCGTAGTGGACCGTTGTTTTTATTTGATGACTGTACTATTTATTGATCGTTTGTGTGGTATGTTGACTGTAGTAATGACTGCTCATGGTCTGTATTTGTTCGTTTGGGTTGTTTGGTTGTTAACTAATGTAGACTAGTGTTTGTCGTTGTGATTGTAGAATTGACTCTAGTGTTTCGATGATGGTGTGAATGTTACCGGTTTTGAAGTTGTATTTGATGGTGTGAAAGTTGCAATGGACATTTGAAATGCCACTGTATTTTAAATGCCGCTCTGGTACTTGCTCACTGAAAAATACAATGTCGCCTCTAGCGCCATTTGTAATGCCGCAAAATGCGACATTGTATTTTCCAGTGAGCAATTTACAGAGCGTTATTTCAAATGCCGCTTGAGACGGCATTTGAAATGCCGCCGTGAGCGGCATTTCAAATGCCGCCTCAAGCGGCATTTGAAATAACGCTCTGTAAATTGCTCACTGGAAAATACAATGTCTCATTTTGCATTCCATACTTCGAACGATGCGGAACATACTTTACACAAGTCACAATGTACTTAAATTATCGATGAATAGCATACTTCAAACGATGCACATAACATACTTGAATTACATTTCAATTATACTTCAATAAAATACTTCAAACGATGCACATAACATACTTGAATTACATTTCAATTACATACCTTAATCACACATCAAGTTTCTAATATCATTACGTTACATTTCAATTGTCCTTCAACGATCTACGTGGCCACAACGCTGAGTACTTGTACCCATGAACCAACAATTTGTTTCGGTATTCCAGGTCCAACTTTTCCAAACGACTAACTTCCGCTTGCATTTCTAAAGCATATTCCACTCCTCTAGGACATAGCGGTGGATCTAGCCACTTAAAAAAATTGCAGCATTCAACCTGATTCGGCCGAATCTTGTGATCGTTGTATCCATCACAGCGGTAGAAACGACGTCCAGCGTTCCTATCATTTCTGCAAATGACTACTTCGCATTCCTCTCCACAGCTGCAAACTACACATATAGCGTGAGAGCTTGAGCTTCCACGATTTTGCTGACCTAGGACACCTAGAAGACGTGCATGGAGCGATTGTTGGCCTGGTATATCAACCGTGCTTCTCCACGTGATGTTCCACTATCCTCATTCAGGGGTTCTTTTTCGAATTGTGCCTCTGGTACGAAATCAATTTCAAGGTCGGCGCCGCTTGAAATCCCTTTTCCTCTATTTTGTTCAAATTCGTCGTACATTTTCATCATTGTTACGTCGTCAATTTCCCAATTGTCCATTGTGCACCTGTGAATACAACCAAAAATACATCGACAAAACAATTGATGAATTTGAACGAGAAAAGTATAATAATTACCTTCGGCGCGCCAATTTTGGATTGAAATAGGGGAGGGGTTATTGCGAATTGTTGAAATCGGACGGGAAACCTAGAGCTTTTGCTAAAATAAATTTGGTAAAGTTAGGGTGTGGGTGGGGTAGCTGAAATATATATAGGCAGTAGAGGCGATATTTCAAATGCCGCTGGTGGCGGTATTTGAAATACCGTTCAAAGTGGCATTTTAAATGCCGCTCAACGCGGCATTTTAAATGCCGCCTCGAGCGTCATTTAAAATGCCGCGTTGAGCGGCATTTGAAATAACACTCTATAACTTACTCGCTGGAAAATACAATATCGCATTTTGCGGCATTTCAAATGGCGCTAGAGGCGACATTGTATTTTCCGGTGAGCAAGTACGAGAGCGGCATTTAAAATACAAACACCAAAGAACAAACATTGCAAATGACTTTGCAAATAACATTTTCGTCTAACATTAGATTATATAAACATTTGTTCTCAGACAAAGTAGAATGCATTCGAATTAGGATTACAGACAAAATAAAAAAAAAACATTAAGTTGCTGTATCGCATCGACTTTTTTTATGACCATGAACACCACATTTGCCGCACCTATTTCCTTTAGGGGTCTGCATCTCGTCCATTGTACCTTTAATTCTACTTGAACGTGGGCGTCCTGGTTGTCTTTTAGCGACCAGAGGTAGAACCAATTGACTGTCACTTAAACTCCAATAATGCTTATCTCGTACCGGGTGAAACTCAGGGGTGTAAGCTGCCAGGTATTTCGCTGTGGAATACCATGTTGAGGCGAAGTCGTGATGGGCTCTATTTGCTCCGTTGGAAACCGTTGAGCAAGCCGCCATAACATGCATACACGGTAGGTGCTCTAAATGAGGGATGTTGCACGTACAAGAGCAACTATTACCGTTGATTAGTACTTTGAACTCGTCACCAAAATAGTGTACAACTTGCCACTCAGATTGACTGAATCGAATAATTCTTGTATGCCTAGCTTCGTTAGCTCGTTCAGCGATCTTGGCTTCCCATTTTGGAGTTACACGGGAAGACAGTTTTGCTGCCGCTTCTCTTCGTTGACAAAAATAATCAACCGACCGGAAAAAGGTGCGTGCAACTAAAGCTTTGACAGGTAATGACCTAGCTCCTTTAAGAACACCGTTGAAACTTTTTGCACAATTGGTGGTCATGACATGAAATCGATCGCCATCATCTTTACACAACGCCCTCCTCGTGCGCTCCCAAACTCCTTTCTATCCAATTGTGAGCCCTGATGCTTATAGTTTTTATTTCTTCACGTATTCTGATGTAATCGGCTTCTTCCATGGCACAAGCTGCAGCATAAAATAGCCCGGTTAATCGTTTTTCTCTGAACCCTGCAGCTTGAAAATTAGCTTTAAGATGTCTAGCACAAAATCTATGTTTATGTGGCAAACACCATTTCGATTGCAAGGCTGATGGTATTCCTTTCATTCGATCCGAAATGAAGGTGATTCGTCGATTGTTTACACTGTGAATGAACCGCCGCATGCATGCAAAAAACCAACCCCCAGCTATCACCGGATTCAGACTCGACAATTGCGTACGCTAAAGGGTATAGATAGTCATCCGCATCAACAGCAGTGACCACAAGTAGCGTCCCTTTATATTTCCCGTACAAATGTGTCCCGTCAATACATAACAATGGACGACAATGAACAAATCCTTCAATACAAGGTCCAAATGCCCAAAAAGCTCGATCGAAGACTCCATATTCATCGGTCGTAACGTGTCCAACACTTCCCGGGTTTGATCTAGTTATTTCAGCAAAATATTGCCTTAGACTACTATATGACTCAACGCAATCACCATAAATTCTTTCCACCGCCTTACCCAAAGCTCTCCAAGCCTTCATATAACTAATTTTCACAAACAACTGTTCTTCCATCAAAACTTGTACCGTTCCGGCTGTAATGTTTTGATCGGCTTTCACAAAAGGTAATATTTTTGCCACTATAAAGTTAGACGTCGCCTGCTTGTGGGTGGAGTTCACCGTTGGATTAACACAATTGTGTTCGCTAGGATATTTCCTTACAATCCACCAATTCTGCTCCGATTTTTTTGAAACAATAGCATGAAGTCTCCATGGACAATTTCCATCTATATTACAAATGACGGTGTATTTGGTTTTATTTGATTTTATTGCTTTAAAAGATACGGCATGCAAAATCGACCATTCGCTCAACTGTTGTAACAATTTGGATTTCGTCTCAAAAATCATACCAACTTTAAATCCATTCTCAACGCTTACTGTTGAAAACATCTCATTGTTGAAGCCAAGATTTGCAACGATTGACCTTGCCATAATTTGTGCATTGCACAAATCATCATCCAAAGGAACTTCCATTTCCACCTCATCGCTGTCTTCGGAAATATTGTCTTCAACCGGAAAATCATAGTTCAAAGGTTCATTGTTCACTTGCATACTACCTATCCACGACATGTCATTCTCCACCACGTTCACTACATCCATACTATGTATGTGGGGTTTATCATTGCCATCTTCACCTTCTTCCCCGTCCATCTCAGTATCAACATCTTCATTGTTCACGTTTACGTTTACGTTTACATTCTCCAAATCAGCATTAGATTGCATAGCAGTATCGTTCGCGATAAATCTGCTATTCAAACATACGTATTACTTTAAAATCATTACCGTAATTACTACCTACACAAATTTGATTTTTCATGAGACATACCTCTGACTAAGATCATATAATTCGGACGGAGTTGGATGCATAAATTGAGACATATGGCATTGTGATGGTCCAGCGGGACTAGACGGTGTTGGTCGACAAGGAAGATAACTGCATATAAGACGAAAAAAATTGTTAAGTTGCGCCCAACTATCATATTAATAGGACCAAATTTTCATAAACAAATGTTTCACCTTCCGAGCAAATGCGTAAAGGTGCCTTGACTTGGATAGGGGTACGTATACTTAATGCCCTGTGGATATGTCATACACGAAGGATATCCATACAGACCTTGTTGTTGACTGTACATCGCTGGCATAATCGGGTTAATGAAACTTGATGACGCGTCTCTACGGTTGATACTTACCGCCTCAACCGTTCTTTGGTGCTCCTCAATAACACTGTTAACTTCTTGTTCTCGTACGGGTTCTTCTACTTGCAAGCGCCTAATTTTCCCAACAAATAGCTCAATTGATTTCGATGTCGCTGAAAACATTAGCTCGACATCGTCATCATCGGCTATTTTTATGGCTTTCGATCCTGAGTCCGTCGGCCAATTACACACTACCTCTATGTCAAATTCTTCAGATTTTATCTTCGTCGCTTTATAGATCGATTCTTTCTGCTGCATCAAATTACAACCTCTCAACACTTTAGCTGGCTTACACGACCCCCCCACATATTTTCCACAATTAACTTCATCAACAACCAATTCGCCATCGAAATAACATATGGTCGGTACACACTTGGGAGCCATTCTACAATTTATTCAATCAACTTGTAAACTATTATCACTTGATACCAAACAGCAAATAAAATTAAAAAAATGGAACTAGGGTTTCCACAAATAACCTACCTGCTATAGCTAATAACCTGTCAAAGAGGAAGAATTAGATGTTATTCCTTCCTTCCCTAAGTAGATTTTGGTAGTTGGAAGCTTCAAATTTTGATTTTTGGTGATTTGGGGGGGTGGGTTCGTTTCTTTTTTAAAGAGGGGATGAGAGAAGGGGGAGTGAGGATGAAAGGAGGGAGGGCTGGAAACTAAACAGAGGGCAACAGAATTAGCGGCATCTGGGATGCCGCTGACTGGCGGCATCTCAAATGCCGCTGACCGGCGGCATCTCAAATGCCGCCAGTGTTATTATGCCACAAAGACGTGTACTGGCGGCATTTGAGATGCCGCCAGTACACGTGTCGTCCTACGTGGCCAAAACTATTCTATTTCCGTTATAAGTTTGCAAAGTGGGCTATTCTTGTAATTTGTTTGCAAAAGTGGCCTAAATACAAAATTAATCCTATTAAGAATAGCTGTAGACTCGATGAGAGACTCAAAACTCTTCTTCTTCTTCGATCTCTCCTTCTTCACAGTAGTCAGCCTCAGTACGCCAGCAACCTCATTCATCAACTCCGCCTC
The DNA here is from genome assembly GCA_030765085.1 of Allium cepa. Classification (NCBI taxonomy): domain Eukaryota; kingdom Viridiplantae; phylum Streptophyta; class Magnoliopsida; order Asparagales; family Amaryllidaceae; genus Allium; species Allium cepa. The sequence continues at coordinate 224,433,093 of CM060945.1, forward strand.
CAACTCCTCTTCCACCATCATCTTCAAACTATGTAAAATATGCAATGCATACTCATCCACCATTCTCAATATCACAATCTTTTAATATGCAGTTAACCTCATCCTCATATCATAAGCTTGCTCAGCAAAAGTAGAATACTTACTTAAATGTCTAATCTCAACCACGCCAAATTTGTTTAAATTTATCTTTTCTTTCTTGTTTGGATTCTGTATTACATCTATAAAGTTTTCCTGTTGCTCCATTAGTTCATACCATGCGCGCACGTAGTCAGGGTTTGAAGTGTAATTCGATGTCATCTCCTTCTTTATCATTTCCTCTACAATCTGAAAATAACATAATAGTTGAATAATAAAGACAGCAATGTGTTAGCATGAAATATGGGTCCAAAAATCACCAAATCCAATAATAATATAAATGTGTACCTTATATTTATTTAGCAATTATTTATAAGCGATATAGCGTGAAAGCAACTCCAACACAAAGCAAGCTCCTCCCATACCTACTAAAAACTCAATCGAACCATCAATACAAGTATATGGAAGTAATAACAACATATATCATATATATCATAATAATACATGCAAATGAACATATGCAACATAACTTCCATAGAATCCATCAAACAACTAGCATCCAACTAATTATTCATCCAATTATCTTACAACCAATTTCATTTGATTATACTTAATCTTCATCAAATTTAAATTCCATTAATTCCAATTGATTTAGACGTTCAATTCCTTATTAACTGGAATTACATCCATTCTTAGCAGTATTGGGTTTTACTAACTTCTAATTTCGTATTCAATTAGTTCACTTTCACTAATTTGCATTCAAGTTAGTTCATTTTCAATTATAATCAAATTCATTTCATTTGGATTCATTTTATTCTCAATTTGAATTAAATTATTTAACTTACAATTCATTAAGCTTAGTTTTCATCCATATTTAATGAATTTAAATCAATTTATCTAACATCCAAGCTAACAATCAAATAATAATCAAAGCACATCTAATATAACCAAATAGATTTAATAAATATTCAACATACATATTCACTAGTTTGCTTCCAATTTGGTTTATCATACTTAAATTACCACTTGATTAATATTTACTTGACTTCCATTAGTTATAGTTCATTTATTCTGAATTCAAGTTTGAATTTCACTTGTTTCAAATCCTTTTACTTAAGTCACAAACATATATTTAGAATTCATTTTCTAAATTAATTACCTAAGTTCATAACCATTTATACTCTTATCTTATGTCATCTTTACTTAGATTATTCAAACAACATTGATTATCTTTGTATTCTAACATTTACAATCAATCAAATAATCTATATATATACTATAATAATCCTTGAAAAATTATGCTTTATATATAAAATAAACCAAAGTAAAATCATTTCAAAACCGTACCATGTCGAATTGCTCTATTCAGGTGTTTAGAAACCCCTATCGATATAGTTGTCGAGACTATACCGACCAGAGTCCATAAGCCACACGATAAACCAACCAACACAATACAAAACAATTTCATGTCCAATCTCAACGTTCAAGTGTTTAGAGATTCCTATTGATAACGTTTGCAAGACGTACCAACCAGAACCCATAAGCCACTCAACAAATCAATCAACACGATATAAAACAATTTTATATACACTAACAAATACGTTCTCTCATATACGTACTCTCAATTCATTCTATGCATAGCTAACCCTATCTCTAATGAATAGACTCACATCCTAGGATATTGCTGATCCTATCTCTGATTAAGTCTTTGAACCCCATTGAGTTAAGGTTCTCGCTTAACCTTCAACTCCAGAGCCAAGGTTTTATCTAACCAAAGCTCTGATACCACTGTAATAGCCCTCAAATCCACACCCTTCAGACCGAGAATAAACCGGCCCGAAGAATACGAATTCTCGAGTCTATGGATAAATCGAATCTCCGCTCTTTAGTAAACGATACTTAACACATCCTTGGTGTTCATGTACCGCAAACCAAAGGATTGCAAACTCGATAAATCGGGGTTTATCAGAACAGCATAGGGGAAAACACAGCGGAACGAATAAAATATAATATCAATATATTTTTACAGCGGAAACATTTTAAATAAATCAGAGAATACAACAAATCTGGATAGTTGTAATACCTATCCAATACAACCATGATATACAATAAATAAATAATAGAATACGCTCGATGAAGATCCAGCTCCTCCAGATACTTCACCAATCTGCTAACCTGAAATACACTCGAGAACTGACCCGAGTGCCCAAACACTCGACTCAGGCTTGGATTAACCAGCATGAGAACTAAACAGTAAATCATACTAAGTCGTGACTAAATCAATCAGATAATTTTCAAAATCAATCGCAATGCTTTTTGAAAATAAAATGAAGCTACCATAAGTCTCGCAAGCATCACAAAATGCAACGCAAACCATCACGAGCGAGGTTTCTCTCATGATAACCAAACATGCCTTTCCATACGCCAAAATCATTTGGATATTATTATTAATATCTATCTTTGAAAACATTTCAAAATAAACATATAAATCTTAGCAGACGTAGGTACCATATACTACGCCCGCATACATTGAATACAAACGCAAACCGTAAAGATTCGTATTAGAAATTGGGTTTTCCATCTGATGGTTCCTGATCGAAAGATTTCTCATGGCGGTGTACTCAATGGCTAGTCCTGCCAGCGGATTCGACGCCATAGCACATTACACACATCACGTGGGAATCCGGGTATCACAACGGTTAAGTCCTGCCATCGGATTAGACACAGTTATACCCTTTACCCATAGGATACAGGCGCTACCTGTTCCTAAATTACCGACCGGTCAGACCTTTCCTCGATCCTGAATAAGCAAATATACAATCTGACAATCAGTAACCATCATATTGATGAGTGAGGCTCACGAGGCTACGTCCCACAGGGCCCTGCTTTTCAACAAAAGCTCTGATCTATCAACAGATCATATCCTTAGGATGCCACACTGTCATTCCTCATCACACGATTGATTTCCACACATATATAACCTCTGAGCTCGTACGTCTCAAAGAAGGGTGTATGAAACTAAGGGATAAATCCCCGCCACCAACAGATATATATTATATGAAGATCACTCACGTGACAAACAATACAATGTCAGACAACCAATCATATACAAGTTCGTTTCGGGTCCGAACGAAACCGAAGGCACTTAACCCATTACAGGTTTACAAGTCCTTGCAAATCTAAATCTCATCAATCATGTCGGGATCGCTGCTACAACAAACCCCATAGTGGGTGGCCACCCAAAATGAGACATCAACAAGCAATCTGTCAATGTGAAGATCTCTGGTCTTCAACCGTCTTCTTTGACGTCTTCAACCACGTCGCATAGTTATTCAGAATGGGTATCAACCCGGACTTTCTGAAGTAACTAACGTTATCCAAAACACTATGGATATACATAGGATTTAACAGGTCTCAACCATTCCATTTAAAATCCTTATTTCATTTCAATTACTCAATTAAAACCACTTAACTTGAGTATACTTGGTTTACACCAAAACCATTTCATTTGACCCATTCAAATCTATTTCCCTATTTCAATTAAAACCTTAATTGAATTCATTAAAATCTTTAAAAAAAGATTGCTTAACTTTCAACAAAGTTATATCTTTCAAAATCATATTCAAATGATTCGTTCAATAACCATAGTTAAATCTCAATTGTACAGTGTCTAGAGAATAATCAAATAAGTGCAGGACCCCGAAGGCCTAGATCAAGCACCCATAAGATCACCCAACTAAACAATTAAATAAATTGAGTTCCAACTATTTTAATTAATCTTTCGAAATGAAGATTATTTAACTTTCATTTTTAACTTGAAAAATCATCCTTTCCTTTAATTGGGTCAAGAACAATGTTATTCAAGACATCATTCTCAACGAACCCAAAATTATTCATTCTATAATCATAGAATCTTCACGGAAATCATCTCGGTTCACAATCGATATACAATTCCGTATCGGACTAATACTAATAGCAGAATAACGGTAAAGCCTTTTAAATTCCTTAACTAGTATCTGTCGTCATCCACAGATACTTATATCGATCCCGAACTGCATTGATTCCCATTCGATTCCAATTAATTCAATTGGAAAACTTTAACTTAATCAAGTTAATTTCAAAACCATTTCGAGACAGGTTTCAATAAACAAATGCTAAGAGCGTAATCTATTAAGTGTTCGATCCCGAAGGCCTAAACCAACATCAGATCGAAACTTAGACGATTACCCAATTAACATTCAAAACTTTATATTTATAATCAAAATCTCTTTAAAAACATTAATTATGATTTATCATAATTTATCTCTATTTTTAATAATTTAAAAATAGCACATTTCATAAAAATCCAATTTCTGACCTTGAACTACCAAATCGGGATTTTTCGGGAAATCTGATTTGGACTTATCTCAAGATCAAACCGTTGGATTTCAAAACTTTTTCGTTTCATTTGATAACCATTTTCGATACGAACCAAACGGTTCTAGTTTCGAGAAAATCCGACAGTCGGATCTCTCGGTACGTCAATTTGAAGTTCAGGGTCGAAATACGCGAACTGCCGCGATGCGACTAGTCCTATTTCAACCAAATATCGATTTTAATCTAAAATCGATCCGAACCATCATTAAAATATTTTATAATCTTTATAAAATATATATAACATTATTTGAAAACCATATTTCAAATATTTAACTCAATATTCAAATATTTACTTATTTAAATATTATAATATTATTTAAAACATTAAAATAATATTATTTTTCAAACTTCAATATTTTAATCTCCAAATTTGCTAAAGTCAAATTGAAAAATAAATAAGACTAACGAAACAATAAAATCGTATTTACGGCTTCGCTGGGTAAGTGAATCAAACTTCACTTTTCTTATTAAATTGAAATCGGTTAATTTCAATTTTAAAACTTAAACAGTTCATAACTTAATTTTAGCTTTACAAAATCAATTTGTTTCTGTTACGAAAAATGTTCGTAATTAACTTAATTTCACTCCTGTCCAAAATCGAAGTGAAATTCAAAACTTGGGTTTTTCAGCTAAATTTAAATTGAATATAATATTCAATTAAAAACCATTTATTTGGCCGAAACCCGCCAAATCCATATGACCCAAATCCTATGGGTATCGTAACATCATATGGTCAAACAAATATCAACAACAGATATATAACAACCATAAACAATCAATCACAGAAATAAAGCAAATAAGCGTTATGGTCACTAACGCTTATCCACATATATGATCTACAATAATTAAACAATCAGTTGCAACCACGAAGCAACCATTCAACCAAGTTATCACTATCGTCAAATATAGATCATATAAAATCATCCAAACATGAGCAGATTAATTTTACTAATTTTATCTTAAGTGTAATCCCTATTTACCACTTAATAATCAAATTAATCCATTTTTAACAGTCATATACTACTTAATCATAATTTGAATAGCAACTATAAATTAACTGGTTAATACAAACGTGAGTAAAAATCGCTCACCATGGGTTTCCACTCCTCCAGAATTTCAACGGTTTGTTTTCTGATTTCCGATTGCAATTTAAACGGGCGTTTAAATTCCTCTAAAAATTTTAGCAGCTCCAAACTCGCCCAATCCAAATCCATAGCGAAGTACTCGACGCCACGGTCCTAACGCAACTTGTTTCGTTCAGTTTGGACCTCGTATCAAAATGTTATAGCCGTTTGAATTTTATATACAAATTTATATAAACAAATTAACTTTTCTATTTTTTTAATAACCTAGTATCAGATCCAACCACTCAAACCATATCCAAAGGCTCACAAGCTTTCTTCCCAAACTGTGAATTGCTCCAGCCAACAATGAAGCAGCTGCCGAAACTCCAATTCTTCAATCCAATAAAACTGCCACGCCATCGACTTCCACGACGATCTGACACCCTCAACCAAAACGCCTCACCCTCCTCTACCTATGGCCAAAACCCGATCGCATCCGATGTTCTCCCCGTCCTCAAAAATCTCCCAAAGTCGTACACGAACGGAGCCTTCCCCCAGCTACAACGTTACTCCAATTATCATCATCACCATACGGATTGAAAGCTTAGGATGAGATCTACAATGTTGTAGTTGAAAGTTTTTAACGAAAATGAATGTATTGGTCGGAAATTGGGGAGGAAGATCGTGACGTGGTGGCCGTCTAAACGTGGGTGGCGGCTGGCTATCACTTAGGGTTAAGGCTTGTGAAAACAAATGGGTATGGGCTTCTATTTATAGGCGATGAAATTACTATTCACGTTTTATTATTTAACTCAAACGGATTCCAAATTTAATGAAAAAAAAGTCGTTTCCTAGGTCAAACCCCTATTCCAGACACAATGGAATAGGTTTCGAAAGCCAATTCAATCGTTTATGCGAGATATCGCACGAATCGAATTAATTAAATTAAATTACTTTCAATTTTGCTAGCGCCTTTTTAATTCGAACGAACAAACCGTAACTCCGATCGATACGAAATTTGAAACATTGCAATAACTTACTAATATGGATCCAATGGCACCAGACTAAACAGCATAGTCCATGATCACTGACTCGAACTCATTAAGAATAGCTGTAGACTCGATGAGAGACTCAAAACACCTCTTCTTCGATCTCTCCTTCTTCACAACAGTCAGCTTTAGTATGCCAGCAACCTCATTCATCAACTCCGCCTACAACTCCTCTTCTACCAACATCTTCAAACTATGTCAAATATGCAATGCAAACTCATCCACCATTCTCAATATCACAATCACCAATATCCAGTTAACCTCATCCTCATATCAACTGTGAGTTCAAACTAAGAACACAAGCCTCATTCTCCATACCCCTGTTAACTCCAATCAGTGAAAGCTTCTTCATGATGGGTGCAGCTGATCCCACTGGGCTAACTTCTATAGTTGATACATGAACTCTTCTTCAGAGTCTCGTGACCATTTTGGCTTTTATCAGAGTCATATCCATCCGAGTCATATATATATTTAGTATTAAAATCCTCTTCGTCACCACTTTTGTCATCATATTCATATGTAGCACCACCAGGATACGAAGCAAGTATATTACCCACATTTTCTACCTGAGACGAGTTACCACGTCATTGCCACCCAATTTCAAGAGGAGGGATAACAACAGGTTGATCATAAGAAGACTGAGCTACACTTTCTTATTTGTCCTGTCCAACTTATTTACTTTCTAAAATATATAGTAGCATTACCTTTTTAGTATTTTTGCTTAGCCCTATTCTCTTGATTTCAAGTAGATCTGCTTTAGCTTGTTTCTCTTGCAGTTTCAGTAAACCATGGCACCATAGATGATCATTTTACAACCGCAAATATGATTTCGTCTGGAGTTCCCTTAGATGAACCTTGTGTTCAGCATCGTTTGTCTCGTTTGGCACATCTAGAAAGGAACGGACTTCGAGAAGGGAAGCTTCCAATCAGTGAAAGCTTCTTCTTGATGGGTACAACTGATCCCACTGGGCTAACTTCTACAGTTGATACATGTCACAACCTGACCCCTGTCATTCCTTTGGCACTGATATACATATTTGATGTTCCATACCCTTGTTAACTCCAATCAGTGAAAGCTTCTTCATGATGGGTACAGCTGATCCCACTAGGCTAACTTATACAGTTGATACATGAACTCTTCTTCAGAGTCTCGTGACCCTTTTGGCTTTTATCAGAGTCATATTCATCCGAGTCATATATATTTTTAGTATTAAAATCCTCTTCGTCACCACTCTTGTCATCATATTCATATGTAGCACCACCAGGATACGAAGCAAGTATATTACCCACATTTTCTACCTGAGACAAGTTACCACGTCATTGCCACCCAATTTCAAGTGAAGGAGGGATAACAGCAGGTTGATCATAAGAAGACTGAGCTATACTTTCTTATTTGTCCTGTCCAACTTATTTACTTTCTAAAATATATAGCAGCATTACAACAACGATAAATTTGAATCAAGACAAAAAAAACCTAGTATGATACTAGCTGGCCAAATTTCATTTACTTCGATAAGTTACCTGAAAAGTAACTTCAATAGATGACTGCAGCATCTGTGACAGTTAATTTTGGTCCTCCAAATGCGGTGTGTTACAATTTGGTATCAGATAGGTTTATGAAATTTAAAAATAAACCAAACGTTTTAAACATGCATGGAATGTTATTTGGCTCATCCTGTAAACCTCTTGAATCTCGTGACTGCAGTAAATTCCTTTGCTAATCGCCTTTGCTAATCGCCTGGAATGTGGTGCAGGACTGATTTATGGTACTCATTATTTGTTTACATACTGTTTAAAAGGCTATCATAAAAGTTGATTGAGGAACTGCATAACCATATATTTCAATTATGGATCCCAATATTTGTAGTTGTTTTATTAAACTATTGAACCTACATTCCTTTTCTTTATTCAATCATAGGAATATTCCATAAGAAATATGCATGGAGAAGCTGCATGCTCCAAGGAGGAGAAACATAAAATAATAGATTGCCTTGAAGCAGAAATCAGAAGGATAGATACACCGGTATGAATCAACATATAAAATTCTCTATTTTTTCAAACATGTTCCATTTGAATTCTGGTGTGCTTTTACTCATGAGCTAACTGTACAAAATAATCATACTGCTAGATTCAAGCTGAAGAGTATTAAACAATTTGTCTGAATTGTGTTCCCAATAACATTCAGAGCTCTGTTCATTCTATTTGTCAATAGATTCATGCGTACACTAGTATTACATCAAGAAAAGCAAAGCACGGTCTTAGTTTCAACTCACATGTGGATTGCAATATGTAAAGATTAGGAATAATGAGTTTGTAGGTGGTATTCCTATCCTCTGGCGGACGGAATAAAATATAATCTTATTTAAAATAATCTTTTACAGCGGAAAACATTTAATTGAAATGCCCCGTTTATTGGAAAAAACAGTTCCAATAAAAAAATTAAAAGTAAACGATAAACCATAAACCATAAACTATAAACAATAAATCATAAACCATAAACAATAAACCATAAAACATAAATGATAAACCCTAAAAAATAAATCATAAACCGACAATAATAAACCATAAACCATATTTCTACAACATTTTGTTGATGGCAAAGACACCGTGGCGAAAATTGAGTATTTTCCAGTGTGTACTTGTAACAATAAACCATAAACAATAAATCATAAACAGTAAATCGTAAACAATAAACCATAAACGACAAACAATAAATCATAAACAATAAAAAAATAAACCATAAACGATAAACATTCACATGTATATTTACTATACTTAGGGATATTACTATAAACTAAGATTAATTAATACTAAACTATTATTTAAAGGTCTGAATTATTATTTAATAATTTTTTGGAGATAAATCATGGTTTAAATAACTATAATCTAGAGATTAACTATTATTTATTTAAATTATAATTACTATTTAATTATTTACTCTACTAACAGTAGGGTTACTTCCTCTCTTTTTTTAGCAAAGATTGAATTTTATAAATAAACACCAAAAGCTGTCAACATGCCTGACAGGTAACCAGAACACAAAGGAAATACAAAAACCGCCGAAGCAAGCTAAAAGGCAAAACAATAACAAAAGACCAGAGAAACAGCGAGAGCTGGTAAGAAGAAAAGGAAGCCGACCACTGGAAATAGTCGTTGAACGTACCGGATGAATCCCGGAAAAAGACAACCGGTCATGAAAATGGCGAAAACGAGCTCCGGCTAAGCCTCCGCCTGAAGACGAAATCGGAATAAAAACTAGCTAATCAGCAGCATGAAGGGAAAACGAGGCCACCAGAGTAAGGAAAGAAGATCACTGAGAAATCCAAAATAAGAAGACGAATAAAGTCCCCGATGCAAACCTGAATATCCAATGCCTGAAAACCAAGAGCCACATAATCAGAGAAAAGGGGGGGGGAATCGGGGACGAGAAAGCCAGAACCACCTGGCTCGGGAACGGACTTCATCCTATTCCCGCTCTATAGGGAGACTGAGTACAGGTAATAGATAAAAGGTCCACAAGGCGACTAGAACGTGAGCTGACCGTACCCTTGAAAGGTCTTCCACGAAAAGCCATGAAAACATCATTTCTAACCCGTCGAATAATGGAAGAGGGATCCATGGGAGATTCCTCAAAAATTGCCTTATTCCGCGTGCACCATAGGTGCCAACAGATCAGACAAGGTATCAAATGAAAGATGATAGAGCGAATAGATTTACCAGAGAGTCCGTACCACCAGGTTCTCTGTAAATCAGCCGGCGAGCTGTTGCTACCTCGGATACCTATCAGATTTCCGAAGTAATTCCAGCATGATCTGGCAGAGAAACCTGAAAAAAGCAAATGATCCAAGGATTCCGTTTCCTCGTTGCCGCAGCATCTACATCGGGAGACAGTAGGAATGCCAATCCTCTGAAGGTTCTCATCAACTGGTAGCCCATCATGAAGGGTTCGCCACATGAACAAAGACACTTTAGGAGGGATTCTAGCGTCCCAGATGAAAGAAAACAAAGGGAGAACCGGAGCCGGATTACGAGACGATCTCCAGGCCTTGAAGATTGAAAACGAACCGCCATCCCATCCGGAATGACCACCATGAGAATCAGAGAACGGTTTGACCGATTGCATGTGCTTCCAAGTCTCACTAGCGAAATAGGGAGATCCGTTAAAGCCAGCGTTTGCCAGCCTATGGTACTTGGCATGCAGGAACGACGCCCATAAGGAGTCGTTTGCCCCAAACCTGTACCACAACTTGCAAGCAAAAGCCGAACAGATGTCCTTAGGGTTGCACAAAACCAGCCCGCTCTCGTTCTTGGGACGGCACACAACGTCCCAAGATACCCAGTGATGACGGTGGTTATCAACCTTCGATCCCCAGAAGAAGGACGATGCCAAAGATTGGAACGACCGAAAGAAAGAAGAGGTAGGAGTCATCGCAGCGAAGACATGAGTGCCCAACGAGCCTAAAACCGACTTGATGAGAACCAATCTTCCTGCTTGAGATAGAAGAGACGCATTCCAACGGATAATCTTTCCCCTAACTTTGTCTGTCAGAGGATCGAATAGGGCGTTTAGTTTTCTACCTCTGTAGAGAACAGTTCCCAGATAAGGAAGAGGAAGGGAAGCTTCCTTGAAGCCGGTAAAATTTTAGACCTAAGAAACCCTGGAAGGGTCCATGTCCTTTGCGTGGACGAAGCAACTCTTCGAAGAGTTAACGAGTTGGCCCGAGCACCTCTCGTACAGGTAGATAAATCGGAGCAGCCGACTAACAGAAGACCGGTTTCCGTTGGAGAAAATGACAATGTCGTCCGCAAAGGATAAGGAGGAAACGAGCAGGCACCCTCTCGGAAGCCCAAAACGGTGGATTTGGCTGAAAATCGTTAGGGTGTGAATCCCTCGAATGAAGGCCTCTGCCGCAATCACGAAAAGAGAGGGCGATATAGGATCATCATGACGAAGACCTCTACCCGCCTTGAAAAAACCGTAGGCCGATCCGTTAATGAGAACGGAGAACCAACAGTTGGAGATGAGCCTCCAAACCAAGTCGATAAGGGTTTCAGGAAACCCAAAAGCACGCAGTACCTTGATGACGAAAAACCACGACATACGATCGTAGGCCTTTTCCATATCAAGTTTGAAAACAACATTAGATCCTCTGACCTTCCGGTCAATCTGGGAAATCAGTTCCTGGGCTAAAAGGACGTTATCAGTGATTAAACGGCCTTTAACAAAACCCGCCTGAGAGGAGGAGATGATACGATCAAGGTAAGGAGCCAAACGATTGGCTAACACCTTAGAAAGCACTTTGTTAGAGAAATTACACAGGCTGATAGGACGATAATCCACGCAAGACCGAGGGTTATCACACTTCGGAATAAGGACCAAGTTGGTGGAAGACTAACCAATGGGAAGAGTGCAGCCGGAAAAGAAATGCTGGATTGCCAGACAGAAGTCTGTCTGAATGATAGGCTAAACACTCCAATAGAAGGAACTGTTGAAGCCATCCGGCCCACTGGCACTATCCTTGCTAAGAGCAAAGACACAGGCACAGATCTCTTTCGATGAAGGTGGAACAGCTAAAGCGTCACTTCCCTCTGGAGGGACCAGACGGGGAATGAAGGAAAGGAGGTCCAGATCTGGATCCGAAACAGAAGGAGAACCCAGAAAGGATTGAAAATGAGTCAAAATGGTCTCTTTGACTTCAGCAGGAGTTGAAACCACAGAGAGATCCGACCTTAAAATTTCACGAATTGATAGAAGGGTGACTTTTTTACGGATAGAAGAATGGAAGAATTTGGAATTCGAGTCACCTTTGACCACCCATTTGACCCTCGCCTTTTGGCGAAGATAGGAGTTCTCGATACGAAGTTCCGATGAGAAGGCCAGTTGAGTAGTAGCCCACTTCTCCTTGTTGTCGGCGGAAGGGGTCTCGTCGAACAAAGATTCGGCTAGGATGAGGGACTCCTCTGCCGTCCGAACACGGTCGAAAATGTTCTTGAAAACATGGGCATTCCAGTTCTTAAGGCAGACCTTAAGACGTTTCAGCTTTTGGGTGAAAGCCCCCAAGGGAGAAGCAGAAATAGGAGAGGACCACGAGTCCTCCACTACCTGAAGAAAAGTATGGTGGGATCTCCACATACTTAGGAAACGGAAGGATGACGGCCCCGAAAGTGAAAGGGGGGAGCAACGCAAAATCAAAGGGGCATGGTCAGAACAGGAACGATGGAGATGAGAAATAGAGAAGGAGAAGGGGAGATTGAGCCAATCAGATGACCCAAAAATTCTGTCCAACCTAGATAGGATCCAGTTCGGGCCCTCCTGGTTGTTAGATCAGGTATAAGCAGAGCCCACTAAAGGGATTTCTGATAAACCGAAACTCATAATGAAAGAATTGAAGTCAGAAACCGCGGAGCGATTGACGGCCACCCCCCTAGTTTTTCAGCCTGGCTAGCGACAACATTGAAATCACCACCCACAACAGAGTATGAGAACCCCATCTCAGCTAGTGAAAGAATGTCATCCCATAGGGATAATCTCTCCATCCGATCACACTTGGCGTGGACCGCCGAGAAAAGAAAAGGTTTAGGGAAGAGGGAAGCTGAACACGCCACAGAGATAAGCTGGACCGAGTCAAAAACAGGGCGAACAACACAGCCTTTGGACCAAAGAATCCAGATCTTACCCGAAACATTGGACAAGACACCGCCAAACCCAAGCGACAACACAACCTTGGTAACCTCTCCAGGACCCAAAAAAGGTTCTAAAAGAGCCACCAAGCAAACTGAATGTTTCCGGACAATGCGCTTCAGCCTAGCTGAAGATGCTTCATTGCCTATACCACGAATATTCCAGAAAAGAAAGTTCGACATGAACGCAGTGGCAACAGAGAGACAGAAAGCAAGAAAATGAAAACCAGAGCAAGCGCAACTCAGATAAGATAAAATGAATAAAGAGCAGACCGATCGGTCTGCTCAGTCGCCGCTATAGAGCGAGTGCGGATAGTGCGAGGAGTGGCAGAAACACCTCTCGTTTTGCGACGAGAGGGTCGAAGGGGATGCGAAGCCGAGATCCGTGGGTCGGACTCCGTAGAGACTCCAATCGGCTCTAACGAGCCCGACTGCCTAGAAGAAGACCTGGAGGGAGCCGAGTTCTTAGTTAGGCGAGCTAGACGATCATTAATGATCGCTATCTCCGCTTCGCTAAGCATCGGAATGGAGATCGATAAAGAGCACGAGGAAGAGGGGAGGGAGCAAAGAGACGAACAAGAAGTAGAGGAGGGGACAGGAGAATCCGATTCAATCGGAAAGAAACGAAAGAATGTAGAGGAGCTGATAATACGCATCCCACGTTGCTGTAGGAACCTAACCCAAGCCGGACTGTCACTAATGAGACAACCCCGCAAGACAGCCCTAACAGAGAGTTCAACAAAGCGGATCAAAGAAGGCTGGCAAAATTCCAGGCTGTCCGCATAGTGGTCCGAATCAGTGACCGCTATGCGACCAGAGCTGGAAGATCGCCCGAACCAATCGATCCAGGCTCAATGAAATCTCCGAAGAGACCAAAGAAGGCCAGCCAGAAAAGGTAGTCGAAAAAGAGCCATTAGCGACACAGAAGAGGCCTCGCAATGACTCAACACCAAAAACCAACTAAAGGACCCGCACTGTCCGCTCCAAACGAAGTGCTCAATGCCAATAGGACCTGACACGCCACCAGTCAACGACTGGGCAGCAATGTCAGGGAGCACACACCAAGGTGTGTCATGGCTCAAGAATAGAATATAAACTCCATCAGCCAAAAACCAGATAACCTCTGATAACCCAACAACAATGGACAAATAGGATATCAAAGGCGAGAAACTCACCTGCCTGCAAGGGGCAACACTTACCTGCTGTTCCGGGGCATGACACAGTTCATGAGAAGCACCCAAAAGCTGCTCACTTTCCAAAACGGCCAACAAACAGGGAGAAGTGAACCCAACAGCAGGAATAGCCCGGACGATGCCAAACAAAGAACTATCCCAATAAATGGGAGCCAAAAGAATGCTTCCCACAGCCAAGTCAATCCCTCCAAACCTAGAAGGGGACTGCACTTGCAAAGAAGAGGAAACACCTTGCACAGGACTGGATAGGGTGGTGAAATCCCCATCAGCTGGCACACACCCAAGATAACCAGAATCACAAACCACCGAGCCCACCGAAAATGGCTCCTCCCCATAATGTAAGAGCTCACACGATGCAGTAAAAGATAAAGCAGGTTCAAATTGGGTGATGAACTCCCGCCTCGATTGAACAACAGATAAACTAGGTGAAGCCGAATCCACCTGCAGAACATCATCCAGGGGGTGACGCCCATAGGGAAGAGGCCGAACCTTTAACCCATCATCGGAAACGGGTAGGATTTCCATGAAGCAGCCCTCGACCAACAAAAATCGAGTACGACAAAGATCCCCAAATTTAGCCAACGAGAAAACCCTAATCTCAACCGCACAATCACCAGAGAAAACCACCGACATGGGACCAGCCACCTCCGCCAAAATGGCAGTGGCAATAGCGGCGTAGGAAGGGCAAACTCGCAAGAACGTGCCAGAGAGAATGAACTCGCCTTCGACCGAAGTCGACATCGGTGGCAAAATCAGACCACAATTGAACTGAATTAACGCAGAGAGAGAGAGAGAGCAGCGAAATAGGAGAGAACCAGAGGAGAGAGGAAAATCACAATTATCGCGAGCAAAATTATCAATCACTAATTTGAAGCGGCCATTATTACCGTTGGAAAGAAATAGAAGGATGGGGGTTACTTCCGTTCTCATTGCACAGGGCAAATATTTGACCGCCAAATATTTTCCCGAAAATGAAAAAGTAAATATTTGCCAGGTGCAGATATTAAGCCGTCAAATAATTGCCAGGATGTCAAATATTTAGCCTCAAGAAGATAATTCAGACCTTTATGTTCTGATTTGTCAAAACAGTCTAAATCTTTCAACTGTAGATACATCTCTTTTAACATGCACATGTCATATGCATGCCAATTTCTTTTGGGGTGCAAGAAATCCAAAATGTCAATGTTTGACCAGGGGCAAAAAAGTTATGATACTCTACTTCATCAATGATTGAACGTTTTAATTCCTCATTATTTGTAAGCGGCTTGACTCGATGCATTACAAATGAATCTTCAGGAAGTGAAGCATATATATAAATACGTGAAATAAGCACATCTTCGGTGGAAACATTCTTGACAGTGACTTCGGACACGATAGTTTCTCCTATAAGAATAGATCGAGGTTTTCCATCCATGAGTGGGAATGGAACTGATACGGCTAAGGGATATTCATCTAGATGAGAATTTTGATAGTCACGTAGTGGCATGAAGTCTGTAAAGTATAGTCTTCCTTTTTCCAAAAGTTCACCCCACCTTTTGAATCTGATACCAACCACGTTGTTTTAGAAACTATATAATTCATCAACTAAGAAGAAATGCTATCACATTAATGATGGCTCCAACTATGACAAATCTGAAAGTACCTATATCATTCTATAAGTCCTATCAAGTCATGCATTCAAAAGGAGTTTTCAGTACTCTATGAAAAAGAAAAGACAAATAGTGATTAGAGATTCACTTACTAAGATGGAATAACCGAGTGACACTTGCTTTAAGCTCCTTCAACTAAAAAACATAAAATTATAAATGCTAAAGTTTATTAATCTCACCAGAGCCAATAATCAATAATGTGCATAATAGTTTAGTGAGTTACCTCAACCTTTGTTTCCCAATTATGGCCATGTGTGAATGACAACTTAATTTCAATTTGGAGGTAAGATATGATGCAACCCCTACTAATTTAGATTTGTTTCCTTTATGATTTATTGAATCGTTTGAGACGGAAGTATACGAGATGTAAATGCTTACTGTGTTTGTAATGGGAAGTAGGATGGCCGACCATGAAAAAAGATAGCTTTTTGAAAGAAAAAAATATCCATACGTTAAAAAATGAAATGTGTGAAATTTGATAATATTTTTGAATTTGTGAAATAGTTATTTAAATTCAAATTTAATATACACATATGCGATACGACCATGAAAATAAGCTTTTTTCGAATTTGTATTCTTGAAAATAAATATTAATTTTTGAACTTGTGACTCATTTTCTCAAATAGGAAAAATGATTGATTATTTTATTGATCGGAGGAGCTGGATGTACCAAAAAAAAAGGAATGATATTAAAGGTTTATGATGTTTTTACTTACGAACTACATATGCATTGTATACTTAAGTCATGTGGATGAAGAAGACCCAAACATCGACCATATGCAGGGAATGAATTTCTAAACTTATTGAAGAGATGAAATAGAACCAAGGTCTATCTTTTTGATCGTCTACACTACAAGACGAACCGGATGTGTAAAATCTCATGGCCGAATGATTCTATTATTTGAGGGACCTTTGGCTTTGGTCGTAAGCTCTACTCGAAGGTCCCTTCGCTCGCAATTAATATTCCGTTTTGATCCGATTAAGCATATATGTGCCCCACCCCCAACTCTCATAGGGGCCCCAACCAGCGTGTGCTAGACCAAATAGACACATCCTACTATTCAATAGGAGCTCCAACCAGCGTGTGCTAGACCATAAATAAGGGTATGCTAGTCTCCAAGGATCCTATCAATCAATAGCTAATAACGTATACCATCCAAATACCCGATTTGGATGGACCGATAACGTCTATTACCCGAATACCCGATTCAGATAGCCCAATAAACCCCGCCCATAACCAGCCGCCGGCTGGACCAAAAAGGGATACACAATCATATATATTTTACTTCAACAGGCAGTTAAGTTTTCAATAAAATATGTCCGTTCAATTTCATCTATTAATTGAATTACTTTTCTACTATTATTCACTCCTAAATAATAGTTCCAGTTTCTTTTATCTATTCTCCATTATTTAGTTCTTCCAGTTATATTTCTAATTTACATCTATCATAGTAAATACCCATTAATATCCCGACCTCGCATCACTCATAATGCGTAAAAAAAGAAAAACATAATGTAAAAATAGGAAAAATCATAATTAAACTGAATAAAGCTTTATAAAATAGAAAGAGGAGAAAAGAGATAGAAACTGAAAAACTACGCATAAAAACTATTATGCTAACCTTATTTATTTAATCAAATTGAAAGTCTAATATTTACTATCACTAACCTGGCGTCCCTAGCTTCAAAACGCCTCTTAATCTTGCCCGTTGTCAAATGCTTTAGAGAAATCCCCAATTGGCTCCTTCTCTAAATCCCAAATCCACAATTTGCCCCAAATTGATTGACTCAGCAAATTGCCCCAAATTGATTTGGTTAGAAATCAGCAAATTACCCTAATTTTAATTTTAATTTCAAATTCCCAAATCGGTGTAAGCATTCAAGGGTCTCAAATCAGAAACACTAATCTTCTTGGATTGGATATGTGAAGAATGAGCTAACCTAGGGTGTCTATTTATAGGTGTGAGGTGAGTCTTTGGAGCTACATGGAGCGCTGGATCAACCAATATCAACGCACCAGAAACCAGAACGAACCTGGACTAGGATAGGCTCCAGATTCATTAGGAATCGGGTCAGAAATCAGGGCAAAGCGGGGTAAAGCGGGGAGCGAACTTACGTTCGCCCCCAGGTTCGCGCGCCTGGGTGGGCCGGTCGACCTGCCCCCCAGGGTGGTCGACCGGCCGAACCTTATACATTTTTTCTTCTTTTGTTCTTGTTTGTTTATTTAATCTTATTCTTCTGTTATGCTATTATATTTCGGGTTGTTACATTCTCCCCTCCTTATAGGATTTTATCCCCGAAATCGCAAGAAAAGAAGAATGATAAAGCATGTTTTCAACCATTTCTACAATCATTTTCAACCATACAAACATTGCAAACATAGTCCTTAATTGAATTTCTAACTGTTTATGAGAAAATGCAAAAGTGTAGTGTACATGAACCTAACTAATGCAAAATCAGGCAGTCTACTGATACAGTCGACCTCCTTAATGCAAGTATGAAAGTGCCACGTATCCAAATGAATGCAAAATCCCTGACGCAACATATCATTTCTACATGCGTGCAAAACCATCAATCATATGCCATCAACTATGTGAATCAAACATCAATATAATATCAACCATAAGTGTAAGTGCAAATGTGTATCACACATCCATATGCATATGCTGAAGTGTCCTAACTAGGCTGATCCTAATAATAATCGTGTCTAAGGTGTAGTGCATCCATAAGCAACCACGGGCAAACACTTGCAACCATTTGCATCCAAATAAACATAACATGTTCTATTAACATGTTTACATCCACTTCTACCATCCAAAAGCCGGATTCACTAAAATTGCTGATTTTTCATTTTTTTAAGAATACTTCCATGAATATTTGCAATTTTTTTATTTTTTTTATACAACAGCGCGATAAAAATTTGAAAAATGCATTGGCAACAGAAGTAGGGACCCGCTTTAAACCAAATGTCAGGAAAAGACCCGCTTTCAAAAAAACTTAGAAATAGGGATGCGCAACATGTTTCCACAGATAAAAATACTTGATGGTAAATATTAGCCTTTGAAATAAATAAAAAAATCCAAAATATAATATTAGGATATTAATGGAAAGTTAATAATATTTGTGATTTAATGATAAAAACGAAATTTAATTTCGATAAATCAACTAAAAGATATCACGTTTTAAATATATGATATAACTGATGGCTTTGGACTTGTAGATAAAATAATTGATATGTGTCTTTGTAGGAATAATGTTTTCTTTGAAAATAAAATCTAATTGCTTTTCTCAATCTATACTCATAATTCATATGCTTCATTTACATCCTTTGATTTCTCGGTAGTTCATAGATTATCGCCTTCATTATTTATGTTGTTTCTTTTTTTGAACAATCTTCCATCGAAGTAAATGAAATTCAAAAATTAATTAACTACAATTGATGGTAATTAATGTGACTAAATTTAGCAAAATTTTGGAATGATTTAGATTTACAAATACGAACATAGTATGTCGGATCCTATAACTTAAACGAGTACATTTGCAAACCTTTTGAATAAATTTAGCAAATTTTAGGAAAAGATTAAATTGACAAATTTATACAAAGTCCACTAAATAATTTCATCTACGTAAATGAAATTCAAAACTGAATTAACTGTAATTGATGATAATTAATGTGAATAAATTTAGCAAATTTTTGGCAAAGGTTTTACGTGCAATGTATGTCGGATCCGACATAGTCTTTAACTTTATTAGCTCTGATCTGTTATTATAATTTTGATTAAATTTAGCAATTTTTTGGAAAAGATTTAGTTCGACAAATTTATACAAATTCCACTAAATAATTTCATTAACGTCAATGAAATTCAAAACTTACTTAACTTTTTATTTAAGTATGTTGGATCCAACATGGTGCACTATATAAAATTTCAACTAACTCTATTTGCTTATTTTCATTGTGAATAAATTTAGCAAATTTTTTTTGGAGAAGATGTAGGTTGATAAATACGTTCAAAGTATATCGGATCCGACATACATGATAAAAAAGTATGTTGGATCTGACATACTTTATAAAAAAGTATGTTGGATCCGACATAGACAGCTATATAAACTAGTTTTTTGAAATAATCTAGGTATACAACCGTCTGCCGGACTCTTTGATCTCTGGATCTAGAACCGATCTTTGAGTGTAAAGCTGAGGTATGTCCAGGGTGTTTATCTAGGTGCCTTCGGCTGCACAGCTTGTGTGCCCCTGCACAAGGACGAAACCATCAACTGGACTCTTTAATCGCTGGATCTTCAATTATTGAGCCAGGGTACGCCGATGGCGTTTATCTAGGTGCCTTCGGCTACACAACTTGTGTGCCCCTCGCATAAGGACGAGACCGCTGGCCAGGATGTTTGATTTTTATGGAGAGTGGGGAAGATCTTCATTCTTTTGACTTGAATTTTGATGTGGACTAATGTCGTTACTTGTAAGCGATTGGTCTTGAAATGTACAGATTAGAATCGGTACATTTCATTCATCAACTCCGCCTCCAACTCCTCTTCCACCAACATCTTCAAACTATGTAAAATATGCAATGCAAACTCATTTATCACTATTTTGAATACTTACATTATCGGTCGACTTAATCATCAAGAAAATTTTCTTTTTACATGATCCCGTAGTATTAATGCCTAACCAAAGTGTTCCCAGTGTGCTTTCTGGGCTTTCAAGGCTTACACTTTTTTGTTTGTTTACCCGCACTCGTGGGTGACATCATCGGTTGACATAATCAACTCGTCCAAAAAAAGTAAAATAATACTTGAAAATTTTACTTTTCTCGAGCGACGTTGTTAAGTTCCCCTCTAAGGCGCCTACGTTCGTCTTGAAGGTTACCGCTTTCTATGACTGCGTGATTATATAATTCCCTTAGTCGGGCTATCTTGGATTTGGCTATCACGGCTTTATCCCTTAAATACTCATTTTAACATGTAAGAAATTTTCTGTTCCAATAGTTCATTATATATTATCCATGCCTATAAAGCATAAACTATAAACTGTAAACCATAAAACATAACCAATAAACAATAAACCGTAAATCATAAACCATAAATCATAAATCAGTAGATCTACCAAGTCACTAGATATAAAGGAATGTGCAGCCCCAGTATCAAATTAGAGTCGTCGAGTCAAATTGATCGTGTCATGTGCAACGTCCATCAACGATGGTTCATTAATGTCCATTGATTTAGACTCCTTCCCTTATACGAAAAAGATCGAGAGGTGTCGTGCGCTCGAAGACCCTGAGAGGGGCCCGAACCAAACCAAGAAAGGAAACAGATTCGACTCACTCTCGTATGAAGAACCTTACCTGGGTGGGTCGGCCTTCCTCCGGGCGCCTATTGTTCCCAGAAAGATGCACGAAAGAGGTATGGTATGACCAGCGCGTAGAGCATCTGTTGAGAGTGTCCGTTGTCTCGGTAGGGAACAGTACCATCGCAAGCACCTATTGTCTTGAAAAAAGAAAAAGGTAAGTGCTAATATACTGGATGGTCCCCTATTGTTTGATCTAATATTGGCTGGGGGTGAGCGAAGCGGCCCAATTAATATAGGGTTAGTTGTTGCCGCAATTAATATACTGGCGATAATTAATATACTGGGTTTGGCTTGGTATACTAGGCTCTAATTAATATACTGGATGTTAGTTGTCTAAGACCAATGTTTATACTGGCCAATTGATCGGGGTCTCCAATGTTTATACTGGCGCCTTTCTTTTGAATCCGCCCTTTGGTTTTTAGAGTAGTAAGTATACAGCTACGCTACCTTGCTTTTTTTAAAGAAAGCGAAGCAGGACCAAGTTCTCGTACTTGCTTAGTGTGCCCCTCTTTCGTCGAGTGCCCCGCCCGGTTCACTAGGCTATTGGCCTACCAAGCACTTGCCCGCAGCTCCTGCCGCCCGCCAAGCAGGCGGAGCGCTCGTTATCCTTACTGTTCTCTCTGCTGGGGCCCCCTCCCATTACTCTAGCCATAAGCTATGGCAGCTGTAGCTCGCACCCACTCTGGCCCACCCAGTGAGGCAAGAGTGAGCTCAACAGTTAGCCCTGACGTTAGGGGTTCTTTCACTTTTGCCAGATCTATAGAGATGGAATCAATTCATGTAGCTTTTGACAATCAAAAGATTGAAGGTCTGCAGAATGATGATAGCCATGACAGACTAACATTTCAAATCTTAAGTAATACGAGATTGAGACAACAAAAGATGAAGAATCTTCCTATGAAGTCTCTAAAACAGTCAGAACTTTCAAGAAACATTTAAACTAAATTAGAGATATGTTTATGGAAAAGGTTAAGTTGGACGAATATGTATAAAGAATGTCGGATCCGATATATACTTTGTTTTATGTTTATTAGAGTATGTCGACTCCGATACATTTATTACTTTAACTATCAGCCTACATGTCGAGATCCAACATAGGCTTTAACTAATTGCCCACACAATCCCGCCTGTTTTTCATCTGCCCATGAGTAAAGCTCAAATATTTGTTAACAAATATTAATCTTATCTTCTGCTTCTCGAATTTTGCAACGTCGGAAAGTGTTGCAAAAACATTTTCCAGAGCGGTGAAAGTTCTTGATACTTTATACCCGTAAAGTAATATCCTTTTAATTTGCCTTCATCTCCATTGTCTGTATTCTTCAAAAAAGAAGCCAAAAAGACAATGGCACATGTAAAATGTAAAATGTGAAAGTGATTTATTAAATCAAAAATTCTTATTAAGAGTCGATTGTAAATCTACCAAAAGAAATTTTACAAAAGGATGTTAAAACATTGCGTCAAAACAGATATTTGCCAGATGACAGGCTATCTTATCAGTATTTGACTTTGATATTGAGTTTGTTAAAGGATTCGATATTCATTACCAGATTTCTTAACTCGAGAATTTTTACAGGGAAAAAATGAATAAAGAACAAGCTGAAAGCAGTAAAACTGCAACGACTAGGTCGACTTATAAGTCTATCTTTAAAGGATGAAAAAACTCGTAGAGAAGAGATTTTAAAGACAATACCATTGGAAAAGCAACTAAGAAGGGATGCTTATGAAATGGCAGTTAAAATCTGCATCATCATCAAAAGAATATGTTTATCCTTATATTCCAATATCAACAATCTGGATATCTCTAGTTGAAAGAGAATATGTTTATCAAAAGAATATGTTCATCCTTTTATTAGCTCTGATCTGTTACTATAATTTTGATTAAATTTAGCAACTTTTTGAAAAAGATTTAGTTCGACAAATTTATACAAATTCCACTAAATAATTTCATCTACGTCAATGAAATTCAAATATCAGCAATTATTCACTAAAATTGCTGATTTTTCATTTTTTTAGAATACTTCCATGAATATTTGCAATTTTTTATACAGCAGCGCGAAAAAAATTTGAAAAATGCATTGGCAACAGAAGTTGGGACCCGCTTTAAACCAAATGTCAGGAAAAGACCCGCTTTCAAAAAAACTTAGAAATAAGGATGCGCAACATGTTTCCACAGATAAAAATACCTTGATGGTAAATATTAGCCTTTATGAAATAAATAAAAAAACCAAAATCTAATATTAGGATATTAATGGAAAGTTAATAATATTTGTGATTTAATGATAAAAACGAAATTTAATTTCGATAAATCAACTAAAAGATATCACGTTTTAAATATATGATATAACCGATGGCTTTGGACTTGTAGATAAAATAATTGATATGTGTCTTTGTAGGAATAATGTTTTCTTTGAAAATAAAATCTAATTGCTTTTCTCAGCCTATACTCATAATTCATATGCTCCATTTACATCCTTTGATTTCTCGGTAGTTCATAGATTATCGCCTTCATTATTTATGTTGTTTCTTTTTTTGAACAATCTTCCATCGAAGTAAATGAAATTCAAAAATTAATTAACTGCAATTGATGGTAACTAATGTGAATAAATTTAGCAAAATTTTGGAATGATTTAGATTTACAAATACGAACATAGTATGTCGGATCCTATAACTTAAACGAGTACATTTGCAAACCTTTTGAATAAATTTAGCAAATTTTAGGAAAAGTTTAAATTGACAAATTTATACAAAGCCCACTAAATAATTTCATCTACGTAAATGAAATTCAAAACTGAATTAACTGTAATTGATGATAATTAATGTGAATAAGTTTAGCAAATTTTTAACAAAGGTTTTACGTGCAATGTATGTCGGATCCGACATAGTCTTTAACTTTTATTAGCTCTGATCTATTATTATAAGTTTGATTAAATTTAGCAACTTTTTGAAAAAGATTTAGTTCTTCAAATTTATACAAATTCCACTAAATAATTTCATCAACGTCAATAAATTCAAAACTTACTTAACTTTTTATTTAAGTATGTTGGATCCGACATGGTCCACTATATAAAACTTCAACTAACTCTATTTGCTTATTTTCATTGTGAATAAATTTAGCAAATTTTTTTTGGAGAAGATGTAGATTGATAAATACGTTCAAAGTATATGGGATCCGACATACATGATAAAAAAGTATGTTGGATGACATACTTTATAAAAAAGCATGTTGGATCCGACATAGACAGTTATATAAACTAGTTTTCTGAAATGATCTAGGTATACAACCGTCAACCGGACTCTTTGATCTCTAGATCTACAACCGATCTTTGAGTGTAAAGCTGAGGTATGTCCAGGGTGTTTATCTAGGTGCCTTCGGCTGCACAGCTTGTGTGCCCCCGCACAAGGATGAAACCGTCAACCGGACTCTTTAATCGCTGGATCTTCAATTATTGAGCCAGGGTACGCCCAGGGCGTTTATCTAGGTGCCTTCGGCTACACAGCTTGTGTGCCCCTCGCATAAGGACGAGGCCGCTGACCAGGATGTTTGATTTTTATGAAGAGTGGGGAGGATCTTCATTCTTTTGACTTGAATTTTGATGTGGACTAATGTCGTTACTTGTAAGCGATTAGTCTTGAAATGTACAGATTAGAATCGGTACATTTCATTCATCAACTCCGCCTCCAACTCCTCTTCCACCAACATCATCAAACAATGTAAAATATGCAATGCAATCTCATTTATCACTATTTTGAATACTTACATTATCGGTCGACTTAATCATCAAGAAAATTTCTTTTTACATGATCCTGCAGTATTAATGCCTAACCAAAGTGTTCCCAGTGTGCTTTCTGGGCTTTCAAGGCTTACACTTTTTTGCTTGTTTACCCGCACTCGTGGGTGACATCATCGTTGACATAACCAACTCGTCCAAAAAACATAAAATAATACTTGAAAAGGTTACTTTTCTCAAGCGACGTTGTTAAGTTCCCCTCTAAGGCGCCTTCGTTCGTCTTGAAGGTTACCGCTTTCTATGACTGCACGATTATATAATTCCCGCAGTCGGGCTATCTTGGATTTGGCTATCACGGCTTTATCCCTTAAATACTCATTTTAACCCGTAAGAAATTTGCTGTTCCAATAGTTCATTATATATTATCCATGCCTATAAAACATAAACTATAAACTGTAAACCATAAACCATAAAACATAACCAATAAACAATAAACCGTAAATCATAAACCATAA
Organism: Allium cepa; assembly: GCA_030765085.1. Lineage (NCBI taxonomy): Eukaryota > Viridiplantae > Streptophyta > Magnoliopsida > Asparagales > Amaryllidaceae > Allium > Allium cepa. The sequence goes on from CM060945.1 coordinate 224,458,822, forward strand.
ATCATAAATCAGTAAATCTACCAAGTCACTAGATATAAAGGAATGTACAGCCCCAGTATCAAATTAGCGCCATCGAGGCAAATTGATCGTGTCATGTGCAACGTCCATCAATGATGGTTTATTAATGTCCATTGATTTAGACTCCTTCCCTTATACGAAAAAGATCGAGAGGTGCCGTGCGCTCGAAGACCCGGAGAGGGGCCCGAACCAAACCAAGAACGGAAACAGATTCGACTCACTCTCGTATGAAGAACCTTACCTGGGTGGGTCGGCCTTCCTCCGGGCACCTGTTGTTCCCAGAAAGATGCACGGAAGAGGTATGGTATGCCCAGTGCGTGGAGGATCCGTTGAGAGTGTCCGTTGTCTCGGTAGGGAACAGTACCATCGCAAGCACCTATTGTCTTGAAAAAAGAAAAAGGTAAGTGCTAATATACTGGATGGTCCCCTATTGTTTGATCTAATATTGACCGGGGGCGAGCGAAGCGGCCCAATTAATATAGGGTTAGTTGTTGCTGCAATTAATATACTGGCGATAATTAATATACTGGGTTTGGACTTGGTATACTAGGCTCTAATTAATATACTGGATGTTAGTTGTCTAAGACCAATGTTTATACTGGCCAATTGATCGGGGTCTCCAATGTTTATACTGGCGCCTTTCTTTTGAATCCGCCCTTTGGTTTTTAAAGTAGTAAGTATACAGCTACGCTACCTTGCTTTTTTAAAGAAAGCGGAGCTGGGCCAAGTTCTCCTACTTGCTCAGTGTGCCCCTCTTTCGTCGAGTGCCCCGCCCGGTTCACTGGGCTATTGGCCAACTGAGCACTTGCCCGCAGCTCCTGCCGCCCGCCAAGCAGGCGGAGTGCTCGTTATCCTTACTGTTCTCTCTGCTGGGGCCCCTTTCCATTGCTCTAGCCATAAGCTCTAGCAGCCGTACTCTCACCCACTCTGGCCCACCCAGTGAGGCAAGATTGAGCTCAGCAGTCAGCCCCTGACGTTAGGGGTTCTTTCGCTTTTGCCAGATCTATAGAGATGGAATCAATTCATGTAGCTTTTGATAATCAAAAGGTTGAAGGTCTACAATGAAGATAGCCATGATAGACTAACATTTCAAATCTTAAGTAATACAAGATTGAGACAACAAAAGATGAAGAATCTTCCTATGAAGTCTCTGAAACAGTCAGAACTTTCAAGAAACATTTAAACTAAATTAGAGATATGTTTATGGAAAAGGTTAAGTTGGACGAATATGTATAAAGAATGTCGGATCCGATATATACTTTGTTTTATGTTTATTAGAGTATGTCAACTTCGACACATTTATTACTTTAACTATCAGCCTACATGTCGAGATCCAACATAGGCTTTAACTACTTGCCCGCACAATCTCGCCTGTTTTTCATCTGCCCATGAGTAAAGCTCAATTATTTGTTAACAAATATCAATCTTATCTTCTTCTTCTCGAATTTTGCAATGTCGGAAAGTGTTGCAAAAACATTTTCCGGAGCGATGAAAGTTCTTGATACTTTACACCCGTAAAGTAATATCCTTTTAATTTGCCTTCATCTCCATTGTCTGTATTCTTCAAAAAAGAAGCCAAAAAGACAATGGCACATGTAAAAAGTAAAATGTGAAAGTGATTTATTAAATCAAAAATTCTTATTAAGAGTAGATTGTAAATCTACCAAAAGAAATTTTACAAAAGGATGTTAAAGCATTGCGTCAAAACAGATATTTGCCAGATGACAGGCTATCTTATCAGTATTTGACTTTGATATTGAGTTTGTTAAAGGATTCGATATTCATTACCAGATTTCTTTACTCGAGAATTTTTACAAGGAAAAAATGAATAGAGAACAAGCTGAAAGCAGTAAAACTGCAACGACTAGGTCGACTTATAAGTCTATCTTTAAAGGATGAAAAAACTCTTAGAGAAGAGATTTTAAAGACAGTACAATTAGAAAAGCAATTAAGCAGGGATGCTTATGAAATGACAGTTAAATTTGCATCATCATCAAAAGAATATGTTTATCCTTATATTGCAATATCAACAATCCGGATATCTCCAGTTGAAAGAGAATATGTTTATCAAAAGAATATGTTTATCCTTTTATTAGCTCTGATTTGTTATTATAATTTTGATTAAATTTAGCAACTTTTTGAAAAAGATTTAGTTTGACAAATTTATACAAATTCCACTAAATAATTTCATCTACGTCGATGAAATTCAAATATCAGCAATTATTCACTAAAATTGCTGATTTTTCATTTTTTTAGAATACTTCCATGAATATTTGTAATTTTTTTAATTTTTTTTATACAGCAGCGCGAAAAAAATTTAAAAAATGCATTGGCAACAGAAGTAGGGACCCGCTTTAAACCAAATATCAGGAAAAGACCCGCTTTCAAAAAAACATAGAAATATGGATGCGCAACATGTTTCCACAGATAAAAATACCTTGATGGTAAATATTAGCCTTTGTAAAATAAATAAAAAAACCAAAATCTAATATTAGGATATTAATGGAAAGTTAATAATATTTGTGATTTAATGATAAAAACAAAATTTAATTTCGATAAATCAACTAAAAGATATCACGTTTTAAATATATGATATAACTGATGGCTTTGGACTTGTAGATAAAATAATTGATATGTGTCTTTGTAGGAATAATGTTTTCTTTGAAAATAAAATCTAATTGCTTTTCTCAATCTATACTCATAATTCATATGCTCCATTTACATCCTTTGATTTCTCGGTAGTTCATAAATTATCGCCTTCATTATTTATGTTGTTTCTTTTTTTGAACAATCTTCCATCGAAGTAAATGAAATTCAAAAATTAATTAACTGCAATTAATGGTAATTAATGTGACTAAATTTAGCAAAATTTTGGAATGATTTAGATTTACAAATACGAACATAGTATGTCGGATCCTATAACTTAAACGAGTACATTTGCAAACCTTTTGAATAAATTTAGCAAATTTTAGGAAAAGATTAAATTGACAAATTTATACAAAGCCTACTAAATAATTTCATCTACGTAAATGAAATTCAAAACTGAATTAACTGTAATTGATGATAATTAATGTGCATAAATTTAGCAAATTTTTGACAAAGATTTTACGTGCAATGTATGTCGGATCCGACATAGTCTTTAACTTTTATTAGCTCTGATCTGTTATTATAATTTTGATTAAATTTAGCAACTTTTTGAAAAAGATTTAGTTCGACAAATTTATACAAATTCCACTAAATAATTTCATCAACGTCAATGAAATTCAAAACTTACTTAACTATTTATTTAAGTATGTTGGATCCGACATGGTCCACTATATAAAACTTCAACTAACTCTATTTGCTTATTTTCATTGTGAATAAATTTAGCAAATTTTTTTTTGGAGAGGATGTAGATTAATAAATACGTTCAAAGTATATTGGATCCGACATACATGATAAAAAAGTATGTTGGATCTGACACACTTTATAAAAAGTATGTTGGATCCGACATAGACAGCTATATAAATTAGTTTTTTGAAATGATTGAGGCATACAACCGTCAACCGGACTCTTTGATCTCTGGATCTACAACCGATCTTTGAGTGTAAAGCTGAGGTATGTCCAGGGTGTTTATCTAGGTGCCTTCGGCTGCACCGCTTGTGTGCCCCCGCACAAGGACGAAACCGTCAACCGGACTCTTTAATCGTTGGATCTTCAATTATTGAGCCAGGGTACGCCCAGGGCGTTTATCTAGGTGCCTTCGGCTACACATCTTGTGTGCCCCTCGCATAAGGACGAGACCGCTGGCCAGGATGTTTGATTTTTATAGAGAGTGGGGAGGATCTTCATTCTTTTGACTTGAATTTTGATGTAGAATAATGTCGTTACTTGTAAGCGATTGGTCTTGAAAAGTACAGATTAGAATCGGTACATTTCATTCATCAACTCCGCCTCCAACTCCTCTTCCACCAACATCTTCAAACTATGTAAAATTTGCAATGCAATCTCATTTATCACTATTTTGAATACTTACATTATCGGTCGACTTAATCATCAAGAAAATTTTCTTTTTACATGATCCCGTAGTATTAATGCCTAACCAAAGTGTTCCCAGTGTGCTTTCTAGGCTTTCAAGGCTTACACTTTTTTTCTTGTTTACCCGCACTCATGGGTGACATCATCGGTTGACATAATCAACTCGTCCAAAAAACGTAAAATAATACTTGAAAAGGTTACTTTTCTCGAGCGACGTTGTTAAGTTCCCCTCTAAGGCGCCTACGTTCGTCTTGAAGGTTACCGCTTTCTATGACTGCGCAATTATATAATTCCCGCAGTCGGGCTATCTTGGATTTGGCTATCATGGCTTTATCCCTTAAATACTCATTTTAACCCGTAAGAAATTTGCTGTTCCAATAGTTCATTACATATTATCCATGCCTATAAAACATAAGCTGTAAACCATAAACCATAAAACATAACCAATAAACAATAAACCGCAAATCATAAACCATAAATCATAAATCAGTAAATCTACCAAGTCACTAGATATAAAGGAATGTGCAGCCCAAGTATCAAATTAGCGTCGTCGATTCAAATTGATCGTGTCATGTGCAACGTCCATCAATGATGGCTCATTACTGTCCATTGATTTTAGACTCCTTCCCTTAAACAAAAAAGATCGAGAGGTGCCGTGCGCTCGAAGACCCTGAGAGGGGCCCGAACCAAACCAAGAACGGAAACATATTCGACTCACTCTCGTATGAAGAACCTTACCTGGGTGGGTCGGCCTAATTCCGGGCGCCTGTTGTTCCCAGAAAGATGCACGGAAGACGTATGGTATGCCCAACGCGTGGAGGATCCGTTGAGAGTGTCTGTTGTCTCGGTAGGGAACAGTACCATCGCAAGCACCTATTGTCTTGAAAAAAGAAAAAGGAAAGTGCTAATATACTGGATGGTCCCCTATTGTTTGTTCTAATATTGACCGGGGGCGAGCGAAGCGGCCCAACTAATATAGGGTTAGTTGTTGCCGCAATTAATATACTGGCGATAATTAATATACTGGGTTTGGACTTGGTATACTAGGCTCTAATTAATATACTGGATGTTAGTTGTCTAAGACCAATGTTTATACTGGCCAATTGATCGGGGTCTCCAATGTTTATACTGGCGCCTTTCTTTTGAATCCGCCCTTTGGTTTTTAGAGTAGTAAGTATACAGCTATGCTACCTTGCTTTTTTTTTAAAGAAAGCGGAGCAGGGCCAAGTTCTCGTACATGGTCTGTGTGCCCCTCTTCCGTCGAGTGCCCCGCCCGGTTCACTGGGCTATTGGCCTACCAAGCACTTGCCTACAGCTCCTGCCGCCTGCCAAGCAGGCGGAGCGCTCGTTATCCTCACTGTTCTCTCAGCTGGGGCCCCCTCCCATTGCTCTAGCCATAAGCTATGGCAGCTGTAGCTCGCACCCACTCTGGCCCACCGAGTGAGGCAAGAGTGAGCTCAGCGGTCGGCCCCTGACGTTAGGGGTTTTTTCGCTTTTGCCAGATCTATAGAGATGGAATCAATTCATGTAGCTTTTGATAATCAAAAGGTTGAAGGTGTACAGAATGAAGATAGCCATGACAGACTAACATTTCAAATCTTAAGTAATACGCGATTGAGACAACAAAAGATGAAGAATCTTCCTATGAAGTCTCTGAAACAGACAGAACTTTCAAGAAACATTTAAACTAAATTAGAGATATGTTTATGGAAAAGGTTAAGTTGGACGAATAAGTATAAAGAATGTCGGATCCGATATATACTTTGTTTTATGTTTATCAGAGTATGTCGACTTCGACACATTTATTACTTTAACTATCAGCCTACATGTCGAGATCCAACATAGGCTTTAACTAATTGCCAGCAAAATCTCGCCTGTTTTTCATTTGCCCATGAGTAAAGCTCAAATATTTGTTAACAAATATCAATCTTATCTTCTTCTTCTCGAATTTTGCAACGTCGGAAAGTGTTGCAAAAACATTTTCCAGAGCGGTGAAAGTTCTTGATACTTTACACCCGTAAAGTAATATCCTTTTAATTTGCCTTCATCTCCATTGTCTGTATTCTTCAAAAAAGAAGCCAAAAAGACAATGGCACATGTAAAATGTAAAATGTGAAAGTGATTTATTAAATCAAAAATTCTTATTAAGAGTAGATTGTCAATCTACCAAAAGAAATTTTACAAAAGGATGTTAAAACATTGCGTCAAAACTGATATTTGCCAGATGATAGGCTATCTTATCAGTATTTGACTTTGATATTGAGTTTGTTAAAGGATTCGATATTCATTACCATATTTCTTAACTCGAAAATTTTTACAGGGAAAAAATGAATAAAGAACAAGCTGAAAGTAGTAAAACTGCAACGACTAGGTCGACTTCTAAGTCTATCTTTAAAGGATGAAAAAACTCTTAGAGAAGAGATTTTAAAGACAGAATCATTAGAAAAGCAACTAAGCAGGGATGCTTATGAAGTGACAGTTAAATCTGCATCATCATCAAAAGAATATGTTTATCCTTATATTCCAATATCAACAATCTGGATATCTCCAGTTGAAAGAGAATATGTTTATCAAAAGAATATGTTTATCCTTTTATTAGCTCTGATCTGTTATTATAATTTTAATTAAATTTAGCAACTTTTTGAAAAAGATTTAGTTCGACAAATTTATACAAATTCCACTAAATAATTTCATCTACGTCAATGAAATTCAAATATCAGCAATTATTCACTAAAATTGCTGATTTTTCTTTTTTTTAGAATACTTCCGTGAATATTTACAATTTTTTTAATTTTTTTTATACAGCAGCGCTAAAGAAATTTGAAAAATGCATTGGCAACAGAAGTTGGGACCCGCTTTAAACCAAATGTCAGGAAAAGACCCGCTTTCAAAAAAACTTAGAAATGGGGATGCGCAACATGTTTCCACAGATAAAAATACCTTGATGGTAAATATTAGCCTTTGTGAAATAAATAAAAAAACCAAAATATAATATTAGGATATTAGTGGAAAGTTAATAATATTTGTGATTTAATGATAAAAATGAAATTTAATTTCGATAAATCAACTAAAAGATATCACGTTTTAAATATATGATATAACTGATGGCTTTGGACTTGTAGATAAAATAATTGATATGTGTCTTTGTAGGAATAATGTTTTCTATGAAAATAAAATCTAATTGCTTTTCTCAATTTATACTCATAATTCACATGCTCCATTTACATCCTTTGATTTCTCGGTTGTTCATAGATTATCGCCTTCATTATTTATGTTGTTTCTTTTTTGAACAATCTTCCATCGAAGTAAATGAAATTCAAAAATTAATTAACTGCGATTGATGGTAATTAATGTGCATAAATTTAGCAAAATTTTGGAATGATTTAGATTTACAAATACGAACATAGTATGTCGGATCCTATAACTTAAACGAGTACATTTGCAAACCTTTTGAATAAATTTAGCAAATTTTAGGAAAAGATTAAATTGAAAAATTTATACAAAGCCTACTAAATAATTTCATCTACGTAATGAAATTCAAAACTGAATTAACTGTAATTGATGATAATTAATGTGAATAAATTTAGCAAATTTTTGACAAAGGTTTTACTTGCAATGTATGTCGGATCCGACATAGTCTTTAACTTTTATTAGCTCCGATCTGTTATTATAATTTTGATTAAATTTAGCAACTTTTTGAAAAAGATTTAGTTCGACAAATTTATACAAATTCCACTAAATAATTTCATCAACGTTAATGAAATTCAAAACTTACTTAATTTTTTATTTAAGTATGTTGGATCCGACATGGTCCACTATATAAAACTTCAACTAACTCTATTTGCTTATTTTCATTGTGAATAAATTTAGAATTTTTTTTGGAGAAGATGTAGATTGATAAATATGTTCAAAGTATATCGGATCCGACATACATGATAAAAAAGTATGTTGGATCTGACATACTTTATAAAAATGTATGTTGGATCCGACATAGACAGCTATATAAACTAGTTTTTTGAAATGATCTAGGTATACAACCGTCAATCGGACTCTTTGATCTCTGGATCCACAACCGATCTTTGAGTGTAAAGCTGAGGTACGTCCAGGGTGTTTATCTAGGTGCCTTCGGCTTCACAGCTTGTGTGCCCCCGCACAAGGACGAAACCGTCAACTAGACTCTTTAATCGCTGGATCTTCAATTATTGAGCCAGGGTACGCCCACGGCGTTTATCTAGGTGCCTTCGGCTACACAGCTTGTGTGCCCCTCGCATAAGGACAAGACCGCTGGCCAGGATGTTTGATTTTTATGGAGAGTGGGGAGGATCTTCATTCTTTTGACTTGAATTTTGATGTGGACTAATGTCGTTACTTGTAAGCGATTCGTCTTGAAATGTATAGACTAGAATCGGTACATTTCATTCATCAACTCCGCCTCCAACTCCTCTTCCACCAAAATCTTCAAACTATGTAAAATATGCAATGCAAACTCATTTATCACTATTTTGAATACTTACATTATCGGTCAACTTAGTCATCAAGAAAATTTTCTTTTTTACATGATCCCGTAGTATTAATGCCTAACCAAAGTGTTCCCAGTGTGCTTTCTGGGCTTTCAAGGCTTACACTTTTTTGCTTGTTTACCCGCACTCGTGGGTGACATCATCGGTTGACATAATCAACTTGTCCAAAAAAACGTAAAATAATACTTGAAAAGGTTACTTTTCTCGAGCGACGTTGTTAAGTTCCCCTCTAAGGCGCCTACGTTTGTCTTGAAGGTTACCGCTTTCTATGACTACGCAATTATATAATTCCCGCAGTCGGGCTATCTTGGATTTGCCTATCATGGCTTTATCCCTTAAATACTCATTTTAACACTTAAGAAATCTGTTGTTCCAATAGTTCATCATATATTATCCATGCCAATAAAACATAAACTATAAACTGTAAACCATAAACCATAAAACATAACCAATAAACAATAAACCGTAAATCATAAACCATAAATCATAAATCAGTAAATCTACCAAGTTACTAGATATAAAGGAATGTGCAGCCCCAGTATCAAACTAGCGCCGTCGAGTCAAACTGATCGTGTCATGTGCAACGTCCATCAATGATGGTTCATTAATGTCCATTGATTTAGACTCCTTCCCTTGTACGAAAAATATCGAGAGGTGCCGTGTGCTCGAAGACGCTGAGAGGGGCCCGAACCAAACCAAGAACAGAAACAGATTCGACTCACTCTCGTATGAAGAACCTTACCTGGGCGGGTCAGCCTTCCTCCGGGCGCCTGTTGTTCCCAGAAAGACGCACGGAAGAGGTATGGTATGCCCAACGCGTGGAGGATCTGTTGAGAGTGTCCGTTGTCTCGGTAGGGAATAGTACCATCGCAAGCACCTATTGTCTTGAAAAAAGAAAAAGGTAAGTGCTAATATACTGGATCGGTCCCCTATTGTTTGATCTAATGTTGACCGGGGGCGAGCAAAGCGGCACAATTAATATAGGGTTAGTTGTTGCCATAATTAATATACTGTCGATAATTAATATACTGGGTTTGGACTTGGTATACTAGGCGCTAATCAATATACTGGATGTTAGTTGTCTAAGACCAATGTTTATACTGGCCAATTGATGGGGTCTCCAATGTTTATACTGGCGCCTTTCTTTTGAATCCGCCCTTTGGTTTTTAGAGTAGTAAGTATACAACTACGCTACCTTGCTTTTTTTTAAAGAAAGCGGAGCAGGGCCAATTTCTCGTACTTGCTCAGTGTGCCCCTCTTTCGTCGAGTTCCCCGCCCGGTTCACTGGGCTATTGGCCTACCAAGCACTTTCCCGCAGCTCCTGCCACCCGCCAAGCAGGCGGAGCGCTCGTTATCCTTACTGTTCTCTCTGCTGGGGCCCCCTCCCATTGCTCTAGCCATAAGCTATGGCAGCTATAGCTCGCACCCACTCTGGCCCACCCAATGAGGCAAGAGTGAGCTCAGCGGTCAGCCCCTGACCTTAGGGGTTCTTTCGCTTTTGCCAGATCTAAGATAAGTTACCTAGCAAACTTAGCAAATTGATTCACTCATAGCCACATTGACATATTATAGGGTGCATGTTGATTGTATAAATAATAATTAGTAATCTGAATAGAGAAGTATTCATACAAGAATAAAATAGGGATACTATATGTGGCGTTAGTCATGCTTTGTTTATCACGGCTAAAAAATTTCTAAAGATAAGTTACCTATCAATCTTAGAAAATTGATCCACTCATAGCCACATTGACATATTATAGGGTGCATGTTGATTGTATAAATAATAATTAGTAATTTGAATAGAGAAGTATTCATACAAGAATAACATAGGGATACTATATGTGGCGTTAGTCATGCTTTTTTTAGCAACAGACACTAAGCTGAGTTCTATATGTCAATACAAGTGAGTCCTCCTTTTGTATAGTTTCTGTTGTGCAATATCGTTTTGGCCTGTAGGATTTGAGGAAATGTTACATTGGTTTTTAAACAACTTGTACATAGCATGTTGTTCTGTACGGGAAGCTTAAGTTTAAAATATCAGACAGTGTTTACTTCAGTTTTGAGAGGCAGTGGTTTACACTGTGGCGGATGTCAGTGGTTCGAGTCCGCTTATCTCCAGCCCATGCACTTCTCTGATACTATGACAACACCCAATTTTTTCAATTCGACGGTTCGATCTATGATTTTCATTCATGGACGTTGATCAGATCCTTCCATTTAGTAGCACCTTAGGATGGCATAGCCTTAACATTAATGGCGAGGTTTAAACCGGACCCCTACGAGTGAGCAGAAAAGGGAGGAGGAAAGAGGCCCTGGTGAACCATCATAATAACTTTACAAGTGTAAGCTTCGCTGCCCTACAATATGGAGTACAGACCACACCGAGGGACAGGCCCTAGGACATGAACGAGCGGAATCAACGTGTTTCAATTTCTGGCATTGCACCGACCATCCAATGGACCATGGACTAAACGGACACTGCTTGAAAGGGCTTTGTCAAGGGGACCGCCGCCCCCTACAAGGTACATCTCGCGCCTATGGGCCGCTATAACTATCCAAGAAGACACTCGGAACTGGAAGGATAAAGAAACCTGCCCGGTGGACTGCCGAGCTACAAGTCCAACGACATAGGAGCGGGATTCTCTAAAAAACCAAGGTCGTGGGTGGCCAAGAGGGCCCACTTGGAGACTTGGGATCTCAGCAGGCGAGCGAAGTGAGCGGGGACAATCGGGAGGGACGACCAATAGGGATGTAGTCCAGTACACTTCGACAACTGACAAGGTGACCAACGGAATGTTTGCCCTATATATTCATTGGCGACCCCAATCAATTGGGGGATCCAGGTGCCTGTAGGTTTTCGGGTGAGGCGACCGATCCAATATACTTCGAGCTTGGACCGATCCAGCCCTAGTATATAAATTGGGGACCGATCCAAACTATTCTTAGACCGAGGGACGAAGGTTGCTTAAAGCCGGCCGGCCGATAGACAAAAGAGAATCAACAAGTTGAGTTTTGATCTGAGTAGGCTCAACATAGGGAATACCTTAACCCTGGGAACCGGGGTCTGGCCATCCCTGTTGACATTCTAGGTAAGTTTGTCCGTCGAAATGGTTTGATTCATGGTCGCATCTACAAACGTTTTACCGGGGGGCACGGTACTTGTACGCTATCGGTCACCCAGGAGTATTTAGCCTTGTAAGGTGGTCCTTGTTGATTCACACGGGATTCCACGTGCCCCATGCTACTCGAGTCAGAGCGTAAGCTAGTGATGCTTTCGACTATTGGATGGTGCAGCACTTTACTGCTTCGCCTGGCAGCACGATGCTTGTATTGCTCTCCTACAACCTCGTTTAGGCTTCTCCCATTTCGCTCGCCGCTGCTAATACTAAGGGAATCTGCTAATACTAAGTGAATCAATTTGCTAAGTTAAAACTTTAAATTCAATTCCAGTGACAATTTAAAGTCAGTTTTTAACTTTATAACTTAAACTTAAAATCAGTTTTTAAAATCAAAACGGTTAATTAAAATAAAATCAGCTCATAAAAAAATTTAAAACTTCAACCAAATTTAAAAATATACCTCCGGTTCAAGATCAGCGGCTTCGGTTTTGAGAGTTGAGAGTTGACAGTAGTGAAGCTCGGTTGGCGGCAGTGGAGTCGGCGGCGATGGAGGTTTGGTTGAGTCGGCGGCTGCTGCTTTTAGGTTTTTTTTGTTAATATCGAGAGTTGAACGAGTGAAGTAGTATTTCTTTTCATGAAACAACAACTCAATTAAGCACCATCGGGTTCGATTTTGAGGGTTTTGGGCCAAAGACCAGTGAGGCAACATGAATTCCTAATACTGATAACATAAAAGTTTAAATATTAAAATTTAAAAAGAAAATACCTATGAATGGATGAACCTTCCAAAGTGCAAGTAATAAAGTATAAAATATTTGAACTTGGAGCCTATTAATTTACTGGTAGACGAATACCTCTCTTTATCATCTCATATCGCAAATGCCTTACTGCTTTCTTCGCACCGGACTTCGTGAAATCAATCCCCAAATATAAGAGTCCTCCTGATTCGAAGTAGTTTTACTTAGCCCAACTCTGACTCCTGGGGACTTCGTGAAATCAATCCCCAAATATAAGGGGCCAATTGCCCCAGTCTGGAGAGAGTAAGTTATTCTGGCCCAATCCAGATCAATCAGTCTATGGAATGCTAGGGCCGGGGAAATTTACATTTACTTGACATAAGAGAAACAAGTGAAAAAACGAATTGCGCAAGTGCATAGCGGATTCCAAGTCCTTCACTAATAAGTCAAAGCGGATTGCCTAATATACTACTGGTGAATTAAGCCGGTTTCTGCCTACTGAACTAGCAAACGACTGCCCTGAACTAACCCCCGGGGTATCATAACATGTCATTTACCGTCTTCGATTTGTTTAAGTATCATGGTAAGTGAGTGCAAGAGTCGTTTCTTTCAATAGAATCTCCTGTGGCTTCTCAATGCCATCCGACACGAGAAGAAGGCTTCCTGGGTTAATGTATGTAGATGTCGTGGTGAACGGCCATAGCACGTGGAGAAACGCCAACCTTCTTTAAGCTCCACCCCTTTCCTTCTGTTCTTCTTGAAGCAACAGCTATTAGCCCCTTGCTTTGGAATTATATTTCGAACCTACCTAACTCAATTCGAGCCATGTAGTTGATGAGGAATCTGGGCAACGAGTCAACCCTCTGTCATTCAGTCAAAAAATCAATCAGTAGACAGCAGCGTAGCGAAATATGCCTTCATCCAGGAATTGACAATTCTGGATCTATTAAGACTACCTGGGCATTCTCCCGAAGGCCCACAAAAGCACAAATAAGAGATATAGTCAACCGGGTGCTAGACTACAAGGTTGGAAAAGTCAGTGAAGAGTGAAGTAAGTACAGCCGGCGCCCGACAAAATCAGTAACCGCACGGATACCCAATCACATGTTGAGCAACTTCAAGCTTCCTATCTACACAATCAATCAGATTTCAGTCCTGCAATGTGATTTGGTCCCAAGGTGAAAGTCAATAAATCCATGCACGTCTACCCTTGCCATTCGTTCTCTTGCACTCAAAAACTCGGCCTTCCAAGGGAAATGGCTCTGGAGACTTCTCACATGTACCGACTTCATTTCCCAAATAATGAAAGAAAAAGACTTTCCCGAGACCACTAGATGTGGAGCCTAAATACTTGGCCTACTCATCCTGGAAGTCCATTTATGCCAAAAAGCCAATTCTCAAAAGCTCCATAGTACGTCTCATTGGTGACAGCAAGGACACCAACCTATAGCAATCTGCTTGGCTCAATGGTTATCCCCTGCGTGACCAACCACGATCACTCCTTCGGACAGCGACCTCTTTCTCCCAGCCCAATCTATGTTGGTCCATGGGTCCAATCGATGAGATGATTCACTTACGGGACATTTGGAAAAAGGCGCGGCACTGGAACTGTTATGTAGGCTTTTGTGGGTTCGAATCCCTCTCTTTCCGTACCCCCATTGGCACCTAATTCACCAACGACCTCAATGTATCAAATAACAATTCATAGGTCAATTTTCAATTTCATGTGAAAAAGAGAAGAAAAAGACGAAGCCTAACAAGGATAGGGAAGGCAGTATCCTAAGATCTGCGAGAAGTGGTACTTTAAAAGAGAGCCACTTCGTAAGTGAATAGCTACTGAACATGCCGTCGAGTCAAATTGATCGTGTCATGTGAAACGTCCATCAATGATGGTTCATTAATGTCCACTGATTTAGACTCCTTCCCTTATACGAAAAAGATCGAGAGGTGCTGCGCGCTCAAAGACCCTGAGAGGGACCCGAACCAAACCAAGAACGGAAACAAATTCGACTCACTCTCATATGAAGAACCTTACCTGGGTGGGTCGGCCTTCCTCCGGGCGCATGTTGTTCCCGCATGGAAAAGGTATGGTATGCCCAGCGCGTGGAGGATCTGTTGAGATTGTCCGTTGTCTCGGTAGGGAACAGTACCATGGTAAGCACCTATTGTCTTGAAAAAAGAAAAAGGTAAGTGCTAATATACTAGATCGGTCCCCTATTGTTTGATCTAATATTGACCGGAGGCGAGCCCCGACGGTCTAAGTTCCCGCAAGGTCGAAGCGACCCAATTAATATAGGGTTAGTTGTCACCGCAATTAATGGCGATTTCATAGTTTGGACTTGGTATACTAGGCGCCAATGTTTATACTGGATGTTAGTTTTCTAAGACCAATGTTTATACTGGCCAATTGATCGGGGTCTCCAATTAATATACTGGCGCCTTTGAATCCGCCCTTTGATTTTCAGAGTAGTAAGTATACAGCTACGCTACCTTGCTTTTTTCTAAGAAAGCGGAGTGGGGCCAATTTCTCATACTTGCTCAGTGTGCCCCTCTTTCGTCGAGTGCCCCGCCCAGTTCACTGGGTTGTTGGCCTACCAAGCACTTGCCCGCGGCTCCTACTGCCCTCTAAGCGGGGGAAGCGCTCGTTATCCTTACTATTCTCTCTGCTTGGGCCCCCTCCCATTGCTCTAGCCATAAGCTATGGCAGCTACGCTCGCATCCTGGCAGCTACGCTCGCACCCACTCTGGCCCGCCCTACGAGGCCAGAGTGAGCTCAGCGGTCAGCCCCTGACGTTATGGGGTCTTTCGCTTTTGCCAGATCTATAGAGATATTACGAGTCCTCCGTCCCAGATTTCCTCGACCATCTGGTTCACCGGTACTACAAAAAAGTCTCATGCTTTAGTTACTGTGACTGATATATAAGTCTTATCTCGGACCACGAAGACCCTGGTCATGCTTCTGGTTTCCATTCCCATCATCATATTGAAGGAAACTCCTCGTGCTCCGCCATAAGAACTTGGAGTCCGTATCATGGTGAAGGCGCTGTGATTCTTGCTCAAAAAACGGACCGAATGCGTTCCATTTATTGGCTCGTCCGACCCGGCTGCATTCCTGATGATTTAACATGTTTTTCACTTACGTGAGGTTGTCCTACCCTGCTTATGTACCCACCCTAATTATGAACAAGTCATTCCGTACATCGCAACCTAGAATGAGGTTAAATAGGCCTATGAATGATCACATGGAGTTCCGTTTGTCCATCTATGATGAGATTTCCCAACAACTGTAGTAAATCCTCTTGAAATAACTCGAACCATAGTCTAAAGTTGTAGAACCATAATTAGGGTGGGTACATAAGCAGGGTAGGGCAGCCTCACGTAAGAGACCGACCAATTAATATACTGGGACTCTGGAAGAGAAACTAAAGAGAATCACTCAAGTCACGGGAGTTCCCATTATAACTCGACACCGGTGGGTATATGAATTCCAACCTAGTGGAAAAAATAGACTGTGGTTATTCGCTAAGGACTGGATTGGTATCAATCTCAACGCAGTAAGGTGCTTGCGAAATAAGAAAGAGATTGCAAGGTAGGTAAACTACTATTTGCGCTAGAAGGTAGAGTATGTCATATCATTTTTTTCATTCTTTTGTCTGAGATAGTGCTTGTTGGCATTCTTTTGGAGGACAGGTCGTTCTTCCCCACTCTAAAAGCCACCACGAAGCAATAGCACTCCTTCTCTTAATAAAAGGTAGTGATTAAATAGTTCAAAATCAACAGGTCAAGCAAGGCCGAATTAATATACCGGGCCCGATCCTTTGGATATTCAGGCGCCTTCCTTCTTTCTTCTATCTTCCATGGATTGACTAGTTTTACCTCTCCTAGCAGACGGAAGACGCAACAAAAACAATTAGTAATTTGTGTCTTCCCTATATAGTATGGATAGAGCCATCTCTGCTCCTGTAATCCAATATGGATGCTAGCTAAGAGCGGAGGCGACCTCTAGGCGACCGGGTGTCACCTAGTATACTTATAGGCAACTAACAAGGTGACCAATGGAATGTTTGCCCCATATATTCATCGGTGACCCCGATCAATTGGGAGAGGGGAACATCTTCCTTAGTTGTACGTAAAGGAACCAAGCAGGGTATGAGGATAGGGTGGAATTGACCCCAGTATGCCAATCCAAGTCAGAAGACTCCGAGTAAGTCAAGAGTCCTTCCATACCGAGTGGTAAGGCCATAGATATGGGTTGGGTCAATGAGAACTATTACTACCAAGCTTATGCAGTGGAGTTGTTTGGAGTTTCCTTGGTGGACAATAGAGAGCCAAAGTTGAATATGCTAGGGCTCGTAGGGTCGGTGGAAAGTGCAGGCCCCAATTAATATACTGAGCTGTGGAGATAGAAAAACTAATGGATGGATCCTTCCACTGTCTTTGAACTGAGACTAGGTGCGGAGCTCAGCATATTAATAGGGAGGGGACCAATGGGAGCATAGTAATCTCTCTCATCCACTTTGACCTGAATGAACACTAGAGAGCGTCAATCGGTGCTCTTCGCTTCAAGTCTTTGCCCCCGCCTACTTTCTTCGGATCATTTTGACGATGCTTATTCTTTTCTTTTCGATAGTTCCTCGTCTTAAGGGCTGCCTGCATACCAATCAATCATCCTTGGCACTTCCTACTCCTTCGGCTAACACGAGTGCTCCATTCTCCCTGAATATATCTTTCATCATATTTTGATCTGCGACTGCATTTGTGTCTGATAGTCACACCTCTGCAATTTCTCTTCTGGTGCTAGAACTAGAATAGGCTATGCTTGGCGACTCTCCAAATGTGCAGCTTGGTGCGAAGATGGGGGCTGAGACGGACCTGAGGACTGAGATGGACCTGGGGACCGCGCAAAGCTTACAACAAGCTTATTCGATGCTTGCCTTTGCCTTTTCAGTCTCTCCAAATGTGCAGCTTGGAGCGAAGATGGGGGCTGAGACGGACCTGAGGACTGAGATGGACCTGGGGACTAGGTGCTCATTGAATTTTGCTTTATTAACTCATCATCTTCCGCTCCATGCTTATCCATCTCCGTTTCTTGTATATAAAAAATGAAGTTAGATCTATAATCTATATAACAAAATTGATTGGTTTAAATGGAATAGATAAACAATAGGTAAAGGATGGATGAGATTTAGTGGTAAAAAGATGCCAGATAATTCATATTAAATTTACATATTGTAGGTACCTAAAATTAGCGTAACATAAGTACCTGAAATAACTTATATACG
This sequence comes from Allium cepa, assembly GCA_030765085.1. Lineage (NCBI taxonomy): Eukaryota > Viridiplantae > Streptophyta > Magnoliopsida > Asparagales > Amaryllidaceae > Allium > Allium cepa. The sequence continues at coordinate 224,476,515 of CM060945.1, forward strand.
TACCTAAATTAATTTTAATATTAAATCGATAAACACAACGAAGTGATTTATGTACCTCATACGTACTTATTAACTTTATAAACTTTTATGAAAATATTCATTAAGTATTTACGTGGTTTTGATTAGTACTGCGAGAATTATAATTTATGATAACTGTTTGCGAGCTGTTTTATATTTTTATAAATCAAAGTATTATAAGTACGTATAATAAGTCAATTTAATTACCTATAATAATACGTTTCAAATGTAGCTAAATGAACTTAATATATGTATCCATGATAATTTAATTTAGCTACTCGTATTAAGTTCATTTAACAATCTAATGTAAGTTAATATTAAATTAACTTATTATATGTACCTAAAATAAATTATTCTAGGTACCGAAAATAGAATAGGTACCTAAAATAACTTATTATAGGCACCTAAATTAAATTTAATATTAAATCAACCAACATAACGAAGTGATTTATGAACCTCATATATACTTATTAACTTTATAAACATTTATGAAAATATTCATTAGGTAAAGGATGACTCTCATGCCTCAAATCCTTACCGATTATCACCTCAAAAGCATCGTCATTGTGGTTTACGAGCTTTTCACCCAAATAGTCGTCCAAGCTAGTAATGAACTTCTCATTCTTCTCGGCCGGAGTGTTTATATGAGACATCTCATACTTCGATAATGCATTAAACTCGGCAATATATTCGGAGACAGACATATCTCGTTGTCTCAAGTTAACGAACTTCTTGAACAACACTGACTTTTGGGCAGCCGGAATAAACCTTTCTTTGAATCGAGCCTTGAACTGGTCCCAAGTAAACTGATCCTTTGGAGTAGCAATTCTAACGGCTTCCACCAGTTCATGGCCCTTCCCTGAAGCTGTCGGGAAGCCAATCTCCTTTTCATAGCAACGTTAAGCTCATGATCACCAAAAATACGCTCGCAAGCTCGAGCCAATCCTGAACTTCCAATACCGATTCCGTTCCTTGGAATGGTTTGCCTCCAATACTAGAATATTTATATTTTAGTACTAATCAATAAACCTAACCTATGAGATGAGTTGACAATAAATGGTGAGATTTCCATATGCTAACGATATGGGGGTAGGTAGTACTAATCAATTCTCAATGCTTTTATCAAAGTTAAATTGACAACACATATTGTACGAAAAAAATCATCACTGTAACCTGGATAGTTGATGTAAGTTTAATACAATAAACTAAACTGTGATTTACTTTTATTGCTTGAATATTGATTTCCATTGCAACATTTGTAAACCTTACCCTCTACGTTATAACCCACCTAGCACTCTCCTCTTCTTTCATTCCAAATGCTTAGAAGAAAATAGAAATGGGGAGAGAAGTGAGAAATTAAAATTCCTAAACCTAGTGTGATCTTAGGAATATCCAATTCATGTAGAAATCAAGTGCAAATCCAAAGAGAAGATAGGTAAGCTCAATCTCCATCTTCTCCAACTTGTTTCCTCTTTAATCCTTATTATTTCCTAAACCGAATTCTTAGGAAATATTGTGCATTTGTGTATAGGTTGAAGATCAGTGAATAATATTAGAGAAGAGTGCTACTTAGCTTTGTTTTGCATCTCCTAGTTGATTCCAACAATCAAAGGTGAGTTCTTGTGAACTCACATCTATGCCGCAAGCTATATGCTTGTATAGTGTGCCTTTGGCACGTATATGTTGTGTACGAATTGTATGATTTGGATTGTTCATGTGTTAACAATCCAATATATAAGTTTTGAACTCGCTTATATGAATTCAAGTGTGTATCTTTATGCGAATCGAGTTTTTGAGTTGTTTCGGCGAGTCTTAGAAGATTCATTGTAACTTATAAAATGTTATAAGCCTTCACCAATTGTTTATGCTCGTCGAAATCGATTATATACTCATGGCCAGGTTAAATAAGTGTCCATGCCAATATTCAGATGTCTTAATTGGGGATTCAGATGTCTGACCTGTAGGTGGTTATTTAAAAAAAATAACCAAAAGATTCAGACGTCTGATTCATAAATTCAGACGTCTGAACCTGTGTTCTAGACGTTTGAATTATTGATTCAGACGGCTGTTGTCAGGGACAGAAACATGGTTTCTGTCCTAACTAATTCAGACGGTTGAATTGGCAGTGAAGGTGTTGAAAGGCAAGGAAGGCCCGAACAAAGCATAAATTATAATTCTCGTAGTGCTAATCAAAACCATGTAAATACTTAATGAATATTTCCATAAATGTTTTTGAAGCTAATAAGTACGTATGAGGTACATAAATCACTTCGTCGTGTTGGTCGAATTTAATATTAAAGTTAATTTGCGCGCTTACTAATAGGCAACAAGGGAGGTTGGCGTTAATAAGCTTATAATCCGGAATAAGCCAACGAACACAGTTTCTCACAGTTCTCACACCAATTGATGGCATTACGATCCGATTTGGGAAAGCTGACCCAAATTATGGAAACAAATAAAGACATGTCTCAACAAGCTTGGAATGAAATCAGTGCCTCTATTAAAGATACCATTGGAGCTATCAGATCTGAATTCTCCATGAACATCAGATCTGCTGTGACTCATGCTGTCACAGAAAGTACGCTTAAGGCAAGAAACTTGCTACCCCTAGCTTATTTCTCTCTAAAACTTCATAATCTTTGATTTCTGTAGTTTTGTTTTAATTTTTTTGGATTTTTGTTTGAAGTTTGATAAAAAATTGTTATCCTCTATTGTATAGGTTTTTTGTCTCTAAAACTTCATGATCTTTGTTGTTTTTGTAGTTTTGTTTTAATTTTGTAGTGGTATAGGTCTGAATTTGTCTCTATTTATGCTTATCTCCGGACTCACTATGACATAGCATCCAACACAAAATATATTCGTAACTCTGTGTTGGATTGGATATATCAATAACATGTTGGTAACCAGTCCTTTTTTTGTTTTTCTATGATAAATAGCTATAGAAAAAGTTGAACAAAATAGCTGAAATGTGCCTAAAGATTCCGTTGGCACCGGACAGCCGTCATGGATCGTCAAGCCCGACAGGTAATTAGGCACGAGAATAAGTGTGCATCAAGTTGGTCATGTAGACCTCTCTATGCTGCAATCATTTTATACAAATGTCGTATACCAAAATATATTGTAAACAACTACTTCTAACCCGAAGTATAAGAAAATGCACTCGCTTAAGGTTACCAGCATCATTTAAAAATTGGTCAACAATACTAAAATGTGAATAAATTCAGTAAAATGAATGATGTAAGAAGAGATTTGGACATAAAAAAACATGATTCAAGATGTCAAACAAACTTTGAAAAGAACAAACCAATAACTGTAAGTGAATAAATAGTATACCAACTCACTTACAGAAACCAATAAATCTAAGTCTGTGCCACAAAAGTGATATCCGCAGGTTGAATTTGCAATGATTGTCTACAGTAACCAATAAATCCCTACTAAAGTAACTAAGATTCATAACGAAATCGCAAAGGCACTAAAGATCATATATCCCATACATTATGTTGGGCGTCCATTAATATTTTCTAGCAATACAACTATCACACTCTATGAACTATGTATGTTAATTTTTACATGGTTGAAATTAATCTTAATCAGCTTCTTTCCCTTTTCACAACTATAACATAATCGTTGTAAACACTGCTAGATAATGCAATGATATAAAGACCAATTAGGCAATTAGTTTGTAAAAAATGTATTATACATTTGGTTCTATATTTCTTTCCATAGTTTTACAATGACTTCCAAATGTAATGACTTTTTTTGCATCAGCAAGCGGACAAGCAGATGATATGTCCCTTTGAGCATTATTCTACCTGATTTCAATCTGAATGGTTGGTCAATTGTTTGCAATATTTTTTTTTGTATTTTTGCATTTAGTTTTGTTTAGTGCACCTTGCCAGCTTCAACCTTAGATCAAGTGAGCCCACTTCAATTTTACTTACCGCTGGGCTACTACACGTTGCCTGACAGCCTAGTTAGTTTACGATTCATGCATCTATTCATCTTCATGCTTGAAACTGTTGTGAGTTCATATACTCTACTGACCTGGTTCATTGATGATGGTGTTTGTGCGTCTGCTGGTCATCTTTTTCTTGGACATATTCATGTTGAAGTATTGTACTTGAAGTTCTGGTCATTAGAGTTATGTTGTAGTCTGCACTTGTCTTTCATGTGTTGTTGCCTCTAATTTGAGTCCTTGTTTATTCTTGAGTGTTCAGTCTTGCATAACTATGGTCTGTGGCCTTTTGTATGTGCTAGTACTTGATCATTGACTTCATGTAGGTTAAAGTCTGAGTTTTGGCTTCAGTTGAGCCTTGTTGATCATTCAGTCTGGTATAGTCGTGATCTGGACTTGAATCTTGTTACATGAACTTGCACCTGTAGCTTTGAATCCATGATACATGTGAATTGTGACAAGTGTAAATATTTATGCAAGACTGAACAGTCTTATGACCAGACTTGTATGCAAGACATCAATTTAAGAAGAAAAGGTCAGTTTTGATACAGTACTCAGTGCAAGTGTAAATATTTAGGAAATGTAAATATTTGCTTATTATTTTGATAAATGATTCTCTAACAGTCTAACTTTACATTCTTATACAAATTCAAAAGTTTTAGGCTTTCAGCTAACTTGTATTTGTTTACTTTGGACAGAGGCTTGGAGAATGATGGTAGGAATGTTTATGCTACTTGGTAGGAATGACTCAAGTACTAGTAGCTCTATGTCATTTGGTTTAAAACTTTGAATTACTAATGTGACGCTTGTACTGTATTTGCTACGAGCTATGAAAATTATAATTCTCACAGTACTAATCAAAATCACATAAATAATTAATCACTTTGTCGTACTAGTTGATTTAATATTAAAGTTACTTTAGGTACCTATAATAAGTTAATTAGGTACCTGTAATAACTTAATTTTTATATTAACTTACAGTAGATAGTTAAATGAACTTAATATAAGTACCTAAATTAAATTATTATGGATACATACATTAAATGCAAGTGTATGTGCCTAGATGGCCGATATAATATATAAAATCTTATGTCTATGTGCAACATGCATCCTTCCGCATCCATTAGCATCCACTTACGACCATGAACAACCATCATACATAGCATGCCCTAATGACATGTTTACAACCATTTCTATCATCCAAAACAGACAAAATCCTAAGGAAAAAACAATCCGACTCCCAAGTACAATCTAATGGGTCACTACCCCATTGCACCTTAACCAATCTCACTTCCTTTTTCCTCAATCGCCTCGTATCCTACCCCACAATGCGAGAAGGAAAACGTTGAATCGTCGCCTCCTGCTCAACCTCCACATAAAGTAGTTGCTCACTTCATTCCTATCAAGTCTACTCGTAGTGCTCCTTTGGCTTAGGTACTTATTCAACTATCTGAATAACTCTGGAACTGAACTGAAAAGCTTGAGAAACAGCTCACTTCTAAGCATTTTAGCCAACTGGTAAAAGAACACATTCAACTTTGATGTTTAGTGTTAATATGGGTTGTTTAAAAATTAAAAATATAATATTTCATTTTGAGTATACAGATATTTGATGTGGAATCTCCGGCCAATAATTTTCAGGAGGAGAACAAGCTTTTGAAAGCTCGAGTAGAAGAATTAACACATGAAAATGAAAGGCTTCAAAAGCTTTTATCCTCCTCGGCTCAGTCCTCCCCGGTTCCATCTCGGACTCTATTTCCAGCTCAGTTGTCCCAAGTTCCATCCCTAGCTCGGCCAATTCCAGTTCAAGCCAGGCCACAGAGAAAGACAAGGGCAGCAACAGTGCTGGCAACAGCTGACAATCCTCAACCCAGGCGATGTAGAAATAAGAGGCCACCTGAGAGGCTTTCCCTGAGCGGTAGGAAGAGACCAACTCGACAAAAGGTAACAGCAACTAGACCTGGTTGATCTAATTGGAAATAGTATAATGTATTAATGCTGCTTTCATGGAAATAACAAATAGTCTTACTTTTGCATTTAGAAGTGCAGTTAAAACTCGTAATTTGTGTCTACAGTAAAAGAAAAATAATAATAGTGGCAGAATTATATCTTAAAATAAATTTATGGTGGTGATAAAAAGTCTAAAGATAAATTTTGTATGTATATGACATGATCTTCTATGATTATCCTTAACTATCTGAACAACTCTCTATATTAATATTTCATTTCATTTTTAACAATCTAATGCATTTTATCTTTGAAAATAATCCACCTTTTGGATGTCTCTTTGTCCTTTTTGGTTATGAGTCATGACATGCACTGTTTCTTTATGTCATCTTATTGCCTTTTTTGGGCATCTCCCTGCATTTGTTTGCATAAACAGTAGCATTGTTCAGGAACATGAAGTATTTACATATAGAGATTGTTTGCTGTATAAATGAGATTTATGATTAGACATTAAAGATTTCGGTGTATAAATTGCATTATAGTGGAATGTATTATAGTCTTATTTTCGAAAATCTTATCGTGAGTAACACAAACCGTATCGAGACTCAAAACAGTCTTTCAACTGTTAGTTATTAATATATCCCTGCTAAACAATGACAGTTTAAGTTATTCAAAACAGTCTTTCAACTGTTAGTAACACAAAGACGGTTTGTTCTATAATCCAGGCAGAAGATGATAATCAATGTTGTCATCTTTACTTTTAAGGTTTAAATTAGCAAAGCAAAGTAATATAACAAATCTAAAATTAAAAATGTGACCTTCTTCTTTCCCTCTGACAACAGAATGGTATCTGTCATCATTCCAAAATTTGATAGCATTTGGTTCTTCTGCGGAAAATTCCAGTCACTATGTCCTTTTCTTGATTTTGGTTTATGTTTTTTTATTGTCTTTATAGCACTTTCATCGACCTCCTTTATGTTCAATTGTCTGGGAGACAATTGAGGTCGATGATAGTTCGTGGTTTCAATGTCAAAAATAATAAAAGAAGAGTAGAAGATCCGTTGTCTTTCTTTCTTGAATCTTTCGTAAGGACACCAAGAAACCTACAAAATTTTTGAAGATATTAAGACCACTTGAAAAGAGTAAAACACTTCCATACTTAAACAAACAACTTAGAGTCATAAATAGAGTTATAATTTCTTAAAAACAGTCGTCTTAATTTTCTTGAAAAAACTGCAGTTAAAAGGAAAAAAAGAAAAAAAACTGCACTTCAAAGTTCAAATTGAAAAAAAAATAACACTTAAAAAGCTGCACTTCAAAGTTCATATTGAAAAAAAAAAAACTCGTAAGACTGCAGTTTTGATTATAAAAAAAACCGTACTTCAACAAAATAATGCACTTCAAACTGAAAAGAATGCAATTCAGAAAGGAAAAAAAACTGAACTTAAAACAGAAAAAAACAAAAAAACTGCACCTCTGAAGAAAAAAGCCTGCAGTTCTTAAAATATAAAAATACAAAAACTAAATTTCTTAAACAAAAAAATAAATAAATTACAGCACTTCTTCAAAAAACAGCATTTTAATTTTAGAAAAAAGCGCTTTTCCTAAAAATAAAAATAAAAACAGCAATAGCTTGAAATCGAGATTCTCAGGTCGGCTCAAACATCAGTCGGTGGCGGATCGACATTGACCCAAAATTTTCAGTTAAATATTATTTTAAATTTTGGCCAATTAAGTTTCAAAAATATTTTGACTTAATTAAGAGAATTTGAATTTAAGGGTTTTGGAGTGTGCATGGAGATGTGCACAAGTATGCACAGGAAAATGGCACAAGAAATCAAATCCCTGAAAACTAATTATACATAAATGTAATATTTCAAATATGTTTGAAATATGGACAATAAGAAACAGTTTATTTAAAGACTTGAAATTAATCAAAAGAACTTAGAAAATTTAAATATAATTTTCTGGATAATTCAGAGATTAAACCTTGGGGCAAATAATTATTTAAAACCAGAAACAAGGGCAACTTTGTATAGGAAAATTATTTTAAGAATAAAAAGAGGAAATCAGTAAAATATTATTTAGAAAAGGCAAAAATATTTATTTAAGAACTGGGAGTTTATTCTGGAAATTAGAGAAGAATATGACTCTTTAATTAACTTAGAGTTTAAAATCTGAAAGTATGTTTATTTAAATAAGTTAAGTTTGGATATAAAAATATGTTTATATGATCAAACTGTAAGAAGGAGTTGCATAAAAATGGCATGAAAAATAACACAAGTAAGTGTATATGTTTAGGCAGAAAATAGAAATAGGAATTTTCAGCAATAAACAAGCAAATACCCTAAGTCATAGTTTTGGCATGACATAAGGGAAACTTCCATTTTCTGAAAAGTGAAAAAGTGGAAAACAAATTTTAATAAATAATTTAGCCCGGGAAAAAAGTTAAGAGGGTGAAAATTTGGGTGACAATCAAAATGCAAATGGTATGACACAGTCTAGGGCAGAAATGGGATTGTGCATGAATCAAAACCCTAGTTGAAATGCTTATATATGCTAAGTTTAAGTTAGGAATCATTTTACCCCGAGATCACTGGAAAGATAAATAAGAAAAATATTGCAACAAGAAGAAGATCACTTTTGAAGCTTTTCTGAGTTTAAGGAAATAGGAAGAAAACAAGCACCTAGGTGAGTAATCTCACTAGATTCTTAGCATTAAGACCTTACGAAAGGCAGCTACATTTTTATAAAATGATTTACATGATTTTGTTCTAGAATATAATCTCTGGTTGATGATTCATGGATGTTTCATGTGATGTCTTGATTTGCTTAAATGATCTGTGTCTGATATGTGCATATACATCAATGTATTTATCAAGTCTAAAAGGGGAAGCTTGAGTTATTACAAGTAATATGGATTTATGGCATCAGAAATTCCATAATAAAGTAATATCCTGCAGGCAAGGTTGAATTCACAGCCATTTAAACTTTGAAAACAGCTTTCAACTTCCCCTTTTCTTCTCGTTCAGTTACAGAAAACTGGAAAGCGAAATGAATTGTAACCGTAAATCCGGCAGCAGTAGTACCTGCTACTCTTCCCCACCTTTCCTTCCACTCTCATAAACCTTTCCCTCCTCTCCCACCAACTAATCTACTCCCTTAGTCATATTCTACTTTCTGGTGTTCTGGGCGTGGCAGGGCCACAAACACGGAACCAACTACGACTGCATAAACTTCAGGAAGCACTTTGGCTTCTCAACCAAAGACCTAAATAATCTATCTTCCTTCACTCATTCGAACATAAGAACAGGTGAACATAATTCTTGAGAGCTTTGGCATGACCGTAGTAGAAGCCATTCCCCCGTCAGAAACAGATACTATCGATTAACCCCCTAAAGGGTTCTTTGCTTACTCACCCATCCACATCTAGCCTAGGGAGTAGGGTTTTGCTATGTGTAGGTTGTTGCGGTAGGGGGTGACTGCATAGGGTAGGGGGAGGGATATAGGAGGTGCTAAGGGGTGTGGGGTTGTGGTTTAATGTGGTAAAAACTTGATTTTTATGCAAAAGGAGGGGCATTGGAGTGTGGTGACCACGGCTTTAGGGTAGGGGCAGAGCTACTCCTGTAGGGGTAGGGGGTGGGGTGTTGCCTATAGTGGTAGGGGAGGGGAGTAAGGGGGTGCTAGGAGGTGTAGGAGGTGGTACAGAGGCATAAAAGGGGTTTTAATGTGTTTTGGAGATGTTTAGAGGTGGTAGGGTCCATAGGAAGGAGGGGAAGGTGTTGGTTGTTAATGTGGCAGCAAAGGGGGAGGCAAATCAGGTTGGGTTCGATGGTAGGACCCGTGGGTGGAGGGGAGGAGGTGATAAGAAGGGGGGAGAAGAGAGGAAATGGAAGAAAGGAGGAGAAAAGCGGAAAGGAGAGGTAGTATTTATAAAAAATGGAAAGAGGCAAAGATTGATGAGTTGTTGTCATCCTAGGAAGATGGATTAAAAACTCAAAGAAAGCACAACTGGTAGCATTAGCGGGTGACACCCCAAATTTCAAGTGTAGGTGCTGGAGGCTGAGTGTGAGAGGCTCATTGCTTGATTAAGTCCTGAGATCTTTGTGTGATGAAGTGAATTAGTTCATTACAGTGTGTCCATTGATTCTTATATTGCAAATAAGACCATGAAAATGTATTAATGCACGAAATAATTTGCAAAGAGGAACTTGAGTTTCCTGAACCATTTAATAGGAAAATACGAATTTACCTTGACTGAAATTATTTTGGATCCATATGTTAAGTGATGTTATGCTGACATGATCTATTACATGATATATATATATATATATATATATATATATATATATATATATATATATATATATTTGCTCTTTGGAAAAATTTATGTAAGCATATACCACTGACACAAGACATGTACACTTGTTATGTTATATATATATATATATATATATATACATATATATATATATATATATATATATATATATATTATTCAACGCAGTTTCACTTAATGAAATAAGTTTGGTGAATTTCTCATACTATGTCTGACCCTATTTGTGCACATGGATTATTTTTATTTGTTCTTATGGCTGATTCACACTGACATTGTCATATTTTTTCTTAAAATAGGTGAAACCGATAGACTTTTCTCCAGAAGAAAATTACCTTATTATTTACAGCAGCCATGAACCCAGTAATCCTTAGGACACCTAAGTATTCGACTCCAAACAAAACATTGCCTATCTTACACCTGCATCTCCTCGAGGTTTGGATTTTGTCTTTAATGACATTGAGTGGTAACTACAATGTTGCCTTCTGATATCTTCTTCCTTCAATTGTAATAATGTCGATTTATTTGTTTACTATTTCGATTATTTGTTTTTAGATTTTGTTTGCATACTTTTATTTGTGAATCTAATTTATCATTATCTGATTTGTTTGTAAACATTGTTCGCATACAATTTTTAATGAGTTAAAAGGGATTTTAATATCAATAATTCATATCAAGTATTAGACTAAAATCCCAAACTCGGCCCAAACCCGGCCCTAAACCCGACGAGTCTGGTACGGGTATAGAATTTAAAATACCCAACGGGTACGGGCCGGGCTCGGGTATTGAATTTTGTTACGGGGTATGGGTCTGGGTTCGCTTCTATCCGGACCAAACCCGACCCATTGACAGGCCTAGTTTATGGTTGGTATTGTGCAGAACTCCACCTGTTTCAGTGGTCTACTTATTTATCTGTTCTAGTTGGGGAGTATGGTTGTATGTTAGATTGTGCCTTGGCCTTGTTGGCCCTTTACTTTTTTTTATTTTTGGCTTTGTTTTTTTCCCCTTTCTCCCACGTGTTAGTTATTTTCCATACAAGTGATTTTTGATTTGATATTATCCTTTATAGTATCACTTGTTTGGAGGAGTAACACTTCACTGTACTTCACTGTATGAATACAAGTACCAATTTTCAAAAAGAAAAAAGAAAAAAAAGACAGGCACTGACATCGTTTATCAAACGTGATTAATTTTGCAAGGTCCTCACAATTACAAAAGCTAAAAATTCAGATATCTTATTTGTTCGACCTCACAAAAAATACGAAAAAAGAGGGATGGTTTTTTTGGTCCATTTTACAACTGTAGTCAAAGTCATCTTGATCGGTCAAAATAAAGCTATAAAATCAAAGAAATATATCATGTTAAATACAATGGTGGTAATGATGCTAACCAAAATGCTAAGAAGGCGAAAAATATTTTGAAGTTGAAAATTGTTTAATTACCAGTACTGGGACAGTAGTGGTAAATAGTTTACCACTACTGTCCAGTAGTGGTAAATTTATTACCACTTCTGTGATTTTGTTGTGAAGATAGTTTCTTTGTTAGAGACTAGAGAGATGCTACTGGTTTATTTACGCTTACGGATTAGCAAGCTAAACAAAGTGAATTGAATTTATATTTGTTTGTTTGATATTTGGTTTCCCTCTCTTCGCTTTTTTGGTCTGGTTAAATTCCAGTCATGAACACTCGAGAATAATGCAGTACATGAAAAGGAACAACATTGATTAATATTTGATGGTGGACTCTTGTTGCGATGATAGATTTGATGGTGGACTCAAGTTCTTGAGGCGCGCTTGACCGAGATTGGGAAGTTTTGTTGAAGCAAAGAGGGTCGGGATGCGAGATTTTCTCAGAAAAGAGCGGCTGCCATTAAAGTATTTTAGAGCTGAGGAAATAAAATGAGGCAGAATGAAGGCTAAAGGAAATATAAAGGCCATGCGTGGTAGGCCGAACCGATCCATCACAAATGAGCCGAGCCGATCCATGAAGAAAGAGCAACATCCGGTCCATAGCATGTGATGTAGCCGATACACATGAATTAATTTGCAAGCATGAATGATCCATCAATGTATGCATATTAAAAACGTTTATTTTGGAGCTCATAATTTGTACAAACAAAAGTTATAAACTCCTAGGGGCAAATGTTTACTCACTAAAAAACATACATACACTGATGGGTCGGAAATAAGAAAAGACTATGGGTTGGTTTGATACTATTTCACAATGATCGGTTGGTGCCAAAAACAAGGGGTCGGTCAAGGTCAAATAGACCGGTCGGTCGGTCAGAAGCAATACAGTCGGCCATCCACCTCCTTCATGTTATGGGTTGGTTAGAACCATAAACTATGGGTCAGTCGTTCTCAAAGCCCGTGGGTTGGTCGTCCATAAAGCTTACGGTCAGTCGGTACAAAGCAATGCTGGTCGGTCATCCGTAAAGCAATGCTGGTCGGTCATCCTTAAAGCAATGCTGGTCGGTCGAAACTATTTGGGTCGGTCGGCATCGTTGGTTCGGTCAGTCAGGAATATGGCTAGGGTCGGACGGCTCCAATGCGTGGTCGGTCAAGATTAACCTGGTCGGTCAATACCATCCTGGTCGGTGTCAAAAGGGTGATCGATCTCAAGTTTCTGCTCGGTCGGTCGTGAGTTTCTGGTCGGTCGGTCGTGAGTTCCTGGTCGGTCGGTCTTATAGGACAGCTGGTGACAACTGTTGACAGCTGTGTGGGTCGGTCAGTGGCATTTTCGTAATTAACTAAAAGGCCGACCCAAAAACTGTATATGAGATTTCAGCCTTCCACTTCATTCTCTCCACACCTATAAATACCCCATCGACTCCACCATATTGTGTGGGTATTAAGTCTACAGGGCCCGATCATAGTCCGACATTTGAGTTTGATCCTGGCTCGGCATGATTAATAAAGTGTGATCGGCATTCTTAATAATTTGGGATGAGGAGGGTCCATAAGTCTCCCTCCTCATCCCAAATTAATATATTGGCTCGGCATTCTTTAGTAATAAGAAAGTGTGAATCCAACGAAGTATCAGTAGATTAGTACAACATAGTTCGCTAACTCGGTCTGTAGTGAGTCCCAATTAATATACAGCGATAGAATGGAATTAATATCCTGGCCTATTGCTTCAACTGTGTGTACTAACTCTCTCGGTTAATTTTACTAAACGAAACTCAACGAAACTCAACGTCCAAAAACACGCCGACCTTATAGAGTAAAAATCGAGAAAAACCCTCTATAAGGTCGGCTTATTTTTATTGATATGAATTTTGCTTCTATTAATGAATTGATTGATTGCCATTGAGCTCGATCATAGCTTCATCTTCTGATGCCCTCTTCAAACAGTAATGTTTATTGCAGCTAGAGTCTTTCATCCGCTCCCCCTACTATCAACCTATTAATCTTAAGCAGATGAAAAAAAGATGTTTTCCTAGGCAACAACCATCGATTCAATAGGGCTAAGCTGACAATAGACCTATAACTACGCAGAAGTTAAGAATATATACATATATATTGTGCTTCTCCGGTGGATGTTTCTTGTAGTGCACAGCTTTGAGTGGCAAGGAAGATGTGTTCGGGCGTGTCCGTAAGAGAGGTATACACAACCTTCTGCTTCTTGTTGCTCCTATCATTCTGGCTACTATTCTTCCTTTTCTGATTCTTCCTTGCTGCAAGATTCTCTGCTTTGTGGTGTTCAGTTCAAAGTTAATTGCAGCCCGACAACACTTTTAGTGTAAATAAACAAAGTGCGGTGTACATGCACTTTTTACTTTAGATCAAAAGGTGCAAGTGATTAAGTTAAACAAATGATATATAAATCCTATTATATCATTCATTCTATTTCATAAAATTGTATTTGCTCGCAAACAGTTATCAGAAACAGCTCTTAAAAAGTTATCACAAATTATAATTCTCGCAGTAAATAACCAAAGTGCAGCTTACGTTCACTTCGTTGTAGGTGCACGCGTTTAGCTTTTTTTGTTTAGCGTTGCAGGTGCACGTATTATATATTTTAGGTACCTAAAATAAGATAATTTAGGTACCAAAAATAAGTTATTTTAGGTACCTAAAATAAGTTATTTTAGGTACCCAAAATAACTTTAAGATTAAATTGACCAATACGACGAAGTGATTAATGTACCTCATATGAACTTATTAAATCTAAAAACATTTATGAAAATATGCACTCACTATATATGTGGTTTTAATTAGTACCGCGAGAACTATAATTTTTGATAACTGTTTGCGAGATATGTTATATTTTTATAGTCTTACAATTTGGGTATATAAAACCTTGGAAAAGAATCATGGCAATTAAATCAACGTATTATAAGTATCCATAATAATTTAACTTAGGTGCTTATATTAAGTTCCTTTAGCTGTCTACCGGTAGTTAATATCACATTAACTTATTATAGGCACCTAAAATAACTATTGTATTAAATCGACCAATTTATGCACCTCATACATACTTATTTACTTTCAAAACATTTACGAAAATATTCATTAACTATACATGTGGTTTTGATTAGTACTGCGAGAATTATAATTTGTGATAACTTTTAAGAGCTGTTTTTGACAACTGTTTGCGAGCGGATACAATTTTATGAAATAGAATGAATGATATAATAGGATTTATATATCATTTGTTTAACTTATTATACATAGACTACTCTGTTTAGCGTTCGGGAATGTTTTAGGAAAATTTTTGTACGTGTGCTAATACTATTTAAACATCTCCATGATACCTAAAATAAGATAAATCATGGGAAGCTATATCAGAGAAAATCTCTTTTTTACTAAGTTTTCTTCAAAGCTTCAACTAATTTAATCTACCGTAAGTTAATATTAAATTAACTTATTCTGGGTACCTAAAATAAAATATTATAAGTACCTAAAATAAGGCATTATCGGTACCTAAAATAACCTTACGATTAAATCGACCAATACAACGAAGTGATTAATGTACCTCATACGAACTTATAAAATCTAACTATTTATGTGGTTTTAATTAGTACCCCAAGAATTATAATTTTCATAACTGTTTGCGGGATATGTTAAATTTATGGTTCTTGCTCCACGTTTTAGATTTTTTGCATTCGTTTGATTCTATGTGTTATGCATTTTCATCGTCTCCTCTAAATTCTGAGTAGTTTTACTCAGCCCAGCTCTGCCAGATACTTTAGTGATATTTTATTGTATGTTTCCTTTACACAATGAAATGTACTTTAGTTACCTATATTATCTTAATTTAAGCACCAATAATAGGTTAATGTAAGTACCTATAATTAAATAAATGATCATGCCCTCCACTCCCGTTCCATATGGAGTAGGGAACTTCATAGCAAGACACCAAATGGCCGTACTGGCTCTCAACACAGACAAAGCAGGCCATCACAAAATTTAATGCTACTATGGCTGGAATCAAGAAGCCTGATCCGAGTTTGGTCCATATGGCCATCGTGGTCGGAATAAACCCGAAATCTAGAAGTTAAGTTATTATGGATACTTATAATACGTTAATTTAATTGTCATGATTCTTTTCCAAGGTTTTATATACCCAAATTGTAAGACTATAAAAATATGAAAAAATATTCACTTTTCAAAATTTGAGATTTCCCCACTAAAATGGTGACCGGGTTTTAATTGAAATTTAGTCCTCGAATAAACTTCATTATTTTTCAATGAAATTTTTTCCTACGCTTTATCTAATTAGACGTATTCCAAATATCAAGTTTCCGTTATCAAATTTTATCGTTTATTTTTCGTGTTTTATTCGTATTTTAAATAGTAGAAAATTTCAGGTCGTTACAGAATCTCAAAATTACATACATTAATGTAACCACACAAATATGAGCACTGAAATTCAAAGTTTGCATAGACCATTTCATACAACTACAGCAGGATACATACACACAGCAGTCAAATAACTGACATAATACAAGTATTCATAGCTCTCGCAGCAAATTCAGTACAAGCGTCACATTAGTAATTCAATGTTTTAAACCAAATATACCAAGTAGCATAAACATTCCTACCATCATTCTCCAAGCCTCTGTCCAAAGTAAACAAATTCAAGTTAGCTGAAAGCCTAGAACTTTTGAATTTGTATAAGACTATAAAGTTAGACTGCTAGAGAATCATTTATCAGAATAATAAGCAAATATTTACTTTTCCTAAATATTTACACTTGCACTGAGTACTGTATCAAAACTGCCCTTTTCTAAATAAGAAAATAACTCCCTATTTTCCGCAAGTGGGTTAAGTTGGTGCAGTCTTTACGTTGAGTGTGTGCAATATATATCAGTGGATTAAAAAAAATGAATATATCATTCTCAACAATTCCGCAAGAGGGAAATAGTGGGCTCACTTGATCTTGGGTTGAAGCTGGCAAGGTGCATTGAACAAAACTAAATGCAAAAATACAAAAAAAAATGCAAACAATTGACCAACTATTCAGATTGAGGGACATATCATCTGCTCGTCCACTTTCTATTCTTCAGTTCTCTTACTCTACAAATAAAAGTAATTATTTGTATTAGTAAATCAGCACAGGAACTGAATCAATTTCAACATATTAATGAACAATGAACATGGACATTAACGTGAATATGAATATTCTTACTGGAATTGCTCACTTCCTTTTTCATATGAGATTTAACCGAAGAGTTAGAAGAGTTAGAACCCAAGTCATTTAAAATATCAGCCAAAAACATCTCAAGCACTTTCAATCTTTTTTCCTGCGGATTACCAAATATGGCCAAATATTGTTCACTTAATGGACCATACTTTTGGAGCAGACTGTGCGTCTTGGAATAATCCAAGTTTAGACACATCAAATCTTCACTATATTGCGCTATTATAGAACCAAAGTAAAAGCTCTTCGCACACATTGTAACCAATCATATTCTGCAATGCTGGATATGACTATTGATTTGATGTACAAGGATGTGGCACCAACTGGTTCTGCACCTGCCCCTTTTCCTTCTGCCTCTGCCTCTTTTCCTTCCGCACTCTCTCAATTATAAGATTCCTCCCTAAGAAATCCTTAGCGTACGTTGGGGGTACACATTCAGAAGAAGAGGAATCAAGATATAGCTGAGGCTGAGGGTGTGCATCGGTCTTATGCAACTTGCGGGGGGGTTGCTTGGCTTTAACCGCTTTTTTCATACTACAAATTTCTTCAAGATTTATGCAACCTTTTGATTCTTTGAATGAATTTTCCTCAAACACCGCACGAACATTGGCCCTCAAAAATTCATCAGTCACATAACACAACCTTCCATCTCGATGGAGCTTTCCATAATGGGTTACATAATCAAGTACGTCAACCACGGATGACCTCATTGCCACCGCAATTTTGGACCATATCACTTCATCGTCCTAAGAATCACTGCAATTTTGGTAGGGCGGCAGGTTATGTCAAGCCATGATTATATGGTGAAAAAGCAATGCTAGATTCATGTCCGATAGAAGAGGCTACAAAGAAGAAAACATAGATTAAAATTGATAAACCGTGCCTAAGATTACCAAATTACATACCATGTCACTATCACAATCCCTCTTTCTTTTACAAGTTGCAGACAAAACACTCCCACAATCAGAGGCTGTAGACAAATAATTGAAAAATTAAACAATTAGCAATAACAATTAAAGAACAATGCGAGAACTTAAATCGATTTTCTAACCAGAATTTCTGCAATCAGTAAGACTGGAATTTGCCACAGCAGAATCCGGAGAAAGACTCATTAATCATCAAGAGAAGGAAATAACAATTTATGCACATGCGAGGTTCCTTCGTCGAATAAATATACTGAATAATCTCTGCATAATTGCACTCAAAATCAATAATTTAACTTTCAGTAATTCATCAGAATGGAATCACAATTGGTTTTAGTCACTTTTTAAATTCCTGTTTAAAACCACGCAACAAATGTTGAAATAAAACGCAGTCAGAGTGAGCCACGACCACAGTGATGCTTTTATACCGGTTATCAAGCAATAGAAAAAGACATCATAGCAAATAACAACAAGAAAAAGTATTTGCATAGGGTAAAAAGGATAGAGGTTGGCTGGAGGTGAATGTTGGCTCAGGGAGACTGGCAAAAATGATTTGTTATCTGAAAATGGTGTGCCAACAGAAGCTATTTAAGGACCATATATGACTATTCAATGGTGTAATTATATACATTAATATACATAAAAACTACAGGTAAAGATGGAAAAAATGATTTTTTAATGGCACAATATATTGCACATTATGGAAAAAGAACAAAATACACAATATATTGCACATTATACCAGTTTCAAAAATTGGTTCTTTAACATCTAAAAATATTCTAGTTAACTGCAGTAACATGTGGTTTGACAGTCTATGCTCTTCTCTATTACGCATACGTTTCATCTTTTGTTGCAAAAGAGAAATCACACAAGCTAAAGGATATCTCTATATGTAAATACTTCATGTTCCTGAACAATGCTAATGTTTATGCAAACAAATACAGGGAGATGCCCAAAAAAGGCAATAAGATAACATAAACAAAGGTGGATTATTTTCAAAGATAAAATGCATTAGATTGTTAAAAAATGAAATGAAATATTAATATAAAGAGTTATTCAGATAGTTATTTTTTAAGATACAATTATGCCACTATTATTATTTTCCTTTTATTTTGAACATAAATTTCGAGTTTTAACTGCACTTCTAAATGCAAAAGCAAAACTATTTATTCTTTCCATGAAAGCAGCATTAATACATTATACCGTTTCCAATTAGAGCAATTAATCCTCCAATTTCAGGGTCAGCATATGTCAATTAAATTCATGGTTTAGGATTAGGAATGCATAGTTTCAGGATCATGCCATAAACATTATACCAATTGAAATTACAGTTACTGTAACCTAGGATGATCAAGTCTGAAGTATAAATTTGGAGTTGTGTACTATTAGTTTAGTCTTAAGTACAATACCTAATGCATCCTTAAATTTCTTTGGTATAGACTGGGGACAATAAATCTAAAAGAACTTGTACATACTTGGCCTTAAAATATGCCTTATAGGTGATTACATACTGAACAATTTAAAAGCAAGAGCAGATTTCATCGGAAACACAAGTGTCATGCAAGGAAATATGTGCAGCCTATAACGAGTACACAAAGCATAAGTAATGCAACCCAGGAACTAACAAGCAAACCCACAATGCCAAGTAGAAGACATGGCAGCAGCAGCAGCACATGTCAATGGACAGTGCAATAAAAATTTACAGTTGCAAACGACATAGATGCGGTGATATTTGGCACCAGAATGCAAGTGCAGCTGTCGTGAGGTAGTGTGTGTGGGATGAATACGATAGGGAACATATTCAAGGTAGCAAGGCAACAATGCAGAATAAACTACAGCAGGGAAAATGTACAACCATTTCAACACATACATATACACACATATACCTTATAAAAAAAATGCTTAAACATGATTTATCTTTAAATCACTTTATATCCCTGTTTATAGTTGATACTTTAAAGTAACTTGGTTTAAGTCAGTGAGCTTAAATTAAATTTAGATGATGATCATGTTCGAAACAGTTAGCGATTTAACAAGTTCTTTAGATTCTACATGACTCAGTGTACTATTAAATTACTATTAAATTACAACTCTAAACACAAAAGAAGCAAACGTTTAAAACGAAAAGGTACTGATACCTTTGGATTTGTAATAGGCTTATGTAAAATAGCATTATGCTATACTCTATATATTTAGAGTTTTTTGAAACCATGCATTTGGACATGATATATTTAACCATTTTCATTATATATAAAAAATATAGTATAACAATATCTCAACTCTCAATGCATGTCAAGCATTACAGCTATGATAACAAATTCACTCTAATCCTCAAGTACAAAACGATGTGCTATGGTCAATGAGTTTTAGAGTAAATGCAAAAGTTAAAGTACATTCAAATCAGAAATTTAGCATGGTAATGTTAGTCTAAAGATTTGGTGGTTTGAGCTGAAGATAATCATCCTTAACAACTAAAAAACAACATTTCAACTTCGCAAATTTTACATTGACAAATTTTGGGACACTGATTTAGTATTCGATGTCATATTTAATTGTACAAAACCTGAACTAGATCTTCTAATTTAGCCACAGGATCTCAAACGGATTTCAAAATATCAATAAACCCATGAAAATGCCATGGAGATTCGAATTCTGACATACAGTAATAGAGTCAGCTCGAACACTTATACAATTATTATGTCAAAAATCAAAACTCTCACCTGTGAAGTCATTAATCGGAGAGAAATGGAAGAAAATGGTTGGAGTTAAAAAGGTCAGTTTTTCATCTTTCCATTAATCGTCGTAAATAGCCTTTTAATTTTCAGAAATGGAGTCTAATCGATTTGGGGGTTTGAAGTAAGCCAGGGCTTGCAATCTCTCGGAGAAGATGAAGTTTTCTGAAGCGGAAGTGAATCGTCGATGGGGGAGACAGCCGGTCGCGAGGACGAAATGGCGACGTTGGGGCTATTGGATTTAGGATTTTTTGGGGTAAATTAAGAAGAAGAACGACAGCAGGTTGTCTTTTAGAAGCACTGTTCAAACGGTTCAAAGTTTATTATGAATGTTATGGTCGGTTACGAGCGGTACAAGCAATTTTTTTTGCTATATTCAGTTCAGTTCCATAAAGAAGTATTGGTACTGAATCAATAAAGTTCCCAATTCTTGTTATTTGATAACTCGCTGATTAAAGGTACTTATAATAAGTTGATTTAATTACATATACTGATTCTTTTCAAAGGTTTTATATATCCAAACTATAGGACTATAAAATATAAAACAGCTCGTAAACTATAAAGGATAAGATTCAACATTTTTCGTGTTTGGGAAAAGATTAATACAGTGTGCTCCTCAGAAATCAAATTGGGCTTCATAAGCAGGTTATCTATTTTGTACTAAAATATCAAACTTGATCAGATATATGATATATCCTTAGAAGTTTGTTGCGGAAGGGGGACAAACATACTAGCTGGCCAAATTTTATTTGTTAGCAATTACTGCCGGAGCTGTTAGTGATTACAATTTAAAAGCAAAATAATCATTTGGGTTGACCAGTAATAAATTTAGATAACTATTTCAGCGGCGCATCAAATTTCGTTCTGTCACTCACAACTTGAGTTTAGATGATACTATCACATATTTGGGATGCTATTGAATTTACAAAAAATGACATGTTCTGATCATGATCACTACACTAAACGAATAACAATCACACACTGATGATCAATCTTTCAGGTAGGTAAAGCATTAAGAAAATACTTTATGAGCTACAAACTTAGGTTGCATGTAATATTATATATTTTATAAATTACAATAGGTAAAACATAATCTAATTCAAACAATTACTGTATAAAGTACACTATATTTCAAAGGCAATTCACGCAGTTTGAATAGACTATGTTGCGAGCTTATTTCCTAAGTAAGTGACACTTAACAAAAATGGTAGGGGAAATTATAAAAACAATGTGCAAATCAATATTACAAATTAAATGGACAATGAAGCGAAAATCAACCTCATCAAGCACAATGTAGTCCCACAAGTTTTCTTCATTTGTGCTGTCATAAACATCCTGATAATGGTTACCTTGCAATGATTTGTAATTATTCCGGACAATATCGTAGGTGGTAATAAGAATGCCACCATCCTATTAATGACGCAATAAATTATGTCTGTAGAATATGATGATGTAAAAAAATAGGTTGTTGAATTTACGATAACCATAAATTTGTAACAAAAATAAAAGGGATATACCTTAAAGGTGTACTGAAGTTCATAACCACGAACTTTTTGAGAAGCCCAGAGTAGCTGAACGAATAAACGATTATAACAAAATAAAAGGATTTCCCGTTGTATGTAACTGTAGTTTATTAGTTATTAATTATGTTATTAACGGAAAACATGAGCTTTACTCTCTTATTTTATTTGAAAGACCTACAACTGATGGTTCCTTAAGCCAATGAGCAATAAGAGTTTTTAGGGAAACTATCATTACTCTCATGATCAGGCGAGAATGAAATAGTCCATATAAGAATGCAGCAACCTAGAAAATAAACTTGGCAAGTTGAAAATTTTATACAATAATAATAATGATGATACTAATAAATAAAAGGTTACAGAACCAGTTTCTTGAAAAGCATGTGCTATCAATTAAACAATGAAAGTATTTTTTTTAGTTTTGCTCTAATCATTGTAGAATAAATTCCAACATTTGGGAGCATTTTGCTGCATCTATTAAATAATAGTAAAGCAAAACAATTTCTAGCTCTTGCATTAGTTCTAGGATTTTTCTCGTCCCTCCTTAAGTCTCTCTAGATATTTTATTCGTATTTTAGTTTAAAATCCCAATATAAATTTATTAACTTTCATAATTGTTTATTATATTTTATTAATTTTCTACGGTCAACCCACATAATTTATATTTATGTCCCTATATTTGAATTAATTAAATATTCTTATGTATGCACTATTTAAATAAATTTAATTAACTAATACCCATTGATTCATTTGATAAATCCTAAGAATAGCAATGTTAATGCGTAAGCCACACTCATAGTAACAAAAAATGGTAAAAGTTAATTTTTCATTGAAATATAACAAAATATAGAACGCATAAAATAAATATATACATAAGCAATAATAAAAAATTTAATGTATAACTGATTTATCTTAATATATCGTCAGCTAAATAATAGGAAGGTTTATAAATTACAAATCATCTCCAAAATTTTATAAATGTACACCCCATCCTTAATTCATTGTGTCTACAATTGTCGTTTTACATTTATTCAAAATGTTGTGTTAATATTTTCATGATTTTGTATTTATATACCCAGATTTCACAATTTTTACAATCATTTATCACATGAAAAATAATATGGACCCATACGAACTCAACGGCGCAGACGGCGTCGAGCAAAACGAAGTTGATCGAGAGATATTCTATTGTATCGTCATTGTAACTGAATATTGTATCAAATATTGTATATCAAGTGCATTATTTCATTTCTTCCGCCGTGTTGTTTTACTTAATGTGTTATAAGCTCCGGCGAACCAGGTTCGACGTTTAGATCTGCGGCATTTGAATACGAGTGTCGTATTCGGTGTCGATTTTCGAAGGTCGATTTTCGAAGGTCGAGTCCGACCTACCAGTTAGGGACCTTCTTGGTTTGGTGCCATGGAATGTGGCGGTAACCTACTATTGAACATGGTAGCTACATGGTGTGTGTGGCGGGAGGCCTTATGGTAGTTTCATTTTCCAAAAAGCATTGCGGATTTGAACTTTAAAAGCTTTTGTTGTTTGTTTTAAAAGATAAAACTGTTTTTGTTTGCTCACAGCAGTCCTATGACTGACCTGGAGTTTATTGTTCCCTTTCTAAACTCTGGGTGCCCACAATTTTCCACACGGGCAGTCTAGAGTTGGGGTTTTCAGATAATCTCATAGTAGGTGTAGATTCGATAGCTTTTGGAATTTTTGGTTGGTAGCATTGGGAGATCTTCTTCAGTTTTTGGACGACTGGCCTTGCTTATCTTTGTACAAATCGATGAGGGTTCAAGCAAGCTTTGGATTGGAGATGGAGTTTGGCATTGAAGTCATTATCTTTCCGCTGCTGTTTCTTGTATCTCTGATAGTATTAATAACTATTGTATCATCATTGTATCTGAATATTGTATCAAATGTTGTATATCAAATGTATTATTTCATTTCTTCCACTGTGTTGTTTTACTTAATGTGTTATAAGCTCCAGCACGAGTCAAATTTCAACGGTTGAATCTGCGACATTCAAGTACAAGTGAAGTACGGGTACCGATTTTCGAATGCTGAAATTTGGATCGTGACATTTTGGTATAGAGCTGTAGGTTTAAACTTTAGCTCAGGAGTATAACACGTTAGGTAACTCATTAGAGATAGGGTGAAGTATACCTTAGAATGAGTAATCTCTAAGATATCTGTTCGAATGCCTCAGTAAATTCTCTTACTATTCACTGATAGTAAGTATGAGTGCAAGAAGAGGACGAGATATGGGACAGGGGAGTACCATTACAAATGGTCAATACCCTACGACAGTGGAAATAACTTTCTCTATCAACCTCCTTTGATTCGTCTTTTCAATTCTTTAATTGCTTCGTGGCAGCTCAAGGAAGAAGCTTCGGTGTGATGGTGGCCCTACGAATCCTTATAGATAGTTTCTATTTCGTATTCTCTTCGTCAAATTTCTATCATCTTTTCGTTTTTAACTTTGATAAATTTTAAATTTTAAATTGAAATAAATTGGTTAACTAAAATATAAAGTTAAATAAATTGTATCGATAAAACGATTTCGATCATAACCAAATTCGAAATTCTATTGTGATTTCTTGTGAATATCAAAGTCCACAGAGGGACAAGATATATAATTTGGGGTGTTCCGACTTAAGTTTGGAATCCATACTTAGTATTTGAGAATTTTGAAAGACTGTATCCAATTATCTGTTCTTTTGGGGTCCAGATATATACTACGAACGGTTAGTTATCCCTTCGAACTAACCAATGCCCGTGTATATTTCGTAGATCTGGATGACCCCGAATATCTTGTAAAGAGTTAAATAGATTCGTTCTTATATCTATTATTGATATTCTGATTTGGTAAGCCAAATGCAGAATAGATAATCGGCTTGATTTGTGAGTCGATTCTCTATCTTTGTGTATTTATCCATTCCTTGTTGTTTCCCTGGCAAATTTCGAGGACGAAATTTTCTTAAGGGGGAACCTGTAACATTCCTGAATTTTAGCTAAAAAATAATTTGATAATTGATTTAATATTTAGGATTAAATTTTGGACAAATTGGTAATCAAATTTAATTTTGGATTTAATTGTGAATTTATTTAGAATTTAATGTCATTTGAAATATAAAAATAAAATTGAATTCTTCAAATTTAATAAGATATATGTTCAATAGTTATACAAATGAATTATAATTGGGAAATTTGATTTTTAAATTTAAAAAATATATTGACAATGAATATTGTTGATTTGAAAATACAAAAATGAATACCATGGAAACAAATTGGATTTATTTTAGAATTAATATGAAGATTCCAGAATAAATCAAAAATATGTGTTTATAAAATAGTATTTTTGATTAGAATTCAATTATAAACATTTTGAAAATAAACTGAATTTGGAAACTCTACATTTTAAAAGCAATGAACATTTTTTTTCCAATTTTTGTGTGTGTATATATATAATGATTTAGAAAAAGAAAAACTTGTTAAAGATTAATATGTAAATATATAAACGTAAGAGAGTTGTTTAAAAATTTAATTCAAATATATACATATTATACATATACATATATATATTTATTAATGTTTGATTTATTTTGAATCACATTCTTTAAAGTTATAGATATATAGATAAAGGTAAAGTATTAGTTTAAAAGTAGAAATGTATCTTTTGAAAATAAATATAGTTAGAAAAAATATACATATATACATACATGAATTTGTAAGTAAATTTTAAAGAAGGGTTTAAAACTAAGTTTTGAAACTAATTTAAACTAAGGGGTTTCAACATAAAATTTCTTATTTTAACAAGTGTAAACTAATTGTACATGAAAGTAACAAGTGCAAGTATTTTAATGTATATTGATTTGAAAGTTATACTTTAAATTCAAATTTTAAAAAAGGATATTTGGAAGATTTTATTTTGATATAAACATAAGAAAGTTGTTTAAAAGTTAAATTATATATATATATAAGATGTGTGTAAAGCTAGATTGAAATATATCTAAACATACTTAAAACAAGTGCAAAGGTAACTTTCAAACATGTAAATTTGCATTCGTACAAGTGTAAGTATTTTTACATATAATCTAAACATTTGTGAATATACAAAGACATGCAATATTAATTTGTAAAATATTAATACAAGCAATGACAAGTGTTAACCATGCAATAAGAAAGTAGACAAGTGGCGAAAGAGATCATTTTCTTTTGAATTTAATTTTAAAAACATGCATAGGAAAATGGTCAGGCTGTTCATCTTTCTCAAGCCTGAAAACCAAAGGATTTGAAATCCTCCTCAATCTCAAAAACTGAGAATCCCAAAACCTGAAAAACAAAGTTTAAAGCAAATCAAAATTATGTGAATCAAAAAGGAAAGATCAAACAATTTCAACAAAAAAAATCAAGCTTGGAAATTCATTTCTATCCAGAGATTAAGAAAACATTTTCAAATCTGGGAGCAAACAATTTAGCAAATTCAGAGATCAAGCACTGTAAGAACAAAAATTCAACTCAGCAAAGCACAACTCAAACAATAAGAAAGATTTCAAATCATAAAAACAAAAGCAGCTCCAAGTTTTAAAAGCTAGAAATCTGTTCTTTGCTTCTCTGTTTTGCCAGGTGAGCAAACCCCTTCTTTTAAGATCCTAAACTTGTATGTTTTGATTATCCGTGCTTGATACTTGAAGTATGCCATGATGAGTGTTTGTTCAGTATGCCTGTATGTATATATTTACATAAAAATAACTGTGCTTGTCTGTGCATATGCAAATATACCTTACACTATTGGATTGCAGGTTTTAATCCCTTAAACTAAATTCAACATCTCCTCCTATAATCAATGTTAGGTCTAGATCTCCAAACAAAAGATGATTGTAATAGTGTAACATTATTTTTAAAAATAATTTTAAGTAAAAATATTGAGTAAATATTTTGGAAAGGAAAAATACAGTGAAATCTCAAAACCATGTTAAAATTCGACTTTAATGGTTTCTTGTTTCAGATATATAATCTGATTCGTTATCAAAATCTATGATTTTTAAAAATAAAATGAGGATTTTTTGGTTGATATTTTGGGAGAAATTGAATGTTGAACGGAAAACAAACTTTTACCAAATTCTGATGATCGGAGGGTTTTTAGATCTCGAGATTGAAGTTGTTGTTTGCTGGAAGGTTGTCAATCATCAGAAAAATGTTCATTTATTTTATTCATTTATTTTATAATTTGTTTTGGTTGATGGACGAGAATGATTTAGGGTTTAGTAACCCATTTTGTTCGACGTTGAATTTGGGGGTCGTGCGGTGTCGTCGAGGCACCGGAGTCAACCGGTGTGGTGGGGATCGAAGCGTAGTTGTGTGGTGCGCCTCGAGGTGAAATGGCGTGGATTCTGGTGAACTGGACCATCGTTGGTGAGCCGTTTTTCATGGGAAGCTTGGTTCCAGGTTGACGATGGAGGCTCGATTTTTATTCGTGGTGGTTTTTTGCAATCTGTGTGGTCAAGGGGTGTTGGTTGGTCGTCGATGACCTAAAGGTAACGATGGAGTTGGTTGGAAGTGGCCTAGCCACCTGTACACGTGCACGTGTGTAGGCTGATGTTTGAAAGAAGAAGTTAGCTAGGACGAAGGTTTTGGCTCGTGTTTTATTCGTGATGAAAGGTGTTCGACTCGAAGCAAATGGTGGAGTCTCGGGAATGTTGAGTTGTCGACTCGAGTTTTTCTTCGGGTTCGTACGCAAGTATTAGCCTGTAAAGCAGAATTTTTAAATTCAAAATCCAGAACCATGTTTAAGAAAGAAAGGTAAAAAGAGGAGGGTGCTCGGGTGAGTCTCGGGTTGCTGAAAGAAAATAGTTTTGACTTTAAAACTAAAACTCAAACTTTTTAACATTTTTAATCCATATTATCAAATGATGAGTTTGATTAAAGTTTGAATTTATTAAGGATTTAGTAAGACATTTTTTTTAAAAGTAATTAATATAGATAGAAAGATGTATCTTTTAATCTATTAAGTAATTAATGATTGGTTCGATTAAAGAATAATTACTTAATCAATTACTTAATATTAATTAATTTGCAACTAATAATTAATTAATGAAAGTAATTAAGATTTAATTAATTAACAATTAAGGGTTGATTAATTATTAATAATTAATTTGATGGTAATTAATTAAGGGTTAATTAATTAATGTAATTAAGGATTAATTAATTTATAATTAAGGATAAATTAATTATTAATCAAAGGATAATTAATCAGTTAAGATTAATTAAATTAAGGTAATTAATTACTTAATCAAAAGTAAATAACTAATGATTTAAGTTAAGTAATCGAGTGATTAAGATTAATTTTTGATTAAGGATAATCGTTTATTAATTAAGAATAATTAATTAAAATGATGATCAATTAAGGGGTTAATTAATTAATGATAATTAATTAAAGAATAATTGAATAATTAAAGGTAAATTATTTAAAATAAAGAGTTAATTATCTAATGATTAAAGATTGATTAATTTGTTAATCAAATTTGATTTAAATTAAGTAGTGAAGGTTAATTAATTTATAAATTATAATTAATAGTTAAAGGATTGATTAATTTATAAATTGAGTTTAATTAATAAATAATTAAAGGATAATTAATTAACATAAACTGTAATTAATTAATGTTAATCAACCATAATTAGTGATTAATCTGGTTTTAATTAATCAAATGATCAATTAACCTTATTATGGATGATTGTCTTCTATTGAATGCTGTGAATTGTTTTGTCATCTCTGCTGTGTGATGTATTGTGATTTGAATTGTTTTAATTCAAGCGGTAATGAATATAATTTATTTATTTATAATGCATTTATATTATCTGTCTATGATTTTGTGTATATAGATAAGCGTTATGGATTATACCGCTTATCGATATTGATATGATTGAATCTGTGATGATTGATGATGTTGCGCTATTGTGCAAAACCCCTGGACTATAACTTACACACACAAGTATGGATTGCACGAGAAAATCGGTTAAGTCACAGATTTTTAATGATTTTAAATATTGAATTTTTGAATCCAAAATAGTTTTGGAATTGGAATTAAAAGCTTTTGAAAATGAGTTTCAAAAATAAAAGTTATTTTGAATAACTTGATTGAATTTTGGAAACTTAAATAATTTGATTTGAATTTGAATTCAATATTTGAAGTTGAATTCAATAATTTGGAAATTATGGTTTAAAAAGATTATACAAGATTATAAAGGTGTTTATATGGGTTTTTAACCATTTAAAAAGTATTGTTTTGGGAATTTAAATTTAAACCCCGGTTTATACTTGAATGGCTCTACTTTTGTAAATGTAATTAGTCATTCCCAAAAAGAAACTATTTGTTTTCAAATAATAAAAGCTTTCATATAAGGAAAGCATTTTCGATTTGTATCCAAAGATTTCAAGTTTTAAATGAAAATGTGAATTGTTTCTGAAAAGCTATGAATAAATCTTTGTGAAAGATAATTGAATCTTGTTTTGAAATTGAAGAAGATTTAAAATGTGTATCTTTTTGAGTAAAAGATTTGAAATGAAATTATTTCTAAAAAGCTATGAATTTTTGGAAATGGTTTTGGGAAATATGAATAAAGCCTTTTATTTAAATGATTGGATGAGTTAATCTAATTTGGAAAGGAAATTGTTTTGAAAAGCCGTGTATGAACCTTTGTGGAAAATTGATGAACTTTGTGAAATAAATCTTTTTGTTTAAAAAGATTTGAAGTGGTAATTTGTTTAAACCATTTAAAGAAAGGTTTTGGATAATAAGTTGTGACTTAACTAAAATCCTATATCCATATGTTTTTAAATATCGCGCTCATTATTCAGTTTAGCCGGGAGAGGACCTTGTGTCATATAACCCATTCTGAATAATGATACGACGTTATGGATAGCATTTGAAGACCGGTGGTGAAGACCGGGTATTTTCGAGAATGAAAGGATAACTCGTCGTTTGTATCTGCACTGAGTCACGCCGGTATAGAGACTCCCTAAGTGATGGGAAGTCCGATCGGGATTGTGAATACCCAGATTTGCAAGGGCTTCTTCGGAAGTGCCTTCGGTTCTGTTCGAACCCGGAACAGACTTGTATGGATGTGTGTCTGACATTACACTTTGAGATGTAAAACCGGTTTCTATCAAATACATTTCTGTTTGGTGGCGGAGATTTATTCTCTTAGCTTAACACCCTTCTCTGAGACGTACGAGCTTAGAGGTTATGTAGTTGATGGTTACTAGTGATACATTCCTAATTTGGTAATGTGGCATACGAAGTGCTGCTGATCATTTTTTGATCAAAGCATGACTTTGTGAAAAAGTGTAGCATGGTGTACGAGACCTCATCGAGCCTCACAAACTAGTAATGGTCGAAACAGGAAAGATGCGGCAAGGTTTCAGGGGTAGCTCCCCTAGGGTACGACCATTCCTTCTGGGAAAGGGTGGTATCATGGTATGGAGCCTAGATACTTACTCATGTGGACACTGTAGTATATTTATTACTGTGTGATGTTGTTGGTGTAGAGGATCCTCAGATAAAGGTCGCAAACGATCGGTGGTGGCATATCTTAGGTTTTACCCCCGAGAAGGGGGTAGACCGGCCTTGTGATTGGCAGAGAGCCGGGTAGGTTCTCGAGGCGTCCCTTCAGAGGCGTTCCCATGTGGCAATAGAAAGTTCCTTGGCCTGACCATTTGTTGGATATCTATTCATCCAATACGCGCCGTGTACGGTTTTAGTTGTAAAACCTGCCATCTACTTATGGTAGCGTCCCACTGTTTGGATGGTAGCTATAGTAGGCATAGTTCGGAATGTCTATGCTGGCTAAGATTAATATTGTTCTTTCAAAATGTTTTCCACTATGCCCTAATAATAATATCAAAATGGTTTTCGCGTATCAAGCATTTTTGACTATCATAGGGAGAAATCTCGTCCAATTCTGCATTTGCATGGTGTGTGTGGCGGGAGGCTGTAGGATCGATTTCACCCTAGATGGGGGGTGAATAGGGTGATAGTGTAAATTATAAAAATTAATCGCGGAAGCTTATGAATTAAATTCAATTCAGATCACAGAATAGCAGCACAGATATTGCAGAATATAAATAACAGAACAACACAGAATTTACCCAGCTTCGGCAAAACCCTTCCTACGTGCTGCCCCCAAGGTTTCTACTAGAAATTAGATAGTCCCTCGCTTACACACGTAAACTCGCTATACCCGCTATTGACTAATCTAACTCTATGCTTAAAACCCTGACCACAACTCAACCACCGAGTTGCGAATTCCCAAACTACACACCGTAGTTTGTACCCTAGTCACACGACTAGAAAATTAAAAACGGTTTAAAAAGAAAACACAAATTAAAAGCAAATTTAAAATACAAAACCCTAATTTACTATAACCCTTAAAAATAAAAAGACCGGCCCTCTTTGTAATTTATCTTGACCGTCTCCTTTTATTTCTTCGGCCCAATTTTTTAAGATAATGGCGGCTCCGTGTTCGATCAAAATTAGGGCTTGTTTCTGAAGACGTCGACCTTTGATTGCTCAATCGAAAATGATTTTCAGTTTGTTGCTTTCGTCGATTGCTTGGCTCTTTGAATTGTCTTCGGCTTCTTCAATTTGGTCGAGTTATTTGTCAAAAACGGTATGCAATTGTTCCTTTTTCGATGTTGATTTCTGCTCGACCTTTGATTCGAGTTATTGATTTTCTCTGTTGTTACTTGAACTCGAATCATGCAATTGCCTATGATGATTTTGGGTATTATATAGGATTTGATTTCCTAGAATTACGTTCGTATATGTTGATTTGAATTTGTCAAATTCTTCATCTCGGCCACTTGATGATGCTTGAATGATTGAGATCGATTCTGACTTTTTCATATGCGTATAATTTCATTTCTTGCGTCCCACGGCTTTGATGTTGACTTGTTCATATGTATGTATATTCTTGCTTGGTGGTCACGGCTTTAATTCATTTTCGTGATGACCACGATGTTGATTTCTACTGCTTCGGCCTTGACTCGTTCATCTTGTAGTCTTCGTCTCTGGTCATTTGTGTTGAGCATTTCCATACGATGTTTGTCACTGTTGAATTATTGATTCTGCTTGATAGGTTACAGATGCATATAAAGTTGGATTTGTTTCATTTGAAATTCTGTTGCATACATTACTTTTCATTGTTGTAGCCTTGGTTACTGATCGAGTTCATTTGAACTACTTATTTGTTAATGCCTGATGCATTCACTTGGTGGTGTGTAGCTGCCTTCACTGTCCACCGCAGTTTGTAGTGATATTGAGCATTGCATTCTATTGCATTTGTGCATTGCCTTGCTGATTCATTTGTTTACACTCATGTGTTTGGTATGCATGTTATGGCCTGTCCCTTGTTTGGTTTTTGATGATATCTTGTTGGCTGTGTATTGAGCATTGTTCGAACTTGTATCACTGTCTGGTTCATCTTTGTTGCTTCACCACAGTTTGCATTTGCCACACTTGTGTTCCCTGTTATCAACTGGCCTTGATTATGTTTGTTCGATCAATTTGCTGTTCGCATTGATGCTGCACTTGGTCTAGTTGTAGTTTGCATATCACCTGCTATTCCACGGTCTATTTGGTGGTATTTGATTCATTTGATACTTCTGTTGGGGCTGTTGGTCTTCGTTGCATTCAAATTACTGCTGCTTCATTTGTAGCTGTGTTGACCATTATGCACTGTAGCTTGAGTCTCTGTTGAAGTTGTATTGGACTTCATTCTGGTTAGCACTTGCATCACCACTGTAACACATATTCAACAATACATGCTGTGCATTTCATTCAGTCTTCATTATGGCCTGTGACTTTGTTATACCTGCTGTGCATTGCATTTTGAGTTGTAGTCTTCTGTCTTCATGTAACTTGGTACATTCCTGTAGCTCCATCTATGTCGTAGCCTTTGATGATTTATTGTAGTATGTTGGTCTGTCTTGTATTTGGCCAGGTTTTGTTGGTTCATTGGTGTTTGTACACTTTTCTTGATACTTGCCTGGTCTGGTTCTCGACCTATAGTGTTCATGATGCATTTCTTTTTCATGATGCAGCTTGATTCATGTATACATTCATGAATTCTCTAGTTGACTTCCTGCCGTTGCATACACTTTGTCATTCTGTCCTTGAACCTGTACTTGTAGTTTGCATTCATGTACTTGCGGTGTTGGTCTGACTTGAACTCGATTCACTTGTGTTGAATCCAGTTTCAAAACTCAGATTTGACCTTGTGTTCGTGTCGTATTTTTGAATTGATTGTACCTGAGTTGAACCTGTCCATATATTTGGGTTTGACCTTGTGCTCACCTGTCCCTGTAGCATTATCAAGTGTATATATCGGCGTGCACGGCCTTGTGGCATATACAGTAATATACTGTGTATGTCACAAGTTGTTCGTGTATGATGAATTCAAATTTAAATTATGACGAACAACCCAAATAACTGAGGCAAATCATATATTCAAAAATTATCTTCTATTTTTGAATTGCAAAAATATTTCTTTTTCAATTTTACTGCGTTAGTTTATATTTTTGCAGATTGCTCAGATGTTGGATTCAAACTGGAATGCAGTTGAAGATAAATACGAGTGTGAGTGATATGTAGTGAGGTGAATTGTAAATGTGAAATGTGATGTAATTGTAATCAAAGTTGTATAGTTATAGTGAGAGCTTGAAATTGTATACTATTCAGAATTGTAATAAATATTTGTTTGAATAAAATATTCGTTTGAATTCAAATTCCGTGTTATTTATTTTATTCAGCAAATATTTATTTAATCTGTGAAAAATAAAATAGTATATTATCAAATACATTTAAACGAATGTATATATGTTTATTATCATCAAACAAAAATCATATAAGCGCATATTCAACAATCTCCCCCTTTTGATGATAACAAACATATATTTAAGATTTTGAATATGTTAAATGTATTTGATCATTGATATATTCTAATTGCTCCCCCTATTTAAATGCTTCCTCTCTATACGATGCTCCCCCTACATATATGCATACAAATAAAAATATGCAAATGATTCTAGATGCAAATAGAAAATTATTTGACCTTTGCTTGATTTTATTTGACAAAATCTTAACTTTTCTCTCCCCCTTTTGTTATCAGCAAAAGAATAATAGTGTTAGAGAAAATAGAGATAAAGTAATCGATATCAATCCAACATTAAAACTCAATTGAATATAAATATTAAATTTCAATAAAAAGTCAAACAAAAATTATAAATATTTTGTTAGGCGCATATTCCACTTTTAGAATGATAGGGATGATATCATCATATAAAACCATACAGTTGTGTCTATTTGTGGTATATTTATATCAGGAATTTGAATATCTACTAACCATGCATAACTGTTAGGACTTTTAAATGAGATTAGTAGTATTCCAATTTTATTATATATTTTTTTTTAAAAATGAATTCAAGTATCTTCTAACCACGCATAACCGTGAGGACTTTTAAATGGGATTAGAATCAACTTGTTTATTTTACAAATCAACTTTTGATATGCGTTCCATACATGCATAACCGCGAGGACTTTTAAATGAGCATGGAAGCACATAACAAATTCCAAGTAATTCACCCATGCATAACCGTGAGGACTTTTAAATGAGAGTGAATACTTTGGTATTTATTTATTTATTTAGTATTTTTATTTTTAAAAAATGTAAAAATGAAAAACGAACGATTCCTGTTTAAAGTACCACATATTGACAAACTATATAGAATTTTGATGAGTGATGGTTGATAGAAAACATGATAGACATAGAGATGATCATGGAATTTTTTACCAACAAAAAATTTTATAACTCTTGTTTAAATTTCTAAAGAAATTTACTAATTATACCGTCTCGAGTCATAATATATAATAAATATCAACACTCATCACTTTTTCAATTACTATTCATCTTTTCGATAATCATTTGGGAGTCAGATTAGTCAAAATAGTCATTTAAAATCAAATTCAAAAATAATTATGAAATTAATTTTTCAAAATGACTAATCTGAAAATATGGTAAAAAAATGATTTTCTCCAGGGGGTTTTAAAAGAAAATTTTCTGCTATTTGAAAATTATTTTAAATGAAGAATATGCAGATATTTTCTTTGAAAAAAAAATGATGCAGTTACTAAGTGTCTCAAAAATCACGTTCAACTAGTAATTTTTCTATCAACTAGATTACCAGTGTAATCTGCATCTGAATTTTATTGACCAAAA
Source organism: Allium cepa (assembly GCA_030765085.1). Classification (NCBI taxonomy): domain Eukaryota; kingdom Viridiplantae; phylum Streptophyta; class Magnoliopsida; order Asparagales; family Amaryllidaceae; genus Allium; species Allium cepa. Next base: position 224,511,870 of record CM060945.1, read on the forward strand.
CATGAAGTGTGCACCAAAACTTTCAAATTCAATTTTAACAATAATTTAAATGACATTCTTTTGAATTTGAAATGAAACCGTGTAAATAATCAGAAAAACCGTGAATAAAGAGTTAGCCATATTATAACCAATTGTAATATCCAACAAAACACTATTTTTAATCCAAACTGATATATATATATGAAGTAATTCAAAGAATCTAAAGATTTTGGCATAAGAATATAATTGGCCAACTATGTTGAATAAGTCAGAATCAAAATCATCATCTTTTCATCAATCTCAATATTGGCTGATTTAATTCAAAATACGGTGCAGATTATCACATTTAATATATCGTTTAAAACATACCATACCTGTTTTACCTTTACGATATTTTTCATTGTTGTCCGTTGTGATTCTGTCACCTTTATACTAGGCTAAGGAACTTAACTTTGTCGCCCGTTGTGTTTCTGGAACAGCCAAAATCCAGAGAACACTATTGTTGTTCCTTAGCCTGCCACCACACCTACACGGAAAAGGATTTATGTGACCTATTTGTTTTTATAGGTCCATGGTTGTTAGTGGCAGAAAATTTTGAAAAATAATTTTGTGTAGACCCAAAACTATTTATAATTGTTCCCTTTGGCACCCAAATTTGTTTAACTTTGAGAGATTTTATATTTGTGCCTTTTGGAACCCAAATCGGTATAGTTTTCACATGTTTGGGTCTATACCAACAATTATTGTGACCGTGTCCAAATTTTCTACAAATTGTGCACATAGAATTAACTTGATTAATCTTGTTTTCAACAATTTTCGAATTATTATATCCAAGTCCTTGTCTAACCGTATTAACAGTTTGCTTTCCTAATAGCATATTCAACGATTTTTCACTTTTTGAAAATTTATCTAAAGTCGTTGACAATTGTTGGACTTGTGATTTGAGAGATTCATTTTCGTTTAACAACTGTGTGCACTTTTTAATAGAATTCTCTCTCCTAGTATTTTCATTCTCCTTTAAAATCAGAATTTCATTTTCAAGCGATTTTATTTTAATTTCTGATTTTTTAATTTCTTCATCAAATGTTGGACACTTATCACACTTAGGGATCCTACTTTGATAGGTTTTAACTAATTGATCAAGTTGTTTATTACATTCTATCAAAGTATCTTTTTGAGATTCAAGTTTGGCGTATTTTTCCCTAAGTCGTTCAAAACAACCGTTTACTTCATGAAAATATATAAGCAACTCAGGATGGGTAAGTTTTGATACCTCACTTGGCTCGTCATCGTCACTGTCAGTTGTATCACCTCGAAGACACAATTCTGCCTTTTCGCTTTCACTGCCAGTGCTTTGATCATTCTCGTCTATTTCATCCCAAGTGGCTGTAAAACTTTTCTTTTTCTGTTTCTTTCCATGGCTGAATTTAATTTGTGGACAATCGAGCTTGATATGGCCGGGTTTGTTGCAATTATAACAAATAAACTTTTGTTCTTCTGAGTAGTCTAGTGCTTTGGCTATTCTGCTTTTTGCTTTTTGATTTCGAGCTGAATTTCCATGTTTTTGATTCCATTTTTTGAATTTCCTTATTAACAGCTCCAATTCTGCTGCTCCATCATCTTCATCGTTATCATCATCACTTTCGGTTGTTCCTTTGAGAGCTATTGATTTCTTTTGAGTGTCACCTCCTTCACGCTCTTCTTTGAATTTCATTTCAAGCTCATAAGTGGTGAGATTTCCGATGAGTTCCTCAACTTTAAGTTGTTTTAAATCTTTCGATTCTTGTATGGCAGTTACTTTGCTTCAAAGCTTCGTGGAAGGACTCTGAGGATTTTCCGGACTATTTCTAATTCGGTGTATGTTTTTCCGAGAGCTTTTGATTTGTATACGATATTGGAGAGTCGTCCGTACATCTCTTTAACATTTTCTTCCTTCGCCATTTTGAAATTCTTGTATTCGCTGCTTAGCATTGCAAGACGAGATTCTTTGACTTGAGATGTTCCTTCGTGAGTCACTTCTAGTATGTGCCATATTTCCTGCGCAGTTAGACAATGGGAGACACGATTAAATTCAAATTGATCCAATGAACAGATAATAGAATTCATAGCTTTGGCATTAGTATTTTGTAATTTATTTTCTAGTTCTGTCCATTGTTCCTTTGGTTTCTCTATTTCCTGATTATCTACAGTTATAGTTGGTATTCTATAACCTGTCTCAACAATATTCCAAGCGTCAATGGTTTTCAGAAAAATTTGCATTCTATTTTTCCAGTAAGCATATTCACCATTGAACATTGGTGGTCTAACTATCGACTGACCCTCTGCAAAAGCATTATTAAAAGAAGCCATTTTAAAAATTCAAATTTTTAAAACAAAAACCGATTTTTTTTGAAACACAAATTTTTAAAACAAAAATTGATTTTTGAAACACGAATTTTTAAACAAAAATTGATTTTTGTAAAATCAAATTTTTAAAACAAAACGGCTTTTGTTCCTAGCTCTGATACCACTTGTAGGATCGATTTCACCCTAGAGGGGGGTGAATAGGGTGATAGTGTAAATTATAAAAATTAATCGCGGAAGCTTATGAATTAAATTCAATTCAGATCACAGAATAGCAGCACAGATATTGCAGAATATAAATAACAGAACAACACAGAATTTACCCAGCTTCGGCAAAACCCTGCCTACGTGCTGCCCCCAAGGTTTCTACTAGAAATTAGATAGTCCCTCGCTTACACACGTAAACTCGCTATACCCGCTATTGACTAATCTAACTCTACGCTTAAAACCCTGACCACAACTCAACCACCGAGTTGCGAATTCCCAAACTACACACCGTAGTTTGTACCCTAGTCACACGACTAGAAAATTAAAAACGGTTTAAAAAGAAAACACAAATTAAAAGCAAATTTAAAATACAAAACCCTAATTTACTATAACCCTTAAAAATAAAAAGACGGCCCTCTTTGTAATTTATCTTGACCGTCTCCTTTTATTTCTTCGGCCCAATTTTTTAAGATAATGGCGGCTCCGTGTTCGATCAAAATTAGGGCTTGTTTCTGAAGACGCCGACCTTTGATTGCTCAATCGAAAATGATTTTCAGTTTGTTGCTTTCGTCGATTGCTTGGCTCTTTGAATTGTCTTCGGCTTCTTCAATTTGGTCGAGTTATTTGTCAAAAACGGTATGCAATTGTTCCTTTTTCGATGTTGATTTCTGCTCGACCTTTGATTCGAGTTATTGATTTTCTCTGTTGTTACTTGAACTCGAATCATGCAATTGCCGATGATGATTTTGGGTATTATATAGGATTTGATTTCCTAGAATTACGTTCGTATATGTTGATTTGAATTTGTCAAATTCTTCATCTCGGCCACTTGATGATGCTTGAATGATTGAGATCGATTCTGACTTTTTCATATGCGTATAATTTCATTTCTTGCGTCCCACGGCTTTGATGTTGACTTGTTCATATGTATGTATATTCTTGCTTGGTGGTCACGGCTTTAATTCATTTTCGTGATGACCACAATGTTGATTTCTACTGCTTCGGCCTTGACTCGTTCATCTTGTAGTCTTCGTCTCTGGTCATTTGTGTTGAGCATTTCCATACGATGTTTGTCACTGTTGAATTATTGATTCTGCTTGATAGGTTACAGATGCATATAAAGTTGGATTTGTTTCATTTGAAATTCTGTTGCATACATTACTTTTCATTGTTGTAGCCTTGGTTACTGATCGAGTTCATTTGAACTACTTATTTGTTAATGCCTGATGCATTCACTTGGTGGTGTGTAGCTGCCTTCACTGTCCATCGCAGTTTGTAGTGATATTGAGCATTGCATTCTATTGCATTTGTGCATTGCCTTGCTGATTCATTTGTTTACACTCATGTGTTTGGTCTACATGTTATGGCCTGTCCCTTGTTTGGTTTTTGATGATATCTTGTTGGCTGTGTATTGAGCATTGTTCGAACTTGTATCACTGTCTGGTTCATCTTTGTTGCTTCACCACAGTTTGCATTTACCACACTTGTGTTCCCTGTTATCAACTGGCCTTGATTATGTTTGTTCGATCACTTTGCTGATCGCATTGATGCTGCACTTGGTCTAGTTGTAGTTTGCATATCACCTGCTATTCCACGGTCTATTTGGTGGTATTTGATTCATTTGATACTTCTGTTGGGGCTGTTGGTCTTCGTTGCATTCAAATTACTGCTGCTTCATTTGTAGCTGTGTTGACCATTATGCACTGTAGCTTGAGTCTCTGTTGAAGTTGTATTGGACTTCATTCTGGTTAGCACTTGCATCACCACTGTAACACATATTCAACAATACATGCTGTGCATTTCATTCAGTCTTCATTATGGCCTGTGACTTTGTTATACCTGCTGTGCATTGCATTTTGAGTTGTAGTCTTCTGTCTTCATGTAACTTGGTACATTCCTGTAGCTCCATCTATGTCGTAGCCTTTGATGATTTATTGTAGTATGTTGGTCTGTCTTGTATTTGGCCAGGTTTTGTTTGTTCATTGGTGTTTGTACACTTTTCTTGATACTTGCCTGGTCTGGTTCTCGACCTATAGTGTTCATGATGCATTTCTTTTTCATGATGCAGCTTGATTCATGTATACATTCATGAATTCTCTAGTTGACTTCCTGCCGTTGCATACACTTTGTCATTCTGGCCTTGAACCTGTACTTGTAGTTTGCATTCATGTACTTGCGGTGTTGGTCTGACTTGAACTCGATTCACTTGTGTTGAATCCAGTTTCAAAACTCGGATTTGACCTTGTGTTCGTGTCGTATTTTTGAATTTATTGCACCTGAGTTGAACCTGTCCATATATTTGGGTTTGACCTTGTGCTCACCTGTCCCTGTAGCATTATCAAGTGTATATATCGGCGTGCACGACCTTGTGGCATATACAGTAATATACTGTGTATGTCACAAGTTGTTCGTGTATGATGAATTAAAATTTAAATTATGACGAACAACCCAAATAACTGAGGCAAATCATATATTCAAAAATTATCTTCTATTTTTGAATTGCAAAAATATTTCTTTTTCAATTTTACTGCGTTAGTTTATATTATTGCAGATTGCTCAGATGTTGGATTCAAACTGGAATGCAGTTGAAGATAAATACGAGTGTGAGTGATATGTAGTGAGGTGAATTGTAAATGTGAAATGTGATGTAATTGTAATCAAAGTTGTATAGTTATAGTGAGAGCTTGAAATTGTATACTATTCAGAATTGTAATAAATATTTGTTTGAATAAAATATTCGTTTGAATTCAAATTCCGTGTTATTTATTTTATTCAGCAAATATTTATTTAATCTGTGAAAAATAAAATAGTATATTATCAAATACATTTAAACGAATGTATATATGTTTATTATCATCAAACAAAAATCATATAAGCGCATATTCAACAGAGGCCTTATGGTAGTTTCATTTTCCAAAAAGCATTGCGGATTTGATATACAACATTTGATACAATATTCAGATACAATGATGATACAATAGAATGATATAATGGATATCAATACTATCAGTGATATAAGAAATAGCAGCGGAAAGATAATGTCTTCAATACCAAACTCCAAGAACTCCATCTCTAATCCAAAGCTAGCGAGAACTCCCATCAAGGTGCACTAAGCTAAGCAAGGTCAGCCGTGAATGCTGAAGTGTAGCAAATGCGATCCACAAATCCAAAAGGCTTCGAAGGTTAACGAATCAATTCCTATTATTCGACTATCTGAAAAACCCAACCCTAGATTGTTCGTGTGGAAAAATTGTGGGCACCCAGAGTTTATGAAATGAACCATAAACTCCAGGTTAGTCATGGGACTGGTATGAGCAAACAGAAACAGTTTTATATTTTAAAACAAACAACAAAAGCTTTTAAAGTTCAAATCCGCAATGCTTTTTGGAAAATGAAACTGCCATAAGGCCTCATGCCACATACACCATGCAAACGCAGAATTGGAGGAGATTTCTCCTTATGATAGTCAAAAATGCTTGATACGCGAAAACCATTTTGATATTATCATTAGTGCATAGTGAAAAACATTTCGAAAGTATAATATTAATCCTAGCCGGCATAGACATTCTGAACTATGCCTACTATATGTACCATCCAAACAGTGGGACGCCACCATAAGTAGATGGCAGGTTATACAACTAAAACCGTACACGGCGCATATTGGATGAATAGATATCCAACAAATGGTCAGGCCAAGGAACTTCCTATTGCCACATGGGAACGCCTCTGAAGGGACGCCCCGAGAACCTACCCGGCTCTCTGCCAACAAAAGGCCGGTCTACCCCCTTCTCGGGGGTAAAATCTAAGATATACCACCCCCGGTCGTTTGCGACCTTTGTCCGAGGGCCCTCTACATCAAAAACATCACACAGTAATAAATATACTACAGTGTCCACATGAGTAAGTATCTGGTCTCCATATCATGGTACCACCCTTTTCCAGAAGGAATGGTCATACCCTAGGGGAGCTACCCGTGAAACCTTGCCGCATCTTTCCTGTTTCGACCATTACTGGGTTGTGAGGCTCGATGAGGTCTCGTCCACAAAGCTACACTTTTTCACAAAGTCATGCTTTGATCAACAAATGATTAGCAGCACTTCGTATGCCACATTATCAAATTGGGAATGTATCACTAGTAACCATCAACTACATAACCTCTGAGCTCGTATGTCTCAAAGAAGGGTTTTAAGCTAAGAGAATAAATCTCCGCCACCAAATAGAAATGTATTTGATAGAAACCGATTTTGCATCTCAAAGTGTAATGTCAGACACATATCCGTACAAATCTGTTTTGGGTTCGAACAGAACCGAAGGCACTTCCGAAGAAGCCCTTGCAAATCCGGGTATTCACAATCCCGATCAGACTTCCCATCACTTAGGGAATCTCTATACCGGCGTGACTCAATGCAGAGACAATCGATGGGTTATCCTTTCGTTCTCGAAAATACCCGGTCTTCACCACCGGTCTTCAAATACTATCCATATCGACGTATCATTATTCGGAATGGGTTATATGACACAAGGTCCTCTCTCGGCTAAACCGAATAGTGAGCGCAATATTTAAAAACATATGGATATAGGATTTCAGTTACGCCACAACTTATTATCCAAAACCTTTCTTTCAAATGGTTTAAACAAATTACCAATTTAAATCTTTTAAACAAAAAGATTCATCCCACAAAGTTTACCAATTTTCCACAAAGGTTCATTCACGGCTTTTCAAACAATTCCATTTCAAATTGGATTAACTTATCCAATCTTCAATTAAAGATTTAATTCATAACTTTCAAACCATTTCCAATTCAAATCTTTTACATGAGAGATATACCATTTAAAACTTTCTTCGATTTCAAAACAAGGTTTAATAATCTTTCACATAAGTTAAAGCTGATTACGTTTACATAAGTTAAAGCCATTCAAGTATAAAACTTGGTTTTAAATTTAAATTCCCAACACAGTACTTTTTAAACGGTTAAAACTCCATGTGAACACCTTTATAACTTGTATAATCTTTTCAAATCATAATTTTCCAAATTGTTGAATTCAATTTCAATTATTGAATTCAAATTCAATTATTGAATTCAAATTTAGATCGAATTATTTAAATTTCAAAACTCAACCAAGTTATTCAAAATAACTTTTATTTTTGAAACTCATTTTCAAAAGCTTTCAATTCCAATTCCAAAACCATTTTGAATTCATAATTTCAATCTTTAAAATTGTTAAAAATCTATGAGTCAACCAGTTTCCTCGTGCAATCCATATTTGTGTGTGTAAGGAGTAGTCCAGGGGTTTTACACAATTGTGCAACAACATCAATCATCACATATTACAATCACAGCAATATCGATAAGCGGTATATCCTATAACGCTTATCTATATACACAGAATCACAGATAGAAAAAATGAATGCATTATAAATAAATAAATTACATTCATCATAGCTTAAATTAAAACAATTCAAATCACAAAGCATCACACAGCAGAAATGACAAAACAATTCACAGCATTCAATAGAAAACAGTCATCTGTTGAATCTCGCTTTATAGCAATTTTGATTATGACAACTATACATATATATTAGTATCTATTAACCTTGTTTGCAGGAAGAAACTCTACAATAAGAAAATTTCAAGGGCTTAGTTAAAGAGTCTATGTATTAGAATTTGTTAAAATCTTCCTTGATGACACACTCACATGCACAATTGAAAAACATGCACAAGGCACAGAAAAAAGACGTCTGAAAATTTTATTTCAGACGTCTATCTATGAAACAAAAATTGATTCAGCATAATATTCAGACCTGTTCTGAAATATTTAGACGTCTGAATGTATGCCGAATTTTCCTATTTTCTTGCTGTATAAACTTTTAACTATAAACAGACTTCTGAAATTTTATTTTAGACTTCTGAAAACGAATAGATGCTACTATTCAGCAAAGAGACATAACTCTTGATTCACATCTAATCATCAAATCTCTTCGTGAATAATTGCAACTATTTGTATACTATAAAAAGAGGCTTAACCAAATGTTTTCATCATCGAATCTTACTCTAATTCTTTCTATCTTATCTATAGCATTCATATTCACAAAAGCTCTCTATTTTCATATTTCAAAGATAACAAATCTCCTCAAATCTTCCATATTCTTTCATGAACTACACTATTATCATCAAGGAAAGATTATAGGAAGGGTGTACATTGATTTGACATATCCGTGTTATTAAGAACACAAGTAGTCAACAAACTCTTTTGTATTGTGAAAGTCCTCTTCAACAGTCGAGGCAAGAAATCCCGTTCGGCTGTTCGGGTAGTTATAAACCTATTCCTCCGGGTAAAGTGAGGGTTGTTTTTGTTAGTAAAATTCCTAAGAGGAGCTTAGGGACTGAACATAGGACAATGATCCGAACCAGTATAAATCTCTGGTGTCACTTTTTTTTATTATTGACACTCTGCTATCTACACATTTCTATTCCACACGATCTTGCTGCAACGTCTCTTTCAATTGGTATCAAAGCAAGGACATCCAATAACCATAACACCGTTATTTGATATTTTGATAATATGGAAAGTAACGCAAGCACCAGCACAATCACTGTCTCTACATTTGTCGATGGGAAATCTACTCAAAGAACGCCATTGTTCAATGGTTTATATTATAATTATTAGGCAACAAGAATGAGGATATATATATGCAAGCAACCTATTTTGATGCCTAGAATGCAACTCAAACAGAATTCACAGCATCTACAGCTAATTACTCTGCATGGACAATAGCTCAGATAATCAACTTTTACTTTTGAGCCAAGAAATTGAAACTTAAAAGGCAAAGAATGATGAAATTATTTCTGGCAATCACAATTTAAAAAATAAAATAAAATAAGTTGAATTATAAAATACTAGTCTTCAAATTAAATTAGATAACATTACTAAAAATATTCCTTCAAAGAAAAATACTAATTTTAAGAAGGAAGACAATTCAAAAATAGTATAGTATTGAAAAATAACATACCAAGATTCACTAAAAAGAAAAAGGAAATCAAAATATGGCTTTCGAAAACAAACAATAATTTAATTCGGAACAAATATATAAAATCCTTTAGAGAAATAGTTCACCAAAGTAGTAATTATCTTTATAAAAGGGATACTAAACCCACTTGGGTTTGGTTTCCTAAGATCTAACTCTTAGGACCCTATTAAAAGGTGGGTACCAATATATTTATTAATATTTTTTACAGGTCCCACTCAAGAAAAGAAAATGGATTTTGGATAGTGATTGCTCAAAACACATGACCGGAGATAAAGAAATGCTCACAATATTTCATACTTTGATGGTGGCTCTGTTACCTTTGGCGATAACTCAAAAGGTTTTATCATTGGCAAAGGGGATGTGTGCAACTACGATATATCAAATCTACCCCTTATTACTAATGTTTCTTTAGTTAAAAACTTAAAACATAATTTATTAAGCATAAGTCAACTATGTGACAAAGGTTTTAAAAGAACTTTTTCTGAAAATAAATGTTGTATCTTTGATCAAAATAAAAATCTTATATTTGAAGGAAAAAGAGATAGAAATATTTATGTTTTAAACATGAAAATTAATAATAATAAAGATATGTGTTTAATGGTCAAAGATAATGATCCTTGGCTATGGCACAAAAGGTTTTGTCATATAAATTTTAAATCTATTCAAAAACTTTCAAAAAATGAATTAGTGAAAGGCGTACCAAAAATAAATTTTAAAACAAATAATCTATGCAAAAATCATCTTTTTAGTCTAAGAAAGTCATTTCAACTTTACAATCATTAGAATTGTTACATATGGATTTATTCGGACCAACACAGGTTCAATCCATTAATCATAATTGATATGTTTTTGTAATAGTTGATGACTTCTCAAGATATACATGGACGATATTTATGAAAAACAAAAGTGATACGTTTGATTATTTCAAAAAAATTGTTTAAAGAATTCAAAATATCAAGAATCTAAAAGTCAAAAATATAAGGAGTGATCATGGAGGCGAATTTATAAATGAATCATTTGAAGTATTTTGTAAAAGGAAAGGAATAAATCATAATTTTTCATTTCTTAGAACTCCACAACAAAATGGAGTTGTAGAAAGGAAAAATAAAACTCTACAAGAATGCACAAGAACGTTATTAAATGGAAGTACATTACCAAAGCATTTTTGGGCAGAAGCTGCAGCAACTGTGTGTTATGTATTAAATCGTATTTCCATATGACCTTTAACTAAAAACACTTCATATGAACTTTTAATGGAAGAAAACCTAATATTTCGTACTTTAAAATCTTTGGGTCAAAATGTTTTATTCTCAATACAAAAGACCAGCTTGGAAAATTTGATCCAAAAGTCGATCATGGAATTTTCGTAGGTTACTCAGAACGAAGTAAGGCATATCGTGTTTTCAATAAACGAACAAATGTAATAGAAGAAACTTTACATGTATCTTTTGATGAAAACTTTAATAAAAATACAATCATTAAAGTTGATGAAGAAATTATATCTAAAATGAAAATATAAGTTTTGAAAATATTGAAAATATTAATCAAAACAATAACAGTCAAATTAGATCTCCTCCTAGAATTCTACGAGATCATCCTACACAAAATATAATTGGTGAGATTGATTCACAAGTTCAAACAAGAAGTCAACTAAACCAAATGGGTCATGTTGCTTTTCTTTCAACTTTTGAGCCTAAAAATCCAAAAGAAGCTTCAATAGATGAATACTGGATTATTGCCATGCAAGAAGAGTTAAATCAGTTCGAACGAAATAATATTTGGGAGTTAATTCCTCGTCCTGATGACCAGTCAGTTATTGGAACTAAATGGGTCTATAAAAATAAAGCAGACGAATTAGAAAATATTACTAGAAATAAAGCAAGATTAGTAGCGTAAGGCTATAATCAAGAAGAAGGAATCGATTACGAAGAAACATTTGCTCCTGTTGCAAGATTAAAAGCAATACGTATTCTACTTGCTTACGCTTGTTTTCATAATTTTAAACTTTATCAAATGGATGTTAAAAGTGCTTTCTTAAATGGATTTATTAAAGAAAATTTATATGTTGAACAACCACCATTATTTATTCTTGAAAAATTCGAAATTCTTTGAAGGGGCTTTTGTAAAATTTGATGCTTTTCACAAATATCGTCTTCAACAATATGCTAAGCACTTCAATTTCGAATCTTTAGTAAATTTTAATATGAACAATGTTAAAATTTACCCTTCGCTTGTCAAACTTTTCTTGGCTAATTTGAACTTGGATCATCGTACACCAAGGAATACAGCTGATTGCGTATGGTCTATAGTTTGCGGTAAGCGTGTTTTTCTTCCGATTCAACGTTTAGGACAAATTTTGCGTTGCGCGTGGCAAGGTCAAGATATTGACACTATAGAAGTTAACATGGAAGAACTTAATGAAGTTTCTCATAAGTTTTTGTCCGACAATTTAGTTAGCTTGAAAAATATTACATCCACACATCTACGTCCACAAGCACGTCTCCTAAATCGCATCTTAGTTCGAACAATTCAACCAAGGAAAGGAAGTTATGAAAAAGTATATAAACGGGATGTTCAAGCTTTATATGCTATTTATTCTAATACGCAAGTCAATTAGGCTAAGATCATACTTGACGAATGGGAGGATATTACATATAAGCGGAAGTATAAGACAATTCACTATGGTGCTTACATTACACGTATTCTTCTTGAGTGTCAAATTGATATACCCGACACTTCTACCTTAAGTGTCAAAGATATTGGACCAAAAACATTGAAGCTTATGGATATTGACCCGAACCCATCAACATTAGAACATATGTCTTTCCAAGCTTGGCAAGAACATATCGCATCACAGCCAGAAACTCCAATAGCGGAATCATCTTCTCGTCGTCGTCGTTTTCTTCAAAAAGAAGAGGAGAAAGAAGATATTCAATTGTTTCTCCCGATCTTCCGCCTAAGTAAGCATTGGCTGTACTCTTTCGCAATCAATCAAAAATTCACAAAGATTTAAAGCGTTTTGAGCATAAGACCAATAAAAAGTTTGATTCTTTAAGAAACTTTCTTAAAAAATTTTGGGATAAAATATCATGCATCGGACCTCAATCTTCTCAAGCTTATGATCCGGCTCCATTCCAGTGACCTTCGAGTTCTAACGATGAAGAAGCCCCAGACTCAAGCTCTGGACATGATGGATCTAAAGGAGGTGATGTAAGTATTGACCCTAGCTTGACGGTCACGGAGAGTTGGTAATCTCGGTATGATCTTCATAATATTATCTTTTAACTAAAACTCTACTATGGTTTGTAATATTTTTTTGGTACTCTGCTTTATTTGGCACAAAACTCTACTATGTGTCTGCTTTGTCAGTAAACTCGTATGTATGTGAATAGTGTGTATGTTCCTGTATGTTATGAATCTTACTGTGCATATTTATCTTCACTTATTTCTCTCCTTTTTGTCAATGACAAAGGGGGAGAAAATATGTGTATATCGACATGGGGAGTCGCATATATAGTTTTCATTGTCAAAAAGGGGGAGAATGTTGAATCTCGCTTTATAGCAATTTTGATTATGACAACTATACATATATATTAGTATCTATTAACCTTGTTTTGCAGGAAGAAACTCTACAACAGGAAAATTTCAAGGGCTTAGTTAAAGAGTCTATGTATTAGAATTTTTTAAAATCTTCCTTGATGACACGCTTACATGCACAACTGAAAAACATGCACAAGGCACAGAAAACAGACGTTTGAAAATTTTATTTCAGACGTCTGTCTACTGAAACAAAAAATGATTTAGCATAATATTCAGACGTCTGCTCTAAAATATTCAGACGTCCGAATATAGGCCGAATTTGCCTATTTTCTTGCTGTATAAACTTTTAACTATAAACAGACTTCTGAAATTTTATTTTACACTTCTGAAAACGAATAGATGCAACTATTCAGCAAAGAGACACAACTCTTGATTCACATCAAATCATCGAATCTCTTCGTGAATAATTGCAACTAATTGTATACTATAAATAGAGGCTTAACCAAATGTTTTCATCATCGAATCTTACTCTAATTCTTTCTATCATATCTATAGCATTCATATTAACAAAAGCTCTCTATTTTCATATTTCAGAGATAACAAATATCCTCAAATCTTCCATATTCTTTCACGAACTACACTATTATCATCAAGGAAAGATTATAGGAAGGGTGTACATTGATTTGACATATCCGTGTTATTAAGAACACAAATAGCGAACAAACTCTTTTGTATTGTGAAAGTCCTCTTTAGTAGTCGAGGCAAGAAATCCCGTTCGGTAGTTCGGGTTGTTGTAAACCTATTCCTCCGGGTAAAGCGAGGGTTGTTTTTGTTAGTAAAATTTCTAAGAGGAGATTAGGGACTGGACATAGGACAGTGGTCCGAACCAGTATAAATCTCTGGTGTCACTTTTATTTATTATTGACACTCTGCGATCTACACATTTCTATTCCACACGATCCTGCTGCAACGTCTCTTTCATCATCCATAATAAGGTTAATTAAGCATTTGGTTAATTAAAACCAGATTAATCACTAATTCTGGTTGATTAACATTAATTAATTACAGTTTATGTTAATTAATTATCCTTTAATTATTTATTAATTAACCTCAATTTATAAATTAATTAATCCTTTAACTATTAATTAATCAACCTTAATTAATAAATTAATTAACCTTTACTAATTAATTTAAATCAAATTTGATTAAAAAATTAATCAATCTTTAATCGTTAGATAATTAACTCTTTATTTTAAATAATTACCCTTTAGTTATTCAATTATCCTTTAATTAATTATCTTTAATTAATTAATTAACCCCTTAATTGATCATCATTTTAATTAATTATTCTTTAATTAATTATCCTCAATTAATTATTTCATTAATCCATAATAAATTAATTACAAACTAATTAGCTTTGATTTACTTTTATTAAGAAATTCCTTAATTAACTCCATCAAGTATTTCCCTTTAAATTACTTCCATTATCTTTTAATTACTTTTTTTCTCTAAGTAATTATTCTTTAATTATTCAAAACTTTAGATAATCGATGATATCCCATTTATCATACCTTATTACTTGTTTATAAAGCTTGTTAATAAATTTGAAACTTGTTTGAAAACTGGGTCTAACATTTTTTTCTTTGAAATCTAAATCATTTTAATAACTTAAAAAAATTTATCTTGTTTTATGAATATCACCTTGGAAAAACATAGTTTACATTTCTTTGGGAACAAACTTGTTTAAATAAATTTACATGAAATTGTGATCAACACTTTTTACTTTAAAATCTAAATTTCATTTTTTGGTTCTTTTTAAACCTGGTAATATTTACTTTCAAAACTTTAAAACCTGAAATTGGTGCAAATTAACAAACTCTGTTACGCACGAATGACCCAACGACAACTCGAGCCAAGTCTTCTTCTTCCCGAGGCATGATTCGAGACGGCAGCTACTCCCATCAACCCAGACACAAACATCAACTCGTGCACATGCACATGATCGCCGATCGACTCTGGTCATCGTCGCCGCCCTCAACACATCACTGATGACTTTGCCAAGAAAACTAAACATCTAGATCGATGAATACATCAGAGTATTAAAATTGAGCTAACAAACTTCACCTGAAAAACCCAACTTGATCAACAAATTCACCTCGTGTCTCCACATTACTTCGCCAGAATCCTCACGACTTCGCCCGGAGCTCCGCCGCACCCTCACGCACCTATCCTCCATGTCCGATCAGGACCGATGCGAAGAAGATGATGCAACAATCGATTTTCTATCGCTTACAAAAATTTGGGCTTAAACCCTAAAATGTCGAACCCAAACCACAACAGCGATCTAAAATCCAAGCGAGCATTTTTCTCGTAACCCTCGACACCTAAGCCTCCTCCAAATTCAAGCTTGATTATCAACACAACGTTGATCGTCAGAACTTGATAAAAAACACAAATTTGGTCATCTCGTGAATTCTCTTTAAACATAAGCTTTAAAACTTTGGAATGATGATCAAAAATCATCTTTTTACCATATGAAGTCATCCCTGTAATCAGAGTTTGAAATCCTGATATCTGGTTTTTCTTGGGTTGAAAAAGTTTTACTGTAAATTTCATTTCTAAAATCATTTGCTGAATTTATAATTTTGAAACTATTTTTATAATAATCATTATACTTTAACAAACAATTTTTATTTATATGTCAAAGGTTAATACTGACTTTATCGAGAGATTTGAATTTTTGAAGTTAACTTGTGCCTGTAAACAACAAACAGGGGTATACACAAGCCTATACACACAACTACTTATCTACATAAAACATGCAGGCATTTTTCACACAATCATATATACTTCATAACTTTCAGTATAAATCCAAGCACTAAGATAAAAAAAACAGGTTTGAGTGATTTGCTCATAGATTTTAAAGCAGAGAACATGGAGCAGGCTATTGAAAGAAACTGGAAATGATTTGTTCGATCTGGTTTTCCAAGCTTTATTCTTTTGAACTTCTCCTTGATTAATTTGCAAATTTTCTATGTTTTGGTTATCATTCCCTCAGATTGAAAATACCGAGTTAGCTATGGTTTTAATTTCTTCAAATTTTAAATTTAAATTTTTACTTGTGAGTTTGCTTGAATTTACCTGAGTTGATCTGAAGTTGAAACAGATCTGGCCTTGATCTAAATTAATCTGCATGCTTTAAGATGAATTCAAACTAGAACTTGAATTTAGATCCATGAATTGCTTTGTTCCAGTCTCAAAGTTTCCAGGTTTGAAAATCTCAGGTTCAAATGCTTTGAACCTGCTTTTGTTTAGATTTGCCAGGCTTCAGTTCTTTTCTCTCTTTGTCTTTCTATTTTGATTTCCTTTTTTTTCCAGATTTGAAATCTAAGAATAATTTAGTTTCTTTTTTACATATCCATGTTTTGTATAAATTCAATTTAAAAGAATAAGATGCCACTTGTTCATTTGCATGCCAAAATTCTTACACTTGTTTAATTTACTTATGCATGGCTTACACTTGTTCATTATTGTTAAAATTGTGTTTAGATCCCTCTTCTCTATTTTATCTTACAAGTTATGTTAAACAACTCGATCCAAATGCGATTGCCAAATCCTAAGGCTGAAAGCTATTGAATCTACACCTATTATTCGATTATTTGAAAAACCCAACTCTAGACTGCCCGTGTGGAAAAATTGTGGGCACCTAGAGTTTAGGAAGGGAACAATAAACTCCAGGTCAGTCGTTGGACTGGTATGAGCAAACAAAAACAGTTTATCTTTATTAAAAGCCAAACAAAAGATTTTAAAAGAAATCCGCAGTGCTTTTTGAAAATGAAACTACCATTAGGCCTCCCACCACATACACAATGCAAACGTAGAATTGGAGGAGATTTCTCCTTATGATAGTCAAATATGCTTGATACGAGAAAATTTCTTTGATATTACTACTAGTGCATAGTGTAGAAAAACCATTTCGAAAGTATAATATTAATCTTAGCGAGCATAGGCATTTCGCACTTATGCCTACTATAGCTACCATGTTCAATAGCAGGTTACCGCCACATTCCATGGCAGGTTATGCATTAATTAATTAGAAATCCTTTCTTATATGAAAGCTATTATTATTTGAAAACAGCAGTTTCTGTTTCGGAAAATCCGATTACATTTATACAATTTAAAGCCTTTCAAGTATAAAGCTTGCTTTAAATTCAAATTCCCAAAACAATACTTTTTAAATGGTTTAAAACCCATATAAACACATTTATAACTTGTACAACCTTTTCAAATCATAATTTCCAAACATAAGATTCAATTTCAAATTTTGATTTCAAATCCAAACCAAATCATTTAAATTTTAAAACTTTATTAAGTTATTCGAAATAACTTTTTATCTTTGAAATCCCTTTCCAAAAGCTTTTTATATTCAACCCAAATCCATTTCCTAAACTATTTGAATTTAAAATTCAATTTAAAAAAAAAATTCTATAATCTGCGACTTAGCCGATTTCCTCGTGCAATCCATATTGTGTGTATGAGTGTGGTCCAGGGGTTTTACGCACAATAGTGCAACATTAACAATCACCACAGATACACATAAAGAAATATAGACAAGACGTATATTCCTATAATGCTTATCTTCATTTACGGATCACAGATTGATCACAGATAATTACATTGCATTTCATAGCTCAATCACAAATCATAATACCACAGATCAGATAGGACAATCAATTCAAGGCATTTCATGCAATACAATCATTCATAAGTAATTCAAGCATTCAATGATCATTTATAAACAAGATTAATTGTTTAATCCTAAATAAATTCAATTAAATTTTCAATTAAGTTAATTATTTATGAATTAATTATCAAATCTTGATTTAATTTATTTACAAATCTTTTGATATTAATTTATGAACTTAATCAACCTTAATTACTTATCTTAATTAATTACCTTTACTTAATTAATTATTCCTTAATTAATCATATTAAATTAATTATCCTCCATAACTTACTTTAATTAATAACCTTTAATCATTAAGTAATTAACATTTAATTACTTTCATTAAGTAATTGTCCTTAATTAATAAATTAATCTTAATTTGTCATATAAATTAACTAACTCTTTAATTAATTAACTTTAAATTAATAGTTTAGTCTTAATTTATCATGTTAATTAATTAATCTCTTTAATTAATTATCCTAATTATCATTAAAATCTTTATTTAATAAACCATGTGTTTAATTTTTCATTAACAAAAAAAATTACTTAGATTTTAAAAGTAAATTAACAAATTAAACATCTTTCATAATTAACTCTTTAAAATTACTAAGTTTATTTAAAATTAACTTTGAAAATATGTTTAAAACTTGGTTAAATAAAATAATTTTATTTTAAAAACTTTAAACCAATTCAACTAGGATAAAACCTTATTATTTACCGAAAGAACTTGCTTTCTTACAAAATTTTGTTTTAAAATTAACTTGATTTGTTTTAAAAGTTTAAGCTTGTATTTTACTTGATTTCACAAACAAGTCAATTTTTTATTTTACCCGAGACAATCTTTATTTTACCCGAGCCTTACTTCGGGCAACCCACCCTTCTTCCTCCTTTATACTTCGGTTTAGTTTTTTCTTTAAATTTTAAAAACGGTTACACGAGCAAGTACCCGAGACACAACTGTTTTCCCCGATATAAACTTCGAGTTTAACTTCTTCTTCCTATCATCAAAAAACTCCAGGCACACAAGTGCACGGTGCACATGCACCATCGATTGGATCAACTCCGATCATCGTTGCCGGCCTCAGCATTTAACCGATCGTCTACTTTATCCTCCCCAACACCCATAATTTCGAATTCGACTGGATGTCTGTGACGCCCTGCCTCTATGCTCACAATAACAAAGAGTATTATAAGAAACACTGTCTGTTATTACGAAGAATAAGGCTGGATAGGAGTGGCTATCCGTAGTTAGGCCTTACACTAGTATTGGTTATCTCGATAGGAGTGGTATATATTTTTATTTTTCATCTCTTATTCATTTACTCCTATCGACATACCCAATTCGAGTATAAAACGAACTACGATGCTTCATAATAGTTTAGGACAATATATATAATAATAACACAGATAAGCTAATGCGGAGCACAGATAACAAAAAGTCTCATATATATATATATATATATATATATATAACTGATGTCAGTTACAATACATGTGATACAGTACATATGATACAACTACAACTGTCGACACAGGATGTTACATATACAAATACATTAATATCATTAATATACATGAATACATATCATCTTATACTATGACAACGACTACTCCAATGATATAAAGAGACTTCATAGCTCAAGCAGCAACCCAAAGTAAGATATCAACAACCTGTAATAACTCGGTCTGACCCGAGTATTAAATTCAAAAGAAAATAATACACGGGTCAGTCTAATTCAAACTCAGTTATTAATGCACAGAAGCAATAATAATTAAATAACAATTAGACGACGGTCACAAATAAATCTCGTCTATCCAATCCTTTAATAAGCAATCAGATAATGGTAAATATAACACGTAACAGTGTTAAACAACAAATCATCAAATTCAAATTATCAATAAAGATAAATGAAAGGATTATCAATGAAGATAATTTAGAAAACAACAAAATTGCCTACACGGCAATTAACAAAAAAATCTAATTATTATATAAATAATTAGAAACTCATAATCTAATTATCAAATAGATAATTAGTCCACAACAAAATAATCAAATCAAACCAAATCAACATACACTTCAAAATATATTGAATTGGCAACACGAAACAAATCCAGCAATTGAAATATCAATTTAAAATGTCACTCCTGGTAGGGCTGCAGTACACGTTCATGTGCACTGCCTCGCCACTACAGTGATGAAATACACAAAAGAACAACGAATCAAAAGCAAAAGAAATATCAATTAAAATCAATACTATGTGGCCGTTGTACACGCTCGCGTGCACTGCTTCGCCATTATAGTATATGATGCCATCACAACTCCAATTATTAACAGCAAGTCGAAACTGCAAAGGTCAAGTCATGGCTGTCGTGACTCAACACAACTGCAAACAAAATGAAACTGCAGTCACCAATGAATGCTACATTACATAAAACAGTAATGAGTCAGGTACAACAACATGAAGGAACCCAAAACACAACAAAATGCAAAAGACATGTCACTGACATGAACCATAATTAAAATATGATATGCCTTAAAGTTCAACAGTGCCAACAGATCAGGGTCGAGTACAAAGAAATGCAACACTGCATCTCATAAATGAATGACCAGACAAATAAGTAAGCATGTACATAAGTGGTTAGTGAACCCAAATACTAAATGAAACAGGTATGCAAACTGTCTCAAATGGTCAAGACAGCTGTAATGAATGATCAAACTCGATGAAACCACACTGCAGATGCAGCATAGTCCACCTCAATGCCCAACACAAATGAACTACATAATGTACAAGAGTGCAGTGACAACATCAGTGAATATATGCAGAGTCAAGGCCGCAATGAAATCACAAACCAAAGGAGTGATATGGACAAAGATATAACATGCATGCACTGTAAACTGGATAATGCAACTATCATACTCAAGACCAAAGGCCATAGTACAACTCAACTCAACTACATGTGAATTAGTGAAACAACAATGGACTAACAGCAGCCGTTCGAGCCAAGACAGTGTCATGGCCGAATAACATATGTCAACAGAAAAGCATCATCATCAAAATGATGCAACAGTCAAGCAAAATGACTCAACACCAGGTCAAGATAAATGCCAAAGTCCAGGCACCTTTCCAAATAAACAAAGTCACGTCTAATCTCATATTCGAACAAAACTCAAAGCCAATGATACCAAATCAAAAGGTGCGCAGGTATGCAACAACTACTGCATATATGCAGTTTTGATCAAAGACACGAAGTCAAACAGCGAACCGTATATGTATGTTGTATGACCAGACTTTCATAACAAGAGTGGTAATAACAATCCAAAGAATGTAAAACACTGTCAAATAGTGAAACCCATTATCACGATGTCAAGTGAAGCCACCGAACCATAATCAAGAGGGGTGAAATTCAGAAAACATCAAATGCAGTTCATTGATATCATGTAATCGCATAAACAAAGTCAAGTGTCCGAAGGATGGCCAAAGTCGAACAAGAACTAAAACAAGATCATCAATTCAAGTAAACGAACTTATACAAAATTGATAAAATCAGAGAAATCATCAACAAAGAAACACAATCAAACTGATACACAAAATTCCTATGACCGAAGTCAAGTGAAGCCGAGGTGACCACGAAGACCAAACAGTGTCGTGATAATCAAGACATGGAAAACAAGAAATCGAATTAAGTCAAATATCAATACTGAGTCAAAAATCATCAACATCGGGACAAAAATAGAACGACCGAAGCACAGTACTGAGAACAAATTTGATGTGAGTGAAATAAAAATCACTCACCCTGCTTTCGACGCAACCTGAAGGAGCCGAGCACGAGATAATCAATCGACCGAGCAGTTGAAGTCGACAACCATGAATTTCACGAAAACCCTAATTGCTGAAGGAAGAGGAACGAACGAGACAGGAGCCGCCATTTATTTTCTTCGTTTTCTTATTATAGGGTTTTGTAATTGAAAAATGAAGGAACGGGTTTGCGAATGAACAAAAGAGGAACGATATTGATAAATATCACGGTATCAAACAAACGAAAACGTGGACCAAATTGCATTTTAAAGCCCACACAATGCTCAACGAATTATTAAAAGAATTTTAACTCGATTTACAAATTCCAACAGCAATTAACAGCCAATTTAATCATCATTTGATGATAATTAATTGTTACAAAACCCCGGGTTGTTACAGACTCCCCTCCTTATAAAAATTGCGTCCCTGCAATTTTCATAATTAAAGTCGTCAATAATAATTATTTTTCTAACATAAACTAGTTAAGATAGAAAAATAAAGGTCAAGAACACAAACGCCAAAGAAATCTTTTAATTTAATAAAATAAATTCACAAATTCTCAACAAAATCTAATTATCAAATAGATAATCAGAATACAAAAATCACAGAACAACAATATCTAATTATCAATACGATAATTAGAAGACAGCAAAATCTAATTATCAACAAAGATAATTAGGAAGCACAAATCACAAATCGCAAAACCGTAATTATCTAATTACCAAAAGCGATAATCAGAAATCTCAAATCAACAAATATCTAATTTTCAAAAACGATAATCAGAAATCTCAAATCAACAAATATCTAATTATCAAAAACGATAATCAGGAATCTCAAATCAACAAATATCTAGTTATCAAAAACGATAATCAGAAATCTCAAATCAACAAATATGTAATTATCAAAAACAATAATCAGAAAACTCAAATATCTAATTATCTTAAACGATAATCAGAAACAACAAATATCTAATTATCAAAAACGATAATCAGAAATCTCAAATCAACAAATATTTAATTATCAAAAACAATAATCAGAAATCTCAAATCAACAAATATCTAATTATCAAAAACGATAATCAGAAATCTCAAATCAACAAATATCTAATTATCAAAAACGATAATCAGAAAACTCAAACATCTAATTATCTCAAACGATAATCAGAAACAACAAATATCTAATTATCAAAAACAATAATCAGAATCATCAAATATCCAATTACCTGCAGATAATTGGAAACAACAAATATCTAGAAATCAATTAAGATGACTAGAAAATCAACATAAAAGGTGGATCGATCCCAACAAATGGCGAGTTTTAGCTACGCCGCACGTGCAACAACATATGGCCGAAGCCTACCAAGTACCGTCATCATAATTTTTGACACCCAACAAATGACCCGAAGGTCCTACATATGACCCGAAGGTCTTGTACTGGTATTTGACCCGAAGGTCCATCATATGACCCGAAGGTCCAACATATGACCCGAAGGTCCATCATAGTGGCTCGAAAGCACACAAAATCATCAAATATTTCAATTAAGGAGTCCAGAATTAACCAAAATAACAAATGCACATGTCCCATACCACATGTTTTACTAAATCGTTTAATTCTCTTCATCGTCTCCTTGAAAGTGCAAAATCGTCAAACAACAAATATTTCAATTAACGAGTCCGGAATTAACCAAAATAGCAAACGCACATGTCCCATACCACGTGTTTTACTAAATCGTTTAAATCTCTTCATTGTTTCCTTGAAAGTGCAAAATTGTGTATTTTAAATAATTAACATTATAGGTTCTCAAACGGACAAGTCTAGAATTAAGCGAATCAGTAAAAGTGAGTGTTCATAGTCCTCAATTTTGCTGAAACGTTTAAATCGCTTCCTCATTCTTTTGAAAGCGCAAACTGTAGAAATTTTGGAAAATAATTTTATTTTAAAACAATTTTTAAAATATGTGATTAAAACAATAACAACTGTAACAACTTCGATAAGGAAATTGTACTTCTCAAAACACCGTAAAAACGGATCACAAAATCAGCATTGCGTGATAACCGCTTGAAAATCCACTTTAAAATTTGACGGTTACTGAAGTCAAAGCAAAAGTAATTTTTAAATGTCAAAATCTCATAAAAATAATTCACATCAAAATATAATACCAATGAATTTTCATTCATCAAAAAGTCACAAAACATCGTGCTTCAAAAATTTTGCACTGGTGTGAAAATCCCGTTATAAAAATAACGGCAACAAAATACATTTAAAAGCAAACATCAGTTCAACGTAAAATTAATGCAGTAACGTGCAATCTCAAATTTGCACGTATACTACAAAATGAACAAAGAAACCACTCGAATATATCTTCAATGAAGATAATTCAAAACAGCAAAAATCTCAACAAAATCACATAACTGCAATCGCTTCGGATCCTCAAATCGGATTCGAAATTTTCAAAGAAAACAAAATAAACATAGCTATGTAAACGACAAATGAAATTTATTTCAATTTCGTATTTTGATTTTTTTTTAAATCAAAAAGGTTATCAGCTGTACTCAGCGAAGACAGTCACACTGTTTCCGCTGCGCACTCTGATAAACAGAACACAAATTACTCAATCATCAAAACACAATTTCACTTTTTATTTTTAAATAAGGATTTTTAAAAAAAATCATCATAATTTCAAAACTTTAGTTTTGACTCAAAGCACAATTAAAAACATCGACAAATAGTTGTAACACATGTTCCATCTAAGTTATGTTTTATATTATGTCCATAAACCCCAAGCTCTGATACCAACTGTGACGCCCCACCTCTATGCTCACAATAACAAAGAGTATTATATGAAACAATGTCTGTTATTACGAAGAATAAGGCTGGATAGGAGCGGCCATACGTAATTAGGCCTTACACTAGTATTGGTTATCTCGATAGGAGTGGTATATATTTTTATTTTTCATCTCTTATTTATTTACTCCTATCGACATACCTAATTCCAGTATAAAACGAACTACGATGGTTCATAATAGTTTAGGACAATATATATAATAATAACACAGATAAGCTAATGCGCAACACAGATAACAAAAAGTCTCATATATATATATAACTGATGTTAGTTACAATACATGTGATACAGTACATATGATACAACTACAACTGTCGACACAGGATGTGACATATACAAGTACATTAATATCATTAATATACATGAATACATATCATCCTATACCATGACAACGACTACTCCAATGATATAAAGAGACTTCATAGCTCAAGCAGCAACCCAAAGTAAGATATCAACAACCTGCAATAACTCGGTCTGACCCGAGTATTAAATTCAAAAGAAAATAATACACGGGTCAGTCTAATTCAAACTCAGTTATTAATGCACAGAAGCAATAATAATTAAATAACAATTAGACGACAGTCACAAATAAGTCTCGTCTATCCAATCCTTTAGTAAGGAATCAGATAACGGTAAATATAACACGTAACAGTGTTAAACAACAAATCATCAAATTCAAATTATCAATAAAGATAAATGAAAGGATTATCAATGAAGATAATTTAGAAAACAACAGAATTTCCTACACGGCAATTAACAACAAAATCTAATTATTAAATAAATAATTAGAAACTCATAATCTAATTATCAAATAGATAATTAGTCCACAACAAAATAATCAAATCAAACCAAATCAACATACACTTCAAAATATATTGAATTGGCAACACGAAACAAATCCAGCAATTGAAATATCAATTTAAAATGTCACTCCTGGTAGGGCTGAAGTAAACGTTCACGTGCACTGCCTCGCCACTACAGTGATGAAATGCACAAAAGAACAATGAATCAAAAGCAAAAGAAATATCAATTAAAATCAATACTGTGTGGCTGCAGTACACGCTCGCGTGCACTGCCACGCCATTACAGTATATGATGCCATCACAACTCCAATTATTAACAGCAAGTCGAAACTGCAAAGGTCAAGTCATGGCTGTCGTGACTCAACACAATTGCAAACAAAATGAAACTGCAGTCACCAATGAATGCTACATTACATAAAACAGTAATGAGTCAGGTACAACAACATGAAGGAACCCAAAATACAACAAAATGCAAAAGACATGTCACTGACATGAACCATAATTAAAATATGATATGCCTTAAAGTTCAACAGTGCCAACAGATCAGGGTCGAGCACAAAGAAATGCAACACTGCATCTCATAAATGAATGACCAGACAAATAAGTAAGCATGTACATAAGTGGTTAGTGAACCCAAATACTGAATGAAACAGGTATGCAAACTGTCTCAAATGGTCAAGAAAGCTGTAATGAATGATCAAACTCGATGAAACCACACTGCAGATGCAACATAGTCCACCTCAATGCCCAACACAAATGAACTACATGATGTACAAGAGTGCAGCGACAACATCAGTGAATATATGCAGAGTCAAGGCCGCAATGAAATCACAAACCAAAGGAGTGATATGGACAAAGATATAACATGCATGCACTGTAAACTGGATAGTGCAACTATCATACTCAAGACCAAAGGCCATAGTACAACTCAACTCAACTACATGTGAATTAGTGAAACAACAATGGACTAACAGCAGCCGTTCGAACCAAGACAGTGTCATGGTCGAATAACATATGTCAACAGAAAAGCATCATCATCGAAATGATGCAACAGTCAAGCAAAATGACTCAACACCAGGTCAAGATAAATGCCAAAGTCCAGGCACCTTTCCAAATAAACAAAGTCACTTCCAATCTCATATTCGAACAAAACTCAAAGCCAATGATACCAAATCAAAAGGTGCGCAGGTATGCAACAAACTACTGCATATATGCAGTTTTGATCAAAGACACGAAGTCGAACAGCGAACCGTATATGTATGTAGTATGACCAGACTTTCATAACAAGAGTGGTAATAACAATCCAAAGAATGTAAAACACTGTCAAACAGTGAAACCCATTATCACGATGTCAAGTGAAGCCACCGAACCATAATCAAAAGGGGTGAAATTCAGAAAACATCAAATGCAGTTCAATGGTATCAAATGGCCGAAAACATTAGTAAGTCATGTAATCGCATAAACAAAGTCAAGTGGCCGAAGGATGGCCAAAGTCGAACAAGAACTAAAACAGATCATCAATTCAAGTAAATGAACTTATACGAAATTGAGAAAATCAGAGAAATCATCAACAAAGAAACACAATCAAACTGATACACAAAATTCCTGTGACCGAAGTCAAGTGAAGCCGAGGTGACCACGAAGACAAACAGTGTCGTGATAATCAAGCCATGGAAAACAAGAAATCGAACTAAGTCAAATATCAACACTGAGTCAAAAATCATCAACATCGGGACAAAAATAGAACGACCGAAGCACAGTACTGAGAACAAATTTGATGTGAGTGAAATAAAAATCACTCACCCTGCTTTCGACGCAACCTGAAGGAGTCGAGCACGAGATAATCGATCGACCGAGCAGTTGAAGTCGACAACCATGAATTTCACGAAATCCATAATTGCTGAAGGAAGAGGAACGAACGAGACAGGAGCCGCCATTTATTTTCTTCGTTTTCTTATTCTAGGGTTTTGTAATTGAAAAATGAAGGAACGGGTTTGCGAATGAACAAAAGAGGAACGGTATTGATAAATATCACGGTATCAAACAAACGAAAACGTGGACCAGATTGCATTTTAAAGCCCACACAATGCTCAACGAATTATTAAAAGAATTTTAACTCGATTTACAAATTCCAACAGCAATTAACAGCCAATTTAATCGTCATTTGACGATAATTAATTGTTACAAAACCCCGGGTTGTTACAATGTCAAAAATCAGCAGGTTCGAACACCCGATGAAACCCAACCACCATCAAAATCCCCTCGACGCCGACAACCTAGTCCATCAGAAATGACGTGACTTTGTCCAAAGCTACACAACACTTCAACGCATCGATTCCCCCAGCTTTGCTTCACTCCGATCAATTCTTGTTGCTACACGAACACGATGAACACCTCGACCAAATTGGGTTCTTAAACCCTAGTTCAACGCCGTGCCTCCCCCACGACGATTTAAAAATTCTGTTTCTATTTTTCCATCAATCTACGACACCCAAACCACCTTCCACCACAATCACGATATACATAAATTTGCCGATCATCGGCAATTGTCGAAAGAATGTTTTCTGTTCAACTACACATTTCACCTTCAATACTAAACTAAAATTTTTGATTTCATTTTCAAAATCCAACATTTACAAGTACTAACCAAGTTATTGAATCAAAATGTGAAATCAAATCATTTGGTTTTTCTATTAAATGTTTGTTCATCACTGTTTCATCCTATAAAAAATGATGGCTTAACGTATATGCTTGTAAATTATTTTTAAAAATAAATTAACATTATTACAAACATTTTTAATTTAGAAATCCTAGTTTAAAACTTAATGGTGATGAAGGAATTGATTTTTTTTACAGGGTTGAAGCCTGAAATCTAAGAACAGAGATAGGTATTTAAACATACCCAGACATCCACACTCATAAATATAAGTAAATTCAGACATGTAGGCATTTAAACCATCATACTTCAAGTATAAACCAAAATATCAAAGGCACAAAGGTAGATAAGTGAGTTTGCTCACCTTGCTTAGAAGGAACATAGAGTTTTGAACAAAAATCTAGAACCAAACTTCTGATTTATATTTTTGAAACTGATGCTTATGCCTATGATTTGCTCTGCTGTTTGCTTTGAAATGCTTCTTTGATTTTTCACTCTGATTTATACTGATTCCAGGATTTGAACTGATAATTTCTTTTCCAGGTTTGAAAGCTTTTGATCTCAGGATTTTTTCCAGTTTTGAGCTGTTTTAGATAATCTTCAGGTTGAAATTATTTGATCACTTTGCATGCTTCCGACTTGAATCAGGTTGAAATTGTTTGAATTGAATTTTGATTGTTGTTTTGAAATTTAAACCTACATGCTTTGATCCAGGTTGAAGACATTGAACTTCTAGCCTCAGGTTTCCAGAATTGATTTAGCTCCCCTTTTTCTGTTTTGATTTTTTTTTGCTTTGATCTGATTTGAAGATTGTTTTAGACTTGTTATTGTTTGAATTGATTTTCATTGTTTTCCAGGTTGATTTTGAGATGAATGGAAGAAAACAAGCAGCCTGGTTTCTTTCTTTTGATATTCACTTACATCTTAAAATAAATAAATAAAACATCTTTTGCCACTTGTAATTATAAGCCATACAAAGTTCACAAGTGTTAATGCATATGGTTACTCATCTTACAAATGTCCATTATTGTTAAAATTGTGTTTAAATCCCTCTTTCTATTTTTAAGTTTAAGTCCTCACTCTAATTAATTTTACAAAATTGTATTTTAAACCTTGTTTATAATTAATTTATAACTTTGCTTTAAAACCTTCTTTATTTTAAAGCTTATGAATCATATCTTAATGTTTTTAACTTATATATATATATTATTAAATTATATTTTATATCTTACTTTATTTTTTTTATTCATGAAACATGTTTTATCTATTTTATACTTATATTTTCAAAGGATATATTTACAATATCAAAACTTTACATTTATACTAACTATATTTTATTTAAAGTATATTAAAGAAACATAATTTAAATCTTTATCACATCTATTCTTCACATTACAATTTTAATTTAGTTCAAAATTTTAATATACATTTTTCATTCATACCTTTCTTATCATTTATTTTTGTGCAACTTTAAAAAGAAATGAATGGTTTAAAAAATCTTGATCACATATTAACTAATAATCACTTTTATTCTCAATACACATTTATTTAATTTCAAAATAACATTTATTTTTTATACTTAGGCAATTACATAACAACTGATTTGGAATCAAATTATTCATTATTACAATTAACTATATATATGTATTAGTTTTTTTTTGAAATATAAAGTTTTAATTTCAAATTCTATTTTAATATATTTTATATTAATTACCAAATGTTTCAAAATTTAATCCCAAAGATTAAATTAATTATCAAATTGTACTTAGCTAAAATTGAGGAATGTTACATAAAACATTGCTACAATCTTCTAATCTAATCTCTGTTATTCCTCTCTAGAACTCTTTACTTCTTCCACTATTTTATATAAGCAAAATACTGTTCAAAAATCAGGTCCAAGGAAACAAATTTGGTGCAACATGCTAAAGATGTTATAAGACTGGAACTTGGTGCAACATGTTATAAGACTAACTTATCGAATTTGATGCAACATACTAAAGATTTTCAAACAACAATACATAATAAAATATTAACATAAACGGAAAATATACCTGCTACAAGTCTAAAGATATCGAATAATACACTTCGGATGGCACACATATCCACCCACTCCAACGTCAACAAAGGCCACTGCAAACTGATGATTTATTTTACTGGTTCTCTCATCTGGTAGTAGAATTTTTCATGTATGGATGGTACAGATTTTCCATGGATTTTGGACGTTGTGGAATCTCGGCATACAATGCCTGTTGCAATAACGATGTCTAAATCAATCCAACAAAATAACTGCTCGAAAGCAACTAAAAATCGAAAGCTTGTAATCAATACCTGTTGCTATTATGTCTAAATCAGAGTTAAGGATTTCACAT
Organism: Allium cepa; assembly: GCA_030765085.1. NCBI lineage: Eukaryota > Viridiplantae > Streptophyta > Magnoliopsida > Asparagales > Amaryllidaceae > Allium > Allium cepa. The sequence continues at coordinate 224,542,165 of CM060945.1, forward strand.
TTTTGATTGTTCGCTACATTGGTCGAATTCTGGAACTGAGAAGTAACGAATTCAGGAGCATTGAATTGTGTGGCACGTCCTCCATCAGAAGAATTGACCGGTGCACGAATTCCATGTTCGATATTTCCCACCATGTTGATCAGAACCTCCATTTGCCTAGATAAATTTCCCACTGTACCCTCCAAACTTCCCGCCCTCATTTTCAACTCATTATGCTCTCTCTGAACATGTCTGAGTCGTTTCTCTGCAATGACACAAGCCTTAACTTTAGTTTTTGGTATAATGGTCCCAACACTGCGGCTCCTACCCCTTGTATCCTTACCAAGCACTTGCGATAAGATGTCTTCATCCATTGTCAATTTTTCTTCATCACTATCAGTGATCTTTTCCTTCGCTTTCACAATTTGATCCTGAAATATGATAATACTTATATGAGTAAGGAATTTTAAAGAATATGCAAATTATATTTGTTTAACTTACGAAGTATGAAGAAGTGGCATCTGATATGCTACCATCTTTTTTCATGTGTGTCTTCTCCCATACTTGACGACGATTGATATTTGTTGATGGACTAGCAGCGATCTGCAATACATAAAATATGTTAGTTGCGATTTTGACCATTATTGAAAGAAAATGAATATAAATTACCATTTCTTATTCTATTTTAGCGTGACTTTTACGTCCTGCATGGTGACCATAATTAAGCAATGCTCTGTTCTTTTTGCCTGACTCCCTACTTCCGCACGCTTCATGCGTTGCTTCATTTTTTATGAACTCCTCCCAATCTTCTTGAGTAATTGTAGGTGGGCAATTTTTCAACCGTTCTTCGTCATTGTTGAAAGTGTCATAATAAGCTGCTCTCAAAATTTTCTTGTATCTCCTAAAAGACTAGCCATTCTCTTTAAAACCATTTCCTTTGAAAGCGGATCGAGCTCGTAAATTTTCTGCAGAAATTATATCAGTGTAAGCATATGCATATACACATAAAATTTCTAACGAACCCTAAAATGATTTAACACACATGATTTTACAGATGAATCGCCCCTATTGTTATGCATGGAAGGGAAAATCTTACGCCACACTTCTAGACCAACTCCAGATATTGATATTATAGGCAGTTCTGCCTCTATTCATTAGCGCCTAGAACGAATGCAACATTCAAAGAGACCATGAAGTGGGTGCGAATTGGTGGGTAAATATACAAAAATAAGCTGACCATTCCTCTATTGGAGATATAGTTAAAAAATTACCTGGTACTTGAGGGGTTATAATAATACTATAGTACATCATTGTATACTAATGTATACCTAAGTAATAAATAAAATAATTTCAATTTTGAACAGAAATTTTGAAGCAGGGATGAGACTAGTAAAATGTAACAACATTTTCTTTCTTTCTTTTTTGCAGTTGGAAGTAGGGATACACGTAGTAAGTTTTTAAGCTGAAGTTCAAAATTGGAAATTATAGTGTATACCTTTCTCAAACATGACATTTTTCAATGTTATATGAAAAACACATATAGCTAAATCAGAAAGTTAGCAATTTCTGCATCCTCCTTGATATTAGAACTTAATTGTATTGCTATAATCCAAATGAAACCATCATAATAGATGCACACTAAAGAGTAGACAAGCAGTACAAATTATAGCATCCTTAAACGTAAGGTTGCACATTGTCACAATTCTCGTACAATGAATTGATTATAATAAGTATATCTTGTATGCTTCTAAGATACAAAACAATTATATTGAATCAATTTCATCTCACGCACTCAACCAAGTTTATATTCTCCCAAATGTGCCAAAACAATTGATGTATCGTATAAGGTGTTTACTGAGGTTACTACAATATAAAAACTATAGGATAATGAGTGTATGTTGATTTAGAACAACACAATTGTTATCGAACATTTGTGGAAAAGAAAAGAAAATATACGATTTTCAATCTTAATCTCAACAAATGTCCAACTGACTTAAAAATATAAACACAACAAAACACAAAAGTCATCATGATTTATGCCTACTAAATCTTTTTTAAACTATATAACTACGAGTTAAACCAATATATGCATTAAAGATAAATACTTGAGTGATTCAAAAATATTTAGACAAGTATTTAGATATAGAAGCTAATCGAGTGATGGATTTATAGTTTAAATTGGTTCCAAACAAAAATATTTACTTACCACCAATTCGTTCCAAATGTTGTCCTTGTATATTCCGGGTGCTTTATCCCAAATTATATATGATATCGACACATGAGCTCTTACTAGTTTACCGAGCATAGTAGCGATTTTTCCAGCGTTATCTGGGATCGGAATACCAAGTAGGTTTTGATTAACTTTCTTCGCCTCTGAACATGATGAATGTGAAGACGTTGGATTTTCTGACATAGTTTACTGCAAAATATAATATTACTAGCTATTTTATTTGTACAAAGTACGACTACAGATTATTATACACAAAAAGAAAGAAATACCAATCTATGCTTGGTAAATCCTTTTCAATCTTGTTGCATTCTCATTAATCAAAATACAATTTTCAATCTAAATACAGGGTTTATGCATTGTCATTAATCAAACTAAATAGTGGCATTTAAAAAATAAATTAAGTGGAAATCCTTTTCAACGCATGAAGTATTATCTTCTTCTCAAAAGCAAGCCCAAACATAGAACATGTTACCAAATCACTTCATAACATGTATAGATTATCATTTCTCTATGCACTATTCAAATAAGTTATAAAGCTAAAAATCGAATCACAAAGCAAACACAACAACTAACTGTGTAGTGAATTACCCAACACTCTACTGAATTATATAATGAACTTGAGTGCCTTCTCTAAGTTTCGCAAAACTAATTGCACTCTCTCAGTTTTGCAAACATGAATGATCTCTCACAGTTTTGCAAAAAACTGAGTCCATGCAAGCTAAGTTGCATCAATGTGCACTCTCAGTTACAACATGAGAATGTTCAATTTAACTACCAAATTGAGTGTGAATGGTTTTTTTTGCAAAAATTATGCGAGCTCTGTTCAGCTGTAAAACTGAGCATGCTCAGTTATCTAGTGCTATCCAAGGGTCTTTTTTTTCTTTTTATTTTTCTTGTGAACCAAAATACCTCTGTTTAAAATGATGGACAGAAGCACCAAATATCAAAGGGTGTACTCTTGGCATAATGTCCAACTTCATCTATATAATGCAATCTTAGAGTACTAAAACTAATTGAATACTATCGCACTATATGAGGTTGCCTAAAACTATGATTTATGTTGTAGTGGACAAATTAAGTAAACACGCTCATTTTTATCTTGTACATCCTTGTTTATAAAAAATAACTAGTGGACAAATGAAGTAATTTTTACAAGTAGTTTATACAAGTAACAATGTATACAACAAGCAGGGTGATGATCAAATGACTCAAGGTACAAGATTTCAGGCTTCAAAGAAACATGCAGCCAGAGTACAACGAAACCAAGACATAGTCAGGTGCAACCAGGAAAATCAAAACCATGTAAAAAATATTCAAAACCATACATACACACAATCGTGCAATTAAAAATATACAGACACACAATCATGTGATGTATGAATACTAATAAGTTAACATATGGATTTCGTAAGGTCTTCTAATTTTTCATTGTCTTCAAAAGCTGATTGATAGACGGTAGGGAACTCAAAGTCATCCATATTTGTAGTCAACCGTTTTGGTATATGCAAGACCACAGACCATCCGTTATTTTTCAAATCTTTTGAGTGGAACACTTGACTTGCTTCTGATGCAAGAATAAATGGCTCAACATTCACATTATTTTTGTTCTTTAATTTCCCTAAATTAACCATGATCAGGTTTGAAATGGGATCTATTTTGCAACCATTGATCATATCCTTGACCTTTGCCCAATCACAATAAAAAACTATTTGTTTGAAATCAGTGTAATCCAATTCAAGTATCTGTTAAATGACTCCGCAATACGTTATTTCTACTTCCTTATAATTTTATCATTACCACTCACTCTATATTTTTTAATTTCTCTCATGCATACACCGCTATTTTGTGTTACCATATGGTCTTCGTAATTTTTAGTGGAAAATGAAAATTCATTCACTTGGTACTTCATATAACTATGCATCATGAACTTTGGCCCGTGCACTAGCCGCCATAGAGTTGGATCAACATCGATGGTCTTTAACAACTACATAAAACAAAATAAGTCAAAAAGCATGGTCACAAAGGTGTATTGCCCACTTATAAACACGTGAAATACTTAAGATGATGTAATACCTTATTACGTAACCATAGAGTAAAAATTTGAATGACTTCCACGGTCGTAACCCTGCCTCGAGGTTGAAATCTAGTACTTTTCACATAGGAGTTATACCTCCTACGAAAAACACATATCAAAATGTATATATAAATTGAATTAAAAAATTGAAATTCCGGACAAGTTCGTGAACTTACTTCTTCCATTCATCCAATACATCGTACTTATTAAGGACCCATCTACGCACTTGTTCAAGCTGCACTTGGGTTAACATTATGTCTTTACCATTATCCAGAGGTATCTCACCAGCAAACTCATCGTCCTCATCTAAAAACGCTTTGCGGGTAAATTTATGATTTCCATCACCTCCGCTTAGCATATATTCCATGCTGTAAAGACTAGCTTCTTGTACGATATATCCTTCTGCAATACACCCTTCAATGTATCTTTTGTTGCGCACATATCCTGCATATGTCATCAACCTATGAATGTGATCAATTATATACTGTAGATGGTAGCTATTTATATCAAATAATGATGTACATAACTGAAATTAGAAATTTACCGTTCAAAGGGATACATCCATCTATATCTGATAGGGCCACAAATCAACGCTTCATCGGCTAAATGAACCGTAAGGTGGATATTGATATCAAAAAATGCAGGTGGAAAATGTTTTTCAAAAACACACATTGCTTCTACTAAGCTAGTCTTTGCTTTTATGTGTTCCCTACTGATCACCATTTAACACAAAATGTTAAAGAATAAACTAATACGATGAACCGCATTTCGTAGATCCTTATATTGTGGATAAGAATGTTGAAGCAATACCGGAAGCAAATGTTGCATTATGACATGGTAAACATGTGACTTCATATTTCTTAGTTCAGAAAGATTGATGCTCACATTGTTGTGGAAGTTAGAAGAGAATTTGTTAGGTACTTTCAAAATTTTCAAAATAGTGCAAAACTATATCTTTTCTTCTTTGCTCAAAGTGAAAGTTTCCTTTGGTATGATTATTTTATTTGTTTCAGGATCTTCCATCAACCACAACTTTTGTTTTACACCCATGATTTTCAAATCTTTGCGTGCATTGATGCCATCTTTTGACTTATCTTTATGGTCCATAATGGTGTCGATGAGATGCTCCGTGACATTCTTCACCGTATGCATAACATCAATATTATGTCGGATCAAATTTGCCTTCCACTATGGTAAATCAAAAAAGATAGGCCTCCTATACCATCCAGAAACATTGTCAACTTCTTCATTGGCTGACTTTTTCCGTTTTCGACCAATTTCTTCTTTTTGTTTACCAACTTTCATTTTGATATTCGCTACTTTCTTTTCAACTTGAAAACCAGTCAATAGCCATTTAGGACGACAAAGTTCTTGTTCGTTGTTGAAATTTGTCTTATCGTATCGAAACCTGTGTTCGTTAGGAAGAAACATTCGATGTGCCATGTAACACATCCTCTTACTTTCAGGAAGATGATAAGAACAAGTGTCTTCCCCACAAGTAGGACATGCAAAGTAATCGTGAGTTGTACATCCCAATAAAGTCCCAAAAGCAGGGTGATCATGGATTGCCCATAGTACCCTAGCTCTCATTATGAACTCAGATTTATTTAACGAGTCAAATGTAACGACTCCTTCCCATAACTGCTTTAACTCGTTTATCAATAATTGTAAATAAACATCAATATCCTTCCTTGGTTGTTTTGGCCTAGAAATCAACAATGTTAACATTGAGAACTCCCTTTTCATGCACGAAGACGGAAGAAGATTATATGGTACTACAATTACTGGCCAACAACCGTAAGGGTTAGAGAGAGAAGCATGTGGACAGAAACCATTTGTTGCTATTTCAAGTGTGACATTTCGTGGCTCGGCAGCAAAAGTTTGGTCAAAAGAATCTACGGCTTTCCATTGAGAAGTGTCACATGGATGACGCATTACGGTTGGATCAGACTTGGCACGACCATGCCAGGTCATCGCATCTGCTATCCATGGTACAGTATACAGTCTCTTCAATCTATAAATTAAAGGAAAATGTCTTAATGTCTTTCGAGGTACTTTGGTGCATTTTCTCTCTTCGCTGAATGATGTCATATATCTTGGTTCATTGCAATTTGTACAAGAAACTTTGTTCGCATCATCTTTCTAGTACAATATGCAATCATTGATGCATACATCATAAATTTTGTAATTCATCCCAACTTCTTTAATGATCTTCTTCACTTCGGAGTACTTTGTCGGCAGCGTGTTCCCTTTGGGAAGTACTCCTTTATTAGTTCGAGAAGCGCGGTCACACCATTATTTGAAAAGCCGTATTGGGTCTTCAAGCTATTCATTTCACAATGGCATACATCTTCGTAATCCCTTTTGAACATAAAGGCTAAAGTGGCTCTTTTATGCTACCAAAAGGTGATTTATACTTCTTACTTTCATTAGCCTTCTAATCTGGATAATCGATAGACTGCCATCCAACATTAGCATGATCAGGCAACGGATTTTTAGGTTGAAAATGATGAAATCTGTCTGCATCATTGACCAGATCTTCCATCCTAATATGTTCAATGTAACGACGGAATTTTCGATCCCGAAAATCCAGATAGTTAGGAAAAGAAGAAAAGAGATAGAAGTAAAAGAAGAAACAGAAACATCAACATCTCACATTCGCAGCGGATAAAGTATAATAACAAGTAATATTCTTTACACAAAGAAAGCTGAATCAGTCAATTACATTATAATACATCAGTGTTACAATATTTCTCAATCACTGGGCAGTTTAAAACAACATGTCCTAGATATACAACTATATATCACAGCGGAAACACTCCATACGTTCCTGCCATCCAGCTCGCCTCTTGAGCTCCAGAACGTCCTTACCTGGAAATCTATAATACTCGGTCTGACCCGAGCATTACATCAAAGTAACACCCAGGTCAGGTTGGAAACCAGCGTGAGTAACCAATCTAACATGGAATACAAAAGCATACAACTTATATAAACCCGGGGTAACTTGTATCAAATTACAACTTCATAAGTTGTTATAAACCTCACTTATTTCACACATTAATTTCTAAGTACCAAAACTTAGATTAAATGGTCCAATTCACATAAATCATTCCATTTCAACCTATTGATTCCACATATCAATTTATAAAGAATCGAAGTGGTTTTTGGTATTTACTAATACCCGACTCAGGTCTCTTCGAATTTAATACCATCTTAACCCAAGTTATTCAAGTGAAACACAATTCAACTTTAAATACAAGATGTCACTTTTTTACACCGAAATTCATCATCATTAAATAACCACATTATAAATGTCCACCCAAACATATCATATCACAAAACAATTCATGTCACAGCATATCATCCAATAGATATCAACCAATTCAGATATTCTACTCAAACAATCATTCACAAGCAACCATTGTTAATCCCTATTATAATTAATTTAATTAACTTAAATTAAAACAATTACTTAAGAATTAATCACCTAACTTTGCTTAATCAACCATTAATTAATTACAACCTTTAATTAATCAATCATTCTTCAAATATCGATCTTAATTAATCACCTTGATTAATTATCTTCAATTACATAGAGTAATTATTCTTCAATTAATTTCACAAATTAATTATCCTTAACCATTTACAGTAATTAACCATTAATTACTCACAATAATTACATTAATTAATGATCCTTAATTACTTTTTTAATTAATTATTAATTTTATTTAATAATTAATCTTTAAAATAATTATTCATTAATCAGCCTTAATTAATCATATTAGTAATTAATTACCCTTAATTAATTACATTACTTAATTATCTTCAAATAACTTTATTAATCAATTCTTAAATTAATTACACTAAGTAATTAATTATTAATTACTTCCACTAAGTAATTATCCTTCTTATTAATTACACAAGGTAATTAAACCCAAATCATTCCATTAAAAATTACCATTCCAATTCACTTAACATCTAGTAATTATCCATTAATTACTTTACTAAGTAATTTCTCTTTTCCAATTACATTCAGTAATCATACTTTAACAAACCATCACGTGATTATCTTAAATTAGTTAACCAATTAATTAACTTGACTAATCACATTACTTTAATTAACTACATTGAGTAATGAATCCCTTAATTACTTTCATTAAGTAATTATACTTAAACAATTCTATAAATTGATTACCTTTAGTTAATTAATCTAATTAATCATCTTAATTAATCATTTGATAATCCTTAGTTAATGATCCTTCATTAACTATTAAGAATCCTTTAACTAATCTCTCAGTAATTAAACTTTAGTTAGTCATCTCTTAATCTAAATTAATTAATTCTTATTAATCAATTAATCAATTCTCTAATTTCTCAATTATTTAAGTGCTTAACTATAATTAATTAAATAAACCAATTATCCATTTTAATTAACTTAATAATTTAATGAATTACAAATCATTAAATCTTCATTTATTTAAAGATAAAAACAATTTTCTTATTAATAATCAAATTTTATCATTAACAAAGCATTTAAAACAATTTACTTTAAATTTTCTTTCATTTCAAAACTAGAATACAGATTTAAATTTTGATTCCAGATTAACTTAGATTTAAAAACTTTACTTACATTTTAAATCTTCATTTTAAATTCAAACCATTTAACCATTTTAAAGTAATTAAAACAATTTAAATTTAAAAACTTTATTTTATTTTTAAAACTGAGATTCAACTAAACTTGAATCAGATTTAAAACTTTGATTTAAACTTAGTTTAAACCTTTGCTTTACAATTTAAATTTCAGTTTTAAATTTTAGAAAAAAAAGGGAACAGGTTTCTTTTAAAAACCTGTAACAAATATTTACCCGAGCCAACATCAAATGACTTCAAGTCTAAAACCAAACTACTTCGAGCAAATCACCCAACTACTTCGAGTAAAACTCGAGACTACCATTTTGCCCAAACAAGACTTCACTAGAAATCAACTGTGCAGCGTGCACATACACGGTGGCTTCGGTCCCTTCTGGCCATCACCAAAACCCTATGCAAGCCCACGATCAACTATTTACTCGATCGCGACCATCACATCATCGCTACAAGATTGAAATCAAATTCGTGTTTAAAAGCCCAAATCAGGAATAAGATACAGGAAACACCACCTCACCTGAAAATGCCTCGTTCCCACATCTCCGGCCACCAGAGTGACGGCAACTCCGGCCACACACTCGCCAACTACCATGCTATCATCACCCAAAATCTTTTTGAACTCGATCAACTCCAAATGCCGTGGTGATCGATTTTACCTAGCCTAGTTAAACTAGGGTTCCAGACTCAAAACCTCAACCACCACCTCCACCATACTTTGATCTTCTTCCTACCAATTTTCCTATCATCTATGATTACTCCACTATCATCGCCCAAGATCCCGACCACTCCAAACACTTGGATCACCATAAAACCCCAAAATTTCATTTTTAGTTCCACCCAGAACTGCACACTTATCTTATTACTAAAAATTATGATTTTAATTTCTAAAATCAAATTTTAGTTTAAATATCTGATTCATATACCTGAATCCATGAAATATTTAAGTTGAAATTTGACTTATTTTATGTTACTGTGTTGATTTATTATTTCCAGTGACAATACAAATTTGTTTTTAACTTAAACAAATTTTAAGCTTAAATCTATGATATAACAAACACAATTTGTTCAAGACTTAAGTACTAACTAGATTTAATCAACATCAGTTGATTTATGATTAGATCTAGAACCTGGAAACTGGAATCAAAGAAAAATATCCAAATACACAGCATGCACACACCAACATACCCAAATATACACACACAGAGATTTACTTAAAATATATTCACAAAACATACTATTTTTCAGAGATGAACATGCAACAAAACATATACTTAAACCTTTTAAAGTAGTGATGTTACTCATCTAATTTGGAAATGAAGAACAGAGCTCTTAAATTTTGAAAAGCTTTAGACCTTTAAAACTGAGTTGCTTCTTTGCTTTTGTTTTAAAAACTTGAATGCTTGCTACTGAATCTTGCATGCATGCTACTGAAATTTGTTTGAGGATGACTCAGATTCAAACGCAGAGAAAAATGCTTGCAGGCTTTAGTGTAACAGCCCGCAAATCCGTACCCATTGAGTCAACGCTATTCTACAACAATCAACTCAAGCTGTACAGAAATACGAACCATTTGGGTTAAGAAGAAGAGGTAGAAGAAGAATAAAATAGAAAACAACAACAGAATCTAACCATCGCCACGGAATAAAATATAATAGATAATAAATAATCTTTACTCAAACATCAAATGTATCTATTTATATATATTACACCATCAGAGTACATCAATCATAGCTCAACATCAATATCATACAACTGGATACACAACAATACAACACAGCGGAATATATATATAAACAAATACGAGAGTACGTATCGTCATCCTGCTCGTCTTCTGAGATCCACAGCATTTCTTGTATCCTATAATACCCGGTCTGACCCGAGCATTACAGTTAAATAACACCCGAGTCAGTCTGGAATACCTGCGTGAGAAAATCATACCCAATTGATTATTAAGTTTCAAAAATCCTTTGAAAACAAAAGCATCTTGTAAGACCACGCCACAAATAAACATGTCGGGTTTTTACCTTACGATAGCTAAAACAATTTTTATAGAAATCCTCTGATATTATAATAGGGTCTATTTACAAATACTTATAAAATAGCCGAAATTGTTACATTTATTAAATTCCAGCTACTAGCCACAGAGTGGGTAATACAAACAAAACTCGTACAAGGCTCGTAGGGAGACTAATGACTAGGCACTGGGGTACCACCTGTCACAGTACGGGGCCTAGATCACCGTACCGAGGAGTACGCCCGCTCCCCTACAACACAAGGCCGGGACTACCCCTTACTGGATAATCCCGAGTGAGATCACCCCGCTGTTGGGATCAGCAACCACCCACTAAGCCGAAATAAAAAGGGACATCTAGACTGGGTTGACCTCACCCTGCTTGGGTGCTACCCACCTAGCCTTGCTGCATAACCCCTGATTTTTAGTCATTCCCATTTGATGAGGCTTGAGGCTAAGCGTTACCTTTTAAGAATATATTCCTTAGAATGCCCATCGTCCACCTGATGATGTTTCTCAAGCATTCGTCCATACAAGTCCGTCCCGGGTTCGAACGGAACCGAAGGCATTATTCCTACTACATCCATTTTGGAAATATCCTCAGGATTAGTAGCGACTAGCCTTTGCACTTCACTGCTCCATCTTCGAATCCAAAATCATTAACACGAAACGTACAAACCGGATCGAAGTGGTTTTCGAGAAATTAATCTCGATCCCGGTCTCTTCGAAACAATCAACGCATTTGTCCAATATTGATAGTCGGTGATTTAACTATCAATTTATATTCACAAACATCCATCCAACAATAAATAATTTCCCAAATTATTTATTAACTTCAAAATATCTTCACAAGATATATTTCTATTTTCAATCCTTTGAAAACAGTTTCAGAACCATCTTTCTTTTCAGAATAAACTTTCCCAAATATTTTCTATCTCCTCTGAAGTCACCAAGCACAAAACTAGATTTCTAAAATAATTTAAAACACTTTACTTTGAAATATACTTTAAAACATTTAAGTTAAAACTACATCAATAATTTATTAAAAATACCATACTATATGAATATTTGAAAATAAGGTTACTTAATAAATATAAAACTAGATTTATACTTTTAAAAAACATAATATTAAGTCATTCTATAAATAATTACTAATATAATAAATTAAGAGAAAATACTTACTTTAGAACTTAAATATTAAAAATAATAAATTTTCCAAAACTTGCTTTTTAAAACAACTTTTAAATCTTTTAACTTATATTAAAAAATTTACTTTGAAAACGTACTTGGTTATCCAGGGAGAATTTTCAATCTCAATCACTTAAATCGATTTTCCAAATTGATTCCAAATTTATTCCATTTGAAATAAATATCTTTACTTAATTAATTCATTTTAAAATTCATTAATTATGGACTTTACTACTATTATTATTTCCCTTTGATTTTAACTCTTTTTAACTGAAATATACGAATTTCAGTTTTTCCCAATTTCTTCTTTATTCTTTTCAATAATTTAAATCTTAAATTTAAAATAAAAGCTTTGTTCTATTAATTAATAACACTGAAGTTTAAAATTCATTAACTTTCTGTTTATTCTAATTTCCTTTCTATACTCAAGATTTATTTATTAGAATCTTAAAGTTACTTTATTTCTTTTCCAATTCATTTTTAAATTTATTCAAATTTCTACAATTATTTTACTTACAAATTCACTTCTTTATTTTCTTTCCAAAATCCAATTTATATATATTTAGTAACTCATCATACCCAATAATTTCTAATCAAACCATAGCATTCAATATTTCAATATAATCCATCATAGAATATCAGCCAGTCATAACAGAGAATATTAAATAGTTTAAATAAATGTTGAGGGGTCCAGTTGGATCCCTCCAACCTGTTTTCTCTGCATCCACAGATGTTAGCACAACATAATACACCAATTTCAAAATATCATACTATATCACATCAATCAATTCAACCATTCAAACAATTATTTAAATTTAATCATTTAAAATTTAAATTTAAATTCACTGAGTGAGATTAACTCACCTTTGCATTTGTTTTGCAGTCCATCCCTGAACAGCTTGTTTTCTTTTTCAGATTCAAACCTTGAATAAATATTATGTGATTTTATTAATATTTTAATTAATTATTATTTAATAAATTTAACTTACTAATAATTTAATTTATTTCAGCTTTAACTTTATAAACATATATTTCAACCTGTATATATATATATATATATATGTATGTTTATTAAATTTAAAACTTAAAAATAAACAGCCTATATACTTTACTGTTTATCTACCTATTTATTTCCTTTCAACCAAGACAGAAATTTTATAACTTACTGTAAACATCAAAACAATAACTTCTCCTTACTGTAAAACTTCCCATCTTCTTCTTTTGTTTTCTGTAATTTCATATACCTAAGTTATTAAATTTAAACTAAAACATGGAGAATAAAAACAACTACATATATATCCTACTGTTACATCTATATGAGCAGATGTTACTTTATATTATTTTTTTTTATTTTTTTTGATAAAGTAAAAACAGAAATCTCACCAGCACGAGTGCTTGCCTCTCTGCCGAAGTCGACATCCCAAACCCTACCACTATCACCGCACGACACCTCGTAGATCGCCGGCCACAATCCATTGCGAATCCACTTGCGCGACTACCCACACCTGGTTGCGATGCTTCATCGACCGTCCACTGCCCCATGATACTGTCGCCGTCATCCATACCCCCCATGTCGCCTCGATGAGTCTTGCAGCTGCAACTCCCTCCCATCATCGATCGCGACCTCACACTACCCCTGATGTTCGACCCTCTCGATCGACTCATGGAGGAACACGCAATGATTTTCTATTTGAAGAGGAAGGCTTAATTTCTTATACGAATGAATTCGTGTTTAAGGTAGATCTCGAATTAGATTCGAACAGAGGAAGCGGCCCCTTAGGGTTTCGAACGCAATTGAATTTTGACCTGTAGATTCTCGGCCATTATATATATATATATATATATATATATATATATATAGAATCGGCTTTGATTTTGATTTCGAAAAAAGAAAGAAGCTTGGCTGGACATATTGAAGAGAAGTGGCGTGGAGAGGAAGGTAAACTGAAGTTGACTTGGTATAAAAATCTATATTCAAATTAAATCGATTTTTTTTTTGTTTAGCCGTTTATATTCCATACGATCCCACGTTAGCTCCGAAAGCTACGAAATTTGGAATCCGATAATAATAAAATATTATGGACCCAATGGAACGGGTTTCGTTGAATTCCGAGACTGTACCTCGGAAGGCTATTTTAAATTCAATTTAAACAATGTAAAATTTTAAAACTAATTTAATTTTAACACTTTTACAACCTTCCGTATTATCAATATAAATTTTACAGGCCTTCAAATTATTTTTAATAGGTTCAAAACTCCAGATTCAACATTTAGCTCAACTTCAAATTGTTTAATTCCATAAATTCAATCGTCAAATTCAAACTGATATTTGAAATCCAAGTTAAACTATCTTGGAAATATTTAAAATTAATTAAATATTTCAATTTCAAATGCCTAAAAAAATTCCGGGTCGTCACATTCAGATTCATCTCAGTTTTGAAGAAAATGATTAGCAGGCTTGTTTTAATAATGAAAATGAATTACAAGAAGCTTTTGATTTTGAGGATGACAGGTAATTGATTTGAACATGATCTCAGGTTTAAGAATTAAATTCAGGCTTTTATTTTGAACTAAGGTGTTATGATTTTCTTATTTTGAATAATGTTTACAAATTTATTTTCTTGAGTTTGTAAATGAATATAGGAAAAGAAATAAAAAGGTGAGATATAGGATTTATGGAAATAAAAGAAAACGGAGATAAAAATAGTGACACTTGTCACTAAACTTACCTAATTATTCAACAAATGTTATTAGGAGTGATTACAAGTTAACATATGTAATTTACATGCAAAATTTGATTTTTGAAAGCTTTTAAAAATAAATTTTCCAATTTATAAACACATAATTAATTTATATAAATAAATCTCTTTAAAAAGAAATTAATTTATGTCCTAAATAAAAATCATGGAAATATACTTTAAAACCAAAGTATAATTTAAGATATAAATAACTATCTCTTGAATTTCAATTTAAATATTCAAATTCAAATTAAATTTCAAATTAAATTTATAAATCAATTTGATATGTACATATAATTTTAACAAATCCAAATTCCATTTGTATATAAAAATTCTATTTAAAATCAATGTATATACAACAATTATTATTGTTGTTTAAAATATCAATTTTAATTAATTTATAATGGAGATTATCACATTTAAATTTGGTTTGAAATTCCGGGATATCACATTCAGACTCGTCAATAATTGTGGCATGACTAACTGGTTGTTGTTTTTCCATCTCCGCCCTTTTTTCCCCATAAAAATACCACGCTGTATATAATTGGATAATACCCCATCTAAGCAAATGAAAATGAATGTCATCTAATTTGATCGTCTTTATATTTTTGCACCGGGTGCAAGGGCATAAATACACTCCTTTCTTACCACTGTTTTCTGCAACAAAACTGATGAACTTCTGCACCCCGTCTATATAGTATGTAGATATTAGATCAGATTCGTTTATCCATGTTTGTCTATACTGAAAGACATACTACCCTCCTATACCATATATAACAGAACATGATATGTGAATATAATTTTACCTTGGTATAGATGAAGAATATTTGTTGTCCCATTATATATGTAAGAAAGTGGTATTGGAGAAAAGACAACCCTTATTTACCTCTATGAAATTTACAACAGATTTGCAACATACTAATAATCCACAACAGGGAGGTAGATTATTGGGCTTGAAAACCTAATATTAATGAAGAATTCACATGCAATCAGCATGGAATCAGGCCATGGAGATCAACAATGGGATTACATGGTGCAAACATGTCTTTTTTGGATGTTCTTACTTATACCAGTTATGGGAAAAATTCAGAACAATGCTTGGGTTACCATACACGGGAAATAAGGAAATTCACGACATATTCAATCAAGTTCAACAGGCACAACAACAACAAATCACTCAATAAATTGTTGGATATTGTCATGAAAACTTTAATTTGGCATATATGGGTTGAGCGCAACATGCGAAACTTTTAATCCCTTTGATTATAGTACATGTACGGAAGCTAATAATAGTTGTTGTTTGAAAATAATGATACCAAATATATTAGTAAATGATATCTAGATATCAAATCCAATGCCAATGATGCAATTTTTTTGTCTTTTAGTGTTACATTTAGAAGTATGTTGTGTTAATACTCAATACAAACAAAAACTGAAATTTATACAGTTGTTAAATTTATCTATTTCCATGTAGTTTCGGAGATTCATTTTCATATATCAAGATATAAATTTATTTTCATAAGTTTATCCTCGTAAGTATAGTAAAATTATCTTCAATATTAATGAACATTTAAAACTTAAGTAGATTATTCTACCTGCCATATGTAGTAATTGTCATATGTTTTTCAATATCAGTTTATATCACAAAACTTAACTCATCGCTATATATTTTTGAAAGACTAATTCTATTTGTATACTGAAATTTGCCCTATAAATCCATCATACACCCACAAACCATTAACCTATCACATACAACCACCGCCAAACCATTGCCAAACATCGAACTGTCACATACAACTTCAGCAACCACCTGCACATCATCACAGTCACTCAAACCAATACAACACTTCCATCCACCCTATCTTCCTCCTCCTACCAAATTCCTATCACCTCACTACTTGATCATAACTAGCAACAACAACAATCTCCACCACCCATGACTAGACAACAACCAACTGCTACAATTCTCTTCACAAACCCAAACCTCTGCATCAACTACTACCTTCACAACCACTACACCATAACATTTCACTACCACTTACAAAATTATTGTTATTGCCGTTATGATTTATATTATTTCTATGGTTATTATCGGAAATAGGTTTTCATATTACATTACTATTTTTGTATTGAGCATAAAATCATAATATTTAGAGATGAGGTGCCACTAACAATTTTAAAATTAAAACGTGGACAGTTAAATTGGTTTATGTAATATTAGTTAAATTGGTTCATGTAAAATTTCAAACAAGTAAGCTATCTGTATTAACCCATACTTGTAATTTTTTCCTGCTTCCAACTGATGTATAAATTGAGCCATAGACCTGATGGATGTAGTGATACATATCAGTACCAGTATACACATATATAGTGCACATTCCGTTAGCATACTGTGCTTCCTCGATAAATAAAGAAGAGGAGGTGTTTAGTATTATGTAATTTTTTGTCAACTACTTGAAGACATCACTCCAACATAATGAACCTACATGTTTAACATGAATCAAGTAATATGAAATCCAATATAATAATATCATCCAAAAGCATGAATAACATGAGTATCTAAATGATGCCAATTAAAATTATACATGAAACATAGACCATGAAAATATTCAGCCCTTGAAGTTAATCAACAAAGGAACATCGTTGATTCTGAAAATTAAGAAGGTGAAATGAATCCATTTGGGTCTAGAATGAATTTGTATATAATGAATAGCCGCTTGAGCTATAAGTTATGATGCTAGTAGATGATTACCATTTGGGTCTAGAATGAATTTCCCCCTTCTCAGCGACTTAGTGAAATCCATTTTATTGTGAAATAATTTAGGTCTATCGCCTTGTGTCAAGCTTTTATTTTCATTCTCCTAATGTTTTCTACAGTAATTTTCCTAAGTAGATTAGAAGTGATCCATAATATTACTATATTGCTAACTAACTGCTCAATAACTCATCAGCTTCCTATCTTAGAACATCACATTTTGCATCGATATTTCCTTTATTCTTCTGCCATAATTTAAGTAGTAGATTTAATTTTTTGAGTAGGACATATAAGGGGTTACCGCTAAAATTTTGGTAATGACCTTGATCAACAACATCCTTATGTAGAAATTTTAACTAGAATAGGAGTGTGGTCAATAAGAGAATGATTCCAAAAATGAATTCCAAATTCAGAAAATTTGATATCCCATTGAGAATTACTAGAACCCCTATCAATTTGACTATGAATAGAAAAGCTCATACCTCTTCTGCATATAAAGAAATTTCTTGAGTAAATTGGTTAATTTATTAGAATCACATATGCACTCAAAGATTTCTTTATCTCCTGAACTATTATTAAGGCCATTATTTTCATGACTGTATAAAATAGAATTAAAGTCACCAAGAATAATTCATGGAAGATTTGAACTTTCATCTTGCATCTTAATATATTTCCATAAGGATTATCTCATCTCTTTAGTATTAAATGTATAGATCACTAAACATATTAAACTCATCCCACCAGTATTATGAAGTACGCGGGTGATGAACATATTAAACATCCCACCAAAATTAACATTCTAGACCCCAATGGTAATCATCTCCGACCATTAACCTATCACTGAGAAGATTCTAAAATCGAAAACTTTCTAAATAAGGATCGAAAATTACCTGAAATGCAAAGAGATGTGAATTCAAACATGGGAAATGAGAGAAGATAATTTAAGAATGAGCAGGAATGAAATAATTTGGGGAAAATAATTCACATCAAAAATTAGCAGCAACGAAACGGAGTAGATCTGGGGCGTGTTTTGGCAGTAAAAAGTTCGCACCAAAAATTAGCACGAATTAGATACGGCTAAAACACGTATCAAATTTGAAACGGCTAAGAACTGTATCTAAATAGGGGGAAATCGAATTATTTGGTGGGAAGATGTGCGTATTGGGTGAAAAGTTTGTGCCAGAAATAGGCACGAAACTAGATGCGGCCTAAAGCCGTATCAAATTTGATACGGCTTTTAACCGTGTCAGATACATTAGATACGGCTATTAGCCGTATCTAATTTGGTACGACTTTAAGCCTCATCTAATAAGGCGGAAGGAGGAGTGGCCAAAATAAATTTTTGGTGTAGTGAAAAATCATTTTTGTGATCATTTGGATCATCACTACCTTTAACATATACACCGGTATTGGTAGTTAATTTTCCAGCCCCGTATTCTTTGGTGTTGAATTTGTATGCATTGACAAAGAATATTGGATATGTCTTAACTTTTCTTTTTGGTTCCATCGTGGGATGTTTCAACCCTTCGTCGACCACACAATTTACCAGATAATATACGTGGTTTGAAAACCAAGCAGTGAAATTTTTGCTGATATCCCCGCTTAGATGTTGTGATTCATAAATACCGCATATACAGATAATATACTGTGTTATAATTAATACACACATATATTCTTCAAGTAAATAATTTTAGATGTGTTATCAATTAGTGCCTAACAAAAGGCGCAACTTCTACACAGTTAAGAAGAAAATATGTGTAGGCTACATGGTTATTCATTAGTATGAAATTTTCTTCTCATGCGGTGAAGAAAATGCGTACGTTTCTTCCATACAATAAGGGATAGCTAGCCGACCAGCCGTACTCCAATCCAATAGCAATGAATACATAGGAAAATTACTTATAGTCCACCATAGAGAAGCGAACATGCGAATTTTTTTTGAAATGTCGTATGTATCAACACCTTCGCACCACAGTGTTTTCAACTCTTCAATCAATGGTTGTAAATATATGTCGATTCCTTGTGTCGGATCATCAAGGCCAGGGACGACAATAGTGAGAAACATATATAGATTTTTCATACACATCCACGGAGGTAAATTGTAAGGTGTAACGATTATATGCCAAGATGAATATTTTGAACTAAATTGAGAGAACGATAAAAATCCAACCGTACATAAACCAAGTCTAGCATTACAGCTCTCCGCTGCGAAAGCGGTGTACGTCTTATCAAAATGCTTTCATGCTTCTCCATCGGCTAGGTGTGTTAACATACCATCTTCTTACGTTCTCACACAGTGCCATCTCATATGATGCGCGGTTGCCGAAGATGCATATAACCTTTGAAGCTTTTGAGTGATTGGTAAGTAATGCATACGCTTGTATGAAAACTTCATTTCTCTTCTTTTTTCTTGATTACATATTTTACTTGTAACTTCCCCTATCTAGAGGTCCATAACTAAGCACTACAGTTGTTGTGGTCATCTATAGTATTAGCTTCCAGCGACTAAATATGGCTATGTTAATGGTATCTATAATATCAGAAGCATTTGAATATGAAACACAACACAGATTTCATAACAACATTTAAAACAGATGTCCCATGTTCATCTTACATAATCCCAAATACGTTTTCACACATAGATAAAATATACTTATTACAAAATATGCCAAGAGCGGTATATGAAGATACCACCTTGGATGATAAGAGTCATATAGTCATAATAGACTTAATACAAACATGGCGAAAATACAACAAAGCATAAAATAAGAACTACCATTCCTAAGTAGCTATCTGATTGCCTCCTACATGCCTCTGGTAGCCTTATTCATCATCCTACTAAAATATGAAAAAACCTTAACCTCTCAGTCTACTCAAATTAATTTTGAGCATCCGACTGTTTAAGGGGAAAACATGAACTTCGAGTCAGACATAAAGCCTGGTATGAATTGTACTATACATCCCGGTTTGATATGTTAAGTGAATCACGCCGCTTAGCGTAACGGGTTTCTCCTCACTAACATCCTTTTAAAACATATCTCTGCAAAACATTTTCTTGCAACCAAAATTTGAATTAAATACTATAAAGCTTTATTATGTAAACATACACAAATATCAAGTAATATATGAACTATCTGTTCTAATACATAAGTTTTGTTTGGCTAACTTTTAACCTTTGGATGACACGGGCTTACCAAACAATACAAACAAAACTACTTCAACATCAGTTAAATACTTCTCTTCTGGACAATCTATCCTTAACTATCTGTTAAATATTTCACTTCCGAACGATTTGTCCTTAGCTATCTATTAAATATTTCCCTTCTGGACGATCTGTCACTAACTTAGTCATCTCGCAGGTCTTCATGATCCTAATGGTTTTTCGTGCTCACCAATAACCTATCTGTATACTAACATATACTCTCTTTGGTGTGTAATTATAATTTTACTCTACCTGTGACCAAGCTCTACACATTGTAATTTTAGACAACAATTAGCTGGGCTATTAGCTAATGTATAAGACGCAACATAATACTAGACCCATCTGATATTCTAATCTCTAAGTCATTTTCACTTAGGGATTCCTCTCCCATGATTCTCCTTGAAAACATTTTCATAACGATTTAAAACCTTTAAATCAAACTATTACAAGAAAATTATAAAATCTTTATGCTTTATTCAAAATCACATTGCCATGTTAGATATATTCTTTGCTCAAACTTTAGTTGATGAAAACACTTAAACATTTAAAAGTGCTCCTTCTCTAAACGCTTGAAAGCAACTCTATCGAAACCAAGTAAAACTCTACAATTATCTAGGCCAAGAAGCCAAAACCTTACCTTTCGTGACCATACTTTAAACTTTTCGAAACCATTGAGAAAATAGAACCTTTCGAAAGCAATTAAACTTTAGACGTCCTTCTTTAAAACACTTTAAAACATTACCTTATAAAAACCTTGAAAAACCTTCCACTTAAACCTTTCGAAAATATTCAGAAAACAGAACTTTTCGACCTTGTCGAAAGCTACATTTCGACTCCATCGAAAGCTTTGCTTTTGACCTCTTCGAATTCTTTGCTTTCGACCCCTTTAAAATCATATAGAGAATAAAATCTTTCGAAAGCATTAGCCCTTTAAAACATAAACCTTTTGAAAATCCTTGGGTTTGATTTAAAACATATGGAGAATCTTTTTTTAAAACCTTTTGACTTCGTTGAAAGTTTAGCTTTCAACCCCTTCGAAAGCTTAAAAATTAACTTTTAAAACTATAGGTCTCAACCTTTAAAACATCTCCTTTGAAAGCTTAGGTTATACTTCAATTAGAAAAACAAAGGTAAACCATCTAAGTCGAAAGCTATGTTACCTTTCGAAAGCATGGGAGAAGCGGCTGGTTTTAAACAAGTAAACATTTCGACTTTGTTGGAAGGTTTAAAACAAAACAATGGTAAAGCGGAAGTAACCTTTTGACCATGTCAGTAGGTTCAAACTTCATTTAAAAATTTTTGACCGGGTCGAAAGCAACCAAGTTGATAGCAAAGTAGGCGACTTTTTGACTTATAGAACAAACATACTCCAACCACTTTGGCAATGAACCTTTCGACTAAGTGCCCTTCGACCTTGTCCAATTCTTTATGTACCAAGCAACTTGATAACATATGCATTGGTTTGACATTGTCGAAAACTATAACCTTTCAACCTTGTCGAGAAGTCTGGGTCGGAAGGTTTGATGTCGAAAATGGCTAAAACATGCTAAAATTATGTTTTCTTGTTTTTAATTTAAAAGAAATAACTCTTAAACTAACCAGTCTTTTTTGTCAAATTCTTATTGGTCAATAAAATACTTTTCAGAAAAGTGTTGCCAATAATTTCATAAATAAATAATGATTTTATTTTACAAAATGTTCGTTCTCCTTAATTAAATATATAAACATTTAAGTCCCATACCTTAAATAATTTTATATATCCACTAAAACACTTAGGAAAAATCTAAGAAAATTTTTGAAAATCTATTTTAATATGTTTTCCAACATATATAAATTTCAAACCTAAATAATTATTAATTTAGCTGTAAATAATTTATTACTCGATAAATCATTTTGTTCATTAGAAAATTAACGTAAAATCCATATTGATTCAAAAAATTATGAAAATTGAAAATCATCTCTAGAATATCATTTTGACCTGTATTTAAATTTTCAAGGCATTTGGATGTCATTTAATAGGGTTTTCATATCAAACATATCATAAAAACTAATATGAACATATGTAATATATTAACATGCATATATAAAATTTTAATCGTAAGAAACATGGCATATACTTGTAAAATCATTTCAGATCCGATCTTAAAACTAAAAACCATACGAAAATGGAATGTAATAAATATTCACCTTAGCTTTGAGATTAAAATATGTGAGATTTGATGTTGATCAACTTACTTCTCTTAAATCCTAGCTTTTATCTTCCCTTGAGAATAGAAATGGTGGTCGGCCTTGATATTTTAATTTGATAGAATGAAATGAACGTAAGTTTCATTTCCCTAAGGGTTTAGGGTATAATCATCTCCTATTTTCCATTTTTTCCTTACTTATTTCCTAACACATTAGTTTATATTATCTCATTTTAATTTGCACATGACGTGGCACGACTACCCTTAGCTTAATGAAATCTCAACCTATTAATCTTCACATTATTTTATTTGATTTAACCAACTGAATACCATAAATAATGTTATACAAATATGGGGTATTATAGACTCCCCTCCTTGAAGAATTCATTCTCGAAATTAAGATAAGGCACATAACAAAACAATCAAAGGTAAAAATACCATCAACAATTCAGGGTAAACGTCCGTAATCCTGCTCTCGATCTCCAAATCTCTAACATCATCACTCCGTCGGACCTTTACTAATCTAACATCTTATTCCTCAGCTTCTCCTCATCTCTTGCCACAATCCGAATCGGCTTTCTAACTATAGTCCAGTCCAGCTCTATTACTAAATCCTCTAACACTGTAGGTGCCATGGTAGTCTCCAGGTCTCTAACACATTTTCTAAGATAAGAAACCTGGAAAACATGAGGGACTTCTCCCAAACTATTCGGTAATTCTACTTTATAAGCAAATTCCCGATCCTTTCAATAACACGGAAAGGATCAATGAATCTAGGGGCTAACTTTTCTGACTTTCCAAATCTAATCACACCCTTTATCGGTGAAACCTTATTAAACACATAGTCTCCAATAGAGAATTCCAAATCTTTCCTTCTTCTATCAGCATAACTTCTCTGTCTAGACTGAGCTTCCTTCATCTTAGCTCAGATCAACTCGATCTTCTTTGCAGCTTCTTTCACTAAATCCGAACCAACAACCAATCTATCCCCGGTCTCCAACCAACTTATGGGAGACTTGCATGGCCCTCCATACAAAGTTTCAAATGGTGTCATCCCAATACTAGTCTGATAACTATTATTATACGAGAACTCGACTAAATGAAGATGGTCTTCCCTTGATCCTCCGAAATTCAATATACAAGCTCTTAACAAATCCTCCAAGACTTTGTTAACTCTTTCTATTTGTCCATTAGTATGTGGATGGTAAGCGGTATTTATGTTGAGCTTGTTTTCTAATGCTTCTTTTAGACTCTTTCAGAACTCAATAGTAAATAAAGAATCTCTATCACTGATAATACTACAAGGAATCATGTGCAGTCTAACCACATTCTTCATAAATAACTTCACCAAAATAGGTGTCGTCCTAGTTGACTTTATCGAAATAAAATGGGCACACTTGGTCAGTCTATCCACTATGAACCGTATGCTTTCATTTCCTCTACTAGACCTTGGCAATCCATCAATAAAATCCATTGAGGTAGAATCCTACTTGCATGTCGAAACTTCTAATGGTTGAAGAAATCCACTTGGCTTTTGGTGTTTGGCCTTTGCTGTTAGAAATTCAAGCACTGCTTAACACATAAACCAATGTCCCGTTTCATACCCTCCCATAAGAAACTTCTCCTCATATCTTGATACATCTTCGTTCCCCCTAGATGGATAGTGAATTTCGAATGACGGCATTCCTCTAGAACTTCCTTTATCATATCTCCTACATTGGGAACACACAACCGTTCTTTTTTCTCAACCACCCTTTCTGGTCAAGATGAAACCCCTTAAATCATCGCTCCCCGTTCCTTCCCTTAACCTTCTGATCTGTTCAGCCAAAACTGGATCCTCCTCCTATTTATAAGCTATCTTCTCAATCATTACCGGTCGAACTTCTAAACAAGATAGCAAAGCAGTTCTTGCACTAGAACCTACCTCGGATCTATACTGCACTCTACAAGCTGATAGTGCTTCAAAATCTTTCCACTCAGCAATCATAGCCAATACTGCATTTTGATGTTTCCTGTTAAGTGCATCTGCTCCCTTGTTTCCTTTTCTGGATGTGTACTCATTCCAAAATCATAAGCAGCAATAAATTCCAACGATCTCTGTTGTCTCATGTTCAGCTCCTTTTGAGAGAACAAATACTTCAATGACTTTTGATCTATATAAAGCTCAAATCGCTCTCCCAATAGATAATGCCCTCACACTTTAAGGAAAATATAACGGTAGCTAAATCCAAATCATGCTTTGGATACCTAATTTCATGTGGTATGAGCTGTCTAGAAGCATAATCTATCACTTTATCTCTTTGCATCAACACAGCTCCTAATCTAGTTCCACATGCGTCCATATAAACAACTAAATCCTGATTCCCCTTCGGAACCACCAACACTGGTGTATGGGTTAATAAGTGTTTCAAGCTCTGGAATGCATCCTCACGCTTATCAATCCATACAAACTTCACATCTTTTCATGTAAGCTTAGTCATCGGTGCATCTATTCACGAAAAATCCTTTATGAACCTTCAATGATATCCAGCCAGTCCAAGAAAGCTCTTTATCTCGGTCGCCATATCCGGCCTCTTCCAATTATTCACCGCCTTCATCTTAGTCGGATCTATAGTCAACCCTTTCTTTGAGACTACATGGCCAAGGAACTTTACTTCTTTCTTCCAAAAATGACAATTCGAAAACTTAGCCTTCAACTGATGCTCCCTTAGTGTCACAAGCATTACTCTAAGATGAACTTCATGCTCCTCTTCATCCTAGAGTTTATCAGAATGTCATTTATGAAGGCCAACACAAATCCATCCAAGTGCTCTAAGAAAATCCGGTTCATTAAATCTATAATGAATGCCGGTGAATTTGTTAGTCTGGATGGCATGACTAACTATTCGTATGATCCATACCTTATCCTAAATGCCGTAAAAGGAATACTATCCTCTGCCACTTAATCCGATGAAATCCCGTAGCCAGATCCAATTAAGAGAATATCATTGCCCTACTTAACCGATCGAACAAATTGTCAATTCTCGGCAATGGATATTGGTTCTTTATCCTCTTCTCATTAACTTACGATAATTGATACATAGCCTTAACGATCCGTTCGGTTTTTTAGCAAATACTACAGCAGTCCCCCAAGGTAAACTATTCAGTCTAATAAAACTCTTGCCTTCTAAATCCACCAACTGCACATTCAATTCTCTCATCTCTATAGGTATCATCCTACTTAGCGACCTACTCACTGATTTTGCTCCAAGCATTAAATCAATCTGAAACTCACAGCTCATTTCGATGGCAATCCATCTACCGGCTCAAACACATCAGTAAATTCCCTAACTACACATACTTGATGTAACTCATTCTCCAACTCCATGATACCCAATAAAGCATTCATCTCACAATAAGGATTTTATACGGTATAAACTACCTAATCACTAAAGTTAGGGTGACCAAGTGATAATTTCCCATCATGGAAAAATATCCTAGCATCATATTTACTTAACCGATCCATCACAAGAATAATCCCAAACCCCACAAAATCAAATGCATGTAAACAGCACTCAAAAGTATGACCTACCAAATCAAACTCTAAATGGTCACACCTCATCCCAAATGTTGCAAACTCTCCTATCGAATTTGCAACCTTTAAGGAAGTAACTAAATATGAGGGTTCTAGGTTAAGCTTATCTACCAAACATCGAGAAATAAACGAATGTAATGCATCAGTAACAAACGAAACGCTAACAGACATACCGTGAGCCCGTAGCGAGCCTCCTAGAACAGCCTCCTCTTATTCCTGCACAATTGGCCTTGAAATTGCGGGCTCCAATGCATATATCTGTCCATTTCCTTCTCTAATAGGTTCTTTGCATTAGTTCTTATAGTGGCCAATCTGATCACAATTAAAGCGTCAGATATCCTTCTTTACAACTATTTCTTTCCCTTTTCCTTTTCTGGTCCGACATTCATTAGCATAGTGTACCTTCTTATCACACTTATAGCAAACCATTTCAGCTTTTCCCTTCTTCTATGCTTCTCCCTTCTGAGCATTCTTCTTATGAAAAAACTTTCTTTTCTAGCCTTGTCCCATTTCAACTTCCTCCTCTAGCAGCTTTCCCTTCGACAACTCCAGCTTGCATCATGTTTACGAAGAACTAATACATGGCTCCTATATCCACTTGAGGAAGCTTAGCACCAACATTTTTAGCTTGAGCCTGACCTGGACCTCTTCTAGCATTTAGTCGGGCATTTCCATTAGTGGTAGTGCTATCTCCTCCAAGATTAACTCTTCATTCATATTTGTATGCAAGCCTCGTGAGATACAGATAAATAGCCTAAATAAGATAGGAGTCTAGAGATATAGCATATACTTATATAAAGAAAATACAAGTATGTTACAATAGCATTATCCCATACCCCAATCTTAACTTTAATCACTAAGGATTATGTTTTCAAAAATTACTTTTATTTAAAGTATTTCAAAAACCATGCTCTGATACCAAGTCGTAACATCTTCTATTTGGAGGCCCAAAACTAAGCACTACATATGATGCGGTCATCTATAGTATTAGCTTCCGCAACTAAATATGGCTATGTTAATGGTATCCATAATATCAGAAGCATTTGAATATGAAACAAACTATGGATTTTAAAACAACATTTAAAACAGATGTTCCATATTCATCTTACATAATCCTAATACGTTCCCAGGCATAGGTATATTACCAAATATGCCAAGAGCGGTATACGAATATACCCCCTTGGATGATCAGAGTCATATAGTTATAATAGTCTTAATACAAACACAGCGAAAATACAACAAAGCATAAAACAAGAACTGCAATTCCTAAGTAGCTATCCGTGCGCCTCCTGCATGTCTCCAGTAGTCTTATTCGTCATCCTACTAAAACCTGAAAAGACCTTAACCACTCAGTCTACTCAAATTAATTTTGAGCACCCGAGATTTTAAGACGAAAACATAAACTTCAAGTCAGACATAAAACTTGGTAAGAATACTACTATACATCCTGGTTTGATATGTTAACAGAGACCACGCCGCTTAGCTAAACGGATTTCCCCTCACTAACATCCTTTTAAAACATATCTTTGGAAAACCTTTTCCTGCAACCCAAACTGGTTAAATACTGTAAAGCTTTATTATGTAAACAACTAAACATACACATATATCAAGTAATATATGAACTATCTGTTTTAACACATAAATTTTGTTTGGCTAACTTTTAACCTTTGGTTAACTCGGGCCTACCAGACAATATAAACAAAATTAATCTAACATCTATTAAATACTTTTCTTTTGGACAATTTATCCTTAGCTATCTATCAAATACTTCACTTTTGGACGGTCTGTCCTTAACCATTTGTTAAATACTTTCCTTTTGGGCAGTCTGTCCTTAACTTAATCATCTCTTAGGTCTTCCTGATCCTAATGGTTTTTGGGGCTCACCAATAACCTATCTGTATAATAAACTATATTCCCTTTGGCGTGTAATTATAATTTCGATCAACCTATGACCAAGCCCTATACGTTGGAATTTTGGACAACAATTAGTTAGGGCTATTAGCTAATCCATAAGGCGCGACCTTATATTAGTCTCATTTGGTATTCTAATATCTACGTCATTTTCATTTAGGGATTCCTCTCCCATAATACTCCTTAAAACTTTTTCAGAATGATTTAAAACCTTTAAATCAAATATTACAAGGAAACTATATAATCTTTATGCTTGATTCATGTAGCGACCCGTAATTTTCGATAATTAAATTATTGAATTTAATAAGATTTTGCAATTTAATATTGGAAGAAATTAAATTTATGATTTATTAATGTGGATAGTAACCAGAATGAAATTTAATAATGTTAATTTAAGGCAGTCGATGGCTATTTTATTGTAATTCCAATTAATGAAAATGGTTTATAAGTTATAATAGGTTATATATTGTGAATAAGGAAATAATCTAAATGTTATATTAATTGGTGAGAAATATTTATTAGATTGTAATTCGATAAAATCAGTGTTGTGTATGTATTTATAACATTTGTTGTAGATAGTAAACATATAAATGTGATTAAATTAAGTGAAAGGTGACAATTTTTATCTATTACCTATTTATGTAATCAGTCGAAGTAAATTGGAAATAAATTTAAATTAAATGTAATTAATTATTACGTTAATGTAAATTAAGATGATAATTGTAGAATATTAGTGTAATAATATATAAACCAATGTTAACTATGTCCGTAGAGTAATGATTGATTGAATAAAAAGATTGAAATCAAAATTTAACCAATTTATTTGAATTTAAATTATAATTAATGGTCTTATTGCAATTGGAAGTGAACACTGAAATTAGTGCAATAATTAACATTGAATTTGACATGGAAATTGGTTTAAAATGATTGTTAATTTCTATAAATTAAAAAGGGTAAAATTTGTTAATTTTAAATTTGGAATTGAAAATGTGATTTAATTAATTTAATATTAATTTATTTAATTAACGCGAAAATAGCCATTTTGGCCACTGTCTCGGATTTCGATGAAACATATTTCATTAGATCCGTAATAGTGAATTATTATAAGTATTCAAGTTTCGTGACGATCGGACTTGTCGTTTGATCGTACGAGCTCGAAACGCGTAGAAACCAATTTAATTAAAATCAACCGAATCAAGTTGATTTTAAAAGCTAACTTCTTCATACGATGGAATTAGGACTTGAAATCTATTCCATTGAGTTTAAAAATATCAAAAATGTCTACTTTGATATATAGTACTTTGATATATAGGATGACTCTTTTTCATTTCGGACGCAGAACGGGCTTTTCGGGTCATTATTATCGTTCGTACCAATTCGATATGTGTTTATTTCCTTATCGGGCTTTGTCAATATGAATAGTTCTATTCTAACCCTAGCAGCTTTTTTATTTCTTATCTCAATACGTATAATTTTGTCTGCCTACTTCTCCTTCTCATTGGCAGAAACTCTATTTTCCTCAAATCTAAATTGCAAATCAAATCAAATCGAAAAATTCAAACTCCTCCAAACACTGACATATTATATACTGATTCAAAGCTCTCGACAAGTGCAATCTTCTATGATGATTTTTTTCGATTCAGATCATCGTTTGGCCAGAAATGGGTGATCAATTCTTGGTCGTTCATCGTGTTGCGATCAACTTCAACAGATAGTCAATTGGAGGATATGGTTGCATGGAGATTTGTGTGTGGAGCACATCATCATAGTTTTTTTAGCGAATTGATGGCCAGATCTTCACAAAAAATTCAAATAGGGTTACAAAATTAAGTTGGCTATTGAGCATCTTCATCGTGTTTGGGGTTTGCCGTGGGTCGTGTGGGGGTCGGCGATGTGGAGGAGGTCTCCGGCGTTGGTCGTGGCTACGTATAGCCGTGGGTGATGTTTGATGTTGGTATACGTGGGAGTAGTAGGGTTTCAGTGTGTATAGAAGAATGTGACGTGGCTAACGTGAGTGTTTGTTTATTTTGTTTTTATAATTTAAGTCGTATTACATCCAATTATCATATCTTTTACATACGAACTCGGATTTGGGCACGGTTGTTGCTGTTGGGATCGTATCGAAATTTCGGACATTATGGAATTATATTGGACGAATGCTGAGACTGTTCAAATTCGGGACTTATTTTGAATTTCGAATCGATTTGAAATCAAATGTGAGTGTTTTGACCCACTCACAACTTCTAAATTATCTTATGTTAGTTAAATTAAATTTATGAGGTGATTAGAAGTTGATTGACTGATGTTTGACATAGTTAACTCGTCATTCCAGTTAAATTTGAACTTATTGTATATAATCACCATTTAATTTAATATTAATTTTTAATTTGCCAGTTTATACGTGTTAATGATAATTAATTATATATTGATGTCCGTTGATTGGTTTGAATGATGATTGTGATGGATGTTGATTGTTGATATTGGATGGCTAGATGTTGTATTTTATATTGTCATAATAGTGCAAGTTCCCTATGGGTTGAAATGATACATATCCGAACGATCTGATAGATTAAGGAGAAATTGTTATAGGTTGAAAAGATAGACTCGAACGATTTAATGGATTGAAGTAAAATTAGATATTATGGGTTGAAATAATATATATCCGTAAAATTTTGAATATTTGCAGATTGAAATGATAAAAATATCTATACGACTTGACCTTAGTGTAGAAAATTATATACGGACAGCGGATTGGTTAAATTAAATGATTTTAAATCCTAAAAAATTGAAGTCAGTTAAATGAGATTTTGAGACAAAATCTGGATTTATATGAACTGAATTACTTTTGAAAATCCAAGCTTTTATTGTTGAAATTAGAATTTGTTTAAATGAATTGTTTAAAGAAATTAATTGAAATTTAAAGTTAAATTTGAAGTATAAACGAAATTTATCGAAATTGAGTTATTGGAAACGGTTGAAATCATAATTTTGAAATCTATTGAAATTGGAATAGCTAAAATTCAAAAAATTTGAAATTTGGTTTTGATTTGAAATCCGGATAGGTCCAGATTTGTTGAAATGGAAGAAACAGTTAAATTTGATGTTAAATTCAAACTTAATTATTCAAATATCAACTGTTTAAAAATTTATTAATTTAAAATCCCGATTTTAAAATTTTCAACATATTAAACTAATTTAAATCTAGTTCAACTACTTTAAACTATTTTTAATCAATTTAAACTATTTTAATCCATAATCTATTTTAATTTATTTAACCTATTTTAAAACTAATTAACCTAATTAATCTATTTAGATATTTTTAAATTATTTTAAATCTATTTAAATTTTGTTAAACCTATTTAATCTATTTTAAATCTAATTAATCTATTTTAAATCTATTTAATCTATATTAATCTATTAATTTATTTTAAATCTATTTAACTTATCTTAAATCTATTTAATCTATTTTAAATCTATTTAATTTAGTTTAAATCTATTTAAACTATTTTAAATGCATTTGATCTATTTTAAATCTATTTAACTATGTCAAATCTACTTCAATTATTTTAAATCTATTTAACTATCTTAAATTTGTTTAAACTATCTTAACTATTTCTAAATTTCGGACGTGTAAAGTTGAAGTGTTATACTTAAATCCTTGATTTAAAAGCAAATACGGTTAAATGATGTTATAACCAAAGTTAGGATTTAAAATGACATTTCCTAGTGAAATGACATATTTGAGTGAATACGGTTTCAAAAGTTGATGGGTTTCGAAAGTCATATGGTTTGAATTGAGTATGATATTTTGATATGAATTATTAAACGGTTTTGGAAATTTAGAAGAACCATCTGGTGTAAAATAAACGTTTGGTTGTTAAAGAGACCGGGATCATATATTTTCATACTCTCTTCCAATACCGAAAACCACTTTAAATCCTGTAGGTGTGGTGGAGATTACAGAACGAAGTAGAATGGTTTGGTAAACGATGCTGTATAAGGTATTTACGTAGCTCTGACTCCCATGATTTAGCTTGATGTGGCTAGAACAAGAGCTATACCGGGCCAAGCGAAGTCGCTTCTTCTATCAGGCATATTTCTTCGATACCATACATTGCTTTGTGATTGATTTGGTGGCCATCCCTCAATTTTGATTATGGGAGTGTGTTTTGAGGTGGGCGGTAGTCGCTGATATGCGTTACCACCAGTCTGAGAGTGTAAATGGTAGAATCCTATCCTAACATTGCCTCGAGTGTCGTGTCACATGCCTTATCGCATCTTCTACGAGTTTGGTTTGTACCATACCTATGGAGTGCCCTATGATAGCCCTCCAATATATAAATGTGTTAAGAGGGATATGGGTAACGCATTAACGCCATTTTAATACTTTACTTTACTACAGACACCATTATAATATTGTATTGTATTATGTATGTAGATAGTTTAATGGATCCTTAGGAGATGTAATCCTGAACATCCCTTAATGTATTGCACTCATGTTAGGCACTAGATAGGAGATGTTAAACCCCATAAATATCTTTGACGTCGTTACACTCATATTTATTTACTGTTGACTTAACTTATATAAGATCTTTTAGTTTTGACTCGAGTGTTTTGTCTTCCAATTCGCTTAGGTCGGTCTAAGCTTTTCATTATATCAAAACTGCTTTCTGGAGGACAAAGATGGAGATTTGTATACTACTATTATTTATTTTATTCATTCCACTACACATGTTGTTCCGCTGCATTATTTATTTATTTCTGTTGTATGTAATTCTAATTTTGTATTGTAAAAGTGTAATCAAATGTTATTTGTGAAATAGCTTCATGAACTGTTTGTTTGATTTTTATATTTTGTCGTTCAGTTGTGAGATTTTGTGTTTTTTCTTTCTCTATTTTTCTTATTTACCCCATAATAATCCTCCCTTTTGAATGGTTTGAGTCTGATGTATGTGGTTTATCATTGGTTTAAATCGTCCAAAAAAGCAGGTCGTTACAATTCAAAATCACATTGTCATGTTATATATATTCTTTACTCAAACTTTAGTTGATGAAAACACTTAAACATTTAAAAGTACCCCTTTTCCAAACGTTTGAAAGCAGCTCTTTCGAAATTAAGTAAAACTCTTCGATTATCTAGGCCAAGAGGCCAAAACCTTACCTTTCAAAATCATATTTCAAACCTTTCAAAACCATTGAGAAAATAGAACCTTTCGAAAGCAATAAAATTTTAAATATCCTTCTTTAAAACACTTTAAAACATTGCCTTAGACAAACCTTGGAAAACCCTCCATTTAAACCTTTCGAAAATATTTAGAAAACAGAACTTTTTGACCTCGTCGGAATCTACCTTTCAAATCCATCGAAAGCTTGGCTTTCGACCCTTTTAAAATCATGCAGAAAATAAAACTTTTCGAAAGCATTATCCCTTTAAAACGTAAACCTTTCGAAAACTCCTTGGGTTCAATTTAAAACATATGGGAAATCTTCTTTTAAAACCTTTCGAGCTTAGCTTTCAACCCCTTCGAAAGCTTAAAACCTAACTTTTAAAATTATAGGCCTCAGCCACTAAAACATCTCCTTTGAAAGCTTGGGTTATACTTCAATTACAAAAACAAAGGTAAATTATCTAAGTCGAAAGCTTTGATACCTTTCGAAAGCATGAGAGAAGCGGCTGATTTTAAAGTAAGTAAACCTTTCGACTTTGTCTGAAGTTTAAAAAAACAATGGTAAAGCAGTAGTAACCATTCGATCGTGTCGGAAGGTTTAAAACTTCATTTTAAATATTTGACCTGGTTGAAAGAAATCAAGTCAAAAGCAAAGCAGGCGATTCTTTTAACTTATAGAACAAACATACTTCAACCACTTTGGCAACCAACCTTTCGACTAAGTACCCTTCGACCTTGTCCAATTCATTACGTACTAAACAACTTGATACCATACACATTGTTTTGACCTTGTCGAAAGCTATAACCTTTTGACTTTGTCGAGAGGTCTGGGTCTGAAGGTTTGATGCCGAAAATGGCTGAAACATGATAGAAGTATGTTTTTCTTGTTTTTAACTTAAAAGAGACAACTTTTCAACTGAACTGCCTTTGTTTGCTAGATTCTTAGTGGTTAATAAAATACTTTTCAAAAAAGTGCTGCCAATAATTTTAGAAATAAATAATGATTTTATTTTACAAACCGTACCTTAAATAATTTTATATATCCATCAAAACACTTAGGAAAAATCTAGGAAACTTCCCGAAAATCCATTTTAATATTTTTTCCAACATGTATAAATTTTAAACCCAAATAATTATTAATTTAGCAGTAAATAATTATTATTTGATAAATTATTTTCTTCATTAGCAAATTAATATAAAATCCATGTTAATTTAGAAAATTATGAAAATTAAAATCCAGCACTAAAATATCATTTTTGACCTATATTTAAATTTTCAATGCATTTGGATGTCATTTAATAAGCTTTTCATATAAAACATATCATAAAAACTAATATGAACATATGTAATCCATCAACATGCATATATAAAATTTCAATCGTCGCAAACATCGAACATACTTGCTAAATCATTTTAGATCCGGTCTTAAAACCGAAAACCATAATAAAATGAGATGTAGTAATTATTTAGCTTAGCTTTGAGATTAAAAAATGTGAGATTTGATGTTGAATAACTTCCTTTTCTTGAGTCCTAGCTTTTATCTTTCCTTAAGAATAGAAATGGTGGTTGGTATTTTCATTTGATGGAATGAAATAAACGTAAGTTTCAGTTCTCTAAGGGTTTAGGGTTTAAGCCTCTCCTATTTTCCATTTTGTCCTTACATATTCTCTAACGCATTAGTTTATATTATCTCATTTTAATTTTCACATTGACATGGCATGACTATCCTTAGTTTAATCAAATCTCAACCTATTAATCTTCATATTATTTAATTTAATTTAACCAACTGAATATTTTGAATAATGTTATAAAAATATGGGGTGTTACATTTACAATTCCTAAGACTGATGTCTTTTTTTCAAAACAACTTGCAACCATTAAACTTGCGTCTATTTTTTGATATGGCAACCACAAGTAGACATAAGTTTTTTTTCACTTCATAATGATTTTCGTACATTAAATTAGCGGGTGACATATGCCCTTTTTAAACTATAAAAGCATAAAAGCGCATTAATCATTAACCATTTTTCCTACTTTAAACCATAAAAGCGCATTAATCATTTACGTCTTGACATTTTATTTTTCAAATGATCATATATTTAAATTTTCGCAAATATGTAATATTATTCTATTTAATTTTATTTTCAAACTGATTTACATATTTTATTATATGAATATAATCTACAATTTTTAGGTATTATTTCACACTTAAATGGTTGGTCATCCTACTTTCCATTACAAACACATTTGTAATTATATTTTGCAAAATTTTATTTTAAACGATCAACAAAATTACGACAGCACTTCTCTTTTGTTCCCTGTATCGTATACTTATGTGTATACACAGGGAACAAAAAGAAAGTGTTGTCGAAATTTTATGAATCAATTAATATAAAATGATTTGCAAAATATAATTACTACTGTGTTTGTAACTTGGCCAATATAGAGACAAATCCGACAAATATTGTATCGGATGAATATAAATGTCTGTTTGTGATAAAAATGAATATTCATACAATAATCATATATAATATTTTTCAGACGGTGTCAAAAAACTCTCTAAGCGATTTACAGAAAGCAAAGCGTATTATACAATAATTTTTACAATAATTTATTTATACTTTAAAAAAAAAACATACACTAAATCGTCATTTTGAAATTGAATACATCAAAATTTGAGTTTCGACTCTACTTAATTCAAAATAGCCCGAATGCGCGTATGCAACAATTAATCAACGCATATACACCAATTAATATACGCATACACTAAACAAATTTTCTCTTTCAACATTTCAATAATTAACAATTGTAAGAACATCCTAATTAGCGTTCAATAGATATGCCAAACAATCAACTAGGTGTTATACAACTATAACAACAAATTAAATCTAATTTAATAAATCAAACTTAAACATAGGGTTTAGTAATTTAACCTTCTTACCAAGAAATAAATGATGGAGCTAGCTGAAAACTGAAGAATTCGACGTGTTGGAGGGGCAGAAAGCCGTTGACGGCGTGGAGAAGGGACTGGAGGTGGGTTTCGAGGATGGGATGGCTGATTTGCAGGATTGGGAACATCAGCAGGTTTGCAGATTGACATTCAAAAGAATAAACCATATACACGATACTATCAGTAGGTTTTAGAGTTATTGGAAACAACTGTATAAATAGTGATGGGATTAGCTAGGTGTGAAAATGAAATAAAAGTATGGTGGTAATATCCAAGCACGAGGTGGCAATGCATGGAAAGAAGTGTATCACTTCTTGACACATTCTGCATGAGACAGCGATACACGTAACTGACATGCCTCAGTAGGTGGAATGTGAAGGCGGTGGACGCATGGAAGAAAAGGTGTAATTGTTTGGGTAAATTTCCATCAAAATACTTATAAGTGTCCATGAACCAAGTTGAAAATCTAAGAGCGGTAAAGTTATGTCAAACTGCAAATATCACAATATTATGTTCTTTATTGAATTTGGATGATGTTAAATTTCCCTAAACTTCCATTGTCGCGCTGACGTGTATGCATGCATATGCAATATTATAATATTGATTTCTTTTTTAGCATTACAGGATGTGTCACATAAATTTAACATTGATAACTGGTTCCTTTATGAATCATACTATGCTATTGTATCATCTCTATAATATCCGACATTGATTTAACCAAGACATAGACTAGAAAAATATATTCGCAACCTCCAACTGTCATCATCTTCATTGCTTATTTAATTTTCTTAAGAAACGTTGCTACAAACTCTACCACACAATACATTAAGCAAGTCTACGTAGTTTATTATAACATACACACACAGACACACATCTACCTACTACATAGAAGCATGTTGACCATGATGATCAGAAGACAGCAGTGAAGTTAGCAATTAGTAGAGCAGAAGCACCTACGGCGAAACCCTTGGCATTGTCCACTTGGGAAACCTTCCGTTTTGCAAACATTAGCACAGTTGGTTCCGCTGAAACATTTGCCTTTGAATTTGTGGCTTTGAGACAGACAAGTTCTCGCCTCCACCATTGTTGCAGGAGTCATATCTACATTATAATATCATAAGATTGATGGTCAACATGAAAAAAGGAAAAGAAAAAAGAATCATATGTGTAGATATACATGGTCTATCATAAAATGCATGTATATATATACCAGTGGCACTGAGGAGAATGAATAGGAGAATGGCTGAGAGAAAGCATTTGAAAAGACCCATTAATTCTTTATGCTGAAAGATAGTCGAAGTTAGAGAGAATGAAGCGGTGATAAATAAGCTGTATGATTCTTGGTTATATATAGGTGTTTATTGAAGGGTGTTTTTGTCAATTGTACAATGCTTCCTCCTGATATTGATTGACATAATCTCGGTGCTTGAATAAAGGTGTACTGCGAGCTTATTTTAAACGTTTGTGGCATGCTTTCTATAGTGGCAACATGAATAAAGGTGTACTGCGAGCTTACTTTAAACGTTTGTGGCATGCTTTCAACAGTGGCGAGAAAGTCGGCAACAAAACAGTGGTTTTTGGCGCTAGGCATGATATCCCTTTTAATCATAATGTCGGTTTAGTGATTGCACCACTTGAGTGCATGATACTGTGACCTTTTGATTTCACGATCTTAAGGATATTCCGTAAGTGCTTTGGTGTGACTTTCTGATTTCAAGATCTTAGAGATATTTGGCATCTTACAGTGAATTAATATTTTTCCGTATGAAATTGTATATATACAACACACTCGTATTTTGTACTCAAAGTTTTCCACAAATAAAAAGGTAACCAATCGACGCTTCCAAGCCTGGCCCGGTTCAAGTCCAGACCAATCGACAGCAAATCAATCAAGGCTAGAGACAAACCAACTAAACTTTCTTAGCTGTCGAACCAAAACCAAGCTGAATCCATGGCAGCCCGTCTACTCAGTAACTCGTCATGCCAGCAGCCAGCAAACACACCTCGAAGCAGATTCGACATCCAACTCATCAAGCTAGGTCAAGCATAAGCATAACCGAGCCTGCACCGATCCGTGTCACTAATTATGACAGGTTCTCTCATTCCGTTCTACACTCACCATGAATCAGTCCATCCACTCAAGCATATCTCCCAGCAATGTTCCGACGAGCACGGCTCAAGATAGTCTCTACAACCGGTTTGTTTTATAACAACCGAACAGCAGCTCAAAAAGCATTGCCACGTCAGCATGCAAAAGTAAACGGGTTGAAGTGCTACTATGTATGTCTACTTCTGACAAAGAGTATATCATATTCCTATAACATGTCGCCATAGCACATACACATTAAATGCACAGTAAATACGAGATGTGCACCTTGTCCGATTTTTCCATTGGCATCCATCCCAGCCGCATATTCCTTTCGCATTTCTAGCTATCTCCCATCAGCCTATGCAATCAAATCAACAGTCATGCGCAATTTCCGCTTGATTTACAATATAATCTCAATCATCCATCATCTATTTCAACTACTATAAATATATCATGCATTGCCACTTCAAAGGGGGTTGGAAAATATAAGCATTCTGAGTATTATACACTATCAAGATCTCATTGCCCATGTCCTTAAGGTTAGCCACTTCATTAGTCTTACGTAATTCATTTTCTTATTGTTCTCTTATAATTCCATTTAATTACAAGAGAGATATATAGTAAGAGAACTTCATATGGACATAGACAAGCTTGTCGAACCACTCTATATCAGGTATCTTACTTTTAATTGCTAACTTTTTTTTAGTTCTTAATTTTTAAGCTTAATCGTTAGCAAGCATCATTTTTTCTTCACACTGCATCACACTTTCGAGACTGGTTAAAAATCTAGTCAACATTTGGCACTAGAAGGAGGGTCACCACTTGATTATCTTAGCTATCTTCACTTTTTTTCCTCTGCACACTATTTGCACACCTTTTCCACCATGTCTAACCTTAATGGTAACGATGGTAAACTGTGTTCCACCACCTCCTTTATGTGCAGAGTATATTCCTTCGAGAATTTGGAACATAATCCCAATATGGTTTCATATCATGCACATCTACGATGCATACTCGTTCACTCCTTCACATTATTGCTACTATCAACCAAGTTGTGGTTATTATGCACATATTTCGTATGATAATCGTACCAACCACCCAGGAATGCTCCTCCACAAAAACAACAGAATCGACCAACGCCCACGGCAAAGCTGAGGGTAAAAACAACCAAACCATTGATCATAACTATCGAACGTGTGTCCCTTGGGGAAACCCTCAAACCACTCCAAGTCCGGTTTATGTGAAAGCTGCCCTATAGTTCAAACCCAGACCCAATGTCCAAACGCCCTTCTGCATATATGTAGACGATCGGGCTTAATGGCTAATGCTCTTCTCAAGCTTGCTTACGAGCTCATCCCATCACTATAGATAAGTTTTTACTTCTAATGATTAGTTCTTATATCTAATAAGTTCTTGTGATCGGGTGGCCTTCGCTGCCCATCTCATCATCATACAAACTCACTCGAACACAAGAGTGCCTGAGCCAGCCATGTGCTTCAGTACATGCCGAGAACTGCGGAAGCTTTACGACTTACGGCATGTCACCTAGGGGAACCTCTGAGCCTTCACATGATGTAATGACCCGTGTTTTACGTATTGAAAATTTTTAAAATATTTTTATTTTATTCATATGAGGTCGTATGACTCTAAGATTTTGAAAAGTGACTCTAGAGATATTATCCACATCTTTGTTTTTTTTTGAATTTCTACATGACCATTTTGACCATGAAAATCTTGTTTGAACTATAACTTTTGATGAGAGCTGAATTAAGGTCTCAAACTACTTCAATTTTTTCAGGATGATGGTTTTCAATTTCGTAGAGTGGTCATAATAGAAAAACGGACTTCCTACTTGAAAATTATTGCAGTTTTAAATGTTGGTTGCTGCTACCCAGTTTTAGTGATGATTAACTAAGTCCGTGCTTAGGTGCACTAACCCACTTCGAAATTTGTACTAACGAGGCTATATGATCTGACCTTGGTCATTTCCTTCTTTCCTAAAAAAGATCTAAACCTCCATTAGCCTTAATTTCATCAAAAATCATACTTTTTCCTTATGAATCTTAGCCAAATCATTGATTAAAGTGAGGATTAGCATATATAAGCTAGAGATTATCATTTTTGCTTATTTTGGTTCTTCTTCTTTGCTGTCTACTTTTGATTTATGGAGAAAAATTAGTATTTTAGGTACTTGATGAGAGGTTCTTAGCCTCTCACTCTATTATGCATGCTTATATAGTTAAAAATGATGTTTTTGATATGATTTTGACCTTAAAATGATTTCTAACCCTAATCACACATTTATATATGTTTACAAACCAATTTTGAAAGGTGTAAGTGAATTCTAAAATGGTTTTGCAATCCCTTGTATTTCATATGCATAAACTAGTGTAAAAGTTAGATCTAGGTTATGATTTTCTTGATTCTCGTATTCTCATAAGTTGTATGGATAAATGGATGCATATGCATGATTATTTATGATTGTATGTTGTGTTTTGATGTTGTTTCTTAGTGTTTTGAATGTTAGGCATATAGGTCGAGAGATTGGGTAAATCTAAGGCAAATTTGGTCAGAACTGGGAAAAACTTGAAAGGTAGAACCTGAAGCATTGGAGGATCTCGTAGTTCAAACAATAAGCTCCAATTTGCTAAGTATAGAAATCAGCACCGATAACAGAGGTCGGTACCTACATCTATGGCTTTGTCCATGTCGACGGCGACTTAGGTAGGAGGGAGGCTATGGCTAGTAGAGGTTGCCTAGGGTGTTGGATTAGAGATTGGCTAAGTGCTAAAGGCTAAGACGAATTGATTTGTAACAACCCTGTATTTTGTAATTTATGTTAATTGTTTATTTTGATTATTCTATTTGAATTTCTGATTTAAAAACTTTATTATATTTATTAAAATGGATAAATTTTGTTATTTTAATTATAAATTTTGATTTTTGTGTGAATTATAATTTCAAACCTGAATAAATAGAATATTTCCAGAAAAATGTGGATTTTGGTCAATCTGGTCAAACTTTGACTTTAAAATTTAAAATTTAAATATTTGAATTTTTTGAATTTGATTTTTTATTATGAGAATAAATTTAATTTCAAGAATACTACTTTTCGTTTCGTTGAAATTCAATTTATATTGTGAAAGTTATTCTTTTTACAATATTGAGTGTAAATTGATTTATTTAATAAAATTGTCTATTTTAAATTATATAAATAATATTTTTATTTGTTAAATCAAGTTCTAATATGTGTTATATGACATGTTAGGTATATATTTTTATTTTAAAACATTTTAAAGTGATGTTATAATTTTCCAAATCTTATTGTATTTTATTTTCAATTTTTAAAACCTTGGTTTCTATTATTTAGCTATTTTGTTAATTAATTTATATTTATCTATAATTTATTTATTTATTTTTATTCGTACATTATTATTATTTTTGTTTTTTCCTTATTTATTTACGTTTTCCATTTGTTTAAAAATGCAAAAAGAATAATGGAAATATGAAGATTTTTGAAACCTTTCACTTACCCATGACCTTTGGTTTGCACTTGCCTTTTCAATTCCAAATAACACTTCCATTCAATTGCAGTCCATATCTACTATCTTCAGTCGAACACTCTTTCTTTCTCACGCAAAAAAAAATTAACTTTCTCAACCCTAAACTTTCGGCCATCATCTGGAAAAAAAAATTGGTAATGATTTTTATCATTTTCTTACTCTTTTCTTCTTGTTTATGTAATTCTT
This sequence comes from Allium cepa, assembly GCA_030765085.1. NCBI lineage: Eukaryota > Viridiplantae > Streptophyta > Magnoliopsida > Asparagales > Amaryllidaceae > Allium > Allium cepa. The sequence goes on from CM060945.1 coordinate 224,584,616, forward strand.
ATGCCTTGCTTTCACTATATATGTTCGGCCCATATCCTACACCATCACTACCACCTCCATCACCACCTTGTCCAACTGCAAACACCTCCATCTCCTTTGTCATGTCATGGCCGTGGCCACCATTGATGAGAAGATCCACAAAAATAATGCAAACACTTCCTATATATGCTAGCCGAACTCACATATGCATCGCCACCCATGCTCAACCACTTAGCCGTCCTTTGCACCACCTTCTCCAGCCTATACCTAAACCAAAACCTCTGCCACATCGTTACCTGATCCCACCAGGCCTGGCCGTGCCAATACATGCCTTGACCGAAGTTATGTTGCATAGAAATCCACTTTGTTGACTTGTGTTGCAAGTCATTTGATTTGATGTTGTGTATTATTTCTAGTTGTTTAAAATCATATTTTAGTGTTGAAATTCATGTTATATATATACGAGTATGGTGGCACGTCCGTTGGACGTGTGTTTAGAAGGAATTGGGAATATTATGTATGCGCTAAAGTTATGGTAGTGATATGTATACACACGCACATAGATACAAACATATATACATACATATATTCGTGTATATATATTCGTGTATATATATGGTAGTGATATGTATACACACGCACACAGATACAAACATATGTACATACATATTCGTGTATAAATATATATGTGAGTAGTAAACCTAGATTTTTTTTTCATATGTGAGAAGTCTACTAATTATGATATTTGGTATAAAAATAGCTGAACTGCTCTTGTTTCTAATTCATGGAAGCCAACTTGTAACCGTGTTACCTACCTAAAAACATGCACTGCACCAGAGTTGAAATAGTTGGTGTATTAGCATAGGCAAACGGATTCAAAGTTAATATACCTAAAAACCCTTGTTCTCTTTTCACTTTTGTGGGTCGGGAGGAAGAAACGGTTGAGGATGTGAAATCATGCAAAATGGGTCTCGGAAATTGAGTTGGAAACGTAGTTGACATAAGAAAGACAAAAGCCCCCTTAATTTTTTGATGTTTTCGTTTGTAATAAGAAGGAGATTGTTGGCAGTTGGAGAAAGGCTTCAAATAGGGTAAGCCATTTTCTTTTTGCTGAACACTTCATAGTATCTTAGAGAGAAATTATGAAAACGTTATCCATACAGCCATTTGTTGAATATAACATACCAAAATGTTGCCTGAAGTTCATAAAATTAACAAAACTACTCCACAATAGTTTTTTTTCAACTATAACTCTGCAGTTTCGGCATTCGAGAATTGTAAATGAAACAAAAACATGAACGCCCCAAGCTAAAGTTGAATTAACAACAATGAAAAACCAAAACCTGATCGTTTCATTCATCCATCTTTTCATTTTATTTTCCATCTGCTTTAATGTTTGTTCAGATGCTAATAAAAAGGACCGGAAATTTTAAATTGTTTACATGGATGCGCCCAAAAATGTCTGTGACCTCAGACAATATTATAAATCTCTTCTGCCCCAAGATTCTGAATTATTATATGCATGAGACTTTGTATTCGGAGAAAGAGTATCTAAAAAGGAAGTCAAGGAATTAAAGAGGAAGGGTTTTGATTTAATTGAAGATATTCCATATCATGTTCTTAAAAATGCATATCAATACATTAGGTTGTGGATCAAAGTAGAAAAACTGAATTTACAACTTATATTAAATATATAGGTTATGAACCAAAATATAGGAATTGGATTAACATGTTGTAGGCTTCAAGTTAGGATCACTCTTCCCCTGCTAAGGAAAACATGAATAGAGTTTCAACAGCTATTTTTTAGGGATAAAAGTTACATTTACCTTGATGAGTAACGATTTGGTTTATGGTAAAAAAACTAAATGCATAACCTCTCGATTTGTTATGAATGATAATCAATTTAATATGCAATCGCATTTTTACAGCATTAGTGAGGCGTATTAATCTTCAATTTCTTCAAATTAACATCCCCTTGATTTGTTACTGATTGACAATCAATTTAATACCAATCACATATATTGCGCAACATTAATGAGGCATACCAATCTTCAATTTCTTCAAATTTGCATGCATAGTATAGCTAAGTAATCAACTAATTATCTTTCAGTTCACAAATTTGCATAATTAATGAAAATTATTTATATCTAATCAATGGAAAATCGTGCTTATTTAAAGGCAAATAATGTTCTAAATTAATTTGAATTTTTTTTCAGTTATAAAATTTCAACATCTTGAGCTTCAAGACACTAGGGAACTAAGGATATTACTTCAATAAAAGCTCATAAAAACATCGGATAACTTGAGAAATCATAGTTAAAATCAACAGCTTGGTGAGCTTTTATGAAAAAATCAATGAAAATTATATAACATTTTTATTTTCTTGTGTATCTGAAATTGAAAAAAGTGGATATTGCTTGTGTATATGATTTGGTAGCGGGAGTTGTAGTAGAACCCATGAAGGATGAAGAGGTAATGGGGATTTTATAAATGTTGCTTGAAATATATTCACTATAACTAACTTTGAAGTGCTAAGGAGAAAAATCTAGGAAGGACTAAATATTAAGATGCATGCTACCTTACAGTTACATATAACTCATTTGGTGGGTGATATAAAAGTAAATAACATCAATTATGATTTAACATGACTTGGCCAACTACGAATTGTCTATATTTATTGTTTTTTTAACTAAATAGTAATCTTTAATTTCTTCAAATACGCTAGTATAACAGGCCTCTTATCAGTTAACTAAGTAAACAACTAATCTTCTTTCGGTACACAAATTTGCATCCAATTAACGAAAATTATTTTTGTACAATCAATGAAATTAAATCATACAAATATAAAATCAATCAATATTTTCAATTAATTTGAATTTTTTTTGAGTTATACTACATCTTGAGCTTCATTTTTAGAATTTGCATCAAGAATCCAGTTTGTTAAAAACTATGAACTAAGGATATGAGTACACTATAAAAGCTAATACATAATAGAAAAACTTGAGAATTAGTAAGTAAAATCAATATTTTGGTGAGCTTTTATGAAACAGCAATTGATATCATGTAACATTTTGATTTTCCTGTTTATTTAAAATTGAAAAGAGTGGATACTGTTTGAGTTATATGACTTGGTGATAGGGGTTGCAGTAGAACCTATGAAGCAAGAAGACTGAGAATTTTTGATGGGTTGCATGAAATCATGAAATGTAATTACTATAACTCATTTTTGAAGTACTAAGATAAAAATACAGGAAGAGCTAAATATAAAGATGCATGTTATCTGATTCCTTTTTTGAGCTAATTGCTATATTAGCAAAACAAAATCCAAACAGCTAATTGAATATGTACTAATTCTTACAAATTACCAAATAATGAATATATGGAAGTAATAGTAGAATTAAGATTCAATTGTTATACCATTTCATTTCTGTTGTTCAAAACTTGTTCAAAACTTTTATCTCTATTACCATCTTTCAATTTCTTCACATGTTGCTATTCGCATGGTAAATTTCTTCACTGTTCCATACACTGATTACAAATTCAATTTGTTTATGTGAATGAAAATTTCAATTTGACTGTGTAAACTAAATTTATGAATAAGCTATCAAAACTATTGACCAAACAGTAACATGGCTAATGAACTTTTATCTTTGTTGTACAAAATTTAATTGATATACTATTCCATTTTTGTTGTTCAAAACTTTTATCTGTAGTACCATCTTTCCATTTCTTCACATGTTGCTATTCACATGGTAAATTTCTTCACTATTCCGTACACTAATTAAAAATTCAATTTGTTACGTGAATGAAATTTTCCATTTGACTGTATAAAAAAAATTTGTAAATCAAGCTATCAAAACTGTTAACCAAACAATAACATTGCTAATGAACTACTAACAAAGTTAACAAAAAAAATATGTACATAGAGAAACCAAAATATGTGTTAGAAAATAAAGTTATCAAATTAGGATCAAATATTGTAATTTCAGCCACAATAAATTTGCATCCAAACTCGTACAAACACGATCTCCAATCTTGATAGTTTTTCCTGATTCTAATTTCTACAAAACAACAAAGTTCGTGTTAATAGTATACAATCTTTTACATGATAGTGAAGCTTATCACACTTATAGTTCAACGGCTTCCGTATAATATTATGAAATGACTTGATGTATACGAAATGTTGCATGTTCTATTTGAATGCATATGCAAATCAACCATTTATCAAAATATGAACCAAACTAAGTTATTTTAGAAAATAATTAATCGGATAAACATAGTAATCAATCATTACATCAATATGTGGAGAAGTGTAATAAATATTAAAATTAGCATTTTCAATAGTTTGGAACTTAAAAATTTGCAACCGTGTAATAACCAAACATTCAATAGTAATCAAAAGCGATAAATAAAGAGATATTGTAGCTTCTTTACATGTTAACAGCATAAGCAGATTTCATTGGTTAAGATGCTCAAAACAAAAGCAACCAACAATATATATAATTAACAGATTTAGCATTCATATGTATATCTAAAAGTCAAGAAAATGAAAGACCATGGAATATAAATTTTTTGTTTACGAAAGTGTTTGTGGGTAGATTCAATATTTAGTTAATTATAGCAAGTGGAAGCAGATCAATGTAACATGGCCATGGGTTATAAAGTAGGCTAAATGAATGGATCATGTGTTGTAATGATAGTTGGATATAGATCTATGTACTAAATTGAAATGGCCTAGAGTTCAAGGAGTCATTTATAGATCTATGTGTTAAATTTTGGTGATACAAAATCACAGATAGAAGGAAACAAATATGCAAAGGGGAAAGTAATCACGTTTGTTCATTATGGAAATGCATAAATAATTGGATTGCATTTGAATGAGATGGCAAGGAAATATATGCATGCGCATGTTATGGAATAATATATATGCAAAAGGATATGCATATTATTTCTTTCTTCGTAATCGCATTGCTTTGGAATTATTTTGGCTTTTTAATATAAATTTGGAGAAAACAAAACTATTTCTTTTTTTAAGTAATAAATGTTCATATGTCTGATATTATTCATAAATTCAATAAATTTTAATGTTTCTTATAAATCTAATTCACATGGAAGTTCATAAAACATTAATGCAATTAAGAGCTAGAACATACTATCCGATAATTCATAAACGCGTTTTCTAAAAGAAAAAATGTGAAAGAACTAAAAAATGAACCAAATGAGCTAGCCAGAACAAAGATGCGCAAATATGAGATAGGGTGAATTCTTCTAAATTAGGGCACAAATGTAAAACTTGTACATTATATAAAAGAAATGTAAATTAGCTCTCCCCTTGACATATCACATTGATACACCTGAGGTCAGGAAGTCCCTGTCAACTATATATGAGGTTAGAAATGAAGGTTGCAACTTACAATAGATAATGTAACCATTTGAATAACTCGTTCTTTAGATGCAAATAAAGATCATTAAAAAAAATTTAAATATACAGTCAAATAAAACCGTGCCAAGACATTTGAATGAGAATGAGAAAAAGTAATCATGTAGTTATTAGATCATGTATGTATTAACAAACAGGATTTTAAATCATGGAATCAGAATTATATATTTGAAAAAGAAATATTTTAGTTGTAAAATTCATATTAATTGTTCCGTACCATTCAAACATAGCCACACTTGCTTTCTTTTTTAGGCTCTGAATGCTTTAAATGTCACCTGCAATCACCAAACATATTTGAGGTTAAAAGTCAATGAAGTTGACAGTCTTTAATACACGATAGAGTATGGTTTTGTCACTATATCTTATGCGTGTGTGTATCTTATGATATGCATAGTATCAATCAAAGTATACTAATATATTCCGATATACAACAAACATTACAGTACATACTCTCATTACAACATATGCTTATATAAAGACAATCATGGGTCATTACCTTTTATATAAGCTCTTCTTAAATGATCTCTTTTTTCTTCCTTTTGATGCCATTTTAACACTTCGGAAGTAATTACTTTATTATATCTATAACGATGACCTGTAAACAGACTATATTTGAGAACATAAAATTAATATTAAAGACTATGCTGAAACTCATAACCTGAAGCAGTTGGAAGGTGCAGGTACATGCATATGCAAGAATATTTAGAATGAAATGGTGAGCGAACTGGAGACTAATATGCCACATACAAACTTAATGCAATTATATTGTTCATTAATGTAAAAACATCATAATTTGTATACCTGTATAAAACTAATTGTCAATCCTTTTTATAATCAGTATGTAGAATAAAATTAGATTCAGCTATGAAAATATGAAAGCAAAACCCTATAAATTAAACTGCTCACCTTTTCTGTAACCGGATACCTTCGATCTGTCGTATTCAGCCCCATCATCATATTTCGTACATAAAAGCAATTTCCAATCCTTGTTGCAACCAATTTTGGAAAGGAATAAATTCGTCTATAGAATGAAATTAGATGTTTCAGTCGACAAAGGATAAAATGTAGCAACGAAGTAGAACATATTTATCACTTCAATCATATTACATGCGATGATACGAAATTGGTCGATGATGGTTAGATTTAAGTTTACTCACCTGAAATTGACTCATTAGTGCACTAAGAAATAATGATAGTTTCCGGTATGAATTAGAATTGTTAGTCTGATGAGTTAATCACAGTAAACAATCTAAACCGAAGATGAGTGAAGTTAAAAAGGTTAAAATAATGAGTATAACTATATACCACAAAAATGAAACGTACTAAACTGTCAGAACCAATTTTGGACTAATTTTTAATACAATTGCAATTATGTTGCTAAAAACTTGTTTCTTATTGGTTAAAATAAACAACATTTTTAAGAATAATAATAAAGTACAACAACCTTAAAGAGAAGTAGAGAACTCGACGTCATCGCATGACCACGATAAACTCCATTATTAAGAGGACGTAAAACAGGCCTACCCAAATCCTTTTTTTGTGTTTTGCCCGGACTTTTGATTCTCATTGAACGAAGGCAAAATTAAAGAATTATTGACAGAAATACAGTGTCACTCAAACGATAATAGAGTCATAAAGATGAATATCTAAAAGCCAAAAGAGATTATCATTAGAAACTTTCTCAAATGTAGTTGGAAGAAATCTTGGGCTACAACATTTTTTGTAGGATTAAAATTGGCGTTGAGCATGATCTATGTTTTTCTCAATGAATATAACAAAGAAGATGGAGAAAGAAAAACAAAATTTGAATACCTGAAGTCGAAGATTTGCCCTTTATGCCTTCACCTTGCCCGATTTTCACTAATTTGAATACCATCATCTTTTCTGTTTGTGAAGCTTTTGAATTTATCACCATTAGGTTCTGCACAGAAGAAATAATAGAAATGAATAACTTTATATACAAAGTGAAACAACAGATCTGATATATAAGAAAGAAAATAAGCAGCTCGTGATATGAAACCTGAAGATGAGATCATTCATAGCAGATCTATTTTTATTGACGATCCTTCATTCCGGTTCATGCTTTATCTGAAGAACAACAGCAATATAAATAACGATTTGGAGAGTAAGTAAGAGTAAAAAGAGCAGATTCTAGAAGAATGACTTTTGATAATGGGTACCATCCAGATCTGTTCACCGCTCAGGCAAAATCATGTGTGAAATCGAGAAAACCTTTGGTAGAGCCTTCGTTTTGGGATAACATGGAGGAGAAAGAGTGGAAAACATAAACTGTTGATTCCATTGAGTAGAGAAATGAGATTTTATCGAGTGGGATAGGAGTAACTGCATTGAGGGATATTTATTTTGTGTACAGGTAGAATACGCCATGGGAGGGGAGATGCAGAGACGTGAGTCATGTGGTCGTGGGAGGGAGAAGATGTGGGGTCGTGCATGGGATAAATGGTCCAATTTACAGCAATACCCATGTTAGCTATTTTGCGTTACAGTAAACAGAAGGACATTTTGGATAGTCCGAAAAAGGCTTCACTTTGACCACTTTGAACAGGGTTTTGCTTTATAGTATACGAGTATGGTGGCACGTCCGTTGGACGTATGTCAAGAAGGAAGTGGAAATTTTTTGTGTGCGCTACAGTTATGGTAGTGATATATACACACACAGAGACACATACCTACATATGTACACAGTTATATGTGTGTGTATGTCTGTGTATGTGTGTGTATATATTGTACATTTTCCTTCTTTTTTTCTGTACAATTGCAGTAGTGTATAGCTATATATTAATTTTGGTCTAATTATATAGGCTGGCCAGCACCGAATGAAAAGTTAAAGCAGCCAAGAAGTAGATGATGCAGCGAGGAAATGCAATAAAATGAACATTCATTTGTTGATGCATTATTTGAAAAGGAACAGAGCCACACAAACAATGCATTTTTTAAACAATATTCATTAGGAATATTATTAATAATATTCAAAATCTGTCACGACCGATAGTGATGAGTTTCAGTCCTTTTTAAAAAAAGGACAACTCTGAGTAGAAGTTGCTTCTTATACCTTAGGTTTAACACTTTGAAAGACACGGTTAAACCAATAAAAATAAAAAGAAGTACCTCATTATCTTTATAGCAATATTGATGAGTCTATAATATTTTATCCTTACAACATAGTGATGTGAAATCGAAGAGGACAGAGATTTGAATAACCATGGTAAGAGGAAGTTGTAGTTGAAGGGTTCGCCGTTGTTGAGTCATAAGAAGTTAGTGGTGGAAATACCCTCTAGATTTATGAACAATCATTTAATCCAGGAAATCGGTAAAGACAGTAGTTCTATCAACTGCCCTATTATGGTTTATTCTAAAGAATGCACAACAGCCTGACACAATTGATCTTGGAGTAATTGTGCAATTTATCAAAACATAAATGAGACAAAACAACTTCTTTCAAATTGTATGTGTAAGTTTTATTCTTTTTTTTCATCTTTCTTTTCAAACTCATTAAGGCATTCTTGTTCTTTTTTCTTCCTTCTTTCCAATACGCTTTCATTGTTTTGGGTATGGAATTATAATGCTTTGTGCACTCAATGGTTGGACTTGATTTTGTTGTTCCTTGGGTTATTAGAGTTAGATGTTCTCAGTTTGCTCTTTACATTAGCATGGAAAACATGTAATTTCATATTACAAAATGGCCCGCTTGTGTATAGGATAAAAGTGGTCAAAAATTTTAGCAACATGCTTCTTCCAGTGCTTGTTTCACAGGTATAAATTGCCTAGAACATCAAAAGTGTTTTTATTTTGGGCTCTTAAGTCCAACAAAACTTTTGTTTACGTTGTAATAATCTTAAGGACATTAGCTATTTCTAGTTGAAGGCTGAATCCAATTTGAATAAAAAGGAAGTAGAAATATATATATATATATATATATATATATATATATATCGTTAAATGTTTGTGTATAATGGAGCTTACGTATAGTATTTCTTTACTACCAATATGCATGTATATTTCATGAGCTGACACCCTCATATGCATGTATATAACGCTTGTTTTTTTTTCCACGAAATATTTTTTTTAACGTTTATAATATAATTAGCCTTGGGTAATAAATGCCTTCGCGCCTTCTTGTATATATATTTCTTTTGCATGGTTTGTTTCGCATGCAGATGTTCAATTTTGTGCGTTATATACTACATGCTTCATTAGTATAGCCCAATTCTGTTGCCACCAAAAAGTGTACTATATTTCACGCACAATTCCAAGGCCTATGAAATGTTTTTAGGTGTTTCAATCATGGTCCAACCGTTGTTCAAAATATTGTGTATAATTTTACAAATATACAACTTGAAATTGCTATCATACCCTATCTAGGTGAAAAGGTAATTCATTTTATCCTTAACCAATTACCAATCTAAATAACAGGAAATTTGCTTAATTAGATTGATTAAAATAAATAAGAAAACAGGAAATTTCATTAATTAGATTTGATTAAAATACAACTTTGCTCCACCAACTAAAAACCCAAAACGCCCAACACCATCCAAACAACAACAGGCAAAAGAACCAAAGATCAGAAACCAAACAATACTCATACCACCAAGAAAGCTGAAGCACGTATATTACCTCAGATAGAAGAATTCCACCCTCGGAAGTTCCAGAATAAGGAATAGTAGTTAACAGATCGTGCAAGTTTGGCACCTCAGATTCATATCGTCGGTAACAAATCACCATCTCCAGTTCCCCAGCAGCCCCAATCAGCACACTCCACCTCAACTACATATTCTTATCGTCAGCAACAGTCCATCATCTCAGCAACAGTCCATCATCTCCAGTTCGCCAGCTAACTCATTCAACACACACAATCTCAACTGAATGGTATTCCTATCATGAGCACAGAATATCACACCTTCATCCCCTCTTTGTCTTGCTACATTAAGCTACCCCTCTCCACTTCAGTATGCACACAATAGGCTCTGGCTTGCAGCAACCTTCTACACATAGCAATTAAGCTTGTATCTTCAACCGCTAGCTACTACCATGCCCAGACCTTACTGTTCCCATGATTGCTGCTGTAAACAGGTCTTGCCGCCCCCATGCCTTGATGCTCCCAATATTGCACACAATTATAAGGCCTTGATGAGCTTCTCTATGGCCTTGCAATACTCAGACAAAATCAACCAAGAACAACAACTTTTTCATTTAATAAGCCAACTGAATTGCATCAGCTTCAAGCATAATTGCCTTTGCATCCCAGTATATGACCTCCATAGAACTTCATCTCATGGCATGGCTCCTCTGCAAGATTTTTCTGACTCAACACGCCTGGCTATTCTACTCTATAGTTATGCTGTAATAATTATGGTTTGATGTTATTGTCAACTTCGCATATTTGCAATCATGTCATTTTACTCTCTTTTACATTCTCTTAATTAGCCAAAGTAGCATATAACTTCAGCAGTTTCACAATCATGAATCTTAAACAATAAATGTCTCAAGAATAACCTTGCAAGATGTACAGTATAAGTTCTCCCAAAAATATCAGTAGATAAAATGATTTAAATGAAAACTGAGCTGAAAAAATACAATCAAGTAGAAGTGAAATTTAAGAAAAAGAAATAATATACCTACAACAACTGAACAGAATTTGAAGAAAAAAATAGCTAATATTTTGTCAAATCTATAGAAAATCATATGAAGGTATTCATGTTAGCTTTTTTAGCTAATCACATATGCATGACGGCTAACATCAAGATGGACAACACCCACACTTTCTCTCACATTAGTATCAAGGTATGCCATACTCCCTCTTGAATTACTACTACTCTCACCACAACACCCACTATTACTTAATAAAAAATGATTTTTTCCCCAATCATTTTTGACAGTGTTATAAAAATTTTATTCAAAATTCAACTTAATCTGACAGCTGCATATGAGTATAACACCTAATTATCCATATATAAATATCAATTTGTAAAGCCATTAGAATAATACTAAAAGAAAACATATTTTCCTTGATTAATTAAGAATTTATGCTCATTACATTTGAAGGTTTCATTATGCAAAATATTTTTCCTTTGGCAAATAGATAAGTCACAAAATTTAAGCAATCCCTTTTAACTCAAATCTCTCAAAACACACAATGAAGAACTGTAAAAGAAAATTAAACGTAGTTATAGAAACAAACATACCAATTTCCATTATATATTCATAGAAGTATTCTTTATGATTTTTCTGAATGTAGATGGAACTAACAGCCTATTATAGTGCGATATAATGAATCAGTTGCAAAAGCAGTGAAGAGAAAAGGATACATATACTAAGTTATTAAAACACAAATAGAGTACCTTGAATGAATCAGTTGCAAAATCAGTAAAGAGAATCACCACTTTCTTGCATTTAACTAATTCCATCTCAAGACATGCTTCTATTTTATCGGTTGGTTGACTATACCTCACAGAATCACAAAATTTTCAATGTAAAGAGTTGAGATGCTCAGTGGGTTGTGCAAGTTTTTTCTCGGCAGTGACTATTGTTTCTTCTGACACACTTTACTTAACCGATGTGCCCATTCTATCACCTCTTGGTTTCCTTCACCCCTACTCATTATTCCAGGTTTTTCACAAAGCGCTCCTTCTAAAGTAACGACATGGTAAAACTCTTTATCTCACCATATGCTATCCTAGTTTCCTATATATTTAAGGATTAAAGAATCGATTAACAGAGTAGGAATAATTTCTCTTGGCAATATTCAACATTCTTTAGTAACGATAATGGACGTAATACTCAATTTTAATAGAATGGTATAGATAATAAGGTCTTTATTCATCTAATTTTTTAGGCTAACCATTCTGAACCTTAAGCCTCAAAATATAATATACATTAGATACTGTCAAGAAATCTTTTTCTATATTTTTATTATAAGCAGAGTTCGATGTGTGCACCATTGCATTTTTCAAGAAATATTCATATACCTTTCTTAAAAATTGATTGTGGGGATGATATAAAGGGACCATAAGAATACCTTCCAATAGGTGCCTGCTTCCATGACGCTTTAAGGAATTAAGTTTGCAGAGACCTTAAGCACAATATAAAACGCAAAAACATAGAGGTCTATACTAACTTATTCTAGGAACATTTTATACTGGTACAATACCTTCAGCCTTTGTAGAGAAGACATATGAATCCATTTAGCAATTCTTCAACGCATGTAAATCCATGCAAATCTCTGCATAATAGGAACATGTCACTTTGAAATGATATCAAACTCCCTAGCCATGCTATATATGACACATCAATTCTATATTATTAACAATGATTTGAAAATTTATTTCAGTAAAATAATAAATATTTCTTTTGATGAGAGTACATTTAACACATTTTTTCCGCTTCCATATAAATATACATTGGTCATGATAGCTCGGCGGCGGTTCCTTATGGTCATGTTTCATGCGAAGGCTTCTAATATAAAGCACAACGACTTAAAGGTACTCACGAAAGCATTCAATTGCACATGGAAATGTTATTGCATGGACAAAAAGTAATTTACTTACAAAGCAAAAGTTATAAGTATGTATGTCAAGAATGTACATGACAAAAAGGCTCACATTATTATATGATAGCGCATGACAGCTAATTACACATAGAAGATTGCAAACACACAGCATATGAAGTGAACAAATATCAACACATGAACTATATATAACCTGCATGTTAAAAAACAAATGTTCAGGAAGCAACACATGAAATAATTGCATATATTTTAACTAAATGAAAGGTACATTGTACTGATAATATAATACATGAATGCAAATATGTAGGTAATGACTCACGAAAGCATGGCTAGGTGGATCCAAAGCAAAATCTGCACTATTGTGGTTGGCAATATAAGATTAGGTGAAAACAAATTAAATAAAAGATTTAGCATGAAAGCAAGCAAGGGAACCAAAAAAATTATATGACGCACAGGTAAGTTAATAGCACTGCACGATAACTAAATTATTTGTAGTACAAAACCTTTTGCTAATCTATACAATATGGATTTTAATTGAACTTTTTCATGTCTAACAATTTTTCAGAACATAAAACCAAAACAAAATCTAAACTAATATAATCAGTCCTAAAACCAAAACTATATCTAAAGCTTATAAGACTTGTGAAAACATGCTAGGGTAAAGAAATGAATTCAAGATTCCATTAACATTATATTTTCTGTTATGCAAACTTTAAGATTTTACTTTATAGATCACGACTTCAACAACCAAAGTCAAACATGTACCGTCCTCATTGTACTATGCCTCCGCCAATTTAAGCTTCTTTATTATTAAACACGTAGGCCAAATTCTTCAAGTCCTCGTGCTTGAAGCTTCTCTGTAAATCTACTCAAAATGATTTTATACTGATTGTAATAAAACATACGGACAAATGAAAGTATTTTGAGTTAATTACATTCCTTCTGTAACCATGCATATGAGAGTAGTTATAATTTAAAGCTAACTTACAAAGTCAGGTTACTATACCATGGATAATGAAGTTTGCTATATTGTTACCTTAACATTCATGCTTAGAATTGTCAGTTCGGTATTTTTTACCCCACTATTGGCGGTATGATGGCAAGGGGTCCATAGACGATAGTTAATTGCAGATACTAAATCGGGTTGAATTTCGATTGCAGCAATCTACATATAGGTATATCAAACTCTCTAGCCATGCTATATATGACACATCAAAGCCAACACGTCAGTTTTAAGGACCTGGAGAAGATGCAAAACCATTAGTTTTCGAAAAAAACTCCGTCATTGAGTAACTAAATATTTGAGATTCAACAGGAACAAATTTACTATGAACATAAAAGGGTGAATTGGTAAACAAAACTAAAAATAGGGATTCATAGAGTACCATGGTTGAAATCTGGCTATCGACGTTCGCCAAAAGAGGATCCGGATCCTTTTACTTTTAGACAGTGGATTGCTTCATGGGATTTATTTCTTTCTACTGATTTCCCTTTTTCCAAATTCGTTGTTTAAACTTTAGGAGAAGAAGAGTCGAGACTGGAGAAATGAAAGAAATGGATAACGTGGGCGGCTTCGTGGAGCAACTTTCGAACGCTGAAAGAAACAACCGTTCAGGGTAAAAAATTGACAAAAATAGCCTCTATTGTAGTGTTGGTCTTTAGTAGTGCAAGATGTCGGACTGTGGGTATTTATGGGTATTCGAAAAAGGCTTCACTTTGACCCTTTGACCCAGGGTTTTGCTTTATAGTATATATATATATATATATATATATATTGTTTTGTTTCATATAAACAAGACAAATAGCTTTGGCTCTTCCTCACTCGAATCGTAGTCGTGCTTTCGTGCCTTTGTGGATCTTAGTTTGTGTGTTTGGTTGTTATCTCCAGCTTGTAGAGGTGAGTAATTCTCACTAGACAATTTACACTTATATAACTAGTAAACTGATAGCATTTGAATCTGTAAACCATATCATCATGTTATTACTGCTTATGCTATGTTCATATGATGTTCATCCCTGTTTATACACCTGCTATAGTATTTTCTTTTTAAAGGGATTTATTTATATAAATTTAAACATATATTTATAAATTAAGAAATTTTAAAGTTAATTATTAAATGAGAGTGATTATATGATTAAAGAATTAATTTCAATAATTAATTAAAGGATAGTTAATTCCTTAAGTGAATAATAAGATAATTACTTAATTATGATTAATTATGGAATAATTAAGTAATTAGTGAGTAATTAATTTAACTAATAATTAAGAAGTGCTTAACTTGTAATTAAGTTTTACTAATTAATAATTAAGGTTTTATTAATTAATAATTAAAGAATAATTAATCCGTAATTAAGGATTAATTAAGAAGTTGTTAAGTGGCAATTAATTGATTAATCAATGGTAATTAAGGATTAATCAAATGGAAATTAAGGATTGATTATCTGCTAATCAAGGATGGATTAACAGTTAATTAAGAATTATTAATTGATAAATAAAGGGTAATTAATCTGGGATTAAGGATTGATTAATTGATTAAGTGAGTTAATCAAGGAAGTGATTAATTAATTAAGGTTAGTAAATAACTAATGATTGTATAAGCAAGATTTAGTGATTAATTCTTAAGGAGTTAATTTAATTTAAGTAATTTAAATTAATTATGATATGAATTGATAATACTTGCTTATGGATGATGGGTTGTTGAATGTCTGAATTTAGATGATATCTATTGAATTAATATCTATTAAAGATTAATTACCGTATTGGGTTAAGGATAATTAGTTTGTGAAATAAATTAAGGATTGAATTACTTAAATGTAATTAAAGGATTGAATGATGGCGCGTGTATCGGTGAGGTTTAGGAGGAGATGGATCACGGTGGTGGTTCACCGAAGAGGATGAAGTTTGCCGTAGTTTCGCTAATTTCTTTCTGGTGGGAAGTGAGTGTTCAAAGTTTTGAACACGGTCTGGGTTTTGAGATTCCTTAGGGGAAGAGCGTAGGAGCAGTCGTATGCGTTAGGGACGACGATAGTTGGCGAATTCCGGTAGTCGGGGTTTGAATTCAGGTGCACGCTATTTGTGCACACTTGTGCACAGGAAGATGTGAGGTAGGACTGGAAAAATGGTAAAAGGGGAGAAAGGTAGGAATTTGGGCCGAATAATTTGTTTAGGCCTGCTAAATTAATAAGAGAAGAAGGAAGTAGAGAGAAATGGTAAGAGTACTGGGTTATGTAAGGATTTGGGCCGAAGAATGTGTTTGGGCATGTAGTTTAGTTTGGATTGATCCAAGTATTCAAATAAATTGTGTAGTTTTATAATTATAAAATAAGTTAATTATACGATTTATTTCTATGAAATTTAATAATAATTTGATTAAGTAGTTAATTAAGATGTTGGTCTATCCTAAATTTTAATTAGGGTCTTGATTTATTAATAGATAAGTAATCAATATGATTAACAATTAATTAAGATAATTAATTGGAAAGGTTAATTAAGGATAATTACTTAAGAATAATAATTAAGGATCATTAGTATAAGAAATCAAGGATAATTCATCTTGATTTGGAAATATAGTTTGAAATTGGGCTTAATTCAAACTAGAGTTGAAATAGATTGGAATTGAAGCGGGTTCAATTGAAATGATATTAGTCCAAAGTGATTGGAATAACTTGGAATTGTAATTAGTTGAATATGTTTAAAATCAAACGGAATTTGATTTAAATTTGAAAAGGAATTGAGAATTAATTCAGCTTGAATTGGGAATAAATCAAGTCCAATGGAAATTGGAGTTATTTAAAATTGGAATTTGGTCAATTTAAATAATAGAGGAAATTTAAATTGAATTGGTGAGAAGGGAGATTGGGGAGAGTACAGTTTTGACTCTGGACTATTTTTAATATAAATTATTTTTAATATAAACCTATTTTTCCAAGCTATTCATTATATAAACCTTTCTTTTAAAAGCCAAATTATCTTATACTTGTTTTACAATTATTTTTGAAACTGTTTAACAATTTTCTAACTATTTTATAAACTAAAAACTATTTTCAACTACTAATTACTATTTTCAACTACTAATTACTATTTTCAACTACTAATTACTATTTTATAGCTATTTTGCAATTATCTAAAATTTCTATGACTATTTAACTATTTTCCAATTATTTTACAATTACTGAACTATTTTACAGCTATTTTACAAACTAGTAATTATTTTCCAACTACCTATCTATTTTAAAAAATTTCAAGCTATTTTCTAAATAAACTGGTCGGAGTTCAAACTGTTATTGGTTAAATACCCGATCGAGATAAGAATAGAGGTGATAATCCAAATGGATTGAAGTAATTGTGAGTAAGTGAATGAAAATCAAAGTGAATATGAATAGAAAGAGAATTAATCTGGTTAATAACCAATAAAGATAAATACGTATGGTGTACGTATGTTATTCTATTCTCATAGTAATTTGATCCAGATTCGAGCACAGAATTTCGATATAGATATATCGATCCGAGTGGGATTTTTCACTCGATTTTCGACGGCGAACCTGGATATGGATTGTTGATTGGTTCTGGATATTCTCTATCGTAGTTATGACTATGCAAGGAGAATGACAGTTTCTGATCAAGAAACCAGATCTGAGTCCGCACTAGGAAGCCGGGTGGACAATACTAGTTCGAAATTGAAATTGTGTGATCGAGTGAGCGATCAGATTGGTATGGCGTACGAATGATATGTGTACATCGTACGAATTTGAATGAAAATGATATTGAAAGAAGTAATCAAATTTGAATATTTGATTTGGATAAATAAAGTTATATATCTTTGTTATATAAGATAAAACTCCCCTTGATGAATCTATTGCCAGAAGGAAAGGATTTTGAAAGTGTTTGAAGTATAAAAGGAGTTTTATACAAATTTGAAACGATCCAAAGTTTTGAAAGATTTTATATATTTGAATATATATTTATATAAAGGATCATATGAGGATTTTGGAAAAAAGGTTTTGGGAACCTATGGATTTGGAAAGGCTTTTGATTTTTGGGTAAAATCAATATTATATTTGGAAAGCCTAGTTTGAGAATTATCGATTTTGGAATAATCGATTTTGTGTAAAGGAGCTTTGTATGAGATCATACTAGGTGTATGATTTAAAGATACTATATATATATAGTATAAAAATGTTTTGATGATGCTCTAGGGAAAAAAGCACTCCCTTGGAATGAACTTCTCAGGAGTACCACCGGGTGGTGCTGCCTTGAGCCCCAAGGGGGGGTTCTAAAGTTGATCCTGTGAGGAGTCTGGACAAACTAGTTCCTGGGGATTATTTGGGTAGCGAAAGTCGATGGCGCTGATGCCTACAGGGGCATTTGGGTTATGCTGTGACGACAGTGTAACTCGATGTCGCTGCGATCTACTGTGGGGACCATAGCGAAAATCGTGTGGAGGATGAGTGTCAATGTTCTACACTTGATTTTGCCGGGAAGGCAACGCAACATCGGTAGACTACGATCTATGGTCAAGTGGAGTGGAGAAGTTTCATTTTTGGCAGCGAAATTCGAGGGCGCTGATGCCTTCAGTTATATGGGTTTTAGCTGTGATAGCTACGTAATCCCAGTTGTAGCTGCGATCTGTAGCGGGGTTCCATGGTGTAATCGTGGGGCGTGGAGGCCTACAGTTATCTGTGGATTTTGTCGGGACGACAACGTAATCATCGGGTTAACTGCGACCATGGATGGGGGTGATGATTTCCAGAGCATTCTCACCAAAGATATATCCTCTATTTTCAAAATCTGTTTTCTATGTTTTCAATAAAATTATTTTTCAAGTATTTTCATTGGGTGTTGAAACGGCTTTACCAAGTACTTATAGATTTTCAGTCTTACGCCTGATCAACGTATGACCGAATTTCTATGAGAACAAGGATGGACTGGTTGAGACATCGAGTTATAAAAGTATTTTTATAAAACTATTATTATAATACTATATAGGTTTTAAAAGTGTTTTAAAAATAGTCAAAGAATAATTTATCTGATTTTAAGCATTTAATAAATTCTGGTTTCGTTCCTTTTCGAGGACGAAAAGATTCAAAGGGGGGAGGAATGTAATAACCCGGATTTCTGAAAATTGTAATTAATAATATAATTGGGTTAATGAATAGAAATACTGAATTTATAAATTGAACAAATGAATATAATCAAATAAATATTTATATTTGTAAATTGTGTTGTGTATATATGTATATAGTTTTTAAATAGAATTATTATATACAAGTTGAAAATTGTATTTGTTTAAATATATGAATATATATCAAATTAAATTTGAAATTTAAATTGAATTTGAAATTTAATTTGGATTTGGAAATTTAAATTAAAATTCAAAGGATAGCTTTATAAATCTTAAATTGTACTTTGGTTTTAAAATGTATTTTATTAAGAACAAATAGTTATATAGTCTTTTCTTTGTAAAAGGGTCTTATTTATATAAGTTTAAAACATGTATTTATAAATTAAGAAAATGCATTAACTAAATGGAAGACAAATACAAAGATAAAAAATCTCTTTTAATATTAAATTGCATATGTGTTAAACTCTTAATACATAAGGAAGACGCTTGTAATTACTTTACAAACCTAAGATAACAAGTGGCATTTGCTCTATTTATTTTGGAAACATTTTATTTAAAAAATATAGTAAGAAGAAACTTGGAAATTTATTTAGTTTAAAACATTCTCTTCAATGAATCTGAAATCAGATTTTAAAGGAAACTGAAAACCAATTCATGTTCAAAAATCTGCAAACAAAGTAAAAACCCAAATCTGCAATCTGTAAAGACTCAACTTCAACATCAATTTGCAAGTTCAATCTTCAAATCTAAGCAATGAAGATGGATCTGCATGCAAGAATTCAGTATTCAAACTGGAAGCAAATGTAGTTTTAATTCAACAAGTAAAAGCAACTTCAACAAGCAGATTAAAATTCCCGAATCATCAATGCAAATGCAAGTCAGGTTCCTGGAATATGAATGCATCTGGAATTGTTTTCTGCCTCTTCAACAAGTGAGTAAACTTTTATATTTAAACATAAATAACTTGAGAAAAACTGCGTAAATCTACCTCTTGAAAACCTAAATTCTGCTTTATAATTGAATGCATGCAAGATTTGATTATAGAAATGTCTAAATTATTACTTGCATGAGTGAAAGAATGTGATGCTTGGGTATATAAGTATAATTATGTGAGTAAACTTGGAATCGATTTACTTAATTCTTATATGTACCTGCACATGTTTGGAAATTTAATGGACATCTTTATTTATTAAGTAATTAGGTGGAAATGTGTTTCCTATACTGTCTGTGTATATAAGAAATACAACCTGTAGCTCGAAAATGCCATCTCTGCTCTTGCTTTGTTCAAGACAGCTAACTTTCAAGTTTATAAAAAAAAGAGTAAAGATACAGCAAGTTAAACTATGAGTAAACAACTAAATCAAATTCCAGCTTTCAAGCAGTTTTATTCAGATTTAAAGTTTTCCAGTTTGCAACATCACAAATTTTAAGTTACTGCTTCAAAACAACCGGGTGAGCAACATCACTTTTAAAAGTTTAAGTATATAAATTTGGTTGCATGCTAGTTTTTTTGAAATGAATATATATCGTGTGAAAACTTCAGTGTATATATTCATGTTTGGGTATGCATGCTTGTTTCCATATGAATACTCTCTGTTTATAGTTCCCAGTATCTTGTTTTGATTTAAATTCAATATCTTTGGATTTGATCTCTGATTAAACTTAAGTCTCAAATAAAACTGGTTTGTTTCATTTCAAATTTTAGGTTAAAATTATACTTAAGAAAAGTAATATTGATATGACCCTGGAAATCAAAATAACTGATTAAGTTTAAATATAACTAAAAATTTAAATATCATAATTCGATGTTTTAGGTTTAGGATCTGGAACATCATTCAAAAACATGATTTTTAAGACTTAAATCGTGATTTTTAAAAATGGGATATGGTTGCATTTTTGGTTTAACCAGAAATTGGATATGTGGGGTTTCCTGATGATCTCGAGAATTTGGGAGATTGAGTTCTTCTGTGGTGATGCAGGAAGGATTGGGAAGTTTGGAAAAATTGTTAGAAAGTGGATCTGATCAACTTGGAGTTAGCAGTAGTCGATTTCGATCTGCAAACCTAGTTTTAGCTAGGCATAGTAAATGGATCACCATGGAAATTAGAATTGATCGAGTTCAACCGAACTCGGGTAAGTGGAAGTAGAAGTGTTAACAAAGGTGAGGCCAGAGTTTTGAGTTGTACGGTGGTCGGTTTGCCGTGGACGGAGGGTTTTTCACTGGTGACTGCAGTTTGGGTTTGGGTTCGAGCAACCCATTTTTCATTCGAGCTTGTGTAAGTGAGTTTTGGGGTTTGGAATTGGGTCGTAGGCCGATTTGGGGTTTGCGTGTGATGTCGGCGACGGTGGTGGCGGCGTCGGAACATCGTGCATGTGCACGGGTTTGGATACGAGTGAAGTTGGTTTGGGGGAGAACGAGTTATTGCTCGAAGACCTTCTCGTGTTTTCATATAGATTGACTCGAAGCTTTGGGGTTTGGGACTCGGGGAATTTTTGTTATGGGTTGGGGGTATTGATGTTTCAGGTTTTTGAGGAAACTGTCAGTACTTTAAAATTTGATAAGGCAAATGAAAATGTTACTCGAGTTATTTAGTGAGTTACTCGAGTATGTTAATAATTTGTTCGAGCAAGAATAGGATTGGTTCGAATAATTAATTGTTGCTTGAATTAGAATTTGTTCTAGTTAGAAAACATGTTATGTTTTCGAATTTTAAACTGAATTTAAAGATTAAGCAAATATTTAAAATATGTTTTAAATCTAATTTTTAAACTATAGATTCAAGTTCAATTTGAATATTAAGGTGGAAATGAATATGTTTTCTTAAATTCAAATTTGTTAAAAATACTTTTATGGGTTTATTGTTTAAAAATGTTTTTAAAGGGAATTTGTATTTAAATTAGAAATTGAAATGTAAAGAATGTTTTAAACAAAGTTTAAAATTTGATTCAAATCTGAATTTTAGTCTCTGGTTTAAAATAAATTTAAGTTTTATATAAAAGTCATTAACTTGGGATCAATTTTGATAATCAATTGGATTAATTAATTTAGATAATCAATTATGGAACTTAATTAAGTATGATTACTTTATGGAAATAATTAAAGATATTAATTACTCATTGTAATTAATTTATTAATTTGATTAGTTTAAATTAATTAATTAAGTTTAATTAATTTACAATAATCATTGGACGAGCCAGTAAGTAATCAGTGAAGAATAATTACTTAGAGAAGTAATTAAGATAAGTAAATTACTGGAGGTAATTAATTAAAGTATGGAAGAGTTTTGAGATTAATTACTTTGTGTAATTAGAGGTAATTTCTTTATGAAGTAATTAATAATTAATTACCTAGTGTAATTAATTTAAGCATTTATTGATTAAGTCTTTTGGAAATAATTAAGTGAAGTAAAAGGGATTGATTAGAGATAATTAATTAAGGAGTAATTAATTTATTTGATGAAGAAATTAAGAGTAGTTAATTACAGATATTATTAATCAAGGGTGATTAATAATTATGGTTAATAATTAATTAATGAGATAATTAAAGGTTAATTACTGTATTTAGTTAAGAATAAATTAATTTGTGAAATTAATTTAAGGGATACATAGAATGATATGGGAAGCCGTTGATTAATTGTTATCCCTAAAATGTGGTTCGTAATGCTATATGATAAGTTATGTTAAATTTAAACTGTGATGATGTGGTTTCCTATTGATGATGAATTACTGTGACATCATGTATTAAAAGTAGAATTGTATTTCACTTGAATAATCTAAGTTAAGTTGACAAGGGTTTCGAAGAGACCGGAGTCGGGTATTAGTGAATACCCGAAACCACTTCGATTCTTTATAAAATTGATATGTAGAAATCAATGTGCTGGGTTGGAATGTTTTAAATGAATTGGACCATTTAATCTGAGTTTTGGCATTTAGAAATTAATGTGTGAAATAGATGATGTTTATAATAACTTGTGAAGATGAAATTGATATAAGTTACCCTGGGTTTATATAAGTTATATGCTTTTGTATTCTATGTTAGATGGGTTTACTCACGCTGGTTTCCAGCCTGCCCCGGGTGTTACTTTGATGTAATGCTCGGGTCAGACCGAGTATTACAGATTTCCAGGTAAGGACGTTCTAGAGCTCAGGAGGCGAGGCAAGGAACGTATGGAGCATACCCGCTGAGTATTATTGTTGCATATCTAGGACATGTTGATTCATATGTGACTAATGTTGTATATGTTGTAACTCTGATATATATTAAAGTGTAATTTGACAAGTATCGTTTCCTTTGTATAACTATTATTTATGTGATATTATATTTTAATCCGCTGCGAATGTGAGGTTTCTGTGTATTGTTTTTGTTATCTTCTTCTTTCTTTTTCTTCTTTTCACTAACTATCTGGAATTATCGGGATCGAAATTTCAGATAGTTAAGAAAAAACGAAAAGAGAAAGAAGAAGAAAACAGCAACAAGTCACAAAATCCTCACAGTCGCGGCGGATCAAATATAATATCAAATAAAATATAAGTTATACAAAGAAAACTATATCTATTAATTTACATTAAAGTACATCAGAGTTACCCATATACATAAACACTGGACAAAACAATCATGTCCAGATATTACAATATCACAGCGGATAAACACTCTATACGTTCCTGTCCTTCAACTCTCCTCCTGAGCTCCAGAACGTCCTTACCTGAAAAGCTGTAATACTCATCATCTGTTACTGTTGTATAATGCTATTCTGTTTATTTATATCGGTTTATCACACTGCAGGTTCCCTATAGATTAGAATCACTATGGGTTGAAATGATACATACCCGAACGGACTTTAGAATAGGTAAAAATCGTTATGGGCTGAAATGATAGGCCTAAGCGATTTTTATTTATTCCATGTTACTTGGGATTGCGGGTTCGAAATGATAGAACCCGGTTTTCTTTGTATATTACGGATTGAAATGATATATTATCCATATCATTTGACTTAGGTTAGAAAATTATATATAGACCTATGGTTAATATATATTTTTCTATTTTTTTTAAAATATAATAAAATGTAAATATTATGATATTTTGATTTAAATTTAAATTTAAAAATGATTTTTACAAAATATTAGTGATTTTCTATAAGTTAAATAAGTGAAATAAATAAATGGTAAAGTAGGATTTGAAATATAAGTTAATTTTGGAACTTATGATTTGGTTATAAATGAAGTTTAAGTTAAGTAAGAATATATGATAATTTGATTTAAATTTAAATTTAAAAATGATTTTATAAAGTGTAACGATTTTCTATAAATTAAAATATAGTTAAATAAATAAATGTTTAAAATTGAAATTTGAAATATAACTTAACTTGGAAAAATGTGAAATGTGTTTTTAAAATAAAAGTTAAGTTAAGAAAAATAAAATGGAATTTAAATTTAATTTATGAAATGGTAAATTAAATTGAAATGTAAAGTAAAATGTAAAGTAAATGAAATGTTATAAAATTATACATTTATTTTATAAGCAAATTATAACAAAGATTTGATAATTATTTGTGAAAATTTCACTTTATAAAATCATAGATTAAAGAGTATTTAAATGATCATTCTAACGTGAGAAAATATGATTTTTATAAGTTAAAATTTGTTTAAATAAAAATTTAATTGTTTATGAAATTTTATTGAAAACTTGGAATTTAATTAACATCATTTTTGAACTGCTATCATTTCTTAAGTAAAGGATATTACAACATTTCTAAGTGCTGTAGTTGATATAAATGAACTAAATGGCTTAATTGAACTATGAAAGTGCTGTAGTTGATGAATTTAACTAAAGTTTATTTGAAATTAAATTAAACCTATTACAGAATTTTTAAATTATGTCTTTTACTAATTGAATTGTTTAAAACATAACTTTCCATGGCATTTTCTAAAGGCTGCAAAAGTTGAAATTTCACTGTTTTAATAAATTGAAGTAAATAAATGAATTCTGAAAATGGTAAAATTTTGAGAATTGTATATTTGATTATTAAATATAATAACTTCACTTTTAATTGATTTAATGGAATATTTCATTTTTTAAATGGAATATTTAATTGGTTTAATTGGAATATTTAATTGGTTTAATTGGAATATTTAATTGGTTTAAATGGAATATCTAATTGGTTTAATTGGAATATTTAATTAGTTTAATTGGAATATTTAATTTGATACATAAACCATTTTGAAATGTGATTTGAAATAGTATTTAAATTAAATAAAAATGAATGTGGTTTTGGAAAGATATGATATTTTGATATTTTGAAATGAATTTGAAATGATATTGAATTTTTAAATGATATTTGATTTAGAAGTATAAAATACCATTTTGGAATTTTAACCATAGATTGTATTTAATTTATGATTTAACTGATCCTTAGAGGATGAGCGATCCCAAACATCCTTTAAGTTATGGTGCATTACTACTACAGTTCACTTGAGTTGGTTTACATTATACAAGTATGTATGTCCTGACTCGAGTGTTTTGTGTTTTACTTTATGCTTGGGTCAGCCTGGGTATTTACAGCTTAGCTTTGGATTTCTTTCAGAGCTAGGAATCGCTGGAGATTCTGCTTGTCTAGTTATCTATCCCTTTCAGTTTCAGTTGTTCTATTTCAGCTCTGGTATTTATAAATTTCTATGTATTTGAGATTTCTATTGTATATGTTTTTCAGACTGATATTATGTATTTGTTTTGAGATTTTGTTATAGTAACTTCATGAACTACTATGGTATTTTAATTTCCGCTGCAAGTTATTCTTATATTTCTTTGTCTGTGATTTTGTGATTGTTTTTATTTTCTCTAAATTTATTTACAATGCGGTATTTTGAGAAATTCAAGTCCGAGATGTGTGGATGCGAATGGTTGAAAATACCGGGTTATTACATTTGGTACCAGAGCTTTGGTTTTTAGGCAAACCTTAGCCTGCGGAGCAAAAGAGAGATAGGGTAGAAATACCCTAGAATGAGTGAAATCAATGTCAGAATCATTTTTTTGTGAGAGAACGTATTTTCGAAGTATAAAATGATTTCCAAATGGTTTTAAGGGATTTTCAAAGATTATATTGGTATAAAATTTTCTTATTTTGAAATCAAGATTTTCTAAACTTCATCTCTTTGGTATCCACCTTGTTAGAAATCTCTTGGTTATGATTCTTAGCGATTAGGATTCCTTGAACTTTGAAACACTCCCACTGGATTTGAAATCCAGTCTTGTCTTCCCTATTTTTTTTCATCCTTTTGATTTTGGGCATTCCATAACTTCACTTTGGAATGACCTCTCTAAAGATCGGTGATTCCGCAAATCTTTGAATGATTTGTAAAGGGGTGAAACTCCTTTACAATTAGCATTGATTCACCAGAGATTTCTATATCCTAGGTTTATGATGCTATCTATCTCCTGCTCTATCTGGATTCTATATCTGGCGATCGAATGTCTATTTGCCTGGGATTTCCAAATTGATTATATTCCTGAAGTCATGGTTGACCTGTTAAGGTCGCCCACGATTTATATAGGCTTATCATCTTCTATTTGGCAATAAGATTATCTTATCTTAGTTCGAGCTTTTCTTCGAACCAGATTTCTATTTGATTAGAGTTCCACTAAATTTGAATCTCTGTTTCTTTGAAATCCATCTTTGAATCGTCCTTTGGAAATTTGTGTTAGTTGTTTTTGAAATTGTGCATACATCGAAATTATTATTTTGATAAGGATGACCACTTTTTATATAAAAGTGAAATGTTTTCGATAAGGATTA
This sequence comes from Allium cepa, assembly GCA_030765085.1. Taxonomy (NCBI): domain Eukaryota; kingdom Viridiplantae; phylum Streptophyta; class Magnoliopsida; order Asparagales; family Amaryllidaceae; genus Allium; species Allium cepa. The sequence continues at coordinate 224,611,472 of CM060945.1, forward strand.
TATATTTTTCTTCCTTTAAAATTTGAAATTTCGAAAGGATTTGAAATTTTGAAAATTTTATAAGAAACTTGATTTATATAAAATGAGTTATAACTGAAGGGTTTTGAATTTGAATTTCGAGTAATCGAACTCCGGTGTTTTAAAATCAGTTTTAAGATTTTGAAACATATATAATAATAATATGATTTAAAGATATTTTCTGAAAAAGAAATGTTTAAAATGTATTCGAATGAATTAGAATGATTTCAAAGAGATTTCAAAGAAGTTTCAACAAAATAGAAGTCCAGAACCCACTTATGTCATTGGAAAATAATTTCGGTGATGAATGCATGCATCATCGACATTGATTTTTGAGTTTCTGAGAGGGGGAGAGGCTACTCTAGTAGCCTTGCTATACGAGTGATTTTGTGAAACCAATTTTGATTTCATATTTTGAAGTATGATTTGATTTTTCGAAAGATACATATATATACGTACATATGCATATATATATATATATTTCAAATAATATAAAGTAAGCCGGTGTTTAGTCCTCGAGTTTCAGATTGTTTTGGTATAACCTTATCTATTGAAATTGATTTATTGATTTGATGGTGATTTCCAACTTTTGGATTTTAATACGATTTCTTCGACTATATTTTAAAGTTCGAGCACTTCCAAATCAAGGTTTAATTTTCAAAGCTAAGTAATCCTAGAAAAATATAAATCATTCGATTAAGTAAATGAGTTGAACTATTTTGTTAAGTAAATGAATAAGACTATTTTGAATTATACTGATATGAAATTAGTTTTTGAATGTTTTGAATAAAATTTAGTTTTAAATAGTTTGAAAAAGGTAAATTGATCTTTTGAATAGAAATAAATAGTTTAAAGGTTTTAAAGGGATTAAACTTGGAAATCGTTTTGGATATAATTGATTTTTGAGAAAGGTATTTGGTTTTGAAAATGAATTTGTTTGACCTAAATTTTTGTCGATTTGGAAACCAGGATTATTTTCTAAACCTATTGTTTTGGAAACTTTGAAACTGAATATATGTAATTTGGAAGAAATGATTTGGCGAAATCATATATGATTTTGAAACTGAATTGGTAAAGGAATTGAATTTTAAAACCTTGTTTTATTAAATACTTGATTTGGGAGTTACCGAACTTATATAAAATTGATTTGTACAAGTACGAAGTTGATTTGAAACATGTTGATTTGAAAAGGTACTTAATTTGTAAAGTGAAATCTTATATAATCGAAGTCTATATAAGTATGATTTGATATACCATTGATTTTGGAAAGTATTTGATTTGAAAATGGAATCTTATATATGATGGACTTTGTATAAGTATGATATTTGAAAGGGATTTTGAAAGGTAGTATATGATACATATTTTCGAAGTAAAGGTATGGAAAGTGCCTTCTGCTTGATATCCGCTTTCTGGCCACATTATGGATTCATTCTATCGATATTATTCTCTCTGATTTGGGTTTTTCAGATATGATACTCGAGTGTCCATCGACTTCCATGGCGATCTCCATGGTTTTTCTTTCGAGTGCGACTGCATAGCGTAATTCGTAGGGGCTGCGAGAGCCTACGATTATGGATGTTCCCTGGGGGATCCAGGCGTAGCCATTGTGTATCTGCGATCTATTGGGTCGCTTGGTAGCGTAATCCGCAGGGGCTGCCAGAGCCTAAGGGTACGGATGTTTCCTGGGGTATCGAGGCGTAACCATTGTGTATCTGCGGTACTACCAGTCTTCATGGCATAATCGTAGGGCTGCGGTAGTCAGCCTACAGGTATGGACGTTTCCTAGGGGATCCAGGCGTAACCATTGTGTATCCACGATCCATGATCGACATGTTTTGGTTTGGTTGTTTTGTTTGGATTATAATTTCCATATCTGTTTTTTTAAAGGTTTTTCAAGTATTTTCATTTGGTGTTGAAACAAGTCTACTAAGTACCTGGAGAATTCTATCTTTGCGCCCGATCAACGCATGGCCAGAGTCTGCAGGAACGAAAGTAAACTTGTTAAGACATCGAGTTATAAAAGTATTTTGATAAAGTATTATATAAATGATATTTTGATCATTTATTTTACTTGTCTAAATAATTTAAAGTGTTTTAAATATTGCTTACTTCGAACTATCAAATTTGAGTCAAATGACTAACCATCATATAAAAAATATTTAAATGGTTATAAATATAAATTTTAAATTGAAATTTATATAGTTTTAAAAATATGGTTCATCCTTGTCTTTCAACCTACTTTCCCTTCTAGCTATTTCTATCTTCTTCCTCTTCGAAGGTCCTTTCTGTATTATGGAAAGAGTTGGTTCTTTGGCTTATCGTTTGGATTTGCCCAAGAAACATTCTGGGGTGTATGATGTATTCCACGTCTCATATCTTCTCTGGTATCTTCATGATCCATCTCTTTTTATTCAGCCTTCTGCTCTTGATGGTTTGGATATTGAGCCTAATATGACTGTTGAGAGTAAGCTACTTCATATTGTCAGCAGAGGCACGAAGCAGCTAGAAAGAAAATCTGTTAGTCTGATCAAAGTACGATGGAGTACTGATGCTCGAGATTGTATCCCGGAGACGGAGGAGAGTATTCGTGCTTTGAATCTGAAACTGTTTGTTTTTATTTCAGGTACTATTTTTTTCTATCTTGATTTTCCTTATTTTCCTTGTTCGTTCTTTTCGAGGAGGAAAAGATTTGAGTGGGGAAGAGTGTAACAACCCTATATTTTGTAATTTATTTTAATTGTTTTATTTTCTGATTTAAAAACTTTATTATATTTATTAAAATGGATAAATTTTGTTATTTTAATTATAAATTTTTATTTTTGAGTGAATTATAATTTAAATCCTGAATAAATAGAATATTTCCAGAAAAATGTGGATTTTGGTCAATCTGATCAAACTTTGACTTTTAAATTTAAAATTTAAATACTTTATTTTTAAAATTTTATCTTTTATTATGTAAATAAATTTAATTTCAAGAATACTACTTTTTGTTTCGTTGAAATCTGATTTATATTGTGAAAGTTATGCTTTTTACAATATTGGGTGTAAATTGATTTGTTTAATAAAATTGTCTATTTTAAATTATATAAATAATATTTTTATTTGTCAAATAATGTTCTAATATGTGTTATATGACATGTTAGGTATATATTTTTGTTTTAAAACATTTTAAATTGATGTTATTATTTTCCGAAGCTTATTGTATTTTATTTTCAATTTTTAAAACCCTGATTTCTATTATTTATCCATTTTGTTAATTAATTTATATTTATCTAAAATTTATTTATTTATTTTTTATTCGTACACTATTTTATCTTGTTCTTTTTTCTTTTTTCTTATTTATTTACATTTTTCATTTGTTTAAAAATGCAAAAAGAATAAAGGAAATATGAAGAGTTTTTAAACCTTTCACTTACCCATGACCTTTGGTTTGCACTTGCCTTTTCAATTCCAAATAACACTTCCATTCAATTGTCGTCCATATCTACTATCTTCAGCTAGACAATCTTTCTTTCTCACGCAAAAAAAAAGTTCTCAACCCTAAACTTTTGGCCATCATCTGGAAAAAAAAATTGGTAATGATTTTTATCATTTTCTTACTCTTTTCTTCTTGTTTGTAATTCTTATGCCTTGCTTTCACTATATGTGTTCGGCCCATAGCCTCCACCATCACCACCTTGTCCAGTTACAAACACCTCCGTCTCCTCTGTCATGTCATGGCCGTGGCCACCATTGATGAGAAGATTGAAAGTACGGTGTGTATACAATTATATGTGCTAATATAGTATACACGGATCGTGTAATATGGATTACAATACAAATGCGGAAATAGATGATAATAGCAAAAATAGAAAAATCACACCAGAGATTTTTATACTGGTTCGGAGCACCGTCCTACGTCCAATCCCAGACTTCTATCTGGATTTTCACTATTAACTTCGTCGCTTCACCCGGAGGAACAGGTTTACAACACCCGAACAGCCGAACGGGATTTCACGCCTCTAATACACTGAGGACTTCAACACTTGCCTCTTACAACACAGAGGACTTCAAAAAAAGAACAAATATAATTGTTGTTGACAATTTGTGCTCTTGAAAACACGGATTTGTCACTAGCAGTACACCCTTCCTATAATCTTATCCTCAAAGTATGCAATATGATGTTTTGAAAAGATTAAGGAAAGTATATTATTGAATCAAAGGATATGAAATAGTTTCAAAGATTCAATAAATAATTTAGAGCTTTTATAATGCAGAATTAAGATCAGAGATTAGATTAAAATAATATATGAAATCGTTATACTTTAATCAACGAATTGGATGAGTTTATATAGATAAGAATGGTTGTAACTCTTTGCTATTAAGAGATATGATCTTTGGTGAAAGGTTAAGAGATGCAACCTTTGGAGAAGAGAAGTGTCTTTTGGAAAAATTGCTTTTTGTTCAAAAACGGTCGACAGGTTAAAAAGTGACCAGTAGACAGGAATTTAAAATATATATACGTTATGTGCATGTGTGCACGTTCATTGTGCATTTTACACAGAAACGGTCGACCGTACGATTATTAACCGGTCGACCGGTTCCTGTTAATTTGTACAATGAATGTTCAATGCTTTTAAAACGTATATATATGGTTTATATTGAGGTGCATGATTATTTGAGGATAGATTTTAACAAGTTTATCACTATTACAATATCAAATAATCAACCTATAATCTATAGTAACATATGTAGCTCTAATGACCTTGTTTTGTCGATCGCCTTATTTGTCAGAAATCAAAACTTTCATAAAACTTGTGACTCAACATTCTCCCCCTTTTTGATTGATGACAATATATATCTGCAAATCTGAATCTCCCCCTGAGTACGTGATCTCTTTCTCGTTGAATTCTTATAAATGTATGTTCCTGCAAGCAATTGTTAGCCTTTTCTCCCCCTTTGTCATCGACAAAAAGGAGTAACAAATACTAGAATGAATATAATATGCATAGAAAAAATAAATCATTAACACATCAAAAACATAACAGAGTTTACTACAGAACATAATGTCAAATGAAAATCATAAATAACGACACTATTTAGTACAAGTGTCGATGAATGTTTTTTAAAGAGCTAAAACATAATAAAATCTAGGATGAGGCAGATCGTATCTCTTCTTCATCATCATCATCATCTTCATCATCATCATCTTCTTCTTCCTCATCATTGTGCCTTCTAGATGATTCACCATGTCCATGACCACTCATTCCTGTAGACTCGTCAGATGATGTCCAGGTGAAAACTGGAGCAGCAGGACGTTTTCCTGGGTCTTGTGCTTGAACAGAGGTGGATGTGGAACAAGATATAGCATCCCATAGCATACCAAAGAATGACTTGACCTTATTGAAGCGCTTATCAATTTTAGAGTCCATGCGCTTGAGACGTGATTCAAGCAAAAATTGGTTACGAGCGATTGTTTCAAGTGATTCTTTTGTTGATGACTTTGATTTTAAAAGTTTTACTTCATCGGAACGAGGACGAGATGAAGTTGCTCGTTGTTTCCTTGGTCCTCTTTGTTGCCATTCTTCGAATGGCATAATCTCAAGATAAGATGGAGGAAGCTTCATTCGCTTGATGGTGATGGAATCAATGCATTTTGGTTTTGAGGTTGCAGATTCAGGAGGATTGACCCCACAAGCTAACAAAAGTCTCATGATATATTCATTGTAAAAGAAATGAGGCCGGGTTGAGTTATTTACCTTGAGAATTTCATCAAAAAGCATGTGAACCCAATTGATTTGGATTTCACCATAGATAGCATAGAGTGCCTTGAAGTTTTCTTTGTACACTGCATCATAATTTCCAAGTCTAGGAAAAAGAGAATGCATCAAGACCCGATGAAGTAACCTGGCTGTCGGGCGAAGTCCAATAGACTTAGTGCCATCACTATCATCTTCTATGAACTGATGACTAGTATTATTTCGAGTGAAGACTTCGCAGAAGTTAGATGAAAACTCTTCGCCTCGATTTGGTATACCAATTATAGAGGCAATTCTAGCATGAGTAAGAAAAATTTGCTTCCCATAGACCATAGACCAGATGACGCCATTTGGATTATCAGGTTGATATTCATCAAGATTCATGTTGGCGTAAAATAATTTGATCATCAAATGATTGATCTCCACACTATTTGCAGAAAAATCTATTAGTGGAGTAATGTTGGCATTATTGGCTAACCTCCGAACTCCGTAAGCCGTGAAATCATCAAATTTGATGAAAGAGCCTGGATGAAACTTGTAATTTGTCATCTGATTCCATCTTGTTACAGCAATTGGAGTTTGAAGCCATTTTTTGACGGAGATGGTAAGAGATGAAGTTTCAGAGGTTGCTCCTTTCTTTGATTTCTTTTGAGGAGGAGCCATTGTTGGAGGATTTGTGATTTGGGAATTGAAGAATGGGAGCTAGGGTTTGTGATTTGGGGTAAGAGAACAGTTTTAGTAAAGAGTGAATGAGGGTAGAGGGAAAAATGACGTATAGGTTTATACAAAAAACTGAAAATACGACAACCGGTCGACCTACTGTTTTTGGCCGGTCGACCGTTTTCAACCAGAGAGCAAACGGTCGACCGGCTATAACAGGGGCGGTCGACCGGTCTTGGTCTGTTGTGACGTTTAAGTTTATATTTCAAGTTTTTATCATATATCAACCTATATATATTATATTTTATACGTAATACAAAATATAACCGTCATTACACAAGAGATAGATAAAGATACAATAACTATATATATAAGTCTAATGAGAAAGTTCGTCATTAGAATTATCGTTGTTTCCTTCAATACGTTTCGACCATGGACTCCATTGTTTCTGAGCTCCTTCATTCTTCTCATAGTTCCGATCCCATGAGTTAGGACTTTTAGATGTTGATGGCCTAGACGGCATTGGTTCATGCACGTCATGTTTGTTGGACCCGCAGAAAAATGTTGCCAACTTTTCTAAAACAGACAATCGTGCCGACGTCCGTTGTTGCTCGTGATAAAGTTGACTTTGCCCGTAATGGAGTTGTCTCTGAAGGTCTATCTGATGTTTCTGGTAGTGGTGTATCTCATCGATTTGAGCTTTGGTACGAGGAGAATAGAATAGTGTCCGCTTCACTCGTTTTGAATTTGGAGTTTTATCAGACATACAAGAGCATTGATGATGACAACTTGATTTTTGTTTTGGAGTTGTGGGAGAATAAAGTTCCTCCGACTCAGAACTCGTAATAGAAATGTATGATTCTTGAGCACATTTATCACAAATGTGAGCCATAGTGTACGTTGTATAGAATATTATGGTTTGATAAAAAGAAAAGATGAACAAAATATAAAATGTTTGCAAGTTTATATATAAGTTTCTTATGTATAAACCTATGGATGTGAGTTAATGATAAATTTTAACCAAGAAAATATAAGCAGAAAAAAAATTTTGTAAGTCTAAAAATAGCTTTCTTTTTAAAACTGAATTTATAAGTTAAGAAAGTAAAGGATGATCACAAAAAAATAAGTAAAGCGAATTTAACCATTAAATAAAGCAGTGGCTTATATTTAATGTAAAAAATATAGTTTATGCAATAGTTGTAGTTAAAGGATAACTAAAGAGAATAACTAAAGAATAACTAACAAGAAGATGTTCTTTTAGAAATTTCTTAGTCAAGATTTTTTCTTGAAATTAAACCAAGCTCTCTTCGTAATCTAATAAAATTAGATTCGAGCAGAGGCTTAGTAAAAATGTCTGCTAATTGATTGTCAGTATGAACATATTCAAGACATATATTTCCTTTGTCAATATTATCTCGAAGGAAATGATGACGGATATCAATGTGTTTGGTTCTGGAGTGATTTACTGGATTTTTAGAGAGATTTATAGCACTAGTGTTATCACAGTATATAATAGAATTTGATAAATGAATATCAAAATCTTGAAGTGTTTGTTGCATATATAGTACTTGAGTACAAGCAAGAGCTGCTGATATATATTCAGCTTCACATGTTGATAGTGAAACACAATTCTGTTTCTTACTGAACCAAGAGACAAGTATTTTCCAATAAAATGGCACGTACCACTTGTACTTTTTCTATCCGTTCGTGAGCCACCGAAATCAACATCACTATATGATACTAATTCAAATGGACATTCTTTTGGATAAAAAAGACCGAAATCTTTGGTATTATTAAGATAACGAATTATACGTTTTACTGCTCGCAGATGTGATTCCTTTGGATTGGCTTGAAAACGAGCATATAAACAAACACTCATTATTATATCTGGACGACTAGCTGTAAGATAAAGAAGAGAACCAATCATGCTTCGATACAATTTCTGGTCAACATTCTTACCACTTTCATCTTTGTCAAGATGTGTAGTTGTACTCATAGGAGTTGGTTTACCAGATGTATTTTCTAATCCGAAGCGTTTGATAAGGTTTTCACAGTATTTTTCTTGATTAATAAAAATGTCGTTTGGAAGTTGCTTTATTTGAAGTCCAAGAAAATAAGATAGTTCTCCCATATGAGACATTTCGAATTCTTTGGTCATAATATTTGCAAATTCTTTGCAAAGTTTATCGTTTGTTGAACCAAAGATGATATCGTCTACATATATCTGGATAACTAGAATATCTTTTCGAGAATGTTTAATAAACAAGGTTTGATCGACTTTGCCTATTTGAAATCCTGAGCTAATAAGATAGCTACGTAGTCGTTCATACCAAGCACGAGGTGCTTGTTTTAAACCATACAGAGCTTTCTTAAGTTTGAACACATGGTCACGATATTTTTCATGTACGAATAGAGGAGGTTGTTCGACATAGACATTCTCTTTGATAAATCCATTGAGAAAAGCACTTTTGACATCCATCTGATAAAGTTTGAAATTATGGTGACAAGCAAAAGATAATAGGATTCTAATAGCTTCTAGTCGAGCAACTGGTGCAAAAGTTTCTTCATAATCGATACCTTCTTCCTGATTATATCCTTGTGCTACTAATCTTGCTTTATTTTTGGTGATATTGCCTTGTTCATCAGCCTTATTTTTATAGACCCATTTAGTACCAATTACTGACTGATCAGTTGGTCTTGAAACAAGTTCCCAAACGTCATTGCGCTCAAACTGATTTAGTTCTTCCTGCATGGCAATGATCCAGTAATCATCTGTAGCAGCTTCTTTTGGATTCTTAGGTTCGATATTTGAGAGAAAAGCGACATGACCCATTTGATTGAGTTGACTCCTTGTTCTGACATGTGATGTTATTTCACCGATTATATTTTGAGGCGGATGGTCTCTTAATATTCTTGGTGGTGATTGTAACTCACATATTTGAGGAATATTCTCAATAACTATTTCCGAGTCAGAATCAATATTTGTGATGATTTGATTGTCAGTGGCTATTGATTCGTCATCATCTGATATAGTGTGAGGGTGCAGATAGATTTCATCAAAAGAGACATGAAGTGATTCTTCAATAGTTTTGGTTCGTTTATTAAATATCTGATAGGCCTTACTTCATTCCGAATAACCAACAAATATTCCTTCATCGGCCTTTGGATCAAATTTGCCAAGCTGGTCTTTTGTATTTAAAATAAAGCACTTCGAACCAAAAACTTTGAAGTATGAGATTTTAGGCTTCCTTTTGTTAAATAATTCATAAGGAGTATTCTTGGTATGAGGTCTTATGGATACACGGTTTAAAACATAACAGGCAGTTGCCACAGCTTCTGCCCAAAAATGTTTTGGTAAGGTGGTTCCATTCAATAATGTTCTTGCACATTCTAGTAAAGTTCGGTTTTTCCGTTCTACAACTCCGTTCTGTTGTGGAGTTCTGGGAAACGAAAAATTATGATATATACCTTTCTTTGTACAAAATTGTTCAAATTCATTATTTTCAAACTCTCCGCCATGATCACTTCTTATATTTTTTAACTTTAATCCCTTTTGATTTTTGAATTTTTTTGACGAAAGATTTGAAATGATCGAAAGTATCACTTTTATTTTTTAAGAAGATTGTCCATGTATAACGAGAGAAATCATCAACAATTACAAGCACATATTGATTGTGATTTATTGATTGAACTCTAGTAGGTCCAAATAAATCCATGTGTAGTAACTCAAGTGGTTGTAATGGTTGTAATGTTGTGACTTTCTTGGATTTAAAAGATGATTTGGTCAATTTTCCTAATTGACATGCATCACAAATGTTGTTAACTTTAAAACTCATTTTGGGTAGTCCTCTAACTAGATTGTTTTTGGCTAGCTTGTCAATAGTTCTGAAGTTTATATGACAGAAGCGTTTGTGCCATAGCCATGGATCATTGTCATTAGCCACAAGACACATATCTGAATTATGATTAATGTTCATATTCAAAATATATATATTTCTGTCTCTATAACCTTCGAAAACCAAATTATGGTCTTTATCTAAAATACTACACTTATTATTTGAAAATGAAATAATAAAACCCTTGTCACATAACTGACTAATACTTAGCAAATTGTGTTTCAAATTTCTAACTAGCATGACATTAGAAATAAGAGGTAAGTTAGATGTACCGCAATTGCTCACATCGCCTTTGCCGATGATATATCCTTTTGAATTGTCTCCAAAAGTGACGGAGCCACCATCTGAATATGTAATATTTGTTAATAAACTCTTGTCTCCTATCATGTGCTTTGAGCAACCACTGTCCAATATCCACTTTCCTCTTTTCTTAAGTGGGACCTGCAAAAAATAGAATTAAGTCCATGGTACCCACTTTTTATAGGGTCCTAAGAGTTAGGTCTTAGGAGTCCAAACCCTTTTGGGTCCGGTATCCCCTTTATATATATAATTGTTATTAAAATGCACAGTATTCATGAATTGCTGAATGTATTTGTTCCTAATCAAATTATTATTTGTTTTAGGAACCCATATTTTGATAGTCTTGACATTTTTCTTTTGAAATTTCACAACTGGTTTTGGTTTGGAATATAATAAACTAAGATTTTTCTTAGCTTCAGTTTTTTGTACTTTCTTTTTCCTTTTATTTCCAAGATGTTTCTTGGTTTCTTGTTTGTTATATCCCAATCCTTGTTTGTCTGAAATAGATTGTGAACTTTCAATGATTTTTGTCAAGTTTTCTCGACCTTTGTTAAAGTTAGAAACATTTTGAGTAATGTCATCAAACTTTGTTTGTAAGCTAGCTTTTTCTAGGCCTAGAATTTTGACTTTTGCTTTAAGCTCATGATTTTCAGTAGTGAGAGCATTATTTTTCTCTTTTTGAGTTTCTATTTCTTGACTCAAAAGAGATATTTGAGAATCAACATTAGATGATGATTCTTGAATATTTTCAAGTTCCTCTTCTAATATTTTCTTCTCATCTTTTAACATATCTCGTTCAAGCTCTGCTCTACTTAAATCTGCTTTGACTACTTTTAATTGACGTTTTATGTCTTTATATTTGACTATCAATTCAGCATTAATATCAAGTAATTCATCAAATGTAGGAATTTGTACCTCATCTTCTGTTGCCATAAAACAAACATTAGCTTGTTCATTCTCTGAATCACTTTCACTTTCTGATGAAGATGACTCTGAATCATCCCATGTTACCGAGAAAGCTCGTTTCTTAGATTTGTCCTTTTTATATTTGAATTTGTCATTTTCTGACTTCTTCTTTTGTTCTGGACAATCTTTCTGCATGTGTCCCTTTTTGTGGCAGTTGGAACATTCTATAGCAGATGAAGATGGTTTATTTGATCTAGGTTTCCTTTTATTGTAACGACTGGCTTTTTGATATTTTAAGAATTTTTTGAATCCTTTCGCAATGAATGCCAAATCTTCGTCTTCAGAATCTGATTCATTTTCATCTTTCTCAACATGAAATGCTACATTTTTCTTTTCTTCCTTCTGTTCTTTTCTAGCTTGCAAATTTGCTTCATAGGACATTAAATTTCCTATCAATTCATCTGGCTTCATGACGGAAAGGTCATTAGCTTCTTCGATTGCTAATACTTTTCCTTCCCATTCACTAGTCAGAGAATGTAGGACTGTTGAAACAACATCGAAATCAGAATACTTTTGTTCTAAGCCAATAAGTGCATGGTGAATAGTTTGAAACCGTGAATACATGTCATTGATTGTCTCATTTGGTTTCATTTTGAAATTTTGAAATTGACTTTTCAGCATGGCTATTTTGGCTTGTTTAACTTTGTTAGTACCTTCATGAGTGATTTTTAGTGTTTGCCAAATTTGATATGCAGTAGTGCAGATACTAACACAGTTATATTCATTTTGGTCTAATGCACAGAACAACATATTTATTGCTCTTGCATTTACAGCTGCTGCCGTTTTCTCAGCTGCAGTCCATTCTGAATAATCAGTTGTTGGATTCACTATTTCTCTTTGAGTGGCATTCCAAGCATCATAGTTATTTGATTGCATAAAGAATGACATACGTGTTGCCCAATAACTATAGTTAAGACCATTGAAAAATGGAGGTCTTTGTGTCGATTGACCTTCCGTGTAAGTGGTGTTTTGAGTGCTAGTACTTACGTTATTTGCCATATTACTATAATATATCAAATAGCTGTGTTACGGTTATATGATGACCGTGCTCTGATACCAAATGAAAGTACGGTGTGTGTACAATTATATGTGCTAATATAGTATACACGGATCGTGTAATATGGATTACAATACAAATGCGGAAATAGATGATAATAGCAAAAATAGAAAAATCACACCAGAGATTTTTATACTGGTTCGGAGCACCGTCCTACGTCCAGTCCCAGACTTCTATCTGGATTTTCACTATTAACTTCCTCGCTTCACCCGGAGGAACAGGTTTACAACACCCGAACAGCCGAACGGGATTTCACGCCTCTAATACACTGAGGACTTCAACACTTGCCTCTTACAACACAGAGGACTTCAACAAAAGAACAAATATAATTGTTGTTGACAATTTGTGCTCTTGAAAACACGGATTTGTCACTAGCAGTACACCCTTCCTATAATCTTATCCTCAAAGTATGCAATATGATGTTTTGAAAAGACTAAGGAAAGTATATTATTGAATCAAAGGATATGAAATAGTTTCAAAGATTCAATAAATAATTTAGAGCTTTTATAATGCAGAATTAAGATCAGAGATTAGATTAAAATAATATATGAAATCGTTATACTTTAATCAACGAATTGGATGAGTTTATATAGATAAGAATGGTTGTAACTCTTTGCTATTAAGAGATATGATCTTTGGTGAAAGGTTAAGAGATGCAACCTTTGGAGAAGAGAAATGTCTTTTGGAAAAATTGCTTTCTGTTCAAAAACGGTCGACAGGTTAAAAAGTGACCAGTAGACAGGAATTTAAAATATATATACGTTATGTGCATGTGTGCACGTTCATTGTGCATTTTACACAGAAACGGTCGACCGTACGATTATTAACCGGTCGACCGGTTCCTGTTAATTTGTACAATGAATGTTCAATGCTTTTAAAACGTATATATATGGTTTATATTGAGGTGCATGATTATTTGAGGATAGATTTTAACAAGTTTATCACTATTACAATATCAAATAATCAACCTATAATCTATAGTAACATATGTAGCTCTAATGACCTTGTTTTGTCGATCGCCTTATTTGTCAGAAATCAAAACTTTCATAAAACTTGTGACTCAACAAAGATCCACAAAAATAATCCAAACGCTTCCTATATATGCTAGCCGAACTCACATATACATCTCCACCCATGCTCAACCACTTAGCCGCCCTTTGCACCACCTTCTCCAGCCCATACCTGAACCAAAACCTCTGCCACATCATTACCTGAGCCCACCAGGCCTGGCCGTGCCAATACATGCCTTGACCGAAGCTTATGTTGCATAGAAATCCACTTTGTTACCTTGTGTTTGCATTTTCATGTCACAACAACTTCCATGCCTTCATCCCTAGCTAGGCCGACCTTGGCTTGACCCATGCTTGACTCATTTACACCTATGGCCATGCCTTATCAAAATATGGTCGAGGATAGTGATAGTGAAAGCAAGTGCAAGTCATTTGATTTGATGTTGTGTATTATTTCTAGTTGTTTAAAATCATATTTTTAGGTGTTGAAATTCATGTTATATATATATACTGTTTTGTTTCATATGCACAAGAAAAATGGCTTTGGCTCTCCCTCACGTGAATCGTAGCCGTGCTTTCATGCCTTTATGGATCTTAATTTGTGTGTTTGTTTGTTATCTCCAGCTTGTAGAGGTGAGTAATTATCACCAGACAATTTATACTTATATAACTAGTAAACTGATAACATTTGAATCTGTAAACCATATCATCAAGTTATAACTACTTATGCTATGATCATATGATGTCCATCCTTGTTTATACACCTGTTATATCATCTGTTACTGTTATATAATGTTATTCTGTTTATTTATATCAGTTTATCACACTGCAAGTTACCTGTAGATTAGAATCACTGTGGGTTGAAATGATACATACCCGAACGGACTTTAGAATGGGGAAAAATCATTATGGGCTGAAATGATAGGCTTGAGCAATTTTTATTTATTTTATGTTACTTGGGATTGTGGGATTGAAATGATAGAACCCGATTTTCTTTGTATATTACGGATTGAAATGATATATTATCCGTATCATTTGACTTAGGTTAGAAAATTATATACAGACCCGTGGTTAATATATATTTTTCAATTTTTTTTAAATATTATAAAATGTAAATATTATGATATTTTGATTTAAATTTAAAAATGATTTTTACAAAATGTTAGTGATTTTCTATAAGTTAAATAAGTGAAATAAATAAATGGTAAAGTAGGATTTGAAATATAAGTTAATTTTGGAATTTATGATTTTGGTTATAAATGAAGTTTAAATTAAGTAAGAAAATATGATAATTTGATTTAAATTTAAATTTAAAAATGATTTTATAAAGTGTAATGATTTTCTATAAATTAAAATATAGTTAAATATATAAATGTTTAAAATTGAAATTTGAAATATAACTTAACTTGGAAAAATGTGAAATATGTTTTTAAAATAAAAGTTAAGTTAAGAAAAATAAAATGGAATTCAAATTTAATTTATGAAATGGCAAATTAAATTAAAATGTAAAGTAAAATGTAAAGTAAATGAAATGTTATAAAATTGTACATTTATTTTATAAGTGAATTATAAAAAAGATTTGATAATTGTGAAAATTTCACTTTATAAAATCATAGATTAAAGGGTATTTAGATGATCATTTTAAAGTGAGAAAATATGATTTTATAAGTTAAAATTTGTTTAAATAAAAATTTAATTGTTTATGAAATTTTATTGAATACTTGGAATCTAATTAAGAGCATTTTTGAACTGCTACCATTTTTAAGTAAAGGATATTACAACATTTCTAAGTGTTGCAGTTGATATAAATGAACTAAATGGCTTAATTGAACTATGAAAGTGCTGTAGTTGCTGAATTTAACTAAATTTATTTGAAGTTAAATCAAACCTATTACAGCATTTTTAAATGCTGTCTTTTACTAATTGAATTGTTTAAAATAAAACTTTCCGTAGCATTTTCTAAATGCTGCAAAAGTTGAAATTTCACTGTTTTAATAAATTGAAGTAAATAAATGAATTCTGAAAATGGTAAAATTTTGAGAATTGTATATTTGATTATTAAATATAATAACTTCACTTTTAAATGATTTAAATGGAATATTTAATTGGTATAAATGGAATATTTAATTGGTTTAACTGGAATATTTAACTGGTTTAAATGGAATATTTAATTGGTTTAATTGGAATATTTAATTGGTTTAATTGGAATATTTGCTTTGACATATAAACCATTTTGAAATGTGATTTGAAATGGTATTTAAATTAAATAAAAATGAATGTGGTTTTGGAAAGATATGATATTTTGAAATGAATTTGAAATGATATTGAATTTTTAAATGATATTTGATTTAGAAGTATAAAATACCATTTTGGAATTTTAACCAAGGGATGTATTTAATTTATGGTTTAACAGATCCTTAGAGGATGGGTGATCCCAAGCATCCTTTAAGTTATGGTGCATTACTACTAAAGTTCACTTGAGTTGGTTTACATTATATAAGTATGTATGCCTGACTCGAGTGTTTTGTGTTTTACTTTATGCCTGGGTCAGCCTGGGTATTTACAGCTTAGCTTTGGATTTCTTTTCTGGAGCTAGGAATCGCGGGAGATTCTGCTTGTCTAGTTATCTATTCCCTTTCAATTTCAGTTGTTCTATTTCAGCTCTGGTATTTATAAACTTCTATGTATTTGAGATTTCTATTGTATATGTTTTTCAGACTAATATTATGTATTTTTTTTAGATTCTATTATAGTAGCTTCATGAGATACTATGGTATTTTAATTTCCGGTGCGAGTTATTCTGATATTTTTGTGTCTATGATTCTATGATTATTTTCATTTGCTCCAAATTTATTTACAGTGCGGTATTTTGAGAAATTCAAGTCCGACATGTGTGGATGCGAATGGCTGAAAATACCGGGTTGTTACATGATTATATGATGTGTTAGCACCAAAATTGGTCATTAACACCCTTTAGAGAGATTATATAGAGAGATTAATGAAGAAAGTAAATGTAAACAGTGAAAAGAATTCTAAACTTAATGCAGAAAATACGAACACCAGATTTATAGTGGTCGGCGTAATTGCCTACGTCCACTTTGAGGTTAATCTTTATTGCTTTACTTATCAACTGGTTACAGATAGAATCCGTACACCAAGTATTTGATTACAATTGTTAAGCAAAGTAGACAAGTCTTGAATGAGTCTTGAATGCGGTAGATTCTCCCAGTGTTCTCAAAAATAAGGTCCCTTTCACTGTGCCCCTGCCTCTATATTTATAGACGAAGATGGATTGGACTTCCCTGGTGGGCCTAGTAGTTAGACAATTCGGCCCAAAGTGAGTGAACTCTGTGTGCCGAACCACAAATGCCGAGGCTTCCTTAATGCCGAACGAGGCGATGTGTTGAGTGAAGAGTGCAAGCCGAACGAGAACCGATGCCGGTCGAGGGGAGATGCCGAAGGAGGCCGAAGTGCCGAACTAGCTTCATGCCGGTCGAGATTGAATGTCGAACGACTCTAACATGTCGAACGGCCCTCAATGCCAAACGAGGTTTAGGTGCCGAGCAGTGTGGAATGCCGAACGACTCTGACATGCCGAACGGCCCTCAATGCCGAACGAGGTCTGGATTCCAAGCAATGTGGAATGCCGAACGACTCTGTCATGCCGAACGGCCCTCAATGCCGAATGATATACAGTACCGAACGACCCTCAATGCCGAACGACCATAGATGCCAAATGACCTGGTCGTGCCGAAAAGGACAGATGCCGAACGAAGTCTCTTCATCAAGTCTTTGGTTGCCCGGTCAAGCCACTGGGTAATACTTGCCCCCCAAAGTGTATTATGCGGATGAACATGATACGCTTTGAGTCACTAGTCCTCCATTTTTTGCTTCAAGCTCTGGATTTGCTTCCTCGATGGTACTTTCTCTTGAATGCCGATCGAGTCAGTGTATGCCGAATGACATGCCGATGCCGAACGTCATATAAATGCCGAACGATTTAGCTAATGCCGAGCGAGGGACCTCACTGACCGGTTCTACCGGTCATTGTCCCTTCGACTTCCTTTCTTTTCCCTATAAAGGTCGGCACTTCACTTCTTCTTCTCTTTTTCATTTTTTCTCCGCTATCCTGTATTCGCGAACTTTTCTTTTTAATAAACTCCAAATAATTAACCACTCTTCCCTCCTCAAACATCGTACGTTACCTTGCTCCTTTCCTAAATCAATCGAAACTACTTAAAACCGCTCTCCTTACATCAGAATCCCTCAAGTTTTCGATCCGTTTACTAGGTAATGACCTCTCTCTTTGAACGCTACCCCTTAGCTAATAAACTTAGCATGAGATTCAAGTTCGTGAATCTCTATAGAACGGTGGCCAGTTGGTATCACGTGGATGAGGGAATCGTATCGTGATTAGGATACATTTTAAGGCTAGGCAGTGTGGGAAAAAAGGAGAGGTCAGAGGCATGCGAAGTAGGGAAAACAGAGGAGGAGTAGGGATTGGTTAGAATGCCGATCGTCTCGGTATGACCTGCCGAAGGACACGGCCATGTCGTTCGGTAGGGATGGAGGAAAATAATAAAATTGTTATTAAGGACGGAATACTGAGCGTTGTGGCTAGGCATAACTTTGGTTCGGCACGATTCGCCGTATGCCGAACAGTGGAGTGGATAAGTGGAAGGGTGTCGTTGTTGAGAGTAGAATGACGAGCGATGCGGCTCGGCATGAGGGTGGTTCGGCATGACCCCCTTATGCCGAACGGTGGAGAGGACAGATGGAAGTATGGAATACCGAGCGATGCGGCTTGGCATGTAGTGGTTTGGCATGACTTCTTTATGCCGAACGGCGGAGAAGACAGATGGAAGCATGGGATGCAGAGCGATGCGGCTTGGCATGTAGTGGTTCGGCATGACTCCTTTATACCGAACGGTGTAGAAGACAAATGGAAGCATGGGATGCCGAGCAATGGACTTGGGCCGGATAGTATTTAGGCCGAACTGGGTTGAGGCCGAGCAACATTTGGGCCGAACGGCATTTAGGCCGAGCAGCATTTAGACCGAACGACATTTATCCCGAGCGGCATTTAGGCCGAACGGCATTTATACCTAGCGGCATTTAGGCCGAACGGCATTTATGCCTAGCGGCATTTAGGCCGAGCGGGTTTTAGGCCATGTGTTTCAAGTGTCGCTCGGCCTTGACCTTCGATGAATGGATAACAATAGTCGAAATCATTCCAACTTGAACATAACCCTCGTCGAATTCACTCATTTCCCATGCTTAATCATATGACAAAAACAAGGACAAGGACTTAAGCAAACCATCATATCGAACTAATCCGGACCGATAACTCCACAGTTTTAACAATCATAAGTCTGAATTTAAATCGATAAAAATAGATAATAGCCTTCAACATATAGTGCCAATGTACGAGTCCAAAATCGAAAACATCATAAGAATGGCTTTCGTAGGCGGTCAACGATGATGGTCTTCGAAGATGACAGTTCAAAGCTCAACTTTATATCTTCAACTCTGTGACTTTTAATTTCTCAGCACTTATATTTGAATGATCGCACTAGTTCACACACCACACGAGGGGAATATTTATGCTGTTAAGTCTAATGTCGATTATTTTTCAAGTATAGTTCAAACAGGTTCTCTGTTATACTCAATCTTCATTAAAGATGTCTACGAAATTTAGCTCTGCTATGATCTCAGATAGACCCAGGCCATCCTCTCGACAAGAAGTCGTAGATACTTCACATCCATCAACTACCCCCGCTCAAGACTTTCCAAACCCTGTGACTAGATCTGGCAACTTGGCTCCCAACGCTTTAGAGGCAGCAATTTTTCTAGATGACCCAAATGATTCTCAGGCTTCAAAAATTAACGAAGTACACTCTGTCGGATCTGCTCTGTCCATGGAATCCCCTTTGACGATGTATTAGTTCCATCGGGGCATTATCGTCCACACTTGCCCCAGTCGGATACATACCTTGCAACAAATTCATGTGTTGGGTTGGCACCGTGCCACCGTTCGACTTATTTCTTTGAGACGTGTTGCACTACATCGACATTGCTCCGTCGCAACTGCGTCCGAACAGCCATGCATTCATCTACGACACTTGTATCCTCTTCATGAGTGTCCTCTCAAAGCTTCCAACTCCGGGCGATATTCGATACATATATTGCATCAAGAGACTGAAGGATAGCCCGTCTTTCGTGTTTCTCGAGCCGTACAATAAATGTAAAATCTTAACTGGGGCATGGAGCAAGTTTTCCCTGTACAAACAGGAGTGGTTTTACGTGCACTGTCCTCCCAGTTTTGTGAGGAGATGGGTGGAAGGAAGTAAGTCTTTTTCCTAGGTCGATACTCATGTTTGGTCAAAGCTGTACCCTTTCTAACTCTCTTCCATCTTTTCAGGTATCAATCTGCGTCCCGAGGGCCACGGATATTCTAAAGCCATCGAAGATATTCGAGCCATTACCGCCGAAGACTGGGATATCAGAACTCTCATTTCAAATGAGACGCTTACAAAGTTTGGGCTGTTAGCAGAAGGTCGCCGGATTAGCCTCACTCAGGGAGTTACCATACCCAGGCCTGCTTTTGGCAAAGGGAAAAAGCAAGCTGAATCTTCAGCACATAACGCCACCGACACACTAGAAGAGGGGGAAATTAAGAAAACTAAAACGCCTGAGGCACATGATGAGAACGTTAGTCCCGCTCAGGATCCGATAGTCAAAGATCATGACATCAAGACGTCACCTTCCCCTTCAAAGGGGAAGAAGAAACTAACATACAGGCTGAGGAAGAAAATAGTCGGTGGAACTTCTAAAGTTACTCTCATTCTCGTAGAGAAAGAAGCCTCCTCACAGCATTTAGAAAGTTCCCTAAAAGGCATGTCGAACCTTTCCATTCCTGATGATCTACTCAACTACAACTTTGACGATCCAGAGGTCCTTAAGCTTCATTCGCCCACGAGAGGCAATGCAAGCGTTCAAGCGCAAAATCAGGGAGAACATATTACTATTAGTAAAGAAACTGGTCCGTCGGGGGGAAACACTAGGACACACAGAAACACATGCGCTTCACCCTGTACTTAAATTTCCGTTGTCACCCTATTCTTTGCTAACTCGTCGTTACTTAAACTTTGTGCAGGTGACATGGGGCGCACGCATGGACTTGACCGCCTTCGCGGTTCATCGATATTTTATCAGTCAGGATGGGATTCAGGTTCTAGAAGACGCCGAGATAGGGATGACGATGGCGATAGGGATTATCATTCTCGAGATTCATCGTCTCGGAAGAAATCTTTTTATCAGCCAAAATACCATCATAACCCCCTTCTCACTCGGAGCAAGATAGAGATAAGCACGGCTATAAGGGGTCGCAATCCGATGTCTATCGTGATTAACACTCCGGTTCTTCTACCACACGACAGTCCCGGGATCCTTACAAGAGAACTGAACTTTCAAAGCCATCTCGTCCTATTCCCATGACAGATCCAACGATATCGGAGAGACTGACTGAGCTCAAGGCTAAATTCTCAAAATCTGCTTTGATGGCCTGAAATTTCTCCCGGCTATCCATCATATTTCGGGACATGTCAAACAGAGTGCTATCGCCTACAACAACGACGTCTATGTTCAAAATGATGTATTCGTTAATATTGCTGAGAAAGTGTCAGAAGTCTCCATAGAGCGCCCGCATGAGATTGATCGCCTGAAGCTTGAGGCCATCTATGACAAAGATATTATTAAAGCTCAGGACGAAGAGATTGCTTCTTACAAGCCTCAGCTAGAAGCCGCCTAATAGAGCACCAAAGAACTACTGAACCCATAACTCATCTGGAATTAACCCATAAAGAAGAAATCGACGAGGAGGTCCAGCGCTGTGGGGCTCTAGCTTTAGAGAAAGACTCAGTGCAGAAGGAGAGGGATGCCTTTGCCCTCCGAATTAAGGAGCTGGAGGAGCAACTCCGCAAAGAAAAGGAGGAGAAGACCGCTACCCAAGAAGAGTCGCAATGATATTGCGACGAGATCGTTTCCACATGGCTTCTGAAGGCGAAGCTCGAGGATGAAGTTTCTAAAGTTGAGATGCTAAAGAACGAAACCCGTGAAGAGGGCAACAAAATAGTGTCTGCGGAGGTCGACTCTCACCTTGAGGCGCCTAAAGAAGCAGGTAGGGAGGAGGTCAAAAGCATGTTCGACCCACTAATTGCAGAGTTCAATGCTCGTGTCCTCATGCACCGAGACTTAAATTTTCTAGGGGAGGGCTACCTCGAATCTTTACGTGAGGCGTGGGAGACCTTAATAGAAATCAGGAAGGCCGAACATGGTTCCAAGGAGGTTGATGAAGGAGCTTTGATAAAAGAATTTCTTAAGGGAAACGAGCCTTCGGACCGAGTCTCAAGCTCATGCGCCCATCCGGGACCCAGTCTCAAGCTCATGCGCCCACTCAGCCGACCGGTCGGCCGATACTTGATCCCTTTGAGCAGCATGTTGGTTATGGTCCGGAGGATCTCGGCCTCGGCGTTCACATTTTTTCTCCTATTCCAGAGCATGAGAGCCCTCTGACGGCTGAGAGCCAGCCGGAACCTTGCAGATAACTCTTCACTTTAACATTCCAAAAGTCGTCATTTTCCACTAGGAGCTATCGTATTCTAATGCTTGTTTTAATGGTTTTGTGTAGGCCGTTCTGATTCCGAGCCCACTCCGAGAAGCGATGTTGCCAAGGAGGTGAAGGAAAAGACAAGTGAGGCCACTCACACAGGAGAGGCTCTCGGTCCAGATGCTCATGTGATCGGAGCGCTTGATGAGGATAAGTCTGAGACTTCCTCTCTCATCGATGGGAGTTAAGAAATCGAAATTACAGGCACCTCTGAACACACATCTAAATTGAGCATGAAGGAGCATCTTGAGAAGGAGAAGAAAAAGACGGTCAAGATCAAAGTTGAGCCTCAAGCTGTGGACCTGGACGATCCTTCGAGTAAGCCGTTGAAAGTCATCCTTCCTGGCAGGTCCAAGCCCATGGAAGTTCACCGTACTTCTTCAGTTGTCACTCCCCCGTCAAAGAAAGTTATCAAGGGCAAACACACGGGAGAGGAGTCGTCTGGAAAAAGGTCGAAGAAGTCGAAAAAGTAGTCGTCGGTCTCGTTCAGCGAGAGTTAGTTTAGATTATGTAATTATTTTTATTTATTTTCGTAGTTCATGTAAATAAACTTTTCACTCCGAGCTTCGGAGGAGTTGTAGTAGAAACTTATTTTTGATGAATAAAACTTAGTTCTTTTGCCTTTCCGAAGACTTCCGTTGTTTGATTTTCTGTATAAGCGTGGTCAAAACCCAAGCTATTGCGAGTTACATAAACCTCTCGATTCATCTTCAAATAAGTTGATAATTTTTTAGCATTGCTCACTCTTTATTCCATGCTTCGGGTACTTAGAATATTTTCCAGTCCGCATGCCAAGGGTTCGATGACTTCAAGTCACTTGTATCCAGTCCACTCTCAGGGGACTTGGACATTTAAATCGTTTATCCTCTAGTCCACGCTCTGGAGACATAGAGTATTCCAGTCCACACTCTGTGGACTTGGAGGTTTTAAGCCGTTTATACTCTGGCCTGCATTCCGGGGGCTCAGAGTAGTCCAGTCTGCACTCCGAGGACTTGGAGATTTTGAGTTATTTATACTCTGATCCGCACTCTGGGGACTCAGAGTACTCCGGTACACACTCTGGGGACTTGCAGATTTTGAGTCGTTCATACTCTAGTCCACACTCTGGGGACCCAGAGTACTCCAATACGCACTCCGAAGACTTGGAGATTTTGATTCGTTTATACTATGGTCCGCACTCTGGGGACTCGGAGTACTCCAGTCTGCACTCCGGGGACTTGGAGATTTTGAGTCGTTTATACTCTGGTCCGCACTCTGGGGACTCAGAGTACTCCAGTCCGCACTCCAATGACTTGGAGATTTTGAGTCGTTTATACTCTGGTCCGCACTCTGGGGACTCAGAGTACTCCAGTCTGCACTCTGGAGACTTGGAGATTTTGAGTCATTTATACTCTGGTCTGCACTCTGGGGACTCGGAGTACTCCAGTCCCCGGGGACTTGGAGATTTTGAGTCGTTTATACTCTAATCCGCACTCTGGGGACTCAGAGTACTCCAGTCCGCACTCCGAGGACTTGGAGATTTTGAGTCGTTTTACTCTGGTCCGCACTCTAGGGACTCAGAGTACTCCAGTCTACACTTCGAGGACTTGAAGATTTTGAGTCGGGTATACTCTAGCCCGCACTCTGGGGACTCAGAGTACTCCAGTCCGCACTCCGGAGACTTGGAGATTTTGATTTGTTTGTACTCTGGTCCACACTCTGGGGACTCAGAATACTCCAGCCCGCACTTCGGGGACTTGGAGATTTTGAGTGCACGTTCGTATGTCAAACAGCATAATGTATCTCTTAGTTATTCGTCACAGCATTGTCATACACTGAAACATTGACAATTCATGGAGAAAATGGCTTCAACCCTTTATTAATGCAAACAAGCTAAATTGTCTTATTACATGTCATAAACTAGGAATAAAAACTTGATGGAAATAAATGCAACTAAAATGTGAAAGAAATGAACTAAGTGTAATAATGCCGTAAATGCTCGCTACTCCATGCTCAGGGAAGTGTCGCACCATCAACGGTCGCTAGCTGGAAAGTCCCTTCTCCAAGCTTCTGTTCAATGACGTATGGACCTTCCTATGCGGGGCTCACATGTGATGGTACCGAAACGAGATCACCCACACCAAAGATTCTTGGTCGGACTTTTTCATTATAATATCGAGGGACTCGGTGCCTGTATGCGGCCGCTCTTAAATTTGCTTCTTCACGCTTTTCATCAATGAAGTCCAATGATTCCAGCAAAAGATCCTGATTTGACTCATGATCAAAATAAGTTAACCGATATGATCAAACTTCAATTTCTACGCGTATGACAGCTTCCATGCCATATGCCAATGCGAATGGAGTGTGGCTAGTCGCGGACTTGTGGGTGGTTCTATAAGCCCAAACGTTGTTGGAAGCTCGTCCACCCACTTGCCTCTAGGCTTTTCCAAATGTTTTTTCAATAGATAATTTTGTTTACGGCTTCCACTTGTCCATTGGCTTTCGGATGAGCAACTGCTGCAAAAAATTTCTCAATGCCATATTTTGCTTTCGAATTGAGTTCCGTTGTCTGTAATGATGGTTCGTGGAAGGCCAAAACGACATATAATATTTCGTACAATGAAATTAATGAACTTTTTGGTGGTGATAGTGGCCAAAGGCTCTGCTTCTGCCCACTTGGTAAAGTAATCGACCACCACTATTGCGTATTTTTCACCACCTTTAGATAGGGATAAGGAACCAACTACATCGATCCCCCATATTGCAAATGTCGAGGGACTAACCATTTGTGTGAGTCCGTCGGCGGAGCTCTTGGGATTTTTGCATATTTCTGACATTTGTCACATCTTCTCACATAGTCTACGCATCCCGATTACAGCCGGAAAGTAGTACCCATAGCGAAGGATTTTCTTTGGTAACGTCTGCCCCCAGGTATGGTCGCCACATTTATCTTCGTGAACTTCCTTCAGTACTCGTTTTATCTCATCATGGGCAATGCACCAGAGTAAGGGGGTCAAGAATCCTCTCCGATACATTGCTCCATCTTGCATTACATAACGTGAAGCCTTACGAATGACTTGTCGTCTTTCGCTTTTTCTTTCGGGCACAACTCCGTATAATAAGTACTGTTTGAATGGGGTCATCCATGATTCCTTCTCGATTTCTGTTTCTAACATGAAATCTACATCCATCATATTTATGCTCGGAACATGTAAGGTTTCAACAGGAAACAATCTCATCTGCTGCGCATCACCAGTGCTTGCAAATTTTGCCAATGAATCGGCTGCTCTATTTTGCTCATGCGGGACATATGAAATATCATAATACTCGTGATTCGCTAGCAGCTCTTGAAATCGGACCAAATACAGGGAAAATCTCTGCCTCTTTGCTTGATAGTCTCCCCGCACTTGGTACACCACCAGTTGCGAGTCGCAAAAGATTTCAACCGATCTTACTCCTAGTTCTTTGATAAGTCTTAAGCCGACAATCAATGCTTCATACTCGGATTCGTTATTCGTCGCTGTGAATTCGAGCTTCAAAGCGTAGCAAACAGATCGGTTCTCACGAGTCACAAGAACTATGCCAACCCCCGAACATCGGTTGTTAGAAGCCACATCGGTGTACATCTTCCATCGAACGGGAGGTATGGCATTGTGGGCGTTTATTCATCTGTCATGGTGAATTCAGCAATGAAATCTGCTAGCGCTTGCCTCTTTATGGCCCTTCGTGGCAAATATCGAACTGACTCAACTCGATATTCCATTTTAACATCCTTTCAGAAGTTTTCGGTCGTTGGAGTACCTGTCGCAAGGGCTGATCGGTGTAAAACTGATCGAGTGCGCCTGGAAGTATAGGCGAAGCTTGCGTGATACAATCACCAAGCAATAGGGTAGTTTCTCAATCCTGGGATAATTTCTTTCTTTCCCCATCAAAAGTTTACTGACATAATATACTGGCTTTTGAACTCGGTCCTCCTTGCGAACCAAAGCCGTACTGATAGCATGCTGGGATATTGCCAGGTATGCATACAACATTTCATGGTCAATTGGTTTTGATAGCACCGGGGGACTTTTGAGATGTCTAACCAGAGCTCGGAATGCTTCCTCGCAGCCAGATGTCCACTCGAAATTCCTCTTTCCTTTCTTTATCACATCAAAGAAAGGAATGCACTTATGCGCGGCTCTGGATATGAATCGACTCAGCGCGGCCACCTTTCCGTTCAAGTTTTCAACTTGCTTTATAGTTCTGGGCACTTGTATGTCCCGAATAGCTTGAATCTTTTTCAGGTTAGCTTCAATTCCACGTACGTTCACAATGAAACCCAAGAACTTCCCTGATGCAACGCCAAAAGAACACTTTAAAGGGTTGATCTTCATCCCATAATGCTTGAGTATATCAAACATCTCTGCTAAGTCTCGGATGTGGTCGTTTGACTATCATGACTTCACGAGCATGTCATCCACATAGACTTCCATCGTTCTACCAATCTGGGTTTTAAACATTCGATTCACCAAACACTGATAAGTTGCTTCCGTGTTTTTCAATCCAAGTCATACTACATAGCAATATAGCCCCACATCTGTGACAAAGCTGGTGTGTTCTTGGTCTGGAATGTGCATCGGGATCTAATTGTATCCCGAATACGCATCCATAAATGACAATAATTCGTGTCCGACGGTAGAGTCAACGAGCTGGTCGATTCTAGGTAAAGGGAAACTATCCTTCGGGCATGCTTTATTCATATCGGAGTAATCAACACAAGTTCTTCACTTCCCATTCGCTTTTCTTACCAGCACAGGGTTTGATACCCATTCGGGATAAATGGCATCGCGGATGAACCCATTGGATTTGAGTTTGTCCACCTCCTCTTTGAGAGCAGCGTACCTCTCCGGGTCCATGCCTCTCCTTTTCTGTTTCATAGGAACGTATTTTGGGTCTATGTTCAACATATGAATCGCAATAGTGGGAGAAATCCCGCACATATCAGAATGTGTCCAAGCGAAAACATCCAGATTCGCTCGGAGGAAATCAGTAAGGTCCTCGGCCACTGAAGGGTCGAGTTGTGATCCAATCTTAAGAACTCGTGATGGGTCATCCCGGCTGACCGGAATGTCGATCGTCAGCTCAGACGATGCTGCATTCGTTTCCCGGGTTCCCCATCATCATCTCTCGGATCTATGTCTTTAAGGATCCAAGAATGTCGTCCGAGCCAGGGCTCGGGCACTACTTGTCAATCATTAGTATTTAGGATGCGGACGGAGCTGTCCGCATCCTTCCCTTTTTCTCTGCGCTGAGCTTCTCTTAGGTCTGCCACATAACATGCGCGACCGGTCGCCTGATCGCCACGTACTACACCGACTCCTTTGTCTATCGAAAACTTTATTGTCAAACACCATGGGGCCAAAGCGGCCCTAAACTCTGCCAGGGCCGGACGACCCAAAAATGCATCGTATAGAGAATCAAGATCCTTTACTATGAACGGTAGGTTTCGCACTCTTCTACGCTCACCTTCCCCCAGTTCAATTGGTAACTCAATATACCCCATCGCGTCGGTTGTGGCACCATTAAAGTCGTGGATACGGGCTTTGCATGGTTTTAAATCTTTTGTCTCCATCTTCATTTGGTCATAAACCTTCTTGAAGATGATGTTGACAGAGCTTCTACAACCAATCAAAATCCTTTTGACGTAAGCTGGCCCGATCGTTGCAGATATGACCATCGGGCCGATTGTAGGAGCCTCCACCTTGTCTGCATCTCGAATCCTAAACACTATATCGTCTGTCATCATGCGTTGTTGTTTTGTGAGGGTTCCATCTTCCATATTCGAACAACATTCATAATTCGCATGCCTCAAGGAGGTAGCATATCGTTCCATCTCCTGCCAATTCTTGTCTGCAGGATGAGGTCCTCCGACTATAGTGTTTATAATCAACCTACCCACGGTCCGGGCAAGTTCCTCGAGGTAGTATGGAGCCGGCCCGCGTCCGGGGTCTGACGTTCCTTGCCTACCCCCTAGTGGGTTCTTAACAAACTCCTGCAGCTTTTTTTGCCTGATTAACCTTTATATGGCGTTATGGAGGTGTCTACACTCCTCAGTATTGTGCCTGTGGCTCTCATGGAAGCGACGGTACTTCCCCGTCCGTTTCTGTTCCTCAACGGACTCCTTTGGTTGCGGCTTTCTGTATTGGAAGGTGTTACAGGTAGATAGGTAAATGTTTTCAAGAGACATATTCAGGGGGGTGTATTCGTTGTAGGTCGGCATCCTCGACTTCCATTTCCCTGTCTCTTTTTTCTTTCCGGTATTTCCACCTTCGGATCCTTTAGACTGCCTAGGCTTGTTATGAATGTTGACTTGAACTTTTCCCGAACTGTCGCCGGATTGCTTCACGGCGAAATTACTTTTTACAGTGTCCTGAACAGGCCATGGTGCCTTGTCTCGTCTCGTCCATCGAGCTTCCTTCCTCCTTATGAACTGGTGAGCTTTGGAACAGAATCGCTCCAACGTAGTTGGGGGCTTTCCAGCCAACCAAACTCTAAACTTCGAGTCTAGATCTACACCTTGCATTACCGCCATCAAGATTGCGTGGTCGTTAGGGTTGCTAACCTCAGTGGTGGAAACATGAAACCTCTGCAAGTATGCTTTCAAAGACTCTCCCGGAGCCTGGATCACGCTTGATAAGGACATCACATCCTTTGGATGAGTAGCATGTATCCTGAATTGTTCAAAAAATTTCACCACCAACTCGTCGAAGCTGGATATAGACTGCGGAGGAAGTCGAGTCAACCACATAGTGGCGATCCCAAACAAATTGATTGGGAAGTACCTACACTTAGTTGCATCATTCGCCCTTGTAGAATCCATCATCCATTCGCACCTCATCACGTGTTGCCTTGGGTCAGTCTTCCTTTCGTAGGCTGGGATAGTCGACATACTGAATTTCCTAGGATACTCAGCCTGTAGAATAGTATCTGCGAAGGGAGTATGACTCCTAGACACTCCCCAATATTTTTTGGTCAAGCCTTGGTTCTCTCTCATTAACTGCCTGACCATGGCTGTTAAGTCTGGAGTTTGTATGGAGGATGGGAGATTGGGTTCCATTTCGCGGGACCTTGCGGGTTGATGTCCTGCCTGCTGGCGGTCGGCTAAACATACGTCCTGAAGGCCAGCTTGATTTGGGTCTTGGTGAGCCGAGCTTCCGGTCTCCTCACGTGTGTGATCCCTTGCGGATCGATCAATGGCACCTGCCTATGAAACTTCAGTCTTACGGCATCTACGCCTAGGAGGTTCATCAGCTGAGGTCGAGCTAACAGATAAAGAATAAGGAGCAGGGCTACCTCCAGCATTCTGATGTTGTTGTTGGGCAAGTGAGTCATGAGATTAGTGTTGGCTTGAATCTGTTCAACAAGTTGCCTTCTACTTTGCTTGAGTTCTGTTATCAAGTCGTTGAACTCTGTTCGGGAAACGACTTCCGTTTGATCTTGGGTGAAGGGCCCAGCGCCTTGAATCTCTTGTTGATTGTTAGGTCCAACTTGTTGCACACTAGCAGTCTCGTAGACGTTCGCATTGTGAGAGGCTGATCGGGTGCATGGTCTTCCATAGTAGAGTTGTCGGTTGGAACTCTAAATAGATTCAACGGGCGTCCAATGAATAAGTCGGATCTCCTTTGGGGGATTTTTCAATCCAGTAGCTACAAAGTAGATCTTATCGACCTCAGAATTCGTTTCTCAGTGAAGGCACCAAAATGTTAGCACCAAAATTGGTCACTAACACCCTTAAGAGAGATTATGTAGAGAGACTAATGAAGAAAGTAAATATAAACAGTGAATAGAATGCTAAACTTAATGCAGAAAATAAGAACACCAGATTTATAGTGGTTCGGCGTAATTGCCTACATCCATTTTGAGGTTAATCTTTATTGCTTTACTTATCAACTGGTTACAGATACAATTCATACACCAACTATTTGATTACAATTGTTAAGCAAAGAAGACAAGTCTTGAATGAGTCTTGAATGCGGCAGAGTCTCCCCGGTGTTCTCGAAAATAAGATCCCTTTCACTATGCCCCTGCCTCTCTATTTATAAATGAAGATGGGTTGGACTTCCCTGGTGGGCCTAGTAGTTAGACAGTATGACCCAAAATTAGTGAACTCTGTGTGCCGAACCACAAATGTCGATTGGCAAATGCCAAGCGCTTCCTTAATGTCGAACGAGGCGATGTGTTGAGTGAAGAGTGCAAGCCGAACGAGAACCGATGCCGGTCGAGGGGAGATGCCAAACGAGGCCGGAATGCCGAACGAGATTCATGCCGGTCAAGAATGAATGCCGAACGACTTTGACATGCCGAACGGCCCTCAATGCCGAACGAGGTCTAGATGCCGAGCAGTGTGGAATGCCGAACGACTCTGACATGCCGAACGGCCTTCAATGCCGAACGAGGTCTAGATGCCGAGCAATATGGAATGCCGAACGACTCTGTCATGCCAAACGTCCCTCAATGCCGAACGATATACAATACCGAACGACCCTCAATGCCTAACGACCATAGATGCCGAACGGCCTGGACGTGCCGAACGGGGACAGATGCCGAACGAAGTCTCTTCATCAAGTCTTTGGTTGCCCGGTCAAGCCGCTGGGTAGCAGGATGCGAAGTAAGATGATTTGAAAACATAACGACTTGATTTGGAGTAGAGGGGCGGGGATCAAAGCATATGGACAAGAAGAGCTAGAAGCAAGAAGTGGAATGAAAAAAGGCTTGGCCACTAGTTGGCCAAGTATAGAAGTCGGTATTGACTTCAGCGGTCGGTGCCACGTTCTCCTTGTTGATCCTATGGGTATGGAACTTCAAGTTATGGATATAGGGGCTCTAGAGGTTGTGCTGGAGATATTAGCTCGTTCGCATAATGACTGATTTCCATGTAACATCATGTTGAAAGTTAGAGTCTTCGGATGGTAACTCGACGTTGAATGAAGTTAGATTATAAAGAAGATGGCTCGATGTTTAATGGAGTCGTGGAATGGGGAATCTAGAATGGTTCCTTGAAGGTGATGGCTCTCTGTCAAAAGGAGTTATTGGGTGGGGGAATGTAGAATGGTTCCTCCAAGATAATGGAAGTTAGTTGGAGCAAGGGAAGGGATTGGATACACGTACTAAGCTATCTTTGATACTCAAAGTATTTTCCGTTGTACTCAAATAAAGGTGTTGTGCGGATTCTCATGGGTATGGTGAAAGACACCACAGATCGGTTGGATGAATCTTTGTACCCTAGACCGGTTGAATGGGTCTAGTATCAGCTTCAGCTAAATAGAGTACACCAAAAACCAGGATTTTCATTAGTCCCCAGCGGTAGAAAAGTCATACGAGTTATTATATACAGAGTACATTGACCGATGGTGAGGATTGTTTGATGAATGCTATATTGCTTTGATTGCTTTCCTCATAGTCTATCACCCTAAGGCAGTCATTGGAAATGGGTATTGGAGATAGGGATTCCTAGACATCCGTTATGATAATTTGTTATATTAAGCCTTTATGACACCTAGAGTAGTATATTATGTTACTATGTGTTAACTCTTTAGATGTAGGGACAGGTCAGGTATGATTCATATAACTTGTTCCTTACTATGTCGATGTATATAATATTTTGAGATTCCTTTACCGCTCACACCAGACTATATCCCCACTCGAGCTTTTATGCTTTGCATTATATTCTCTCGGCTATTGTTAAATGAGCAAATTAGATAGCAAGTCTAGGTGAGGCATAGTAGATGTGTAGAGAACGAGTTAGAGGGAGCTATCTCATATTGTATACATGGATTCTTATGCTTAATCCTCTATGCAACACTGTAGAGCCTTGTTAGTGCTACTTATTAATATTATTATGAGACAGTCATATTCTGTTGTATAAACTCTTTTCATGATGCATAACTTTGTGTATCTGTACTCTAATATTTAAATCACTTAGTTATTAATGTCTCTTCTGTTATATAACTGTGATATTATATTTTATTCCATGCACTATGAGATATACTACAGATTATGTGAATGTTTCATTTTAAACCTTGATGATCGTCTTATATCGATCGGCATGATAGCAGAATACTATCTTATGTATACTTGGTGCTAGTAGTGTAGGGCAGTCGTCATATTTGGTATCAGAGCTTAGATTGCATAGTTTAACCTAAGGGATGTCGTGCTTTAGTAAAAATAGGTAAGGAGTTTCACCCTAGAATAAGTCAAGAAAGTATATATACACGAGAGCGCGTACTTGTTATATATTTTGATTTTCAAAAATATATCATACTATATATAGTATATAAGTCACATGCACACACGAATACTGTAACGACCCCACCGCTATGGCTAGTTTAGCAAAGAACATTACAAGTAATGTCTTCTGCTAAACCGGAGAATACGGCTGGTTAAGGGCTATTGAATGTTAATATAACTTTATACTAACGCTGACACATCTTATTTAATTTATTTATTTTGAGGATCCGAACTGAAATTTAGACGTCTACAATTTTAGTGCAAAGTAATAAATGCACCGATTAAAAATATTCAGAACGGTATATAATATAGATAAATCGGAGTCATAGATCACAACGGAGTAATATACAATGTTATATACATAATAGAATATGAGCCTACAAAATATGAGTACTTGACCCATATAAATATATACATCGTATCCAAAATCTTGTATAGGTACAAAGTAACTCTATATAATATAGATGGCATAAACTCCAAACAGTCAGTATATAAAAGTATGAAGTAAACGAAAACTATCAAAATAGTCTACTTCAACGCTAGCCCAAAATCCAAAGGACAATGTGCCCATGTACTAGTAAAGTCTCGGCCTAATCCGAGTATTATAAAATAAACGGGTTAGACTATACCTAATCGAAAGGTGAGATGATACTGATATCATAAATATATTACTTAAAATAAATAAGCGATCATAAAAATATGCCAGAACAAATAATTATAACAGGGAAAATCAAATAAAACCGCCATTTCAAAATTCGATATCAAGTCCCAAATAGAATATTAAAAATATGGTGGTAACAAATTCAAAATTCTCCAGAGCCCAAAAGTTATGAAATATCTATCCAAAAATCTCTGAAGAAATGATCATCACTATGGAAATAATAATGGTAGTCAGCTATTAATGTAATACAGTGTGACACGGGGCTTAAATAAAATAAATAAACCCCACAACATAGCGTAGTAGTCTAGCGAATAGAAATGGACTACCAGGTAAAAACCTCGACTCCTAACGAAAAGAAAAATGTAGCTGTGTTTATGACAAAACCATGTGAATCAACCTAACGAACATAAATAGGTAAACATTGTCCAGCTGTGAAATAAAACAATAGGGCAGCAATATAACATCTGTCTAAACAACAAAAAGAATAGCTATCTTATACCAGAATAGACCTAACCCCAAGAAATAGATCTGCATACCGAAATCCAAAAACGAATCGACTCTTAGGTTGATGAAAAATGAGTCTGTCTCTTGAGGATCTATTGGTCTCAAATAAAATCTGAATACCCTAAGAAACTACAACTCTAAAGTGCTAATTAATGCCACCCTAGAACCACAAGAATTTAATTAGCTATCCCATAGTAGCCAGTAAATTCAAGTATTTACGAAAAGCTAGTAAATTCCACT
Organism: Allium cepa; assembly: GCA_030765085.1. Taxonomy (NCBI): domain Eukaryota; kingdom Viridiplantae; phylum Streptophyta; class Magnoliopsida; order Asparagales; family Amaryllidaceae; genus Allium; species Allium cepa. Next base: position 224,645,438 of record CM060945.1, read on the forward strand.
TTTACTAAAAAAAATTGTTTCATAGAAAGTCATGAAATTCGGATAAAAATCTCATAAAATTCCAATTCAAAATATAAGAAAAGAAAAGAGTTTTAAAATTAGATTTTTGTTTTACCTTCGGAAATAATAATTTAGAAGTTTAATTTAAAAATAGTAATTGTAACGACCCGTTATTCCGAACCATTCAAATTGACAATAAAACCACACATGACAGACTTGAATCATTCAAAACAATAGATTTTTAATTAAATTGGAGTAAATAGATCAATCACAGAATCACAGACATAGAATGGCAGAATATCTCGCAGCGAAATAGATAAAATATGGTAGTTCATGAAGCTACTAAATACCCAGTCTCAAAGAAAATACATAGTCAGAGTCCGAAAGCAAATACAATTGGAAAACCAAATACATAAGTCCACTAATACATAAGCAAACGACTGAAAGGGAAATAACTGAAATAGGAAATGGTAGATAGGTAGCTAAATCTTCAGCAGATCTCTAGCTCCAAAAGATGAATCTAAGGCTGTGATACTCAGGCTGACCCGAGCATAAAGTAAAAAAAACACGCCAGTCAGGACTAACATACTTATATAAGTAAATCAACTCAAGTGAAATGTTCAGTAAAATGCATTGGTAATTCGAAGGATGTTTCGAATTCTCGTCCATTAAGGATCTACTAAACTATTTATATGTAGTAATATATGCTATATATGTAGCGTCTATCAGTAAAGTATAATATTGAAAATATCGTTAAGGCATTACCCATATCCCCCTTAACACATTTTTATAGGCATCATAGTCTATACAATACTGTAAACTCCATGGGTCATGGTGGGCTATAAGGGAGCACTCCATAGGTACGACACAAACCAAAACCATAGGGGGCTCGATAAGGATAATATGATAAGACACGCGAGGCAATGCAAGGTTAAGATTCTATCGTTTTGTGGAACCAGGCTAGTGGTAACACATAGCCGCAGCTACCGCCAACCTCGAACCACACTCCCATAATCAAAGGTGGCCACCAATCCATTACAAAAGTAAGAGATATGTTATCGAAGAAGCATGTTCGATCGGAGGAGTGACGTCACTTGGCCTGGTTATGGCTTTTGTTCTAGTCATATCATTATAACCCGAAGGTCAAGGCTGTATTTCCTACCTCATTTTTGTAGCGTTCGCCAAACCATCCTACTTCATTCTGGATTTTCCACCACGTGCATAGTTGTTAAAGTGGTTTCGAAATTGGCAGAGAGTATGACAATATCCAACTACGGTCACTTTAACAACCAAACTTTTATTTTGTACCATTGTCTTTTTCTAAAACATTTTTAATAATAAATCCTAAATTACAATTTAAATCAATACTAAAATATTTAACTTCAATTATACATTTAGATTTGAAACATTTCTTTATAATTCATATTAAATTAATTTTTTCATATCAAAATTTTGTCCTTGGAAATTAAATAAACAACAACTTAAATAGAATCTCATTTAAATTTAAGTCCTTTAAACTAGATTAAATTAACTTTATCTCTACTTAACTTCTTAGATTTTGTTTATTAAAGTCATCTTAAAAAATTTATATTTATTATATTAAATTAAATTTTAAATAAATCTCTTTAAAATATATTAAATATTTTGTTAAATTAAAATTTAAATCACTTAATATATATATATATATATATATAACTAAATAAAACTATAAGTAAAAATCTTAAATTTACACTTAAAACCATATATCAACTTATAATTTGTAACTTTAAAACATATGAAATAAATTTTTTTCCAAATATAAATTTTAAATAAAATCATTAAATTAAATTTAAAAAATAAACTTACGAATCAAACATACTTCAAAATTTAGAAAATAATTTAAAACCAATCAACGGTGATCGTATATAATTTTCTATCCTATGGTCAAGTGATTGGATATGTATCATTTCAACCCAAGTAGTTAAGTTTTCCTACTATACATCATCTTAATCGCTATCCTAAATCAATAATTTCCAAATTAATAAGATTGCACGGGTATGTATCATTTCAACCCATAATATTTTCTCCAATCTATAAGATCATTCGGGTATGTTTCATTTCAACCCATAATGATTTTCCTAATTATAATCTAAGGGAACTTGCAGTGTGATAACAACATATATAATAAACATAACAATAGTCAAATATCAAATCACATAACATAACAAAATCCACTTTTTTTAATGTGTAATAATACATAGCATATCGAATGATCACTTTATCATAACAAAATATATAGTGTTAACTAGCACATCCTAACATTCCAAGGGCAATTCAAGTAATATTAATCACTTATAACCAGTATGTAAGTCGTGGGTGATTTCTCACCTTTCGTGGTTAAGCGAAGGTGACGACTACAACAAATGGACATAAAGAAGCACGAATAGAACATAATCTTAAGCTAGCACATCTACAAGCCTAAAATCAAGCTTCGAATTTTTGAAACAAAAAATTTTATTGTAAAAGAAAGGGGAAGAGGCAGATTGGGCTCGGCCAAGGGGTGATTGGGCTCGGCCTAGGGTGTGGGTGGGTGCCGCCTAATGTATTTGTGGGTTTGGTGGGTGTGGAGGAGGATATGGGTGTATATGAGTGGGCCATGGGAGTGTTTGTGCATGTTTAGGGGGGTGGAGCAAGGGGAGGGTGGTTCGGGTGTATGGGTGCTCGGCTAGGGTTTAGTGGCGCACAGCCTATGGAGGTGGAGGATGGTCGTGGGTGATGCAAACCGTGGTGGCAAGGGAGAGAGGATGGAGGAAAAAGGAAAAAGAGGACCAGGGATTAGGAATTTAAAGGAGGAAGAAGATGGAGCAATGGTGAATGGAAGGTTACTATAATTTTGTTTTCTGGAGACCAAATGAGCAGAGATTGAGAATGAAAACCCATGAATGCACGTACTCTTTTTCTCAATAGTAACATCCGTTGATGAAAGGATACATACCCATTTAGATGACCCTTGGGATTTAGGCCCAACAATAACACAACCCAAAACCCAAGATCCAATATAAAATACAGGTAGAAATACACACAAATACAACGTCCGTATTCACGCATTTTTACGTTGTAAATTGCAGATTTAAAGCTATAGAAATCGAAATTTAACGAAACGAAAAGTGGTGACCATCTCAGAATTCGGTCTAGCATTAGAAAAAATAAAAATGAATAATTTTCAAATTTAACTTTCAAATTTCAAATTTTCAACTCAAATTCAAATTTTGACTAAATTTGACCAAAATTTGATTTTCAGAAATTTTCTCATTTGAATAAATATGGAAAATTTTATTACTCAACATTTCAAGTTCGTTATTTAAATTCAATTTTTTTATTTTAATTTTAAAATATTTAACTCAAAATTTTGAATAAAAGTTTCTTTAAAACTTGACCGAATTTATGAGTCGTTACACTCCCCTCCACTCATAACTTTTCATCCCCATTAAGGAACGAAATAGAAGAATAAAAACAAGTGATAAAGATAAGATAGATTCAAAATGAACAATACCTGATTTAAACAATTCAGGATTCGAAGCATGCTTTCCTCCATTTCTTAGGTACAATCTTGATCGTCTGTACTCTGTTATACTTTGAGCAAGTTGACTGACTTCCTCCTTAATGCTTCGTACCTTGATCAGTAATACGAAGCGGCTTCCTCTCAATGGTGAGATTCGGTTCAACGTCCAAATTCTCAAGTAAAAGATGCTGAACAATCAAAGATGGATGACGAAGATACATGTGAAGATGCGAAACATGAAACACATTGTGCACTCCAGACAGCTTCTCAAGCAATTCCACTTGCTAAGCTAAAGGACCAACCCTCTCTAATATACGGAAAGGATAATGAATCTAGGAGTTAGCTTTCCCTTCCGTCCAAAGCGAATCACATTCTTCAATGGTGAGATCTTCAAAAAAACCTAATCATCCACTGCAAATTCCAAACTCCTCCTTTGCCTATCAACATACTTCTTCTGCCTATTCTAAGCAATCCTCATCTTCCTCCTACTCTCCTCAACCTTCTCAGAAGCATCCGAAAATCATATCAGGACCAAGAACCAAACGATTACCGGATTCAATTTAGCAAGATGGAGAATTACAAGATCGTCCATAAAGAGCAAGGAACGAGGACATCTTGATACTTGCCTAAATTCAAAAGATGAGATTAAATTGCGTTACACTTACGGTAACCTTAATTTAAAATTAAGATTATACCTAATAGTTGTTATTATAAATGAATTCAATGAGATGGAGATGAATTTCCCATGATCCTCCATAAACAATAACACATGCATGAAGAAAGTCTTTCAAAATCTGATTAACTCTTTCCATCTGAACATCGGTCTGTGGATGATAAGCTGTGCTAAGATTCAGATGAGTATCCAGAGCTTCCTGAAATGCTTTCCAAAACTAGGTGGTAAAGATGGGATCTCTATCACAAACTATACTGATTGCAACATCATGAAGTCGAACAATCACTCTCATATAAATCCCAGCTAAACTCAAAGCAGTGCAGTTAGACCTGACCGGAATGAAATGAGCCGACTTGGTCAATCTATCAACAACCACCCATATACTCTCCTTACTCCTTCTAGTCCTTGGTAATCCATCAATAAAATCCATATAAACCTATTTCCACTTCCAATTGGGAATCTCCATGGATTGCAATAATACAGCGGTCTTCTGATGGTCAGCCTTAACATGTTGACAAGTTGCACATCTACTAAATAAAGGGAGATATCTTGCTTCATACCACTCCATCAATACAGCTTCTTCATATTCTAGTACATCTTCCTCACATAGGGATGAGTAAAGTGTCTAGACTGATGATTTTCCCGAAGTATTTTTCCTCAATCCATCAACATTCGGAACACAAATTCAATTATTAATACTCAAAATTCCTTTATTATCAATTTGTGCTCCCATTCCATCTTGGTTACCACCTTCCCTATTACAAACATTCTCCTTAGTAAGCCTTACATCTTGTCTTCATCTTTCTTAGCAACAATATGATCCATAAGGCTGGAAGAAACAACAAGCTGGGATAACATTGCCTCTTCCGACTCAAGGCATCGGCTACTACATTAGCTTTTCTAGGAGTATAGTTGATGTCGAGGTCATAAGCAGCTAGAAACTCGAGCCATATAACTTGCCTCTATTTAAATCCTTCTGGGAGAAAATATACTTCAAAGATTGGTGATCCATAAAGAACTCAAACTTAGTTCCCAAAATATGATGCCTCCACAACTTCAAAGCAAATACTATGGTAAGTAATTCCAAATCATGATCTATATAAATGGCATCATGGGTCTTCAACCGACGGCTAGCAAAAGTAATAACATTACCATCATGCATCAAAACAGCTCCTAAACCTTCTCGACAAACATCAGTGTATACCGTTAATCCCTCACTTTCATTTGGAACGGTAAGAATAGGAGAAGAAGTTAGCTTGCGCTTTAATTCATTGAAGGCTCACACTTATCATTCCATATAAACTTAGTATTATTATGAGTCAAAGTAGTGAGAGGTGTAGCAATCTGAGAAAAATTCTCTATAACCTCCGACAATAACTAGCAAGGTCTAAGAAACTACATATATCTAAAGGAATTTTAGAGCCTTCCAAATCATTGATTGCGCTAACCTCAACAGGATCGACCGAAACCCCATTTTCAGAAACAATATGTCCAAGAAATCGGACTTCATCCTTCCAGAAATGGCATTTAGAGAACTTAGCTTTCAACTGATGAATCCTTAGGGTTTTAAGAACAAAACCCAAATGTGATTCACGCTCCTTCTCTGATTTAGAAAAGAAAAAAATATCATCAACGAAAACCAAAACAAACTTGTTGAGAACATCACAAAAGACACGATTCGTAAGATCGACGAAGAAAGCTGGAGCATTAGTTAAGCCAAAGGGCATAACTAACTATTCATATAAACGATTTTCAGTTCGAAAAGCGATTTTAGGAATGCTTTCCTTGACCAATCTAAGCTGATGGAAACCGGCGGCAAGATCAGGCTGAGAGAACATTTTAGCTCCATGGAGCTGATCAAACATATCATTAATACGAGACATAGGATATCTATACTTCAGAGTGAGCTTATTCAACTCCTTATTATCAAAACACATCCTTAAAAACCGTCTGACTTAGTGACAAACACCACTGCTGCTCCCATTCCAAGGGACTACACCCAATCAAACCCTTAGAAAACAAATCTTCAATTTGTCTTTCTCCTTAGGTGTTATCCTACGAGGAGGAGGAACTAAAGGCCGGGCTCTTGGAATAGGATCAATGCAGAATTCGATTTCCTGCTGAAGAGGTAAAGAAGCGACTTTACCAAATACATCGGGAAAGAGTTGGACAACTGGAGTAGAATCAAGATCACTAGGATGAGAGTCAAGAGAAAAGATAAAACTGCCAGCATAATTCTGAGACACACGGCATTCAATCACAAAAGGATTACCCTTATCATCAAGTAAAGAAACAGTTTGAGATTTGCAAGAGATAATAGCTTCATATTTCTTCAACTAATCACCTCCAAGCAAAATGTCAAAAGCATCAAAACCAAGAACATAGAAATTGCCAATAAAATGGTGCCTGTTGTAAAGGAGTGTCACCCCTTCACAAATCCTACTAAGATTCATCGGACCACCAATAGGATCGGACACACATAAAGATTCAGTTATATATTCGTGTGAAAGAATATGTTCAAATTTGTTACAAAGGTCCATATAGATGAAAGTATGAGATGCACCGTGCCAAATAAAACACGAATAGGATGAAAATGCAAGGTAAAGGTACCATGAGTATCATCACTAGTAGGAGTGGAAGAGGTAAATGCGAAGATTCTTGATGCCTTTCCCTTCTACTGAGTGGGAGAGTCCTTCTTGAAGTGGCCGGGCTGCAAACAAATATGGCATAGATCATGCCTAGTCATCTGAACTAGGACAGCTATTGGCGTAGTGTCCTTTCTGATCACACTTAAAGCAGGTAATAGAATATAGATCAATAGGCTGCCTATGACACGAAGATCCTAAACCCTGAGTCTTCTGCCAATTCTTGTTTTGCAGATGGAAGTTGGACTTCCTCTTCTTGGAGCTACTGGAAGAAGGCTGAGATGTAGGCGCATGAACAACAGGTGCTTCCTTAGACGTGAGATTATCATATCTAATAGCCATATCCATCAATCCAGTAAAAAGTTTGTGCACATTAGCAATGAAATGATCATAATACTCTGGGCAAGCTCTAACTATAAACTTCTCATTCTTCTTAAGCGGGGTAACAATCAAGCTAGGACCAAACTTGGACAGTTCGTAGATCTTCCTCTCATACTCAAAAATGTTATATTCCCTGCTTAAAGTCCATAAATTCTAGGTATAACTAAGACTTCTCCACTTCGGGCATCAACTTAACTACAAAATCATTTCTGAAATATGATATTCAAGACTTAAGGTAGATTCGAAAGAGACAACTTAACCAAACTTGAATTCAACTCAAGATTTATACCTAAACTGCTCCCTAGTGATATTTGCCTCAATGGTGTGGGCTGTAACAGACTCCCACCAATCCTACGCAACCTCCTACAACTGCCAAACGGCTAGCAGACGCTTCTGAGCATCGATGATCTCAAGACCTATGAAAATCCTCAGCCACTGCCGAGCCTCAATGATACTCTCTGCTCCAGTAAAGTTGGTACCGCCAAGCTGAGTGAAATCCTTATAGATAGTGGTGAATCTGACTGGTGCAATGGCTTCTAGTGCTGGGGCAATTCCTTGACCCTTACCTCTGGCATTCCTACGATTTATCCTAGAAATTCGAGAATGGATTTTTAGGGAAAGGGTAAAGATTGAGACTTAAAAATTCTAATCAAAGAATTCTAACTAATAAGATAGATTCAAAACGAAGGAAATTCAAGGAAAGGATTAAATTTTAACACGAATTTTTATATCCAAAATTCCTTTAGAACCTTTAAACCATTTTAAACTTTTCAAAATATGCACTCTCAAGAATGATTCTAAGACTGATTCTACTCATTCTAGGGTATCTGTAGCCTCTTTCTAATGATTTTTTACCCCGTAGGCTAAGGTTTGCCTAAAACCAAAGCTCTGATAACAACCGTAAAAACCTGCTATTTCGAACCATTTAAATCGATAATAAAACCATATATGTTAGACTAGAATGGTTCAAAGCAACAGATTGTTAATTTAATTGGGGTAAATAAATCAATCACATAATCACAAACATAGAATAGCAGAATATCTCACAGCGGAAAAAGTAAAACATAGTAGTTCATGAAGCCACTAAATACAGTCTCAATGCAAATACATAATATCAGAGTCTAAAAGAAAATATAACTGGAAATCCAAATACATAAGTCCACTAATACATAAGTCCACCAATACATAAGAAAACGACTGAAAGGGAAATAACTGAAATAGGAAATGGTAGATAGGTAGCTAAATCTCTAGCAGATCTCTAGCTCCAAAAGATGAATCCAAGGCTGTGATACTCAGACTGATCCGAGCATAAAGTAAAACAAAACACTCGAGTCTAGACAAACATACTTATATAAGTAAATCAACTCAAGTGAAATGTTCAATAAAATGCATCAGTAACTCAAAGGATGTTTGGGATTCCCATCTCTTAAGGATCCGTTAAACTATTTATATGTAGTAATATACGCTATATATGTAGTGTCTATCAGTAAAGTATAATATTGAAAATGGCGTTAAGGCGTTACTCATTTCCCCCTTAACACATTTTTATAGGCATCGTAGTATATACAATACTGTAAACTCCACCGATCCTCATAGCCTATCAGGGAGTACTCCATAGGTATGACACAAACAAAAATCATAGTAGGCTCCATAAGGATAATTTGATAAGGCATGTGAGGCAATGCTCAAGGTAGGATTCTACAGTTTTGCGAAACCAGGCTGGTAGTAACGCACTGCAACAACTACCGTCCACCTCGAACAACACTCCCATAATCAAAGGTGGCCACCAATCCGCTACAAAAGTAAGAGATATGGTATCGAAGAAGCATGTTCAATCGAAGGAGTGACCTCACTGGCCTGTTATGGCTCCTATTTTAGTCATATCATAATGTCCCGAAGGTCAAGACTGCGTTTCCTATCTCATTCCAGTAGCATTTGCCAAACAATCCTACTTTGTTCTGGATTCTCCACCATGTGCACAGTTGTTAAAGTGGTTTCGAAAAAGGCAGAGAGTATGACAATACCTGACCCCGATCTCTTTAACAACCAAACGCTTATTTCACATCGTGGTCATTTTATAAAACATTTTCAATAATAAATCTTAAATTACAATTTAAATCATACTAAAATATTTAACTTCAATTATATATTTAGATTTGAAACATTTCTTAATAATTCATATTAAATTAATTTTTTCACTTCAAAATTTTATCCCTTGGAAATGAAATAAACAACAACTTAAATAGAATCTCATTTAAATTTAAATCCTTTATACCAGATCAAATTACAACTTTATCTCTACTTAACTTCTTACATTTTTTTAATTAAAGTTATTTTAAAATCTATATTTATATTTTAAATTAAATTTAAAAAAAATCTATATTTTATTAAATTAAAATTTAAACCTTTTAAATATAAGTTTGAAACTAAATAAAATTATAAGTAGAAAATAATGTAACAACCCAGAATTTTTGATTCTGAAAACTCCAGATAATTAGGAAAAGAAGAAAAGAGATAGAAGAAGAGAAGAAACAGAAACACCAACATCTCACTTCCGCAGCGGATAAAATATAATATCAAATAAGATTCTTTACACGAAGAAAGCTGAATCAGTCAACTTCATTTTAATACATCAGAGTTACAATATTTCACAATCACTGGGCAATTAAAATAACTTGTCCCAGAATTACAAACAATATATCACAACGGAATACACTCCATGCGTTCTTGCCATCCAGCTCACCTTTCGAGATCCAAAACGTCCTTACCTGGAAATCTGTAATACTCGGTCTGACCCGAGCACTACATCAAAGTAACACCCGGGTCAGGCTGGAAACCGACGTGAGTAAACCGATCTACCAAGAAATACTAATACAATATACTTATTTAAAATCCGAGTAACTCGTACCTTTACGAGTTCTTTCTTATCATAGTCAATCACGTCTTACCATCCTATCTAAGCATCATTACTCAGATTAAATAACCAAGCTTACATCATTTATTACAATCCACACTATTAATTTCAAAAAAATCAAATTCATAAAGAATTACTACAGATTACAATTCGATGTGGTTTCGGATATTTACTGATACCCGACCCCGATCTCTTCGATTCCAAAGTCATTTCATAACAACTGTTTAAGTTTTAAAAAATTCCATTTATCCAGAATTACATATTTACATGGTCGTTCATCATAAATAGACAAACCATATTATCACAGTTTAATCCAACATAACATAACACATAGCATCTCATATTAGAAATATCAAATCCAAGGTATTCAATATCATTCAATCATCTATAAGCAAGATTAATTAATCACACCATTCTAATAAATTTATATAAATTCCTTAAATCAGTTTTAATCCTGCTTACTTATCATTAATCAATTACAAACCATTAATTAATCATCCCTTTTTATTACATTAAGCAATTAGCCTCAAATAACACAAATTAATTAATCTTCACCCATTCACATCAATCACATTTATCCTTAGTTACTTACTCAAATTAATTATTCTATAACTACTTACATTGATTAATTACCCTTTAATTAATCATACTCATTAATTAATTAATCCTTAATTAATTCCCTTAATTTATCAATCCTTTGATTAATTACACTAAGTAATTAATCCCTAATTACTTTACTTAAGTAATTAATCATTAATTACTTCCATCAAGTAATTATCCCATTGGTTAATTAATTACATTGGTTAATTATATTGATTAATTAGCCCTAATTAACTACCCTTAATTAATTAACCTGAATTAATTAACCTAATTCAATAATTAATCACAACTATTAATTATTCTTTTACTAACAATCAATTCCTCTTTAATTACTAATTTATTAATCAATAATTAATCTTTAATTACTCATTAATAAATTAACAAATTTAAATGATAATCATTTATCTTAATCAATCTTCTTAATTATTTCCAAATTCTTTCCTATTAACCTTGGAACCAAATAACTCACAAGCTTTAAGTTTAAATTAAAATTTTAAACACTAAATCTCTTAATTTAAACTATTAAATTATCGGATTAATTAAGATTTAAAACAACTTAGGATTAACCTGATTCATATCTTACATCATTTTTCTCAATTTAAATTTATCGAAACTTAACAAAAATCAATTTATTACTTAAAATAGTTTAAGATAATTAATTTATTTTGGCTTTGTGAAAAATTAAAAAAAAATTAACATTAAATTTATAACCCGAAAACAACTCGGGTATTCTCTTAAAAAAGCTGGGTTATCTTAACTTTTTCCGAGCCATGCTCTTTTTTATTTAAAACTTGGTTTGAACTATTATACTTAAACACCCATGCAAACAACACGAAGCATACCCGAGCAATACCCTACCCTACTTTGATTCAAAACTCGAAATAAACCATCATCCCCAAAACACAAACTCCAGTGCACAGAAATATCTGGTGCACATGCACCAATCGCTGGCGAAGCTCCGACACTCGCGACATCCACCAACAAATCATCGGTCGTCTCCTCTTTCGATCTCAATGATTAAATCCCCTAAACATAACCGAGATCGAAATCGATTTTCTCGATCAAAAAGACTCAACAGCCATCCCCAAAAATACTGCCTCGACACGACGTCGCTGACAATCGGAGGTCGCGAAACTCCAGCCACTCACTTGCAGGCCCTTACCGCAGCCTTTCCCCTTGGTTCCATGATCCCCGATTATCTAGAGGCGCCGTAGTGCCCCAAAACCTGACCTCGACTAGAATGAGGGTTTAAACCCTACTTCGATCCACTGCCAACGCCACGCCGATCAAACACCACTTACACTATTTTTCCTGGCATTCCCGATCGCCAAGCAAGCTTCAACAAGAACCCGATCAACCCAAAAGTTCGACAATCGCCAAAAATAGCTTAAAAACTAATTTCTGTTCATCTTCGAACTGTTCCAAAAATACTTTACTAAAAATCAAGATTTTGATTTCAAAAATCCTAGTTTACAAAGGGGATTCAGGTTATATGCATCAATTAATAAATCGTTGAGATTTATTTTTAACCCATTTTAAGTTCCCACTGTCCCTTTTTGTCTTCCAAGATATATTCAAACTTATTTCACATAAAAGTATTTATAAAACTTTGCTTATGTTAAAACGAACACACTTTGTTCAGGAATCAAGGCCTAAAAATCATTTGAGAGGACGATTTGAATTATTGAATGAGGTTTCAAACTTGAAATGTTTAAAACGGAGGCTTGCTAGCCTGTTCCAGACTTGAACACTGATTCTAACACACACATATCTACATAAAATCATTTTTTTATCATCACAGACACATGATTCATAACATATATATTTCAAGGATTCAACATATGCCAATTCATGCTATTTCAGTTTTATGAGTTTTATTCACATGATGATGAATGAACAGAGAGGTTTGAACCTGGAAAAATACATGAATGCTTATGACTGGAAACTTTGAAATGGCTTTTGATCTTGATGTAGGTTGAAGAGTTATTGAGAAGATTGCTTGATTATTTTGTATTGCTCAGGTTTTGAATTTGCTTTGACTTTTGAACTGAAAATGCTTGTGGCTTTTGAAATTACTGCTTGTTATTTGAAAATCTAGAATTGCTTGATTTAGATTAATATGCTGTTTGAATAATTTCCTGTTTTAGTGTTATAGGGTTTTGGTTCTTATTTGAAAATTGTAGATCAGAAAAAAAATGAAAGAGAGGGGGAAAATATGTTTTTATAACTTAGTTTGATTTATTTTAGGATAAAAAGAAAAATAAAGGACGCTTGTCCTTTACCTTGTTAAATTTGCCAACACATGCTATTTAGAAGGTTTATAACTTAACACATGTAACATTACATGCATAAATAAATTTTTTAAATGTTCATAAAGCCTTGAAAATTAATTTCCTAATTTATAAATACATGAATAAATAAATTTCTTTTTAAAAAAATAATAATAAAACAATTTATGTTCCAAATAAAATTATGAAAATATATTTTAAAAACCAAAGTATAATCTAAGATATATATATATATATATATATATATTTGTCCTTTGAATTTCAATATTCTAATCCAAATTCACATTCAATTTAAATTTAATTTAAATTCAACTCACAAATTAAATTTGTAAATAATAATTCTATTTATACCTACATTTAAAACATCGCATTATTATTATTGTTTGAAAATAAAAATTTTGTCAATTTTAAATAATTTATAAAGGAGATTATCAAATAAATATTTTCCCAGATATGAATATTAATTATCAGATTTATTTGTTTCAATTTTAACAATCAGTATTTTAATAGTTAGAATCAGTATTTCTTATTAATTAACCCAACTAATTATCAATCAACAGATATTAAAAAATCCGGGTTATCACATTCCTCCCCCTTTTGAATCTTCTCGTCCTCGAAAGGAAACGAAGCTAGAATTTATTTAATACTTAAAATCAGATAAATCACACTTTTATCATTTTTAAAACACTTTTAAAAATCTACATTGTATTACAAAAATAGTTTTTATAAAAATACTTTTTATAACTCGATGTCCCAACCAGTCCATCCTTGTTCTCATAGAAATTCGGTCATAAGTTGATCAGGCGTAAGACTGAAAATCTATAAGTACTTAGTAAACCCATTTTAACATCCAGTGAAAATACTTGGAAAATAATCTTATTGAAAATATAGAAAACATTTTTGAAAATAGAGGAAATATCTTTGGTGAGAATGCTCTAGAAATCATCACCCCCATTCATGGTCACAGTTAACCCGATGGTTACGCTGCCATCCAGGCAAAACCCATAGATAATTGTAGGCATCCACGCCCCTCGATTATGCCATGGAACCCGCTACAGATCACAGCTACAACCGGGGTTACGTTGCTATCACAACAAAAACCCATATAACTGTAGGCCTCAGCGCCCTCGAATTTCGCTGCCAAAAGAATAAAACTTCTCCACTCCCACATAGGTTGTAGTCTACAGATGTAAAATCAAACGTAGAGTGTTGGATCTCAGCAGCACACATGACTTTCGCTTTGTCACCATATGTCGCAGTCTACCGATGTAAAATCAAACGTAGACTGTTGGCTCTCAGCGGCACACACGACTTTTGCTATGGTCTTCAGTAGATCGTAGTGACATCGAGTTAAACTGCCGTCACAGTAACTCAAGTGCCTATGTAGGCATCAGCACCCTCGACATTCGCTACACACTACACATAATCCTCAGGAACTATTTTTGTCCGGACCCCTCACAGGATTAACTTTAGAAGCTCGACCTTTGACGCTCAAGGCAGTACCTACCTATGGTACTCCTAAGAAGTTCATTTCAAGGGAGCGCCTTTTTCTCCAGAGCCATTTTCAAAACACTTTATACTATACACATATAGTATCTTCCAAATAATACAACTAGTATGAATTCCATATAAATCTCTTTTTCTCAAAATCGATTATCCCAAAATCGATAATCCTCAACTAGGCTTTCCAAATTCCAATATTGATTTTACCCAAAAATAAAAAGCCTTTTCGAAACCCATAGGTTCCAAAAACCTTTCCTCCAAAATCATTCTCATAAGATCCTTCATATATATATATATATATATATATATATATATATATATATATATAACCTTGAAAAATCTTTGGATCATTTCAAACTTGTATAAAACCCTTTTTATACTTCGAATATTTTCAAAATCCTTTTCTTCTGGCTATAGATTCAACAAGGGGAGTTTATCATATATATAACAAAGATACATAACTTTGTTTATGCCAAATCAAATATTCAAATTTGACTTCTCATTAGAAACCCACTTACCATATTACTTACTTCCATAAAGTAATTTTTTATTATAGAAATATCAATTTTCCCTTTATTTTATCATATGTCTCACAAAATATACTTTTCATTTCAAAAACCATTTCACATTTCTTATCCAAAAATTCCCACTATCAATTTCATTCAACCCGTACGATGTACACATATCATACGTACGCTATATCAATCTGATCGATCACTCGACCACACAATTTCTCTTCCGAACTAGTATCGTATACCCGACTTCCTAGTGCGGACTCAGATCTGGTTTCTTGATCAGAAACCATCATTCTCCTTGCATAGCCATAACTATGATAGAGAATATTCAAAACCAATCAACAATCCATATCTAGGTTCGCCGTCGAAAATCGAGTGAAAAATCCCAACTCGGATCGATAAACTATCTTGAAATTCTGTGCTCAAATCTGGATCAAATCATTATGTGAACAGAACAATAAACGTACATCCTACGTATTTATCCTCATTGGTTATTAGCCAAAACAATCTCCTTTTCTATTCACATTCACTTTAATTTTTATCCACTTATTCACAATTGCTTCAATTCCATTTGGATTATCACTTTAATTCTTATCTCAATTGGTAACTAATCATAAACAGTTTGCACTCTGACCATTTTAAAATTTGAAAATAGCTTGAAAAATTAAAAATAGACAAGTAGTTGAAAAATAATTATTAGTTTGTAAAATATTTATGTAATTGTAAAATAATTGGAAAGTAGTTAAATAGTTATAAACTTTTAAATAATTCCAAAATAGTCGTAAAATAGTAATTAGTTATAAGGTAATTGAAAAACAGAAATTAGTTTATAAATTAGTTAAATTTTTTTATAGTTCCAAAAATAATTGTAAAGCAAGTATAAGATAAGTTTAGGTTGAAAAAGAAAAGTTGTAAAGTAAATAGTTTGGAAAAATATATTTATATTAAAACAATTTATTTTGAAAATAGTCCAAAGTCAAACCGTTCAATTCCCAACCTCCATTTCCAATCATTTCAACTTAAATTTCCACTTCCATTAAAATTTACCCAATTCCAATTTAAATAACTTCAATTTCCATTGAAATTGATTTAATCCCAATTCAAGTTGAATTAACCTCAATTTCTTTCGAAATTCAAATCAAATTCCATTTGATTTTAAACCTATTCAACTTTAATTACAATCCCAAATTATTCAAATCAATTTGGACTAATTTCAAATTGAACCCACTTCAATTTCAAATCATTTCAATTTCCGTTTGAATTAATCCCAATTCCTATTTGAATTTTTAAACTTATCCATCTTCAATCACAGTACCAATTAATTCAAATCAAATTCAATTTGAACTAATTCAACTCAAGTTTCAAATTTAAACCATTCTTAATTATATAAATTCGAGTTAAGTTTTTAAATGTTCATTTAATCCTATAAATCAAATCGACTTATATCTTTAAACTATTTAATTCTGAATCCAAATTCCATTTTTAACCTATTTCCAAGTTCAAATAATAATTCAAATCCTTTTTAAACAACTAGATCTTTGAAATTCAATTTATCATCAAATTTCAATTTTGAAACCAAACCTTTGAAATTTTATCTTAAACATTCAAATCAAGTCCAAAATGATTCCATTTTATCTTAATAATGGATATATTACCACACCCCATTTCTTCTTTCATTTAAATAAATCCAATTTCAGCTTAAAGATTATTAATAACAAAAGGATGGTATCATTCGTTAAAATATCCATCCATTTTCAATTTCCAGATCTCAAAACCCTTTTGAGATCACATAAACTTCCCATTCAAATCAACCATTTAACTTCCCAAGTTAAATCCCAATTTCATCTTGAAATTTCCAATTCAGGTTGTTTGTTCTAAACTTATTTAACTTTCCCAAAGTTAAATTCAATTTACTAAATCCAGTCAACCCTACTTAAATTTGAATTCCCGCTTCAAATTTCAAAATTCTTTCCTACTTATAAGTTCAAAACTTATATCCCTTTGGGTTTTCACATCTCATTCCAAATAAAAATTTAAAACTCAACATTTAGAGTTTATTTCAAACCATCATTGATATTATGTATATTCCTCATATTATTTTAAACCACCTTTGGTTTTTAATTTAAAACAAATTTCTTTAAATTTTCAAACAATTCTTGTTTTAAATAGGACCCTTTCATACAAATATATATTGAGTAACATTTCTTTATCACTTTGAAACAATTTTCAAATTCTGGACCGAGATTTAAAACTTCACAATTTAGATCATTTTCAGTTCCAATTTATAAGTCATACTTCCTTAAATGTTTTACTTCCCTAAAACATTCCATTTTTCTTACTCATTAATACACATTTCATTATTAAACACAACAATCATTTACGATAATAACCAAGATTATCTTATCTGGAAACCAATTCATTATTATCTTATTCTGAAACTCTTCTCCAAATTTAATTTCAATTTGAATCTATTTCAAACTTATCTTTATTCAATTTCAATTTGGTTGTATTTCTATTACCACTTAATTTGATTTCAATAACTTAACAACCAATTGCCTTAATATTTATTAGAAAGAAATATTGCTTTATATATCAAAATATATTCTTATATAAAATCATTAAAATCTTTATATAAGAAAATAACAAGTATGCTCTCATATATATATATATATATATATATTCACTCAACTCATTCTAGGGTACCATTAACCCTAACCTTAATGAGTAATCCCACTAGAGCCAAGGTTCTCGCTTAACCTTTGCTCTGATACTAAATGTAAAGGGTCGGAATTTTCGATTCTGAAAACTCCAGATAATTAGGAAAAGAAGAAAAGAGATAGAAGAAAGGAAGAAATAGAAACACCAACATCTCACTTCCACAGCGGATAAAATATAATATCAAATAAGATTCTTTACATGAAGAAAGCTGAATCAGTCAATTACATTTTAATACATCAGAGTTATAATATTTCATAATCACTTGGCAATTAAAATAACTTGTCCCAGAATTACAACCAATACATCACAGCGGAATACACTCCATACGTTCGTGCCATCCAGCTCGCCTTTTGAGCTCCAGAACGTCCTTACCTGAAATCTGTAATACTCGGGCTAACCCAAGCATTACATCAAAGTAACACCCGGGTCAGGCTGGAAACCAGCGTGAGTAAACCCATATACCAAGAAATACTAATACAATATACTTATTTAAAATCCAGGTAACTCGTACCTTTACAAGTTCTTTCTTATCATAGTCAATCACATCTTACCATCCTATCTAAGCATCACTACTCAGATTAAATGACCAAGCTTACATCATTTATTTCAATCTAGCCTATTAATTTCAAAAAAAATCAAATTCATAAAGAATTATTGCATATTACAATTCGAAGTGGTTTCGGATATTTACTGATACCCGACCCCGGTCTCTTCGATTCCAATGTCATTTCATAACAATTGTTTAAGTTTTAAACAATTTCGTTTATCCAAAATTACATATTTACATTGTA
Source organism: Allium cepa (assembly GCA_030765085.1). Lineage (NCBI taxonomy): Eukaryota > Viridiplantae > Streptophyta > Magnoliopsida > Asparagales > Amaryllidaceae > Allium > Allium cepa. Next base: position 224,664,007 of record CM060945.1, read on the forward strand.
GTTCATCATAAATAAACAAACCATATTATAACAGTTTAGTCCAACAAAACACATAACATCTCATATCAGAAATATCAAATCCAAGGTATTCAATATCATTCAATTATCTATAAGCAAGATTAATTAATCACACCATTCTAATTAATTTAAATAAATTAAATAAATTGATTAAATTGTTTTTAATAGTGCTTACTTATCATTAATCAATTACAGACCATTAATTGATCATCCTTTAATTATCCCTTTTTATTACATTAAGCAATTAGCCTCAAATAACACAAATTACTTAATCCTCACCCATTCACATTAATCACATTTGTCCTTAGTTAATTACTCAAATTAATTATTCTATAATCACTTACATTGATTAATTACCCTTTAATTAATCATACTCGTTAATTTATTAATCCTCAATTAATTCCCTTAATTTATCGATCCTTTGATTAATTACACTAAGTAATTAATCCCTAACTACTTTCCTTAATTACTTCTATCAAGTAATTATCCCATTGGTTAATTATATTGATTAATTAGCCCTAATTAACTTCCCATAATTAATTAACCTTAATTAATTAACCTAAATCAATAATTAATCAGAACTATTAACTATTCTTTTACTAACAATCAACTCCTCTTTAATTACTAATTTATTAATCAATAATTAATCTTTAATTACTCATTAATAAATTAGCAAATTTAAATGATAATTATTTATCTTAATCAATCATCTTAATTATTTCCAAATTCTTCCCTAATAACCTTGGAACCAAATAACTCACAAGCTTTAAGTTTAAATTAAGATTTAAAACACTAAATCTCTTAATCTAAACTATTAGATTATCGGATTAATTAAGCTTTAATACAACTTAGGATTAACCTGATTCATATCTTACATCATTTTTCTCAATTTAAATTTATCAAAACATAACAAAAATCAATTTTTACTTAAAATAGTATAAGATAATTAATTTATTTTGGCTTTGTTAAAAATTAAAAAAAAAATTTTAACATTTAATTTATAACCCGAGAACAACCCGGGTATTCTCTTAAAAAAGCGGGGTTATCTTAACTTTTTCCCGTGTCATTCTCTTTTTATTTAAAACTTGGTTTAAACTATTATACTTAAACATCCGTGCAAACAACACGAAGCATACCACGGAAATAACCTACCCTACTTCGAATCAAAACTCAAAATAAACCATCATCCCCAAAACACAAACTCCAGTGCACAGAAATTTCTGGTGCACGTGCACCAATCGCTAGCGAAGCTCCAGCACTCACGACATCCACCAACAAATCATCGGTCTTCTCCTCTTCCGATCTAAACGATTAAATCCCCTAAACATAATCAAGATCGAAATCGAGTTGCCTCGATCAAAAAGACTCAGTAGGCATCACCAAAAATATTGCCTCGACACGACGTCGCTGATCATCGGAGATCGTGAAACTTTGGCCACTCGCTTGCAGGCCCTTCCTGTAGCCTTTCCCCTTGGTCCTATGATCCTCGATCATCCAGAGGCGCCGTAGTGTTCCAAAACCTGACCTCGACTAGAATGAGGGTTTATACCCTACTTTGATCCACTGCCAACGCCACGCCGATCAAACACCACTTACACCATTTTTCCTGGCATTTCGATCTCCAAGCAAGCTTCAACAAGACCCCGATCAACCCAAAAGTTCGACAGTCACCAGAAATAGCTAAAAACTAATATCTGTTCATCTTCGAACCTCTCCATAAATACTTAAATAAAACTCAAGATTTGGACTTCAAGAATCCTAGTTTACAAAGGGGATTCAATTTATATGCATGAATTAATAAATCATTGAGATTTATTTTTAACCCATTTTGAGTTCCCACTGTCCCCTTTTGTTTTCCAAAATATATTCAAACTTATTTCACATAAAAGTATTTTTAAAACTTTTCTTATGTTAAAACGAACACACTTTGTTCAGGAATCAAGGCCTAATAATCATTTGGGAGGAACATTTTAATTATTGAATTAGGTTTGAAACCTGAAATGTTTAAAACAGAGGCATGCTAGCCTGTTCCAGACTTGAACACTGATTCTAACACATACATATCTACATAAAATCATTTCTTTATCATCATGCATACATGATTCATAACATATTTCAAGGATTCACCATATGCCAATTCATCCAATTTCAATTTTACGAGTTTTACTCACCTGATAATGAATGAACAGAGAGTTTTGAATCTGGAAAAATACTTGAATGCTTAAGACCAAAAACTTTGAAATGGCTATCGATCTTGACGCAGGTTGAAGAGTTGTTGAGAAGATTGCTTGATTATTTTATATTTCTCAGGTTTTGAATTTGCTTTGACTTTTGAACTGAAAATCCTTATTGCTTTTGAAATTACTGCTTTTTATTTGAAAATCTAGAATTGCCTGATTTAGATTAATATGCTGTTTGAATAATTTTCTATTTTTGTGTTATAGGGTTTTGGTTCTTAGTTGAAAATTGTAGATCAGAAAAAAAATTAAAGAGAGGGGAAAAATTTGTTTTTATAAATTTGTTTGATTTATTTTAGGATAAAAAGAAAAATAAAGGACACTTGTCCTTTACCTTGTTAAATTTGCTAATACATTTTATTTAAAAGGTTTATAACTTAACATATGTAACAGTACATGCATAAATAAATTTTTTAAATGTTCATAAAACCTTGAAAATTAATTTCCTAATTTATAAGTACATATATAAATAAATTCCTTTTTAAAAAAAACACAATTTATGTTCCAAATAAAATTATGAAAATATATTTTAAAAATCGAAGTATAATATAAGATATATATATTTATCCTTTGAATTTCATTATTCTAATCCAATTTCAAATTCAATTTAAAGTTTAATTTAAATTCAACTCACAAATTAAATTTGTAAATAATAATTCTATTTATACCTACATTTAAAACATCGCATTATTATTATTGTTTGAAAATAAATTTTTTGTCAATTTTAAATAATTTATAAAGGAGATTATCAAATAAATATTTTCTCAAATATGAATATTAATTATCAGATTTATTTGTTTCAATTTTATCAATCAGTATTTTAATAGTTAGAATCAGTATTTCTTATTAATTAACCCAATTAATTATCAATAAACAGATATTAAAAAATCTAGGTTATCACATTGTTCGATGTGTGTTTTCTCGCATGCGAACACGAGTTTTGGAAGGAAGAAGGCTGGGTTGTTCGCGTGGTCATCAGTGAGAAGTGTGGATTTGGATCGTGTTTTGACTCGGGAATTTTCATCTGTGGCTCGGGTTAATTTGGGATGGTCTCGGGATGTTTGTTTTTGCATCAGGTTTTAATATGGGTAGTAAAGGTATTATCAGATTTAAGAGCTAAATGTAACTTAAAGTAGGAAGTTGAACCAAGTTTTAAAGTAAGGCAAAGCAAAATTTCAAACAAAGGTTTCAAAGCATTTTTTTAAAGTATGAAATAAGGTATTGACCAAATTTGTAACAAGTTCAAAACTTAATTTATTAAGTCAAATGTGATTAAGTTGATTTGATTTGTAAGTATATGGTTAGTTAAGTGTATTAATTTTAATTTTAATAGGAACTTAGGTGATTTTGTACTCCATCACTTAATAATTAGAGATTGATCACCCAAATGATATATTAGTTAATATAAGAGAATAAAGGATTAATTTGTTAGGATTAATTAGTAAATTAATAATTAGAGATTGATCAAATTGATTGAGGATAATTAACCAATGGAATTATTAATGGAAGTAATTAAGGATCGATTACTTAGTGTAGTAAGTTAAAGGATTTATTAATTAAGATAATTAATTAAAAGGTTAGTTAGTTAATGAATGAGATTAATTAATGGATAATAAGTCAAAGGTAGTGATTAAATAATTAATTATGATGGTAATAAAAGGTTAATTAATATGATTGGTTTGAGGATAATTTAATTGTGTAATTAATTAAGGGTTAATTGCTAAATGATAATTAATCAAGGATGATTAATTTAGATGATAATTAAAGGATGATTAATTGATTTGTTTGTAACGAATTAATGATTAAGTAAGCAGGATTTAAAAGGGTGATTGAAGTAATTAATTTAATTTATTTAGACTAATTAGAATGGTATAACTAATAAATCTTGCTTATGGACGATTGAATGATATTGGATTATTTGTTATCCCTCGTATGTAATTGTGATGCTATGTGATATGAAATGTTTTGTGATATAATATGTTTGGATTGAATAATAGTGATAATGTGATGAACTGTTGTGTAAAGGTGACTCCCTGTATTAAAATTTAATTGTATTTACTTGAATAAACTTGGTTTAGATGGTATGGAATTCGAAGAGACCAGGGTCGGGTATCAATAGATAACCAAACCCACTTCGATTTGTAATCTCTATAAAATTCTATATAGATTTGATATGTGAAATCAATAGCCTGGAATGGAATTATTTAAGTAAATTGGACTGATTAATCTAAGTTTTGGTACTTAGAGATTGTTGTGTGAAATAAATGTTGTCAATAACAAATTGTGAATTTGTAAATTGTTACGAGTTACCCTGGGTTTTAGATAAGTATATTGCATCAGTATTTTCTTGTTAGATGGGTTTAACTCACGCTGGTTTCCAGCCTGAACCGAGCATTACTTTGATGTAATGCTCGACTCAGACTGAGTATTACAGATTTTCAAGTAAGGACGTTCTAGAGCTCAAGAGGCGAGCTGGATGGCAGGAACGTATGGAGTGTATCCGCTGAGGTATATTGTAGTTTATCTGGGACATGTTAATTTTAACTGTCCAATGTTTGTGTAAATGTTGTAACTCTGATGTAATGATGTAACTAACTAATACAGTTTTACCTTTGTGTAACTGTTATTTTACGTGATATTATAATTTTATCCGCTGCGAATGTGAGAATCTGAGTTTGGTGTTTCTGTTTCTTTTTCTCTTCTATCTCTTTCATCTTTCCCTTAACTATCTGGAATTTTCATGCTCGAAAATTCCGGGTCGTTACATTTGGTATCAGAGCTTAAGGTTAAGTGAGAACCTTAGCTTTGGTAGGTGTACTCATTAAGGATAGGGTCAATGGTACCCTAAAATGAGTTGAGTGTGTGTGTGTGTGTGTGTGTGTGTGTGTGTATGAGAGAGAGTGTATTTGTTATTTTTTTATATAATGGTTTTAAAAGTAAACGATTTTTATATAAGTTTATATATAAAGCAATGATTCTTCTAACAATTATATTAAGGTAATTGGTTATTGTATTATTTGAAAATTTTAATAATGAGAATTAAGTGGTAATAGTAATAGAACCAAATTGAAATTAAATGAAGATAAGTTTGAAATAGATCCAAATTGGAATTAAATCCTGAATTTGTAGAAGTAAGAATAAGATAAAAATGAGTTGCTATCTAGATATGATAATCTTGGGTATTATCATAAATAGTTATTGTGTTTAATAATAATATATTTTTTAATAAGTAAGCCAAATGAAGTAAACTTTTAAGATGAGTATAACTTCTAAATTGAAGTAGGTGTTAAATTGTGAAGTTTTAAAACCTAAGTCTAGGAACATTTGAATTGTTTCAAAGTGTTAAAGGAAATAATAAATAATATAATTCAGACTATTTTGAATATAGTCTTATTTTAAAATAAGAAGTTGTTCGAAAAATTTAAAGGAATTTGTTTTGAATTAAAATCAAGGGTGGTTTAAATTTTAAAATTTGGCTTGGTGGGCCAAGAAGTAAATATGTATATATATGTATGGATATACATAATAACAAAGATGATTTGAAAGTGATGAGTTTTGATTTTCCTTTAAGTGTGATGTAAAAACCCAAAGTGAAATAAGTTTTTGAACTTTTAAGTGATAGAAATTTGAATTTTGAATTGGAGAATTCAAATTTTAAGTGGGATTACTGGGATTGAATTGAATTTAACTTAGAAAAAGTTAAATAAGTTTGAATGAACAACCTGATTTGAAAATTTCAAGCTGAAATTTGAGATTTAACTTGGAAAGTTAAACGGTTGATTTGAATTGGGGGTTTGTGCGATCTCAAAATGGGTTTGAGATCTGGAAATTGAAAATGGATGGATGTTTTAAATAATTTGGATGATATCATTCCGTTGTTATTAATAATCTATAAATTGTGAATTGGATTTGTTTAAATAAATGAAGAAATGGATTGTGGTAATATATTCATTATAGAGATAAATAAAATTCAACTTAAATTATAAATTAAGGATATGAAATTCCTTTGAACTTAAGATTTGAATGTTAAGAATTGAATTTTTAAATTAACACTGTTTTGAACTCTTACCTGAACCTTGTAATGAGTTAAGTAAAGATAATTTAAAAATGGAATTTGGATTCAGACTTAAATGGTTTAAAGATAAACGTCAATTTGATTTAAGGGATTAAATCAACATTTGGAAATTTAACTCAAATTTATATAATTCGAGATGGTTTAAAGTTGAGATTTAAATTGAATTAGTTGAAATTGAATTTGATTTGAATTAATTAGAATTGTGATTGAAGATGGATAAGTTTGAAATTCAAATGGGAAATTTGAATTGGATTGATTTGAAATGAAATTAAGGTTGAATAAGTTCAAAATCAAATGGAGATTGGAATTAATTCAAACTGGAATTGATATGAATTGAAATTGGTTCAATTTGAAATTTATTTGAATCAATTGAAATTGTGACTAAAGCTGAATAAGCAAATTCAAATGGAATTTGAATTGATATAGAAAAGAAATTGAGGATAATTCAACTTGTTTTGGAATTGGATCAATTTAATGGGAAATTTGTTGGATTAGAGGTTGGGAATTGAACAGTTTGGCTCTGGACTATTTTCAAAATAAACTGTTTAATATAAATCTATTTTTCCAAGCTACTTACTATACAATCTTTCTTTTTAAATCCAAACTATCTTATACTTATTTACAATTATTTTTGGAACCATTTAACAATTTCTCAACTGTTTTATAAACTAATTACTGTTTTTCAACTGCTTTATAATTAATTACTATTTTACAGCTATTTTGCAATTATTTAAAATTTTTATAACTATTTGACTATTTTTCAACTATTTTACAATTACTTAACTATTTTACAGCTATTTTACAAACTAATAATTATTTTTCATACTTATCTATTCTTAATTTTCCAAGCTATTTTCTAAATTCAAGCTGGACAGAGTTCAAACTGCTAAGATTAAATATCCATTTGAGATAAGAATTGAGGTGATAATCCAAATGAGGGTTTAAGCAATTTTGAGTAAGTGAATGTGAATAGAAAAGAGAATTGATTTGGCTAATAATCAATAAAGATAAATACGTAGGATGTATGTATATTATTCTATTCACATAGTGATTTGATCCAGATTCGAGCATAGAATTTCAAGATAATTTATCGATCCGAGTTGGGGTTTTTCACTGGAATTTCGATGACGAACCTGGACATGGATTGTTGATTGGTTCTGGATATTCTCTATCATAGTTATGACTATACAAGGAGAATGACGGTTTCTGATCAAGAAACCTGATCTGAGTCTGCACTACGAAGTCGGGTGGACGATACTAGTTCGCAAGTGAAATTGTGTGATCGAGTGAGCGATCAGATTTATATAGCGTACGGATGATATGTGTACATCGTACGGGTTTGAATGAATTGATACTGGGAGTTTGTGGATAAGAAATGTGGAATGGTTTTTGAAATGAAAGGTATATTTTGTGAAATATATGAAAATGGAAATTGGATATTTCTATAATAGAAATTTACTTTATGGAAGTAAGTAATATGGTAAATGCTTTTGTAAAGAGTAATCAAATTTGAATATTTGATTTGGCATAAACAAAGTTATGTATCTTTGTTATATATATGATAAACTCCTCATGTTGAATCTATAGCTAGAAGAAAAGGGTTTTGAAAATATTTGAAGTATAAAATGGTTTTATACAAGTTTGAAATGGTCCAAAGATTTTTAAAGTTATATATATATGTAAAGGATTTTATGAGAATGGTTTTCAGAAAAGGTTTTTGGAACCTTTAGATTTGGAAAGGCTTTTTAATTTTTGGGTAAAATCAATATTGGAATTTGTAAAGCCTAGTTTAAGAATTATCGATTTTGGGATAATCGATTTCGAGAAAGAAGATTTATATGAGATTCATACTGGGTTTATGATTTGGAAGATAGTATATGTGTATAGTAAGTGTTTAGAAAATGGCTCAGGGGAAAAGGCACTCCCTTGAAATGAACTTCTCAGGAGTGCCACAGGGTGGTACTGCCTTGAACCCTAAGGGGTTTCTAAAATTTATCCTGTAAGGAGTCCGGACAAACTAGTTCCTGAGGATTATGTGTAGTGTGTAGCGAAAGTCGAGGGCTCTGATGCCTACAGAGGCATTTGGGTTATGCTGTGACGACAGTGTAACTCGATGTCACTACGATCTACTGTAGACCATAGCGAAAGTCATGTGTGCCGCTGAGAGCCAATAGTCTACGTTAGATTTTATATCGGTAGATTGCGACCTATTGTGACATAGCGAAAGTCGTGTGTGCCACTGAGAGCCAACATTCTACGTTTGATTTTACATCGGTAGACTGTGACCTATGTGGGAGTGGAGAAGTTTCATTCTTTTGGTAGTGAAATTCGAGGGCGCTGAGGCATACAGTTATATGGGTTTTTGATGTGACAGCAACGTAACCCCGATTGTAGCTGCGATCTGTAGCGGGTTCCATGGCGTAATTGAGGGGCGCGGAGGCCTACAGTTATCTATGGGTTTTTCCGGGACGGCAACATAACCATCGGGTTAACTGCGACCATGGATGGAGGAGATGATTTCTAGAGCATTCTCAACAAAAGATATTTCCTCTATTCTCAAAAATGTTTTCTATATTTTCAGTAAAATTATTTTTCAAGTATTTTCACTGGGTGTTGAAAATGGGTTTACCAAGTACTTGTAGATTTTCAGTCCTACGCTTGATCAGCGTATGACCGAATTTCTGTGAGAATGAGGACAGACTTGTTGAGACATCGGGTTATAAAAGTATTTATATAAAAACTAATTTAGTAATATTATAAAGATTTTTAAACGTTTTTCAAAAAAACGTTCAAAGAATAAATTTATTTGATTTTTAAGTTATTGAATAAATTCTGGCTTCATTCCTTTTCGAGGGCGAAAAGATTCAATGGCGAGAGGAATGTGATATTCCGAAATTTCAAGCAAATAAATATGTGATGAATTCTTTTATACATTATTCAAAATGAGCTAAATTATTATTTTCGAACAAATCTAAAGATGGATTGTTTATATATATATATATATATATATATGTATGTATGAGTTGATTTTAAATAGAATTTTAATTTGAGTTCAAAATTCAAAGAATAAACATCTTAAAATAAATTATATTTAAAAATTATATACATATGATTTTTATTAGTACATAATTTGTTTATGTTATTCTCTTTAAAAGGATTTTTTTAATTAAAGAAAGTATTTACTAAATAGAGAATTTAATATTAAAGTTTTATGAAAAACATTTAAAAATACATAAAGAATATATATAAAACTTGTATATTGAATAACTATTTATAAGTGAATAATTGAAATTTTTATATCATTTACTTTTAAAAAAATTATGTAGATAAATAAGAGAGAAAGTTTAAATATAAACACATAAGACATTAATAAAAGTAAATTGAAAATTTGTAATATAAATCTATAAGGTTAAAACATACATGTATAAAGGTATTATATAGATTTAAAAAAAAATACATAAAACATATTTGGTACATTATAATTACAAATGTAAACAATTTACAAAACCATAATGCCAAGTGTAAATTTTATAAGTACAAATGTTAGTTGATTTATCTTAGAAATACAAATGGCAACCTCATTTCTTGAGGATTTTGATAAAATAAAAATAAAAATGAAAATGAATAAGAAAGCAGGATATTTTGACTTTAAGAACTTCATTCTTCATTTTCATCTTTTAAAAAAAGAACCAGGAAAACAAAATCTCTAAACAACCTCAGCCTGATTCAAGTCTAAATCATCTCAACTTAAAGCTTCAGATTTAACTCAGTAATCAAAGCAAATTTCAACATCAAGCTTCAAAACTAAGATCAAGATTAAATTCAAAAAGCAGAACAGTTTTTTAGGTTTCAGGCCTCTGTCCAGGAACAGATGAGTGAATTTTTTTTGAATCTGTTGCAAGTGATAGATTTGTATGGGTATGAAGTAACATGTTTGCCTAGATAATTCTTTTCCAAAATATGAATGAAACTGCCTGTATGTATGGATATACATGACTGTGTATATATAATTTGTCACTGTTATTATCATAGACTCAAAGACTTCAAACCAAAATTTCTATCTGCTATTAGGATCCATTTTAGACTTCAATTTCTAAAGAGTAAATGTTTAAAATGAAATAACATCATTTACAAAATGATTTCGAGTTCAATGGTTGAGTATTCATCTCTGAAATGAAAATTACAGTGGAACTTTCAAATTTGGGAAAAGTTTGAACATCTCGATTTAATAATTTGAATCTAAAATCAGGTTAGTTATCGTAAATCATGAATTTAGGTGCAACGATCGTTATTTTTAGCGTTGTATAAATCGAGTTATGCTTAGCTGAACGATTTTTAGGTATTGACTATTTTTTGATGATCGGTATCGCTTTGGGGGATCGAAACCACTGTCGGAGGTGGTGTAGAGGAAGACGGTCTTGGCAAAATTGTTCGATGATTTTATTATCCATCGAGGCGTCGGCGAGGCTTCGACGTGGGGTTTTGAGTTCTGGTGGTTATGTTTGGGTTCGCGAGAGGTTTGCGGCGACGAGGGGGAAACTGGACTTGATCGCGTAAGGTGGAATAGTCATGGCGGGCTGCGGCGCATTTCTAGGAGGAGCGACATGAGCTCTGGAGGCGGAGATCATCGGCGGCGAGGAGTAGTTTGATGATTGTGTTCAGTTCCAGTTTTAGGTTTATGGCTTGATTTTAAGTTCGATGTTATTTTGCTGATCTGGGTGATCGGAGTTCTAGTTGAGAGGATGGGCAGTTTGTCTATGATGGTAGCGATGGTCGGAGGTTGATCATGGGGTGGTGCACGTGCACCAGTGCACACGTTTTGCTTGGTATCAGGAGTTACTGTAAGATTTGAAAGCTTAGGGAAGGATGTGTGTTTTCTCGTATGCGAACACGTGTTTTGGAAGGAAGAAGGCTGGGTTTTTTTCGTGGTCATCAGTGAGAAGTGTGGATTTGGATCGTGTTTTGACTCGAGAATTTTCATCTGTGGCTTGGGTAAATTTGGGATGGTCTTGGGATAGTTTTTTTTCATCGGGTTTTAATATGGGTAGTAAACGTATTATCAGATTTAAGAGCTAAATGTAACTTAAAGTAGGAAGTTGAACCAAGTTTTAAAGTAAGGCAAAGCAAAATTTCAGGTTTCAAAGAAATTTATTTTTTAAAGTTTGAAATAAGGTATTGAAAAAATTTGTAACAAGTTCAAAACTTAATTTATTAAGTCAAATGTGTTAAGTTGATTTGATTTGTAAATATATGGTTAGTTAAGTGTATTGAATTTTAATTTTAATAGGAACTTAAGTGATTTTGTACTCCAGCACTTAATAATTAGAGATTGATTACCCAAATGATAAATTAGTTAATATAAGAGAATAAAGGATTAATTTGTTAGGATTAATTAATTAATAAATTAATAATTAGAGATTGATCAAATTGATTGAGGATAATTAACCAATGGAATTACTTAATGGAAGTAATTAAGGATTGATTACTTAGTGTAGTTAGTTAAAGGATTTATTAATTAAGATAATTACTTAAAAGGTTAGTTAATTCATGAATGAGATTATTTAATGGATAATAAGTCAAAGGTTATGATTAAATAATTAATTATGATGGTAATTAAAGCCTAATTAATATGATTGGTTTGAGGATAATTTAATTGTGTAATTAACTAAGGGTTAATTACTAATGATAATTAATCAAGGATGATTAATTTAGATGATAATTAAAGGATGATTAATTGATTTGTTTGTAACGAATTAATGATTACATAAGCAGGATTTAAAAGGGTGATTGAAGTAATTAATTTAATTTATTTAGATTAATTAGAATGATATAACTAGTATACCTTGCTTATGATTGGTTGAATGATATAGGATTATTTTTTATCTCTGGTATGTGATTGTGATACTTTGTGATATGAAATGTTTTCTGATATAATATGTTTGGATTGAATAGTGATAATGCGATGAATTGTTGTGTAAAGGTGACACCCTGTATTAAAATATAATTGTATTTACTTGAATAAACTTGGACTTAGATGGTATGGAATTCGAAGAGACTGGGGTCGGGTATCAATAGATACCCAAACCAACTTCGATTTGTAATCTCTATAAAATTCTATATAGATTTGATATGTGAAATCAATAGGCTGGAATGGAATGATTTAAGTAAATTGGACTAATTAATCTAAGTTTTGGTACTTAGAGATTGTTGTGTGAAATAAATGTTGTCAATAACAAATTGTGAATTCGTAAATTAATACGAGTTACCCCGGGGTTTAGATAAGTATATTGCATCAGTATTTTCTTGTTAGATGGGTTTTACTCACGCTGGTTTTTAGCCTGACCCGGGTGTTACTTTGATGTAATGCTCAGATCAGACCGAGTATTACAGATTTTCAGGTAAGGACGTTCTAGAGCTCAAGAAGGGAGTTGGATGGCAGGAACGTATGGAGCATATCCGTTGAGATATATTGTAGTTTATCTGGGACATGTTAATTTTAACTGTCCAATGTTTGTGTTAATATTGTAACTCTGATGTAATGATGTAATTAACTAATACAGTTTTACCTTTGTATAACTGTTATTTTATGTGATGTTATATTTTATCCACTGCGAATGTGAGAATCTGAGTTTGGTGTTGTTGTTTCTTCTTTTTCTTCTATCTCTTTCGTCTTTCCCTTAACTATCTGGAATTTTCGGGATCGAAAATTCTGGGTCGTTACAAAAAATCTTCATTTAAAACCATATATTAGCTTATAATTTATAACTTTAAAACGTATAAAATAAATTATTTTCCAAATATAAGTTTTAAATTAAATCATGAAATTAAATTTAAAAATCAAACTTACAAATCGAATATACTTTATAATGTAGAAAATAATTTAAAGACGACCAACGGTGTCCGTATATAATTTTTTACCATACAATTATGATTGGGTATATATCATTTCAATCCAAGATAGTTAATTTTTTTGGGTATATATCATTTCAAACCGTATGCAAAATCAATAATTTCTAAATCAATAACATCGCTTGGTTATATATCATTTCAGCCCATAACGATCTTCCATAATATATAAGATCATTCGGGTACATATCATTTCAACCCATAGTGATTTTCCAAACAACAAACTAAGGGAACTTGCACTGCGATAACAACATATATAATAAACATAACATTAGTCACATATCAAATCATATAGCATAACGAAATCATATATTTTTTATGTGTAACACATAGCATATCAAATGATCACTTTATCATAAAAAATATAGTGTTAACTAGCACATCCTAATATTCCAACGACAATTCAAGTGATATTAATTCACTTACAACAAGTATGTAAGTCGTGAGTGATTTTTCATCTTTCGTGGTTAAGTGAAGGTGACGACTACAATAAATGGACACGAAGAAGTACGAATATAACAGAATCTTAAGCTAGCTAATCCAGAAGCCCAAAATCAAGCTTCGAAATTTTGAAACAAAAATTCTTTCTTTATAAAAGAAGGAGATATAAGCAGAATGGGCTCGGCAAAGGGGTGATTGGGCTCGGCCTAGGGTGTGGATGGGTGCGACTTAGTACATGTGGGGGTTTGGTGGGTGTGGAGGAGGGTATGGATGGGTCTTGGGTGTGTGTGTGTGTGCGCTCATTTAGGGGTGGAGCAAGAGGAGGGTGGTTCGGGTACGTGAGTGCTCAGCTAGGGTTTGGTGGTGCACGACCTATGGAGGTGGAGGATGGCCGTGGGTGATGGGAACAGCAGCGGCAAGGGAGAGAGGAGAGAGAGGAAGGACAGAGAGGACTAGGGCTTAGGAATTGGAAGGAGGAAGAAGATGGAGCAATAATGAATGGAAGGTTATTGTAATTTTGTTTTTTGGAGAGCAAATGAGAAGAGGACGAGAATGATAAGCCAGAAATGTATGTACTCTTTTTCTCAACAGAAACATCCATTGGTGAAAGGATACGTACCCATTTAGATGACTCCTAGGATTCAAGCCCGACAACAAAAGCCCAACAACAACATAACCCAAAACCCAAGATCCAATATATGAAATACAGGTAGAAATACACACAAATACAATGTCTGTATTCACACGTTTTTACATTGTAAATTGTAGATTAAAAGCTACAGAAGTCGAAATTTAACGAAACAAAAAGTGGGGACCATCTCAGAATTCAACCTAGAATTTGAAAAAAATTTCAAATTTTCAACTTAAATTCAAACTTTGACTAAATTTGACCAAAATTTGATTTTTCAGTAATTTTCTCATTTTAATCAATATGGAAAAATATATGACTCAAAATTTCAAACACATTATTTAAATTCAATTTTTTATTTAAATTTTAAAATATTTAAATCAAACATTCGAATAAAAATTCCTTTAAAAGTTGACTGAATTTATGAGTCGTAACAACAACAACAACAACAATAATTTTAGAATAGAATTTGTTTTATAAACCAAAGGATTTCCTTAAAATAATTAAAACTCTACTTATAAATTCTTAAACTCATTTTAAAGAAAAGTGTTTTATCTATAAAATCTTTTAAGCTCGTGCAAAATCATTTAAATTACTTTCATAATAAATTCACAAATTAAAATTATCTTTTACCTCTAAAACATTTCCAAAATTTTAATATACTTATTACCGTAAATTTTAAAAGATTTTATCATTTAATATTACTTATTTTTAAAAACTATAAATAAATTTTTAGAGTAAGAAATAGAATAAGATATAATTAATTATACTATTTTTGTAAACAAAATCTCAATAAGAATCAAAAGGGATAAAATCTCATTTTGAGAAGGTTTAAATCACTAAACAATAAATCCATCCAAAATAGAGCCAACATCGCTCCATAAAATATAATTTCATAATATGGAATTATTTAATAATCTGAGTTGCTTTTCGACAACTCCGATCACATGGCGCATACCAGTTTTGACATACTACAAAATTTAATCTGAGTTACATTTGTAAATTTGCATTATTAAGCCATTCAAGTAATAAACATCCCAAATCAATCAAGTTTATTCAACTATATACAAACATAGAACAATTCATCGTATGCATTCATATTTTAACTAATTCAATAATTAAAAATCAACGATTATCACCTAAACACCATATCACAACATGCATAAGAATATTCATTTAATTAGACATATAAGTGTGAGTTAAAAATAACTCACTGAATAGAAGAGCGAAAAATCAGCATTCAGCCAATGCCCTCTCAATCCATGTCACTGCCAGGAATACACGCACTTAACTTTGCCAGCCTCATTGACCACCGTTGCTAGATCGCGTCACTACCTTCTTCTAAGGCATGCAATAGTCACTTCCTCCCTACCTAAACATTCGAAGACATGCTCACCTACCAAAAAATAATCAACGCTAGACGCGACAACTCCTCGATCGCGACCACCTACAGGCACGAGCATGCTTCCCCTTTGCCATCATCTGCGGCGTTGATTCGTTCACCATGATAAGGACGAGCATCTCGATCGCAATGACTTACAGGCACGAGCACGCGCATCCCCTTTGCCATCATCTATGGCATTGATTCGTGCTCCTTGACAATGATGAGCATCTCGATCCCTTCACGTTTTGAGGATTAGGATATTAGGGTTAACGATATTGAATTGAGAAATTTTAGAATAATGTATAAAGCTGTGATTGTTTTCATAAAAGGGAGAAAATGAGAATGGGCTAAGGCCTTTTAAACTTCTATTTAATACATATTTTTCATTCCCCTTCTTATTTTTTTTCCAAACTAATTCTTTTATGTATTTAATATTATACTTTGATTTCTTTTCTGTATTTAAAATTTTACTTTGATTTAATTTAAATTGATCAATACTTCGTTTCACATAATGTTCGTTAATAGTTTCTCAATTCCTTTAAATTTGGTGCTTGTTTATCTTCGTCGATTTGTTGGTTTTATTAAATATCAGATAAAAGTTCTTTTTTTCTATTTCAACTATATAAAGTTATTTACACTTTAATATAATTTATATTTAACGATAATACTTTATACGATTTAATATAATTTCAAAAAAGAATATATTAATCAATTCAAATTGTTATAACAAACGTCCATTATTTTGTAGGCTTTAAAATAAAAAAATTCGAAATAATATCTATCAAAAATCGAATACAAACCAAAAATTAGATTGTTACAGACCTTCTCTCTTATGAAAATTGTATCCTCGCAATTTCTTATAAGGACGTTGTATACACACCTAAACGTTTATTTATAACCAAGTTAAAACTCATTCAATTCTCGAAGTAGTTAATACTAGAAAAATGTTAATGTTTGTTACGAATTTAAATATACTTATTTTATAACTTTATCTCTTCATTTACGATAAATTTTCGAAAACTTTTCTAGATGCCAAAATTTGGAAAAATCTTCTTTGTATGGAGAGCCGTTTGCAATTTAACAATTATAATATAAACAAAATACATCGACCACATGGCCGAAAACATAATATATATGTCAATAATTTTAACACTAATATTTAATCCGAAAACATACTTTTATTTTGCAATTTAACAAATTTTAGGCGAGCGAGAGCGAATTTGCACCATGTTAATCCCAATAGTCATCATGCACCCGTTTTCTACTCAAGTCAATATATTTTCGCATATATATACAAACATATAATCATACATTTATAGGTAACAACTCATAAAACAATAGCACTAGCCTACATAACCATACGCAGCCATACATTCAATATGACATGAAACAGAACATACAACCATACATAAGGACAAAAGCCGCAGATCATTATGGTTGCATGTGAAAAGAAGCTATGTTATAGGATCGAGTAATATGGATAAAATACTTGTGCAGAATAAGTAAATAAATAGTAAATGCAATAAAATAAATAACACTAGACGCTTTTATACTAGTTCGGAGCACCGTCCTACGTCCAGTCCTAGACTCCTTCTACAATTTCACTAAAACAACCTCACTTAACCCGGAGGAATAGGTTTACACCGCCTGAGCAACCGAATAGGACTTCAACCGCCTAAGCAACCGAAGAGGACTTCTACCGCCTGTGCAAACGAACATGAATTTTTTACAAATAACAAATTTATCTGACTGTAGTGTGTTCTCAAATAACACTAATAAGTCAATTAAGTACAATCTTCTTATAATCTTCTCCTTTATAATATATAGTGTGATGTGCTTTGAGAATTGTGGAACATAAAGTGATCAATGATCAAAGTATGTAAGCAATTTGAATGCAATTTGAAAATTTGAGAATAGATGAGAATTCAAGAATATTAAAGTAGATTCGGTGAATTATTTGTTGAATTCTGTAATCTATTTATAGTGTATAAAGAGTTGAAACTATAGATGAAAAGATATATTGAAACGAACAAGTGCAACCATTGATTTTGAAAACGTTTCTCTTCGGTGAAGAGAAGTGACTATTCAAGAAAATAGCAGTTAGAGATATTCAGATGTCTGAATTAAAATAATTCAGACTTCTGTATTAGATTAAAACACAAATAGCAAGCTTTTAGGAAAATTTTGACCAAATTCAGACGTCTAAAAATTTTCATTCAGACATCTGAATATTTTGAAAAAATATTCTAGTTTCAGCATTAGACGTCTGAATGAATGTATTCATATGTCAGAGTTTAGACATTTGTGCATGTATATGCATATATTTATATATATCGATTCAGGAGAGATTTTAACAAATTTCTAAGTAAAGTACAGACTCTAGACAAACCATACTCAGCTTTAAACATCTAAAAAGGAATCTACGACAAATCTCCTATAAAAATAATTAGTATGCACAGAATATTTTATATAGCTTGTCATAATCAAAATCAAGATTCCAACATTCTCCCCCTTTTTGATGATGACAACTATATAATCAATAATATAAATATTCATAATATTGTTGCTTCCCCTGTCAATATGCATAATTTTTAGATTTTTCCCCTTTGTCATCGACAAAAAGAAAGAGCATAGATAACAATAGACGGATTTTGTCATGAAAGCAAGTAGAATTTTTAATACATGAAGGAACAATAGGAATAACAGTTAAAAATATTTCATACAACTTGACAAGAAAAGTTAAAGCATAATCAAATCAAACATAATTTAAAACAGACATGGATAATTAAAAATGACTAGAAATAGACAGATCATCATGATTAGAACTTGAACTTGAGGAAGGCCACTGAAATGGAGATGGGTTGTAAGCTTGAGTGGATGAAGAATCGGAGCATGAAATTTGATCCCATATTTTATTGAGAAAGCCTTTGATTGAGTTGAATTTTCCTTTCGTCTTCTTCTCAAGTGCCTTAATGTCCCGATGAATCTTTGATTGGTTTCGGGAGAGAGTGATAATGGCTTGTCTTGAAGAAGTGTCCGAGCTAATCTCATGAATGGTATCATCGTCCTCCTCTTCTTCTTCATGTTGAGTATGAGAAGAAGAAGCAATACCATTGTCTCTTGGTTGAGGAACACCTTGTTGAACATTTTGAGACCATTGATGGAAGGAGATGATTTGTTGAGGAAGAGGTCATGGTGGAAGACCCATCAAGCCTAAAGTTTTAGCGCCTAACTCATTAATAGTTGTAAAATCAGAGTCGAGCATTGGTACGCTGACATTGAGGAGGATGCGCATAATATAAGCATCATAATAAATGGTTTTATATTTTCTTCGAATTATGATGTCTTGAAATTCATCCAAAATAATTTTTCCCCAATTCACTTGTTGGTAGGAGCAGATTGAATAAAGAGCTTGGAAATTTTCTTTATAAACTTTTTTATAACTCCCCGTTCTTGGTTGTAAAGAACAAATAAATGCACGGTGAATGAGTCCAGCTTGTGGCCTTAGGTAGGTAGATTTTAAATTACACAAATTTATAGGTCGACCGGACAAGAAATGATGTGAAACTTCGTCTCGATGATCCATATCAACTTCAATATCATTAATATCAATTCCTTGATAAGGACAATTTAGAATATTACCTAGTCTTTGTAAAGGTAAGAAAATTTTTATGCCACAAACTATTGACCAAACACAAACTTGTCGATTTTGTGGATTATGATGACGCAAATTTAAATTTTCAAGAAAAAGTTTGATCATAAGATGATTAATCTTGACATTGTTAGGAGTATACCCAATTAAGCTATCAAAGTGGAATTGTTCCGCCAACTCTCTAATACGGTAAGCTACGAAATCCAAGAATTTCACGAATGCTCCTTCAAAAATGTTGGAATTCTTCACAGAATTATACCGGAAAACAGCAAAATTGTTCCATAGCCATTGCCGAATCTAAACTTCGGATGGTCCAGAGGTTGATTCTCTAGTATGTCTTGATCTTGGTGCCATTAGAGAGTTAGAGGAAAGGTAAAAAAGTTTGGAAGAGTTGAAAATGGGGGCTAGGGTTCTGGAATAATTGGAAATGAAGTGGAAAAGGTAATATATATAGTAGGTTAAAAAGCAAGGGTATTAGTGGAAAGAAAATAAAAGAGGCAAGGTGAAAAAAATGGCTCAGAGAAAATTCAACCGTCTGAATTATTAGATTCAGACGTCTGAATTGCTCTGAGTTGCAACCAGCAAAGAAATAGTTCAATTTCGGCCTAATTCAGACGTCTGTTTTGAATGATTCAGATGCCTGAATCTGGATTAAAAAAATTTTAACCTTTAATATTTAGACATCTATTTTAAATAAAACAGCCGTTTGAATTTTCACAGAAGCTTATATCAGCTTTATTGAATATATAAAGAAATATATAATTAAATATTTTGAATAATACAAGTTTTAGAACAATCAGAAAGAAATAACAAATGGACAATAGTATGTAAACAACAAAAAAATTAAGGAGATTTGGAAGAAGTGCGTGGAGTATGATATGCATCTTCTTCAATTTTAGTGTTCTCTACAAATGGTCGAAGTGGAGACCATCTGTTGCCACGTTCCCAAGAATTTGGTGATGTCGGTGGATGTTGTGGTGATGGTTCCCAAGGATTATGACGATTTGTAGAGCGAACAAGAGACGGTTGATGAAGTGTGTCTTTGGAGGAAGAACCACAGAATTTTGACGCGACTTGTTCCAAAAAGCTCAACCGTTTGGCATTAACTTTTTGTTCATAGTATAACTCACGCTATAATTCTAATGTTTCTCTTTGGTAGTGATGAATATCATCTATTTTCTCTTTTGTAGATGGTGATCCGAAAAAGAGTGACTATTTCATTCTTTTAGTAGATGGAGTATATCCAGTATGAGTTGAAGGTGGAACAATCGGAACCGGTTCGTAAATTGGTGTTGGAGCAGGTAAATTTTACGATCTCGAGGAAGGAGAAGAATAAGAGAGATCAGATGATTCCGAAATGAATTGAGATGACATTTTTAAAAAAAATATTTTGAACTTAATTTTTTTTATATGAATTCTGGTGCAATAAGAAGAAAGTATGGCAGAGTAATATATAGTTAGAGTCATAATAAAAATAGAATGAGTTTTTATGGTTAGGATTATAATAACCATAGAAAAAAGAGGATGAATGAAAGTTAAATAGAAATATACAAACAAACTAAGGTTTCAAAAAAAGATAAAGCAGTAAAGTGGTAGAACAGAAGACTACCGAGTATGAGATTTTCAGTTCGAGTGCGGGAAGTCTCTTCCCTCCCCCCTTTTTTAAGAAAATTTATAAATTTTTAAAAGAGATGATTCCAAGTTCTCGTCTTAAATTGATAAAAGTATTTTCATTTAACGGTTTTGTAAAGATATCTGCCAATTGTTTGTCAGAGGAAACAAATTCTAGATTTATCAGATCTTTTTCAATATTATCACGAAGAAAATGATAACGAATGTCAATATGTTTAGTTCGTGGGTGGTTGACAGGATTTTTAGATAAATTTATACCACTAGAATTATCACAATAAATAGTTGATTTGGATAAAATAAAACCAAAATCTTGTAGTGTTTGTTGCATATAGATAACTTGAGCACATGCCAAAGCTGCAGAAATATATTCAGCTTCACATGTTGATAACGAAACACAGTTTTGTTTCTTACTAAACCAAGATACAAGAGATCGTCCAATAAAGTGACAAGTCCCATTTGTACTTTTCTATATGTTCGGCTTCCTCCAAAATTAGCATCACTATAGGACACTAATTCAAAAGGACATTTCTTTGGATAGAATAGTCTAAAGTCCTTGGTTTTATTAAGATACCGTAATATGTGTTTCACTGCTCGCAAATGTGATTCTTTGGGATCTGCTTGAAATCGAGCACACAAACAAACACTCATCATTATGTCAGGTCTACTAGTTGTTAAATATAGTAATGATCCAATCATACTTCGATATAATTTTTGATGAACACTTTTGCCAGTTTCATCTTTATCAAGATGTATAGTTGTACTCATAGGAGTTGGTTTGGTAGAAGTGTTTTCCATACCAAAGCGTTTAATTAGATTGTTACAATATTTTTCTTCATTTATAAAAGTACCATTTTCTAAAAAAATTTATTTGTAAGCCTAGAAAATAATTTAATTCATACATATGTGACATTTCAAATTCTTTGGTCATTATTTGAGAAAATTCCTAATATAATTTTTCATTTGTAGATCCAAAAATAATATCATCAACATAAATTGAACAATTAAAATATCTTGCTTGTTTCTTTTAATAAATAGAGTTTGATCAACCTTCCCAATTTCGAAACCAAAATCTATTAAATACCTTTTAAGATGATCGTACCAAGCGCGAGGTGCTTGTTTCAAACTTTATAAGGCCTTTTTAAGTTTATAGACATGGTTTGGAAATTGTTCGTGTACGAGTAAAGAAGGTTTTTCAACATAAACTTTTTCTTTTATAAAAAAATTTAAAAGGCACTTTTAGCATCCATTTGATATAGTTTAAAGTTTTGAAAACATGCATAGGCTAGTAAGATTCGTATTGCCTCTAGTCTAGTGACTGGAGCAAATGTTTCTTCATAGCCAATCCCTTCTTCTTGATTATATTCCTGTGCAACTAATCTAGCTTTATTCCTAGTAATATTTCCTTATTCATCTGCTTTATTTTTTAAGACCCACTTTGTACCAATAACTGATTGATCACAAGGCCTCGGAATTAAATCCCAAACGTCATTTCTTGAGAATTGGTTTAGTTCTTCTTGCATAGCAATTAACCAATTTTCATCGGTGGATGCTTCTTTAATATTTTTAAGTTCAACATGAGAAAGGAAAACTACATGACTCATTTGATTCAATTGACTTCGTGCTCTAATAGATGAATTGAGTTCTCCGATGACATTAACGGAAGGATGATCCTTTAATAATATGGGTGGAGATCATAATTAATTATTATTATGAACAATGTTTTCATTATTTTCAAAATTTGAAATTTCTGTATTTGTGATATTATCAGGGAATTCTTCATCATCTCTTATACTTGGTATTGGATTAAATTTTTTATCGAAGGATACATGAAGTGTTTCTTCGATGATATTGGTTCTTTTATTATAAATTCGATAAGCTTTGCTTCGATCCGAATATCCTGCAAAGACTCCTTCATCGGATTTTGGATCGAATTTGCCAAGCTGATCTTTTGTGTTTAGAATGAAACATTTTGAACCGAAAACTTTAAAATAAGAAATATTTGGTTTTTGACCATTAAGAAGTTCATAAAGAGTATTCTTAGTCAGTGGTCGAATAGAAACACGATTCAAAACATAACAAGCTGTTGCAACTGCTTCACTCCTGAAATGTTTTGGTAACGTACTTCCATTTAACAGAGTCCTTGCACATTCTTGTAAGGTTCCATTTTTACGTTCTACAACTCCATTTTGTTGTGGAGTTCTAGAAAACGAAAAATTATGGAATATTCCCTTCTTTTTACGAAAATGTTCAAAGGCTTCATTTTCGAATTCACCTCCATGATCACTCCTAATGTTTTTAACTTTTAATCCCTTAAAATTTTGAATTCTTTTGACAAAAGTTTTGAAATTATCAAAAGTATAACTTTTATTTTTCATAAAAATAGTCCAAGTATATATAGAAAAATTATCAACAGTTACAAACACATATCTACTATGATTAATGGATTGTACTTGTGTTGGTCCAAATAAACCCATATATAGTAATTCAAGTGGTTGTAAAGCTAAAATAACCTTTTTAGATTTAAAAGATGACTTAGTTAATTTTCCTAACTAATATGCATCACAAATATGATAAATTTTAAAATTCATTTTGGTAGACCTTTTACTAAATCATTTTTAGAAAGCTTATTTATAGCTTTGAAGTTAATATGACAGAATCATTTGTGCCATAGCCATAGATCATTTTCTTTGGCTATTAAACACATCGATTTATGGTTTATTTTCATATTCAGAACAGAGATATTTCTGTCTCCATTTCCTTCAAAGATAAGATTTTGATTTTGATAAAAAAATACTACATTTATTTTTAGAAAATGTGATTTTGAATCCTTTTTCACATAATTGGCTGATACTAAGTAAATTATGTTTCAAATTTTTAACTAGTAAAATATTTGAAATAAGAGGTAATTTGAAATACCGTTGTTGCTCACATCGCCTTTGCCGATGATATAGCCTTTGGAATTGTGTCTCCTGTCATATGTTTTGAGCAACCACTGTGGAGTATCCATTTTCCTCTCTTTTTAAGTGGGACCTGCAAAAATAAGTAATTATATTGGTACCCACCTTTTGTTAGGGTCCGAAGAGTTAGATCTTAGGAAACCTAACCCAAGAGGGTTTGGTATCCCATTTAAAAATATAATTTTTATTTTTATGAACAGTTTCCAAAAAGGTGTTAATATATTTCTTCCTAATCAAACTGTTGTTCGTTTTAGGAACCCAAATTTTTATGTTTTTGGGGTAAGTATTCCTTTTTGACTGTTTTGTAGTAGGATTAATATTTCTCTTAATTTCCTTTTTAGGTAGAGCTTTTGTTTTCTTAACATATCCTAATCCTTTCTTACTTGAAACAGATTGAGAGCTATCAACAATTTTAGATAGAGTTTCTCTTCCTTAATTAAAGTTTAAAACGTTTATGGTGATGCTTTCTAAATTAGTTTTGAGACTAGTATTATCTAATTCTATCAATTTTACTTTTGTCTTTAATTCATGATTTTCAGAAACAAGAACGTCATTCTTTTCTTTTTGAGTTTGAATTTCTTGACTCAAAAGAGTGAGTTGAGAATTAATATTAGAGAATGACTCTTGTAATATTTCAAGTTCTTCCTCTAGTATTTTCTTCTCATCTTTAAGCATATCTCTTTCGAATTCTGCTTTGTTCTGATGTTCACGAGTTT
Organism: Allium cepa; assembly: GCA_030765085.1. Lineage (NCBI taxonomy): Eukaryota > Viridiplantae > Streptophyta > Magnoliopsida > Asparagales > Amaryllidaceae > Allium > Allium cepa. Next base: position 224,688,653 of record CM060945.1, read on the forward strand.
CCTTATATTTTCTTTTGAGTTTTTTAAGAGTGTCAACTAGCTCTGAATTTATCTGTATCATATCATCAAAGGTAAAATCACTAACCTCGTTTTCATTAGCCATGAAGCAAACATTAGCTTGCTCATTTTCACTGTCACTGCCGCTATCTGATGAAGAAGTATCCGAATCATCCCAAGTCACGAAGAATGCTTTCTTTTTCTTATCTTTTCTTCCCTTGTTGAAGTGTTTTTTCTTTAGTTCTGAACATTCTTTCTAGATATGACCTTTCTTATGGAAATTAAAACATTCTAGTACTGAAAATGATTGTTTTCTTGGAAAGTTCTTTTTTCCATTGTTTCTGTTGTTTTTCTAGAATTTTAAGAACTTTTTGAAATTTTTGGCAATTAATGCTAGATCTACTTCATTTGAATCTTCATCATTTTCTTCTTCAGCATGGAAAGCTATGTTCTTTTTGTCCTGTGCTTGTACTCGTTCTGCCTGCAAATTCACTTCATAGAACATTAAATTTCCTATTAAATCTTCTGGTTTTACGGTAGAGAGTTCATTAGTTTCTTCAATAGCCAAGACTTTTCTTTCCCATTCATCCGTTAAAGAGTTTAAGATTTTTGATACAATATCAAAATCAGTGAACTTTTCTCCTAATCCTAATAGTGAATGATAGATATATTGAAATTTGGAATACATATTATTGATGGATTCATCTTGCTTCATTCTAAAATTTTGAAAATGATTTTTGATCATGGAGATTTTGCTTTGTATAACTTTGTTAGTTCCTTTATGTGTGATTTTAAGTGTTCTACATATTTGATAGAAAGTTTGATACATGCTAACACGATTAAATTCATTTCTATCTAGTGCACAAAATAACATGTTCGTACTCTTAGCATTGACAGAAGCATCTAGTTTTTGTGTGTTTGTCCATGTGGAGTATTCTCTTGTAGGAAGAGTGTATTCATTTTGTGTGATATTCCATGATTGAAAACTATTTGATTGCATATAGTTTCTCATACGAGTAGCCCAATAATTATAATTCATACCATTGAAAAATGGAGGTCATGCAGTGGATTGTCCTTCTATAAAACTGGTGTTAGTGCTTATAGTAATAGTGCTAGCGTTACTATCCATATTAGCAAAGAATCAAATAACTATGTTACGGTTAGATGAAACCTTGCTCTGATACCAAATAAAAATAAGCTATGCTATAGGATCGAGTAATATGGATAAAATACTTGTGCGGAATAAGTAAATAAATAGTAAATGCAGTAAAGCAAATGATAGTAGAGGTTTTTATACTAGTTTGGAGCACCGTCCTACGTCCAGTCCCAGACTCCTTCTGAAATTTCACTAAAACAACCCTCACTTAAGCCGAAGGAATAGGTTTACACCGCCTGAGCAAACGAACATGACTTCAACCGCTTAAGCAACCAAATAGGACTTCTACCGCCTGAGCAACTGAACGGGACTTTTTTACAAATAACAAATGTGTCTAACTGTAGTGTGTTCTTAAATAACACTGATAAGTCAATTAAATACAATCTTCCTATAATATTCTCCTTTATGATACATAGTGTGATGTGCTTTGAGAATTGTGGGAGATAAAGTAAAATCAATGATCAAAGTATGTAAGCAATTTGAATGCAATTTTAAAACTTGAGAATAGATGAGAATTCAAGAATATTAAAAGTAGATTCGGTGAATTTTTTGTTGAATTCTGTAATCTATTTATAGTGTATAAGAGTTACAGCTATAGATGAAAAGATATATTGAAAAGAACAGGTGCAACCATTGATTTTGAAAACGTTTCTCTTCGGTGAATATAAGTGACTATTCAAGAAAATAGCAGTTAAAGATATTCAGATGTATGAATCAAAATAATTCAGGCTTCTGAATTAGATTAAAACGCAAACAACAAGCTTGTAGACAAATTTTGACCAAATTCAGACGTCTGAAAATTTTCATTCAGACGTCTGAATATTGTGAAACGATATTCTAGTCTCAGCATTCAGACGTCTGAATGAATTTATTTAGACGTATGAATTTAGACATTTGTGCATGTATATGCATATATTTATATATATCGATTCAGGAGAGATTTTAACAAATTTCTAAGTAAAGTACAGACTCTAGACACACCATACTCAACTTTAAACATCTGAAAAGGAATCTGCAACGAATCTCCTACAAAAATGATTAGTATACACATAATATTTTATATAGCTTGTCATAATCAAAATTGAGATTCCTACAGCATATGTTAATGAAATGGAGCAATAATTGGTTGTGATAATTATGGTTACATTTGATTATTAAGGCTTCTATATATGAATAAAGTGAGAACGGGTACTTTATTAAGAGTGGACATTACATTTATAGAGAACAAAGTGGAGGATACTGGTATACACACACACACACACACATATATATATACATATATATACACATATATATACATATACATACATATATATACATATATATAGATATAGATATATACATATACATATATATGAGGATGATGTGCAAGAGAATGAGTTGGTGACACTATAATATGCAGGCTCAAGTCCCGGGACATCACTACTCCTAGTCGAACCCAGATCTGGCCAGGTAGCCAGGCTGATGGTCAGGCCAATGGCCTGGCTCCTAAATTCAGCAGCAGCATAAGTGCTGTTGTTGTGTGCAGTAGCACACTATTGCTGTGTGCGGTAGTTTCACTATTTCCATGTGCCTGCTGCCGCACAACAAAGTCCGAGGCTTGCTGCTGCATAGCCCAGAACCTCGTCTCCCCTCCGATACAACCCATCACCCCTCCAGCTCCTCTTATGCTCTTTCGCTTCTTCTCTTGCTTCACAAAACTTTGTTTTAAACTTAGCTTTATTAAGGATAATTATTATGGTTTATAATCATACTATTGATTTTTAATTTTGCTAATCACTTATAGAGCTGTAGATGTTATAGTAGATGCCAAACTTCCGGCCATATACACTCAGATTGTCTAAATACTTGCGGCCATATGCACTTAGATTAAAAAGAAAGATAAACATTAAATTATTATTGCAATACATGAACAAACACAAAATGTTTTAAATTATTGTATGATAAAGTCATTTTTGTGGGTTATAAATATGAAACAAATTATATAAAGACATAATTCTTTAGATGAGCATGGTGCATTGTTTTGTATAGTTAGACTTATGTACCAGGATTAACTTCGTTCTGTAACATTCCTGTTTTTAAACAAATTCAAATTCGTAATTAATTTAATTCCTAGATTAAATTAAGAATTAATTTGGTAAACTAATATAAAATTTTGATTAAATTATGAATAATTGATTTAATAGTCTCACTTTAATAAAATATTTAATTGATAGATTTTATCTTTTAAAATATAATAAATTATTTTCTATTTATAATATATACAGGATATGTATATATTGTAGATAGCTAAGCCTTGTTTAAATTTAATAAAAGAATAAATCTTATTTTCTAATTCTACTATTTTTGGTAAATTGGAAATCTGTTTTTATTTAATTTAAGCTTTTCAAAGCTATTTAATAAAATAATTATATGATTTTAAATTTATAAAATAAATGTCTAATTATTTAAAAAGGATTTTAGCTTAAAGTTTAAATAAGATTAATAATAAAGATTTGTTTTATTTATTTTTAAAATATTGATTAATAAATATGATTAGCAAATTAAATATGAAAGTTTAAAATACAATTAAAATATGAAACATTTATTCATATAAATAATAAGTAATTTACAATCTCTTTCATAAATTTTATTTAAATTATCTAAAATGTTATTTTCAAATAATAAAGTAATGTATTGTTTTTATTTATAATAATACTTGGTTTTATTCTTTAAAAATTATATATATATGTAACTAAGTATTTAAAAAAACTAATTAATTTAGTTAAAAATTTTCATTAACACTTAATTATAAATACTAATTATTTTGGAGACAAGTGTAAGTATATAAAAGCCTCATTTAATATGTGTTAAGTTAACAAATAAGGAAATTTACAAGTGTTAGTAATTTAAGACAAGTGTCATATTATTTTATTTTTTTTCTTTGATTTTTAATAAATCATAAATTTAGTATATAAACATATACATTTTTCCATCCTATTCTTTTTCTCATTTTAGAAAAAATTTCAGCTGAAACTTAATACATTAAACAATTCTCAAAACCAAATCTGCAAAACCATTTCTCCTTTAAAAATCTGTAATCACTCCTCAAAAACAAAATCTGAAGCCTAAAAATCAATAATCAAAGTCTTCATCCTCAATCCTGCAAGTCGTTCCCTGTAACATTTTCCAGCATGCATGCGAAGGCAAATCTGAAGCTAACTTGTACATTCTTAAAACAAAAGCAAACGACATTCATTTTTCAAAAAATCTGGAAATCAAGCAAACTGACGCAGCGGATTATTCAAAACAAAACTTCAATCGATGAAATGTAGCAATCGGTGAGTTGAAGATACCAAAATGCCCAAGTTCGTTGATCCAAAGATACCGAACTCTAGCTATCTCAAACACGTTGATAGCGCACTATACCGTGTTCAAAGATCTACGATTCTTCGCACGTTGATCTAGCGCACTAGATTCCGTGAATCGGCTTCTTCGATCGTTGAATCGAGCGCACTCGATTAACCGAAAGAGGAGATAGGAGATCACACTCAACTACCAATTGTATGAAAGCACAAAGCTAACAAAAGGAAATTTTATTCAATATTCAACCACCACAAAAATGTACAACACACGCGTATTTATAGGTGTTACAACCCAACACAACACATTAACGCCAAACTCTTAGGTCGGCAGGCGACTTACGACTTAACTAAGTCGGTACCGACTTATACAATGGCGACTCAAGCTTTTACAACACAGCACAATGTAACGACTCAAAACCTGGCCGACTTAACCAAGTACGACCTGCTTACAACATACGACTCAACGTAATTACATACAGGACCGACTCAACATTTAAGTCGCACACAACTTAGTATCATACATCTCACAACACCCATAGGTCGGTAACGACCTACAATACAACACGACTCAACTGTATGACGACTTATAGATGCTGCCACTTATCAGTACCGACTCATCTTAAGTCGTAGCTTGTTAGCCCGGCGCAACTGTCTCGCTGATCTCCCTTAGCTCGGTCCCGACTCATCCCTTCTTCATTAACTCGCACCTTTCCCACTCCTGCTTCCTTAGGTCGGAGACGACCCAATATACCTCTGTTAGGTCGGTGACGACTCAATGCTTTGTTAAGTCGGCTTCCTTTTCTCCTTGGCTTGTTAACTCGTGGTCTTTCTTCCATAGCTCGTAACTCGTCATCCTTGACCCTGTTAACTCGAAAACGACTTAAGGCCTCTTTATTAGCTTGTGAACAACCTTTGTTAAGTCGTGAGTAACTTATGCTTCTCAAACGACTTAAAGTTACTTCATTAACTCGTGAATGGTTTAACTTCTGGACTTCTATAGGTCGTGCTACATCATCCTCCCCTGGTTGAGAAAAATTCGACCTCGAATTTGTAAATTCTTCCTCAACCATCTCACCCCCATGATATGGAATTAAATGTTTAACGTTAAAAACATCAGAAGTATAAACATCATCTGGTAACTTTAATCGATAAGCATTCTCATTAATTTTCTTCAAAACTTCAACTGGACCAAATTTTCGCGCCTTCAACTTGTTATAAGCACCCACCGGAAAACGATCCTTTGTCAATACGGCATAAACCAAATCACCTTCCTTAAATTCAACATTTCGACGTTTCAAATCTGCAGACTTCTTATACTTCTCATTCGATTTCTCCAATCGTTCCTGAACGACTTTATGACATTCAGTCAGCTCATCAACAAAATCAGCAGCTCGTTTAACTGTTCCCCTCGACTGTGGTACTACTGCCAAATCCAACGGTCCCCTGGGTAAATTTGAATAAACAATCTGAAACGGACTGAATCCCGTGCTACGATTCACTGCATGATTATGTGCAAATTCAGCTTGGCATAACTTCATGTCCCAACTTTTCAAATTATCCTGTACAAGACATCGCAATAAATCTCCCAATGACCTGTTAACAACTTCTGTCTGCCCGTCAGTCTGCGGATGATAAGCACTACTAAATTTCAGTTTCGTTCCCACCATCTTCCACAAACTCAACCAAAAGTGACTCAGAAAACGAGTATCTCTATCAGAAACAATAGATTCTGGCAAACCATGAAGTCGATAAATCTCCTTGAAAAATAACTGTGCCACTCGAACTGCATCTGCTGTCTTCTTGCAAGCAACAAAATGTGCCATCTTTGAAAACCTGTCCACCACAACAAATATTGAATCATTTCCCCTTTGAGTTCTCGGCAAACCCAAAACGAAATCCATGCTAATATCAACCCATGGCTTAGATGGTACTGGTAATGGCATATACAATCCTGCATTCGTTGCTGTTCCCTTTGAAACTTGGCAAATATGACATCGCTCCACGAATCTTTCAACCTCTTTCCTCATCGACGGCCAAAAGTAAGACTGCGAAATCAACTGTAAAGTACGGTCACGGCCCACATGCCCCTCCTCGTGTAACTCTTTGACAATTTTCAACCTCAAGCTACAGTCTGGAATACACAAACGATTCCCTTTAAACAGAAAACCATCAATCAACATAAATTCATCGGTACTCTCACCCTTCACTTTCTCAACATATTTCACAAAGTAAGGATCTTCATTAATCATCTCCGGCAACATCTCAAAACCCGTCACTTCAACTTTCATTGTCGTTAATAAATGACTCCTCCTACTCAAAGCATCAGCTACTCGATTTGTCACCCCTGATTTGTGCTTAACGACAAAGGTAAACTGTTGTAAATATGAAATCCATGATGCATGTCTTGCTGAGATTTTATCCTGCCCCTGCAAATGCTTCAACGCCTCATGATCAGTGTACAGAACAAACTCCTTCTGAAATAGATAATGTCTCCAATGTTTAATCGTTTGCACAACAGCATAGAATTCAACGTCATATGTACTGTATCTCATCTTTGCCCCAGACAACTTCTCACTGAAATAGGCAACTGGCTTCCCACTCTGACTCAATACTCCCCCGATACCAACCTTCGAAGCATCAGTGTGTAATTCAAACAATAACTGAAAATTCGGTAGAACAAGAATTGGTGCAGACGTCAACAATTCCTTGATCTTCTCAAAGGCAACCCCCGCTTCCTCTGACCATACAAATTGTTTCCCTTTCATGCAATCGGTAACTGGTACCATCACACTACTGAAATGTGGAATGAACCTTCGGTAGAATGATGCCAATCCATGAAAACTTCTAACTTCAGTGATAGTTCTCGGCTGTGGCCAATTTCTAATAGCTTCAACTTTACTCTGGTCAACTTGAATACCTTCTCTTGAAACAACATAACCCAGAAATAAAACACTGTGCGTCATAAATACACATTTCTTCGTAGCAGCATAAAATTGTTCTTCACGAAGAATAATCAATACTTCCCTCAAATGTAGGACATGCTCCTCCATACTTCTGCTGTAAATCAGAATATCATCGAAATAAACCACAACGAACTTCCCAATGAATGGTCTAAAGATTTGATTCATCACCCGCATGAATGTACTAGGTGCATTTGACAAACCAAATGGCATAACCAACCATTCGTACAACCCCTCTCTCGTCTTGAAAGCTGTCTTCCATTCGTCTCCAGGTTTGATTCGAATTTGATGATAACCACTCTTCAAATCAATCTTCGAAAATATAGTTGCCCCACTCAACTGATCCAGTAAGTCATCCAACCTTGGCATAGGAAATCTATAACGAACAGTAATCTTGTTCAAAGCTCGACTGTCAGTACACATCCTCCAAGTTCCGTCCTTCTTTGGTACTAACAATGCTGGCACAGCACATGGACTCAAACTTTCCTGAACTCGTCCCTGTTCCAACAACTCTTCCACTTGCCTTCGTAACTCCTCATGTTCCTTCGGACTCATTCGGTAATGTGGTCGATGTGGTAACACTGCTCCTGGAACAAGATCAATCTGATGTTGAATGTCTCTAAGTGGCGGTAACTCCTTTGGCAACTCCTCTGGAAAGACATCTTCAAATTCTTTCAAAACTGGCTTTGCTTCTTCCGGGATTTCAACCTCTTCACTACTCTCTCGCCCAATCAACAAAAATACTTCCGGTTCTTCTTCAACTTCTTTAACAAACTCCTTCAAAGTCAACAGAGTTTTCAATTCTTCAATCTCTTCTAGCTTGCTCTCCTTCTGCTGTTGCTTCTTAGGAACCAAAGTGATTTTAGTACCCTCGAACATGAAACTGTAACTGTTGGCACGACCGTCATGCTGAACTGCTCTATCAAACTGCCATGGTCTGCCCAACAATAAGTGACAAACATCCATATCTACGACATCACACCAAATTTCATCCTTGTACTTCTTTCCAATCGAAAAATTCACACAAGCTCTCCGACACACTTTCACTTCACCTCCCTTCCTTAACCATGCTAGCTTGTACGGTTTAGGATGCTTCTCAGTCTTCAAGCTCAATTTCCTCACAGCCTCTGTAGAAATAATATTATCACAACTTCCCGCATCAATAACAAACTTGCAGACTTTCCCCAGAATAGTGCATGTCGACTGAAAAATATGGCTTCTCAACCAACTACAATCCTCCTCTTGCTTTGGTGTCAAACAACTTCTCCTCAACATAAGATTACAACCTTCATCTCCCGACACTTCTTCTTCCTCCTCAACATCAGAGGTATTTGAACATTCTGCCTCCTCACCATCATCCTCCTCAACTTCTGCAACCATGGTTCTCTTCTTCGGCTTCGGACATTCATTGCTTTTGTGACCCAACTCCTGACAATTATAACATTTGAAAACATTGTTAGCCTTCGCCTTCTCAACCTCTTTCACCACTGGTTTTGTAACAGGTCTAGGAACATTAGAACTTCCTCCAACACCCTTCACTGGATTATTAGAGTTAGTAAACACACCACCTCCACGCCTTCCCTGTTTCTCCCAAGCTAACGCTTTCTGATGCGCCTCCGCTACAGATCTAGGATCAAACATATTAACCATATCCTGGATCTGCATTCTCAATCCCCCAATGAATCTAGCTGTCAGCTGTTCTTCTGTCTCCATAATATCGTTTCTAGCAATGAGTTGGTAAAATTCATCAGCATAATCATTAACAGACTTCGTCCCTTGCCTCAGATTCTGCAACCTTTGGTACATAAGTGATTGGTAATTATAAGGTAAGAAAGTAGATCTCATCAACTTCTTCATCTTTTCCCAAGATTCTATCTTTGACTTCCCCATTCGTTCACGAGTAAGTTTAGTTTGCTGCCACCATGCCAATGCTCTCCCCCTCAGCCTTGTAGCAACTAACTTCACCCTTCTATTCTCCGGCACCTCCTTGAAATCAAAGATTTCCTCCACATTAGACAACCAATCTAAGAACTCCTCAGCAACCATCCCGCCTTTAAACTCCGGAATTTCCATCTTCATACCCGATTCCCATCGTCGATCATCTTCCATATCACGGTAAGAATTCCGAATTTGGTCTCGATCTCGATAATGTATACTAGCTCTATCACCCTCTTCAGCAAAATCAAAGGTACGTCTACATCGATCTCGACCATTATCATCCCTTCGTTCATGCATGCTTCTTTGACTATGTCTCTCTTCTTCTCTATATGCTTCGTGGTCAAATTCTCGTTGACTTCTTCTTTCTTCATGTACATAGTCATGATGATCCCTTCGTGATGAAATTGACGTTTCTCTTCGATCTCTACAAGAATGTGGCGATACCCTCCTCGCTTCCGTAACCGATGGCGAAACTCGGTTTCCTCCATGGTTCGAGTTTGGTGATCTCCTCCTTTGATTCAAATCATTCATCAATCTCTCCAATTTACCAATGCCTTCATCAAATTTTTCATTAATACGTTGTTCCATAAGTTCAGCTTCTTCTCTACGATACAAAGCTTCAACGTTTTGATGACGATTAGCTCTCCTTGGTGGCATGGTTGTAAACTTCTCAAGACTTCAAAAAAATTCAACACAAGACTTCAAACTTTCCACTCAACAAAGCAATCTAAGCTCAACAATACACGGCTATGCTTGTCTCGGCTCACACTAACTCGGCAACGAGTTAACAATTCAAGTAAGGTCGGCTCCCACTTGTCTCGGCCTTGACACCTCACGGCTTGGCTTCACTCTTACTCCAAAACCCTCCAAAAATTGGCGCGCAAACACCAATTCAAAATCCAAACAAAGTCCAACTCCTCGATCCAAAATGAAATGGATCAAACACTCCAAACTTGATACAACTTCAATATGAACATGATGAACTCCTTCCGACTTCAAAAACTTGGCTCCAAGAATCAACTTAGCTATGATTGGCTAAGTATGGCTCTGATACCAAAACTGACGCAGCGGATTATTCAAAACAAAACTTCAATCGATGAAATGTAGCAATCGGTGAGTTGAAGATACCAAAATGCCCAAGTTCGTTGATCCAAAGATACCGAACTCTAGCTATCTCAAACACGTTGATAGCGCACTATACCGTGTTCAAAGATCTACGATTCTTCGCACGTTGATCTAGCGCACTAGATTCCGTGAATCGGCTTCTTCGATCGTTGAATCGAGCGCACTCGATTAACCGAAAGAGGAGATAAGAGATCACACTAAACTACCAATTGTATGAAAGCACAAAGCTAACAAAAGGAAATTTTATTCAATATTCAACCACCACAAAAATGTACAACACACGCGTATTTATAGGTGTTACAACCCAACACAACACATTAACGCCAAACTCTTAGGTCGGCAGGCGACTTACGACTTAACTAAGTCGGTACCAACTTATACAATGGCGACTCAAGCTTTTACAACACAGCACAATGTAACGACTCAAAACCTGGCCGACTTAACCAAGTACGACCTGCTTACAACATACGACTCAACGTAATTACATACAGGACCGACTCAACATTTAAGTCGCACACAACTTAGTATCATACATCTCACAACACCCATAGGTCGGTAACGACCTACAATACAACACGACTCAACTGTATGACGACTTATAGATGCTGCCACTTATCAGTACCGACTCATCTTAAGTCGTAGCTTGTTAGCCCGGCGCAACTGTCTCGCTGATCTCCCTTAGCTCGGTCCCGACTCATCCCTTCTTCATTAACTCGCACCTTTCCCACTCCTGCTTCCTTAGGTCGGAGACGACCCAATATACCTCTGTTAGGTCGGTGACGACTCAATGCTTTGTTAAGTCGGCTTCCTTTTCTCCTTGGCTTGTTAACTCGTGGTCTTTCTTCCATAGCTCGTAACTCGTCATCCTTGACCCTGTTAACTCGGAAACGACTTAAGGCCTCTTTATTAGCTTGTGAACAACCTTTGTTAAGTCGTGAGTAACTTATGCTTCTCAAATGACTTAAAGTTACTTCATTAACTCGTGAATGGTTTAACTTCTGGACTTCTATAGGTCGTGCTACATCACAAACCTGCATTCTTCAAATCTGTAGCCTGTTCATCATTCAACCTGGAAACTAAAGCATTTTTTTCAAAATCTGGAACTCATCTCTGCATGCAAGTTAAAAACATCAGCAAGCATTCAAGTTTAAAGCTTTTAAACCATTCAAACAAGTTTTCAAAAGATTCATAAGGGTTTTCAAAACAGTGCTCTGCTCATCAAAATCAGGTGAGTAATTTTTTATCTAAAAGGTTAAGTATTATAAACCTGATGCATGTTCACATCTATAAATTTGTATGATTGTGTATAAATTTTAAGTGCATTTCTATGAATATATTAATGTGTGATGTGTATAGATATATGATGCTGTTGTATATGCATCTGGCAGTATTTAGTTTTAATAGTATGGATTTTATTAAAAATCCATTTCCTCTTATAACAATATCTATTAAGATTTAAAATGCAAACCAAACTTGATTGTTAGATCCTAGAGCGAGTTTTAAAAATTTAGATAAGTTAAATAAAATTTTATATTACCTGGAAATATAAATAACAGATCAAAAATGAGTATAAGTGAAAAATTCAAACTATATGATTTTATGTTTTAGGGTTATAATTTGAAACATCATACAATATTATGATTTTTAAGAAAAAAATTCAATTTTTAATGCTATATTCAAAGAGCAGTTCTCTTTTGACTGTGGTATGAATTTCGAGGCATTTCTGTTACCACAATTGATTGGAGGTGTCGAGTTTGATTCTGGAGATGGAGGAGTTATCATGGATGATGGGAAAATTTTCAGATTTAGGTGCATTTCAATTTGGAGGTTGTGGTCGGGATTTGAGGATTAGAACCCTAGTTTTACTGGGTTTGATAGAATTGATCACCACGGAATTTGTAATGGATCGAGTTCAACAATATTTTAGGAAATGGAAGATGGTGGGTTGGCGAGATCTTCGCCGGAGTTTCTGTGGCATCGGTGGTCGGAGCTTCAAAGGGGAGGCGTTGATAGGTTTTGAATGGAAGTGGGTACGGTCTGTTCCAGGTTTGGGAAATTATGTCTCGATTTTGATTTCGAGCATGAGATGATTGGGTTGTTGTTTGGGTGATCTGAGTTGATGATTGTCGACTGTAGGGAGATCGCGATGATGATCAAGGTTGGCCGGAGGCACTGTACATGTGCACAGAGGAATGTGGATATGCCGGTGAATGTTGGGTTGGGTTTTAGTGGCCTCGTGTTTGTCTCGGGTGATTCGAGTTTTAACTCGAAGCAGATAAGTTTTTGACTCGAAGTAATTTGGGGTTGTCTCGGGTATTTCTTTGTTTACAGGTTTTGAGAAAACCTGTACTCTCTGTTTAAAAAAAAATTAAAACAGAAGATTTTAAATGTAAAGCTTGAGTTTAAACTAAGTTTTAAATTCAAGTTTAAAATCCAGGGTTCAAGTTTAAGATTTAATCTTAGTTTTAGAAAAAATAATAATAAAGTTTTAAACTTGAACTTGTTAAACTACTTTATAATGGTAAGTAGTGTGAAGTTTTAAAAATGAAGTTTTAAAAGGTGAGTAAGTTTTTAAAGAGAAGTTTAATTCAGGAAATCAAAGGTTTAAATATTTATTACAGTTTTTTGAAATAAAAGAAATTTTAAAGATTTGAATAAATTTGTATGTTAAAGTGTAAATTTAAATTATGGAATTTAAAAATGAATTTAGTTTTAAATTCTTATGAATTTCTTTTTAGAAGACAAGCATTTGTTTGCCATGTAATTTAAAAAGGTTTAAATTGTTTAACTTTGTTTAAGTTCAATTATATTCATTTTAAATCTCATATTTGAAATGAAATTTTAAAGTAAATTCAAAAGTAATTTTTTTTTCAAATAAATTTGTTAATGACAATTTAATCATAATTAAGAAATGTTTTTATCTTAAAATTTAATTAAGATTCAATGATTTGAAATTAATTAAATTAATAAGGTAATTAAGGAATACTTAGTTAATTTAATTAATTAAATGATTACGGTTAATTAATTAAGTAATTAAACATTAATTAATTTATAATTAGAAGTTAATTAATTAATGATTAAGGATTAATTAATTAAATAATTAAGGTTAATTAATTGTAATTAATTAAGTAATTAAGATAAATTAATTTCTAATTTTGAATTAATTAAGCAATTAATTAAGATTAATTAATTGTAAATTAAGGGTTAATTAGTAATTAATTAAGGAATGATAAATTTTTAATCAAGTTTTAATAATGAATAATTAGAGTTATTAATTAATAATTAAAGGGTAATTAATTTATTAATTAAAGATTAATTAATTGATAATGAGGTTGATTAAGAAGTGATAAATTAATTAAATGATTGTGAAAAATTAATTAATGATTGGTTAAGCAAAGTAAAGTGATTAATTCTTAAGTAGTTGATTTAACTTGAATTAATTAAATTAATTAAAATTTGAATTAGAGATATGCTTGCTTATGAATGATTGTATTGCCATGCATTGATTGTTATCTCTGGACTGTAATATTCTGTGATGTGAGATATGCTGTGTATTGATCTGTGATATGTTTTCGGTGTAAATACCCTTGGCTGTAAAACGACATTTGAAATTCGATGCGACAGAGAGTCGAATTCCAGTTGGTTATCCGAAACCCACATCCAATCATATTAGTGAATCCTTGTCATTGATAAATTTACTTTATCTATGAATCAATGAATGAAGATAAGCGTTATAGCTTATACCGCTTATCGATATTATTGCACTTTAATCTGTGTTGTGATGATTGTTGTTGCACTATTGTGTGTAAGCCCCTGGACTACACTATACACACACAAATATGGATTGCACGTGGAAATCGGTTAAGTCACAGATTTTTAAAGTAAGTTTGAATTTGAATTTTAAATTCAAATGGTTTTGAAAATGAATCGGGTTTAAAGTGGAAAACTTTTGAAAAGGTGCTTTAAAAATGAAAGTTATTTTAAATAACTTAATAAAGATTTGAAATTTGAGTAATTTGATTTACATTGAAAGTCAATATCTGATATTGAATTCTATATTTGGTATTTATGACGAAAAAATGTTATACAAAGTTATAAATGTGTTTATATGGATTTTAAACCATTTTAAAAGTATTACTTTGAGAATTTGAATTTAATCCAAGTTTATACTTGAAAGGCCTTAACTCGTGCAAATATAATCGGGTTTTCCGAAACAAAAACAAGTGATTTCAAATAATAATAATAGCTTTTATATAAGAAAAGAATTTCCCAATTATGATGAAAAGATTTTACGTTTGAAATAGAATGGCTTTGAAAGCTATAATTGAAACTTTGTGAAAGATAGTTGAATCCTATTTTGAAATTGAAGAGGATTTTAAATGGTATATCTTTTATATATAAAAGACTGAAATGGGAATTGTTTTGAAAGTTATGAATGAATCTTTGGAAATTGTTTTGAAAGCTATGAAATGAGTCTTTGACTTAAAGACCGGATGAGTTAATCAAATTTGAAATGAAATTGTTGTGAAAGGCTATGAATGAATCTTTGTGAAAGATTGGTGAACCTTGTTTTAAATTGAAAGGGGTCTTAAAAGTGAACTTTTGTTTAAAAGATTTAAATGTGAAAATTGTTTAAACCATTGATGGTTTTTGAAATGAATCTTTTTTTTTAAAGATTGGAAATGGTAATTTGTTTAAACCATTTGAAAGAAAAGTTTTGGGTAATAAGTTGTGACTTAACTGAGATCCCAATATCCATATGTTTCTTGTAAATATTGCGCTCACTATTCGGTTTAGCCGGGAGAGGACCTTTATGTCATATAGCCCATTCTGAATATGTGATACAACGTTATGGATAGCATTTGAAGATCGGTGGGGAAGACCGGGTATTTGCGAGAACGATAGGATAACCTATCGATTGTCTCTGCACCGAGTGGCTACGGTATAGAGATTCCCCAAGCGATGGGAAGTCCGATCGGAATTGTGGATTCCCGGAATTGCAAGGGCTTCTTTGGAAGTGCCTTCGGTTCTGTTCGAACCCGGAACAGACTTGTATGGATGTGTGTCTGACATTACACTTCGAGATGTAAAACCGGTCTCTATCAAATACATTTCTGTTTGGTGACGGAGATTTATTCTTTTAGCTTAACACCCTTCTCTATGATGTACGAGCTCAGAGGTTATGTAATTGATGGTTACCATTGATACATTCCCAATTTGGTAATGTGACATATGAAGTGTTGCTGATCATTTGTTGATCGAAGCATGGCTTTTGTGAATAGCATAGCTTTGTGGATGAGACTTCGTCAAACCTTACAATTCGGTTATGGTCGAAACAGGAATCGTGGCAGCAAGGTTATTTGGGGGTAGCGCCCCCTGAGGGTATGTCCATTTCCTTCTGGATTATAAGTGGTATCATGGTATGGAGCCTAGATATTTACTTTGTGGTTGCTGCAAACTTATTGCTTTGTGGTTGTTGGTTGAGAGGATCCTCGGATAAAGGTCGCAAATGACCGGGGGATGGCATGCTCGTGTCAGTAGTTACCTAGTTACAGAGGTAACCCGGCCTTGTGTAACAGAGATCCGGTTAGGTTCTCGGGGGCGTCCCTCTAGAGGCGTTCCATTTTATTTGGGAAGTTCCTTTGCCTGACCATTTTTTGGAAATCCAATCATCCAAATACGAGCCCTTTACGGTTTTAGTTGTAGAACCTTCCATCTAACATGGTAGCGATAGTAGGCATACTATAATGGTACGCAGGCTGGCTAAGATTAATATTTTACTTTCGAAATGTTTTCCACTATGCACTAATAATAATATTTAATGGTTTTCGCGTATCAAGCATGTTTGACTATCATAAGGAGAAATCTTCCCCAAGTGTGCGATTGCATTGTGTGTGTGGCGGGAGGCCTTATGGTAGTTTCATTTTCTAAAAAATCATTGTGGATTTCAAATTTAAAATTCCTTTGATTGTTTTTAAAGATTAAACTATTTTTGTTTGCTCACACCAGTCCCATGACTGACCTGGAGTTTATTATTCACTTCCTAAACTCTGGGTGCCCACAATTTTCCACACAGGCAGTCTAAAGTTGGGTTTTTCAGATAGTAGATAGTAGATATCGATTCGGTAGCTTTCAGTTTTCTCTTTGGAATTCTTTGGAGTCTTTGGATTCACGAACTGGGCTTGCTCATCTGGGTGCAACTTGATGGTGGTTTGAGCTTTTTCTGGATTGGTGCTTTGGAGTTAGAGTTGCTGTTGCCGTTTGGAGTTTTTTTGGTTCCGTTGCTATATCATATTGTTATTCCGCTATAGCATTGTTATCTTGTATCTCTGATATTGATTCATATTGTATCATAGTTGTATCGAATGTTGTATATCAATGATATTCATTTCTTTTCTTCCGCTGTGTTGTTATACTTGATGTGTTATAAGCTCCGGCGAACCAGGTTCGACATTTGGATCTGCGGCATTTGGATACGAGTGTCGTATTCGGTGCCGATTTTCGAAGGTCGAGTCTGGGTCGTTAGAATTGGTATCAGAGCTGAAGGTCAAAACTTTAACTCAGGAGTATAACACATTAAGTAAGTCATTAGATATGGGGTGAAGTATACCCTAAAATGAGTATATCCCTAAGATATCCGTCCGTATGCCTCAGTAAATTCTCTAACTATCCACTGATAGCGAGTATGAGTGCAAGAAGAGGACGAGATAGGGGACAGGGGAATACGACTACAAATGGTCAATACCCAGCGATAGCGGAAACAACTTTCTCTATCAATCTCCTTTGATTCATCTTTTCAATTCTTTGATGATTCCTGGTAGCTCCAGAAAGAAGCTTTGATATACTTGCATGGGAACGAACTCCAGATGGGTCAGAATTGTTTGTTTGGATGAATTATTTGCATTGGTTGCTATGGTTGATAGGTATATTTTGATTGTTTAAACTAAAAGTTTTGGGATTGTATCCATATATCTGTCTATTCTTCGGGGTCCAGATATGTTCTACGAGGGGTTAGTTATCTTTCGAACTAACCAATGCCCTTGCATACTTCGTAGATCTGGATGACCCGAGTATCTTGATTCGTTCTTGTATCCATTAGTGATATTCTGATTTGGTAAGCCAAATGCAGAATAGATACCCAGTTTGATTTGGAAACTGTTTCTCAATCTTTGTGTATCCATCTTTTGTTATCTCCCTACTTGCAAATTTCGAGGACGAAATTTTCTAAGGGGGGAATCTGTAACATTCCTGTTTTTAAACAAATTTAAATTTGTAATTAATTTGATTCCTAGATTAAATTAAGAATTAATTTGGTAAATTAATATAAAATTTTGATTAAATTATGAATTGATTTAATAATCACACTTTAATAAAATATTTAATTGATAGATTTTATCTTTTAAAATATAATAAATTGTTTTCTATTTATAATATATATAGGATATGTATATATTGTAGATAGATAAGCCTTGTTTAAATTTAATAAAAGAATAAATCTTATTTTCTAATTCTACTATTTTTGGTAAATTGGAAATCTGTTTTATTTAATTTAAGCTTTTCAAAGCTATTTAATAAAATAATAATATGATTTTAAATTTAGAAAAAAAATGTTTAATTATTTAAAAAGATTTTAGCTTAAAGTTTAAATAAGATTAATAATAAAGATTTGTTTTATTTCTTTTTAAAATATTGATTAATAAATATGATTTGCAAATTAAATACGAAAGTTTAAAATACAATTAAAATATGAAACATTTATTCATATATATAATAAGTAATTTACAATCTCTTTTATAAATTTTATTTAAATTATCTAAAATGTTATTTTCAAATAATAAAGTAATGTATTGTTTTTATTTATAATAATACTTGGCTTTATTCTTTAAAAATTATATATATATATATATATATATATATAACTAAGTATTTTAAAAAACTAATTAATTTAGTTAAAAAATTTCATTAACACTTAATTATAAATACTAATTATTTTAGAGGCAAGTGTAAGTATATAAAAGCCTCATTTAACATTTGTTAAGTTAACAAATAAGGAAATTTACAAGTGTTAGTAATTTAAGACAAGTGTCATATTATTATTTTTCTTTGATTTTTAATAAATCATAAATTTAGTATATAAACATATACATTTTTCCATCCTATTCTTTTTCTCATTTTCATTCCATAGCAAAGAAATTTTTTCAGCTGAAACTTAATACTTTAAACAATCCTCGAAACCAAATCTGCAAAACCATTTTCTCCTTCAAAAATCTGTAATCACTCCTCAAAAACAAAATCTGAAACCCAAAAATCAATAATCAAACTCTTCATCCTCAATCCTGCAAGTCATTCCCTGTAACATTTTCCAGCATGCATGCAAAGGCAAGTCTGAAGCTAACTTGTACATTCTTAAAACAAAAGCAAACTGCATTCATTTTTCAAAAAAATCTGGAAATCAAGCAAACCTGCATTCTTCAAATCTGTAGCCTGTTCATCATTCAACCTGGAAACTAAAGCATTTTTTTCAAAATCTGGAACTCATCTCTGCATGCAAGTTAAAAATATCAGCAAGCATTCAAGTTTAAAGCTTTTAAAGCATTCAAACAAGTTTTCAAAAGATTCACAAGGGTTTTCAAAACTGTGCTCTGCTCATCAAAATTAGGTGAGTAACTTTTTATTTAAAAGCTTAAGTATTATAAACCCGATGCATGTTCACATCTATAAATTTGTATGATTGTGTATAAATTTTAAGTGCATTTCTGTGAATATATTAATGTGTGATGTGTATAGATATATGATGCTGTTGTATATGCATCTGACAGTATTTAGTTTTAATAGTATGGATTTTGTTAAAAATCCATTTCCTCTTATAACAATATCTGTTAAGATTTAAAATGCAAACCAAACTTGATTGATAGATCATAGAGCGAGTTTTAAAAATTTATATAAGTTAAATAAAATTTTGTATTACCTGGAAATATAAATAACAGAGCAAAAATGAGTATAAGTGAAAAATTCAAACTATATGATTTTATGTTTGAAGGTTATAATCTGAAACATCATACAAAATTATGATTTTTTTTAAAAAAAATTTCAATTTTTAATGCTATATTCAAAGAGCAGTTCCCTTTTGACCGTGGCATGAATTTCGAGGCATTTCTATTGCCAAAATTGATTGGAGGTGTCGAGCTTGATTCTGGAGGTGGAGGAGTTATCATGGATGATGGGAAAATTTCAGATTTAGGTCCATTTCAATTTGGAGGTTGTGGTCGGGATTTGAGGATTAGAACCCTAATTTTACTGGGTTTGATAGAATTGATCACCACAGCATTTGTAATGGATCGAGTTCAACAATATTTTGGGAAATGGAAAATGGTAGGTTGACGAGGTCTTTGCCGGAGTTTCTGTGGCAACGGTGGTCGGAGCTTCAAAGGGGAGGCGTTGACAGGTTTTGAATGGAAGTGGGTACTATTTGTTCCAGGTTTCGGAAATTGTGTCTCGATTTTGGTTTCGGGCATGAGATGATTGGGTTGTTATTTGGGTGATCTAAGTTGATGATTGTCGACTGTGGGGAGATCGCGATGATGATCAAGGTTGGCCGGAGGCACTGTACATGTGCACAGAGGAATGTGGATATGCTGGTGAATGTTGGGTTGGGTTTTAGTGGCCTCGTGTTTGTCTCGGGTGATTCGAGTTTTAACTCGAAGCAGACAAGTTTTTGACTCAAGTAATTTGGGGTTGTCTCAGGTATTTCTTTGTTTACAGGTTTTGAGAAAACCTGTACTGTTTGTTTAAAAAAAATTAAAACAAAATATTTTAAATGTAAAGCTTGAGTTTAAACTAAGTTTTAAATTCAAGTTTAAAATCTAAAGTTCAAGTTTAAGATTTAATCTTAGTTTCAGAAAAAAATAATAATAAAGTTTTAAACTTGTACTTGTTTAAACTACTTTATAATGGTAAGTAGTTTGAATTTTTAAAAATGAAGTTTTAAAATGGGAGTAAGTTTTTAAAGAGAAGTTTAATTCAGGAAATCAAAGGTTTAAATATTTATTTCAGTTTTTTTAAAATAAAAGAAATTTTAAAGATTTGAAAGTTTTGAACAAATTTGTATGTTAAAGTGTAAATTTAAATTATGGAATTTAAAAATTAGTTTAGTTTTAAACTCTTATGAATTTCTTTTTATAAGACAAACATTTGTTTGCCATGTAATTTAAAAAGGTTTAAATTGTTTAACTTTGTTTAAGTTAAATTATATTCATTTTAAATCTCATATTTGAAATGAAATTTTAAAGTAAATTCAAAAGTAAATTAGTTTTCAAATAAATTTGTTAATGACAATTTAATCATAGTTAAGAAATGTTTTTATCTAAAAATTTAATTATGATTTAATGATTTGAAATTAATTAAATTAATGAGGTAATTAAGGAATAATTAGTTAATTTAATTAATTAAATGATTAGGGTTAATTAATTAAGTAATTAAACATTAATTAATTTATAATTAGAAGTTAATTAATTAATGATTAAGGATTAATTAATTAAATAATTAAGGTTAATTAATTATAATTAAATAAGTAATTAAGATAAATTAATTTCTAATTTGGAATTAATTAAACAATTAATTAAGATTAATTAATTGTAAATTAAGGGTTAATTAGTAATTAATTAAGGAATGATAAATTTTTAATCAAGTTTTAATAATGTATAATTAGAGTTATTAATTAATAATTAAAGGGTAATTAATTTATTAATTAAAGATTAATTAATTGATAATGAGGTTGATTAAGAAGTGATAAATTAATTAAATGATTGTGATAAATTAATTAACGATTGGTTAAGCAAAGTAAAGTGATTAATTCTTAAGTAATTGATTTAATTTGAATTAATTAAATTAATTAAAATTTGAATTAGAGATAAGCTTGCTTATGAATGGTTGTATTGCCATGCATTGATTGTTATCTCTGGACTATAATATTCTGTGATGTGAGATATGCTGTGTATTGATCTGTGATATGTTTTCGGTATAAATATCCTTGGCTGTAAAACGGCATTTGAAATTCGATGCGACAGGGAGTCGGATTCCAGTTGGTTATCCGAAACCCACATCCAATCATATTAGTGAATCCTTGTTATTGATAAATTTACTTTATCTATGAATCTGTGAATGAAGATAAGCATTATAGCTTATACCGCTTATCGATATTGCTGCACTTTAATCTATGATGTGATGATTGTTGTCGCACTATTGTGTGTAAATCCCTGGACTACACTATACACACACAAATATGGATTGCACGTGGAAATCGGTTAAGTCACAGATTTTTAAAATAAGTTTGAATTTGAATTTTAAATTCAAATGGTTTTGGAAATGAATCGGGTTTAAAGTGAAAAACTTTTGAAAAGGTGTTTTAAAAATGAAAGTTATTTTGAATAACTTAATAAAGATTTGAAATTTGAGTAATTTGATTTAAATTGAAATTCAGTATCTAATATTGAATTCTATATTTGGTATTTATGATGAAAAAATGTTATACAAAGTTATAAATGTGGTTATATGGATTTTAAACCATTTTAAAAGTATTACTTTGAGAATTTGAATTTAATCAAAGTTTATACTTGAAAGGCCTTAACTCGTGCAAATATAATCGAGTTTTTCGAAACAGAAACAAGTGATTTCAAATAATAATAATAGCTTTTATATAAGAAAAGAATTTCCCAATTATGATGAAAAGATTTCATGTTTGAAATAGAATGGCATTGAAAGCTATAATTGAAACTTTGTGAAAGATAGTTGAACCCTATTTTGAAATTGAAGAGGATTTTAAATGGTATATCTTTTATATATAAAAGATTGAAAGGGGATTTATTTTGAAAGTTATGAATGAATCTTTGGAAATTGTTTTGAAAGCTATGAAATGAGTCTTTGACTTAAAGACCGGATGAGTTAATCAAATTTGAAATGAAATTGTTTTGAAAGGCTATTAATGAATCTTTGTGAAAGATTGGTGAACCTTGTTTTAAAATGAAAGGGGTCTTAAAAGTGAATCTTTTGTTTAAAAAATTTAAATGTGAAAACTGTTTAAACCATTAAAGGTTTTTGAAATGAATCTTTTTGTTTAAAAGTTTGGAAATGGTAATTAGTTTAAACCATTTGAAAGAAAAGTTTTGGGTAATAAGTTGTGACTTAACTGAGACCCCAATATCCATATGTTTCTTGTAAATATTGCGCTCAATATTCGGTTTAGCTGGGAGAAGACCTTTGTGCCATATAGCCCATTCCGAATACGTGATATGACGTTATGGATAGCATTTGAAGACCGGTGGTGAAGACTGAGTATTTGCGAGAACGATAGGATGACCTATCGATTGTCTTTGCATCAAGTAGCTACGGTATAGAGATTCCCTAAGTGATGGGAAGTCCGATCGGAATTGTGGATTCTCGGATTTGCAAGGGCTTCTTTGGAAGTGCCTTCGGTTCTGTTCGAACCCGGAACATATGTATGGATGTGTGTCTGACATTACACTTTGAGATTTAAAACCGGTTTCTATCAAATACATTTCTGTTTGGTGGCAGAGATGTATTCTTGTAGCTTAACGCCCTTCTCTGAGACGTACGAGCTCAGAGGTTATGTAATTGACGGTTACCAGTGATACATTCCCAATTTGGTAATGTGGCATACGAAGTGTTGCTGATCATTTGTTGATCGAAGCATGGCTTTTGTGAAAAGCGTAGCTTTGTGAATGAGACTTCGTCAAACCTCACAATCCGATTATAGTCGGAACAGGAATCATGGCAGCAAGGTTATTTGGGGGTAGGACCCCCTGAGGGTATGTCCATTTCCTTCTGGATTATAAGTGGTATCATGGTACGGATCCTAGATATTTACTTTATGATTTTTTGTTGAGAGTATCCTCGGATAAAGGTCGCAAACGACCGGGGGATGGCATGCTCGTGTCAGTAGTTACCTAGTTACAGAGGTAACCCGACCTTGTGTAGCAGAGATCCAGTTAGGTTCTCGGGGGCGTCCCTCCAGAGTTCCATTTTATTTGGGAAGTTCCTTTGCCTCACCATTTTTTGGAAATCCAATCATCCAAATACGAGCCCTTTAGGGTTTTAGTTGTAGAACCTGCCATCTAACATGGTAGCTATAGTAGGCATACTATAATGGTATGTATGCTGGCTATGATTAATATTATACTTTCAAAATGTTTTCCACTATGCACTAATAATAATATTTAATGGTTTTCGCGTATCAAGCATGTTTGATTATCATAAGGAGAAATCTTCCCCAAGTGTGCGATTGCATTGTGTGTGTGGCGGGAGGCCTTATGGTAGTTTCATTTTCTAAAAAGTATTGCGAATTTCAAATTTAAAATTCCTTTGATTGTTTTTTAAGATAAAACTGTTTTTGTTTGCTCACACCAGTCCCATGACTGAACTGGAGTTTATTGTTCCCTTCCTAAAATCTAGGTGTCCACAATTTTCCACACAGGCAGTCTAGAGTTGGGTTTTTCAAATAGTAGATAGTAGATATCGATTCGGTTGCTTTCAGTTTTCTCTTTGGAATTCTTTAGAGTCTTTGGATTCACGAACTGGGCTTGCTCATTTGGGTGCAACTTGATGGTAGTTTGAGCTATTTCTGGATTGGTGCTTTGGAGTTAGAGTTGCTGTTGCTGTTTGGAGTTTTTTTGTTCCGCTGCTATATCATATTGTTATTCCGCTGTAGCATTATTATCTTGTATCTATGATATTGATTCATATTGTATCATAGTTGTATCGAATGTTGTATATCAATGATATTCATTTCTTTTCTTCCGCTGTGTTGTTATACTTGATGTGTTATAAGCTCCGGCGAACCAGGTTCGACATTTAGATCTGCGGCATTTGAATACGAGTGTTGTATTCAGTGCCGATTTTCGAAGGTCGAGTCAGGGTCGTTAGACGTTCAAATCAACAGGACCGTAATAAAATATATGATAACCGCATGGTATTTATTAATAACAACAACAAAACAAAACCTGTTATTCTTTACATTATAGGGCATGAAATACTCTTAATAAAATGAATCTTTTTATTTGTTCTTTAGTATGTACAACTAATGTGTGTGTTATAGTCATTTCATTAATTGTGAGTTTAGGAAATTATGTTAGGTATTAACCAAATTCAAATCGTACATATAGATGTCACAGGATGAAACCACATGACGATTATAAGGATATAGATTAAAATGCAGACTCATGCTTGAAACAAATATTTTCCCAAAACACTATTGTTGCATATGTCCCATTTTTGTGCATACCTATATACACAAGATTAATCTTCAAGCTAATTAAAAAGGCATGGAAAATTTTTGATTTAAATTTGATCGCTTTACTAATTACCTAGCATAAAAAGTTTTGGTCATTGTATTAGGGTTTCCAGTTGAGGTAGATCATAGGTGCGTAAGACATATTTTCATCATAAAACATCACATATTTAGGATATTATATAACTTAAAACTATTTTAGGATTGTGGGAAAAAACAACGGAAAGGCTGGCTTCAAATTTGAATATTAACGAATTCCATAAGGTAAATGGAAGGCTATAAATCAGGCGTGGTTCGAGTGGTGTTCTATATGAGGCTTTGGACCTCGGTAGCAAACTATTTTGAAAGGTCATTTGTTCGAAAGGTGCAAATTATTATGAAAGAAGCGGTTGTTTCAAAAGCAAAATGTGTGTTTAAAGAGGGGTTACGAAACCGTTTGAGTTTTCCCTTTGCCACACTTTACCTGCTATCAATATGTAGAGCCACTCAATATTTTATTTTTTGTTATTTCCTTTAGCATACATTATGAGTAAACACAATTTACCATAATACTTCTACACGGTTAATAGAACTTATTAATGAATCATATTTTAATTTTGTTATAACAAAGGCATCTAATACTCAAATATATCGACTTCCTCTAAAAATAGATTAATGAATGAGTTTGAGAATTTATTTCGTATTAGTTTTTTGTAAATTTATAAATCTCTAATTTTCTTGAAATAAGTCAAATGACTTTTATTCATGCTTTTATTTCAAGCTTATGAGCATAAATCTGCACAATATTTTTTTCACATTCAATATTTACATAAAAAGAAAATTGATGTCGAAAAATATAACAATGAGTTATGTGCGCATTTTTTTCATACCATTCCATTGTAAACATAATTTAGCTCACACATTTATTTGTATCAGTGTAATCTATGCACATGACTATTATTTCACATTAAATAAATTTGTCCCGGTTTCTTGGCACACGTCCAACGGACGTACCTAACATACTGGTTTAGATAAAGATAAACCTATATGCTTCTCGTTCAACATGTTATTGCTAAAATATTATATTTGACTTCTACTTATACAAAATAAATTTCACTTTTCTTTGAATGCTCATTATCTTTAAAAATATTTTTCTATTCAAAATGTTGTTGTACAGATTTAAGCCCTTGCACTTTTGTTTTCAAAACTACCATTTACATCGAAATATTTTTATAAACAAATTTTCTTATCATTTGAAAACCAAAACTTTCTTTTGTTGTATCGGTTTATTTTTTTTAAAACTCATATACAACCACAGTACAATATTCCCAAACATATTAAAGTACCACGTCCAATTTATTTAATATGCATCATTGTAAATGAATATATGAGAATTTACATTTGCCAAATTTATTTAAAATATAGATCCTACTCTCATTTTACATACTTTATTTTATTTATCACAATATCCTATGACATCTCCTTTAAAAATATAATTTATACGCTTCTACACAATATTGTTTTACCTTTAAACAATTCTTCAAAACTCTCTATTTTATAATATTTAACTTATTTCAAAATTCTATCTTCTTTACAAAAGTATTATATACTTACCAAGTGTTATTACTAAAAATATTTTATGATCTAAAACACCATGTCTGAATGTCTCATCCTAGCATTTAGGATTTCTCATTGATAAGTCGATCAGGCGCATCGACCAGAATTCTTAAACACTCAACAGACAATTTAGCACAATATTAAATTTCTATATGATATACATATATTCCTTAATACTTTGTGCCTTCACAAAATATTACTTATCTATAATAAACATGATCAAATTCTATATATACACATACCTAGTATCAAAAGATTTTAATTCAAATAGATGCTTGCTTATAATAAAGTCCTTTCAAACAATCTTAATATATACATATAAGAATAATTATTAAAAAAAATTTAATTCTACTGTGCATCTTGGTATTTATTTGGTTGTACCAATAATTACAATTTCATTTTTATATAAAACAAAATTTTCAATTTCCTTTGCGGCAACCACATAAATGAAGATACCATAATGTTTGATAATTAATATCGAGCAGGTTATAAATTTTCGAATGAAAATTCCTACTCAATACTAATTTTGTAATTATTTAGATTTTTCAAAACAATCAAACGTCCATTGATGAAAACTACATTTCAATCAAACAAACATTTATATCAGAACAAATTAATTAATATGCTCATCGAAAATAGTCCATATATCTCCGCTGCGCAACTCTGACCATTAACAGCTAGGACACAACAATTTAGTTTTACGCCATCTAAAGTCTCATTCATGATATCTAATAAACTTCACTCTTTACAAAAGTGAGTTCCAAGTTTCATAACAATAAATTATATAGTATTATCAAAAGATTTTTCAAATACGTTGCAATGATTATTCCCAATAATCATCATATTCTTATTCCTAAATAGTTAATTAAATTACTAACAACTACACACCCATGGGACGAGACTCTAGGTCATCTAGGTTTAGATCTTAGCTCTGTACTGTTTATATACTATAATGTTATGAACACACCTTTGATACAAGCTGTAATGACCCTATGACTATGCCTAGTTTAGCTAGGAACATCACAAGTAATGTCGTCCGCTAATTCGGAGAATACGGGTAGTATGGGGCTATCGAATGTGAATATATCTTCATACTGGCACTGACACGTGTTTTCTTTTTTAAGGATCTGAACTGAAATTTAGACGTGTACATTATAATAAACGCACTGATAAAAAATATTCAAAACGATATATAATGTAGATAAATCAGAATCAGAGTCACAGATCACAGCAGAATAATATACATCGTCAAATACAAATAGAATGCGAGTCTACGAAATCTGAGTACTAAACCCACATAAATATATACATCATATCCAAAATCTTGTATCAAGTACAAAGTCACTACTATATAGTATAGATGACATAAACTTCTAACTAAAATTTTCAAAATAGTCTACTTTAATGCTAGCCCAAAATCCAAAGGTCAATGGGTCCTTGTACCTGTAAAGTCTGGGCCTGACCCGAGTATTATAAAATAAATGGGTCGGACTATATCTAATAGAAAGGTGAGATGGTACTAATATCATAAACATATGACTTAAAATAAATAAGCCATAAATAAAATATGCCAGAACAAATGATTATAATAGGAAATACCAAATAAAATCACCATTTCAAAATTCCATATTAAGTTTTAAATAGAATATTAAAGATATGGCGATAACAAATTCAAAATTCTCCAGACCCCAAAAGGTACTAAATATCTACCCCAAAATCTCAAAGGAAATGATCATCGCTAAGGAAATAATAATGGTAGTAAACTATCAGTGTAATACAGTGCGACATGGGGCCTAACTAAAATAAATAAACCTCACCACATAGCGTAGTAGTCTAACAAAAAGAAATGGACTATTAGGTAAAAACCCTGACTCTTAACGAAAAGAAATAGGCAGCATGCTTATGACAAAACTATGTGAATTTACCTAACAAACATAAATAGGTAAACATTGCCCAGGTGTGAAATAAACCGATAGGGCTACAATATAACATATATCTAAACAACAAAAAGGATAGTTATGTTATACTAGAATGGACCTAACCCTAAGAAATAGGTTTGCCCACCCAAATCTAAAAATGAGCCGACTATCAGGTTGATGAAAACTAAGTCTGTCTCTAGGGGATCTACTGGTCTCGAATGAAATCTGAACACCCCAAGGTACTACAACTCTAAAGTGTTAATTACTGCCAATCCAAAAACCACAAGAATTTAACTAAATGCCCATACCAGCTAGTAAATTCAAGTATTTACCAAAAGCTAGTAACTTCTGCTTAAACTCTGTTTAACAAATTATAGCAATAAATGAAAGAATTATACAAAATGTCCCATGCCAATCCGAAAATTCAATCGTTTATTAAAATTCTTTGTTTCATAGGAAGTCGCGAAATTCGGATAGAAATCTCATAAAATTCCGATTCAAAATATAAGAAAAGAAAAGTGTTTAAAATTGGATTTTGTTTTACCTTTGGAAATAGTAATTTAGAAGTTTAATTTAAAAATAATAATAATAATTTTAGAATGGAATTTGTTTTATAAACAAAGGATTTCCTTAAAATGATTAAAACTCTACTTATGATTTCACATACTCATTTTAAAGAAAAGTCGCTTATCTACAAAAGCTTTTAAGCTTGTTCAAAACCATTTAAATTACTTTCATAACAAAATCACAAATAAAATTATTACTTTCATGATAACTTTTATAAAAAATAATACTGTATTTTATCTTTTTTCTCTAAAAGATTTCCAAAATTTTATTATAATAATAGTAAATTTAAAAGATTTTATCATTTAATATTACTTTTTTTTAAAAACTTGAAATAAATTTTTAGAGTAAGAAATAGATTTAGATATAATATGATTTTACTATTTTTATACAAAAAATCTCAATAAGGATCAAATAGGATAAAATCTCATTTTGGGAAGGTTTTAAAACACTAAACAATAAATCCATCGAAAATAGAGCCAATATCACTCCATAAAATACAATTTCATAATATAGAATTATTCAATAACCTGAATTGCTTTCCGACAACACCGATCACATGACGATATACAAATATCGACATATGATACAAATTTAAATTCACAAACGAACGGGGTCACATTTGTAAATTTGCACTATTAAGCCATTCAAGCAATAAACCTCCCAAACCAATCAAGTTTATTCAACTATATGCAAAACATAGAACAATTCATCATATGCATTATATTTTAACTAATTCAATAATAAAAAAATCAACAATTATCACCTATACATACTTATCACGACATGCATAAGAATATTCATTTAATTAGATTTCTAAGTATGGGTTAAAAATAACTCATCGAATAGAAGAGCGAAAAATTAACATTCAGCCGGCGCCTTCTCAATCCATGTCACCGCCAGGAATACACGCACTTAACTATGCCAGCCTCATCGATCACCATTGCTAGATCGTGACACTACCATCTCCTAAGATGTGCACCAATCGCTTCCTTCATTACCTTAACCCCGACGAAATATTATCGCTACCAAAAAATTATCAACACTAGTCGTGACAACTCCTCAATTGCGACCACCTATAGGAGCTAGCACACATTTCCTCTTTTCCATCATCTGCGACGTTGATTCATTCACCATTGGCAAGGACAAGCATCTCAATCACGACCACCTACAGTCGTAAGCACGCGCGTCCCCTTTTGCCATCATCTACGGCGTTGATTCATTTTCGTAGAGAAAGATGAGCATCTCGATCGCTTCACGGTTTGAGGATTAGGATATTAGGGTTAGA
Organism: Allium cepa; assembly: GCA_030765085.1. NCBI lineage: Eukaryota > Viridiplantae > Streptophyta > Magnoliopsida > Asparagales > Amaryllidaceae > Allium > Allium cepa. The sequence continues at coordinate 224,718,842 of CM060945.1, forward strand.
GATATTGATTTGGTAAATTTTAGAATAATGTATATGGCTGTGATTATTTTCATAAAAGGCAGAAAATGAGAATGGGCTAATGCCTTTTAAACTTCTATTTAATATAAATTTTCCGTTTCCCTTCTCATTCTTTTTTTTCCAAAGTAATTATTTTATGCATTTAAAATTATACTTTAATTTCTTTTCTGTATTTAAAATTATAATTTGATTTAATTTAATAGATCGATACTTCATTTCATATGATGTACATTAATAGTTTCTCAATTCCTTTAAATTCGATACCTGTTTATCTTCGTCGATTTGTCGATTTTACTAAATGTCAAATAAAAGTTCTTTTTTTCTATTTCAATTACATATTTTTTTTAAATAATTTATATTTAATAATAATACTTTATCTGGTTTAATATAATTTCAAAAAAGAATCTATTAATCAATTCAAATTGTTACAACAAAATTCTATTATTTAATAGGCTTAAACTAAATAAATAATCAAAATAATAACTATCAAAAAATCAATACGAACCCATTTTATTTTAATTAAAATTGTATTATATTATGGCTTTGAAAACTGGGTTGTTACAAATACCATTGACATAGTTTTCTGTTTGAGAGACTGATCATTCTTGTTACTAATCGAGAATGAACCAACAAACAAACAACACTGTTTGAAATTCCACATTTATAGTTGAGCAAGGAGCGAGTTTGGGGGCTGCAAATCCCTACTTGCAAGCTACATTCAATACAATGATGGCAAACATACTTTAAAATACTCAAGCGGTCATTTTGTATGTTGTTGTTGGTGGGATGCTCAAGTGAAAATGTCGAGGGATGACTTCACCAAGCTATGCGAACATTCCTCTAGTTTGGGAGGCAAGTCGTTTTTTGGAATGGAGTCTGTTATCGAAGTGCAGTATTTGTTGGAAACCTGTAAGCGTGTTTTTAGTGATATGGAGGTTGATGATGCCATAAAGAGGAAGCTATCCTCTAGACAACTTCAAGGGAGTGCTGAACTGGTGGAATTCCATCACTGTTGCTACACCCAAGGATCTATTCACTTGGAACAGGTTCAAGACTAGGTTTAAGGAGAAGTTCATTTCGGCTACTCAGAAGTTGGCACTATTCAAGAGATTCACTGATTTAAAATAAGGAGACATGTCTATTTCTGAATACATTATTGAGATTGATGCTTTGTCAAAGTACGAGATGTCTTTTATCGAACTCTATTGAGGAAGAATGAGAAGTTTATTATTGGTTTGGATGACTAATTGGGTGAGAAGCTAGTGAGTCATATCAATGAGCCAATTGAGTGACACGTCGAGAAAGCTCTTCGTTGTGAGAGTTTATAACCCAAGTCTAAATCAGATTGTTGTTAAGGTAAAGCCAAGACCACAATAAAGCAGTATAGGAAGGAAGTGGTTTCGAAAGAGGAAGCAGCCCTGAGGAAAGAATGAGGAGAATAATGCTCAAAAAAACATTTAGTAAGATCCTATTTGCTATGGTTGTAAAGATAAGGGTCATATAATTAGAGATTACAAAACTGATGGGAAGAAGAAGTGTTACAACTATGGCAATTCCGAGCATATATTGAAGAATTGTCCGAAACTAGTGCAGCGGAAACAGGTTGTGAAGGTATAAGCTTTAGACATTGTTCCGACTTCACCGAGTGCTCCCTTGATGAAAGTGAAGGGGAAAGGCATTATCATTCAAGGTATGCTTTCCCTTTATGATGTTCCTATACATGTTTTATTCAATATGGGGCTTTACATTCCTTTATATCTAATAGATAGAGTAGGTTGAGACCTGAAATTGTTGACCAACCGTTGATTGCGACAAACCTTGTCGGAGACTCCACTAGGCTGTATATTGTTTGTCGTGGTTTGGTCTTATCGAGTAATGGATGCTCTTTTGTTTGTGATTTTTTAATCTGAATTTCATTGGATTTGGGATTATCATAGGAATAGACTAATTAAGTAAGTATGCGAAAGTAGTAGATTGTGAGAAGATGTTGGTGACAATTGGGGCTGTGGAAGGGTTAACAGTAGTGATTGGCTGCCTACTGGGGTATGGGTCAGCTTTCTATATTCTCTTGAGATTCCACAGGATAAGTTATCATTTGTGCTTATCATTAGAGAGTATATGGACATATTTGACAAGGTGACTGGATTATCGTTGCATATGAAGATCAAATTCCGTATAGAGTTAATGAAGGATGCCCGGCCTATTGTTATGCTTTTAAGACATATGACACCTAGAGCGCAAAAGTAGTTAGAGGTGCAATCAATGACTTGTTGAAAAGAGGGTTAATTTGTAGGAACACATCTAAGTAGGGTGCACACGTAGTATTCATCACTAAGGCAGATGGCTCTCTAAGCTTATGTGTGGATTATCGTGAGCCGAATAAGGTGACGAAGAAGAACAAGTATCCGCTCCCATGTATTGATGACTTGTTCAATCAACTCCACACTATGAACGTGTTCTCCCAATTGGATTAGGCTACAGGATTTCACCACCTGAGGGTGACGAAGGAGAGTGATCCAACCACCACATTTCAAACGTCGTTTGGTCTTTACGAGTGGTGGGTCATGTTGCTTGGACTAAACAATACTCCATCATGCTTTATTGATCTCATGAACCGTGTCTTCAGGGATCGGCTCACATGTTCGTACTTATGTTTATGGATGACATCCTGGTATATTCTAGGACAAAGGAGGAACATAAGGCTCATTTTAGGATTGTGCTCAAAGTATTACAGAAGCACAATTTGAAAAGTTTTCAAAATGTCACTTTTGGGAGGGAAGTGAGATTCTTGGGACATGTCATCTCCGAGCAGGGCATCCCAATTGATACTGCCAAGATGGCAGCGGTTCATGATTGGAGCCAACCCTAGAATGATACTAATGTGAGGAGTTTCTTAGGACTGGTGGGATATTACAGATGGTTTATTAAGGGCTTCTCAAAGGTATCCTCACCATTAACCAATTTGATAAAGAAAAATCAGACTTTTACTTGGGATGCAAGATGTGAGCAGGAATTTATGGGTCTGAAGAAGAGGTTGATGAGTGCATCTGTATTGACCATTCCGAGTGGGAATAAGAAATTGACAATATACACAGACACCTGTGGTGCTAGATTAGGTGTAGTGTTGATGTAGAAGGGAAAAGTTTTTTCCTACGCTAGTTAATAGATGAAGCCACAAGAGTGGAAGTATCCAACTTATGATTTGGAGTTAGTAGCGATAGTTATTACTCTAAAGATTTAGAGGCAATATTTATTAGGGGAAAGGTTCAAGCTGCTTACGGACCATAAATCTTAAAGTACCTTTTCTCCCAAAAGCATCTGAACCGTCGACATCAGCGATAATTGGAATTCATAGCCTCCTACGACTTTAGCATTTCCTATATACCCAATAAGGGAAATACAGCCGTAGACGCATTAGGTAGAAGCCATACCGGTTTGGGGGCTATGTTCCTAAAATGGAAACGGTTATAGCCTGAGATGTTGGCAAGCTTGACAACCAAACCTACTTTGATTGAGCAGATCGGTACCAGTCAAAAACAAGATGCTAGATTGGCATAGATCATAGTTAAAATAGAGGAGGAGTAGGGACTGAGGATATGAAGCAATACGCACTCGAATGAAAAGGGTGGCTCCATAAGGATGGTAGATTGTTTGTTCCCGACGTTGGCGAATTGTGAGACGAGGTACTATGAGAGTGCCACCATTCGAGGTTGACAATACATCCCGGTGGTAACATGATGTACCTTGATATGAAGCAGACCAATTATTGGGAGGGGATGAAGAAGGCCGTCAGGACATTCATCTCAAAGTGTATGAACTGCTAGTTGGTAATGAAAAAGCAAAAGAAACCAAGTGGACCTATTGCAATCGCTTGAAGTTCCCTAGTGGAAATGGGAGAAATATTAATGGATTTCATTGATGGACTGCCAAGGACTCTTGAACGGTACGACATCATCTGGTTTAAATTTTATCAATTATCTAAGAGTGCCAGATTTATACTCATCAAGTTAAGTAGAACGGTAGCTAAACTGGCCGAGTTGTATGTAAAATGGATTGTACGATTTCATGGTGTGCCAAAGAGCATTACGAACAATTGAGACCCGTTGTTCACTAGTGAATTTTGGAAGAGCTTACAGGTAGCGTTGGGTTTCAAGTTGCATCTTAATACGGTTTATCATCCATAAAAGGATGGATATACCAAGAGAGTGAACCATGTAATAGAGGTTCTCTTGCGAGCTTGCATTCTAGATTTTGGAGGCTAGTGGGATGATCACCTGCATTTGATAGAGTTTACATACAATAATAACTATCAGTCAAGTATCGGTATGGCACTATATGAAGCATTGTATGGCCTACCATGTAATTCCCCTTCATGCTGGTGGGAAGTGGGCGAGAAACCGATTCTCGGGCCAAATATGATTATAGAAAGCTTGAAAAAGATCGAGATCATTTGGCAATGGATGAAATCTGCACAAGATAAGTAGAAGAGTTACGTTGATAGAAGGCGTAAAGAATTAGAATTTTCTATCGAAATATGGTATTCGTGAAAATTTCTCCTTTGAAAAATGTTATTCGACTCGTTAGCAAGGAAAAGTTGGCATCGAGATTCATAGGTCCTTTTCTAATAGCAGAAAGGATTAGAAACCTAGCATATAGGGTCAACCTACCTTCGAAAATGGCAGGTGTGCACAACGTCTTCCATTTTTCTCATCTGTTAAAGTTTGTGCATAACTCAGGCATGACGATTGCACCAGATCATCTTGATGATATTGAAAGTGAACCGTAAGCTTTAAGGCCTTGCTAGTTCGTACTGTCGAATGCAATAAAAAACAGATTAGGAAGAAGATGGTGGAGTTAGTGAAGGTTCAATGGGGCAAAAGTAAAGACGATTCCACATCGGAAACCAGGAGAGTATGAGGGCCATATATGCGAAGCTCTTCACATAGTAAGGCCCATTGTTTATCATATTTACTTTCACTTTCAACATCACATATGATAGTTTATTATCACGCATGATGGGATAGATTTATCTATATTATTAATTACATAGTTGCATGTTTGACATGTTTGATGATACGCATGATTGTTAGGCATGTGGGGTAAACATGATTGATTTTCTATGTTTCTTTCACGATTTCAAGGGTAAAATTCCTAAGGGTGAGAGAGTGTAATGTCTCATGTTTTACGTATCGAAGGATCATGACATATTTTTATCTTACTCATAGAAGACGTATACTCTAAGAATTTGGAAAGCAATGCTTAGGGACATTTTCCACGTTTATGACATTTGTCAAATTTCTATGTAACCATTTTGACCATAAAAATATTGTTTGGACTATAAATTTTGACAGGTGCCAAATTAGGGTCTCAAACCATACCATTGCTTTAGGTTGATGGTTCCACATTCCGTAGAGTGGTCATAATAGAAAAATGGACCTGTTGTTTGAAAATTATTACAACTTTAAGTCTATTTGGTTGTTGCTGGCCAGTTTTAGTGGGTAATTAACTAAGCCCATGCTTAGGTCCAATAACCCATTTAGAACTTTGTGCTAATAGGAGGCAACGGGATCTGACCTATGTCATTTCTTTCTTCCCCAAAGCAGATCCAAAACTCCATTTGCCTTAATTTCATCAAAAATCACACTTTTTCCTTACTAATCTTAGCCAAATTATTGACTAAAGAGAGGATTAACATATAGAAGCAAGATTTTATCATTTTTTCTTATTTAGTTCTTCTTCATTGCTTCTACTTTTGATTTGTGGAGAAAATTTGGTACTTTAGGTACTTGGTGAGTGGTTCTTAGCCTCTCATTCTACTATGCATGTTTATAAAGTTAAAAATGATGATTTTGATATGATTTTAACCTTAAAATGATTTCTAACCCTAATCACACTTTTATATATGTTTATAAACTAATTTTGAAAGGTTTAAGTTCTTTCTAAAATGGTTTTGCAATCCCTTGTATTACATATACATAAACTAGTGTAAAATTTATATTTAGGTTATGATTTGCTTAATTCTCATATTCTCATGTATTGTATAGATAAATGGATGCATATGCATAATTATCAATGATTGTATATTATGCTTTGATATTGTTTGGTAGCATTTTAAATGTCAGGTAGACAGGTCGAGAGATTGGGCAAATCGAAGGTAAATTTTGTCGAAATTGGATGAAACTTAAAAGGCAAAACCTGGAGCATAGGCAGAGCTAGTAGTTCAAACCGTGAGCTCCAATTTCCTAAGTACTAAAGTCAGCATCGACATCAGAGGTCGGTACCGAAATTTGTGGCTTAGTCCATGTCGACGGCGACTTGGGTCTAAGGGAGGCTATGCTAGTAGAGGTTGCCCATGGTGTTAGATTGGAGATTGGATAAGTGCTTGAGGCTATGAAGACCTGATTCTAAGATTCAAAGTAAGGACCTTTGGAAAAATGATGAGTTGATTTGGAGCAGAGAGGTCCGGATCAAACCATATGGGCAAAAAGCATTAGAAGCAAGGAAACAAGAAAATACTTGGCCACTGATTAGCCAAGTACAGAGTCGATGCTGACTTCAGAGGTCGATATCGTGGTCTCCCCATTGGTCTTATGGGGATGGAACTTCTAGGGATTGATACAAAGGTTCAAGAGGTCATGCTAGAGATGTTGGCTCATTCGCATGATGACTGATGGTGATGTAACAACATGATGAAAGTTAGAGTCTTCAGATGGTAACTCGACGTTAAATGGAGTTAGGTTTTGAAGATGACGGCTCGATGTTGAATGGAGTCATGAAATGGGGAATGTAGAATGGTTCGTCAGAGGTGACGGCTCAATGTTGAAAAGAGTCATTGAGTGGAGTGAATGTAGAATGGTTCCTCGATGATAGTGGAAGCAAGATGGAGTGAGGAAATGGCTTGGATATGAATACTAAGAGATCATTGACACTCAGAATGTTTTCTGTTGTACTCAAGGTATCGTGACGATGCTCATGGGTATATTGAAAGTTACCCTAGATTGGTTGAATGGATCCATATATCCTGGACCGGTTGAATGGTTCTAGTATCAACTTCATGCTAAAAAAGGTACAATGAAAACCGATGTAACATCCCCTATCTAGAGGCCCAAAGTTAAGCACTACAGATGCAGCGTCATCCATAGTATTAACTTTCGGCAACTAAATACGGCTATGTTAATGGTATCCATAATATCAGAAGTACTTGAATATGAAAAAAAAAATTCCAAATTTCAAAAACATTTACATTTCAAAACACATGTTTCGCATTCAAATTACATAATCCTATAGTCGTTTCCTAGGTTCGGATAAAATATAACTATTGCATAAGTATGCCAAAGGGCGACATATGATGATGCCCCTTTGTAGACCAGAATACTATATAAATATAACTGTCTCAAAAACGATACAGCGGAATAAAGCAAAACAAAACAGTAACTCCTAAATAGCTATCCGTCGGCCACTAGCTCATCTCCGAAAGCTTTATTCGCCAACCTACAAAAACATAAAAATCCTCAACCCTCGATCTACTCAAATTAATTTTGAGCACCTGAGAGTTTAAGGGGAAAATATAAACTTGAAGTCAAACATAAACCCTGATGTGAATAATATACACCTCGGTTATTTGATATTAAGTGAGACCACAGCGCTTAGCAGAGCGGGTTTCTCCTCAGTAATATCTTTTCAATATATATCCTTTGCAAATCATAATCCTACAACCAAAACTGGTTATAACTGTAAAGCAATATCAAGTAAACATATGTATCACGTATGAAATGGACTATCTGTTCGAACATTATAGTTTTGTTTGCCTAACTACAAACTTTGGCACTCGGCCCTACCAGACAATATAATCAAGATAATTTAACACTTGTTATATTCTGACTTCTGGATGGTCTGTCCTTGACTTAACCTCTCCCAGGGTCACTTAATCATAATAGTTTTGTGGCCTCACCAATAACCTATTTGTAAACAAATGCATATTTCCTTCTATGTGTAATCATAATTTTAGTCTTACCTGTGACAAAGCCCTACGCTCTGGAATTTTGGACTAAATTAGCTAGGGCTAATAGCTAATGTATAAGGCACGACCTTATAACTGTCCCATCTGATATTCTAATATCTGAATCATTTTATGTAGGGTGAACTACACATAAATTTACCTTGAAAACCATTTCTTCCAAATTGATTCAAACATTTAAATCATTCTTTAAACAAGGAAAATATACTCTATGCTTTATCCAAATCCCCTTTCCATGTTATACATACAAAGCTTTGTTAATGAAAACATTTAACCTTTGAAAGTACCCCTTTCGATCTCATTTAAATTACCCCTTTCGATACAAATGAAACCTTAGGCCAAAATGACAAAACATTCCTTTTGAAAACATTCATAATCAATCTTTCGAAATCATGAATAACATCACCTTCGAAAGCTTTGAAACCATGGATATCTTACCTTTAAAACATTCAAACTTTGCCTTTTGAAAACATTAGAAAAAGCCTTTCCTTTAAAACCTTTCGAAACCATTGGGAAACCACCCCTTTGAAACCATTAAAATATAAAACCTTTTGAAAGCTTTTGGTTCAATCTATATCAGGTGGAAACACCTTTTGAAATCATTGAAAACTAAGTCCTTTGAAACCTTTGGATCCTACCTTAACCAGAGCAAAATGGTCATAAAAGATTTAAGTCAAAAGTAATATTTCGAAAGCATTTCCTAAGCAAAGAAGTGATGGTGTTGAAACCATCCTTCCGAAAGCATTGGAGAAGCAGCTAAGTTTTAAAAGCAAAGTATACCCTCCGACACCATCGGTGTCAAAAGGTAAAAAGGCGGAGTTAGGGGTTTCGTCCTCGATGAAAGAATTTACATAAAACAAAAGGCATAACCCATTCGAAACCATTCCTTTAAAACATTTGACTCAGCCGAAAGACAACCAAGTCGAAAGCTATTCAGTCGAAAGCAAAGCAGGCGCATTTTCATTAAAAGTAAAGTAGCACTTTGACCCCTTCAGAACCCCTAGTTTCGGCCCAATACCTTCCGTCTATATCCAAGTCGCTGCGCACCAAGTTTTTGATACCATGCATGTTGGTAGGAAGGTGATGGTGGCGGAACTAATAAGTCGGAACCCCAGGTGCCGAAAGTGGCGATACATGATAAAAGCATGGAAAGCTGATTTTAATTTTAAAAAGAATTTTTTTTCAATTAACCATCCTTGTTTGTTGAAATATTATTGGTTGAAAATTTTCTTTTCTAAAAGTGCAGCCAAAATTTCAAAGTTAAACAATTCAAATAATTTACAAAATACCCTTATCCTTTCATAAAGATATAAAATATTTAAGTCTTATACCTTAACTAATTTTATATATTCATTAAAGAATTTAGGAAAATTCTATAAAAATTCTAGAAAATCATTTTTAATATGTTTTCTAACATTTTAATTTCAGAACTAAAACATATATTATTTAGCCAAAAATAATTTTGTAAAACCATCTCTAAAATATCATTTCTGATTTATATCCAAAATTACAAGGCATTTGAATGTCATTTGATAGGATTCTCGCATTAAAATAGATCATAAAACCTATATGATTACGCATAAATCATCAGCAAGCATATATAAGCAATTAATCATTCAAAAACGTGGCATAATCATGCAAAATACTTCAGATTCATCTTAAAACCAAAAACAATTAGAAATATGAGATGTAGTCATTATTCACCTTAGCTTTTGAGATTAAAGAGTTTGAGATTAGAATGTATCTAAGTTGATTAAGCTTCTCCCTTGATTCTTCTCTTTGCTTTTCCTAATGATGGCCGGCCTTAGTTTATACTTTAGTTTGTGAATTATGAATGAACGTGAGAATGAGGGCTAAGAAGTTTAGGGTATAAGACTGTATCTATTCCTACTTTGCCCCTTATCTATTATACTTAACCATTTTATTTTATGTTATTTTATCTTGATTTACACATTAACATGGCATGGCTACCCCTATTAATCACAAATCTCAATCCCCTAATCATCTCATTATTTTATTTTATTTAGCTAATTAAATATCCTAAATAATATTACTAAAATATGAGGTGTTACATTCTCCCCTCTTTAAAGAATTTCGTCCTCGAAATTATGGTGAGGCACACAAAAATCAAACATAAAAGTAATATACCATTAAACAAATCAAGATAAGCGTCTTTAATCCCGCTCTCAGTCTCCTAAGTACATTCTCTTGTCATCGCTCCACTGGAATTTCACTAATCTGACTTCCTTGCTCCTTAACCTTTTCTCATTTCTCGCAATTAATCGAACTGGCTTTCTAACTATGGTCAAGTCTAGTTCTACTACTAAGTCTTCCAACACAGTCGGTGCTATAGTAATCTTCGAGTCTCTAACATACTTTCTTCGATGAGAAACATGGAGAACATCGTGGACTTCTGCCAAACTTCTTGGTAACTTCACTCTATATGCGAGTTTTCCAATCCTTTCTACAATAGGAAATGGTCCTATGAATCTTGTTGCAAACTTCTTTAATTTTTCAAATCTAATTACACCCTTCATTGGTAACACCTTAATAAAAACATGATCTCCAACAGATAATTCCAAGTCTTTCCTTCTTTTGTCTGCATAACTCTTCTACCTAGACTAAGCTTCCTTCATCCTATCTCGAATCAACTTGACCTTCTCTGTAGCTTCTCTAACCAAATATGAACTAAGAACTAACTATCCCCAGTCTCTAACCAACAAACTTGTGATTTATATGGTCTTCCATACAAAGCTTCAAATGGTGCCATTTCTATACTAGTTTGTTATACAAAAACTCGATTAAGTGTAGGTGGTCTTCACATAATCCTCCAAAATCTAACACATAAGCTCTTTACAAATCCTCCAAGATTTATTAACTCTTTCCATGTTCCCATCGATCTATGGATGGTAAGCGGTACTCATCTTGAGCTTGGTTTCTAAAAAATACTATAAACTCTTCCAGAACTCACTAGTGAACAAGGAATCTCTATCACTTACTATACCACTAGGAATTCCATGAAGTCTAACCATATTTTTCATAAATAACTTCGCTAAAATAGGTGCCTTCCTAATTGACTTAACTGGAATGATAATGTGCACTCTTGGTCAGTCTATCCACTATGGCCCATATACTTTCATTTCCTCTACTAGACATTGGCAGAATGTTAATAAAATCCATAGAAATAGAATCCCACTTCCATACCGGAATATCCAATGCCTGTAGCAACCCACTTGGCTTCTAATGTTTGGCTTTTACTTGTTGGCAGTTCAGACACTGCTTCACCCATAAGACAACATCCCTCTTCATTCCTTTCCAAAAGAAAGTTCTCTTCATTTCTTGATACATCTTAGTTCCTTCTGAATGAATAGTGAACTTCGAACTTTGGCATTCCTCCAAAATTTATTTTCTTATGTCTCCAGCATTTGAAGCACAAACCTTCCTTTCTTTCTCAACCACCCATTCTTGTCAAGACTAAAATCCTTCGAGTCATCTCTCTCCGTTCCTTCCTTCAACTTCTTGGTCCGTTCAGCCAAAACTGGATCCTCATCCTATTCAGAAGCAATCCTTTCAATAATTTCTGGGCGAACTTCTAAACAAGATCACATAACAGATCCTTCACTGGACGTAACTTTAGATCTCCACTGCACTTTGCAAGTCGACAACGCTTCCAAATCTTTCCACTGTGCTATCATTGCCAACATTGCTTTCTGAAGCTTTCTGCTGAGTGCATTAGCCACCTTATTACCTTTCGCTAGTGATACTCAATTCCAAAATCATAAGCAGCCAAAAACTCTAACCATCTCTGTTGTCTCATATTCATCTTCTTCGGAGAGAACAAATATTTCAATGACTTATGATCCGTATAAAGCTCAAACCTCCCTCACAAAAGGTAACGTCTCTACACCTTCAAAAAAAAATCACTAGGGCTAATTCCAAATCATGTGTCGGATATCTAAAGTTATGCGGTCTAAGCTGTCGAGAAGCATAAGCAATCACTTTACCTCTCTGTGTCAACGCGGCTCCTAATTCAGTTCCACACGCATCTGCATAAACTACCAAATCTTGATTCCTCTCTGGAACAACTAATATAGGTGCATAGGTCAATAAGTGTTTCAGGCTCTGGAATGCTTCCTCACACTTATCGATCCATAGAAACATCACTTTCTTTCACGTCATCTTGGTCGTCGATGCTACTATCCACGAAAAATCCTTTATGAACCTCCGATAATACACAGCCAATCCACGAATGCTCTTTATTTTAGTCACTGTCTTAGGTCTCTTTCAATTATTCACCACTTCAATTTTAATTGTATCTACAAACAACTCTTTCGCTTAGACTACATGGCCAAATCTTCACTTCCTTCTTCCAGAAATGACACTTCGAAAACTTAGACTTCAGCTGATTTGGCCTTAACGTCTCAAGCACAATTCTAAGATGAATATCATGCTCTCTTTCATCCTTAGAGTATACCAAAATATCATTTATGAAAACCAATACAAACCTATGCAGGTTCTCTCAGATAATTCGGTTCATCAAATCTACAAAGAAAGCCAGTGCATTAGTCGGTCTGAATGACACACTCACCATTCGTACGATCTATATCTTATCCTAAACGCCGTCAAAGGAGTACCATCCTATGCTACTCTAAGATGATGAAAACCTGTTGCTAAATCCAACTGAGAAAATACCTTAGCTCCACTCAACTGATCAAAAAAATCGTCAATTCTAGGGAACAGATATCGGTTCGTTGTCGTCTTCTCAGTCGACTTATGATAATCGATACATAACCTCAATGATCCGTCCGGCTTCTTAGCAAACACTACGGCTACTCCCCAAGGTGAACTACTTGGCCTAATAAAATCCTTGCTTTCCAAATCTACCAACTATTCCTCATCTCTGTAGGTGTCATCCTATTTGATGCCATACTCACTGTTTCTGCTCCAGGCACCCAATCTATCTAAAACCCAATGGCACGTTTCAGCAGCAATCCTACTACTGGTTCGAAGACATCTACGAATTCTCTAACCAAGAAACTTGATTCAACTCATCTTCTACCTCTACAACACCCAACAAAGCTTTCACCTCACAACTAGTGTTTTCTATGGTATATACAATCAGATCACTACAGTCAAGGTGTATAAGTGATATTTTCCTATCATGGCAAAATATCCTAGCATCATACTTACTTAACTAATCCATACCCAAAATAATTCTGAACCCTACAAAGTCAAACACATGCAAAAAACAAAAAAAGGTGTAACCTAGCAAGTCAAACTCTAAGTGGTCACATTTCATCCTAAGTGTCGCATACCCTCCTATCGGATTTGTAGCCCTTAAGTAAGTAACCAAGTATGTGGGTTCTAGGTTAAGTTTATCTACCAAACAATGAGATATAAAAGAATGTGATGCCCCAATATCAAACAAAACGCTAATAGACATACCGTGAATTTGAAGTGAACTCCCAACACTGCCTTCCCTTTCTCCTGCACTATTGGTCCTGATGTGGCTGGCTCCAAAGCAAATACTTTTCCCCTTCGATCCTTAGCAGGCTCTTCTCATTGATTCTTATAATGACTAATCTGATCAGAACTGAAGCATCTGATATTCTTCTTCCCGGTCACCTCTTTTGCCTTTCCAGTGCGACATTCATTAGCCAAATGTCCCTTATTATCACACTTGTAACAAACAACCTCTGACTTCCCTTTCCTTGCGGCTCCACCCTTCTAATCACCCCTCTCATGAAAAAACTTCCTTTTCTAATTCTGCCCCACCTGGACCTCCTTATCCTTATTCTTCTCCAGACAAGCGAGCATCTCCTCGTGTCTCAAAACCATCTCCACAACCACATCACAAGGGTCTCTGATATGAGGTAATGTAGCACTCGCCAACTCAGGCTTCAACACCCTTATGAACTTCTCATTCCCCTTCAACACAGTATCCACGGTTGTATACCCATACATAGTCAACTTCCCAAATTATTCTTGCATACTCCAAAAAAGGCATCTCCCTATGCTCCACCTTAACAAATTTCCTAAGCAAAGCAGACTGCGGCATCACATACATGAACCTTCCCTAAAACCTTCTCCTAAACTCAACCCATGTTGTCTCCTCTTCATTAACTCCAGCCGTCACACTAGTCCACCAAAACAAAGCTGCCCCCTGAAGCTATCTCGAAGTAAGCCTCCTCTTCTTCTCATCATTGAGCCCAAAGTCTACAAAAATCCTCTCACAATGCAACAACTAGTTCTCCACTTCTATAGCATCCTCAATTCCAATAAATGGCTTTCCTCCAAGCCTAGCATAGTCTTTAATCAAAATAGCATAATTATTGACCACCAGAGCTTCCTGAACTCCTACTCCAGTATTTCCTCCAACCATTCCGGCAACAACACCTGCATGCATCATATTCATGAAAAACTGATACATAGCACCCATATCCACTTGTGGGACTCCAGCACTAACATTTTATGCTTGTGCCTGACCTTGATTTCCCTTGGCATTTGGTCTGGCATTTCCATTTGTTGTGGTTCTTCCTCCTCCAATATTAACTCTTCCAGCATCCATATCCGTATTCTGGCCTCGTGAGATATAGAAGAATAGCCTAAGAGAGATAGGAAACTAAAGATATAGCATGTGCTTATATATATAAGCAAATACAAGTACGTTATTACAGTGTTATCCCATACCCCGATCTTACTATAATTCCTTAGGATTATGTTTTTACAAATCAATTTTAGTTAAAGTTTTTTTATAAACCTATGCTCTTATGCCAAGTGGTAGCATCCCCTATCTAAAGGCCTAAAGCTGAGCACTACAGATGTCACAGTCATCCATAGTATTAACTTCCAGCAATTAAATACGGCCATATTAATGGTATCCATAATATCAGTAGCATTTGAATATGAAACAAAATCACAGTTTTCAAAAACATTTTACTGATTACATTTTCAAAACACATGTTTCACGTTAAAATAACATAATCCCATAATTCTTTTATAGGTTCAGAAAAATATAATTATTACATAAATACGCTAAGAGCGACATATGATGATGCTCCCTTAGTTGACAAGAATACTATATAGACACAACTGTCTTAATACAACACATCAAAATAAAAGAAAACAGTTACTCCTAAATAGATATCTGTCAGCCACCAACTCATCTCCGGAAGCTTTATTCGCCAACCTACAAAAGCCTGAAAATCCTCAACCCTTAGTCTACTCAAATTAATTTTGAGCACCCGAGGGTTTAAGGGAAAAAGCATAGACTTCGAGTCATACATAAAGCCCGGTGTGAACAATACTATACATAAGGGCGGACTCAACCCTAGGCTCAAACGGGCTGCAGCCCAGGGTAAAAAAAAAAAGTTTCAAAATCTTAGCCTAGCCCAGCCCAAAATGGACTCATTTTTCACAAATCCAAAGCCTGCCTCAATCTTCATAGTTAACTCTGCGTTTCTTCTTCCTATCCATTCCCATGACTCTCATTTTTCATGTAGCTGCCAAGTAATTGATCATTTTCTTTCACTTCAGCTCAATATCTTCACTTCAGGTAATTTCTCATTCGCTTTCAAGTGGCTAGATAGGAAATTAGTTCCTTGAATGAAAACCCATAATTTTTTAACTTCTCATGTCTCAAAATTAAGAGTTGCAAACTTAAAGTTTGCATTACTGACAACTGCAGTCCGCATGCACGTTTTTAGGAATTAGGTTGTAGGCTGATTGATTTTTATTTTATTGAAATTTGCTAGTTTATCTATTTATTCATTGATGACACTATTGCGGTTTGCAAGTTGCAACCATTTTGTTAAATTGTATTTGATTGTTTTCTCTAATTGGTGGTTAAAACAATTGTTACTTTGTTGAATTTCATAATTTGATAATGTCTAGTTTTGCTAATTACATGATATAATGTTTAATAGGTTATATTAAAATGTCAAACAAACAACCAACCAAGAAACCAAAAACTCTTCTATCCTTTTTTAAAAGAGCAACGACATTGGAATATCAAACGAGCATTCAATATTGGAAGTTGATACACCTCAATTCAACTCTCAATCTCATGTTTAATCTGTTTAAGTTACTATCCCTCAATCTAATTCAATAATAGTTGAACGAGATCCAACATTACGATCGTCGATTTGTGAAATTGAATCTCTTACTAAAAGAGATGAGGTTCGACAAGCTTATATTAATTTAGGGCCATATCAACCTAAATTGGCTCAATACCCCAAAACATTTGTTGGAAAACAACATCGTCGATTTCAAGCTGTGTGGTTTCAACAATTTTCTTGGTTGGAGTATTCTCCTACTAATGATAAAACATATTGTTTTCCTTGTTATCTTTTTGGAGAGAAAAGTAGATCATCCGGAGCTTAATCCACGTTAACTTTAGAGGGATTTAACTCATGAAAGAGGATCAATGATGGAACAAAATGTGCAATTTTAAACGTATTGGTCTTACCACTTCGTCACATAGCAAAAGTGAGGAGTGCGTAAGAAATTTAAAGAACAAGGGCGAATCAAATTGGTACTTTACACCGTCCTGGAGAATCTCGTTGGAGTTCACATTATGATTCTGTAAGGGATTTAATTAATATGTATGATGCTGCTTGCTTGGTCGTTGAACGTATTAAAAAGAGTGGGCATCAAACATTAAGAGGTCAAGCCTTTGGTATATTCAAAACTGTGAATCGTTATTTGTAACAAGAAAGTTTGAAATCTATTATTTGATCGATAAACTGATCTGTCTTATGCCGATTCTTCCTGTCACTACTGCAACTACCGAAAGAGCATTTTCGGGCATGAAACAAGTCAAAACGGTGATTCACATGTTATACAAGATGAATATCTCTCTGATTGCATGTCTCTTTTTTAGAGTGTGATTTTGCTTGGAAGATTGATTTGGATTCTGTAGTTAAAAAATTTGACTCTGTAAAGACTCGTCAAGCACAATTAAGCTAATATTATGTATTGAAAGTGAAATATGATTCTATATATATTTTTGTGAATTTTTTCTTTGATTATTGTTTATAGTAGTGATTGGAATTGCATTATAACTCAAAAAAAAAGTCAGCTTTAAAGTCAGCCCACCCTTACTTTAATTTCTAGGTCTGCCTTTGACTATACATCTCGGTTATTTGATATCAAGTGAGACCATACCACTTAGCTATCACTAATATCCTTTTATATATCCTTTGCAAATCATAATCCTACAACCAAAACTGGTTAAAGATTGTAAAGCAATATCATGTAAACATAAATATCAGGTAACAAATGGACTATCTGTCAGAATACTATAGTTTAGTTTGGTTAACTACTAACCTTTGGCTGACTCGGACCAGCCAGACAATATAATCAAAATAATATAACACCTGTTAGACTCTCCTCTTCTGGATGGTTTGTCCCTAACTTAACATCTCCGGGGGTCACCTGATCATAATAGTTTTACGGCCCCACCAATAACCTATCTGTATACAAATACATATTTCCTTACATATGTAATCATAATTTTAGTCTTAACTGTGACAAAGTCTTACACACTGAAATTTTGGATTAAATTAGCTGAGGCTAATTACTAATGTATAAGACACGACCTTATACCAATCTCATCTGGTATTCTAATATCGAGTCATTTTCTTATGGTTAACTACCCATAACTTTTCCTTGAAAACCATTTCTTCCAAATTGATTCAAACCTTTAAATCATTCTTTAAACAAGGAAAATATACTCTATTCTGTATCCATATCATCTTGCCGTGCTTTCTTGATGAAAACATTTAACTTTAAAAGTACCTCTTTCGATCGCACTGAAAAATACCCCTTTCGATACAAGTGAAACATTACGCCACTCGAAGCCATTCATAATTAACCTTTCGAAATCATTGAAAAACATCACCTTCGAAAGCATTGAAAAACATCACCTTCGAAAGCTTTAAAACCTTAGACATCTTATCTAAAAACATTTAAACTTTACCTTTCGAAAACATTGGAAAAAACCTTTCCTTTAAAATCTTTCGAAACCATTGAGGAACCACCCCTTCGAAACCATTAAAATATCAAACCTTTTGAAAGCTTTTGATTCAATTTATACAGGTGGAAACACCTTTCGAAATCATTGAAAACTAACTCCTTCGAAACCATTAGGTTCTACCATCAACAGAGAAAACGGGTCATAAAACATTTAAGTTGAAAGCACTCTTTCGAAAGCATTTCCTAAGCAAAGAAATGATGGTGTCGAAACCATCCTTCCAAAAGCATTGGAGAAGTGGCTAAGTTTTAAAAGCAAAGTATACCCTCCGAAACCATTAGTGTCAAAAGGTAGAAAGGCGACAACTAAGGGTTTCAACCCCGATGAACTTAAAACAAAAGGCGTAACCCCTTCGAAAACATTCCTTTAAAACATTTAGCTCGGCCCAAAGACAACGAAGTTAAAAGCTATTCATTCGAAAGAAAAGCAGGTGCATTTTCATTTAAAGGTAAAGTAGCACTTCGAACCCTTCTAAACCCCTGGTTTCATCCCAATACCTTCCGCCTTTATCCAATTCACTTCGCACCAAGTTTTTCATGTCATGCGCATTGGTTTCAATTGTGATGGCGGTGGAACTACTAAGTCGAAACCCCAGGTCCTGAAATTGGCGAAACATGCTAAAAGCCGATTTTAACTTTAAAAAGAAATTTCTTTTCAACTATCTTGCCTTGTTTGATAAAATATTAGTGGTTGAAATTTTCTTTTCTAAATGTGTAGCCAAAATTTTAGAATTCAACAATTCAAATAACTTACAAAATACCCCTTCTCCTTTACTAAATATATAAAACATTTAAGTTCCATACCTTAAATAATTTTATATACTCATCAAAACACTTAGGAAAATTCTATAATAATTCCAAAAAATCATTTTTAATATGTTTTCTGACATATTTTAATTACAACCCCAAAACTTATATTATTTAGCCGTAAATAATTTTATACCCAAATAATCATTTTCTTTACTAGAAAATTAATATAAAATTAATATTAAATCGAAAAATTATGAAAATTGAAATCCTTCTCTAAAATATCATTTCTAATCTATGTCTAAATTCTCAAGGCATTTGGATGTCATTAAATAATATTTTCACACCAAACATATCATAATACCAATATGATTAAGCATAAATCATCAACAAGCATATATATAAGCAATTAATCATTCAAAAACATGGCATAATCACGCAAAATACTTTAAATTCATCTTAAAACCGAAAAAAATTAGAAATATGAGATGCAATCATTATTCACCTTACTTTTGAGATTAAAGGTTGAGATTTGAATGGATCCAAGTTGATTAAGCTTCCCCTTGATTCTTCTCTTTTCTTTTCAAAATGATGGCCGATCTTAGAATATACTTTTGTTTGTAAATTATGAATGAACATGAGAATAAGGGCTTAAAGGGTTTAGGGTTACAATAATGTGTCATTTTCTATTTTGCCCCTTATCTATCATACTTAACCATTTTATTTTATGTTATCTTGTTTCGATTTACATATTAACATGGTACGACTACCCTAATTAATCACAAATCTCAATCCCCTAGTCATCTCATTATTTTATATAATTTAGCTAATTAAATATCCTAAATACTGTTACTAAAAATATGGGGTATTAAAATTGTGATTTCCATTAGTCCTTAGTAGTAGAAACGTCATACGGGTTATTTTATATCCAAAGTACATTGAGCAATGGTGAGGATTGCTTGATGGATGCTATGATTGCTTCGATTTCTTTTCTGGTAGTCTATCAGTCAATGGTAGTCACTAGAGATAGAGATACCTAGACATCGGTTATCATATTTTGTTGTAATATGCCTTTATGACACTTAGAGTAGCATATTATGTTATTATGTGCTAACTCTTTGAATGTAGGAACATGTCAGGTATGATTCATGTACCTTGTCCCTATGATTCCCCACATCTATACTCACACTAGCCAAGGACGCTACGGGGCAATGCCATCGACTAGCACGAAGAATAAGGCTGTTGAGGAGCAACAATCTATGTAATTACTTTATGCGAGTACCAATATGTCAGATAGTATTTCTAGCATTTCGTTTCAAGAGGAAATCTGACACATCAATTACAAACTCAAAATCACTAAATAGTGGCTATGTGATCTTCAAAAACAAATATAAAATAAGCATAACATAAATCAGTCACTGATATTCATATCACTAAGGCGGAAAATGATATGAATATAACACGTAAAAGTGTACATCAAAGTAGTGGTCACGTAAGATCCACTACATCATAAAAGAATAGGTACAAGTGCAAGACAAAAAAATATATGTATACATCATGGAGTCTCTATCTCGAATGTATAAGACAAAAACTACTAAGCTAAGTAGTTAGCCAAAAGTCAAATGACGGACCCTGTTAAGAAGTCAAGTAGAAGCATCTAAATACCTCGGTCTAATCCGAGTATTATTTAAGAAGAAAATAATAAACGGATCATCCTAGCTATAAATATCATATAAAATGAGATAAGTTAAGAGATATGAAAAAATGTACAATAACAATAATGCCATACTATGACAAGTATACATTAATTAACAACAAAAATCATACAATATCTCGAATCTTCTCAAACATCAAAAGAATGTCATACTCACCAAATCACAAATATTGATAAAACTTATCAATGTAAATAACAAAAATTGGTGAAACACAAAATCTAGAAATCATCAATTAGAAATCTAGAAAACAAAAGGGGGGCCTATCACAAACGGGAGCATGAAAACTCACCAACAGGTGTATCACAAACGAGACGCTATCCCATAAACCAAATATCGACGCACATATAAAGATACGCCCCATGCTTAGTCGAACATCGACGCACCTAAAAAGATACGCCGCATGCATAGTTTGACATCGACGCACCTGAAAAGATATGCCCCATGCAAAGTCGAACATCGACGCTCCTAAAAATATATGCCCCATGCAAAGTCAAACATCGACGCACCTAAAAAGGTACACACCATGCCCCGACTTCTCGAGCTGATTGCTCCATGAACGGTCCAAAGACCATGGGTCGCTAGCCCATAAAAACGAGACGAAACTCCATAAAATCAGGGTATAGTCCTCCACGGGGACAAAGAGACATCGTGTGTCGCTAGTCTAAACCATAAAATGATCATTATTGATCGATAAGTGTAAATTACACTAAGCTAGTAAATAAATGAGTTTAGCTTCATGTCCCATAACCACTGTCTTAACTTACAAACAAATTGTAAATTTCCACTTGAAAATTGTCACAAGATTTCAATCGAACAAGTCCAAAAGTTAATCAACGAAGTAAACACAAGCATTTCATATCACTTATTTTGTTAAGTAGTTTAATTAAATTTCTTATATGAATGAGGTAAAGGTTTGTATATACTAATAGATTGAAAAATGGTTTTAAAAACGAGCTTTGTATTAAAATCATTTTTGTGAAAGAGTTTGAATATTTACTACTAGTATAGAAACCTTTATATTTAAAAGTTACAAATAACAGAAAACGATTATAAAAACAACCGATCACCAAAAATTCACATTCGACGACATGAATTAAAAACCCAAAAAACGATATCGAATCCAATCAAATGGATATTTCCAAAAATCCAAAAAAATGTTATCAAAGTCGATAATAAATGACAACAACCAATCGGATCAACAAAAATTGATAAAAATTGGAAATCCACTCAAAAACAATAAAAATAGGCAAAATTGACAGTTCCAAACATCTGGTAGGTATTCCCAGATGCTTGGCCCTAGGTTCTGGATAAATATATGATTTTTCTCTTATATATTCCAGAACCATTTCAAACGTTTGGATTTTTCAACCAAACGTCTGGATTTTGTTCCAGACGTCTGGATTTTAGCTCTGCCCCTTTTTTCTTTTCCAAGGACCCTTTCTAGACGTCGGGATTTTTCAAACAGACGTCAAAATTTTGTTCCAGACGTCTGGTTTTTGTTTCAAGCGTCTGGATTTTTCTGCTATGCAAAAATCATCCTAACCCAAAGAGGGCAAAAATTCCAAACCGGATGCGATCGAACGAGTGGCGGATGCTAGAGATTTATGCCAATCGACAACCATCCCTATAAGCTCTTTGATACACCACCAAAAACATGTCCAAACATCCAAAATAGGATCTTTAAAGATCTTGACTTCAAAAAATCAAAATTGAAAAATTCACCAAATCAATTCAAATCAATAGCAATTGAACATGAAATAGATGTTAGCAATTCATACCTAACAACAATTAAATCTTTAGACATAGATGTGAGTTCAAGATCTCACTTTAAAACTCAAAGACAACGAATAAGCGGCTTTAAAACAAAGCAAGACCAATTTCTTTTCAATACACCTCTAGAATCCTCAATCTATTATCAAATGTGAAGTTTTTCCTATGTTAGGGTTTACGAATTTCTAAGAATTGAAGAGATACTGAGATGGAGAAGATAAAGAGGATGCCTACCTAAGCTTCTCTTTGATTTTGGAGCTAAAATCTTGAATTTTCTAGTAATCTAGGGTTTAGGAATTTTAATTTCCCTTTCTTTTCTCCATTTTCCTTTAGCTTGAGTGTTAGGAAATAATAGAATGAATAAAGAGAAGTTGGAGGAGGAGTTAGGGTATTAGATGAGTTAATGGGCTGAAACCCAAATCCAAAGCCCAGTAGAAAAATAGCAAAATTATACTCAACTCCAAATATATCGATATTTATACTCAAAACGATCGCAAATGCCATTTTGGACTCAATGGAAGTGGTCTCGAGTCCTAATTCGAATGTTTACAAAAAGTATCATTTCGGACTTTAATCCGACTAACGATGCTATATTTAAATAAAACATTTAAATATACAATCGTAAAATATGCGGGTTGTTGCATACTCCTCTCCTTAAAGAAATTTCATCCACGCTATACCTAAGAAGAAAATAAAGAGTAACAACCATAAAATCATATCAACACAAAAGAAAATTTTGAAGTGAGAAGTTCACCCTAAGAAGCACGATAGAGTAAGTCCGGATGTGTTTGCTCTATGAATTCACTAGATTCCCAAGATCAATCCTTAGGATTTGAGGACCATTGAACTTTCACAAGCGGAATATATTTATTCCGAAGGCGTTTAACGTTAGCAATGATACGAATAGAATGTTGCTCATAAGTCAAATTAGGTGAAACTTCAATTTCTTCAGTAACACTGAGCTCACGAATAGAATCAGAATCCCTTAGGTACCATAGTTGAGAGTTGTGGAAAACGTCATGAATAGTATAAAATTAAGCCGGTAATAAAAGGCGATAAGCCACGGAACCAATACGTTCGATGATGGGAAATGGGCCAATATATCGAGGTGCTAATTTTCTCGATCGACTGAAACGCACAACACCCCTCATAGGTGAAGCACGAATGTACACCAAAATTCTAAGAGCAAAAACAATGGCCGCGAGCACTAGATCATGAGTGGCATATCCAGTCTCGGAAGGCTTTAATTGTATAGAAGTATAAGCGATAACGCGTTTCCTTTTTTTGCATGAGAACGACACCCAAATCAATACGACTAGCATCGGTAAAAACAGTGAAGTCTTGGTTCCCTTTGGGAATCACAAGGATAGGATCATCAGAAAAGAGTTTTTTAAATGATCCGCTTTCCCGAAAAGCTTAAAACATTCATATAATTAACTTTATGTAACCATCTTTTTAGAAAATTTAATTTATTATAATTCAATTTACTATGTCAGACCGTCTCATCATAGTATTTAGGAGATTCCTATCGATAACATTGATTAGGCGCATCAACAAGAATTTTTAAAGCACTCAATGGGCAATGCAGCACAAAATCATCTTCTATATGATAAAAATATCTCTTAAATTTTTTACGAATATTCTCTGTTCGTTTAAGAAAAAATCCAATTATACTTATAAATATATCTTATTAGAAATATTTGCAATTTTAAATTGTTGTGTTCACCCATAATCAATGAATACAAGGATGGAGTCATGAGATACTTGTAGAATACTCGATTCATAAGATGGATGAAATAAGCTGGGGGGTTCATCAAACAAATGGCATAACAAGCCATTCATAAAAATCATAATGAGTGCAGAATGCGGTTAGTGGAATGCTATCGTCCGTAACTCATAGCTAATGAAAACTGGTGGCAAATACGAATTGAAAATACCTTAGCACCACTGAATAGATTGCTTAGTTGATAATTCCAAGAAAAGCTCAAAAACAACGGAAAATTCAAAACTACTTGAATGAGAGAATTAACATTTCCCTCATCATGTGGGTTTAAAGAATAAAATTATGCCATCGAATTGAAATTGAAATCAATAAGAAAAATTAAAAACCTGCTTAATAGATTGAGAATGTCGAAGATGAATAGTCCACTCGGGACAAAGGATATGGCTTCATAATGATTAAGCCAATCCTTTTCAAAAATTCAATTCCGAAGCCTAAGTAACGCATAACATACAAATCGGCCCGGAATGCATAACCACATAAAATAATCTCGATATCTTTACAAAGTAAACTGAGTGTTGCGGATCCACCAACCGGATTCGCAATTCTCAAAGAAGTCATCAAGTCCGTAACATTTAAAGAAAAAGTATCAACATGTTCTTTTGATATAAAAGAGTGGAATGCACCCGTGTCAAAAAGAACTCGAATAGATTGATCACGAAACATAATAATGCCATCAAGGATAGAATGAGAAATACCATGACTATGAGAAGTGTTACTAGAGGTTTGCACAACATTAATCTTTCCCTCCTTCCTACTTTGAAGTATGGGACATGCAGATATATAGTGACCCGGATTTTTTGCAATAGGGACAATAAAGAGGTTTCAGACACTCATTTACATAGTAGTCCTATGAACCAAAATTGTAGCATTGTCCACGACTAGAGGTAGGTGTCTTTGCTACCATAGTTTCTTGCTTCCCTTTCTTGTTGGGATTGTTTCCTTTGAACATAATAGGCCTCTTCATGTTATTTTTGAAGTTCTGTTTGACACCCACAACTTCAACATCACTTTCTTTATCGGCATCTTCAAGTCGAAAAGCTATATCAACAAACCGATCAAAAGAAACTTCTAGTTTCAAAAGTAATGGCTTCTTGAGGTTCTTATTCCACCCATAGACAAACCATTGATTTTTCTTCAACGGGGCATCAACGTACTCTACCACATATTTAGAGAGAGATTCAAAAGTTGCGATATAGTCTGTCACGGAAGATTCACCTTGAACAAGGTCAATAAAACGCCGTGCTAAAGTTACCTTTTCAGCTTTCGGCACAAACTTCAACTCAAACCTTTCTCGAAATTTCTTCCAAGTAAGTTCCGCTTCAACAATTTCCGAAATCAAAAGCTTGTACCAATCTAATGCTCTTTTTTGGAGCATGCTAAAAGCCACTTGCAGTCAATGTAGATTTACAAGATTCGTGCAAGAAAAGATGTGGTCGTATGTTCTAAGCCAAGCTCGGATTTCTATAACGCTTTCGGATCTCTTGAATATCCTTCAACCCAAATCGGTATAATCTCCACACAAGCCTGCAAGCCCTAATTTAGGGTGAGTAGGCTCTAGAATTGGTCGGCTGCTTGAGCATTATTTACAAGATCTAAAAGCTGTTGGGCAGACATAAATACTCCATCCTAAGGAGTAGCACTGAATTGACCGGCACTGGGGTGGCCGGGTCTAACCATTTCTCTTCTTTAAGAAAGAAAGAAAGAAGAGGAAAAATTTATTCTCAGAATGAATACCAAACGAACTTGATTGATAAAATAAGGCATCATAAAAGAAATTAGGATAGAATGGGTCCTAAGACACGAATAAATCCTAAGGCACGATTCCTAAGAAAGACTTAGGACAATGATTCTTGCTAGATTATTCTATATTGTTTCGACGTTAGGCTCCGATACAAAGCTGTGAAGCCCCACCTCTATATTCACACTAGCCAAGGATGCTATGGGGTAATGCCATCGACTAGAACGAAGAATAAGGCTGTTGAGGAGCGACCATCTATGTAATTGCTTTATGCGAGTACTGATATGTCAGATAGTATTTCATGCATTTCGTTTCAAGAGGCAATCTGATACGTCTATTAAAAACTCAAAACTACTACATAGTGGCTATGTGATCTTTGGAAACAAATATAAAATAAGCATAACATAAATGAGTCATGGATATTCATATCACTAAGGCGGAAAGAGATACGAGTATAACACATAAAAGTGTACATCAAAGTAGTGGTCACGTAAGATCCACTACATCACAAAAGAATAGATGCAAATGCTAGACCAAAAAAAATGTATACATCAAGGAATCTCTGTCTCGAATGTATTACAAAAACTACTAAGCTAAGTAGTTGGCCAAAAGTTAGATGATGGAACCCGATAAGAATTCAATAGAAGCACCTAAAATACCTCGGTCCGACCCGAGTATTATTTAAGCAGAAAATAATAAGCGGACCAGTCTAGCTATAAATATCATATAAAATGAGATAGGATAAGAGATATGATAAAAATGTACGATAACAATAATGCCATACTATGACAAGTATACATTAAATAACAACAAAAATCATACAATATCTCGAATCTTCTCAAACATCAAAAAGGATGTCATATTTTTTAGCATATTCACCAAACCACAAATATTGATAAAACTTATCAATGTAAATCAATAAAATTGGTGAAACACAAATTCTAGAAATCATCAATTAGAAATCTAGAAAACACAAAGGGGGAAGCCTATCACAAAAGGGAGCATGAAAACTCACCAACATGTGTATCACAAACGAGATGTTATCCCATAAATCGAACATCGACGCTCCTAAAAAGGTACGCCCCATGCATAGTCGAACATCGATGCACCTAAAAAGGTACGTCCCATGCAAAGTCGAACATCGACACACCTAAAAAGATACTCCCCATGCCTCGATTTCTCGAGCCGATTGCTCCCCGAACGGTCCAATGAACATAGGTCGCTAGCCCATAAAAATGAGACAAAACTCCATAAAATTGTGGTACAGTCCCCCACGGGGACAAAAAAACATCGCCTGTCGCTAGTCTAAACCATAAAATGATCATCATTGATCGATAAGTGTAAATTACACTAAGCTAGTAAATAAATGTGTTTAGCTTCATGTTCCATAACCACTGGCTTAACTTAAATATTTACGAACAAATTGTAGATTTCCACTCGAAAATTGTCACAAGATTTGAATCGAACAAGTACAAAAATTAATCAACGAAGTAAACGCAAGCGTTTCATACCATTTGTTTTTCTAAGTCGTTTAATTAGATTTCTCATATGAATAAGGTAAAGATTTGTATATACTAATAGATTGGAAAACGGTTTTAAAAACGAGCTTTGCATTAAAAATAACATTAAAATCATTTTTGTGAAAGAGTTTGAATATTTACTACTAGTATAGAAACCTTTGTATTTTAAAGTTACAAATCACAGAAAACGACTGTAAAAACAATCAATCACCAAAAATTCACATTCGACGACGTGAATTAAAACCCTAAAAATCGATATCAAATCCAATCAAATAGATATTCGCAAAAATTCAGAGAAAAAGTTGTCAAAGTCGATAATAAATGAAAACAACCAAACGGATCAACAAAAATCGATAAAAATTAGAAATCCACTCAAAAATATCCAAAATAGGCAAAATTAACAGTTCCAGACGTCTAGTAGGTATTTCCAGACGTCTGGCCCTAGGTTCTGGAAATATATATGCTTTTTTTCCTTTCTCTTTTTAATTTCAGAACCATTTCAGACGTCTGGATTTTTCAACCAGACGTTTGGATTTTGTTCCAGACATTTGGATTTTAGCTCTGCCCTTTTTTCTTTTTGAGGGACCCTTTCCAAACATTTGGATTTTTCAACCAGACGTCGGGACTTTATTTCAAACGTCTGGATTTTGTTTCAGACGTCTGGATTTTCCTGTTAGGAAAAAATCAGCCTAGCCCAAAGAGGGCAAAAAATCCAAACTGGATACGTTCGAACGAGCGGCGGATGCTAGGGATTTATGCCAATTGACAACCCAGCCCTATAAAGCTCTTCGATACACCACCAAAAACATTTCTATACATCCAAGTTAGGATCTTTAAAGATTTTGACTTCAGAACACCAAAATCGGAAAATTCACCAAATAAATTCAAATCAAAAGCAATTGAACATGAAATAGATGTTAGGAATTCATACCTAACAACAATGAAATCTATCGACCTTGAATTTCCAAGTAATCTAGGGTTTAGGAATTTTAATTTCCCTTTCTTTCCTCCATTTTCCTTTAGCTTGAATGTTGGGAAATAGTAGAATGAATGAAGAGGAGTTGAAGGAGAATTTATGGTATTAGATGAGTTTGTGGGCTGAAATCCAAACCTAAAGCCCAATAGAAAAATAGCAAAATTTTACTCAACCCCAAACATATCGATGTTTATAATCAAAACGGTCGCAAACGTCATTTTGGACTCAATGGAAGTCGTCTCGAGTCCTAATTCGACTGTTTATAGAAAGTAGCATTTCAGACTTTAATCCGACTAACGATGCTATATTTAAATAAAACATTTAAATATACAACCGTAGAATATGCGGGTTGTTAGATATTCCCCTCCTTAAAGAAATTGCCTCCTCGCAATACTTAAGAAGAAAATAAAGAGTAACAACCATAAAAGCATATCAACACAGAAGAAAATTTTGAAGTGAAAAAGTTCACCCTAAGGAGAACGAGAGAGTAAGTCGGGATGTGTTTGCTCTATGAATTCTCTAGATTCCCAAGATCAATCCTTAGGATTTGAGAACCACTGAACTTTCACAAGCTGAACATCTTTATTATGAAGGCGTTTTATCTCTGTAGCAATGATACAAATAGGATGTTGCTCATAAGTCAAATTAGGTGAAACTTTAATTTTTCAATAACACTGGGCTCAAGAATAGAATCGGAATCCCTAAGGCATTTTCATAGTTGAGAGACGTGGAAAACGTCATGAATAGAAGAAATTGAGGCGGTAATAAAAGGCGATAACCCATGGAACCAATACATTTGGTGATGGAAAATGGACCAATATATTGAGGTGCTAATTTTTCCGATCGACTAAAATGCACAACACCCCTCATAGGTCAAACATGAATGAACACCAAAATTCCAAAAGAAGAAACAATGGCCGCGAGCATTAGATCAAGAAAGGAATATCCAGTCTCGGTAGGCTTTAATTGTGTAGAAGCATAAGCGATAACGCGTTTTCTTTTTTTTCGCATGAGAGCGACACCCAAACCAATATGACAAGCATTGGTAAAAACAGTGAAGTCTTGGTTCCCTTCGGGAATCACAAGAATACGGGCATCGGAAAGGAGTTCTTTTAAATGATCCTCTTTCCCGAAAAGCGTAAAACATTCAAAATTATAATTAACTTTATGTAACCATCTTTTTAGAAAATTTAACTTATTATAACTCAATTTACTGTGTCAGACCATCTCATCATAGCGTTTAGGAGATTCCTATCGATAACGTTGATTAGGCACATCGAACAGAATTCTTATAGCACTTAATGGGCAATATAACACAAAATCATCTTCTATATGATAAAAATATCTCTTAAAATTTCTACGAATATTCTCTGTTCGTTTTAAAAACAAAATCCAATTATACTTATAAGTATAACTTATTAGAATGATTTGCAATTTTAAATTGTTGTTTTCACCCATAATCAATGAATATAAGGATGGAGTCATCGAGATACCTGCAGAATACTCGATTCAGAAGATGTATGAAATAAGCTGGAGTGTTCGTCGAACCAAATGGCATAACAAGCCATTCATAAGAATCGTAATTAGTGTAGAATGCGGTTAGTGGAACGCTATCGTCCACAACTCTTAGCTAATGAAAACTGGTGGCAAAGTCGAACTGAAAAGACCTTAGCACCACTTAATAGATTGCTTAGGTGATAATCCTAAGACAAGCTCAAAAACACCGACAAACTCACAAACTACTTGAATGAGAGAAATAACATTTCCCGCGTCATGTGGATTTAAAGAATAAAATGATGGACCGAATTGGAATCGAAATCATTAAGAAAAATTAAAAGCCTCCTTAACAGATTGAGAATTTTGAAGATGAATTGTCCTCTCGAGACATAGGATATGGCATTATAATGATTAAGCCAATCCTTTCCCAAAAATCAACTCTGAAGCCTAGTAATGCATAACATTGCAAATCGGCCCAGAACTCATAATCACATAAAATAATCTCGATATCTTTACAAACTAAACTGAATATTGCAGATCCACTAACCGGATTCGCAATTCTCAAAGAAGTCATCAAGCCCATAACATTTGAAGAAAAAGTATCAACAAGTTATTTTGATATAAAAGAGTGGATTGCACCCGTGTCAAAAAGAACTCGAATAATAATCAAGGATAGAATGAGAAATACCTTGACCACGAGAAGTGTTACTAGGTGCTTGCACAACATTCATCTTTCCCTCCTTCCTACTTTGAAGTATGGGACATGCAAATATACGGTGACCTGAATTTTTGCAACAGCGACAATAAAGAGGTTTCGGACACTCATTTGCATAGTGGTCCTTTGAACCATAGTTGTAGCATTGTCCATGACTAGAGGTAGGAGCCATTGCTACCGTAGTTTCTTGCTTCCCTTTCTTGTTGGGATTGGGGCCTTTGAACATAATAGGCCTCCTCATGTTATTGTTGAAGTTTTGTTTGACACCCACAACTTCAACATCACTTTCTTTATTGACCTCTTCAAGTCGTAGAGCGATATCAACAAGCTAATCAAAAGAAACTTCTAGTTTCAGAAGCAATGGCTTCTTGAGGTTCTTATTCAACCCATAGACAAACCTCTGATTTTTCTTCAATGGGGTATTAGTTAGCTCGACCCTATATTTAGAGAGAGATTCAAAAGATGAGATATAGTCTGTCATGGAAGATTCACCTTGAACAAGGTCAATAAAGCGCCAGGCCAAAGTTACCTTTTAAGCTTCCAGCACAAACTTCAACTCGAACCTTTCTCGGAATTGCTCCTAAGTAAGATTCGCTTCAACAATTTTCGAAATCAAAAGCTCATACCAATCTAATGCTCTTTTTGGAGCATGCTAGAGGCTACTTACAGTCGATGTAGATTCACAAGATTCGTGCGAGAAAAGATGCGGTCGCATATTCTAGGCCAAGCTTGGATTTTTATAACGCTTTCGGATCCCTTGAATGGCCTTCCACCCAAATTGGTATAATCTCCGCACAAGGGTGCCAACCTAGATTTAGGGTGAGTAGGCTCTGGAATGGGTCCAATAGCTTGAACATTCTTTACAACATCTAAAAGCTGTTGGGCAGACATAAATACTCCATCCTGAGGAGTAGCACTGGATCGACCGACACTGAGACGACTAGGTCTAACCATTTCTCTTCTTTAAGAAAGAAACAAAGAAGAGCAAAAAGTTATTCTCAGAATGAATGCCAAACAAACTTGATTGATAAAACAAGGTATCATAAAAGAAATTAGGATAGCATGGGTCCTAAGACTCGAATAAATCCTAAGGCACGATTCCTAAGAAAGACTTAGGACAATGATTCTTGCTAGATTATTCTATATTGTTTCGAAGTTTGGCTCCTTTACAAAGCTGTGAAGCCCCATCTCTATACTCACACTAGCCAAGGACGGTACAAAGTAATGTCGTCGACTAGCACGAAGAATAATGCTATTGAGGAGCGACCATCTGTGCAATTGCTTTATGCGAGTACCGATATGTCAGATAGTATTTCATGCATTTCGTTTCAATAGGAAATCTGACACATCAATTAAAAACTCAAAACTACTACATTATGGCTATGTGATCTTCGGAAACAAATATAAAATAAGCATAACATAAATCAGTCACAGATATTCATATCACTAAGGCGGAAATGGATATGAATATAACACATAAAAGTGTACATCAAAGTAGTGGTCACGTAAGATCCACTACATCACAAAAGAATAGGAACAAATGCTAGACAAAAAAATATGTATACGTCAAGGAGTCTCTATCTCGAATGTATAAAACAAAAACACTAAGCTTAGTAGTTAGCCAAATGTCAGTTGACTGGCCCTGATAAGAAGTCAAGTAGAAGCACTTGAAATACCTCGGTTTGAGCCGAGCATTGTTTAAGAAAAATAATAAACGGATCAGTCTAACTATAAATATCATATAAAATGAGATAGGATAAAAGACAGGATAAAAATGTACGAATACAATAATGTCATACTGTAACAAGTATACATTAAATATCAACAAAAATCATACAATATCTTGAATCTTCTCAAACATCAAAAAGAATGTCATATTCTTTAACATATTCACCAAACCACAAATATTGATAAAACGTATCAATGTAAATCACAAAAATTGGTGAAATAAAAATTCTATAAACAATCAATTAGAAATCCAGAAAACACAAAGGTGGAGCCATATCACAAACGGGAGCATGAAACTCATCAACACGTGTATCATAAACGAGACGCTATCCCATAAACCAAACATCGACGCACCTAAAAAGATATGCCCCATGCACAGTCGAATATCGACGCACCTAAAAAGATACTCCCCATGCATAGTCGATCAACGACGCACCTAAAAAGACACGCCTATGCAAAGTCAAACATCGACACACCTAAAAAGATACGCCCCATGCAAAGTCGAACATCGACGCACCTAAAAAGATACGCCCCATGCCCCGACTTCTCGAGCCAATTGCTCCACGAGCGGTCCAAAGACCATGGGTCGCTAGCCCATAAAAATGAGATGAAACTCCATAAATTGGGGTATAGTCCCCACGGCGACATAGAGGCATCACGTGTCGCAGGTCTAAACCATAAAATGATCATTGTTGATCGATAAGTGTAAATTACACTAAGCTAGTAAATAAATGAGTTTAGCTTCATGTCCCATAACCACTGGCTTAACTTAAATATTTACAAATAAATTGTAGATTTCCACTCGAAAATTATCATAAGATTTCAATCGAATAAGTCCAAAAATTAATCAACGAAGTAAAAGCAAGCATTTCATACCACTTTTTTTGCTAAGTCATTTAATTAGATTTCTCATATGAATGAGGTAAAGGTCTGTATATTAATAGATTGGAAAACGGTTTTAAAAATGAACTATGTATTAAAAATAATGTTAAAATCATTTTTTTGAAAGAGTTTGAATATTTACTACTGATTAGAAACATTTGTACTTTAAAGTTACAAATCGCAGAAAATGATTGTAAAAACAACCGATCACCAAAAATTTACATTCGACGACATGAATTAAAACCCCAAAAATCGATATCAAATCCAATCAAATGGATATACCCAAAAATCCAGAAAAGAAGTTATCAAAGTCAATAATAAATGACAACAACCAAACAGATCAACAAAAATCGATAAAAATTGAAAATCCACTCAAAAACAGCCAAAATAGGCAAAATTGACAGTGCCAGATGTCTGGTAGGTATTTCCAGACGCCTGGCCCTAGGTTCTAGAAGAATATATGCTTTTTCTCCTTTCTCTTTTTAATTCCAGAACCATTTCACACGTCTAGACTTTTCTACCAGATGTTTGGATTTTGTTCCAAACGTCTGGATTTTGTTTCACGCATCTGGATTTTCCTACTAGGCAAAAATCAGCCTAACCCAAAGAGGCAAAATATCCAAACCGGATGCGATTGAACGAGCAGCGGATGCTAGGGATTTATGCCAATCGATAACCCAACCCTATAAGATCTTTGATACACCACCAACAACATGTCCAAACATCCAAGATAGGATCTTCAAAGATTTTGACTTTAAAACACCAAAATTGGAAAATTAAATACACCAAATCAATTCTAATCAAAAGCAATTGAACATGAAATAGATGTTAGGAATTTATACCTAACAATAATGAAATCTATAGATATAGATGTGAGTTCAAGAACTCGCCTTTAAAACTCAAAGACAACAAATGAGAGGCTTTAAAACAAAGCAAGATCAATTCCTCTTGAATACACCTCTAGAATCTTCATTCTATTATCAAAAGTGCTTTTTTTCGAAATTAGGGTTAGGAATTTCTGATAATTGAAGAGAGCTTGAGATGGAGAAGATGAAGAGGATATTTACCTAAGCTTCTCTTTGATTTTGGAGCTAAAATCTTGAATTTCCTAGTAATATAGGGTTTAGAGATTTTAATTTCTCTTTCTTCCCCCTATTTTCCTTTAGCTTGAGTGTTAGGAAATAATAGAATGAATGAAGAGGAGTTGGAGGAGGAGTTAGGGTATTAGATGAGTTATGGGCTGAAACCCAAACCCAAAGCACAATAGAAAAGTGCAAAATTCTACTCAACTCCAAACATATCGATGTTTATACTCAAAAAGGTCGCAAATGCCATTTTGAACTCAATGGAAGTGGTCTCGATCCTAATTTGACTATTTACAGAAAGTAGCATTTCGGACTTTAATCCGACTAACGATGTTATATATAAATAAAACATTTAAATATACAATCGTAAAATATGCGGGTTATTACAGTCCCTTACTATATCGACTTGTAAAATATTTTGAGGTTCATTTACTGCTCACACTAGACCATTTCCTGAATCGAGGTTTTATGCTTTGGTTCTTATTATCTCAAGTGCTCTTATATGAGCAAACTGGATAGCTGGTCTAGGTGAGGCGAAGTAACTGGGTAGAGGATGAGTTGAAGGGACCTATCTTGTATGATATACATAGATTTCTATGCTTATTTCGTTGTGCAGCACTGTGGAATCTTGGCAGTGCTGCTTTTTAGTATTATTATGAGACAGACATGTTCTACTATATAAACTCTTTTTATGATGTACAACTTCGTGTATCTATATTATGTTATTTGGATCACTTAGATAATACTGTCTCTTCTATTATATATCTATGATATTATATTTTATTCCATATGATGTGAGATACACTACAAATTCTATGATGTTTTATTTCACTTTAAACCTTGATGAATATCCTTCATCGATCAACATGACAGGAGCACACAATCTTATATATATTGGGTACCAGTGGTGTAGGATGGTCGTCACACCAGCTCTGGTTCATGCCAGGCCCGTCTGCCAATCTGTATTTGACTGTTTGTCACCCTAGAGTATCCACATGCTAACATGTGATCCGGCTCATGCCAGTACCACCTGAAACTTTGCATTTGACCGGTACGTTGTTCACATGAACAACCAGGCTCAATCCGTCTCATAGCCATACATTGCTACTCAATCTATGTTAAAGAGGCATTTCTATGAACAATATATGGGCTACACTAACTATTTAGAATATGCTACTCCAAAGCCACGTGTTGACAAACGAGAAAGATAGAGCAAGAAATATTTTAGACAAGATTCAGAACAAAAGATATGTTTCATCTATACCAAAAGTTGGAATGTCACCCACACCCTCAAAGCTTTCCGCATCAAATCTCTCAAGTGATGTAGAAAAGCTACCAATCAACGATGCGAATGGATCATCAGAGACTTTAGCTATGACATTAATGGCATGGGCAACAGCCCTCACACCTTCAAAAAAGACATTGAATCATGCAAACCAACCTAGATATGTATTCGTCGGGAAAGGCAACGGGAAATTCAACCTGCATCAACTGAACCATTAACATAGCAGCAAGTATCG
Organism: Allium cepa; assembly: GCA_030765085.1. Taxonomy (NCBI): domain Eukaryota; kingdom Viridiplantae; phylum Streptophyta; class Magnoliopsida; order Asparagales; family Amaryllidaceae; genus Allium; species Allium cepa. Next base: position 224,754,585 of record CM060945.1, read on the forward strand.
ACCGATGTCCAAAAGATGACTTGTAACGACCCGGAAATTTCGATCTCGAAAATTCCAGATAGTTAGTAAAGAAAGAAAGAGATAGAAGAAAACGCAGAAAAGAAACACTGATTCTCACATTCGCAGCGGATCAAAATATAATATCACATAAAATAACAGTTTACAAAGAAAAACTATATCGGTCAATTACATTTTAATACATCAGAGTTACAATATTTACACAATCACTGGACAGTTAAAATAACTTGTCCCAGATAAATAACAATATATATCACAGTGGAAAAACACTCCATACGTTCCCGCCTCCAGCTCGCCTCCTGAGCTCCAGAACGTCCTTACCTGGAAATCTGTAATACTCAGTCTGACCGGAGAATTACATCAAAGTAACACCCGGGTCAGGCTGGAAACCAGCGTGAGTAAACTCATACAAAATGAAATGCCAAGCTATAAACTTATTTGAAAACCCGGGTAACTTGTTAAAGTCAATCACTTATTACAAAACTATATCCAAGAAATGTTACACAGTTTAAATGATCATGCTACTTGCTTTACTTCATTTTAACCTATTTGATTCTAAAATCAAATCTACAAAGAATTATTGTAGATTACTAGTCGAAGTGGTTTCGGGTAGTTACTGATACCCGACTCTGATCTCTTCGAATCCAATGTCATCTCTAATCCATGTTGTTTAAGGGAATACAAATCAATTTTAAATACAGGGTGTCATATTCACACAGCAATTCATTCCAACTTATCATAGTTAAACCCAAGCATATCATATCACAGAACAACATTATCAGACTTGAGATATTAATTAATCCAAACATTCAATATAATTAAATCTTTCATAAACAATAGCAATTAGTCCCATTTCTAATCGATTTAATTAATCACCAAATAAATTAATTACTTTCAAATTCGGCTTAGTTAACCTTAATTAAATGATATTAATCATCCTTTAATTACTCAACTTAAATTAATTAACCTTCTTAATTAATTATTCTTAATTACTAATATTAATCAATGATCCTTTAATTAATTAATAAGTAAAATCTACTTACTAATTTTTTTGTAAGTGCGGTAGAGTTCCCTGTATTATTACCATTTTTTTTAATCTCTGCTGAAATTTGAGTGTGGCCGTACTTCCCATTTTGATATTTTTTTAAGCAATAATTATGTTAGTTTCTCTTTATTTTATCTATATATCTATATTAATATCTCACGCACATCTATAAGTAGATTGAAATAAGTAAATAGGTAATTTTGCACAAAACAAAAACATCACAATTTTGTATACAATCACCAATCAATTGCTGAACTTTTGACTTTGTGAATCGTATTTTGCTGTCACATATCCTGGAACAAGGCATTGCTAAACTTTGTGACAATATTTAAGATAAAGTATTGATTATCATTGCTCAAAATATTTAATACATAAGGCACAGGCATTATAATAATGGATATTGTGGGTTGATTGGAAGGTTTCTGCTTATTTAATTTGATGTTTTTGTTATCCATTACCATATTTTAGGTAACCAAAGAATACTTCAACTTAATAACTAAGCACTCTAGTTTTATTTATGTCTATATACCTAATCATTCTTTGATTCATTACTTGAATTCACTAATTTTGTGTTCTTTGCAATTTTTAAGCTGTTTGTGGATATTGTCTTGCATGAAAATATAAATTTCTCATTACTTTTTACGGTTGCTCTGATAATTAATCCAAACAACATGAATTTGTTATACATTTACTCCAGATAGTATGGGCTATGGAGAAATATATTAATACTTTAATGAGATAGAACAATTATTGGTGAATTGTAGGATGAGGTTTTCTTTTTTAAACAAACTTAATGTCATCCGGGTGAACTAGTCTCAAGTGATACATTAATAAGAATAAAATGGATATCGGGCAAATAAGCACATATAGCAATCCAAGGCATAGCTCAAAACTCATCTCAGCCCTTCATTCGCTCAACGGATACGATTTACTTATTTTTCAATTAAGGATTATGGGCATGTATAATCCAGCCCAACATACTGTATATAAATACTCTGCTTCTCTGTATTACAATTGTATCGAAAAGAATTATTCATCTCATTAAAAGAAAATGCATTTTCATAAGATTTGTAATATGGTATCAGAGCTAATTTGATGCCTAACGGCAAGAGAATTACATTTCAATTATCTCCTCAGAAAATTCTCATCATCAGAGATTAAAATTCTCTCTTAATCTAGCATCTGATCCCATCTCCCTGCCTCGCCTAAAGACTCAAAGGAGCTAGGCTGTTGAAACTTTGAGTTCTTGCGAACATCATCAAGTAAAGTATTACTGCATTGCGAAATTTATCAAGAATCTAGTTCTTGATAAACAACACAACTATTGATCTTTTCTTGAAGTTCTAGTATCTGTTTTTTTTTCATCTGCCTTGCCAGTCACCGAAGTCATGGCTGGAAACGAAGAAAATTCATCAACAACTCTCCAACCAACAGAAACATCAACAACAGTCAAAATCTGCAAATCATCAAACCAAAAGGACACTTAGCAGTGCAACTAGATGAGGATAACTATTTACTGTGGAAATATAAAATTGAAACAGCCATCAGAGGTTATGGTCTAGATGAATACATCAATGGTATGATAACTATTCCACCCATAATGATCAAAGATGATAAAGACAATATGGTGCCTAATACAGAATATACAAACTATCTAAAACAAGATAGTCTTCTTGCTTCCTGAATAATGTCATCAGTAAATGTGAGTATTCTATCTCAAATAGTTGGCTGTAAATCATCAAGTGATATATGAGAAGCCATAGAACGAATCTTTAACTCTCAAACTGCAGCAAGGATTATGCACTATAGAAAGCAATTTCAAAATTTAAAGAAAGAAAATATGACAATGCAAGAATACCTCACCAAAGCAAAGAACTACTGCGACAAACTTGCTTCTGCAGGACACAGGGTTTCTGAATCTGAGCAAGTACTAACTATCTTAAATGGTCTAGGTGAAAACTATGAATCTTTAATTATAGTTCTATCATCTCAGAGAACACTACCAGACATACAGTATGTCCACTCTGCTCTTTTATCTTTAGAAGGAAGAATTGAACAAAAGAAGGCTACCAACACAGACTATTCAGTAAACTTCACTACTAATTTCAGAGGAAAGGGACAAGACAGAAATCAAACAAATCAAAGAAGTGGTCAAAATATCAGAGGCAGAGGTAGAGGAAGATGGTTAGGCAACAACAGAGTCAAATGTCAAATATGTGAAAAACCAGGACACATTGCCTCTAAATGCTATTTCAGATTTGATCAAAATTTTGTTATATCTCAACAGCCAAGCAATACTCAAAGAAGTCAAAATCCAAATGTCAATCTCACTCAAACAGAAGCAAGAAATCAAACCAGTCACTCAAAGAATCAAAATGAATCAGACAAGAAAATCAAAAATGATGATATACTATATGAAGACTGGTATCCAGATTCTGGGGAAACCAATCATGTGACAAGCAATTTAGAAAATCTTAATCTGGGAAACAAGGAATACAAAGGTATGCAATCCATTTATGTTGGTAATGGTAGTTCACTGAAAATCACACACACTGGCAAAGCCAAACTTAATAGCAAAAGGGAGTTACACTTAAACAATCTTCTCAGAGTTCCCCAAATTAAAAAGAATTTAATAAATGTTTCTCAGTTTGCTAATGACAATCAAGCACATTTTGAATTTTATCCAAAATTCTGTCAAGTTAAAGACTTGCTGAATAAAAATATTCTTCTGCAGGGTAAAATGCGAGATGGGTTGTATAAATTCTGTCTAGTATAAGAAAATGAACCAAGGCAGAAGGATAATTGGTGTAATTACTCAAAGATTGATGATACAAGTAGCTTTAATACAATTTTTGATACTTGGCACTGTAAACTGGGTCACCCCAGCACAACTATTGTCAAAGATGTTTTGAAAAATAACAACATCAAATGTGAAAACATATCCTTGCCATATATATGTCATGCATGTCAGCTAGGAAAGAGTCATAAAATGCCATTCAGTAAGTCATTAACAAAGTACAGCAAACCTTTAGAAATGGTTGCAGTTGATTTATGGGGACCTGCACCCATTAACTTTGATTATGGAATGAATTACTACATCTCTTTTGTGGACTTCTTTTCTAGATATACCTGGATTCTATTACTTAAATCAAAGTCTGATGCAAAGGATGCAGTAATTCATTTCATAAGGCAAGCTGAAAATCTCACAAATCAGAAACTTAAAACCATACAAACAGGTGGTGGATCTGAGTTTAAAACTCTAAAAGAATTCTTTTCTGAAAAAGGTATAAATCAAAGAATTACCTGCCCGCACACATCTGAACAAAATGGCATTGTTGAAAGAAAACATAGGCACATTGTTGACACTGGTCTACCACTGCTTGCACATGCATCAATGCCTCTAAAGTTTTGGCCAGATGCATTTACAACTGCTGTGTTTCTTATAAATAGAATGCCTACAGAAGTTTTGGGGAACAAAACACCATTAGAAATATTATATAACACAAAACCATATTATTCATTCCTCAAAACTTTTGGATGCTTATGTTATCCATATACCAGACCATATAATCAACATAAGTTAAGCTTTAGATCATTACCCTGCACTTTTCTTGGATATGCTACTAGACAAAAAGGATATAAATGTCTTACAAGTGAAGGGAAAACAATTATATCAAGGCATGTTGCGTTTAATGAATGTGTTTTTCCCTTCACCATTAAAGAGATAAAAAATACCCATAAAATTTATAGTGCCAAGAAATTTCTACCACCCATACCTATATGGAAAAAGGAAGAATCCAAAAATGCTGAGAATACATCATCCAGTCCTCAACACACAGTGCCCATTGAAGGGCCAGGTCAAGGTGATGACACAAACTCATATAACAATGAGTCTGAAGGTTGTGAATCTGAAGATCAGTGTGACGCCCCACCTCTATACCCACGCTAGCCAAGAACACTACAGTGTAATACTGTCAACTAGCACGGAGAATAAGGCTGTTGAGGAGCGACTATCCGTGTAATTGCTTTGTGCAAGCATCGATATGTCAGACAATATAACATGCATTTCTTTTCAAGTGGAAATCCGACATACCGACACAAACTCAAAGCTACTACACAGTGACTATAATATCTTCGGAAACAAATATAGAAATAAACATAAGATAAATCAGTCATAGACGATCCATATCACAAAGAAGGAAATAGATATGAATATTACACATAAAAGTGTATATCACAGTAGTGGTCAAATAAGATCCACAACATCACAAAAGAATATATACAAGTGCTAGACAAAAGGATATGTATACATCAAGGAGTCTATTTCTCAAATGCATACAACAATAAACTACTAATCTAGAGTAGTTAGCCAAAATCAGATGATGGTTCCAGATAAGGAGTCAAGAGGAAACACATGTAAAATCTCAGTCTGACCCGAGTATCATTTAAGAAGAAAATAATAAACGGATCAGTCTAGCTACAATTATCAGATAAAATAAGATATAAGAAGAGATATAATTAAAAACATATGATAACCAAAAATGTTATATTGTGACAAGTATACATTAGAAAACCAACAAAAGTCTTACAATATCTCAAGAATCTCATAGCATCAAAAAGAATATCATATTATTTATTTAATTCACCAAGCCACAATAAATGACATGCATATAAATGCCAACTGAAAAAGGTGGTGAAACATAAATTCCAAAAATCATCAATTAGAAATCCAGAAACCACAATAAAAGGATGGCCAATCCCACAAACTGGACATCGACACACCTAGAAAGACATGCCCCATGCACAGTCGAACATCGACGCACCTAGAAAGATACGCCCCATGCTCTAGCATCGACACACCTAGAGAGATACACCCTGTGCATAAATAAACATCGATGCACCTAGAAAGATACACCCCATGGAATGTCCAACATCGATGCACCTAGGAAGATACACCCCACGCAAAGTCGAACATCGGCGCAATTGGAAAGATACGCCCCATGCATAGACGAACATCGACGCAGCTAGAAAAATACGCCCCATGTCCCGACTTATTGAGCCGATTGCTCCACGAAGTAAATAAACATCGATGCACCTAGAAAGGCACACCCTATGCGTAAATAAACATCGACGCACCTAAATAGGTACGACCCATGCAAGAAATGAGACGAAGCTCAATAAAATGAGGAACAGTCCTCCACGTAGGCAAAGAGACATCGCACATTGCTAGTCAAAATCACAAAAATGATCATCATCGATCATCAAGAAGTGTCAATTACAATAAGCTAGTAAATATATGAGTTTAGCATCATGTCCCATAACCACTAGCTTAACTTAAATATTTGCGAACAAATTGTAGATCTCCACTAGAAAATTGTCACAAGAGATTCAATCGAACAAGTCCGAGAATTAACCAACAAAGTAAACGCAAGCGTTTCATACCACTTGTTTTACTAAATCGTTCAATTAGATTTCTCATACGAGTGAGGTAAAGGTTTGTATATACTAGTAGATTAGAAAATGGTTTAAGAAACGAGCTTTGTAATAAAATGGTGTTGAAATCGTTTTGAAGAAAGAGTTTTGATATTTACTACTAGTATTGAAACCATTATATTTTTAAAGTGACAAATCACGAAATTGATTGTAGAAACAATCAATCACGAAATTGATTGTAGAAACAATCAATCACTAAAATTCACATTCAAAGACGTGAATAAAATCTAAAGAAATTGATACCGAATCCATCAAAATAGATATTCTCAACAATCCCGAAGAAAATGTCATCAAAGTCGATAATAAGTGATAACAACAAAAGGGAATCAACACGAATCGATTAAAGTTCGAAATTCAAACAAAATAGGAAATATAGGCAAAGAAGTGTAGATTCAGACGTCTGAAACCAAGGATTCAGACGTCTGAATCTAGAAAATAAAATATTTTCCAGGACAGAATTCAGACGTCTGAATCCTATAGTTCAGAAGTCTGAAATAGGCACTTTTTAGCCTATTTCCTTTCTGGTTCAAAACAAACCAATTCAGACGTCTGAATACTACGTTTCATACGTCTGAAACTGGGGTTCAGGGCATTCCCTGAACCTAGACCAAAAAATGGCCAAATGAATACCAGAAGCGATCGGACGAGCAACGACGACTAAGGATTTAAGCCAAGCGACAACCCAGCCTTAACGGCTCTTCGATACGCCTCAAATATCAATGTCCAAATATCCATAATAGGATTTTCATAGATTTTGATTTCAAAACATCGAAAATTGGAATATACACCAAATCAATCCAAACCAAAATCAAATGCACATGAATAAGTGTTAGGAATTCATACCTAACAATCGAAGATAATTATAGACAAAGATATGAGATAAAAATCTCACCTTTAAACCCAAATCAATGAAGGAGAAGCTTTAAAAACAAGCTAAGATCAATTCCTCTTCAATAACAACTCAAGAAGCTTCAATCCAAGCTTAAAAGAGAAACATTTCCTAAATTAGGTTTAGGAATTTTTCTGAAATCAAAGAGAGAATGAGTTGGAGAAGAAGGAGGAGATGCTTACCAATGGGTTCTCTTGAATTTGGAGCTAGAAATTGATTTGTAAATGGAAACTAGGGTTTTGGATTTCTATTTCCCACTCTCTTCCACCATTATTGCTTTAGAACTGAAAAGAGGAGGAAGTGAGAGTGAATGGGGAGAAGTGGTTCAGATTTGAGTATTAAGTTGGCTAGTGGGCTGAACCCAAACCCAAAATCCAAAGTGAAAAAGGTCAAATTTTTAGCTAGCTCCAAACATATCGAAGTTTATACTCAAAAAGGTTGCAAACGGCATTTTGAACTCAATGGGGGTGGTCTCGAGTCCCAATTCGACTGTTTGCAAAAAGTAGCTTTTCGGACCAAAATCCGACGAACGATGAAATATTTCAATAAAATATTTAAATATACTATCGATTAATATGCGGGTTGTTACAGACTCCCCTCCTTAAAGAAATTGCGTCCTCGCAATTCTTAAGAAGAAAATAAAGAGTAACAACCATAAAAGCATATCAACACAAACGAAAATTTTGAAATAAGAAGTTCACCATAAAGAGCATGAAAGAGTAAGCCTGAACGGGATCGCTCGATGAATTCCCAGGAATCCCAAGAGAAATCCTTAGGATCTGAGAACCAATGAACTTTCACCAGAAGAACATCTTTATTCCGAAGGTGCTCAACCTCCGAAGCAATGATGCGAATGGAATGTTGCTCATAAGTCAAATCTGGTGAAACTTCAATTTCCACAATATCACCGGGCTCAAGAATAAAAACCGGAATCCCTAGTGCATTTCCGGAGTAGAAAGACGTGAGAAAACGTCATGAATATCAGAAAATTGAGCTGGTGCAACGACGTAGTATAATAACAGTACGCCCGAGAAACTAGAAACTCAAATAATATGGGACATCGGCGTAGTACAAAAACGGTACGCCCAATGAACCAAAGCCTGAATAATTTCGGAACACCAACTTAGTACAAAAACGGTACGTCCAATGAACCGAACACCAAAAAAGAACATCAGACGCAAGTCCATAAAAGAAATGAGATGAAACTCAATAAAACGAAGTACATCAAAACGCCCGATGAACTTGATAAAAAGATAATTCCATTCCGACATCATCAAAGAATCAACACCTTGTTGCCTACGACAAAACGTATTGGCAATACGATTTCCCCTTCGGGAATAAAAAGAATATTAAGATCATAAGATGCCAGGAACTCGAGTCAACATGAAGTTCCTTATGAGAAAATAAATATTCCAAACATTTATGATCGAGGTAGAGAACAAATTTCTCATCCAAATTGATGATGCCAAATTTCAAAAGTAAAAACAATAGCCGCGAGCACTAGATCATGAGTGACATATCTAGTCTCGATAAGCTATAATGATTTAGAAGCACAAGTGATAGCACGTTCTCCTTTGCAAGAGAACGACATCCAAACCAATACGACTAGTATCGGTACAAATAGCAAAGTCTTGGTTCCCCTTCAGGAATCACAAGAATAAGAGTATCGAAAGGAAGAGTTCTTTTAAATAATCCTCTTTCCCGAAAAACTAAAACTTTCAAACTTACAATCATCTTTAGGTAATTATCCTTCTAGATAAATTTACGTTTTACAAGTCAATACATCGTGTTTCATTGTCTCATCAAAGCGTTTAGGAAATCCCTATCGATAACGTTGATTAAGCGCATCGACCAAAATTCTTAAAGCACTCAACGGGCAATACAATCACAAAATCATCTTTTATAGGATAAATAAGTCTCTTAAAAAGTTTTAAGAAATTCTTTGCTCGTTTTAAGAGAAAGAATTAAATTGTACTAATAAATAAATCTTATGAAAAAGATTTGCAAAATTTTTAAATTTCTATTTCCATCCAAAATCCATAAATAAGAATGGTCTCATTGAAATTTTCATAGAATATTGGATTTATAAAATTGAGGAAATAAGATAGACAAATTGAATGACATAATAAATCATTCATAAGAATCATAACGAGTGCGGAATGCGGTAAGTGGAATGCTAACTCCCGCAACTCCTAGCCAAATTAAAAATCGATGGCAAGGTTGGACTAAAAAGACCTTAGCATCACTCAAAAAATTACTTAGGAGATAATCCTAAGACAAGCTCAAATATACCGAAAAATTTTCAAACTACATGAATGAGAGAAATAACACTTTCCTCATCATGCGGGTTTAAAGAATAAAATGATGCCATCAAATTGGAATCAAAATCACAAAGGAAAATAGAAATTTGCTTAACAGATTGAAAATGTCTAAGATGAATAGTCCACTCGAAAATATAGAATATGGCTTCAAAATGATTAAGCCAATCCTTTCCAAAAAAATCAATTTCGAAGCCTAAGTAAAAATCGACACGAAAAGAAAAACCACATAAAATAATTTCAACATCAAATAAAAGCAAATTGAGTGTTGCAGATCAACCATCCGGATTCGCAATTCTCAAAGAAGTCATCAAGCCCAAAATATTTAAAGAAAAAGAATCAACAAGTCCTTTTGATATAAAATAATGAGATGAACTCATATCAACAAGAACTTGAAAATAATAGTCACAAGACAAACAAAATCAAGGATTGAATGAGAAATACCTTGACCAAAAGAAGAGTTGTTAGGGGCTTGCACAACTTTAAGCTTTTCCCTCCTTCTTGCTTTGAAGTATGGGACATGCAGTTATATGGTGACCCGAATTTTTGCAATAGCGACAATAAAGAGGTTTCGGACACTCCCTTGCATAGTGGTCTGTTGAACCACAATTGTAGCATTGTCCACGACTAGAGGTAGGAGTCTTTGCTTCTGGAGTTTGTTGCTTCCCTTTCTTATTAAAATTGGGGCCTTTGAATTTGATAGGCCTCTTCAAGTTATTGTTGAAGTTCTGTTGGGCACGCACAACTTCAACATCACCTTCATTATCGGCCTCTTCAAGACGAAGAGCGATATCAATAAGTTGATCAAATGAAACCTCAGGTTTCAGAAGTAATGGCTTCTTAAGATTCTTATTCAAGCCATAGACAAATCTTTGATTTTTATTCAATGGGGTATTGATATATTCAACCCTGTATTTGGAAAGAGATTCGAAAGATGTGACATAGTCCGTCACAGAAGATTCACCTTGAACAAGGTCAATAAAACGCCGTGCTAAAGTTACTTTTTCAGCCTCCGGCACGAATTTCAATTTGAATCTTTCTCAGAATTGCTCCCAAGTAAGATCCGCCTCAACGATTTCAGAAATTAAAATCTCATACCAATCTAATGCTCTTTCCTGGAGCATGCTAGAAGAGACTTGGACTCGATGTAGATCAATAAGGTTCATGCGAGAAAAGATACGATCGCATGATTTGAGCCAAGCTTGAATTTCTATAACACTCTCGGATCCCGTGAATGGCCTTCCACCCAAATCGGTATAGTCTCTGCACAAGCATGCAAATCCGGATCTAGGATGAGTAGGCTCTGAATTGGGTCCGGCTGCTTGAGCGTTCTTAACAAGATCTAGAAGTTGATGAGCAGACATAAAAACTACATCTTGGGGAGTTGCACTAGAATGACCGGCGCTGGGACGGCCTGGTCTAACCGTTTCTCTTCCTTTAGAAAGAAATAAAGAAGGAGAAAAAAGTTATTCACCAAATGAATATCAAGCAATCTTGATAGATAAAACAAGGAATCACAAAAGAAAATAGGATAGAACGGTACGAAGACACGAATTAAATCCTAATGCACGACTCCTAAGATGGGCTTAGGATGATGATCCTTGTTAAGTTATACTACATTGTTCCGGAGTTTGGCTCTGATACCAAGCTGTGACGCCCCACCTCTATACCCACGCTAGCCAAGAACACTACAGTGTAATGCTGTCAACTAGCACGGAGAATAAGGCTGTTGAGGAGCGACCATCCGTGTAATTGCTTTGTGCAAGCATCGATATGTCAGACAGTATAACATGCATTTCTTTTTAAGTGGAAATCCGACATACCGACACAAACTCAAAGCTACTACACAGTGGCTATAATATCTTCGGAAACAAATATAGAAATAAACATAACATAAATCAGTCACAGACGATTCATATCACAAGGGCGGAAATAGATATGAATATTACACATAAAAGTGTATATCAGAGTAGTGGTCAAATAAGATCCACAACATCATAAAATAATAGGTACAAGTGCTAGACAAAAGGATATGTATACATCAAGGAGTCTATTTCTCAAATGCATACAACAATAAACTACTAATCTAGAGTAGTTAGCCAAAATCAGATGATGGTTCCAGATAAGGAGTCAAGAGGAAGCACCTGTAAAATCTCAGTCTGACCCGAGTATTATTTAAGAAGAAAATAATAAACGGATCAGTCTAGCTATAATTATCAGATAAAATGAGATATAAGAAGAGATATAATTAAAAACGTATGATAACCAAAAATGTCATACTGTGACAAGTATACATTAGAAAACCAACAAAAGTCTTACAATATCTCAAGAATCTCATAGCATCAAAAAGAATGTCATATTCTTTATTTAATTCACCAAGCCACAATAAATGACATACATATAAATGCCAACTGAAAAAGGCGGTGAAATATAAATTCTAGAAATCATCAATTAGAAATCTAGAAATCACAATAAAAGGATGGCCAATCCCACAAACTGGACATCGACACACCTAGAAAGACATGCCCCATGCACAGTCGAACATCGACGCACCTAGAAAGATACGCCCCATGCTCTAGCATCGACGCACCTAGAGAGATACGCCCCATGCATAAATAAACACCGATGCACCTAGAAAGATACACCCCATGGAATGTCTAACATCGATGCACCTAGAAAGATACACCCCACGCAAAGTCGAACATCGATGCACCTGGAAAGATACGCCCCATGCATAGACGAACATCGACGCAACTAGAAAGATATGCCCCATGTCCCGACTTATTGAGCCGATCGCTCCACGAAGTAAATAAACATCGATGCATCTAGAAAGGTACACCCTATGCGTAAATAAACATCGACGCACCTAAATAGGTACGACCCATGCAAGAAATGAGACGAAGCTCAATAAAATGAGGAACAGTCCTCCACGTAGGCAAAGAGACATCGCACATTGCTAGTCAAAATCACAAAAATGATCATCATCGATCATCAAGAAGTGTCAATTACAATAAGCTAGTAAATATATGAGTTTAGCATCATGTCCCATAACCACTAGCTTAACTTAAATATTTGCGAACAAATTGTAGATCTCCACTAGAAAATTGTCACAAGAGATTCAATCAAACAAGTCCAAGAATTAACCAACAAAGTAAACGTAAGCGTTTCATACCACTTGTTTTACTAAATCGTTTAATTAGATTTCTCATACGAGTGAGGTAAAGGTTTGTATATACTAGTAGATTAGAAAATGGTTTAAGAAACGAGCTTTGTAATAAAATGGTTTTGAAATCGTTTTGAAGAAAGAGTTTTGATATTTACTATTAGTATTGAAACCTTTATATTTTTAAAGTGATAAATCACGAAATTGATTGTAGAAACAATCAATCACTAAAATTCACATTCAAAGACGTGAATAAAATCCAAAGAAATCGATACCGAATCCATCAAAATAGATATTCTCAACAATCCTGAAGAAAATGTCATCAAAGTCGATAATAAGTGATAACAACAAAATGGAATCAACAAGAATCGATTAAAGTTGGAAATTCAAACAAAATAGGCAATATAGGCAAAGAAGTGCAGATTCAGACGTCTGAAACCAAGGATTCAGACGTCTGAATCTGGAAAATAAAATATTTTCCAGGACAGAATTCAGACGTCTAAATCCTATAGTTCAGACGTCTGAAATAGGCACTTTTTAGCCTATTTCCTTTCTGGTTCAAAACAAACCAATTCAGACGTCTGAATACTACGTTTCAGACGTCTGAAATAGGCACTTTTTAGCCTATTTCCTTTCTGGTTCAAAACAGACCAATTCAGACGTCTGAGTACTACGTTTCAGACGTCGGAAACTGGGGTTCAGGGCATTCCCTGAACCTAGACCAAAAAATGGCCAAATGAATATCGGAAGCGATCGGACGAGCAATGACGACTAAGGATTTAAGCCAAGCGACAACCCAGCCTTGACGGCTCTTCGATACGCCTCAAATATCAATGTCCAAATATCCATAATAGGATTTTCATAGATTTTGATTTCAAAACATCGAAAATTGGAATATACATCAAATCAATCCAAACCAAACTCAAATGCACATGAATAAGTGTTAGGAATTCATACCTAACAATCGAAGATAATTATAGACAAAGTGTGAGATAAAAATCTCACCTTTAAACCCAAATCAATGAAGGAGAAGCTTTAAAAACAAGCTAAGATCAATTCCTCTTCAATAACAACTCAAGAAGCTTCAATCCAAGCTTAAAAGAGAAACATTTCCTAAATTAGGTTTAGGAATTTTTCTGAAATCAAAGAGAGAATGAGTTGGAGAAGAAGAAGGAGATGCTTACCAATGGGTTCTCTTGAGTTTGGAGCTAGAAATTGATTTGTAAATGGAAACTAGGGCTTTGGATTTCTATTTCCCATTCTCTTCCACCATTATTGCTTTAGAACTGAAAAGAGGAGGAAGTGAGAGTGAATGGGGAGTAGTGGTTCAGATTTGAGTATTAAGTTGGCTAGTGGACTGAACCCAAACCCAAAACCCAAAGTGAAAAAGGTCAAATTTTTAGCTAGCTCGAAACATATCAAAGTTTATACTCAAAAAGGTTGCAAACGGCATTTTGAACTCAATGGGGGTGGTCTCGAGTCCCAATTCGACTGTTTGCAAAAAGTAGCTTTTCGGACCAAAATCCGACGAACGATGAAATATTTAAATAAAATATTTAAATATACTATCGATAAATATGCGGGTTGTTATAATCAGAATAATGACCAAGACACCAGATCACTTCCAGACAGTAACACAACACCTGCACCAGAAGGTCACCCCATGATTACAAGGTCAAAACATGGAATATTCAAACCAAAGATTTACACTGCCAGCATAAACAGCAAGGAACCAATCAACTATGATGAAGCTGCTAAAAGCAACAAGTGGAAAGAAGCCATGAATGAAGAATACAGTGCACTAATCAGAAACAAAACATGGAGCTTGGTTCCAGCACCAACAAATAAAAATATAATAGGCAGCAAATGGACATACAAACTCAAAACATCACCAGATGGTAAGAATGTCAAGTACAAAGCTAGACTCGTAGCCAAGGGATACTCTCAACAATATGGATTTGACTTCTCTGAAACTTTCTCCACAGTAGTCAAACCAGCCACTATCAGAATCATTCTAACTATAGCTCTACATTATGAATGGGACATAAGACAACTTGATATAAACAATGCTTTTCTAAATGGGGAGTTGCAAGAGGAAGTCTATATGCAGCAGCCTCAAGGTTATAGTCAAAATGACAAAAAGAATTTCTTCTGCAAACTTCATAAAGCAATATATGGTCTCAAGAAAGCACCCAGAGCATGGTATGAAAAATTAAAAACTACTTTAACTTCTATAGGATATCAGGTATGCAAGTCTGACAACTCTATTTACACAAAAATAAATGAAAGGTATATCACCTACATACTTGTATATGTTGATGATTTTATAGTTTGAGGCAATGACAAAGAAGAAATAAAATATGTTGTCAACATGTTAGACAGAACTTTCTCCATTAAAGACTTAGGCAAACTACATTATTTCTTAGGTATAGAAGTCACTACTACTCCTGACAAGGGACTTATCTTAAGTTAGCAAAAGTATATTCACGAAATATTAAGCAGAACAAAATGCATGAAGCCAAACCAATGCCTACACCAATGACAAGTAATTCACACTTGTCTAAATACAAAGGAGAACAGATTGAAAACATAAAGCTATATATAAGTACAGTAGGTGCTTTGCAATATGTAACTGTAACTAGGCCTGACATATCATTCGCTGTAAATAAAGTTTGCCAATTTATGCAGAGACCGCTAGACTCACACTGGAAAGCAGTAAAGAGAATACTTAGATATCTCAAAGGAACTTCAAATCAAGGAATCAAGTTAATTAAGAGCAAAAACTTATCAATTCGAGGATTCGCTGATGCAGATTGGGCCTCAGATTGTGATGACCGGAGGTCTACAACCGGACACTGCATTTTCTTAGGTGGAAACCCTGTCTCATGGTGTGCCAAAAAGCAACCAACTATTTCGCGTTCCAGTACAGAATCAGAGTACAGAAGCGTTGCTTCAGCTACTGCCGAAGTAATGTGGACGGAAACCCTAATTAAAGAACTTGGGATCGAACTCTCACACAAAACTGTTATTTGGTGTGATAATTCTAGCACAGTAGCTCTCTCTGCAAATTCAGTTTTGCATGCTCGAACAAAACACATTGAAATTGATCTGTACTTCGTCAGAGATCAATCGTAAAAGGAAGGCTTGAAGTTAATCATCTTCCATCCTCAAATCAAATAGCTGATATATTTACGAAAGCACTGTCTCGAAAATATTTTGAAGATCTAAAAAAAAACTTTGCATCAGAAATATTACAGAAGAACAGAAGCAAGAGGAAGAGAAGAAAACCTAGTCGCAATTGAGAGGGGGAATTAGAATAAAATGGATATCGGGCAAACAAGCACATATAGCAATCCAAGGCATAGCTCAAAACTCATCTCAGCCCTTCATTCTCTCAACGGATACGATTTACTTATTTTTTAATTAAGGATTATGGGCCTGTATAATCCAGCCCAACATACTGTATATAAATACTCTGCTTCTCTGTATTACAATTGTATCGAAAAGAATTATTCATCTCAATAAAAGAAACTGCATTTTCATAAGATTTGTAATAACATTTTCTTTGGTTGTTATCATCTTGCTAAATACTTAAACTACAAAAAAATAATTATAATACAATGAGATTTTTCTTTCTTTTTCTTAAATTGACCTACGTTTCTTATTATAGTTTCAATAATAAGTAGCATTCTTATAAATAGAAAATTCCATAGACTAATTATGAGTATATGCTCCTTTTTTAGCTATAAATAGGTATAAATATTACAAAGATTACTAATCTAGCTACGATCATGTCTTTAGTGCACACTATATTGTTTTCTCTCATATTTTTCTCCTCTCAACTAATCTTGGGAAGAGCTGCCTCAATTCGAATTGGGGTTCTCATTAACCCAGACTCTCCATGCACCTCTCCTCAACTTATCACTTCATCACCAAACATGCACCTCTCCTTGCAACATGAATTCCAGCACCTAACCACTACTGCTGCACACGAAAACACTTACACAACAAAATGGACTCGCGCACCCAATACTCACAGTCGCACCAATTCCCATACCATCCTCTTTTGCCCATACGCATAAATACATACAAATACTATAAAGGACATGCACACATAATACCTACTTACCCACAACATGCATGCACATGTAAAAGTACGAAAAGGAAAATGGAAAATGTTGTGAGGCGAATAAAGGACAGTTGTTGAGCATGGCAGAGTAAAAAAGAAAAGATGAAACAAATTATAAAGTCTGAGAAAATGGAAAATGTACAGGCATTTGCGTCCATTTTCGACCTATATACAATCTGTTATTACCCATCATAGATTTAAATTTATATTTCCACTCTTTACATAAGCATGCTGTAAAGAAGCTAAATCTTAAAAAGGGAAGTATACTCACCATAATTTCTTTGAAGGCAGAGATCAAAATGTTGTTTAGAAATTGCCAGCCTGCTTTTAATAATCTTTCTGTTACCTGAGTTGTTTAGAATTACTTCAGATTGAAATAGCAGTTTGAGTTGGATTTGTTTTCCTATAAGCTTTATGAAATGGAAGTGATGCTCTCCGTTTATTTAGTTTGAAACAAATGAAGTAAAAAGAAGGTAGTGGAGGTATGAATAGATAAAAGGGTAGGCTGTTGTATTCCTCTGCCGCACACGGTATGCTATATATTATTTTTTATTATTAACTCTTGCATTTCTCTGAACAGTGGCTTTCGAGACTTTATTTGATTGATTACTGATTTGACTTTCCCTTTATTACAAAATTTGATTCAAATAAAAGATTTTGTTTATTATGTAAGTTATATTTTTATGCGTCCTGAAGTTGAAATTGCCATTATGATGTTCCTTTAGATGCTTACATAAACATATGCATACTTTAGATCCATTTATATTAACGTACATTCTATTCATTACAGATATTTTCATACACCCTAACTTATGTATATTTCTATATATATATATATATATATATATATATATATATATATATATTCTTTTTTACAACTCAAAGGAATATTGTAATCTTTTATTCATTCTTGTTCATACTTTTAACTTAAATTATTTTAAATTGATAACCGCAAATATATATATATATATATATATATCCATACTTATATACTAACAAAAATCAAATATACATTATTTTTAAATCCAATTTATTTTGAGATATTTTCCCTTTTGAATTTCAAATGTCTAATTCAAATTCAATTTGAAATCAACTCATATAAATATATATTTTTAAACAACACATATTTAATTTGTTTGAAAATAATAATTTTGCCAGTTTTAAATAATTATATTAGGAAATTATCAAATAAATATTTATTATCAGATCTATTTGTTCAACTTATAAATCAACGTTCAATAGTTAAAATCAGATAATTATCTAATTACTTGATGCCTAAAAATTCGGGTTATCACATTCCTCCCCCCTTTAAATCTTTTCGTCCCCGAAAAGGAGCGAAGCCAGAATTTATTCTATACTTAAAATCGGATAAATTTTTCTTTGATCATTTTAACTAAAACTCTTTTATTTAACATTTTTAAAGCACTTCAAAATCTATATAATGTTACCAAGAATAGTTTTTTTAAAAATATTTTTATAACTCGATGTTTCGACAAGTCCATACTTGTTCTCACAAAAATTCAGTTATATGTTGATCAAGCGTACGACTGAAAATCTATAAGTGCTTGGCAGACCCGTTTTCAACATCCAGTAAAAATACTTTGAAAAATAATTTTATTGAAAATATAGAAAACAGTGTTTGAAAATAGTGGAAATATCCTTGGTGAGAATGCTCTGGAAATCATCACCCCCATCCATGGTCGCAGTTACATCCTGGGTTACGTTGCCATCGCAGCAAAAGTCTGTGTAATTGTAGGCACTCCGCACCCCTCGATTGCGCCATGGAACCCACAATAGATTGCAGTTATATTCCAGGGTTACGTTGCCATCGCAGCAAAAGTCCATGTAGCTGTAGGCATCAGCACCCTCGATTTTCACTGTCAAAAATGAAACTTCTCCACTCCCACATAGGTCGCAGTCTACCGATGTAAAATCAAACGTAGGTTGTTGGCTCTCAGCGGCACACACGACTTTCGCTATGGTCTGCAGTAGATCGCAGTGACATCGAGTTATGCTATCGTCACAGCATAACCCAAATGCCTCTATAGGCATCAACGCCCTCGATTTGAAATCAATTGGATTATCCTTGCTTTCAAAATGCACATGTATCAATTGTCGAGTGCCTAATTGGAGAACACCATGAAAGCATCTGAACTTCAAAGCAAATATTTGGTTTAATATTATTATGATTATTTCTTAATAGATGGGTTTTCTCCAAGAAATTTTTTTCACAAGTTAATTATCGTAGAATATTTCTTGTTTGTTTTTTTATTATCACCACAACTTGATTCATTCTACTTATTGTGCTTGTTCAACCCCAGAAAATACATATATTTAACATTTTCAATGATAATGGTGTGGATTTTTAACAAATGCATTTAACTACGGGTTCATGGAACTGGGGAAGATATTGGTACTCTTTATTTAGGCCATCTTGTGTCAATAGAGAGAATTTGAACTCAAAGATTTTTATATTTCTTTACATGAATGAGATAATTGTAGTATATTTAGATTATCTGTAACCTTGATTTAGTTTCATTAAAGGAGGACTCCTTTATATTTTAACATGGCATTTTGTCTAATTTGAAAGAAGTATATGATCAATAACCCATGCCAAATGCTTATGTTCCTATGGTGAAATTTAAATTCAATGGTATCTCTATGGATCTCTATGCTAAAGCATCTTTAGTAGTTGTAGCGACCCGACTTCCTATCTCCAGGAAATCGCATCACTAGTGAAGAAAGAAAGGGATAGAAGAAGAAAAGAAAGAGAAAGAAGAAACACAACAACATCAGAGAACTCACAGCGGAACGAATGAAATATAATATATTACATAAAATATTACATAGTATCATATTACATCAGAGTACACAACTTATATAACACATATTAGACAGTTATAAACATCAGTCTAATTCATACAACTCAAGTATACAAGATACAAACACAACATACACAGCGGAAACAAAATATATCTACACGTGGAAGCCTCCTGCTCCATATCTCCTCTAGAATTCGTCAAGCTAACCTGAATCACTTGACTACTCATATATAATATGAGCACCCAAGAGTTTAATAAAACAGAAAATAAACACTCGGGTCAGACAGGGGTCTGGTGTGAGTAAACGGTTTAAAATTGCTTAACTTTAGAAAACTTTTGAAAAGAAAAGGTATCACGTAAGACTTCCCACACATAAACATGGAAATTTTTTTACCTTACGCTAACCAAAACATTTGATATGAAATCCAGTGATATTATAATAGTGTCTAGGGTTTTCAAAATAAAATACAGTAATAGCTGGAATGCTTACATCTCACGTTCCAACATAGTTGGGCACAATCAAAACCGTACAGGCACTTATTGGATTTTGGATTCCATCAATGGCAGGGCTACTGGGGTACCGCCCGTCACAGTACGTGGCCTAGATCACCGTACCGAGGAGCCACCCTAACTCCCCTGCAACACAAGGCCGGAACCATCCCTTACTGGATAGTCCCGAACAAGACAACCCCGGCGGTTGTCCGCAATTCAACCGCCCCACACAGCCGAATAAAAAGGGTCTTCTAGACAGGAGTAAATCTTGCTCTCAAGTGGGGGCTACCCACGAAGCCTTGCTGCACCTCCCCGGTTTTAGCCATTCCCGGTTGATGAGGCTTGAGGCTGCGATTACCTTTATAGAACTTATCACTTAGAATGCTCATCGTCCACCTGACGATATTCTGAAAGCATTCAATCCATACAAGTTCGTTCCGGGTTCGAACGAAACCGAAGGCACTATCTCGTTGCTCTCATTATTGGAATCACCCTCAGAGTCAACGACCATAGCCGTTGCACTCTAAATCTCCATCTCGAACCTATAAGTACTATTCCGTCAAACTCATCACGGAATCACCCACAGAGTTATACTGACGTATAGCCCTTACACCTCGAGTCTTCACTTGCTCCACTTGGATTAACGACCTATCGTTTAATTGGAATCGATGTGGTTTTCGGATATCCAAATATGGAAACCCGATCCCGGTCTCACCGAAACCAAACTCCATTTTAATGTCCAAGTTGTTCATAAGGGTTCAAACAAATTAACTTATATTCAGGATGATATATAAACAGGTAGATGAATCACATTATCACAATAGATAATTCATATCAACATTCATCTCACAAAGCAGCATTCACATATCATAGATATCCTAGTCATCCAATACCAACCAATCACTCAATATCAATCATCATCCAATATCAACCAATCATCCAATATTAATCATTCATCCATAACAGAATTGATTAACTTTAATCAATTTAATTAACCTTTAATTAAATTAATTACTATCCTTTAATCTCTTGGATTATGTTAATCCTGCTTCATTGATTTATTACAAATCAAATTCATTAATCATCTCCTAACGATCTTCTTTAATTAATCTTCCTTGATTAATTATCTTTAATTACATTCAAGTAATTATCCTTAACCATATTCAGTAATTAACCTTTAATTACTATCATTAATTACAATAATTAATGATCCTTCATTTATTAATTAACTATAATTAATTTCATTAAACCTCAACTAGTTACAATTAATTAATCATACTTTAATTAATTATTTTTATTAATCAACCTTGATTAATATCATTAATTAAATAATCCTTATTAATTAATTAACCTTTTAATTAATTAAATAATTAACTTATAATTAATCTTCTCATTAATCTTAAACAGTAATCAAATTGTAATTACTTTTCTTAATTAATTAACTTCTTAATTAATTATATTAATCCTTGATTAATTAATCTAATTAATCTTTAATTACTTCATTAAGTAATTATTAATAAATCAAATTATCAAATAATCCTTAAATAATTACCTTATTAATTAATTACATTTTTAATTAATTACACTTAGTAATTAATCTTAAGTTAATCATATTCACTAATTAAATAAATCATATTAATTAATTAACTAACATAATTAAGTAATTAACTCTTAATTACTTACATAGTAATTATCTCTAATTACTTCCTTAAA
The DNA here is from genome assembly GCA_030765085.1 of Allium cepa. Taxonomy (NCBI): domain Eukaryota; kingdom Viridiplantae; phylum Streptophyta; class Magnoliopsida; order Asparagales; family Amaryllidaceae; genus Allium; species Allium cepa. The sequence goes on from CM060945.1 coordinate 224,776,667, forward strand.
TAAATCTTAATTACTTTCTTAATTAATCACTTAACAATAATTAATTCTATTATTAAATAATTCATCATTCTTTAATTAATTAATTATTCCATAATTAATTAATCTTCAAAACAATTATATTAATTAATTCCTTAATTAATAACATTAAGTGATTATCCATTAATCACTTCAATTAATTACTTCCATAAGTAATTCTTCTTAATTACATTCAATTATTAACCATTAATTAATTTATTAAGTAATTTGTAACGCCCGGCCTCTATACCCATGCCAACCAAGAGCAATACTAAGTATTACTGTCGGAAAGCACGGAGAATGAGACTCGATAGGGCTAAATGTTGTACTCATTCCCTTGAACCAACACTGCGCACAAAAGGGTAAGTAGAAGGAAAAAAAAATCGAAAAATTTCTCAGGGCTGCACAGGGGCAGCCCGGGCGGGCTGCCTGGTGCAGCCCGGGCGGGCTGCACTGTGCAGCCCGGGCGGGCTGCACTGTGCAGCCTGGGGCTGTACAGCCCAGGGCTGCACCGGTGCAGCCCAGGCAGGCTGTACAGCCGAGGCAGGCTGCACAGTTACAGCCCAAGTCGGAGCTGCACCAAATTTGGAAAAAAAAAAAAAATTATTTTTTTAAAATTAATTTAAATTATTGAATTTAACTTATTTTGTTTAAAGAAGAAAACTATTGTACTATCGATAAATATGTGTTTGAAAATAATAATAATAACAACAATATGTAAATAAAACATTTTAGAATTTTGATTACGTTTTTTGAGTACTAAGCTTGCTTTTTTTTTATTTGAATTTATTGTTATCAATTTTTTTAAACTTAACGAATTTTTCCAATGAATGAGCCTTTTGCGTTTCGTCTTAATACATAAGTATTATGGGGTACTTATGTGTTAATGCGAAATGGGAATGTAATTATTTTCTTTTATATACACAATTATTTGCTAAACACTATTCGCTTTTGAATCTTATACTGGGTTTATTATTGAAATTTTTGAAAGGCGATTGTCATTGTTGACTTTTAAGAAGTGTTTTAAAATTATAAACACTTTGATTTTTGGGTCGGGATAGATTGGACTCTGTTGTACCAATGGGCCAAAACTCCATCTTGGCCGACCTGATTCAGGATCGCTACCTGAATCGGTGGTATATCACATGCCCTTTTACCACCAAAGGTCAACGGTCTGCTACATAGGGCTAATCTTATTTTGATTGGGATCTCCGATCGGCGGGTCACGGACTATGAAGGATGGAGGCGTGGGGGTCTCACGTGTAGATCCGTGAACGGGTAGCATACGGCCTTTGCCTTAGACCGTCTTGGTTATCCTGGGTTGATCGCCAGGTGTATTATGGCGTTATGAGTAGGTTACGGGGTTGATGTCTCCGCGCGCGCTCGAGCTCTACCACTGTGATTTTACAATACTAGCGTCTGTTTATTTGGTATATTTTATGAGTCATGTTATATTTATCCCATAATTCCCATAATGCAATTTTCTTTACTTTATGATTTTGGAAGTATTAAAGTTGATTTTGAAAACCCAGTATCTTTGGAGAATGTGTGTATGAACTTATCCTTGTGTTACAAATAATAATTGGGAAGGTATCGTATTGGATTATATACGATAGGTTTGGCTTAAATCATTGTTTGATTAAAGGAATTGTTTATGAAACTAAATTTGCATGTTAGTTCTCACACACATATATGCCTCATGTTGGTTTATACATGCGGCGTTTTCTTTCCCTTTTGTTGATTGAGACAATTATTGTTCATAGACCTTACTTCACTCACACTAGAAATAGTCTGACCCGTGTGATTTGTTTTATAATCCTCGGGTCAGTCTGAGGATTGTGGTTGCAGGTTAGGTTGCGTGGATTGTAGCAGAATTCTTATCACTTTCCACGTTTTGGGGTTTTGGACTTTTCAGCTTGGACTTAGAAGTAGTTAATATGTATTATGGTATGTATGTTATTATGTATTTTGGAAGTGATATGTACTATGGACTATGTATCGTGGACATTATGATATGTATTATGCATTATGCTGTTTTTGGTGCTGAATTGTACATTCTATTATATTCTATACTATGTAACCTGGAAATTTTTTATCTTGTACCATTGCTTTGAACCAACACTGCGCACAAAAGGGTAAGTAGAAGGAAAAAAAATCGAAAAATTTCTCGTGCCAGTGTTAGTTCAAGGGAATGAGTACAACATTTAGCCCTATCGAGTCTCATTCTCCGTGCTTTCCGACAGTAATACTTAGTATTGCTCTTGGTTGGCATGGGTATAGAGGCCGGGCGTTACATAATTACACTTAATTAATCTATAATTAAGTGATTATTTAAAATTAAATAAATAATTAACTAATTATTTAAAATTAATTAAAAAATTAATTAATTAACATCTTATATTTTCAAAATCCTTAATAAAGAGAACATTTTACCATTATTAATTCATTACTTAATTACAAATCATATTAAATCAAGTATTCTCAAGTTAATGACAAAGATAACTTAACCCTATTTACCTTCATAATTAAGTGATTATTAAAAATTAAATAAATAATTAACTAATTATTTTAAATTAATTAAACAATTAATTAATTAACTTCATATATAACTTCCTTAATTAACTAAGAAAACATTTTATCTTAATTAATTCTTTACTCAATTACAAATCATATATAATTAAGTATTCTTAAGTTCATATCAAAAATAATTTAACCTTAATCATTATCATGAATTAATTATTTGAATAAATCAAATCTTTGAAGACAAATTATTCTATTTGGTTTTCAAATCTTAATATTAACCTTATTTGAGAGCAAGGCAATAAGAAATCAAGTTTAAATTTTAAAACATTTTAAATTTGAAAGTAAATTCGATATACATTTTTAAAATTCGATTAACTTAATTTTCAAAATAACAAGTTTTAACTTTATTCATTTGTCCCTTTTATAAATCTTGTTCAAAGTTTGCAGCCTGATTTCAAATACTACATCACCAAGTAAAGTCTGCACTTATATCATTACAGTGCCAAACCAAAACGAATGACCAAGGTTCTCGAGTCAAGAACGGAAATTATACGAGCCTACCCCGAGCCTAACTCAGCTACCCTTACTCCGAGTCGACCACTGCAAAAACACGAGAATTTCCCGAGCTCATCTCGTCTTCCCCAATAAAACTCAATGCACCCATCAATGTGCACGGTGCACATACACCCCAACCTCCAGCCAACGACGATCATAACGACCAACGACGATCATCACTTCATCCCACGCGAGCTTGAATTCACACCCAGAATCACGAATAAGCGCGCGACTCAAAATATCACTCTTCGTTCGAAACTGCAAGAAAAACAAATCACAAAAAAACCCCCATAGCCGCCGAACCCATCGTTGATGAACTTCACCGATCAACCTGAAGATTCGCCACACCAGAATCATCATCTACGCCAAATACGAACACCCTCGATCAAATATCCAAGTCGCAAGAATTTTCCAAAGCCAGACCGAAACCCAACAAACTAAAACCCTAGTTTCCCCAAATTCCTTTAATTCACTACTTAGAAAAATTATTTTGCATTTTTCCTTTGATCCTTAGCCCAAGGGCTTGCTTCACCCACAAATTCAATTCAAACAACAATTGAATCAAAGACAATTCACCAAAGTTTCCAAAACATTCAAACCCAAAATTCGAATAAATTACCACACTAAAAATTACAAACTTCATATCTAAATTCATGATTTTACACCAAGATTACATGCATGTAGTTGAATCTTGAATTTAAGATAATAAATTTTTAACCCAAATTTAAGTTTCACTGTAAATTTTATTTTAAACATGATTTGAGGTATTTTAAAAATCTCGGAACTATTTTATAATCATCATCTTACAATTACAAACGATTTCCTTTCAAATTCCTAAGCCTAATATGGATTGGATTTGTAGATATTGAATTTTTAAAGAAGGGCTTTCACAGAAATCAACAGAGAACAGTTGTATATATATAAACAGACAAGCTCATAACATATCCATATCAATTCATTTAGATTCGAGCAAAGAACTTTGATGCAAGTAAATATCATCACATGCATGACAATAAAACCATATCAAACTGTTTTTAAAAACATTTACTCACCTCATTGACTTTGCAGTAAACAGAGCAGGTTTTGATGCTTAAAATCTGAAAAATGCTTTCTGTTGAAGATGAATCTCTGCATGCTTTAATTTGTTGTTTTAAAAAGATGAACTTGCTGTAGCCCTTCATTTAGAATGCAGTTGAAGAAATGCAGATTTTTAATTGTTGCAGGTTAAAGCTTATTTTGAAATGCAGATTTCATTGATGATGTTACTGTTCTTGATCTCTCTTTAAAGTGGCATTACAGTTGCAGGACTTTAAATTTGCAGTTTTGAAGTTGATATTGCAGGTTGAAGTAGAATTTTAGAAATGCAGGTTTAAATTTGAAGGTTGCAGTTTCAGGTTTTTGATTTAAATTTCTGGTTTTGCCATTAATGTTTGAATGAATGAAGGAAAAGAAATTGACATGAAGAGAGAAAGTTTTGAAAAATAAATGAGACAACCAATTTTCTTTATGTTTAAATTTCAAATAAATGGAACATGAATGCCACTTGTTATTTTAAACTTACATTTGTCATTCATTTATTTAATTGCCTTACAAATGTCTTCAACATGTTAATATGTTTTACACATATTACTTATGTGTTTTTAAACAAATTTTTATTTAATTTAAATGTGAATATAAACTTACATAATTAATTTACCTTTATTAATAAATGTTTACATATGCCTATGTATTTTAACAAACATTTATTTAATTAAAACTTACATATTTAAATTCCTAAATTAATAAATGTTTTCATATGTATTTATAAATTTACTTTTAAGAGAAACGATTCTAAAACATTTATATTTATCATTTATAACCATTTAAATTTATAACCATTTAAATTTGAGCATTTTTAAAACAAAGTTTGTTTAAAATTCTTTTTAACTATCATATTTTAAAAACAAACAATCATCTTACATTTTGAAAACAAATGAATTTTATACTTTATAAACAATTGATTAGACTTTTAAAATAGCTTCTTGAAGAATATTAATTTTTAAACAAAGCTTCAAATTATAATTTCATACATATTCATTCATACATCAATTATTGATAGATTAAATTAAATTTTCAAAACAATTCAAATTATAACATATACATACATATATATTACAATTTGAAAATTCATTCTTTATTTAAAACAAAAGATCTCCTATTCACAATATATGTCAAATGTATATATTATAAATAGAATTAAAATTTTATTAGCTTTGAAAACAATTCTTATCAATTTATTGCCAGATTATAAATTCAATAACCTTTTAAAAGATTAAATTAACCAATTTAAATTAAAATTATAAAGAAAATCATTAAACCAATTAAATTATTTATTATTAAATCGATATTGCCCAAAATTCCGGGTCGTTACAATCCACCCCCCTTAAAAGAATTTCGTCCCCGAAATTTAAAAGCAAAGGCAATTTAATAACCCAACATAGATTTTAATTTTAAACAGCAAAGCATTCCTAACAACCAGTAGCTAACAACCATAGCAATCAATCACACAAACAAACTTAACTAATTATCCTGACATACGTCAGAATAAAACTCTAATACTTTTTCGAGTTTCCCAAGTAAAAATCACCGGGAGACTCACTCTACAGAAGCCAACAAACTAACTACACTACCAAAATCCAGAGCTACTTCTCACCTCTAGATCCACCCATCTGAACTGAACATCAGACTATACTTAAGATTATCTCAACTTCCAAATCCAACTGAACAACAGATTCAACAACCAATGATGAATCATACACGTGCTCCCTCAGAGATACGTGAAATTCAATGAATTCCAGCTACCCAAACTGGCAATTCAGTCTTATAGTCAACAGATCTTATCCAATTACTGTTCTCTTAACCAGAGAAATCTTAACAACAATGAAGTCTCCAACTTCGAATTTCCAAACTCCTTATCTCATAACTGCATACTTAACAGACAATCCTGGGCTTCCCATCTTCTCCTGATCAGCTCAACCTATACTGATACTTCCAGAAACAACTAGACCAAAGCAAACCAATTTCAGGATTCTATTCAACAGAAAAGTCTTCCAAGATCCATCGAAATCTAGAACACAAACTCTACTACTCAAGCAATAGCAAACAGAACTCGCTTCCTTCCTTGCACAGCTGCTACCTCGCTTCCGCTGCACAACTCTGATTCTGGAATAGATAAGAATACTGTTGATGAACACAAGTATAAACTTATCCAATATATCCGGGAACTTTGTTCATCAAATCCATAAAAACCTGAGTAACTTATCTGACTCAGTCACACAACCTTACAGCAGAAATCCAATTCAAAACTGGATCTGACCAATCCAAATTCCAAAATATACTGAACTGCTACACCAATTCTACCTTCTCCAAGAACCATCCTACAACCAGGCTAACTACCAAATCACTTCTGGAACCAAAACAATATGGAACTCATCTCCAGACGCAGACAAACTTCTGATTACCTCAGTAGTTCCTACTACCACATGAGAACCCTCCGTCTCAAACAAAGATAACACAAGAAGAATTCCCAAATTAATCGCAAGTCACTTTTGCGATCCTACCTAATTCGGATTCCAAAGAAACTATCCTCACTTTACCAATTAGGACAGCCTTAAGCTTTTCCAAACAAGGTTAACCCTCAAGAAAACTCCACCATCTGCTCGGACTGCTAAAAGAAGAACCACAAAGATTCCTAAGCCACAGGAAAAACAAGCCACACTGCAGCTTCCCAACTCTACCTCGATGACACTGCAAAGGCAAAAGACCTTCTCATCAACACACCGAACACTTCCGAGCTGCACTGCTACCATAGCTAACCAAAGACTTTCTAATCCAAAGGCTTCCCGAACCCCAAAATTATCCACAAACCACACAACAGAACCTTCGAGATGGCAGACAACACAAAGAAACTCAGGCTCCAAACCAAGCATCAACATCTCGCTCTCCTTAAAGAAAGACAAATGAGACCATGCCGAAACAAAGCAACTCATAGACCTTAGTCTCACATTCCAAAACAGCCAACCTCCATGCTAACGATCCAAACAACTTCTACACAGACAAGTCTTCCCTACGGCAGGTAAAGACTGCTCTTCAACCACATCTAAAACTGCTTCAAGAGAAAACATCTTCTGGAAAAAAAATCCAAGGATACTGCATCTCATCACGCAGTTATCAAGATATCATTACTTACTTCTATACTTCCGACAGATCCAAACTTACACTTCAAGGATAGACTCCGAATCTTTCAAAAAGATTTCCTTCGGATATCAGAGAATTTCTTACTCCAAAGTGCACATCTTACTCGGGACGGTATTAGGTCTACAGTCTCAAAACTTCCAACCTCAACAAATGGACCTCTTCCATTAGTGGTAGTCGTGTTACACACAAATACCACTACTCCACTATCTACCTCTAAAACTTATGCTGGAAAATCCGAACAGATAACCCAACAAATAGGTAGATATATATATATATATATATATATAGTTGTATATAAAAATTACAAGTACGCTCTCTCAAGAAAGACACCACTCCAGAGCTTTGGTATTCGCTCAACCTAATGCTCCCTAAAGAAAGACACACTTCAGAGCCTAGGTATTCACTCAGCCTAAAGCTCTGATACCAAATGTAGCGACCCGACTTCCTATCTCCAGGAAATCGCATCACTATTGAAGAAAGAAAGGGGATAGAAGAAGAAAAGAAAGAGAAAGAAGAAACACAACAACATCAGAGAACTCACAGCGGAACGAATGAAATATAATATATTACATAAAATATTACATAGTATCATATTACATCAGAGTACACAACTTATATAACACATATTAGACAGTTATAAACATCTGCCTAATTCATACAACTCAAGTATACAAGATACAAACACAACATACACATCGAAAACAAAATATATCTACACGTGGAAGCCTCCTGCTCAATATCTCCTCTAGAATTCGTCAAGCTAACCTGAATCACTTGACTACTCATATATAATATGAGCACCCAAGAGTTTAATAAAACAGAAAATAAACACTCGGGTCAGACAGGGGTCTGGTGTGAGTAAACGGTTTAAAATTGCTTAACTTTAGAAAACTTTTGAAAAGAAAAGGTATCACGTAAGACTTCCCACACATAAACATGGAAAAGTTTTTACCTTACGCTAACCAAAACATTTGATATGAAATCCAGTGATATTATAATAATGTCTAGGGTTTTCAAAATAAAATACAGAAATAGCTGGAATGCTTACATCTCACGTTCCAACATAGTTGGGCACAATCAAAACCGTACAGGCACTTATTGGATTTTGGATTCCATCAATGGCAGGGCTACTGGGGTACCGCCCGTCACAGTACGTGGCCTAGATCACCGTACCGAGGAGCCACCCAAACTGCCCTGCAACACAAGGCCGGAACCATCCCTTACTGGACAGTCCCGAACAAAGCAACCCCGGCGGTTGTCCGGAATTCAACCGCCCCACACAGCCGAATAAAAAGGGTCTTCTAGACAGGAGTAAATCTTGCTCTCAAGTGGGGGCTACCCACGAAGCCTTGCTGCACCTCCCCGATTTTAGCCATTCCCGGTTGATGAGGCTTGAGGCTGCGGTTACCTTTATAGAACTTATCACTTAGAATGCTCATCGTCCACCTGACGATGTTATGAAAGCATTCAATCCATACAAGTTCGTTCCGGGTTCGAACGAAACCGAAGGTACTATCTCGTTGCACTCATTATTGGAATCACCCTCAGAATCAACGACCATAGCCCTTGCACTCTAAATCTCCATCTCGAACCTATAAGTACTATTCCGTCAAACTCATTACGGAATCACCCACAGAGTTATACTGACGTATAGCCCTTACACCTCGAGTCTTCACTTGCTCCACTTGGATTAACGACCTATCGTTTAATTGGAATCGATGTGGTTTTCGGATATCCAAATATGGAAACCCAATCTCGGTCTCACCGAAACTAAACGCCATTTTAATGTCCAAGTTGTTCTAAAGGGTTCAAACAAATTAACTTATATTCAGGATGATATATAAACAGGTAGATGAATCACATTATCACAATAGATAATTCATATCAACGTTCATCTCACAAAGCAGCATTCACATATCATAGATATCCTAGTCATCCATTACCAACCAATCACTCAATATCAATAATCATCCAATATCAACCAATTATCCAATATTAATCATTCATCCATAACAGAAATGATTAACTTTAATCAATTTAATTAACCTTTAATTAAATTAATTACTATCCTTTAATCTCTTGGATTATCTTAATCCTGCTTCATTGATTTATTACAAATCAAATTCATTAATCATCTTCTAACGATCTTCTTTAATTAATCTTCCTTGATTAATTATCTTTAATTACATTCAAGTAATTATCCTTAACCATATTCAGTAATTAACCTTTAATTACTATCATTAATTACAATAATTAATGGTCCTTCATTTATTAATTAACTATAATTAAATTCATTAAACCTCAACTAATTACAATTAATTAATCATACTTTAATTAATTATTTTTATTAATCAACCTTGATTAATATCATTAATTAAATAATCCTTATTAATTAATTAACCTTTTAATTAATTAAATAATTAACTTATAATTAATCATCTCATTAATCTTAAACAGTAATCAAATTGTAATTACTAATATTAATTAATTAACTTCTTAATTAATTATATTAATCCTTGATTAATTAATCTAATTAATCTTTAATTACTTCATTAAGTAATTATTAATAAATCAAATTATCAAATAATCCTTAAATAATTACCTTATTAATTAATTACATTTTTAATTAATTACACTTAGTAATTAATCTTAAGTTAATCATATTCATTAATTAAATAAATCATATTAATTAATTAACTAACATAATTAAGTAATTAACTCTTAATTACTTACATAGTAATTATCTCTAATTACTTCCTTAAATAAATCTTAATTACTTTCTTAATTAATCACTTAACAATAATTAATTCTATTATTAAATAATTCTTCATTCTTTAATTAATTAATTATTCCATAATTAATTAATCTTCAAAATAATTATATTAATTAATTCCTTAATTAATAACATTAAGTGATTATCCATTAATCACTTCAATTAATTACTTCCATAAGTAATTCTTCTTAATTACATTCAATTATTAACCATTAATTACTTTATTAAGTAATTACACTTAATTAATCTATAATTAAGTGATTATTTAAAGTTAAATAAATAATTAACTAATTATTTAAAATTAATTAAACAATTAATTAATTAACATCTTATATTTTCAAAATCCTTAATAAAGAGAACATTTTACCATAATTAATTCACTACTTAATTACAAATCATATTAAATCAAGTATTCTCAAGTTAATGACAAAGATAACTTAACCCTATATACCTTCATAATTAAGTGATTATTAAAATTTAAATAAATAATTAACTAATTATTTTAAATTAATTAAACAATTAATTAATTGACTTCATATATAACTTCCTTAATTAACTAAGAAAACATTTTATCTCAATTAATTCTTTACTCAATTACAAATCATATATAATTAAGTATTCTTAAGTTCATATCAAAAATAATTTAACCTTAATCATTATCATGAATTAATTATTTGAATAAATCAAATCTTTGAAGACAAATTATTCTATTTGGTTTTCAAATCTTAATATTAACCTTATTTAAGAGCAAGGCAATAAGAAATCAAGTTTAAATTTTAAAACATTTTAAATTTGAAAGTAAATTCGATTTACATTTTTAAAATTCGATTAACTTAATTTTCAAAGTAACAAGTTTTAACTTTATTCATTTGTCCCTTTTATAAATCTTGTTCAAAGTTTGCAGCCTGATTTCAAATACTCCATCACCAAGTAAAGTCTGCACTTATATTATTACCGTGCCAAACCAAACCGAATGACCAAGGTTCTCGAGTCAAGAACGGCAATTATACGAGCCTACCCCGAGCCTAACTCAGCTACCCTTACTCCGAGTCGACCTCTGCAAAAACACGAGAATTTCCCGAGCTCATCTCGTCTTCCCCAACAAAACTCAATGCACCCATCAATGTGCACGGTGCACATACACCCCAACCTCCAGCCAACGAAGATCATAACGACCAACGACGATCATCACTTCATCCCATGCGAGCTTGAATTCACACCCAGAATCACGAATAAGCGCGCAACTCAAAATATCACTCTTCGTTCGAAACTGCAGGAAAAACAAATCACAAAAAAAACCCCCATAGCCGCCGAACCCATCGTTGATGAACTTCACCGATCAACCTGAAGATTCGCCACACCAGAATCATCATCTACGCCAAATACGAACACCCTCGATCAAATATCCAAGTCGCAAGAATTTTCCAAAGCCAGACCGAAACCCAACAAACTAAAACCCTAGTTTCCCCAAATTCCTTTAATTCACTACTTAGTAAAATTATTTTGCATTTTTCCTTTGATCCTTAGCCCAAGGGCTTGCTTCACCCACAAATTCAATTCAAAACAACAATTGAATCAAAGACAATTCACCAAAGTTCCTAAAACATTCAAACGCAAAATTCGAATAAATTACCACACTAAAAATTACAAACTTCATATCTAAATTCATGATTTTACACCAAGATTACATGCGTGTAGTTGAATCTTGAATTTAAGATAATAAATTTTTAACCAAAATTTAAGTTTCACTATAAATTTTATTTTAAACATGATTTGAGGTATTTTAAAAAATCTCGGAACTATTTTATAATCATCATCTTACAATTACAAACGATTTCCTTTCAAATACCTAAGCCTAATATGGATTGGATCTGTAGATATTGAATTTTTAAAGCAGGGCTTTCACAGAAATCAATAGAGAACAGTTGTATATATATAAACAGACAAGCTCATAACATATCCATATCAATTCATTTAGATTCGAGCAAAGAACTTTGATGCAAGTAAACATCATCACATGCATGACAATAAAACCATATCAAACTGTTTTTAAAAACATTTACTCACCTCATTGACTTTGCAGTAAACAGAGCAGGTTTTGATGCTTAAAATCTGAAAAATGCTTTCTGTTGAAGATGAATCTCTGCATGCTTTAATTTGTTGTTTTAAAAAGATGAACTTGTTGTAGCCCTTCATTTAGAATGCAGCTGAAGAAATGCAGATTTTTAATTGTTGCAGGTTGAAGCTTATTTTGAAATGCAGATTTCATTGATGATGATACTATTCTTGATCTCTCTTTAAAGTGGCATTACAGTTGCAGGACTTTAAATTTGCAGTTTTGAAGTTGATATTGCAGGTTGAAGTAGAATTTTAGAAATGCAGGTTTAAATTTGAAGGTTGCAGTTTCAGGTTTTTGATTTAAATTTCTTGTTTTGCTATTAATGTTTGAATGAATGAAGGAAAAGAAATTGATATGAAGAGAGAATGTTTTGAAAAATAAATGAGAAAACCAATTTTCTTTATGTTTAAATTTCAAATAAATGGAAGATGAATGCCACTTGTTATTTTAAACTTACATTTGTCATTCATTTATTTAATTGCCTTACAAATGTCTTCAACATGTTAATATGTTTTACACATATTACTTAAGTGTTTTTTAAAAAAAATTATTTAATTTAAATGTGAATATAAACTTACATAATTAATTTACCTTTATTAATAAATGTTTACATATGCCTATGTATTTTAATAAACCTTTATTTAATTTAAACTTACATATTTAAATTCCTAAATTAATAAATGTTTTCATATGTATTTATAAATTTACTTTTAAGAGAAAAGATTCTAAAACATTTATATTTATCATTTACAACCATTTAAATTTGAGCATTTTTAAAACAAAGTTTGTTTAAAATTCTTTTTAACTATCATATTTTAAAAACAAACAATCATCTTACATTTTGAAAACAAATGAATTTTATACTTTAAAAACAATTGATTTAGACTTTTAAAATAGCTTCTTGAAGAATATTAATTTTTAAACAAAGCTTCAAATTATAATTTCATACATATTCATTCATACATCAATTATTGATAGATTAAATTAAATTTTCAAAACAATTCAAATTATAACATATACATACATATATATTACAATTTGAAAATTCATTCTTTATTTAAAACAAAAGATCTCCTATTCACAATATATGTCAAATGTATATATTATAAACAGAATTAAAATTTTATTAGCTTTGAAAACAATTCTTATCAATTTATTGCCAGATTATAAATTCAATAACCTTTTAAAAGATTAAATTAACCAATTTAAATTAAAATTATAAAGAAAATCATTAAACCAATTAAATTATTTATACAGATTATTAAATCGATATTGCCCAAAATTTAGGGTCATTACAGTAGTTGTTCCTGAAAAAATTCTAAAATATCATTTACATATGTTTACCATATGCACTCCTTTTAGTTTTGTTATACATGTGCATCTTTTTTATGCACAACAATGGTTTTTTTATCTCATTGTCATATATGCATTTATCATCATATAGTGAAAGCTTCATATCGATTTTAATTAAAATGCTAGCATTATAGCTAATGCTAATTATATATTTTTTTTCCTTCACCACTATGAATTTATCAATGTTGTTTTTTTATATATTCAAATAGAATGTTGATGTACATGATAGGAAGAAAAAGAGATGTTTTGATAAATTTCAAGTTGGTAAGAAAATGGTGAAGATCTAAGAAAAAACAAGAAATGGAATGCTGAACTAAAAATCAAGTGGATTTTTATGCTTGGTTTCATTAGTTGTATTATATAGAGTTATTTTATTCATATTCTTTTAATCGAAGTTGTGACATGTTGTATTTTATCATAAGTAAATTGGCTTCATATATAGCCATGTTAGGGAAATTGTATTTATTAAAATAATATTTATAACATTTTTGTATTTTAGCTTCATGAAGAATTTGGTTACTATTATATTTTTTTTAAAGAGTGAATTTATATTTTGTGTCTTGATATGACATGTATTAGCACAGGAAGCAAAAACCAAAAATTTTAGTAAATAAATTGTATAATATTTTGCAACGACCCAGAATCATTACTAATTAACGTTTAGCAATGGCTTTGGGCTGCTGTAAAACTATATATTAGCAGCAGTTGGAAGTCACTGTTAAATGTAAACTAACAACAGTTCTGAGTCGTTGCTAATTTTGTTTCACAATGGCAATGGGCCATTGCGTAATTTTAATTACTCACTATTTCGCAATGGCTTTGAACAGTTGCAAAATGCTTTAGCGATGGCTCAAAGCCTTATGAAATAGCTATTCTAGTGCAGTGCTAGCTTAGTTCGTGCCAGCCTAACTCGAGGCGAGGCCAATGGAAAGCAAAACAACTAAGGATAGAGACAAGCCAGCTAGGCTTCCTCGGCTATCGTACCAAACCCAAGATGGACACATGTTAGCCCATCTATTTAGTAATACATCAGGCCAGCAGCTAGCCAACACACACCGAAGCAACTTCAAAAGTAAACTCATCAACCAAAGTCAGATAAGCATAGCCTATCTCGATCGATATTGACCTGTCTCACTTATGATCGGCTCTCTTAGACCAGCTCGCACTGAGTAAGGCCCTAAATTAGGATGGCCACTCAAACATTCTCTAAGATAGGCTTAAGATTGACTTATATTTGGCACAACTCCAATCACATCCCCATTTGATTGTCCCTAGGTTGCATGTCTGGATGCTTCATGCTTGACTCAAAACATCTAACTTAACTCGATCTTTTGGCAACATTCAGCTTTCCTTAACAGCAGTTGGCAACAATTGTATAACGATCCTGACTCGACCTTCGAATAGCGGCACCGAATGCGACACTCATATTCAAATGCCGCAGATCCAAACGTCGAACCTGGTGCGTCGGAGTTTATAACACAATTAATTAAACAACACAGCAGAAGAAAAAGAATAAGACATTGATATACAACATTGATACAATATCCAATACAACAGATGATACAATGAATATCAATATACATCAGAGATATGATACAATAAAAATAGCAATGGAAAAGAAAATAACAAACACCAGCAACGGAACAAATAACTCTAAGATAGTCTTCAAGAGAGAACTCCAGCAGCAGCTCGAACCAACATCATGATGCACTGATACAAGCAAGTCTCGTCCACATCCAATGACTGAAACTAGTTCCAGATAATATACCAAACCTAACTTTCTGAAAAACCCAACTCTAGACTGCTCGTGTGGAAAATAGTAAGCACCCAGAGCTTAGGAGGAGAATAATAAACTCCAGGTCAGTCGTGGGACTGGTATGAGTAACAAAAACAGTTTATCTTTTAAAAACAAACAAAGAAATATTTTAAATTAGATTCGCAATGCTTTTGGAAAATGAAACTACCATAAGGCCTCCTGCACACACACACACACACAATGCAAACGCAGAATCGGAGGAGATTTCTCCTTATGATAGTCAAACATGCTTAATATGCAGAAAATTTCTTGATATTATTACTATAAGTGCAAAGTGCAGAAAAGCATTTCGAAAGTAGAATATAAATCTTATCCAACATACAACCATTATCGTATGCCTACTATAGCTACCATGTTCAATAGCAGGTTACCGCCACATTCCATGGCAGGATATACAACTAAATCGTACAAGGCTCGTATTGTTTCTTTAGATTTTCCAACAAATGGTCAGGCTAAGGAACTTCCTACAGCCACATGGGATCGCCTCTGGCGGGATGTCCCGAGAACCTAACCGGATCTCTGCCAACACAAGGTCGGGTTACCTATGTAACAAGGTAACTACTACTCGAGCATGCCACTACCCGGTCCTTTGGGACCTTTATCCGAGGTGCCTCTAAAGCAACAACCACACAGTAAATGAGGTTGGAGCCACCACATAGGTAAATATCTAGGCTCCAACACATGATACCACCCTTTACCAGAAGGGAATGACACACCCTAAAGGGCGCGACCCTCATAACCTTGCCGTATCTTCCCTGTTCCGACCATTTCTGGGGTGTGAGGTCCTGATGCGGTCTCGTCCACAAAGCTACGCTTTATACAAAAGCCAAGCTCTGATCACAAATGATCATCAACACACAGCATCACTCAGCATGCCACACTACCAAATTGGGAGTATATTACTGATAACCTTCAACTACATAACCTCTGAACTCGTACGTCTCAGAGAAGGGTGTTAATGCTAAGAGAATAAATTCTCCGCCACCACAGAAATGTATTTGAAAGAAATCTGCTTTATATCTCAAAGTGTAGTGTCAAACATACAACCATACAAGTCTGTTCTGGGTTCGAACAGAACCGAAGGCACTTCCGAAGAAGCCCTTGCAATCCGGGTATTCACAATCCCGATCGGACTTCGCATCACTTAGGGAATCTCTATACCGGGGATCATCCAGTGCAGAGAAAATCGATAGGTTATCCTATCGTTCTTACAAATACCCGGTCTTCAACACCGGTCTTCAAATGCTATCCATAACGTCATATTATTATTCGGAATGGGTTATATGACACAAAGGTCCTCTCCCGGCTAATCCGAATAATGAACGCAATATTTTAAATGTATGGATATGGGATTTCAATTAAGTCACAACTTAATAATTCAAAACTTTTTTTCAAATGGTTTAAACAAATTACCATTTTCAAATCTTTTAAACAAAAGATTTATTTCACCAAGTTCAACCATTTTCACAAAGATCCATTTACGGATTTCATAACAATTTCCATTCCAATTGGATTAACTCGTTTAAAATCTTTAAATTAAAGATTTAACTTATAGCTTTCAAAACAATTTACAATTTAAATCTTTTATAATATAAAAGATTCACCCTTCAAAATTCTCTTCGATTTCAAAACAAAGTTCAATCATCTTCCCAAAGGTTAATTTATAGTCTTCCAACTATTTACATTTCCATTTCAAACTTGAATTCGTTTTAACACAAATTAGGAATTCATTCCTTATATGAAAGCTTTATTATTTGGAAACAAATAGTTTTCTTTTTTTTGGAAAAACTGATTACAAATTTAAGCCATTCAAGTATTGAACTTGAATTCAAATTTACATTTCCAAAACCACACTATATAAATGGTTAAGATCCCATATAAGCATCTTTTATGACTTGTATAATGTTTCAGACCAAAATTCCAAGTCATTGAATTCAATTTCAAACATTGAATTCAAATTTAAATCAAATTATTTAAATTCCAAGTTTTTATCAAGTTATTTAAAATAACTTTTATTTTTGAAATTCATTTCAAAAGTTCTTAATTCAAAATTCAAAACTATTTTGGATTCAAGAATTCAATTTCTAAATTTGATACAAATCTGTGACTTAACCGATTTCCTCGTGAAATACACATTTGTGTGTGTATGGTGTGGTCCAGGGGTTTAACACAATAGTGCAATAGTATTCAATCATCACAGATCAAAATACAGAAATATAGTTGATAAGCGGTATAAACTATAACGCTTATCTTTTATTCACATATCACAGACCACAAATATATCAATTACAGATAATAAATTACGTTCATCCCAGATAAATAAACTATATTACAGATTACACATATAAATCAGAATATATCACAAAGCATCACAGATTAGGAATATCAGACAGTTAAATCATTCAGTCAAGTCCAAACATTCAAAGGTAAATTTATTAACCACTGATAAATCTGGGTTAATTATCATTAGTTAATCTGAAATAAATTTCCCTTTCATCATTTATTAGTTAATCTTTTATTATTAACTAATCAATTTTAATTAATGAACCAATTAACCTTTATTATTTAATTTATCTTAATTAATCACCATTATTTATTAATCCTTTAATTAATAAATTTAATTAACCCCTTGATTAATAACAAATATTTATACCCAAATTACTGATTATCATTCATTTAATTACATCCGGTAATTATCTATTAATTACCTTTCTAAGTGATTATATTTTCCAAATTGTCAAATGATTATTTTGAATTAATTTAAACTTAAGTAATTAACTTGAACAAATTCAATTAACTCAATTAATTACACTGAATAATTAATTCCATAATTACTGTCACTAAGCAATTCTACTTAATAATTCCACGATTGATTATTATTAAATTAATCAATCTTATTTATTGTTAATATTTATCACATTGATTAATTATTCAAATAAAATCTTAGTTAATGACTTCATTGACTATTGAATTTCTTTAATTACCTTTCAAAGAAATTTACTTATACGTATCATTATTGATTATAAATCGATTCGCCATTAAGAACTCATTCGTTAATGAATTTGAAATCATTAATCTTCATTACTTAAAGTCACTCATTCATGATTTAATATGTTCTTTACAACATGTTAAAAACATTGTTTCAAATTTCCTTTTTAAATTCATATTTATATTAAAATTTGAAATAAATCCTTATTTACTTTTAATAAAGTTTAAAACAAATTTTCCAACATTTTTAAATTCACATGTAAAAATAACACTCGGTTATAAAGGAAATTTTTTTTGAAGAGTTTAAAGAAAAATCATTTTTCTTTTTAATTTTAGCATATTTAACTTCTTTTGACACTTAAGTTCTGAAACTTAATTAAATTGCAAAATTTTAACTTCTGATTTGGAATTAATTCCAGGTTTAAACTTTTAAATTTTAACTTGTTTAAATTTTTCATTTACAAATTTCAAATCTACTTTAAATTCAATTTTCTTCAAACATTTAGTTGCTTTTGAGTTATTTAAAGCAATTTGAATTTTAAACTTTATTTATGTTCAAAACTAAATTTCAATTCAAACTTGAATTATATTTAAATTTTGGTTTACAACTCAATTCAAAACCTTGATTTATAAGTTTAAATTTGGTTTTAAATTTTAGAAAATAGGATCGGTTTCAAGTTGAGAAGTCAAGTCCAAACATTCACAAGTAAATTTATTAATGAACCAATTAACGTTTAATTATTAAATTTATCTTAATTAATCACATTTATTAATTAATCCTTTAATTAATAAATTTAATTAACCCCTTGATTAATAACAAATATTTATACCCAAATTACTGATTATCATTCATTTAATTACATCCCGTAATTATCTATTAATTACCTTTCTAAGTGATTATATTTTCCAAATTGTCAAATGATTATTTTGAATTAATATAAACTTAAGTAATTAACTTGAACAAGTTCGATTAACTCAATTAATTACACTTAATAATTAATTCCATAATTACTGTCATTAAGCAGTTATACTTAATAATTCCACGATTGATTATTATTAAAGTAATCAATCTTATTTATTGTTACAATTCATCACATTGATTAATTATTCAAATAAAATTTTAGTTAATGACTTCATTGACTATTGAATTTTTTTAATTACCTTTCTAAAGAAATTTACTTATATTTATCATTATTGATTATAAATCGATTCACCATTAAAACTCATTCGTTAATGAATTTGAAATCATTAATCTTCATTACTTAAAGTCACTCGTTCATGATTTAATATGTTCTTTACAACATGTTAAAAACATTGTTTCAAATTTCCTTTTTAAATTCCTATTTAAGTTAAAATTTGAAATAAATCCTTATTTACTTTTAATAAATTTTAAAACAAATTTTCCAACATTTTTAAATTTACATTTAAAAATAACACTCGGTTATAAAGGAATTTTTTTAAAGAGTTTAAAGAAAAATCACTTTTCTTTTTAATTTTAGCATATTTAACTTCTTTTGAACACTTAAGTTCTGAAACTTAATTAAATTGCAAAATTTTAAATTCTGATTTGGTATTAATTCAGGTTTAAACTTTTAAATTTTAACTTGTTTAAATTTTTCATTTACAAATTTCAAATCTATTTTAAATTCAATTTTCTTCAAACATTTAGTTGCTTTTGAGTTATTTAAACCAATTTGAATTTTTAAACTTTATTTATGTTCAAAACTAAATTTCAATTCAAACTTGAATTATATTTAAATTTTGGTTTACAACTCAATTCAAAACCTTGATTTATAAGTTTAAATTTGGTTTTAAATTTCAGAAAATAGGATCAGTTTCAAGTTGAGAAGCCTAGAACAACTTGACCCGAGACCCTTTGTTTCTTGCTTCGAGTAAATGACTCGAGTAACTCGAGTCAACACGCGTGAATCTCCTTTGTAACTCTTCTTCTCCTTCCCCTTTTTTTATCTGTAGTTTAAGTTTAAACGAAACTGCAGTACAAAACCAACACACGCACGCACCCACGCCGCCGTGCAGGTGCACGGTGGTTCGCCGCCCTCCGGCAACCCACGCTACCCTCCACAAACCACAAATCGACCACATGTTCGAAATCAACCCCCAGTTCGACATGAAAAGATCGAATTTGAAAATACCCCACCTGATCGAACCAACAACTCGAACACCTCACAGGAAATTTCCTCCACCTACCAACGCCGACCACTAGCGGCACCTCCACTTCGCCCATACCTCGGCCATACTCCTCTCTATCAAACCCCAGAAGCTCGAGCAGCTCGGTCATCCCATGGCGACGCAATCAACATTTTACAGACCATAGAAAATTTTGAACCCAAAACCCTATATTTCCTTCATCCCAAGAATTCTTGCATTTGAAAAATTATTTAGCATTTTTCCTGGGTTAGTAAATCACCAAGCTTACTTCACAATAAACTTCATCAATTAAAATTTGTTAAGTCAACAGATATTGATAAAAATGCTTCTTTTATTCATTTTCGAACTACACCTTAAATATTGATCGAAAAATCATTGTTTTTATTTTAAAAATCCTGACTTTGCATGTTTATTTAAGACATGAATTCGAATTAACAAATTAAAATATTTGAGTTTTACACATATTGATTTTTTTTCACTGTAACTTGAACATACAGTGTTTAAGTTACACTGTCACCTGCAAACTTACTTCCAAGTCATGATTTTTAGTTTTAAACAAGTTTATTTAACTTGAATTTCCTAAGTTTAAAGTGTTTACAAGAAGAAGCATTGAAGTTTTTCCATTGTTCTTTGCTCTGTACACAAACATATAGAAGAACAGGGCATAATAGATTTTCCAGAGCAATAAAAATTCACAGAACAACTTGTTTATAGTATTTAACAAACATAAGATTTTTCATAAGCTAGTTATCAAGATTTAAGTTTCAAGAAAGTATGTTTATTCACATGAATTCCAAATGAACAGAGCTTCTTCTTTTTTTTGAACCAGGCTTGAAATCGCAAGCTAAAACCTTTCTTTGATTCTCTTGTTTGAATTGATGTAGTTGCTGTTGTTTTAATTGAAGTTTTGCTTAAGTTTAAAATGATATTCACTTTAGTTTTAACATGGCTATAAATGAACGAACTGATATATAGGAAAAAGAAGTTTACAGGGATTATTTTACTTGTACAATCTAGGTACAAGATCCTTTTTTTTAATATGCTCAGAGATTTTCTTTGCTTGGTGGCTGAAAACTTACTTTGGTGGCTGAGATGACTTTGTTATTTCGGCTGAAATGAGATTTTCTACTTTTGTTTGGTGGCTGAGAAAATTTTATTTCCTACTTGGTGGCTGATATGGTGTGCTAAAGGTACTCATATTAATTACCTTTGTCTTGTTTTATATTTCATGTTTTATGTATTTTATTTCTTTATTTCTTTTGTTTGCTTTGTTTTACTATCTTGCTTTGCATTATGGCTCTAAAATATAAATAAATTCCTATAGTTAATATGTTATTTGAAATTTGTCTAATTTTATTTACTTTATAATGTAACAATTCTTACTTTAATATGTTGTTTAAATTTAGTTGTGTTTTACTTTATATTCTTTATAATTTGCAAACAAGCTATTTCATATATAATTGAGTTGAGTATATTTGTTGTTTAAATTTTAACTAATATGTTTACTTTCTATTTTACAAAGCTATAAAATTTATTTTATATATTTTATAATTTTTCTCATACATTTTCATTTCTATTTTTAACTTAAATATTTATTTTCAACTTTAATATTAATCTTGTATCTCTTTATATAAATATATTCATTTTCAAATATCCAAATTAATATTCAATTAATTCATATTTTTAACTAATACTTCAAATCAATTGCCGATTATTTCACAAATTTTTTCAAAAATTAAATTAATTAGCATTTTAAACTCAATTAAAATACGGGATCGTTAAGATTCCCCTCCTTAAGAAATTTCGTCCCCGAAATTTGCAGGCACGAAAACAACACAGAGATAGATTCGATCTCCTACAATTCCTCAAATACAAGATATGGATTCCAAATTCAAGTCAGGATATTCCAAAGTATATACTAATTTTTCTACCTCTTCGGACTTCGATCAACCAGAGAAATTATAATAGAATTTTAAATTTGGTTTTAAACAAAATCGTTTTATTGATTTAATTCAATTTTAGCTTCATATTCTATTAATCGATTTAATTCGAATTAAAATTTCCATTCTATTTATGATTTTAAATTTCAAATTCATATTCATTTAGGTTTAAATCAAAAAGCTGATAAGAAACCGATGAAGATACGAAGTAAAAATTTCCTACAACGATTCGTAGGGCCACCATCGCACCGGAACTTCTTCTGGAGCTGCTACGAAGCAATCAAAAGAATTTGGAAACGAATCAAAAGAGATTGATAGAGAAAAATTGTTTCCACTGTCGCAGGGTACTGACTATTTATAGTGGTATTCCCCTGTCCCCTATCTCGTCCTCTTTTCACACTAATACTTACTATCGGTGGATAGTAAGAGAATTTACTGAGACATTTGAACGGATGTCATAGGAATATACTCATTCTAGGGTATACTTCACCCTATCTCTAATGAGCTACTTAATGTGTTGTACTTCTGAGCTAAAGTTCAACCTTAGCTCTGATACCAAATATAACGATCCTGACTCGACCTTTGAAAACCGGCACCGAATACGACACTAATATTCAAATGCCGCAGATCCAAACGTCGAACCAGGTGCGCCGGAGCTTATAACACAATTAAGTAAACAACACAGCGGAAGAAAAGGAATAAGACATTGATATACAACATTGATACAATATCTGATACAACAGATGATACAACGAATATCAATATACATCAGAGATATGATACAATAAAAATAGCAACGGAAAAGAAAATAACAAACACAGCAGCGGAACAAATAACTCTAAGATAGTCTTCAAGAGAGAACTCCAGCAGCAGCTCGAACCAACATCACGATGCACTGAGACAAGCAAGTCTCGTCCACATCCAAAGACTGAAACTGGCTCCAGATAATCTACCAAACCTAACTATCTGAAAAACCCAACTCTAGACTGCTCGTGCGGAAAATAGTAAGCACCTAGAGTTTAGGAAAGGAACAGTAAACTCCAGGTCAGTCGTGTGACGGGTATGAGTTACAAAAACAGTTTATCTTTTAAAAACAAACAAAGAAATATTTTAAATTACATTCACAATGCTTTTGGAAAATGAAACTACCATAAGGCCTTCCGCACACACACATAATGCAAACGCAGAATCAGAGGAGAATTCTCCTTATGATAGTCAAACATGCTTAATTCGTAGAAAATTTCTTGATATTATTACTATAAGTGCAAAGTTCAGAAAAGCATTTCGAAAGTAGAATATAAGTCTTAGCCAACATACGACCATTATCGTATGCCTACTATAGCTACCATGTTCAATAGCAGCTTACCGCCATATTCCATGGCAGGTTATACAACTAAAATCGTACAAGGCTCGTATTGTTTCTTTGTATTTTCCAACAAATGGTCAGGCTAAGGAACTTCCTACAGCCACAAGGGATTTCCTCTGGCGGGACGTCCCGAGAATCTAACCGGATCTCTGCCAACACAACGCCGGTTACCTCTGTAACTAGGTAACTACTACTCGAGCATGCTACTCCCCGGTCCTTTGGGACCTTTATCCGAGGCGCCTCTAAAGCAACAACCACACAGTAAATGAGATTGGAGCCACCATATAGGTAAATATCTGGGCTCCATACCATGATACCACCCTTTACCAGAAGGGAATGACACACCGTAAAGGGCGCGACCCTCATAACCTTGCCGCATCTTTTCCGTTTCGACCATTTCTGGGGTGTGAGGTCCTGATGCAGTCGCGTCCACAAAACTATGCTTTATACAAAAGCCATGCTCTGATCAAAAATGATCAGCAAATGATCATCAACACACAGCAGCACTCAGCATGCCACACTAGCAAATTGGGAGTATATTACTGATAACCTTCAACTACATAACCTCTGAGCTCGTACGTCTCAGAGAAGGGTGTTAATGCTAAGAGAATAAATTCTCTGCCACCACAGAAATGTGTTTGAAAGAAATCTGCTTTATATCTCAAAGTGTAGTGTCAGACATACAACCATACAAGTCTGTTCTGGGTTCGAACAGAACCGAAGGCACTTCCGAAGAAGCCCTTGCAATCCGGGTATTCACAATCCCGATCGGACTTCCCATCAGTTAGGGAATCTCTATACCGGGGATCAGCCAGTGCAGAGAAAATCGATAGGTTATCCTATCGTTCTTACAAATACCCGGTCTTCAACACCGGTATTCAAATGCTATCCATAACGTAGTATTATTAACGGAATGGGTTATATGACACAAAGGTCCTCTCCCGGCTAATCCGAATAATGAACGCAATATTTAAAACAGATGGATATGGGATTTCAATTAAGTCACAACTTTATAATACAAAACTTTCTTTCAAATGGTTTAAACAAATTACCATTTTCAAATCTTTTAAACAAAAGATTTATTTCACCAAGTTCACCCATTTACACAAAGATCCATTTATCGATTTCAAAAAAATTTCCATTTCAATTGGATTAACTCGTTTAAAATCTTTAAATTGAAGATTTAACTTATAGCTTTCAAAACAATTTACAATTTAAATCTTTTATAATACAAAAGATTCACCCTTCAAAATTCTCTTTGATTTCAAAACAAAGTTCAATCATCTTCCCAAAGGTTAATTTATAGTCTTCCAACTATTTACATTTCCATTTCAAACTTGAAATCGTTTTAACACAAATTAGGAATTCATTCCTTATATGAAAGCTTTATTATTTGGAAACAAATAGTTTTCGTTTTTTTTTGGAAAAACTGACTACAAATTAAAGCCATTCAAGTATTGAACTTGAATTCAAATTTACATTTCCAAAACCACACTATATAAATGGTTAAGATCCCATATAAGCATCTTTTATGACTTGTATAATGTTTTAGACCAAAATTCCAAGTCATTGAATTCAATTTCAAACATTGAATTCAAATTTAAATCAAATTATTTAAATTCCAAGTTTTTATCAAGTTATTTAAAATAACTTTTATTTTTGAAATTCATTTCAAAAGTTCTTAATTCAAAATTCAAAACTATTTTGGATTCAAGAATTCAATTTCTAAATTTGATACAAATCTGTGACTTAACCGATTTCCTCGTGAAATCCACATTTGTGAATGTATGGTGTGGTCCAGGGGTTTAACACAATAGTGCAATAGTATTCAATCATCACAGATCAAAATACAGAAATATAGTTGATAAGCGGTATAAACTATAACGCTTATCTTTTATTCACATATCACATACCACAGATATATCAATTACAGATAATAAATTACGTTCATCCCAGATAAATAAACTATATTACAGATTACACATATAAATCAGAATATATCACAAAGCATCATAGATTAGGAATATCAGACAGTTAAATCATTCAGTCAAGTCCAAACATTCAAAGGTAAATTTATTAACCACTGATAAATCTGGGTTAATTATCATTAGTTAATCTGAAATAAATTTCCCTTTCATCATTTATTAGTTAATCTTTTATTATTAACTAATCAATTTTAATTAATGAACCAATTAACCTTTATTATTTAATTTATCTTAATTAATCACCATTATTTATTAATCCTTTAATTAATAAATTTAATTAACCCCTTGATTAATAACAAATATTTATACCCAAATTACTGATTATCATTCATTTAATTACATCCGGTAATTATCTATTAATTACCTTTCTAAGTGATTATATTTTCCAAATTGTCAAATGATTATTTTGAATTAATTTAAACTTAAGTAATTAACTTGAACAAATTCAATTAACTCAATTAATTACACTGAATAATTAATTCCATCATTACTATCACTAAGCAATTGTACTTAATAATTCCACGATTGATTATTATTAAATTAATCAATCTTATTTATTGTTAATATTTATCACATTGATTAATTATTCAAATAAAATCTTAGTTAATGACTTCATTGACTATTGAATTTCTTTAATTACCTTTCAAAGAAATTTACTTATACGTATCATTATTGATTATAAATCGATTCGCCATTAAGAACTCATTCGTTAATGAATTTGAAATCATTAATCTTCATTACTTAAAGTCACTCATTCATGATTTAATATGTTCTTTACAACATGTTAAAAACATTGTTTCAAATTTCCTTTTTAAATTCATATTTATATTAAAATTTGAAATAAATCCTTATTTACTTTTAATAAAGTTTAAAACAAATTTTCCAACATTTTTAAATTCACATGTAAAAATAACACTCGGTTATAAAGGAAATTTTTTTTGAAGAGTTTAAAGAAAAATCATTTTTCTTTTTAATTTTAGCATATTTAACTTCTTTTGACACTTAAGTTCTGAAACTTAATTAAATTGCAAAATTTTAACTTCTGATTTGGAATTAATTCCAGGTTTAAACTTTTAAATTTTAACTTGTTTAAATTTTTCATTTACAAATTTCAAATCTATTTTAAATTCAATTTTCTTCAAACATTTAGTTGCTTTTGAGTTATTTAAAGCAATTTGAATTTTAAACTTTATTTATGTTCAAAACTAAATTTCAATTCAAACTTGAATTATATTTATATTTTGGTTTACAACTCAATTCAAAACCTTGATTTATAAGTTTAAATTTGGTTTTAAATTTCAGAAAATAGGATCAGGTTCAAGTTGAAAAGCCTGGAACAACTTGACCCGAGACCCTTTGTTTCTTGCTTCGAGTAAACGACTCGAGTTACTCGAGTCAACATGCGTGAATCTCCTCTGTAACTCTTCTTCTCCTTCCCCTTTTTTTATCTATAATTTAAGTTTAAACGAAACTGTAGCACAAAACCAACACACGCACGCACCCACGCCACCGTGCACGTGCACGGTGGTTCGCCGACCCTCCGGCAACCCATGCTACCCTCCACAAATCACAAATCAACCACACGTTCGAAATCAACCCCCAGTTCGACATGAAAAGATCGAATTCGAAAATACCCTACCTGGTTAACCAGCAACTCGAACACCTCACAGGAAATTTCCTCCACCTACCAACGTCGACCACTAGCGGCGCCTCCACTTCGCCCATACCTCGGCCATACTCCTCTCTATCAAACCCCAGAAGCTCGAGCAGCTCGGTCATCCCATGGCGACGCAATCAACATTTTACAGACCATAGAAAATTTTGAATCCAAAACCCTATATTTCCTTCATCCCAAAAATTCTTGCATTTGAAAAATTATTTAGTATTTTTCCTATGTTAGTAAATCACCATGCTTGCTTCACAATAAACTTCATCAATTAAAATTTGTTAAGTCAACAGATATTAATAAAAATGCTTCTTTTATTCATTTTCGAACTACACCTTAAATATTGATCTAAAAATCATCGTTTTTATTTTAAAAATCCTGACTTTGCATGTTCATTTAAGACATGAATTCGAATTAACAAATTAAAATCTTTGACTTTTACACATATTGATTTTTTTTCACTGTAACTTGAACATACAATGTTTAAGTTACACTGTCACCTGCGAACTTACTTCCAAGTCATGATTTTTAGTTTTAAACAAGTTTATTTAGCTTGAATTTCCTAGTTTAAAGTGTTTACAAGAAGAAGCATTGAAGTTTTTCCATTGTCCTTTGCTCTGTACACAAACATATAGAAGAGCAGGGCATAATAGATTTTCCAGAGAAACAAAAATTCACAGAACAACTTGTTTATAGTATTTAGCAAACATAAGATTTTTCATAAACTAGTTATCAAGATTTAAGTTTCAAGAAAGTATGTTTACTCACATGAATTCCAAATGAACAGAGCTTCTTTTTTTTTGAACCAGGCTTGAAATCGCAAGCTAAAACCTTTCTTTGATTCGCTTGTTTGAAATTGATGTAGTTGTTGTTGTTTTAATTGAAGTTATGCTTAAGTTTAAAATGATATTCACTTCAGTTTTAACATGGCTACGAATGAACAAATTGATATATAGGAAAAAGAAGTTTACAGGGATTATTTTACTTGTACAATCCAGGTACAAGATCCTTTTTTTTTAATATGCTCAGAGATTTTCTTTGCTTGGTGGCTGAAAACTTACTTTGGTGGCTGAGATGACTTTGTTATTTCGGCTGAAATGAGATTTTCTACTTTTGTTTGGTGGCTGAGAAGATTTTATTTCCTACTTAGTGGCTGATATGGTGTGCTAAAGGTACTCATATTAATTACCTTTGTCTTGTTTTATATTTCATGTTTTATGTATTTTATTTCTTTATTTCTTTTGTTTGCTTTGTTTTACTATCTTGCTTTGCATTATGGCTCTAAAATATAAATAAATTCCTATAGTTAATATGTTATTTGAAATTTGTCTAATTTTATTTACTTTATAATGTAACAATTCTTACTTTAATATGTTGTTTAAATTTAGTTGTGTTTTACTTTATATTCTTTATAATTTGTAAACAAGCTATTTCATATATAATTGAGTTGAGTATATTTGTTGTTTAAATTTTAACAAATATGTTTATTTTCTATTTTACAAAGCTATAAAATTTCTTTTATATATTTTATAATTTTTCTCATTCATTTTCATTTCTATTTTTAACTTAAATATTTATTTTCAACTTTAATATTAATCTTGTATCTCTCTATATAAATATATTCATTTTCAAATATCCAAATTAATATTCAATTAATTCATATTTTAAACTAATACTTTAAATCAATTGCCAATTATTTCACATATTTTTAAAAAAAAATTAATTAGCATTTTAAACTCAATTAAAATTCGGGATCGTTACAGATTGTCCAGCCAGCCTAGTAAGTATTGCCACATCAGCATGCAAAAGTAAATGACAAGAAGTACAACTAGATGTGCTTATTTTTTACAAAAGCATACCAAATTCCTATAGCATGTCACCCCAATACATATGCATTAAATGAATAGTGAATACGAGGCATGCATCTTGTACGACTTCCCTGCTAGCACTCATTACAGCTGCATATTCCTTTCACTATTCCGATTATCTTCCATCAGCCCATGCGACTAGATTAACATCCAGCCGCACTTCCAACTTGATTTGTAGCACAGTCTTAAATGTCCATCATCCATTTCAGCTACTATAAATACCCCGTTCATTTCTACTTCAAAGGGGGTTGGAAAATATAAGAATTCTATGTATTATACACTATCTAAAGCTCCTCAACCGAGTTCTTAAGACTAGCCACTTCATTAGTTTTAAATGCTTCATTTTCTTATTATTCTCTAATAATTCCCTATAATTGTAAGAGAGATATATACTAAGATAACTTCATAGTAGAGGTGGGCACAATCGGTTAATCAACTAATTTGGTTAATATTTTTGTTAATTGAAAATATTATGCAGTTCGGTTAACCGACGGTCAATTAAGGTAGGCATCACATCACCGACCGAACCGGTTATTTAAACCGCGGTAACTAAATTAAATTAATTTATTGGTCGATTAATTTAAACGGTTTACTGGTTAACTATTTATATTACTCGGTTAGCGGTTAACCATTTAAATTAATTAGTTGATCATTTAACCAACTGAACTGCTGCTAGCATTATATCATTGTAAAACTTTAAAGTGAAAATTGCAAGTCCATATCCTTATATCCATACATTCATTTTAATCTGCAACAACCATTATAGCATTATAAGCATTCATAGCATTATATCAAATCAAATCACATCATATATCATTATAGCAATCACTAAAGAAAATTACGACATTACAGTCTACAACAACCATGATCAGGCATTACAAGCATTCATATTTCACAAATCATAGCAGTCTGCACAATACAATACATTATTCATTACATGTGTTACATTAGCAATTCAAAGTTGTAGATCCCAAAGCCGAAACATAAATAGAAGTACATTACATAACAACAATAATAAAGGGTCTAAATCAAATAATATAAAGTTACCATAATGGACTGCTAAAGATATTGCAACTCCGATCTCCAATCTCCAAGTCTCTGTCCAAAGGTAAACAGATATAAGTTAGCCGAACTAAACCAAATCATATGTGGTGTAGTACTGCAATTGAAAAAATTGCAACAAAAATTGAAAACTGACATGATAACTACAATTGAAAACAAAAAAACTGACTTGTTTACAAAAAAATAAAGATAGCCAAAGTTTGAAGCCATTAAATTGAAGATAGCTACTAGCTAATTAGTATATTCATATAGTTAAATTTTAATATAGATAACTGCTATCCATATATTTCTAAGAGGAATAAACATGGAAGCAAGGAAAGGTAATGTTATTTCGACCAAAGGATGTCGTGACAAAAAGAATGCTAAAACTAAAGACACGAAGGGATATCGAACTTCAAGAAACTCCAAAAAGATGACAAACTTCTATATAAAGGTGTTGAAGGTAAAGCAGCGAGACACTCAAATATGGATGTCGTCTTTTGAACATTTTAAGAAGATGTCAAACTTCAACAACTACGAGGGGGTTGCCAAAAATGTGAAGGTTACGAGATATCGTATCTCAAGACAGATTCTAGGATGTCGCACTCTAAGCATTACTGAGAGATGATTGAAGCCCTCGACAACTTTAGGGGCTGCCGAATGCATGAAATAAAGGAGATGCCATGCCAACCTTAAGTAATATCAAGTGGCAACAGATGCTGAAAAACTATGATGTAGAGCATATCAACTCTAAAGACAACCAAAGAGAGATTTGATATTGGTAAAAATGTCGAACGTCTAAATGTCGGGTCTTCACAATTATAATTATAGTGGCAAAGGATATCGAATGCCTCCAATTGTCGATAATGTTGTAAATCAACAATATATCGAAATTCATCAATGCAATGAAGGATATCAACTATCAGTAATAAAAGAACATATCGGATCTCAAGAAATTCAAGTGACATCAAGACTCTACAACTTACTGTTGTAGAGCATGAAGCAAAGGTAGGATGTCGAACTTTAAATGGTGTGGTTGATATCGAATACAATAGATGTCACGTATGTAAAAAGAGATGTTGAATGCTAACAGTTTTGAATAATTTCGAACTTTGTAAGACATGATAGGTTGTCACATATAAAAAATAAGTAGAAGATTTCCTTAAAACATCAATGTTCGGAGAGGTGTCATAAGTCATCAATGTAAAGAAGGTTGCCATAAATCATCAATCTAAAGAAGGTTTCCATAAATCATCAATCTAGAAAGGATGTCCTTAGCCATCAATGAGAAGACTATTTTCGCATGTCAACAACACAGTGAAGGATGCCGGAAAGCAATGATGCCAAGAGCCACGTGGTAGCCATGCCATCCAATTCCACCCCTACAAGCACAGATCCCACAACAATGAAGAAGAGGTAAATCATTTCTTTTCCTCCTTCTTAAATTTGAAAAGTTGTAACCTTAAATTGAATTTAGGAAAAATAAAGATTTAATTTATAACATTTGAAAGTTATGAACAAAGACTTAAACCAATGGATTTGCATATTCTATTACCTTGATCATGCGAATTTGATTATTATTTAACATGGATATGTATATGACTGATTTTTGGACTTGACAGTTGGGCTCTATTTTAAACAAAGCCACTTAAGCCCTTGATTGAATTAACGTTATTATGCATAATAACAATCTTGCCTATCTTTATATGAACAGTAGATTATGGCTACACACTGTCTATTTTATCCATTAACTAATGTTCAATAGACTAATGCACCTTATGCAGTTTGCCTTTGAACATATGACATATACTCTTAGGCAAATTTATAATTCGTCCAAGAGCCCATTGGTAATATGGATCCAATTAGAATAACATCCTCTTGTGCTAAGTCTTGGATGATAAGCTAATCTTTTGTTTAACAATACATCGATGAATCAATTAAATGACTCCACTTTAAGTAATATCAAGGGTGTTGACCAATTTATTGGCTCAGTATGGCATAATGGATGCGAAACCAATTTTTGGGATAGTAATAACTATATAGTAGTTTACAATAAATTCATAAAGTTATATTAGTCTACGGTATATATAGCTGTTATAAAATATATGTATATTAGTTTATAAATACATAACTATATATTAATTTACATTATATTTATCGGTCGAGAGTGAATTATATATTGGTTTACAGTATACATAACTATTGTACAAGTTATATATATATTTACAAATTATATATACATATATATTAGTTTGTAAATATAACAGTAAATTTAACCATCAATTTGTAATACATCACGTTTAATATATTTAGCCCAACAAATTTGTAACAGCCCTAGTTTTTAGCTATTTATTTCTTTTAATTTTTTTTTTAGGAATATAATTTATATAAATTGTGTTTACCAATATTGTTTAAATATTTAATTTAGAGAATTAAACTCGTTAATTTAATATGATTTTTGTAACTAAATTTAAGAAGAAGAAAAAAAAAAGGAAATTTTTATAATGTATAATGAAGTGTGTGGTAACTAAATGTTTTGGATATTATCATAATATCTGTTGTTATACCCATTCCCTAAAAATAATGAAAAGGAGAAAATTTGTAACATATTAAAGTAGTTAATTAATTATGTTAATTTGGTAGGTTATGACATGCAAATCATGTTGGTGGAATATTCTCAATTTTGACATATTAATTATGTTAGCAGTGAACATTGTTAAGCAATTTAAAACAATGAAACTTACAATCAATTTATTTGATAAATCTACCTTATTCCTAGTTAGCAATTCAAAACTTGAATAAAGGCACATATGGATATTTTAAAATGGAGTTAATGACAATTAATAGATATTTCAAAAAGAAATTTATGACAATTAATAAAGAAATTAATTGTAAAATTTCAGTAGTTGACCAGAATTAATTTATTGAATAATTAATGCAAATTAATAAAATTGATGAAAGATAAATAAGTTAATTCTTTTGGTTAATGGCATGAGGACACGAGGTTAATCCCCATTTTGTAGGAGAAATCTGCCCGTGTAACCAGTCCGGCTACCAGTGCCTACAAAGCGGACGGATTAATGTGAGACGTCGCAGGATTGATAATTAACAAAAAGGGTTAATTAACTAATTAAGTTAGTAACCAAATTTGAGTATGTAATTAAAGGAGGATAATTAATTGGTAATATGGTAATTAATTGAAATCAATTAAGGAGGGTAATTAAAAGGGATAAGGTAATCAATTGAAATCAATTAAAGGCAATTAAAGGGGAATTAATTGATTAGAAGAATATGGAAATCAATTAGAGGGAATTAACTAATTTTGAAGTTTTAACTTTGTTAAAAGATAATTAAATTCGCAATATTAAAGTGAATATGGTATACATGTATATATGAAAACCAATTTAATTCAATCAAATTGGAAATCAAATTTGCCTTCCTTTGCGCGTGACACAAAATTTTATTCTTTTAACATTTTGACATTTGCCTCTTACCATTTGTTTCTTGAGCATGTCACTGTATTCATTTATTCACGCAGCCAATTGCCATTTTTCCTCTCACCTAAATTAAATGCATTCAAAATTTAATCTTGTCTATCTTTGCAAATTTTCGCATACCCATTATATCTCTCTGTTTCCACTGCGTTTGTTTTGCAATAAATAAATTTTTCGAACCATTGATCAAGTAAATATTTATGTAAGCAATTATTACTTTTGCCTTTTCAGTTAAAAGCTTTTTCATTGCTTACCATAAATCACGCAAGAGCTCAAGTTTTGCTTCCTCAATCAAATCTGTTCAAATTTGCAGTAACGCATGCTTTAAATTTAGATTATAACTGGTATAAATCACGCAAGCTATCTAAAAAAAAAATCCAAAAGAGTGATATCGTTCAAACATAAAACTGGAAAGAGAAATCAACGCATGCATTTATCACAATTTTCGTGTAGCGGTCAAACAAGAAGAACTGGAAATAAATCTCTTGCCTAAACGCATGCACTCAAAAATCAACGCTTGCATTTATTTCTTACGTTTTCAAACCTGCCTATTTATCTCCCCTTTTTATTTCGCAAGTTTATCTATAAATACTTTGCCTCATTCACATAAGTTTTCATATCTCCTTGTTTGTCCCTCTCTGGTACAAGCTTCTATCAGGTAAATAATTTGCATTGTTTATTTCTTTGCTTCTTCCAATTTTCCTTCCTCCTTCTTGTGTTCTCTGATTTCCTTGCTCGGCTACTTCCCCATCATGCCGTGCCATTTATAAATACATATAGAACTTTGTTAGTAGTAGGCTGGAAGAAATGATATAAATTGATTGTAGGAAGCTAGACTATGGAATTAGTGTAGTTATGATGTAGTTAGTGGTATTGTGGATTTGGATAAGTGCAGTTTGAAGAGGAAGGCATAGAAAGGAAAAAAAAAAAAGAATTACAATTTAATAATGGAGAAGATAAATTGATAAGGAGAAAATAATATGAAATGTTGTTTAATTCAAATAAACAATATTGTATGAATAAATCTTGGGTGAATATAATAAAATGACATTTATTTCAATTTTTAATGGTTGAAATAAATTTAAGATGGTTAAAAATAAATTTAACTACTTATTTGAGAATTTGGGTGGATAAATATCAATGGATTGTATTTATTATGGTTAATAAAAGGATATTGGTGATGTATACCAATAATCACCTTTTAATGTTTAATAATAAAAGTAAAAGAAGAAATAATTTGCCTAAACATGATGAACATGTATGTGAAATAAAGTATTATTTAATGAATTCGAATGTAGTTAGTGGCTACATTTGATTAAATCGAATAATTTGAACAGTATTGTGTTTGTTGCCAATATTGTCATTTTATTTAAATAAATATATATGAGAATGAAAATAATTGATCATGATAAATATGATTAAAAATGTGAGAAATAATTTAATAATGTCTAAACATGTATTTGTTTTGTTTGGGTGCATAACATCTTTTTATTCAATCAATTGTATTAAATTTGCAATTTATTTTGCAATTTATTCAATTTATTTTATGCATGCGTACGGTTGAAGTATGGGCCTAGGATATGTTGAGACGGTTAGCGAGTTGTAGTAGTCGAGCAAGTTGAACTAAATTTCTTTTATTCTATTCGTTCCAGTTGTTCTGAAATTTTGCTTTGACCGTAATTTTTAAATTCGCATACTTGGTATTTGGATCTTATAGATTTAAGTCAAGGCTTTGCATCCGCCGAAGTTTGATCGTGCTTTCCGTTTTTTTTTCCGAAGTAGATACCGTGTTTGATTTAGATCCACTGCAGCGTTTAAGGTGAGTATTCCTCACCAGACATATGTACATATATTTTGTGAATTATCGCAAGTGTATGTGTAAAAATTTTATTTAAATATTATCTGTCTGTAGTATAACGTAGAATGATGAATCCCATTTAAATTGACACCTCATCAGTTATTATCTGTTGTATTATTTCTGCAGTTATATTATATTATTGTTTATTTACTGCTTAAATCACCACTGCAAGTTCCCTGTTAAATTTAGATTGTTGTGGGCTGAAATGATAGGCCTAAATGATGATTACTGTGCTATTATTATGTTAACTGTTTAACTGTTAACTTGGGATTGCGGGTTTGAAATGATAGAACCCGGGGTTTGTAAATTACGGATTGAAATGATATAAATCCGTATCACTTGACCTAGGCTAGAAAACTATATACAGGCCCGTGGTCCTTATAATATTTTCTGAAATATTTAAAATTATTTTGGAAGTTAAATATTTGATTTAATATCTTTAAAGGATTTTATATTGATTTTGAATGAGTTATAAATGTTAATAAATAAATATTTGAATAAAATTTTGGAATATAACTTATTTTGGAAATTCTGGATTTTTGAAAGGATAAGATTTCAGTTAAGAAATATATATATAAGTTATATTTGGAAATATTTATTAAGTTAAACAATCTACTAAAGCATTTAAATGCTGTCTTTTGAAATTGGACTAGTTTTACCCGTAACTTTAGGTAGCATTTCCTAAGTGCTATAGAATCTGGAATTTGATTGTTTTGAAATTTAAGGAATTTGATAAATTATATTTATGTTTAAGTTTTGGAGACCTTTAAGATATGAGATTTATAACTGGATTTTTCTTAATAAATTTAAGATGAACATTCTAGTGTTAAGTAAATTTTGAAATTATTTAATGGCATAATTTTGGAGTTTTATCTATGGAATTTATGGGAATATTCAAGACGAAATAATAAACACTAATTTGTTGAAAGAAAAAATATCCAACCTTAGTTTTGAATATTAATACTCCAATTGGATATATATATAGGAATTGAAATGGTCTTGGGAACATGAAGTGATATTTAAATTATGGTTTAAAATAAAGAAATATATTTGTAAAGCTATGTAAATTATCTTCTTTACAAAGTAACCATAAAGTTAAACCATTTATATCCAAACCATTTGTGTTTTGGGAGTTATGTTTTTTTTAAAGAAAAATTTCCAATATATTATGGTTTAAAGGTATAATTCAAATATTTGGTTTCCAGATATTATAAATTTTAAGCAGTATGGTTTTGGAAAAGAATTATATTTGAATATAACGATATCATGTTGTTTTGGGTTTTAAATGATATCGTATTTATAGTTTTGAAATGGAAATGTTTATACTGGTTTTAAAGTATAAATTGTTTTTAAATGACCACGGGTTATAATAACGATGGGTTGGCAAAGAGACCGGGATCAGATATGGACATACTCTCTGTCGATACCGAAAACCACTTTGACCAACCGTGTACGCGGTGGAGATTCCAGAATGAAGTAGGTCGGTGGTGGCGTTTCCTGTAAGGTAAATACGTGGACCCGACTCCCGTGAGTTGGCATAAGGTGGCTAAAACAGGAGCAATTCCAGGCCAATGAGGTCATTCCTCTGATCGGACGCTCCTCTTCGATATTATACTATGATTTTGGATTGATTCGGTGGCCACCTCTATATTTTGATTTTGGGGAGTTAGTCCGAGGTGGGCGGTAACTGCGGCTACGCGTTTCCACCAGCCTGGATAACAATTGGTATATCTACCCTGGCATTGCCTAGTTGTGCCGTGTCATCTACCATACCGAGCCTTGTACGAGTTTAGATTTCTCCCGTAGCCCGTGTGGTATCCTCTAGTTGCTTCCCGATCAGGAGGAGCTATGATATTGGATGGACTACTGGGACTATTACGTGTTAAGGTGGAAAATGTAAAGCCTTAATGCTATTTAAAAGTATGTTTATTTTATAAATAGACACTATTATAATAGCGCAATATACTACATAGTAAATAGTTTGACGGATCCTTAGAGGATGGGCGGTCCCAAGCATCCTTTAAGTTACTTGCTCTATATTACAGTACACTTGAATTAGCTTACATTATATAAGTATGTATGTCCTGACTCGAGTGTTATGTTTTATTTTTCGCTCGGGTCAGCCTGAGTTGCAGCTTCAATTTCTTCTCCGTAGCTAGGACACTCAGTAGATCATTCGCGCTGCTGGAAGTTGTTTCAGCCTTTATCTTTTCTGGAATTCAAGACTTTGAAGACTCTATCTCTATTTATGTCTTAAAATTTGTATTGAGGATTATAGACAATGTAAGTTCTGTTTTGTTGAAGTTATATCAGTGGCTTCATGAACCACTAAATTTTTAATTTCCGCTGCGAGATTCTGATATCTGTGTATGTGATTCTGTGATCTATTTATTGTATATTCTGAGTTTTGCCAAATTTATTCTACAACGCAGTATTTTGAACAATTCAAGTCCGACAATGTGCGGATGCGAATGGTTGAAAATATTGGGTCGTTACATTTGGTATCAGAGCTTTGGTTCTAGGCAAAACTTAGAATGTATGGTAAATTTGATTTACAGAATCACGTTCATTCGAGATTGAACCACTCTCTTTTCGAATTTTGGAACATTCCCTACGATTCCAAAGCTCATTCGTATCCCTCACTTTTTCATCTGCTTTAGATTCTGGAGTATCTCATAACTCCACTTCGGATGATCTTTATTGTAAATTGGCGGTCTCGCCATTATTCGAATAAAGGGGTGAAACTCCTTTACCATTAGCATTGATTCACCGAAGATTTATATTTATCCTCGGTTTATATGCTAGTATCTTTGGTTATTCCAAATTCTATCTCTTCGGATCAAATGTAGATTTACCCCAACCACATCGATATGGCTCTTTAAGTCACGGATGACTAGGTCAAGGTTGTCCGCGACTTATATAGACTTACCCAGTTTCCTTATTCTGATCTTCTGATTTCAATTTATCTTGAATTCTATTTGATTTGAGTTCATCAAATTTGAGTCTCTATCCTGGTTTGAGAAGTTTATTCCTATATTTGAAATTAAAATCTAATATTATATATATGAGTATAATTTTCAAAATTTTATAATTAATTTAACTAGTTGTCAAGAGATAATAGTTTTGATTTTATTTATGGTGTTGTAAGCCATGTGTTTGTCTAATAAATAAGTGAATATAAAACAATGGTTATAAATTAATTTGGAAACAGAAATGAATTTAAAACTAAAACTTGAGAATTAAATTTCTGATGATTTCAAACCTTGTGTTTAAATTTTAAAAGGATGTAATAAGTATTTTTGTATAGAAATTTGTTTCCAAAGAAATTTTAAAATTAGTGCTTTTCTCTTTGTCACTGGAAAATAATTTCGGTGATGACTGCAGCATCATCGACATTCATTTTCGAGTTTCGAAGTGAAAAGACCATTCTGTAGTCTGGCTACAGTGTTTCCTTGAGATTTTAATTGATTTGAATTTCTAAAGTATGACTTAATATATATAGATATATAATTTAAATTTGATTTGACATATTAGGTATATATATTTAGTTATCTCTAAATGGTTTGAAGGGAATCAGGAATTTAATTCTTAAAGTTATCTTGAGGAAGGAAAATAAATATAATAACAAAAATTTGAATAAAAAGGTTCCAATTGGAGATAATTAAATTGAAAGTTTTATTTGTATAACACCCAATTTCATTTAATATAACTTACCTTGATTTTCAAAAGTTAACATGTAATTGGATAATATACAATATAAAAGGATTTTATGAGTGGTTGTAATAAATATTATACACTTAAATTTTAGTTATAAAAGATTAATGGGGATAAATAAGGAAAAGGAATTTAAGGAATTTTATTCAAATGTCTTAATAATCAAATTAATTTAATATGGATCCGTAAATCTAACCAAGAGATTCTAATAAAAGGTTATTTCCTGAAATGAATATGTTTGTGTAATAAACAAGGTATCTTTGAATAAGGAAAATATATTTGAAAGGGATATTTTTGGAGTAAGGATTATATATCTTCAAATCATAGTTTAATTGATGTCTAAATAAATAGTTAAGACGTATTCTAATATCACTAAATTTTGATAATTGAGAATTGGTTTTCAAATGGAAATTCAAGGGTAACTTATTGAAGGAATATCTTATTTATAAGATAAGTATTTTTAATAAAGTGTTAGGTTCAGAGTTAAGTACATAATAAACTGATTAGGAATACTATTATATCTACTATAGCATATTATGAGTGCTGCTGTTTCTAAAAATAAAATGTTTTGGAAATTTTTTTTATAAATGAACTTAGGAATATTTCAACCTTGAAATGAATATTGTTTGGCATTGAATTTAAAAGGTATAAATGAAGATTATTTTAAAGGTATTATGATTTTAGTAGCATGATTTCCAAATGATAATATTTATAAATTTAATGATTTCAAAGCATTATGATTGCAAATTTATTATCTTATTTGTTTTCAAACTATCTTTAAGTGTCCTTGGTTTCCCTATCTGCTACAGAATGAGGAGGCTATTGCTTATACCAGTCTATTTAGAAATCTTTTCTATAATCTTTAAAAATCTTTGTTACTCATCGGGGCCTGAGCACCGCTTACCACCCATAGACCGACGGTCGAACTGAAAAGAGTAAAACCGATTCTAGAAGATCTTCTTCGTGCTTCAAATCCGGAACTATTCGTTTAAAGTTCTTGTTTATCTAGCTTATCTTCCTTTGTTTCTTTTCTTTTGTTCCTTTTCGAGGACGAAAAGTTCTTAAGTGGGGGAGAGTGTAACAGCCCTAGTTTTTAGCTATTTATTTCTTTTAATTTTTTTTTTAGGAATATAATTTATATAAATTGTGTTTTCCAATATTGTTTAAATATTTAATTTAGAGAATTAAACTCGTTAATTTAATATGATTTTTGTAACTAAATTTAAGAAGAAGAAAAAAAAAAGGAAATTTTTATAATGTATAATGAAGTGTGTGGTAACTAAATGTTTTGGATATTATCATAATATCTGTTGTTATACCCATTCCCTAAAAATAATGAAAAGGAGAAAATTTGTAACATATTAAAGTAGTTAATTAATTATGTTAATTTGGTAGGTTATGACATGCAAATCATGTTGGTGGAATATTCTCAATTTTGACATATTAATTATGTTAGCAGTGAACATTGTTAAGCAATTTAAAACAATGAAACTTACAATCAATTTATTTGATAAATCTACCTTATTCCTAGTTAGCAATTCAAAACTTGAATAAAGGCACATATGGATATTTTAAAATGGAGTTAATGACAATTAATAGATATTTCAAAAAGAAATTTATGACAATTAATAGAGAAATTAATTGTAAAATTTCAGTAGTTGACCAGAATTAATTTATTGAATAATTAATGCAAATTAATAAAATTGATGAAAGATAAATAAGTTAATTCTTTTGGTTAATGGCATGAGGACACGAGGTTAATCCCCATTTTGTAGGAGAAATCTGCCCGTGTAACCAGTCCGGCTACCAGTGCCTACAAAGCGGACGGATTAATGTGAGACGTCGCAGGATTGATAATTAACAAAAAGGGTTAATTAACTAATTAAGTTAGTAACCAAATTTGAGTATGTAATTAAAGGAGGATAATTAATTGGTAATATGGTAATTAATTGAAATCAATTAAGGAGGGTAATTAAAAGGGATAAGGTAATCAATTGAAATCAATTAAAGGCAATTAAAGGGGAATTAATTGATTAGAAGAATATGGAAATCAATTAGAGGGAATTAACTAATTTTGAAGTTTTAACTTTGTTAAAAGATAATTAAATTCGCAATATTAAAGTGAATATGGTATACATGTATATATGAAAACCAATTTAATTCAATCAAATTGGAAATCAAATTTGCCTTCCTTTGCGCGTGACACAAAATTTTATTCTTTTAACATTTTGACATTTGCCTCTTACCATTTGTTTCTTGAGCATGTCACTGTATTCATTTATTCACGCAGCCAATTGCCATTTTTCCTCTCACCTAAATTAAATGCATTCAAAATTTAATCTTGCCTATCTTTGCAAATTTTCGCATACCCATTATATCTCTCTGTTTCCACTGCGTTTGTTTTGCAATAAATAAATTTTTCGAACCATTGATCAAGTAAATATTTATGTAAGCAATTATTACTTTTGCCTTTTCAGTTAAAAGCTTTTTCATTGCTTACCATAAATCACGCAAGAGCTCAAGTTTTGCTTCCTCAATCAAATCTGTTCAAATTTGCAGTAACGCATGCTTTAAATTTAGATTATAACTGGTATAAATCACGCAAGCTATCTAAAAAAAAAATCCAAAAGAGTGATATCGTTCAAACATAAAACTGGAAAGAGAAATCAACGCATGCATTTATCACAATTTTCGTGTAGCGGTCAAACAAGAAGAACTGGAAATAAATCTCTTGCCTAAACGCATGCACTCAAAAATCAACGCTTGCATTTATTTCTTACGTTTTCAAACCTGCCTATTTATCTCCCCTTTTTATTTCGCAAGTTTATCTATAAATACTTTGCCTCATTCACATAAGTTTTCATATCTCCTTGTTTGTCCCTCTCTGGTACAAGCTTCTATCAGGTAAATAATTTGCATTGTTTATTTCTTTGCTTCTTCCAATTTTCCTTCCTCCTTCTTGTGTTCTCTGATTTCCTTGCTCGGCTACTTCCCCATCATGCCGTGCCATTTATAAATACATATAGAACTTTGTTAGTAGTAGGCTGGAAGAAATGATATAAATTGATTGTAGGAAGCTAGACTATGGAATTAGTGTAGTTATGATGTAGTTAGTGGTATTGTGGATTTGGATAAGTGCAGTTTGAAGAGGAAGGCATAGAAAGGAAAAAAAAAAAGAATTACAATTTAATAATGGAGAAGATAAATTGATAAGGAGAAAATGATATGAAATGTTGTTTAATTCAAATAAACAATATTGTATGAATAAATCTTGGGTGAATATAATAAAATGACATTTATTTCAATTTTTAATGGTTGAAATAAATTTAAGATGGTTAAAAATAAATTTAACTACTTATTTGAGAATTTGGGTGGATAAATATCAATGGATTGTATTTATTATGGTTAATAAAAGGATATTGGTGATGTATACCAATAATCACCTTTTAATGTTTAATAATAAAAGTAAAAGAAGAAATAATTTGCCTAAACATGATGAACATGTATGTGAAATAAAGTATTATTTAATGAATTCGAATGTAGTTAGTGGCTACA
Organism: Allium cepa; assembly: GCA_030765085.1. Taxonomy (NCBI): domain Eukaryota; kingdom Viridiplantae; phylum Streptophyta; class Magnoliopsida; order Asparagales; family Amaryllidaceae; genus Allium; species Allium cepa. Next base: position 224,819,701 of record CM060945.1, read on the forward strand.
TTTGATTAAATCGAATAATTTGAACAGTATTGTGTTTGTTGCCAATATTGTCATTTTATTTAAATAAATATATATGAGAATGAAAATAATTGATCATGATAAATATGATTAAAAATGTGAGAAATAATTTAATAATGTCTAAACATGTATTTGTTTTGTTTGGGTGCATAACATCTTTTTATTCAATCAATTGTATTAAATTTGCAATTTATTTTGCAATTTATTCAATTTATTTTATGCATGCGTACGGTTGAAGTATGGGCCTAGGATATGTTGAGACGGTTAGCGGGTTGTAGTAGTCGAGCAAGTTGAACTAAATTTCTTTTATTCTATTCGTTCCAGTTGTTCTGAAATTTTGCTTTGACCGTAATTTTTAAATTCGCATACTTGGTATTTGGATCTTATAGATTTAAGTCAAGGCTTTGCATCCGCCGAAGTTTGATCGTGCTTTCCGTTTTTTTTTCCGAAGTAGATACCGTGTTTGATTTAGATCCACTGCAGCGTTTAAGGTGAGTATTCCTCACCAGACATATGTACATATATTTTGTGAATTATCGCAAGTGTATGTGTAAAAATTTTATTTAAATATTATCTGTCTGTAGTATAACGTAGAATGATGAATCCCATTTAAATTGACACCTCATCAGTTATTATCTGTTGTATTATTTCTGCAGTTATATTATATTATTGTTTATTTACTGCTTAAATCACCACTGCAAGTTCCCTGTTAAATTTAGATTGTTGTGGGCTGAAATGATAGGCCTAAATGATGATTACTGTGCTATTATTATGTTAACTGTTTAACTGTTAACTTGGGATTGCGGGTTTGAAATGATAGAACCCGGGGTTTGTAAATTACGGATTGAAATGATATAAATCCGTATCACTTGACCTAGGCTAGAAAACTATATACAGGCCCGTGGTCCTTATAATATTTTCTGAAATATTTAAAATTATTTTGGAAGTTAAATATTTGATTTAATATCTTTAAAGGATTTTATATTGATTTTGAATGAGTTATAAATGTTAATAAATAAATATTTGAATAAAATTTTGGAATATAACTTATTTTGGAAATTCTGGATTTTTGAAAGGATAAGATTTCAGTTAAGAAATATATATATAAGTTATATTTGGAAATATTTATTAAGTTAAACAATCTACTAAAGCATTTAAATGCTGTCTTTTGAAATTGGACTAGTTTTACCCGTAACTTTAGGTAGCATTTCCTAAGTGCTATAGAATCTGGAATTTGATTGTTTTGAAATTTAAGGAATTTGATAAATTATATTTATGTTTAAGTTTTGGAGACCTTTAAGATATGAGATTTATAACTGGATTTTTCTTAATAAATTTAAGATGAACATTCTAGTGTTAAGTAAATTTTGAAATTATTTAATGGCATAATTTTGGAGTTTTATCTATGGAATTTATGGGAATATTCAAGACGAAATAATAAACACTAATTTGTTGAAAGAAAAAATATCCAACCTTAGTTTTGAATATTAATACTCCAATTGGATATATATATAGGAATTGAAATGGTCTTGGGAACATGAAGTGATATTTAAATTATGGTTTAAAATAAAGAAATATATTTGTAAAGCTATGTAAATTATCTTCTTTACAAAGTAACCATAAAGTTAAACCATTTATATCCAAACCATTTGTGTTTTGGGAGTTATGTTTTTTTTAAAGAAAAATTTCCAATATATTATGGTTTAAAGGTATAATTCAAATATTTGGTTTCCAGATATTATAAATTTTAAGCAGTATGGTTTTGGAAAAGAATTATATTTGAATATAACGATATCATGTTGTTTTGGGTTTTAAATGATATCGTATTTATAGTTTTGAAATGGAAATGTTTATACTGGTTTTAAAGTATAAATTGTTTTTAAATGACCACGGGTTATAATAACGATGGGTTGGCAAAGAGACCGGGATCGGATATGGACATACTCTCTGTCGATACCGAAAACCACTTTGACCAACCGTGTACGCGGTGGAGATTCCAGAATGAAGTAGGTCGGTGGTGGCGTTTCCTGTAAGGTAAATACGTGGACCCGACTCCCGTGAGTTGGCATAAGGTGGCTAAAACAGGAGCAATTCCAGGCCAATGAGGTCATTCCTCTGATCGGACGCTCCTCTTCGATATTATACTATGATTTTGGATTGATTCGGTGGCCACCTCTATATTTTGATTTTGGGGAGTTAGTCCGAGGTGGGCGGTAACTGCGGCTACGCGTTTCCACCAGCCTGGATAGCAATTGGTATATCTACCCTGGCATTGCCTAGTTGTGCCGTGTCATCTACCATACCGAGCCTTGTACGAGTTTAGATTTCTCCCGTAGCCCGTGTGGTATCCTCTAGTTGCTTCCCGATCAGGAGGAGCTATGATATTGGATGGACTACTGGGACTATTACGTGTTAAGGTGGAAAATGTAAAGCCTTAATGCTATTTAAAAGTATGTTTATTTTATAAATAGACACTATTATAATAGCGCAATATACTACATAGTAAATAGTTTGACGGATCCTTAGAGGATGGGCGGTCCCAAGCATCCTTTAAGTTACTTGCTCTATATTACAGTACACTTGAATTAGCTTACATTATATAAGTATGTATGTCCTGACTCGAGTGTTATGTTTTATTTTTCGCTCGGGTCAGCCTGAGTTGCAGCTTCAATTTCTTCTCCGTAGCTAGGACACTCAGTAGATCATTCGCGCTGCTGGAAGTTGTTTCAGCCTTTATCTTTTCTGGAATTCAAGACTTTGAAGACTCTATCTCTATTTATGTCTTAAAATTTGTATTGAGGATTATAGACAATGTAAGTTCTGTTTTGTTGAAGTTATATCAGTGGCTTCATGAACCACTAAATTTTTAATTTCCGCTGCGAGATTCTGATATCTGTGTATGTGATTCTGTGATCTATTTATTGTATATTCTGAGTTTTGCCAAATTTATTCTACAACGCAGTATTTTGAACAATTCAAGTCCGACAATGTGCGGATGCGAATGGTTGAAAATATTGGGTCGTTACAAAATTATAACAACATTGAATGTTCATAAGATGGACTGGCTATGTTGAAAACAAAGATAATGAACTATCCATGGTCAAAATAACAGATGATGGCAATTCACTTTGACATCAATTTACAAATTATATATGTCAAACAACTTAGTTAATGGTTAGAGTATTATATGTAAAATCAAACAAATGAGGAACCATAATATCTTACAGATGCTAATGTTACGACCCATAATTTCGCTACTTTGAAAATGAGAGATTTTGTTTATGTTTAAATTTAAAAGGAATTTAAAAGTTAATTAAATATGTTATAAAAAATTATCTATTCTTATAGTTAGTAAATTAAATAGTATAAATCTGGATTTTAGAACAAATCGACCAAAGTTATGTTTTGTTAATAATAAATAAAGGCTTAAATAAATAAGTTTAAATATTTATCTAACAATTTAAATCTTACTTAAAAAATCTAATAAAGATAATAAAAGTATATCAAAAGATTTAAAAGTATGTTAATAATCGTTTTACAATAATAACCAAAATTTATTGCATTTTGTCAATTTTACATACACTGTAAATTAGAGATTTTGATATTGATTAAATATGATTTTAAAATATAAAGATATATTTTTTAATTTATTTAAAGAGGTAAAAAAATTTCATTTTAAATTCAGTTTACATAAAAGAATAGTTTAGCTAAAACGTCAAAATATGATTGTAAAACATTTTGTCGAAAATCAACGTTTTGTCGATTAAAAGTTTTCGCAACATTGTTGCACCTTTGTTTTCATATATATGAACATATATTCAAATAGTATAAGTATTATTTAATTCATTAATTAAGTTTACTTTTACAAAACAAGTTTAGAAAACAATTAGCAAAAGTAAACATAAAAGGAAAAAACATATCACATCAAATCCAACCAAATCTTTACTTTTCTTTACTTAAATATTAAGTGATTAAAACATAAAGTAAAGATATGATAAGGTTATGGTAAATGTTGAAAAAGTAAGATAAAGTAAGGATATTTTGGTAATTTTGTAAAGGTTTAGTTCTGTAATTTATCACTCCTTACTTTTTCTATAAATATCCATCCATTCTTCTCATTTTTTCACACAAATCATTCTCTTCTTCTTCTTTCTTTAAGCTATTTTAATGGATTCTCTCTTTAAGTGAGGTAGGAGGATTAAAAATAGTGGAGTGCTTAAGCACTAATCCACTTGTCACTCTCTAACCTCTTCTTAATTCACTTCTTCTTCTTCTTCTTCTCTTCTTAAAAAATAGCCTTTGGCTGTGAGGATGAAGGTGTTTAAGGGCTTAGGCTGAGAGCAAGGTGGGGTAGAGGGTCATGTCCATGAGCAAAGCAAGTAGAGGTAGAGATGGTCGAGCACTTGTAAACATGATTACGATAAGATTTAGAAATGTGTAGTGAAGTTTTGGTTTGGATAAAAATGTTGGTAGGAAGTGAAACGATTTTGGTTAAAGGTGAGAAAATTCTCGTTGCTGTTAAAAGATCATATTTTGATTTTGCTATAATAATTCTTTGCTAGTATACACCTCTTTAACATGTTGCTATGGATGTTTGGTTATGTTTGTGTTATGTTTGAATAAGTAACAAATGTTTATGGTTGTGACTATGTAACAACCCCCATATCTTACGGTTGTATATTTACATATTTCATTTAAATATAGCATCGTTAGTCGGATTTAAGTCCAAAAAGCTACTTTTTGCAAACAGCCAAATTAGGACTCGAGACCACTCCCATTGAGTCCAAAATGGCGTCTGCAACCTTTTTGAGTATAAACTTCGATATGTTTGGAGTTAATAGAATTTTGCCATTTTTCACTTAGGGCTTTGGGTTGAGTTTCAGCCCATTAGCCCCACTTATTACTCTAGCTCAGTCCAACTCTCCTCTTCGCTTCATTCTTATTTTCCTAACACTCAAGTTTCACTGAAAATGGAGAGAGGAATGGGAAATTAAAACTCCAAGCCCTAATCATCTTTGCAAATCCAAGTTCTAACTTCAGATTCAAGGAAGAAGCTTTGGTAAGCCTTCTCTTCATCTTCTCCAACTCGTTCTCTTTTCAATCTCAGAAATTTCTAAACCTAACTTAGGAAATGTATCTCTTTTAAGCTTAGATTCAAGCTTCTTGGGTTGGAATTGAACAATGATTGTCCTTGCCATTGCTCCATAGCTTCTTGTTCATTTGTTTTGGGTTTAAAGGTGAGATTTTTATCTCATGTCTACGTCTATATCTATCCTTGTTGTTAGGTATGAATTCCTAACACTTATTCATGTGCATTTGCTTTTGATTTGGATTGCTTTGGTGAATATTCTAATTTTTGGTGTTTTGAAAGAAAAATTTATGAAAATTCTTAAATGGATATTTGGACATTGATATTCGAGGCGTATGGAAGAGTCTTTAAGGCTGGGTTGTTGCTTTGCATAAATCCTTAGTCGTTGTTGCTAGTCCGATCGCTTCGGATAATCGTTTTGGCCATCATTAACCTAGGTTCAAGGAATGCCGTGAACTTCATTTTCAGACATCTGACACATAGGATTTAGACATCTGAATATTATACTGCGTATTTTTATTCCCCGGTATTCAGACGTCTGAATTGGTTCGAATTGAACCAGAGAAGAAATAGGCCAAAAATTGGCATTTCCAGACGTCTGAATTTATAGATTCAGACGTCTGAATTATGTTCTGGAAAATATTTTATTTTCCAGATTCAGACGTCTGAATCATACACTTCAGACGTCTGAATCTGCTTGTTTTTGCCTATTTTGCCTATTTAGCTTGAGTTTTCAAATTTAATCGATTTGTGTTGATTCCCATTTGTTGTTATTATTTATTATCAACTTTGATGACATTTTCTTCGGGATTTTTGGAACATCCACTTTGATTGATTCGGTATCGATTTCTTTGGATTCTATTTACGTCTTCGAATGTGAATTTTGGCGATTGATTATTTCTACAATCATTTTTGTGATTTGTCGCATTAAAAATATAAAGGATTCAATATTATTAGTAAATATCAAAACTCTTTCATCAAAACGATTTCAACACTATTTTATTACAAAGCTCGTTTCTTAAATCGTTTTTCAATCTACTAGCATATACAAACCTTTACCTCACTCGTATGGGAAATCTAATTAAACGGAATAGTAAAACAAGTGGTATGAAACGCTTGCGTTTACTTCATCGGTTAGTTCTTGGACTTGTTCGATTGAACCTCTTGTGACAATTTTCGAGTGGAGATCTACAATTTGTTCGTAAATATTTAAGTTAAGCTAGTGGTTATGGGACATGATGCCAAACTCATATATTTACTAGCTTAGTGTAATTGACACTTCTTGATGATCGATGATGATCATTTTATGATTTAGACTAGCAATGTGCGATGTCTCTTTGTCTGCGAGGGAGACTAAACCCCGTTTTTGTGGAGTTTCGACTCAAATTGGTTGGGTAGCGACCCATGGTCTTCGGGCCGTTTTGTGGAGCCTCGGCTCGAAATCAATGGTTAGCAACCATGGAATAGCGTTCCGTTTTGTGATATACATGTTGGTGAGCTTTCATGCTCCCATTTGGTGATAGGCCTCCCCCCTCTTTATGATTTCTGGATTTCTAGTTGATGATTTCTAGAATTTGTGTTTCACCAAATTTTCGTGATTTAAATTTATAAGTTTTATCAATATTTGTGCATTGGTGAATTTGTGTGTCATTAACTTTTATGATTGGAATTGATAAAATTGCCAATATTTATGGTTTGGTGAACAAAAATAAAGAATATGACATTCTTTTCTGTGTTTTGAGATTTCTTGAGATGATGTATGGTTTTCGTGTTGTCTAAGGTATATTTGTCATTTAATGGCATTATTGTTACCTACGTTTTTATCACATCTCATATTCTATCTCATTTTATCTAATATTTATAGTTAGAATGATCCGTTTATTATTTTCTCATTAAATAATACTCGGGTCAAACCGAGATGTTACAGGTGCTTCTGCTTGACTCCTCAGTTAGGATTATTATCCTGACTTTTGGCTAACTGCTTAGATTAGTAGTTTATTTTGTTGTATACATTTGAGATATAGACTCCATGATGTATACTTATTCTTTTGGGTAGCACTTGTTACTATTCTTTTGTTATATTGTGGATCTTGTTAGACCACAACTATGATATACACTTTTATGTGTAATATTCATATTTGTTTCCGCCTTTGAGATATGAACTTCTGTGACCGATTTGTGTTATGCTATTTCTATATTTGTTTCCGAAGATTATATATAGCCACTGTGTAGTAGCTTTGTGTTTGTGTCGGTATGTCGGTTTTCCTCTTGATATATTTTTATCTGGCATATCAGTGTTCGCACAAAGTAATTATACAGATGGTCGCTCCTCAACGGCCTTATTCTCCGTGCTAGTTGACGGCATTACCCCGTAGCGTTCTTGGCTAGCGTGGGTATAGAGGTGGGGCGTCACATCTTGGTATCAGAGCAAAATTTCGGAACAACGTAGAATAATTTAACAAGGATCATCGTCCTAAGTCCATCTTAGGAGCCGTGCCTTAGGATTTTATTCGAGTCATTGGACACGTTCTATCCTATTTTCTTTGCGATGCCTTGTTTTATCAATCATTATTGTTTGATATTCATTTTGAGAATAACTTTTTCTTCTTCTTTCTTTCTTTCTAAAAGTAGAGAAATGGTTAGACCAGGCCGTCCCAGCGCTGGTTAATCTAGTACTACTCCCCAAGATGGAGTATTTATGTCTGCACAACAACTTCTTGATCTAGTAAAAAATGCTCAAGCTGTCGGACCCATTCCAGAGCCTACTCAACCTAAATCTGGGTTTGCACGCCTGTGCAATGATTATACAAATTTGGTTGGAAAGCCATTCAAGGGTACCGAAAACATCATTGAAGTCCAAGCTTGGCTTAGAACATGCGATCGCATCTTTACTCGCATGAATCTTATTGATCTTCATCGAGTTCAAGTGGCTTCTAGTATGCTCCAAGAGAGAGCATTAGATTGGTACGAGCTTCTGATTTCTAAAATTATTGAGGTGAATCTTACTTGGGAGTAATTCCGAGAAAGATTTCAATCGAAGTTTGTGCCAGAAGCTGAGAAAGTGACTTTAGCCCGTTGTTTTATTGACCTTGTTCAGGGTGAATCTTTTGTGGCAGAATATGTCGCATCTTTTGAATCTCTCTCTAATTATTGGGTCGAGTATATAAATACCCCATTGAAGAAAAATCAGAGATTTGTCTATGGCTTAAATAAGAATTTTAAGAAGCCATTACTTCTAAAATTGGAAGTTGCTTTTGACCAACTTGTTGATAACTCTCTTCGAATTAAAGAGGCAGATAAAGAGAGTGATGTTGAAGTTGTGGGTGCCAAACCAAACTTCAACAACAACAAGAAAAGGCTAATAAATTCAAAGGTCCTTATCCCAATAAGAAAGGGGAGCAAGCAACTCCTGTAGAAAATACTTCTACCTCTAGTGGTGGGCAATGCTACAATTGTGGTTCTAAGGACCATTATGCAAATAAGTGTTCAAAGCCCCTTGCTTGTCGCTATTGCAAAAGTTCAAGCCATTTTATATCTGCATGTCCCAAACTTCAGGGCAAAAAGAAGGGAAAGCTAAATGTTGTGCAAGCCCCTAGTAACACTTCTCATGGTCAAGGTATTTCTCATTCTATCCTTGATGGCATTGTTATGTTTCGTGATCAACCTATTCGAGTTCTTTTTGATACGGGTGCATCCCATTCTTTTATATCAAAAGAGCTTGTTGATACTTTTTCTTTGAGTGTTATGGCTTTAATGACTTCTTTAAGAATTGCGAATCCAGTTGGTGGATCTGCAACACTCAGTTTGCTTTGTAAATATGTCGAGATTATTTTGTTTGATTTTTCTTTCCGAGCCGATTTGCATGTCATGCGCTACTTAAGATTCAGAATGATTTTGGGAATGGATTGGCTTAACCCTTATGAATCCCATATCCTATGTCCTGAGTGGACTCTTCATCTTTGACATCCTCAATCTGTTAAGCAGATTTCTATTGTTCTTGAAGACTCGGATTTCAACTTGGCAGCATCTTTATATTCTTTAAATCCTCATCATGACGATAATGATGATGAGGAAAATGTCATTTCTCTTATTCACGTTGTCCATGAATTTTCTGACATATTTGAGCCCGTTTTAGAATTACCACCTAAGCGAGCAATTGAGTTCAGAATTAATCTAATTCCTGAAGCTCTACCTATCACTCGTCCTCCTTATCGTATGTCCAATAAAGAAAATGAGGAGATGCACAAACAATTAACCGAATTGAAGACGAAGCAATTTATTCATTCTAGTTCCTCTCCTTGGGGAGCTTCGACTATTTTTGTGAAGAAATCTGATGGTGCACTTAGGCTTTGCGTTGACTACCGCAAGCTTAATGATCTTACTATCAAGAATAAATATCCTTTACCTCGGATTGATGATTTATTTGATCAGCTTAGTGGTGCTAGAGTCTTTTCACAATTAGACTTAGCAACCGGTTTCCATCAGCTTCGTATTACAGAGGATAACGTTCCTTTGACATCATTCTGTACTCGTTATGGATCTTATGAATGGCTTGTTATGCCATTTGGGTTAACGAATGCTCTAGGTTATTTCGTTGACCTTATGAATCAAGTTTACAAAGACTTCCTCGATTGATTTGTTGTCACCTTTATTGATGATATTCTTGTGTATTCTAAAATCGAGGAAGAGCATGAAATGCACCTTCGGATTGTGTTGGAAACTCTTAGGAGTAATCAATTAAAAGCAAAATTTTCTAAATGCCACTTTTGGCAATCTCGTGTGAAATTTCTCGGTCATATCATTTCTGAATCTGGAATTTCTGTGGACCCTTCAAAGATTGAACCGATTCAAAATTGGAAGAGACCGGAGAGTATTACGGAAATTCGTAGTTTTATTGGATTGGCAGATTATTACTGTCGGTTCATAAAGGACTTTTCTAAAATTGCCCTGCCTCTTACTAGCTTGACAAAAAAAGGAGTTAAATACATTTGGTCAAACAAATGTGAAGCTTCTTTTCAGAAATTAAAAGAACTCCGTTCCGATGCTCCTATTCTTGTAATTCCCGAGGGGAACCAAGATTTTATTGTTTATACCGATGCTAGTTGTGTTGGTTTGGGTGTCGTTCTTATGCAAAGAGAACGTGTTATTGCTTATGCTTCTAGGAAATTGAAGCCGACCGAGACTAGATATTCCACTCATGATTTAGAGCTCGCGGCTATTGTTTTCGCCCTTTGATTTTGGCGTCATTTTCTTTTTGGAGAGAAATTTGTTCTCCATACCGATCATAAATTTTTGAAGTATTTATTTTCTCAAAAGGAACTTAATTTGCATCAACAACGTTGGCTCGAGTTCCTAGCATCTTATGATCTTGATATTCTTTATACTCCGGGAAAGGGAAATCGTGTTGTCGATGCACTTAGTCGTAAGCAGCAAGTGGTTGTTTATATGATGATATCTGAATGGAATGATCTCGAGACTTTGTCCACTTGTGAGATTCGAGACCGTGAATCCAACTTATGTGTGTCTCTTGTTTTATGAGCCTTGAGGATCATCCTTCTATTCTAGACCGCATTCTTGAAGCTTAAAAGCTAGATCCCGAATTGGCTCTTCTTAGCCAAAGTTGTAGGGATAAAATTGATATTGAAGGTTTGAAAGACTTTGATATTAATTCTCATGGCGGTATTCGAAAATTTGGTAGACTTATCGTGTCAAATATTTGTGATCTTCGTAAAGACATTTTAGAAGATTCTCATCGTTCTAAATTTACCATTCATCCCGGTAGTAGTAAAATGTACATGGATATGAAGCGACTTTATTATTGGAAGGGAATGAAATTTGATATCGCTAACTTCGTTAAGCGTTGCATGACTTGCCAACTCATTAAGGCCGAGCGTCAAAGGCCCGGTGGGTTATTGCAACCTTTGGACATTCCAATTTGGAAGTGGGATCATATTTCCATGGATTTTATTGACGGCCTTCACCGTTCTCGTTCGAGTCATGATAGCTTATGGGTGATAGTTGATAGACTAACAAAATTCGCCCATTTTATTCCCGTTTGATCCAATCGGACCGTACCTCTTTTGGCCAAACTCTTTACTAAAGAAATTGTTAAATTGCATGGAGTTCATGCTTCTTTTGTTAGTGATCATGATCTATTGTTTACTAGTGGATTTTGAAAGAGTCTTCAAAAAGCTTTGGGAACGAAGCTTAATTTTAGCACCGCTTATCATCCTTAGTCCGGTGGACAAACCGAGCGTGTGAATCAAACTCTTAAAGATCTTCTTCGTGCATGTGTTCTTGATTTTGGTGGAAGTTGGAAAGATCATATTTCTCTTGTTGAGTTTTCCTATAATAATAGCTTCCAATCTAGTATTGGTATGGCACCTTTTGAGGCACTCTATGGAACGCCATGCCGGTCTCCTTCTTGTTGGCTTGAGGCCGGTGAGAAGCTGGTTTTAGGTCCAGATTTTATTCGTGATTCCGCAGAAAAGATTGGCCTTATCCGCTATAGGATGAAAGAGGCTCGGAGTAGGCAAAAATCCTATACCGATAACCGAAAGAGGAAATTAGAATTTTCTGTGGGAGATCTTGTGTTTATTCGTGTCTCACCAATGAAGGGTGCTGTGCGTTTCAGTCGATCGGGAAAGTTAGCACCTCAATATAACGGTCCATTTCCCATCACCGAACGTATTGGTTCCATGGCTTATCGCCTCGCATTACCGGCTCAATTCTCTGCTATTCATGACGTGTTTCACATTTCTCAATTACGGAAATTACTTCGACATTTTGATTCTATTCTTGTGCCTGGTGTTGTGGAAGAAATTGAAGTTTTGTCTAATTTGACTTATAAGCAACATCCTATTCGCATCATTGCTACGGAGGTTAAACGCCTTCGAAATAAAGACGTCCCGCTTGTGAAAGTTCAATGGTCCTCAAATCCTAAGGATTGCTCTTGGGAATCTAGAGAATTCATCGAGCGAACACATTCGAACTAACTCTCTCGTGCTCTTTAAGGTGAACTTCTTATTCCAAATTTCTTCTTTTGTGTTGATATGCTTTTATGGTTGTTACTTTTTGTTCATTTATTTCTTAAGGATTGCGAGGACGCAATTTCTTTAAGGAGGGGAGTCTGTAACAACCCGCATATTTGGCGGTTGTTTATTTAAATATTTCATTTAAATATAGCATCGTTAGTCGGATTTAAGTCCGAAAAGCTACTTTTTGCAAACAGCCGAAATAGGACTCGAGACCACTCCCATTGAGTCCAAAATGGCGTTTGCAACCTTTTTGAGTATAAACTTCGATATGTTTGAAGTTAATAGAATTTTGCTACTTTTCACTTAGGGCTTTGGGTTGGGTTTCAGCCCATTAGCCCCACTTATTACTCTAGCTCAGTCCACCTCTCCTCTTCACTTCATTCTTATTTTCCTAACACTCAATTTTCACTGAAAATGGAGAGAGGAATGGAAAATTAAAACTCCAAGACCTAATCATCTTTCCAAATCCAAGTTCTAACTCCAAATTCAAGGAAGAAGCTTTGGTAAGCCTTCTCTTCATCTTCTCCAACTCTTTCCCTTTTCAATCTCAGAAATTCCTAAATCTAACTTAGTAAATGTTTCTCTTTTAAGCTTAGATTCAAGCTTGTTGGGTTGGAATTGAAGAGTGATTGTCCTTGCCATTGCTCTATAGCTTCTTCTTCATTTGTTTTTGGTTTAAAGGTGAGATTTTTATCTCACATCTACGTCTATATCTATCCTTATTGTTAGGTATGAATTCCTAACACTTATTCATGTGCATTTGCTTTTGATTTGGATTGCTTTGGTGAATATTCCAATTTTTGGTGTTTTGAAAGCAAAATTTATGAAAATTCTTATATGGGTATTTGGACATTGATATTTGAGGCATATTGAAGAGCCTTTAAGGCTGGGTTGTCGCTTGGCATAAATCCTTAGTCGTTGTTGCTCGTCCGATCACTTCGGATAATCGTTCTGGCCATCATTGGCCTAAGTTCAGGGAATGCCTTGAACTTCAGTTTCAAACGTCTGAAACATAGGATTCAGACGTCTGAAGAATTTTTATTCCCCAGTATTCAGACGTCTGAATCAAAGGTTCCAGACGTCTGAATTGGTTCGAATTGAACCTGGGAAGAAATAGGCCAAAAATTGGCATTTCCAGACGTCTGAATTTATAGATTCAGACGTCTGAATTATGTTCTGGAAAATATTTTATTTTCCAGATTCAGACGCCTGAATCATACACTTCAGACATCTGAATTTGCCTATTTTGCCTATTTAGCTTGAGTTTTCAAATTTAATCGATTCGTGTTGATTCCCATTTGTTGTTATCCTTTATTATCAACTTTGATGATATTTTCTTTGGGATTTTTGGAACATCCACTTTGATGGATTCGGTATCGATTTCTTTGGATTCTATTCACGTCTTCGAATGTGAATTTTGGTGATTGATTGTTTCTGCAATTATTTTTGTGATTTGTCACTTTAAAAATATAAAGGTTTCAATAGTAAATATCAAAACTCTTTCATCAAAATGATTTCAACACTATTTTATTACAAAGCTCGTTTCTTAAACCGTTTTCAATCCACTAGCATATACAAACCTTTACCTCACTCGTATGGGAAATCTAATTAAACGGCATAGTAAAACAAGTGGTATGAAACACTTGCTTTACTTCGTCGGTTAATTCTTGGACTTGTTTGATTGAACCTCTTGTGACAATTTTCGAGTGGCGATCTACAATTTGTCCGTAAATATTTAAGTTACGCTAGTGGTTATGGGACAAGATGCTAAACTCATATATTTACTAGCTTAGTGTAATTGACACTTCTTGATGATCGATGATGATCATTTTGTGATTTAGACTAGTAATGTGCGATGTCTTTTTGTCTACGAGGGAGACTAAACCTCATTTTTGTGGAGTTTCGACTCAAATTGGTAGGGTAGCGACCCATGGTCTTCAGGTCGTTTTGTGGAGTCTCGGCTCAAAATCAGTGGTTAGCAACCATGGAATAGCGTTCCATTTTGTGATACACGTGTTGGTGAGCTTTTATGCTCCCGTTTTGTGATAGGCCTCCCCCTTCTTTGTGATTTCTGGATTTCTAGTTGATGATTTTTAGAATTTTTGATTCACCAATTTTCGTGATTTACATTGATAAGTTTTATCAATATTTGTGCGTTGGTGAATTTGTGTGTCATTAACTTTTGTGATTGGCATTGATAAAATTGTCAATATTTATGGTTTGGTGAACAAAAATAAAGCATATGACATTCTTTTCTGTGTTTTGATATTTCTTGCGATAGTGTATGATTTTCGTGTTGTCTAAGGAATATTTGTCATTTAATGGCATTATTGTTACCATACATTTTTGTCACATCTCATATTCTATCTCATTTTATCTGATATTTATAGTTAGACTGATCCGTTTATTATTTTCTCATTAAATAATACTCGGGTCAGACCGAGATGTTACAGGTGCTTCTACTTGACTCCTTGACACTTTTGGCTAACTACTTAGATTAGTTGTTTATTTTGTTGTATACATTTGAGATATAGACTCCATGATGTGTACTTATTCTTTTGGGTAGCACTTGTAACTATTCTTTTGTGATATTGTGGATCTTATTAGACCACAATTCTGATATACACTTTTATGTGTAATATTCATATCTATTTCTGCCTTTGAGATATGAACTTCTGTGACTGATTTGTGTTGTGCTATCTCTATATTTATTTTCGAAGATTACATATAGCCACTTTGTTGTAGCTTTGAGTTTGTGTCGGTATGTCGGATTTCCTCTTGTTATATTTTTATCTGGCATACCGGTGCTCGCACAAAGTAATTATACAGATGGTCGCTCCTCAACAGCCTTATTTTCCACGCTAGTATACAGCATTACCCCGCAGTGTCCTTGGCTAGCGTGGGTATAGAGGTGGGGCGTCATAGATTATTTATCATGTTGGCTTATGTATTGACCATAATTATGTTAGTGATAAATGTTAAATTTGATTATGCTTATTTTTTTAAGTAATCCTTTGTTAAACCAGATCCAATTTTGGTGATATGATATACTTTGAAAAAATAAGACTCCTTTCAATTAGAAGTGAAATTAAAGTAAAAATAAAAGAGTATCTGAAATATGAAGTGAAATGGGTTTTAAAAGTATAGTTAAATTGAAATTGAGATGAACAGTGAAATTGATATTGAAATCAATTTGGAAAATTAAAGTTGAGATTATGGTTGAATTTAAGTTTAAATTGAAACTAGATTTGAATTCTAATTTTAAATGAGTTTAATTTGAAGTTAGAATTGAAATTGAAGTAAAATTGAAATTTAAAATTTAATATTAAAATAATAGGAATAAAATAATATTATAATATGGTAATAGTGAAAATATATTTTTAATACTTTAAAAAGTGAAAATATTGATTTAAAATAATTTGTAATGATTTTATATGTATTTAAATTCAATTTGAATAAATTATTTCAAGTATTGAAAAATAAGTTAAAACTAGGTGGTCGCGCAACGGTAGTTCACGATTACGCGCCGAAAAGTTCACATGAGTATATAGAGTGAACTATAGCTCAGAATTCTTCGAGATAAGAAAATTTGGGACTATTATATCCATATCTTCTAAACGAAGAAATAAAATCAAAAATTTCGTTGAGAAGATTTTGAATTAAGTCCAAATCAATTTCTACAAAAATCGCGCTAGTACAGTTAAGTGACCATAACAGGAAATCCGTTTTAATGAACGTTTTTAATATTGAAAAAATATGAAATAAATTTGATAAATATATTGAAATGGTTTAATGGAGATTTGGATTGAAAAATATGAATTATCGAATGTTTAAAAGTTGTTTAAATCAAATAAGCTTATATAGCACTTTCCACAGCACTTTTATGCTGCGAATTCTATAACTTTTTGAATATAAGTTTAAAAGTAACGATTTTTCTTGAAATCAATTGTGAATGTTTTTAAAAGAAAAATTAAGTGTTTTTGAAAGATAATTTGGAATCTTTATAAAAAATTCCAAAATAAAGTTGATAATTGAGTATGCGGAAACGACTAGCACATTTGTCTCGCCTATGAGATTTGGGAAGATAAAACAAGGTGTTTAACTAAGGTTAGGGATAGAGCAAACAGTGCCCTGAACATAGCTGGCATATGTTTTCTTTTCTTTGGCAAGAGGTGGAACAAATCGAAAGGAAAGCCCGGATGCTCTTAAATAAAAAGATCATATTGAGTTTCCAAAATAAAAGAAAATTGATATTATCCAAAATTTAAGAAACTCCAAAATGAATAATTTCTATGATCGTATTTACTAAATTATTTTTTAAGATTTATTTTAGGGTTTAGCGTAAACGATGTGTTAAATAACATTGTTTTTGGCCCGCCTAAAAGTTAAGAAATTTGGATCGAGAGTTAAGTGACGAAGTCTAAGATATTTTCCAAAGCAAAAGAATGAATTACTTAGAATTATCCTAAGTCAAAATAAAGATTTTTCGAAATCATCCGAAATGAATTAAAGTGAAAAGAGACTTAATAAATCATATATACTCATATTCTCTTTTTGTCGATAATTGGATTTCGAAGGAGCAGGGGTCGAATTTGGGTGATTTCTATCCGAAAACCACTTCGAACCAATATATACGTTCAAATGTGAAGACATGTTGAAGATGATTATTATTGAAGACAGTGGTTCTTTATAGCGTGAATACTGCTTGTTGAACATGCTCTGGGTAATTCCCATTATAGCGTTATTTATAGCAGTGGTCTCCTCGTGGTGGAGTGTAACGACTCGTAATTTCGCTATTTCAAAAATAAGATATTTTGTTTATTTTAAATTTAAAAGGGATTTAAATCTTAAATAAATACATTATATATAATAA
The DNA here is from genome assembly GCA_030765085.1 of Allium cepa. Lineage (NCBI taxonomy): Eukaryota > Viridiplantae > Streptophyta > Magnoliopsida > Asparagales > Amaryllidaceae > Allium > Allium cepa. The sequence goes on from CM060945.1 coordinate 224,836,718, forward strand.
ATAATTAACTATTCCTATATTTAATAAATTAAAAAGTATAAATTTTTATTTTAGAACAAATCCGCAAAAGTTAAGTTTTGTTAATAATAAATAAAGACTTAAATAAATAAGTTTTGATATTTATTTAATAAGATACTTCTAATTAAAAACATCTATAAAGATAATAAAATTATATTAAAAGATTTAAAAGTATGTTAATAATTGTTTTACAAAAATAACCAAAATTTGTCGCATTTTGTCAGTTTTACATACACTGTAAAATTAGATATTTTGATGTTAATTAAATATGATTTTTAAATATAAAGAGATATGTTTTAATTTATTTAAAGAAATAAAAAATTTCATTTTAAAGTTTGGTCTACTTCAATATATAGCTTAATAAAAACATCAAATTTTGACTGTAAAATTTGTCGACAAGAACAACATTTTGAACCAAATCAAGTTGTCATCAAGTTGTCGCAACTTCATATATTTTCTAACATACACATATGCATAAATACAACTTAAAAAACTATGTTACATGTTATAATTAACATATGCACTTTGAAAAGTCAAAGTTTACAAATAATTCAAAAGGTAACATGATTTGACATAAACTATAAACAAATGTTACTAAAAAACATCATTACTTTACATCTTATCTCATTAATGAGATGTTACTAATTTACATGGAAAAGGAGAAAATGTTATTTTAACATTTTAAAATTGAAGAAAATAAGGCAAACGTCATTTCTTAAGTACAAATTCAAGTCAAATCATTTCTTCTCCATTAAGCAAAGGTCAAATAAAGGGTAAAAAGGTAAATAAATAGTCAAAAAGTAGTGGAAGGTGTTTTAGACATTTGCCATTTCAAACACTATTATAAATAAACAAGCACACCTTTCACTTTTTCACATTTCATTCCTTCCTTCTTCTTCACTTTCTCCTTCTCCTTCACCTCTATTTCCATGGATTCCCACATCTCCATTCTCTTCCACCTTCCAGCTATCAACTCTAAATCCACCTACCCTCGGCTTCACACAAAACCCGAGCCAAAACCCACCACCCCAAGCCATACCCATCCTGCTACACCACAAACCCGAGCCTTGGACCCCCTACCATCGGTCGTACCACCTACCCAAGCCCTTACACCCCACTACCAAGGTCGTACCCTCCTCCCTTGGCCACACACCCCATAGTCGAGCCATAAACCCTCCTCTTCAATAAAAAAGAAAATAATAAAAGAAAGAAAGCGGCAAATTCAAGGACGTTGGAAATAGCACGTTAGCTCGATAAACACAAATCTCACTTTAAAGATTGATGTAGTGGATATAAATGTGATAAATTCTTATCACTTTTGAATTCATATTTTGGTTATGTTAAAACAATCATATTTATACCCTTATGACATATGAATGTTTATTTGATTGTTGATATGGATGATTTTATTATTGGTTAGATAATTGAATTGTGATGTTGTATTTCGTTATGATATAAATAGTAAATGTTGAATTTGAAATAATATGTTATATAATTGGTTGAATGGATGTTATGTTAGTGATGAATATGGATATTGGTTATGTTCATTTTGATTTAATAATCCCTTTGTTAGTCAGACCATATTTTAGTGATATGAGATATTTTGAAAAATAAGTCTCTTTTCAATTAGAAGTTAAATTAAAGTAAAAATGAAAGAGAATTTGAAATATGAAGTGAAAAGGATTTAAAAAGGATAGTTAATTTGAAATTGAAATTGAGATGAATAGTGAAACTAAAATTGAAAACGATTTTCAAAAATTGAAGTTGAGATTAAGGTTGAGTTGAAGTTTAAATGGAAATTAGATTTGAAATCCAATTTTTAAATGTGTTTAATTTGAAGTTAGAATTGAAATTGAGTTGAAATTGGAATTTAAAATTTAATATTAAAATAATAGAAATATAATAATATTATAATACGGTAATAGTGAAATAATATTTTAAATACTTTAAAAGGTGAAAATATTTATTTAAAATGATTTTTAATGATTTTATAAGTAATAGAATTCAATTTGAGTAAATTATTTCAAGCATTGAAAAATAAGTTAAAACTAGACGCGTCGCGCAACGGAAGTTCGCAATTTCACGCCGAAAAGTTCAAATGAGTGTATAGAATTTAATATAGCTCGGAATTCTACGAGATAAGAAAATTCCAGACTAGTATATCCATATCTTTGAAACGAAGAAACAAAATCAAGATTTCATCTTGTAGATTTTCAATTAAGTCCAAAACAACTTTCTAGAAAAATCGCGCTAGTGTAGTTAAGTGACCATAATAGGAAATCTATTTAAATCAACGTTTTTAGCTATGGAAAAATATGGAATAAATTTGATAAATCTATTTAAATAGTTTAAAAGTGATTTGGATTTAAAAATATGAATTTTCAAATAATAAAAAGTTGTTTAAATCAAATAAGCTCATATAGCACTTTTCGCAGCACTTTTATGCTGCGAATTGTATGACTTTTTGAATATGAGTTTAAACGTAACGATTTTTCTCAGAATCAATTGCAATGTTTTAAAAAGGATAATTAAGCATTTTGAAAGATAAGTTGGAATATTTATAAGTAGTTCCAAAATAAAGTTGAAAATCTGAGTATGCGGGAACGACCAGTACATTTGTCCTGCTTGTGAGATCTAGGAGGATAAAACAAGGTGTTTAACTAAGGTTAGAGATGGAGCAACCAGTGCCCTAAACTTATCTGGCCTATGTTTTCTTTTCTTAGGTAAGGATTGGAATAGATCGAAAGGAAAGCCCGGATGCTCTTAAATAAAAAGATTCTGTTAGGTTTTCCAAAATAAAAGAAGATTGATATTATCCAAAATTTAAGCAATCTCCAGAATGAATGATTTTTATTTACTCAAAATGTTTGCTAATATTTATTTTAGGGTTTATCATGAACGATGTCTTAAATAACTTTGATTTTGATCCGCCTAAAAGTTAAGGAATTTTGATCGAGAGTTAAGTAAGGAAATTTGAAATATTATATGAAGTAGAAGAATGAATTACTTAGAATTATTCCATGTTAAAAGAAAGAGATTTCGAAATCATCCAAAAAGAATTAAAGTGGAAAGAGACTTAATAAATCATGTATACACATATTCACTTTTTATCGATAATTGGATTTCGAGGGAACCGAGGTCGGATTTGGGCAATTCCTATCCGAAAACCACTTTGAACCAATATATACATTCGAATGTGAAGATTTATTAAAGATGATGATTATTAAAGACTGTGGATCTTCATAGCATGAGGACTGCCACTTGATTTGCTCGAGGTCACACCCATTATAGAGTTATATATAGTAGTGGTTCACTCATTGTGGAGATTTTTCAAATTGCAAGGACTACTCACTAATAATGGTAGTAGGGGGGTGCCTTCAGTTTGTCATGTTCTTGGACAACTTATATGGATGTTTGTCTAACATTGCACTTTTAAATATTACGTACATTGGTTTTTTACAAACGTACATTAGTGGTGGCGGAGAAGGCAGCTTCTCTTAGCTTAACACCCTCCTTGAGACGTACGAGCTCAAGGGTTGTAATTTGGTGAAAGGAAATTAGTATTAAATGGAAATGGCAATGTGGCATTCAAAGATGTGATATGTGCTTTGTGAAAAGGTAATCGTAGCCTCAAGCCTCATCAAACTGGAAATGACCGAAACAGAATTAGATGCGGCAAGGCTAAATGGGTCATTTCTAATTAGATTATGATCATCCCCTTCTTGATATATTTCTTCCCGCTATGATGTTCGGGAAGTAGATTAATGTGGTGTATGGAAAAAGAGCGCTCGGTTAAAGGTCGGTAATGACCGAGAGATGACATATTCGGTACTATCTAGTTATAGATGTAGGTTGTTCTTGTGTTTGTAGAGGAGCTTTGTGATGGTTCCCTGGGACATCCATCTAGAGATGTAACCATTTCGAAAGGTAGATCCTTCGCCTAGTCATTTGTATGGAAATCCTTTCTCCAATAAGAACCTACGGTTTTGTTTGTAGAACATAGTATGCTGGAATTTAACAATGGAAACAGTTTTGGCTAAGATTAATAAGTTTATTTGCAAATACTTTTAAAGAGATGTCATTAGAAATAATATCAAATGTTTTGATATAAAAGTTTTTTAGTTATCATAAGGTAAAAACCCATCCATGTTAATGTGTAGGCGTGGTCTTATGAGATACTCTTTCTTTTCAAAGGATTTTATTCAAAGGCTGATATATGGCACTGTCATTTATTATTAGTTTTTCTCACGCTGGTTTATCAAGCCGGATCCGGGTATTCTCAATATTCGGGTCAGATCTGAGTAGTTTCAAGTTAGTCGAAGATGGTTTAAGTTTCCAAAGGAGATGTAACGACCCGATTTTTCGACTTCCGAAAGTCTATATTAATACGTCGCTGTATCAACTACCGAACCATCGATCGTCGGAAAACTGATCCATTAGGGTTTAAGAAGAAAAAGGTAAAAGAAGAAAATAGAAACAATAACAGAATCTCACATATCGTAGCGGAACAACATATAATAGATAAATGAATATCTTTAAAATAAAGAACTGTATCAGTTATTACATTACATCACATTACATTATCAGAGTGTTACAACAACAGCAGCAGAAAAGAAATATAACATATACTAGTCATACGCTACGCCATCCAACTTGCTCCTGATCTCCACAACATCTCCTGAATTCCAGAATAACTGAGAACCTGACTCTAGGCTGCCCGTGTGGAAATTTGTGGGCACCCAGAGTTTAGAAAGGGAATGATAAACCCCAGGACAGTCATGCGACTGGTGTGAGATCTTAAAAACAGTTATTTTCAAAAAGAAAATAAAAAGAAACCCGTTATGCTTTTAAAAGTTGAAATTGTCATAAGGCCTCCCACCACACACAATGCAAACGCACACTTGGAGGAGATTTCTCCTTATGACAGTCAAAAATGCTTAATACGCAAAATCTTTGGATATTATTTTCAGTGCATAGTGTAGAAAACATTTCGAAAGTATAATATTAATCTTAGTCAGCTTGGGCATTTCGCACTTATGCCAACTATAGCTACCATGTTCAATGGCAGATTACCACCATATTTCATGGCAGGTTATACAACTAAAACCGTATAGGGCGCGTATTGTTTCTTTGGATTTCCAACAAATGGTCAGGCAAAGGAACTTCCCACACCGAAATGGAACGCCTCTGGAAGGACGCCCCCGAGAACCTAACCGCATCTCTGCTAACACAAGGTCGATGCTACTACACACTGTACAGCTGTAACTAGGTAACTAACACACCGACGCTACCTCATGCTATACAGCTGTAACTAGGTAGCTAACACACGAGCTATGCCATAATATCTAATTACAATATTCAAATTTATTTTGCACATTTCTTTACAAAATTTTCAATGTATACTTCTTATACCATTTTTACTTCACTACTGAAGTCATATCCATTACCATTCAATCTTGCGTTTTCAATTACCTTTGAATTTAATTCACAATTTCAATTCTATTTGAAATCAATTTATCTTCTACTATGAATATTGAATTTTATCTTTCATTTATAACTGATTCACATTATTAATTTAAATTAATTTCATTCACTAATTTACTTCAATTTGCAATTTGAAATCGTTTGCCGTTAACAAAAAAAATTCAAAAATTTTCTAACTCCCAAAATTTTCAGAAAATTTTGGCAGAGTCTCCTTTGTACGTAGGATCTTTTGCAATTCGACAAAAGATATAAATATATACACATCGACCCACCTGGTCGGAAAAACAAAAAACAGTTCATATTTCCTATTTTTATTGCGTAGGCGTATCTTTATTAGCATTTTTAAGCAAAGGGGCTTATTATTTGCATTTTAGTGCGACCAAATCCAGCCAAACGGCCCTCATGTACTTGTGCTTACTCAATTTAAACATGTGAGTGACATATGTAGGAAATTCATTTACATCACTCATTTTAAATAGTAACCACATAGTTTTCATAAGCAATACACTCAAAATAATTCCCATATGCAATTTATAAGGTTTTAATACAAATTTAATTGCTTGCATCTAAATCACACATTATTTCCATTCACTTTCAATGGTTTACAACACACTTTCTTTCATTCAATTTATTTTTAAACGAAACGAACTCATATCCATTTCAAAAATCAATTGAAATGGATATGAGTTCGTTTCGTTTAAAAATGAATTGAATGAAAGAAAGTGTGTTGTAAACCATTGAAACTGAATGGAAATGATGTGTGATTTAGTTGTAAATAATTAAATTTGTATTAAAACCTTATAAATTGCTTATGGGAATTATTTTGAGTGTATTGCTTATGAAAACTATGTGTTTACTATTGAAAATGAGTGAAATGTAAATGAATTTCCTATATATGTCACTTACGTGTTTAAATTTAGTATGTACAGGTACATGAGGGCCGTTTGGCTGGATTTGGTCGTACTAAAATGCTAATAATAAACCGCTTTGCTTAAAATGCTAATAAAGGTACGCATACGTAATAAAAATAGGAAATATGAACTGTTTTTGGCTTTTCCGACCGGGTGGGTCGATGTATATATATTTATATCTTTTGTCAAATTGCAAAAGCTCCTCCGTACAAAGGAGACTCTGCCAAAATTTTCTGAAAATTTTGGGATTTAGAAAATTTTTGAAGTTTTTTTTGTTAGCGACAAACGATTTCAAATTGCAAATTGAAGTAAATTAGTGAATGAAACTAATTTAAATTAATAATATGAATTAGTTATAAATGAAAGATAAAATTCAATATTCATAGTAGAAGATAAATTGAATTCAAATAGAATTGAAATTGTGAATTAAATTCAAAGGAAATTGAAAATGCAAGATTGAATGGTAATGGATATGACTTCAGTAGTGAAGTAAAAATGGTATAAGAAGTATACATTGAAAATTTTGTAAAGGAATGTGCAAAATAAATTTGAATGTTGTAATTGGATATTATGGCATAGCTCGTGTGTTAACTACCTAGTTACAGCTGTACAGCGTGAGGTAGCGTCGGTATGTTAGTTACCTAGTTACAGCTGTACAGCGTGAGGTAGCGTCGGCCTTGTGTTAGCAGAGATCCGTTTAGGTTCTTGGGGGCGTCCTTCCAGAGGCGTTCCATTTCGGTGTGGGAAGTTCCTTTGCCTGACCATTTGTTGGAAATGCAAAGAAACAATACGCACCCTGTACGGTTTTTATTGTATAACCTGCCATGGAATATGGCGGTAATCTACTATTGAACATGATAGCTATAGTTGGCATAAGTGCGAAATGCCCATGCTGACTAAGATTATATTATACTTTTGAAATGTTTTCTGCACTATGCACTCAAAATAATATCCAAAGATTTTGCGTATTAAGCATTTTTGACTGTCATAAGGAGAAATCTCCTCCAAGTGTGCGTTTGCATTGTGTGTGTGGCGGGAGGCCTTATGGCAGTTTCATTTTTTAAAAGCATAGCGGATTTCCTTTTATTTTCTTTGTGAAAATAACCGTTTCTAAGATCTCACACCAGTCCCACGACTGACCTGGGGTTTGTTGTTCCCTTTCTAAACTCTGGATGCCCACAAATTTCCACACGGGCAGCCTAGAGTCGGGTTCTCAGTTATTCTGGAATTCAAGAGATGCTGTGGAGATCAGAAGCAAGTTGGATGGCGTAGCGTATCACTAGTATATGCTATATTTCTTTTCCATTGTTGTTGTAACACTCTGATATTGTAATGTGATGTAATGTAATAACTGATATAGTTCTTTGTTTTAAAGATATTCATTTATCTATTATATGTTGTTCCGCTGCAGCATGTGAGATTCTGTTATTGTTTCTGTTTTCTTATTCTAACTTTTTTTAAACCCTAGTGGATCGGTTTTACGGCGATCGATGGTTCGACAGTTGATACATTGGACGTATTAAAGTCGACTTTCGAAATTCGAAAAATCGGGTCATTACAGAATTTTTCCACCTCTCGAAATAATTGATTTAAAATAATCAATAAAAATAATTATGTGATTAATCTATTAAATCACACTCACATTGATTGAAAATAATTAACTACTGTCGTGCACTAGATTGATATTTCCGTTGTGGTTGTGATACTGTGTGATGTAGATTGCTCTGTACTCCACTGTGATTTGTGATTTGTTCTATATTGATGTGAAAACCCCTTTGCCCGTAAAACGGAATTTTAACTTCGATGCGACAGGGAGTCGGATTCCAGTTGGTTATCCGAAAACCCACATCGAACCCTGAATGTGAATCTTTGTGATTGATATACCCACATGTTTCAAAATTAAGCGCTCACTATTCGGTTTAGCCAGGAGAGGACCTTCGTGTCATATAACCAATTCCGAATAGTAATACGTTGAAATGGATAGCATTTGAAGACCGGTGGTAAAGACCCGGTGTCTTCAAAAACGATAGGACAACCTATCGACTGTCTCTGCACTGAGTTGCTCCGGTATAGAGATTCCTTAAGTGATGGGAAGTCCGATCGGGATTGTGAATACTCGGATTACAAGGGCTTCGTCGGAAGTGCCTTCGGTTCTGTTCGAACTCGGAACAGACTTGTATGGATGTGTGTCTGACGTTGCACTTTGAGATGTAAAGCTGATTTCTTTCAAATACATATCTTTTGGTGACGGAGAATTTATTCTCTTAGCTTAACACCCTTCTCTGAGACGTACAAGCTCAGAGGTTATGTGTTGATGGTTACTAGTGATACATTCCCAATTTGGTAATGTGGCATACGAAGTGCTGCTGATCATTTGTTGATCGAAGCATGGCTTTGTGAAAAAGCGTAGCTTTGTGGACGAGACTTCATCGAGCCTCACAACCCGGAAATGGTCGAACCAGGAATGTTGCGGCAAGGTTTTGTTAGGAGTAGCGCCCCTAGGGTATGTCCATGGAGGCCTTATGGCAGTTTCATTTTTTAAAAGCATAGCGGGTTTCCTTTTATTTTCTTTGTGAAAATAACTGTTTTAAGATCTCACACCAGTCCCATGACTGACCTGGGTTTTATTGTTCCCTTTCTAAACTCTGGGTGCCCACAAATTTCCATACGGGCAGCCTAGAGTCAGGTTCTCAGTTATTCTGGAATTCAAGAGATGCTTTGGAGATCAGGAGAAAGCTGGATGGCGTGGCGTATCACTAGTATATGTTATATTTCTTTTCCGCCGTTGTTGTTGTTACACTCTGGTAATGTAATGTGATGTAATGTAATAACTGATATAGTTCTTTGTTTTAAAGATATTCATTTATCTATTATATATTGTTCCGCTGCGATATGTGAGATTCTGTTATTGTTTCTGTTTTCTTCTTCTACCTTTTTCTTCTTAAACCCTAATGGATTGGTTTTTCGACGATCGATGGTTCAGAAGTTGATACAGTGGACGTATTAATGTCGACTTTTGGAAGTTGAAAACTCGGGTCGTTACAGGAGAGCTGGAGATATTCATTTACATATAGACATATTCTATTATCCTCTATACTTAGTTTGTTTTAGTTGATGTTTGTCAGCAATTCTAAGGACGGATGTTTATAACTTTCCAGGCTGAATTTATGTTAGACTCTGATATATGTATTTTAAAAGTTTTCCGCTGTGAAGATATTTGTCCAATATTATATGTTATTCATTCGTGTGAGATTCTGGTCTGTCTTATTTTCTTTATTACCCTTCATGTTCCGTATTTCTGTGCAATTTGAGTTGGACATGTGTAGTTTATTGTCGATTCAAAGGGTACGGAAAAATGGGACTTGACATGGAGATTTTTCGTGATTGTAAGGACTACTCACTACTAGTGGTAGTAGGATTGTGCCGGTATTTGTCATATTCCTGAACAACTTGTATGGACGTTTGTTTGACATTGCATTTCTAAATATTATGTACATTCGTTTTTACAAACGTACATTAGTGGTGGCGGAGAAGGCAACTTCTCTTAGCTTAACACCTTCCTTGAGACGTACGAGCTCAAGGGTTATATTTTTATGGAAGGAAATCAGTAGTTAATGGAAATGGAAATGTGGCATTCAAAGATGTGATATGTGCTGTGTGAAAAGGTAATCGTCGCCTCAAGCCTCATCAAACCGAAAATGACCGAAATAGGATAAGATGCGGCAAGGCTAAGTGGGTCATTTCCAAGTAGAGTATGGTCGTCCCCTTCTAGATATATTTCTTCCCGCTATGACGTTTGGTATGTAAATTAATGTGGTGTACGGAAAAACGAGCGCTCGGTTAAAGGTCGATAACGACTGGGGAATGACATATTCGGTACTATCTAGTTACAGAGGTAGGTCGATCTTGTGTTTACAAAGGTTCCTATGTGCTGTTCCTTGAGATATTCGTCTAGGGTTGTACCCATTCGGAAGGTAGATCCTTCACCTGGTCAATTGTATGGAAATCCATTCTCCAATAAGAACCTACGGTTTGTTTGTAGAACCTAGTATGCTGGAATATAATAACGGTAACAATTTCGGCTAAGATTAATAAGTTTATTTGAATATGTTTTCAAAGAGATATCATTAGAAATAATATCAAAGGTTTTGATATAAAAGTGTTTTAGATATCGTAATGTAAAAACTCGTTCGTGTTTATGTGTGGACGTGGTCTTATGAGATACTCTTTCTTTTCAAAGGATGTAAATTCAAAGGCTGATATATGGGACTGTCATTTATTATTGATTTTTTCTCGCGATGATTTATCAATCCTTGTCCGGGTATTTTCAATACTCGGGTCAGATCCGAGTAGTTTCGGGTTTTGTCGAAGATGGTTGAAGTTTCTAGAGGGAAGCTGAAGATATTCATCTATGTATGGACATATTCAATTATCTACTGTAATTAGATGTTTTGGTTGATGTTTATCAGCAATTATAAGGATAGATGTTTATAACTATCCAGGCTTAATTTAAGTTAGACTCTGATACATGTATTTAAAGGTTTTCCGCTGTTCCATTCGAGTGGGATTATGCTCTGTCTTATTTTCTTTATTACCCTTCACGTTCCGTATTTCCGTGCGATTTGAGTTGGACATGTGTGATTTATTGTCGATTCAAAGGGTACGGGAAAACGGACCATGACAGCTAATATCACCTGAGAAGGCTTCATCATAATAATACACACCATGGAGAGGAACCTCAATCCTGTAATCTAAAGAATTTGGTTTGGACCTTAACCAATTTTGAGTACAAACTAATGCCTCAACTATCCCTGGACTCAAAAGTACTAGACAAAGGGTCTATAACCCTTCCTCCGGTGCTAAATGGATTCAAAATCAACCGTGGACAACATAATAGCAAGAAGATCTCGAGCGACTAAAGATAGAATATAATATTTGAACTATTTACCTTCGAAAGTAGTAAAACATCAAACTTATTTGGTGCTACTTCGATTAGTGCACTTAAATACTTTTTTAGTTCATTGCCTTCATTATCTTATTATCGAACTTATCTTAGACAAGTATTCATTCTTCTAGAAAGAACGTCACCAAAATTCCCAACACTTTCTCTAGAAAAGGACGTACTAGGCTATGGTTCATTGCATGTTCATATTCCAAATGTAGAATCGATAACATAGAAGTCAAGTGACCTTATCAAAATATTTTTCACATATTTTAATATGTCTTCTACGACTTCTTTTTCATACATGTCATCAACACATAATTTCAAAATTTGAAATTTATATCTTACACATGCAAAAAGTAAATTATTTTCATGTTACCTATGCTTCCTCAGTAATTTTCAAACTCCGCTTTCATACAGTTGCCATCCTTGAAAGATAAGGATTCATTTCCGCAATCAATACATGAAGTTTTTTTTTTAAATTCCACTTAGCTCAGAAAAACAAATATTTGTAGTAATAGATAATGTTTTGCCAAATTTTAAAGCAACTTCATAAAAATAATTTATGAATCTAACAAATAATTCAGTATTTTTCTAATTTGTAGAACTTGGAGCAAGAATTTCATCATCAAAATGGGAAATATAAATACCATCAGTTTCTTCCACATCATCAAAACCCTTTTGTATTTTAAAGCCTCTTCCAACATCAAATACATTGAATTCCACCTAATAGTTACATCTAATGTAAGCATGGATTTATTCTTAATTGGCAAATTAAATACATCTCCTTAAATTTAGCCATCGTGCCTGAGACGATCTCATAAATCTGAATGCAATACGAATTCTAGCTATAGTGCTACTAATTATTTTATTTCATCATTAATAATTAAATTGATTATATGAGCATAACATTATATATGAATGAACTCACTATTCAAAACACAACCACCATTATAATCATTCAATTTGTTTTTCACATAATTAATTGCCACTTCACTTACACTAGCATTATCGACAGTGATAGACACTATTCTTTTGAGTTTCCATTTTTGATATAATGGACAGTAATTTTTTCAATATTTTCTCCTCAATGATGGGTAATCATGCAAAAATTTATAACCCTTTTATGTAATTCCAATCTCCATCAATAAAATGTGCAGTTAAAACCACATAATTCACATTTTGAATAGAAATCCATGTGTCAATAGTTAAACAAACTCCACATAATGATTTGGGAACATATTTTTAAGTGAATCTATCAAGTCCTAATATAATTGATGCACATCCCTACAAATTGTTCTGTATGAAGGAACATTAATACTAGGACACAATTACCTTCAAAATTCAAGAAAAACTTTTCCATTTAAAATACTAAAATGAGTTCATCGATAATTATCATTCGAGCTAATGCTTTTTTATATTCCGCTTTTAAATGACCATGCGACAAGATTGCAACTACCTTCACTATCGCTAGTTTTCCACAAGATAAAGCGTTTTGTCTCTTATCACTATCATGTCAAATTGACCCATAGGATTTTGCTATATGACGATTCAAATGTGTAGCATCATTTGATTTAGGATTGCATGCAAACCATTGACCACAATTGATGCAGTGCAATCTGAAAACTCTGAAAATTCTCAAGTTATAGGTCGCTCACGACCTAATGAAGGTCGGCCACGACCTAACGGCTCACGATAGGAGAAGCAACGACCTAACAGAGGCCTGAGTCGTTCGGGTTTTATAGGTCGTAAGGAGGAAGACTCGGTTTTAGGTCAGCTACGACCTAAGAGAAGCATTTTAGGTCATCTACGACCTAGTGGGTATGCTGAAGGAGGAAGTTCACGACCTAAGATAAGTCGCGAGGAACGACCTAACGAGATAACACAAAAGGAAGCAAATATGGGTCGCGAACGACCTAACACGTCCAGTAAGTCGCTCCAGCGACCTTATGCTGAAAGTGAGCTGAAATTAGGTCGCGAGGAGATAGGTCGCGTGAAGGAAAATAGGTCGCGTGATTCTTTGTTGCCGCATCTTTTAGGTCGCGAACGACCTAACTCATATAGGTCGCAAGAAAATCGCTGAAGCCGCTCCTTTAGGTCACTATGTGTTGTACATATGTGTGTTAGGTCGCTAACGACCTTTGTAAGTCGTAGGTCGTATACTTTTGTTTGTACTGTGTTGTAAGTCGCTGTATTGTATATATGTGAATATATGATGTTGTGATAGGTCGCTAATGACCTTACTTAGGTCGTAGGCCGCTCTGAGTTAGGTCGGTGGGTGTTTGTTAGGTCGAGGAACTGTGGTAGGTCGCATGCGACCTAGTGGTGCGTGAGTTGTAAACCTATAAATAGGCCGATGGTGTCATTTGTAAAGTGGTTGTTTTTTGAATAAAATTCTCTTTGGTTAGTTTTGTGCTTTCATACAAATTGGTAGTTGAGTGTGATCTCCTATCTCCTCTTTCGGTTAATCGAGTGCGCTCGATTCAACGATCGTAGAAGCCGATTCACGGTATCTAGTGCGCTAGATCAACGTGCGAAGAATCGTAGATCTTCTTTCTCGGCATCGTGCGCGATCAATGAGACGAAGATAGCTAGAATCCGGTATCTTTGGATCAACGGATTTGGGCCTTGCAGTATTCTCAACTCACCAAGTGCTACTTTCACCGATTGAAGTTTATTTTGATTAATCCGCTGCGTCAGTTTTGGTATCAGAGCCATACTTAGCCAATCATAGCTAAGTTGATTCTTGGAGCCAAGTATTTGGAGTTTATCGTGTTCATCTTGAAGTTGCAACGAGTTTGAAGATTCCGATCCATTCCATTTTGGATCTAGAGTGGAGATTTGTTTGAATTTGATTTGTGTTGAAGTACTTGAGCTTGAGCCGAGCTAAGTTGTGTAGTGGTATAGGCCGAGTCAAGAGAAGTTTAAGGCCGAGCCTCGTGAAGTTGTGTGGAAGTTTGTGAAGATTTTCAATCATGCCACCTAGGAGAGCTAATCGTCATCAAAACGTTGAAGCTTTGTATAGAAGAGAAGAAGCCGAGCTTATGGAACAACGTATTAATGAGAAATTTGATGAAGGCATTGAAAAGTTAGAGAAATTGATGAATGATTTAAATCAAACTCAAAGGAGGAGATCACCAAACTCGAACCATGGAGGAAACAGAGTTTCGCCATTGGTTACGGAAGCGAGGAGGGTATCACCGCATTCTTTTAGAGAGAGAAGAGAGACATCAATTTCATCACGAAGAGATCACCATGAGTATAGACATGAAGCGAGAAGAAGTCCACGAGAATTTGAGAATGAGCCATATAGAGATGAAGAGAGACATAATAGAAGAAGCATGCGTGATCAAAGGGATGTTGATGGTCGAGATCGATATAGACGAACTTTTGATTTTGAAGAAGAGGGTGATAGAGCTAGTATTCATTATCGAGATCGAGACCAAGTTCGAAATTCTTATCGGGATGTTGAAGATGATCGTCGTTGGGAATCGGGTATGAAGATGGAAATTCCAGAGTTTAAGGGTGGAATGGTAGCTGAAGAACTTCTTGATTGGGTGTCAAATGTTGAAGAGATCTTTGATTTCAAGGAGGTTCCTGAGCATAGGAGAGTGAAGTTGGTTGTTACTAGGTTGAGGGGGAGAGCTTTGGCATGGTGGCAGCAAACTAAACTTACTCGTGAGCGAATGGGAAAGTCAAAGATAGAATCTTGGGAGAAGATGAAGAAGTTGATGAGGGCTACATTTTTACCTTACAACTATCAATCACTCATGTACCAGAGGTTGCAGAATCTGAGGCAAGGGACGAAGTCTGTTAGTGATTATGCTGATGAATTTTACCAACTCATTGCCAGAAATGATATCATGGAAACGGAAGAACAGCTAACTGCTAGATTCATTGGGGGATTGAGAATGCAGATCCAGGATATGGTTAATATGTTTGATCCTAGATCTGTAGCGGAGGCACATCAGAAAGCGTTGGCTTGGGAGAAGCAAGGAAGGCGTGGAGGTGGTGTGTTTACTAATTCCAATAATCAAGCGAGGAGTGTTAGTGGAAGTTCTAATGTTCCTAAACCTGTCAATAAGCCAGTGGTAAAGGAGGGTGAGAAGGCGAAGGTTGGCAGTGGATTCAAATGTTATAATTGTCAGGAGTTGGGTCACAAAAGCAATGAATGTCCGAAGCCGAAGAAGAGAGCAATGGTTGCTGAGATTGAGGATGATGGTGAGGAGGCAGAGTGTTCAAATGCACCTTATGATGAGGAGGAAGAAGAATTATCTGGGGATGAAGGTTGTAATCTTATGATGAGGAGGTCATGTCTTACGCCAAAGCAAGAGGAGGATAGTAGTTGGTTGAGAAGCAATATTTTTCAGTCGACATGCACTATTCTGGGAAAAGTTTGCAAGTTCGTTATTGATGCTGGAAGTTGCGATAATATTATTTCTACAGAGGCAGTGAAGAAGTTGAACTTGAAGACTGAGAAGCATCCTAAACCGTACAAGCTAGCATGGTTACGGAAGGGAGGTGAAGTGAAGGTATGTCGGAGGGCTTGTGTGAATTTTTCTATTGGGAAGAAGTACAAAGATGAAATTTGGTGTGACGTTGTAGACATGGATGTGTGTCATCTGTTGTTGGGCAGGCCATGACAGTTTGATAGAGCGGTACAACATGATGGACGAGCTAATAGCTACAGTTTCCTGTTCGAGGGTACTAAAATCATTTTGGTTCCTAAGAAGCAACAACAGAAGGAGAGCAAGTTGGAGGAGATCGAAGAATTGAAAACTTTGTTGACTTTGAAGGAGTTTGTTAAGGAAGTTGAAGATGAGCCTGAAGTCTATTTGTTGATTGGACGCGAGAGTCATGAAGAGGTTGAGATTCCAGAAGAAGCAAAGCCAGTTTTGAAAGAATTCGAAGATGTATTTCCAGAGGAATTGCCTAAGGAGTTACCGCCACTGAGAGACATTCAACATCAAATCGATCTTGTTCCGGGATCAGTGTTACCACATCGACCACATTATCGAATGAGTCCGAAGGAACATGAAGAGTTACGGAGGCAAGTGGAAGAGTTGTTAGAGCAGGGACGTGTTCAGGAAAGCTTGAGTCCTTGTGCTGTGCCAGCTTTGTTGGTGCCGAAGAAGGATGGAACATGGAGGATGTGCACTGATAGTAGAGCTTTGAACAAGATTACTGTTCGCTACAGATTTCCTATGCCGAGGTTGGATGACTTGCTGGATCAGTTGAGCGGAGCTACTATCTTTTCGAAGATTGATTTGAAAAGCGGATATCATCAAATTCGGATTAGACCTGGAGACGAATGGAAGACAGCCTTCAAGACGAGAGAGGGGTTATACGAATGGTTGGTTATGCCATTTGGTTTGTCAAATGCACCTAGTACATTCATGCGGGTGATGAATCAAATCTTTAGACCATTCATTGGGAAGTTCGTGGTAGTTTATTTCGATGATATTCTGATATATAGCAGGAGTATGGAGGAGCATGTTCTACATTTGAGGGAAGTGTTGATTATTCTTCGCGAGGAACAATTTTATGCTGCTACGAAGAAATGTGTGTTCATGGCAAGAAGTGTTTTATTTCTGGGGTATATTGTTTCGGAAGCAGGAATTCAAGTTGACCAGAATAAAGTGGAAGCAGTCAGGAATTGGCCACAGCCGAGGACGATTACAGAGGTGAGAAGTTTTCATGGGTTAGCATCATTCTACCTAAGATTCATTCCGCACTTCAGTAGCGTGATGGCTCCAGTTACTGATTGCATGAAGGGGAAACAGTTTGTATGGACAGAGGAAGCGGGGGTTGCTTTTGAGAAGATCAAGGAATTGTTGACGTCTGCACCAATTCTTGTTTTACCGAATTTTCAGTTATTGTTTGAATTGCATACTGATGCATCGAAGGTCGGTATTGGAGGAGTTCTGAGTCAAAATGGGAAGCCAGTTGCTTATTTCAGTGAAAAGTTATCAGGAGCAAAGATGAGATACAGTACATATGACGTTGAATTCTATGTTGTGGTACAAGCTGTTAAGCACTGGAGGCACTATCTATTTCAGAAAGAATTTGTTCTGTACACTGATCATGAGGCATTGAAGCATTTACAGGGGCAAGACAAGATTTCAGTGAGACATGCATCATGGATTGCTTATTTACAACAGTTTACTTTTGTCGTGAAACATAAGTCAGGGGTGACGAATCGTGTAGCAGATGCATTAAGCAGGAGGAGTCATTTATTAACGACATTGAAGGTTGAGGTGACAGGGTTTGAAATGTTGCCAGAGCTGATTGAAGAAGATCCTTACTTTGTGAAATGTGTAGAGAAAGTCAAGGAAGGAAATACCGATGAATTTTTGATGGTTGATGGATTCTTGTTCAAGGGGAATCAATTATGTATTCCAGATTGTAGTTTGAGATTGAAAATTATCAAGGAGTTACACGAGGAAGGGCATGTGGGCCGTGATCGTACTTTGCAATTGATTTCACAGTTTTACTTTTGGCCGTCGATGAGGAAAGAAGTGGGAAGGTTTGTGGAGCGATGTCATATTTGCCAAGTTTTGAAAGGAACCGCGACCAATGCTGGGTTGTATATGCCGTTGCCTGTACCGGCTAAACCATGGGTTGATATGAGTATGGACTTTGTATTGGGATTGCCGAGAACGCAGCGTGGTAATGATTCTATATATGTAGTGGTTGACAGATTTTCTAAAATGGCACATTTTATTGCTTGCAAGAAGACGGCGGATGCTGTTCGTGTTGCTCAGTTATTTTTCAAGGAGATCTATCGACTTCATGGATTGCCAGAGTCTATTGTGTCGGACAGAGATACTCGTTTTCTGAGTCACTTTTGGTTAAGTTTGTGGAAGATGGTGGGAACGAAGTTGAATTTTAGCAGTGCTTATCATCCACAAACAGACGGACAGACCGAAGTTGTTAACAGATCGTTGGGAAATTTGTTGCGATGCCTTGTGAAGGACAATCTGAAGAGTTGGGACATGAAGTTATGCCAAGCTGAGTTTGCACATAATCATGTAGTGAATCGTAGCACGGGATTCAGTCCATTTCAGATTGTATATTCAAATTTACCCAGGGGACCGTTGGACTTAGCGGTGGTACCACAACCAAAGGGGACGGTTAAACGAGCTGCTGATTTTGTTGAAGGATTGACGGAATGTCATAGAATCGTTCAAGAATGATTGGAAATGTCAAATGAGAAGTATAAACGATCTGCAGATTTGAAGCGACGAAGTGTTGAATTTAACGAAGGTGATTTGGTTTATGCAGTGTTGACAAAAGATCGTTTTCCGGTTGGAACATATAATAAATTGAAGGCGCGGAAAATTGGTCCAATTAAAATTTTGAAGAAAATCAATGAAAATGCTTATCAATTGAATTTACCAGACAATGTTCATACTTCTGATGTTTTCAATGTCAAACATTTAATTCCGTATCGTGGAAATGAAATTGTTGTGGAAGAAGATGTTGAGAATTCGAGGTCGAATTTTTGTCAACCCGGAGAGGATGATGCAGTGCAATCTGAAAACTCTGAAAATTCTCAAGTTATAGGTCGCTCACGACCTAATGAAGGTCGGCCACGACCTAACGGCTCACGAGAGGAGAAGCAACGACCTAACAGAGGCCTGAGTCGTTCGGGTTTTATAGGTCCTAAGGAGGAAGACTCGGTTTTAGGTCAGCTACGACCTAAGAGAAGCATTTTAAGTCGTCTACGACCTAGTGGGTATGCTGAAGGAGGAAGTTCACGACCTAAGATAAGTCGCGAGGAACGACCTAACGAGATAACACAAAAGGAAGCAAATATGGGCCGCGAACGACCTAACACGTCCAGTAAGTCGCTCCAGCGACCTTATGCTGAAAGTGAGCTGAAATTAGGTCGCGAGGAGATAGGTCGCGTGAAGGAAAATAGGTCGCGTGATTCTTTGTTGCCGCATCTTTTAGGTCGCGAACGACCTAACTCATATAGGTCGCAAGAAAATCGCCGAAGCCGCTCCTTTAGGTCACTATGTGTTGTACATATGTGTGTTAGGTCACTAACGACCTTTGTAAGTCGTAGGTCGTATACTTTTGTTTGTACTGTGTTGTAAGTCGCTATATTGTATATATGTGAATATATGATGTTGTGATAGGTCGCTAACGACCTTACTTAGGTCGTAGGCCGCTCTGAGTTAGGTCGGTGGGTGTTTGTTAGGTCGGGGAACTGTGTTAGGTCGCATGCGACCTAGTGGTGCGTGAGTTGTAAACCTATAAATAGGCCGATGGTGTCATTTGTAAAGTGGTTGTTTTTTGAATAAAATTCTCTTTTGTTAGCTTTGTGCTTTCATACAAATTGGTAGTCGAGTGTGATCTCCTATCTCCTCTTTCGGTTAATCGAGTGCGCTCGATTCAACGATCGTAGAAGCTGATTCACGGTATCTAGTGCGCTAGATCAACGTGCGAAGAATCGTAGATCTTCTTTCTTGGCATCGTGCGCGATCAACAGACGAAGATAGCTAGAATCCGGTATCTTTGGATCAACGGATTTGGGCCTTGCAGTATTCTCAACTCACCAAGTGCTACTTTCACCGATTGAAGTTTATTTTGATTAATCCGCTGCGTCAACAATAGTTGCAAATACATTTTAGAAATTTGGAATTAGTTTCTTCCGTAAAAGGTTCCCATACCAAAGAGGGCTTTTTAGTAAAAGCCTTGCGCTTCAGTTGCTAAGGTGGCTTTCATATGTTGAGATCATCGTCATTGGTTTTTTGATCATCCACTTCTTCCACAAACTCAACATCATTCCTTGTTTTTCTAATAAATCTACCAATTTGTTCTTATTAACATGATACAAACATGCAATTTAAATTCAAAACGAAATTGAAATTTAAAGTAATCTAGCTGCAAAGTGAAAATTCTTATGTACGTGGGTTTAAAATGTGTGTGTACATATTTAGACAAAACATGATCTTAAACATATGTACAATGAACCGGTTAGAATATTCAAGGTTAATCAGTGTGGTTAAATTGAATAAATTATAATTTTACATTGTTTAATACAACTTAACAAATTTAATTTTCATATCCAAAATCTCTTATGTGATCTTCATTACCAAACCTTTTACTTTATGTATGGTTGAAAGATGATTATTAACCTAAATCAATAATGTACCCACTCGAGTTGCATAGTCATTAAATAATTTGCAAATTAGTTTTAAAACCTTATTTTGCACAGTTGGTAATATGAATTGGCAATTTCATAACGATGAGCAGTGAACTCGTGTATATTTAAAAAGAAAGACCACAAATTAATGTCATACGGAGTATATGGTTTATCTTTTATACATATAGTATTAGCATCACTAAATATGCAGTAAACGTATGAGCACATAGCATAGTTGACAATCTTCTTAGTTTTGGAATTTTTCAATCTTTAAATTAGAAAGTAATCTTATTCTACGTCAAATTACAAAGGAAAAAGTGGCCATAGTATATGCAAAATGGTTGTGAAAAAAGGACCATAGTTTATTGAAAAAGTGATTAGAATAACCACTATAATCTTTTGACAAATTTACAAAAAAGGATAAATAGATGCATATGTTACCATTTTTTAACAAAGCATAATCAAGTGTTTTCAAATTCATTTTATGATTAGATCTATTGAACTCCTTTCTTTAACTTAAAATAAACATAAACCATGTAAAGAAATATTATAACAAAAGGCGAGTAGAATAACTATTATAGTCTTCATACAATAAGTCTAAACCAATAGAAAAATTGATAAAGCTGATGATTCAAATGGAAAACAATTGAAATAATATCATTTTTTAAAAGAACCTTCTAATAAATCAAGTAAAAAGGTGCTAGTATTAGAAGATGGGAAACCAAAAAATAATGCAACAAAGCATTTTCGAACCAATATGGACTAAGTTCATATATATAAATGATATATAACAATTCATATATATATTTATGTGTGTATATGTGTGTGTGTGTGTGTGACAGTTAATAGTATTAAGTTCATAATATTCAAAATGATACTATGAATTGATATATTGTAGTTCATAATATTATATATCAATTAATATATTTGATATTTCAGTTCATATATCATACACATTGGTTCATATATATGATATATGACAGTTTATATAAATAAACTAGTATATGAAAATACTGAGCAAGCCCGCAGTGGAGTTAAATGATAAATTTAAAAATTACCTATTTTACATCTATTCCTATTTAGTCCAGAATATTATTAGATCCAATCTAATAATGTCCTATATAAAATCATATTTTATTTAATGTAGTTAAAAGGAATTTTAAATTTAATTAAAATTTATAGTAATATAACGAGTGTATCAAATACATTCATGTCTTTTAATTCTAAGAGCAACATATAAGCAGTACACACACACACACACACACACACACACACACACACACACACACATATATGTAAACATGTAAATGTTTAAAGATATGAACTTTTGTTTCTTTCTCTTAACACAAATAATTAGTTAAAGGAAGATAATGCCATAAAGGTAAAGGGAGTACCCTTTTATGTCTTTCTTTTTTTAATTGGATTAATGTATACTATTATATAATTAGTGAGTTTCATTTCAAGAGAGCAAAATCACCTATGTAATTTGGTAAATCAAACGTCGTTGTTTTTATTCTTCTCTATGCCACCTCTCCACTTCGTTCATTATCCAAATTATTTCCCGAACCCTACAACCAAAATTTTCTCTGCTCCGCCATCCAATCGGTCAAGCAATCCGACTTATTTACTTATCGCATCTCTCCGCTTCCACCTTCGCCATACACTGATGTGTCATCTTCTTTGTACCATCTCCGCGCTCTTCTACTAATCCTTCAGACCAAATGGTTTCATTTACCGTTCAACCGATGAAATCCCATCAATTTATCAGCTCAAATCAAGGCAGCGTCACTGGTTGTAAATCCCATCAGCGAACCCTTACTCCTCTCTAACATGTAATATGTAAGACAGTGGCATCATACAAATTGATTCAGTCGTCCCTGTCCTTAAACCCTCATGGCACTATCTCAGTACATCCTATCATCAATATTAAAAAAAATTCAAAAGTGATTTAAATTTCAAGTTATCGACGACCATTTAGGTGTTATAATTTACAAATTAAGATTGCCAAACCCGGTATGAATATGTTTAATTATACATTCTTACTATAATTTTGATTTTATAAACTCGCCGGTTATTCATTATAGATCTAGTGGCATGGCAATGGCAATGACGAGTACCCATATGTACAGATTAATGGCAATGGTGAGTATAGACGGTTGAAGAAATCAAAAACTATCACCCTCATTCAAGCTATTTAAGCACAATTTCCGACTGTCATTTGTCTTTTCTTATCTCTTTCCTCACATTAAATTCCAAATTAGGTAATTTTTAATCCCTAATTAGTCAGCATTTACCATTTTGCAATTGTATAAACCTCTACTGATTCATTTCAATCGCTTGCTTCCTCTTAATTATTTGTTTTTAATTCACACACATTTGCATCAATGATTTTGCTATCGTGGTTGAGGTGAAGAGATGAATCTGTTCATCACTTGTATTTCAGATACGCTATTGTTGTTGTTTTTCATAACTGATTGTTGTATTGCTTTCATTCTTATTAATTATTATTGGTATTACAATGTGATTCAGGCCGTTTTACATCATATATAGAGACAACAATACACCTTTATTATATGCTCCAATTGTTTAATACTGAATTACGGAGCAACATTTATATTTGCAAATAGAAAAATCAGTTCTGATGATAAGTACATAGTTATTTTAAAATAAAATTTTCTTTTAATGGCTCTCCTTCAAATCTTTCCAATAAAATAGTAACGTGGGGGTGTGTGTACATATATACATACATATGTACACATGTATATGTGTATATTTGTATGTCTGCATGCGTGCGTGCGATAGAAATCATCTATAGCATGGTGTAGTAATTATAAAGGCATCTATCCATTAATAGGACTACATTTTGCCGTGACATGTTCAATATAAATATTGTGACTTATTATTAGCTTCGTAATGCTTAAGACAACCTCTTTAACCTTTTAATTTCGATAAGTTACTACATGATATTTTTTATCTCCTACAATAATGAAGTTAATTTATGTAGCGGTGTTTTTAAAGGGAAGTACAATGTTAAAGATAGGTTATGGAAATGGGATGTTGGACTGTCACCCTAACCTTTCGAATCTACCTAACCAGAAGGTATGCTGAAAAAATATACAGTTCCACTACAGTGCTTCATCTTATATTTTAGATTCACCATCTGGAACTATTTTTGATATTATCTTAACTATCATTTTATCCTTCCTCTCATTTCCAGCTTATGTCCTTTTTCTACTGTGTTTGTTAATTTAAGATGTTAAAGTTGTGCTTTAATTCCCATTGTGCCATTTGTAATTTTCTTACTCTCTCTCTTCCTTTTATTACATTTCTCATATTTATGTTGGCTTGCCTAATCACGAATATGAATCTAGATATGTTTTTCTATGTTTTAAGGCTCAAGATAACATATTATTTATGGTATATGATCAGTTTTCAGACTATGTCACATATTTATTTTTGAAATTGATTTTTTATTTAAGAAAAATGAAAATTTGGTACTATCTAAATGATATTGTTCAAGTAATTTATCTCACTTAAGCATAATGGAATGATCTCGGTGTTCCGAGCTATAGGTATTTACTTCCTTTGTGTAGAAATTAAATATCAACACAGAAAAAATATGATTATATGTTAATCCTTTGCGCAAGCATGTGCTAAGCACAACGAACTAAGCTAATAATATAATTATCATCTAAAATATGTAAGGTGTAGATAGTTGTTGTTAAGCATTCATTGTCATATTTGGATTAATATTATAATACACAAATAGACATACTACACACATATATAGGAACGTTCAGTGGCACTACAAATAGTGCAGCATCCAGTTAGCCAGCTAATTTCCACCACAAGTTCTTATTTAAATAATAGTTGTTTCTATTATATGTATATAAATACGTGAGCTAGGATCCACGGTCCCTCTTATTTAGCACCATTTGTAGCCCTTTGATATACACCACATGTTTATATTTAAATATTCAGTCTTTCTCCCTCCTCTCACATCGGCGGAATATTTAAATATAAACATATGGTGGATATCAGGGGGCTACATAATGGTGCTAAATAAGGGGGCCGCAGATCCGAACGCGTGCTCTATATATTTTTTTTATAATCATTTTGGAATGTTTGTTATTTTACCAAGTAATCTACAAGGAAGTATATCAAAGCAACCACTATAGTAGATTTCTCATAGTTTAAAATGACCAATGGTAGCAATTATGATCCCTCTTCACTTTTAAAAAGGCTATGTATGTGGGTATGTGTGTGTTTTTGGGGTGTGTATGTGTGTGAATGAATACCCTAAAATATATATAAAAAAGTGAATACAAAGCATGGATTATAGAGAGAAAATAGTTAGACCACCCATTTCCATTGAATCATGATGCCAATTGTGAAATTGCGAGACTACACATTTGTCTTCGTTTTTATATCATTTCTACTATGATTCATTTTGCTAACCATATGTTTTGAGGTATGTAGATATTTTTTGATATAGGAATATGGTTATGCCATTAAATGTTTCCATGTCTACTAATTATTCACAACTTATAATCAGTTTCATCGACCCATGATATGTTGTTGAATAAAAAATGGTAATAATCTTAGGCTTTAAATGCTGATAATTTAAGTTCTAGATTGTAATTTTTTTGCCCAAGTAATTATATATTGATTAGTTTGCAGTACTCAATTCCGCCAGCAGTCATGTTAAGTGCTTTGATGATGACTCCAAACACATTCCTCATGATCCTATTCTTTATGAAAGTTTTCTCCCTGTTATATATTTGTGGATTTATTGGACCACAACATTAAACGTTTATCAAAGCTTCTAAGTGTTTGTCTTCCTTTTTTCTTTTAAATTAGACAATGCTAAATTTAGATTCAGGTTGTTCTGTTCCTAATCTCTAGATGTTTGAGTAGTTTCTTTCATCTCATTATTATACCCTTTACTAAAAAATATGAGGCTTTTATTTAGTCTTATTATACCTAATTTATGTAATGCTGTTAAATTAAAACAATTTTTATCAATGAGATAATCAGAACTTTCACATTTATCATTTTGTACCGGAAGAATATATGAACATAGAAAACTTTGGAGTTAGTTTATTTTTGTCGTTTATGTAGATAAATGACTATTATATAGTTTTCCAGCAGCTAAAAGATTAAGTTGAGTGTAAGGTATCCAGGTGCAAATGCTTCTAATTATAAGCACAACGGCTTTTCTTTCTCTCACGCTTATGAGCTTCTAAATTTGTATCTTCAGGTATTGCTAGATCCTAGATAATCTAATGCTTATTATTGGTTTACGTCTAAGAGTATAGAAGTGGGAAACATGGAGGTGGAGATAGTTGGGATCTGCAATCGTAGTTCTTGCTATAGAAAGCATTCCAGGTTCGATATCAGTAATTATTTTTTCAGCATCTGGTTTTTATTTTGTTTTAACAAAAAAATTCTTATTTTCATGTCTGATCTCACCAAGATGATAAAAATGACTAAAGGTGGTATTTTTAATTCAACTATTTATGTTTCCTTGGAACATTATAATTGATATCTCCAATATACTAACGCTGCAATTTACGTGTTTATTTCATTTTTTTCATTTCATAATCTAGTTATGCATTTTTCGAAAAAAAGATGGCCTGGTTTACAGTTATAAAAGAGTATCAATTTTTCTTCTCACTAGGAAGTAAATTAGAATTCATTAAATGATAATGTTACCAGAACCTTGCTATATATGTCTTGATATACATTGTAGAGAATATACTTTCAGTTTTTACAATAGTGTGCCATCCTTTTGAGTTGGGCAATTAACTATTAAATATTGTCGCTTTTATATTTTCTGATTGAACTTTAAAAAATATTTCAAAGGCTCATTTTATAGTTTGGTCCATAAAATTAGTAGACGAGGGATCTAGATGGAGGTGGCATAACTATGAAAGTTGTAGGTTAATCGGTTGACGTAAATTGGAATCTTATTTGGTGTTAATGTTGAATAGATTTTGATGCTTTATTTTGAATATAATTACTACTTTGTCATATCATGACACGTGAAAAAAAGAACATGTTATGGTTCCAAGCCATAGACCTGATAACAAGAATTTGTTCAAAAAATCTTATATTACTGTTAATATGTTTTCGTGGTACAAGTAGGCTCCATCTTAGTGAGAAACATTGTCATTGACAAACTTTTAACATCGGATATTATAAAGAACACGTTAGTACATATAATTCATTATTGTATTTTCTCAAGGATTAATGTCTGAAAGTTATTTGAATTACAGATCAACAAGTCAAGACTTAATCGAACGAAAGAAGTAAGATGAAAATTTAATGGAGAAGATATTAAGAAGATGTGTATATGAACATAGAAATGATACTAATGTCAAGCATGTTAAAAGATTCGAAAAGAAATTTTTGTGATTTGTTGTAAGTTCTTGGAATTAGTTATATGCTGGATTTGTATGAACAGAGTTAGGGAAAATTAGATGTGAAGAGGGTAAGCGAGATGCAATGCGTTAGTAATTATAAAGGAAATGAGTATTGTTTATTTTACTTCAATCCTGTTGAGGTTAGTTGTATATATGTTTCGTACTCAAGGTCACAAGAAGTAAACTACTCTCTTGATTTTAAATGATTTACCTTACTTATTATCTTGGCAAAAAAATGATCATTGCTTATCATTTTCTGTACACACATACACACACACAAATAATATATATATATATATATTTATATTTATATTTATATATTATAAAATTCCTTTGTAGTTTGTAATCTCCATCATTGATCTTTATAACAACGTGGCTATGAACCAGTCATGTTTAAATTTCAAAATCAAGTTCTGTTGACAGTTATGTTATTATTGCATCAAATGCTTAATTTCTAAATATTCTAAGTTTGTGTATCGAAAAAACTAAGTTCGAAATCACATTTCAAACTAAATGTATAAAGGCTACTCGGCGGTTATATTGACTGTTGATGATTTCTATTTACTTTTCTATATTTTCTTTCTTTATATTACATGTGTATTTTTCCTTTTGTTGGTCTGTTTTCTTATTCTTATTAGCATCTT
Organism: Allium cepa; assembly: GCA_030765085.1. Classification (NCBI taxonomy): domain Eukaryota; kingdom Viridiplantae; phylum Streptophyta; class Magnoliopsida; order Asparagales; family Amaryllidaceae; genus Allium; species Allium cepa. The sequence continues at coordinate 224,864,296 of CM060945.1, forward strand.
GAACCAAGAATTCAATATGAAAAACAATTGACTTCTCATTATGAATCAACCCATTTATCTTGCTTAAAATAAGATATATAAGTTTGTTTTCGATATATATTCAATTCTATCTATTTTTCTCTTCGCTTAAAAAATTAAAGCCTCAAAGTAGATATAATTCATTAAATACCTTTTTGTAAGTGTACGTACCCAGATTGGGGAGCCTTGATTTTTTTTTCTAACGAAATCTCATTGTAAGGTAAGCCCAAAATGTAAAACCTAAAAGAGTAAGGTTTAATTTAACTATTTCTTAGAAAATGTACTTGAGTTCGACTGCAGAGACAGCTAATACAAATCTGCAACATTTATTTGCCACAACTATAACTAGAGAGTTTGGATGTTGTAAGCAACGTCATATTACCCATCATTTTTAATTCAATTCTTCACATTCCTTCCTTTTAACCAATATGTCCTATACCTTTTGTTTTTGAATTTGACAAAACGTTTGTTCTTCCAACTTATTTGCATGTTCACGGTTATTTAAATCTATTTGCTCGATACTTACCTTAAATGGGTGCATATTAATGGGTGCAAACTGCAAAGTTCTTTATTCAACTCTACTTGCTATTTAATCTACTACCGCATACTGTTTCCTTTGGAACATAATTTATACTAACTCTTATTCAATAATTCCAATATTCAGGTTGCTTTATTTACTCCAAATGGGGGAACTTTTTTGACAAAACACGCATTTTTTCCTCATTTGTGATGACACCATAGGTCCAGCCAGAGAGAATTTGTGAGTTCATGTCATATGAAAATGCTTTTGAGTTCATTTGTAATTCCTTTGTATATGACTGAGGTATAAATTAATCTTTGCCATAGATGGTTTGAAATTTTTCTTAAAAGGGGCCCTCAAAAGCTATATGCGTATATTATTTTGTAATGGGATTGTCTATTGCTGCTTATGCAAATATGTATGGTTTTTTGACACTCAATTTTATCTTGGCATTAATAACCCAGTTTGCTCTTACAATATGCACTGGGGTAAAATTTCCTTTTACATATTCGCATCGGAATACAAGGGTGTACTTGAACTATAAACTGCTATAGAATCCGATGTAGTGGGGTTGAGGCTGTCCGAGTTATGCAGAACAAAAGAGTGGGATGTACAATTTAACTGAAAAACATATTTGTTTATGGTAATCATTTATAACTAACTCATTTTTGGGACCCATACCTTTGTTCGCTTGAGTTCAATTTGAATGTGTACCTATTTCAATTCTTCCCTACTTTTTGAGTGTTGCTTAAATGTAGTTCTATTTATAAAATTCATAATCCTTGATAGACTAATGAAACAATCTCATTTTCTTTGCTGAATTAAAACATGACATGTAATATTGTAAAAAAGAACTTTACCGAAACTTAATTTTTCTCTTAGATACTATTTAACACAATCTTATTCTTGAAGCATAACATGCGATTGGGCAAAAACTGAAGCTCAATCATATAAGAAAACGTAAGATACTTCTTCTCTAATTTTGTTTGCATTGTGGGTGTGTATGAGCACACATGTGTATGTACGTATATATTTGATTATATTGATTTAATTAATCAACCGCTGTCGTCCCAACAGTCATATACTTACGATAGAAATAGACATGTTTTTTCATTTAATGTTGTAGGTGATGATATTTTTACAATAAATTAACAGACACATATATTGCATATTCAAAATGCCCATTTATTTTCACATTTGGATTCACCTTGTGACGGTCCGGACCCGACCTTCGAAAATCGGCATTCATACTTCACTTGTACTCGAATGTCGCAGATTTAAACGTCGAATCTGGCTCATCGGAGCTTATAACACATTAAGTATAACAACGCAGCGGAAGAAAAGAATGAATTTCATATACAACTCCAATGATACAATATCCAAAAATACAACAATGATTAAAATCATAGATACAATGAAATGCTACAGCGGAAACACCAATGAACTAGGAGTGGAAACAATTAGAACTAGAAACTCCAGAAGAACACTAATATCAGCAATCTCCATAGATAGCTCGAACCACCATCAAGTTGCACCAAGCTAAGCACGGTCAGTCGTCCTAAACAAAGGCTTCAATATCCAAAGTCTCCAAAGAATTCCAAAGAGAAAGATGAAAGCTACTGAATCGATATCTACTATCTGAAAAACCCAACTCTAGACTGCCCGTGTGGAAAATTGTGGGCACTCAGAGTTTAGGATGGGAACAATAAACTCCGGATCAGTCATGGGACTGGTATAAGCAAACAAAAACAGTTTTATCTTTAATACAACAACAAAGATTTTAAAATATTGAAAACCGCAATGCTTTTTGAAAAATGAAACTGCCATAAGGCCTCCCGCCACACACACAATGCAAGCGCACACTTGGGGGAGATTTCTCCTTATGACAGTCAAAAATGCTTGATACGCAAAAACCATTTAATATTATTATTAGTGCATAGTGTAGAAAGCCTTTCGAAAGTATAATATCAATCTTAGCCAAAATACCACATTTCTTCGTATGCCTACTATAGCTACCATTTAAGAATGGCAGGTTATACAATTGAAATCGTAAAGGGCACGTATTGGATGATTGGGTTTCAAACAAATGGTCAGGCTAAGGAACTTCCTTACCGAAATGGGTATGCCTTTGGAAGGACGCCCCCGAGAACCTAACCGGATCTCTGCTAACAGGGCCAACGCTACCTCACGCTTTAATCAAGCTATAACATAGGTAACTAACACACAAGTATGCCACCCCCGGTCGTTACCAACCTTTATCCGAGGGCCCTCAACACCAACAACCACAAAGTAATGTATTTGCGATAACCACATAGGTTATATATCTGGGCTCCATACCATGATACCACCTCTTATCTAGAAGAAGATTGACATACCCTAGGGGCGTGACCCCTAAAAACCTTGTCGCAACAATCATGTTTCGACCATTTCCGGGTTGTGAGGCTCAACGAAGTCTCACCCACAAAGCTATGCTTTTACATAAAGCCATGCTTCGATCAACAAATGATCAGCAGCACTTCATATGCCACATTACCAAATTGGGAATGTATCACTAGTAACCATCAACTACATAACATCTGAGCTCGTACATCTCAGAGAAGGGTGTTAAGCTAAGAGAATAAATCTCCGCCACCAAACAGAAATGTATTTGATAGAAACCGGCTTTACATCTCAAAGTGTAACGTCAGACACACATCCATACAAGTCTGTTCCGGGTTCGAACAGAACCGAAGGCACTTCACAAAGAAGCCCTTGCAAATTCGGATAATCCCTAATCACCTCCAGACTCCCCATCACAAAGGGTGCTCAATCTCTATACCGAGGGCCATTCGGTGCAGAGACATTCGACGGGTTATCCTTTCGTTTTCGAAAATATCCGGTCTTCACCACCAGTCTTCAATTGCTATCCATAACGTCGTATAACTATTCGGAATGGGTTATATGACACAAAGTCCTCTCCCGGCTAAACCGAATAGTGAGCGCAATATGTAAAATAATCATATGGATAATGGGATCTCAATTAAGTCACAACTTGTTACCCAAAATTTTACTTTCAAATGGTTTAAATAAATTACGATTTACAAATCTTTTGGAACAAAAGATTCACTTCTCAAAGTTCACAAAGATTACCAATCTTTCAAAAAGATTCATTAATATCTTTCCAATTCAAATCTTTTATACAAAGATACGCTTTTCAGATCCCTTTTCAATTTGAAAACGAATTCATCAATCTTTAACAAAGATTCATTCATAGCCTTTTCAAAACAATTTTCCTTTCAAATTGGATTAACTCATCCAATCTTTAAATCAAAGATTCAATTCATAGCTTTCAAAATCAATTCCACAAAACTATTCCATTCCAAAACTTTTATATAAAAGATACACCATTAAAAATCCTCTTCGATTCCAAAACAAAGCTTAACAATCTTTCGCAAAGATTTATTCATAGTTTTCAAAACTATTCCATTTCAAAAACTTTAAATTCTTTCAACACAAATTGGAAATCCTTTCTTTATATGAAAGCTATTATTTGAAACGAATTGTTTTCGTTTCGGGAAAATTCGGTTACATTTATACAAGTTAAAGCCCTTCAAGTATAAGTCTTGGTTTAAATTCAAATTCCCAAAAACAATACTTTTTAAATGGTTTAAAACCCATATAAACACATTTATAACTTGTATAACCTTTTCAAATCATAATTTCCAAACATAGGATTCAATTCCAAATTTTGAATTAAATTCAAATCAAACTATTTGAATTTCAAAACTTTATCCAGTTTTAAAATAACTTTTATCTTTAAAATTCCTTTTCAAAAGCCTTTTCAAATTCAATCCAATTCCATTTCCAAAATCATTTGAATTTAAAAATTCAATTTTCAAAACCATTTCATTAAATTCAAATACCTGTGACTTAACCGATTTCCCCGTGAAATCCATATTTGTGTGTGTAAGGTGTAGTCCAAGGGTTTTACACACAATAGTGCAACAACATCAATTATCACAGATTTAATCATATCAATATCGATAAGCGGTATGATCTATAACACTTATCTTCATTCATAGATTCACAGATAGAGTAAATTTATCAATTACAAAGATTTACCATTATGATTCGATGTGGGTTTCAGATAACCAACTAGAATCCGACTCCATGTCGCATCGAAATTCAAATGTCGTTTTACGGCCAAATGGTTTTCATGTTCACACAGCAGTATATTCATCACAGATATCACAGCTCAGCAAAAAGCAATTCATATTACATAGCATCACAATCACATAACAGAGATATCAATCCAATACACAGCATTCAGTAACAATCAAACATCTTCAATTAAGATGAATAAATCGTGTGGTTTAAATTAATTAACCACATAATTACTTTCATAAATTATCTTATTAAATTAAATCAGATAAATCACTAATCTAGGTTAATTGATATTAATTAGTTACAACCCTTAATCATTAATTAACCTTAAATCATTTATTAATTAACCTTTAATTTTAAATTAATCAACTTTAATTAATAAATTTATCAATCTTTAATCACCTAAAAAAATTAACCCCTAATTATTTAATTATCCTTAATCATGGAATTAGTTATCTTTAATTATCTGAACACTCATAAATAATTATCTTTTCCTTAATCACTTACTTATCATAAAAAAAATCTTTAATTAATCATCTTTGAAATTAATTATCATTAACACACAATTTAACTTATGAAATTTAAGTAAATTAATGATTTAAAAACATTGCTTTTGATTAACTCTTTAACTTCATTATTGATTTAAAATAATTTAAGAATTACTTATAAATAGTGATAACATAACTAAACAAAACTTAATTACTTCTTTATTAACTTTTAAGCTTGAATCAAAACAATTATTTAAAATTTATGAATTTTAAATAAAATTTAAAACTTTGTTAAATATGAATGTGTGAAAACTAATTATTTTCCATATCATTAAACTTGTTTTTGCTTTGCCTTTAAGCTTGGAAACATTTGTAAAACCCATTCCTTTGTTTTAAAACTGAAACACATTTCCATTAAAAAAATTAAGCCTGCTACTTGATCAAAAAAAAATTTACCTGAGCCAAACGCAATTGTACCCGAGCACGCACGAGTAAAACCTCGAGCCATCACCTCAATCAATCCCGTGCCCAAACCTTCTTCCATCCTCTTCCCTTACCTCAGTACTCATTCCATCTTCCTACACACTGGAATTTGCTGTGCACATGCATGCGATGGAGAAACGCCACTATCTACCGATGACCAACTCCACACATCCACTTCGACCCTCTACACCCATTGGCCTTCCCAACCCTTTGATTTTTGTCGTAGATAAAAACAAAGTAGCCTGATCGAATGTTTGAACCCAATCCTGATCAGAGAACCACCTCTTGCCGCCGTGAAACGTCACCGGAGTGTACGCCGTTCCATCCAAAGCTTCACCACATACTTGTGCTTCTTTCTCCCCCACTCCAGTTCAACCCGTTGCGACCACGACATCGAAAATGCCTCGACAATCACCTCATTAAAATCAATACCCCAAACCCTAAACTAACTACGCCACGCCACCATGGCTGCCTATAATTCAAACGAGTATTTTTCCCCTGTGACCCAACCTTTCATCCTCCTTCACCATGAATCTCAACCAAGAACACTCCGTCAATCATCAGGAATTGACACAAATCCATTTTCCGTTCAACTCCCAATTTAACTCAATCTATCAACCTAAAAATCTTGAAATTCACATCAAAATTCATCATTTGTTAACAGTAATCTGAATATGGGATCAAAATTCAAAATTGAAAAATTTTACCTGAGCCAAACACAATTGTACCCAAACACGCACGAGTAAAACCTTTAAAACAATTTTGAATTAATTTTTCAAAAATTGATTCAATTATCAAATTTACAAGACCAGAGATTAAATTTAAAACTATTTTGAATTAAATTCAAATATCTGTGACTTAACCGATTTCCTCGTGAAATCCATATTTGTGTGTGCATATTGTAGTCCAGGGGTTTTACACACAATAGTGCAACAACATCAATTATCACATATTCAAGTATAGCAATACCGATAAGCGGTATAATCTACAACAATTATCCTTATTCACAGATTCACAGATAAAATAAATTTATCAATTACAAATATTCATCATTATGATTCGATGTGGATTTCGGATAACCAACTGGAATCCGACTCCCTGTCGCATCGAAATTCAAATGCCATTTTACGGCCAAGGTGTTTTCATATTCATACAACAGTATATTCATCACAAATATCACAGCTCAGCACAAAGCAATTCATATTACATAGCATCATAATACATATAAAATATGTCAATCCAATACACAGCATTCAATAACAATCAAACATCTTCAATTAAGATGAATAAATCGTGTGGTTTAAATTAATAAACCACATAATTACTTTCATAAATTATCTTATTAAATTAAGTCAGATAAATCACTAATCCAGGTTAATTAATATTAATTAATTACAACCCTTAATCATTAATTAACCTTAAATCATTTATTAATTAATCTTTAATTTTAAATTAATCAACTTTAGTTAATAAATTTATCAATCTTTAATCACTAAAAAAAATTAACCCTTAATTATTTAATTATCCTTAATCATGGAATTAATTATCTTCAATTATCCGAACACTCATAAATAATTATCTTTTCCTTAATCACTTACTTATCATAAAAAAAATCTTTAATTAATCATCTTTGAAATTAATTATCATTAACACACAATTTAACTTAAGAAATTTATGAAATTAATGATTCAAAAACATTGCTTTGGATTAACTCTTTAACTTCATTATTGATTTAAAATAATTTAAGAATTACTTATAAATAGTGATAACATAACTAAACAAAACTTAATTACTTCTTTATTAACTTCTAAGCTTGAATCAAAACAATTATTTAAAATCTATTAATTTTAAATAAAATTTAAAACTTTGTTAAATGTGAATTTGTGAAAACTAATTATTTTCCATATCTTTAAACTTGTTTTTGCTTTGCCTTTAAGCTTAGAAACATTTGTAAAACCAATTCCTTTGTTTTAAAACCGAAACACATTTCCATTAAAAAATTTAAGCCTGCTACTTGATCAAAAAAAATTTACCTGAGCCAAACGCAATTGTACCCAAGCACGCACGAGTAAAACCTCGAGCCATCGCCTAAATTTCGCGATTCGAACTTCGAGTCAATCCCGTGCCCAACCCTTCTTCCTTCCTCTTCCCTTACCTCAGTATTCATTCCATCTTCCTGCACACCGGAACTTGTTGCGCACATGCACGCGACGGCGAAACGCCACCGTCCACCGATGACCAACTCCACACATCCACTTCGACCCTCTAGACCCATTGGCCTTCCCAACCCTTTGATTTTTGCCGTAGATAAAAATCGAGTAGCCTGATCGAATGTTGGAACACAATCCTGATCAGAGAACCACCTTTTGCCATCGTGAAACGTCACTGGAGTGTACGCCGTTCCATCCAAAGCTTCACCACATACTTGTGCTTCTTTCTCCCCCACTCCAATTCAACCCCATGCGACCACGACATCGAAAATGCCTCGACAATCACCTCGTTCAAATTAATACCCTAAACCCTAAATTAACTATGCCACGCCACCATGGCAGCCAATAATTCAAACGAATATTTTTTTCCCTATAACCCAACCTTTCATCCACCTTCACCATTAATCTCAACCAAGAACACTCTGTCGATTATCGGGAATTGACACAAATCCATTTTCCATTCAACTCCCAATATCACCCAATCTATCAACCTAAAAATCTTGAAATTCACATCAAAATTCATCATCTGTTAATAGTAATCTGATTATGGGATCAAAATTCAAAATTGAAATTTTTTTACCTGAGCCAAACGCAAGTATAGCCTTTAAAACTATTTTGGACTAATTTTTCAAAAATTAATTCAATTATCAAATTTACATGACCAGAAATTAAATTTAAAACTATTTTGAATTAAATTCAAATATCAGTGACTTAACCGATTTCCTCGTGAAATCCATATTTATGTGTGTATAGTGTAGTCCAGGGGTTTTACACACAATCGTGCAACAACATCAATCATCACAGATTCAAGTATAGAAATATCGATAGGCGGTATAATCTACAACGCTTATCTTTATTCACAGATTCACAGATAAAATAAATTTATCAATTACAAATATTCATCATTATGATTCAGTGTGGGTTTCGGATAACCATCTGGAATCCGACTCCCTGTCGCATAGAAATTCAAATGCCGTTTTACGGCTAAGGGGTTTACATATTCATAAAACAGTATATTCATCACAAATATCACAGCTTGGCACAAAGCAATTCATATCACATAGATCACAATACATATCAAATATATCAATCCAATACACAACATTCAATAATAATCAAACATCTTCAATCAAGATGAATAAATCGTGTGGTTTAAATTAATTAACCACATAATTACTTTCATAAATTATCATATTAAATTAAATCAGATAAATCACTAATCCAGGTTAACTAATATTAATTAATTACAACCCTTAATCATTAATTGACCTTAAATCATTTATCAATTAACCTTTAATTTTAAATTAATCAACTTTAATTAATAAATTTATCAATCTTTAATCACTAAAAAAAATTAACCCCTAATTGTTTAATTATCCTTAATCATGGAATTAGTTATCTTTAACTATCCGAACACTCATAAATAATTATCTTTTCCTTAATCACTTACTTATCATGAAAAAAATCTTTAATTAACCATCTTTGAAATTAATTATCACTAACACATAATTTAACTTAAGAAATTTAAGTAAATTAATGATTCAAAAACATTACTTTTGATTAACTCTTTAACTTCATTATTGAATTAAAATAATTTAAGAATTACTTATAAATAGTGATAACATAACAAAACTTAATTACTTCTTTATTAACTTTTCAGCTTGAATCAAAACAATTATTTAAAATCTATTAATTTTAAATAAAATTTAAAACTTTGTTAAATATGAATTTGTGAAGACTAATTATTTTCCATATCTTTAAACTTGTTTTTGCTTTGCCTTTAAGCTTAGAAACATTTGTAAAACCCACTCCTTTGTTTTAAAACCGAAACACATTTCCATTAAAAATTTAAGCCTGCTATTTGATCAAATTTTTTTTACCCGAGCCAAACGCAATTGTACCCGAGCATGCACGAGTAAAACCTCGAGCCATCACCCAAATTTCGCGATTCAAACTTCGAGTCAATCCTGTGCCCAACCCTTCTTCCTTCCTCTTCCCTTACCTCAGTACTCATTCCATCTTCCTGCACACCGGAATTTGCTGTGCACATGCACGTGATGGCGAAACGCCACCATCCACCGATGACCAACTCCACACATCCACTTCGACCCTCTATACCCATTAGCCTTCCCAACCGTTCGATTTTTTCCGTAGATAAAAATCAAGTAGCCTGATCGAATGTTGGAACCCAATCCTGATCAGAGAACCACCTCTTGCCGCCGTGAAACGTCACTGGAGTATACGCCGTTCCATCCAAAGCTTCACCACATACTTGTGCTTCTTTCTCCTCCACTCCAGTTCAACCCGATGCGACCACAACATCGAAAATGCCTCGACAATCACCTCGTTCAAATCAATACCCTAAACCCTAAACTAACTACGCCACGCCACCATGGCAGCCTATAATTCAAACGAGTATTTTTCCCCTGCGACCCAACCTTTCATCCTCCTTCACCATTAATCTCAACCAAGAACACTCCGTCGATCATCAAGAATTGACACAAATCCATTTTCCGTTAAACTCCCAATATCATTCAATCTATCAACCTAAAAATCTTGAAATTCACATCAAAATTCATCATTTGTTAACAGCAATCTGATTATGGGATCAAAATTCAAAATTGAATTCACTGAATTTTCTGTTTAGAGAGGAATTTCACTGTAGTTTTACTTTTTGTAATTATTTACCAAACATTTCACCTTGATAACATTTTTAAAAATAATGTTGCCTTGTTTTAAATATTTTTTCTTCAGAAATCATGGTTTAATATTGATTGTATGAAAAGAAATCAGATTTAGAACTTGTTTTAAGACTGGATATTTCAAAACAGGGATGTCTGGATAAATATACAGATATGCATATTCAAATATATATTCACATCCATGCATCATACTTTATCTCTTGATTTCAATCACGAGCATCTGGCACACAATCAAGATATAAACAGAGTTGAGATCAAAGGGGGAATAGTTTGCTCACCTTGGTATGTTTGAACAGAGAATAGGGAAGCAGGTTTGAGCCTGGTGTGCATTGTAAACTTGAATCTGCGTTTTACTTTTTGCCTAAACTTTGAATCACTTAAAGCTTGATGATTTCAGAAAAGCTTCCAATTTTTCTTTCAGATTTTGAAGATTATTTTGCCCTTGTTCTTTAACTTGTTTTTAAATCTGAAATGATCAGATCTTGGTTTTGCTTTCTGATCTGGAAACTGTATCACTTCTCTGGAATCTTGATTATAGTTCAAATCTGATCTTTGCTTTATCTTTGAATTTTTCAGGTTTGCTTGATTCAATTTGTTTGATCTTGTTGCTTCAGATTGTAGTTTGATTTTCCAGACTTTGATTTATTTCAGTTTTTTGAATTTTTGTTTTGATCTTCATTATACTTATTTTAAGTTTTCAAACTTGTGATGCTTAAACTGAGAATGGTAATTGAGAAACCTGGTTTCCTTTTCTTCTTATGCATGTTTTATAAATTTAAATTAAAAGAAAATTTATCTTTTGCCACTTGTTTAAATTGGTGAACACTTGTTAATTGTTTGAGTAAATATTTTACGAATGTCATTTGAGACAAAATTTATGTTTATATCCTTGTCTTGAATTAATTTATAATTTTTTTATTTTAAACTCTTTTCATTTTAATATTTTACATATGTATATTTTAAAACTTTTTTATTTAACCTTGTTTAATATCATATTGGAAGTTATCCTTTAAATAGTATTTAAGAATTAAATTCAAAGTAAAATCTTCACATCAAAATACATACTTGCTAAAATTAGAAACAAAATTTTATATAGTTTCCTTACATTCTATTTTGTACTTATAAAATTTAAAACAAATGATTTGAAAAATTATTCATTACAAATAAATAATTATATATATCCATATATATATTAGTCCTTTAGAAATAAAAAATTAATAAATCCAATTTTATTTTTAAAATATTCATTCTTGAATTCCAAATCAAATTTATTTACAATACATTTATATTTAGACTTCGAATCAAATTTCAAATGATGACCCATTTATATAAATAAATAAACATACATTTATTTAAATTTGTAAATTCAAACATAATTTAGATTTCTATTCCCAAATCTTCAAAATAATTTTCAATTAAATTTAAAATTAATATCTATAAATAACTAATATTTTATTTTATTTTGGAAAAAACTCTATTTAATTCACAATTTAATTTCAAAAATTAATTCAATTATCAAATTAGACTGGGCTAAATTCTGGGGATGTTACAGATTAATTCTAGAATAAATAAAAATTAATGTGATGACCTTATGGCTCTAATACCAAATGTGATGGCCCGGACTCAACGTTCGAAAATCGGCACCCGTACTTCACTTGTACTCGAATGCAGCAGATTCAAACGCCGAATCTGGCTCGTCGAAGCTTATAACACATTAAGTATAACAACCAGCGGAAGAAAAGAAATGAATATCATATACAACTCCAATGATACAATATCCAAATATACAATAATGATCAATATCAGAGATACAATGCTACAGCGGAAAATACCAATGAAATAGCAGCGGAAACAACTAGAACTTGAAACTCCAGAAGAAACACCAATATCTGCAATCTCCATAGAAAGCTCGAACCACCATCACATTGTATCAAGCTAAGCAAGGTCAGTCGTCCTAACTAAAGGCTTCAATATCCAAAGTCTCCAAAGAATTACAAAGAGAAAGCTGAAAGCTACTGAATCGGTATCTACCGTCTGAAAAACCCAACTCTAGACTGCCCGTGTTGAAAATTGTGGGCACCCAGAGTTTAGGAAGGGAACAATAAACTCCAGGTCAGCCATGAGACTGGTATGAGCAAACAAAAACAGTTTATCTTTAAAAAAAAAAAATTCACAATGTTTTTTTGAAAATGAAACTGCCATAAGGCCTCCCGCCACACACACAACGCAAGCACACATTTAGAGGAGATTTCCCCTTATGACAGCCAAAAATGCTTAATACGCGAAAATCATTTGATATTATTATTAGTGCATAGTGCAGAAAACCTTTCGAAAGTATAATATTAATCTTAGCCAGCATACCTCAATTTGTCGTATGCCTACTATAGCTACCATTTAAGAATGGCAGGTTATACAATTGAAGTCGTAAAGGGCGCGTAATGGATGATTGGGTTTCCAACAAATGGTCAGGCTAAGGAACTTCCCACACCGAAATGGAGCGCCTCTGGAAGGACGCTCCCAAGAAGCTAACCGGATCTCTGCCAAACAAAGCCAACGCTACCTCACGCTTTAACCAAGCTGTAACTAGGTAACTAACACACGAGCTATGCCACCCCCGATCGTTACCGACCTTTATTCAAGCGCTCGACACCAACAACCACAAAGTAATAAATTTGCAGTAACCGCATGGGTTAAATATCTGGGCTCCATACCATGATACCACCTCTTGTTTAGAAGGAAATGGACATACCCTACGGGCGCGAACCCTAAAAACCTTGCTGCAACATTCGTGTTTCGACCATTTTCGGGTTGTGAGGCTCGACGGAGTCTTGTCCACAAAGCTACGCTTTTCCATAAAGCCATGCTTCGAACAATAAATGATCAGTAGCACTTCGTATGCCACATTATCAAATTGGGAATGTATCACTAGAACCATCAATTACATAACCTCTGAGCTCGTACGTCTCAGAGAAGGGTGTTAGGCTAAGAGAATAAATCTCCGCCACCAAACAGAAATATATTTGATAGAAACCGGCTTTACATCTTAAAGTGTAACGTCAGACACACATCCATACAAGTCTGTTTCGGGTTCAAACAGAACCGAAGGCACTTCCAAAGAAGCCCCTGCAATCCGGGTATTCACAATTCGATTGGACTTCCCATCACTTAGGGAATCTCTATACCGGAGCCATGATGCAGAGAAAATCGACAGGTAATCCTTTCGTTTTTGAAAATACCCGGTCTTCACCACCTATCTTCAACGCTATCCATATACGTCGTATCATTACTCGGAATGGGTTATATGACATAAAGGTCCTCTCCCGGCTAAACCGAATAACGAGCGCAATATTTAAAAATCATATGGATACTGGGGTCTCCGTTAGATCATAGCTTAAAGCCTAACACCTCTCATTCAAATGGTTAAAACAAATTACCATTCCCAATCTTTTAAACAAAAAGATTCATTTCAAAAATCTTCAATGGTTTAAACAATTTCCACACTTTAATCTTTTAATCAAAAGATTCACTTTTAAGACCCCTTTCAATTTAAAACAAGGTTTACCAATCTTTCACAAAGATTCATTCATATCCTTTCAAAACAATTAGATTAATTCACCCAATCTGTAAATCAAGATTAAATTCATAGCTTTCAAAACAATTCCATTTCAAATTGGATTAACTCATCCGGTCTTTAAATCAAAGACTCATTTTATAGCTTTCAAAACAATTTCCATTTCAAATTGGATTAACTCATCTGGTCTTTAAATCAAAGACTCATTTTATAGCTTTCAACACAATTTCCATTTCAAATTTGAAATGTTATCAACAAAATTTGGAAATTCTTTCTTTATATTTGAAAGCCATTATCATTTGAAAACCAAGGGTTTTCATTTTTGGAAAAATCCGATTATATTTGTACAAGTTAAAACCTTTCAAATATAGAACTTGGGTTAAATTTAAATTTCCTTCAAAATGGTTTAAAACCCATATAAACACTTTTATAACTTGTATACATTTTTAAACCATAATTTCAAAACGCAGAATTCAATTTCAAATCTTGAATTCAATTTTAAATCAAATTATTTAAATTACAAAACTTTATCAAGTTATTTAAAATAACTTTTATCCTCAAAACTCCTTTTCAAAAGCATTTTACATTTAACCCAATTCCATTTCCAAAACATTTGAATTCAAACTTCGACTTTTAAAACCATTTCAAAAATCTATGACTTAACCAATTTGCTCGTGAAATCCATATTTGTGTGTGTATAATGTAGTCCAGGGGTTTTACACACAATAGTGCAACAACATCAATCATCACAGATTCAAGTATAGCAATATCGATAAGCGGTATAATCTACAACGTTTATCCTTATTCACAGATTCACAGATAAAATAAATTTATCAATTACAAAGATTCACCATTATGATTCGATGTGGGTTTCAGATAACCAACTAGAATCCGACTCCCTGTCGCATCGAAATTCAAATGTCGTTTTACGGCCCAAAGGGTTTTTCACATTCACAAAGAAACATATCACAGATCAATACACAGCAACTCACATCATAAAGTATCACAATCACATATCAGGGGTATCAATCAGCTCAAGACATTCAATAATAATCAATCATCTATAAATAAGATGAATCACCGTGTGATTAGAATAAATTAATCACATAATTACTTTTATTAATTATCCTTAATCAACGATTGATTATCCTTAATTATAAATTAATTAAATCTTAATTCACCTTCATTAATTAATTATTCCTTAATCAATTACCTTAATTAATTAATCCTTAATTGTAATTAATTATATCTTAATTATTTTTATTAATTAATTTTTCCTTAATTAATTAAGTATTCCATAATTAATCTTATTACTTAAATCAACCTTTAAGTTAATTACATAATTAATTATCCCTCAATCACCCTTAAGTAATTAGGAATTTATCCACCTTAAATTATTAATTAACTAATTTACCTTTAATTAATTACTTAAATAAATTATCCTTTAATTGTTAAGTAATTGTCTCTTAATTACTTATTTTAATTAAATCAACCTTCAATTAAATTAAGGCAATTAACCTTTAAGTAATCACATTAAGTAATGATCCTTTATGAATCAAAAATAAATCATTATATATCTTAATTATCATTTAAAACCTTTATTACTTAAACCTTTATAATAAATCACCATTTACAAATAAAAAAACTTAAGTTCCTTAAGTTAATTTGAAATTTGAAAGCATTTCATTTTAACTTCTAAAACATAGTTAGTATGTTTTGAAAACTTAATTAAATTAACATATGCTTTTTAAAACTTTGTTTAAAATAGTTCAAAACTTGCTATTCCAAAATTACCCGAGGCTCTCTTCGAGTCAGGCTTCAAAACCCCCGATACTTTCCCGAGTAAAAATTTTTTTTCTCTGAAAACTTTGTCTAAGGTTTAAATTTTCGAAACATTGTAAAACTCACTCGAGTCCCCCTGAAATCAACTCGAGCCTAATCCCATTCTCCTTGAGACAAACCCAAGGCCATCATTTCTTCTTCTTCCTTCTCCAATTCCTATTACCAACAGGCACAAGTGAGACACGTATCCGTGCATCGATGATCAACACATCTCCGATCATCAACGAGGTTGCCACCAGGCCGACGTTGACCCACTCGATCACTCCCACTCCCCAGAAACCCAGTACCACGTCAAAATCGAACTGTTTCGTAGAATACTGGAACCCAACTGAGATCAAAAATTATCCTCCTCACCGATGATCACAGCCTCAATCATCCACGTTGCTTCGTTTACAAACACATCGAAGACCCCCGCACCCTCTTGTCTTGGTCCGATCACCTCCAATTTATCCTCGATGTCGCAATTAACAAATTTCCATCATCGACCAAAATGGGCTGTTAAACCCTAGTTCACCTTCGCGCCACCACCACAGCGACTTAAAAAGATATTGGGCCATTTTTCCCTTGCTCACCTATGCATCCACTTCTTTTGACAACAAACCTGACTTCCAACGCTTCGTCGATTGCCAGTATTTCATGAAAACTCATAATCCGTTTGATTTCAGTTTGATTTGATCAGAAGATAATGCAATTATTTAAAGCTACATATCAGATCACAAACAAACTGAAATCAAAGCAACAAAACAACAAAAACTAGAAAGAAAAATGAAGATCAAAAGCCTGAACAATTCTGAAAAACAGATGGATCAAATTGTTTCAAGATCAACCTGGAATCAAAGAAAAAACTGCAATCAAGTAGCAAGTTCATTTCATTCCAGTCTCCAGATCATCTCAGCTCTAATAAACAACACATGGATTCGATTCAAACTCAAATGCATAAGGGTCAATTCCATATTTCAGAACAAAATCTGTCCTCTATTCTTTCTAGATGTCAGGTGAGCAAACCATAAACCCTTAAAGTTTGGTATATATAGTTTGCCTGTGATGACTATTGAAGTTCTACCGTGAGATATGATGTGCATGAATGTATATGTATAGAGTATACTTCTCTGTTGTGTTACAGGCTCTGGCTCACCCAAGAAAATTCATGTCTCTTTGAATAATGATATTTAGATCATGGTGTCTGAATAAAAGTTGTTTACAATCATGTAAACTCAGTTTTAAAAATAATATTAGGTATAAAAATTAAACAAATATTTTTGAAAATGACAGTTCACAGTAGATCAATAAATACATCAGTAAAATCAAACATGTCAATTTTGAAATCTGATTATGCAATCACGTTCGTATTGGAAAGTGATAATTTTTGGTGGAAATCTCGTGATTTTTAAGTGAGAAATTATCGTGAATTTCGTAGATGAATGAATTATGAGTTTTCATGAAATACTGGCAATCGACGAAGCGTTGGAAGTCGGGTTTTCTGTTAAAGGAAGTGGATGCATTGGTGAGCAAGGGAAAAATGGCCAGAGATTTTTTTAGTCGCTGTGGTGGTGGCACAAAGGTGAACTAAGGTTTAACGGCCCATTTTGGTCGACGATGGAAATTTGTCAATTGCGACATCGAGGACAAACAGGAGGTGATCGGACCCAGACAAGAGGGTGCAGGCGTCTTCGATGTGTTTGTAAACGAAGCAATGTGGATGATTGAGGCTGTGATCATCGGCGAGGAGGTTAATTTTTGATCTCAGTTGGGTTCCAGTATTCTATAAAACAGTTCGATTTCGATTTTGATGTGGTACTGGGTTTCTGGGGAGCGTGAGCGATCGAGTGGGTAAACGTCGGCTTGATGGCATCCTCGGTGATGATCGGAGATGTGTTGATCATCGGTGCACGGATACGTGTGTCACTTCTGCCAGTTGGTTACAGGAATTGGAGAAGGAAGAAGAAGAAATAATGGCCTCGGGTTTGTCTTGAGAAGAATGGGATTAGGCTCGAGTTGGTTTCAGGGGGACTCGAGTGTGTTTTACAATCTTTTGAAAATTTAAACCTTAGACAAAGTTTTCAGAGAAAAAAATTTTACTCAGGAAAGTATCGGGGGTTTGAAGCCTGACTCGAAGAGAGCCTCGGGTAATTTTGGAATAGCAAGTTTTGAACTATTTTAAACAATGTTTTAAAAGCATATGTTAATTTAATCAAGTTTTCAAAACATATTAACTATGTTTTAGAAGTTAAAATGAAATGCTTTCAAATTTTAAATTAACTTAAGGAAATTAAGTTGTTTTATTTGTAAATGGTGATTTATTATAAAGGTTTAAGTAATAAAGGTTTTAAATGATAATTAAGATATATAATGATTTATTTTTGATTCATAAAGGATCATTACTTAATGTGATTACTTAAAGGTTAATTGACTTAATTTAATTGAAAGTTGATTTAATTAAAATAAGTAATTAAGAGATAATTACTTAACAATTAAAGGATAATTTATTTAAGTAATTAATTAAAGGTAAATTAGTTAATTAATAATTTAAGGTGGATAAATTCCTAATTACTTAAGGGTGATTGAGGGATAATTAATTATGTAATTAACTTAAAGGTTGATTTAAGTAATGAGATTAATTATGGAATAATTAATTAATTAAGGAAAAATTAATTAATAAAAATAATTAAGATATAATTAATTACAATTAAGGATTAATTAATTAAGATAATTGATTAAGGAATAATTAATTAATGAAGGTGAATTAAGATTTAATTAATTTATAATTAAGGATAATCAATCGTTGATTAAGGATAATTAATAAAAGTAATTATGTGATTAATTTATTCTAATCACACGGTTAATTCATCTTATTTATAGATGATTGACTATTATTGAATGTCTTGCGCTGATTGATACCCCTGATATGTGATTATGATACTTTGTGATGTGAGTTGCTGTGTATTGATCTGTGATATGTTTCTTTATGAATGTGAAAAACCCTTTGGGCCGTAAAACGACATTTGAATTTCGATGCGACAGGGAGTCGGATTCTAATTGGTTATCCGAAACCCACATCGAATCATAATGATGAATCTTTGTAATTGATAAATTTATTTTATCTGTGAATCTGTGAATAAGGATAAGCGTTGTAGATTATACCGCTTATCGATATTGATATACTTGAATCTGTGATGATTGATGTTGTTGCACTATTGTGTGTAGAACCCCTGGACTACACTATACACACACAAATATGGATTTCACGAGCAAACTGGTTAAGTCATAGATTTTTGTAATGGTTTCAAAAGTCGAAGTTTGAATTCAAATGGTTTGGAAATGGAATAGGGTTAAATGTAAAAAGCTTTTGAGAAGGAGTTTTGAAGATAAAAGTTATTTTAAATCACTTGATAAAGTTTTGTAATTTAAATAATTTGATTTAAATTTGAATTCAAGATTTGAAATTGAATTATGTGTTTTGAAATTATGGTTTAAAAATGTATAAAAGTTATAAAAGTGTTTATATGGGTTTTAAATCATTTTGAAAGTGTTTTGGAAATTTGAATTTAGCCCAAGTTCTATATTTGAAAGGTTTTAACTTGTACAAATATAATCGGATTTTTCCAAAAACGAAAAACCTTGGTTTTCAAATGATAATGGCTTTCAAATATAAATAAAGAATTTCTAAATTTTGTTGAAAAGATTTCAAGTTTGAAATGGAAATTGTTTTGAAAGCTATAAAATGAGTCTTTGATTTAAAGACCGGATGAGTTAATCCAATTTGAAATGGAAATTGTTTTGAAAGCTATAAAACGAGTCTTTGATTTAAAGACCAGATGAGTTAATCCAATTTGAAATGGAATTGTTTTGGAAGCTATGAATTAAATCTTGATTTACAGAATGGGTGAATTAATCCAATTGTTTTGAAAGAATATGAATGAATCTTTGTGAAAGATTGGTAAACCTTGCTTTAAATTGAAATGGGTCGTAAAAGTGAATCTTTTGATCAAAAGATTAAAGTGTGGAAATTGTTTAAACCATTGAAGGTTTTTGAAATGAATCTTTTTGTTTAATAGATTGGGAATGGTAATTTGTTTTAACCATTTGAATGAGAGGTATTAGGCTTTAAGCTGTGATCTAACCGAGACCCCAGTATCCATATGATTTTTAAATATTGCGCTCGTTATTCGGTTTAGCCGGGAGAGGACCTTTGTGTCATATAACCCATTTCAAATAATGATACGATGTATATGGATAGCATTGAAGACAGGTGGTGAACACCGGGTATTTTCGAAAACGAAAGGATTACCTGTCGATTTTCTCTGCATCATGGCTCAGGTATAGAGATTCCCTAAGTGATGGAAGTTCGATCGGGATTGTGAATACCCGGAGTGCAAGGGCTTCTTTGGAAGTGCCTTTGGTTCTGTTCGAACCCGGAACAGACTTGTATGGATGTGTGTCCGACGTTACACTTTGAGATGTAAAGCCGATTTCTATCAAATACATTTCTGTTTGGTGGCGGAGATTTATTCTCTTAGCTTAACACCCTTCTCTGAGACGTACGAGCTCAGAGGTTATGTAATTGATGGTTACTAGTGATACATTCCCAATTTGGTAATGTGGCGTACGAAGTGCTGCTGATTGAAGCATGGCTTTATGGAAAAGCGTAGCTTTGTGGACGAGACTTCGTCGAGCCTCACAACCCGAAAATGGTCGAAACAGGAATATTGCAGCAAGGTTTTTAGGGGTCGCACCCCTACGGCATGTCCATTTCCTTCTGGATAAGAGGTAGTATCATGGTATGGAGCCCAGATATTTAACCTATATGGTTACTGCAAATTTATTACTTTGTGTTTGTTGGTGTCGAGCGCTCGAATAAAGGTCGGTAACGACCGGGGATGGCATAGCTCGTGTGTTAATTACCTAGTTACAGCTTAGTTAAAGCGTGAGGTAGCGTCGGCCTTGTTTGGTAGAGATCCGGTTAGGTTCTCAGGAGCGTCCTTCCATAGGCATTCCATTTCGTTGTCGTAAGTTCCTTAGCCTGACCATTTGTTGGAAAGTCGATCATCTATTACGCGCCCTTTACGATTTCAATTGTATAACCTGCCATTCTTAAATGGTAGCTATAGTAGGCATACGACAAATTATGGTATGCTGGCTAAGATTAATATTATACTTTCGAAAGGTTTTCTGCACTATGCACTAATAATAATATCAAATGATTTTCGCGTATTAAGCATTTTTTACTGTCATAAGGAGATATCTCCTCCAAATATGCGCTCGCATTGTGTGTGTGGCGGGAGGCCTTATGGCAGTTTCATTTTCAAAAAAACATTGCGAATTTCTTTTTTTAAAGATAAACTATTTTTGTTTGCTCATACCAGTCCCATGACTGACCTGGAGTTTATTGTTCCCTTCCTAAACTCTGGGTGTTCACAATTTCCACACGGGCATCCTAGAGTTGGGTTTTTCAGATGGTAGATACCGATTCAGTAGCTTTCAGCTTTCTCTTTGTAATTCTTTGGAGACTTTGGATATTGAAGCCTTTGGTTAGGACGATTGACCTTGCTTATCTTGATACAATGTGATGGTGGTTCGAGCTATCTATGGAGATTGCAGATATTGGTGTTTCTTCTGGAGTTTCAAGTTCTAGTTGTTTCCGCTGCTAGTTCATTGGTGTTTTCCGCTGTAGCAATTCACTGTATCTCTGGTATTGATCATTATTGTATATTTGGATATTGTATCATTGGAGTTGTATATGATATTCATTTCTTTTCTTCCGCTGTGTTGTTATACTTAATGTGTTATAAGCTCCAGCGAGCCGGATTCGGCGTTTGAATCTGCGGCATTCGAGTACAAGTGAAGTGCGGGTGCTGATTTTCGAAGGTCGAGTCCGGACCGTCACATTTGGTATCAGAGCTGAAGGTTGAAACTTTAGCTCAGGAGTATAACACATTAGGTAACTCATTAGAGATAGGGTGAAGTATATCCTAGAATGAGTATATCCCTAAGATATCCATTTTTGTGCCTTAGTAAATTCTCTTACTATCCATTGATAGTTAGTATAAGTGCAAGAAAAGGACGAGATAGATGATAGGGGTGTACCACTACAAATGGTCGGTACCCTGCAATAGCAGAGACAATCTTTTCCTATCAATCTCTTTTGTTCATCATCTCTACTCAATTCTTTGATGGTTCCTAGTAGCTTCAGGAAGAAGCTTTGATATATTTGCATGGGACACAAACTCCGGATTGGTCAGAATTGTTTGTTTGGATGAATTGTTTGCTTTGGTTGCTATGTTTGATAGGTATATTTTGGTTGTTTAAAATAAAAGTTTTGGATTGCATCCATATATCTGTTTATTCTGTTGGGTCCTGGTATATTCACGAGTGGTTAGTTATCATTCGAACTAACCAATACCCCTGTATATTTCGTAGATCTGGATAACCTGAGTATCTTAATTCATTCTTATATCTATTATTGATATTCTGATTTGGTAAGCCAAATGCAGAATCGATATTTAGTTTGATCAGGAAAACTATCTCTCTATCTTTTTATATTCTTTGTGGTCTCCCTGCATTCAAATTTCAAGGAAGAAATTTTCTTTATGAGGGAAATCTGTAACATCCCGGGATTTTTGCCAAGTCTAATTTGATAATTGAATTAATTTTTTTGAAATTAAAATTGTGAATTAAATAGATTTTTTCTAAAATAAAAATAAAATATTAGTTGTTTATAGATATTAATTTTAGATTTAATTGAAAATTAATTTGAAGACTTGGGAATAAAAATCTAAATTGTGTTTGAATTTCCAAATTTAATAAGATGTATGTTTATATATTTATATAAATGGATTTTTTTAAGATAATTTGAATTTGATTTGAATATAGAAAGTTGAATATATGATATATATATATATATATATATATATTTAAAAAAGTTATTAAAAGGGTATATTTTAAGAAACTAATATGGTTATTAGTGTATAATTTGATTTTGAATCATTTTATTTAAAGGTTATATCAATATAAATTTTATGTATGTATATATATACACACACACATATTTAAAAGTACAATAAACTAAGTTTAAATTAATATTGGTTATAAAGATTAGAACATAGTTTGTAAATATAAAATAATGATTCTTAATATATGCAAAAGTATAATCTTGTAAATATAATAACAAGAAGGTTTAAAACAAACATTAACAAAATAATTTACACTAGGGACTTAAACATAAATTTAATAATTTTTTTACAAGTGTTCATATTTACAAAAAAATGTAAGATAAATATAACCTAGCATTACAAGTGGCAAAAATAAGTTTCTTTCAACATGAAATGTTAATAAAAAAACAATAATAAGAGAAACCAACCTAAAGCAAAAGAAAATCTGTTTATTTCAATTCTCTTACTCTCCACCTAGAACCAGGTTTTCATTTCTTCTCAACACTAAAACCTGAGTATAAAAATCAAAAGCAACCAAATACAAAGCAATGATAAAAGCAAAGATAAAAGCAAAGACTGCAACTTCAAGTTAATTAAAGTAAAGAACAGATCGAAATCAGGTAAACCAAGTTTCAGTTTTTAAATTCAAGTAGTAGTTCAAAATCAAATAAGTTCAAACTTAAATTGCAATGCAAATCAAATAGCAGATCAACGTCAGGTTTGAAGCTTCAGGGAATTTAAGAAAATGCAGAGATCAAAGCAACAAAATCAAAAAAAACAAGATAATTCAACAAGTAAAAGTTCAACCTGGAATCAAAAATCTGATCATGCTAAGCAGAAATCTAAGTACCAAGTTCTCAGATCCTTTCCTAGTTTTTAGGTCTGGAAACAAGAAACTCAAAAGCTCCTCTCTATTCTTCATCCCTCTGGTGAGAAACTTTTAAATTTAAACCTTCAATTTGTTTAATATCCGATTTCATATGATGATTATTTAAATAAGGAGGTTGCATGAATGTCTTTAAACTAGAAAAATGGTTGGAATCCTTTGATGTGCATGTCTGTTAAAACATATGTATACTGCTCTGTTTATATTAAAGATTTCACTTCACACAATTAAATCCTTATCTTTTTATCCAAACGAAATTAGACTATGGTTTCTATATGAAAAATGTTTGAATATGTGTAATCTCATTTTTAAAAATAGATTCCAGCTAAAATAATTGATAAATATTTTGAAAATAAGAAATGACAGAAAAAATCAATTTTTGCCAGAAAACCGAGTATCTAAATCTCATGATTGGATTATAGAATTTGATCCGTATTGGGAAATAGTGAATTTTGATGCTAATAACATGATTTTTAAATTCGTGATTGATGGGAATTTTGGTTCAAACAGAATATGGTTCTCTGGCGAAGTTCTGGCGATTGCGTCATTCGATGGACTCGAGGTTGGAGCTGGAGTTAGCTTGGGTAGTGTTGATCATCAGAAAAATGGTGTCGCAAATTTTAATCCACCGTGGTGGTCGGTACGTCAATGTTTAAAGTTTAATGTGAAGTTTTGGGTCGGCATGGTTCTCATGCTCGTGTAGAGTCAGTGGTTGATCGGAGTGATTAAGACCAGAGGAAAAAGGAGGAGGAGGCTTTGGCGCATCTCTGGTCGAAGCGACATGGATGGTCGGGGTTAGGTTTATCGTCGCGGCGAGGATTCATTAACTTGGTTGGCTTCAGATTTTTGTTCGAATAGCCCGATTTTGTATTGATGGTTTTTCGAATTTTCTGAGTCATCATGGTGATTGACGATGTCATTGCCGATGCAAGGGTTGTTACGGCAACGAACGAAGGGCATTCTGATGATGGTGCATGTGCACGTGCGGTGTACTGTGCATATTTGCCTGGGTTACTTGATTGTTTGGGGAAGACGAAGATGTTCTTGAGTATTTGCTCGGGAAGAAGAAGCTTTGGCTTGGGTGTAAATTCGTAGTAGTTTAACATGCTATCAGGTTTTTGAAGTTTTTAAAAATAAAAACAAAGTAAAATAAAAAGGAAAAAGATAAGGAGGGAGCTCGGGTATCTAAGGTGTGGGCTTGGGTTTATTTAAATTTTATTTACCAAGTTTTAAACTTTGAAACAAATGAATAAGGTTTCAAACATATATTTCAAGTTTAAAAGTAAATTATTAAACAATATTTTAACCGAATTTCAAGGTTTAAAAGCAAAATATTATAAAAAAATTCCAAGTTAAGATAATTTATAAAGTTCCAAAAAAAAAGTGTTTAAAAGTAAGTTTTAAAGTTTAAATGTTAAATTGAATGTTTTGAAATTGTTTTGCTTTTGAATAATGATATAGGGATAATTGTTTAATTAAAATCTTTAAGTGTTTTCAAACGTGATCCGATGAATGTGATCCAGCAAGTAATTAAAATAACTGATGCATCTCAAGCTAATTAAGACCTTGGGTAACTAAAGAATAATTAATTTATGATTAAATGTTGATTAGTCAAGTGTTTAAAGATTTATTAATTTAAAGAATAATTAATTAATGTGATTAATTAATTAATGTAATTAATTTGAGAATAGTTAATAAATTCAAAGGTTAATTAATTAAGGAAATTAATTAAGGTATGATTAATTAACGAGGGTGATTAAGATTGAATTAATTGTAATTAATGAAAATTAATCATTGATTAAGATAATTTATGAAAGTAATTATGTGGTTAATTAATTTAAACCACACGATTTATTCATCTTAATTGAAGATGTTTGATTGTTATTGAATGCTGTGTATTGGATTGATATCTCTGTTATGTGATTGTGATGCTATGTAATATGAATTGCTTTGTGCTGAGCTGTGATATCTGTGATGAATATACTGATGTGTGAATATGAAAACCTTTGGGCCCGTAAAACGTCATTTGAATTTCGATGCGATAGGGAGTCGGATTCCAGTTGGTTATCCGAAACCCACATCAAATCGTAATGGTGAATCTTTGTGATTGATAAATTTACTTTATCTGTAAATTTGTGAATGAAGATAAGCGTTATGGATTATACCGCTTATCGATATTGATATGCTTGAATCTATGATGATTGAATGATGTTGCACTATTGTGTGAAACCCTGGACTGCACCATACACACACAAATATGGATTTCACGAGGAAATCGGTTAAGTCAGAGATATTTGAATTTAATGAAATAGTTTTAAAAATTGAATTTTTAAATTCAAATGATTTTGGAAATGGAATTGGGTTGAATTTTAAAAGGCTTTTGAAAAGGAATTTTAAAGATAAAAGTTATTTCAAAATAACTGGATAAATTTTGAAATTTAAATAGTTTAATTTGAATTTAAATTCAAGATTTGGAATTGAATCCTATGTTTGGAAATTATGATTTGAAAAGGTTATACAAGTTGTAAATGTGTTATATGGGTTTTAAACCATTTAAAAAGTATTGTTTTGGGAATTTGAATTTAAACCAAGCCTTATACTTGAAGGGCTTTAACTTGTAAAAATGTAACCGGATTTTCCCGAAACGAAACTATTTGTTTTCAAATAATAGCTTTCATATAAAGAAAGGATTTTTAATTTGTGTTGAAAGAATTTCAAGTCTTTAAAATGAAATAGTTTTGCAAGCTATGAAATGAGTCTTTGATTGAAAGACCGGATGAGTTAATCCAATTTGAATGGAATTGTTTTGAAAGCTATGAATTAAATCTTGATTTAAAGATTGGATGAATTAATCCAATTTTTTTGAAAGGCTATGAATGAATCTTTGTGAAAGATTGGTGAACTTTATGAAATGAATCTTTTTATTTAAAAGATTGGAAATGGTAATTTGTTTTAACCATTTGAATAAAAGGTTTTGGGCTTTAAGCTGCGATTTAACTGAGATTCCAATATTCATATGTTTTTAAATATTGCACTCATTATTCGGTTTAGCCGGGAGAGGACCTTTGTGTCGTATAACCCATTCCAAAAAATGATACGACGTATATGGATAGCATTTGAAGACCGGTGGTGAAGAACGGGTATTTTCGAGAACGAAAGGATAACCCGTCGAATGTCTCTACACTGAGTCGCGCCGGTATAGAGATCTCCATATGTGATGGGGAGTCCGATCGGGATTGGAAATTCCCGGATTGCAAGGGCTTCTTTGGAAGTTCCTTCGGTTCTGTTCGAACCTGGAACGGACTTGTATGGATGTCTGTCTGACGTTACACTTTGAGATGTAAAGCTGGTTCTATCAAATACATATCTGTATGGTGGCGGAGATTTATTCTCTTAGCCTAACACCCTTCTACGAGACGTAAGAGCTCAGAGGTTATGTAGTTGATGGTTACTAGTGATACATTCCCAATTTGGTAATGTGCATACGAAGTGCTGGCTAAGATTAATATTATACTTTCGAAAGGTTTTCTGCACTATGCACTATTAATAATATCAAATGGTCTTCGCGTATTAAGCATTTTTGACTGTCATAAGGAGAAATCTCGTCCAAGTGTGCGCTTGCATTGTGTGTGTGGCGGGAGGCCTTATGGCAATTTCATTTTCGAAAAAACATTGCGAATTTCTTTTTTTAATGATAATCTGTTTTTGTTTACTCATACCAGTCCCACGATTGACCTTGCTTATCTAGGTGAAACGCGATGGGGGGTTCTCTCTTTTTGTTTGGTGGCGAGCTGGAGACTCTTACCCCTACATGTCCTCTTTAGGGGGTCGGTTAACCATAAGGCGTAACAGTCGAAAGGCTGGCCGTAAAAGCAAGGGCAGGGTACCATTGTGAGCCACGGCGGGGATAGGATGGTTGAAAAGCCTAACAGTCGAGATTGGTCGCTGTCGATGGTTGAAAAGACTAGACTATCACATTTGGTATCAGAGCTAAAGGTTGAAACTTTAGCTCAGGAGTATAACACATTAGGTAACTCATTAGAGATAGAGTGAAGTACCCTAGAATGAGTATATCCCTAAGATATCTGTTCTTATGCCTTAGTAAATTCTCTTACTATCCACTGATAGTGAGTATGAGTGCAAGAAGAGGACGAGATAGGGGACAGGGAAGTACCGGTACTAATGGTCAATGCCTTGTAACAACAATGGAAAAAACTTTCTTCTCAATCTCCTTTGATTCGATTTCAATTCTTTGATGATTCCTAGCAGCTTCAGGAAGAAGCTTTGATATATTTGCATGGGACATAAACTCCGGATGGGTCAGAATTGTTTGTTTGGATGAATTGTTTGCTTTGGTTGCTATGGTTGATAGGTATATTTTGGTTGTTTAAACTAAAAGTTTTGGATTGCATCCATATATCTGTTTATTCTGTTGGGTCCAGGTATATTCTACGAGTCGTTAGTTATCTTTCGAACTAACCGATGCCCTTGCATACTTCGTAGATCTAGATGACCCGAGTATCTTGTGAAGTGTTAGATAGATTCGTTCTTGTATCTATTGTTGATATTCTGATTTGGTAAGCCAAATGCAGAATGAATATTCAATTTTATTTTGTGAATCAATTTTCTATCTCGGATGTGTTCATCTATCTTTGTTGTCCCCTACTTTCAAATTTTGAGGACGAAATTTTCTTAAAGTGGGGAATCTATAACATTCCTGTTTTTAAATCAAATTTGGATTAGTAATTAATTTAATTTTTTGAATTAAACTGTGAATTAATTTGGTATTTTCCAAATTTAAATAAATATTTGTTTGTTTATTAATAAATGAATGTAAATATGATTTTAAAATAGAATTTCTATTTGGTAGTTCAGAAATAAATATTTTTAATAATATATTAATTATAAACCTAATTGTGAATTAAATAGTAAATTTACTTAACAAATAAAAATGTATTTTTGTATATATAAATATATGATGAATGGAATAAAATAATATTTATAAAAAGGTATTTGATTTTTTTTATTTTATTCAATTATAAATACAAATTGATTGTATATTAATTTTTGAATTTGAAAAATCTTGAGAATAAATTGAATTTGAAGTACGCTATATTTGAAATTTATAAAAGGTTGTTTTCCAATTATAATATATATCTATATTTGGAAGTTGCAATTTGAGATTAATATAAGATTTTTCTAAAAAAGTTAATTAAAGTTAAATTACTCATTTTAACATTAGTACTTGTTTCTAGTTATCCATTTAAGTATAATAACATAAGAAGGAAATAAATAAAGATAGAAAATAATATACACATGAATTTGTAAATCAATTAGAGAAAAAGGTTCGAACAAAAATTTATAAATTAAAATAAGTAGAGGATTTGAACATAAAAAGTGATATTAAGGACTTAGACATAATCTAATCATTAAATGACATTTGTAAATTTATAATCTCATTCATATTACAAGTGTTCATTTACCTTAACAAGTGGCATAAATCTCCTTCTTAAATTGTAATAAATAATTTATATAAAATTTTCCATAAAAAAAATCAGGCTGATCTTTTGTTCTTCATTCTCTATTTGAAACTTCTTTCTTCTATATTCAAAAATCTGTAAAACAAAAGGTAGAACCAAAATTATCTCAAAAATCAAAACCAAATAGAAAAAATGAGCAAGGAAAATTCAAATCAGAAGATAATGCAATGATTTAAAGCTACAGATCAGATCACAAACAAACTGAAATCAAAGCTGCAAAACAACAAAAACCAGAAAGAAAAATGAAGATCAAAAAGCCTGGAACAATTCTAAAAAATAGATAGATCAAATTGTTTCAAGATCAACCTGGAATCAAAGAAAAAACTGCAATCAAGTAGCAAGTTCATTTCATTCCAGTCTCCAGATCATCTCAGATCTAATAAACAACACATGGATTCGATTCAAACTCAAATGCATAAGGGTCAATTCCAGATTTCAGAACAAAATTTGTCCTCTGTTCTTTTTGGAAGTCAGGTGAGCAAACCATAAACCGTTAAAGTTTGGTATATATAGTTTGCCTGTGATGATTGTTAAATTCTATTGTGAGTTATGATGTGCATGAATGTATATGTATAGAGATATACTTCTCTGTTGTGTTAGAGGCTCTAGCTCAACCAAGAAAATTCATATCTCTTTGAATAATGACATTTAGATCATGGTATCTGAATAAAAGTTGTTTACAATCATGTAAAGTCAGTTTTAAAAATAATATTAGGTATAAAATATAACAAATATTTTTGAAAATGGTAGTTTACAGTAGATCAATAAATACATCTGCAAAATCAAACATGTCAATTTTGAAATCTGATTATACAATCACGTTCGTATTGCAAAGTGATAATTTTTGGTGGAAATCTCGTGATTTTTACGTAAGAAATTATCGTGAATTTCTTAGATGAACGGATTATGAGTTTTCATGAAATACTGGCAATCGACGAAGCGTTGGAAGTCAGGTTTGCTGTCGTAGGAAGTGGATGCATTGGTGAGCAAGCAAAAAATGGCCAGAGATTTTTTAAGTCACTGTGGTGGTGGCGCGAAGGTGAACTAGGGTTTAACAGCTCATTTTGGTCGATGATGGAAATTTGTCAATTGCGACATCGAGGATAAACTTGAGGTGATCGGACCAAGACAAGAGGGTGCGGGGGTCTTCGATGTGTTTGTAAACGAAGCAACGTGGATGATTGAGGCTGTGATCATCGGCGAGGAGATTAATTTTTGATCTCAGTTGGGTTCCAGTATTTTATGAAACAGTTCGATTTTGATTTTGACGTGGTACTGGGTTTCTAGGGAGTGGGAACGATCGAGTGGGTCAACGTCGGCTTGATGGCAACCTCGGTGATGATCGGAGATGTGTTGATCATCGGGGCACGGATACGTGTGTCACTTGTGCCTGTTGGTTACATGAATTGGAGAAGGAAGAAGAAGAAATGATGGCCTCGGGTTTGTCTCGAGAAGAATGGGATTAGGCTCGAGTTGGTTTCAGGGGGACTCGAGTGGGTTTTACAACGTTTTGAAAATTTAAACCTAAGACAAAGTTTTCAGAGAGAAAAAAATTACTCGAGAAAGTATCGGGGGTTTTGAAGCCTGACTCGAAGAGAGCCTTGGGTAATTTTCGAACAACAAGTTTTGAACTATTTTTAACAAAGTTTTAAAAAGCTTATGTTAATTTAATCAAGTTTTCAAAACATATTAACTATGTTTTAGAAGTTAAAATGAAATGCTTTCAAATTTTAAATTAACTAAAGGAACTTAAGTTGTTTTATTTGTAAATGGTCATTTATTATAAAGGTTTATGCAATAAAAGTTTTAAATGATAATTAAGATATATAATGATTTATCTTTGATTCGTAAAGGATCATTACTTAATGTGATTACTTAAAGGTCAATTGCCTTAATTTAATTGAAGGTTGATTTAATTAAAATAAGTAATTAAGAGATAATAATTTAACAATTAAAGAATAATTTATTTAGGTAATTAATTGAAGGTAAATTAATTAATTAATAATTTAAGGAGGATAAATTCCTAATTACTTAAGGGTGAATGAGGGATAATTAATTATGTAATTAACTTAAAAGTCGATTTAAGTAATGAGATTAATTACGGAATAATTAATTAATTAAGGAAAAATTAATTAATAAAAGTAATTAAGATATAATTAATTACAATTAAGGATTAATTAATTAAGATAAATGATTAATGAATAATTAATTAATGAATGTGAATTAAGATTTAATTAATTTATAATTAAGGATAATCAATTGTTGATTAAGGATAATTAATAAAAGTAATTATGTGATTAATTTATTCTAATCACACGGTTGATTCTTCTTATTTATAGACGATTGATTATTATTTAATGTCTTGAGCTGATTGATACGCCTGATATGTGATTGTGATACTTTGTGATGTGAGTTGTTGTGTATTGATCTGTGATATCTGTGATATGCTTCCGTGTGAATGTGAAAAACCCTTTGGGCCATAAAATGGCATTTGCATTTCGATGCGACGGGGAGTCGGATTCTAGTTGGTTATCCGAAACCCACATCAAATCATAATGGTGAATCTTTGTAATTGATAAATTTATTTTATCTGTGAATTTGTGAATAAGGATAAGCGTTGTAGATTATACCACTTATCGATATTGCTATACTTGAATCTGTGAATAAGTAGAGGATTTATTAAGGCCTTATGGCTCGAGGTTTTGCTCGTGCGTGCTTGGGTACAATTGCGTTTGGCCCAGGTAACAAAATTTTTTGATCAAGTAGCAGGCTTAAATTTTTTAATGGAAATGTGTTTCAATTTTAAAACAAAGGAAAGGGTTTTACAAATGTTTCTAAGCATAAAGGCAAAGTAAAAACAAGTTTAAAGATGTGGAAAATAATTAGTTTTCACAAATTCATATTTAACAAAGTTTTAAATTTTATTTAAAATTAATAGATTTTAAATAATTGTTTTGATTCAAGCTTAAAAGTTAATAAAGAAGTAATTAAGTTTTGTTTAGTTATATTATCACTGTTTATAAGTAATTCTTAAATTATTTTAAATCAATAATGAAGTTAAAGAGTTAATCAAAAGTAATGTTTTTGAATCATTAATTTACTTAAATTTCTTAAGTTAAATTGTGTGTTAATGATAATTAATTTCAAAGATGGTTAATTAAAGATTTTTTTATGATAAGTAAGTGATTAAGGAAAAGATAATTATTTATGAGTGTTCGAATAATTAAAGATAATTAATTGATTAAGGATAATTAAATAATTAGGGGTTAATTTTTTTAGGTGATTAAAAATTGATAAATTTGTTAATTAAAGTTGATTAATTAAAAATTAAAGGTTAATTAATAAATGATTTAAGGTTAATTAATGATTAAGGGTTGTAATTAATTAATATTAATTAATCTGGATTAGTGATTTATCTGATTTAATTTAATAAGATAATTTATGAAAGTAATTATGTGGTTAATTAATTTAAACCACATGATTTATTCATCTTAATTGAAGATGTTTGATTGTTATTGAATGCTGTGTATTGGATTGATATCTTTGTTATGTGATTATGGTGCTATATAATATGAATTGCTTTGTGCTGAGCTATGATATTTGTGATGAATATACTGCTGTGTGAACACGAAAACCCTTTGGCCGTAAAACGACATTTGAATTTCGATGTGACAGGGAGTCAGATTCCAGTTGGTTATCTGAAACCCACATCGAATCGTAATGGTGAATCTTTGTAATTGATAAATTTACTTTATCTGTGAATGAAGATAAGCGTTATAGATCATACCGCTTATCGATATTGATATGATTGAATCTGTGATAGTTGATGTTGTTGCACTATAGTGTGTAAAACCCCTGGACTACACCTTACACACACATATATGGATTTCACGAGGAAATCGGTTAAGTCGCAGATATTTGAATTTAATGAAATGGTTTTAAAAATTGAATTTTTAAATTCGAATGATTTTGGAAATGGAATTGGGTTGAATTTGAAATGGCTTTTGAAAAAGAATTTTAAAGATAAAAGTTATTTTAAAACTGGATAAAGTTTT
The DNA here is from genome assembly GCA_030765085.1 of Allium cepa. Lineage (NCBI taxonomy): Eukaryota > Viridiplantae > Streptophyta > Magnoliopsida > Asparagales > Amaryllidaceae > Allium > Allium cepa. Next base: position 224,897,683 of record CM060945.1, read on the forward strand.
GAAATTCAAATAGTTTGATTTGAATTTAAATTCAAAATTTGGAATTGACTCCTATGTTTGGAAATTATGATTTGAAAAGGTTATACAAGTTATAAATGTGTTTATATGGGTTTTGAACCATTTAAAAAGTATTGTTTTTGGGAATTTGAATTTAAATCAAGCCTTGTACTTTAAGGGCTTTAACTTGTATAAATGTAACCGGATTTTCCCAAAACGAAAACTATTCAATTCAAATAATAGCTTTCATATAAAGAATGGACTTCCAATTTGTGTTGAAAGAATTTCAAGTTTTTGAAATGAAATAGTTTTGAAAACTATGAAAGAATCTTTGTGAAAGATTGTTAAGCTTTGTTTTGGAATCGAAGAGGATTCTAAATGGTGTACTTTTATATAAAAGTTTTGAAATGGAATTGTTTTGTGGAAATGATTTTGAAAGCTATGAATTGAATCTTTGATTTAAAGATTGGATGAGCTAATCCAATTTGAAAGGAAAATTGCTTTGAAAAGGCTATGGATGAATCTTTGTTAAAGATTGGTGAATTTGTTTTCAAATTGAAAAGGGATCTGAAAAGCATATCTTTGTATAAAAGATTTGAATTGGAAAGATATTAATGAATCTTTGAGAAAGATTGGTAAACTTTGTGAACTATGTGAACTTTATGAAGTGAATCTTTTGTTCAAAAAGATTCGTAAATGCTAATTTGTTTAAACCATTTGAAAGTAAAATTTTAAGTAATAAGTTGTGACTTAATTGAGATCCCATTATCCATATGATTTTTTTTAAATACTGCGCTCACTATTCGGTGTAGCCGGGAGAGGACTTTGTGTCATTTAACCCATTCTGAATAGTGATACGATGTTATGGATAGCAATTGAAGACCGGTGGTGAAGACCGGATATTTTCAAAAACGAAAGGATAACCGTCGAATGTCTGTGCACCGAATGGCCCCCGGTATAGAGATTTGAGCACCCTTTGCGATGGGGAGTCTGGACGTGATTAGGGATTATCTGGATTTGCAAGGGCTTCTTTGTGAAGTGCCTTCGGTTCTTTTCGAACCTGAAATAGACTTGTATGGATGTGTGCCTGACGTTACACTTTGAGATGTAAAGCTGGTTTCTACCAAATACATTTCTGTTTGGTGGCGGAGATTTATTCTCTTAACTTAACCCCCTTCTTTGAGACGTACGAGTTCAGAGGTTATGTGGTTGATGGTTACTAGTGATACATTCCCAATTTGGTAATGTGGCACACGAAGTGCTGCTGATCATTTGTTGACCGAAGCATGATTTTGTGTAAAAGCGTAGCTTTGTGGACGAGACTTCGTCGAGCCTCACAACTCGGGAATGGTCGAAATAGGAATGTTGCGGCAAGGTTTTTAGGGGTCGCGCCCTTAGGGTATGTCCATCGTCTTCTGGATAAGAGGAGGTATCATGGTGTGGAGCCCAGATATTTAACCTATGCGGTTACTGCAAATACATTACTTTGTGGTTGTTGGTGTTGAGGGCCCTCGGATAAAGGTCAGTAACGACCGCGGGTGGCATACTTGTGTGTTAGTTACCTATGTTATAGCTTGATTAAAGCATGAGGTAGCATCGGCCTTGTTAGTAGAGATCCGGTTAGGTTCTCGAGGCGTCCTTCCAGAGGCGCACCCATTTCGGTAAGGAAGTTCCTTAGCCTGACCATTTGCTGGAAACCCACTCATCCAATACGCGCCCTTTACGATTTCAATAGTATAACCTGCCATTCTTAAATGGTAGCTATAGTAGGCATACGACGAAATGTGGTATGCTGGCTAAGTTTGATATTATACTTTCGAAAGGCTTTCTGCACTATGCACTAATAATAATATCAAATGGTTTTTGCGTATCAAGCATTTTTGGCTGTCATAAGGAAAAATCCCCCCAAGTGTGCGGTTGCATTGTGTGTGTGGTGGGAGGCCTTATGGCGGTTTCATTTTCAAAAAGCATTGCGGTTTTCAATATTTTAAAATCTTTGTTGTTGTAATAAAGATAAAACTGTTTTTGTTTGCTCATACCAGTTCCATGATTGACCCGAGGTTTATTGTTCCCTTCCTAAACTCTGGGTGCCTACAATTTACCATATGGGCAGTCTAGAGTTGGGTTTTTCAGATAGTAGATATCGATTCAGTAGCTTTCATCTTTCTCTTTGGAATTCTTTGGAGACTTTGGATATTGAAGCCTTTGGTTAGGACGACTGACCGTGCTTAGCTTGGTGCAACTTGATGGTGGTTCGAGCTATCTATGGAGATTGCTGATATTAGTGTTCTTCTGGAGTTTCAAGTTCTAGTTGTGTAACGACCCAGAATTTCTATCAAATAAAATTCAAATATTTAATTGATTTTAAGTATTAATAAGTGAAATTTATAAGTCGAATAATTTTATTTCGAATAATTTGATTTAATTGGATAATTAAATCGATAATTTAATATGTTAAATTATGGAAATAATTGAAAATCGAGTTTAATATGATTGAAAATGATTTGTAAAATTTTATTTTATCATATTAGAGTTAGAATGATGTTATAGAACTTTTAAAATCGAATTAAGAGTTTATTTGTGAAAATTGAATATTTTAATATTAAATCGACTTGTGAAATTAGCCATTTTTCGAACAGTCTCAGAATTGGACGAAACTAGTTCCATTGGCTCCGTAATAGTTTGTTATTGTCGGATTTCAATTTTCATAGCAATCGGAGTTTTCGTTTGACCGTGGCAGCTCGAAACGCATCGAAATTGTTTTTAATATTTAATTGGCGAGTTAAAATAGTCATTTTTCAAACAGTGTCGGATTTTGACAAAACCAGTTTCATCGGATCCGTAATGTGATATTATTGTAAGGTTTTAAATTTCAAGTCAATCGGATTTACCGTTTGTCCGGTGCAAACTAAAACGCCTAGAAATTTGATTTACCGATTTAATTTTAAATCGAACGTTTATTGCCATAACTCGCACAGATGATCGAATTAGCTCCCGAAACATGTTCCATTGTGTTCAGAACGCGGGGTAAACCTTAGAAACGCCAACCGGCATGCTTCGTTTGGAGTTCGGAAATTCCGGGATGAATAGTAATTGGTGAAATTTTCTATAAAAGCCCTTAAATGTTCACATTTGCAAGCAAAATAAACCCTAGGGTTTCAAAACCTTCAGGCCGCCTTCTACAGTATTAATGGCCGACGTTTTCCCATTTTCTTTCTCTAATTTCTTCAAATCCATTAATTAATAGCAAAAACTTTCTAAAGCAAACTTGTAGAGCGTAATGAGAACTACAAGATCAACGGTTAAGATCGTGAATGGAGCAGTGTAGTGGTCGAAAACGTGGCTCAAAGGCCTGCAGTTGCGCAAGAAATTCAAGGAAGAAGAGTGAGCTGAGCTCCACCTTGTCTCGGTCGGAGGTAGAGGGGGAGTTGGGCTACGCGATGGAAGTTGTTGATCGTCCTGGTAGTCAACGAAGGAGGTCGCGTGATTAGGGCACATACGGCGGCCGTTGGGTTGCGTGCGTTCCTGATGAATACGCGAGTAGGAGGAAGAAGAAGGATAGGGGTGCGGCTGTGATTTGCTCTGGGGTGATGGACGGCCAGGATTTAAGTTAGGTTTAAAAAAAAGAAAAAAAGTTGTAATTTTTATATTAAAAATTCGTGTAATCTTTGTAACGCGATATCTTTTTCATACGAGGTCGAAAACGCACGAAACAAGTTGCGTTGGAATCGTATTGACGAATACTACGCTATGGAATTGGATTGGAGTTGATTGGAGCAAGCGAAAATTTTGGATAAAATTAAACGCGCGTTTAATTTTATTCGAAATAAAAGCTGAAAACGAAATTGAAATCAAGGTGAGAACTTCTCACTCAATCGAATCGGTTTCGATTTTAATTTTAAATAGTTAGATTTAAAATTGTTGAATGTATGTTTGAATGATGATTGTTATCTATTGATTGTTAAAATAGACATTATACGCCGTTAGTAAGCGGAGGTTATTTATTAAAAACATATACCGCGAATATTTCACCGTATAGTGAAATTGGTATTATTTATGTACTTGGAATTGATTTCCCGCATTATATAGCAGATGAGACCCTATTGCGCCGTATAATAGCGGATAATATTTTAAATCCCATATACCGCGATAATTCCATACTGGAGCGGAATTGGTATTGTGCTAAAGTTTGTGGATGTAGGAAAACAGGTTGGAGGGATCCAACTGGATTCCTCAACAGTATTGATTTGATTATGGATATTTTGATATTCGTTGATTATCATATACAGATATATGATGTCTTTGTTGTTGTGATTGACTATTTGGTGTGTAGCATCATCGGACCAATTTTGGAATTTTAAAAGGATTTTTAAAGTGATTTTTGAAAGTATACGTTTTATAAAATATTTTTGGAATTGATTTATTTTAAATAAATAAACGTATAATTTTAATGTTGTAAAAATTATGATTTTTGAGAAATATAGTTAAAAGTTGATTTCTGAAAATATGGGGTTAATGATTTTACAAAATAGTTTAAATCGGGATTTTTGAATTTATTGTAAAAAGTTTAAATATAGGATTTATAAAATTTGATTATTTTATATATCAAAATGGGGAAATTATAAAGGAGTTTAAAGATATTTTAGAATAATAGTATAAATTGATTTATATAAGAGATTTATAAATTGATTTTTATAAATTAAAATATTTGAATTATAAAATGAGTTTTTATAAGCGTCAGAATGAATTATAAATGAATTTCATAAATGAATGAAATTTATAGAATTATAAACAGTGAAGTTATAAATGGAATTTTATAAGGAGTAGGTTTATAAAATTTGTAAAGTTATTAAAAGAATAAGATTTGGGTAAATAAATGAATCTTATAAGTTATAAGATTTGTAATTTGGAAAGTTTAAAGGAACGATTTTGTAAACAAATAAATTATAAGTATTTAACTTATAATATGTACTGTGGCATATAATTGAGTTATAAATTGAAATAGGTTAATAAAGGAGATTTATTAAAAGGAAATTGTTATAAAATAAATAGAAATGGAAATTATAGACATTTTTTTATAAATCCATAAATGACTTATTTTGATAAGTAAATTGTTATAACTTATTTATGGAGTTATATTCACGTTTTAGACAATGAATAATCCTTTAAAATAAAATGTATAGAAATGATGAAATTGGCTAACGAAGTATATTCACGTTTTTGAATAGTGAATAATATGTTAAAGAAAATGTTTTGGATGTGATATTTTAAATAGAATTAAAACGATCTAATGATGTTTTTAAAATGTGTTAAGGTTCGAAACCATAGATTTCAACATTCATTGTTGAAATAGACGTTTTCGAGAAATAGAAGGAAATGGTGGACTATAACACTGTTGTTATAGTAAATGATTTTCGAAAGGAAATGTTTTGTATAGTATTGGGATTTATATATCTATTTTAATTTTGAATCCCTATACTAAGTGATTTTGGGTTGTCGTAACGATGTTTTACGCAACATTCGTTTTGGTCCAAATAAATATGTTTAAGAGAATGATTTCCTTAAAGAATGAAATATATACTTAATTTCGATTTAAGTATATTCAATATTTTCCAAGTGTTGAAAATAAATAGATTTGGGAATTACTTATTAATAAATAAGTATGGAAATGTTTTTTTTTCCAATGTGAAATGAAACGTTTTGAGAATTTATCTTTTTGAAGATAAATTGAAAATGAATAATTGAAAGCGTATATTCATAGATATTTTGGAATGTAAATTCACTATGGAATTTATAAATGAAAATGGGAAATTGTTTAAAAATAAAAGTTGATTTATTTTTGAAGTATGGGAATTAATTTACGGATTTGGAAGTAAATATAAAGTAAATCGTTAAAGATTTATTTAATTGGTTTAAATGAACCATGTTGAAATGAAAGTATTTCCGCGTAAGGAAAATGTTTGAAATTTATTTTCAAAAGTGGTAAATGTGAAAAGTGATTTGAAAATTATTTTCAAATGGTTGAAGTGTGAAAATTATATATCTTGTAAATATATTTTGGAAAATAAATAATTTGGAAAATTATTTGGAATCTGGTGATGTTATGCATATCCATTGATAGTTCAATAACCGACTATCAATATTTACCTTTGAATGGGTATTTGTTGTGATTTACTTGAATTTGAGTGCCACACTTATTTTTAAATAAGCGCTCACTATTCGGGTTAGCCGGGAAAAAGACCTTGGGGTCGTACAACCCATTCCGAATATGTGATACGTCGTTATGAATTGCATTTGAAGACCGATGTTGAAGACCGGATATTTTTGAAAACGTAAGGACAACTTGTCGAACGTCTTTGCATCGACTGGTCCCCGGTATAGAGACTCCATATGTGATGGGAAGTCCGAACGTGATTAGTGAATATCCGGATTACAAGGACTTCTTTGTAAGTGTCTTCGGTTCTGTTCGATCCCGGAACAGACTTGTATGGATAGTATGTCTGACATTACAAATTGAGATATAAAGCTGATTTCTTTCAAATATATTTCTGTTGGTGGAGGAGAATTTATTCTCTTAGCTTAACACCCTTCTCTGAGACGTACGAGCTCAGAGGTTATGTAGTTGAAGGTTATTAGTGATATACTCCCAATTGGTAATGTGACATGCTGAGTGTTGCTGTGAAATGATCAATTGTTTGGTCATTTGTGATAGGATCATTTGTTTGATCATTTATCTTTGTGATCATTACTTTGATCATTTGTTGACCCAAAGTACAGCTTTTGTATAAAGCGTAGCTTTGTGGACAAGACTTCGTCGGACCTCACACCCCGGAAATGGTCAAAACAGGGAGGATGCGGCAAGGTTATTAGGGGTAGCACCCTTTGGTGTATGTCATTCCTTCTGGATAGAGGTGGTATCATGGTATGGAGCCCAGATACTTAACCTATGTTGTTGCTGCAAACTTATTACTTTATGGTTGTTGGAAAGCGAGGATCCTCGGATGTAGATCGGTTACGATCGGGGGATGACATATTCGTGTCAGTAGTTACCCAGTTAGGGGTAACCCGGCCTTGTGTTGGCAGAGATCCGGTTTGGTTCTCGGGACGTCATTCCAGAGGCGTTTCCATATGGCAATGGGAAGTTCCTTGGCCTGACCATTTGTTGGAAATCCAAAGAAATAATACGATCTTGTACGGTTTTAGTTGTATTACCTGCTATGGAATGTAGCGGTAACCTGCTATTGAACATAGTAGCTATAGTAGGCATACGATAATGGTCGTATGTTGGCTAAGATTTATATCATTACTTTCGAAATGATTTTCTCTACATTATGCACTAGTAATAATATCAAATGTTCTATTTAATGCGTATCAAGCATCTTTGACTATCATAAGGAGAAATCTCCTCCGATTCTGCGTTTGCATTGTGTGTGTGTGCGGGAGGCCTTATGGTAGTCTCATTTTTAAAAAGCATCGCGAATCTATTTTAAAAATTATCCTATTCTTTGTTTTAATGATAAACTGTTTTGAGTTCTCACACCAGTCACATGACTGACTCGGAGTTTATTGTTTTCCTTCCTAAACTCTGGGTGCCCACTAATTTCCACACGGGCAGTCAAGAGTTAAGGTTTATCGGGATATTCTGAAATTCAGGAGTTGTTGGAGGCAAGCTAGATGGCATGGCGTATTATTAGTATATTGTATTTCTTTTCCGCTGTTTGTTGTTGTTTGTTGTTGTACACTCTGGTGATGATGTAATGTAACGTGATGTAATGTAATAACTGATATAGTTCTTTGTTTAAAGATTATTCATTTATCTATTATATGTTGTTCCGCTGCGATTGTGAGATTCTGATATTGTTCTGTTATTTTCTTTCTGTTTTCTTCTACTCTTTTCTTTCTTCTTCTATCTTTTTCTTCTTTTTAAAACCCTGAGAATACGTATTTCCGTTCATCTTGAGTTTAGAATGGAGATTAGTGTCTATTCAAGGAGTACGGATTTGCAGGTCCTCACAAGTTGTTTCCGCTGCTAGTTCATTGGTGCTTCCGCTGTAGCATTTCATTGTATCTCTGATCTTAATCATTGTTGTATATTTGGATATTGTATCATTGGAGTTTTATATGATATTCATTATTTTCTTCCGCTGTGTTGTTATACTTAATGTGTTATAAGCTCCGGCGGGCCAGATTCGACGTTTGAATCTGCGGCGTTCGAGTACAAGTGAAGAACGGATGCCAATTTTCGAAAGTCGAGTCTGGACCGTCACATTTGTTATCAGAGCTGAAGGTTGAAACTTTAGCTCAGGAGTATAATACATTAAGTAACTCATTAGAGATAGGGTGAAGTATACCGTAGAATGAGTATATCCCTTAGATATCCGTGCGTATGCCTCAGTAAATTCTCTTACTATCCACCGATAGTGAGTATGAGTGCAAGAAGAAGACGGGATAGGGAACAGGGAAATACCACTACAAATGGTCAATACCTGTAACAACAACGGAAACAATCTTTTCTCTATCAATCTCCTTTGATTCAATGTCAATTCTCCGATGTCTTCGTGGAAACTACAAGTAGGAGCTTCGGAGTGATGGTGGCCCTACAAATCATGTAGATAAGCTTCTATCTCGTATTCTCTTCCCAATCTCTTTTGTTCTTCATCCAATTTCAATTGTTTGATGGTTCTTGGCAGCTCCAGGAAGAAGCTTTGATATATTTGCATAGGATGCAAACTCCAGATGGGTCAGAATTGTTTGTTTGGATAAATTGTTTTCTTTGGTTGCTATGGTTGATAGGTATATTTTGGTTGTTTAAACTAAAAGTTTTGGATTGCATCCATATATCTGTTTATTCTGTTGGGTACAAGTATATCCTACGAGTGGTCAGTTATCTTTTCGAACTAACCAATACCCCTGTATATTTCGTAGTTCTGGTGACCCACGTATCTTGATTCGTTCTTGTGTCTATTGTTGATATTCTGATTTGGTAAGCCAAATGCAGAATGAATATTCAGCTTGATCTAATGAATTTGATGAGTTGATTCTCTATCTTTGATGTGTCTAACTATTCTTTTGTTGTCTCCCTACTTTCAAATTTCGAGGACGAAATTTTCTTAAGGGAGGAATCTGTAACATCCCCGGATTCTAGCCCAGTCTAATTTGATAATTGAATTAATTTTTGAAATTAAATTGTGAATTAAATAGATTTTTTCCAAAATAAAATAAAATATTAGTTGTTTATAGATATTAATTTTAAATTTGATTGAAAATTAATTTGAAGATTTGGGAATAAAAATCTAATTTGTGTTTGAATTTCCAAATTTAAATAAATGTATGTTTATTTATTTATATAAATGGTTATCATTTGAAATTTGATTCGAAGTCTAAATATAAATATATTGAAAATAAATTTGACCTGGAATTCAAGAATGAATATTTTAAAAATAAAATTGGATTTATAATTTTTTATTTCTAAAGGACTAATATATATGGATATATATAATTATTTATTTGTAATGAATAAATTTTCAAATCATTTGTTTTAAAATGTATAAGTACAAAATAGAATATAAGGAAACTAAATAAAATTTTGTTTTCCAATTTTAGCAAGTACATATTTTGATGTGAAGATTTTACTTTGAATTTAATTCTTAAATACTATTTAAAGGATAACTTCCAATATGATATTAAACAAGGTTAAATAAAAAGTTTTAAAATATACATATGTAAAATATTAAAATGAAAAGAGTTTAAAATAAAAAATTAAAAAAATTAAAAAAAAACAAGGTTTTATAACAAAATTTGTAAATAAGGGTTTAGACATAAAAATAATTACCAATGACATTTGTTAGATGATAAGATAACATGCATACAACATGTGTTAGCATAGTGAACAAGTGGCAAATGCATATTATTCTAAAATAAAATTTTAATTAAAATGTAATAAAAGAAAAGACAATTTCTTTTCTTCTCCTTTCAAAACCTTGTTAACAAATTTACAAGACCAGAAATTAAATTTAAAACAAAAGAAAAGCCTCAGATTCCAGAGCAAGTGATACAATTTCCAGATCAGAAAGCAAAACCAAGATCTGATCATTTCAGATTTAAAAACAAGTTAAGAACAAGGGCAAAATAATCTTCAAAATCTGAAAGAAAAACTGAAAGCTTTTCTGAAATCATCAAGCTTCAAGTGATTCAAAGTTTTGGCAAAAAGTAAAATGCAGATTCAAGTTTACAATGCACACGAAGCTCAAACCTTCTTCCCTATTCTCTGTTCAAACATACCAAGGTGAGCAAATTATTCCCCCTTTGATCTCAACTATGTTTATATCTTGATTGTGTGCCTGTTGCTTGTGATTGAAATCATGAGATATAGTATGATGCATGGATGTGAATATATATTTGAATATGCATATCTGTATATTTATCCAGACATCCCTGTTTTGAAATATCCAGTCTTAAAACAAGTTCTAAATCTGATTTCTTTTCATACAATCAATATTAAACCATGATTTCTGAAGAAAAATTATTTTAACAAGGCAACATTATTTTTAAAAATGTTATCAAGGAGAAATGTTTGGTAAATAATTAGAAAAGGTAAAACTACAGCGAAATTCCTCTCTAAACAAAAAATTCAATGAATTCAATTTTGAATTTTGATCCCATAATCAGATGACTACTAACAAATGATGAATTTTGATGTGAATTTCAAGATTTTTAGGTTGATAGATTGAGTGATATTGGGAGTTGAACGAAAAATGGATTTGTGTCAATTCCTAATGATCGACGGAATATTGTTGGATGAGATTAATGGTGAAGGAGGATGAAAGGTTGGGTCACAGGGGAAAAATACTCGTTTGAATTATAGGCTACCATGGTGGCGTGGCGTAGTTAGTTTAGGGTTTAGGGTATTGATTTGAACGAGGTGATTGTCGAGACATTTTCGATGTCATGGTCAAATCGGGTTGAACTGGAGTGGGGGAGAAAGAAGCACAAGTATGTGGTGAAGCTTTGGATGGAACGACGTGCACTTCGGTGACGTTTCACGGCGGCAAGAGGTGGTTCTCTGATCAGGATTGGGTTCCAACATTCGATCAGGCTACTCGATTTTTATCTACGGCAAAAATCAAAGGGTTGGGAAGGCCAATGGGTCTAGAGGGTCGAAGTGGATGTGTGGAGTTGGTCATCGGTGGTCAGTGGCGTTTCGCCGTCGCGTGAATGTGCACAACAAATTCCGATGTGTGGGAAGATGGAATGAGTACCGAGGTAAGGGAAGAGGAAGGAAGAAGGTTTGGGCACGGGATTGACTCGAAGTTTGAATCGCGAAATTTAGGTGATGGCTTGAGGTTTTACTCGTGCGTGCTCGGGTACAATTGCGCTTGGCTCAGGTAAATTTTTTTTGATCAAGTAGCAGGCTTAAAATTTTTACTGGAAATGTGTTTCAGTTTTAAAACAAAGGAATGGGTTTTACAAATGTTTCAAAGCTTAAAGGCAAAGCAAAAACAAGTTTAAAGATGTGGAAAATAATTAGCTTTCACTAATTCATATTTAACAAAGTTCTAAATTTTATTTAAAATTAATATATTTTAAATAATTGTTTTGATTCAAGCTTAAAAGTTAATAAAGAAGTAATTAAGTTTCGTTTAGTTATGTTATCACTATTTATAAGTAATTCTTAAATTATTTTAAATCAATAATGAAGTTAAAGAGTTAATCAAAAGCAATGTTTTTGGATCATTAATTTACTTAAATTTCTTAAGTTAAATTGTGTGTTAATGATAATTAATTTCAAAGATGGTTAATTAAAGATTTTGTTTATGATAAGTAAGTGATTAAGGAAAAGATAATTATTTATGAGTGTTCAAATAATTAAAGATAATTAATTCCATGATTAAGGATAATTAAATAATTAATGGTTAATTTTTTTAGGTGATTAAAGATTGATAAATTTATTAATTAAAATTGATTAATTTAAAATTAAAGCTTAATTAATAAATGATTTAAGGTTAATTAATGATTAAGGGTTGTAATTAATTAATATTAATTAACCTGGATTAGTGATTTTTCTTATTTAATTTAATAAGATAATTTATGAAAGTAATTATATGGTTAATTAATTTAAACCACACGATTTATTCATCTTAATTGAAGATGTTTGATTGTTATTGAATGTTGTGCATTGGATTGATATCCCTGTTATGTGATTGTGATAATATGTAGTATGAATTGCTTTGTGCTGAGCTGTGATATCTGTGATGAATATACTGCTGTGTGAAGCATTTGAATTTCGATGCGACAGGGAGTTGGATTCCAGTTGGTTATCCAAAACCCACATCGAATCGTAATGGTGAATCTTTGTAATTGAAAATTTTACTTTATCTGTGAATCTGTGAATGAAGATAAGCGTTATAGATCATACCACTTATCGACATTGATATGATTGAATCTATGATAATTGATGTTGTTGCACTATTGTGTGTAAAACCCCTGGACTACACCTTACACACACAAATATGGATTTCACGAGGAAATCGGTTAAGTTACAGATATTTGAATTTAATGAAGTGGTTTTAAAAATTGAATTTTTAAATTCAAATAATTTTGGAAATGGAATTGGGTTGAATTTGAAAAGGCTTTTGAAAATGAATTTTAAAGATAAAAGTTATTATAAAACTGGATAAAGTTTTGAAATTCAAATAGTTTGATTTGATTTTAAATTCAAAATTTGGAATTGAATCCTATGTTTGGAAATTATGATTTGAAAAGGTTATACAAGTTATAAATGTGTTTATATGTGTTTTAAACCATTTAAAAAGTATTGGTTGGGAATTTGAATTTAAACCAAGCCTTATACTTGAAGGGCTTTAACTTGTATAAATGTAACCGGATTTTCCCGAAACGAAAACTATTCGTTTCAAATAATAGCTTTCATATAAAGAAAGGATTTCCAATTTGTGTTGAAAGAATTTCAAGTTTTTGAAATGAAATAGTCTTGAAAACTATGAATGAATCTTTGTGAAAGATTGTTAAGCTTTGTTTTGGAATCGAAGAGGATTCTAAATGGTGTATCTTTTATATAAAAGTTTTGGAATGGAATAGTTTTGTGGAATTGATTTTGAAAGCTATGAATTGAATCTTTGATTTAAAGATTGGATGAGTTAATCCAATTTGAAAGGAAAATTGTTTTGAAAAGGCTATGAATGAATCATTGTTAAAGATTGGTGAATTTGTTTTCAAATTGAAAAGGGATCTGAAAAGCGTATCTTTGTATAAAAGATTTGAATTGTAAAGATATTAATGAATCTTTGTGAAAGAGTGGTAATCTTTGTGAACTTTGTGAAGTGAATCTTTTGTTCAAAAAGATTCGTAAATCGTAATTTATTTAAACCATTTGAAAGTAAAATTTTGGGTAATAACTTGTGACTTAATTGAGATCCCATTATGCATATGATTTTTTTTTAAATATTGCGCTCACTATTCGGTTTAGCCGGGAGAGGACTTTGTGTCATATAACCCATTCTGAATAGTGATACGACGTTATGGATAGCAATTGAAGACCGGTGATGCAGACCGGATATTTTCGAAAATGAAAGGATCACCCGTCGAATGTCTCTGCATCGAATGGCCCTCGGTATAGAGATTTGAGCACCCTTTGTGATGGGGAGTCTGGACGTGATTAGGGATTATCCGGAATTGCAAGGGGTTTTTTGTGAAGTGCCTTCGGTTCTGTTCGAACCCGAAACAGACTTGTATGGATGTGTGTCTGATGTTACACTTTGAGATGTAAAGCTGGTTTCTATCAAATACATTTCTGTTTGGTGGCGGAGATTTATTCTCTTAACACCCTTCTCTGACACGTACGAGCTCAGAGGTTATGTAGTTGATTGTTACTAGTGATACATTCCCAATTTGGTAATGTGGCACACGAAGTGCTGCTGATCATTTGTTGATCGAAGCATGGTTTTGTGTAAAAGCGTAGCTTTGTGGACGAGATTTCGTCGAGCCTCACAACTCGGAAATGGTCGAAACAGGAATGTTGCGACAAGGTTTTAGGGGTCACGCCCCTAGGGTACGTCCATCTTCTTCTGGATAAGAGGTGGTATCATGGTATGGAGCCCAGATATTTAACCTATGTGGTTACTGCAAATACATTACTTTGTGGTTGTTGGTGTTGAGGGCCCTCGGATAAAGGTCGGTAATGACCGGGAGTGGCATACTTGTGTGTTAGTTACCTATGTTATAGCTTGATTAAAGCGCGAGGTAGCATCGGCCTTGTTAGCGGAGATCCGGTTAGGTTCTCGGTGGCGTCCTTCCAGAGGCATACCCATTTCAGTAACGAAGTTCTTTAGCCTGACCATTTGTTGGAAACCCAATCATCCAATACGCGCCCTTTATGATTTCAATTGTATAACCTGACATTCTTAAATGGTAGCTATAGTAGGCATACGACGAAATGTGGTATGCTGGCTAAGATTGATATTATACATTCGAAAGGCTTTCTGCACTATGCACTAATAATAATATCAAATGGTTTTTGAGTATCAAGCATTTTTGACTGTCATAAGGAGAAATCTCCCCTAAGTGTGCACTTGCATTATGTGTGTGGCGGGAGGCCTTATGGCAGTTTCATTTTTCCATTTTGAGTTTTGATCCCATAATCAGATTACTATTAACAAATGAATAATTTTGATGTGAATTTCAAGATTTTTAGGTTGATAGATTGAGTGATATTGGAAGTTGAACGGAAAATGGATTTGTGTCGATTCCTGATGATCGACGGAGTGTTCTTGTTTGAGATTAATGGTGAAGGAGGATGAAAGGTTGGGTCATAGGGGAAAAATCCTCGTTTGAATTGTAGGCTGCCATGATGGCGTGGCGTAGTTAGTTTAAGGTTTTGGGTATTGATTTTAATGAGGTGATTGTCGAGGCATTTTCGATGTCATGGTCGCATCGGGTTGAACTGGAGTAGGGGAGAAAGAAGCACAAGTATGTGGTGAAGCTTCGGATTGAACGGCGTACACTCCAGTGACGTTTCACGGCGGCAAGAGTTGGTTCTCTGATCAGGATTGGGTTCCAACATTCGATCAGGCTACTCGATTTTTATCTACGGAAAAAATCGAAGGTTTGGGAAGGCCAATGGGTCTAGAGGGTCGAAGTGGATATGTGGAGTTGGTCATCAGTGGACGGTGGCGTTTCGCCGTCGCGTGCATGTGCACAACAAATTTCGGTGTGCAGGAAGATGGAATGAGTACTGAGGTAAGGGAAGAGGAAGGAAAAAGGGTTGGGCAGGGGATTGACTCGATGTTTGAACTTGCGACATTCGAGTACAAGTGAAGTACGGGTACCAATTTTCGAAGGTCGAGTCCGGACCGTCACACACCTAATAATATAATGAATTGGAAAAAAATTAAATGAAGAAATTTTTCCCTCTCCTGTAGGCGTCATTTTTAATTCTTCCATATCCATAAATTTAATGAACACAATGACGAAAGTTAATAAGCGTTTAAGGTGCTAAAAAAATTAATCTCCATACGGCTCAAAAAAAATAAAAATAAAAATATTCGCTCATATGTTTGTTGACGCCACCATATTATTAAACTATAAATAAATACTAACAAGCTAAATGAAAAAAAAATGTCCGTAAAATTTAGTGTATCCCGAGTGCATAGCATGGATTCACACTCCTTGACATATTAAACGACATTTGCTACAAAATTCATAGTGCCTTTGTTGTCCAAATTCTTTATTTTAAAACGTATAAGTAATAGTAACACACACAAATAGATGTGTGTATGTGCAAGTTCTACATATGCTTATACCTAATATATTTAAAGGTATTTTACTAATAGACAAAAGTTAACTTATATTTATAATTGGACTATTAATGAATTAAGGTGGGCATTTATGAAGAAGTAAAGGTGGAGGTCTGTCCTCCTTCCTTTACTCGTTCAATCATTGTCATTTCAAATCACTTATTAAACTCTTAAACATATATGCATATAAAATTAATTTGACCATTCTCATATTTTGAAATCTATTATTAACAAAAGTAAATAAAGTTTAAACAAAGGAAGAATTTTAAAGTTAAAATTATGATTTAAAAAAAGGAAATTTTATAAACTTTGAATTAAAACAACACATACACACATGCACACGTGCGCGCGCACACACACACACACATATAGATATGTATAATTAATTGCAAACTACATTTTAAAATTAATATAGCAAATGAACATGTAAAGTTTGTAGTTTAGCATATGTACTAGAATTTAAAATTAACCAATCAGAAGGCTAAAATTAAACTATGAAGGATTTAAAAATTTATTATATTTTACACAAAAGTCGGATTATGTTTTTTAACAATTTTCAGATAAAAGTACATAATCAAAAACATTATATTCAAACAACTATCATATGAAAGATAAATTCAGTTTCCAAATGATTTGAAACAAATAATGTATGTAATTTATTTGAGTTGAAACAAATAAAATCATATAAACAAATAGTTTCTAAAATAAGAATAAAGACAGCTTAGGCATACATAAATTCATGGCAAAATTTCAAATCTAAACTATATGAACATCATGACAACTACTAAATGAGATGTAATATGTTATAGCTCTAAAGTTGAGAAGATGGACATGTCAAATGGGAATAGCGCAAAATGGATCTGAACCATGTTAATTTTATGTACATATAATATTGAAGAAGATGCGGCAAAAGGAGAATTTGTTCAAGTTAAATAGATAAAATTATATTCAGATGTGATATACAGTATATCTAAATCATATGAGTAGAAGATTATAGGAAATATTGAAACAAGAATTTTACCTTAGGATACAATCAGAATAATACACTTTGACTAATGATATCTCCTTAGGTTTTCAAGATCCATACACGATCCTTACAAGAGATGAATAAACCACTTATGTTTCATTATTATTTTTGATGTTTTCATTTTATTTAGAGTTAAAAAAATTTGAAAATTTAATTATGTTTTCTACCATGGAAGGTTAGAAGGAGAGAAGAGAAAAAAATTGAATTATATATATAAATGAATTAGTTGATAAGTTTTAATTGAAAGAATGAAATACTTTTCATTCTTTAAGTAAAACTTCCCTAACTAATTCCCCTGATTATATCTCTCTCCACCCCTCTCTCCTCTTTACATAGTATGGCTAAAACTACAAGCCATTTAGTCACATAAAATTTTCATAAATCACTTCATGTAATTATCTTTTATTTAAACCCGTTTAAATTACATCAACGTCATATATCTTTGCGTGCAAATATATCTTTTATAAATGCATTTAACTAATTACGAACAACTCCCAAACATCAACTAAATTAAATAATAATTAATATTTCCTAAATATTAATTTATTTAAGTAATTTAAAATGTTTTATAAATTACTAAAATCATGTGGTTTTTCGAATAATTCATCACTACGATTGCGTGACTCAAAGGTGTAAATTCAACCGGCTGTTAATATCGAACAATTTGAATATAACGTTCACATGTCACCTTAGCTGGTGGTGTGACATTTTGACTGAATTTATCGCTTGAACATCTTTTGGTAAAATCCAATTGTACTTATTATAACTGGTGTCTTGTGGTGATAATTATTTATACCAATTCTCTTCGTCAAAACTATATCATATTAGGATTTATGGAATTTGGTTTTAGTCAGAACTCCAACATTGTCGACATTCAACTTTCTAAATACAAACACAAAATCATTTGTTCAATAATAACTATTATTATTAAGTAAACTACTCTGGCTAGAGATTTTGACTTAAGTTGACCGTGATACTAACCCACATAACAGAGGAGACCAATCCTCTCTTGAATAGTATTTCACTTCTTCTACTTCTAATTGACCTAACTACTGTTATTTGATGGATGCTATGCTATAACGTACCTATAACCAAAGTGGAGTTTTTATATTGAAGATCGAAAGTATTATCAAGTCATGAAAAATGTGTAAATTAGTCATTTCGATATTTTATGTTTGACCTTAGTTATATTAACAAACAAAACTATCGAGTGAGTCATTCCATATTTATCCACTAACTATTAGTACTTAACTTCTTGGTGCCTTCAGTTACCTTTAACCAAAGTGGAGCTTTCATATTGAAGATCGACAGTATTCTCAAGTCAAGAAAACTGTGTAAATTTGCCATTTCGATATTTTTTTGACCTTAGTTACATTAACAAATAAAACTATAGAGTGAGTCATTCCATGTTTATCCAACTATTAGTACGTAACTTCTTGGTGCCTCCAGTAGCCATGAGTAATATACTATTCAACATTTGGAGAGCGTTACGTATTCTAGTCTTAAGGGATGCATCTATGTCTAGTCTCGATACATTTTGACAAGCAATATTTCAAATGATGTGGTTATCATATTGTGATGTAATATATGGTTATAACTATTTGTAACTGCTATCACGGGCATGTCATTTATGAACTTTTTGACATATATACTTAAATTAACTATTTAATTATTTATAACATTTCATAATAAGTATATAATAGAAAGGAAATACCATTTATTTGAACAAGATTTGTTATTGAGTTATATTTATGTAACAAATTATATAATTTCCTCCAGAGCATACCCCTAACTAAATCAATATATATAACTGTATATATGCATACACATAATATTATGACTCATATATGAACTATTATATACATATATTATGAATCGTATATGATACGTATGAAACAATCTACCTAGTTTATGGTTGATAATATTCATTAAGTTCAAACTGGAACCCATAAATATAAAAACTGCATTAAATCAAATTGAAAATCAGTTCATATATCTGGCATATAACGAACCTCATTTTCGACTCTTAGAAATCAACACTTATACATCCATAGTAGCGCCAAATATCCAAGTGCCCAAAAGACAGATAATTAGGGTGAAAGAAATAGAAGACAGAACAGAATCTCATATCATGACGCGAAGACATACATTATACACAAGATCTTTACAAAAAGAATTCATCTTTATTATATACAACATAAGAGTATAAACCTATTTTTAGCCCGGACAGTTATAGTAGTATGTCCTAGCAATTGTTGATAAATATAGACAAAAATTAAGAACAACAAAATAGCAAAAGAATATAAGATACATGAATACGACTTGGAGATCCCATCTTGTCTCTTGAAAGCTCCAAAGCATCCAGCGAAATCTAGAAAATATGCTCGGGTTGACCTAGGCATTATATAAAAAACAATGCCCGGGTCAGTTTGGTAAAACCATCGTGAGAAACTCAAATCATATGAAATGTTATTTATTATGAATTGTAAAATCCTTTAAAATCATAGGTACCTCGTTAGATCACGCCCCACGTAAATACGGATGGGTTTTTACCTTGCGATAACAAAAAAAATTCTATAGAATATCCAGTGATATTACAATAATGTATAGGATACAAATACATGTTAAATATAGCCAAAATTGTTACACTGTTAAACTCCAGCATATTAAAAGATTTCTTTATTACATATACAAACATAATAATAATAGCTAGAATTGTTACATTATTAAACCTCAACATATTAAAAAAAAAATTCTTCAACACAAATTCCAGCATATTAATTATAGCCAAAATTGTTACATTTTTAAATTCCACTGATAGTGTAATAATGCCTAGGATACAAACACGCTAATACATATTAATCTCATTGACATAAGTACATTCATGAAACATTATGAAAGATTTCTTATTTCAAAATCATACTAAAAGGGTCCAAAAACAATGTTATTTAAAATAGAGATAAGAATAACTCCAAGCATTATTCCTTCAATGTTAAGCATGGAGCAAATGTCCACATCACCATAATTAAGGTCATTTTGAAGGAAAAATCCAATCTTAATTTCTTTTATAAATTTCTTCAAAAAAATCCACTTAATAAATTTCTTTCACATGAAAACTCCTTTACTAAAATTCTAGATCCATTTACAAAACATTTTATAAATCTCCAACTTGTTTATAAACCTCCATTTAAAAAGCTTCAAGATCATTTATAAAATTGCTTTAATAAATCTCAAAAACCCTTAAAAACCAACCTTTTATTCAATTTCCAAAATCTCTGTCCAAATTTATAAATTTCTTTAATAAATTATTTAATTAAAAAACCTTTATTTAAGTCTTTCTTCAAAAATAATTCCTTTTAAATAATCAACTCATTATTTTTAAACACTTTTTAGAAAACAATTTATCATTGAAAACATCTTTAAATAAAACAAATTATTATCTAAAAACATCTTAAATAAATAATTAGTTATTTTTAAATCGCATTTAAAACATCATCAAGTAAATTTAAATAATATTTGAAATATACTTAAATAATATTAAAATAATATTAATTTATTAATAACTTAACGTTTCAAAATAACACCAACATAAAAATTAACTTCAAGACAATATTAATATAATAAAAGTTAACTTTGAACAATAGTAATATAATAATAAATTAACTTTAAAACGTATTATAATAATAATAAGTAAATAAACTTTAAAACAATATTATTATAATAATAAACTTTAAAATGTTAATAATATAACAAATAACATCAAAATAAAATAATCGATTTCAAATTATAAATAACTAACTTTAAATAATTTGCTTCAAAACAAATTATTATAAATAACTTTAATGAAATTAAACCATAAAATAACCTTAAACCATACTTGAAATTTTTTGTTAAACTGATATGGTCTGAAAGAAATCAAGCTCTTTTTCATGGGAAACTGAAAACTCAGGTACAGATGAAGCATTA
The DNA here is from genome assembly GCA_030765085.1 of Allium cepa. Classification (NCBI taxonomy): domain Eukaryota; kingdom Viridiplantae; phylum Streptophyta; class Magnoliopsida; order Asparagales; family Amaryllidaceae; genus Allium; species Allium cepa. Next base: position 224,918,482 of record CM060945.1, read on the forward strand.
TTTGCTGTACGAAATCAGGTTTTGTATAGAGCATTGTCCTGTTGAATTCCCTGTGCATATCGAACAGTGCTTTGCTTGAGTGTTTCTTGTCCTCCTTATTTTTCTAGGTCCTTGTTTCTTTTTTACCATTTCTTTGTTTTTTATTGTTGTGCTTGTTGATCTATTTGTTCTCTTGTTTTTGCTGTTGACCTAAGCTTATTTAGGTCTTGGCATCCTTCGTTGTATGTTATTTGTGCTTTTGTTTGTATTTTTTTCTAGCACTATGATAAAAACTAGTAGGGGACTAGTTAACCCTGCTGGCTTTGCCAAAAAAAGAAATATAATTTAATAATTTTAAATAATATCAAAATATAAATAAGTATGCTTTAAAACATTGTTAGTGAAATAACTATTATATAAAACACTTTACTAAAATAATAGTTATATAAAACATTTATAATTGCTTAAAATTTAAGTTATTTATATCCACAGCTATTTAAATTCGGAAAGAGGCTTAGCGATCACAATGTACTTAAACAAGTCACCCTTAAGTTCAATTTAACTTTTCATGTTAATGAGTGGTATTTACATAATCAAAATCCATGTAAATATATTCAACAATTAACCATCACTGGTTAATACGTCATTTATTTAAATAGGCATATCATTTAACGATATATAAATAGATGTCCAAATCTATAAAATAGCAGATCAGGGATTATTTTTGCTAATTAGATAACCAAATCTAATCTATCCAATGAATTATAGAAAAACGAAGTTTTATTCTACTAAATAGGATCCAATTAATAGCGGAACTATGTTTTATTCCACTAAATAATATCCAATTTACTCTATTCGGATTACTTTAACAGAATGGAGTTTATTTGGTCAAATAGATAACACCTATTAAGAATAATTTATTAAACTACATAATTATCCAAATTTAACATAATTAAACTAGTTAGTATAAACTTATCATTAAATTATACTACACCAAAATTTCCAACAATTTATGCCAAAGCATTTTTTTGTCAATACGAACCCAAACCAAAAATTCAAGGATTAGTCAGATTTGAAATAAGATAGATATCATGCTTTGAGCATAACAACATTTTCGTTTAATTAAATAATTAAATTTTATAAAGATTTCTCACCCAAGTGCTATTAGGCCAAGCCTAACACAAACTAACCCTCCCGCTTCTCCTTCGTCTTCCTATATGCTTCCATCTTATGTACATCAAAAACATAGTGCATTCAAGTGTGCACTCATGGCCATTCACCCACATCTCTCGACGAAACTCTAAACCAACTTCACCTACATTTCTCGCTTTACCCGAGCATCCAATCCCCCACTGTCGCTTTGCCTCCACTGTCCCCTCCTCCATTTTGGCCAACCAAACCCGAAGCCCCCAAACCAAGAAAAAAGCGTCAAATCCATGCTGCACCATCCCTATTCTCCATTGTACCCACCCAAACTTCGGTCATCCACGCTCCATACGACGAAGATCATGATGCGATCAACCCCAAGTTCCCTCGTTGACTAAACCTCGCCCAAGGCCTAACCCTATTTTTCTAACATCATCGACGACCATCACGAAACTCCACCGAAACTTCACCAAAAATTCTCCATTATTGTTTAAACCCAACGACGGTGACAACAATTTCAGATTCAAAATGGATCGAGAGATATTACTTTTGAAGTTTATAAACAATTTTTCCCTTTTACTGTAAAATTGTGATATCTTGGTCGATTCTTGATGAAAACTCAATCGATAAATTTATAAAAATATTTAGGATGTAGATAAACGACTTTCGTCTTGGAACATTTTGTAAAAACTCGATAGTTTGGAAGCAGTAGATTTTTGAAGTTGGGGATGGAGTTTGTTTTTCTTGGTTTATGGGACTTCCAGTAAACAAAAGATGAAATGGAGAACGAGGTGGATAATGGCACCAAGGTGACATGATAAACGATGATGAATATAAATATAGGCAACCCATACCAACAACCAAGACAAGTAAAGAGGAACAAAAGGGGGCCAAGGGGACAATGGAAGGGGAGGCAAATTTGCGGGTGAGTAGTTTTATGTTGATTTGGGTAGAGATAAGGGGAAGCTACTATGTATTTGGATGTGAGAGTGTGTGTTAAATATCGGTGTCTGCTATGAAACACAACGTTCGCTATATGCTGCGAACGCCAAAAATAATATATGATCACGTGCAAAAATGTGACGTGATCACAAAAATACAATAAGACACAACAGTTATCAAGTTCTGTAAATTTTCAAAAATATCAATGTTCGATGTAAAATAGTCAGACGAATGTTCAGTTATTTTCCAAATTAAAACTTATGGAAAAATCCTGTAAATTAAATTAAAAGTATGTCATTAAACATCAGGAAGTTATTTGAAACTAATGATTTTATATATTTAAATTCAAATTTGAATATTTAAATAAATTTAATATTCAAATTTAAAGACATAAAAATTACGGGTCGTTACACTCTCCCCCTTTAAACGAATTTCGTCCTTGAAATTTCACCATATAACACCCAATACTATTCATAAGTCCGCTTGATATTCATAGATCATTCATATAAAAAATCTTATTCGATCACTGCTTGAACACATAACTTCACTTCCAACTAGCATCGCTCGCCCGATTTACTAATGCGAACTCCTATCAGGCATCTTAATTAGAAACATTCATTCTCCTTACATGATCATAAACTATGATAGAAACCTTTGGTCCCACATTAAGTACCCTCATGAAGTGCTCACCATCAAAAATCGAGCCATAGATCCTTATTTAGAACCATGTGAAACACCTCAAATCATGTACTCGAATCCTAGATCAAAACTATATGAAAGAGAAAAATGATCTACGATCAACTTACACGCTTATATTATTGGTTCTCACTAATGCTAATTATATTTCTATTCAATTATTTCTGAACACATTTTCATAAAAGCAACTTAAGTTTTTTTGAAACTTGAATAATGCCTTATTATATCCTGAGGGCATATATAACAATTTGATTTAAACTTTCTATTTTGAGCTCAACTTGAGAATTAAACACTCAATCTTTATTTAAAGACACTTTTTGCAATAATACAATATATTTTAATCCATAGAAATATATATATATAGCTCGAGTAACTCCAAAATTATACCAAGGAACTGGGCACAATCAAACAGTATCATATATTTCATTATTGGGAAGGGTAATACTCAAGAGAAGCATTTACATCCAAAGACATCTTTCATGGAATTTGATTGATTTCATTGAATAGAAGTTGTTAGTTGTGTGATTTTATAGACCATTGTTCATAAAGTTTAAATTTATAGACAAAGAAATTTTGAATTCTTGTTAGTAGAACCTAAATCCCGGTGATTTTGAAAAAGAGAATTTTAAAGGTTTTAGGAAAGGAATGATTTTTGTTCACTCTAATTGATTTTTTTGAAGGAATACTGGATACCACTGGACGCTCCACGTTGTTTTAGTTCTAGAGTTTGACCATACTTTATTAGGAGAAATATCCTCCTTGTCATTTTGATTTTTGATTTATGATTTTTCTCGTTGAAAAAATTTGAAAATAAATTTTTAAACTAAAAAACACGAGTATTTTGATCTAAATTTTCCATTTGAAAATTTTGTATGCATGGCCTCTATTATAGAATATTCTCTATATTTTATCACGTATAATTGGAATATGGTTGTTGATTGCATGTAGATTTATATTAGATAAGATTTTGTATGTAAAGTTACATAACTGTGTTTTTGTCAGCCTGATTTTCTTTTTGATTTTGTAAGTACAATATGAAGCAAATTCTTATTTGATTCTTATGCACCTACATTTGCATAGAGACAACAAATTACCTACCAAAATATAAATCAAATGCAAAAAGGTACGTAATAAATTTAGAAAATTTAAATTGGTTGATGATTTTGTGCCTCAGGTATAGGAGGCCACTTGGCTTTTGTTTTCTTTTATTGGTTTGGAGCCCAAAGAGGCAATTTATAGTAGTTTCGATTGAGCAGCGTAAAGGAGATGCTGGCGAAATTTTCTAAAAAAGTTTAAGAGTTGGTTAATTTTTGAGAATTTTGAAAAAAAAAATTGATAACTAAAATTTGACTTTCAAGTTATATCTTTGAATGAATGAATGTGAGAAATTAGTTGGTATATGTAAATGAATTTAAAAGACTTGAAAATTTTAGAATCTGTTCCAGCTAATTGATTTTGAAAAGTTATTGAGTTTAATAACTCATTTTAATTAATAATTTTAAACTTAGAGGTTTGGAAACATTTTCTTCTTAGGAATTTGGGACAAAATTCATTTAAGGGGGAGAATGTAACAACCCAAAATTTCGATCATTTGATTTTAAATGTTTAATTTAGTTTAAGTATTTAAAATAATTGAATTTTGGAATTTAATAACTTATAATTCAAATAAAGGGAAAGATCAAATATATGAATGAAATCTTAACTAAATGGATTTAATAATTTCATCTAAATCCTTTGAATAAATATTATTTGCGGATTCAATTTGTAAAAATTATTTACAAATATAAATAAATAGGATAAATATCGATAATTAAATATAAAACAGTATTTAAGCCTGTGAAATTAGCCTTTTGGGGCATAGTCTCAAGTTTCGACAAAAGCAGTTTCATTGGATCCACAATAGTAACTATAATATGCTGTCGAATTTCATGGCGATTAGATGAATCGTTTGGTCGTTCAAGTTCCAAAAGCGGAGAAATTTATTTTGGAAAATTAATATAATAACTGAATTTAAAAAGCTATCTTTTGCATTATATTGAATTAGGCCTTGAGACTAGTTCCATTATGTGCGGAGTAGGAGTATAACATATAGAATGCTACGCAGCACATCTCGATAGAAGTTCAGAATTTTCAGACGTTTTGTAGCTTGATAGTTATATTTAAATAACATATATATATATATATATATATAATAATTTCAGTTATGCTTGCTTATACTCAACCATACTTTCCCCATACCCCATCATTACCAGGCCCATACCCCCATCTCCTTTTATATGCTTCATTGCAAAAAATAGAGGCTTCCTTCTTTTAATCCAAGAATTCAAAAATTAAAATATAATGATATACTTATTTAAAAATCGTGAAAAAAATATATTTGGATTCGTATGGCAATGGTCTTCCATCCTATAACCTTTTTGTAGCTCGCGGCAATGTTTTAGGTGACCGAATTTTTTTATAGTGGATGTTTCGGAGCTAGGGTTGGAATTTGTGGGGATTGTGGTCGATGGTTCGCGACGTGGAAACTAGATTCGAGTTCGTGAAGCCGATTAGCACCTAGGCTAAAAAACTTGGAGGGTGCATTGTCTTCATGAGGGGTGCAACTTGATCATGCCGAGAGAGGGGAGAGTTGCAGATACTTTCGCCGGAGTTGAGAATGAGGGGTCGTGGTGGGGGAGATTAAGGAGAGAAGCTCATTGAAGTCGTCAAATTCAAGCTTTGTCAACCGGAGCTCTATGTCAGTAGCATGCATGGCCATGGAGTTCGGGTTTGTGTGTCAGCTATGCACATTCTTTTAATTGGGAAAGAAAGAGTTTGGAAAGGGTAATTAGATTTTATACTCTAATCCACTAATTAATTATATTATTTAATTCGTGAAAACTTATAAAAGCTATAAATTTTGCGTACGAGGTCGGATACGAATGCTATTTTTTACATCAGACTCGTGTTATCGAGATCTTAAAAATGGAATTGGTTTGGTTGGATTTGGATTTAGTGAAGATTTAGGCTAAAATAGAGCCGTCGTTCAGTTGTAGTTCAATTCTGAACGTTTCGGCGGAAATGAAAATCAATGTGAGTTTAACTCACACTAAATTTTATTATATCATATCTATGATGTTAGAGACGTTTGTTGATTAGTTGGATGTTAGTTAACTTGTTTGATTGCTTGTTTGGTTGAATTTCCCTTTGGAAAATGTATGATATATTAATTTGATCGTTATGAACCCTTATGATTACATATACATAATATCCATAACCATATTTTGCAAGGAAAATATATAGAGAGACCCTGAGGGGTTTCTCACCCATTATTATTTATTTATATCCGTATGCATTTATATTAATGACTAATTGAAATATATCCTGATATCCCATTTAACTTGCAATTGTCGATATAGCGATTTCGTTATATCATCCTTTATTAAATTTCATTCCCAAGACCCTATCATAAGAATTTGAGCTTGTGTTTCCACTAAACAGAATACTAAAATTCATTAATCATTTTGATTTATGTTAATTTAAAATACTTAATCATTTTAACTAATGATTTTAAGATTAATTAACCAATTTAATAAACGATCTTTAAAATTGGTTTATCTCTGATTTAAATAAGAAAGATTTAATTAATCATATTAACTAATGATTTCTTGAGTCAAATTATATTTTTTAAATAACGATGATTGAAATTAATAATCAATTCAATTAATGATATTTAAAAGTAATTAATCATTTTAAATAATGACGTTTGAATTTAATTTATTATTTAATTAATGATTGTTTTAATTTTAACTAATTGTTTTAACTAATGTTTTTTGGAATTTAGTTAAATCATTTTAATTAATGGTGTTATATAGTTAAATAAATCAATTTAATAGACGATGTTTTAATTAGTCGTCCTAACTAATGAGGTTTGAATTTAATTAATCCAATTAATTTACAATTATTTGAACTTAATTAATTGTTCTAATTAATGGTATTTATAAATTACTTATCATTTTATAATGACATTTGAGGTGAATTTTCTTTTTAACTAATGATTATTTGAATTTAGTAAATCTTTTTAATGAATGGTATTTAAAATTAATTAATTGATTTAATAAAAAGTGAATTAAGTAAATTAACTAATATAATAAAAGTCTTTTAATGTAATAAAGGTTTAAAGGTTAATTTAATGATAAAAGAGTTTGGAAATAATTACCTATTTATTTAAAGATGATGGATTTGTTTACTTGAAAGAGATTATAAGTGTGAGTAGTTATCTTTCAGGATAATTAATAAGGTTTTTGAATTTATAAAGGTATTTAAAATTTCTTTATTATCTTTTGGGATAAAAAATATTATTTTTAAATTTATAAATAAGAAAATCCATTAAAAGGGATTATTTATAAATAAAGCTGATGGTCAATTGTTTCTGGATTTACAGTAAACAATGTCTTAACGACAATTGGTTTTTGACCCTTGTTTTAATTACACTTAGTATTATAAATTTTTGTCTTATAAAATAACATTTTGAAAGAGTATTTCTAAAAATATTTTACCAATACTATAATATGAAAATCAAGCATAAATTCAATTCTTTTTTAAAAAAGAAAAGTTTGATTCGTTTATGAAATGAATTATTTCCGTAAAGTGAATCACTTATATGAAAACGATTTATTTGTATAATTAGCATTAACATCGAAGAAGTATATTTGTCGCTATTTCAAAAGTTAAGAATAAACGTGAGACATAAATTTATGGTAATACTATCTTAACTTGTCTGGTATTATTGTTAACCAAGAAATAGCACAAGTTTGAATTCAATGAATGCTAATAAGTATACAAGACTTAATCTTCATATACGATCATTTTATATCTCCGATAGTCAGTTTCTCTACTATCAGTTACTTCAGCTTCTTTATTATCGTCATTCTAAGACGATTTAATGCTCTGTTGAGTTTTGTTATCCTTTATTAAAAATGACTAAAACCAAGGCATGGAAAAAGGGGTGCACCCACCAAGTCACTGTTGTGCTTCGTCATTCTACGACGATTTGTCGCTCGTTTTGAGCATTGGAATCCAACATCGAAAAAAATAAAACCAAAGAAAGAGTGGGAGCCAAGCCATGTGGGTCACACCTATCAGGTTATGTTCACATCACCTAGAGAGGTGGTGGCATGAATGCATTGATGTGAAATATTCGGATGCTCGTGTAAACAGAGGTCTAGCATGGATGTTCCTAAGAGTGACGCGTGTACTCTCAAGTATATTTATCTAGAGGTATACTTTCATGTAGGGTGGGAGCACCCTCCTAGTTACATTGGATGAATTCATTTTCCATATTTGATTCGAACCTTTGATTCGGTTTTTCCATAGTTGCAATGGGAAGAGTCAACCACTCTTCACGATGTTTCATTATGGTTTTTGTCCATTCTATCAAGTTTAGACAGTTATTTGTTTTTATTCATCTATCTAGTTTGGATTTTGCTTGGATTATTTTCATTCTTCCAACTCTGATTTTAATATTATATATGCACATTCTTATTTAGATTTGTTCCCCGATATTTATTTCTGCTCTTTCCTCTATGGATGTTATTATCGTGAGGTAAAAACCCGTTCTGTATTAGCGACGTGGTCTCTCATAACTTTTATATGATCCCCATTATTAGAGTTATCTCACGCTGGTATTTTTCGACCAATTCGGGCATTATTTATTTATAATTCTCGGGTCAGACCGAGTATTTTTCCAGCTTGGCTTTGGAGATATAGAGATCTTGGAGGAGAGCTAAAGATTCACCGATCATAGTGTTCTAATTTCCCATGTATTATATAGTACCCCTATCAGCATGTGTAAGGTCGGGATTTTATAACTGTGCAACAGATAACTTTTGTTTTTAACTCTGATATAATCTATGTTTTTGGAGTGACGGTTTCTACTATCCTTGTTACATTATATGTTGTCGATTTCGCTGTGAAACTCTATTTTTCTCTATTCTCCATAATTTTCTTTTCTTTTTACCCTAACAATCTGCCCTTTTGTCGATTGAATGTACGACATTTGAATACAGTTGTAGTGTTCGGTGTCGACTTTCGATGGTCAAAGAGGCAAATCGCTATAAATAATAGCACATTTAGCGATCAAACATCACCAACACATAATGCCAAAACCCATCATCAAATAAGAAAATAACAACATCATCAGTATACTTACATACATTATTAATTATCAACTATGGCAATACATCATTAATGTAAGTATTAGTTATCTAGAGTGTACTAATGCTCCATAACAGTAACACAACATCAATATCATCAAATTTGTACTAATCCACTAAACGTTAGCAATATAATATCAATCATCAAATGTCTAGTTGTAATGTCCCACCTCTCGTGACATCCAGAATCCGCGAACCCAAGCAACTGGAATCCACAGAGTGTCATGGATGATGTTCCATTGATGGTAAGATATGTAAACATTAAAAAGCATATCTATCACTAGACATTTAATCCTTACGGTGGAAGGATATAAAATATAATATCAACATAACTTGTAGATAGCTAGATGTAAATCAAATAAAGAGACATAAGGCGTAAAATCATATTGCAATAGTAGCTGTTACAATCAAATCCCATCTGAATGCTTGTCTCTAAATAATAAATATGTCTACATGCAAATACACCAAAATATGGATAGATATAATCAAAGTGGTAAATAGCTATACCTTTATTAATCGCCTCCATCTAGTAAAGATCCTATCTCTTTGTGAACCTACTCAAAAAATAAACAACAAAGAAATAACAGAGAAAGGATTTGACATAAAGTATGGTGAAAAGGAACTATAATTAATCTATTTGATTACCAATATGCTAATATCACGAATAATACTGATGGTAATACCCAGGGTAATAAAACCATATCTTAACATACATCTTCACCTGTATCTAACAAGTTAGCACAAATCCATTGTTGTGCTATAATATATTATAAACTGCCATATATAAAACAACACAACACCAAACCATGACTCAACCATCACAAAAACTAAGCTAACGGGCCTCGAGTCTCCCAATAAGATCAAAAATCGCCTATTATAGCTACTTATATAGGATCAATACTTACGATGCTCTCAACACATCGTCCACTACCTAAGAAACGTCCGAACACAAATCGATATATACATGTGCCTAACCTCTACCATTTGTTTACTATGAGAACTAATGACAAGTACGTCCCAACCTACAACCTTTACTACAACATAGCATGAGGTTTATAATTGAAGTACCGAGATAGAACATCTCATATTCTCGGATCTTCTGTAACAACTCTGGTTTTGTGATTACCTGTAACTATAGGATCAATTTCGCCCTAGAGGGGGATGAATATGGTGATACTATAAATTATATAAATTATTGTGGAAGTTTATATAAAATAATTTCAGCACAGATATAGCAGAATAATGGCATCATAGATAATAGCAGAATAATAAATGCAGAAATAGAACAACATAGATTTACCCAGCTTCGACAAACCCTGCCTAGGTGCTGCCTCCAAGGTTTCGACTAGAAATTAGATAGTCAGATGCTTAAACACGTAAAATTGCAACACCCGCTATCGACTAACCTAACTCTACGCTCAAAACCCTGCCATAACTCAGCCACTAAGTTGCGAATTCTCGAATTACACCACCGTAGTTCGTCCCCTAGTCACACGACAAGTAATTGCAAAGGTTAAAAGGAAAATACAAAAGCAATTAAAAAATATACCCTAATTTTAACTAATCCCAATAACAAGGCCAGCCCAAAATAAGTGATAAAATTAATTCCCTTTCTGTTTTATTTTTTCGGCCGAGTTCTCATTGAAAATGGATGCTTGTTCTCGTTCGTTTCCTCTTTGAATAAAATTAGGGTTCTTGTGAAATTCGAAGAAGCCAACTTTAAATGCTCGATTGAATAGACGATTCAGTGTTTCTTGATTGTCAATCGATGTCTCTTTTATTTACTTCGACTGCTTCAAATTCGATCGAGTTTGAAAAGGCTTCCTTATGTAATTTTTGCCCTTTTGCTTTTCTGGTTGAATGCTTGAACTAGATTTAATTTGAGTTATTGGTTTAGTGTTCTCTGTTTAGCTCATACTTGAATGCATTATCATGCCAATGATGATGAGGTTTCGGACTTGTTCGTCAATTTAATCATTTGAATTCATCAATTTATTTATCTCGGCCATTGATTTTCGAATGGATGCTAGTGATGGTTTCGGACTTGTTCTAATTCGTATATTGTGTTTACTTGATTAACACGACTCGATTCTTGGCTACCGTGGCTCTGACTTTTCTATGACATATTGATTTATTTCAGGCGGTGGTTTGAATTTGTTCCTTATGACTTGGTTCCAATTTTTATGCGCTGACTTCGGCTTCCCTGTCTTTGTTCAATTTGAAATTCCTGATGTGTTTTGACTTTGTTAAAAAACTGTTGTTTACTTTGAACTTGCACTGTGTCTTCATTTGTACACATATGCATGTGATGTCTCGGTTGCTCATGGTAGTCTACTTTACTTGGTTTTGGAAGTTGTCATCATATTGTCTACTATGAGAAAAATTTGACTATGTTTCACTTGGATTTGTACTTGGTTATGTGCACGGCTTGGTTTGTAACCTTGCCTCGTTTGCATATGATGCTTAGTACTTTGATCCATGTTTCATTCTTTAATCACCAAGTGTTGTGTCTGGTTTGAAGCCTTGAGCTCTGTCTACTTGTCTCCATGTTTCCTCAGGATATACTGCTGTGTTTTGAACTGTGGATTGATTTATGATAATTCGTGTTCTTTATATGCATTGTTCGGTTCAATATTTGCTCTGTAACTTGATTGCTGCAACTGGCTTGATAAGTATACCTGCACGCACACACACACAGATATATATATATATATATATATATATATATATATATATATATATATATATATATATGTTCACGCATGTATATATTCAATTATATGTTGCTGACTTGAGTTTGTTGCACTTTCATGTTAGCATTGGCATGACTTGACTGCTTGACCATATGCATGCATTCATATAGTAGCTGGACTTGCTCGAGTTGCTTGATTCACTGCGACCAAATTATTACTGTATATTTGCCAGAAACTGGTTCCATTGTGAGTTTGAGTTGTGTTGTTGAGCTCTTGTCATGTTCACTGCATATACATATACATACATATATATACACACATAGATATATATATATATGTATGTATGTATGTATGTTGTGTACTTCATGCTTTTGTTCTCGAGTCATCTTGTATGCTTAGTTCTTGTGACACTGCCTTCATCATGATTTTGTAGTTTGTCTGCATTTTGATGTGCATGTGCTAGTTGTGGTCTTGTTTTGCATTATATTGTTGTCACATGTGGAAGCTGCTTCGTGTCTGGAGCTTGTGAGTTGCATCCCTTGAGTACTTGTCTGGTTCGGTCTCGTACCACTATTGCATTGACTTTGTACCTATTGCACTGTGGTTTCTCTAACTAGTCTGGGTTGAAAATTTTGATTTTCTGGACTTTCGGTCATTTGGAAACTTCACCATGATATTGTTTTGTTTCTTTGACTTGTATGTGGTCAGACTTGATTGACTTGTTGTTTCGAACATACTTCGATTCATGTATACTTGATGCCTGGTCTATATGAGTCTGTTGGGCCGAGTTGTCCTATCTGCAGTGCACTGTCCACTATTCTATAGGTTTGCTTCATGCTTCATTGTTATTTTACTAGTGCACGTTGTATTTGGTCTTGAAGTCATAGCCATTGATCGTATCATACATGTATCCTGCACATATGTATGTTGTATATATTGGTGGATTAGTGCAGTTTCATTGTGACTTCACTTTGAACCTTTTGACTTCATGTAGCATTTTCTGTTGTCTGGTGGCTTCATGTATATATGCATATTTTGATCATATCATTCATGTGTACATTTGAGTTGCACCTGCGTTGAATCTAGTTTTAAATCTCGGGTTTGACCTTGTGCTCATGTCATGATTTTATATGTATTTCACTTGAGTTTAACCCGGCTTTTAATTGGGCTTGACCTTGTGCTCACCTGTCCCTGTAACTTTATCAAGTGTATATCGGTGTGCACGACCTTGTGGCATATATAGTGATACACTATATACGTCACAATCTATTCGTGTATGATGAATTTAAAATTAAATGATGATGAACAACCCAAATAACTGAGGCAAATAATATTTTCAAAATCACATTTTATTTTACACTGCAAAATATTCTCTTTTCATTTTTACTGCGTTAGTGCATATGTTGTAGATGCTCAGATGCTGGATTCAATCTGGAATAGAGTTCAAGATAAATATAAGTAAATGAGCAATATGAAGTGAGGACATTTGTAAATGAAAATTTGTGATGTAATCAAAATTTATATATATATATATATATATATATATATATATATATATATATATATATATATAGTGAGAGCTCAAATTTATACTATTCAAAATTGTAATAAATATTTGTTTGAATAAAATATCTGTTAGAATTTAAATTCTGTGTCATTTATTTTATTTAGCAAATATTTGTTAAGTATGTGAAAAATAAAATAGTACATTAACAAATACATTTAAATGAATATTTATATGTTTATTAACATAAAACAAAAATCATATATTCTCATATTCAACAATCTCCCCATTTTGATGATAACGAACATATATTTAAGATTTTGAATTTATTAAATGTATTTGATTATTCAATTTGCTTCCCCTATTTGAATTTTCTCTCTCTACACAAAGCTCTCCCTTCATGTATGCATATAGAAAATAAAATATTTGACTTTTATTTTTCAAAATCTTAACTTTTCTCTCCCCCATTTGTTATTAGCAAAAGAATAACAGTGTTAGAAAAATAGAGATAAAGTGATAGATATTAATACAACATTTAAACTCAATCGAATATAAATATTAAATTTCAGTAAAAAATCAAACAAAAATCATAAATACTCTGTTAGACGCATATTCCACTTTAGAATGATAGGGATAATGTCATCAAATAAAACCATATAGTTGTATCTATTTATGGTATATTTATATCAGGAATTTGAATATCTACTAACCATGCATAGCCGTTAGGACTTTTAAACGAGATTAGTAGTATTCTTAAAAAAAATTAAAAATGAATTCAAGTATCTTCTAACCACGCATAATCGTGATGACTTTTAAATGGGACTAAAATCGACTTGTCTATTTAATTAATCAATTTTAATATGCGTTCCATACATGCACAACCGTGAGGACTTTTAAATGAGCATGGAAGCACATAAAAAAATCCAAGTAATTCACCCATGCATAACCTTGAGGACTTTTAAATGAGAGTGAATACTTTGGATGTTTTTATTTGTTAAAAAATGAATGATTTCCCATTTAAATTACCACATATTGACAACTATATTGAATTTTGATGAGTGATGGTCGATAGAAATATGATAGAAATAGAAATGGTCATGGAAATTTCACAAAACAAAATGTTTTGATAACTCTTGTTTAAATTTCTAAAGAAATTCACTATAGATACCGTCTCAAGTTATAATTTATGATTAATATCAATACTCATCAATTTTTCAATCACTATTTATCTTTTCGATAATCAATAGGGAGTCAGATTAGTTAATGTATTCATTTAAAATCAAATCCAAAGATAATTATCATATTTTTTTAAAATGACTAATCTGAAATAAGATCAACAAAAAATTGATTTTCTAGAAGGGATTTTAGGAAAGAAAAATGCCTGATGTTTGAAGATTATTTGAAATGAAAAATATGTAGATTTTTTTTTCTATGAAAAACGATACAGCTACAGAATGTCTCAACATAAATCATGTTCCACTAGTAATTTTTCTATCAACTAGAATACCAGTGTAATCTGCATCTGAATTTTTCTTTCACTCAAGATTATCATTAGTTTGATGCTATAAACAGACCGTGGTGTTGCAATAAATTCTTGAAGACCTTTTTAAATGAAATTTTTTTCAATTTTAATTAAAGCCGTGCCAATAAACAAAAGCCGTGAATATAAAGTCGGCCATAAAATAACCAAATGTATTATCATCAACCAATAAAACACTATCAATTATCAAAACTAATCTATATGAATTAGTTCAAAGACTCTAGAATTGTTTAAAGTGTTCTTGGCTTAAGAATATAATTGGCCAACAATTTTGAATAAGTCAGAATCAAAATCAGCCTTCATTTCTTTATCAAATAACTGGATGAATTAAATTCAGATTATGATGCAGATTATCACATTTAATAAATCGTTCAAGATGGGTATGCCATTACCTGTTTTACATTTACAATAATTTTTCGTTGTTGTCCATTATGATTCTGCCACCTTTATACTAGGCTAAGGAACTTTGTTGTTGCCTGTTGTGTGCCTGGAACAGCCAGTCCAAGTAACACTATTGTAGTTCCCTAGCCTGCCACCACACCTAGACGATAAAAGATTTTTGTGACCTATTTGTTTTTATAGGTCCATTGGTGTTAATGGCAGAATATTTTGAAAAACAATTTTATGGATACCCATAACAATTTATATATGTTCCTTTTGGCACCCAGATTTGTTTAACTTTGAGAGATTTTATATTTGTGCCTTTTGGAACCCAAGTTGGTATAATTTTCACGTGTTTAGGTCTATATCAATAGTTATTTTGATTTTGTCCAAATTTTCTACAAATTGTGCACATGGAATTGACTTGTTTAATTCACCTCTATCAAGTTCTGATTGATTATGTCCAAGTCCTTATCTATCTGTATTAACAATTTGTTTCCCTAAAAGCATATTTAACGATCTTTCACTTTTTGAAAATTTTCCAAAACTCATAGACAATTGTTGGACTTGTGTTTCGAGAGATTTATTTTCATTTAATAATTGTGTGCACCTTTTAATAGAATTTTCTCTCCTCGTGTTTTCACTATCTTTCAAAATCAGAATTTCATTTTGAAGCGATTTAATTTTAATTTCTGATTTTTTAATCTCTTCTTCGAATGTTGGACACTTATCACACTTAGGGCATTTACTTTGATAGTTTTTAACCAATTGATCAAGCTATTTATTTAAATCTATGAACAAATCTCTTTGTGATTCAAGTTTAGCGTATCTTTCCCTAAGTCGTTCAAACAGCCATTTACTTCGTGGAAATATATAAGTAATTCTGACTGATTGAATTTTGATACCGCGTTTTGCTCGTCATCGTCGCTATCAGTTATATCACCTCGAAGACACATATCTGCTTTCTCACTCTCACTGCTAGTACTTTTATTATCTTCATTACTTGTATTCCACATGGCTGCAAAATTTCTCCTTTTTGATTTCTTTTCTAGGCCATGTTGATTTTGAGGACAATTGGGCTTGATGTGTCCGGGTTTGTTGCACTTGTGACAGATGATCTCCTGTTCTTCTGGGTTGTCTAGTGCTTTGGCTATTCTGCTTTTCAATTTCTGATTTAGAGCTGGATTTCCATATTTGTGATTACACTTTTTAAATTTCTTCATTAATAGTGCCAGCTCAGCTGCTCCATCATCATCATCTTCCGTTGTTCCTTTAAGTGCTATTGATTTCTTTCGAGTATCACCTCCTTCTCATTCTTCCTTGAATTTCATTTCTAGCTCGTAAGTAGTGAGATTTTCGATGAGCTCTTCAACTTTGATTTGTTTCAAATCCTTTTATTCTTGAATGGCTGTAACTTTTGCTTCAAAATTTCGTGGAAGGACTCTAAGGATTTTTTGGACTATTTTCAACTTTGTGTATGATTTTCCAAGAGCTGTTAATTTATATATGAGATCGGAAAGTCATGCATACATCTCTTTAACATTCTCATCCTTGGCCATTGTGAATTTCTCGTATTCGCTACTAAGCATTGCAAGGCGAGATTTCTTGACTTGAGATGTTCCTTCGTGAGTCACTTCAAGTGTGTGCCATATTTCCTAAGCAGTTAGACAATGTGAGACACTATTATATTCAATATGATTCAATGAACAGATAATAGAACTCATGGCTTTAGCATTAGCATTCTGTAACTTATTTTCTAAATCTGTCCATTGATCAAATGGTTTTTCAATTTCTTGATTATTTACAACTACAGTGGGTGCTCTATAACCTGTCTCAACTATATTCCAAGCACCAATGGTTTTTAGAAAAAATTTCGTTATATTTTTCCAGTAAGCATATTCACCATTGAACATTGGTGGTCTAACTATAGATTGACCCTCAGCAAAAGCAGTTTTAAAAGAGGCCATTTTAAAAATTCAAAATTTTTTTTAAAAAAAATTGGTTTTTGAAATATCCAATTTTTAAAACGAAAATGGCTTTTGGTCCTAGCTCTGATACCACTTGTAGGATCGATTTCACCCTAAAGGGAGATGAATAGGGTGATACTATAAATTATAGAAATTATTGCGGAAGTTTATATAAAATAATTTCAGCACAGGTAATAGCAGAATAATAAATGTAGAAATAGAACAACACAGATTTATCCAGCTTTGGCAAAACCCTGCCTACGTGCTGCCCCAAGGTTTCTACTAGAAATTAGATAGTCAGACGCTTACACACGTAAACTTGCGACAACATCTATCGACTAACCTAACTCTACGCTCAAAATACTGCCACAACTCAGCCATTGAGTTGCGAATTCTCGAACTACACCACCGTATCGTTCCTCTAGTCACACGACTAGTAATTACAAAGGTTTAAAAGGAAAATGCAAAAGCAATTAAAAAATAAACCCTAATTTTAACTAAAGCCCAATAACAAGGCCGACCCAAAATAAGTGATAAAATTAATTCCCTTTCTGTTTTATTTATTCAGCCGACTCCTCTTTGAAAATGGCTGCTTGTCCTCATTCGTTTCCTCTTTGAATAAAATTAGGGTTTTTGTGAAACTCGAAGAAGCCGACTTTATATGCCCGATTGAATAGACGATTCAGCGTTTCTTGATTGTCAATCGATGGACTCTTTTATTTACTTTGACCGCTTCGAATTCAATCGAGTTGAAAAGGCTTTGGTATGTAATTTTTGCTATTTTGCTTTTCTGGTTGACTCGATTTGATTCGGGTTATTGAGTTAATGTTCTATGTTTAGTTCGTACTCGAATGCATTATCAGGCTGATGATGATTGGGTTTAAATAGGATTGGAATTCCTATTTTCTCGTTCGTTTATAATCATTTGAATGGTTCAATTTATTTATCTCAACCATTGATTTTCGTATGGACGCTAGTGATGGTTTCTGACTTGTTCCAGTTCGTATATTGTGTTTACTTGATTAACACGGCTCGATTCTTGACTACCACGGCTCTGACTATTTTGTGACGATATTGATTTATTTCGGTCGGTGATTTGAATTTGTTTCTTATGACTTGGTTCCAATTTTTATGCGTTGACTTTGGATTCCCTATCTTTGTTCATTTTGAAATTCCTGATGTGTTTTGACTTTGTTAAAAAAAAATCTATTGTTTGCATTGAACTTGCACTGTGTCTTCATTTGTACACATATGCATGTGATGGTCGGTTGCTCATGGTAGTCTGTTTTGCTTCGCTTTGGAAGTTGTCATCATATTGTCTACTGTGAGAAAATTTTGACTATGTTTCACTTGGATTTATACTTGGTTATGTGCACGGCTTGGTTTGTAACCTTGTCTCGTTTGCATATGATGCTTAGTACTTTGATCCCTGTTTCATTCTTTAACCACCAAGTGTTGTGTCTGGTTGGAAGCCTTGAGCTCTGTCTACTTGTTTATTTGAATCTGCACTTGTTTCCCTATTGCCTCAGGATACACTACTGTATTTTGAACTGCAGATTGATTTATGATAATTCATGTTCTTCATACCCATTGTTTGGTTCAATCTTTGCTCCGTGACTTGATTGTTACAATTGGTTAGATAAGTATACCTGCACATGTGTGTGTGTATATATATATATATATATATATATATATGTTCACGCATGTATATATTCAATTATATATTGCAGACTTAAGTTTGTTGCACTACATGTTAGCATTGGCTTGACTTGACTACTTGACCATATGCTTGCATTCATATAGTTGCTGGACTTGCTCGAGTTGCTTGATTCACTACAACCATATTATTGCTGTATATTTGCTTGAGTCTGGTTCCATTGTGAGTTTGAGTTGTTTTGTTGAGCTCTTGTCCACCGTTCACTGCATATATGTGTGTGTGTGTGTGTACGTGTGTGTATGTATGTATGTACGTACGTACGTACGTATGTATGTATGTCGTGTACTTCGAGCTTTTGTTCTCGAGTCATCTTGTATGCTTAGTTCTTGTGACATTGGCTTCATTATGATTTCGTATTTTGTCTACACTTTGATGTGCATGTGCTAGTTGTGGTCTTATTTTGCATTGTATTGTTTTCATATATGGAAGCTGCTTCGAGTCTGGAGCTTGTAAGTTGCATCCCTTGAGTACTTGTCTGGTTCGGTCCCATACCACTGTTGCATTGACTTTGTACTTATTGTGCTTGTATATGTAGTCACCACTTTGCACTGTGGTTTCTCTGACCAGTCTGGGTTGAACATTTTGATTTTTTGGACTTTTGGTCACTTGGAATTTTTCTGTGATATTGTTTTGTTTCTTTGACTTGTATGTGGTCAGACTTAATTGACTTGTTGTTTCGAACGTACTTCGATTCATGTATACTTGGTGCCTGGTCTATGTGAGTCTGTTGGGCCGAGTTGTCCTATCTGCAGTGCACTGTCCACTATTCTATATGTTCGCTTCATGCTTCATTGTTATTTTACTGGTGCATGTTGTATCTAGTCTTGAAGTCATACCCTTTGATCGTATCATACATGTATCCTGCACATATGCATGTTGTATATATTGGTGGATTAGTGCAGTTTCATTGTGACTTCACTTTGAACCTTTTGACTTCATGTAGCATTTTCTGTTGTCTGGTGGCTTCATGCATATATGCATACTTTGATCATAGCATTCATGTACACATATGAGTTGCACCTGTGTTGAGTCCAGCTTTAAAGTTCGGGTTGGACCTTGTGCTCGTGTCGTGATTTTATTTGTATTTCACTTAAGTTGAACTCGGCTTTTAATTGGGTTTGACCTTGTGCTCACCTGTTCCAGTACCTTTATCAAGTGTATATCGGTGCGCACAGCCTTGTGGCATACAAAGTGATACACTATGTATGTCACAAGCTGTTCGTGTATGATGAATTCAAAATTAAATGATGACGAACAACCCAAATGACTGCGGCAAATAATATTTTCAAAATCACATTTTATTATACACTGCAAAATATTCCCTTTTCAATTTTACTGCGTTAGTGTTTATTTTGCAGATTGCTCAGATGTTGGATTCAATCAGGAATAGAGTTGAAGATAAATATGAGTGAATGAGCGATATGTGGTGAGGACATTTGTAAATGAAAATTTGTGATGTAATCAAAATTTATATATATAGTGAGAGCTCAAATTTGTACTATTCAAAATTGTAATAAATATTTGTTTGAATAAAATATCTGTTTGAATTTAAATTCTATGTCTTTTATTTTATTCAGCAAATATTTATTAATTATGTGAAAAATAAAATAGTACATTAACAAATACATTTAAATGAATATCTATATGTTTATTATCATAAAAAAAAATCATATATTCGCATATTCAACAGTAATAAATTATAATGTTGATTTAAATTGGAAATGGGGAGAAATAAATAAATTTGGAGATGAGAATTTATTGAGAATTGTTTATTTTGAATAAAACAATGGAATTTGAGTTAATAAAATGAAGTTTATGATGTTTGGGTGTAAACTTAAGTAAACAATGGTTTTTCTTAATTTTAAGACATGATAAAATTGAATTTCGTGATATTGAAATATAAATATATGAAATATTGATTAAAACCATTAGTTAAATGTGTAAATAATTTTAACATTGGTTATTACGTTAGTTTGGACAAGAAATGAATTTTTACGTAAATTTTGATTTCGGTTGTGTCAAATTATGTGAATAAAATGCTAATTAAAGCATTTAAGTGGAAAATAGAATTTAAAGGTGAAATTACTATTTTTGCTGTAAAACTTTGTTTAATTGTGAAAATATTTTTTCTATGTTGATTAACATTTTGAACATAAAAACTTATGTAATTTATTTGTTAAACAAGTTGATAGTGTGAAAAAGTATATAATTAAAATTGCAATATATGTTGATAGTAAGGTTTATATGTTAATTAACAACATAATTATGTTATTTATCTTATTGGGTAAGGATTTGTCCAACCCAAACCCAAATACTCAATTTCTGGAAGAGGCTGGAGAAGTTTCTGTTGGAGAAGTGTTTGTACGTGCACTTTCATTTTCTCCATTCCTCTGTTCTTTCCTTCTTCTTCCAAAAATCCAAAAATGGCCACTTAATGTAAATTCTAAATCTTCCCCAAATTAAACTAAATAAAATAGAAATTATTGAATTTGAAAGCTTAAATAGGTAATCCTCCAAAACTAGTAAGTATTTCATCTTCTTTCTCAATTTGAAAAAACTTAGTTTGTTGTAACTTCTGGTTTTATCTTTGGATGTCGGTATCTCCTCTTCCTACAGGTTCTTAAAGCCAAATAAAAGCCAAAGCCATCATCTTTTTGTTGTTTCCTCCTATTTTGCACAAAGGTGAGTATTAACTCACACTTCTAACTCAAACAAGTATTGAATGTTGATAATCAATTGTATGTTATCTGTTTGCTGGAAAAAAATTATGAGATTGAACCTGAAACGAATTTGGCCATATCTTTTGTGTTACTTATTCAAATTTGATAATTTTTTATGTTCTGGAAATCTTAAACCTTTTACTACAATTTTCATGTTTGGTTTTTATTAAATTTTAATGTTAAATTAGTATAAATTGCACTTTCTTGTTATTGTCTTGAGAGTAAAACGACAGTGACAATGAATTTGGACCTGAGAATTATTTTGGACGTAACTTTTGATTCATAAGTCTAAATTAGGTGATTCCTTTTCCGACTTCAAGCAATAACAATCATCTTTAACTTTTATCATATTTTGAGGTTTAAAGGGTCTAATTAGCTCTTTAAGCCGCATCCCTATCATTTCTTTAGTTATTCAGAGTTTTGTAACTTTATGTTTTGATAATGAAATTGCCATAACTTTTGATTCATTATTCCAAATTAGGCGATTCATTTTCCGAATTTGAGATAAAGAAATCCTCTTAAATGTTTTTATTTTATTAGATTTTATGTTTTAAGGGTCTAATTGGCTTTTAAGCCGCAGCCCTATCGATTTTCAAAGTTCTGTAACTTTATGCCCTGATAATGTAATTGTTGTAACATTTGATCCATAAGTCTGAATTAGGTAATTATTCTCTAATTTTGAGCTAAGGCAATCCTCTTCAACTTTTATGTCTCAAGTTTTATTGGATTTTATGCTTTTAAGGGTCTAATTCATTCTTTAAGCCGCAACCCTGTTGATTTTCAGAGTTTTGTAATTTTATGTCCTGATAATGTAATTGCCATAACTTTTGATCCATACGTTAGAGTTAGGCGATTCTTTTTCTAACTTCGAGGTAAGGCGATCTTGTTCAACTTTTGTGTTTTGATTTTATCGAATTTTGTGTTTTAAAGTGTCTTATTGGCTATTTAAGCCGTTGCCCTGTCGATTTTCAAAGTTTTGTAATTTTATGTTCTGATAATGAAATTGCCATAACTTTTGATCCGTAAGTCCGAATTTGATGATCCTTTTTCTGTCTTAGAGCTAAGGCAATCATCCTCTGTTTACATTTTATGCTTCATCATATTTTAGGTTTTAAAGGATCTAAAGGGCTAAATAAGTTATAGTTCTAAGTTCTTTTATGCAGTTTTAATTACTATTTCATGACCATTTCTTTATATATTTAAAAGCTAAGTATTGTTGAAATTTATGGTTTTCAAGAGCATTTGTTGTAAAAGATTTGAATTGAATACCTCTTGAATTCGATGTTTTCGTGCATGTGATTTGGAAAAAAATTCTTAAGGAAATTTTTGATTAAAAGCTAGTTTTTAATTAATATTTTTCTAAATCAATTTCTATTGGTAATAATATTTTTTTCCAAAGCACATTTTATGTATATATATATATATATATTTCTTAATAAATAAAAGATTTTGAAAGAAAATAATTTCTATAATGTTTCGAAAATTCATTTTAGAACTACTTTTTTTAATGTAAAATATTTTCTTAAAATCACATGTTTTTGCAATTTTCGAGTGAACGAGAAAAACATTTAAACGATTTAGTAAAAAATTTGGAATATGACACATGCGTTTACTTTTTTTGTTAGTTCCGGACTTTTTCAATTGAAGTTACACGAGAGTGAAATTAACTATTTGGAAGTAGGTGGCACTTTGTATTGGGTCTTCGGGCATGTTGATATTACCAATACTAGGCTTTCGAGCCGTCTGTGGATCTTCGGGTCATCTTTTATGTAACGACCTAGAATTTCAGTCATTTGAAATTCAGATATTTAATCAATTTTAACTATTCAAAGGTTAATTTTATAAGTTGAATAATGTATATTTCGAATATAGTAATTTAATTGGATAATTAAATTGTTAATTTAATATTTGAAATTTCATAAATAATTGGAACTTGGATTTAATGTGAATGAAAATTATTTATAAAGTTGAATTAAATTCTATTTGAATTAGAATGATGTTGGTGAACCTTTAACATTGAATTAAAAGTTAATTTGTAGAAATTGAATATTTTAATATTTAATTGACGAGTAAAAATAGCCATTTTTCATACAGTCTCGAATTTCGAAGAAACTAGTTTCATTGATCTGTAATGTTATATTATTGCATGATTTCAAATTTTGTGTCAAACGGATTTACGGTTTGTCTGAGGCAAGCTAAAACATGAAGAAATCTGTTTAAGTGAATTTTAAATTTAAATAATTCGATTCAAAAACCTATCTTCCAAATACGATCGGATTGGCTCCAGACATATATTCATTGTGTCCAGAATAGGGTTAAAACATTATAAACGTTAGGCGGCAGGCTTTGTTTCGAGTTCGGAGAATTTTCGAATGAATAGTGTTATCAAATTTTCTATAAAAGGACGTTAATTCTATTTGCACTAAAACCTAGCTAGGGTTAGCGCCGGTCCTAATTATCATCAATGGCTGAAAATCACCAATTTTCTTCCCTCATTGTCTCACGATCCGCTCACTTTCATCGAAATCATTCAACTAACAAATTATAGAGTACGATGAGGGCTTCAAATCTATATGGTGATGATCGTGATCGACGCGACGTGGAGGAAGAAAATTGCTCGCGTTTGGCGACGGTTCATGCACGTTTTCCCGTGTGTGGGGATGGCCGAGTTGCACGAGGTTCAGGCCAATGGTGGAGACGAGTGCAAGCTTTGCAATGGCGGTCCCTGATCAACATCTCGACGTTCGTATTTATCGCAAAAATTCGAATAATATTGGCGGCCTTTGGGTTTCGATCGCGTGAATAATCTAAAGTGGCAAGAAGATGAAATCAGCGACCGTGATTTGCTTTGATAGATCGTGCAGCCCAGATCGAGTGTAGGATTTTAAAAATAGAAATTGAAATTTATTTATTATATAAAAATTCGTATGAACTTAAAAATGCTATAACTTTTTCATACGATGTCCGTTTCGCTAGAAATGAATTGCGTTGGCTTCATATTGACGAGCACTACATTATGGAGCTAGATTGGGACTTATTTGAGCTAGTATAGATTTTGGATAAAATTAATGTGCTATTTAATTTTATTCAAAAAAAACACTATGACTGCCATTGGAACCAATGTGAGTATCACTCACTCTTTCTGATTCACTCATATTTTTGTATAAGTAAGAACAAATATTATTTATGATGATTGATGACTATTTGGATGATATATGGTATATTATCTATATATTGATATACGGATTCCTCGCCAGTATTGGTTATTTACAGATATTGATATATATGCTGTTGTGATGAGATATATGATGTTTTGGATGTTGTGATCGATGTAGTGACGATCCGGAAATTTTGAGCCTTTGAAATCGAAATATTTAATTGATTTTAAATATTTGAAAGTAAGTTTAACTTGAATTTTAAAATTAACTATGAATTTTTGCAATCTAATTATTGAATTTAATTTATTGAAGTCGGATAAAAATTTGAATTTTCAATTTTAAGCTTGGTAAAAATAATTTGATGGCTTAGAAAATTTATATTGATAATACTGAAGATAGTGGAAGCTTCAAAATTGAATTTGAAACTGTTTTTTTCAATTTTGAATTTATATCGTTTAAATCGACATTTAAAAATAACCTTCCGAGGCACGGTCTCGGAACTCAACGAAACCAGTTTCATTGGATCCGTAATATTGTATTATTATCGGATTTCAAACTCGTAGCTTTCGAAGCTATTGTGTGATCGTACGAGATATAAACGCCTAGACAATAATTAATCGATTTAATTTATATATAAATTTATGTACTTTTCTTTCACGTCAGACTTTCTTTCACCATCACAGCTTTTAAAAAAAACCTGTAGCTAAGAGATGTCTACACGCAAGATGATTCAAACATGCAACCATCTTGTCCAAGCCGACAACACCCTTTCTTCCACTTAATCAGTTCAGCAGTTATTCTAATACCCCCGACCTTGTCTCCTTCTTCATTCTAAAGCCAGGAATGAAAAATTAATTGCGCTTTCTCTTTTCATTTCTGCTTCAAATGAAATCAATTTATCGTTTCCTCGTATAAAAAAAAGCAAATAAAGAATTGCAGACGAATTGAATAGTCGTTCACCCAAATCATCTCGGGTTCGTGTCGCGATGATTAAAGCGCCTCCGAGGGCATAACACAAGTGAATCGTGCAAACTTAAGTGAGCAGTGGGACGCGGTAGCTGTTTTGGGAATCGAGTTCAAAGTTGTCAAACTTGGGTTTGAGATTTGGGGGGGTTGCGCGAGGAGATGGGTTCGGCTTCGTTTGCTTTGAGTTTGGCAAGAAAAAGGTGCGGCTGTGACCATGTTTTGGAGGGGATCGCCATGTGTTTGGTCGCCTGATCAGTGTGACGCCTGGAGATAGGGGTTGTGACGCGTTTCACTAGAGGGTTTGGGTCGTGGGTTCGCAGTGGGAAGCCAAGGCTAGGGCTTCTGTTTTCGAGTGATTTCTGTTCAGTAAGGTATTAAACGTATTTTTAGTTGAATTTTATATGTGTGAATCTGTATATATATGTTAGAAGACAGCAGGTATATATATACGTTTTATTTAATAATGTATATGTATAGACATGAATATATATAGTTAAAGCATAAAACATATGTATGAATATAGGCAAAAAATATTTGCAGTAATAATGGAAACAAGCAGTAAATATTTTTTGTTTTGAATATTGGACTAAATAGTAAAGTTTTATATATAACAGTAAGGTATAAAAAAGGAGAAAATATTCTAGTTTAAAATCAAAATTTTAAATTTATATTAATGATGATTGATTTTAGGTTTGGTTCAATTATATTATTATATAAGGAAAATTTGTTTAAAACAAATCATTCGATAATATTTAATTTTTATTAATTAAAATGATCAAAAAGAAATTTTTTTATTTAAATTATAAATGAAAATTTAATATTTGATTTATTTCGAATATTAATTAACTGTGTAAAATTGTCTATATAAGGTCTGAAAAACATGAAGAAAACAATCTGGTATGTAAATGGATCGCATGCAAAGCAAAGGTGAGATCTTCTCACTCAAAATAATAATTGAAAATTTCAGTTATTAACTGATGGTTGAATTGTGATAGTTGAATTTAATTGTTGATTGTGTGCTTGGATGATTAATTTATTCAGTAATATTAGTTTAAACCCTATGCGCCACATAATAGCGAAGTTTATTATATGAAACTCATATACCACGATATTCCACCTCGAAGTGGAATTGGTATTATATATGTATTTGGAGTTGTTGATTTCTCGCATTATATAGTGGATGAGACCCTATTACGCCGCATAATAGCGGATGATATTTTATAAATCCCGTATACCACGATATTCCACCTCGAAGTGGAATGGGTATTTAATTATTGTGCTAACGTCTGTGAATGCAGGGAAAACAGGTTGGAGGGATCCAACTGGATTCCTCGAATAATTGAATTTTGTTTCAATATTGTATGTTGATTATAATCTATGTGTGATTATATGGTGATTTAAATCGTTGAAGGCTATAATTTAGCAAAATATATTTTTGGTATCGTAGGGTACCAGAAATAAATAAGAAAATTGATTTTTGAAATTTAGTAGAAAAATTATAATAAATTAGTTTTAGAAAACTGAATAAATTTAAAAGAAGGAATTTGTTACTAAAGATTATAAATTGGGTGTTTGAAATAAACTTGAGAATCAATTGGAAATTTGATTCGGTGTTTTGAAAATAAATTAGAAAATAAATTTGATGTTGATTTGGTAAAAATAATAACTATTTGGGAATCGGTTTTGAAAATCGTATATCTATGGATATTTGAAAATTTAAAATTCACAATGGAAATTTTATAAATGAAAGGGAAATTTGTTTTAAAAATAAATATTGTTTTATTTTTAAAAGGTGTGAAAAGAAATTTACAGATTTGGGGTGTAAATTAAAATAAATCCAGAAGGACTTATTAATTGATTAAAAATAATCCATTTTGAAAGGGCAGGTGTATTTTCCCTGAAAAGCCGAGTATGTTTGTAAAATCGCTTTTGAAATATAAGTTAAAATTCTAGGGTAGGTTTTAAAAGAATATTTCGGAGAAATTAGTTTCTTTAAGTTATTTAGTAAATCTCTAAAGTAATGATTTATTTAATTAATTGTGGAAGTAATGAGTAAAGATTTAATTGAAATTTGTTTTAGAAAATGGATATTTAAATAGTCATATCCTATCTACTAGTTTTATTTTAAAATTAGTTTGGATTTGAATTTTTATATGAGATTTCAATATAATATTTTCATAACTAATATTTAAGTAAGTTTTTTTAAAATAGTTTTACTTCCAAGTATATATGTTTGGATAAGTAATTTAAATTATTTTAAAGCATTTGAACTCGGCAGATTTTCAGTGGAAATAAACAATTATTTGGAAATGTATTCCACGTAAGGAAAAGTAATTTGAGATTTGTTTTCAAAGTACTAAAATGTGGAAAGTAACTTGAAATTTGTTTTCAAATGGTTGAAGTGTGAAATCTATCTTGCGAAGATATTTTGAAAATGAATGATTTGGGAAATTTATGTAAATCCGACAATTGTTGTGGATGTTGATTGATAGTTAAATAATCGACTATCAATATTAGCCTTTAAATGGTGTTTGAATTTCGATGCAACCGGGGGTCGGATTCCAAGTGGATATCCGAAAA
Organism: Allium cepa; assembly: GCA_030765085.1. Classification (NCBI taxonomy): domain Eukaryota; kingdom Viridiplantae; phylum Streptophyta; class Magnoliopsida; order Asparagales; family Amaryllidaceae; genus Allium; species Allium cepa. The sequence goes on from CM060945.1 coordinate 224,946,665, forward strand.
CCACATCGAATCTTTGTGATTGTGATGGATATTTTATTTAAAAGATTAAAGTGGAAAATTTGTTGTAATTTGTTGAAATCTGAATATAACACTTATTTTTAAAATAAGCGCTCGTTATTCAGATTAGCCGGGAGAGGACTTTGTGTCATAAAACCCATTCCGAATAACGATACGACGAAATGGGATTTCATTTGAAGATGGTGTTGAAGACCGGTTATTTTCGAAAGCAAAAGGATTACCTGTCGATTGTCTCTGCACTGGGTTGCTCCGGTATAGATATTTTATCACTCTTTGTGATGGGGATTCCGGATGTGATTAGTGAACATCCGGATTTGCAAGGGCTTCTTTAGAAGTGCCTTCGGTTATGTTTGAACCCAAAACAGACTTGTATGGTTGTATGTCTGACACTACACTTTGAGATATAGAGCAGATTTCTTTCAAATACACATATGTTGGTGGCGGAGAATTTATTCTCTTAGCTTAACACCCTTCTTTGAGACATACAAGCTCAGAGGTTATGTAGTTGAAGGTTATCAGTGATATACTCCCAATTTGGTAGTGTGGCATGCTAAGTGTTGTTGTGCGTTAATGATTATTTGTTGACCATTTGTGATCAAAGCATGACTTTGTGAAAAGTGTAGCTTTGTGGCCGAGACCTCATCGGACCTCACACCCGAAAATGGTCGAAATAGGAAAGATGCGGCAAGGTTATGAGGGTCGCACCTTTTAGGGTATGTCATTTCCTTCTGGAAAAGGGTGGTGTCAGGTATGGAGCCCTGATATTTGACCTTTGTGGTTACTGCAAATATTTTTCTTTATGGTTGTTAGTGTAGAGGATCCTCGGATAAAGGTCCCAAAGGACCGGGGAATGGCGTACTCGAGTAGTAGTTACCTAGTTACAGAGGTAACCCGGCCTTGTGTTGGTAGAGATTCAGTTAGGTTCTCGGGACGTCCCTCCAGAGGCGTACCCATTGGCAGTAGGACGTTCCTTAGCCTGACCATTTGTTGGAAATCCAAAGAAACAATACACGCCCTGTACGGTTTTGTTGTATAACCTGTCATGGAATGTGGCGGTAACCTGCTATTGCACATGGTAGCTATAGTAGGCATAAGTGCAAAATGCCTATGCTAGCTAAGATTAATATTATGCTTTCGAAATATTTTCTGCACTATGCACTAATGATAATATTAAAAAGATTTTGCGTATTAAGTATGTTTGACTATCATAAGGTGAAATCTCCTCCAATTTTGCATTTGCATTGTGTGTGTGGCGGGAGGCCTTATGGTAGTTTCATTTTCCAAAAACCACTGCCGATTTCTTTTAAATTCCTTTATTTTCTTCTGTAAAAGTATAACTGTTTTTAAGATCTCACACCAGTCCCACGACTGACCTGGAGTTTATTGTCCCCTTTCTAAACTTTGGGTGCCCATAATTTTCCACACGGGCAGCCTAGAGTCAGGTTATCATTATTCAGGAGCAAAGTCAAGAAGTTGCTGTGGAAATCAGGAGTTGGAGTTGGATGGCGAGGCGTATCACTTATATATATAATATTTATTTCCACTGTTTGTTGTTGTACACTCCGATAATGTAATGTGATGTAATGTAACAACCGATAGAGTTCTTTATGTAAAGATATTCATTTATCTATTATATTTGCTCCGCTGCGATATGTGAATTCTGTTATTGTTTCTTCTTTCTTCTTCTTCTACCTTTCTTCTTTAAACCTTAAAGACTCGTAAGTTTGTTCCTCTTAGCTGAATTGTTGTGGGATTTTGCCAGCTAAAAAGGGGTACGGATTTGCGGGCCTTTACAAGTGGTATCAGAGCATTTGGTTAAGCGACAACCTTGGCTTTGTTGGGGGTTGCTCATTAGAGATAGAGTTAGTAGTACTCTAGAATGAGTGTGAGTGTAATAATAGATATGAGCGCGTATTTGTTAGTGAATATAAAATTGTTTATATTGTGTTGACTGGTTTGTTGAGTGGTATATTGATTCTGGTCAATACGAGTAATTAACATTATTGATAGGGATCTCTAAACACTTGTACGAAACAAATTCGACAGGATATTGATTTAAAATAGGGTAAATGAAATAATTTTACCCAAACTATTTTTGTAGATAAAGGAAATAATTTTTGTAAATTATTATAGTATATGGTTGCTTGGTTGTTTGAAAGTGATAATATTAAATTATTGTCATTGATTATTAAACCAGAAATTGAAATCATAATCGAAAGCTGAGAAACAAAATCACATACAAATGAAATTTGAGAATGTAAATTGTAAATATGATTTGTAATTTGAAATGGAATTCCAAAGAAAAGAATTTGAAAATTTTGGAGACTTGAAAAGTTTAAATCCCTTTTGATTTTGAAGATAATTTTCAAGGGTTTGGAAAAATGTTTTTTGAGGAATAAAAGCTCTAAACTATTTTCGGTCACTAGAAAATAGTTCCGGTGATGATCGCGATATCGTCGGTGTTCATTTTCGGGTTTCTAAAAGATGGATTGCTGCCAAATTGTTTTAAATTAAAGTTGTTTGGAAAATTTGGGTTTGGTTTTGAAATTCAAAGGATAATTTGAATTGTTTTCAATAATGGTTTTGAAAGGTTGGAAAGACTCTGGAATTTTATTAAAAGTAGTTATGGAATAATAAGTTTGAAAACTTAGAAAATTCATATTAAACTAATTTAAATAAGGGTGAATTTGAGAAGTCTTGTAGACTAAATGATTGGAATAAAATTTATTAAGGTGGAAAATAAAATTTTGAATGAATAAATAAATTCACAATTGCATTTGGATGAAATCAAAACTGAATCTTGAAATTCATTTCGAATTTATAAGTAAATAGAACTGGAATCGAAATTGAATTTGATTTGTGATAACAAAGCAAAGTATTGAAATGAAATTAGTAAGAGAAACTAATTGAAGAAACGACAATATAATATGGATTGAAATGAATTGAATTGAATTCAATATTTATAAATGAAAGTAAATTAAATCCATATAGAATTGGAAATCCAATTTAATATAGGTAAATATAAACCAAAGTGATGAATTAAAAATGAATATAAGAAGTATATAGTATATTGCATTGGACTTAAGAAATGAAGTGTGAAATTCTTAAGTAAATTTTGTATTAGGAATATACCAGGTTAATCATTACGTGAAGGTTAAATTGGAAATCGTCAAATGGTAATAGTGAATTGAAAATAAATTTTTGAACGAATAAGATAATAAAACTGGAATTGAAACTGAATATTGAAAACCAGTTTGAATTGTGTGAAATAAAATGAAGTTGTAAAATTGGTTCGAAGTGAAATAAAGATAGTAAAAGTGGAAGAAATAAAAAATGGTTTGAGATTACATGAAATGGAATTTGTAATGAATTAGTAAATGAAACTAATTTAAAATAGTGATATGAATTAGTTGTGAATGAAAGGTAATCGATAAAATTTAATATTCAAAAAATAAATTGAATCCAAATAGAATTGAAATTGTGAATTGAATTTAAATGAAATTGAAAATGCAAGATTGAATGAAAATGGATATATAACTTCAATAATGAAGTAAAGATGGTATAAGAGGTAAGTATTCAACTTTTTGTAAAGAAATGTGCAAAAATGAATTTTTAATGTTGAAATTGGACATTATGGATATCAGGATATACAGGTGTGTTAAAGACAAAGGAATTGAGATTTGATTTTTGAAGATAAATTTGAAATTTCTCAACAAAAAGGTACGTATTTAAATTTCAGTATGAAATTTGGTGATTTTCTTGTCTAGCCACTTGGCTTTTCGTTTTCTTTTTGAATCTGGGGGCCTGTGGTGCCATTTTGTAGTCGTACCGAGCTAACCGCGCAAAGGAGACGCTGGCGAAATTTTTCGAAAATTTCGAGAGTTATAAAAATTTTGAGTAAATTTTGAAAATTTAAATTTTGAATTTAAATTCAAATTTGCATTGTTGAGAAAACAATGTCTTTTGGAAACTATGAAGGATTTTGGAATGTTAGTTGAATTAATAAGGGGTTTTCAATAAGAAGGTTGTTTTAGAGAGCTAAAACCATTTGGTTTGGAAAATAGTTAATGGGTTAAGGATCATTCTTCTTAACTAGTAATTTCGGGATGAAATTCTTTTAAGGGGGAAGGATGTGATGACCCAGAAATTTTGGACATTTGAAATCGAAATATTTAATTGATTTTAAATATTTGGAAGTTAGTTTAACTTGAATTTCAAAATTAACTATGAATTTGGCAATCTAATTATTAAATTGAATTTATTGAAGTCGGACAAAAATTTGAATTTTCAATTTTAAGCTTGTTAAAATAATTTAATGGCTTAGAAAATTTATATTGATAATACTGAAGATAATGGAAGCTTCAGAATTGAATTTGAAACTGTTTTGTTAAGTTTTGAATTTATATCATTTAAATCGACATTTAAAAATAGCCTTCCGAGGCACAGTCTAGGAACTCGACGAAACCAGTTCCATTGGATCCATAATATTGTATTATTACTGGATTTCAAATCTCGTAGCTTTCGGAGCAAAGTTAGTTTAACTTCAGTTTCAAAATTAACTATGAATTTGGCAATCTAGTTATTGAATTCAATTTATTAAAGTCGGATAAAAATTTGAATTTTCAATTTTAAGCTTGTTAAAAATAATTTGATGGCTTAGAAAATTTATATTGATAATACAGAAGATAATGGAAGCTTCAGAATTGAATTTGAAACTGTTTTGTTCAGTTTTGAATTAATATCGTTTAAATCGACATTTAAAAATAGCCTTCCGAGGCACAGTCTCGAAACTTGACAAAACCAGTTCCATTGGATCCGTAATATTGTATTATTACCTGATTTCAAATCTCGTAGCTTTCGGAGCTATCGTGTGATCGTACGAGATATAAACGCCTAGACAATAATTAATCGATTTAATTTAAATATAAATTTATATACTTTTCTTTCACGTCAGCCTTTCTTTCACCGTCACAGCTTTTACAAAAAAACCCTGTAGCTAAGAAATGTCTGCACGCAAGATGATTCAAACACGCAACCATCTTGTCCAAGTCGACAACACCCTTTCTTCCGCTCAATCAGTTCAGCAGTTATTCTAATACCCCCGACCTTGTCTCCTTCTTCATTCTAAAGCCAGAAACGAAAAATTAATTGCGCTTTCCCTTTTCATTTCTGCTTCAAACAAAATCAATTTTTCGTTTCCTCGTATAAAAAAAGTAAATAAAGAATGGCAGACGAACTGAATCGTCGTTCACCCAAATCAGCTCGTGTTCGTGTCGCGATGATTAAAGCACCTCTGAGGGCATAACGCGAGTGAATCGTGCGCAGTGGGACGCGGCAGCTATTTTGGGAATCGAGTTCGAAGTTGTCGAACTAGGGTTTGAGATTTGGGAGGGGTGCGTGCGGAGATGGGTTCGGCTTCGTTTGCTTTGAGTTTGGCAAGAAAAAGGCGCGGCTGTGACCATGTTTTGGAGGGGATCGGCCACGTTTTGGTCGCTTGATCGATGTGAGGCCTGGAGATAGGGGTTGTGACGCGTTTCGCTAGAGGGTTTGGGTCGCGGGTTCGTAGTGGGAAGCCAAGGCTAGGGCTTCTGTTTTTGAGTGATTTCTTCAGTAAGGTATTAAACATATTTTTAGTTGAATTTTATATGTGTGAATCTGTATATATAAGTTAGAAGACAGTAGGTATATATATACGTTTTATTTAATATTGTATATTTATATACATGAATATATACAGTTAAAGCAAAAAACATATATATGAATATAGGCAAAAAATATTTGCAGTAATAATGGAAACAAGCAGTAAATATATTTTGTTTAGAATATTGGACTTAACAGTAATGTTTTATATATAATAGTAACGTATAAAAAAAAGAAAATATTCTAGTTTAAAATCAAATTTTTAGATTCATACTAATGATGATTGATTTTTGGTTTGGTTCAATTATATTATTATATAAGGAAAATTTGTCTAAAACAAATCATTTGATAAAATTTAATTTTATTAATTAAAATGATCAAAAGAAATTTTTTTAGTTAAATTATAAATGACAATTTATTACTCGATTTATTTCGAATATTAATCAACTGTGTAAAACTGTCTATACAAGGTCTGAAAAATATGAAGAAAACAATCTGGTATGTAAATGGATCGCATGCAAAGCAAAGGTGAGATCTTCTCACTCAAAATAATAATTGAAAATTTCAGTTATTAACTGATGGTTGAATTGTGATGGTTAAATTTAATTGTTGATTGTGTGCTTGGATGATTAATTTATTATCAGTTATATTAGTTTAGACCCTATGTGCCGCATAATAGCGGAGGTTATTATATTAATCTCATATACCGCGATATTCCACCTCGAAGTGGAATTGGTATTATATATGTATTTGGATTTGTTGATTTCTCGCATTATACAGTGGATGAGACCCTATTGCGCCACATAATAGCGGATGATATTTTTTAAATCCCATATACCGTGATATTCCATCTCGAAGCGGAATGGGTATTTAATTGTTGCGCTAACGTCTGTGGATGCAAGGAAAACAGGTTGGAGGGATCCAATCGGATTCCTCAAATAATTGAATTTGTTTCAATATTGTATGTTGATTATGATCTATGTGTGATTATATAGTGATTTAAATCATTGAAGGCTATAATTTAGCCAAATATATATTTGGTATCGTAGGGTACCAGAAATAAATAAAAAAATCGATTTTTGAAATTTAGTAGAAAATTTATAATAAATTAATTTTAGAAAATTGAATAAATTTAAAAGAAGGAATTTGTTTCAAAAGATTATAAATTTGGTGTATGAAATAAACTTGAGAATCAGTTGGAAATTTGATTTGGTGTTTTGAAAATAAATTAGAAAATCAATTTGATGCCGATTTGGTAAAAATAATAACTATTTGGGAATCGGTTTTGAAAATCGTATATTTATGGATATTTGAAAATTTAAAATTCACAATGGAAATTTCATAAAAGAAAGGAAAATTTGTTTTTGAAATAAATACTGTTTTATTTTTAAAAGGTGTGAAAAGAAATTTACAGTTTTGGGGTGTAAATTAAAATAAATCTAGAAGGACTTATTAATTGATTAAAAATAATCCATTTTGAAAGGGAAGGTGTGTTTTCCTTGAAAAGCCGAGTATGTTTGTAAAATAGCTTTTGAAATATAAGTTAAAAATTCTAGGGTTGGTTTTTAAAGAATATTTCGGAGAAATTTGTTTCTTTAAGTTATTTTGTAAATCTCTAAAGTAATGATTTATTTAATTAATTGTGGAAGTAATGAGTAAATATTTAATTGAAATTTGTTTTAGAAAATGGATATGTAAATAGTCATATCCTACCTATTTGTTTTATTTTAAAATTAGACTGGATTTGAATTTTTATATGATATTTTAATGTAATATTTTCATAACTAATATTAAGTAAGTATTTTTTTAAATAGTTTTATTTCCAAGTATATATGTTTGGATAAGTAATTTAAATTATTTTAAAGCATTTGAACTCGGCAGATTTTCAGTGGAAATAAACAAATATTTGAAAATGTATTCCGCGTAAGGAAAAGTAATTTGAGATTTGTTTTCAAAGTAATGAAATGTGGAAAGTAATTTGATTTTTTTTTTCAAATGGTTGAAGTGTGAAATATATCTTGCGAAGATATTTCGAAAATGAATAATTTGGGAAATTTATGTAAATCCGGCAATTGTTGTGGATGTTGATTGATAGTTAAATAACCGACTATCAATATTAGCCTTTAAATAATATTCGAATTTCGATGCGACCGGGGGTCGGATTCTAAGTGGATATCCAAAAACCACATCGAACCTTTGTGATTGTGATGGATCTTTTATTTAAAAGATTAAAGTGGAAAATTCGTTGTAATTTTTCGAAATCTGATATAACACTTATTTTTAAAATAAGCGCTTGTTATTCGGATTAGCTGGGAGAGGACTTTGTGTCATAAAACCCATTTCGAATAACGATACGACAAAATGAGATTTCATTTGAAGATGGTGTTGAAGACCGGTTATTTTCGAAAGCGAAAGGATTACATGTCAATTGTCTCTGCACCGGGTTGCTCCGATATAGAGATTTTATCACTCTTTGTGATGGGGATTCCGGACGTGATTATTGAATATCCGAATTTGCAAGGTCTTCTTCGGAAGTGCCTTCGGTTCTGTTCGAACCCGGAACAGACTTGTATGGTTGTATGTCTGACACTACACTTTGAGATATAAAGCAAATTTCTTTCAAATATATATCTGTTGGTGACAGAGAATTTATTCTCTTAGCTTAACGCCCTTCTCTGAGACATACGAGCTCAGAGGTTACGTAGTTGAAGGTTATCAGCGATATACTCCCAATTCGATAGTGTAGCATGCTAAGTGTTGCTGTGTGTTGATGATCATTTGTGATCAAAACATGACTTTGTTAAAAGTGTAGCTTTGTGGCCGAGACCTCATTGGACCTCACACCCTGGAAATGGTCAAAACAGGAAAGATGCGGCAACGTTATGAGGGTCGCGCCCTTTAGGGCATGTCATTTCCTTCTGGAAAAGGGTGGTGTCAGGTATGGAGCCCTGATATTTAACCTTTGTGGTTACTGCAAATATTTTTCTTTGTGGTTGTTGGTTTAGAGGATCCTCGGATAAAGGTCCCAAAGGACCGGGGAATGGCATACTCGAGTAGTAGTTACCTAGTTACAGAGGTAACCCGGCCTTGCTTTGGCAGAGATCCGGTTAGGTTCTCGGGATGTCCCTCCAAAGGCGTACCCATTGGCAGTAGGAAGTATCTTAGCCTGACCATTTGTTGGAAATCCAAAGAAACAATACGCGCCCTGTACGGTTTTAGTTGTATAACCTGCCATGGAATGTGGCGGTAACCTGCTATTGCACATGGTAGCTATAGTAGGCATAAGTGCGAAATGCCTATGCTGGCTAAGATTAATATTATACTTTCAAATGTTTTCTGCACTATGCACTAATGATAATATTAAAAAGATTTTTCGTATTAAGCATGTTTGACTATCATAAGGAGAAATCTCCTCTAATTCTGCGTTTGCATTGTGTGTATGGCGGGAGGCCTTATGGTAGTTTCATTTTCCAAAAAGCATTGCGGATTTCTTTTAAATTCCTTTATTTTCTTTTGTAAAAGAGTAACTGCTTTTAAGATCTCACACCAGTCCCATGATTGACCTGGAGTTTATTGTTCCCTTTCTAAACTCTGGGTGCACATAATTTTCCATATGGGTAGCCTAGAGTCAGGTTATCAATATTCGAGAGCAAAGTCAAGAAGTTGCTGTGGATATCAGGAGTTGGAGCTGGTTGGCAAGGCGTATCACTTATATATATAATATTTCTTTCCGCCGTTTGTTGTTGTACACTCTGATAATGTAATGTGATGTAATGTAACAACCGATATAGTTCTTTGTTTAAAGATATTCATTTATCTATTATATTTCTTCCGCTACGATATGTGAGATTCTGTTATTGTTTCTTTTTTCTTCTTCTTCTACCTTTCTTCCTTAAACCCTAAAGACTCGTAAGTTTGTTCCTCTTAGCTGAATTGTTGTGGGATTTTGCTAGCTAAAAAGGGGTACGGATTTGCGGGTCTTTACAGATGTATTTAGTGATGTTGCAGCATTGGGCCCGTTTTTGGAATTTAAAAAAAATTGTTAAAGTGGTGAATTCGAATTAAAAAGGATTTTTAAGTGATTTTGGAGATATAAGTTTTATTGAATTTTCAAGTGTTAAGGAAATGAATATATTTTTAATAAATGAATTGTGATGATTCTTATGTTATAAAAATTATGATTTTTGGGAAATAAAATCAGAATGTGGTTTTGAAATATAGAGATAACTATTTCGTAAATAGCTTAAATGGTGATTTTTGAATTTATTATAAATGGTTTATTAATAATATTTATAAAATTGATATTTTAAAAATCAAAACAATGGAATTGTAAAGAAGTTTCTTAAGTGTGAAATTGAAGTAAAAATGGATTTTATAAGTGGATAAGATTTACGAATTTTGTGAAGTTATAAACGAATGAATGTGTAAATGAATGATTTATAAGCAACTAAGTTATAAGTGGGATTTTTTAATGTAAATGAGATATAAATAGAATTTGTTAGTTAAGTGATTTTATAAGTTGAAGTTCTTATAAAACAATAAATGGAATTTGATTTTATATATTGAAGTTTTATAAATAGAAATGTGATTTATAAACATTGTTTTATAAATCTGAAATCGATTGAATTTGATAAGTTAAATATAGAAGTATATTAAAGGAATTATATCCACGATTTTGGACAGTGGATAATCCTTTATATTAATTTGAAATAGTAATGAATTTGGTAAAGGGGTTATATCCATGATTTTGGACAGTGGATAATTCTTTAATGAATATATAGAAGTAATGAATATGGTAAAGGAGATATAATTCACGATTTTGGACGGTGAATATATTATTGAATAAAATGAATGTTTTAAAAAGTGATATTTTAAATGGATTTAAATGGTTTTAAAGGTATTTTAAAATGTGTTAAGTATCGAAACCATAGATTTCGACATTCACTGTTGAAATAGACATTTTCAAGAAATAAGGAAATGATGGACTATAACACTGTTGTTATAGTAAATGATTTTCGAAAGAAAATGTTTTTGTATAGTATTGGGATATAAATATCTATCTAATCTTCGAATCCCTATACTAGTGATTTTGTGTTGTCCTAACGATGTTTTACGCAACATTCGTTTTGACTCAAATAAAAGATGTTAAAGAGAATGTTTTTCTTAAAGAATGAAATATATACTTAATCCTGATTTAAGCATATGTAATATTTTCTAAGTGTTTAAAATTAAGAGATTTGTGAATATGCTTATACAGTCGAAATAAGTATTTGGAAATGTTTTTCAATATTGAAATATTGAAATGGTTTTGAGAATATATCTTTTTAAAGATAATTTGAAGTGAATATTTGGCAAGTAATTTAATTAATGAAAGATTAATTAAAAGGGCCTAGTGATTGTCATGGTGCTGAATATTTGTTTGTTTGTTTTGATAGTTAAATAACCGACTATCAAATTTGGCCATTTTAGTTCTTCGACTTGATGTGGGAACTATATAGTCGTACACTTAGTACGTAGCCTTTTGTGTAGGCTTGATTATTGTTTGTGTTGAGGATTTGATTTGTATAGTGCGGAGTATTACTCCAATCTATCGAGCTTCCTTCTTGGCCCAAAGGGTAGCAAGTTTAAAGTTGGAAACGTGATAAGTCTATGAAATTTAGTTTTTGTGTGACGTTGAGAAACGCTTTTGCGTTGTTGGTGCGAAGAGACCGGGATCAGATTTATCTGAAAACCACTTCGAACCAATGTATATGCGACGATTATGCAAGTTGCTTATGATGATATTGATATTCCGGATTTTCATAGTGGGGGGCCGCTTGTTGATCGTTTGGGATTAAAATCCCAATATACATCTAGTAGCAGCGGTCTCTTCATTATGAAATATCCAATGCGAGGACTATTCGCTACTAATCCTAGGGATTTTCCGACAGGATGTGGTAGGAAAGTACCTTCGGTTTGTCCTGTTCCTGGACAACTTGTATTGGATGTTTGTTTGTCTGACATTTCATTTCTAGAGAGTATGTACGTTGGTTTTTACAAACGTACATCAGTGGTGGCAGAGAAGGCAACTTCTCTTAGCTTAACACCCTCCTTGGGACGTATGAGCTTAAGGGTTGTATTTTTTGGAAGGCAATTAATAGTCAATGAAAATGGTCGTGTGGCATTCAAACTGATATGATATGTGATTGTGAAAGGTAATCGTTACCTCTAGCCTCATCAACTGGAATGACCAAAACAGGGTTAGATGCGGCAAGGCTAAGTAGGTCACTCCCAAGTAGGGTATGATCTTCCTCTTCTAGATATATCTTTACACACTATGACGTCGTGTATCTAATTATTGTTGTTTGTATGCTAGAGGGCCCTCGGTAAGGGTCGATAATGATTGAAGGATGACATATTCGGCACCATCTAGTTATAGAGGTGGGCCGGTCTTGTGTTGGTAAAGGGCAGATGTTCTGTGTCTCGAAACATCTATCTAGAGGTGTACCCCTTCGGAAGGTAGTCCCCTCACCTGGTCATTTGTATGGAAATCCAAACTCCACTACGTACCTGCCATTTTATTTGTAGAGCCCAATATGCTAGAATTTAATAATGATAACAATTTCGGCTACTTTAAATATTATTTGTATATACTAGACACTAGTACAGTATCAAATGATTTGATATGAAATATTTTAGTTATCGTAAGGTAAAAACATGTCCACGTTTATATGTGGAATTGTCTTGGGAGATACTTTTGTTTTAATAAAGGAAAAGTTTGTAATTTTATAAATTCAGTTGGTGTTTCTCATGCTGGTTTACCAGACTGATCTGGGTGTTCTTCCCTTTCCATGCTCGTGTCAGACCGATTACATTTACAGGTTTAGATTGGTGCTTTTAGAGTTTCAGCAGGATAGCTGGAGATCTTCATTTTCTTATACACGTATCTGTTTTGTTTGATTATCCGCTGCATTGTTCTTAGTTGTTGTTTATTATCAGCAATTGTGAGGACAAGTTATTATAACTGTCCAGGCTGATAACTATTGTTTGATTGTTCCATTAATTGAGAAAAAGTAAATATATATAAGTTGATAAAACATGTTTGAATAATCTTAATAAAAGTAACTGTAACATTACTGAAAATTCATCAAGTTTAATTTGGCAATTAAATTAATTTTTTGAAATAAATTATGAATTAATTAGAAAATTTCTAGAATAAATAAATAATTTTGATTTTATATAGAAATTTATATTAGAAATTTGGGAAAAAAATTGAAAGAAAATCTCAAACAAATAAAAATAAATAACAAGCTATACATGAAATAAACTCCAATTTCTTTTGAGTTTAGAAACCTTGAAATAATAAATATATTTTATTTTTTAAAAAAAAAAAAGAATTTTCAACATTGTATATGTACACATACAAATGAAATAAGAGGTGTATTCATTTACAAAGCAAATATGACATAAAATATATTAAAAAAATTCCTTTTGTCTTATAAAAAAATTTAAAAATAAACATGTACAAACAAATGCAAACATACTTTAAGATCTTACATATCTATATACATACAAATGGCACAATTACTTAATAAAATAATCAAATTTAAAATAACAAGGAAACTTTACATCTTTCCATGTTGGAATCATACCATATCTTAGCAAATCTGAGAATGAGATTTGCCTCACACATTTCAAAATCCTGGGCTGTTCAAAATCAGAAAAGCAAACAAACAAAATCAAGTGTTCAAGCCTTCAAGCCCCGAACAAAACAAAGAAAACAAATTCAAACTGAAATACAGAAGATCAAATCTGGGAATCAAATGCGGTTCTCTGGGAATAATAAAAGGCAAGTGAATTTCATTCTGTTTAAAATTTGAATTTGAGATTAGTAGTCAGTATTAAAACAAAAAGATTTAAACAAATTTATTTAACAAAGTTGCAGGAGAACAAATCCAGTTTAAAAGCTAAAGTGATTCTGGTTTGCAACTGCAGATTTTATATCCTTGTACCCAAGAATTTAAACTGTAGGTAAGTAAATAAAAATTTTTGTTATTGATGAAATGTATAAACAAATAAATAGTGATTAAGCAAAGATTTGATTTACAAGTTCCAGATTCAAGCCTCAGGCAAGACCAATCAAAAAATCAAAATAAGGAAAAGAAAAAAAAAAGAAAGCAAAAGCCTGTAAACTCAAACTGTTCTCTGTCTTTCTTCATCAAAATCATCCAGGTGAGCAAACTGATTCTTTAAAGCCTAATTTTGTTGATCATTTGTGATGAATGTTTGATGGTGCGATGGGAAAATGTTTGAATGGATGCAAACTGCTGTGTATATGTTTATAAATAGATAAGTGTGAAGTTGCATGCCTGTATATATAAATAGGCAGTCCCTGTTTTAGTTCAAACTCATCTCAAAATTTTATTTTGGTTCTAATATCTAGAAAAGAAAACTGGTGGTTAAATTCTAATATTCATCCAAAAAGAAAAACTTGTCTAAGTTAAAATAACTTAGTATTGTTCTCTGGAAATAGAAAACACAGTGTAAACTTAAATCAAGAAAAAAATAAGTTGTCATGGTTTATAAATTCAGAGATATGAATCAAATGTTCAGACTACAAATTTGATTTTAAAAACAAATTCCTTACAAATTTCATTCCAGCTTCAAAAGGGCTCTCTGCATTTTTAATGTGAGCAACTTTCCCTCCTGAAACCTATTTTCTTGTTAATGCTTGTGAGTAAATCTATGGTTTAAAAACAGTTTCTTTATTTAATAATAAAAAAAAAATCAAGCTATCAAGATTTACAGAAACTAAAGTTAATTCAAAATGCCTTCAAATAAGAACTGTAAATCAGTGATAATTAAAAACTGTTCTATTTTCTTTTAATAAGTAACCTTAAAATTTTATAGGGTGTACTAAATTTATCTTTGCATAAGTATTGATAGAACTGCGTATGTCTTGATTGTTGTATGATGAATGCTCTGTGTTTTCTTGAATATGCAGGAAAGTGTGGTGTAATTTGTTTAACAGTCATGCTTATGTTCTTAATAGAATTTAATTACAAAACCATTTCTTTATGTCTGAATCTTGCTTTGAAATTACTGTGTAAACAAATGGTGTTGTTTAACATAGATGTAGGTTTGTAAAATTTTAATTTAATTGAATTAAAAGTCTGTAACTCAGGGAAACAGTAGCAACTGATACATTTCTTTCCAAAAATAAAAATTACCCAACACCTTGAAATTACTCAATCAGGTTTAAAGCTTAAATGCATGTTTTAAAACCATGGATATAGAAACATGCATCAGGTTTAAAAGCTTCTGTGGGGTTAGTTAATTAGACTGTGCAGAGTTTGGTGTATTGAGGATATAAATTCATAAATAAATTGGGAACTTGGGTTTCTTCCTGGAGTTTATATGTTGACTGGAGACAGTGGAGGAGATAAGAGATGTTGATCAGAGAATTGAGGAAGACAGTGGGGTTTCAGGTTGGCATGTTTGGGTTGAAGTTTTTCCAGGTTGTTGTTTAGTTTTTTGCCTGAATCTGTCTTCAAGCTACAGAGATTTATGTTGGAGGTTGTTATCAAGTTGAGGGATTGATTTGCATCTTGGAGAAGTTGGTGAAGGTTGCTGTAAGTCGCCGGAGTGGTGGTGCATTTGCACAGTGTAGTTTGAGGCTCTGGTGAAGTTTTGATGTGCAGGCTTTGGGTGACTCGAAGTCGACCCCGTGCAGTTCGTGTTATAACCCGAAGTAAGTAGGGTTTTAACTCGAAGTAAATTAGAGGTGGTCTCGAGTTAGTTGTGCAGAGAACCTGAGTGTTGTGTATTTTAAAATCTGGGAAATCCAATGTTTAAAAGTAATGATTTGAATTAAAGTATGGGTTTGAATTAAACTCAGGTAAGCTTTTGAATTCAAAATGATGAATTTTAATTTAAGGAAGATTTAAATTTAAATCTTGGAACAGTGAAACATAGTTCAGGTTTTGAATCCAGATTTTTTTAAAAAAAAAAAACAGTTTTGTTCTTTTAAAAATTTAAAAGTGGATTCAATATTTAAAACAAGATTCAAATTTAGGTTTGAATTGGAATTAAGTTTGAATTCAAAGTGTTAAAATGAAACATTTAAATTTTTAAGTAAGATTTAAAATTGGGTTGGAATCATATTTAGATATGATTTCAGTTTTGCTTTAAAACAATTTGAATTCAAATCAGTTTTGAGAAGTTTTAAATATTGAATAGAAATGTTTTTAAGTAAAATTTAAATATGAATTTGATTTCAAATAAAGGTTTAGATTTTTGAAAAAAAAAATTCTTTCCTTTAAGTATTGAAATAAAATTATGATAAGTTTAACTTTTAATTGAAAAGTTAAGATAAAATAAGTAGATTTGAAATAAAGTTTATATTAAACTTTATTAAATAAATTTGGAAAGGTTTTAAATATTTTAAAAGTTCAATTTAAAATATGTTTAAATTTAATTGATTTCCAAATATTATATTTTATTTAAATAAAGTTTAATGATTTAGAATTTGATAACCAATTGTAATAAAGATTATTTTTAGTTATTTTGAATTTGATTTAATTAAAGATAATTAAATTTGTAAAGATAATTGAGATAATTGAATCATTTTTAATTATCAAGTTTTATTTGTCATAAATGATTTAATTAAGATGATGTTTTCTTAATTAAGAATCTTTTAATATAATGAGTTAAGAATCATTTAATTAATTTTAAACGATTAAGTTAATTAGTTAATTAAGTAATTAAATTATGATTGATTAAGATAATCACTTTGGATTAATCTAATATAATACTTAGGGAAGTAATTAAGTGATTAATTACAAAAGGTAATTAAGTAAAGGATAAATACTTTATTAAAAGTAATTAAGTAATGTGATTAAGAGTTAATCATTTGAGTTATTAATTGAAGAATTAATTAATAATTAGTTAAAGGTTTAAATTATTTGATTAATGATTAATGAATAAAAGAGTTAAGAATAATTAATTAAGTGATTAATTACATGTTAAAGTAATTAAGTATGGATAATTAATGATTAAAGATTTATTAATCAAATGTTCGAAGGTTAATTAATTTAAAGAAAAATTAATTAATTAAGTAATGAAGGTGATTAAGACTTAATCAATTGTAATAAATGATAATTAATCATTGATTAAAGATTACCAATGAAAGTAATTATGTGGTTGATAAATTTAAAACCACGCAAATTTATTCATCTTAACTGGAGATGTTTGATTGTTATTGAATGTTTTGTGATGGATTGATATATTTGATATATGATGTGATGCTATGTATTGCTTTGTGCTAAGTTGTTATATCTGTGATGTATATGTTGTTATATGTATATGCAAACCCTTGACCCGTAAAATGACATTTGAGTTTCGATGCGACAGGGAGTCGGATTCCAGTTGGTTATCCGAAACCCACATCGAATTGTAATGATTGAATCTGTGCTGATTGATGATGTGACACTCTTATTGTGTAAAACCCCTGGACCACACTTATACACACACAAATATGGATTGCACGTGGAAATGAATTAAGTCACAGATTTTGAAATTGTTTTAAAATTGAATTTTTAAATCCAAAATAGTTTTTTTTAACTAGAATTGAAGCTTTTGAAAATGGTTATTTTTAAATAACTTGATTGAGTTTTGAAATTTAAATAATTGGATTTAAATTTGAATTCAATATTTGAAATTGAATCCTATGACTTGAAAACTATTGTTTAAAAAGTTATTCAACTTACAAATGGGTTATATGGGTTTTAAACCATTTTTGAAGGTGATGTTTTGAAATTTAAATTCAACTCAAGATTTCAACTTGTATAAATTTGATTTGCTTCTCATAAGAAATGGACTTCCAAGTTGTGTAAAAAGGATTTTTAAGTCTAAAAGGAAAATTGTTTTCCAAGTTATAGATAAATCTTTGGAAATGGGTTTGAAAGCTATAAATCTTTAATTTTAAAGATTTAATTTGGTTAATCCAAATTGAATGGGAATTGTTTTGAAATCTATGAATAGATCTTTGTGAAACTGGGTGAAACTTTGTGAAATAAATCTTTTTGTTTAAAGATTTAAAAATGGTAATTTGTTTAACCATTTGAAAGAAAAGTTTTGGATTTTTATAAGTTGTGACTTAACTAAAATCCCATATCCATATGTTTTAAAATATGGCGCTTACTATTCGGCTTAGCCGGGAGAGGACCTTGTGTCATATAACCCATTTCGAATAGTGATACGACGTTATGGATAGCAATTGAAGACCGGTGGTGAAGACTGGGTATTTGTGAGAACGATAGGATAACCTATCGATTGTCTTTGCACCGAGTAGCTACGGTATAGAGATTCCCTTAGTGATGGGAAGTCCGATCGGGATTGTGGATACCCGGATTTGCAAGGGCCTCTTCGGAAGTGCCTTCGGTTCTGTTCGAACCCGGAACAGACTTGTATGGTTGTATGTCCGACATTACACTTTGAGATGTTATCTGATTTCTATCAAATACATTTCTGCTTGGTGGCGGAGAATTTATTCTCTTAGCTTAACACCCTTCTCTGAGACGTACGAGCTCAGAGGTTATGTAGTTGATATTTATCAGTGATATTCCCAATTTGGTAATGTGGCATGCTGAGTGCTGCTGTGTGATGATCATTGGTTGATCATTTGTGATATGATCATTTGTTTGATCATTTATCTTTGTGATCATTGCTTTGGCCATCTGTTGACCCAAAGCATGGCTTTGTTGCAGAAAGCGTAGCTTTGTGGACGAGACTGCATCAGGACCTCACTCCCCGGAAATGGTCGAAACAGGAAAGATGCGGCAAGGTTATGAGGGTCGCGCCCTTTAGGGTATGTCATTCCCTTCTGGTAAAGGGTGGTATCATGGTATGGAGCCCAGATACTTACTCATGTGGATACTGCAGATCTATTACTTTGTGATACTTTGTGGTTGTTGCGAGCGCTCGGATAAAGGTCCCAATGGACCGGGGGATGACATATTCGTGTAGTAGTTACCTAGTTACAGAGGTAACCCGGCCTTGTGTTGGCAGAGATCTAACCGTAACGTTAGTTCTCGGGACGTCCCGCCAGAGGCGATCCCATGTGGCAGTAGGAAGTTCCTTAGCCTGACCATTTGTGGGAAATCCATTCATCCAATACGTGCCTTGTACGGTTTTAGTTGTAGAACCTGCCATTTAACATGGCAGCTATAGTAAGCATAGCATCATGGTACCTATGCTGGCTAGGATTTATATTATACTTTCGAAAGATTTTCCACTATGCACTAGTAATAATATCAAAGAATTTTTCTCGTAGTAAGCATGTTTGACTATCATAAGGAGAAATCTCCCCCATGTGTGCGTTTGCATTGTGTGTGTGCCGGGAGGCCTTATGGTAGTTTCATTTTCCAAAAAGCATTGCGGATTTCAAATTTAAATTCTTTTGTTGTTTAAAAAGACCAAATGTTTTTGTTTGCTCATACCAGTCCCATGACTGACCTGGAGTTTATTGTTCCTTTCCTAAACTCTGGGTGCCCACTATTTCCCGCACGGGCAGTCTAGAGTTGGGATTTTCGGATAATCTATAGTAGGTGTAGATTCGATAGCTTTCAGCCTCAGGATTTGGCAATTGCATTTGGATCGAGTTGCTTATCTTCATGCATCATTATTGGGAGTTCGAGCTATTGCTGGATTGGTATTTTGAAGATGGAGTTCTTTCTTGAAGATTATTTTGGAGTTTTGTTCCGCTGCTAGTATTATCATTATCTTTCCGCTGCTATTCTTTGTATCTCTGATAATGTTGATATCTATTGTACCATTCTTTTGTATCATTCATGTTGTATCAGTTATTGTATCAAATGTTGTATATTGATATGTATTATTCATTTCTTCCACTATGTTATTTACTTAATGTGTTATAAGCTCCGGCGAACCAGGTTCGACGTTTGGATCTGCGGCATTCGAATACGAGTGTCGTATTCGGTGCCGATTTTTGAAGGTCGAGTCAGGGTCGTTACATTTGGTATCAGAGCTGATGGTTAAAACCTTAGCTCAGGAGTATAACACATTAAGTAACTCATTAGAGATAGGGTGAAGTAAACCCTAGAATGAGTATATCCTTAAGATATCCGTTCGAATGCCTCAGTGAATTCTCTTACTATTCACCGATAGTAAGTATGAGTGCGAGAAGAGAACGAGATAGGGGACGGGGGAGTACCACTACAAATGGTCAATACCCTGCAACAGTGGAAATATCTTTTCTCTATCAATCTCCTTTGATTCGATTCACAAATTCTTTTGATTGCTTTGTAGCTGCTCCAGAAAGAAGTTTCGGTGTGATGATGGCTATACGTATCGTTGTAGGAAATTCTTACTTTGTATCTTCATCCGTTTCTTATCAGCTTTTCGTTCTAAACTCTAATGAATTTGAAATTGAAAAATTAAATAAATTGGAAATTTTAAATTAAGTAAATTGGTTAACTAATATGAAGATTGAATCTATCTATCCATCTATTCTCTGGGATCCGATATATTCTACGAACGATTAGTTATCCCTTCAAACTAATCAATGCCCTTGCATATTCGTAGACCGGTGGACCCGAGTATCTTGTGTAATAATTGTATGAGTTCGTTCTCATATTATTGATATTCTGGTTTGGGTAGACCAAATGCAGAATAAATATTTCGATCTGATCTGATCAATCATTTCTTTATCTATTATCTATTCTTTGTCGTCTTCTTTGCAATTTCGAGGACGAAATTCTTTTAAGGGGGGAAATCTGTAACATTACTGAAAATTCATCAAGTTTAATTTGGCAATTAAATTAATTTTTTGAAATAAATTATGAATTAATTAGAAAATTTCTAGAATAAATAAATAATTTTGATTTTATATAGAAATTTATATTAGAAATTTGGGAAAAAAATTGAAAGAAAATCTCAAACAAATAAAAATAAATAACAAGCTATACATGAAATAAACTCCAATTTCTTTTGAGTTTAGAAACCTTGAAATAATAAATATATATTTTTAAAAAAAAAAAAAAAAAAATTTTCAACATTGTATATGTACACATACAAATGAAATAAGAGGTGTATTCATTTACAAAGCAAATATGACATAAAATATATTAAAAAAATTCCTTTTGTCTTATAAAAATTTTTAAAAATAAACATGTACAAACAAATGCAAACATACTTTAAGATCTTACATATCTATATACATACAAATGGCACAATTACTTAATAAAATAATCAAATTTAAAATAACAAGGAAACTTTACATCTTTCCATGTTGGAATCATACCATATCTTAGCAAATCTGAGAATGAGATTTGCCTCACACATTTCAAAATCCTGGGCTGTTCAAAATCAGAAAAGCAAACAAACAAAATCAAGTGTTCAAGCCTTCAAGCCCCGAACAAAACAAAGAAAACAAATTCAAACTAAAATACAGAAGATCAAATCTGGGAATCAAATGCAGTTCTCTGGGAATAATAAAAGGCAAGTGAATTTCATTCTGTTTAAAATTTGAATTTGAGATTAGTAGTCAGTATTAAAACAAAAAGATTTAAACAAATTTATTTAACAAAGTTGCAGGAGAACAAATCCAGTTTAAAAGCTAAAGTGATTCTGGTTTGCAACTGCAGATTTTATATCCTTGTACCCAAGAATTTAAACTGTAGGTAAGTAAATTAAAATTTTTGTTATTGATGAAATGTATAAACAAATAAATAGTGATTAAGCAAAGATTTGATTTACAAGTTCCAGATTCAAGCCTCAGGCAAGACCAATCAAAAAATCAAAATAAGGAAAAGAAAAAAAAGAAAGCAAAAGCCTGTAAACTCAAACTGTTCTCTGTCTTTCTTCATCAAAATCATCCAGGTGAGCAAACTGATTCTTTAAAGCCTAATTTTGTTGATCATTTGTGATGAATGTTTGATGGTGCGATGGGAAAATGTTTGAATGGATTCAAACTGCTGTGTATATGTTTATAAATAGATAAGTGTGAAGTTGCATGCCTGTATATATAAATAGGCAGTCCCTGTTTTAGTTCAAACTCATCTCAAAATTTTATTTTGGTTCTAATATCTAGAAAAGAAAACTGGTGGTTAAATTCTAATATTCATCCAAAAAGAAAAACTTGTCTAAGTTAAAATAACTTAGTATTGTTCTCTGGAAATAGAAAACACAGTGTAAACTTAAATCAAGAAAAAAATAAGTTGTCATGGTTTATAAATTCAGAGATATGAATCAAATGTTCAGACTACAAATTTGATTTTAAAAACAAATTCCTTACAAATTTCATTCCAGCTTCAAAAGGGCTCTCTGCATTTTTAATGTGAGCAACTTTCCCTCCTGAAACCTATTTTCTTGTTAATGCTTGTGAGTAAATCTATGGTTTAAAAACAGTTTCTTCATTTAATAATAAAAAAAAAATCAAGCTATCAAGATTTACAGAAACTAAAGTTAATTCAAAATGCCTTCAAATAAGAACTGTAAATCAGTGATAATTAAAAACTGTTCTATTTTCTTTTAATAAGTAACCTTAAAATTTTATAGGGTGTACTAAATTTATCTTTGCATAAGTATTGATAGAACTGCGTATGTCTTGATTGTTGTATGATGGATGCTCTGTGTTTTCTTGAATATGCAGGAAAGTGTGGTGTAATTTGTTTAACAGTCATGCTTATGTTCTTAATAGAATTTAATTACAAAACCATTTCTTTATGTCTGAATCTTGCTTTGAAATTACTGTGTAAACAAATGGTGTTGTTTAACATAGATGTAGGTTTGTAAAATTTTAATTTAATTGAATTAAAAGTCTGTAACTCAGGGAAACAGTAGCAACTGATACATTTCTTTCCAAAAATAAAAATTACCCAACACCTTGAAATTACTCAATCAGGTTTAAAGCTTAAATGCATGTTTTAAAACCATGGATATAGAAACATGCATCAGGTTTAAAAGCTTCTGTGGGGTTAGTTAATTAGACTGTGCAGAGTTTGGTGTATTGAGGATATAAATTCATAAATAAATTGGGAACTTGGGTTTCTGCCTGGAGTTTATATGTTGACTGGAGACAGTGGAGGAGATAAGAGATGTTGATCAGAGATTTGAGGAAGACAGTGGGGTTTCAGGTTGGCATGTTTGGGTTGAAGTTTTTCCAGGTTGTTGTTTAGTTTTTTGCCTGAATCTGTCTTCAAGCTACAGAGATTTATGTTGGAGGTTGTTATCAAGTTGAGGGATTGATTTGCATCTTGGAGAAGTTGGTGAAGGTTGCTGTAAGTCGCCGGAGTGGTGGTGCATTTGCACAGTGTAGTTTGAGGCTCTGGTGAAGTTTTGATGTGCAGGCTTTGGGTGACTCGAAGTCGACCCCGTGCAGTTCGTGTTATAACCCGAAGTAAGTAGGGTTTTAACTCGAAGTAAATTAGAGGTGGTCTCGAGTTAGTTGTGCAGAGAACCTGAGTGTTGTGTATTTTAAAATCTGGGAAATCCAATGTTTAAAAGTAATGATTTGAATTAAAGTATGGGTTTGAATTAAACTCAGGTAAGCTTTTGAATTCAAAATGATGAATTTTAATTTAAGGAAGATTTAAATTTAAATCTTGGAACAGTGAAACATAGTTCAGGTTTTGAATCCAGATTTTTTAAAAAAAAAAAAACAGTTTTGTTCTTTTAAAAATTTAAAAGTGGATTCAATATTTAAAACAAGATTCAAATTTAGGTTTGAATTGGAATTAAGTTTGAATTCAAAGTGTTAAAATGAAACATTTAAATTTTTAAGTAAGATTTAAAATTGGGTTGGAATCATATTTAGATATGATTTCAGTTTTGCTTTAAAACAATTTGAATTCAAATCAGTTTTGAGAAGTTTTAAATATTGAATAGAAATGTTTTTAAGTAAAATTTAAATATGAATTTGATTTCAAATAAAGGTTTAGATTTTTGAAAAAAAAAATTTCTTTCCTTTAAGTATTGAAATAAAATTATGATAAGTTTAACTTTTAATTGAAAAGTTAAGATAAAATAAGTAGATTTGAAATAAAGTTTATATTAAACTTTATTAAATAAATTTGGAAAGGTTTTAAATATTTTAAAAGTTCAATTTAAAATATGTTTAAATTTAATTGATTTATAAATATTATATTTTATTTAAATAAAGTTTAATGATTTAGAATTTGATAACCAATTGTAATAAAGATTATTTTTAGTTATTTTGAATTTGATTTAATTAAAGATAATTAAATTTGTAAAGATAATTGAGATAATTGAATCATTTTTAATTATCAAGTTGTATTTGTCATAAATGATTTAATTAAGATGATGTTTTCTTAATTAAGAATCTTTTAATATAATGAGTTAAGAATCATTTAATTAATTTTAAATGATTAAGTTAATTAGTTAATTAAGTAATTAAATTATGATTGATTAAGATAATCACTTTGGATTAATCTAATATAATACTTAGGGAAGTAATTAAGTGATTAATTACAAAAGGTAATTAAGTAAAGGATAAATACTTTATTAAAAGTAATTAAGTAATGTGATTAAGAGTTAATCATTTGAGTTATTAATTGAAGAATTAATTAATAATTAGTTAAAGGTTTAAATTATTTGATTAATGATTAATGAATAAAAGAGTTAAGAATAATTAATTAAGTGATTAATTACATGTTAAAGTAATTAAGTATGGATAATTAATGATTAAAGATTTATTAATCAAATGTTCGAAGGTTAATTAATTTAAAGAAAAATTAATTAATTAAGTAATGAAGGTGATTAAGACTTAATCAATTGTAATAAATAATAATTAATCATTGATTAAAGATTACCAATGAAAGTAATTATGTGGTTGATAAATTTAAAACCACGCAAATTTATTCATCTTAACTGGAGATGTTTGATTGTTATTGAATGTTTTGTGATGGATTGATATATTTGATATATGATGTGATGCTATGTATTGCTTTGTGCTAAGTTGTTATATCTGTGATGTATATGTTGTTATATGTATATGCAAACCCTTGACCCGTAAAATGACATTTGAGTTTCGATGCGACAGGGAGTCGGATTCCAGTTGGTTATCCGAAACCCACATCGAATTGTAATGATTGAATCTGTGCTGATTGATGATGTGACACTCTTATTGTGTAAAACCCCTGGACCACACTTATACACACACAAATATGGATTGCACGTGGAAATGAATTAAGTCACAGATTTTGAAATTGTTTTAAAATTGAATTTTTAAATCCAAAATAGTTTTTTTTTAACTAGAATTGAAGCTTTTGAAAATGGTTATTTTTAAATAACTTGATTGAGTTTTGAAATTTAAATAATTGGATTTAAATTTGAATTCAATATTTGAAATTGAATCCTATGACTTGAAAACTATTGTTTAAAAAGTTATTCAACTTACAAATGGGTTATATGGGTTTTAAACCATTTTTGAAGGTGATGTTTTGAAATTTAAATTCAACTCAAGATTTCAACTTGTATAAATTTGATTTGCTTCTCATAAGAAATGGACTTCCAAGTTGTGTAAAAAGGATTTTTAAGTCTAAAAGGAAAATTGTTTTCCAAGTTATAGATAAATCTTTGGAAATGGGTTTGAAAGCTATAAATCTTTAATTTTAAAGATTTAATTTGGTTAATCCAAATTGAATGGGAATTGTTTTGAAATCTATGAATAGATCTTTGTGAAACTGGGTGAAACTTTGTGAAATAAATCTTTTTGTTTAAAGATTTAAAAAAGGTAATTTGTTTAACCATTTGAAAGAAAAGTTTTGGATTTTTATAAGTTGTGACTTAACTAAAATCCCATATCCATATGTTTTAAAATATGGCGCTTACTATTCGGTTTAGCCGGGAGAGGACCTTGTGTCATATAACCCATTCCGAATAGTGATACGACGTTATGGATAGCAATTGAAGACCGGTGGTGAAGACTGGGTATTTGTGAGAACGATAGGATAACCTATCGATTGTCTTTGCACCGAGTAGCTACGGTATAGAGATTCCCTTAGTGATGGGAAGTCCGATCGGGATTGTGGATACCCGGATTTGCAAGGGCCTCTTCGGAAGTGCCTTCGGTTCTGTTCGAACCCGGAACAGACTTGTATGGTTGTATGTCCGACATTTCACTTTGAGATGTTATCTGATTTCTATCAAATACATTTCTGCTTGGTGGCGGAGAATTTATTCTCTTAGCTTAACACCCTTCTCTGAGACGTACGAGCTCAGAGGTTATGTAGTTGATATTTATCAGTGATATTCCCAATTTGGTAATGTGGCATGCTGAGTGCTGCTGTGTGATGATCATTGGTTGATCATTTGTGATATGATCATTTGTTTGATCATTTATCTTTGTGATCATTGCTTTGGCCATCTGTTGACCCAAAGCATGGCTTTGTTGCACAAAGCGTAGCTTTGTGGACGAGACTGCATCAGGACCTCACTCCCCGGAAATGGTCGAAACAGGAAAGATGCGGCAAGGTTATGAGGGTCGCGCCCTTTAGGGTATGTCATTCCCTTCTGGTAAAGGGTGGTATCATGGTATGGAGCCCAGATACTTACTCATGTGGATACTGCAGATCTATTACTTTGTGATACTTTGTGGTTGTTGCGAGCGCTCGGATAAAGGTCCTAAAGGATCGGGGGATGACATATTCGTGTAGTAGTTACCTAGTTACAGAGGTAACCCGGCCTTGTGTTGGCAGAGATCTAACCGTAACGTTAGTTCTCGGGACGTCCCGCCAGAGGCGATCCCATGTGGCAGTAGGAAGTTCCTTAGCCTGACCATTTGTGGGAAATCCATTCATCCAATACGTGCCTTGTACGGTTTTAGTTGTAGAACCTGCCATTTAACTTGGCAGCTATAGTAGGCATAGCATCATGGTACCTATGCTGGCTAGGATTTATATTATACTTTCGAAAGATTTTCCACTATGCACTAGTAATAATATCAAAGAATTTTTCTCGTAGTAAGCATGTTTGACTATCATAAGGAGAAATCTCCCCCATGTGTGCGTTTGCATTGTGTGTGTGCCGGGAGGCCTTATGGTAGTTTCATTTTCCAAAAAGCATTGCGGATTTCAAATTTAAATTCTTTTGTTGTTTAAAAAGACCAAATGTTTTTGTTTGCTCATACCAGTCCCATGACTGACCTGGAGTTTATTGTTCCTTTCCTAAACTCTGGGTGCCCACTATTTCCCACACGGGCAGTCTAGAGTTGGGATTTTCAGATAATCTATAGTAGGTGTAGATTCGATAGCTTTCAGCCTCAGGATTTGGCAATTGCATTTGGATCGAGTTGCTTATCTTCATGCATCATTATTGGGAGTTCGAGCTATTGCTGGATTGGTATTTTGAAGATGGAGTTCTTTCTTGAAGATTATTTTGGAGTTTTGTTCCGCTGCTAGTATTATCATTATCTTTCCGCTGCTATTCTTTGTATCTCTGATAATGTTGATATCTATTGTACCATTCTTTTGTATCATTCATGTTGTATCAGTTATTGTATCAAATGTTGTATATTGATATGTATTATTCATTTCTTCCGCTATGTTATTTACTTAATGTGTTATAAGCTCCGGCGAACCAGGTTCGACGTTTGGATCTGCGGCATTCGAATACAAGTGTCGTATTCGGTGCCGATTTTCGAAGGTCGAGTCAGGGTCGTCACAGTAACAATTGCAAAAGAATGAATTACATTAGCAATTGAATTATAACTATGGAATATAATTAATATGATTTATAATTGTGAAATAATCTTATATATAAGAAATGAAACAATATGAATATATTTATAAATGTGATTTATAAATAAAAATTGATTTAAACTAAGAATTTGTGAAATTTGAATCCGGTTTATTTTGAAGTGATCATCCTCTTCTAGATATACCTTTATACGCTATGACATCGTGTATCTGATTATTGTGGATTGTATGCTAGAGGGCCCTCGGTAAAGGTCGGTAATGACTGGAGGATGACATATTTGGTGCCATCTAGTTATAGAAGTGGGCCGATCTTGTGTTGGTAGAAGGCAATGTTTTGTGCCTCGGGACATCCATCTAGAGGTGTACCCCTTCGGAAGGTAGTCCCTTCACCTGGTCATTTGTATGGAAATCCAAACTCCGCTACATACCTGCCATTTTGTTTGCACAGCCTAGTATGTTGGAATTTAATAATGGTAACAATTTCGGCTATTTTGAAAATTATTTGTATACTAGGCACTAGTATAATACCAGATGATTTGATATGAAATGTTTTAGTTATCGTAAGGTAAAAACATGTCTGTGTTTATGTGTGTTGTCTTACGAGATACTTTTGTTTTGATAAAGGAAAAGTTTGGTAATTTAATAAATTCAGTTGAGTGTGTTTCTCACGCTGGTTTACAAGACTGATCCGGGCATTCTTCCCTTTCAATGCTCAGGTCAGACCGAGTATATTTATAGGTTTAGATTGGTGCTTTTGTAGATTCAGTAGGAGAACTAGAGATCTTCATTTTCATATACACGCATCTGTTTTGTTTGATTGTCCGCTGCATTATGCTTTGTTGTTTACTATCAGCAATTATGAGGACAGGTTATTATAACTGTCTAGGCCGATAACTATTGTTTGATTGTTGAACTCTGATTGACGTATGTATATATACAGTTTCTACTTTGTAAAGATTACTGGTATGATATTATATGTTTTTCACTACGATGTGAGATTTTGTATTGTTCTGTTTGGTTTTATTTTCTCTCTTTCTTTTATTCTCTTCTTTTCTCTTTTTTTTTCTCTTGACTTTCCGTCGGTCGGTACTTTTTGGGTCGAACATGTATGGTTTATTGTTGATTCAATGGGTACGGATTTGAGGGTCGTCACATTTGGTATCAGAGCTTAGATTTTGTATATTCCTAAGCTTTGATGTATACCCAATATAAATAGGGACAGTAGCACCCTAGATTGAGTTTGAGTGTATTATATATATGAGTGTGTATTTGTTAGTGATATAAAAATATTTTATACTGTGTTTACTTATCCGTTGAGTTGTTTGTGAATTATGGTTGGTACGTAGGATGCCATATTATCGATAATGAGGAAAATCGACATAGTATTATTTTTAAATTGGTAGATGAAATAATTTTATCTCGATTATATTTTATATGTAAAGGAATAATTTTTCAGAAATTATAAAATGTATATAAATTGGTTGTTTCGTTGTTTGAAAAAAAGTAAATATATATAAGTTGATAAAAAAATTGAATAATCTAAATAATAATAACAATTGTAAAAGAATGAATTATATTAGCAACTAAATTATAAGTCTGGAATTATAATTAATATGATTTACAATTGTGAAATAATCTTATATATAAGAAATGAAACAATATGAATATATTTATAAATGTGATTTATAAATAAAAATGGATTTAAACTTAGAATTTGTGAAATTTGAATCCTGTTTATTTTGAAGTTATTTTTCAAAAGTTAAAGAGACTGTATTATTATAAATCTAAATGAGATGAATAAATTTGAAATGATATTATATAAGTAAAGTGAATAGTGAAATTATATAAGTGAAAGATTTATAAACGTGATTTATGAATAAAAGAAATTTTTTAAAAGAATATAAAGCACTGAATTCACTATAGTTGTTGGGATATAATAAAGGTGATGACTACAGCATCATCAGTATCATTTTCGAGTTTCTGTGTGATTGATTTGCTACCAATAGTAAATTAAAACTAGTTTTGTTGTGACAAACAAATTTGAATTTAAAATCAAAGTTGGAATTGACAAATATAAGTAAAATGAGTTTTTGACTTATAATATGAAATAATAAATTTGAGTTAGTGTAATAAATATATGATTTGAAATTTAACTAAAGTACAATTAAATACATTGAATTGGATTTGAACTGGATAAGATAAGTTATTGAAATGAAAAATTAAACTGGTAAGTGATTATATAATATGATTTTGGAAGTTTAAATAAATAAGTGGCATAACTTATAAAATGAGAAAATGTAAGTAAAACCAATTGTTGGAATGGTTAAACCATTTTGTTAAGCAAAACAAAATCTAATTTGAATAGTTATATGAATTTGACTTAAGTAAAAGTTAAATAAGTTGACTTTAGAATTGGAATCTGAATTGGATTTATAAGTTGAAATTTAAGTAAAGTCAGATGGAATTAAATGAAACATAACTTAAGTGATGTTGAATGAAGTTGATTTTGGTATCTAAGTAAATTAATAAGTAAAGTGATGAATATGAATTTGAGTTATATAAAGAATTTCAACTTTAGTGGTAAAATGAATGAGCAACTGAATTAATGAATGAAAGTCAATTGAATAAAGCTTAAGTTAAAAAGTTGTGAGTTAAAAATAATATTGGAAGTGTTATATAAAAAGGTGGGTATAGTGAATACTAGAATTCAATCTAAATTGAATATTAAACCAATTGGAAATTAAAAGTATTAAAACAAATTGAATGTAAATCAATTAAATAAATTTGGTTATGTTGGTTATACGTTGGTTGTTAGTTGATTAAAAAGAAATTCATATGAAGTTATGTTAATGAAATTGAATCAATAAAATTGAAATCTCGGTAATTGAATTCGAATTGGAAGTAAATGAATCTAAATAGAATTGAATTTGATTTAATTTGGAAGTGAACAAATTTGAATATAAATTAGTGAATGCAAACTAATTGAAAATGGGTAAATGAATGATTAGTGAAATCCAATGTTAATGAATCAAGTGT
This sequence comes from Allium cepa, assembly GCA_030765085.1. Lineage (NCBI taxonomy): Eukaryota > Viridiplantae > Streptophyta > Magnoliopsida > Asparagales > Amaryllidaceae > Allium > Allium cepa. The sequence continues at coordinate 224,977,075 of CM060945.1, forward strand.
GATAAATTGAAAATCAATTCAATGAATATTAATAAAAATGAATTTATATTAATTTGGTTATGAATAGATATTGATTTCTTGGATGATAGTTGCTTGATGGTTGGATTTGTTGTTTTGATTACACTGGCTATATTGGCATATGTATTAGTTGTATTGGTATATGTGTATATTGATATTATTTTCATATATACACGTTCTCATTTGTTTATTAAGTATTTAGTAGGTGTGAATGGCGTTCGCATCGCATTTGGAGCTTGCTTTCACGCTATGTTAACCGTATATGCTCACTAATAATATATAAGGTACATGTCTCGGATTACATATCGTACTTTTACACTTTTTTCCCTTTGGGATGCCTCATCCTTGAAGATGAGATGTATATTTGTGATATATATATATATATATATATATAAATGTTGTGATTCTACTATGATCGATTAGCACAAAGGAGCGTTGGCGATTTTTTCTGAAAATTTAAGGCGTTAGAAATTTTTTGAGTAATTGAAAAAAATATTGATAACTAAAATTTAATTTTGAGTTAAAAATTAAACGAGATAAGTTGGTTTTGAAAAGATAACTTAGTATGATTTGAAAACTTAGAAAAAAATTTGTGAGAAGTTTAACGAAGGGATTTTGTGACCTTTTCTTATTTTGTAATTTCGAGGACGAAATTTTTTTAAGTGGGAAGAATGTACAGATTCAGAATTTCGGTCATTTGAAATTCAGATATTTAATTGATTTTAAATATTCAAAAGTTATTTTTATAAGTTGAATAACGTATATTTCGAATATAGTGATTTGATTGGATAATTAAATTGTTAATTTAATATATGAAATTTCATAAATAATAGGAATTTGGATTAATGTGAATGAAAATGATTTATAAAGTTGAATTAAATTCTATTTGAATTAGAATGATGTTTGAGAACTTTTAAAATTGAGTTAAAAGTTAATTTGTAGAAATTGAATATTTTAATATTTAATTGACGAGTAAAAATAGCCATTTTTCCATACAGTCTTGGATTTCAACGAAACCAATTTCATTGGATCCGTAATGTTATATTATTGTAGTATTTCAAATTTCATGTCAAACGGATTTACGGTTTGTCCGGGGCAAGCTAGAACACGTAGAAATCTGTTTAAGTGAATTTTAAATTAAATAATTCGATTCGAAAACATATCTTCCAAATACGATCGAATTGGCTTTCGATATATATTCCATTGTGTCCGGAATAGGAGTGAGATATTGTAAACGTCAGGCAGCACGCTTTGTTTCAAGTTCGGAGAATTTTCGGATGAACAGTGTCGTCGAATTTTCTATAAAAGGACATCCATTTTTTTTCTATTTGCATTAAAACCTAGCTAGGGTTAGCGCCGGCCATAATTATCATCAATGGACAAAAATTACCAATGTTCTTCCATCAATATCTCACGATCCTCTCACTTTCATCGAAATCATTCAACTAACAAATTATAGAGGGCATTCAGGGCTTCAAATCTATACGGTGATGATCATGATCAACACAATATGGAGGAAGAATACTGCTCGCATTTGGCGACGGTTCATGCACATTTTCCCATGCGAGGGGATCACGGAGTTGCACGAGATTCTGGCCAATGGTGGAGCCGAGTGCGAGCTTTGCAATGGCGGTCCCTGCTTAACATCTCGACGTTCGTATTTGTCGCGAAAATTCGAATAATATTGGCGGCCTTTGGGTTTCGATCGTGTGAATAACCTGGCGAGGGGAGAAGATGAAGTCAATGGTCATGATTTTATTTGATAGATCGTGCGGCCCAGATCGAATGTAGGGTTTTAAAAATAGAAATTGAAATTTATTTGTTATGTATAAATTCGTATGAACTTTAAAATGCTATAACTTTTTCATATGAGGTACGTTTTGCTTGAAACGAATTGCGTTGGGTTCGTATTGATGAGCATTACGTTATAGAGCTAGATTGGGATTTATTTAAGCTAGCATAAATTTTGAAAAAAATTAAACGGCTGTTTAATTTTATTCAGAATAAAACACTGTGACTGCTATTGAACCAATGTAAGTACAACTCACTCTTTCTGACTCGTTGATAATTTATATAAGTGAGAATAAATATTATTTAGGATGATTGATGACTGTTTGGATGATATATGATATATTATCTATATAATTATTGGTATTTGATATATCCCTGCCTATTAGAGCAGATGAGACACTATATGTTCCCGTGTATGAGCGGATGACCATTTGTACACGCGTCTGCCTTGAAGCAGACATTGTACATATATTTTAATATGTATATTTCTTGCAGGTGATAGGTTGAAGGGATACAAATGGATTCCTCGCCAGTATTGGTTTATTTATAGATATTGATAAATATGCTGTTATGATGAGATATATGATGTTTTGGATGCTATGATCGATGTATTTAGTGATGTTGCAGCATTGGCCTATTTTTGGAATTTAAAAAAAAATGTTATAGCGGTGATTTCAAATTAAAAAGGATTTTTAAGTGATTTTGGAGATGTACGTTTTATTGGATTTTGAAGTGTTAAGGAAATGAATTTATTTTTTAATAAATGAATAGTTATAATTTTTATGTTATAAAAATTATGATTTTTTGGAAATAAAATCAGACTGTGATTTTGAAATATAGAGTTAACTATTTCGTAATATAGTTTAAATGGTGATTTTTGAATTTATTATAAATGATTTATAAATAATATTTATAAAATTGATATTTTACAAATCAAAACAATGGAATTGTAAAGAAGTTTTATAAATGTGAAAATGAAGTATAAATGGATTTTATAAGTAAATAAGATTTATGAATTTGTGAAGTTATAAATGAATGAATGTGTAAATGAATGATTTATAAGCAATTAACTTATAAATGGGATTTTTTAATGTAAATGAGATATAAATAGAATTTGTTAATTAAGCGATTTTATAAGTTGCAGTTCTTATGAAAGAATAAATGGAATTTGATTTTATATATTGAAGTTTTTATAAATGGAAATGTGATTTATAAAAATTGTTTTATAAATATGAAATTAATTGAATTTGATAAGTTAAATATAGAAGTATATTAAAGGAATTATATCCATGATTTTGGATAGTGGATAATCCTTTATATTAATTTGCAATAGTAATGAATTTGGTAAAGGGGTTATATCCACGATTTTGGACAGTGGATAATCCATTAATGAATATATAGAAGTAACGAATTTGGTAAAGGAGATATATTCATGATTTTAGACGGTGAATATATTATTAAATAAACTGAATGTTTTAAAAAATGATATTTTAAATGGATTTAAATGGTTTGAAGTTATTTTAAAATGTGTTAAGTATCGAAACCATAGATTTCGACATTTATTGTTGAAATAGACGTTTTCGAGAAATAAGGAAATGATGGACTATAACACTGTTGTTATAGTAAATGATTTTCGAAAGAAAATGTTTTTCTGTAGTATTGGGATTTATATATCTATCTAATCTTCGAATCCCTATAATAGTGATTTTGGGTTGTCGTAATGATGATTTACGCAACATTCTTTTTGACTCAAATAAAAGATGTAAAAGAGAATGTTTTCCTTAAAGAATGAAATATATACTTAATCCTGATTTAAGTATATGTAATATTTTCTAAGTGTTGAAAATTAAGAGATTTGTGAATATGCTTATACAGTCAAAATAAGTATTTGGAAATGTTTATCAATGTTGAAATACTGAAATTGTTTTAAGAATATATCTTTTTAAAGATAATTTAAAGTGAATATTTGGCAAGTAATTTAATTAATAAATGATTAATTAAAAGGGCCTAGTTGAAATGACCTGCAAATTTATACCCCTTGAGTCGACACTATTCTCCATCAATCAACTCTAGATGTACGGAAATACAAACCATGTGGGTTAAAGAAGAAGAAGTAGAAGAAGAAAATAGAAAACAACATCAGAATCTAACCATCGCAGCGGAATGAAATATAATAGATAACAATTAGATCTTTACACAAAAGAAAACTATATCTGTTTTATACATACATTACCAGAATACATCATCAGAGTTCAACAACATCAATAACATACAACTGGGCAGTCATATAAACTTGTCTTCAAAACTGAGTACACAGCGGAATAATAATCAAGTACGGAAGTACATATCGCCATCCAGCTCGTCTCCTGAGCTCCACAGCATCATATCTTGTATCATATAATACTCGGTCTGACCTGAGCATTATAGTTAAATAACACCCGAGTCAGTCTGGAAAACCAGCGTGAGAAAAACTATACTCAAATTGATTATTAAAGTTCCAAAAATTCTTTTGAAAACAAAAGCATTTCGTAAAACCACGTCACAAATAAACATGTAGGGTTTTTACCTGACGATAGCTAAAACACTTTTTATCAAAATCCTCTGATATATTATAGTAGTGTCTATAGAAAGTAAAATAGAATCTAGCTGAAATGCTTGCATATCACGTTCCAGCAATAGTTGGGTACAATCAAAACCGTACGGGCGCGTAGGGAGAATGGATTTCCAACTAATGACTAGGCACTGGGGTACCACCTATCACAGTACGTGGCCTAGATCACAGTACCGAGGATTACTCCCAATCCCCTACAACACAAGACCGGGACTACCCCTTACTGGATAATCCTGAGTAAGATCACCCCACGGTTGGGATTAGCAACCGTACCACTAAGCCGAATAAAAAGGGACATCTAGACAGGGATGACCTCACCCTAATGGGCACTACCCACCTAGCCTTGCTGCATAACCCCTGATTTTCAGTCATTCACGTTTGATGAGGCTTGAGGCTAAGCGTTACCTTTTCAGGACATATCCCTTAGAATGCTCATTGCCCACCTGACGATGTTCTGAAAGCATTCATCCATACAAGTCCATCCCGGGTTCGAACGGAACCGAAGGCACTACTCCTACTACATCCATTTTGGAATTATCCTTAGGATTAGTAGCAACTAGCCCTTGCACTTCATTGCTCCACCTTTGAATCCAAACTCTTGTTTTCCATACGAAAACGTTCAAACCGGATCGAAGTGGGTTTCGAAAAATTAATCCCGATACCAATCTCTTCGAAAACGATCAGCGCATTGGCTAATGTTAATAGTCGGTTATTTAACTATCAATTTACATTCACAACAACCATCAAACGTAAATAATTTCTCCTGATTTATTTATTAATCCTCAAAATATCTTCGCAAGATATATTTCCTTTTTCAACCTTTTTGAAAACAGTTTTCAAACCATCTTTCTTTTACAGAATAAATTTCCCAAATATTTTCTATTTCCACTGAAATCACCAAGTACAAACACTTTGGATTTTTAAAATATTTTAAAACACTTTATTAGAAAATATACTTTAAAACATTTAAATTGAGAACTACTTCAATACTTTATTAAAAATATATACTATAGGAATATTTGACAATGAGATTTCTTTATAAAATATTAAACTAGATTTCCTCTTTTTAAAACAAAATACCAAGTCCCCTTTAATAGCTACTACGATAATAGTTTTGAAAAATATTTACTTTAGAATTTAAACATTTAAAAATAATAAATTTTCTAAAATATGCTTTTTAAAACAACATTAAAGTCTTTAACTTATATTTAAAAATTTACTTTGAAAACATATTTGGCTATCCAGGGAAATATACTTTTCTTCACATCCTTTAAAAATAAATCACTATTTACTTTTAAACAAATTTTATCATTTCTTTAATAAATTCCCATCGTGAATTCATTCTTCAAATATCCATTGATATATTACTTCACTTTTATAAAACCAGTTTATAAATTCCAAAGTCTCACTTCTCTGTTAAAAATCCTGGTTTTACACAATTAAATCGATCTCCAAATTTATTTCCAATTTACTTCATTTTTTAAATAAATTTCCTTACTTACTCCATTTATTATAAAATCCATTATCTTCAGATTTTTATTCCATAATTATGATTTAAAATCTTTTAACTGAAAAGATCAATTTCATATTTCCCAAATTCCTTCTTTATTTTTTTCCAATAATTTAAATCTTAAATTTAAATAAGTGCTTTATTCTTTTAAATAATAACACTTAATTTTAAAATTCATCATCTTCCTGTTTATTCAAAATCCCTTTTTCATACACGGAATTTATCTATTAGAATTTTAAAACCACTATTATTCTTAACCACTTCATTCTTAAATTTATTTAAATTATCTATAATTATTTCACTTACAAATTCTCTTCTTTTATTTTCTTTTCAAAAATCCAATTCTATACATTTTGATAACTCAGTGTACCAAAATATATTCAAGTAAACCATAGCATTCAATATTCCAATTATCAATAATATTCATCACAGAATATCAAATATTCATAACATAGAATATTAAACGATCTAAATAAATTTAAGGAATCCAGTTGGATCCCTCCAACCTGTTTCCCTGCATCCACGGATGTTAGCACAATATAAAATACCAATTCCACTTCGAGGTGGAATATCGCGGTATATGGGATTTCAAATATAATATCATCCGCTATTATGTGGCGCATAGGGTCTCATCCGCTATATAATGCGGGAAATCAATCACTCCAATATATATTATATATTACTATATATAATATAGAACATCAATCAATTCAACCAATTATTCAAATTTAACCATTTAAATTTAAATAGGAATCCAGAAGAGTGAGATTAACTCACCTTTGTCCTTAAATTTGCAAACCATTTCCATCTCGTCTTGTTCCACGGTTTGTGACCTTGTACAGACATTATATGGTTTATTATTATTTGAGGTAATCGGACATTTAATCTCATTTAATAAATTACTTGAATAATGATTTTACTTTGATTACTTCCCTTTTAATAATCTTTTAGTAACTAAAATAATTAAATATGTTAATAAAACAGGTTAATCACTAAATCCATTATTTAAAAATAAACTAGCAAATTTAAAATAGGTATATGTATATTTATTATTATTATTTTTGATTCCTATATCTTTCCAAAATCTTATAGATATATATATATATCTGTGTGTGTTCTAATAAAAAAAATCCCTTTCAAACCTGTATATTAAATAAAAACAGAATTGCTTCTGAATCTTACTGCACAATGTTTTATTTTATTTCCTTCTATTTTCAAACCTGCATAAACCTTTATATCTTTTTTTTTCAAATTTGAATTGAACATAAACCTTACTGCTATTATCTTTTTCATTATTCGAGAAATTAAAATGGAACTAGCTTAACAGAGATCGAAAACTCGTTGTATGCACCGATACGACACACCCGGTCGCCACCTACCCAATCTCAACCATTCTAGTCGCCGCCTAGAGATGCTTAGACCCCACCGCCTTGCGCTACCCTAACCTCACCACACCGCACCCCTGTTCGATTGATCGATGGCTACCCCATCGCCCCCACAAATCGACACCCCAGACCGATGATACTTCCCCAAAATCGTACACCACATCTTTTGCGATTTAAGAACCGAAAGAGGGAAAGGCATGCAAGGTTAAAGATAGAGGATTGAATTGCGGCTTCGAACAGAAAACAAAAGTGAGGAAGAGGGAAATTTGAAGAACGAAGATAATTTCTTTCGAACTGATAAAAGAATGAAGGGGGAGGATTGGGAAAACATCGGCCCTCTTTTTTTTAACGAAGAGAGCTCGGCCTTGAAGATTACTCTCGATTTATTTGTTCTTCAGAGAAGACGCGAGATGTAAAGACGTGATGTTGAACAAGAAATGGCGTGTACGAGAAGGTTAGCTACAGTAACAGAAAAGAAAGTGAAAAGTTTGGATGTGAAAGAATACTGTTGAATGTTTGACTAGTATGTACAAATATATGTATGTTCAAATTCAAATTATCTCGAAAAATGCAACTTAAAATCTTGACCTCCTATCGAGGTGTGCCGCTAGGCGTTTATAATGTTATACCCCTATTTTGAACGCAATGGAAAAGGTTTCGAATCCTAATTCAATCGTATGGAGAAGATAGCCTTTTAGACCAGTCATTATATTAAATTTTCGATATAGATTTTCAGCGCGTTTATATATCGCACGCTCACACAACAACCCCAAACGCTACGAAAATTGAAATCCGATAATAATATGTTACCTGGAAGTTTGACTAGGCAACTAGGCGGACAACACCAAGGCGCTCGGCATAGAAGGACACTCGGCATCAGATGGACATTCGGCATGTTATGAGAATTCGGCGTTAGGCAATAGCGTTCGACATTTCAAAGGTGCACTCGGCATAGAAGAACGTTCCGTATTGAATGCCGTTCGGCCAAAGGGAGACGGTCGGCATAAGATCATTCAGAGATCAATGATCGTTTGGCCTCCCAAAGACACTCGGCCAAAGCCATCGTTCGACGAGCCTAGATGGTTCGGCATTCCAGCATGGTTCGACGAACTTGAAATGTTCGGCTTCCCAGCATGGTCCGGCACGGTACGTTCGGCAATCTTGGTCGTTTGGCATTCCAGCATGGTTCGGCGAACTTGGAACGTTCGGCATCCCAGCATGGTCCAGCAGGGTATGTTCGGTAATTTTGATCGTTTGGCATTCCAGCATGGTTCGGCGAACTTGGATCGTTTGGCATTCCAGCATGGTTCAGCGAACTTGGATCGTTCGGCATTCCAGCATGGTCCGGCATAGTACGTTCGGCCACCTTGGATCGTTCGGCACTCCAGCTTCGTTCGGCATGAAAGCATGGCTCGTCGCGATTACCTTGGCTCGGCATCAAACCGTTCGGCCTCCCTGGTTCGGCGCACAGAGTTAATGCTATTTGGACCAAGACATTCGGCTACCAGGCCCACCAGGGAAGTCCAACCCACTTTCGCCTATAAATAGAGGGGCAGGGGCACAGAAAAATGGATCAGATTTGAGAGAGCACTGGGGAGACTCTGCCATTTTCAAGACTCAATCCTGACTTATTTCTTTTACTTTGCAATTGTATTCAAGTGACAAAAAACAGATTGTATCTGTAATCAACTATCAAGGAAATCAATGGAAATCAACTATAAAGTGGACGTAGGCAGTTATGCCGAACCACTATAAATTTGGTGTTCTTACTTTCTGCATTTAAATTTATGCTCTCTTCTCTGTTTTAATTTGTTTTCTTCATCAATCTCTCTAAAAAATCTTTCTAAGGGTGTTAGTGACCAATTTTGGTGCTAACATTTTTGTGCTTTCATTGAGAGTTGAATTCTCAGGCTATTAGGATCTACTTTGTAGCTACTGGATTGCATAAGTCCCCCAAAGGAGATCCATAATCATTTGTAAGGAATCTGTTGATTCTACTTAGAATTACAACCAATAACTCAACCATGGGAAGACCACGGACCAGATCAGCCTCTCAAAATGCAAATGCCCACGAAACTGCTAGTGTGCAACAACTTGGGCCTAGCAATCAGCAAGCTGTTCGAGGTGCAGGACCCTCCAACCAAAACCAAGCAGAAGTTGTTTCCCGAGCGGAATTCAATGAATTGATAAGAGAACTTAAGGAAAGTAGAAAGCAACTTGCTGAGCAAATGCAAGTCAATGATGTCCTCATAACTCAGCTTACTCAGCAGCAGCATCAGAACGCTGGAGGTAGCCCTTACCCTTACTCTGAAGATGATAGTTCGACTTCAGTTGATGAACCACCTAGGCGTAGACACCGCAAGGATGAAGATGCACAAGCAAGTGCCACTGATCGATCTACTAGAAATCAAGCCCGTGGAACGGAACCCAACCTCCCTTCTTCTATACAAACCCCGGACTTGACAGCTATGATCAGGCAGTTGATGAGAGAGAATCAAGGCTTGACTAATGAAAATTGGGGAGTGTCGAAAAGCCATACTCCCTTCACGGACACCATTCTACCGGCAGAATATCCGAGAAAGTTCAGCATGCCCACCATTCCAGCCTATGAAGGGAGGACTGTCCTAGACAACATGTGATGAGGTATGGATGGATGATGGATCTGCAAGAGCCAATGACGCGACCAAGTGTAGGCGCTTCCCAATTACTCTGTCCGGAATTGCCACCATGTGGTTTACTCGACTTTCCCCACGATCTATATCCAGCTTCGACGAATTAGCAATGAAATTCATAGAACAATTCAGGATACACACCACTTGTCCAAAGGACGTGATGTCCTTATCAAGTGTAACTCAAACTCTGGGAGAATCATTGAAAGCGTACTTACATAGGTTTCATGTTGCTGCCACCGAGGTGAGCAATGCTAACGACCATGCGATTTTGATGGCAGTAATGCATGGAGTAGATCCGAATTCTGAATTTGGAGATTGGTTGGCGGGAAAGCCCCCAGCCACGCTGGAGCGTTTTAATTCGAAGGCTCATCAGTTCATAAGGAGAGAAGAAGATCGATGGACAAGACGAGACAAGGCACCGGGACCTGCTCAGGAGACTGTGAAAAGTAACGTCGCCATGTAGCCAACCGGCAATAACCCGGGAAAAGCTCAAGTTAACGTCCAGAGCAAGCCTGGGCAGTCTAAAGGATCCGGAGGAGGAAATCCCGGAAAGAAAAGGAAACGGGGAGATGGAAGTCAAGGATTCCGACCTACGGTGAATACACCCCCATTGAATGCATCTCTTGAGAGAATCTATCTATAAACCTGCAACACTTTTCAGTATAGAAAGCCACGCCCGAAGGAATCGACAGAGGAATAGAAGCGGACTGGGAAATATTACCACTTTCACGAGTTTAATGGTCATAACACAGAGGAGTGTAGACACCTTCATGACGCTATAGAAAAGCTGATTAGACAGAAGAAGCTACAGGAATTTGTCAAAGACCCACAGGACGGGAGGCAAGAGACATCGGACCCTGGGCGAAGGCCAGCACCACACCAACCAGAACAACCTATTCGAACTGCGGGTAGATTGGTTATTAACACGATTGCTGGCGGACCTCACCCTGCAGATAAGAATTGGCAGGAGATGGAACGACATGCTAACTCTCTGAGACATGCGGATTATGAGTGTTGTTCGAATGTGGAGGATGGAACTCCGCAAAGCAGCAGCGCACGATGAATGATGACATCGTGTTCAGGAGCAGAGATGCGGATAAGGTAGAGACCCCTACTATCAACCCAATGGTCATATCTGCGACCATCGGGCCGGCATTCGTGAAGAGAATTCTAATTGATTGCGGAATGAAGAGAATTCTAATTGATTGCGGAAGTTCCGTTAACATCATCTTCCGGAAGGCGTACGACCAAATGAAGCTGGAGACCAAGGATTTGAAACCATCCAAAGCCAGAATCTATGGCTTTAATGGTGCGGCAACCGATGCAATGGGATATGTCGAGTTGCCAGTTGAGCTGGGACAAGGCGAACGCAGGAGAGTGTGAATCCTACCATTCATAGTGCTGGATGTCGATTCCCAATACAACATGTTTCTGGGACGTCCAGCCCTGGAAGAATTCAGGGTAGCTTTGGCCCCATGGTGTTTGACGTTAAAATTTTCCATAGACAAAGGAGTAGGAGTAGTGCATGGTGATCAGGCAACCGGTCGTGCATGCTATGTGGCTGAGCTCAAAGAGGCGCAACGTAGGGGAAAGGAAAGGTTGCGGATAGCTCTGTCCGCGTCCAAAATTCTGATGATTGACAACTAGCGCTCGAGCCCTGGCTCGGGCGACAATCTCGGATCCATGGAGACATAGATCCGAGAGATGATGATGGGGAACCCAGGGAAACAAATGCACCACCAGCTGAACTGACCGTTGACATCTCAGTTAGCTGCAACGACCCATCTCTTAAAATAGGATCGCAGCTAGACCCCGTGATAGCCGAAAACCATACTGACTTCCTCCGAGCGAACCTTGATGTTTTTGCTTGGACACATTCTGATATGTGTGGCATTTCTCCTGCAATTGCGAGTCATATGTTGAACATAGACCCGTAGCATGTCCCAGTGAAATAGAAAAGGAGAGGCATGGACACAGAGAGGTCCGCAGCTCTCAAAGAGGAGGTAGACAAACTCAAAACCAATGGGTTCGTTCGCGACGCCCTCCACCCTGAATGGGTATCTAACTCGGTGTTAGTAAAGAAAGCGAATGGAAAATGGAGAACTTGTGTCGATTACTCGGATTTAAACAAAGTTTGCTCGAAGGATAGCTTCCCGCTTCCAAGGATCGACCAACTGGTCGATTCAACAGCTGGACATGAACTACTATCATTTATGGACGCATACTCTGGATACAATCAAATCCTGATGCACATCCCATATCAAGAACACACTAGCTTTGTCACAAACGTTGGACTATACTACTATGTGATAATGCCCTTTGGATTGAAGAACGCAGGAGCAACTTATCAACGTCTAGTGAATCGAATGTTCAAAGATAAAATTGGAAAAACAATGGAAGTCTATATGGATGACATGCTTGTGAAATCATGGTCAAACGACCACATCTGAGACCTAGCAGAGATGTTCGATATACTGAGGCACTTCGGGATGAAGATCATTCCTTTAAAGTGTTCATTCGGCGTAGCATCGGGACAGTTCTTGGGTTTCATTGTGAATGCACGAGGAATTGAAGCTAACCCGGAGAAGATCCAGGCTATCCGAGATATACAGGTACCCAGAACCGTAAAGCAGGTGTAAATCCTGAATGGAAAAATGGCTGCGCTGAGTCGATTCATATCCAGAGCTACAGACAAGTGTATTCCGTTCTTCGATGTTATAAAGAAAGGAAAGAGAAACTTCGAATGGACAACTGACTGCGATGAAGCGTTCCGAGCTCTGGTAAGGCACTTAGAAAGTCCACTTGTACTGTCAAAGCCGGTAGACCACAAGATGTTGTACGTGTACTTAGCTGTCTCCCAGCATGCTATCAGCACGGCCTTGGTCCACGAGGAAGACCGGATTCAAAAGCCAGTCTACTATGTCAGTAAACGCTTGATGGGGGCGGAAAGAAATTATCCAAAGATTGAGAAATTAGCCTATTGCTTGGTGATTGCATCACGCAAGCTTCGACCCTACTTTCAGGTACATTCAATTAGTGTTTACACCGACCAACCCTTGCGACAGGTACACCAACGACCGAAAACTTCCAGAAGGATGTTAAAATGGAATATTGAGTTGAGTTAGTTCGACATTACCTACCTGCCGTGAAGGGCCATACAAGGAAAAGCACTAGTTGACTTTATTGTTGAATTCACTCTGCCAGATGAACCGAGCTGTCACAGGGTAATACCCCCCGTTCGATGGAAGATGTACACCGATGGGGCATCTAACGACCATCGCTCGGGTGCAGGTATAGTCATCGTAACTCCTGAAGACCGATCAATCTGCTACGCTTTGAAGCTTGAGTTTGCAGAAACAAATAACGAAGCCGAATATGAAGCATTGATTGCTAGCTTAAGACTTGTTATCGAACTAGGAGTGAAGTCGATTGAAATCTTCTACGATTCACAGCTGGTAATGTATCAGGTGCGGGGAGACTATCAGGCAAAGGGACAGAGACTGGCTCCTTACCTTGCTCGGGCTCGAGAGTTACTGGCAAGTCTCGAATATTATGACATCTCTCATGTCCCGCGCGAACAAAATAGAGAAGCTGATTCGTTGGCAAAGTTCGCAAGCACTAGCGATGCACAGCAAATTGGATTGTTCCATGTTGAGACTCTCCATGCTCCAAGTATAGACATAATGGAGATAGATTCCGTGTTAGAGACTGAACCTGAGAAGGAATCGTCGTTGATCCCAATCAAACAGTACCTGCTACGAGGAGATTTGCCTGAAAAGAGAAGCGAAAGACGCCAATCCTTCGTAAGGCTTCGCGTTATGTAGTCCATGACGAGGTAATGTATCGGAGGGGATTCTATACCCCCTACTCCGGTGTGTGGCCCGTGATGAAGTAAAACGAGTATTAAAGGAGGTCCATAAGGGAGAATGTGGTGATCATACCGGGGGGCAAACATTGGCAAAGAAAATCCTCCGCTATGGATACTTTTGGCCAACCGTGAATCGGGACGCGGCAGACTATGTGAGGAAATGTGACAAATGCCAGATATACGCAAAAATTCTGAGAGCTCCGCCGACGGAACTCACACAAATGGTTAGTCCCTGGCCATTTGTAATGTGGGGGATTGACCTAATTGGTTCTTTACCCGTAGCCAAAGGAGGCACGAAATATGCAATAGTTGCAGTCGATTACTTTACCGAATGGGCAGAAGCAGAACCTATGGCCATGATCACCACCAACAAATTCATTAATTTCGTTGTACGAAATATCATATGTCGTTTTGGCCTTCCACGGACCATCATAACAAACAATGGAACTCAATTCGAAAGTAAGGAGTTCAAAGAATTTTGTCAGAAATATGGCATTGAGAAAAGGTTTGCAGCAGTTGCTCACCCAAAGGCGAGTGGACAGGTGGAAGCCGTAAACAAAATAATCAAGTCCATATTGAAAAAGCGTTTGGAAAAGGCTACAGGCAAGTGGGTAGATGAACACCCGACGGCGCATTGTGCATATAGAACTACCCACAAGACCGCGACTAGCCACACTCCATTCGCGTTGGCATATGGCACGGAAGCTATCATACCCGTGGAACTTGAAGTTCCATCATACCGGGTAACTTATTACGACCCTGCGTCGAACCAGGATCTCTTACTGGAATCATTGGACTTTATCGATGAAAAACGCGAAGAAGTTGATTTGAGAGCGGCCTCATACAGACGCCGAGTCGCTAGATATTATAATGGAAAAGTCCAACCAAGAACCTTTGATGTCGAAGATCTCGTTTTGAAACGAGTATTTCCAGTCCCATCGCACATGAATCCCGCATGGGAAGATCCATATGTCATCGAACGGAGGCTTGGAGAAGGAACTTTCAAGCTAGCGACCGTCGATGGTGCGACACTCCCCCGAGCATGGAACAGCGAGCACTTGCGGCGTTATTACACTTAGTCTATTTCCTTCATGCAGTAATTGCGTCTATTTCTGGTATGTTTTCATTTCTAGTTCTTGGCATGTAATAAAATAGTCTAGTACTTTCATTAATAAAGGCTCGAAGCCATCTTTTTCATGAATGATTAATGTTTCTGCGTATGATAGTCCGGTGGCAAGCAATTACAATTATATTATTCTGGCTGGCGTATGAACGCTCAAAACGATTCAAAATCACCATGTCCCCGGAGTGTGGACTGGAGTACTCTAAGTCCTCGGAGTGCGGACTCGAGTATAAACGACAAAAATCTCCAAGTCCCCGGAGTGCGGACTAGAGTACTCTACGTCCTCGGAGCGCGGACTTGAGTATAAACGATTCAAAATCTCCAAGTCCCCGGAGTGCGGACTGGAGTACTCTAAGTCGCTGGAGTGTGGATTCGAGTATAAATGACAAAATCTCCAAGTCCCTGTAGTGCGGACTGGAGTACTCTAAGTCCCCGGAGCGTGGACTAGAGTATAAACGATTCAAAATCTCCAAGTTCCCAGAGTGCGGACCGGAGTACTCTAAGTCCCCGGAGCGCGAACTCGAGTATAAACGACAAAAATCTCCAAGTCCGCGGAGTGCGGACTGGAGTACTCTAAGTCCCCAGAGCGCGGACTCAAGTATAAACGATTCAAAATCTCCAAGTCCCCGGAGTGCGGACTGGAGTACTCTAAGTCCTCGGAGCACGGACTCGAGTATAAACATTCAAAATCTCCAAGTCACCGAAGTGCGGACTGGAGTACTCGAAGTCCCCGGAGCGCGGACTCGAGTATAAACGATTCCAAACCTCCAAGTCCCCGGAGTGCTTACTGGAGTACGCTAGGTCCCTGAAGTGCGGACTCGAGTATAAACGACAAAAATCTCCAAGTCCCCGGAGTGCGGACTGGAGTACTTTAAGTCCCCGGAGTGCGGACTGGAGTAATCTAAGTCCCTGGAGTGCGAACTCGAGTATAAATGACAAAAATCTCCAAGTCCCCGGAGTGCGGACTGTAGTACTCTAAGTCCCCGGAGCGCGGACTCGAGTATAAACGATTCAAAATCTCCAAGTCCCCGGAGTGCGGACTAGAGTACTCTAAGTTTCTGGAGCGCGGACTCGAGTATAAACGACAAAAACCTCCAAGTCCCCGAAGTGCAGACTGGAGTACTCTAAGTCCCCGGAGCGCGCACTCGAGTATAAACGATTCAAAATCTCCAATCCCCAGAGTGCGGACTGGAGTACTCGAAGTCCCAGGAGCGCGGACTCAAGTATAAACGATTCCAAACCTCCAAGTCCCCGGAGTGCGGACTGGAGTACTCTAGGTCCCTAAAGTGCAGACTCGAACATAAACGAACAAAAATCTCCAAGTCCCCGGAGCGCGGACTGGAGTACTCGAAGTCCCTGGAGCGCGAACTCGAGTGCAAGCGGTAAAAATTCTCCAAATCCCCAGAATGTGAACTGGAATGTTCTGAGTTCCCGTGAATGTTCTGAGTTCCCGTTGTACAGATTAAAAAAAATTTCTAAGTGTTTGAAGCATGGAAGAAAAACGAACGACTCTCAGAGAATCAACGGGCTATGTGGAGACAAATCGAGAAGTCTGTGTCACGCACAACAGCATGAATTCGAATCATAATTACAAGGAAAACTGAATAATAAGAATCTTTTGAAAAGACAGAAAGGGAAACTAAACTTTATTCAGGAAAAGTTTTCTGCTACAAGCACTCCAAAATTCGGAGTCAACAGTCTATCTACGAAAATTACAAAAAAACTATTACACGACTCAGATTGACTCTCGTTGAACGAGGACAGTGGTCACTTCTTGTGCTTCTTCGACTTCTTCCCGGATGACTCTTCCCCAGAGTGTTTACTCTTGGAACCTTTCCTTGAAGGAGGAGTAACAACTGAAGAAGTAGGGAGAACATCCAAGGGCTTGGACCTGCCAGGAAGGATGACCTTCAATGGCTTGTTCAAGGGATCGTCCAGGTCCACTTCATGCGGCTCAACCTTGACCTTGACTGTATCTCTCTTCTCTTTCTCGAGCCGCTCCTTCATGCTCAATTCAGATGTATGCTCGGAGGCGCCTGTGGCTTCTACTTCATAACTCCCAGAGGAGGAATCGTACTTGCCTTCATCAAGCGCCCCGATCACTTGAGCATCTGGCCCAGGAGCTTCATCAGCTTGAGCAACCCCACTTGTCTTTTCCACCTCCTTGGCGACATTGCTCCTTGGAGTGGGATCGGGATCAGAACAACCTGCACAAAATCAGAAAAGACGAGCGTTAGAACGCAATAGTACTTCACAAGGAATGACGACTTTTGAAGTTTCAAAGGGAAAGGTTATCTACCAGGCTCTGGAAAACTCTCTGCCGTCAAAGGGGTTTCGCCCTCCGGGATGGGAGATAAAACACGAATGCCCAGGCCAGGGGCTTCCGGATCGTAGCCAATGTGCTGATCAAAAGGATCAAGTATCGGCCGACTGGCCGGCTGGGTAGGCACGTGAACGGGAGGCTCGGCCCCGGATGGACCGGCGACAACATCTTTCCCTTTCCTTGAGGGGGAGCCTTTGCAATAGAGGGCCTTGGCCGTCGACAGGTCCGAAGGCTCATTTCCCCTCAGATATTCTTTTATCAAGTCCCCCTTGTCAACCTCTTCGGTACCGCACTCGACCTTCTTGATTTGAATTAAGGTTTCCCACGCCTCGAGCAACGACTCAAGATAGCCATCGTCCAAAAAGTTAAGTCACAGTGCATGAACACGCGAACGTTGAACTCGGCAATAAGCGGGTCGAACGCGGTTTTGATCTCTTCCCTGCCTTCTTCCCTGGCTGCCTCGAAACGGGACTCGATGTCCTCCGACGCCATCTTTTTCCCCCCTTCAAGGGCATCGCTCTTTAACGCCTCAACTCTGGAAAGCTCGCCCTCAAGTTTTTCTTTTAATAGTCCAGTGGCGACAATCTCGCCACAGTATCGTTGTGACTCTTCTTGGGCAGCCATTTTCTCCTCTTTCTCTCTGCGAAGAAGCTCCTCAAGTTCCTTGACCCGGGAGCTGAGCGTATTCCCCTCATTTTGAACGGAGTCTTTCTCTAAAGCCAAAGCCCCGCATTGTTGAACCGCCTCGTCAAGCTCTTTCTTATGAGTTGATTCCAAACGAGTGACGGCCTCAGCAGTATCCCTGGCGCTCCGATGGGCGACCTCAAGTTCAGACTTATAAGTGGAAATTTCTTCGTCTTGGGCCTTAATGATGTCTCTATCGTGGATCGCCTCAAGCTTCAAACGATCTATCTCATGCTGGCATTCCATGGAGACTTCGGAAAGTTTCTCGGCTAGGTGAACGAATGCGTCATGTTGAACATAGACGTCGTTCGTACAGGAAAGAGTGCTCTGTTTAACAAGACCGGGAATATGATGAGTCGTCGGAAGGAATTTCAGGCCATCGAAGTAGATTCTCGAAAATTTGTCTTTAAGCTCAGCCAGCTTCTCTGCCACTGTTGGGTCTGTCGTAGGAGCAGGGGGTGACAGCTTTGAAAGTTCACCCCGCCTATGAGAACCTCGGGACTGTCGAGTAGAAGAAGAGTCAGAGTGTTGGTCCCAGGGAGCGTCGGGTTGCGACCTCTTATGGTCGTGCTTGTCTTTGTTGTGCTCCGCCTAAGACGAAGTATCCTGATGGTGCTTTGGCTGATAGTAAGTTTTCCTCCGGATGAGGAGTCCCGGGAATGATAGTCTTTGTCGCCATCACCATCTCTATCTCGATGTCTCTCGGGACCCAAGTCCCGTCTAGACGGATGAAAAATAGAAGAACCACGGAGACGATCGAATCCGTGTGAGCGCCCCATGTCACCTGCACGAAATTCAAATAACAGCGAATTAGCAAAAAGAGATGTGGCGACGAAAATCTAAGTGCGAATTAAAGTGCAAGTGTTCTTGTGTGTCCTAGTGTTTCCCCCGACAAACAAGTAGCCTTGCTAACAGGGGTTTTCTCTCCCTGACTTTGGGCGGGAATGCCCACATTGCCTCTGATGGGCGAGTGGAACTTGAACGCCTCCTGATCGCCAAAGTCGTA
This sequence comes from Allium cepa, assembly GCA_030765085.1. Taxonomy (NCBI): domain Eukaryota; kingdom Viridiplantae; phylum Streptophyta; class Magnoliopsida; order Asparagales; family Amaryllidaceae; genus Allium; species Allium cepa. Next base: position 224,996,066 of record CM060945.1, read on the forward strand.
GTTGAGCAGATCATCGCGGATGGAGAGATTCGACAGACCCTTTAAAGAACTTTCCACATGCTGTGAAGAAGCCTCTTTCTCTACCGGGATAAGCGTAACTTTGGAAGTTCCGCCAACCTTCTCCTTCCTTAACTTATACGCCAACTTATTTTTTCCCTTCGAAGGGGAAGATGATGTCTCAATATCATGCACTTCGACCGGCGGATACTGAGTAACACCCACATTCTCACCTTGTGTTTCAGGAGCCTCGCTCTCTTTATTCTCCCCCTTTTCCTGTACATCAGGGGTATGGCGCGATGACGATTCGGCCAGTTTTTTCCCTTGATCGGATGCGGGCTTGGTAATCGAGGCGCCCTCAGGAAGACTAATCTGGCGACCTTCTGCTAACAATCTGAACCTAGATAATGACTCATTTGAAATGAGGGTTCGGATGTCCTGTTCCTCGGCAGGAAGAGCTCTAATGGCGTCGATGGCCTCAGAATACCCTCGGCCCTCAGGACGTGGATTGATACCAAAAAAATGAAACAAGAAGTCAGAAAAGGCATAGCTCCGATCGAGCGTGAATGTCAACTCAGGGAAAAGACTTACTTCCTTCAACCCATCTCCTCGCAAAACCAGAAGGGCAACGCACATAGAACCATTCCTATTTGTACAAGGAAAATTTGCTACATGCTCCAGTCAAAATCTGGCATTTGTGGTGTGGTTCGAGGAACACGAAGGAGGGATGTCTCTCCGCTTCTTGAGCATATAAATATATCTAATGTCGCCTGGAGTTGGAGGCCTAGAAAAGACGGTCATGAAAAGGAGGTAGGTCCCATAAATGAACGCACGAGCGTTTGGGTGCAGCTGCGACGGGGCGATGTCTATGTATTGCAACACGTCCCGAAAAAATAAATTGAATGGAGGCACGCTGCCCATCCAGCACATAAACTTATTGCAGGCGATATATCCAATTGGGGCAGGTGTGGACGATCGTGCCTCGATAGAACCAACACATCGACAAAAGGGATGCCGTGAATAGAAAATATTCGCCGAAGTGCGACTTCGTTAATCTTAGAAGCCTGTGAATCGATTGGATTATCTAATAGGATAGATGACTTCAGGGTATCAGAAGCTAAATTATGAGTGGGGGAGGTCCACGGGTTAGAAGTGTCTACGTCCCTTTATTTGGAAGACGGCCCGGACCTGTCCGAGATTGTGGCGGAACTGGATTTTTTAGACATCTCCAATAAATAGCGAATTCGGCTAAGCGCCTGTGTGAACTATACTTGAAAAATGATCGACGTTAGATTTAATAAGAAGAATATTTCCCCCACGTGGTGTGTGAACTAGTACAATCAATCGTGTATAAGCATTGAAAATTTGAAAATCACAAGGATACTGGTATAAAGTTAAGCTTCAAAACATCGCCTTCGAAGACCGTCATCGTTGACCATCTCCAGAGGTCTGCCTTACGGCGATTACAGTTTCAAATTCAGAAAACATTAGAGGAAGTCATCCAGTTACATCAATTTAAGTTCGGGATTATATCTGCTGGGAAGGTTATCAGCCCAAATTGATTCGATACGCAAATGTGCTGTAGTTTCTGTCCTTATTCAGTTGTGAAATTGGGCAAGGCAATTGTTTGATCGGTTTAAGTTATGTTCGGCCTAGGAATCGTTCAGCTGAAATATTGATCGGCCAACGTTTCGTTCGGCATTTATGTTCGTTCGGTCAAAATACTGCTCGGCCAAGGTTTCGTTCGGCATTTATGTTCGTTCGGCTTGAGTCATGTTCGGCCAAAATGAGATGGGTCGGCATTCATGATCGTTCGGCCACTATATCGAACGGCCTCCTGTCTTTTTCCCACTTCCCTTCGATTTTCCCTCTTCAACATCGTTCGGCATGGGAGATCATGCCGAACCATTGCAAGGCCGATCCATACCACTAGATCTCACCTCTAATGCCATGCACCTCCAACAAACTCCCACCTTCGAGAGCTTCTACCCTCCACTTTTTCTCCTCTCTGTTCCATCCGCCTTGGAATCAACCAAGGTCAAATCGAGTCCCAGCCTCGGGGCACGATCAAGAACCATCTCGTCTCCCTCATACCCCGTACCTCCTACCGATCCTATCATCTGTCTAACTACAGTTTTTAAACGAACATATGCGAAAATTCTTACTAAGAGAAATGATAGGAGTTTGGGAAGGGATTGTAGGAAGGACGTGCAAGACTCAGGGAACGGAAGGGATGATTGAAACTTAAAGGAAATAAGTTGCGTGCTCTTGGGAAATCACGGGTAAGAAGTGAAAACGATAAGAAGAAGTAGAGTACTGGGTTTTATAAGAAAAGAGAAGAAGTTGAAATGACTCTGACCGGTAGAACCGGTCAGCGTACAAAATACGCTCGGCATAGAGGAGCGTTCGACTGAGTAAAGAACATCGTTCGGCATAGAGTATGTTCGGCATGTTAGTGTCGTTCGGCCTCGGCATTACACCAACTCATAGCTCAAAGCACATCTTGTTCGACCACACGATGTACTTTGGGGGGCAAAATGTTACCTGGAAGTTTGACCAGGCAACTAGGCGGACAAAACCAAGGTGCTCGGCAAAGAAGGACACTCGGCATCAGATAGACATTCGGCATGTTATGAGCATTCGGCGTCAGGCAATAGCGTTCGGCATTTCAGAGGTGCACTCGGCGTAGAAGAACGTTCGGTATTGAATGTTGTTCGGCCAAAGGGAGACGCTCGGCATAAGGTCATTCAGAGAACAAAGATCGTTCGGCCTCCCGAAGACGCTAGGCCAAAGCCATCGTTCGACGAGCCTAGATGGTTCGGCATTCCAGCATGGTTCGGCGAACTTGGAACGTTCGGCATCCCAGCATGGTCCGGCACGATACGTTCGGCAATCTTGATCGTTCGGCATTCCAGCATGGTTCGGCGAACTTGGAACGTTCGGCATCCCAGCATGGTCCGGCACGGTACGTTCGGCAATCTTGATCGTTCCACATTCCAGCGTGGTTCGGCGAACTTGGATCGTTCGGTATTCCAGCATGGTCTGGCACGGTACGTTCAGCAACCTTGGATCGTTCGGCACTCCAGCTTCGTTCGGCATGAAAGCATGGCTCGACGCGATTACCTTGGCTCGGCATCAAACCGTTCGGCCTCCCTGGTTCGGCGCACAGAGTTAATGCTATTTGGACCAAGATATTCGGCTACCAGGCCCACCAGGGAAGTCAACCCACTTTCGCCTATAAATAGAGGGGTAGGGGCATAGAAAAAGGGATCAGATTTGAGAAAGCACTGGGAACACTCTGCCATTTTCAAGACTCAATCCCGACTTATTTCTTTTACTTTGCAATTGTATTCAAGTGACAAAAAATGGATTGTATCTGTAATCAACTTTCAAGGAAATCAATGGAAATCAACTATAAAGTGGATGTAGGCAGATGCGTCGAACCACTATAAATTTGGTGTTCTTACTTTCTGCATTTTAATTTATACTCTCTTCTCTGTTTTAATTTGTTTTCTTCATCAATCTCTCTACACAATTTTTCTAAGGGTGTTAGTGACCAATTTTGGTGCTAACACAATACAATATTACGGATCAATAGAACTGGTTTCGTCGAATTCCGAGATTGTGCCTTGGAAGGCTATTTTCAAAAGTCGATCTAAAAGATATATTTTTAAAACTGAACAAATCACTGTTAAATTCAATTTTAAAACTTCTATTATCCTCAGCACTATCAATATAAATTTTACAAGCCTTCAAAATATTTTTAACGGGCTTAAAACTCCAGATTCAACGTTTTACCCAACTTCAAATTATTTCATTTAATCATTAAATTACCCAATAAATGGTGATATTTGAATTCAAGTAAAGAAATTAACTTTTAAATATTTAAAATCAATTAAATAATTCGATTTCAAACATTTAAAAATTCCGGGTCGTCACATTCCTCCCGCTTAAAAGAATTTCGTCCTCGAAATTACTAGTTAGGAAGAATGATCCAATACACATTACTATTTTCCAAACCAAACAGTTTTATTAACTTGCCATAACATATCTTTTATTAAAGACCCACTATTACTTCAATCCAACTTTCCAAAACCTTCTATAGTTCCCAAATAACTTTACTTATTCAACCATTCAAATTATAATTCAAAACCAAGTTTTAAATTTTCAAAATTTCTCAAAAATTTTCTTACTCCCTAAATTTCCGAAAAAATTCGCCAACGTCTCCTTTGCGTGGCTAGCTCGGTACAACTACAAAATGCCTCTACGGGCTCCCAAATTGCAAAAGAAAACAAAAGGCCAAGTGGCTAGATCAAAAACCCAATCAAATTTCATACAGAAATTTAAACACATACCTTTTTGTCGAGCAATTCAAATGTATCTTCTGAAATCAAAACCAATTTCCCTTATCCTTTATAATACCTTTATATCCTACATAGCAATAATATCCAATCACAACAATCAAAAACATTTTATTGGCTTCCTTACAAAATTTCAATATTCAATCCATTTAAGCCCGTGCGATGTACATACATCATCTGTACGTAATACCGAATCCGATCGCTTACTTGATCACACAATTTCATTTACAAACCCATCATTGACTCAATTTTAACTTTTATTTATCCAACTAGTGTTTCATTTCCATATTAAATAATTAATTCAATCTTTGATTTTTATCTTCAAAAATCACTTTATTACTTTACTTGAGTTCAATCTAATTTATAATTCGAGTTTAGATTTCTATTTCACTTTCCAAAATACCAAATACATTTTATTTTGGCTTACTCCTTCCAATATCCAATTTCAGTTCATTTACTTACAATTACAAATCCATTTGTTCGCTCACAAATTTATTTTCAACCAATAAATTCTATTTCCAAATATTTATTATTTTTAATCCATTTTAACTAATTCTACACTTCATTTTACACAATTTCAAATCAAACATTATCCAATATTCAAATTTCATTCCATTTGCATGCCATATAAATCAATCAGTTACTTACTAATTTCAATCTCAAAACTTTATTTGATTCAGTCCAACTTGACTAATTTTCCATTCAAACTTAAGTTCAACGTCCAGTTTCGATTCCAAACACTTCACACCAACTCTAGAGTTTAAACCAGTACTAAATTGATCCAAATTCAATTTTGAAAACATACATATCTAAACCAAACTATTCCTCTACAATTTCAAAATCAAACCAAATTTCGCAAACAAACATTAATCCAAAACATCCAGGTAGCAATCCTCCTTTTCGAAAACTCGAAAATGAACACCGATGATGTCGCGATCATCATCGGAATTATTTCCTAGCAACCGAAAAGAGTTCAACGCTTTTTTTCACTTTAAAATCCCTCTCAAATATTCCAAACTCTCCAGGGTTCAAATCCAATTCAAAAAATTTCCCAAAATTCGAAATCCAACCAAAACATTACCCTGAAACTTTCATCACGATTTATTTCCAAATATTCCTCTGGAATTCTATTTCAAATTATGAATCACATTTACAATTCACACTTCAAATTTCATTCTACAAATGAATTTCTTTCCTTAAACTTTGGTTATTTTTAATTTCTAGTTAAATTTCCACACAACAATGATAATAATGATCATTCCTAACATCCAAACAACCAATAATTTTCAAAAGCTTTTCTTTTATATCCGAAAATAATTTGGGGTAAAATTATTGCATTTACCCTATTTTAAAACAATACTGTGTCGGTTTATCATGTTTAAGAGTTTAGAAATCTCTGTCAATGATATGGCGTCCCACACATCGACCAGAATCCATAAACTCCCAACCGATAAGTCAACACAATATAAAAACAATTTTATATTCACTAACAAATACGCGCTCATATTTATTTATACACTCAAACTGATTCTAGAATACTACGGACTCTATTTCAATGAGTAATCCCCACCAGAGCCAAGGTTATAACCAACCTTTTAGCTCTGATACCAAGTGAAACGACCCGCAAATTCGTACCCCTTGAGTCGACACTATTCTCCATCAATCAACTCTAGATGTACGGAAATACGAACCATTTGGGTCAAAGAAGAAGAGGTAGAAGAAGAAAATAGAAAACAACGTCGGAATCTAACCATCGCAGTGGAATGAAATATAATAGATAATAATCAGATCTTTACACAAAAGAAAACTATATCTGTTTTATACATACGTCACCAGAATACATCATCAGAGTTCAACAACATCAATAACATACAACTGGATAGTCATATAAACTTGTCCTCAAAATTGAATACACAGCAGAATAATAATCAAGTGCGGAAGTACGTATCGCCATCCAGCTCGTCTCTTGAGCTCCACAGCATCATATCCTGTGTCCTATAATACTCGGTCTAACCCGAGCATTATAGTTAAATAACACTCGAGTAAGTCTGGAAAACCAGCGTGAGAAAAACCACACTCAAATTGATTGTTAAAGTTTCAAAAATTCTTTTGAAAACAAAAGCATCTCGTAAGACCATGCCACAAATAATCATGTCGGGTTTTTACCTTACGATAGCTAAAACACTTTTTATCAAAAATCCTCTGATATTATAATAGTGTTTATAGAAAGTAAAATAGAATCTAGCTGAAATGCTTGCATCTCACGTTTCAGCAATAGTTGGGCACAATCAAAACCGTACAGGCGCATATGGAGAATGGATTTCCAACTAATGACTAGGCACTGGGGTACCACCTGTCACAGTACGTGGCCTAGATCACAGTACCGAGGATTACTCCCAATCCCCTGTAACACAAGACCGGGACTATCCCTTACTGGATAATCCCGAGTAAGATCACCCCACAGTTGGGATTAGCAACTGCACCACTAAGACGAATAAAAAGGGACATCTAGACAGGGATGACCTCACCCTAGTGGGCGCTACCCACCTAGCTTTGCCGCATAACCCCTGATTTTCAATCATTCCCGGTTGATGAGGCTTGTGGCTAAGCATTGCCTTTTTAGAACATATCCCTTAGAATGCTCATCGCTCACTTGACGATGTTCTGAAAGCATTCAACCATACAAGTCCGTCCCGGGTTCGAACAGAACCGAAGGCACTACTCCTACTACATCCATTTTGGAATTATCCACGGGATTATTAGCGACTAGCCCTTGCACTTCATTGCTCCACCTTTGAATCCAAACTCTTGTTTTCCATACGAAAACATTCAAACCGGATCAAAGTGGTTTTCGAGAAATTAATCCCGATCCCGGTCTCTTCGAAACGATCGGCGCATTAGCCAATGTTGATAGTCGGTTATTTAACTATCAATTTACATTCTCAACAACTATCAAACATAAATAATTTCTCTTGAATTATTTATTAATCCTCAAAATATCTTCACAAGATATATTTCCATTTTCAACCCTTTTGAAAACAGTTTTCAAACCATCTTTCTTTTACAGAATAAATTTCTCAAATATTTTCTATTTCCACTTAAATCACCAAGTACAAACACTTTAGATTTTTAAAATATTTTAAAACACTTTACTAGAAAATATACTTTAAAATATTTTAAAACACTTTACTAGAAAATATACTTTAAAACATTTAAATTGAGAACAACTTCAACACTTTATTAAAAATATATACTATAGGAATATTTGAAAATGTGGTTTCTTTATAAAATATTAAACTAGATTTCCTCTTTTCAAAACAAAATACCATGTCCCCTTTAATAATTACTACGATAATAGTTTTGAAAAATATTTACTTTAGAATTTAAACATTTAGAAATAATAAATTTTCTAAAATATGCTTTTTAAAACAACATAAAAGCCTTTAACATATATTTAAAAATTTACTTTGAAAACGTATTTGGCTATCCAGGGAAATATACTTCTCTTCACATCCTTTAAAAATAAATCACTATTTATTTTTAAACAAATTTTGCCATTTCTTTAATAAATTCCCATCGTGAATTTATTCTTCAAATATCCACTAATATAATACTTCACCTTTATAAAACTAGAATAAATTCCAAAGTCTCACTTCTCTTTTAAAACTCCTTGTTTTACACAATTAAATCAATCTCCAAATTTATTTCCAATTTACTTCATTTTTTAAATAAATTTCCTTACTCACTCCATTTATTCCAAAATCCATTAACTTCAGATTTTTATTCCTTAATTATGATTTAAAATCTTTTAACCGAAAATACCAATTTCATATTTCCCAAATTCCTTCTTTATTTTTTTCCCAATAATTTAAATCTTAAATTTAAAATAAGCGCTTTATTCTTTTAAATAATAACACTTAAGTTTAAAATTCATCATCTTCCTGTTTATTCAAAATCACCTTTTCATACATGAAATTTATTTATTAGAATTTTAAAACCACTATTATTCTTAACTAGTTCATTCTTAAATTTTTTTAAATTCTCTATAATTATTTCACTTACAAATTCTCCTCTTTTATTTTCTTTTCAAAAATCAAATTCTATACATTTTGATAACTCAGTGTACCGAAA